>CM033619.1:8269528-10985182 GCA_019453435.1 Rhinogobius similis
AGGATTAAACCTGAGTCCTGACTGCCAGAGGTTGGTTTTAAGGCGAGACGCTGCAGGTAAATGAGAAAAAATCTTAAATTTAAAGATATCAATTTGAAACTTCTCCTGTAGTTTACTCAGATAAATGTAAGAAAAAAATGTATTACATGTTTTTCATCACGTCATATTTTCATGTAGAAATAAGGCATTTTATGTGTAAAAATGGCCAAAAATACACATATCTGGGACATTTAAATCCGGAAAAATGGACAGAACCAGGTTTAAATTTTTCGACAAATTTTGTACACATTAGTTGCAAAAAAATTTACAGAGGGGATTTTGAATATCTTATGTAGTTTTTAAGTGAACTAGATTGGAACGAAAATTGTCGTAAAAATTCAAATTTCGCCTCATTTTTTTAAACTTAAAACTTCAATAAATCAGTTTTAGAATTAGATATCAAAAAAACCTTCTGTATGTTTCGTCAAAATCTTGTTGAGTCCGGATTGTAAAGTATGATGTTTTTAGCAGCTACTTTAAGGCTGATCTTTATGTCTCGAGGGAGAAAAACGCATTTTAAGAAAACGGCCAATGAAGTTACAATGTCCCAGAGAAATCTATGGATGAAGTGGATTCAATGGAAGAATAAAACATGAGGAGATTGGACAAGAGAGAGCAAACTGACTGCCTGTAGTGTCTGCCTTGACTCTTTCTGCAGCTTCATAAATCCTTCAGTGCTTTCATCACTGCCCTCTGGTGGTCAGGACAGAGACATACAGACTACAGTTAAATTTTGGTGTCCTTCAAAAGCACTGACCAGCGCAGCTCTCCTCCAAAGCGAGCGTTGAGACTGGCCACAGATCCAGCATCCAAGTGATCATAGTGAGAGTGACTGATGACAACAGCGTCTATTCTGGGCAACTAGAAGAAAATAAGACACAAGCGTTAACGAAAAGAAGAATTAATATAGACATAAAAATCCAAGGCTGAGAATCTAAAAGGCACAAGAGACATTTCGAGCTAAATTGATCATTGTATGTTAAAAACTTAGACTGTGCACTGCGAAAGTAATGTCCAGGTCAATTAAAAGGACTTAAATGTAGAACGTATAATATCGTTTTGAGTAGATTCGACATGTCAAGTAAAATGATCTAATTGAACAAGATATTTATTCCTAACTCAAGCAAGAAGAGATTTTTTTGTATTTTTATTTTACGTGCAGTACAGTCTTGTTCCATTGGTAGATAATTTTACTTGTCAAGTTAAATCAAGATGAAATATCCACAATTCAATTAATTTTAACTTACCTAGAAATTACTTTTTGCAGACAGCTCCATTCACTGTCAAAATACTACAGCAATACACCAGAAAATAAGATCATGCGTGCCAGGATTCATCAAACTGGTGTGGATGGAGATATATGCAAATCCAGGTGTGTTTTTGATGATGGAACAATGTTAGAACAGGGTCAAAAGCATCTGCTGTTTTGTCCACTTTTTGCCTCTTATATAACACAGTAACGTAAAGACGGAGGAATGTCACTCGTGGCCTTTAGATTCTTGTCAGCCGTGTTAATCGTCTTAAACCTGACCTGCTCCACGGTGCAGGGGGGCCCTCGGTACCTCTTTGGTCCCATAAACTGAACGGGTGACGCTCTTTGGCTAAAAATGGGGTCTGTTAAAATGTTGAGCCCGTCCATCTCCACCAGGACAGTGGCGTGGCCCAACCAGGTCACTCTCAGACCGGGACCCGACTCACTCAGGTCTGGACTCTGGACGAAGTAAGGCTCCATCACCGGCAGCTCGGCATCCAAGGCCTGAAGAAGACAAGTGTTTAAACAGTTAGAACTGCCGTTCAGAGCTGTAGATAATACACGGAAGAAGTCAGATTCATTACCAATTGTCATAAAGAGTTTTCAATAAGCAAGAAACGTATCACACCTCGATCACATGTGAGGCTTTAGGTCTACACAGCAGCAAAAGTGGGTTGTAAAAGATGAATCATGTTTTTTGTTTGATGGTTAGATGTCAGGGGGACTTTCTGCTCCTAAATATTAAATACCTTTACACCAGGACTCAGAGGTCAGAGGTCGTTCATGTGCACAACCTGCTCACACCAGATTATGTAACACTGTGAATTCAATTCAATTTATTCTTAAGCACCCAAAATCACAGCAGCCTTGATGGGAAGCAGTTTAAATAAACAATGTTCAAGAGAATTTATCGAATAGATAACTATCCCAGAGCGCCCCCTGTCCTTGACCCTTCTTCCTGGCAAAGAATAACTACAAAAAACCCTGTGGGAAAAAGTATAAACCTCAAGGAGAACCACAGTGAATTGAGTTTAATACACCAATCTGGAAAGGCTCCCACTAAAAGAAAGCGGGACAAATACTTCACTCTGATTGGTCGAAGCATAACAGCTGAAGAAATCAACATTTTGTTAAAACATCTTTCCCTTCACAAAGGCATGTTTTAAAAAACAAAGTAGTCTGTATTTATGCTAAAACAGGATGCAGTACGTCCGCCTGACGCCATGTTTGTTTTGGTTCATTTGGGCGCTACATCTTTAGCTCCGCCCAAACCATAATGCTGCCTTGTGATTGGTCCAGTCTCTGCACCACTGGTGCTTCAGCTACAATCACAACCAGCCACAACACAAGGAGCCTCAAGAGTTTATCAACTCAGACATACTGTGAGAATTCATCTAGCTGGCAAAGTTAATATATGTAGGCTGTTCAGAGTGACTACGATTAACAGCCAAAAAAAAAAAGTAGTTTACAAAAAATTTGTTTATGCATTTTTTGAGATCCATGTGTTTGTCTCAAAGGTTATTGCCCCCAGACCGTCAGCATCAAAGGCTGTTGTCAGAAGAATCCCTGATACATTTTGTTCAAAGCTGCACACTGAACCTCTTTGCTGGACGGCACTTTGCTGTTGTCCTTGTCCAGCAGCAGAAACCTCAGTAAAGTGGTGTAGGAGGGAAAGCGCCACGTGGACCAGGGGTTGGTCCAGCGCCCGTGTTTGTCCTGGCACGACTGGGTCACGTCCTCCTGCAAATCAACACGACACACTCGGGGTAAACAATCACACACTTAATCCAAACCATCTTATTTTGTTTGGTTTTGGTTTGACATCAGATGTAATTATACCTCCAGTCTGTAGTCGAGCCGGAAGCTTTTACGAGACGAGCTCTTCCTGGACGTTTGAGGATCCACTTCTCCCTCTGCCTGCAGTAAACACACGGTACACTTCTAAAGCTAAGTGCAATGTACGGAGCAATAATTATTTAACAAACAACAACTTGGAAAGGCTTTAGTTACAAAACACCTGCATCTGTTATGAATCTACTGAGGGAGTCATTTATGTGACGCTCACAGCATAAAATGTAAATCATTTTTATCTGATTTGAGTAGTTTTGGCTCGATGAGATTTCATTGATGTGATGCTGGTTTCAAGGTATTTCCGACTGATTGTGCGACAAATCATGCAATTATTTAGCTTAAAATACGAAAATAAATTTGTATTAAGTCAAATTCTTATATAATTTTCATTAATAATAAAGTCAAATTAATGTCTTTATGTACACTACAAGAAATGTATATGATTGATTGATTGCTCTAAATAAAGAAAATTATCATCATCATCAAATTATCTTAACCCATTGGCAGATAATTCAGCTTGAAGTAAGAAGTACATTATTGAAACCCGTCAGAAATGGTTTAAGTAAAATACATCAAATAAATAGTCTTAATAATCTTAACTAGTCAAAAAATCTAAAATCAAGATAAATATCCTGTAATATTTTTTGCAGTGAATAAAAAGCTGCTGGTTGCCGTTTGAACATTTTTAGCTGACACTGGATATCCCAAGAAAAAGAAGCTGCAATCCCCCGGCGCCGCGCCCAGAGTCAGAGCGTGCAACGTGGAATCACATTTACAAACAGATGGAAATTACAGCGTCGCCTCCTCACCTGCACAAGGCCATTTTCCTCCTCCAGTTGAGACTTGCCTGAAGAGGATGGTTTCTCCATGAGCCCAAAACTGCACCTGAAGAAGAAGAAGACGATAAAACGAGATTAGGAGGGAAAAAGACGCGTTTAGGAGGGAAAAAGACGTGTTTAGGAGGCTAGAAAACGAGATTAGGAGGGAAAAAGACGTGTTTAGAAGGGAAAAAGACGAGTTTAGAAGGGAAAAAGACGAGTTTAGGAGGGAAAAAGACGTGTTTAAGAGGGAAAAAGACGTGTTTAGGAGGGAAAAAGACGTGTTTAGGAGGGAAAAAGACGTGTTTAGGAGGGAAACAGACGAGATTAGGAGGGAAAAAGACGAGTTTAGGAGGGAAACAGACGAGATTAGGAGGCTATAAAACTAGATTAGGAGGGTAAAAGATGAGTTTAGGAGGGAAAAAGACGAGTTTAGGAGGCTAGAAGATGAGTTTAGGAGGGTAAAAGACGAGTTTAGGAGGGTAAAAGACGAGTTTAGGAGGGTAAAAGACGAGTTTAGGAGGGTAAAAGACGAGTTTAGGAGGGTAAAAAACGAGTTTAGGAGGGTAGAAAATGAGATTAGAAGGGTAAAAAACGCGATTAGGAGGGTAAAAGACGAGTTTAGGAGGGTAAAAATGAGATTAGGAGGGTAAAAAATGAGATTAGGAGGATAAAAAACGAGTTTAGGAGGGTAAAAACAAGATGAGGAGGGTAAAAAACGGGTTTAGGAGGGTAAAAACAAGATGAGGAGGGTAAAAAACGAGTTTAGGAGGGTAAAAACAAGATGAGGAGGGTAAAAAACGAGATTAGGAGGGTAAAAACGAGATTAGGAGGGTAAAAGACGAGATTAGGAGGGTAAAAGACGAGTTTACGAGGGTAAAAAATGAGATTAGGAGGGTAAAAATGAGTTTGGGAGGCTAGAAAATGAGTTTAGGAGGCTAGAAAATTAGATTAGGAGGATAAGACACGAGTTTAGGACAATAAAAGACAAGTTTAGAAGGATAGACAACGAGATTAGTAGGGTCAAAAATGAGATTAGGAGGCTAAAACGAGTTGAGGAGGGAAAAAGACGAGTTTACGAGGCTAGAAGACGAGTTTAAGAGGGTAAAAGACAAATTTAGGACCATAAAAGACGAGTTAAGGAGACTAGAAGAGGAGACTAAATTGGGTTTCGGAGGCTAGAAGAAAAGTTTATGAATCTAGAAGACAAGTTAGGGAGAACAGCAGACAAGAAGACAAGCCTAGGAGCCTAAAGGTCCTTAAAATATCAACTGAAACTCATAAATACTAACAGGGAATTGATTGTTTCTTTGTCTTGAACAACAGCATAGTGCATACTCACAGCGAAGGCACACCATTAATGTCAGCAGAACACAAACTCAGACGGACAATTTGATGAGTCTTATCCTGCCATTATGCACACACCCAAAGAACTACAGCTCACTGATGATCTCCCATGTGAATAAACGCACTTGACTGGAGCCATCGCACTTAAACAAAGAGCACGTCAGTCTGATAAAAGGGAAATGGGTGCACTATCTGATTCACTCATGAAAACACAGGAGCAAAGTGCTATTGGGCTGTCTGAGTTTCAATATGTTTTAGAGCATGATTACACACAACTAGAGACAAAAACAGAGACTACAGCGCATTGTGTGCTCTGCTGAGGCAAGGCAGGTTTGTTTGTAGAGCACAATTTATACACAAGGCAATTCAAAGTGCTTTACATAACAGGAGAAATTGAGAAGGTGATCGGCTGCACTCTGTCCAGGACCTGAGCGTCTCCAGGACCTCTGAGTCTCCAGGACCTGAGCGTCTCCAGGACCTGAGCGTCTCCAGGACCTGAGCGTCTCCAGGACCTGAGCGTCTCCAGGACCTGAGCGTCTCCAGGACCTGAGCGTCTCCAGGACCTGCCCGTCTCCAGGACCTGAGCGTCTCCAGGACCTGAGCGTCTCCAGGACCTGAGCGTCTCCAGGACCTGAGCGTCTCCAGGACCTGAGCGTCTCCAGGACCTGAGCGTCTCCAGGACCTGAGCGTCTCCAGGACCTGTGCGTCTCCAGGACCTGTGCGTCTCCAGGACCTGTGCGTCTCCAGGACCTGTGCGTCTCCAGCACCCGCGCGTCCTGGTCTCCAGGACTCAGAGCAGGTCGATCACAGCGGACCCTTCTCTCCTGGACATGGACTATTTAAGCCCCTCCCCTCGGGCAGGAGGCTACAGACCATCCAGACCAGAACCTCTTGACACAAGAACAGTTCCTGTCCCTCTGCCGTTGGACTCATGGACACTTTATAACACCTGACACTTTAACAATAATATTATAAAGAACTATCTATTTGCACTGCTACATTTGCACTACTGTCTGGCCAACTGTACATTTCTATATATATTCTTAGTCGATTCTATTTTATTTTATTCTTAATTTCATGCACGCCCTTTTGTCTATATTTCATTGTTTTATGTTGCACCTCACGCCAAAGCAAGTTCCTATGTTTTGATCACGGACGATGGCAATAAACCGATTCTGATTCTGAAGATTCCGGCCTTTAAATGTAAAAAAGCAGTTTGGACACTTTGAAATACTTTGGAAAACAATTCTTACTGCAAGAGGTGTTGCCTTTCCACAGATCTGACTTGTAACTTGTAACCAAATTCAATCATCTTCATGTAGATAGAGAAGTTTCCAATTGAATATTCCAGGAAAAGCAAACCCTCAATGGAGACAATCAGGGGGTGAACCTAATAAATACTGCCAGTGCATTTTTAACAAACACAACTGCAATTAAAATCTGTGTACACCAGGGCTAGGTAAAAAAATAAAAAATCGAGACATTTAAATTTCCATCTGAATGTCATTTTCAATCTAAAGACTTATACTACTCTGTAGAGTCTAGCTCCTCAAACCAGCTCCTTCAGATTGAAAATTACTCCCGTGACTAACTTTTTCTACAATGGCTTTCAATTTTAATTTCCTGAACATAAATAATACAGACTTATAATTATTGTTGTTCAGGGCTGTAACTAGCGGTTATTTTGGTAATCGATTGATCTGTGGATTATTTCTTTCAATTAACAGATCTCAGCTTCGGAGTCTATTTATCATACACAAAACGATTAATCAATTTCTAAAGTAGTTTTAATATTTCAATAATCAGTTAGTGGCACTTACTCTATTGACTTGTTCCAGCTCTATTGCAATTTAACAAAAATAGTCATATTTCCTGAACCACACAATGAACTGACACAGGCCTGGCCCCAAAAAAAGACCCAAGCAGTTCATTGACGATTAGAAATGACTGAATCTCAAAGTCGATTCAAAGTTAAGCAATGGCCCAGAGTCGAGACACTTTATCTTGAGTGTCGTAGAGCTGGGTGATGTGGCAAAAAATTATTATCACGATTCTCTTGGGGCCAGATCATGATTTCGATTCATGTTCACTTTGTATTTTTCGATTGCCTTTAATAGAGCGGCACAATTTAGGAAAAATATCTAATTGTGATTTTTCTGACCAGTGCAATTGTGATTAGATTTGCCATTTATGTTTTAACAAAAGGATTCTGTTCAAATTCACATTTTAAACACAATTTTATCGCTTTTAGTCCCATTTTTGTCATGTTCAGTTGTGTTTGTCACATTTAAACATGTCACTTCTTTGTCGTTTTTAGTCTTGTTTTTGTCGCGTTTGTTGTTTGGAGGGCTGTAGTCGACTAAAGAAATTCTTGGTCGACTAAAGACCAGCCCAATCGATCGATTAGTCGACTAAAAGGGGGTGTGGCAAAATACACCAAAACTGAAAAGAATCTCTATGTAACTAACCCAAACTGCACTCAAAAGAACACAACTGTGGAGGAGTTCATGGAAAAACAGCTATTTATACAGAAAAGTACAAGGTGACAGTGTATTTATGTGTTAAGACTCCAAAATCTGCAGCAAACTCTCTTCATATCTTCTTGTTTTTGCCATAGAAATCATTTTATAATCGTTTAATATAAATAAAATCATTAGTCGACTAATAAAAATCTTGGTCGACTAAGATACCATCGACCGACTATTTGATTAAACAACTAAAGAATTGCAGCCCCTTGTTGTTTGGAGTAGTGTTTTTATCGATTTTGAACACATCACTTTTTGTCACACTCTTGTCGCTTGTTTCAGAACATGTTTGTACAAATCCAAACCACAGTGTTTATTCAGTTCAAAGCAAGACATTTTGTTGTTTGTAGAAGAAATTATGATTGCCTTTGTGATTGCAAACAGACAGCTGCTTTAAAGAGACAAACAATCACGATACCACGATTTCACAAAAATACAGATTGTCACAGGGACCAGCTCAACATTCCATTTTTTATCACCCAGACCTCTTATCTATAATTACAAACATTTTACTATTCTACAAAATACATTAAGAAATCCATCCAAATATCCCCTGCAAAGTTTCGTGCTTTATCCCCAGAGGTCCGCACACCTCCGCTTGGGACAGCCTGCTTTAGCCGGAGCTGCACTCTGCTGATGATGCACTCGGCTCCGTGAATGGACTGTGGCCGCCGTCTACACAGAGCCGAGCGACAAAGGCCCACTGTGAACCGACCGAAACAAAGAGCGTGAGCCGAGGACAGACGCACGCCGTCACCCGAACAACAAACGAGCAGCGAGTCCAGTCACAACGAAGAACGGCGGCCCCCAATATTTATTGTGTGTACCTTTTTTCTCATTTTTATTCTATTTCATGAACATTTGCGCTGTAGAGCAGGGATGTTCAACTTTGTTTTACAGATTTTCAGAAGTTTTTTTCCCCCTCGGGGTCAGAAATGTGTCCAATGCTTTTGAAATACAAGAAAAATGTAATACAAAAGGCTTTAACGACATCTGCAGAACTGAACCAGGTCTAAACCAGGACTGAGCCAGGTCTAAACCAGGACTGAGCCAGGTCTAAACCAGGACTAAACCAGGACTGAGCCAGGTCTAAACCAGGACTAAACCAGGACTAAACCAGGACTAAACCAGGTCTAAACCAGGACTAAACCAGGACTAAACCAGGACTGAGCCAGGTCTAAACCAGAGCTAAACCAGGACTAAACCAGGTCTAAACCAGGTCTAAACCAGGACTAAAACCAGGTCTAAACCAGGTCTAAGACCAGGTTTAAACCAGGACTAAAACCAGGTCTAAACCAGGTCTAAACCAGGACTAAAACCAGGTTTAAACCAGGACTAAAACCAGGTCTAAAACCAGGTCTAAACCAGGTCTAAACCAGGTCTAAAACCAGGTCTAAACCAGGACTAAAACCAGGTCTAAACCAGGACTAAAACCAGGTCTAAACCAGGACTCAGCCAGGTCTAAACCAGGACTCAGCCAGGTCTAAACCAGGACTCAGCCAGGTCCAAACCAGGTCTAAACCAGGTCTAAAACCAGGTCTAAACTAGGACTAAAACCAGGTTTAAACCAGGACTAAAACCAGGTCTAAACCAGGACTCAGCCAGGTCTAAACCAGGGCTAAAACCAGGTCTAAACCAGGTCTAAACCAAGACTAAAACCAGGTCTAAACAATAAGAAATTAAATTTTTCTGTTCCTGGCATGTGTAGAGGGCCGGGCCATGTCCCTTTAAGGGCCTGTTTGAGTTCACTTGAATAGTCCTGCTGTAGCAGGTTGAATAATTAACACATCTATCACTCATTAATGATTCTAAGTAACTATTTTAGTATTTCATTCAGTCATTTTTTAATAATTGCAGCTCATGTTTTTTTTTTTTTTACAATGAGTTCATTTCATTTATACGGTTTACCAGGATTCTCCTTTAGTGTCACCGTTGCATAAAGTGGTTTCAATATTATTGTTTAATGCAGCATGTTAATTTGCAATACACCTCCCTTCACAATTGTATTAAATGAAAATAATGACATGAATTATTACTATTATATTTTTGTTACATTAGAATGAGTTCTGACCAAGTTTACAGTGTGATTGCAATGCCATTTTCTACAGTGACAACCAGGAAGTAAAATGACAAAATAAGTAGTCCAACCGGTCATAGGCGCTTTAAAGGGGGCGTATTATAAACTCATTTGTGAGCTTTTAGTCATACGTCAGCGTTCCTTCATCATTAGTTTAATCACAGTTGCATTTTGGTTGATTCTTGCATGTTTGAGTTAACCCTGTATTCTCTTGCATTTGAGGCTTGAGTGCCCAGAATCCCCGTTTTCACCTACCCCCTATCTCCACCTACTTGTACGGCTTATGAGTTAGAAACCAAGTCAGTGGTTGCTGTCAATGAGTTATAATAAGTGCTAGAGAGAACGTCGCCATGGTAACCCATAGTAACCAATGTCCAGCTCCGGCAGCCATGTTGTGTTGTCAAATTCTACTAAAGAATTCATACAAACTAATAGGAAACTGGACTTTTTAGTTAAAATTTTGTAATAAATACTTTGACAACTGAACTTTTTGTGTTTGTACTTTATCTAACGCTCATGTTCTACCAAATTAATGCGACAAAATCATTACTTTTTAAAATGTTAGGTTATAAATTCTTCTTTTATAGCGACGGTTGTGAAATAAATGGGAGTATTTATCCACAGTTGTGTCCATAAAGTGCAGTGACACGAAAACAGTTTAATTCTGCATAAAATATAGACCGATGCAGTATTTTTGGGCTGAATATTCATTTTCATAATTCAGAAAAAACTCAAACACTTATTTATGACAGACACAGTTTCCTGCATTATTAAGACCACAAATATACCATTATATGTGAGTTTAACACTTTGATCTGCTTCTCCTCGCCTTGTTTTTCCTATTTTTAATTAGAATTGCGAGACGGCCACCGCAACTGCCCCGGCAACAGAATCCATGCTCTCTCTAGTCCTTATAATAACTCAATGGTTGCTATTTTTAACCTGTTTTAGACCAACATTACCATCTGCAATAACCAAAATGTCAAACGATGAGTTACGTAAAGAGCTGGAAAAAAGCAAACCAAAACAGTGACTCTACTTGGTTACTAGGGCTGTAATGCTTCAGTCGTTTAGTCGATTAATCAGTGGATGGCGTCATAGTCAAGCAAGATTTGTATTAGTTGATTGATCCTACTATTTAGATTCAAATGATTAAATGGAACAGAAGATGATTTTGGAGTCTAACACATAAATACTTACTGTGATAATCTGCTATTTTTGTGAAATCGTCCTATCGTGATTCTCGGTTTGTCTCTTTAATGCAGCTGTCTGTTCAAACACACTTTTTCTCCTGTTGTTTAGCCTCTGAAGCCTCTGAGCAGATGACTTTATTTACCTCTTAAAGGCCAGAGCTGCACAATTAAACCAAATCCACACAAAATCGCAATTTTAATGGATGCAATGAGCAAATCACAAAGACTGCAATTTTTGAAGTGCAATCATTTCTTCCACAAACAACAAAATGTCTTGCTTTGATTTGAATAAAAACTGCTAACACTGTGGTTTGGATTTGTACAAACATGTTCTGAAACGAGAGACAAAAGCGCGACCAAAAGAGATAAAAATGTGTTCAAAAGCATCAAAATCGCACCTGTAAACAACAAACGTGACGAAACGCAACTAAAAGCGACAGAAATGTCACTAGATACGTTTAAACATGACAAACACAACCGAACGTGACAAATTTGTGTTTAAAATGTGAATTTCAAAAGAATCCTATTATTAAAATTTTGTTGTTTTTTTTTATTGCCTTTAATAGAGCTGCACCATTTACGAAAAATATCGAATTATTATTTTTTTTTCTGACCAGTGCGATTAAGATTAGATTTGCAATTTAGGCTTGAATAATAGGATTCTGTTCAAATTCACATTTTGAACAACATTTTGTTGCGTTTTAGTTTTTGTCGTGTTCAGTTGTTTGTCATATTTAAACGCGTCTTTGTTGTTTTTTGTCACGCTTTGGTGCACTGAGTGGCGTTTCTTGTTTGCAGGTGAGTTTTTGTTGCTTTTGAGCGCATTTTTATCGCTTTCGGTCACGCTTTTTCTGCTTTTTCTGTCAATTTCGTTGAATTGTGCAGCCCTAAGAGGTAAATAAAGTCATTTGCTCAGAGGCTTCAGAGGCTAAACAACAGGAGAAAAAGTGTGTTTGAACAGACAGCTGCATTAAAGAGACAAACAGTCAATCATGATACGACGATTTCACAAAAATGGCAGATTGTCACAGGGACCAGCTCACGATTCCGTTTTTATCACCACATCGCCCAGCCCTAGGTCCCCGTACCCCTGGTTGGGAAACACTGGACCACAACCCCATTAGTTACAGTGGTCCATCTAATCCAGGCCTAAGTGATGGTGTACATTTCAAACACACAAAAAATGAAGCATGGAGTCATAGCTATCCTTTTATAAATAAATATGAAAGTTATTGTCAAACTGGGTGTAGCCGTTTCACTTTCACACTTTAACCCACACTGAAGATGCAGACGGTCACCACAACAAAGCTCAACAGGAAGTGTGCAACTGTGGTCACGTGACAAGAAAACAAACACAAATCCTGCCCAGATTCAAAGAAATGCTTTCATAAACTGTCTTTTCTACTGTGTAACTTTTCTGGTGGAAGTCTTTTACCTTCGTGTGTATAATGTTCCGCAGTCTGGCATTAAAGTCAGTGGCTAAATAAGTGCTCCGTTGTGTTGCTTAGGTAAAACTACAGATACAGGAAGGAAAAAATAAATAAACATAATACTACTACTACTACTACTACTACTACTACTACTACTACTACTACTACTACTACTACTACTACTACTACTACTACTACTACTACTACTACTACTACTACTACTACTACTAATAAATAAATAAATAAACATAATACTACTACTATCACTACTACTACTACTAATAAATAAATAAATAAAAACTTTAAAGTATCATAGTTAGTGTCTCTTCTGGTTACACCAACTTTTTGTTCTTATTTTTATTATATTTATGTTTACTGAGCTCGGGATAGTGACGTCACACAACAGAATTTCCCGTTAGCCCAAAGTTAAATCAAGGGAGATTTTAAAATGCTAAATACTAAACTAAAGCGTTAATTCAAAAGTATTCTGACAACACTATAGAAGCATTTACCAGAAGTGACCCAGCAGTTTCTTCCGTTTATTTTTTGTTCACTTTTTTGCTTGTTTTCTTTGTACGTTTAGCACGCCAACAGCAAACATGGCGGGTTTCCATGGCAACGGCTGTTTTTTGACGATCCATCCCGAGCTCTATTGGTTCCGTTCACGTTCTAGAATGTGAAGATGTCATAACCTCAGACGGAGCAAGAGTCACTTTGTCCTGTTTGTTGATAACTTTGGATTTTACCATGAAATATCTCAAAAGCTAAATTCACAAATGTTGAACCTGGCATTTTCTCTCAGTGACTCGACCCAAGAACTCTATTATTATTATTATTATTATTAACATTAAAATTAAATTAAATTAACAGGTTTAATGCCTCTGGGGATTGAATTTAAAGTCTATATGACAGGTTAGACTATGCATTTGACAAAAACGTAGTGAACATGATTGTATTTAAGATTTTACTAAACATTTTGCCCATTTGTCCCCAGTTTGACAATTTTCACATTGCACTTCCTGGTTTAACAAGAGCAGTCAATATGACATAGATAGAGGCAATTCTACAACTATTACCTAGCAACCATTTTGAAAACAAGGACCAAAATCCATATAAATTACACAATAGTTATGATTTGACAAATAATAAAACCTGATAACAACTTTGTTTTGTTGAATGACCGTTTAAACTGTCAGAAAGATGTGTCAGTTGAGCGTCAACGGTCTGATTATTTTAAACTGTACGTCGCTTTTTGATGACATCACAGAGGGATTCCATTTTAGAACTCAGCACTACTTTCTGTCATTTTAAACTTTTATTTATCAAAATTTCTTCTGGAACTGCTACTTCAAAAATGTAAAACTATGATAAATATTTGCCCTCCCACCAAACTAAGCCATAATTTGAATATAATAAGAACCTGTCATATAGACTTTGATGCTTTTTAATACATAAGGCCTTATTTTTTTTTATTTTTTGCCACAATTCATTTAATGACTTTCAATGCTGCGCAGAAACCCTGACATGGACACAGGTGGCGGACCAAAAAAGTTACGCAGTGTACCTTTAAAGTTACGGAACACATGTCATGCAGCCTGGCCACAAACAACACGCACAAAAATAGATTTCCTTACAAATACACAGCAAAATCTCACCATAATATCACTAATTACTCGTCATTTCAACAATACGAGTGGGCATTCTGAACGCAAATCAACGCAATCCCCGCCGCCCGCTTCACGCACGGATGCTGCGGCGTGAAAAGCGTGACACCGGACAAATCTGCACTTGCCTCCGAAGTTGAACGCCGCGGATCGCCTCACGTCTTCCTCCCGCTCCACCTCAGCTCGGCGACATGTTCGGGAGCATTAAAGGTCGGTTAATGCGCGCAGTGTGAGGAGATTTTCACGCAGGCTCGAGCGATTCCCACGCAGTTTGCATCACTCGGAGCGTCACGTTTTGCGCGCAGCGGCGAGAGGCGCAGAGGGAGCGGGAAGTGTCCGGGAGCAACGCGTCCGAAACGTAACACCGCGAGCGAAAACGGCGGCGTGAGGTTTGCTGAAGTGAAGGCAGAGGATTAATTCTGTTCTTATGACGTTTACGTGCGATAACCAGTCACGTGACCGAGCTGTGACTGCGCTGAGATGGCTATAATACAGCTAGAGTGCGCCCCAGAGTCTGTTGACGCGGAAATTGCAGCGGCCATCTTGTGATTGTATGAAAAGCTTTTAAAGAGAAAGATTTTAATTGAAAAATAATAATAAGAATTTATCCCCAAAGGGAAATATTTTAGTTACCAACATGCAACCAACAAGCACAAGAAATAGATGCTCAAAAGAGAGACAGAGAAAAAACAACAACAACAAACAATAAAGATAGAAAAAAGACTGTCGAGTCGTAGTTTTGTCTGAGTTAATTATGTTTGCTAATTTGTTCATGTAAGGCTGTTTCAGTATGAATGGATTATCAGGAAAGGCGTCAAATAAGATATGCTTCAGCCTATTCCTGGTCCCAAAGGGAGGAGCCTACTGCACATGTTTTTAGTGGCAGGAACCCTGGAGCACCTGGAGGAAACCTACGCAGACACGGGGAGAACATGCAAACACCACACAGAAACCTGTGTCTGTTAGAACATTCTTTCTCTGAATATTCACCCTAAAAAATAGCACTGCTCTGTATTTCATGCACAACAGACCCAGTGTTTTTTAAAATGAATGCCTATATTCTAACTGGAACAGCTCCACACATTAGCTCCTGAATACCACCAACTAATGTTAATGCACCAGGAATACAGTGGGCCATTTCATTAAGCGCCACAAATCCCACTTAAATGAATGAAAGTGGGCTGATACAGCTGGCAAATGCAATGAACATATAAACAACAACCATTTGTCTACACAGGTTTTTTTGTGGTCAATGCTAATTGTTTAGAATCCATATTTTGATTATTTACCCCAAATGATAAGCTATGATTTGATTAAATTCACTACAAATTCATCCACTGGAGTTGAAAGAAGAGCAGTAACATGTGTTGAAATAAAGCTTTATGTGTATTCTTTAGGCAGCTGGTTGGCTCAAACCAAAACGCCAAACAGCCTTTCATTTTATAATAATATTTCAACATTTCATTTTGTAATAATAATGAGACAGAATGTTAATATCAGTACCAGTGCAGCTATTTTAAATCACTCAAAAGGGTCTATCTATTAAAGTATGTATGTTTCCGTACCATAAGAATTTCTTTATTATAATGATTTATTGTATTATTGTTTACTTCATTCCTTTTATTATAAAAGAGGAATTTACTTTTCTCATATTGGTAGAACATAAGATTAAGTACAGATATAAAAGTAAAATCATCACCAAAGTCTTTTTAATTTGAAATTAAGAGTGATGAGTTTTTGTATTGAGTGGAATTCTACAGTCACAACATGGCTGCTGGAAGTAGCTCTTTGTTGCCATGGCATTATCGCTCTAGTGTTCCATTTACCTCATTCAATACGTAAAAACAACTTTAACTTTCCATCGATACGAATGAGAATTAGTACAAAATTAGAGTTATTATAATCAGTGGCAGTGCAATGTGTTTCTATGAATATGACCCAAAAATATGTCAACCAAATTACATGTATATTTTTCAACGTTTATAGCCATTTAACAAGTAAAGAGACAAAAAAGAAAACAAAAAACGCAACTTACCCCGCGGACACTTTATTCATTCATTCAACTTCCTAAGGCGTACATTTGTTTAGTATTTACACTTTTCTTACCGCTTATGCTGCCATTTCACGTCTTGCACCTGGAAAACTTGCACGTGAAGCACAAAGTTGAGTTTCTTGGCGTGTTTTTTATAGTAACAAACCGCCGTCAACAGCTGCGAGAAGTTACGTAACGCTAAATGCATCTCGTTTTCTATTTAGTACCATTATTTTAAAGTCCTTATGGAAAAAAAAAAAAAGACACAAAAAAGCAGCTATGGATCTATTTACAAAAAAGTAGCACGGGTTTGGAGTGTACTTCCTGTCAGATGCCTTCACGTGCCATAGGAAAATTAAGAACCGTCACAAAAATGTACAAAAAGTCTGCAGCACATTTATTACAAAATGTTTAAATCCAGACAGGCATTTATATGTTAAAGCAAAACATTACAAATGACATAAAATTATAAAATGGTTACATTCAAAAGGACGAGAACTACAAATATAAAACAAACTGCAAGTCAAAATGAAAAGAATTATTGTCTAGATGATTGTAACCTTTTCTACTGTGGGTATATTATTTAATGTTATAAGAAAGTGGGTGTTTTTGAGGTTATTTCAAAGTCTAGACCTGATGTCATCATTACAAAGCCAACTTTTTTGGATATATTCCTGTTGAACGATCACCTTTGTCGAGGTTTCTTTTGATTTTTCAGTGCTCCTTCTGATCCCCGTCTTCCTCTAGTTTCCGGATTTCTGATTTGAGGTGGTTTATGTTTTCCCGACTGGCCTTTAGCTTGTCCTTCAGCTCCGCGATCTCCTGGCTCGTTCGCTTCTTTGCAGCTTCTACTTTTTCTTTTGTCTTCTGCTCCAGTTCACCAACTAAAAAAACAATAATGCGGGAATATTTCAACAGTAGGCTTTGATACACGTTGCAATAAAGTCATAATAAATAGATTACAGGAGAAAGTAATGGTAAAATAGATAGCAGAGACTGATAAAATAGAAATGTGTTGTGTTTCAGACGTACACTCCGTCTCGTGTTTGTACGCCCCCAGGGTAAGCTGCCTCGAAGTGGTCAAAAGCTGCTGCATCATGGCTGTCGGATCCTGGAAAATCTGCAGAAAGAGAACACGGTTTGATCAAAACACAACTGTTCTTCATTCAACCACCTGTAATATAATCAAATGTATGCATATTCACCGTACCATCTCGTCATAAAACTCTGAAACCACAGTCTTCTTGGGCATCGCACTGGAGTCAGACTGGAACAGCTTCAGGAGATGGTACAGTGTTACCTGAAGGACAAACACGCACACAAATTAAGATTGTTGTTTGAATCAGCTGTTCCTTTCACTCGCACAGAGCTGGGAAGAAAGCATCTGTCAGTGGTGGAAAGTAACAAAGCACAAAAGTAAAAGTATTGTCTTTAAAGTGCGTATGACGGGTTTTTACGATTTTCTAATTTAGGTTTCATTTGGTGTATTACTACGTATTGTACATAAAAATGATTGTTTTACACCAATCAGATCGCTATTTGTGGAGAAAAGTTCAAAAATCTGTTGACAATAACAGAAAGTAAACACAATGATAACATCACGCTGGGGAGACAAAGGACATGCATAATTTACACAAAATAACATACTTTTTTGACCCTTTAAACTTTGATTCCACAAAATAAAGATGTTCACGTGTGTTTTTCTTTGTCAAATGAACAAAATCTGTGACATTAGATGAGTTTTGGCCACTGTACAGTGCGGTTGCTATGGTAATTTCCTAGCGTGATATCATACTTTACAAGCGGGAGTACATTTTAAAACCAAAAAACAGCTAAACTGGGGTTAAATTTGTAAAGATTTTAGTGGAAATTTGAATATATTTATCTTAACTGCATTTTAGTTAAATGTGTATTTCAACCTGTCAGAGGCCCTTTAAGTACATTTTTCAGTTATCTGTACTTTACTTAAAGTGCATACGACAGGTTTTAACAATTTTCTAATTTTGGTTTCATTTGGTGTATTAATACGTATTGTACATAAAAATTATTGTTTTACACCAGTCAAATCACGGTTTGTGGAGAAAAGTTGAAAAATCGGTTTAAAATTACAGGAAGTAAAAAACCGATGACATCACACCAGGGAGACTCATTCCAACCAAAGCTTTTGCATAATTTACCCAAAAGAAACAACTAATTTTACCTTTAAAACAACAATTCAACAAAATAAAGGTGTTCACATGTATTTTGATTTGTCGGACAAAAAAATCTCAGACATTAGGCGAGTTTTAGTCCAGTGTGCAAAGTAATTTCCAAGTGTGATGTCATCATTTACAACCAGGAAGTGATATTAAAAAACAAAAAAAAGGCTAAAAATGATTAAATGTATAATTATTTTTAGCAAAACTTCAAATATATTTATCTGACCTGTATTTTAGTTACATGAGTAGTTTAACCTGTCATAGGCACTTTAAGTACATTTTACAGTAGATACTTTTCACTTTTACGTCACTACATTTCAGAGCCTGTATCTGTAGGTTTTACTCCATTACATTTTTGAACTGGACTGAGAAGTGAAAGTATATTTTCTTAAGACCTGTTGAAAAGGCTGAAGAGTTTATTTTTAGCACAACTTTCATTTTCTAGTTCCCTTTGAGCAAACAAAAAGCCTCTGTAGAAAAATAACATGGAAAGTTGCCTATAACGACTCAACAGAATAAATTAAATCAAAATTACGTGAAGCTTTAATAGTTCTCCAAACCAAACATAAAGAGTAAAAAGTAAAAAAGTTAATCTTTAAAGGATCACTTTAATACTTTTACTTTTTAAAATGTGATACTTTTACTGGACTATTTTTACTTGAGAATGGACCACCGCTGGCATTTGTCCACTCAGCTCTTTTTGTGTGCAACATATTTCAGAAAGACTGGAAATCGACTGAGATCTTATCCTTAAATGCCTTTAAACCCAAGCTGAAAGCATGAGATCAATAATGTGCACTTGTTTTTCATAACCTGTGCTTGTTGTTTGTGTTTTAAGTGTTGAACTTTGCCACCTTGTGATCAGGACTCACTGGAAAAAGAGGCTTTTGATCTGAATGGGATTTTCCTGGTTGAATAAAAGTTAAACGTGTGAATGTATTAAAAGTGAGATATGAATGTGGTAGAATCAACTGCTTGCAGCTTTCTGTATAAAGTTCAGGATCAAACACGAAAAAGATGTTATCTGCTATGTTTTTGGCAACAGTGCAGCCAAAACAGTGTCTAAAAGGAAAAGCACAGTGGAAAAAAAACAACTGGCTGCATGCGCTCAATTCATTTTGAGGATGTAGAAGAAGCCCAATACTCCCGATTAAAAATGTGGAAAGAACAAATGGAGAATGCTGTGTGTGAGAAGATGTTGGTGAGAATGAGTGCCAGAGAAATGGGACAATGTTTGTATGTTAATTTTGTTTGCCTCACTGTTTTTGTTCTGTTTTTTGTTTGTTTATTATGAGACAAAAAATATATATATGTAAAACTTAAGTGCAAAAGATAATTCTGATGTGTGACGACACGATCCTGAGCTCTATAAAGTCATGGGGCTCTTACTGGTCTCTCATTGGGGTCAATAAAGAAGATCTTGATGATAATTTCAAACTCTCCCCAGCCCGTCTCCGTGATCTCGTAGGGAGGATTAGTCACCACTGAAAGAAGAAAAGAATTAAAACGTCCCTTCCAAAAACAAGCCAATTGAAAAAGATACAGGTGGACAAGAGCAAACCTCTCAGTGGGTTTCCGTAGCTCTCGTGTAGTTTAAACTGGATCTTCTTGACATATGCAGACATGTCCTGAAAATGAAAATCAAACAAAACAACAGTCAAACAGGTTTGTAAGGACACAATGTTAATTATTATGAGCCAAAAAAAATAAACAGGCAAAAGAGAGATTTTGTTTAACTTAACAGAAGAATGACAAATTAATCAAATTTTAATTGAGATTGTGTCACTTCTAACCTATGATCAGGATCTTATTAATTAAGAAGTCTACAATAAAAGCATTTTGTTTCAGGTTTTGGAAAAATAATGTAAAAATAAAATGTTTCTTGCTTTGTTTGTATAAAATACAATTGTGATCAGTCAACGTAAGGAGTAAAAAAAACATTAATTCATTCGTCTTTTCATCATGTTTTCCCCCCATTATTTGTTGTTATTATATTTTGTAGTGCATTGACATAAAAGTTTAAATATGGGCTATTGAATATTATTTCCCCAAGCCATTTAAAAAATATATAAACTCAACCCATTATACATGCTGACATGTAGAGGACAACACTGACAAATGTAATATTTCATTATTTTTTCCATTATCTGTTAATTTAGTGTAACAAATCCTCAGAATGTGCTGAACGTAGAAAAAACTCCACCCATTAGCACAGTATTGTAAGGCTGCATATGGTTTACACACCTTTAATGGGATCTCTATTTCCACTTAGTGTATACAAAATAATGTTGAATATTTGCTTTTTTCATTGAGCGAGATGTAGCATATTGTTGTAGAATTTTCTTGTTTACTCTGTAATCCTATTTGCCCAGATAAAATGTGTTTTTAACAAGTTTCCTTTTTCTACAACCACGAAAGCACTGGAATGAAACACAAGGATCCTCAGCATCATATACACAGGGATGTGGGCGGGGATAGGGGGTAGGTGAGCAGGAATTTTCTGAGCACTGGAGCCTCATTTGCAGGAGGATTAACACAAACATGCAGGAATCAATCAAAATACAACTTTGAGTAAAATTATGGGGAAACACTGCTACAAACTGCTGCAAAAGCTCATTTAAGTTGATTTAGAACACTATATCCCTTCTTAGTTTTCTATCTGACACCTTTAATCCCATTGTCTGGTCTACATTGGCACTTTTAAGAATCAGAATTGCTCCAAATCCAGTTGTAGGAAGCATTACCTCGTTTCTGTACGGCTTCACGTAAACAGACCACTGGTGAGTGTGGCCATCCTCCTCTCTTTTCTTTCCAAAATAACGAGCAACATTTCCAAACACAATCGGCTTGACAATCGTAATCCCCTGCCAAAAAATACAAGATCAACAGCTGCAATATTTGTACTTCCAAATCTTTGAATCAACACAATGAACAGATAAAGGCTCAATTACCTTAACCCTGCCCCCGGAATCTGGACCAAATTCACTCATCTTTTTAAACATAACGGGGAAATGTGACCAACTAAAAGTCTTATATTGTTGTCCCTCCACTGCAAGCTTCTTGAGACAAAAAGCCTTCCATTTAGGAACAAAATATCACGACTTATAAAGCCCCCGGTCTCATTTCAAAACACCAGCCAAAACAAGGGCCGGATGTGCAGCTCCGTGCGTCGTCCGGGCGTCACGCAACGCAAAACAATGGTTCCGCCGTATGATTATTATTATTTGTTGTGATTTGTAAAATTGGTAGGCTAACTTCAAAATATTTATTGAGGTTTTTTTTTTAAACTTTCTTTATTTAAGTGTGAATGATGAACTAAGTGGGAAAAATAAAATGAAAAACACGAGTTACGTTTATGGTGAGCCTATTTGCGTATGCTGTTGTACGTATAGTATTCAAACGCAGTAATAAACTTAAATATAAATATGAAAATAAATATTTATTCGTGTCTTGAGTGTTGGACATTCAAAAAACTTTAACCAGATCCAGGCCATTTGATTTTATAATAAATAAGGGTGGATTATTAGTTTTTTTTCCCAATTCGTACAAACAGCATTGGGATTTGTTACCTCTTTAAGAACTTTAAGATCTCCTACGCCTTTTCAAATTTGATGTAAACAAAATTCATAGCAGTGTTTAAAAAGCAACTCTTTCAGTGTAATGAGTTCCTGATTAATTTAATTTAGTTCAATCTTACTCTTCCATTTAACTTTATATTTGTAGAATGCGGCAAAAGGTGACCATAAACATCCATTGTCCATAATCTAGAATCAGTTTTTCATTGGTCTGACTATTGCATTCATAAAAAGTCTTAAACATACTCAAATGGATGCTTAGTTAGAACCATAAAATAAACAAAGACGGTAAAAATTGAGATTTCACTTTTATTAGACTGTCAGAGCAGACTGACAATTATGTGCAAAAAAAATCTCAAAGGAATTTCAGAAAGTTACTGAAAATATTTAACAAGTTTACTGGATTTGTAGGCATTAGTTACACCAGAGGCATGGGCTCCTGCTCATCTGGCTGCAGTCACTCCCAAAGGCAAATGGAGCTGTGAACACTTACCTGGACAGCTGCAGGAGGAAAGGTTAATAGAAAACACACAAATATACAATTTTGTAAACCCTGTGTGGCATAAATAAAAATCCCCCCCAAAAATCTATTCCACATTTACAAAGTAGTAACATATTTGGTGCTACTGACAGAACCACACATATGAAACTTTGCTAACAACATTTTGTAAAAAGACTTTTCTGAGGCAGGATGAATGGGTTGACAGAACGCTTAAAAGTAATCTACAATTTAGAAATGGGACAATAACGTCTTGCACTCATACAGCGAGTTGACTTAAGAATGGCATATAACACTGATCTCACACAAAAAGAGAACACTCTTTTCAAAGATTTGTTCACAGAACATCAGTCACTGGACCAAATTCATGAATGGCACTTAAACGTGCTGAACTGAACAATCAGTGCACACACAGCCGACATGTGTCAAAAACAGTTACCATGGGGGAAAACTCAAGAAAAACTAGTGTACACACATTTGTGCTACATTGAACTTAGATGCGTTTTGTGTTCATTTACAATAATTAAAATCTGCCTTCTTTCACATATAACCAACAGACTGAATGAAAACATCCTTAAGGACATATTCACATTCAATAGAAACGTAGCAACAATGTAGAGGAAGTCGAATGCACAGTGTACCTCAGTAAACATTTTATTACAACACCATGAGTTTTATTCAAAGCAGAGACACTTACAAACATTCTAACCATGGAAAGAATAAATGAAAATGAGGGAGGGGGAGGAAGAACATCATCAAATATGTACCTATAAAAACTAATGTCTAAACTGAATGTACACAGTACAAGAAGCCAAAATAAAATAAATCATGAGAATATATTTTCTGCATTGTCCGTTGGAGGGAGCTGCGGGATGTTTCTAGTTTTATGCAAAGAGCAACACACTTAATCACTTTCATTGTGAAATAAAACATCATAAAAATAAAAGAGCAGTTTGGAAAGTTTTCTTTCATCTTTAGTCAACCATGAATAGTGTGTTTAATTACAGGCTTACAGAGTGAGGCCTCCGCAGCGGTCGGGCAGAGGAGCAGTGAGGAGCAGAGAGGAGCAGTGAGGAGCAGTGAGGAGCAGAGTCCCGTCACGCAGCCGCTTCGTCCTGATCCTTCCTCGTCCTGATCCTCGTGAGCTGAAACGTGTCAGAATGAAGGGTGGAGTTTGGTTGGAGGCTGCCCAAATACATTTCCCCTACACACCAGTCAGGTCTACACTAGTCCAAAGTGCACGCCAGGGCTGGGCTCAACTCACCGCCAGAAGGAAACATCGCTGGTGACAAACTGTTCACGTAAAAATATTATAAAGATTTAAATGAAGAGTACTTCTGGTTGAAGACGGGTTGACCCAACCCTCGCAGACACAAGGATCATGCACAATAACAGCAGAGAAACAGAAGATTGTCAATCATCATTTAAAATGTATTCTCTGTGACACCATTAGTGACCCACTCCCAGACCAACCGTTTAAAGTCAATTCACCCTCCCACAAACATCTGCTTCTATGTAACAGAATACAGACAAGTCACTTTGACTTGAAAACCATGTTTACACTGATGTTTCATGACCTGTGGCTGCCACAAGTCAGGCCTGTACAAGTAAACAAGGCTCTGTTGGCACAAGCCATTGTGAGTTAATAAATGTATAATATTAAAATCAATTACTGAGCTACTTGATTATATTTATAATACTGTAAAATCTACACACAATTAATGTTAGCAGTGTTAAAACTTAAGATAGAAGCTAAAACGTAAATGGACAGATATAAACTACTTCATTTGAGACAGAAACAAAAAGGACAAAAGACATCACAAAACTACAAAGAGGAAGAAAGCACTGTTTAACGTTGAGGACAGAGTCACTGAACAGTGTTCAGTGAGGTTTAAGATAAGATTTCATTTAAAACCAATGTCTACTAAACATACACAGAAAGAAACATGCAGGACAATGATATTGCACATGTGGCAAATAGAAATATTTACTTCAACAAGATTTGACTTAAAATGTAAAATCTGTTAAAATATCAGACCATTGTTTTCCACGGCCCAGAGCTGGTGCATGCAAAGTTATATTTGAACATTTGTAGCAAAAGCATCATTACTGAAGTTTTACACATACTTACAAATATTGTAATCCACACGAATAACCAAACCAGGGTCAAACAGGAGCACAAGAACTCAGAATATTGTGGAAAAGGGGTATTATTTTAAGATTTCAAACAGTTCAATATTTCCCAGGTTTATCACATGGTGATGTAACATTAGAGACTTGATGCTTAACATTAATATAACAAACACACAACAGTGTTTAATGTTTACAAAGATCAGTATCAATTTGAACAACTGAAATAAAACCCTTTTCCACAATATTTTAATTGACCGATGTCTCATGAACTCTTTTGCCCACAGATACAAGTGATCAATGACAGTTTTATAAAATTCATATCACAGTTATTGCTTACCTTGACGAGGCTGGCTTTCATCTATTCAGGGGTGTCCAAACTGGACAGGGGGCCAGACATGGCCAATGGGCCAACAATAATTGCCAAGAGGAAATATATTATAAGGAAACTTATAAAAAACCTCTTATCTTAACTCTAATATTTGACATGTTTAGTTTAAGCCAAATTGAAGGGTGGAATTTTGAGACAGAGGTCACATAAAAGTTCCAAGCCTGAAACTTATCCCAGCTGAAAGTACAATAATGATTCAGTCAGTTAGGACCACTGGAACTAAATGGAACTTTTAAGAATTTGTTGCCCTCGGACACGAGTTTGGACACCCCTGATCAATGCACTTTATATTTCAGACTGAACTTCACTGAGTTACTTCATTAACATGAGCAAAACAGGGCATTTTCAGCATAAATGGTAAAGTTTGCATTTGAACATCTTGTTTACATAAAAAGCCTGGTTGATCCTGGTTTGACAGACCAAAATTTTATCTCTTCCAGTAAAAACAACTACTCACTGCAATCTCAAACCCTAAAGACAGCTTTGTTTTAAATATGTGTAAGAACGAGATTTGAAAAAGGCTTAAATTCATTCATTGACTACCTAGAGTTTCCAAGTCTCTGACAAATCTATGATCACAGACACTTTAAATGCTGAGCTCTAAAAGGACAAACTACTCATTTGTAAAACAATGACTGCATAGTTGAGTTAAAACTGATTTGATAATTGGGTTAACTCATAATAATGACAGAACTGGGTGTACATTCAATGCCTCCAAACAAACTTGAGTTGAGAGCTTTAGCGTCATAATCTAGAAGTCTGCTCTAAACTGTTAATACATACATGTTAGCAGATTTCAAACCACATTGTTTTGACACAATCACAGTTTTGGCACATTTCAGGGATTTTACGGTGCAAAGTAGTTTACAAGCATCTTAAAAAATGAACGAGGCAATCAAATATTTTCAGGAATATGCAGGTGCTACAAAATGGGACTTTTTTTTGTCAATATTTCAGGTTCAATAACCACAGACAAGCCACAAAACACTTCACAGGTCAACATATTTCCTATAATATGCCTTCTACTGAATATAGTGATTAGCTTATTTTGAAGGATTGACACAGGACTGTCGGTTTGATACAGACATCTTTGGCAAAATTCAAATGACCACAACATGGGAAGTTTTATGTACAACATTCACCAATAACATGTCAACAAATGCTGTGTGGACACTACTGTAACCTGCTCTGTGCTCATTACAGATTTAAAATCACAAATGCCATTTCATCTTTTAGTGACATGCACCACTTGGACAATCTGACACGTTTCTGTCGTCTAGACAGGTTCAAACCACACATTTAACAATTTAATTGGTGCGTCTTTATTATTTCAGCTGCATTTTATACAACATTTACAAAGGGCGATAATAACCAGTTACTTTTACTTGCTTTGCCATACTTTCATCTCAATAACTTGTGGAGCCAAATTAAAAATAGTATACATGTGCAATTGCATTGTACATTTAAACTGTTCAAAAGTCCAAATATCCATTTAAATAGTCCATAACCTCAAACATACAAGTCAAAGAAAACACTTATTTAACACACTATAGGTCACATGATCAGTGCCAATCACACGTGTGTAGTGTTTTAGCCCCCACAATAATGAAAAATAGCACATTTATACTTTCAGTGTTTTGATAGCAATCTATATGCAGACCACACAAACTCAAGTTACATTTACGTTTATCAACTACAATTCCCAGCCTTTTCAGCTTAATTTCAATTATTCATGTGGGCAATTCAATATGAATATACAATACAAATGTACAGTATGAGTAATACACACAGGTCAATCACCTGCCCTTCAAAGTCTGTGTTTTATCTCCATGGACCATAAATTGCAAGAAAACAACAAATACTTTCACAAATGAAATATAAATATCCTTTGAGTGAAACACAAGGACATAAATGCCATAGTGAGACTCACCTCATACTCACCGTGTCCCTCTTACCTCCTCAGGTCCTGCTGCCGCTCATTCTCCTCTGGCACTGAAGCCCTTTAGACACAAAGGAGTAGAAGCACATACTTCAGTACTGACCTGTGCTCTAGCGGTGCCTGTACTCCCTCTCCCTCTCTCGGTCTCTGTCGCGGTCCCTCTCGCGGTGCCTGTCTCGTTCTCGGCTGCGCTCCCTGTAGTAGTCCTCGTGGCGGTCGCGCTCGCGGCTGCGCGACTTGTGGCGCCTGCTCTTCTCCCTCGACCGGCTGTGATCGCGTTCTCTAGACCGCTCTCTTCTGGCGGCACAGGAGGCCCAATCAAACCAGAGCGTGTGGAAGTGACGTGTGTAAAGGGGAGGTCTGAGTGAGCGAGTGTTTACCTGGCCGAGCCGTAGCTCTTGGACTCGATGCCGTGCAGACAGTCCTGCAGGGAGCTGATGAGCACCTTACAGCGATCGTCTGCTGAGACCTTCGACTGTTTTATGAGACTGATGGCTGTGACCAGAGTCTCGATGGCGCTGCCGTAGTCCGCTGCATCCAGAACACACCTGCATTAGTGCTGAAGCCTTTAGAAGGATCAGGAAAGCTTTCATAAAGCAGCCTTTACCTGCGCTGGCGTCGGACACAGCTCTGGAGATGGCGCTGGAGGAGATGGCTCTGTTTCTGTTCATGATCTCCTCAAACTCTGCCTCGCTCAGAGGGGCCCGAGAGGAGTCCATGTCCCTAAAACAGAAACCGCAAAATCAGCTTCTGTTGTGGTGTAGATTAGTCGATAATCAGACTTTACAGTGGATTAGTTGTTGCGGCCTAATTGTTGAACTAGACAGACTCTAAAACACATGTCAAGAAACCTTTTATTACAAACACCATGTCATTAATACATCAAAAATAGATTATTGCTCATTTACATCAATAACACACTTTATTCATAAATATTTTCTATCTAGAAGTCTCTTGTCACTCTATGCCAACCTTTATTTGTCTGATAAGTTTAAATATACAATACAATAGAAATAACCGTTTGACAAGTCGCCTACTAAAATAATCGTTAGTGACAGCCCAGTGTCCGCGGTCCACACAAGAGCGTGCCTTACCGTCCTCCGTGTCCAAAGTCCCTCTCATAGGGCGGCGGGCGCCCGTACGGGTCGTTGGGCCCTGGGGGGCCTCTGTCGTTGGGGGGCATGCTGTTGCCTGGTGGGGGGAAGAAGGCTGGGTTGACGTGTGGTGCGGGCGGCGGTCCTCCTGGAGGGGGTCCTGGCATGTGGGGAGGGGGGCCTAAAGCCATGGGAGGACCGATGGGACCAGGAGGGCGCGGTGGGAACGGGCCTGGAGGTGGGGGTCCTTGCTGAGGAGGAGGGGGCCCGGGCGGTGGGCCGTACCCTGGAGGAGGAGGACCCGGAGGAAGCGGCCCCAGAGGAGGTTGCCCAAACTGACCAGGGAAGAGCACCGGAGGAGGGGGTCTGTCCCCACGCCCCGGGGGCCCAGCCAGGGGCGGAGGGAGACCTTGGCCAGGAGGAGGGGGACCAGGGGGGCCCGGATGAACAGGAGGTCCTGGAGGGGGCCGCGGGGGACCCTGCATACCACCTGAAAGTAAAAATAACTGGTGGATTGTGTGTCTGACTGGAGTTGAGTTTTCAGACCATTTTGTTACCATGGTGACCGTGGAACTATAGTCCATAGAAATGCACATACTTCCCCCACAGCGTGAGGTTATTGCATAGTTCTGTACCTGGGAAATGTGGCGGTGGTCCTCCAGGGCCAGGAGGGCCAGGAAAGCGGTCCCCTGGGCCGGGGGGTCCGGGGTACCTGCCCCTCCCTCCTCGTCCCATGGGGAATCCTCCACGAGAGCCGCCAGGTGGGCCGGCCTTCCCTTCTCCAGACATTTGTCCTGAAGAAGTACCTGAGCCAGAAATTCATAGAAAACATTTTAAATATAGCCTACACGGTCACGAGGATGACGAGCTGCGCCGCCGTTCAAATGTAACACATTTTACTTCTTACTTTTACGAGACTGCATCTCAAACTGGCTGAGGGACTGTTTGTTGCACGGCGTGACAATCGGGTTCTGACCGTGAAGCTCACGCTTGGCCAGCATTTCCATCAGCTTCCTGGAGGACCCCTCAGACCCCACACAAACCAGTGCAAACCTAAGAAATACAAGCAATCCATATCTTAGTACAAGAAGTAAGTAAACGAAAAAGTACATTCAAATATAGTATGATGCTCACCCTTTCGACTGGCCATTTGCTCGGTTTTCAAAAAACTTTATTTCCAGCACGTCTGTGATGCCAATTGACCGGATGGCTTCGGTGAGGTCTTCATCTGTGGTCCACTGCAAACATCAATCAAGTTTACATTGTTTTCTTTATATTTTATACATAAGGAGAGTTGCATTAGACATATTAAACATACCCATGTCAGATTTCCAATGTACAGGGCGATCCTTTTGCCCGAGTAGTTGTACACTACACTGGCTGGGGCACTTTTCCCTCCCTCCGTGCCCCCTGGTGCTGAGTCCAGGTAATCACGGTCCTCTGGAGCGTCTCCATTATTGGCCAACGGGGAAATGACGTCATCGTAAATGTCAGCCTCCTGTTGAACATGGGAGACGTTAGTTAAAAATTCAGAAATAACGACATGATAAATCATCAAAATAAGCCAAAATTAGGCCAAAATGCTGTAACAGTTCTGTTGGATTCACACGATGTCACTGATTATTGTTATCAGGAATGTCAATATCACCCAGCTCTAGGCAAAAATATGTACTGCTTTTGCTAATAAAAGAACTGACTACAGATTTTATGAATCTTCTGTACATAAATAATAATAATTACCAATCAAACCAATTATTGCACAGCTGGTTTTAGACTATGGAGGAAAAAACAAAGAATGCCACAAGAGTCTCCTTTATTATTGGGGAAACATGAGCTCTTATTATGCACAAAGTCAAATGTATATCATTTAAGATTTTTATAACACTGTGACACTAGCCTTACATCACAAAAAGATTTCCTTTATCGTTTGCCTGAAGCATTACAAACAATCGATTTATGGCGCTCAACAGTGACCACGTGACCACCCCTCACTTGGTTCCGGAACTAAATCTACCATTAATTTTCCCTGTAGATTCCTGGAAAGTTTGCTCGGGGCTGGGCTAACCAGTTAAGCAGTAACTAATGAGCATGAAGTCTGTTTCTGAAACTATTATTACTATTAAAACATTTGGACGAGCTTTAAATTTTACGTGTGCTCTTTGAACTGAAACACATTATACAAATTATATTCATACACAGCTGTTGACCCCCGCCGTGTCTTTAAACTCTTGATATTTTTATTTCTCTAAAACTCTGTGGAAGTTGAACCCCGGTTGACTGAAGTGGGCGGCACAGCAGAGCTTAAAGACTTAAACAGGGGGCGTATGAATGAAACACTGAAGAACAAAAAACAATAAAGAGATGCATAAACTGTGCACACGTCCACAGCACGTCCGCACACTGTCCTGATTTGTAAACCGTGTACAACCGCACAAAAGCAATGAATACATGAAAGCGTAGAGCAAATCGACGTGCAAACAGAGGCACGCGCACCAGGCTAACAGCGCAGCTAGCAGTGTTTGGCCCGGGTCTGGCGCAGGTCTGGCGCGCCACAAAAGGCCGTGACGAAACGAGCTGCGGCGCACTTTGCTTTGCCCGGGACAAAAGCACCAAACAAACATGTTCAATACAAGTGTTTATAGTCTGCGTGCTTTAGAGACGATCGTGCATTCCAGCGTAATAAACGTAAAGGGCTAATGGTGTTGATGCTTGCAGCGTGGTGGCGCGGCCCTGTGCGCAGACAACACCAGAAGAGCGCCATTTCTCGTTCCAAAACACTTATAAAACACGTACATAACTGCGCACGTGGACAGAAGATGTGCCGGCCGATGCGACTTCAAAAGAGTTTGCGTTTACCTGATTAAATTCCTCCTCTACATCGGCGTAGATGTCGATGTGATCCACACCGTCCGCCATTTTCCTCCGCTGTCTTTCTCTGGCCGCTGCGCCGCGCAGATGTGCGCATGCGTGTAGCGCGGAGCCGTAAACAATGGTGCAGAGAGCGACAGGAGCGCCCCCAGCGGTTCATATATGAAGTGCAACAATATTGGAGCGTCAACTTTTTTAACCTGGATGAACCTGGACTCAAACAACCTTCTCCTGACAAACAAACAAAATTATTAATAGAGGAAACTAATTTAAAAATGAGCTAAAATAAAAAGTAAAAAATAATAACAAGAATAATCATATGTTGTTATTATATTTTACTACTTTTTTTTCCTTATTTTTAAATGTGTTTCCTCTTTTTTTTGGAGGATGTTTGAGTCAATACATTAAAAAAAGTGTTATTCCTTTATTTGTTATGCTCATGACAACGATGAACAGTAATCTATAGAAAAAAACTGTAATTTAAAATGTTCACCGTTATCTTTTTTAGGTTTAATTTGGACCATGAAATAACGCCTTTGTTAAACGTGCATGGACTAATCAGTGTGAATTTGATTAAAGTAACAGGGCTGAAGGACCTAACCAACCCAGCTGTGAGTAATGACTTACATTTAAGGACTAAACTTGTCTTAACCAAACTTTGTCATGATTGTAGTTAAGTTACAGATGAGAGTAGAGCAGGAGGCCCATTTCACCGCTGGCTTTGAGCAAATATTTGAACCATGCAGGCTACTACCCTTTATCTTATTTTTAAGTAACCTTGTGTAAGAATTAGATTTTAAATTTCATAAACATGCCCTCTGTGTCCCTAGATGTTCAAATAAAATATAGCTTTTACTGAGAACAATTGTAATGCTGATTTATTCTTAATTACAATAAACTTTGGACACGACAGACAAGTTGTTTATCTTATAATTTGGTGTTTTGCTTCGAGATGATTCTGTTGTGTAATAATATTTCCTTAAGAGCGCAGAATACATACAGTTCATAAATAAAAGAAAAATAGAAATGTATCCTGATTGAAGCTATGATATTACCAGCGATACCAAACAACAAACTAAAGAAGGATTTGCAATAACAAGTACGTAAATAAAAGATTTTTAATAAATTGTTTTTTACCAGTGATTTTAAATTGGACATGGACATTTAAAGACAAAACAATACGAGAGCAGAATAATGAAAAAGTCCCTGATTAAGAACAAAATAAATCAACACTTCATAACAAATACACTTCGGACATGGGCATTATAACGATTGTCTCCAATAACGTTAATGTTTTTAACTGGAAGATGTGCGTAATTTTAATATCTGGCATAGTGTTCATGATAAAAACTAACTCAAAAGTCTGCAAAAAGAGCAGAATTTAGAAACAATCTTCCAAATAACGGTTTAAAAGGATATTTCTGCATGTTTTACAGTCATTTCACATTTGTCTCATACATGATCACAGACATAGGACAATATAAACACACAACAAACATAGGCAAAACTCAAAAATGAAAAAAGTATTATAAAAAATTGACATTAAATAACATTTTATTTACTGTAACATGATTTGACACCAGTTTTTCGTCATTCACTCAAACCGAAAGTGCATTTTTGAGTGAAATACAGGTCCATGGTAACATTTGCAAGCATTAAATGAGCATTTCCTAGTTCGCATTTGCAGTAATAAGTAAGAAAAATACACAGTCCGTCCACATTTTAGTCGTTTTTGCATTTGAAACTGTTTGTGTGTCATCTTTTCAAAGTTCCGCCACCGTTTTAACCGTAATCCCACTGTTAAAACGTCACTGCCATCCACCGTTTTGGCAATTTTGTAGTCGAGAAAAGACTCCAGCGCACCTGAGCGTTAGTTAAAGTCCACGGAGAGCTGTGTGATTTTGTTGGCGCCATTTTGAACCGCATGCAGGGTCCTTGAAAAGGTTCTTCCGAGCGTTTGTCAAAGTCTGCTGCCGAAATGTCGAACGATCCGTCATCGGGAGGTGAGGGCCGACGTGACGAGGGAAAACAAAAAGAGCAAAGACGACAGCGACGCGTTCGAAGCCCCTCCGCAGTCGTTGGCATTCTCCTGCGGGAAAGAAACAGCGAATGAATGAGGACAAAACCATGTCTAAACCAGGATTGAACCAGGTCTAAACCAGGACTAAACCATGTCTGAACCAGGTCTAAACCAGGACTAAACCTAGACTAAACCAGGTCTAAACCAGGACTGAACCAGGACTGAACCAGGTCTAAACCAGGACTGAACCAGGTCTAAATCAGGACTGAACCTGGACTAAACCAGGACTAAACCTGAACTAAACCAGGACTAATCCAGAACTAAACCAAGACTAAACTAGGTCTAAACCAGGAGTAAACCAGGACTAAACCAGGACTAAACCAGGTCTAAACCAGGACTGAACCAGGACTGAACCAGGTCTAAACCAGGTCTAAACCAGGATTAAACCAACAACAAGAGATAAAATATTTTCTATATTTTTGAAGATGAGTTGAGGGCCGGATCAAGTCCCATGGAGGGCCTGATTTGGCCCTCAGGCCCTCAGTTGAATTGCCCTGTTTTATGACATTGTAATGGGATCGTTAAGGCCAGATTTACACAAAAAACGGACCAGATTCAGCACAGAGTTTGAGCGCGTTAATTATGATCTGAGTTCCATATAAGGCCGATGTTGTGTGGATCTCTTGATGAATTAAAGGCATATTATGGAACATTATATTGCATTCACTTGGTTTTCATTTGGTTTCCCCAAAAGCGTAGCTACTACGTTTGGTTATGGTTTATACTGGTACGTTTTCATTTACAAATCAACTTGATTACAAAATAGAAAATACACCTAAACTATTAAAAAAAGAGCCTGGGTGCTTTTCATTAAAACAGAAACTTTTCTTTTTAAAATTGAAACTTTTCTTGTTAAAATAGAAAGGCTTCTCATTAAAACAGAAACTTTTCTAATTAGAATAGAAACTTTTTTCATTAAAACTGAAACTTTTCTCATAAAAATATAAACATTTCTCATTAAAATATAAACCTTTCTCATTAAAATATAAACTTTTCTCATTAAAACAGAAACTTTTCTCATTAAAACTGCAACTTTTCTTATTAAAACAGAAACTTTTCTCATTAAAACAGAAACTTTATTCATAAAAAAAACTTTTCTCATCAAACAGAAACTTTTCTCATTAAAATATTAACCTTTCTCATTAAAATATAAACTTTTCTCATTAAAATATTAACTTTTCTCATTAAAATATTAACTTTTCTCATTAAAACAGAAAAGTTTTTGCTTATGCCCTTTGTTTATGTGGCTGTGCACTTTGAGCTTTGTGCTATTTTTCCCAGTGTTGTTTTAAACTACAAATGTAAATTAAACTGAATCTGAGTCTAACCTGAGGGTGATAGGCGTGGCATGACTCTGGGCGCCTTCGAATCTTCTGGGACGTCATTCGATCACATTTAGAAGACGAGTTATGTGCAGCGTCGTTAAGAATCACAACAAAGACAACAGGCCACACTACAGTATAAAAAGCAGATGTAAGTGTGCAAGCAAGTGAACTACAAACAAACCTAATGATATCTTAAAAAAGGATATATTTGACTTCCTGTGGCGCCAGCGTGATAGAGGGGAACTGTCTGGAGCAGTCGCAGTCGGCCTGGACCACCAGCATCAGCAGGTTTGTGTCCGGGATCTGCTGCACCACAAACATCCTGCAGAAAAAAGAACAATAAAGTCACATAAAAACCAAAAAAGCAAGATTAACCACTGAAATATTCTATAAATACAATGTAGAGTGTTTCAGACAGTACCTACACAGCACACTAGATGGCAGCAAAACACAAGAAACTAATAGCTCCTTCAAGACGAGATTTTTTTCAATGTTTTGTTTTTTGGTCAGTTTCATGTGGAAACAACAAATGTGTCCAATCTGCTCCTAAATATGTTTTATTACTTAATTTAATCCACTTCATCCATAGATTTCTCTGGAACATTGCAACTTTAAAGGCTGTTTTCTTACAATGCATTTTTCTCCCCTCTGGACATAAGGGTCAGCTCTAACAAACACCAAACTTTACAATGTTGGACTCAACAAGATTTTAGTGAATTTGTTTGATATCTAATTCTAAAACTTATTTATTAAAGTTTTAAGTAAAGGAAAACTTGAATTTTTAGGACAATTTTCAGTCCAATCTAGTTTACTTAAAAACCAAATAAGAAATTCAAAATCCCCTCTGTCATTTTTTTTGTAACTAATATGTTACAAAATGAACCAATGAATTTAAACCTGGTTCTGTCCATTTTTCAGGTTTATAAGTCCCAAATATGTGTATTATTGGCCATTTTCCCACATAAAATGCCTCTTTTCTACATGAAAACATGACATGATGAAAAACTTTTGATGGAAAAACATTTATGTGAATAAACTACAGAAGAAGTTTCACATGGATATATTTAAAATTAAGATTTTATCATATTCACCTGGAGCGTCTCACTTTAAACAAAATCATTATTTGTTAAAAATGTTGATGGAAAAAACTGTTCAAACCACAGATTTTCTGGTTGGTGAGTAAACAATCTAACAACTTTAGCCACTGAATACACTATTTTGGTGATGTTCTTAAAATAAACATGCTTTTCTCTCTCAGTGTGAAAAAAGGAGAACACTTTCAGAGGCGACAGAAGCAGCACAGAGGGAGGGCAAGGGCAATACACCACCAGGGATGTACAAAACATTTACTTAAATCTATTTTTTATGTTATACTTTTACTTTTACATGAGTATTTATAGCTCCTGTAGCTGTCCTCTGATTGGAGGGGTTGTTTGGTGACCACTTAATGTCTTTTATTCATTTAAAGGTTCACTGCGTAATTTTTTTAGTTGAGGTACATCACCTGATTTTCTCATAAAATAGTTTTTCTTTGCCTGTCGCAAGAACAGTTACTTTCCCTCTGCCGTTTATGACTCTGCCTTTATAACACCTGCCACTTTAATAACACCTGCCACTTTAATAACACCTGCCACTTTAATAACACCTGTCACTTTAATAATGTAAATAATACTGTTCCACTGTTTGCATTATTGTTCTGATCTTGTGTGCTGTATATATTGTATTTAACTTTTATTCTACACATATTTTATTTTGCATGCTCTTATTTTATATTATCCAGTTGCTATTCTGGCGTTCCACCGGCAGGACGGTACATTTTTAAAATTAATTTATTCCTTTTTATCCACATCTGATATGAGGAAACTATCAGCTGCTGGACATGTTCAATATGAAAAGAAAGATGTGACCCACTTATTCTCAGTCAAATCAAAAATCCTGGGATGAATTAGAGTCAGTTTCTACAAAAGCACAAATAAAAAAATTACACTAAAATTCAAAAAAATGTATATGGATTCAGGATGGACTTTTTTACTTTATTACAATTCCCTTGTTAAATTAGCTTTAGCTTTGAAAGAGGAATTGTCAAAACCACCAAAAGCTAAAAGTGTCAATCAGACAAAATCTACAGACACAGCTTCACTTCTTCATATGTTTCACAAAATAGGCGGACTTTGAAGTCTGATATTCCTCTTTGCAGAGCTGGTTTCCAAGTGGAATCAGAGTAAATCAGACACAAAACTACAGATTCTCAGCTTCACAAAGAATCCAGACAATAGTTTGAGTCCAAAGGTTCAGAAACAGATTCAGTTTGAAATGAGACTCATTTTAGTCACACGTTTAGAGGAAAAACAGGTCTAAGCGGCATGTGGTTATTCTATACGTTTTACCTTTCTATTATTATTATTCATTGTTATATGTAGCCTCTTATGCCAATGCAAGTTCCTAGTTAAAAGTAAAACTCAGCTAATATCACCAATTTTTTTATTTGACAAATCAAAATATATGTGAACACCTTTATTTTGTTGACTTAATGTTTAAAGGAAAAATATTCAGCATTTTTCATATTGCTGTTAGCCTTTAAACATGCTCTTGAGTGCATTAAATTTGCCATCTCATGTTTAAATTAACAAAAAAAATGTTTTTTTCATTCTATGACAGTCACTATGAAATGACACTTACTGAGTGCATCCAGTCAGTAGATGGCGCCAGCACAATATACAATCTAGTGAAATTAGCGCTGAAAAGACGTCATTGTGCAGATTTGCTGCAGCAGTTATCATGTTTAAAGGCAGAAATGCTCAGTTTAGCAATATTTAAGGATTAAAAACAGCAGAAGATTCTCTGATAAGTGACGTATGAAGTTTAAAAATACGTCAGGGGGAGGATTTTCTAATAAACATTCCTCAAAACAGCGTGAATGCAACTGAATGCTACTTCAGGTGTGTTTTTGATGATGGAACATTGTTGCAGGTGCCTAGAGTCAGGACTAAACATGGGGAATCAGCATTTCAGTTTTTTGCAGCTAAAATCTGGAACAGTCTCCCCGAAGATGTGAGACAGGCCTCCACTCTGACAATGTTTAAATCCAGGCTAAAAACAGTTCTGTTTAGACGTGCATACGACTGAAAGATCTATCTGCACTCTTCTCTTTTAAAGAACTTTATTTTATAATGATTTTAAAATAATTCTGTGTGTCTTTTTGTGTTTTGTGATTTTAATGCAACTTTTCCTGTTTATGTAAAGCACTTTGAATTGCCTTGTGTACGAATTGTGCTCTACAAATAAACTTGCCTTGCCTTGCCTTGCCTTGCCTTGCCTTGCCTTGCCTAGAACATGGGTTAAAGCTCAAAAAAGTCCCTGTAGCGGAATATGTGTCCTTTAAGTCATGCGTGTGGAAATAAATCCTACATTGGAAAACAGACAGCAAATCCAATCACAATTACAATCACACTCTGCTGCCCTAAATCACGTCCTGATTTGCTCAGAGTCTGGTGTAAATTGCGTGTCAGTAGCAGGTGCAGAGCGCTCACTTCTGGCAGCGTCCGCACTTGATGATGCTGTTGGTCTCTTTGACGGACGGCTCGTAAACGAAGCTCGGGTACTCGGTCTCACACGGCTGGAGGATCTCCCCTTTTTTCTTTGGGACCGAAGCTAAAACAGGAAATAAAGACAGATTAGTCAAGCTGGTTGGTTTAAAAGGGATGAATTATACAAAATCAACAGAGCTTTTCACAGTGTTCCCTCATCGTTTGTTTACTCACAGTTGTATTTTAATTGATTCCTGCAGGTTTGAGTTCATCTGTATTGAGGTTATGCAGACAAAATCACATTCATAATTTTAGCAGTGAGTGTCAATGCTTGTATTCTCCTGTAAGAGCTTAAAAACAGAAATTCTTTTTTACTTTAACTGTCTGCATCTTTGCTAAATGATTTGTTTGTACCACCGACCTATACACCCTTTAAAAGTCTGTAAACAAAAACATTCTAAATTCAGAATGGAGGCAAAAGTGAAGTGCAACATAATGTGATTTCACTGGAGAAACTGGGATTAACCTCAGAATATCACAAAATATGAAAAATGTAGATGATTTTGTAAAAGTAAAAGCCTCAGACACATGTGAGTGACATCAGAGCTGCTTTAAACACATTTATTATTGTATTTTACATTATGTTTTAGGAAATTATGATAAATTCTTTGCATTTTTGATGAAGGAACTATCCAGATTTATGGGTTTTACTGGAAAAATACTCACAGAAATGTTGAGCCCACAATAATTTTCTATTTTATTTCGAGCTATATTAGTTACTATTCCATAAATTAGATGCTTTTGAAACTAAAATACAATTTTAAGGCTAGAAAATTGTATTTTGTCCATTGTTTGTTATAGAAAAAGCAAACTAACTGACCTTTCTACCCCGGAAATTCAAACGTGTTGCTTTTTTCCAACACAAACACTTAAAACAGTAGGATTTAGATCTAATGTGAGAGAATCATTGAAAAATTTACAGTCAATTTCATTTTCCCTCCAGTCGCCTCCGTTCAGGAATTTTTATGACATCACATTTTAAAGGGTCTATAAATGAAAAACAAGTAAACAGTTGTACAAAACCAGACAAACACCAGGAACACTGCAGCTACATTTATCACTGACGCAGACTTTGGGATCACAACCAGTTGAACTTAACTTAAGACAAGTTAAAACATTTTTTTTTCAATTTTTGGTCAGTTTGCTCTCTCAACATATCGGCTTTCATGTGGAAACAACAAACTTGTCCAATCTGCTCCTAAAGATGTTTAATTCTTCCATTTAATCCACTTCATCCATAGATTTCTCTGTGACATTGTAACTTCAAAGGCAATTTTCTCCAAATGCATTTTTCTCCCTCGAGATCAGCCTTAAACTAGATCCTACAAACACTTAACTGAATAGTCTTGTACTGAATTGAAGATTTTAACGAAACTTACATAAAGATTTTTTTATTTCTAATTCTAAAACTGATTTATTTAAGTTTTAAGTCAAAGAAATTAGGCAAAATTAGATTTTTTTTTGGACAATTTTCAGTCCAATCTAGTTTACTTAAAGGTTGTGTGGAGGATTCTTCTCTCTCACTGCTCATGTGCCATACTCCCCCCTCCTTCCTCCTCCTTCAGAGTGAACTCCTACCAAATGCACGTCATGACGGCTGCACAAGCATTTGTTTACAGCTACTGGAAAACTTATCAAGCTTATCATTCACCAGGATTTGAAGACTTCTAAACAAATGTCGGTCTTGTTACCAGTAAGTAATAACCGTTTTTGTACCACACATACGCAAGGTTCCAGATAGCACCAGATAAACACGGCGCTGTAAACGTGAGCACATATGAGGAGGACCAGTACTAAACTCCCTCCACAGGTCACAGCCGTGATTGGCTGAAAAAATCTTCCGTACAACCTTTAAAACCTAAATAAGAAATCTAAAATCCCCTCTGTACATTTTAATAACTAATATGTGTACAAAATGGAAAAAAAAAAGAAATTTAAACCTGGCTCTGTCCATTTTTCAGATTTAAATGTCCCAAACATTTGGGACAGACATTTTAACAATTTTTACACACAAAATGCCTTATTTCTACATGAAAACATGGTATGATGAATTCTTACATTTATGTGAGTAAACTACAAGGGAAGTTTAAAATTGATATTTAAATTTAAGCTTTTTTCCTGTTCACCTGCAGCGCTTCACCTTAAAATATCTTGATTTCAGGATATTAATCTTAATGTCAGATGTTTTGACCAGTTAAGATTAGTTAAGACTACTTATTTGATCTTTGATTTGATTTGAGACCAAATACCAGTCAGAAGTCAGATATATCTGGAAACCAGTGAAATATTCTGCATCACATCAGCAATTACATCTCACAGAGTCAAAACTACTCAAATCCAGGTCATTTTAAACTAGGCTGGTCATCTCAATTATCATGGTGTTTGCTTGTAGTTTTTGTTAAATATAGATAAATGGCAGTCTTGTTTTGCACTAAAGATGTATTTGGATCGTCAGATGGATTTGGTTAAATAATACGGAGCCATAGCCATAAAGTGTTCATAGTTAAATTGATAAACTATAGAGAGCAAATATAAAATGTTATAATAGCATTTTTAGGAAGCATTTTTAAAGCTGCACATTGATCCATCAAGAACAAAACACACAGTGGGTTTCCAGTTCCAAATGAAAACCAAGTAAAGGGTGAAAGGATAAAAGTGGTGTGAATAATGATTTCTAACAGTTTGACAAACATCGTGGATAAGTGCCATTTTGAAATGTTTGGTGGCAGTTTTTCAGTGAAATTAATCCAGTTTTATTAAGTGAAACTCCAAATAGTTAATTTTGTGGGTAAATAGATTTCTGTCAATGCTTTGTTTGTCTCTTAAACTTAACTAATCAATATAAATGTAGTGGTGTTTGAAGGGCAAATATCAAACGCAAAAAGAAAGAAAATGTTAGAAAAGTGTTGCTGCAGAGTAAATGTTAGTCAAAGCTTTTTTAAAACCACAGGGCCGTGTCTAAATTATTTAAAATGGCCGCAGGGAAAGGCCTTCATTGCAGAATAGATTATAACGACCAAAAGCGAGACTAGCAGGTAAACAAAAGAGTTTCATGTTATAACTCCTCTCTAGCTCAAGGCTCTATAACAGCGACGGGCGGATCAATACCAAATATAGATATATCGATACTGATACTCGGAAAAAAATAAATAAATCAAAATGCATTGTTGATATTTTAGGTTTTCTGCACGTATATTTACTTTTTTCATTAGTTCAAGTTGCGGACGAGTGAAAATAATGATCAAAGTCAAATTCTGCAGAGTTGAGGAGATTCATTTCAGTACAAACTCATTGGTATCGATATTGTGATACTTGCCATAGTATTAATCGAATCAAAAATTGCGGCCATCGCTGCTCTGTAAATTCTATTTGCTCAATCCAGTCCCTTCAGATTAAAAATGACAATACCAAACATGATCAACACCAAATATCGATACAAACTGAGCTATCGCAATGTATTGATTCTGTAGCAAGAATATCGATACTGAAAGTTTCTCACATTTTCTGATTTAGTACATTTTTGAAATACATTTTTTGATCATTTCAGGCTGTGGTTGTGACAATAGTAACACCTCCTACACAAAGGTAAAAAAAACTTTATAGTGAAGAAAATAATATGCCTTTAATGCAAAAATTATTGGTATCATCATCATCATCATTGTTGCTGAACGTCTCAATTTCAAAAACTATTTTCAAACCTTTTCTACCATTAACCGTCCTGGACAAATGAGGGATTAAACAGACTCATAACATGGATTAAATCAGTGGTTCCCAACCTTTTTTCCTTGAAGCCCCCCCGCGTGAACCCCCAGTCCAAAACTGTGGCCCTGACAAATGCTTTACACAATTAAAATTATTACCGAAAAGCATTTATTTCAAACAAATACACACAAAATGTGGTTGTTCTACATCCAATTTACAATAATCTGTTTTTGTATTTTGACTTTTTAATTTGCACAAATTCATACTTTTATGACCTGACCCTCTGACTGGACAAAGCTTTAGGGACCCCTGAAATCTGAGGGTCCCCACCCCTCTGGTTTGGAACCACTGGATTAAATAACAAGAAACATGCTTGAGTTTAGCCTTTGTCTCTTTCAATAAAACAACCAAGTGTAAATCTGTGTCAAACTGTAACATAACACATTTACACAATAGAAAACACAATAGAAATAATCTAGAATAAAATCTTATTTTTCCTCAATACAGAAACAAAAAACCTAATAAATATCAAATGTCAAAACAGCCAGTGGAAAAATAATCAATTTAAAAAGCCAATTGTAGGTGTGGAAAAAGAATAAAATGAAAAATCAGTTGTAGTTTTTATTAAATTATCCATTTAGTCCCTGAGTTTACACAGACTTTATGGTTGAAATAGTGTTTAACTCATGATGATCTTTGATGAAGCCCGACTCACAGTCAAAGATTCTTAGGAAGAATCCACACTCGTGTTATATTTGGGATTAGACTGAGCTCACCTTCAGCAAAATGCTCCGTGTGCCAGAGACTGCAGATATTAAACTCCAGAAGAAACCTGCAGAGAAAAGAGAGAGGGAGGGATGGAGAGAGAAGAAAGAAGAGAGAGGGAGTGAGAGAGGGAGGGAGAGAGAAAGAGAGAGAGGGATGGAGAGAGGAGAGGGAGGAGAGAGGAGAAAGAAGAGAGAGGGAGAGAGAGAAAGAGGGATGGAGAGAGGGAGGGAGAGAGAAGAGAGAGGAGAAAGAAGAGAGAGTAAGAGAGATAGAGAGAGAGGGAGGAAGAGAGAAAGGGAGAGAAAAGAGAGAGGGATGGGGAGAGAAGAGCATGAGGAGAGAGGAGAAAGAAGAGAGAGAGAAAGAGAGAGAAAAGAGAGAGGGAGGGAGAGAGAAGAGCGTGAGGAGAGAGGAGAAAGAAGAGAGAGAGGGAGGAAGAGAGAAAGAGAGAGAAAAGAGAGAGAGGGAGGGAGAGAGAAAGAGAGAGAAAAGAGTGAGAGAGAGAGGTATGGAAAGAGAAGAGAGTGAGGAGAGAGGAGAAAGAGGGGAAAGAAGAGAGAGAGAGAGAGAGAGAGAGAGAGGGGAAGACCGAAAAAAACAGAGAAAAGAGAGAGATAGGGAAAGTAGAGAGAGGGAGGAAAATGAGTGAGATGATAAAGAGAAATATAACAGAAAGAGAGAGAGAGAAGGAAAGAGAGACAGAAGAGAGAGCGAGAGAGGAAGAAAGAGATGAGGGGAGAGAAAGAGTAAGAGACAAACAGAAAGAGAGACAAAAGAGAGAGACATAAAGAGAGACAGAGAAAGAAAGAAAGAGAGAAAGAAAAGAAGGAAGGCAGAGAGAGAGAGAGAGAGAAAGAAAGAGAGAAAGAAAGAGAGAGAGAAAGGAAGGCAGAGAGAGAGAGAAAGAAAAAGAGAGAGAAAGAAAGAGAGAGAGAGAGAGAGAGAAAGAAAGGAAGGCAGAGAGAGGGAGAGAGAGTAAATTAAGTGAGGATGAAAAAGCGGAGCAGATTGTGAACAGATTGTGTTCAAACTGGGCAACAACCCAACGTCGTGTCATGGGAATATTTTAATGGGTCCACGAGTTATTCAGCCGTTTTATTGGCTTTTGTGTTTCCAAAAGAGTGGGACGTTTAAGTTGTATAAAGTTTACCTTGATGTGTGTTTGGTCAATAACTTTATAAATAATAAATTTCTCTTGTTTGTTAATTCTACTGTAATTACACACCTCTCAAACGGGGGAAGCTCTAGTCCCTCTGCATCTTTTCTCTTGTCTTTTTTACGAGAAACAATGAAATAGACAATCCACAAATGTTCAGCTTAATCATAAATATTTTCAATTTTTACGTCAGACTATAAAACGACAAAAAGCGTTCATTCATGAGCGTTTCATCTCAATTAAACATTATGAAATACGGAGCTGTAATGATTAAGTAGTCGTAGTTTGATCGTCATAATTGTTAAAACATGTGCGAAAAGACCTTTTATGATAAAGAAAGTGACATTATCAAATGAAAATGTAATTCAGAATAAACTATTTCTCACTTTTATCAATAATACACTTTAATAGAAAATATTTACTTTCTAGAACAGTGGTTCCCAAAGTGGGGGTCACGAGGGGTGACCTGGGGGTCGCAAAATTATTTCAAGATCTCATTTGAATAAATATCAAATCAAATCAAATCAAATCAATTTATTTTTATAATGCCCAAAATCACAACAACAGTTGCCTCGATGGGCCACAGGTAAAAGCAGTTCAGATAACTGTCCCAGAATGCCCCTGTCCTTTGACCCTCCTTCGCGGCGAGGAAAAACTACAAAAAACCCCATGGGAAAAAGTAGAAACCTCGGGGAGAACCACAGTGAAGGAGAGATCCTACTCCCACGGACGGACAGGCTGCAGACACTGTATTTGACACTGTATTTGCTCAATTTTTCAAATTAAAAACAGTATTAAAAAAAAAAACAGAAATAGGGTATAATAAGCAATAAGCTATTCAAATAACCAACATTAAACCTGATTTAACGTGCTTTGACACTTATTTTTAATTTCTCTTTGGGGGTCCCGAGTCAGTTGATGGGTTGTTTCGAAGGTTCCGGCCAGAAAAGTTTGGGAACCCCTGTTCTAGAAGCCTTGAGTCACACTATTTAAAGGACAAATATTACGCATCACTTGTATTGTTATTGGACTTTAAACCTGCTCTTGAGTATCTTCACTTTGACATCTCATGTTTTAGAACTAATAAAAAAGTGTGTTTTTGCTCTACATTAGCTCTCAACACTCAAATCTTTGTACATTCTCAGTGTTTTGTAGCGCAGCGGTCCTGAGCTGTGACGCAGCTGTAATGATCGTGTTTAGAGGTGAGTTTGGCCGTGATTTAACTTAAAACAGCAGAAGATTCTCGGATAAATGACGTCAGTGAATGAAAAAGGTCACACATCGAAGTGTTTTTGACGGTCGGAGGGAGAGGATTCATCAAACCAGCGTGAATGAAGCTAAATGTCACTCCAGGTGTGTTTTTTATGATGGAACATTGTTAGAACAGGGTTAAAAGCTCAAAAAAGTCTATTTTGCTAAATATTTGTTCTTTAAAGCTTTATTTGGTTGATAATGTATTTTAAAAGTTTTAATTTACAATAGAAATATTTGCTGACCAGTCGACTAAAATAATCATTAGTTGCAGCTGGGAATGTCACAATATCAAATTTTTGTTATGATTACTGCGAGAAGAAACATTAGAGGTTAAATGTGAAAATATGTTCACTGCAAAAAAAATGTTTTTATACTTTTTATAAATTAAATTGATTTTATACTTTTTAATTTACAATTTCTAACTTAATTTCAGTAGATTTAATTGCTGATGTGATGCAGAACATTTTACTGGTTTCAATGTATTTCTGACTGATCATGTGACAATTTAGCTTAAAATAAGAAAATAAATTTGCCATTGGGATAAGTCAAATGATCTTGATCCATGATCCATTGACAGACAATTCTGGGTTTAAATAAAATGTGATGTACTGAAATAAGACAGAAACGTGTTGAAACAATTAAAATAATGTAAATAATCTTAACTAATCTCAACTAGTCAAAATGTCTAAAAGTATTATTAATATTGTGAAATGTTCCGTATTCAAAAACATACCTGAAGTAGCATTCAGTTACATTCACACTGTTTGGAGGGATGTTTATTAGGAAATCCTCCCCCTCCGAGCGTCAAACACACTTCCTGCTGAACTTACGGGATTTTTGGACGTATTTTCAGACTTCATACGTCACTTATCAGAGAATCTACGCCTGTTTTTAGTCCTTAAATCAGACTGATCATTTCTGCCTCTAAACATGATAACTGCTGCATCAAATTCGCACAATGATGTCTTTTCAGCGCTAACTTCACTAGATTGTATACAGCGCTGGCGCCATCTGCTGGCTCAGTAAGTGTCATTTCATAGTGACAGATAACACAGATCACAGAATGAATAAGAAACTTTTTTTGTTTTAAAAAGATGGCAAATTTAAGGCACTCAAGAGCATGTTTGAAGGGTAACAGCAATATGAAAAATGCAGAATAGTTTTCCTTTAAAGCTTACTGTTAGCATTAGTTATTACTGTTTACATACGAGTTCATTCATTTGGAACACTCTGAAGTCGGAACTCATATCTTTAAAGTGAGAAATAACCCACTCTCCAGCTGCTTTAACGCAGCATTAGTCGTGCTACAATTAGCTGTGGAAACACTCACAGAAGGAAGTTGGAGAGGAACCACTTGAGGGCAGAGGCCAAACCGTACAGCGGCTGCACAAGAAGAGATAAACACCAGTCAATAAAACGCATGTGTACAAATAAAAACACCGTGCATGAATGTTACATACGCTGATGAACTGGCGTCCGCTGCTGACCGAGTGGGAGTGCATCTTACACATGGCCTGGTAGTCGAACAAGGACACCCTGTGGAGGAAGACAGCAAAGAGTATTGTTTAAGCATAATTTAATTGATAAAAAAAAAAAGTGATAAATGTATTAAAAGGTCCCCCTCAATAATACATATTTTTAAAATGACTGAAACATTGGGAAATCTTAATATTATTGCCGTACATTCATGATACTTCTTAGATAGATTGGAGAAAATGTGCAATATCTCAGCTTATTTTAGGACAATACACTGTGGCACTTTATAAACTCTTTTAAAGGAGACATGTTATATTTTTTTCAAGTAATTCGTTTTGGACTATAGTAGATCCCTATTTTATGTTTTGCTCATTTTAAAACACAATATTGATCTAAAATGACTAGAAACAGCTCCATTGACTTCTCATTTAAAACTGCAAAACGAATAAGCCCCGCCTCTTCATAGTGACATCACACCATAACAGGAAGCAGATTGTCATTTTTTTGTTTTTGTGTCTACATTACATTTTAGAACCCACATGTGTCACCCAGAGGGTTCATTTTCCAAGTAATTACAACACCAAAGATGTGGGCGGAGACAGGGGGTAGGTGAAAACAGGAATTTTCTGAGCACTCGAGCATCAGTCGCAGGACAATACAGGATTAACTCAAACATGCAGGAGTCAATCAAAAGACAACTTTGAGTAAAATAATGACAAGATTATAAACTCATTAAAGTTAATTTCGCATAATATGTCTTTTTTCACAACTTGCACTTTAAGATTGAAATGAAAGAACTGTGTGACGTTAAATGTGGTTAAATGTTTCGTGGTTGTGTTTTATGTTATGTGTGACCTTTAAAGGTCCCATAACATGCAAAATCGACTTTTCAGAGGTTTTAACCTTCCTACAGTGCTATTTGGGCCTCGTATGTGTGCCCAAAGTGGTTTTTTGATTGATTCCCGCATGCTTTCGCTAGAGAACTGTCTTTTCCGTCCCCCTCGGCTGAGCAGGCAGACGGGGGCTCATCCCATGGATGACGCGGCTTCCCATGGATGACGCGGTGTTTAAGCCATGCCTCCGGGAAGCGCGCAGCCGCAGAATAAAAACAGCTAATGCTAATGCTACACAGTAATTACACGATGGATACGACAGATCGAAGAGTTAGCTTGTTATTTACCAAACGCCAACGTCCGTCGTCGAGGTACTGCGTGTACATCAAACTCCAGGTCAGATCCAGGACGTAGGACTCAGCACGACGCACCGTCAGGGACGGATAAAAGGTTTATTCCCGTGTTTGTGTATCGCTGTTTATCGGAGCACACGGGCGCATGCGCACAAACTCCGCTTCTAGGCTTCGGCGCGAGTTGGGCGGGGAGGCGCGAGTTGGGCGGGGAGCAGCCTGCTCTCTGTTCGGCCGGCTCAGATCTCAGAGTGAGCCGTTTGCTTTTGCAAGGAGGGGGGCCAGTCCAAGAAATGGGTGTTTTTTGGAAACTGTTATGTTATGGATATTGCACAACGCAAAATTTGATCAACAAAGCCCTTAGAATAGACTGTGTAAAGGGGAAAATAGCAGAATATGGGACCTTTAACTGTAACGGCTGATGCACACTGACTCCAGTCCGGCTCCGGTTCGGGACCCGCGCGGGTCCCGCAAGACTTAGAAAATGCTTAAAATCAATGCGTCCTGTCACACCGACCTCGGAGCTCTGCGGCCGCGGGTCCGGCAGCCGCACGGGTCTCCGGAAAGAATCCGCAAGAAGTCTATTTTTGCCGGACGCCGCAGCGGTCTGGTGCGGCTTTCATGTCATTTGACGAGTGTTCTCGCGCGAAACCACGTGAATCTACGTGGCTTTCGTCAAAAACGGACCGCAGTGAACCGGAGCTGGTGTGACAGGCAATCTGCAAGAGACCCGCGCCGGTCCCGGACCGCAACCGGACTGGACTCAGTGTACACAAGGCGTAAGCCTGCAGGGAAAAGTGATGTCAATTATATGAATGAATCAAAATAAAACCTTTTATTTGCTGATGTGGTCATTTGGGCTGCAACCATTAATTGACTAATCGTGACAGCCGACTATAAATAATAGACGTATTTTGATAATCGTTATCTGGACGGTACAGACCAGACACTGGCATTATTAAGGCAAGACACTATAGGCAAAACTAAAACTACAACTAAAACTCTAGCATTAAATATACGTGTGTGCGTGATAAAGGCAGCGTTTTTTTCAGACATTATTTGACTAGTTTTTCTCCTGAACAATCGGTTTACACATGTTCACTCCAACTAATTTTAGTCGGAGGGGTTTCAAGAAGAAGAGAAGAGTGTCTGAACAGACTGCAACTGCACATTTTACTATAAAGAATAGTCATCAAAGCTTACAGTTTACCTTTACTTAATCATAGTGCTAATATAGGAAAACTTTTGATAGTTTATAGATCAAATATTTTCCTTTTTCCCAAATTCCCCAAAAGTATTATGTGTTATATATATTTTAAAATAGATTTCTTACAGCTAGTTGACAGCTTTCTTTGTTCAAAATATTTGAAAATGGAAATACACAAGTGTTCGGTATCACTTTATATTAACTACATCTTATTTTTCCTAAATAAATCATGAAGAAAGATTTAATTAATAATGAATATATAGTTTACTAAACATGATTCAGGCTTAGTAACTACTTAATTAAGGTTAAGGTTAAGGTTAGGGTTAGAATATTTGTTAAATAGTTACTAAGCCTGAATCATTCTTAATAAACTATTTGCTGATTATGAATTATTCATGCTTTATTAAGGCATTAATAAGTGCAGTTATTATAAAGTGTTACCAAATGTTCAAAATATTCAAACACAACAAAGAAAATACTGGCCCAATATCGGTTATCGGTCCTTGCTAGTTTAATAATAATATCGGTATCGCTGCGCCACTAGAACCTATAAAAAACATCGCATTGCCTTGATCTTGACAATTGTGTACATTTTAAAAGCTTCAGTGCGCAAACAGCAAAATAATTTACATATGCCGTTATTAATATAGTGTACACGGGTTCTTTTCTCCTTATAGGTTGCTGCTTGTGTGGAGGGTTTGGTCCTTGGGGAGACACATAGCCCATAAACATGCTAATGCAGTATGGCAACATAACACACACACACACACACACACACATTCATGGAGGTTCACGCAGCAAAGACAGTTACATAATGTCCTGTGTGTCAAATGAAGCGTGGAGAAATCTTTTAGCTGTTTAAAAATAGCACATCACTCATGAGGCTTCCAACATAAAAGTAAAGTCAACTCAAAGCACTCAGAGAAGCTCATGCAGATGAGGGAAGTCCGACTTGACTGATCCGGGCACGAGCGAGGTACAGCGCGCCGGGGAAGCCTCCACCGGAGTGTAACGCAGCGTTCTCTAAAGCCTTTCAGAAATCTCGTCTGGTTAGAGGGAATTCTGTGTTTGTAGGAAAGCTAGGATAATATGACAACTGCCGTTTTACAAATCGACGGGTTTGTCAACGGTTTCGCTTCGAACGCATGAGTAAAGCACATCGGCCTATCTGTATGGAGTTGGGATGTTCTCCTCGTGTCTGGATGGGTGTCCTCTGGGTGCATCTCCTCTATATACCAGGGTCCCTGATTCAGTGCATCAAACTCACAGCCACCAACCTGAACTCTGATCATAGACTGTACATATCACTGGACTGCCTTAGCATGCTAGCCGCCGCGTTCCAAATAGGAAGTATCCATGGAGGTGGTTCTGGCTCCATAAAGCCGAGCTGCCATTCACTTTCTATTGGGACACTGGTGCCCTTTACTCTGTAACTGTTTCGGTCAAACTCAACATCTTGGAATTAAAATATCTGTTTTGACACACTCTACATGATCCTGGTGTTTTTTTCTCGTTGGTTGTTCATAAATCAAGTTATTGGCAATAATAAGTGACCAATCAGGTGCTTCTTTTTCCAGGGGCCGGTTTCGCTTGTGTTAGCAACAGGTTTGATTGACAGCTAGCGCCGCACGTTGCCGCCGTCTCCTCCCGCCGAGGGGCGGAAACCGTTAACAACCTCACTCCTGATTGGTCCGTGTGATTGCCACGTTACGCACTCGGATTTCCAAATATGGAGTCTGACTCCTTTATCCGCTATAACTGCTACCCGCGATTGGCTTCATTTGGCTGGAGCCAAACACTATGAGTGACGTCACATTCCCAAAGTCCATCGATATGTACAGTCTATGACTCTGATTTAACACCGGACAAACACATAAACATGACAATTTATCCTAAATTAAAGGAAAAATATGATGCATTTTTCATATTGTTTTTATCCTTTAACCCTGCTCTTGAGTGTCTTCAGTTTGACACACTTTGTAACTCCATTGGGAGATGCCATTTTGACTTAGCTGTGGCTCCATCTACTGGCTGTAGAGGCAATTACACACATGTAAATATATACCCACAATGCACTGCAGTAAAGAGTGGATAAAGAGAGGATTTTCTAAAATAGCGTGAACGAAGCTAAATGCCACTCCAGGTATGTTTTTGGTGAGGGTAAAATGTTAGAACATTAAAAGCTCAAAAATGTCACTGTGGCAGAATATGTTCCCTTTAAAAAGAGAATGCTTCTTTGAACAGACGTGAGGGCTTAGGCCAGGATAATTTAGCGTCGCTGTACAGTCCTTTACTTCGACAGAGGCAGAGGTCGAGCCTCTCAAAAGCACTTAGCAGAGGTGAGAGGGTTTCAGCAGAGAACATGGGCCTGACGACCCGAGGCTCAGTAGGTTTTCTGCTGTGAACGATTAGTGTAAAACCATTTCAAACTGGGTCATGGGGTAAGAAAGAGCCTCAGGGCGGCGCTACAGCTCAGGGCAGTAAAGTACAAGAGCCTCAGGGCGGCAGGACGGAATAGTCTGAAAGGCTGCAGGTTTTGAAGTTAAAACATAAACCACATCTAATTGCAATCTCAATACAATTAAATATTTTTTCCCTCAGACTGGATGGAAGTAAAAAGTAAAAAAAAAAAAAAAACAACGTTGAAACTTTTCTGCTTTTCGTGGGGACATTATCGCTTAGCTTGGAATGTTGTACCTTACAATACGTTTTATGTTTTTTTTTTAAAGAAATAAAAATAATTTTAATTCCATACTGGAGCATTTCCATGGAGCCAAGCAGGTGAAGTGCCCACCATAAGTTACATAGTGCACCTGTTAGAAGAGTCAAGGAGGATTTTTTGATGGAGAGCGTGCAACTTTTTGTTTTACCGGCCTTGTACTCTGGATGCCCTTCTTTAACACACACAGGTTTGAACAAGCTGCTGCTCCACTCTTTGTATTGAACTATTACTCAAATGTGTTTATCTCAAAGGCTCTGATGACATCATCAAACAGATACACTGTAAACACCTTTTACACTTTGATAATCAACACTCATTAAGTGTATAATACAATGTTCACTTGGCCTACCGTTTGAACATTCCCATCCGGATCAAAGTGGTCATCACTGAGCCGTCCAGCTCACCCAAAAATCGTCCTGCCTGTAAAAGCAGAGAAAACACTTTTTAAATGTCATGACAATTTGAGACAATGTGAGAATAAAGCGATCTTAAACTCAGACATAGTTTACAAAATGTCTAAAAACACCATGGAATCAAGATTAAATCTAGGTATGTGCTTTTGTGTGTGCGTGTGTGTGTGTTAGTGTGTGTGTGTTTGAACTTACATCATTGCGCTGTTTTGAAATGAGGACAAAGCCATTATTGTCAATCACGTAGCACTGAATATCCTGTAGAGAAGAGAGGCCAGAAAATGACTTGAAAGAAACAGGACAAGCTGCTGTGCATACTAACTCATGTAGTGGGTCTGATTTATAATAAGTAGACTCAAGTTTAGAATGGAATTATTACACACAAAACAGTGACCTTTAGAAAATGTAGTAGCAGAAGTAGTTGTAGAATTAGCACTTACAGCAACTAGTAGTAGGAATATTAGTAGTAGCAGAAGTAGTAATTGTAGGTGGTAGTAGTAGTAGTAGAAGCAGCAGTAATAGTAGTAGTAGGAGGTAGTTGTAGGTTGTAGGTTGTAGTAGTACTACTAGTAGTAGTAGCAGTAGTAGTAGTATTAGTAGGTAGTAGTAGTAGTTGTAGGTGGTAGTAGTAGTAGTAGTAGTAATAGTAGTAGGTAGTAGTAGTAGTAGTAGTAGTAGTAGTTGTTGTTGTTAGTAGTAGTAGTAGTAGTTGTAGGTAGTAGTAGGTGGTAGTAGTAGTAGTTGTAGGTGGTAGTAGTAGTAGTAATATTAGTAGGAGTAGGTAGTAGTAGTTGTTGTTAGTAGTAGTAGTAGTAGTTGTAGGTAGTAGTAGGTGGTAGTAGCAGTAGTAGTTGTAGGTGGTAGTAGTAGTAGCAGTAGCAGCCGTAGTAATAGTAATTTTTATTGTCTTTAAACATGAAAACAAACTCATAAAACAGGGTCTGCAACCTTTAACAACAAAAGAGCAGTGGAAATAGCAGCCACTATTATTTCAACAACAACAAAATAACGAGACAAACTAACAAAACTAACAAACTGATTTAAATAACATTGTAGATTTATCGCACTTCCTGGGTTTGGGGGTTCTCTCCCAGGAAACCTCTGAGAAAATTTCCTGCGAAACAGATGGTTGCACCAGAGGTTTTAAAGAGCCACATGTGGCTCTTGAGATGGTAGTTGCAGATCCCTGTCTTGTGTCAAAAGCCAGTCAAAATAAACAGCAGAAGTAGTAGTAGTAGTACTAGTAGTATTAATATTAGTAGCACTAGTATTAGTATTAGTACAGAACAATAAATGGCCGACTCAACTTGCGTCAAAATCCAGTAAAAATTAACAGTAATAGTAATAGTAGCACTAGTAGTAGTAGTAGTATTAGTATTCGTAGTAGTAGTGGTATTAGTAGTAGTAGTAGTAGTAGTATTAGTACAGAACAATAAATGGCCGACTAAACTTGCGTCAAAAGCCAGTCAAAATAAACAATAGAAGTAGTACTATTAGTATTAGTATTAGTATTAGTATTAGTATTAGTATTAGTAGTAGTAGTAGCAGTAGTACTTACAACACTGTCACAACGTAGTGGACAAATCCCGTCTGCCTCCGAGCACTGAAACACATTTTGTATTTATTATTATCCAGTGGTAAGAGATGCAATAGATGTGATGTTTATTGAGGTTATGATTCTGTCTAAAACCTGTTTACTTGTAATATATTCAGAAATACACAAGATTTGTGTATTACTTTAGCTGTTCTAACCTCCCTGGAGTGTTGATGCTCCTGAACATGTTTAAAAACTAAACACTGGACTAAACTAGGGCTAGAACAGGACCAAACCAAGTCTCTCTCTCTCTCTCTCTCTATATATATATATATATAGTTTTACTCTGAGTCGTTTTATTCTATGAGAAGCAGGAAGTGCATCGTTAGCATGCTAATGTTTGTTAGCTTTAACCGGGACAACAAAACTCGCTCTGGGCTCAGAGACTCGCGAAAAGTGCTTTATAAACTCATGCCCTTGATGCTGGGACTGCATTAAGAAAGTGAGAGCTACATGTGACTGATATGATGACTTTAAAGTAAACTAGTTATGTTTTTCTCGTTTCAAAACACTAAAAATAAGGTTCAGCACCTTTAAAGTGCATATGACAGGTTTTCTTTGGCGGGAGTTTTGTGGGTTAGCACTGTTTATGTTGTTTTGCATTCAGTCAAAGTCTATTTTCAAAACCTTATTTCATGCAAATCTATATTTTATTCCTCTTTTTGTTCTCTTATAATGGCAATAACTCTTTTTCTGATTCTGACACCACAAGTACTTTTTCCAGTGCTCAATTCTGTACGTTGTAGGCGGATGTCTCTGGGGCATATGTTCTGTTTGGTGCAATACTGTAGCGAGAAGTTGCATGTGTTAGTGTCATCTTCTTGACTCGTGAACGGCGGAGAAATGTGGTGTTTTATTTTTGAATTATATTGATGTTTCTGCAGTGAGCGCCGAGTGTTTGGTGGTGAGAATTTGTCTTCACACGACTGAGCAGGTGTTAGAGATGGAGCACTCGGAAACAGAAAAGGAAAGTAGAATTATGCGTACTTACATCTGTGTCGTTTGGCTGCAGGACAAAGCAGAGAGAAACAGGAAAAAAGGAACATATTTTAGTCAAAGCAATTTCAGATAACACAAAAACAAGAACAGTTTTCATACTGGAATTAGCAGAAACTGAATGTAGATTAAAAAAAACACACAGATTTCAGACACCTTTAGTCTACAGTGACAAAATTCTTGCACCTTACTGTGTATTATTTAATGTTTTGTCTCTTTGATTGCATTGACTCATGAATCTTAAATCAGGTATAAAACTGTAAAATTAACTGATTTAACCATTTATTTGTGCCATTAGAAATTAATCTGCTGAACTCAGAGAGTACCATTAAAAATAAGATTTCAATAACTGAGTGACAAAACAGACATCTCTCTCACACAAGCTTTAGGGGAGGAACTGCACTTAGGATTTAGGAGCTGTGCAATGACTGGACATAAGCTTAAGTGAACGTGTAAAAAAAACTGAAAAGACTGTGAAGCACATGTCATAGTTCTGCTGCTGGTGTATCTCTCTTAATGATGGACGTTGTGATATTGTTGGTGGTGTCTTCTGTTAAAGCATGTGACCCTTTGTCATAGACAATACAGGATAAGCTTATCTTAAATCACATTTTAAATAACATTTAATGTTACTCAGTACTCAAATAGCAGTTTCTCCGAAAACGTTTTACTCTCATTTGAGTAATTATGTGGGTCACTACTTTCTACTTTTACTTGAGTAATAATATTTTAAAACAGCGTTACTCTTACTTTTGGCTAGATTGAGTCCTCTGCCCTCATGCACCTGACCGGAGGTGTCTTTATTGCAGCAGAACATGGAAAAATCCCCATCAGACGGGACAATAAATGTAGAAGCAACAATAGATCACACAGTGTTTGCAAACAAAACACTCCAGGAGTTGGCACTAATGCATTTTCTTTTAGGATTTTTATGTCCATATGTTTTATTAGACAGGACAGTGCAGCGTGAAATAGGGATGAGACAGGGCAAGGACAAAGCAGCAAACTATAAAGAGCCGGATTCAAACTCATGACGCTGTGGGTCACTCACATGGAGCACAGTTGTTCTATGCACTTGGCCACCGAGCAAAAGCACTAATGCATTTTCAATGCGTGACTTACCATTAGCTTCCAAACAACGCAAAAACCAGGGCTTTTGGGCGACTGACAACAACAGACTTAAATGAGTAACACCAGAGCAGAGTTATAAAATATCACCACGTGTAGAAAGGTTTTGTGTTGACTGTTACCGTTAGCGATGAGCGCCAACATTAGCATACATGCTAACAACCTCGTAATAAACATTTCTTAAATCCAACATTATTCTGGACAATAATGCACCAAAAACATAGCCGGCCACAACAGTTTGACAATAAACTGCGCCACAAATCAGAAATAAGTGAAGTTAGATATTGATAGTTCTCACTCGTTGATATACTGAACTTATAAATAACAACTGTGTCTGCAGTAGCTCAAGAGCGGTTGTATAGTATTAGTATTAGTAATAAAAGGTGATCATAGATTAAGTTTCTCCACCGTGTGTCACTCATTCATGCACCTTTACCGTCCCCAGACCTATGACCTCATCATTAATAGTTATGACTCCTGCGTTTCAGAAATGTCACTTTTCTTTACGACTTCATGGTCAGCCCTAATGTCCACACATTGAGCTGAATTGCCTTTATGGACAATACATCTTAGAAATCCTGCTGTGGTGATGTAGAGCGTGTCCGATTGTGAATGGGACCATCTATCATCCTTTTCCATCCTATTACAGCAAAGTGTCAGTCTTTTTCTTTAGCTTCCCATCACTGCCTCCTGCCATAATACACCACGACCCATTTGGACCGACGGCGCCAAATGTCTCCCCCGTTTTGTGCGTAAAAATAGCACGATTTTTCCAAACAGTATTGTGATTGCGATTAGAGATTTCTGTTATAATAATGGGATTCTGTTCAAAGTTCACATTTTAAACACAACCAGGAGAATTGACAAAAACACTGAAATATGAACTGACAAACTGAGAAAAGAATCACGTGTTTCGGAACGTTTTTGTCGCGTTTAGTGTTGTTTTTGTCGATTTGATTTTTTGTTTTTGTTGTTTTTAGACCAGTTTTTATCACTTAAAGTCACATGTTCACACGCTTTTTTTGCTTCTGGCCACATTTAGTCGCTTTCAGTAATGTTTTTGTTACTTTCAGTCCAGTTTTTGTCACTTGTAGTATAATTTTAGTTGACTTAAGTTGCATTTTTGTTGCTTGTGGTCGCGTTTTTGTCACCAAAAGTTGCATTTGTATTGTTTGTAGTCACATTTTTGACAATTATATTGCATTTATGTCACTTTTAATCACATTTTTCTTACTTTAAGTTGCATTTTTGTCACTTTTTGTCCTGTTTTATTCACTTTTAGTTGTGTGACTAAAATATTGCTCACACTTATATTGCGCTTTTAGTCACATTTTAGTCGCTTTACGTCATGTTTTTGTCGCTTTCAGTCCAGTATTTGTCACTTTGAGTCGGGTTTTTGACACATTGCGCTTTTAGTCACATTTTAGTCGCTTAATAGGCGTGTCTTAGTCGCTTTTAATCCAGCTTTATCCACTTTTAGTCGTGCTATTAATGCGCTTTCGTTGCATTTAATCACATTTTAGTCCAGTTTTTGTCCCTTTTACTTACATTTTTGACAGTTATATTGCGTTTTTGTTGCTTTCAGTCACATTTTTGTAGCTTTTAGTCGTGTTTTTGGTGATTCTTTCTGAACATCTTTTAACAAATCTAAACTGAGGAGGAAATGATTGAACTTCAAAAATTGCAGCCTTTACTAACAGAGTCCATTCAAGCTGCGATTTTGATCCGATCCTTGTGGTCGAAAAGTGAAATGCTTCTTGAACCAATTCGCACTTCCTTTTCCTAAGCTTTTGATTGGTTTAAAGTTTGGTTAATGAAGTTTAAAGGTTGGGAAATTGCTTGTGAGATGTCAAATTAAAAGTAAAGTTGTGCTATTTAATCTTTAATAATTTGCGCTGGGACCTCTGAGTCGTGCAGCCCTGGAGCCACAGAAGCAGGTTTTTTCCAAAAGCGGTCGATACTGTTGTGTATGTATGAGCGCTGGCCCCAGTAGATTCCACGGTGACTCTATAGACGCTCCGGGGCCAGTCAATTTTCACTTCAGACACTTTTGAACTTTTTCACATTCAAGAAGTTTTTTTCAACACGGTGCATAATCAAGAAATAAGAACGTCTGCTTCAAAGGCATGGCATTGATGAAGCTATTTCCTATAATTCTGACAATCGTTTTAAATTAATTCATAACTTTATACTTGTTATTAGCGTTTTGGGAGATGCATTATAATACGGCATAAATTTGTTCAATACAGATAGATTAATGTGCATTGTCCTTATTAAGGTGAGACACTGCAGGTGAATAGGAAAAAATCTTAAATTTAAAGATATTGATTTGAAACTTCTCCTGTAGTTTGCTCACATAAATGTATTACACATTTTCACCATGTCATGTTTTCATGTAGAAATAAGCCATTTTATGTGTAAAAACAGCCCAAAACACACATATCTGGGATAAATCTTAAAAACGGTCAGAACCAGGTTTGTATTTCTTGGTTCATTTTGTACAGCCCCGCCCACTTTTGCCTCTTTCAATCGGCTCTTCAGTTGTTTTGACATTCTGCTTGATTTGTGTAACATGTTCACTGTTCGTGTGCACCAACAAGTCAAACAAAGCACATTCTCTGGGTCTGAAAATGGCTTTGTTGTCTGTGTACATCCTTTTTGAGAATGAGATCAGCAGCTCTAAGTAAACTAATAAAACCGGAAAGAGGATTAGAACGAATGACAGCGCCCACAGCAACTTCAGGAATGAGGTGAATACATCAAGACAATTCCAACACTTCAAAGGTTCAAATGTGTCCTATTTGTTCATTTATTTCAGGATTTTACTTCAAATGAGTATCTAGTTTTATCCAGTATTTTTTTATAGTGACACTGTGTAACTTTCCATATGAGATAAAAACAACGTAAAACCACAACAGAGCAGGACCAGAAAGAGCACATAAAGTAATATAAATAAAATAATACAATAAACAAATAAAATAAAAACTAAATAATGGCAATTAAATAATAATAATAATTATTATTATAATAATAATAAATATAAAACAAATAAATAAAAAATAAACATAAATATAATTTAAAAATAAAACAAAATAAAAATAATGGGCAACAAGACATACTCAGTCCAACATAAAAGTCCCATTTGTCCAGTCTTCCAAATTTAAGTCTAGTCCAAAGATAATTTTTACGTGGTTTTAAAGTCAGTTATAAAGCAATTGATAAAGATGGTGAATCCCTTTGTTTCGTGTAAATAACGCTTGATTGATCACAGGTTGGATGCAGAGAGCAGCTGGGTGTTGGCCTTGAGACAAAGACCGTCTGTAAAGCGTTCTTTGTCGGGTCTGAATCCTGTCATCAGCTCAGCGCTCGTCTCCGTCAGGCGCAGGCTCACGGTGACAGGTTCACACCACCAGATACACCAGGCACGTGTCAGGGAGCTTTAATGGCACATTAACAGTGAAAACACCAGTCTATTTATACACGTTTCTCTTCCTCTACCTCACAGTTTATAACACCTTTACAACTCACAGAGCAGGAGCAGACGAGTCAGGAGATCTGACATCAGTGTTACGACAAGAAACGTCATCCTTTTATTTCATTCACAATTCTTTATAGATCTCCACTCCACAAAACAAACAATCTGAGTGATAAAGGTAAATGAATGTAACAGAGGGTAGTTTTCTGCGTGTACCGAAATTGTAACCTGGCTCACGCCTGATTGACTCTGAATTTAGTTCTACACATCTACAGCGTCGCAAAAGCGTAACAAGCCGAGAAATCAATAAATCCAGTTGAGAGAAAAGCACAGACTTCTTCCTTGTCCTCAAATGCACAAAGCACTTCTATGTACACGTTTTCAAAAGCAAAATAATCCGTAAATATGTTGAAATAGGCTGAAGTACATCTGTCGGCGTCGCCATGTTTGTTTAGGTTCCTCTGTTTAACTTCTGCCAAACCACAATGCTGCGCTCTGATTGGTCCAGAACACAGCGGCCGGTGCAGCCCTGACAGCGGCACACGGCCCATGGATTCTCGAGAGCTTGTGAACTCACAAATATTGCGAGAATTCATATGGCCGAAATTGACTTATTTCACAAAACAACAATGGAAACATTCTGATATAAACCATAAACACTGCTCTGTGGATCCGCTGTTTCCGCTGCGTAGGTGTACACGGGCCTCTGCTCTGTCATGAGGACTTGAGCGGGACTCGGGACCCGGGGTGTTTTGGTCTGAGCGCCCGATCGAATTAAGTATTAATATGACCCTTAATGCTAAATTGTGTTGTTTTTTTTTACATTTGGGGCATATCGAAAAAGTTTTGCGCAAAAGAGCAATGGAAACTCAGCTCTGTACAGCTCTACTGTGGGTTTAGTTTATTCATCGGTGTTATGGCTCACAGTATGAATGAGCAGTAACTCAGACTCAGAGAACAGAATGTGAGATGGATCACTGATGATTCTTTGGGCTAACAGTGTCACAGAACACTCATAAATGTGCTGCAAAGGCAAACTCACGTGTGCCTATGACTTTCATCACATTTCCTAGTTTACTTTTGTTTTGAACTGTCCAGCTTCCAAACTAGACACATAACCCACAGCGGATGATACTTTCGAGCGCTGAAGTGTAGAAAGTCCACATAACTTTTCTGCTAACACCAAAGAGCCTCAGACGACGTAAAAAATGCATCCTTTGGGCCAGACGGGAACAGAGAAAATCAATGTGAGCATTCCAGTTTAGCTGACCGTCCACATATACGCCCAAGTATTGTATCATCTGAGAATTTTAGGATGTCATTTTTAGACCGACTACTTCTACAATTGTTGGTGTATACGGCATAAAGAAAGGGAGAACCGACACAACCTTGAGGAATATCAGTACAGCAGAGTTTAACTAAGAGAAACTGTATAAACTAAACTTACTAACATTGACTGATGGAGGCGTGGCTTCAGTAACCCCATCTGACCACTAGGGCGGTGCGTTTAATTAAGTTTTTTTGTGTGGAATAGCACTGATTAATACTGTTTATGTTTTCAAAAAAGATAAAAAGTCATATTTAATTATTTTAATAAAAAAAACAGATTTCAAAAGTTATTTTAAATTGTACTGCAGAATTAGCCTAATCACAAACTCTTAAAAGTGCGCAGATAAACAAGGCACGATTCGAATATTATCCTGCTCTATCGTCAGAGTCCATTGTAATTTTTATTGCTAATCTACAATAAGCTTTAACAAATGGACCCTGCAGCTATGAGATAAAAACTGGACTAAAATAAAGCATTACCGTTTAGTTTTAACCGGAGCAGATCGAGGCAGAAAACCAGCCATTGAGAGACTGCAGCTTTTTCAGAGCGTTTCAGACTTTTATTATGCATATTTTCTACTTGTAACGTTGTTTTGTTTGAAATATTTTAATCTTGGGGCCATTGTTGTTTGTACAATTTGAAAGAGGCGAAAGTGGCAGCCGCTGATGTGATTTTGTGTTAAAAATACCCCAAAACTTTTACCCATTGTCTTTGGTCCCAAACACAATGGAGAAAATGTTGGAGAGGGATTTATACTTCCATGATTTGACACCAGTGGCATTGCTCTGTTCACCGTGTTGTCTTTTTGTCGACCACAGCTGGACGTGACTCACGATTGCTCGTATATAAACTGTTAAAAAGGTCAGGTTATTTGTGTTGCGGTAGTTTTAGCACCCTCTAGTGGACACATTTATTGTACTTTTATTTTGGCATATTCAGGACCACTTAAGTAATTCCACAAGGACCCATGTTTCTAGAAAGGAGAAGAAAATGGCCTCATGTTCAGAAAATGCATAAAATGTTATCTGTGCGTGCATTAACAGGTAAGTTCTTTGATTTTAGTACATACTTCTGTTTACTGGTTGTTTATATCAGGGGTTCCTAAACTTTTCTGTCCGGGACCCCCAAAATAGCCATGCAACTGACTCGGGACCCCAAGAGCAAAATTAAAATTTATTTTAACTGTCAAAGCATGTTAAATCAGGTTTAATATTGGTTATTTGAATAGTTTATTGTCTTATTAGACCCTATTTCACTAAAATATGCTGTTTTTAATTTGGAAAATAGAGCAAATACAATGTCACATTTATTCAAATTAGATCTTGAAAATCATCTTGTGACCCCCCCAGTTCATCCCGACCCCCACTTTGGGAACCACTGGTTTATATGCACATATATTGAAGCTAGCAGTAATAGTGTTGAATTTGTGGAATTAATAAGACAGCAGGTTTAGTTTATTTATGTTATCTGTATTTGTATTTTTACAGAAACCACAAATTAAACATTGTGAAAATGACAAGTGAACAAACACCTATGTTCTAATCGGACATAATCACCTCTAAGTAATATTTCAATCAGCTAAATTCGTAACATAAACTTTATCCAACGACAATAAAAGGACACAATGACAGCACAGATTAGAGCTGGTTTAAACCGCCACCCTTTGTGTTTTAAGGTGAACACTCTGAGTCACTGCTGCCCCATTAAAGATACAAGTTATTTAATAAAACGTACGTCACCCAGAACAGCATGTCCTGCTTCAAACACAGGACCCATTAGTTCCTGTTCGACTGGTGCGGAGCTCATGCCTTTCCTTACTGCATATTTCATCTGCTAATAACATTTTAACGGTGAACTCTGAGGCCGGTTTTCCACAGCTGTGGGCGGTGTGTGCATGAGATATTTCCTTCAAACATATTTGAAAAACACGACTGGAGCAGCACTTGGAGATCAAGAGCAGACAGCGAATACATTTACAGGTGCACAAGGTACTTAAATGTGCGCTTTTCTGGTGAAGGGTTTGCCACCCGCTCCTCTCCAAAGACATGTTTTAGCGTTGCCTTGAAAGATCCATATTGTGGTATTAAAAAGGACATTATGTAAAATAAATGTTCAGGAGCTTTAATTGTTATAGTGGCGTTTCCTCATGGATAACTTACTCAGATTTATTTTTCGATTGATTCCTGCATGTCTAGCAACTGAGGCTTGAGTGCTCTGAAAATTTTCACCCATCCCCTGTCCCCGCCCACTTCTCTGTACTTACAATCAAGAAAATGTATAATAAACATACTGTATTAGGTTAAGAAATGCCACGTTTTCAGCACCTTCCTGTGCAGAGTTTGCATGTTTCTCAGGTGTGTGTGGGCGGGTTTCTTCCATCAACTCAAAGCATGCACCAAAGGTAAACTCCTGTACTCAAGCTCTGCAGATGGTCCCCGCTGAGCTGCTCTCTGCTCCTGACAGGTTTAACCCAGCGGCACTGAAGGATGGGTCAAATAAACCCCACCACGAGGGATTCATAAAGTATAACTTCACCTTAACAGGGGCTTATCAGTTCTGTAGTTATGAATAGGAAGTCAATGGACCAGTTTCTATTATGAAGCAGTTTTGCAGTTTAAAATGAACAAAATGTAAAATAATAATCTAGTGTTCAATAAAGCATACATCTCCATTAAAGATATCTAACATTTTTTATATTACTGTATGTGTATTCTAATTTGGTAAAAAAACAACAACAACAACAACAACATAGAAGTACTTGTGTTTGCTTCTCCACAGATCTGACCTGAAACTATTGGTGGTGCTTGTTTCCATGGAGATAGATGCGTTTATTGCCAAACTGTGACAGATTCAATAAGCAGGTGGTTTTGACCTTCCACATGAAAGTCAGGTATTTTGCCCCTGTAACTTTGAGCACTTTTATTCCTGAGATGAAGAGGCTGCGGAGGCTCTGGTTCTGCTGCTGCGGTGGAGAGAGGATGCATTTATCTGAATGCTTTGACGGGTAATTGGTTCAGAGGCGAAGGAAACAGGCGTACAGGAAAAAGGCAGCCTCTTTGTTCGGGCACATGGCTTTCACTGTACCTTTCACTGACAAATGCATACATTTCATTCATGATTTCCAATGTCTTTTTCACCCCAGAGGCAACGATACACTTAAAACAGACAGCACAACACACACACACACGCACACACGCACACACGCGCACACACGCACACACGCACACACATAGACTCTGATGTGTTCGCCTAAGCACCAGCCCCATGAAATCAGGATGCCAGCCAGAGGAAACATGACAAGGAGATAAGATGATTATGTAAGCTGTCCATGGAGAGAGAGAGGGGGGAGAGAGAGAGGGGGGGAGAAAGAGATAGATGGTGAGAGAGAGTGAACAAGAGAGGGAGAGAGAGAGAAAGAGATAGATGGTGAGAGAAGGAGAGAGGGAGAGAGAGAGAGCAAGAGAGAGGGGGGTAGAGATAGAGTGAGAGAGAAAGAGATAGATGGGGAGAGAGAGAGAGAGAGCAAGAGAGTGAGAGAGAAAGAGATAGATGGAGAGAGAGAGAGAGACCAAGAGAGTGAGAGAGAAAGAGATAGATGGGGAGAGAGAGAGAGAGAGAGAGAGAGCGCAAGAGAGGGAGAGAGAAAGAGAGAGGGGTGAGAGAAGGAGAGAGAGGGAGAAAGTGAGAGCAAGATAGGGAGAGAGCGAAAGAAAGAGAGAGTGGGGAGAGAAATGCGAGGGCGAGATGGGGAGAGGGAGAAAAAAGTACAATAATTGAAATAAATCAAAATAACTGTAAAATAATTGATGTGTGGCGATTCCAACAGAGGGCGCAGTCCAAAAACAACAAGTCCTGACTTTTGACAAATAATAACCAGTGTTTAAAGAAGACGTTCAACTCTGTTCGACTCAACAAGTTTTACGCGTCTTTAACAGCGGGATATACAGTGATCCCTCGTTTATCGCGGGAGTTGCGTTCCAAAAATAACACGCGAAAAGTGAAATCCGTGAAGTAGTCACAGCTTTATTTTTTATTATTTTACAATGCAATACTGAACTATGGAATGAAACCAAAAATCAAAACCTGTTTTAAAGCCCAAAATTTGTTTAAAACAATAATTTTAATATAGTAATACAAGGTTGGAAACATTGTCACTGGTGTATTTCACAGTCTGTGCCTCTTCGTCCTGACTCCGCTCCGCTGTAGCCTCTGTTTCTACTGAAGACGCACGACTCTTTCTTTAGTTGTTGGCGCTCTTTCTTTTTCTGAGCAAGAAGATTTTTATAAACGGATATGCCACCTTCGATTATATTTGAGAACTGCAATGAACGACTCATCAAAGGGTCCCGTTCTTGTGCGTGCGCTGAAGTTCAGTGGATGCACTGTAAAAATATGCGCACTGTAAAAAAAATCCGTGAAGCAGCGAAGCCGTGAAAGATGAAACGCAATATAGCGAGGGATCACTGTATTCCAAACCTCTGGGACACGGCACAAAATATGCTTGTGTTGTTGGGCTCCACCTGAGTTTGTGAACATTCAGAGTCATGAACATTAACAAAGAACAGATCCTGATGACAGATGGACACTTAAGGTACGTTTTGAGAACAGCCACCACTAGAATAACGCTAAACTTTGATGCATTGGTTAAAAAGAGTGACCGACGGCACTGTTCCCACTAAAATAAATAAAGGTAATGATTTTTGTTAGCCTGACCAGCCATTCCCACTATCTTTCAATATATTTCAATTTTGAAAGAAAATGGGCATGATCAGTGAACCCCATACTTCCTCTATTTTGCGGCAATCGAGCCAATCAGAGCCGTGAGAGGAGGACGTCACATTCGTGTGCCGCGATTACAAGCGTTAACAAGCAAGACGGCGTCCACCACAGAGAAAATGTCTCTCTTTTAAAAGACCAGGACGTGTTGCTAAAACCACAGCCAGAGGAAGCTTTACAGCTACAGCCATTTTGGACTGACACCACAGACCTCTCTCACGCATAAACCGTCCTGTTGTGGTGCTGTCGTCACGGCCGCTGTTCATCTGATTGACGCATGTTTGTCCTGCCCCCTGAAGTCAAATTATGTGGTGGCTCCAGACTAATGACAGTCTCTGTGTATTGAATAATACATGGAGCTGGGCGATATGACAAAAAATGATTATCACGATTTCCTTGGGGCTAGATCATGATTTTGATTTTATCACGATTCATGTTCACTTTGTATTTTTCTATTGCCTTTAATATAATAATCGAATTGTGAGTTTTCTGACAGTGCGATTGGGATTAGATTTGCGATTTAGGTTTGAATAATAGGATTCTGTTTTGTTGCTTTTTAATTTTTGTCACGTTCAGTTGTGTTAGTCATATTTAAATGAGTCTTTGTCATTTTTTTGTCACAGTTTTTTTTTTTCACGTTTTTGATGCCCTTGAGTTGTGTTTCTTGTTTGCAGGTGCATTTTGGTCGCTTTTGAGCGCATTTTTGTCGCTTTTGTTCATGCTTTTTTTGCTTTTTGTGTCGATTTTGTTGAATTGTACAGCCCTTGTCTATGAGGTAATAAAGTCGTCTGCTCAGAGACTACAGAGGCTAAACAACAGGAGAAAAAGTAACAGACAGCAGCATTAAAGACAAAAACAATTCATCACGATACGTCGATTTCACAAAAATCGCAGATTGTCGTAGGGACGAGCTCACGATTCGATTTTTATCACCGTATCGCCCAGCCCTAATAATACATGGAGATTAGAATGGAGCCAGGCAACATTTTTGCTGTTCTGTTGTAGTTTTTTGTGTGTAGTTTAGGCATTAAGTCTATGTGTAATAGTATATGTGTAATATACTGTAGTTAACAGCATCCAAACTGTAAATGGTCCGGCCCCTGGGCAAGTGTAAAAATCCAATCTGGCCCTTGGGTCAAAAACTTTCCCCGTAAATGTTGTAAAGTCCAAATTCTGCTCTAAACCATGAGCTTGAGTGGCAGGTCGTTTTAATTAAGCATCCAATAAACAGCACCAGAGTCAACACTATAAAAGCCTGAGGTGTCGTTCTTCCTCCGACTCTTGCACTTCTGCTGCGTCGGCTTGTTTGCACCTCTGCCCTCCATACGCCAGGTCCAATCGTTGTGGGTTTTGTCAGACCACTCAGGTTTAATAAAGGATTTCCGTCAGGTCAGCTCTGTGGTCAGGGCTGTCTTTTAGAGATGGCTGAAATGATGGCCCTCTATTTAAATGTTTTGCTTGGCCATTTTGCTCTCTCAATATATCAGCTTTGATGTAAACACATTGACTTGTCCAATCTGCTCCTAAAGATGTTTTATTGTTTCATTTAATCCACTTCATCCATAGATTTCTCTGGGACATTAACTTCAAAGACCATTTGCTTAAAATGCATTTTTCTCCCACAGAGGCATAAAGATCAGCCTTAAAGTAGATCCTACACACAACAAACTTTATAATCTTGTACTAAACACAATTTTCACAGAACGAACCAAAGGATTTCTAATTCTAAACCTGATTTATTAAAGTTTTAAGTAAAAAAAAAAAATGAGAAGAAATTTGAATTTTTAGGCCAATTTTCAGTTTACTCAAAAACTAAATAAGAAATCTAAAATTTAAACCTAGTTCTGTCTATTTTTCAGATTTAAATGTCACAAATATGTGCAGTTTTGGTCATTTTTCCATATAAAATATCTTATTTCTATATGACAACATCACATTATTAAAAACTTGTATTGCATTTTTTTCTTTCATTTTTGTGAGTAAACGACAGGAGCAGTTTTAAATCAATATCTTTAATGTTAAGATTTTTTCCTATTCACCTGCTGTGTCTTACCTGATAACAGTATATTTAAGTGAAATTAGGTCAAATAACACCATGAACCACTCAAATAAATACAGTTAAACCTGAATGTAAATGTTTTGCAACTTCAAATAACTGCAGGTGTTAATTTAATTTGGTCCCAGGTGGACTAAATGTGATGGGACTGACCCCCCGAGATTTAGCAGTTTAGTTGCTTTGATTATTTAGAGAATAATTAGTGCATAACAACCGAAAACAAAGGCAGGGCATAAGACATAGACTGCAAAAACTGAATATCTCACTTTGCTAAAAATTACTTGAATTAAGAATATTGATCTTATTTTGAGAAGTTTTGATCACAAGAGATTTAATTACTCATGTGACGTAGAAGTGACGTTCACTGGTTCTAAAGATAATTTAGCTTGAAATAAGAAAATGAATTTGCCGATGAGATAAACAAAACACTCCTACCTCATTGGCAAACAGTTTGGCTTGACATAGGAAGAAATGAGCTGAATCAAGTTAGAAACGTCTTTAAACAAGTAAAAATAATCCACTGTCGCTGTTGTTTTCCGACTGTCGCAATGCATTGTGGTCAATATTGACCATTGCTGGACACTACTTTTCAAGGTGCATTGTGGGAAATTTTGAGTCCACCACTTTTTCACCTGCTGGACGTTTGGACAGAACTAAAAATGGCGTTATTGCCCCCTAGAGCCTTGATTTTCAACCAGTGCGCCGAGGAACACTAGTGTGCCTTGAGGTTTTGTCAGGTGTGCCTTGAAAAACTATCCAATGTGAGACAATATATTAATAAATGTGAATGTAATTGACTAATTTGATATTTTGGAAAGCCTTAAGCAACTTCTGCATCAAGCAAGAGCGCAAAACCATCACGATTGTCAAATTTAAAGAACTAGACAAGGACACAGACATTTTTTGCCTCATTATTTACTGTACTTTTTTTTACTAAATAGTCTCATTTGGTCATGTTTTAATAGTAGTTGGTGTTCCATGGTATCTTTCAAACCCAAAAAGTGTGCCGCGACTCACAATAGGTTGAAAAACACTGCCCTAGAGAGAACAGTGTGGACAATCGGATGCAGAATATATTAATTGCATAACATTTCTCCTTTAAATTTATCTAGAAATATATTTTGCAGTGTAACTCCAGCCTCTGAGTCCAGTAACCTCAGATTGAAAATAACCGCCGGATGGACGTTAAAAACAACAACATTATCTTTCAATTAGCGCTGACACTTATCCTACAGCGCACACACGGCTAGTAATATAGAAATTAAGTGACGCTCTACAATACAAATAAATCCAGAATGAAACGAGGCTAAATAACGGTAATGACTCGCAGAATGATGAATGTGCAGTAAATAAACTAAAAATGGCATTATTGCCCCCTAGAAGGAACAGTGTGGACAATCGGATGCAGAATGTATTAATAATGCATAATATTTCTCCTTTAAACTTATCTAGAAATATTTTTTTTTAGTGTAACTCCAGCCTCTGAGTCCAGTAACCTCAGATTGAAAATAACGGCACCACATTATAATAACTACATCTTATTTTGCCTTAATAAAGCATTAACAAAGACTTAATTAATAATGAATATATAGTTTATTAAATATGATTCAGGCTTACTTAATTAAGGTTAAGGTTAGAAATTAGAGTTAGAATGTTTGTTAAATAGTTACTAAGGCTGAATCATTCTTAATAAACTATTTGTTGATTATGAACTAAGTCTTTGTTCATGCTTTATTAAGGCATGAATAAGTGTAGTTATTATAAAGTGTTACCAAAATAACTGCTGGATGGACGTTAAAAAAAACAACAATATCTTTCAATTAGCGCTGACACTTATCCTACAGCGCACACACGGCTAGTAATATAGAAATTAAGTGACGCTCTACAATACAAATAAATCCAGAATGAAACGAGGCTAAATAACGGTAATGACTCGCAGAATGATGAATGTGCAGTAAATACTACAGTGGCCCAGATGGCTGGTGCATATGGGCCCTGTCACCACGCGGCGCACACATAAGCGCGCGCTCTCACACCTCCCGAAGCTCGCAGACGACACATGTGGGGGGTGCGCACACGTGGGAATATCAGTCACATTACGGCTAACCAGCAGCCGCGTCGCTAATGCTCTTTTAACTGCTGTCGTTTGGAGCAGAGACGGAGGGCCCGGCTCGTCTCGGTCGAAGTGACTGTGGGACGCTGCGTTAAGCCTGTTTGATACGGAGCTGGTGAAATGGCACAAAAACAAACGATTATCAAGCGGGAAAAATAACAGATACCCAGTCCAGAGACCACGAAACACCAAAAGGCTCACGCATGGACGATGCTGCGGTCCCGCCCACCTCACGGCGCACTCACTCATAAAGTATTCATTCACCGGTGTCGCTTGTTTCTGTTTACAAGGTTCAAAGTGTTGTTGTTAGAGCAGCGCGATGTGATCAACATTTTTATCATGATATAAAAGAGGACATTTGCGATAACTGTATAATTGACAATATTATTAAAGAACAACTATGCAAAATTTACTTTGTTGAGCTTTTATCCATGTTCTAACACTGTTCCGTGATCAAAAACACACCTGGAGTAGCATTTAGCTTCATTCATGTTTGTTTGTTTGATGCTGGTTTGTAAATCCTCTCTCTCCAACTCTGTGTTCTGAACTCTTCATGTGTGATGTAGATGATGTTGATGTCATTTATCCCACAATATTTTACTGTTTTAAGTCCTTAAATCATCGGCAGACTCACTCTGAACATTTCTTCCGTTTAATCACAATATCTACAACTCTGTCAGATCCACTCTTTACGGCAATGCATTGTGGGTATCTATTTACATGTGTGTAATTGCCTCTACAGCCAGTAGATGGAGCCACAGCTAAGTCAAAATGGCATCTCCCAACGCAGTGATAAAGTTATGTTTTTCTTTGTAAAAGCATTTTACTTTTAGTTCTAAAACATGAAATCTCAAACTGAAGACACTCAAGAGCAGGTTTGAAGGATAAAAACATGAAAAATGCAGAATCATTTTCCTTTAACAATGGTACTCTCTCTGCTCTCTAGACTGGACTCTAAATACTTAACAATGGCACCAATATTTGATTTGTTTAAAGGCGCTTTACCCATTTTTTCATGTAATAAAGTTAAATCAGTCCTGCCTCAGCACAGATCTGTTGTAAAAGCATCTATTCAGGTCAAAATGATACGGCTGTGTGCTGTCTGTGTGCAATTATAGAGCGTAGCACCTTTAAGGATATTTATTATGTATTCAATTGTTATGACTTTGCTTCCTCTCCTCGTCTCAACATTGATTTTGTGTCTCTAGTCGTTAGCGTTTGCAATTTGCTGCAACATCAGATTCACTTTGCAACTATGAGGAAAGTCTGCTGCAGTGAAAGTGGAATTACATCACGATGTTACAGACTTCGTATTGCCCCGAATGCAAATGACGATAAATCATGAACGATATGATCTGAGCCAGCTGTAGCTGTCATGTGATAATACGACATCCACCTGAGCAGCGTTTGGGTCGGGTCCTCTAACCCAGTCAGATACTGATAGACACAAAAACTATTGAAACTAGAAACTCATTTGAACAACAACAAAAATGACATCAACAGGACAGAATCAGACCTCTCCTGTTTGAGAAAAGTGTAGACCCACAGGACGACCACATGGTGATATTACATACTGTACAATCTCTTGCCTCAAAATCCTGTTTTTATTATCATTGTGGAAATGATAGTAAATCAATACCACAATGAGTTGTCGTATTGAGTAGAGATGCACCGATTCAGCTTTTTCAGATCCAACACTGATTTCGATGCTTGGGGTTTAAGAATCTGCTGGTACTATCAACCAATACCTCTGCAGAGACTGAAAATAGCACTTATAAGAATAACGTATGACAAAACAAATCCAAATGGGTTCTGCAACTATTCTTTATCCTTCAACTAATGACAAAACAGTTTTATGTAACAAAACCTCAAACATCATGATGTTCTGGACCAACAAAGACCTGTAATTAGTCTGAATAAATCAATTTAAAAGCCCAACCAGGATATAAACTGAATTGATATTCTGAATCTGATATCCAATTCACCCAATTTTTCTGCATCGACACCGATATTCGATTCCAGTATCAGTATCGGTGCATCCCTAGTGTTGAGCGGACAATTAAGTCCTCAGGGTCCTAAGGGTTTGTTCTTACTGTAATCTGATGCTACAACAAAGCTAAAAATACTAATAACTTCACATTTTACACAAACTTGTTCCTTATAGCACACACTGTCTGGTTTTATGGAAGGTATCTAAATCTGCTCAGAAATCCAAGTTGTCATAATGTTATTAAACTGTTAAAGTAAAAAAGTGGACATGCAGGTCCTAAGTGTGATTGGTGTTTAAAGGAAGCCCGAGGGTTAAAGTCTATATGACAAGTTCTCATTGTCTTCAAATTATGGCTTAGTTTGGTGGGAGGGCACTTGTGGAAAATATTTTACATTTTTGAAGAAGCAATTCCAGAAGAAGTTTTGATAAATAAGCTTAAAAATACAGGAAGTAGTGCTGTATTCTAAAATGGAATCCCTCTGTGATGTCATCAAAAAGCGACGTAAACAGACAGTTAACGCTCAACGGACACATTTTTCTGACAGTTTAACGCTTATTCAACAAAATAAAGGTGTTATCAGGCTTTATAATTTGTCAAATCACAACTATTTTATTTTTTTTGATTGATTTTTGATTTAATTTACATGGATTTTGGGCCTTGTTTTCAAAATGGTTGTTAAGTAACAGTTGCAGAATCACCTCTAACTATGTCATATTTGCTGCTCATGAAGTACAATTATAAAAAAGAAATGAATGAAAATTGTCAAGCTTTGGACAAAATGCAAAATGTTTAGTAAAACGTTAAATACAATCACGTTTTAGTCAAACGTGTGTCTAACCCCTTGATTTTCAACCAGTGTGAACACTAGTGCGCCTTGAGGTTTTGCCAGGTGTGCCTTGAAAAAATGTCAGAATTGTGGATTTAAACGAATAATTTACAAATTTAGAGTGTTCTGAGCAACTTATTTCCAAAAAATGAAAGATAAACAGCCACCATTGCCAATTTAAAGAGCCAAACACAACGGCATAGACGATATCTGCAACGTAAATAACACGTTTTTGTTTTTTTTCTAAATGGTCTGATTTGGTATTCTTTTAGTGGATGGTGGAATATTTTCAACCCAAAAAGTGTGCATTGTGCCAATTAAAGGTTGAAAAACACTGGTCTAACGTGTCATATAGACTTTAACTCTGATGCGTGTGTGAGGAAATGATGGCGGCTGAAGAAGGCAGTCACTCACATCAGGGAACAGCTGCATGTTACTTTCCATCAGACAGAACCCAAACGGCACTGATTGTTTGCAAATGTAACTAAATCTTAAGCGACAAATGCGTTTTATTGAAGGTGCGACGGTACAGAAAGCAATACATCTGATGTTGAACTGCACTGCGTAAATGCTGTAATTGAAAACTAATGAGCCAAAACCAAAGCTATAAACCGATTTATAATGTTGTCATGGGATAAAAAGATGGAACGAGAACACAGTGGAAGAAAGAACGTGACCTGAACTAAACTCTCTGTCTTTCTTTTTAATGTTATCACATCGTTATTAAAGTATTTTTTATACGTTTTTATGTTCATTAAAACTTGGGACACCTTTGTATTTCTGTGGCACAACTAAAAACTATTAAGTGTCTTGGAAAAACTTCAAAGCTTTATAGTTGGCATGAAATATGTCTGTAAAAAGCACTGTAAGAGGGCTTTACTTCTGCGTGCATGAATGTTTTTTTTTGCACATAAAAGTAAGGCTGCATGATATTGGAAATTACTGCGATATGGCTGTTAAGATCTGTGATATCGATATTATTGCCAAATCTAAACACGCTTTTTGACTAAGAATGACACTAACGATTATTTTAGTAGTCGACTAGTCTTCAATTATTTCGTCATAGAATAAACTAACATTTTTAACTAAATAAATGTTGAAATATTGTGAATGAAGCTTCTAGATAAGAGAATATTTATGAATAATGTGTATAATTGAGGAAAATCAGAAATACTCTATTCTTTTTGCCATTTTTTTGCTAATTTAGTGTGAAAAAGCTAGATTTTATTCAGGATTTTCCCTTTAAAAACCGAACATTTCTATCGGATGGAAGAATTTGGTGTTTCGGTTTTCTGGGATATCGTTATCGCGTCAGACAATATTGCGATATCGATACTTTTGCGATATATTGTGCAGCCCTATATAAAAGCTCTATAAAGTCAGTTTAATCTTTAATAAAAACACTGGTCTTACCTGAGCTGCAATTGCCCAAAATCGAGCCTCGAGAGAATCCAGCGTCATCTGGACTCCAACAGCTGTGGAAAGAGACAGAAAATTAAGTTGGCAGAATATTTCAACAAAATAAACAACACTCTGAAATCACGGTTGCAATTAGACGAAAAATCATGGTTAAATTACGGCCTGGAAAATAAAACGTAATGGAAAAACTCGCTTTACAAATGATGGCAGCTCTGGGGCAAACAGCTGCACGCCAATTATAAATTATCTTCTGGAAGCTGTCAGCAAAATGAGATTAGCAAATTAAACTCAGATCCATATAAAAGTTTGTACAGAAGAGAAGTTTAATTAGAGTGAGTGGGATTGCACTGTGTTTCCTCGTGAAGTGCTCTTGCCACATTAGCACTTTATAGGATTGTGGAAAATGTTTTGCCGTAATTATAAACTCAAAGGAAGTGAAGTTACATTTACTTCAACTTTTATTTTACGATCAAACAGAAGAAGTGTTTAAATCTATCTAACTGATTCCTACTTCTCACTAGGGATGTTACGATATATAAGTCACGATTATTGGCAGGAAAAAAAACACAATTTTATGATTATTTGTGATAATTGGTGTAATGAAAGGAAACAAAGCAAATTGATTATTTTTAGTATTTTAAAAATATTTTATTAACACTTGAAAATATTCATATTTAACTTTAATATTTGAATAAATTTTGGATATTGTTGCAACAAAACATACACTTTCTAATGATTTAATTATAATTGTACTCAGTTTAGTCAATGATTAATGTTTGCTGTGACCAGAGAACGACAGAAGTCAGTAAATTTGTGCGTTTTCTTGACAATGATTGAGATAAAAAGTATCAGATATAGTTATTTTCTGGTCTGGTGCTCCTCACGTGGATCGGGTCATGCGCTGACTTTGTTTATCCAGCTGTTCTTCAAGCCGAACGCAAAACTTTTACTTTTGGATCGCAGTTTACGTCAGTTGTGCGTTTATTCACCTTATTCCGCCCACTTTTGCCACAGATACGCACTTTTGTTGTAAACGCACTTCCGGTTGACGAGAATTCCGTTAAAGCTAATGGCGAACGAGGGAAAAGTCTTGTTGCTAAAATGTTACATAAAGTAGAATGATTTGTGTAAAATGTTTAATGAACACGAGCAACAAGTCACAACGCAACGATTTCCTGGGCGGCCTGAAAACGGCGTTTTAGTCCATGTAGAACTTATTTTGTGTTGAGCTCGTCTGCTCCATTTAAACTACAACGGAAACAAGACGGCGGCGCGTACGGCAACTTCCGGAATAAGGTGAATAGCACGTTATTCTTTTGCAGTGAGCCTCGTGTTGAGATTTGGACACTTTTTTTTACCTTTACTTGCTGGCAAACTGTGACGGATGATTGTGACGCTGGACCATGTTAGATGCGTTTGCACCTTTAGCCGCAACCTTTCGACGGTTTTGCAAATTGAATGTCCGTCGGCTTTTACAACGCCCTTGAAACACAAAAGGATCCCACACTGCGGACTTTATTCGTTTTTTGGGTGGACGCAGCTTCGGGCGTGCTGCTGTTCCCTCTGCCATATTTCAGTTGAGGTGACAACGCGAGACATTTCTGCGGCACCGGGGCTTCTAAATCTCCCACGGATAACCTACTGCGGCCGTAAATAATCACAATTATTATTATTATCTCTACTTCTCACAAAGCCTTTGGCGCGCAGATTTGTATTCACCTGCAAAAACTTTTGGGGGCAAATGTGCAGCTTTAGAACGGCTTTTTAAGATGGAAACGAGCACGGTGGATCACCAAGAAACAGCCAATCAGCTCAAATCCCAAAGTTTCATACACTGACAGGGACATTATTGACAAAAGTAAATATCTCAGTAAATTTTTTTGGTTTTTGCAGAACGATAATCAGACGATATTATGTCAATCCAACAGATGTGTCTTTAACAGTATATATTGAGGATTTATTATCTGTAAAAGTAATCACAAAAGTGCATAAATATCACCTTTTTATCTTATTTGAAAGTTTATAACAAAACGTTTTTCCTTTCAGCTCTTTTCTTACCATTTAACAATCAACAAAATACACAATATTTACGTTTTGCCGATCTTTTAAACAACATTCACAATTTTAACTAAATTTCAATATACTGCCCACCCACAGACACAGCTCTTTCTTACACGTTTGCAATTGATAAAATGTTTTAAAATGAAATGCCGACAGTGGGTAGTATTTTATATTACGCTTTATACAGGGGGGGGAACAAAATGTGCTAATTTACAAGAGAGAAGTTATTTTTTTTACCGAATTACAGCCTGATGTGTGATTGAAAATGAGCCAGGTTGTGGAATACATCATTATCAACTTTATCCATTTTTCTGCACTTTTATGGTTGTTTCATTTGTTTTTATTATATTTATTGCTGGTTAAAAAACTCCTAGTTTGGTGTTTTTGTTATAGTTTTTTCATCTAATCTCCATATTCTTAAAGTTTTTTTCATTAGTATTTAAGAAAGAAGTTTTATTACAAGTCAATGAGTCAATAAGTAATTAATATGTCCTAATGTAATATAACACTGAAGATATAGATTATGACTGTAGACTCTAGACATGACAATTTAGTTTTTTCCCTTCACAAACATAAAAATATATTATAAATCAATAATACCAGAGCAAACTTACTCAGCACTTAGTAGAAGTTTTTTTATTTTTTGTACTACTTTTAATTAATGTTGAGTAATACATTCTGAAAGTAACATCGCCTTTTGTCCGCTTAAAAGTCCAGCAAACAATAAAGCTGTTTTATGGAATAAGTTTAATCCTCCTAATGTAACGTAATACTGTATAGTGCTCTGAAATCCTGGCAGTGGATTTTGCTGTGGTGGTAATTTTCAGTTTAAGTAGCCATGACTGTTCTCTAGAAGTGTAATGGTGACGTAACACCTGATGTTAAATGATAGAGGTCGTTTTTCCAGTGTTTAAAGTGGACATGAATGAGGCTTTTTAATGTCCCTGAACTTCTCTCACTAATCCTGTGCTTAAGGGGCCAAAACTGAAGAGGTCCGCCTTCAAAATTCAAATTATGGAAATCCCTTTTTCTATGAGTGTCCCTCTCAACTGCATCGCCACTGGATCGACTGCACAGACGGCGAAGAGATAGAGCCACTTTAGTTAAAATGACACATCGGCTTGATAGTCGTTTCACTTCGACAATGTGAACATCATCTTGTCTAGCACCAGCTCAGAGGGGAAGGCGGAGGAGAAGCATGTCAAGCGTCAGCGTCACCTCCCAGCCTGTGGTTACCCAAAATGGGCCTTCAACAAAGCCAAAAGAGCCGAGAAACAGGACAAAAGCGAAACAGAACCAAGAAGGAAACAGAACCAAGGAGGAGAGGGGCATCTATCTCTTATGTTTGGCCTGTCTGAGAAACTACGAAGGATTTCAAGACAACATGACAGTCCTGTTTGCTTTTTAACCGGACTATACATTAAGACAGAAACTGGTCCACCCTCAGGACAAGATGCCGACACAGAAAGAGAGCAATGTAGTGTATTCAATGGAATGCAGTGAGGACGGCTGCAAAGAATGTTACATAGAGAGACTAAACAGACACTGCACAAAAGGCTGTACCAGCACAGAAGATCAACAACAGGTGGACCACAAAGTGCAGTATGTCTGCACCTGAAAGCAACAAACCACTTGTTTGAAGACAGTAAGATGAAGCAGGAGAGAGGAAAGAAGAAAGAGGAGTAAAGGAAGCTTTCTGTGAAAAGAGAGAACCCATCTCTACAGAAATGGTGGTTAAAGATTTGATTTAGCAAAGATCTATGACAGCCTCCTAACACCCTGTTCCAGGTCAATAGTCCAGTCACATGCTAAACAGGAACTCAGGTACGTAGGACGAGGGAGCGACAGCCAGCGATAGGACAGCAGCACAAAAGGTAAGGGAAAGGCAAAAAAATAGCTTAACAAAGACAGGTCATTATTGGAGACTCCTCCCTGTGGGCGGGGGTTTCACAGAGTAGCATATAAAGCAGAGTTCTCAGATCAGCTCTACAGAGTCGAAACAAAAAGTTTGTATGATGACAAATTCTAAATGGAAAATAACATAAATAATCACGGTCAATGCCAATATAATAAAAATATATAAAACGACGCAAAACAGCAAACACAAATAAAGGACACTAATAAGATATTCTGCTTGGTTTGTGTCTTAAATAAGTGAAAATACATCAAAACTACTCATTAATTCAGTGTACTCATGTTGACAGGCAGAAGTATGTACACCGAGCTAAAACATAAAATCAAAAATAAGCGCGGGTTAACGCTGGCTCCAGACGTGGCAGCTGCAGTGATTGGTAGTGTCGGCTTAGGGCTGCGTGTCCGTCAGTATTTCAGGCAGCTTTGGAGGGCATGGAGGGAGTGTAATTGCATAATTTTCCAGAGCGTACGGACACACATGTGCGCACACACACGTCCAACGCAAGGGAAAATGTGACACTTCATATTAGCGTCAAAGATTAAGTCGTTTCCCAGTGTATTTCAAGCTACCTTTCAAGCGAAGGACTGATGCCGTAGTGTGTTTTAAGGCTGAAACAACTCAAGACAACAGGATTTATCGTAACTCAAAAAATATTGAAATTGTCGACTAGTTTAGTGTTGAAAAATTGTCATCTGGATGTTACACGGAGATCAAAATGGACACTATTTAGAGCGTTTGATGAAAATGAAAACAAAAATCCCCATCTTTTTAGTTTAATATGCTAAAATCTGTGAAAAATGTGTATTTATGAGCCTTACACAAGCTCATGACTACTAGATAAATCAATAAACAAGACAAACTAATCAATTAGACAAACTTAATCCTACTTGAAACACTTCTGTAGTTTTCTTATTTATTCATTTATTTGCCATATAAATTGAGAAAGGTGAGTTTAAAGAAATTACTCGCAAACATTTGTAAGTATAAACAAAACGTTACTATATAAATTGTAAAAATAGACATTTGTACAACAATGCAAGTCTAACAATAATATTGGTTAATATGAATGAATAGAGAAAGGGTCCAATTCTGCGCTCCTAAGACCCTGGGGCCCGGGACAATTAACCCCTTGGTCCCCCCCAGTCAGTAGAAATGTGTCACATTAAGCCCTTTTCACGTTAGCGCTCCGGTTACCGTAAGAAGTGCAGAAAGCCAAATCTCGCTCTATTCATTCTCTGCGGGACCGAGCCAAGTCTTGCCAGAAAAAATTAAATTAAATAGGTTTGATGACGAAGAGCAGCTGGATATTCACTGGCAACATGTTAAAACCTTTCATACGATGTAAATATGTCACCAGGGGAAATCTGTGTGTCGATAAGTGTTTTTGTCTCAAAGCTAAAGGCTAACACAAATTAACTTAAATATGAAGCAGACAAACTTGATTAAAAATACATGAGCAGAATGCCAACTCGGCTGTTTTTGTGCAAAGGTTAGTTCAGTTTGTGGTGTTATTTCATTATAACATTATAAATTGAATTAAATTAGGTTAGTATTGGCTTAGAGACAAAAACACCACATTTATATAGCACAGGTGAAGTATTTATACTGTACGCAGTGCCGCCGCTCCCATTACGCACAAACCATGCATTGTGCAATTGTGCAGCAGCTAAACTAACCAGCCTACAGTAGGCTTTAGTTCTGTGTCATTTGAAAACAAATAGGACCCACGCGTTCTCTCTCTCTCCCTCTCTTCCTCTCTCTCTCTCTTTCTCGCTCTCTCTTTCTCTCTGTCTTTCTCTCTCTCTTTCTCGCTTTTCTCTCTCTTTCTCTCGCTCTCTTTCTTTCTCTCTCTCGCTTTTCTCTCTCTCGCTCTCTCTCTTTCTCTCTCTGTCTTTCTCTCTTTCTTTCTCTCTCTTTCTTCCCCCTCTCTCTCTCTCTTTCTCGCTTTTCTCTCTCTTTCTCTCTCTCTAAAGCGAGTGTAAGATGCGCATGAGTAGCTCTACTGTAAAAGCCACAGTAAAAAGACGTAGATCAGGGGCTCAGTGTGGAGCAGGTTCCACAATGAGCCAAAAGGTCTTCAGTTTATGAAAATCGGCCTCATACACAGTGAAAAGCTGCAGCTTTGTTCAGCTTGCGCGGCGAACTGAACTGACATCGAGGAGCGCAAAGTCAAAGTGCTTCAACTTCTGACAAATGTCTAAATTATATTTTTTAAATGCAACAGAGAGTGTCTAGAGTTTGCAGCCTGTAGCATTCTCTAGAGCCCCGATGTGTCCCACAGAAGAGCAGGAGAAGCGCTGTGTGTGACGCTAAAACAGGGGCGGAGCAGGGAATTTAGGGACTGTGGGAGAACTTACAACAAACTATGTAACAAGTTGCTAATAAAATTATATTTGAAATGCACTAAAATTCAGGATTTTGTTGAAAACTTATTGAAGGAGGACACTTGGGATTGTGATTTATACAATATAAAATGAAACATATCCAAAATAACTATTGTAACAGTCACCACAGGGTTGTAGCACAGACATCAAACCACTATATATTTTTACATGTTTGAAGAGGGTTGGGAGGGGGCACCACAAAGCATTTCTGCTTAGGGCACCCAAATGGCTCACAGCAGCCCTGACCGTACGTACAGGTCTTAACATACTGCCACTGATTATCCTGATGTTTCTCAGACTCAGTTTCGTTTTCAGTGATAATTGATTTATGTGCGCACAGAAGGAGTGTGTGTGTGAGAGCCTGAACTTTACATTACATGACTTTACATGACAGCCCTAAAGTCCCGCCTTCGTGTGCAGACAGGAGAGCACTTGAGTACACTGATTGGGATTCATGTACTTCCGTCATATTTCTGACCTGTTGAGATTCATCTGCAGCTCTGACCCGCCTTTAGTCGCAGACTCTGCTTTTCCTACTGTCATTCTTCTACTGTCTGTGATGAATATTCCAGTTTAAATTCTAAACTTCAACCTCGTGTGTACAAATGTAAAATACAGAACTCATTTGATCATATAAGACGTGTTTGTGGAGGTTCTGGAATGAGCAGCAACAACAAGTAACAACATTGCAACTGGACAGCTCAATGGGTTAAGCATCTACTTTGTACTTGGGGGACCTGAGAACTATAACAATTTTTTTTTAATTTATGTTTTATAATGGCGCAACCCTAAAAAAAATGTACCACCAGCCACCACTTTGCTGCCAGACTGTAGTTTTAGTTTATCTAACATTGAATTGCTCCATTAAAGCAAATTTGTGTGCACATCCTGGTACTTGCGTCACTCCTGAAGGGTCTATAGTCTGCTAAACAGTGCAGGACTGTAATGAAAGCGGGGGTCAAGGACTTGGGAGGACATTCAGACGCAGACCGTGTATCGTATCCATCCTTCTCTCTTTCTCTTCTGTGCTATAGTTCCTCGTGAGAAAGTGCGACTCGCTTGCAGAGGTTGAGTCATCGCTTTTTAAACCAATCACGGCTCTCGTCCTGTTGCTCTGGAAACGTGACGTGGTGCGCCCGCCTCCCTCACAGCTGCACAGAGGTGTGGGTGAACCTGCTCGAGTTTTCACCGCGAACGACTGCAACTTTGACGAGTGGGATAAAGTTTGAAGTTAAAAGGGCATTCGTAGGAGTAGTTAATCAGACTGTGGGAAAACTTTGACAGTCTAAATGCAGTTGATGAGAACTGGAAAACTGTTACAATTACATCACCATCATCATAATTTCTTCACTAATATTTTGACTTTTCAGGTTGTGATTTTCGAATGTCACCATCTAACTGCAGTTCTTTTGTGAGTAAAATTTGCTTACATAAAAAACTAGCTTTTTCCATTGAAATTAAAGGTGCACTAATTTTTCTGGTGAAGGATCATTTGCCTCCATGGAGATGTAATTGCATTGACTTGAATGTTCCATGGTATGGCACAAAACATATCTATCTAGAAATGTATTTAATTTGGGATTTTTATATTGCCTTGAATTGCCATGAAAAATGTATTGCATTCATGTGCTTTCATCACGGGACATTGGGATCTTGATGTCACCAATAATAAATTACTAACTCCGCTCCTCGAAAGAGTTTAATATAGTGATATTTTTGTTGTTTTCTCGCCCAAAAGCTAACACTGAAGGTTGTTTTGTTGTGGAAAACATCTTATCTTACCTATTTTTGCCAGCTAACTTTACATTGGTAGTGAGTAGTGGGGCGGCAGTAGCGCAGTAGGTAGAGTGGGCGCCTTCTGATCCGAAGGTCGGCAGTTCGAATCCCACTCCAGACATGGAGTAGTTGAGTGGTCAGATCCTCTGACCCGCAGGTTGGTGGTGCGATTTCAGCTCCTTCAGATGAATAATGCCGTTGTGTCCTTGGGCAGGACACTTAACCCACCTGGCCCCCAGTGTCTGCGTACACTGGTGTATGAATGTGTGAGTGGATGGGTGACTGGTTCCTTTGAGTGCCTTAAAAAAGGTAGAAAAGCGCTATATAAATGTGACCATTTGTGACCGTCAATGTCCATCAATGACTGAATTAAGATAATTTGATAAATCTGCTCATTTTCTTCTCCACTCAGCAGATTCATGTGCATTTTTTTTACTTGGAAAAACATTTCCTCCAGATCCCGAGGACCACATGAACGCAGCATTAGTTGGTGATGCCAAACTGTGAAACTGTGCAAAATGTGAAACTGACACTTGTAATGTGTAAATGTTTTTGTCAAAAATGAATGCTTTCTCATATTAACAAAAAAGCCAAAAAAAATTTTATTGACAGTTTAATGTTTTTGTAGGTGGCAGACCCTCCACAAGAAAAAGTTATTGCGTAACCTTTTCTTTAATTAAAAGTAAAACTGTCTGGAGACAGGTTAAAATGTGGATATATTCATAAGCTCCTTCCTGTCATTAAAATCACCAAAACTTTTTTTTTTCCTTCAAGAATTTAACCAGAATTTCTCTCTTTCTCGACCAATGTGTGTTGCCAGGCAACATCAGGTTATTGAATGTCTGCTATTTTGGTTCTGCATACAGACACTGGTGCTGAACACATAAGGAGAGTTGAGATATCACTCCATGTTTCTGCAACAAAGGCGTGTTTTGACCACAACACAAATGACAAATACAAGAGTTCTTTTAAACACAAAAGTATTTGGCATTCAGAGACGAAAACTATAATTATGTTTGTGAGCGACACACAAAGAGCCATCGCAGATATAAACAGTAATCTTGCTGTCTGCTGCTGGTTCAGATGTCAAAAATGAAAACTATAATAATAATAACATTTTACATTTGCATCTAGATCTGTTCATTGATATAATTTTGCACAAACACTTGAAGATCACTCTCCGTTTAAAAGTCCTCAAACACAGCCGAGCCATCACAGCCAAAGGGAAAAATGTAACAATCATTTCAACAGCGTATTGTTTTTGTCAGTTCTCTTTTTCCTCTCTCTCTCTCTCATCTTCCCCCTCCCCTCTCACCGTTCCTCCCCCTCACTCTCTCCCTCTTTCACAATGCCATTAATCAATCGATGAAGTCGTGATTGCCACCTGTGGATGTCCTTGTGTGAATGTGTCCCCCTCATCAGCACATTTCAGCTGATCTCACTCTGTCCTTTTGCTCCTGGACTCTTCTCGTGTTTGCGATGCAGATGGCTCAGATCCTCACAATGATTTAACTTGTTTCTGTAAAATCTTGCCCTTCGTAAACAATAAAACACATCACACTTAGACTAAAGACGCTAAATGCTACTTGAGAGTCACTAATGTCACTTCAAATTGTGCAACATTACACAACCATTTATACTATTATTAAATACTGAAAATGGTGTAACTATAAGTAAAAATATGGTTATAACATGGTAATTACTCCTAACCCTTAACACTATAAACAGTAATGCTGCTCATCTGTGCCTTTGATCATCATAATTATCATGACTACAATACCTGCAGTCATTGGTACCATCTGATATGATAATTATTTAAATTTCTGACAGCTTAAAAATGTTGTGAATGTGAATATGTGAAATCTGATAAAGATCAAGCCTGAGACACTGCAGTATTTACAGAGTAATAATAATCACACATGGTTTATTTTACTTGGAGCTCAAAGAAGTGAAGAAAACAGACTGGGTTATTCTGCTCTTTGTGTGAGATGAGAAAGTACGGTCTTTTACCTGCTCGAGCTGAAGCAAGCAGCTAACATTAGCAACTTTACAACCTGACTCTTTATTTAAGTGTTTTATTCAGTGCGTTTAAACAGCATTAATAGATGCTTTCATTCTTTCGTGTTGTGCACAGTTCAAAGACCTGTTGCTGCTTTGCACTTACTGTCGCTCTGTGCTCTATAATGACCCATCCAGTAAAAAAAACAAAAACAAAACAAGTTAACGTCGTCAGTTAACTGACTATTGACCGCTGAGGGCTCCAACTATTGTAATTGTTGTTTTAAAAGCAATTTTAGTAGTTTGTTGTAAGTACTACACTGATAGAAGAGAACATCATGTGTTTGTTCAGCACATTCTTGTGGTAAAATGATGGTGATTATGTTTGTCGGTGATTATCACTATTATAAAATGTACCACTACTGTCACCCCTTTTTATTGCAAAAAATAATATTATTGTTTTTTGCCCTATCCCAAGCATTGGCCCCATCGACCACCACCAATCACTCACACACCAAGCTCATAAATGGGCAAAGCGGGTGAAGTGTCTTGCCCAAAGACACAACAACAGTTTGCACTAGAGCAGTGGTTCCAAACCTGGAGGACGGTACCCACAGGGGGGACCCACAGCAGATATCAGGGGGTCCCCAGAGCTTTGTCTGGTCAGAGGGTCAGGTCATTTAAAGTAATCATTTGTGCAAATTAAATTGTCAAAATCCCAAACAAATGATTGCAAATTGGACATAAAAAACACAACCGATGATGATGAATTCATGTATTTGTTTGAAATCAATGCATCTGAGTAATAATTATCATCACAATGCATTTGTCAGGGTCACAGCTGTGGACTAGGGGGGCAACAAGTCTCTGGTTCAAGCAGGAGAGGCTTCAAAAGAAAAAATGATGGGAATCTGTGCACTTGAGCATCAACTGTGGCACCTAGTGTTCCAGAGGTCGCCATCCAAGAGCTAACCAGGCCCTGCCTCTGAGCTCAGACGAAGCAGCTCTGGTCATTAATATGAAACCAAGGCTGCACAATGTGTTTCCTAAGTGACAAACTATTTCAGTCCTTTGTTCATAAAAGTTACTGGTTGATAATGTGCTCATGCTTTTATAACTGAACAAGAAGGTCACAGTTTTAGTGAATAACCAATATTGCAAAAACAGGCAAACGTCAACAGAAAACTTAACACTATGTATTTTTGTCTTGTTTGCATCCATCACCCAAATAAACACAACACAACAGCGATGATAAGTGAGAAGCTTTTTGCATTAGTTTAGTGTCTGCCTCCTTCCATCTTCCATCTCATTAGTGTAATTACCAATTAACTCCAGCGCTACAATCCTTAATTTTTCATTTATTTCTTTATTAATTAATTCCTTGTTCAAAGTGCACTCTACTGGCTTGGCAGCTTGTGTAATTACAATTTTGGTGCGCTCTTGCATTACTATGTATGAATGCAAGGCTATGAATATTCTTGTGTACATGCAAAATAGTTCTGAGTGAAAATTTTAATCTTAATGGACATGATTATTCTGGTGATAATTGCTCCAAAGCTCTCACTGCACCAAAACAAAAAAGGGACTAAACGTGGAACTGAATCTACTTGAACTAAATCAGGACTAAACCAGGATCAAACCGAATCTTCATCTGGACTCAAACCAAGATTAAACAGAGCTTGAATTTATCAATGTGAAATGGGATGTCATGATATAAAATGTTAGTGTTATTTTAGTTTTATTGTGAGAAGAAACAACACAATGTATTAACAACTACTGAGACCTGAGAACAGTTCCAGAATTCATTTTCTTCAATTCCCAAAGTCCAATGCTGAGAATGTTCTGATTTCATAAGTTTGTAAACTGTTTTATGAAATCAAACTTCCTGAATCACAAAATACAGTTATTGTGACAAAAAAGTATTTTACATTTGGATGCATTTTTGGGTTATAGATAGAATGAAAGAATTGAACCCTCTCCCTCAGAGGGGGGCCCATGTGAGGGTATTTGCCAAGGGCCACCAAATTTCTGTTGTCGACCCTGCTTATATTATATTATATTATTCTGAATAATCACGACTATTGATTAACCGAATAATCTTGACATCCCAGAATGCATGTAATTCTTGTTTTAACTTAACGCAAGACACTACAGTCTTTCATTTTTCTTCTATACGAGACACAGGATCTGTAGCACCTACACACAACAAAATTTGTTGATATCTAATTCTAAGCCTTATTTATTAAATTTTCAAGTAAAAAAATTAGCAAAATTTGAATTTTTAAACAAATTTTCAGACATATCCAGTTTTGTCAAAAACTAAATAAGAAATACAAAATTCCATTTGTATATATATTTTTTATAACAAATATGTATACAAAATGAACCAAGAAATTTAAACCTGGCTTTGTCAATTTTTAGATTTAAATGTCCTAAATATATGAAATTTTGGGCCTTTTTACACATAACATGCCTCATTACTACATGAAAACATTAAATGATGAAAAACGTTTTTCTTACATTTATGTGAGTAAACTACAGGAGAAGTTTCATATTGAATCTTTTAGCTGAAGATGTGTTCCTTTTCCGCTGCAGTGTCTCGCCTTCACAATTGGCATTTCAAATCTTGATTCCAATATCGGTATAAAACAAAATGCCATTTGAGATTTTTCTTTCAGCCCTTAAACTGAAGCGCCTCAGCTGCATATGAGCTTCAGATTGGAAATGGTCTTTAAATGATACACATGAATAAGTGTGGTGATTATAATTAGATTTGGCTCAAAAGGAGAGTGGGAATGAGTCCAGATTAGCTCTGCCCCGTGTAAAAGCCTTTATCTGAGAATACAGCAGGAGGACGGACGCCAAGGTCAGCGGCAAAACTGAGATACTCGGCACATATCTTGGATCGAGGAGGAGGAGCGCTCTTTATAATATAATAACCCCAAAGAAGATACCCATGAGCGCCTAATCACAAGAAAGAAACAGAATCACTCCCTATGTGCACGACCTGGATAACTGGCCTAGTCCAATCTATACAGAGTTTTCCAAATAGTTTATTTTAGTTTCATTAGCAATTATATCAACAAAGTTTTAGTGCTAATGCTGAATTACTAGAGGCCCCTGAAGGTCTCTCAGCCATCGCTCGCACCAGAGACTGTAAACCACTGGACATCCAGAGTGTGACGTCACTGATAGCGTTTAGCTACAGCCAAATGAAGCCAATCGTGGCTAGCAGTTGTAGCGGCTAAAGTGGAGCCAGACTCCATATTTGGAATCTGTGTGCCTGTATCATGGCAACCACACGGACCAATCAGGAGCAAAGGTTGTAAACGGTTTATGCCCCTTAGTGGGAGAAGATGGAGGCAACGAGCAGAGCTAGCTGTCAATCAAACCTGTTGCTAAAACCAGCCTCTGGAAAAGGAAGCACCTGATTGGTCAGTTATTATTGCTAATAACTTTATTTATAAACAACCTAACAGGAAAAAAAAAAGATCATGTAGAATGTGTCAAAACGGACATTTTACTGTAGATCCAAGATGGTGACAGAAACAGTTACAGAGTAAACGGCACCAAGGTCCCAATAGAAAGTGAATGGAAGCTCGACTTGAAGGAGCCAGAACAGCCTCCATGAAACAGGTCTGATGGGTTATTGGGCAAAGACGAATTTGAATTTGGTTGTTTAGTGGACTCCGAGTTGTTTGTCTATGCAAATTTGAAATCTCTAAATGACAATTTTATATGGATATAACGGGCATATTAAAGGACACTTATTCTGCTACAGTGACTTTTTTGAGCTTTTAACCCTGTTCTAACAATGTTATGAACAGACAGAAAGTCTGAACTTATGTTTTCTTTCTGTTGAGTGGTTGTGGCCCTAAACGTTTGCACAGTTTGTTTATGCCACGGGTCGGCCCTGCTGCAATATATTCAAAAGTCAGTCTCAGTTTCACGTTTATTGCTTGTATGATTGACCGAAGAACAACTGAACAGAGCAACAAAATGTGAAGAAACTTTGAATTCTGACAGAATCTTTCGACTCACGTTCCAAGGCCTTTGTCATTTGTGAATTAATCTGTTTAATTAGATCTGGATGATGTGGTGATGTGGTTTAGCCTTTGAAGGCTCTGAGCAGATGACTTTATTTACCTCTTAAAGGCCAGAGCTGCACAATTAAACCAAATCCACACAAACAACAAAATGTGTTGCTTTGAGATTTGAATAAAAACTGCTAACACTGTAGTTTGGATTTGTACAAATATGTTTTGAAACAAGAGACAAAAGCGTGACCAAAAGCGACAAAAATGTGCCTACAAACAACAGACTCAATGAACAAAAACGCAACTAAAAACACAAAGACGTGACTAAAAGTGACAAAGACGCGTTTAAATATGATAAACACAACTGAACGTGACAAAAACACGACTAAAAGCGACAAAATTGTGTTTAAATGTGAATTTGAACACAATCCTATTATTAAAACATAAATCGCAAATCTAATCATTATCGCACTGGTCAGAAAAATCACAATTAGATATTTTTCCTAAATTGTGCAGCTCTATTAAAGGCAATAGAAAAATACAAAGTGAACACAAATCATGATAAAATCGAAATCATGATCTGGCCTCAAGAAAATTGTGATAATAATTATTTGCACTATATCAAAGTTCCAATCAGAGAGGCATTTGGTGCAGACTGGCAGCCATGTTTCAGTCTCGTAGCAAATGACAGTGTTTGCAAAAGACACTGTTTTTATGACGTGGATAAATCATGTAGCTGGAATTGTCAGCAAGGATTTTGTGCTCAGTCAAACAAGAGACTTTCTGAGCTTTTGAATATTCATAACATGCTGTGGACTGTTAGACAACTTTGCAATTAGTTTGGCTAACTTTCCTGTGTGCCCACTGATTAAATACTGATTGATCGTGTAATTCATATCTGTGGGTTACTTTAGCCTCCAGCGTTGATGAATGATTGTGACAGGAAAAACAACTACAGTGGGTTACAGAAGACATCGCAATAGTGTTTTGTTAAGAAAGGGGAATGCGGCCTGAGTATTTCAAACTTGCAAATCATTTTATAAGAGAAAGAGTGTGTGTTTTATGCAGGGGCGTATCTAAGGATTGGCCAGGGGTGGCACAGGCCCCAGATGACTTCCCCACAAAGTCCAGAATAATATCTAACCCCAACCCTTTATTTTTTATTTTTACAGAGCTTGATGTCAGTTTGGTCACCAGTGATCGACTAATCATGACTAAAAATCATCAACTTTAAAAATTGATAATCGACTAATCGTCAAATGTAAAAAAAAAAAAAAAAGAAAAGATTTTTTACTGATTTTCATTGATAATTCCCTTCATTCATAAATAATCTCTAACTAGAAGCCCTGAGTCGCCATATTTCAACCTTTATTTGGCTGGTAATGTGTTTAAAAAGTTTGAAAACACAATAGAAATAATTGTTTGACTAGTCGACTAATCGAAAAAATAACCACTGACTAGTCGAATACTAAAATAATCTTTAGTGACAGCCCTAAACCAAACTGTCATCTAATTTAGAGTGAAGGCTTCTTATTCAAGTACAAAAATACAAATAATTCAGTAACGCTATAGATTAAGGTGCCTTAGTAAACTATTTATAATGCATTAATAAGCACTTGTTATGTGTTTATAAGCATTTATCACATGATTATTGAAAAAATAAATAAAAAAGCAACTTATTGATGTTCAGTACATGCAGTTTATTAACACAACCACGTTTTTGTAACATTTATAAGGTAATATAAATAGATAAACTAATAACTAATGCTTATAAACGCCTAATAAATAGTTTACTAAAGAACTTTAATCCAAAGTGTAACCAGTAATTCCTTCAGACGAGGTTGGAAGTATTTAAGACATCGATGGGGCCAAGATGAGTTCCAGTTGCCTTCATAAACATTTAAAAACAAACCTTCCAGCCATGTCCTGCCCGGCGTTTCCACTTCAGACATTTCACACATCACTTGTCCATTTTAATCCATAATTCATACGGCAGTGGCATTTGAAGTCTGATGAAAAGTATGACCTGTTTGGATGTAAATGTTTAAAAATGCTTTGAAAACTTATGGCGTTTCCAACAGCTTTTGGCATCTGTTTCATAATTCATAAATGCTTCGGTGTAAAACTTTTTAGTGGCATAACATTTACTCGAATGGGCCGTAAATCTCCGTCAATGTGTTAGTCATATTTCCAGGGAAAATAAAATATACAGCGACATTGTATTTTGCCCCGAGCCTCCTGTTTATGCTAATACTGTGGTTGGTGTAATGTGTTTGGATTCGCTGATGCTGTTGGATATTACATTTTGTACATCAAGCTGTGAAAACAAAACAAAAAGATCCAGAGTTTAATTTGTGTTTTGAAGTGCTAGTAGTAGCTTTATTGTTGTGTCCTTAGGCAAGACACTTTTCCCACCTTGAGTAGCGTAAGTGATTGAAACGGTTCTCAAATGTTGTTTGGATCATTCTTTCTGGTTTATCACCGTGTGAAATCCAGGTTTGATCTCAGTTGGTTTCTTTTTTGCCGATTTGTCCCAAGTTTGTCTAATGTTTATGATGTCACTTCCTGGTTGGACATTGACAGCAAACATGACATAGAGGTAATTCTACAAATGTTACCTAGCAACCATTTTGAAAACAGGGCCAAAATCCATATGAATTACACAATAGTTTTGATAAATAATAATACCTGATAATAACACCTTTGTCATAGAGGGATTCCCTCTGTGATGTCATCAAAACTCAGCTCTACTTCCTTTTCTTTTTCAAAATTTCTTCACAAACTGCAACTTCACAGATGTAAAACTATGATAAATATTTACCACAGGTGCCCTCCCACCAAACTATGTCATAATTAGAAAAACATGATAAACTGTCATATAGACTTTAAGTCTATATGACAGGTTCTTATTTTTCACTAATACTGAGCTTATACTGAGAGCTGAGTTCTAGTATGGAATCCTTCTGTGATGTCATCAAAAAGCGACATTTGAAAATAAAGACAGGTAAACATTCAACTGAAACATTTTTCTGACAGTTTTAACGATCATTCAACAAAATTAAGTTGTTATCAGGTATTATAATTTGTCAAGTCATAATTATTGTGTAATTTACATGGATTTTGGCCCTTGTTTACAGTCTGGTTGCTAGGTAACAGTTGTGGAATTACCTCTATCTATGTCATATTTGCTGCTCATGCTCAAACAGGAAGTGACATTATAAACTTTACGAAAACAGTCAAACTGCAGACAAACAGGAAAAATGTTTAGTAACATCTTAAATATAATCATGTTCACTACATTTTAGTGAATTGTGATGTCTAACCTGTCATATAGAGTCGAGGTACATGCCCATTTTGTCACCCATTTACTCAATATTTCTTTTTACAATCGTTCATTCATTCATTCATTCATTTTCATTTTCTACCGCTTATTCCCGTTAGGGGTCGCGGGTGACTGGAGCCTATCCCAGTGACTTTGGGCCTTAGGCGGGGTACACCCTGGACAGAGGCCAACTCGTCGCAGGGCTAACACAGAGAGACAGAGACATTGACAGACAACCATTCACTCTCACATTCATACACTATGGACAATTTAGAGTTGTCAATTAACCTACACAGTCATGTCTTTGGACGGTGGGAGGAGCCGGAGAACCCGGAGAGAACCCACGGTAACACGGGGAGGACATGCAGACTCCACCCAGAGAGATCGTGTGATGTTACGGTGGTTCGGAATTCGAGACCACGATGTTGGGGTGGTCCGGGATTCGAACCCACGATCTCCTTATTGAGAGGCAGAAGCTCTAGCCGCTCTGCCACCGTGCACCCCTTTTACAATCGATCAGCTAGTTTTCCTCAATCCACACCATGTACTGATGCAAACTTGAATCTATTTGTAAAGTATGAATTATATCTAGACACTCGATAAAAATAAGGTTCTCAAAGACATTTCATTCTGCTCATTATTTTTGGTAAATGTTATTTTAATCCACAGTTCAATTCATTAAAATTCTACCTTTTTGACTCGCAGCACACCTTTTTGATTGAAGAGACTTTCTAAAACATAACCGAATCACACCGTTATAACTAAATGTGGGATAAAATGCAGTGAATATTATCCATTTCACCACCTGGTTCTTTAAATTTGGCAAAGGACTTTTTTTCTTCCTTTCTTTGGTGCAGACGTTTGCTCAGGAAATTCCAATTATATCCAATCAGTTTAAATCGATAATTTCTTTAAAGCCACAACAGGCAATACCTCAAGTAGTGCTCCCCGACACTCAAAATCAAGGTTTTAATCAAAGTGAAATTGGAACTAAAATTGGAAAATATACCAGCCAAAGCCGAGAAACTCCCCAGAATACGAAGAAAATGGGAGAAAAGGGAGAGCATCTTAAGCGGCTCTCACCACGAGTAAATTGAATGTTTCAGGATCTAACTTTGTCCTTGAAATGTTAAGGACATCCTTTATTTATTCCCTGCAGTTTGCAGCTTCTGTTAAAACCACCACACACCAAAAACCTGCAATGGCAAATATTGTGATATTGATGCAATACCAATACCAATACACATGAGTTTAGTACTAAAAAACATTGAAACTCCTCCTGTTAATCATTATAATGAACCATTATCATTACTTTCTTTCAACCTCAACTAACAAGAAATGTAAATATCTAAACCTAAAATATGGACAATGTATTTCAAAAATGTAAACAGTATATTTTTTGGAGAAATTGTTGATATTTTTCACATGTATCAATACTTTTCAATTTCACTGTCAGGTCAAGTGAGGTCTTAAAAATAAAAGCCAAAAAAAGCTTCATTGTGTTAATGTTTAAATGACTCATGTTTTGCTACAGTGACCTTTTCTCTCTTTAAACCCTGTTCTAACATGTTTAGTCATCAAAAACACACCTGGAGTTACATTCAGTTGCATTCACGCTGTTTTAAGGAATGTTTATTAGAAAATCCTCTCCCTCTGAGCGTCAAACACACTACCCGCTGAACTGCCTCGATCTGCGACGAATTTTCAGATCATCTACGTCATTTATCTGAGAATATTCTGCTGTTTTTAGTCCTTAAATGCTCGCTAAACTCGTTCTGAGCATTTCTGCCTCTAAACACGATAACTGCTGCAGCAAATCCGCATCATAACATCTTTTCAGCGCTAACTTCACTAGTTGTATTAAATGTAATTGAATCATTTCATTAAAGCCAAATATCATTTTGTAATTGCGTTGTTTAGTCTTGTATCAAAATGCATTGGATCATTCTAAAAAGCTATTGTTATGCCCTTATTTATAATGCATTATTTACACTTTTTTTCAAAGTTTTTTCTGGCCCAAAGCTATTTATTCGACGGCTACATTGTGAAATGGGGAAAGAGAGGGGAGAGACCTTCTGCAAATTTTCTAATGATGGGACAAAATGGCATTGGGAAATTCCAAGGATTCTAAGGAGCGTATTTTAGTCACAGTTTGATGAAAACATACGTTTATCAAGAAAGTTGACTGAACAAACTTCAGAGGATGTATCTGGAAGGTGACAGCTGAAGTTGGAAAAAGAGTACATTTGAACAGTTTGAGTGATGAAAAGTAGTAAAGTTTGTAGAGTGGCTCGCATTTAGGATGGAATGAAAGTTTGAAGTTGTCATAAGAGCGGAGTGCACCTTAACCCAGTTTCACTGGCGTCTTAAGCCGACGGAGCCTGGTTCACTAAATCATTCATGGTGGAGAAACAGGCTCCTTTGTGCACCACCCAAACAGACCAAGACTAAAGACCCAGGACTTTCCATGGTCAAGATCAAGGTCAAATGTACAGCAGCACGTTTGTTATATTTTACAGTTAATAATAAAACTATGGAAAACAAGAAAAGGTGGGGGACATGAACCGAAAGGAATATTTCAACAATGTTTTAGATTTTTCTGATGATTTAGACAGCGATAACTAATAGAGATGAACTGATACTCATAGTGGCATCAAATATCAAATGTCAATACGGAAAAATGTGTTGACTCAGATATCGGCTTCAGAATATCTATTGATTTATTAAAGGAAAAATATTCAGCGTTTTTCGTATTGTTTTCATTTTTCATATTATCCTTTAAACATGCTATTGAGGTCCTTAAATTTGCCATCTCATGTTTTGAAAAAACAAAAAAATGGTGTTTCTTATTAATTTTTTCATTTTATTCAGCCTTGAATGAAATGACACTTACTGCATTACACTGAGTGCATCCAGCCAGCAGATGGCGCTAGTGAAGTTATCCATCAACAAACGCTACAAGGATGATTAGCAGGAGCGGTTATCGTGTTTGTTTTGTTTTGTTTCAGAACATGTTTGTACAAATCCAAACTACAGTGTTAGCAGTTTATATTCAAGTCAAAGCAACACATTTTGTTTTTTGCGGAAGAAATGATTGCAAAAAACTGCATCCTCTGTGATTTGCTAATTGCATCCATTAAAATCGCAATTTTGTGTCAATTTTGTTTAATCATGCAGTCCTGGCCTTTAAGAGGTAAATAAAGTCATCTGCTCAGGCTAAACAACAGGAGAAAAAGTGTGTTTGAACAGACGGCTGCATTAAAGAGACAAACAGTGAATCACGATACGACGACTTCACAAAAATAGCAGATTGTCACAGGGACGAGCTCATTCCATATTTATCACCGTTTCACCCAGACCTACTTTGTTGTTCGGCGGCGCACAAACCCCTGCGCCGCTTCGTGCTCGTATACATCACTCACTGATCTGCTCTCGTCCCCGTGAGAACTGATGGAATACGAACCGTGTGATAGCAGTGCCTTCCATCCTGGTACGTGTGAGTGTTGGGTCAAAACAGACCGCGTGATTAATGTGCATTAAGCCATGATTAATGCGACAATTTGCTTTGATTAACTGCATGAGTTAACGTGTGAACTTTGACAGACGTATTTTATCATACTACTTTTGCTGCTCTTAGTTTTATATATCCTCACTTTAACTTACACTTTTTGCAGAGACCGTGCTGTAAATTAGCATATTACAAAAACAAATGCAGATGGAGCTAAATCTGAGTGTGTTGTAAGGAGTCGATTGAGTGCTTTTGTATTCAAACATCAAAGCATTCATAAACCTCTGTTCATATCAGGGCTGTGACATTAAACTGTTTTTCTCAGTTTTCTAGACGCTCAAAGTCACTGCAAAATGTCTACCTGATTTTTACCGTCTTAAAAACGTGAAAAGAAGTGGAACACTTTGCAGAGGTCCAAAGTTATTCCACACTTACTCTTAATGCATTCTGAGTGTCGCAATGATTCGCTTCAATCAGTTTACAAGAGCTTTTCACATCTAACCCCAGAGCAGAGTTTACCGTCCAGAGCTGCACTAGAGCTGCGCAATTTTCGAAGTGCAATCATTTCCACCACAAACAACAGAATATCATGTTTTATTCTGCATAAAACCAGCTAACCCTGTAGTTTAGATTTGTTAGAACATGCTCTGAAACAACCGACGAAAACACAATAAAAACAAGAAAAATTTGACCTAAAGCAGAAGAAAAAAATGTAAAAATGACTAAATCAGACAAAAACATGACCAAAAGCATCAAAACAAGCAATAGTAACACGATTAAATGACAAAAATGACTATAAGCGACAAAAAATGTGACTAATAGTGACAAAAACATGATAAATAGTGACAAAAACATGACTAAAACAGACAAAAACTAAAAAAACTAAAAGCGTAAAAAATGTGACAAACAGCGACAAACACAAAACTACAAGCAACAATAACACAATTAAGTGACAAAAATGCAACTGAAAGTGACAAAAATGTGAATAAAGCAACAAAAACGATGCTATAAGGCAACAAAAACCTGACTAAAAGCGTCAAAAATCCAAATGCAAGCAACAAAAATGTGACTATGACAAATGAAAGCAAAAACCCACGACTGTAAGTGACAAAAACGCGACTAATCTAACCTAATCTAATCAATATCTTTCCCGAATCATGCAGCTCACAGTAAGTCTAACAAAATGAAATATTTACATGTCGTCTTGTTGGATCACGTTGCCTTTTATTGTGCAGAAAAATATTGTTCTTGTATCTCAAAGACAGATGATGTTCCCCAGCACACTGCATAATAATCCCTTTTGTTGTTCTTACACTGCTCCTAACAATTGTATGCAGTGCCAGTGGTCTGTTGATCTAGATTAAAGGTGCTGTACCTGATTTTTACCGTCTTAAAAACGTGAAAAACAGAATTGGTTCTTTTTAAACGCTTTACTGTGCTCCAAAGTTATTCCTCACTTACTCTTCATGCACTCTGAGCACCCTAATTATCCCACGGTAAGTTTATAAGAGCTTTTCACAACTTTCGGAGTCCAGAGCAGAGTTTACCATCTAGGGCTGCACAGTGCACTGAAATCACACAGAAATCGCAATTTAAACCGATAAGTAATAAGTAAATCGCAAATCACACAATTTTTGAAGTGCAATCATTTCCTCCACAAACAACAAGATAACCTGTTTTATTCTGTATAAAACCAGTTAACCCTGTAGTTTAGATTTGTCAAAGACGACAAAAAGTGACAGCAACGTGTCTAAAAGCAACAAAAATTAAACAAAAGGGACAAAAACGCAAATAAAGGCAGAAAGAAAAATAAGTAAAAGCGACAAAAATGCAACTATAAGCAACAAGTGTCAGTAAAAGCGACAAAAACCTAACTAAAATGACAAAAACGCAACTATAAGTAAAAAAAACTGACTAAAATCGACAAAAGTGTCAGTAAAAGCAACAAAAAGGCAACTAACAGCAGAAAAACTGACTAAAATCGACAAAAACGCAACTAAAAGTGACAAAAGTGTCAGTAAAAGCATCAAAAACGCAACTATAAGCAGAAAAAAACGAACTAAAATGGACAAAACCGCAACTAAAAGTGACAAAATGTGCCTGAAAGTGACAAAAAAGTGACTAAAAGCAACAAAAATGCAACTAAAAAGCAACAAAAACCAACTACAAGCTATATATATAAAATCGACACAAACGACATTAAAAGTGACACAATCTCAACCGAAAGCAAAATAACCCTGACTATAAGCGACAAAAATGTGACCAAAAGTATCAAAAACTTGAGTGAAAGCGACAAAAACCAAGAGCATTTTAGTGACTATAAGCGACTAAAACGCGACTAATCTAATCAATATCTTCCCCGAATCGCGCAGCTCTAATACGTCACAGTAAAGCTAACAAAATCAAATATTTACATGTCGTCTTGTTGAATCACGTTGCCTTTTATTGTGCAGAAAAGTATTGTTCTTGTATCTCAAAGACAGATGGTGTTCCCCAGCACGCTGCAGTAATAATCCCTTTTGTTGTTCTTCCTACACTGCTCCTGGCGGTGTCTTTTGCCTCTCGTGTTATCGTTTGTTTGTGTTGTGTCTTGCCTCCACACTTCTTCTTCTTCCCACGTGCCAGGCCCCCTCTTCACCTCTCGATGCCCTCTCGCGGTCACTCCTTCGCTTCCTCCGCCTCCTCGTCCTCTCTCCCCGAGGAAATCCCCCCGTGCCATCTGTCTGAGTGTAATTCACAGCCTTCAGAACAAATCAACTTGGCCACATTAATGAGAGACGGGGAGAGGATCAACTTCGAGAGTGTGTGCGCCTCAAAAGGAAATCAAAGTGAGAAAAATGAAAGAGGTTTGATTAAGGCGAGACGATGCAGGTGGATTTTATTTAAAGATATCAATTTGAAACTTCTCCTATAATTAACTCACATAAATGTAAGAAAAAAATGTATTACAAGTTTTTCATCATGTCACGTTTTCATGAGGAAATAAGGCATTTTATGTGCAAAAATTGCCAAAATTACACTTATTTGGGACATTTTAATCTAAAAAATGAACAGAACCAGGTTTAAATTTCTTGGTTCATTTTGTACACATATTAGTTACAAAAATGTACAATGGGGATTTGGGATTTCGTATTTAGTTTTTTAATAAACTAGATCTGACTGAAAAGTGGCCTAAAAATTCAAACTTGCCTCTTTTTTTTAGACTTAAACCTTTAATAAATCAGGTTGAGAATTGGACATCAGCAAATCCTTCAGTACATTTTGTCATAATCTTGTTGAGTACAAGATTGTACATCTTGGTGTTTATAGGAGCTACTTTAAATCTCTGGGAAAAAATGCATTTCAAGAAAACTGCCTTGGAAGTTATAATGTCCCAGAGAAATCTATGAATGAAGTGGATTCAATGAAGTAATAAAACGTCTTTAGGAGCAGATTGGACAAGTGTGCTGTTTCCACATGAAAATCCATATGTTGAGAGAGCAAACTGACAAAGACGTGTAGTGTCTCACCTTTGGTTTGATTTGATGGATTAAAGGAGACATATCATGTTTTTCCAGGTACTTAATGTTGAACTATATAATATATAAGTAGATCATCATTTTACATTTTGTTTGTAGTAAATTGCAGCATTGATCTAAAACGGCTTAGTAATGGAGACGGGTGCTTTGACTTCCTGTTAAAAACTGCAGAACTGATAAGCCCCGCCTCTTCAGGACTTTTCTGAGCCTCAAGCCTCAGGTGCAGGAAAAAACAGTATTCTCAAACATGCAGGAATCAATCAAAATACAACTTTGAGTAGAATAATGATGAGGAAACACTGTTGTAACAAGATTAAAAGCACATTAAAGTTGATTTTGTATAATATGTACCCTTTAAAGGTGTACTTAATTAGGTTAATTTCCTTGATAGTCTTATTTATTTATTTATTATAAGTTGCTAATTGTTTACACAAAATTATTTCAGGAATAGCTGTAGCTCTGAAATAAGAACCAGCAATAATAATAATAATATATATATTTTTAATAAATGAATGAAGCAAACAACTTTGATATGACAAATAGGCCATTCAAATATATACTGAAAATAGTCATTAATATGTAGAACAATCCAGGCCAAAATAAAGTCAAAATCAGTAGGTGAACAACAATGCTGGTATTAATTTTTTCAGTGTGTGTTGAGTCAATAGTCAGAGTGAGAGAAAATCTGTAATCTGTCGAACACAAGCCTTAAATTGCTGCAGTGACTGATGCAGGATCCAGAGTCTGTCTGGACACTCAGCTTCTTAATGACTCTGGCTTAGGCTCACAGATGGGTCCTTTTTTGTCGTCGTTCCAGGAGTCAGCTGTGGAGGACTTGCATAATTTTCCAATAAGATATTAAAAAAAGCCAGACTAAGCAAAATTCTGACATATAACAAAGTGTTTCCATTAAAAAATGTATTAACTTCTCTCAGAAGGTCAAGTCCTCCCCAGTGTTGATGCGTTATAAAATAGTTCATGACTACATAACGCTGCTCTAAGGACAGAGCTGCACTCTGACTGAGTAAATGGTGAGGTCTTCAAGGGCATCATGCGTTTTAAACTGGGTTTCCTAAAGATCTTGTTTTCTGGGGCCCGGTGTCCCTTCTTGTTAAAGGGATTGTTGCTGATAGTGTTAAGGTTAAAGTCTGTATGACATGGTTAGACACATTTAACTAAAACGTAGTGCACATGATTATACAGTATTTAGGATTTTACTAAACTGTTTGCCATATTTGTCTCCAGTTAACAGTTTTCATAAAGTTTATAATCTAACCTCTTGTGAGCATGAGCACAAATATACAGACATAGAGGTACTTCCACAACTGTTACCTAGCAACCATTTTGAAAACAAGGGCCAAAATCCATATAAATAGTTATGATTTGACAAATGATAATGCCTGACATGATAATGATGACAGCTTTACTTTGGTGAATGACCGTTTAAACTGTCAGAAAAATGTGTCAGTCGATTGTCAATTGTCTTTATACTTTCACTAGCACGTCACTTTTTGATGACATCACAGAGGGATTCCGTTTTGGAACTCAGCACTACTTCCAGTTATTTTAAAGTTTTTTTTTTTTTTATTTCTTCCAGAACTGCAACTTCACAAATGTAAAACTATGATAGATATTTGCTAGTCTTGGTCATGATCTTTGTGCTAGTCTTGGTCTGGATCTTTGTGCTAGTCTTGGTCATGATCTTTGTGCTAGTTTTGGTCTGGACCTTTGTGCTGGTCTTGGTCTGGATCTTTGCTAGTCTTGGTCTGGATCTTTGTTAGTCTTGGTCATGATCTTTGTGCTGGTCTTGGTCATGATCTTTGTGCTGGTCTTGGTCATGATCTTTGTGCTGGTCTTGGTCAGGATCATTGTGCTAGTCTTGGTCATGATCTTTGTGCTAGTCTTGGTCATGATCTTTGTGCTAGTCTTGGTCATGATCTTTGCGCTAGTCTTGGTCATGATCTTTGTGCTAGTCTTGGTCATGATCTTTGTACTAGTCTTGGTCAGGATCTTTGTGCTGGTCTTGGTCATGATCTTTGTGCTGGTCTTGGTCAGGATCTTTGTGCTAGTCTTGGTCATGATCTTTGTGCTAGTCTTGGTCATGATCTTTGTGCTAGTCTTGGTCATGATCTTTGTGCTAGTCTTGGTCATGATCTTTGTGCTGGTCTTGGTCATGATCTTTGCTAGTCTTGGTCAGGATCTTTGTGCTAGTCATGGTCATGATCTTTGTGCTAGTCTTGGTCATGATCTTTGTGCTGGTCTTGGTCATGATCTTTGCTAGTCTTGGTCATGATCTTTGTGCTAGTCTTGGTCATGATCTTTGTGCTAGTCTTGGTCATGATCTTTGTGCTAGTCTTGGTCATGATCTTTGCTAGTCTTGGTCATGATCTTTGTGCTGGTCTTGGTCATGATCTTTGCTAGTCTTGGTCATGATCTTTGCTAGTCTTGGTCATGAGCTTTGTTCTAGTCTTGGTCATGATCTTTGTGCTAGTCTTGGTCATGATCTTTGTGCTAGTCTTGGTCATGATCTTTGTGCTAGTCTTGGTCATGATCTTTGTGCTAGTCTTGGTCATGATCTTTGTGCTAGTCTTGGTCAGGATCTTTGTGCTAGTCTTGGTCATGATCTTTGTGCTAGTCTTGGTCAGGATCTTTGCGCTAGTCTTGGTCATGATCTTTGTGCTGGTCTTAGTCAGGATCTTTGTGCTGGTCTTGGTCATGATCGTTGTGCTGGTCTTGGTCATGATCTTTGCTAGTCTTGGTCATGATCTTTGTTTTAGTCTTGGTCAGGATCTTTGTGCTGGTCTTGGTCAGGATCTTTGTGCTGGTCTTAGTCAGGATCTTTGTGCTAGTCTTGGTCATGACTGCTGTGGCTGGAGGATTTTATCTACTGCACATTTTGGGTTGATGGGGGAAACCTACAAAGACATATTTGCAGTTGCAGTATAAATATGACAAAGATGCTCATTTCCATCTGTCCCTATGGCAACACAGAAGAATTACAAACCAATACTAAAAGGACAACACAGAACAATAAAAGGCCAGTTAAAGCGCTCACAGGCTTGATTTTAGCTTTACTGATCCATAAAGACGCAGCAGCTCACAAATTACAACATAAGAAAACTTCAAATTACGGCTGCAACGATTAATCAATTAATCGTGACTAGTCGGCTATAAAAATAATCAACTATATGAATTGATAATTGACTAATCGTAAATTTAGCTATACACACTCTAAAGCAAAAAGACCTTTTATAGCAAAGTCTGTGACATTAATACATCAAAAAAAGAATAGATTATTGCTGATTTTCACCTCATTCCTTAAATATTCTCTATCTAGAAGCCTTCAGTCATCATATTTCAACCTTTATTTGGCTGATAATGTACAATAAAAATAATCGTTTGACAAGTCGACAACTAAAATAATCGTTAATGACAGCCCTAGTTCCAATGCAGATAAAAAATAACCTCCATAATAACACCAAAAAAAGAGTTGAACTGTACTAATTAAACTATACACTAGGGCTGTAGTCGACTAAAGACCTGCCCTATCGACCGATTAATCGACTAAAAGGGGGTGTGGCAAAATATATATCAAATTATGAAGTATCCACATGAATCTAACCCAAACTGCACTCAAAAGACCACAACTGCACAGGAATTCATGCAAAAACATCTATTTTTATGGATAAGTGCAAATAAACAGTGTATTTATATGTTGGACTTAAGCAAACTCACTCCATATCTTTTTGTTTTCACTGTTTTTGCCATATAAATCCTTTAACTCTAAATAAAATAATTAGTTGACTAATAAAAATGATGGTCGAATAAGACACCATCGACCGATTAATCGTCTGAACGACTAAAGGTACACAGCCCTACTGTCCACACGCGCGTTCATCATTTCATCAGTGGAGTTTATGAAAGTTCAACACCACAAACAGTTTGGGGCCCTCGAGCCGTGACTGTCAGCCTCTTTTCATTGGCGGATAAGAGCAGGTGTCGCGTCCATCTCGATTTATCTTCCACGCGTCCGCGCTCTTTGGCTCCTGCGCCGCTCTCCGGTCGGTGCCAGCTCCCACTGCCAAGGCAACTTTTCATGGCCGCCGATTCACAAAAACCCGCGAGATGAAAAACGATCAGCGGCTGCACGTTCGGGCCGGCGTCGTGTTATATTATTTAATCTGTTTTTGTCTGGAAGATGCAGATACCGACCGACCACGCCGCATTTTTCCACCGCGCTTATTAATTTTGCAGACGCCGGGATATCAACTTATTTATTATCTCGCTGCTTTGATTCACGGCGTTCATATCCCCCAAGCTAGACGCATCTAATATTGATGGTATATTGATTAACTTCCTCCCAATCCATTAGAAGTAATACAAAATGCATCTTTTCGCCACCCTTTTGGCAACATCTTTCTCTATCTTGTTTTCCATCCTCTGCCCCCGCCGTGCCGGTAATTTACTGTGCTATTGGGGCCGGTGTCAGGAAAGATAAATTGGATCTAGTCTTTATATTAACACAACAGGCTCACGTTTAGAGCTGCGACCTCCCGTTTTTTCTTTTTCACAGAGGCGCAGACGATCCAGGAGCCCTCCATCTCGGCGCGATTGGAAAACCCTTCTGCTCCAATACATCAGCGTTTTCTATCATCTCTGAATCGGACCGGTATTGACCCGACCGTTTAATGGGGCCGCTGTGGTCAGTCCGGAGGAGAAGGAGTTGCATTTAAATCATCTGCTTTAGAGAACATCCAAGGGGGTTTTCATTGTTGCTGTTGCGTGTTTGTCTTTGCAGCAAAAGAGTCCCTGAGCCTCTGTAGTGTTTCGTATTCTCTTGCGTTGGTTATTGACCCTTTTAGGGCTGTAGTTGACTAAAGAAATTCTTGGTCGACTAAAGACCAGCCCTATCGACCGATTATTCGCCTTAAAGGGGGTGAGGCAAAAGTATATCAAAACTGAAAAGTATTTCCATGTATTTAAACCAAACTGCACTCAAAAGAACACAGGAGTTCATGCAAAAACATTATTTATAAAAACACAAAAACACTATTTATACAGAAAAGTACTACTAAACATTGTATTATACGTTAAGACTCCAAAATCTTCCGCTAACTCACTTAATATCTTCTCGTTTTTGCCATATAAATAATTTTATAATAATTTAATCTGAACAAAATGATTAGTTGACTAATAAAAATCTTGGTCAATTAAGATAACATCGACCGACTAATCGACTCAACGGTGGAAGTGGGATATATTTTAGACGCTCGAAAAGCATTTCATGCCTGGAATTTAACCCAGGGGACTGAAAAACATCGCACAACTGGAGATCAAAATGTAAAAAATCAAATAAAGTAAGTAAGATCAATGAAATCAGCTGATTAATGGGCAGGTTTTCAACAGTCACAATAACTTTACGTGCACAGATTGCTCGTCAGACGTCCGTCGTTCAGTGACGACACGTGCAAAGGGACAAGACTTTAGACTCCTCCCTGGGCAAAATAATGTGCTGCATCAGCGTTAAAGACAGGGCTGTCTCTAACAATTATTTTAGTGGTTTAAACTTTTTGAATACATTATCTGACAAATTAAAATATGGCGACTAAAGACTTCTAGATAGAGATTATTAATGAATTAAGTTTAAATTTAAGATGATGAAAATTAGCAATAATCTATTCCATTTGACATTTTGATTAAATAATGTCACGGTCTTTGTTATAAATGGTCTTTTGACATGAGTTTTAGAGGTTGTATAGTTCAGTTAACGATTAATAGATTCGCTTTTTTTTTTGCTGTTTGTGGAGAAAAGTTGAAAAATCTGTTGAAAATTACAGGAAGTAAACAAACTGATGACATCACACTTGGAAGAAAAAGGTTCTGCATAATTTACACAAAATAAACTACTTTTTTGACCCTTTAAACATCGGTTCAACAAAATAAAGGTGCTCACATGTATTTTTCTTTGTCAAATAAAAAAAATCTGTGACATTAGAGGAGTTTTGGTGCTCTGTACAGGATGGTTTCTTTGTAATTTCCCACTGTGATGTCATCATTTACAACCATGAGGTAACATTAAAAAACAGAAAAAAATAGCTAAACTGGGGTAAAATTTGTAAAGATTCCAGCAGAATTTGAAATATATTTATCTCAACTGCATTTTAGTTAAGTGAGTAGTTCAATCTGTCACTTTAAGCTGAATTACTTGATTGTGATGAAAGCTGATGGGTGCATTTTAAAAAGGTGTTCTTTATTTCTGATTGACTTTAAAAATAACTTTTAAACAAACTCGTTGACTCCAAAACCCGGTGAATGAGGTGTTTTCTGTCCTGGCACAAAACTTCGCCGTGACGTCACTGCGGCTCTTCTGGTTCATGACCTCTGCACTTTCCGAGGGGTGGGACCGACTAATTAGAGCTATAATTACACCTCGGGGAAAACGGGACAAAAACAGACGCCCTTCGAGTCTGAAACCCGCTTCAAAACAGGTGGATTAATGGTTTTATTTTCATGAGGCTCGCTGCGTGTCCTTTTAGATTCTCTTTTTATTTTAGCCAATTTGATTTCATAAATGGAATCAAAAGTGTGTCCCTTCAAAAACGCTGGCAGGAGGCGCCGGGTCTGAAAATAGATTTTTGTATTCAGGACCGACGGAGCCGTCACCGAGCAGAGATACTGGGGAAGCACGAATGGTTTTAGAAAAGTGTTTTAGTCATGGAGTTCTCATGTTGTGATTTCATTTGTAGCTTTGGATACACAACGACGTCCAAGAACAATGTGTTAAGTGCCATTTTCTTCACAACAAACCAGTGCATTAGCTGGACGATGACTGGGAAGATTCTCTCTTATGCCAGATGCCCTTTCTGCACCATCAAAACATATTGCTGTGTGACATTGTGACGTTGTGGGGGCGTATTATTTTAGTTTAATGCTAATTTATGTTGTTTATACCAGGGCTTTTATTGAAAAAAAAAAAAGATGAATTATATTTTATCCTATTCTGAGACCAATATTTAATTTAGCATCTTATTTTTAAAACATTTAGGCAAGACAAGTTTATTTGTAGAGCACAATTCGTACACAAGGCAATTCAAAGTGCTTTACATAACAGGAAATGTTGCATTAAAATCACAAAACACAAAAAGACACACAGAATCATTTTAAAATAAAGCCCTTTAAAAGAGAAGAGTGCAGATAGATCTTTCAGTCGTTTGCATGTCTAAACAGAACTGTTTTTATCCTGGATTTAAACACTGTCAGAGTGGAGGCCTGTCTCACCTGTCTCATCTTCAGGGAGACTGTTCCAGATTTTAGCTGCAAAAAACTGAAATGCTCATTCCCAATGTTTACTTGGTTGTGTGTGTTTATTTTTTGAGAAATTCTACTTTCTTCTTCTGGTCATTTTTTTATTTATATTTTTGACCGGTTCATTGACTTGTTTCATTTGCCTTGTCTCTTGTACTTGTAATACACCATTGTGCCACCAGAGAGCGTGCATGAAAAATTCAGACACTGAGTGATTCATGAGTTTAAAAATGTCACGTAAAAACTTTTCAAAAATAAAAACATGTAAATGACAATCTGCTGCTTGTTAAAGTGAAATGTAGCTATGAGGAGCTTATCAGTTCAGCAGTTTTGAACAGGAAGTCAATGGATATGTTTCTATTACTGAGCCGTTATAGATCAATACTGCAATTTACACTGAACAAAATGTAAACTTATGATCGACTTATGTTATAGTTCAATACTAAGCACCTAAAGAAAAGCATAATATGTTTCCTTTAAGGTGAGACACTACAGGCAAAACTCATTTTTTTTTCAATTTTTGTTTTTTTGGTCAGCTTTCATGTGGAAACAACAAATGTGTCCAATCTGCTCCTAGAGATGTTTTATTCTTTCATTTAATCCACTTCATCCATTGATTTCTCTGGGACATTGTAACTTCAAAGACTGTTTCTTAAAAAGAAATTTTCTCCCTTGGGACATAAGGATCACCACTTAAAATAGACCCCACACACACCAAACTGCACAGTCTTGGACTCAACAAGATTTTCACAAAACGCACAGAGGGATTTTTTTTATATCTAATTCTAAAATTGATTTATTGAAGTTTTAAGTTAAAAACACTGAAGCGAAATTTGAATTTAGAACAATTTTCAGTTCAATCTAGTTTACTTAAAAGCTAAATAAGATCCCTCTGTAAAAATTTTTCGTAACTAATATGTGGATAAAATTAACCAAGAAATTTAAACCTGGTTCTGTCCATTTTTCAGTTTTATATATCCCATATATATGTGTATTTTTGGCCATTTTTACACATTAAATGCCCTATTTCTACATGAAAACATGACATGATGAAAAACATGTAATACATTTTTTCCTTACATTGATGTGAGTAAACTACAGGTGAAGTTTCAAATTGATATCTTTTCCTTATCTTATCTTTTTCCTATCCACCTGCAGCGTCTCCTTTAAAGTGAGCAGCATAGTCTGAGGTCACATTAACGGGGCGGTCGGCGCACACATCTCATACATCATCCGAAATGCCACCTGACGCACGAGAAAGCGCTTGGCCAGTGGAAAAGTTGCTTCCTTGTGGACGCTGCCAGTTTCATTTGGGCCCCGCTGTGCCAAATGAGTCACACGCTCATTAAGTGCACCGTCCACAAAGTGTGTGTCTGTCGCCTATGATTCAGCACATGAGCAGGGGCCAAGTAATTATGCTGTGTGCAAACAAACACGCCACACTATACAGCCGGCATCCATTTCCCACCACCAAATTAACAACGGTTTCCTCGCCACGTCCCCCTGTACGGCTGCTACGGGGTCTTAATTGTCACTTGAAGGTGAATTGCACAGGTTTACAGGAATTCTCTCGAGGGACACTTCCAATGTGCGGACAGTGTGTGGCTGCATCCGGGGAAAATGGGAAGTAATCGTGTCAAAGCTGGAAATAATGAATGGTCTCAATAAGCACATTTTAAAGGGCACATATTATGCTAAATTGACTTTTGTTTGGCGTTTAACAATATTATATGACTGTTCCCTCATCAAAAACATACTTAGCTTCATTCATGCTTGTTTCATTAAAGGTGCTGTACCTGATTTTTACTGTTTTGAAACATAAACAACAGCACTAGTTCATTTTAAAGTCTTTACATTAGTCACATGTACAGCAAAAAAAAAAAAAAAATAATAATAATAATAATTTGAGTGGTTTTGACTTAAAGAGATGTAATTGTTGATGTGATGCAGACAATTTCTCTGGTTTCAAGGTATGTAACAATTTATCTTAAAATAAGAAAATTAATTTGGGGTAAGTCAAATGATCTTAACCCATTCGCAGATAATATGGCATAAAGTAAGAAGAAAAGTATTAAAACAAGTCAGAAACCATTTGAAACAAGTCAAATAATGTAACCAAACATCTGAAATTAAGAGTAATATCTTAAAATTTAGACATTTTTACTCATCTAGAAATTCTTTTTTGCAGTGTGTAGTGCTCATGTTCCTAATCCAGTCAGAGCATCCTAAATATTCAGTTCCATGAGTTTAGACGCTCTTTTCACCCGTCTCTGAACCCAGAGCGTGTTTTGGCGTCCCTGTAAAGCTAACAAACATTAGTATGCTAACAGCACACTTCCTGCTTCTCGTAGAATAAAACGCTCTATAAATAGAAGCAGAGAAAGCGTTTGTTTTCACAAAAACAAATACTGTTTTAAATAAATTTTCATGTTGATTTCATTGTGTGGGGGAGTGGATGATGTTTGTATGAATAAAACAACCTTCTGTTTTGTCTTGGAGCAAACAAATAAAGTTCTGTTCTAAACGTGGGTCAGAGAGAAACAGCTGTACAACCAGAGACAGCTGCGATTTAAATAAAGCGTGTCTGATATCCAGGAATCTTGGTCGCATAATGAGAGACCAACCATAAACACAAACATGTGACCACCGTGAACAAGCAACAAACATGTGACCAACCGTAAACACAAACATATGACCAACAGCAAACACAAACATGGGACCAACCGTAAACACCAACATGTGACCAACCATAAACACAAACATGTGACCAACTGTAAGCACAAACATGTGACCAACTGTAAACACAAACATGTGACCAACTGTAAACACAAACATGTGACCAACCGTAAACACAAATGTGTAACCAACAGTAAACAAACATGTGACCCACAGTAAAACAGAAACATGTGATCAACAGTAAACAAACATGTGACCCACAGTAAACAGAAACATGTGATCAACAGTAAACAAACATGTGACCCACAGTAAACAGAAACATGTAATCAACAGTAAACAAACATATGACCAGTGGAAAACCCAAAATTGTGACTAACTGTAAACAAACATGTGACCCACCTCAAACAAAGACATGACAAACAGTAAACACAAACATGTTACCAAACATAAACACGAACATGTGACCAGCGTAAACACTCCTCAGAGGAAGAAGCAGAACTTAGCCCTGAACTGGTGACACTGAGACCTATCCCCCATTTCCCTTTTTATTTACAAACTTTCACAAATACAAAAACACCAGAAGCATGAAGCGCTGGCCTCGACTGACAGCTACAACTGTAGAGACTTTACAAGCATCGCTGCTTAAACAGAGCCTGATAATCGCTCAGACAAACTTTGATCATGTGCTGTGTCAAGACTTTTAATTCTTCACGTCTTAAAGTTGAGAGATACGTCCTAAATCTTACAGAACACAAACAACTGTGCAGTGGACACCCGGCTTACCCCAAAATTAGTCAATTAATAAACCTGAAATCTACTCCAGACATATAATTTTACTGACAGATGATTGGCTGGCTGACGACCTCTCCATTAAAACACTCAAAAAATGATCATTGTCAATTTGAAACAACTGGCTTTCAATCTGGCTGTCAACTGGACTCCTGCACACAGAAAAAAGTAAATAAAATGAAAGAGAAAAAAAACAACAAGTGCACCCTGCAACACAATGCACAGACACACTCCTCACACGCACCGGAAAAAGCCAGTCTCTCCTGGAGCTGCCGAATTGAAATGGAAATCGAGGAAGACATGAGTTGGTGGAAAAAAAAAGAAAAAACGCAAGAGAAAAGCCCAGGTGGCGGATGGAGATTCTTCTGTTTATCAGCTGATCCTCCCATACCTCCTCTCTCGTTTCTATCTTCTCTCTCTCTCTCTCTCTCCCTTATCTGATTCCTCAGTATCGCTCCCATTTCCTCCACAATTCCTCCCCCCTTTTGTCCTCCCGTCACACAGAAGCAGACACGAGACGCCCGCATTTGACAGGACGTATGTATATTCCGCACGCACGGCCGCACACTGACACGGGCGGGCAGGGCGGGGGGAGACAGACAAGCGTAAACTAAAGGCGGCACGCGGCTCCCTCCATCCCGGAGTGTACTCGCACGGTCGGGTGGACACACTCCGGGCGCGCGTGCTGCCGAAGATGGAATCAGAAGCCACGCATACACACACCGGGGCTGGCGCGTGACGACAGAAACGCTGCTCCCTCTCTCCCTCCGTCCGTCCGTCTCCCTCGCAAACACGCGCACGCTTTCAAGGCAGAAGCGGCGCACTGGACGGACGTATCGTTGGTGTAGGCGACGAGATCAGAAGGCAAGGATTAACCGTCTCTCCACTTCCATAAGCCGACGTTCACCTCCTTTTTCCCCCCCCCTCTCGTTTTTTTTTCTTCTTCCAACAATCTGTCAATTCTTTAAGACAAAAATCCCCGCGTTTGTGCAATTCATTGGCGGGTTTCAACGGACGAAAGAGGGATTGCTGGAGAGGATTATTCTAACGGTCTTCACCCGAGCGCTGGATTCTTCAATGTATGGATTTGTTTGAGTGAAGATGTGTCCGATTTCGAGCGACACTTGAGATATTTTCTGACGGATCGTTGAAGAATGGCTGAAGGCAGATAAGACTATTGGAGATATCGGTACAAAAAGGTGAGTCTGTGTTTCCATACATTGCGAGACATATGTCGCAAAGAGACAAAGTTGGGTTCATTTATTGCAAACGTTTTGGATTATGCTGCGTCTTTGCGATGGTGAGACGGACTATTTTGAGTTCCCGAGTCCAAACAACAAGTGCCTTTCTCAGCAGCGTTTGTTTTGGCTGTGGTATTTGAGGTGGCGGTAAGAGAAGGCAAAACGCTTCTTACTAATTCATGCAGGTTTGGTTTCAGTGAAGGGAAAACTCCAGATACTATGACCATTATACAAGTTGATAAACGCGTGGTGTATTGTTTTACGAGAAGTGACACTGTTGATACGGCCATTTAAGACAAAATCTGATCCAATTTACGTAATATTTGGATTAAAGCCATGTTATTGAATTGCAAAATTGACATTCTTTTTACTTTTAACTCTATTTCTTTTAATAAAATCGTATTTGATTCTTCTTCTCCATTGCTACCTTTACTTTTATTGATTTAAGATGATATTGTATATACTGTAGGCTCTTACACAGTCTGGACAAATTATGTTCTGCCAGTAATGACATTGTTTTATGACGGATTTTACATAATTAAAAGCCTATTCATCAGCTTGATTACGATAAGCTTAATTTAGCACACGCACTTAAGGCTTGGCGTGGTACAGTGTGCACTAAAGTGAAGTCTGATGCAAATGGGTCGGAAAGCCACACGGCAGGCTTGATAAGATACAAAATAAGTCTCAAAAGAGCATTTAGAAACACTTTAAAATGCAAAAAAACTAAAGAAAATGTTATCCTGTGGTAAAGATCAGCCAACTCATCTCAACTCCTATGTACTTTTATTGTCTCTTACCTGTAGCTGCTTTGTGGAAAGAAATAAAGAAATACATGTGTACATTTCTCTCTTTTTTGTTACCAAACTAAACACATAACTAGCACAAATTGTAGTCAGTGACAGCCCATACTTTAATAATTAAAGGAAACATCACACTTTTTAATACGGCACATATAAAAATCATTCATAAATGTTTAATAATCATTGACAGATAGTAAACTAACACATAATAATAATTTAGTAGGGTTTGGGTGCATGCATAAATGCTTTATAGATATGCATACAAACAAATTATTTGCACATTTTTATGTAAAATGTATTTCTAATATTACAACAGTTTGGCAGTTTTTGAGAAGTTTTTAACCCTTTCATGCATGAATTATGATAGGCTACTTCAGGATTTTTTTCCAAAGTGTTTTTATTACTCTTTAGGCATGAAAAAAAAATAATCACCTTCATTTTTTTCAAACATGTATTTTTCAAGGAGTTGGTGACATGTCCACTAGGGTGGACAATGCATTGAAGAACAGATGAAATATGTGTTTGAGAAAACAATGATTAAAAAGAAATATTGTAAATACTATAAAACATGTTTTTATTTGCTCTATAACATTGTGTTAATATATTTTGAACATATTCCAGAACTGTTAAATGTATTTCAAAAACATTTAACCAGAGAAAAATAAACTTCTTTGATGCACCGATAGTACAGGCTAATTAACTCCACCCATAACAATGAACATGCCCTCCAGTACTTGTCGGCGTACTACTATTCTTTCAAATGTACTGAAGTACATCAGTGCATTGTGTCAAACCCCAGGATTTGGGTTTCTTTGGGATGTACTGCTTGAGAGACAAACACCCCTTGAATGGAATGATCTGTTCATCAATTCAGTGGAATATTTTGGAACCACAGCTGAACTGAAGTTTTTTATTAGTGTATCCAACATTGGCCTGATTTTGAAGAGTTAATCAGTATTTCCTTGCTCATGTGAATAGTCAACAAAGTGAATGTATCTCAAAATCTGCTCATATCGGTTCAGTGGCCTAGCATTTGCAATCAAATCAAGACGCAGCCCTTCCTCTGATGACCAGTACATTCTTGGTCTTGGGTATCTTAGGTATGACATGACAAAATTAATCCCTAGAAACTGCTTCATTTCACCATTTGTAATGGCCAGATTTTCTTTGCCTTTTTGCAGTGCATAGAGGTTTGATTTGAGCACTATTTTATCTATCAGATCTTCGGGAAATAGATGCATGAAGAAATCTATTGGTTCTGTTCCCTCAATATTAACCATCCACTCTTCTAAAAAGGAGGAAAGTTTCCCTCAAACTCATTATCTTTGGTCTTCCAGACATGTCTACTTTTTTTGTGCTCTTGTGCTTTGTCAGGTAGGACATCCTCAGCTCCCCCAGCTTCTTCAGCAACCTCAACTTCCTCAGCATCCTTTGCTCCTTCCACATCCTCAGCTTCATTGTCATTACTGCTGCCATTTACTAATTCTCTTTTTCTGGTAGCCATTCATCATCACTGCCACTAACATCATCTTCACTAGAGTCAGATGGTATTTGCTGGACAATCCTGTAGGTTTTGCCAACATGATCTGCACCTGACCTCTACAAAAACACAAGGACAAGGATCATTACTGTCATGACAGAACTAATATCCACAAAAGATTGCTATAATAAAATTAAATTGATTTTCAGCCAAAAAATTACTACAAATGGCATTTAAACAAAAAAAAAAAGAAGAAAAAAAAAAGTCACAGCAATACTATAAATTGTAGTCTAAATATAGCTGGCGATGCATGATGTCCAATTGAGTGGACACATGATTAATCAGAATTTCCTCAAATCACAAAATCAATACTTGGATATTTTAACAATTATATTGTTCCTTAGTTGTTGCTTGATGTCCTCATATTTTTTTTTACCTGCAAGGGTCTCCTAGAATAGAAGGACTAGACAGACATTCCTCACCTGCAAGGTACATCTGCTCTTCTGTCGGCCATCTTGTTTTAGGGATTTTTTTTTTGCACTTGGAAAGGTTGACCAGTGGGTGGCAGTGTATTGAATGACACATTAGCGTCCACTGTAGTGACTGATGTTGCAACTGTGACATTCAGACTGATTTATATAGGAGAAAACAACGATTGAATAGCTGTCCACTGTAGTGACCACTATGCATGAAAGGGTTAATGTTACTTCCTGGTTGAACATGAGGAGCAAGTTAGACAACTGTTACCTAGCAACCATTTTGAAAACAAGGGCCAAAATCCATATAAATTACAATAGTTATGATTTGACCAAAAATAATACCTGATAACCCCCTTACTTTGTTGAATGATGGTTTAAACTGTCAGAAAGATGTGTTTCTAGTCTTCATATTATATTTTGAGTGAGGTCAACATCCATGTAATATTCTTCAGTAAAATATAAACATTTAAATTGTGTCCTCAACTATAATGCTAAGTGTGCTAACCACTAATAACAAAATAATGTAAATCACAATTAGTAAATGTTTTTCAAAGGACACGTATCATACAAAATTTACTTTTTAAAGCTTTTAACGTTATAACATTGTTCCCTCATTAAAAACAAACCTGGAGTTGTATCTCTTTAGAGTTTGTATTTATTAATCCTATTTTGTGAGTCCTCTCCTCTCCCAACTGCGTGACTACATTAGCATCAGGGCAAGCATTTGTTTATCTCACCTACGTAATTTCCTTTGGAGCCAGAAGATGGAGCCAAAAGTTAATGCCTGCCGCTGGAAACGCCACAGTGACATGAAGTTATTTTGTTTTTTGTAAACGTTTTAGTTTTACTTAAGAGTGTATTTAAAGGACACGTATTCTGCTACAGTGACTTTTAACCATGTTCTAACAATGTTCCATCATCAAAAACATAACCGAAGTAGCATTCAGTTGCATTCACGCTGTTTTGAGGAATGTTTATTAGAAAATCCTCTCCCCTCCGAGCGTCAAACACAATTTCTGCTGAACCTCCTGGATCTGGGGCGTATTTTAGGATTTCATATGTCACTTATCTGAGAATCTTCAGCTGTTTAAGTCCTTATCATGGCCAGACTCGTTCTAAGCATTTCTGCTTAAACACGTTCACTGCTGCTGCTCACCCGCACCATATTGTCCGTTGACAGCTTTCTTAACTAGATCGTATGCAGCGTTTGGCGCCATCTACTGGCTAAAAGTACTCAGTAAGTGTAATTTCATACAGGCTGATAAATCCCGTCATTTAAAAAAATTCAAAACATGAGATGGCAAATTTAAGGTACTCAAGGGCATGTTTAAAGGCTAATAACAATATGAAAAATGCAGAATATTTTTCCTTTAAAGGCCAGTAATAAAACAAATAATGCAAAAATATTTTATCCTTTCCAGGTTCTGATTTGTAATTGCATTATGTTCAACTTCACTTTTGCCTCCAGTTTCCTGAAATCCATAACTTACTTTTTTTTTTTTTTCACAGAATAGCCAACCCTTTTTGAGTAATAAACACAAAATAACCATTACATTTAGTTTATGTCGGCTAACTAGTATCTGACAGCCCATGACCTCTCCTCCGTACATGTCTGGATGTTGTTTGTTTACTCGCTGTGTGTAAAATGTGTAATTGTATCCGGACATATATTTTTGCACTGGGGGCTTGTCATCGCTCACGCTGTCAGAGGGTGCTTGGGTGCGCTCCTGTTCCTGTTTTGCGCCGCGGAGCCATAACTTCTGCCCTCTCCGCGTGAGGGGGTCGTTAAAAATTAATTTGAAGGGAGCTCGGCCACCTCTGCACGCCTTTGTTAGCGATATTGCATTGTCAGAGCAGACACGGACGCAGCAACGACGCTCCGCACGGGACGCAACGGCAGGTAAGCGGTGCAACTGTGGCTTTCAGACGGCGTTCTGTGTGGAGTTGTGTTTGTCCAAAATGTGGATGTTTTTAAAAAAGTTTGCAAACAAAAGCATTCAAAATTCCGAAATGGAGGCAAAAGTGAAGCGGAACATAGAGTGATTTCACTGGAGAAACTTGGATTAGCCTCAGAATATCACGACAAATGAAAAATCCAGTTGGTTTTGGCAAAATAAAATCTCTCAGATACATGTGAGTGACATCAGAGCTTGGTTTGAAGACATTTACGATTGTGTTTTACTGCATTTGTTTATTTAACTGGAGATTGTGATGGACATTCTTAGGTTTTACTGGACAAATACTCACAGAATATGTCATGTTTTATGGTTTATGTGAGGCTGAAATACAATTCTGACATTAAAAAATAGTATTTATCTGACATTTCTAGCCTAATTATACAAAATTGTTGCTTATTTTTGTTGTTATAAAGACCTTAAACCATTAGCATTTAGATCTGATGTTAGTTGATCATTGAAAACATCTTATGGTCGACTTAATTTAGCCTCCAGTCGCCTTCATTTTGAACATTCTAAAGACATCATATCTTTAACCAATAGAACTTTAATCTGACTGTTTCTTTCAGTGTTTAAATTTAACTCAAACTGTTTAAAGTGCGTATGACAGGCTTTTATGACTTTCTAGTTTTGCCTTTATTTGGTGGGGAAACACCTGTTGTAAATATATATTATAGTTTTACGCCAATCAAGTGTCAATTTGTGAAGAAAAATAAAACAAAATATGTTGAAAATAAGAGCAGAGTTCCAAAGACGATGAGAGAGACTCCAGTCAAATGTCTCGGACGATTTACAGACAAGAAACACATATATTTTTGAGCCTTTTAACATTAATTCAAACATTAGAGGAGTTTTGGCCTTGTGTAAAACATGGTTGCTAGGTAACAGTTGTCATGATTTGCAACAAGGAAGTACAATTGTAAAGCTAAAAAAATTGCCAAACTGTGATAAACATTTTAACTTTTTTAGTCAAATGAGTAGTTGAACCTGTCATAATCTCAGTAAAGCAGGTCGAGTGCATCTCTGTTGTTTCATTCACGGCAAAGTCGCAGTTTTGATCTAACATTTTATTTCCAGTGTGATAAATGTTGTCTTTTCAAATAAACACAACCAGAATTGCTTTGCCCGCAGTTGAGCTAAGTAAACCCTGAACAGTTGACGATGGCGTTTCAATCGACTATTTTGACGTCTGTAAATAACATCCTACTAGCAGGCCCGTCGACAGAAATTTGGGAGCCCGGGGTAAGAAACATTATATGGGCCCCCCTGTAGTATAAATTAATAGGAAGAGTGTTCAATTCTGGGCCCCTAAGACCCTGAGGCCCAGGACAACAGACCCCTTTGTCCCCCCCCCTGTCTACTCCCCTGCCTACTAAGACTGGGCGATATGGAAAAAAATTATTATCGCAATTTTCTTGATTGATTGATTTCGATTTGTTCACTTTGTATTTTTCTATTGCCTTTAAAAGAGCTGCACGATTTAGGAAAAATATCTAATTGTGATTTTTCTGACCAGTGCAATTGAGATTATATTTGCGATTTATGTTTTATGCACAATTTTGTTGCTCTTAGTCGTTTTTTTGCTACATTCAGTTCAGTGTTTGTCATATTTAAATGCGTCTTTGCCACTTTTGATTGCGTCTTTGTCATTTTTAGTCTGGTCTTTTGGGTAAAGTTTGGGTCCGATAGACAGAGATACTTCTTTTTTTTGTATTTTTAGTCACATACATTTTAGTCAACTAATCCCGTGGTTCCCAAGATTTTTTGTCTCGACTACCTCCTAAGCTTTGCCTCACACTCGGGGAGTACCCCTTAATTTCAAGGTTTGTACGGGTGTCTGAAAACCTTTAAAATGCTTGAATTTTACTGCGTTGTTTTTAAGGTTGGCAAAGAGCTTGAATTTGTGCAATTTTAGAATTTTTAATTTTAGTGTCTTTGTGGTTTTTAGGTTTTTCTGGTGCATTGAGTCATGTTTGTTGTTTGTGGGTGCGTTTTTGTCACTTTTGAACATATTTTTTTCACTTTTGGTTGTGCTTTTGTCTCTTGTTTCAAAACATGTTTGTGCAAATCCAGTTTTTGCAGTTTTTATTCAGTTCAAAGCAAGACATTTTGCTGTTTGTGGAAGAAATTATTTCACTTCAAAAATTGCAGCCTTTATGATTTGCTAATTGCATCCATTAAAATTGTGTTTTTGTGTGGATTTGGTTTAATCGTGCAGCTCTGGCCTTTAAGAGGTAAATAAAGTCATCTGCTCAGAGGCTTCAGAGGCTAAACAACAGGAGAAAAAGTGTGTTTGAACAGACAGCTGCATTAAAGAGACAAACAGTCAATCAAGATACGACGATTTCACAAAAATAGCAGGTTGTCACAGGGTCCAGCTCAACATTCAATTTTTATCACTGTATCGCCCAGACCTACTTCCCACAAACAAATGACTTCCTGGAAATTGTGGGCAAATCCAATCAAACAGATGACGGAAGGAAAGCTGAGGGAAAAAAAAGTTGAAGTGGCAGTGGAGTCTGCTACACGCTGTTAGGCCTCTGACCCCGGCATTAACACACGGGCGAATGGCGACTACTGCTATGTCCCGGTCAAATGTTTGAAAGGAAAAAAAAAAGCTCTCCAGGAATAGACTGACAGTGTGGACAGACTCAGACCACCCATTCCACATTTAACAAGAAGCAGTGACCTTTTACTCACCCCGAAATCTAAAGCTGCATTACGTAACGTTTCTCTTGTAAATTTAGCTTTGAGATTGTAAAACTAGGGCTGTAGTAGACTAAATAAATTCTTGGTCGACTGAAGATCTGCCCTGTCGACTGATTAGTCCAGTGTTTGGAATGGTTTCATGTTTTAAAAGAAAATTAAATGTACTTTTATCTGAATGAAAAGTGTTATTATTTGTAAATTTACCATCTTTTTGGAGTATTTTGTACCATAATTATAATTAAAACAAAAATTTATTATTACAGTAAATTATTATTACAGTTATTACTGACAATATTGGACTAGTAAACCTATTTCTTTGCCCGAAACTCAAATTACAGGGTTCGTACACCTTTTCAAAGAATAAATGAAAGCACTTTTCAAGTATCCTCAAGGTATCAAGCACCTTTATACTCATTCAGTCCCATTGAACTGCTGTTTCTTTTTGCATTCAGGGCCTTAACAAACTTGCATATAAACATTTATAATACTATATTAACAAAATGTTTCTCTCTGAATATGCATTTTAAGACAATGACAAAAGGTATCACAAGAAATGGCCTTAATGAAGTGTGTTTTGTTGGAAATTTGAAGGAAATTTTGTGCAAACCAGAAAAATTCACAGTATGTTAAGGTATGTTAAATTAATAGAAAGTGGCTATTAATTTGAGGTGAATTATGAGTAAATTTTGGTTTTATTTCTTCAAAACAACAAATGGAAGACTATTAGTGATCTTTACTGTCAAAATGCGAAGGATACAGATTTGCTCAAGTATTTTCAAGCACCTTTTCCAAAATTCAAGCACTTTTCCAACCTTAAAAACAACGTAGTAAAATTCAAGCATTTTCAAGGTTTTCAAGCACCTGTATGAACCCTGACATTAAGGGGGGAGGGTGAGACAAAGCTTAGGAGGTACTCGAGACAAAAAACGTTAGGTTAGGTTAGGTTATTAGTCGACTAAAATGTATGCAGCAAAAAATACATCAAAACTCTTAAGTTTCTTCGTGTATCTGACCCAAACTGCACTTAAAAGACCACATCTTATCGTTTTTGCTGTTTCTGCCATAAAAATCCTTTGAATATAAGTAAAATAATTAGTTGTTTAAACGGAAATCATCGTCTTTGGGCCACAGAAACAGAGACAAAGTGTCTGCAGTCACCTCCAGTCTCTCGCTCTAAAACCTACAAATCAAATTAGAAATCTGGGGGTAATATGGACTCAGACTTGAACTTTGACAGCCACATCAAATCAATAACATCCACAGCCTTTTACCACCTTAAAAACATTGCCAAAATCAAAGGTATAGTATCTAAACCGGGCTTTGAGAGGCTTATCCATGCTTTTGTCTCCAGTAGGTCAGACGACTGTAACGGCTGCTCACTGGTCTCTCCAAATGAGCTGCAGTACATCCAGAACGCTGCTGCTTGGTTCCTGATTAGAACCAGGAAGTACGATCACATTAGTCTGTGCTCAGGTCTCTGCACTGCCCCCTGTGGCTGAGAGAGGAAGTACGAGCACATTAGTCTGTGGCTTCAGGCTCAGAGAATAGACTGTAAAGCAGCTCTGCTTGTGTTCAAGTCTCTCCAAAGCACCAAGGTACATCTGCCATTCATACACATTCTGAGATATTTATTTAAATGCTATTAATGCATTTACAGTCAAAGGGAGGAAATTCGCAGATTATATTATATTGTCCCTATAACGCTGAACTAAATTAATACATACTGCATTGAATTAAAGACAAAGAAATATTTCTAGTGGCTTAATATTTATCATGTGTAGCTTTTCTTTGATAAGTTAAATGTCTGTGGAGCATTTCAGAGGGATGGAACTAATTAATTACGACTAATCGATTACAGAAACATTTTTAAGTAAATAAAATTAAGTAATAAAATAATCGTTAACTGGTTTAGACTCAGATTCCAAAACATGCCATGAGCTGCAGAGAAGAGGTTTTACAACTTAAATACTTAAACTTAAATAAAGCAGGAATCAAACAGAAATGACGCGGGAAATGTGTACATTTTGTATTTTTGATGAAAACTCTCTTCTGTCTGTAAACATTTTCCACCAGGATGAACTCAAATGGCTTCACTTCAGTTTTATCTCGGTCAAACTGAGTAAAAATCTCATATTCACTGGTCTTTTCGTGTACTAAAAAACTAATTGATTAATCTAAAGAATAATGGCTAGACCAAAACAATCTTTAGATAGAATGCATGCTTTTAATCTCAGGGTATATTTTGAGCAATATATAAGAGTGTAATGCTGTTGAGACAAGCAGGTAGCAAACCCTCCAACACAAAAGTTACATACTGAATCTTTAAAAGGAACATATAATGCAAAATCAACTTGAATGAGCGTTTAATCTTGTTATAACATTGATTCCTTATCATTAGTTGTATTTCCATTGATTCCTGTATGTTTCAGTTGATCCTCTATTGTCCTGTTGTAAAATTCCTGCTTTCACCTGCCCCCTATCCCCGCCCACATCCTGTACTTAGTTGTGAACATTTGAAAAAATAAGACTTAAGTCGTACATGTGTTCTAAAATGTCACGTAGCTACATTTAAAAAATAAAACAACATGAAAATAAATGACAATCCGCTGCTTGTTACAGTGAAACGTCACTATGAAAAGGCGGGGCTTATCAGTTCTGCAGTTTTGAACAGGAAGTCAATGGATCTGTTCCTATTTCTAAGCCCTTTTAGATCAATATTGCAGATTACGATGAACAAAATGTAAAATGATGATAAAATGATGATCTATTATGTAATAGCTCAATAATAAGCACCTGAAAAAAGCATAATATACGTCTCCTTCAATATAATTTTAGTGTAATATCAATCAAAGTCATTCAAAACATCATAATATCAATCGACAAGGCTTTTCCCATAGTTTCCTCCAATAAAAGAGGCAAGCACACTTTACAAACCAACGTAAACACAAGCCTCTTCTACTGTATGCTTATCCATGCATAAAGAATGTAGGTCAGGTGGATTACTTCACTTCTGCCTGGAAACTTACCCAGCGAACCATTTCTTTTCCAGACACTGCACAAATGAATTTAGAGACGTGTGACAAACAAGCTCATCTCAGCTATCGGTAATCGATGAAAGTAGTTTGAGAGGAAATATCCTGTTTTCTCTCCCGTAAACAAACAATTTCTTTACTCGTCTTCTGGGTCTTCTTTCCCGCCGAAAAGATATCTGACTTAAATTTCCCAGTAGAGTCCAGACTAATGTGATTTTAATACCATGCAGTAAATCTATCTGTCCAGTATCAATGCCACGCGATATGCTTTTTGTGTCTTCATCGAGGAAATATTAGTCGCTATAATAGTTTTTCTGGCACATTTCCTTATTCAGTGAAGCATTCAAACCGCAATTATACATATTTTTAACTCAAATGCACTTCTGAGCAATGTTTTGCCTGAGAAAATGTCTAATTAGGGTTAAAATGACATGAACAAATACTATTTAGACATTTTTTTTTTTTTTTTTTGCGAGTGGGCAAAATTGAAGACAACTAAAAGGCCTGCATTAAAGGGGACAGAATCTAAAACTTTAATGAGCTTTTAATCTTGTTTCAACAGTCTTTCCTCATCATTTGTTTACTCAAAGTTGTACATTGATTGATTCCTGCATCTTTGAGTTAATAATATATTGTCCTTCAACTGAGCCTCTAGTGAAAATACCTGTTTTCACCTACCCCCTATCCCCGCCCACGTCCCTGCACTTAGTTGTGACTATTTGAAAAACTAAGTGATACATGTCGAGTTCTAAATGTCACGTAAACACTCTGAGGGATCAATCGCCCCTTTAAGATAGAGGAAAATCATTCATCGCATATTATTCAAGTTTTTAATGAATAAAGCTATTGATTTTAATTTGCAGTTAGTGTAATTTCTTGTAGTAAAAATACGTTTTGAGATGTTTGAGAAATTAGTCTGGTAATTATTGCAAAACACACAAGTACTGTATCCTAATATCAGCCGTTCGCTACACAAGATACTTTATAAGTCTATAAATTTGTGAGTTATGAACCAAAGGGTATATTCTAGCAAAAGTGAATTAAAAAAGTCAAGGTCAAGGTCAACTTTATTTGTATTGTTGCATTTACAACAACCAACGGTGCCCAAAGTGCTTCACAAGGATAAAATAATACAAACAATAAAAAAAACTTCAGTGAAGATTTTAAATTGTCAAGAGACTGTGCCATTCTAATTCAGTGAAAAAACCCAAACCACACTATAATAACCAAATTTGCTGGAATAAATGAATCATGTACGCAATTATGTATTAGGGGCCCACAGAGAACGTTTGTACCTGGGGCCCAGGATTGGTGCTGTGGCCCTGGTCTTCATCATGTTGCTGCAAACACAGAACTACAACCCCTAAAATAGTTTGGCCTTAAAGTGCGCATGACAGGTTTTCATGATTTTCTCATTTTTATTTGGTGTATTAATACCAGTTGCAAATATACATTTTAGTTTTACACCAATCAAGCAGCCATTTGTGGGGAAAAGTTGAAAAATATGTTGAAAATTACAGGAAGTAAACAGATTGATGACATTACACTGGGGAGACAAAGGTTATGCATAATTTACACAAAAGAAAACTACTTTTTTTTTATCCTTTACACATAGTCAACAAAATAAAGATGTTTGCATGTATTTTTATTTGCAAAATAAAACAACTGGTGACATTAGAGGCCTAGAGTACAGTGTGGTTGCTATGGTAATTTCCTAACGCAATGTCATCATTTACAACCAGGAAGTTAAAAAAAATAAAATAAAATGGCTAAACCCTGATACAATTTGTAAAGAATTTTAACATAACAAAATTTGAAATATATTTATCTTAACAGCATTTTTGTCAAATTAGTAATCCGACCTGTCATACGCACTTGAAATAAAACATTCGCAATTAAATTTTTGTGTTTCTCTTTGTCAAGAAACGATGCAAAAAAGGGAAGTATCGCAGCATGAAGGTCAAGCGGCAGACGCTGACACAGACGGGCCGAGGGAGAGGTGAACTCCGCGCGCACTCGGGTGGATGAGGGAAGCGGCCCGTACGGCGCAGACTGACAGGGGCTTTGTGCGCGGCGGCTCGGGGCTGCGGCAGGTGCTAATGGAAATAATGATAAAACAAATAGCACCGCTGGGATCGCCGAAACCCGACACGTCCGCACCGCTCAGCCGCACGTGGAGGGGAATGCTAATGGTCCAACCCCTGCACTTGTTTATGAAGCCCTTAGACAGGCAATCTCTCACCTTCTTCTGATTTATGAATTTTACATGGCTACTAATAGAGCCACTAGAAGTCAAACGCAAGGGTTATAATTCAGTGTTGCAGGCCAAGATGAAGTCATTGAGTATGTGATAAGAACGAAGGGGGCAGTAAATTACTTCTTTGTCTTGCGTTTTCTAAGAACAATATGGCTTTATACGACTATACTCACACAAAAGGTCAATCGAGACATAATTTAAAGTTGCAGGTCATTTAACTTACTTGGCTGCTGAACTTTGTTATTCAAATCTTTACAGCTACAATGTGTTTAGTTCTAGATTTAAATCTAGATTAAGATTTAAGCACACTTTGCGTTCATCTTAAAGGTTATCAGGCTATTAGGCCATTAAAGAGATCTATTTTACATTTATTTTGTTATGAATGGGTTTATTGATCAAAAATACCTTAAAAATGCATTCAACATCTGCAGATATGACCTGTACCTTAAAGCAGGGGTTCCCAAACTTTTCTGGCCAGGACCCCCAAAATAGCCATGTAACCAACTCGGGACCCCCAAAGTGAAAAGAAAAATAATTCTAAGTGTCAAATCAGGTTTAATGTTGGTTATTTGAATAGTTTATTGTCTTATTAGAGCCTATTTCACTAAATGATACTGTATTTAATTAGAAAAATAGAGCAAATACAGTTTCATATTTCTTCAAATTAGATCTTGAAATCATCTCGCGACCCCCAGCTCACCCCTCACGACCCCCCGGGGGGTCCCGACCCCCACTTTGGGAACCACTGCCTTAAAGGACACGGCTTTAACCATGTTCTAACAATGTCCTGTCATCAAAAACATACCTAGAGTTGCATTAAGCTGCATTCACGCTAGTTTGAGGAATGTTGGTTCCCCTCCCTCCGACAATCAAAAACACTTCCTGCTGAACTCCCTTGATCAGTGACGATTTTTCTGATTTCATACGTCACTTATCTGAGAGTCCTCTGCTGTTTGAAGTCCTTAAATAATCGCCAGACTCGTTCTGAGCATTTATTCCTCACACACTGCTACTGCTTGGCTGATCATCGTGTCGCTTAAAGTGATTACATGACTAAACTGTGTAAGTGTGAAGCTCCATCTACAGGCTGCATACACTCAGTACGTGTCAGGCCAGACAACAGAGAAACTTGTTCATATAGTGCATGATGGCTTTAAAACATGAGATGGCAAATTCTACTACTCAAGTACTCAAGTGCATGTTTAAAGGATACTAACAATATGAAAAAAGCATAATATTTTTCTGTTAAGCTGTGCTAGTTCCTGATTACTCCCAAACTCACACTGTGCGATTGAATCTCTTACGATGACAGTTAACGCTCACGACAGGTGTGTGCACTGTACGGAGTATGGAGCACAAGTTCGGCACGGTTTTGAAATTGTCAAATTCACGTCAAAATGCCCAAAAATCGCAGTTTATGCCCAGCCTTGTGGGGCCACCTGCTTGTCTCCAAGGAGATGCATATTGTGGAGTAATCCAGGCAAAGCAGACAAGTTAGGAGACATATTCTGCTTTTTACTGGTGCTTAGTATTGAATTATGACATAAGTAGATCATACTTTTACATTATGTTCAATATAAACCTTAATAATTATCTAAAACAGCTTCATAATAGAAATGAGTTCACTGACTTCCTGTTCAAAACTGCTAAGCTCCGCCTCTTCATAGTGACATTCAACCTTAACAAGCTGCGGATTGTTATTTCTTTTTTTAATAACGGGCTTGCTGAGTGTTAGCGAAACAACACAGTGAAAAAATCTTCATAATAATCCCATTTTAATACATTCTTTCTCAGTGCGACGCTCAGTTGTGTTGAGCCCAAACCAGGACTTCCCGTGAGTGTACTAAATCTTTATCATTGCAGCACCTGGTTTAGATTTACACGACTCCTCACCGACTCCACCACTATCTGCCCTTATTTCCCTCCAGCTCCATTCCTCGCTCCTCTCTGCTCCCGGCTGTATATAACCGCTCGTAAAGATCCCTCTGACGTGCGGCCGATTGATAGGACTTCAGCGCCGTCTTTGTCTGAATGCAAACTGCCGCCATCCATCTGTAATCTCAGCCTTTTCCTCTCCTCATCTCACGTGACGTTTTTGCTTAAAATGCAAATTCCTGATGGCTAATTTACATAATCCTAGCGTATGAATATCTAATGAGTACAATCAAAACACTCTCACCTTTTCCTCCCACCCGTTCAAACCTGCGTGGGCCCAAACCCTCCAAATAACAGCTGAGCATTCAACACTATGATGAATGGAGTGGTTAATAGGCCATGATTAGCTTTTTATGATACTTGGGAAAGGATCAATGTGCGGTTGGAAATTACGCTGATTACCCCACAGGGAGAACGTCTTCAACTTTACAGAACGAATAACAGCTGGTATTATTCTAAATGTGTCAAAAATAACCTCCAAAGTAAATGAAATGTAAGCCGTCACAGCAAGCTGCACACGCTGACATAAACAAAGAGCATTGATTTCCTGACATGTTTTTGGCGTCATATGTCAATGAGAGTTAAAGTAGACTGGCTTTGTTGTTTTCTGCTCCTTTATAAATGTCATGTCATAGTAATGTGATAATATAGCTGTTATGAGGTATTTCAGTGCAGTACTTTAGCCGCTGTGAGGATGTGCAGCGTGTCAGACGCTCTGGTTCAGTCCTGTGGTTTAGTCTTTGGTCGCTCTGTGTCAGAGGTAGACAGCAGCAGAGGGGGGTCTCACTGTGAGAGCGCCAGTCTGATTGTGTCCATTACCAAAGACACACATGTATTATTTATCACCATAAAACACACATTTAACAAGTGCAATGTACAGTTTTATTCAAGCAGACTCTCTGACTGTGCCTGTGTCTCTCCGCAGGTGTTCGCTCGGACATGGCAGCCTGACGTTGAACAGCCCTCTGTAGAGGAGGCTGTACGTTCTGTGTCATGTCCCGCCTCATGTACCCACCGGGGGGCAGCGCCCTCTCCTCAGTCACTAATGGTGAGTTATCCATGAACTATAGAAAGTACGAGGAGACGTTGTTCTCTTCTGACTGCTCTGTTTTATTTATCATGCTCCAAACTGCATGGAGGCAGGAGACGGTCTGTTTTGACAGCTGCTAATGTTAGCATGCCCAGCATGCTTTGCTCCTCACAGTCCACAGACACTCGGGGGGTCAGGCTGAGCGTGCAGAGCCACGTGCCACCTCCACCAGTGAAATGCCACACAGTCTGAGCGCGGGCAGCAGCCTGTGCAGCCGTGAGCCCGGGGAATACACCCACTGAGTCTTTACCTTTCAGGCCTTTATACTTTTCTCTTGTTATTCCATCTGCACTTCACAACTTCTCACACGACTGTTACTCCTGGTCCTCCCAAACACGCCGCACTCCAAACAAAAACACAGCACTGATTCAGTGGCCTAGCAACAGTACAGTGTGTGGGTTTGGGGGATTACAGTAAAGTCCACACTTCCCACTCTTCAGCTAATAAGCAAACATACGAGCGCTCACAGTCAGCTCCTCATAACTCCAGTCATGTTGTTTACCATTGGACACTTTGGCATTTCAGACAGGAAATATACCAGGGAGGGTTCCTGCTGAAGAAGGATCATTGTTCTGGAGGTGTCTGGCAGAATGCCATATAAACACCAGGGACAGTAAATAACATGAAAGTACACAGCACCGATGGCCGCCTCAACCAATCCATCCTCTTAACCAGAGTCCCACTCTATATCACCAAACCTTTAATGTTACACGCACAATAACACGTCTGCAACGTGAGTTAAATATCCTGTGAAGTAATGAACCAGTAAAACATAATTAAAATGAACTAATCCAACAGTTTGATTCCAGTCAAAAAGCTTTGTCTAATCCTCACAGAAACTAGTTTTCCAAAAATAAAAATAAAGTTTTTTGATGGTGTTATTTGTCTTCTAAATGAAGAAAAGTTAATTAAGCAGCAGCTCTTTGTTACAAGTTTGAAAAGATAAAATGTTTAATTATTAATTGAAAACGCTTGACACCACATCTTTAAGAAAAAAGTGACAATCCCTCTTTGTCAGAAATGGTGGGTTAAGGAATAATCTACCTTCAGTTAAAGCACTCTTCTCAAACCGCGACGAGCACCAGATCCAGCCGGTCAAAGGCCAATCAGGCACTTAGCTGCTGTGAGGGGGAGGTTAGCACAGCACAGAAGCATCTAACGACCCGAGATTACGCAGGTAATCAGCGGCAGGAAAGATGCGACCAAGTTACAACTCGAAACTGGGCCATGGGGAAACAAAGACAGAGCAGGGCCAATTACAGGCGGTTTACGTCCTCGCTTCTCAGACATGGCCCTTTAGATTGAAAGCGACTTCCGGATAGCACTCGAAACATCACAATAAAAAAAAAAAAATGGTTCTGGAAACCTTTTTTTCCACCAATCTCCACTATTGACGTTGCGCACTGCCTGTATATCCTTGGGCAAGACACTCAGTAAGAAAGTTATGCTGGTAATTTGAAGTTTCTAGGTGTAAAATGGTTAACTAATAACTAACTAATGGCCAAATAATTTGCCACTGGGTTAAGATCATTTTACTCCCCCATTGGCAAGTTAATTTTAAGCTAAATTGTTGCATGATCTATCAGAAACACCTTGAAACCAGTGAAATATTCTGCATCACATCAAAAATTAAATCTCACTGAGTCAAAACTACCCAAAATCCAGATACAAATTCTAAATACAAAAGAATTTAAAGTACACTCAATCTCTAAAATCTTGATCCTAAATAAATATGTTATGTCACCTTTTGTATTATCATTATTTTCTGTCAATCTAAACCAAACCATTTAAGTTTTGAAGATAAAATACTTAAAATACATACGTTAATTTAACATGAAATAGGCAATAACATATTTATTCAGGGTCACTTTTTTTTGAGCGTAGGCTGGATTTTCATTTTCTGCAGTGCACGCGTTCAAATTTAATAATAAAAATAAGCCTTTAACGATCAGAAAAGAAACACGTGTCTCGCCGAGGAGAGAGGACCGAAATCCTGCCGCCGTTCAAAGAAAAAAAGCTACAGCTGAAGCGGCTGAAGACGAGCGCAGCGGGGAGCGTGGATCAAAGATGAAGCGATAGAGAGGGAGGACGAGAGGAAGAGAAGAGCGAGAGGAGAAAAGAGGAGCGAGAACAAAGGTCTATGAGCCACGCCGAGACCATATGGCGCCTGCAGGCCTCGGATCCCCACAGACTCCTCTTGAACACACACTCCACACGAGCAGCGACAGACGCGCTCCTTTTAGATCCGCGCGAAGACAACGAGGGTTATTTGGACGGGACGCGCTTGCAGAGACGGGCAGGAGAGAGATGTGTAGGGAAATGGATAACATTGCGATTGTTGTTTTGGAGATGTGACAATATCGAGTGTGTCATCTGTGATTTAAGGAGACGCTGCAGGTGAATGGGACAAAATCTGAAATTTAAAAATATCAATTTGAAACTTCTACTACAATTTACTCTAAGATTTACTGCAAGAAAAAATGTATTACAAGTTTTATATCATGTAATGTTTTCATGTAGAAATAAAGCATTTTATGTGTAAAAATGGCCAGAAATACACATATTTGGGACATAAACCTGAAAAATGTACTGAAAAATGTTTAGTACACTTATTAGTTACAAAAAAAAACTGACAGAGGGGATTTGGTTTTTCTTATTTAGTTTTGAGTGAACTAGACCTGACTGAAAATTGTCGTAATTTTTTTTTAAAAGTACTTAATTTCTTCGACTTTAATCAACAGGTTTAGAATTAGATATCAACTAATTGTTCTGTAGGTTCCATCAAAATCTTGTTCAGTCCAAGATTATAAAGTTTGGTGTGTGTGGGAGCTACTTTGCGGCTGATCTTTATGTTTCTGTGGGAGAAAAATGCATTTTAAGAAAACTGCCTTTGACGCTACAATGTCCCAGAGAAATCTATGAAGTGGATTAAATTAAATAATAAAGCTAAACTAAAACTAAAAAATACATTATAAGAAAGAAATCAGAAAGGTTTTTATTGCCATTGTTGGTGAACAAAATTCACAAACTAGGAACTTGCTCTAAACAGCTCTGATGTCACTCAGTGTGTCTGCGGCATTTCATTTTCCAAAATCATCTAAATTTTTCATATTTTGTGATATTCTGAGGTTAATCCTAGTTTCTCCAGTGAAATCACATATGGTGCACTGAAACTTTTGCCTCCATTCTGAATTTAGTTTTTGTTTACAAACCTTTAAAGGGTCTATAAATTTATTATAATCACACACAAATAACAACACAGCACTTTTTTCCTTGCTTGAATATAATTTGCCGTAACAATAGCAGGCACTCTCTTGTTTGCATTGTGCGCCTACAAGCCTAAAATATCTGTGAGATTAACTGACCGCGAGCTCTAATCAAAAGACGGAGGTGAGGATTTGGGATTTGAATGGGGCTCCGACACAAACACGATTTGCTTTGGAGAACAGCCGGCGCGGTGTTAGAATATAATGCCCTGACTACGGCTGAAAACATAATGCGCTGGAAAATAACACTGTCGCAGACGATGGAGCCGGAGTGTGTCGCATAAAGAAACTCCAGTTTACATTTTATAGAGTCTGGTTTGAGTATCAGAGGATGGGTTGTTTAAGTTCAGGGCCGGGCTGCGCAGTATGAGAAAGAAATGCAGAAAAACGCCACATAAAGGCGCATTATTTAGCATTACGTGAGTGTTGAAGGCAAACGAGTACAGTGAAAATGCGACAAAAAGAGATGATTAAAAGTAAAAATGAAATAAAAGTGATGTTGTGAGCTTTCAAATAAACGTTCAAAGTGAAATTTCTGCACTTCTGTGATTAGTTTTGCAGACATTTTGCATTTGTTTGATAATTAAACCTCAACTAATACATTTAAAGACATGTTTTAACACATTTTTGTTGGATTTACATAACATTGGGATGTGGAAACACCAAAAAATGATGGAGATATCCATTTTTGTCAATAACGCCCTCCCCTGTTACACAGATAAAATGAGTATTAAGTAGAAAACATTATGTAATACAATACTTTTGCTGTAAAAATGCATAAATCAAGTGGCACAAAGTTAGAAAACACACTACCTGCTATTATATACTTGAATATTTAACTAAAAGACGCCCAAAAAAAGTAAAGAAACTGACAAAAATTTGACTTCAGAAATGATTTTTCTTACAGACATGCAACCAATCCAGCAGAAGAAAATAGAGTACAAAACAAAGTGCAAAAATAAACTAAAATTGTTCAAAATAACAAACAAAATTTTAGATCAGTATCTCAATAGACCCTTTAAAAGTCTGCAAACAAAAACATTCTAAATTCAGAATGGAGGCAAAAGTGAAGTGCAACATAATTTGATTTCACTGAGAAACTGGGATTAACCTCAGAATATCACAAAATATGAAAAATGTAGATAATTTTGGAAAATGAAAAGCCTCAGACACATGTGAGTGACATCAGAGCTGCTTTAAACACATTTATTATTGTGTTTTACATTATGTTTTAGGAAATTATGATAAACTCTTTGCATAATCCAGATTTATGGGTTTTACTGGAAAAATACTCACAGAAATGTTGAGCCCACAATCATTTTTCATTTTATCTAGAGATATGTTAGATACTATTCCATAAATTAGATTCTTTTGAAGCTAAAATACTATTTTAAGGCTAGAAAACTGTATTTTGTCCATTGTTTGTTATAGAAAAGCAAACAAACTGACCTTTCTACTAGAATTTAGATCTAATGTTGATCTAATACAGAAAACTTAATTTTGCCTCCAGTTGCCTCCATTTTGGAATTTTGATGACAACACATTTTAAAGGGTGTGTTGAATAAAAGATAAAATAGGTCTGTTTTATGAACAAATCCCCGGTATTAAACTATTAATTTAACTTTTACTCTTTCTTGAGTAATATTTTTGTTGAAGTAACAGTCTCTGACTTGACTAAAAGTTATGGTTCTCTTCCCACTGAGAGTAAATCTCCAAAAATATTTAAATTGACGTAATGAACTGATTTGAACATCTGTGTCTCTTGCTCTGCTCCTTAAGATTATTTCGTTTTTCTCAATTTTTTGATTTTATGCAATATTTAGAGTTTATAAACGACTTTTACTTGAGCAGTAGTTTCACCAAGTGCTTTTTTAATCTCACTTGGACCAATACTTTGCACTTTTACTTGAGTAATATCAGTTTGATTTAACGCTGCTCTCACTTAAGTACAGTTTCAGCTCCTCTGGCACGTTCTGGTGGTGGTACAGAGGCAGTTATAAATGAGCGAGTATTTATAACATTGATCTGACCTTGTCCGGGCTGCAGTTATTCATAATGTATTCAGGCGCACAGAGGCAGAGCTCAGGTTTGTTCTCCAGTGACACACAAGTTAGATGGATTTACACACTAGTTTCTCTGTTCTTTCCTTTTTCGATTTTAAAACAGACAAAAAAATGAACTTAGATCACGACACAGAGAGGACAGAAAGGCACAAGGGACATAAGACATCCAGTGGATCAATTGTTCGTTATATGAGTCCCATTTGGTCCAAGTTCATTTTCAGAATAAGTTCAAAGGTAATCTGTTTCATTTTCTTTCGACAAAGGTTTGCTCCATGTATCCAATTATTGTGTCCATGGCAGGAGTTTTGTTGCCTTGGAAAATCCATTGACAGGTGGATTAGCCAATCAGGGATACGCATAGTTCGTCAGTCATGCCTGATTACGAGGAAAAAAGAAAGACAAAAAAATATCACAGGGACAGAAAAACATGACAGATTTCTGCAGAATCAAAGCTCGAAGCACAAAATTCAGTTAATCTGTTAAAGAGAGATGTTTGAATCTGTTCTAAATGACGACTGACCAATGAACAGTTTAGTTTCACAAGCGTCACGGAAATAAACAAATCTGACTGCACGGTACAGTTTGGAATTGACTCAAAAAGGGGTGAAGGGAGAGCCAGACTCACACGTCATAAAGAATTGAAGAGTGTGTGTATTCTGGATCTCGTGCAAAGAGTTTTGAGGCCCAAATACATGGTTTGGAAGTCAAGTGGGATGTCGTCGTTGAAAACTGTTTGCCGTGCTTTATTAATTTCAGTCCAATATTAGTCTAGTGATTATTTTTTCAATTAGTTGTTTAGGACAGGAATACGAGCTTTTTACTCAATTTGACCCAGATCAGGATGAAGTGAAGCGTCTTGGTTTTCATCAAAAACACAAAATTCACACATTTCTTGCGTCATTTTTGTGTAAGTCCTGCTTTATCTGAGTCATAAAAACTCAGCTCAGGGCACGTTTTGGAGTCCGTGTCTAAACTTAGAGATTATTCAATGACTTAATTAGTTGACAAATATTTCTATAATCGATTAACTTGTTTTTGCAGTCCTACACTAGACTATTTTCACAGAACCATAATACACCAGTGGTTAAGCCTGTCACGATAACACATTTTGAAGTGCGATAAATATCTACAGAAAATCTCAAGATAAACAATAATCTTGAAACTACTTTATGCCACTGACTGCAATATAATCTCCAAAAAAACAGTGCAATTTCATTAAAAAACATGAGCTGCACTGAACAAATAGCACAATTAAACACTTTTGTAGTTTGTTGGTGTCGACAATGAGGCATAAAATTTGTTTATTTCACCCTCTACAGCTCAAATCGTTTCAAAAAAACAAAGAAAAGGTTTCCCGAAGTGCAAAGAAAACACACACGATAAATATTAAGCCCCAGATATATTGCTCTTTCGATCGTGTATTGAACAATAAATATATTAATTATTGTGACAGGTGCACCAGCGGTTCACTTTACACCTGAACCATCTTATGTTCAACATTTCTAGGTCTAAATTAAGTAAACTCTCTAAACAGGGCACGCTTCAGTTTTTGCGTTTGGTTAATTTGTTGTACATTTTATCCACATTGAACTTCTGTGACAGTGTAGTCCTGTTTAAGACGTGGTTTAGCCCGAGTTTAGACCTGTTTTCGACTTGTTTCAGATCTGGTAGCACTCGGAAGGCCAAATCTTTTCCTACTTGGAGAGAAAAGTTTGAGAACAAATAGTCAAAACCAAAACAAAAACATAAATAAACATTATAAACTGCCATCCAGGCCTATCATGATAATAAATTTCGATGTGCGATATATTGTTTCAGAAACTATCACTATAACCGATAATATTGAAACTGTCACCACTCAAAAATCCCAATTAAACCCTATTAAAAACACAATCATGAGCTGTAATTAACAAAAAATAGTATGAAACACATAGATAGTACAACATTTCGATGTACATTTTTCAATCTTCAACAGCTGAAATTCAAATATATAACCAAAAAATTAACGCAATTGTTGGTGTTAGTGCAAAGAAAAGCTCCAATAGAAAAGCCCTACAGCGACACAGTTAAATGATAACACCGGAATAGACTTTAAAACTAGGCTCTTTCTTGTTTTACTTGAACAACGCAATTAAGGGACATTTACTGATAATGGTTTTGTTCAATTTACAAGCTGCTAAAACCAATTGTCTGCACGACCTAAGGCACTACATTTCTCCTCGTCCCAATGTCCATCCAGGGAAATCAACTCTCTGAAGAAGAAGGTGTTGGTCTTTGCAATGAAAGAAAAAAAATGCCCACACCGCATCAAGCTCAGCTAGATCAGCTAAAGAACGACTGTAGTTTAATTAGACAGAAGTTTAATTTAACAAACCAACAAACAAGGGGCAGGAAATATAAGATTATACAAATGTTAATAATATGTCACAATTAAACTGAACGCTACATATGTGTTTCATTTTATTTTCGCTGGGGGTTTAGGTGATAAGACGCCAAGTATTTTATTTTTTGCACTGATGCTTATGTTTATAATAAGCATTAAGTAGTAGTAAGTAGTATGTTTATAGATCGATTTCTTCTTCTGATGGACAATGTACGGCGTTTAAACGAAAAATATTATACATTTTTCATATTGTTATTAGCCCTTAAACATGTAGTGAGTACCTTCAATTTGCCAGAAGATTCTTGGATAAGTGACGTAGATGATCTGAAAATACGTCCCACATCAAGGAGTTCAGCAGGATGTGTGTTTGACCCTCGAAGGGAGAGGATTTTCTAAGAAACATTCCTCGAAACAGCGTGAATGAAGCTAAATGCAACTTCAGGTGTGTTTTTGATGACGGAACATTGTTAGAACATGATTGAAAACTCAAAAAAGTCACTCTAACATAATATGCTACTTGCGTTTATGCTTTCCCTGGAATGTTCCGCAGTATGGCATCACACATTACTCAATTGCAGATGTTTTTATTTCCAGAAAAACAAAACAAAAAAACTTCAAAAGCATGCATTCTTAATTGGATTAGACTTGCCTCTCCACAGACCTAACTAGTAACTTCACCTTGTGGCATCATTTGCTTGTCTCCATGGAGATATCATTGCTTCCCCTGGAATGTTCTGCAATATGGCATCAAACATAACTCAGTTGCAGATGTTTTCGTTAACTAAAGCCAAAAAAACTTGAAAAACATACATTCTTGCCCAGATTTGACCAGTAACTTTACCCGGTGGCATCACTTGCTTGTCTCCATGGAGATATCATTGCTTTCCCTGGAATGTTCCGCAATACACCATCAAACATAACTCAATTGCAGATGTTTTCATTACCAAAAAGCCAAACGAACTTTAAAAACATACATACAAGCAAACTTGAAAAACATACATTCTTATCCAGATTTGACCAGTAACTTTACCCGGTGGCATCACTTGCTTGTCTCCATGGAGATATCATTGCTTTCCCTGGAATGTTCCGCAATACACCATCAAACATAACTCAATTGCAGATGTTTTCGTTAACAAAAAGCCAAACAAACATACATTCTTCCTCAGATTTGACCAGTAACTTCCCCCTGTGGCGTCACTTGCTTGTCTCCATGGTGATGTCTAATGCCATCCTGAACTCACACAGTGCACCTTTAACAAACAAGCGGCCACAGCCTGGTCCTGCCATCTGATACAGATGAGACTGCGGCCGTTAGTGGCGCGGGATTCATGTGGACGCTCCGTGTTTGGGTCGATAGCAGCTGTCCGTCCTCCTGAATACAGCTGTCGTAAATCTACCGGGGCGGCGCGCTCCTGTCGGTGGCGTTCGGTCGCAGGGGCGCAAGCCAAGTGTCCTTCATTCTCCGCGCACTTAGCCTTGAATCGAGTGGTCACATCTAAGCGCCGCTATCCATCAAATAAATAGTCCAACTGAGAGATCTGTCGAGATGTGTTGTGTCCACTGCAGCCGCAAAAAAGAATCTCTGCAGGAGTTTAAGTGACTCAGAATATTGATCTTTATTTAAGTAGCTTTGGCTAACGTTAAATGTTTTCTTTATAGTTATTAAATTATTTGAACTGCTGCTACTTCTGCGGGTAAATTTAGCTCAGGGTAGAGCACATTTCTAGCTTCTCAGTCCAGTCAGATTGAAAACTACAACGACTACAGGGTGGAATTTCCCCATTGTGGGACAAATAAAGGATCTCTTATCTTATCTTATCTTATCTTATCTTACAACTTCTAAATAATAATAAAAAATAATGCATTAAAGTGCCTCTGACAGGTTGAACTACTCATTGAACTAAATGCAGTCAGGATAAATATATTTAAAATTTGAATAATTTAATTTTAAAAATTCTTTACCAATTTTATACCAGTTTAGCTATTTTTTATGTTTTTAATTTTACTTCCTGGTTGTAAATGATGACATCAAACTGGGAAATTAACTGTAAACTGGGCCAAAACTCATCTTAATAAAAATATAGTCAAGCGTCTTTGTTGAATTAATGTTTTTGCTTGTTGAGTCTTTTTGCTAAATTATGCTGTAAACTTTGTCTCCCTTGTGTGATGTCATCAATCAAATTACATGAATTTTTCAATATTTCTCCACAAACTGGTTCCAGGTTTAGTTGGTAGGTATTGTTTAAAACTATAATTTATATTTCCAGCAGACATTAACACACCAAATAAAGTTAAAATTGGAAAAGTGCAACCCAAAGTGACATACGCATTCAACAGCGACAAAAACACACCTCAGTGCACCAAAACGCGACTCAGAGCCACAAAGACGTGACTAAAAATGACAAAGAAGCAACCAAAAGTGGCAAAGACGCATTTAAATAAACATAAAATAAATATAATCACAATCACACTGAAGAAAAATCACAATTAGATTTTTTTGCCTAAATGGTGCAGCTCTATTAAAGACAATAGAAAAATCAAAGTGAACATGAATGATAAAATCGAAATCATGATCTGGCCCCAAGAAAATCGTGATAATAATTTTTTCCCATATCACCCATAATTGAAATGGTTATTATTTTGCCCTTAATGCTTCTCTAAAATGATAAAACACAACTGCAGACAATACAGATAGAAATCATACAACTTAAGTAATATCATTTTTCACATTTTGGCAAAATATGACCAAAATTGTCCTTGTAAATCACGTAGAGCTTATCGGTTACTGTCTGTTCTTGAAAAGCAGTATCAGCGAAGGCCATAAAAACACTGTCCGACCTCAAACTCTGAGGGTGGCGGTCTGAAAACTTTTCCTGATAAAAATGCGGCGGGTTCAAAGTGGCGCGGCCTGTTGTCCATTACGGCCCTTTGATGCCGTGTTCGCCGCCACCTCTTCACCCTCCACTCGCTCCTACTATCTGCTCCTGTCTTTGTCCAAGCCGTCGCTCCAGCTAATTAATATCTTCTGTCACAGGAAACAATGTCAGAGCGTAGCATCGCCTCCCGCAGGCCAAACGAGCCGCTGCGTGTCACTGTAAATGGATTCGCGGAGTAGAAATTATAGAGGTAGATCAGACAACACCCCCCCAGCCAAAATAATGATTTAGTCTTCATGGAGATGTATTTATAGAGGGGAAAGTAGATACGACGAGTGAACGTGGGTTAGGTTGTTGCAAAACAACAACAAAAAAATATATACTACCTTTCACAATAATTACTATATCGACCTATCGTTTGATAAAAAATTGATGGAAGAATGTATTTTGGGCTTAAAGTACCTATGACAGGTTGAAGTACTCATTTGACCAAAACAAAGATAATCATATTTAAGATTTTGCTAAAGAATTAACAATTTTTATCCCAGTCTGGCAATCTTTTAGGTTTAAAATTATACTTCCTAGTTGTAAATCATGACATCACAGTAGGAAATTCTGTAACTGTTTCTCCTCTAATGTCACAGAAATTATTATTTGACAAATAAAAATATATGGGGACACTTGTATTTTGTTGAATTAATGTTAAAAGGATAAGAAATTTGTTTCTTGGTTGTCAATGGTCCCTAATGTGTGTCTCCCTACTGTGATGTCATCGTGTTTTAGAGCGCTGCTCTACTTCCTGTGAATTTCAACACATTTTTCAACTTTTCTTCTCAAACTGACTCTTGATTGGTGTAAAACTATCATGAATATTTACAACAGGTTTTATTCCACCAAATAAAGTCCAAACTAGAAAATCATAAAAACCTGTCATACACACTTTAATATTTATTTATTTTTTCTTTTTGTTGCATAAGTCGAGAACATTTTCTTACCGAATTGTAGATAAATGATGTATAAAATCCAAAAAACATCATGGATTGAGAGAGTTCAGCAGGGAGTGTTTATGACTCTGTATCACATTTTAAAATGAGTTTATTGTGACAAGATGGAACAAAAGATGGATCATATAAAGTATATAGAATACAGTAAATAGAATACATTTTCTTTGGTCTTTTTTTTTCCTTTATTCAGAATAAGGTTTCCTGTAGTGAGTCAGTAGTATGGAAGCTTTGTACATCTTTATGCCAGATGCCCTTCCTGAACGTCGTAGTGTCTGACCCAGAGATAGAATATTCAGACGAGTAGAACTGGCTACCCGCTGGTCTAAGGGCGAGCACTTAATGACCACGCAACTAGGGATGGCAGGTATTGACAAAAATGGATATTTCAATATTTCTGGCATCCCTTGATAACAATATTCAGACAATAGTTTCACGAAGCATCAGGAATGTGTTGAAAAATGTTGCATAAAACTTGAATGACCTGCAAAATGAACCACAAAAGTGCAGAAATATCACTTTATACTCTTGTAGACCTTTCTGACAATTATTTAAGTCATTTTAAATAGTTTTCATCAAAGACGATACACTTAATGCTTTAATTTAGCATTTTTTAGCATTAACTGTCACCCTTTACATCAAAAACGCTCTTCAGACAAAACATCAACAGCTTTGCCAAACAGCGATCCATTTTGCCAACTGTTTTAAGAAAATGTGTGCCATATTTGCATTAAACTACTACATTTTACCTGTAGATGATGCACAGAATCCCCTCATGTCTCACAGAGGTAAAGAATCCAAAATGTTCTGCTCTTAATGTGCCTCGATGCCTCACTGGGCTGAAAAAAACAACCTTTTCCTCACTCAGCACTATTTGGAATTATTTACAAAATCTTTAGTCAATGGTTAAGACTAAGAAAACTGTAAAAAATGTGCAGACTGAGACTGAGTTTGTTTATGTTTTTCATGAGACAGTGTTTTTTTGGGGGATTTAATATTTAATACTTTCTGAATAGTGTTGACTGTTGGCTGCTTCCTTGCCAAACTGATTCTGAATCTCAATGGAATTTTGAGGTTAAATAGAGGTAAAAAACTAAGCAATACAAAAAAAAGCCATAAAAATGACAGAAAAGCAACAAAAACGCAACTACTAGTGACAAAAATAATACCATAGTTGACAAAAACACAACAAGAAGTAACAAAAACGCAACTACACGCAAGAAAAGCGAGACTAAAAGCAAGATAAGCACGACTAGAAAAGTGACCACAACTTAAAGTGACAAAACATGACTAAAAGAGACATTTTAAAACCCATGATTGTTTTATATGTTTGTCAATTCAGATTTCAGTCTTTTGTCAGTTCTCCTGCTTGTGTTAAAATGTGAACTTCGTACATAATCCCATTATTAAACATACGGGTCAGAAAAATTGTAATTAGATATTTTTCCCAAATCATGACACTCTACTGCAGTGAAGGGACTTGGAATGGTTTCAAGTTTTAAAAGAAGATGAAACGTACTTGTATCTGAATGAAAAAGTGTATTTGTAAATTGATCATCTTTTTTGAGTATCTTGTACCATAAACATATTTAAAACAAAAAAATATAACAATATTGACAATATTGGACTAGTACACCTATTTCTTTGCCCGAAACTCAAATTACAGCGTTCATACACCTTTTCAAAGAATAAATGAAAGCACTTTTCAAGCACCCTCAAGGTACCAAGAACCTTTATACTCAATCTGTCCCATTGAGCTGCTGCTTTTTTGCATTCAGGGCCATAACAAACTTGCAGATATATATTTATAACACTATATTAAAAAAATGTTTCTCTCCTAATATGCATTTTAAGACACAAGGTATCACAAGAAATAGCTTTGATGAAGTGAGTTGGAAATTTGAAGGAAATTTTGGGCAAACCAAAATAATTGACAGTATGTTTTAGAAAGTGGCTATTAATATGAGGTAAATTATAAGTAAATATAGTTTTTACCTCTTCAAAATGACAAATGGAAGACTATTAGTGCTCTTTACTGTCAAAATGCTAAGGATACAGATCGGCAAGTTTAAATTTCAACAAACTTCAAGCCCCTTTTCCCAAATTCAAGCACTTTTCCAAGCTTAAAAACAATGTAGTAAAATTCAAGCATTTTCAAGGTTTTCAAGCACTGAAATTAAGGGATACTCCGAGTGTGAGACAAAGCTTAAGCGGTACTCGAGACAAAAAAAGTTTGATAACCACTGCTCTACTGTTTAATACACTTAACAACCAAAAGCCCTGCAATAATTCATCAATATCTGTAAAATTAATCACAATTTTCTTCCAAACAACAACCCAATGCTGATAAAACGAGCATGGAAATCTAATCTAGGAACGCAAATTTAGCTTTCTACTCTCACTTGGAATCATGAATGAATGAAAGCATATTACATAAATACAAACCCTGAGCAGCAGGCGGAAGTATGACATGCTAAAAATACACCTGCACTCACATAATCGTGCCTCTCTGTGCCTCTCCTCGTCTCGCTGTGGACAGGAGCAGCCCAAATCTCTTCACAGCTTCTCTGCTTTATCCCCCTTGGAGAGGCACACATGGAATTACACAAGGATTGGATGTGTCTGTATGTGAGGCAGAGAGAAATATGTTTAAAAGAGAGAAAAGGGAGAGGAAACAAGGAGGGTTCAGTGGGTTAAATGTCGGGATAAATTAACAAAACTGCAAAAGCGATGCTGAAATGTCATTAATTCAGGAATATTTGTCTTGTTTACTCATTTAGATCTGGATTGTTTAGAGAACGAAAATAGAAAGAGAGGAAGCAAGGAAGATTCAATGGGTTAAATGTTGGGATAAATTAACAAAACTGCAAAAGTGATGCTGAAATGTCATTAATTCAGTAATATTTGTCTTGTGTATTCATTTAGATCTGAATTGTTTTGAGAAAGTAAGATTCAATGGGTTAAATGTTGGGATAAATTACGAAAACTGCAAAAGCAATGTAACTTGATGTTGAAATTTCATGAATTCAGAAACATTTGTCTGGTTTTGATTATATTTGCCAAGTAAGTGCATCAGAAAGTTGTCAAAGCAAAGTTGTTGAAGTGTAGTTGAAGATTTTCTGGGCAAATGAGAAATTGGAATTGCAAAAGTTTGTTTTTACTCATTTAGATCTGGATTGTTTTGAGAAAGAAAACAGAAAGAGAGGAAGCAAGGAGGATTCAATGGGTTAAATGTTGGGATAAATTAACAAAACTGTAAAAGCAATGTATTTTGATGTTGAAATTTCATGAACTCAGGCATATTTGTCTTGGTTTGATTATATCTGTCAAGTAAATGTTTCAAAAGGTTGTCATCTGGACTTGAGCAGATGATTTTCTGGGCAACTGACAATGTTTTTTACTCATTTAGAACCCCATTTTTTCAAGTACTAAAGTAAATTTGTTTTGGCCCAGGACAGATACATTGTAAAAGCAGCTCTCAGGGTGAAAATGATACCACTATGCACTGTCTGCATCTAATTATAGAGCGTTTATTGTTCTTCGTGAAGCAGGAAGTGCACTGTTAGCATGCTAGGTGTTGTTAGCTTTGCCTCAACAGCCAAACTCTGCTCAGGTCTTTGAAAAGCGCTTATAAACTCATTACATTGAATAATCAGGATGCTCAGAAGGTATTATACAAGAGAGCAGGACATGTGGACGCTGCAGATTTCACATTTAAGAATCAAGAAAATCCGGTACAGCTACTTTAAGGGTCAAATTGGGGACTGCTCTTAAAGCTCTAGCGTGACATGAAGCTTTATTTGAACATTTAAGATTGGAGAGGGCGCTGTACATAATATGACAACACTGCACTCAAAGGTTAGAAGTGAAATTGGGTTTTCCTCACCCATGAGAAAATTGGTTTATGTCGACTTAAAGGGGTTGTACCTGATTTTTACTGTCCAAAAAACAGAACTCGTTCATTTAAAAGCTTTTACATCAGTCACATGTATTGCTCACTTTACTAATGCAGTTCCAGCATCATAAATATTCACAGCAATATGTTTAGTACTTTTTATGTCCCGGATAAAGCTAACAAACATTAGCATGCTAACGGAACACATCCTGCTTCGAAGAGAATAAAATGGTCTATAATCAGTTGCAGAGAAAGTACAGTGGTCTAATTTTCATCAGAATAGTATATCTGTGCTTGGGCAACACAGATTTTACTTTATTCCATGCACACACAAAAAATCACATACAGGCCTTTTAAGACAAAAATAACAGACTCTACAAATAGATTACAAATGTTATAGTTAATTGATCTACAGTTAGTAAAAGCATGAAAAGGAAAATAATGGACGGAATTTTACATTTTAAAAGTCCTGAATAAAGGTCTGTTGTTGCTTTTTGATTCATAGAAAATTAATTTTGAAAGACATTTGTGTATGTGTTTAATAAGACAAAGCTAAACGGTGATGGCTCTGTGTGAAGGAAAACGAAGTGTTGATAACGTGAGATCCTCGTCTTTGCAGCATTTCTCGTACGAGCCTCTGCCTTTCTGCTGTTTAACATCATTTCCCACACTCAGTTGCTCTGGAAACACAGCATTAGCCTGTCAGTGTTGAAATAATGTGACGCTGCTGGAACCTTGATACGCTGTGTGCAGTGTGCTTTTGTACCTCCTGAGAGCCGAGGTATAAACAAAAGCAACGTGTGGAGCTGCAATGTCTGTGTTAAAGAGGCTAAGGATTGTGCTGTACTCTACAGTATAAAAACATATGTTCCTTTTAGGATACCTGTTTTGACGTGAATAGTTTTGATTGACCCTAACCCTAGCATAGCAGTAGCATGTAGCCCCCAGCTAGCGTTATCATTCTTGGATATTTATACAGTATATTCTAAACCTGTCCTAAAGCCTGTGTTTGCTCTTGTAGTTGTTGAACAGTGGGTGACAGAGCAGCAATTCTCCAGTGAAGTAAATAGTTTATTTTCAACAAAGGTTTCCTTGGGTTCAGTGTCACGTTCATAAGCTGAAGTTACAGCTTACAGTGAAATACGTGACACTTTGGGACCAGGTCATTTCAAATATTAACCAGTGTCTCCCTCTCCTCTCTGTCTTTTTGTCTCTCTGTCTCCCTCTCCTTAAAGACACACAGCTGACCTTGTAATTAGATAGCAGAGCATAACACATGCCGAGTGTCTAATACATGCAGAGTGTCTGACACTCACAGAGCGACTAACACTAGCAGAGCGTCTGACACTAGCAGAGCGTCTGACACTAGCAGAGCATCTGACACTAGCAGAGCGTCTAACACTAGCAGAGCGTCTGACACTAGCAGAGCGTCTGACACTAGCAGAGCGTCTGACACTAGCAGAGCGTCTGACACTAGCAGAGCGTCTGACACTAGCAGAGCGTCTGACACTAGCAGAGCGTCTGACACTCACAGAGCGTCTGACCCCTAGCAGAGCATCTGAGACTAGCAGAGCGTCTGACACTAGCAGAGCGTCTAACACTCACAGAGCGTCTAACACTAGCAGAGCAACTAACACTAGCAGAGCGTCTAACACTAGCAGAGCGTCTAACACTAGCAGAGCGTCTAACACTAGCAGAGCGTCTAACACTAGCAGAGCGTCTGACACTAGCAGAGCGTCTAACACTAGCAGAGCGTCTAACACTAGCAGAGCGTCTGACACTAGCAGAGCGTCTGACACTAGCAGAGCGTCTAACACTCACAGAGCGTCTAACACTAGCAGAGCAACTAACACTAGCAGAGCAACTAACACTCGCAGAGCGTCTAACACTAGCAGAGCGTCTAACCCTAGCAGAGCGTCTGACACTCACAGAGCGTCTGACCCCTAGCAGAGCGTCTGACACTAGCAGAGCGTCTGACACTAGCAGAGCGTCTGACACTAGCAGAGCGTCTAACACTCGCAGAGCGTCTAACACTAGCAGAGCGTCTGACACTAGCAGAGCGTCTGACACTAGCAGAGCGTCTGACACTAGCAGAGCGTCTAACACTAGCAGAGCGTCTAACACTAGCAGAGCGTCTGACACTAGCAGAGCGTCTGACACTAGCAGAGCGTCTAACACTCGTAGAGCGTCTAACACTAGCAGAGCGTCTATCACTAGCAGAGCGTCTAACACTAGCAGAGCGTCTAACGCTCGCAGAGGGACTTGGACACTGTACTGAGACACAGGAAGGTCCCGTTGGACACTGCAGGGTACGCTCAGGTCCGGTGTCACCCAGGGGCCCCACATATAACTTACAGACAGCTGGGGCCCCTGGATTTGTTAGAAAGCGTCGTCATAGTTACACGGCCAAACATCAGAGGGTGAGCAGAACAACTGTGACACTTGATACAGGACGTCTGAGTCATTAAGAACATTAGTGGGTGTCAAAGTGTCGCGTACATTAGACAAGAATGTCATTATGTCGTTTATATTTAGTGAGATATTATCTGTTACAGACACATGATTAGACCCTTACTCTATGATCTGTGTCTGACATGAGAGTGAAACCATGGTAATGTTACACAAACTAGAACTATTTTAAGATGAAACTTAAAAAAAGAGCTGTTTCTTCCCATTGTTGTATAAAAATCTGAACAAATATCATATTTTTTGTCTTGTAAGTATTGGTTACTATTTATGCATTTATTGTTGTGTTTGAATGTGTTTTTATGGTTGTAAAGCACTTTGAATTGCTTTTTTTTCATGAATTATGCAAAAACATGTACAAACACATTTTAAGTGGTTGATTGATTGTGACACACTGGCCTAATGAGCTAAATATCCAAGATTGAATAAAACACTACAGGCAAAACTAAACTCTCACTCAACATCTCACTTGGAAATTGTCCAATCTGCTCCGAAAGACGTTTTATCGCTTACCTTAATCCTCCTCATCCATAGATTTTTCTGGGACATTGTAAGTTCAAAAGCAGTTTTCTCCAAATGCATTTTTCTCCCACAGAGACATAAAGATCGGCCTTAAAGTAGCTCCTACAACAAACTTTACAATGTTCAGATCATCCAGAAGGATTTATTGAAATGTCTTTGAAAACCTGATTTATTAAAATTGAAACTCCAAACAATGACGGCAACTTTCAGTAAAATCTAGATATTTTAAAATCCCAAATCAGCTCTGTAAAGATGTTTCTATGAAATATGGCAACAAGACATTTAAACCTGGTTTTCTCAGTTTATAATACGTCCAAGTTTATATTATTTTCTATATGCAAAAATGACATGATGAAAAACTTGTAATAGTTTTTTTTCTTTTATATTTATGAAAGTAAAGTTTAGTAGAAGTTTAAAAATCATATCTTAAAAATTTAGATTTTTTTCCAATTCACCAAAGTCTCACCTAAAATAGACTCTGAATTCAAACTAAAATACAACATAAAACTCTATTTTACGTGCAGTTTTGTTTGCCTATTTATATGAAAATGCATATTTATTCCGGGCTATTCCTTGATACAGAACCTGTTTATTTAAATATTTCTTTAATGATGAGCTTGTATTATTAAAAAATATCCCATAATTCTCCCTTTTAATGATGAAAATGTGAATTCAACAGAGAAACAATGAATCAAACCACATTGTCACAAGGAAAATAACGGCATTGTTTTGGTCTGAAGGTAAATCTTTCACATCTGTCACTTGATCCGACGTCAAAAAGGCGATCTTAAACCATCTTATAACAAACGCCAGTCGTAAATCTGCTTCATGCACCGACAAACGACGACAAACTGCCAACATCTGCAGAGCGTTTTGTTGTTATTTCTTCTTACGGGGAAAACGAGGACACAGTTTAACCAAAACGTCTGCTTCTTACATGCGTTTGGACAGGCTCATAAAAAATTCAGTTTCAAGTGTTCGAGAGGCGAATTAAATTTCAAAGCGGCGCAGTTAAAAAGTAGTTTGGTCTGTGGGAGTGCGTCGCTCTCGTTTGTGCTCCGCTCTGGCTGCTTTAGCGAGAGATGGAGCGCAGATGAAATAAGGCAAAACAGCTAACGCCTCCTCAGCCCCGAACGTGCGAGAATATTATGGACCCGAGCTCCACAAAAGGGAGGAGAGACGATGGTTTACACAGGGGATACAAACGACAAAAGTGCTAAAACTATTGGACAATTTCTGGTATTTGCAAACTACAAGTAAAAACGCTGGCAGAGTGGTGCAGAATTGACCCTTTAAAAGTCCAGAAAGTCCAGAATGGAGGTGACTGGAGGCAAAATGAAGTTGACTCAGAAATTTTCAATGATTCACTCACATTAGATCTAAATTCTACTGGTGTTTGTGTCGGAAAAAAGCGACACATTTGAATTTCCAGGGTAGAAAGGTTACTTTCTATTACAAACAATGGACAGAATACAATTTTAGCCTTAAATTTATGGAATAGTATCTAATATATCTGTAGATAAAATGAAAAATTACCGTGGGCTCAACATTTCTGTTCTGTTTTTCCAGTAAAACCCATAAATCTGAATTGTTCCTTCAACAAAAATGCAAAGAGTTTATCATAATTTCTTAAACAGAGTTCATGAAACGAATAAGAAACTTTTGTTTTTGTTTTACAACATTTAAAACATGAGATGGCAAATTAAAGGCACTGCAGAGCATGTTTAAAGAAGGACAAACAAACACTCCATTTCAAACTTTTCAAACTTTTTCCAACATTTCAAACTTGATTTTGATACGGAAAGGCTCAACACCGATTTTGATATCACAATGATAAGAAAGAAAAAGATTTACTCAAACAATGCAACACCAAATAAAAGCACTTTCTTTAATACTCTGAAATCTATAATTCGATTTTGATATAGATCACGACTAAAAAACGATTCAGAAATAATCATATTTTGTGTTGTATTTGGTTTTTTTTGTATTGATACCTGTTAAAATTAGTCTTTATTTTCCATGATTTCTTATCGATTAATATCTATGTTTCAGTTCTTTAGACAAACCCTATTGCAAACTTGTGCCTTACATTTTCAGTAAATTCCAATAATTTAACGTTTATGTGTGGTATTTGCATATTCTCCCTGTGTGGGGCATGGCACCTCTTATAACCATCAAACTACACTGGTCATTTCACACTTAAGTCTCTCTCTCGTGTGGCACAATCACTGACGTCTTTGTGTTTTAGGCATCATTTTAAAAAGTCAATGTAATTTCTTCATTTATTCTCGATCATTGATATCACAGTGTCCCAGGGGTGTAAGAATCTCAAATGTAGGTGTAGCTGCGACAAGTTAATCGATTAATCGCAACTAATCGATTATAGAAATGGTTGACAACTAATTAAATAATCGGGTAATCGTTAACTGGTCCAAACACAGACTCCAAAACAAAACATTGTATGAGCTGAAAGAATTGGGTTGTATTACTTAAACAGAGCAGGAATGAGACAAAAACACACAGGAAATATGTAAATTGTGTGTTTTTCATTAAAATCCTTGTTCATATGTTAATATTCTCCACCAGGATGTCGTCAAACGCCTTCACTTCAGCTTTGTCTGGGAAAAATTGAGTAAAATTCTCATATTCAAGGATCTTTTGCGCTCGATTAATCAAAGGAATAATCACATGACTAATCGAATACCAAAATAATCGTTGGTTGCAGCCCTAAAATGTACATAGATATATTTTTAATCTCACTGCAGCGCTTGGAGGGAGCGTTATTTTACTTTTGATGAAACATGAAAGAAAAAAGAACAGAATTTCTCTTTTTCTGAGTTTATATTGTTGAACTAAAGGCAGAAAACACAGCCTCCACCTTAAGCTCCGTCTGCAGCGATTTGCAGTAGTTTTCAAAGCCGTTATGAGAAATCACATCCGCTCTGCAGCAAAATCCCTCTTTTCCTCCAGACCCCTGCAGTAACGCATGGACTGCTTTTGAGGAAGTGACAGCCAAAGAAAAAAACGAAATAAATACAATCTGTTGATACTGTATGTATAAAGCTGAGAGTGTAGCATAAATATTAAAATAGTCGTTCAATTCGCCACCATTTGAGAATATGTGAGCTTTAACTGATTGATTTTATACTTTAGAAATGTAAATTAGATGCTTTAACAACTATATGAACATGAACATTATACTACGGCTTTCATTTACATTTATACTTGGTGGAATATCATGTCAAGTAATGCACACTTAATTGCTATTTTACGGGCAATACAGTCATCTTATCTTATTTAATCAATACAAATCTCAAATTTTAGAATGTTTTTCCGGGCAAATCCAAGAAAATAATTAATTCCAACCATTAGGTGTCAGAATTGTAAGGAGTAAAATGCAACAACGTTTGACTTAATGGATCTTAATGTTACTAAAAGGAAAATTATTATGCATGTTTATATTATTATTAGCCATAATTCACCTTAAGTTTGGCATCTTATGTTTTAGAACTTCACTTTCAAAAAATCTAACATGTATCTCAGCTGTTTCCCATGGCGCTAATTTAGTTTAGGTGCCATCTACTGACAACACATTGCTTACACAAGTTAAAATATGTTATTACTCAAGGGACGGCAGGAACAGTGATCGTGTTTAGAGGCAGAAATACTCAAATACTGATGATTGATGATTGATGATGATTTAAGGACTTAAAAAAGCAGAAGATTCTCAGATAAGTGACGTCAAATATCGAGGGAGTTCAGCAGGAAGTGTTTTTGACGGTTGGAGGGAGTGGATTTTCTAACCAGGATTCATCAAAACAGCATGAATGAAGCTAAATGCACCTCCAGGCATGTTTTTGACGATGGAACAATGTTACAACAGGATTTAAAACTGTCAATTTTGCATATTTGTCCGTAAATGTTACTTAAATTAGGGGAAAATACTTACAGTTAGCTCAAGAGTCAAAATATGAAATTATACAATGAAAAGTATAATATTTCTGACTTTATTGACTCCCAGTGGTTGGAGTGAGTATTTCTGGCCATGTCCCGCATTAGCTGAGGTGCTTTTCAGGCACGCACATAGAGGACGGCTACAGCAGCGTGTCGTGAATAGATTTATCACGCTTCCCTCACATCCACAATGGCCGGAGTATTTCCAAAGATTGACTGGCCCATGAAGGAATGTTTCAGACAGTTTCATCATTCTCGGCTGATGCCCGGTTTTTGCGCAGTAAAAGGAAAAGCCGCTTAGAGACAAGGAATGAACAGAAATAACGATGGCAAAATAAAAAACTAACAGCAGCAGAGGAAGGCAGGACACCAACGATACGCGAAAAAACAGACAATAATAATATGCGAATGATGCAAGTGAGAGGGAAATGTCCACAAGGATAAAACAATTTATACCAAAACTTTTCCGGTGGATGGGCAGCTTGTTCGAACGGAATGCTCCACAGAATAGAATTAAAGTTAAGGCAGATTAAACGTCTGACTAAAATGAGCCCCAATTCAAACTGAAGCTGTTTCTGAGCACAATTTTTAGGGATTTATGGTTAGGGTTTAAACAAAGTCCATGCTGAAGGAATATAAAGTCCTATTAAACGACACTTATTCTGCTACAGTGACTTTTTTGAGTGTTTAATCATGTTCTAACAATATTCCTATTCATCAAATATTCATCAAAAACACACCTGGAGTTGCATTTTGCTTCATTCACGCTGTTTTGATGAATCCTGGTTAGAAAATCCACTCCCTCCGACCGTCAAAAACACTTCCTGCTGAACTCCCTCGATCAGTGATGTTTTTTTTCAGATCATATATGTCATTTATCTGAGAATCTTCTGCTGTTTTAAATCCTTAAATCATCACCAGATTCATTCTGAGCATTTCTGCTTCTAAACATGATCACTGATGCTGTGTGCATCAGTGTCTCTTAAGTGATAACATAACTAAATTGTGTATAGCGCTAGGCGCCATCTACTGGCTGGATGACCTCAGTACATGTCATTGCAAATAGCTGATAAATCCTTTCATTTAGTCCATATTACACTTTTTTTTGTTTCAAAGCAAGAGATGCAAACTTAAGACACTCAAGAGCATGTTTAAAGCCTAATAACAATATGAAAAATGCAGAATATGATAATAATGATTGAATATAAGAGAGTTACAGCTTTCTTTTTAGGTATAACATGTCCTGCAGCTGATTGTGGACAAAAAGGAATTAATTAGAAAAACAACCCTCTTCAGTTTAAGAGGTTAAACTTGTATCTTGTATTTATTTCATTACAGGCGTTTTTGTGAAAAAAAAAAAAAAAAAAAGCAAAAAAAACAACAACAAGCCCTCTAACTCGGAGTGGGCCCTCTCCCCACTGAGCTTTAACTTGGGTCACCTGCTTGTCTCCATAGAGATAGATAAGTTACATCAGAAAAGTTACTTAGTGCACCTTCAAGTATTTCTGCAGTGGATCTCGAATGATTAGGAGACATTTGACTGGTTTATTTGTAGTTTTAAGAATTCACTATTAAACAGTAATTCTGTTTGAAATGACAAGATTAAAATAAAAAAAGATAAGTATTATGAATTTAAATCACGCAAACAAATAAACTGCTGATATTTTTGCAAGAAGCAAAAGCTAAAAAGTTGTTTGATAGTTTTCTTAATATCATGCTTTGTTGCTGCTTAGCATAAAAACACACACACACACACACACACACACACAGACACAGACACAGACGCACGCGCACACGCACACGCACACGCACACGCACACGCACACACACACACACACACACACACACACACACACACACACACACACACATTTACACAGAATGAGATAAAGTAAATAAATAAGTCGCGCCGATAAGACTCTGGAAAGAGGCAGAGTCAGCCACTGTAACGAGACGCTGCGGGAAAACAGACCGAGAGGAATTAAAAAAGAGAGAGTGTAAGATAAGCAAGAGGGAGAGAAGGGAGGAGAGGAGAGAGAGATACAGAGAGGGAGAGAAAGAGAGAGAGAGAAAGAGAGAGGGAGAGAGGGGAGGAGAGGAGAGATACAGAGAGGGAGGGAAAGAGAGAGCGAGAAAGAGAGGGAAAGAGAGAGGGAGAGAGGGGAGGAGAGGAGAGATACAGAGAGGGAGGGAAAGAGAGAGAAAGAGAACAAGAGAGGGAAAGAGAGAGAGGGGAGGAGAGGGGGAGAGAGAGGGAGGGAGAGAGAGAACAAGAGAGGGAAAGAGAGAGGGGGCAGAGTGAAACAGAAAGAAAGAGAACAAGAGAAGGAAAAAGAGAGAGGGAAAGAGGGGAGGAGAAGAGAGAGAGAAACAGAGCGGGAGAGAGAGAGAGAAAGAGAGAGAGAGGGAGGGAGAGAAATAGAGAGGAAAGAAGAGAGAGAGAGAACAAGAAAGAGAAATGCACAAAGAGAGTGTGAGAGGGGAAGATGGGGGAGAGAGAGAAAGAGGGGAAAGATCAGAGAGAAAAGAGAGAGAGAGAGAGAGAGAGAACAAGAGAGGGAGAAGAGAGTGAAGAGGGAGAGAGAAATAGGGAGGAAAGAAGAGAGAGAGAACAAGAAAGAGAAATGCAGAAAGAGTATTAGCAAGAGGGACCTCAAACCCTTGTTATTTTTCTAATTATGACTTAGTGTGGTGGGAGGGCACCTGGTGCAAATATTTATCATAGTTTTACAGCCATGCATACATTTGAAATGACAGGAAGTAGTGCTGAGTTCCCTCTGTGAAGTCATCAATAGGTGACGTGCCGTTGAAAATACAGGGACAATTTTCACTCAACTGACACATTTTTCTGACAGTTTAAACAATCCTTCGACAAAATAAAGGAGTTACCAGGTATTATTTATTGTCAATTCCTAACTAGTGTGTGATTTATATGGATTTTGGCCCTTGTTTACAGCATGGTTGCTATGGTAACAGTTGTGGAATTACCTCCGTCTATGTCACACATTTGCAGCTCATGTCCAACCAGGAAGCAACATTATAAACTTTACGAAAATTGTCACACTGGAGACAAATAGACAAAATGTTGAGTCAAATCTTAAATATCATCATGTTCACTGCGTTTTAGTGAATTGTGATGTCAAACCTGTTACATACACTTTAAGGTGAGACACTGCAGAATAGGAGTAGGAAAATACTTACATTTAAGAAATGTATCCTGTCGTTTACGCACATACATATAAGAAAATGATATATATATATTACATTTTATTTTACCTTTACCTTTTTTTACCTTTCAATAATAATATTACATCAGAAATAAGGTATTTTATGTGTAAAAATGGCCAAAAATATCCATATCTGGGACATATAAACCTGAAAAATGGACAGAACCAGGTTTAAATTTCTTGGTTTATTTTATCCACATAAGGGGATTTTTAATTTCTTATTTAATTTTTAAGTAAACTAGACTCGACTGTCATAAAAATTCAAACTTCACCTCATTTTTTTACTTCAATAAATCCTTTTTAGAGTTAGATATAAAAAAAATCCCTCTGTATGTTTTGTCAAAATCTTGTTGAGTCCAAGATTGTACAGTTTGGTGTAGGAGCTACTTTAAGGCGGATCTTTGTGTCCCAAGGAGAGACAAAAAAGTGGATTAAATGGAAGAATAAAACATTTTTAAGAGCAGATTGGACAAGATTGTTCCCACATGAAAGCCGATATGTCGAGAGAGCAAACTGACAAAAAAAAACAAAAAGAAAAAAAAACAAAAAAGTTTTGCCTTAAATCTTTGTTATCATAAATGAAATTGTGGACGCATTTCTCGTTTTTCGCCGCCAGACTAACCGTGTATTCTCGCTGTCTTCCTCTCCAGTCTTCCTGCGTGTGCTGTGTGCGCTGGCTGCCCTGCTCCACAGCGCCTCGCCCTGCCCTCCTCCCTGTCACTGCTCCCCCGATGGGCTGGAGGTGAACTGCGGAGGGCTGGCTCTCTCCTCTCTGCCTCCTCTGCACCTGCTGCCCCTGGGGAGTCGCTCGCTGCTGCTGGCCAACAACAAGCTCTCTGCGCTGGGAACCTCCGCCTTCGCTAACCTCTCCTCTCTGGAGGTCTGCACTCCACGCTCTGCTTTCTGTTTATAGTCGGTGAAATGTTTCCTGGTCTAAGGCTTGAACGTATCGTGGATGGCAGCCGCGTGCCTTCGCCCACTGAGTTTCCCTGAGGACAGAAAGTAGAAAGACTCGTGCTGGGAAAAGTGCAGAGAGAGATGACTAAGGGAGGCTAGAAAAGTTTACAAAAAACAGTAAAAAATAACACTACCTATCAACAGTGCTCCGTGTATTTTGAGTGCTGTCAATAAATACGCACTGTTTTGTAAATAAATATGAACAAATACAACTTAACTAACTTTAAAGGGGACATATTATGCAGTGTTTTCCTTTGATTGATTCCTGTATGTTGGCGTTAATCCTGTATTGTCCTGCAATTGAAGCTCGAGTGCTCAGAAAGTTCTTGTTTGCACTTACGCCCTATCCCCGCCTGCATCCCTGTATTTAGATGTGATTATTTAAAACATAAATAAAAATATGACTGAGTGATAGATACGTATAGGTTTTTAAATGTCACATAGCCACTTTTCAAAAACAAAAACACGTAAATGACAATGTGGTGCCTGTTACAGTGAAATGTCACTATTATCAGTTGTGTAGTTTTGAACAGGAAGTCATTGTCAGTACCAATGTCAAAAGTCACCAGTTTCTACTATTAAGCCATTTTAGATCTTGCAGTTTACAATGAAAAAAATGCTAAATGAATATCTATGTTACAGTGCAATACTAAGTACCAGAAAAAAGCATATTATGTCTCCTTTAAGAGCTCAGATCAAAGTCATAACTTCATCTAAAAATGTGACCAAATAAAACCAACCAAGGCTTGACACGTGGCTAATTCAAGACTGAATCATCTATAAACTGAGCAATCAATATCAACAGCAACGCATGGAGGTTCATCTTGCAAAGAAAAATAAAATTCCCTAAAATTAAACCTGAACAGGCTCTACCTTAAGCCCAGCTCCACCTGCTCCATCATGAGAAGATAAACACTTGTGTCTCTGTCTGCACGATAACTCTGGTTAAACACAGGTTTAGGTGTGATTGTGGGAACTTTTTCTAAATAGTAAGCGCACAGGCTGCATACGGTTCCTTTAATGTATTTAATCAAACAAAACACACGAGCTAGGTAGAAAATATCATGAAAAAGACGATTAAGACACATTCAATTTGATGTCACTAAATGAAGCATCAAATATATGCATTTAGAGCTTGGGATTGAATGTCAATAAACAACGGTTATTAGCTAAATCCGCCACGTTTGAAGAAGCGTGCAAAACGTGTAGAAGAAAACATTCACAAAATGGAAAAAAATTACATTCAGACTCAATTTGAGAAAAAGACAAATTCAACAAACTTGGGACTAATTGGGACAAATATGACAAACTTAACTTTAGGACTAGGAATTTATGTTTTATGTATATATCATGTTCTTACTTTGTTTCGTCTTGTTTACGCTTTTTAAATACTGAAAAATGGGTTTAAATAAGGCTAAATGTCTCTGTGGTATATGACAATCTCTACAAATGGTGTGCGTTTCAGGAGCTGGACCTCTCCAACAACTACCTGGATAATTTACCAGGAGGATTATTCCGAGACATGTCCAACCTGACGCGCCTCACTCTGCATAACAATTCACTCACGGGGATGGACAGGGAGCTCTTTCAGGTACGTGCTCGACTCCAGAGACAATCATCACGACACGAGTGCAGTGCATGTTCTACTTCACACTGCGCCGCAATCACTATCATCATCAGGGAAAAGGGTTTGTATCCAACGCACTTTATTGTCTGTGAATGTAAATAATAAGAATACTGTGATTTACATTTTGATTATGCATTCGGCAGCAGTGGATAAAGTACTGAACCTTAATACTCACGTTAAAACACAGTTACAGATTGTATTTAAAGGTGCTGTACCTGATTTTTACCGTCTTTTTGAAGCTTTTTACAGTGGACCACATGTATTTCTGACATACTTAATGCATTCTGAGCATCCTAAGTATTCGTTGAGATGAGTCTCCAAACGTTTTTAACAATTTTTAAAGCCCAGAGCTTTAATTTGTCAACAAATTAATTAAATGTGTCAATAAATAGTTTGAAGAACAGACAAAACAGATTTTTACTTTATTACATGGAAAAAACAGGTACAGCTTCTTTAAAAATACTACTAAAAATACAACTTACTTTTAAATGCAACTTTAGTGGCCTTTTAGAGCAGTCTTTTTTTAATATAAAAAAAAAGAAATTACACAATTACAATTACAAACAGTTTAAAACTGAATTAAGTTGTTTTAATCCACAATCTGCATATTCTCTTACTGAATTAAAGTTTAAAAATCTTCTCAAAATGTAGAAATTCCTCAAAAAATTAAGTAACTTTCCACTCCTGACAATGGCATGGTATTCTACTAAAGTTAAAGTATAATACAGTATAATTCTCTGCATTTGGCTCATCTTTGCCTCCAACATGCACTCCTATTATATTTTCAATCTTTTACACCAGGTTTATCTTTTCAGTCAGTTTTGGAAACGTAAACTAATTATTGAATGTATTACATCAGGGATTAACTTCAAAATATCACAAAATCTTAACAATTCAGATGATTTTGGAAAATGAAAAGCACTCAGACACATGTGAGTGACATCAGAGCTGCTTTAAACACATTTAATGTTGTATTTTACATTATTTGTTTGTTATAGGAGATAATATGACATCAATCTTTGCATTTTTGATTAGGGGAAAAATACAGATTTGTAGGTTTTACTGGATAAATACTCACAGAAATGTTGAGCCCACAATAGTTTCTCATTTATCTACAGATATAGTCCATACTTTATTATTTATTACTATTTTAAATCTAGAAAATAGTATATTCTCCTTAATCCATCATAGAAAAGCATAATATCTGGCTTTTCTACCCTGGAAATTCTAGTTTGTTGTCTTTTTCCCCACACAACGACACAAAACCGTTAGTAGTTAGATCTAACGTGAGCTAATTATTGAAAATATATTAGTCAGCTTCATTTTGCCTCCTGAATTTTGATGACATAGCATTTTAAAGGGTGTATTGCTCAGCACCTAAACCCATCCTGTCTATTGGCTAAGCCTCAATAAAAACATCACTTGTGCCTTTAATTGCACAGTTTAAGTCCACTCTGTGCTGGACACGGGCTTTATGGGGTCACAGATTTTGGCTGCGGTTTTCTGTATTGACTCGGTTGGTTTGTCCAGGGTTTGGGCGGACTCCAGAGCTTGGACTTGTCCTTGAACGGGCTGTCGTCGGTCCCTTTGGGGCTGCTGGACGAGCTGCAGAGCCTCAGGTGAACACACACTTCTCACAAATCCTCCCATCGCCGCTTTTATTATCGAGCGTCTGATAAGCACCGACCAGCGACGGGACGAGAGCTGCCGTGGGGAAACAGCAGCCGATCCCGAGATTACGCCACAAATACTGTACTTTCTGTTGTTATTCCTCGTAAATATCCGTCTTATCTTCATTTGCATACGGGCTTTTCTAGCAAGGGTTTGGGTTACACTGAAAAATGAGTTTATAGATGAGCAAAAACGTCTTGCTGTCAGGATTTTAATGTTAATGTCAGATGTTTTGACTATTTATTTGACAGAACTATATTATTTTACTTCATTCAAACGCTTTCTGACTTGTTTCTTACGTCTTACTTCATGTCAAATTATCTGCCAATGGGTTAAGATCATTTCACTTACCCACTGGCAAATACATTTTCTTATTTAAAGCTAAACTGTCGCAGAAATACCTTGAAATAGAGCTGCAACAAACAATTATTTTGGTAATCGATTAGTTTGTCGATGATTTCTATAGATTAATCGATTAGTTGTTTAGATCGCAAAAGGGCTGTGAATGTGACATTTTTTCCACAAATTTGACCAAGATGAAACTAAAGAAATGCAGCTTAAGAACATCTTCATACATTTGTGTACTTATAAGATTCCTTTTTTAAATTTTGGGTTAATTGCTGCTCTGTCTCAGTCATAAAACCTCATCAGCTCATGTACAGTACAGAAAATGATTATTCGATTACTAAATTAGTTGGCGATTATTTCAGTAATCGATTAGTTGTGATGAACTTGTTTCAGCCCCACTTTGAAACCAGAGAAATATTCTGCATCACATCAGCATTAAATCTCATTGAGTCTAAACTATTCAAATCCAGATAAAATTCTAAATACAAGTGATTTTAAGACAGGCTGGATTTACATTTTTTGCAATGTAAACATGGAAATATCATTCAGTCTATTTTTTATTTCACAAACAACTGCTTTCACATTGAATTAAGTAAATTACCTTTTCATGAACAGGGAGAAATAGTCAGGCCTTTTACAGATATATTTTTGTAATAATTGCAGACCTGTCGAGATAACAAATGTACTTTTAGAGATAATATCATGATAAACAATAATAATGAGACTAGTTTTTGCCACTGATAAAGTAACCCTAAAGCTGGATAATCCCAAATAAAGTCAATCTAAATGTGAAATATTGTTAAAAATATGAGCTACTATAAATAAATAGCAGAATGAAATACTTTTTAGTTTGTTGGTGCCGAAAATGAGTCGTAAAAGTAACTTATTTCACTCTCTGTAATTCAAATCTAATCAAAAACAAGGAAAACATTCTCCAAACTCCTATTTAAAGTTATTTTTATCATGTACTGAACCATAAATCGGTATAGTATTTATTGTGAAGGTCTATTTGTCACAGTTATAAATGTGTTGTAAACCTCATTGAAATGTAAAAGCTAAAAGTCATTCTTAGATGATGCTTGATGTAAAAACAACGTCCTGGTTAATTACTTCCCTTAAATGGATGCGTATTTTGGCAGATTTGACCTCTTTCTTAGTTAGTATTACTTGATTTAAGTCGTTTCTGCTCATTGTTTTTCTGACTTGACACACAGAAACTAAAAATGCAACGAAAAGCTAAACAAACGTGACTGAAAGTGATAAAATCGTGACAGTGAAGTGTCAGAAACGCAACAAAAAACGTCCTAAACACGAGTTCAAACGACACAAACATGACTAAAAACACCACCAATGCAACTAAAAGGCACAAAAAATGCATCTGTAAGCGGCATAAATGTGACCAAGAGTGACAAAAAACAAAACACAGAAACTAACCCTTGTTTTTATGTGTCCATTAGTCTGTCCTGACTGAAATAAGATGAACAAACGCGTGCATGTTCTGTTCAAATACAGTACTTCAAACTGTAATAGTAACTGTAAATCGTTCTTAATTATTTCTTAATTATTTCAGGCGGTTGTCGCTGGCAGGAAACAGACTCCACGCGCTGGAGAGAGCAGCCTTTGAGCCTCTGGTGAACCTGCAGCATTTGGAGCTGGGGCAGAATCCCTGGGAATGTGACTGCAACCTCCGAGACTTCAAGCACTGGATCGAGTGGCTCCTGTACAGAGGTGAGGATCTACAGACGTGCTTCTGTCTGTGTTCTGGTGTGTTTAAATGAGAACGAAGCAGGCAAAATGTCAATTCAGTTTAGAAAGACTCAAACAAATGCTTTAGAGTGATATTTATTATGATATGCTGGTACACAGGATAGAAATTTGGTTTAGCTCCACTAGGTTGGTACTAAAATTTGAAGATTTCAAAATTTGCAGTGGAGTGTGCCATTTTATTTCTGTGGAAATAACGTAACTAAAAACGTAACTAAGCGACACAAACTTGACTTAAAGTGACAAAAATGCAACTAAGAGTGACAAAAAACGCAACTAAGTGGCACAAACTTGACTAAAAGTGACAAAAATGCATCTAAAAGCAGCACAAACTTGACTAAAAGTGACAAAAACGTGTCTAAAAGCAACAATAGCGAGACTAAAAGTGGCAAAACCGCGACTAAAAGAGTCAGAAGATGTAACTGAAAGTGACAAAAATGTGACAAAAACATGGCAAAGAACGACCAAAATGTTCTGAACCATGTGATTCTTATATTTGAATATCAGTTCATTCTTTTTGTCAACTCTCCTGATTGTGCTTAAAATGTGTACTTTAACAGAATCCCATTATTAAAACATAAATCACAAATCTAATCGCAAAACTGGCCAGAAACATTGCAATTAGATATTTTCCCCAAGCCTTACAACACGCTGTTTCCCGTCTTCCTAGACATTCATTCAAGGCCGACCTCTCTATTATCACACACAGTACAAACACATGATGTCCCTGTGCTGTTGAAAGACGTCGGGTCATGCTCTCTACAGTCTTTGTAACAGTCCATGAGTGGTGAGTGTGCACACGCTGTGAATCGCTCAGATAAGCACCGCGGCTGCTCTGTGCTCTGTTCATGTGTAAAATCTACATTCACCTCGCCGCCTCGGGCCTGAGCTGCCCCGCTAACGAAGCAGCGCTACTTTTCATCTGCTCCTCACTCCACACTGTGCCACATCAGCCGCACTTCTAACGCTTTAAAGGGGACATGTCGTGCAAAATCAGCTTTATTCTGTTTTTAATCTTGTTACAATAGTGTTTTCTCATCATGGCAAACGAATAAAAAGCACGTGTTTCAGAGTGTTTTTGTCGCTTGTAACAGGTTTTGTCACGTCTGTCCCACCTCTAGTTACGTTTTTGTCAGGTTTAGTCACGTTTTTGTTATTTTTAGTTGCATTTTTGTCCCTTTTAAGTCACGTTTTTGGCAAATTAACTCACGGTTTTCACTCTTTATCATGTTTTTAGTCACTTTTGGTCACATTTTTGTCACTTATAGTCACATAGTCGTGTTTTTGTTACTTTTAGCCATGTTTTTGTCACTTATTAGTTACGTTTGTGTCGATTTTAGTCACATTTTTGTCTTTAAATCATTGCGTTTTTTCCACTTTCAGTTGCGTTTGTGTCGCTTTCAGCCAATTTGTTGTCAGTTTTAGTTGCGTTTGTTTGTCACTTGTGTCGTGTATTTGTCATTTTTAGTCATGTTTTTGTCACTTTCAGTTGCATTTTTGTCATTTTTAGTCGCGTTTTTATCACTATTACTTGCGTTTCTGTCATTTTTAGCCAATTTGCTGTGTGTTTATATCACTTGTAGTTGTGTATTTGTCATTTTTAGTAGTGTTTTTGTCACTTTCAGTTGTATTTTTGTCAATTTGAGTTTGTGTCGATTTTAGTCACATTTTGTCACTAAATCATTGCGTTTTTGTCACTTTTTGTTTTGTTTGTCGTTTTCAGCCAATTTGTTGTCAGTTAGTCAGTTAGTTAGTTAGTCTAACAACAGTCTGTTAGTTGCATGTTTTTGGCACTTGTAGACGTGTTTTTGTCACTTTTAGTCACGTTTGTGTTGCTTACAGTTACATTTTTGTCAGTTTGGGTTGTGTTTTTGTCACTTTTAGTTGAGCTTTTGTCTCTTCTGGTCATATTTCTTCACATTTTGTTGCTTCTATCAGATATGTATTAACAAATCTAAAGTACAGGGTTAGCAGTTTTTGTACAGAATAAAACAGTATAGCTTTTTGTTTGTGGAGGAAATTATTGCACTTAAAACATTTGTGGCCTTTGCGATTTACAAATTGCGTCCATTCAATCGAAATAAAATAGTCATCATAACAGTCGGACCAATAAAAATGTTGTTCAACTAAGACACTATTGACCATTAATCGACTAAACGAAAGATTTACTGATCCTGCCAAGAAAACACAGAGAGAACTAGCAGATACGAAATGTCATATTTACCCTGTAACCGGTACATATGATCAAACAAGTTAATAAATACTACGCAGCTGTGCAGTAAGAGTCACTTTATACATAAATGTGGTTGTTAGAGTTCACAAATGTGCCGGAGACAGTTGCACACAGTGACAGAGCTGTTGGCAAAGGGATTTCACTTGTCACAGATGAAAGCGTCTACATGTTAAATACTTAATCATCTCTACACGCCTCCGCCTTTATCTCAGTGTTCTGTCATTTTGTGTATCCAAGGGCACACAGATCAATAGCTTTGTAACTGCCTGCCTGCAGACGGCAGGTGAAAAAAAGGCTTAGTAGTCGTGTTTTGTCTGCGGTGAACAGATTTTTAGGTTGGTACTAACATTTGAGGAAATGTACACAAACATGACTAAAAGTGAGACAAAAACGTGACTATAAGTGACAAAAACACAACTAAAAGCGACAAAAACGTGACTAGAAGTGACAAAAAAGTGACTACAAGCGATAAAAATGCAACTAAAACTGACAAAAACGTCACTACAAGCGACACAAACACAACTTCAAACGATGCAAACGCGATTTAAAGCAACACAAACATGACTTAAAGCGACACAAACATGACTAAAAACGACATAAATGCAACTACAAGTGACAAAAACGCAAAACAAATGTGACTAATAGTGACAAAAACATGACCAAAAGTGACAAAAACATGTCAAAATGTGACTAAAACTTATTAAAACTGACAAAAGCACAAATAAAGGTGGCACAAATGTGACTAAAGGTGACATAAAGTTACAAAAAGCGACTAAAACTGACAAAAGCATGACTAAAAATGACAAAAACTGATAAAAACACAAATAAAGGTGGCACAAACGTGACTTAATGTGACAAAAACATGACAAAAAGTGACCAAAATGTGTGATTTAGTTAAGACTCTCATACTTTAAATGTGTAGGTGTTCTGTCTGACTTTCAAATATGTGACGTCGAGAGGCCTTATTTTGATGTGCAATATATTGTTCCATAAAATATCACGACACACGATGATACTGAAACTTGAACAATAACCTGAAAATCAAAGTAAACCCTGTTCCGAATGAACCATGTCGCAAAAGTCATGAGCTGCGAACTTATGAACAATTAAATTGTTCATAAGTATAATTTATGAGTTGTATATGTTAATCAACGTTTTTTTTTTTTTTTTTCCAACTGCTGAAATTTTAATATATTACCAAAAAATAACGCAAAGTTTGTTGGTGCAAAGAAAAGACACATGATAAATATTGAGCCCAAAAAATATTGTTCCAGCTTTCATTGTTACAGTGATAAGTCGATTTAGTAATTATTGTGAAAGGCTTATAACTGCAGTGTCACCATTGATCGGGGAAACTCTCTGTTGATTTAATAGGAAATGCAACGTTTTCACTCTTATAATACGTTTCCTGGCGAACTACGTCTAATTCAAGCACAACCAATTAATCACAACTAAGACTTAAAAGACGTTGTTGACCTGGCGTTTCCTCAGAAAAATAAACATATAGCAGCAGCATTTAGCCCACATGGATAACAAGACAAATGTATTCTTCTCCTTGTCTTTGTGTCTGTATTTGGCTCAATAAAACTCCTGAAGTGTGCGTTTGCTCTTGTAGTTGTTTAACGGTGGGTGAAAGAGCAGCTCTGACACATTAAAATGAATGGATTGTTTTCCCGCCTGAGCTCCGAGAGTGGACCTTCCCTCAGATGCAGACTGTATCTAAACCAGTCAAACCGCACAAGGGCACAGCCGCCCGAAAGGACTGCCGCTTAATGAGGCTCCAAGAAGATACCCGTGTTATTAAACTAATTAATGTTCCCGCGCCTTTGTGCAACAGAGACGCTGATAATATGTAACGGAGGGTAATGTGAGATTTGCCTCTGCTCCTTTAAGCTGTGTTTGAGCAAAAACTAACCACTTAAGCTAAATACACAGAGACTGTCATTCCACAGTTTCCATCATTCATCGAATTTATGTCAAAAATGTCACCAAAAACATACCTGGAGTTGCATTTAGCTTCATTCAAGACATTTTGAAGGATGTTGGTTTGAAAATCCTCTCCTCTCCGAGCATCAAAAGCACTTCCTGCTGAACTCCCTCGATCCGTGACGTTTTTTCAGATCATCTACTTCACTTATCCGAAAATCTTCTGCTGTTGTAAGTCCTTAAATCATCGCCAGACTCGTTCTGAGCATTTCAAAACACAATCAGTGCTACTGCTAGCTTGACAGTAGCATCTCTCCAGTGCTAACACAACTAAATTGTGTATAGCATTAGGCGTCATCTACTGGCTGCATACATTCAGTAAATGTCAGGCCAGACTGCAGAGAAACTTGTTCATATAGTGCATAATCAAATGTAATTTAATTTTTTTCCCAAAACATGAGATGGAAAATTTAAGTTACTCAAGAACATGTTTAAAGGCTAATAACCATATGAAAAAACTTCAACGAATATGAAAAACACATGATATTTTTCCTTTAAAACGAGTTTGCAAAGAACGTTTTATAACATTTCTTTTTAGATATCGTACCTGCCGTAGTCACACTAAAGTCAGCCGTCTTTGATGTTTCTACACTAATCTCTTTGCTCGGGGTTATAAACAGTTAAACAAACATGGGGCTCATATTTATATATATTTATGTAACTTAAAAATATATGTTTTAAGAGCTAAAGAGACATTATAGATGTAGTTAGTGTTGCTGCTGTAGTAAAAGACCAACGTTTGTGCACTTGACTTAAACTTTATCGACCAGTGCTGCTAATAGCCCTCATACACTGTCAATCCCAATCACACCATAATCTAAAACTTAATCTGAAACATAAATAACCTCATAATCATAATCACCTTCGTACTATAGTGAACTGCAAAAAATATAAATGCAGCGTAGTTTAAAATGACATATTTAGAAGTTTTATCTGGATTTGAGTAGTATTGACAATAAAGAGACGTAATTGCTTTTGTGATGCAGAATATTTCACTGGTTTTAAGTTATTTCTGATTGATCATGCAACAATTTATTTTAAAATAACGGGTAAGTGAAATGATCTTAACCCACTGGCAGAAAATTTGTCTTGAAGTAAGAAGTAATATATTGAAACAAATCAGAAACCGTTTGAAACAAGTCAAACAATGTAGTTCTATCAAATAAATACTCTTAACTAATCATAAAACGTGAAATATCCTGAAATGTAGGGCTGGAGTTGAAGATTTTGGTCGACTAAAGACATGCCCTATCGACAGATTAGTCGACTAAAATGGTATGTGGCAAAAGCTATACAATCTATTTAGTAACTCCATGTATCTGACCTAAAGTGCTCTCAAAAGACCACAACTGCACAGAAGTTTAAGCAAAAACAACTAATTCTACAGAAAAGTACTAGGAAACAGTGTATTTATATGTTAGAGATCATAATTCACACAAAAATCTTCAGCTAACTCTCACTTTATCTTCTCTTTTTTGCTGTTGTTCGATAAAAAGCCTTTTAATCCAAATAAAATAATCAGTCGACTTATAACAATGTTGGACGACCACCATCAACCAATTAATCTAGTGTTCCCCAACCAGTGGTACGGGGACCCCAAGGGGTATGTGAGCATTTACCAGGGGGTAACGTTTCAGGTTTTAAAAGAAGATGAAATGTACTTTTATCTGAATAAAAAAGTGTTATTTGTGGTAAATTTTGCATCTGTTTGGAGTATCTTGGCTTATAAATGTCATTAAAACAAAAATATAACAGTAATAATTGACAATATGTGACAACTAAACCCATTAATTTGCCTGAAACTCAAATTAAGGGGTACTCTAGAGCCTTCATTTTCAACCAGTGCGCCAGGGAACACTAGTGTGCCTTGAAAAAATATCAAATTCACAAGATGTAATTGACTAGTTTACTTTTTTTGGAATGTCCAGAGCAACTACTGCATCAAAAAAGAATGCAAATCCATCACTATTCCAAATTTAAAGAGCTAGACAGTTGCACACATTATGTGCCTCATTATATACCATATTTTCCCTAAATATATAAATAAAAGTCTTTTGTAACGTTTTAGGAGTATTTGGGGTGCCGTGGTATCGTTTAAACCCAGAAAGTGTGCCACAACTCAAAAAAGGTTGAAAAACACTGCTCTAGACTGTCAGAAACAGTTTAGGGGTACTCGAGACAAAAAAAGGCGGGAACTACCGGACTAATCGACTAAACGACTAAAGGATCACAGCCCTACAAAAATCAAGACATTTTTACTCATCTATGAATGGATTTTTTGCATCGTGGGAGGTTTTTTTTGTCTTTTCCGTCCACAGCCACTGGTGCTGAGAAAAAGCAGTCATGCCATCTCATAAATTATTGAGGCTTAGTTGGTACTATCTCCAACTTAGTGTAGCGAGCGGAGCATACTGTGTCTGTGTTCACTGATGTATGACTCATCCAGTGTTGGCAGAACCGGCCCCCTCTCGCTCTCCTCTTCTGTCTTTCTCTTTCTCTCTGCTCCGTCCTTTTTCCGTTCGCTTATTAATTCAGAGAGGCTTAGACCTGAGTGACCGCTGTGAGTGTACTGTGATATTGAAAGTAAATATAAACGGTAAGAAACTGAAGGAAAATGTGAAAGGGAAGGAAAGAAATTGTTTGAAATCTCGATAACTTTGCACAATTACTTCTATATTGTCAAGATGATTCTGTAGAGAAAGTATAGAGCGAATATATATTTTATTTTTTATGTGTAATATTTGATTAGTAATGTTTTAGAAAAGTGCCTTTGCTCCAGGTTTTGTTGGAAAAAGGAGTAAACTTGTAATTCTGCAATTAATTGAATTTTCGATTACAACATTTATGTAACTGAATACAGTCATAATTGAAATCATGATTAAATATACTTTATTGGACAGCCAAATACAAAATTCTGTAGGCATGCAGGTATGTTAAATATCTTTAGCTGGAAGTCAAAAAATAGGAAATTTGTTTTAAAATAAATACAGCTTTTAGTATTTAAAAGAAAAAGAAAAAACTGTTGCTTGATTGCCTTGGCTGTGTAAGTTCTAAGACAGTGTTTCTTCCATAAAGCTGCACAATTTGGGGAAAAAAACAAATAATTCCTTTTCTCCTAACCAGTGTTATGATTTATGTTTTAAATTTAAGTTCCTTTTTAAACATGTCCAGGAGAACTGACAAAAAGACTGATTTGGCTCTAAGTAAGAACTCTATTATCGCGGCGGAGTGCAGTGGCCTCATTTTTGTCACAAACTCCTGCTTTAGTGCTTTTACAATATTCTATTTGAGGGAAAGGACAACATTTACTAATTTACAACAACAAAAAAGTCCAATACCCCAGCTTTAACTTGAAAATATGCAGTCCGGTTCCAAAAGTTTGCATGTGTGGCCTTTCAGACTTGAGCCAGAAGAAGATCTGAGCTCAAAGAAGAGAGGTTCACACTCAAATAAGTAGGTTTGTGTGAGTTTGTGTCTTCTCCGTTCGTACACTTCCAGTAAGAATTCATTGTCATATTTTATTAAGGAGACTATAAATGATCTTGAACTAAAGGCTCTACTGCAGCTGTTGGATTTTACCTATTCTTTTTGCCTTAAAGGAAAAGTATTCTGCATTTTTCATATTTCTGTTAGCCTTTAAACATGCTCTTGAGTGACTTAAATTTGCCATCTCATGTTTTAAAACAAAAAAAAGTTTCTTATTCATTCTGTGACAGGCGTTATCAATCGGTATGAGGTTACACTTACTGAGTGCATCCAGTCAGTAGATGGCGCCAGTGCTGTATACAATCTAGTGAAGTTAGCGCTGAAAAGACGTAATTGTGCGGATTTTCTGCAGCAGTTATCGTGTTTAGAGGCAGGAATGCTCAGAAAAGGTTTAGCGATGATGTAAGGACTAAAAACAGCAGAAGATTCCCTGATAAATGACGTATGAAGTCTGAAAATACATCAGAAAATCACGGAAATTCAGCAGGAAGTGTGTATGACGCTCGGACGGGGAGGATTTTCTAATAAAAATTCCTCAAAACAGCGTGAATGCAACTGAATGCTACTTCAGGTGTGTTTTTGATGACGGAACATTGTTAGAACATGGGTAAAATCTCATAAAAGTCAGAATATGTGACCAAATCTAATCACAATCGCAATATTTGACATAAAATACACCTCCTTATTGTTCAACTTTTATAAAACCGTAATTTTGACTCTTGTTTCTATTCTGTCAGGAGGGAAACTGGACGCTGTGGAGTGCACGCTGCCCAAAGACCTTCGCGGGCGGGACATTCGATCCGTCCCGGTGGAGATGTTCAACTACTGCCTGCAGCTGGAGGACGAAAACGGCGGCGCGGACGGCTCTCGTAGCGGCGGCTCCCCCTGCAGCCGCAACAACCCCAGCGGAGAGACGGCCCAAAGTGACAACAATGAAGAGTCTTCTCCCTCGAGCGCCGGGGGAGAGGGCACGTCCGATTGCGTCCGAGCGCGGTACCGGCCCGTGAGCGTGCGCAGGGCGATCGGCACGGTGGTGATCGCCGGAGTGGTCTGTGGGATCGTCTGCATCATGATGGTGGCGGCGGCGGCGTATGGGTGCATCTACGCCTCACTCATGGCGAAATATCAGCGGGAGTTGAAGAAGAGGCAGCCGCTCATGGGTGACGGAGAGGCGGACGGCGAGGACAGAGAGGAGAAACAGATCTCCTCGGTGGCTTGAGGCGGCGAAAGGGGAGGGAGGCTCGTGTGAAAATTGGAGGGGTAATACTTAAAGGGCTCAAGAGGAGAGAGATGACAACGCTTTTATCAATGCACCAACACAGTAATGGTAGCTTTAGCTCACAGCTTTTATTGATTTGTTGAACTCATATTTTTGTCAAGTAAAAGGTGCTCTATTGCCTTGTTTCCACTGGTTTGCTTTGGAGTGGATTGGGATGGTCTGAAAGTGTGTCTGTCACGGTTTAAGGGGTCCAAAGAAACCCTGAGAAGCCTAGCGTCCAAAGCGGTCTGGCTCTTAGCACGAGATGATTGGACAAGAGAAAACGCAGGCAAAACAAGACGGCAAAAAGCAGCCATATACAGAAAATAATAATCTGTCAAGAAACGCTGACCTGATCTTGTTATAAAACGTCATATTTGCAGTGATACTAACTTATATGTTGAGGCCACATGCTTAGCAAAATGAAGCTAGCAACATTAGCAACAACTGTTTCCTGTTTATGGATGGAAGTCAGGCACATTAAAATATCATATTTCCAGTACTTAATGCATTTAACATTGTCCAAACCCAATCTATTGTATAAAGAGACGTTAAAATGAGACAAAGAGACGCAGGGAAGGGAAAGAAGTAGTTTTTAGCCATGTCACACGGCACACTAACTTGGAATTCCTAAACGTCTTTTTGTGAGATCGGCCTCATGATTAAAAAGTATAATTCAGGTACGATTTACCTTTTATTTATTTTTATTTATTAGAAAACATGAGCTATATTTGGGTGACGTTGGTTGCTCTCGTAGCAGAGCTTGACACACTCCGAACCATTCCAAAGCGCTCTAAAGTGAACCATCTGAGTGATCAGGGCTAGTCAGAAACGTGGCTTTTTTGGTGGAGCGTCCCCCTAAATTCCACAATATGGCATTAATCGGATATATCTTTCCTTAATCTTATTACAGGTGTTTCTATTGCTTAAATGAACTGTTACGGGAGAATTGCAGTTGTGGATTTCTTTAAAACAAGTTAAACAATAAAAATGCAGAGAGAATGAGTCTGATCAATGAGTTGTTTATTCACTGGTACCAGAGTGAATAGACGCCTTTCCCTGACATAGTGACTCTCCCTGGTCGACGGAGGTACATGAAAATCAGAACACATGCTTTTTATACACAAGACATAGGTGGAGACATAGTTATCACATCATAGTAAAAACACAAACAGATTACATCAAGACAAGGAGGAAGATTAACTTATGACATAGATGACATTTATCTAAATAAGTGAACTGGGTCAGATGGGCTCCGGCCAGGCGGAACAAACACCAGATACGACTAAGTTAAAGTTAAAGTTAACCTTAGCAATGTAGAATGAGTGAAACCCCAATTTCGGCTATTACAGAACCTTGAAAAAAAAGCCCACACGCCCCTTTAACTTGGCCTCACCTCGTTGTTCCAATGGAGACAGATAAGTTTAATGCCAGATACTTCGCAAAAGAGGGCTTAATGATTTGAGGAAACAAATATCTGAGATTTGAAAGGACAGTGACAGCAGTTAAATTAAAAAGGAAAAAATATTTGAGAGAAGACTGAAATATGCTAAACTTATACAAAAATAACATTCATTTCCAAACGAGTGAGACAAACGAGCCAGGAGGACAATGTGTTGTTTGAAACTGATCTGACTTAAATAATTGCAGCCTTTTGTGACTGCATTACGATTATACAATTGTTTCCGCATCAAAAACCTATCAAAGTTACACCTTTTAGTATTACAAATCCAATTAAATCATGTTTGTCCCGTTTACTTTTATTCCAAACTTACTTTACACAATAGTTGCTCAAATCCACTGCAGTATTTTACAGATCGTCCCTGGATCCCGCCCACAAAGCCTCCTACTTCTGCTCACTTTACATTACAGTATCCTGGCAGAGGGAAAGTGTTTTTGGCACGGACAACTTTAAAAAACATATCATTTTAGGATTAATAACACCGTAACGCAGTAAAAAGACGAGCAAATGGATGTTTTCAGGAGATTTTCAGGGATTTTCCGTACTTACAATGGTGTCAAATGGACCAATAGAAGTGGTGTATTGTGCTTTGATGGTTCTGGGTCGTGATTCTCAAACGTGTTAAATCCACATCTCTCTCCTCCTTAAAGTTGCACTGCATAACTTCTTTTGTCTTCGTGTCGACGCTACTGCATTGCCTGGAATCTTCCACAGTATGGCGTTAAACATGTAAACATGTCCGCATCGATTTAAGGACAGGAAATTGCTCAAAAATACATGCATTTTTACTTTGCGCTACTTGACGCTTCCCCACAGATTTGACATGTAAAACCTGGTGATATAGAGACTATTTTATTTGAAAAATTCTCCTAAACATTCCAGGCAGCAGAATTATGGAAATCACAACTGATAAAATATATTTCTTTGCTTTTCTTTGACCTAAATTTTGTTTGTGGAGATTTTGTTTTGCTTAGTACGGTAAAATGAAAGTAGTTTCTCCATTGTGCAGAGCTTAGCTAGCTTGTTTGTTAACCGTTAAAGGACACTTCAACTGCCCCACATTTTAGTTTTGTTTGGAGCTTTTACAGGAAAAATAAAATAATCACGCTTCAAAATGTTTTTGTCGCCTTTAGTCACGTTTTTGTTCATTTTAGTTGCGTTCTGTCGCTTCTAGTAGCATTTTTGTCACTTTTAGTCAAATTGTGTTTGCTTTCAGTCATGTTTAGTCATATTTTTGTCACCTCTAGTTGCCTTTTTGTCATTTTTAGTCGCATTTGTCACTTTAGTTGTGTTTTGTCATGTTTTTGTCACTTTTAGTCATGTTTTGTCGCTTTAAGGCATGTTTTTGTCACTTTTAATTCAAATTCTTTTTACTTTTAGTCACGTTTTTGTCCCCTTTAGTCACGTTTTGTCACTTCTAGTCATGTTTTTGTAGCTTGTTTCTGAACATGCTTTAACAAATCTAAACTGTGGAGGAAATCATTGCGCTTAAAAATTTGCGTTTTCTATTCGATTTCCATTAATTGAGCAGCCTATAGACACGTTTAATGCCATACTGTGGGACATTCCTGGTAAATCCACAACATCTCCATGGACAAAAGCAGGCGCCGCCAGCAGAAAAGTGACGTAGTGCACCTTTAACCTCTTCAAAAGCCAATGGTCCGCTCAGATCCAGGACCCAAACGTTCACCTTTGCCTCCTTTTGTTTTCTTCCGACGATTAACACGGCACTGACAAACTTTGCGACGGAGAAGTGTTAATCTCACGGAACAAGAACAATTTACAAAAAAACTACATGAAACTGGGACTTTCTGCCTACACCTGATGCTTGATGTCATGTTATCTTCAATATCCGAGAGGCCCTATTCTTTTAAACAGTGGTGAAACAGCAGCATGCTCTTCTCGTGGACTTATATTTTCCAGGCTGCCTCGACAAGTTTAACTAAAGGTACTGTTGAGACTGACGAATATTTTACCCTCAGCTCAGCGGCGACGGTTTGCTACTACGGCATGGAAGAAATATATCTAAAAGAATTCATCTGAGGACTTTAAATTCAGACTCCTGCACTTTATTTCCCAAGTATGTCTTCATTCATTCAACATTTTACTGTTCGTTTATGATGGGTTGAAAAGTAGAGGTGGGTGATATTGACGTAGAGGATTATCTCTGTATATATGTGGATTCTCCCAGTAACAAGAAGATAATTGTTTTTGCAAAATGTGTAAAATAAAAACAAAAAACTCCCCAGTGTCAATGGTTCACACACCCCAGTCTGGGAGGTGCAGGGTATCTGGATAGGGTTTTGCTAGCTTAAACCCGTCGCCAGTAGTCCCCAGTGGCCACTTCATTGGAACTGCAGCGATTAAAGCATTTTTCCCATAGAGCACAATGTAAACACAAACTGCTCATGTGTACAGCTTTCAAAAAGTCAGATGTGGCATTTTTTTTCGAATCATGAAAATTTTTTTCCGGTTCAAAATCCTTCCGTTTTTTAATCTTTAGCTTCGGCTTGCACCGTTTCACGCTGCTCCGCTCTAGCAGCTCTCGCTCTGGTTGGGCAGAGTCCGACACTGCATCAGAACCCGGAAGATCGGGCTAGCCGCTAAAGGCTAAAATGACAACATTCGCTAGCGAGCACGGCCCATAGGCTTCAACAGGCATCCTCCTCCCTGCAGGGTTGGTAATGCCCCGTTAGTTGGTTGCTGACCGCCAACAAAACGCAAAAGAAGAAGAAGAATGTATAAACATTTGCTTGTAATGTATTGGTATGGATTGACTGTAAAAGTGGCCCAAAAAGTATCAAAATATGCCCTTTAACCTTCTGCACACTAGCGTATTTTTGGCCTGATTTTAAGACAAGATAAGACATTATTTGTGGTGACTCTCCTCAAATCTGTGGAGTCAGTGCGACTGTGTTCTGACTATTTGTCAAACCGTAAAGTTCCAACATGGAACTTTAATGAGTTCAACAAGGAACTTTTCAGCAGCCAATCAGAGCAGCCGTACAGTGCCAGGCTCCACTGCCTTGTGGCGGCTCTTAAAATGTAGAAAATTCATTTAGTCTCAGCTACAATGAGTCAGTTTAACAGCTCCAGTGAATACAGTGATCTCCTGTGGCCTTCACATCAGATTTAATCCACATGCGTTTCATCCTTTTGTTTTATTTTCTCTCTAAATGGGAGCATATAAAGGGAGCATTTGTTTTCATTACGCTCCGTTCGATCAAGTGACACTCGCGCTCTCCTCCACTTGTGGAAAATCCCCCCTGAAATCAAAGTGTGTGGTGTCGCTCTCCTTCATATAACTGCTAGACAAATAAACGGTGCAAAATATCCTCATGTCTATGGCATGTACATTTTTTTAAATGTCTAAAAAGATTCTAAAATCCTCTAGTTTGCAGCTGGCTTTAACCTTTGTTTGGAAGATTACTTTTTTATTATCAACAGTTCTTACTATAGATGACATTCTCCATGTCGCTTATACTTTCAAAACACTTTCAATGTAATCTTGAAGACACGTTACATTTTAATCTCGATGTCGATACCGTGGAAAATAAACAACACTCAATACCAATTTCAATACAAAAACGCTGATGAAGAAAGATTTTTGGAAACAGTAGAATATAATTTCAAACACAAAGAAATACATTTTCTTACCATCCATTACTAGTCATTTTAAAAACGTTCAAAAAATGTCCAACTTTGTCCCATTTTTGTGATTTCCTCAAATAAGTTATCTGCATTTTTACCAACCCTTCACCAATATCACCCACCTTTATGACATAAAATGCATCTAAAAAGAGCATTTTATGATGAAGAGATTGAACTACGACGCTGCTATTTTTCATTCGTCAAACACCTCTGTATTTTAACTTCTCCCATGTATTTCTGCATCTAAATATTACTGTAATATGCAATGGAAGTTGTGTGTCATCGAGTGTTCTCATATTGTCGAGCCGTTTTCTGTCATATGTTCACTCGCTTTAACTCAACGGTTCTAGTTTTATCAGGGTGCATTCACAGCCAAAGGTGGAGAGATTTGATGTATTTTGTTATTCGAATGTCGACGTGTTGGACTTTCATTGCATATCGATCCCCTCTGAGTTTAAAACGACTGCTCCCTAAATCTCGGTAGGTTAAATGGTTATGATAAGATCTAATATATTATAATCTATGAGTATTTACCATGTTAGACCTCGTCCCAACTTTCTCAGTCGAAGTGTTTGCTGTTTTACTGTATTAAATCATATTGTACGTCTTTAGTTGTGTTATAACAAATGTGTTTTTCCATGAGAGATTTAATATATGTCCGTCTTGTTACTTTATGTTTAGCATAAGATAATGTGTCAGAGGCATAGAGGGAGTTTAGCCAAAATGTGTTTGTTATAAAGGAGATGTAGTATGTGTATTTCATGGTATCAAGAGAAAGATTTGGAATTTACAACATTAAAGGGCCTGTACCTGATTTTTCTTCATGTATTTAAGAAAATCAGTTGTGCCCAAAGACAGGTATATTGTAAAAGCAGCTCTTAGGGTGAAAATTAGACTGCTGTGTGCTGTCTGCATCTGCTTATAAAGCGTTTTATTCAAGTTTGTTCATGTTTGTTAGCTTTACAGAGCCGGTAAACTCTGCTCTGGGCTCTGAAAGCTGAAAAAAGCACTTATAAACTCATTGCGGTGAATAATTACGATGCTCAGAATGCATTTGGGAAGTGAGAATTGACTCTGGATCGCTGCAAATAGTTTAAGACAGTAAAAATCAGGTACAGCAGATCATAAATACATTTAAAGTCTGTATGACAGGTTAGATGACACATTTCACAAAAACTTAGTAAACATGATTATATTTACGATTTAACTAACATTTTGTTTGACAGTTTTTGTAAAGTTTATAATGTTACTTCCTGGTTGAACAAGAGCAGCAAATATGACATGGGCTGTGTCTGAATGTCCACACTGCTCCCTCTAGAGGGCACTAAATAGTAGTCACGCCATTTTAGTGCTGTCCAAATGTCCAGCAGGTCAAAAAATAGTGCACTCCAAATTTCCCACAATGCACCTTGAAAAGAAGTGTCCAGAGCTGGTCACTAGACCGGCCAATATTGACCGCAATGCATTGTGAGAGTCGAAAAACAACAGCGCCATTGACAGGTCTTTATCTGGACACAACAGACTGAATGAAGCAGAACGAGTTTAAACGGACTGTTGAGCCGAGATTATGAACAAAACACTTTAAACAAACCACTAGCAGCAGAGTTGCTAGCGTTAGCTGCTTACCTTCACTTCAGCTGTGAATAGATCCCAAATCTCAAGCAAAAAATTGAATAATCCAGTCTGTTTGTTTCACATGTGATCCATGATGAATAAAACAACTTATTTTTAATCCATAACTATGTGGTGGTGGATTTTACCCATATTCATAACAGAAATGAATTTTTATGGGAGTTTTGCTGACCTTTTTTACTCCCAGACGCCAGAGTCATGTGACCTGCGGCGAGGAAAAAGTATGAGCCATGTGTCCGAATTGCTCTGTCATTGAGGGCAGTATTTAGTCTGATAAAGAGTGCAGGGCTGTGGAGTGAATGAGGGGTTAGAGAAGAGGGAGGACATTCGGACACAGCCATAGTAAGAGGTAATTCTACAAGTGTTACATAGCAACGAGACTGTAAACAAAGGACAAAATCCATATAAATTACACAATAATAAGGCATTGTCAATAAATAATACCTGAAAAAAATTTATCCCCATACTTTCAATGACACTTCGCTTTTTGATGACATCACAGAGGGATTCCTTTTAGAACTAACCTCTGTTTCCTGTAATTTGACACTTTTATTTTCTTCACGAACTGCAACTTCACAAACATAAAACTATGATAAATACAGGTGACCTCCCACCAAACTAGGTCATAATGACAAAATCATCAGAACCTGTCATGTAGACTTTAAATATGGATTAATTTACAACAAAAAATATCCTTATTACCAAGTAATCCTTAATCTGGTTCTACTTAGTTGCTGTAGTAAACCAAAAATGTGTTGTAACTGTAAATAAATTAAGGTTAATTATTCCTTCTCACTTCTATTATAGTAAATTAATAGAATCACAACACACGTAAAGTCCCAAATGCATAAATCTGGATGAAATTATGTGTAAATGGTCTTCACAAGGACCGTATAAAACTATAACGACAACTAAGCACGTACTGTATTTGTTGTTGGTTTATATCTAGTTGAATCGGTCCCAGATGCGATGTTCTTGTGGGCAGTGGCTAAACTCCTGCGGGTCGTCACTGAACGTGTTGTAGTGGGTAGTTAAGCAGGCCCTGTTTTTATCGAGTCTACGTGTGTGTAAAGAAGACAGATAAATTATAGTTTGTTACTGAAAACGCAGCCGAGAACACGCCAGGTCCTTGAAAAGTAGAGGTCAGAAATCCACCGTGTGTTGTACTAAAATGATTGTGATAATGAGATGAAAATGCAATCCCTGTGTTGAATATGCATCGACTTCAATAAAACATATCACACTTTACGTCTGAGGAGAGTCGTGGTTATTCAAACATTTAACTGCACTGCAAAAACGTAATATCTAGTCGTGTTTAAAATGACCAGAATTCAGAATATTAATCTTATTTTGAGTAGTTTGGATTTAACTGCTTATGTTACGTAGACAATTTCACTGGTTTCAAGACATTTCTGACTGGTTATAAAATAATCTATCTTAAAATAAGAAAATGAATTTGCCAATGAGTGTCAAACATTCTTACCTCATTGGCAAAACAGTTTGGTTGAAATAAGAAGAAATGACCTGAAACAAGTCAGAAACACCTTTTAAACATTTAAAATAATCTAGGTCCATGAAGAAAATGCATCTTAACTATTTAAAGTTGTTGAAATGAAGATTAATACTCTGAATGCAAGTCATTTAAACTTGTCTAGAAATATTTCTTTGCAGCACAAATACAATAGAGGTGTGGACTTGGACTCCAGTCAGAGTTGAGTCTCTATTTTGATGACTTGAGACTTGACTTGATAAAATGGACTTGGGACTCGACTTGGAGCCCTGTGACTTGAGACGACTTGATGCTCCTCCTCAAAAAAGATAAATGGGTTTTAAGACAAATTTCTCTGATACTTAGATGTGACCAGGACTTTCACATTCCCAAAAATCATACAAATTGAAAAAATAGACTTTAGACTTTGTCTAACTGAGTTGCAAAACAAGGACTCTGCTTTCAATACCCTTTTCTACATTCGATGATCCAGACTTGGATGTATTTAATGACTTGAACTGACGCTGACAATTTTTTTGCACAATCCACTGTCATTTCAATGTGTTATTCAAATAGTCCACGTCATGATTGTGTCAAAGTCAGCGCGTGGTCAATTATATTACAGGCTTGACAAGCGTCTCAAAGCACACTGTTGTCATTATTCATTCACTCCACTCTCGGTGGTGCTCAGTTTCTATTGTAGCCACTGCTGCCTTGGGGCAAAAGTGAGGCTGCCAATCTGCACCATCAGCCCCTCGGAAAACCACCAATGATTCACACTCTCACCAGACTCATACTCAGCAGTGTGGGTGAAGTGTCTTGCCCAAGGACAGAACTGTTTCCAGCTGCCCCACTGTGGCTCCTGGTTTCAGCTCTGCAATTTCAAACTGACCAGGTCCAGCCCGGCTTAGCTCCCATGACCTCACGAGGCTTTGACAAGAAGGTATGGCCTTATTGATAATTCGTTGTATTTACACTGGGTTGTGGTGGTTTTAATATTTCAGTCTATTAATCTCTAGTCAGGATTGTAATGAAATGTGTCTGATCATGAGGGCTGAAAGATTTTGGTTTTGGATTGAATTTAGATTTTGATCATCTAATCTAATCTAAGCAATTTTTCAGACAAACACTGTGATTATGATTAGATTTGGGATTTACTTCTGTTTCAATAGTTGAATTCTGTTCTAAGTGCACAATAAAAACCTGTCCAGGAGCATCAACATTTGAGAGAAGAATAATCTGAATTGCTGAACTAAACCACATGCCTTTCAGAACATGTTTGTGCAGCTCTCAAACTGCAGAGTTGGCATCTTTTACACAATAAGAGGATATTTTATAAAAGATCTATTTATCTTTTACAAATTAACCTTCACAATTACATTAACGAGGTCAATACAGACAGGGTCCACAGAACAAGCTGAACCAAAATGTTACGGCGCACAGTGACACCAAGTGGTCAAACATGGAATTAAAATATACAATACACAGAAAAGCCAAACATTGCCGTACAAAAGTATTTATACCAGCCTAAAATATACTAAATGTATATCTGTGGAAGGTTTTAAGAATTTGCATTATAACACTCAATAATGCTGTTTTTTCAATTCATATAATTAACTTTATGCCGCCATACAGTTTTATCCTACAAAGACTGAATTTCTTAACTTTTATTTTACTTTTACCTTCTTCCATGCACAATATTTATACATTTTAAGTTATAGAATGTGATACCAATACTTTCTTATACACAAAGACATTTCTGGTTCAGGAAAAGGCGACGTGACAGTTAAAGTCGTGCAAACGGAGCAGAGTGACGAGAGGCGACAGATTAAGAAGCCTAAAAGCAGCAGGTGAAGACATGCAGCGTGTAAGAGGTTTAGCTGTTACGGGCTAAAACAGAGGAGTGAGTCAAAAAAGGATTAAAATGTGAAAGGTGTGTGTTTCTGCTTGCATTATGACTTTCCCCTGTGATATTTTAGAAGAAATGACAGAAAAGGGTCAAAGTGATAGGTGTTTTCTCACTGTAGGAACATTTATCATAGGGCAAAAAATTATTATCATTATTATTTTCTTTGGGCCAGATCGTGATTTCGATTTTATCACGATTCATGTTCACTTTGTGTTTTTCTATTGTCTTTAACAGAGCTGCACGGTTTAGGAAGAAATATCTTCTTGTGATTTTTCTGACCAGTGCGAATGTGATTAGATTTGTGATTTATGTTTTATATAGGATAATAATAATAGGATTCTGTTCAAATTCACATTTTAAACACAATTTAGTCATTTTTCGTTTTCGTCATGTTTGTTTGTCATATTTAAACGCGTCTTTGTCATTTTTAGTCGCATTTTGGCGCATTGAGTTGCGTTTGTTGTTTGTAGGCGCGTTTTTGTCACTTTTGAACGCTTTTTTTTTTCCGCTTGTTTGAGAACGTTTGTACAAATCCAAACTAGAGCATTGGCAGTTTTTATTCAAATCAAAGCAAGACATTTTGTGATAGAAAATATTGCTCTTGCTAATTGCATCCACTAAAATTGTGATTTTGTGACGATTTGGTTTAATTGTGCAGCCCTGGCCTTTAAGAGGTAAATAAAGTCATCTGCTCAGAGGCTTCAGAGGCTAAACAACAGGAGAAAAAGTGTGTTTGAACAGACAGCTGCATTAAAGACACAAACAGTGAATCACGATACCACGATTTCACAAAAATAGCAGATTGTCACAGGGACCAGCTCACCATTCAATTTTTATCACAGTATCACACAGACCTATGTTATCAGCTCCTGAAACTTTTGTTAGTTCCAGTCCCCATTTGATGCACGTTCAAACAGGAACTAGGAAATCGAACTTAACTCTGGGGACTTTTTTAGCTCCTGCTCAGTCCTTTCTAGTCAGACATTTTTGTCAAAACAAGTACAATTACAACTTTCACTTTATGAAGGAAATATGTGCAATTCATATTCTGACTGAGACAAACTTTTTTTTGATCCTGTGACAGCAGTAGCTCCAAATATACAACTCTTTAGACAGTAGTAACTAAAGTGAAATGACTGTACTTTTATTTTTAAATTATTGTTTCTTTGAGCTCTTTGTGCATCACATTTTTTATGTGCAGGTTTACAGCTCAAAAGGATTTTTAATTTAGTAACCCTAATTTAATTGAATATGTTAATTTTATATTCAGTTAGATCCACTTTCAGTCACTGTTGCTGTGTGAATGCGGCCAATGGGGACTGGAACTAAACAGGGACTGGGGGAAATAGGGACTTAAATCTATGCACTGTTACGTGTGAAGACGCCTAATATCAACAAGTTAACTATTTTGATACCAGAAGAGCTTATTTAAATGAATATTTTGATATATTAAGCCTATAACCACAGGACAAATGATAGAGTAAATGAGTCACCAGAGCGTGTTTTAGTGATGCTTCTAGTAACATAAAAAGATGACATGTTCCATCAAATCCCTTAACATTGCTTAAACTTAAAATTAAGAGTTTATTAAGGCTTGAATCACAGGGTCCCTCACAATTTGACAATAAACAATAACACTACACTTTGATAATCAATGAATCGCTCATGACATTTAACTATAAATCACTATTTTTTAAAGAATCAAATACATTTTTACAACGTTTTTTCTTGTTAAACCATGACCTGCGCAAACTTGAAATGAAATACACAAATTTTAATAAACAAAACGGTCTCTAAACAGTCTCTAAACAAGCAACGAAAGTGGAGTGATGTCACTAAACGATTCAGTAAATTATACCAAATATGACTCATGGTGATATATATCGATACAGCAGCCCACGATATCGATACTGTATCACAATATATCGATATATTTTGGGACACCCCTAAATGAAACGATACGCTTTTGTCACAATAAAACCACAATACACAAGGCTTGATGTTTTATTTATTGCGATTTCAATATATTGGGATTTGACGATTTGATGTACTGTGAAACTTTACCCATAATTAATAAAAAAAAGGTTTATTTGTATCACAATACCATACACTTTATTATGCTTCAATATTATGAAGAAATACAATACAATACTTTGCCCTGAATAAATTTAAATAGAAAGCAAAAGTCTAGTTTCCAAATGTTAGAAACTGTAAATCAATGTGGCATTTGTAAAAGAGCAAATGCACATTACAAGCTTTCTTTCCTTTTTTAATCAATTATCACAAATCTAGCATAAAAATATTGACGTCAGCACCGATTTTGTCTGTAACTTAGTCACAAACACATATGTACATGTAACAGACGATTTGGTTTAATTGTGCAGCCCTGGCCTTTAAGAGGTAAATAAAGTCATCTGCTCAGAGGCTTCAGAGGCTAAACAACAGGAGAAAAAGTGTGTTTGAACAGACAGCTGCATTAAAGACACAAACAGTGAATCACAATACCACGATTTCACAAAAATAGCAGATTGTCACAGGGACCAGCTCACGATTCGATTTTTATCATCGTATCGCTCTGCCCTAATGTACATGTCACTAAAGAACTGCAATCCATGGTTTCTGATACGATTCACGTGTCATGACAAAACCGTTAAACAATATACTGACCCAGCTCTACTGTTCACCATGTTGTTTTCTCGATACGCTCAAGCAAAACTCTCACAAGAAGAACCATTTAGCCGAAAACAAAAGCGGGAAGAAAGATTGAGAAAAGTACAAATACTTCAAGCTGATCAAGTGAAACAGAGAAACAAGCTGAGAAATCAAACTTTTGTTAAATCCAGTTGAGAGAAAAGCACAAACATCTTCACGGTCCACAAATGCACAAAGCACTTCCCTCTGCACAATTTTCAACAATCCATATTTCTGACAAGATTTTAATTTTTGCATCAGTTGGCGTCATTATGCTTTGTTTTTGTGTTTCATTCAAACCAAAATGCAATCACACAATCATTTAAAGCACTTGAATGACACCAGTTGCATTTATGTGTTTCTTATGGTAAACTGAATAGACCCTTCCAGAGTTTGTAAACAGAACACAATGCATTTTCAACGGGAGAGTTAGCATTAGCCTCCAGACGTCACAAACTATGAAAAACCAGAGCTATTTTAGCGACTGAAAAGCACTCGAGCACATGAGAGTAACACCAGAGCAGAGAGAGAAAACATTACCTTGTGTAGAAGCATAAGCCGCGGTGCCGTTTTAGGAACATTATCTACTCGGGCTGCAAAATCTACTTGGGTAAATTCCCGAAAATTGTTTAAATGGACTACTTTAGAGTTTGGTTTTCCTCGCTGCTCAGGTCGTGATTGACTGTTCCTCTCGTCAAAGCGGAAGTGTCGACCTGGGCCGATTTTACCACTGAAGACCAACAGATCTGACCAAACAAAGCTATTTAGAATCATTTAACGTAAAATATATTATCAATAACCACACAGCGATCATATACGCTGTTGTTTAAATGTAATAACTGCATTTTTGTCACATGAAGTTCGTCAGTTCAGGTTTTATCGATGGTGAAGCAACAGGTTTGTTTCTAATTATAAATAGAAATGTTTGGAATAAAAATTAAGAAACTATACAACGATGTTTGAGCAGTTTATTGATCTCTAAATATATGCATTTTTGAGTGTATTATCTGTAGAAATGACAAGTTTGACCGGATGAATGATCTACATTTTCATATTAAAGGATTCATAATGAGCCAAACCTTGTGTATTTTAGTGTTAACTCTTCGTAATAATCACAGAAGTTTAATTCTGTTTTAACTCCGTGAGTACATTCAGTAAAAGTGAATTTATTATTCAAATTCAGGTCTGCCTCGTTGTTGTTTGTTTGTCTTTGTTCTCAGTTTTAAACTGTTTAAAACACTAATCACTAATCACAAAAGCAGAAGTACAGAATAATAAGAAACATATGTATGTCTAAACATGTACATTTTAACATAAAAAAGTATTATATTTTTTGTTACGTTATCAAAATGCGACGTTTTACGCACGCGAGCCGATAATGCAAGCCGAGTAGATAATGTACCTACACTGGAAGTAATTTTCTCATAAGTTTTTGCCATAGGGATTTAGAAACATTCAAATATTACGAGTTTAACGGCACAACGGAGGCTAATCAGCTCTGTGGTCACTAATGTCCAAAAACGTGGTTGTTTTCAGCCACAAAACCCATGTAAAACTTAAAATCCGGCATAATGTTTTAATAACTTATTGATTTTAAATTAAAGTATAGGTCTTATGCTCATTACTCACCACAGAGCTTATTAGCTTTGAGCACGCTTTCAAACATTTTATATAAAAAAATTTTTGGAATTCCAATGAGAAAAGTAAATAGAAAACTTACTTCCAGGACCAAGGAGTGGACGGTCACTGGTGAACTCTATCACTCGTTGGCAAATGTGAACAACCACGTGTCTGCGTTGTCTGCACACGACAAATTACAGCTTTTTATTTGCTCCGTTAAACTGAAATGAACTGTAAACACAAGTACCAGTCTGGTGCTTGTGTCACTCCTGGAAGGGTCTACTCTTTTGTGCTTTGGTGTTTTCTTGTGTGCGCAACAGAAACAGAGAGCCATTTCCCTTTGGCGACAATAAAATTATGTCGAACCCAAGATAAACAACTCAAACTTAGTACACAGCGAGCAAGAGAAAATCACCCAAAGAGCATAAAAGGCAAATAAAAAGCTCGTCCTACCTCCAGCGATGGCGGTTTTCTTGCCCACGGTCACAGTGACAGCAGTGGTGGAGATGACGATCCTTCCCGCTGGTAAAAAACAAAAAAACCATACAAAATAAACACAAAATACTTTAAAAAATACTCAGTGTAAGCATGCTTGAATTGATGTGAACTGTAGAGATTATCTTTGGCAGCTGTAAATGTCAGAAGTGTTTGTAAATATGTGATTGACCCGCTCAGACTAAGCAGGTAATATTCATAAAAGCCATGCGTGGATCTGTTTGCAAAGCTCTCATGCCGACTGATGCCAACTGTCACACACGCTGTGTTTACAGCCAGATTATCATTCAAATACTGTCCAACAGAGACGGTAATGAGCACCAGCCACTGAACACACTGTAGAAAATGGGTGATATTGAGTAAAACAATGTTCATGGGATTTCCCTGCATTAAATCTGCATTATCAGTATCAGAATCACTTTCATTCATCTCCAAGGGGAAATTATTTTCATTACAGACATGCAAACAACGAGCAGAAGAAAACAGAAGTTCAAAAAACATGAAAATAAGACTACACTTTTCAAAATACCAAACTAAATTAAAAATCTGTTTCTCAATAGAAGGATAAAAAATAGATCTGTTTTATCAACAAACCCCAGTATGAACAGTGTACATTTTCGTAACTTATAAAATGTGTCAGTTGTTAATTACCGTAGGTTTAATGTTTAAAGTCTTGTAATGTCTAGTTGGCTGTCTGTTACTGTCTAATGGGCTCTGTGCACAACAGCACCTGGCTAGCTCGTCGTTAGATCAGTGTTGGCATCAGTACTTCCTGTCTAATTTGACCTCTTTGGTGCTTTTGCTAAATCCGTCTAAAATTAATAAATACAATAAGATTAGGCAGTGAACAGTGAGCTGTGGTGGATGTCTCTGAAACATATGGATACTTACCCAAAGGACACCTGTGTGTTTATAAAGGGACGTTGGTGTCTAAATGCTAATACTAATTCAAAAGTTAAAGGAAAAATATTCTGCATTTTTCATATTACTGTTTAAACCTGCTCTCGAGTGCCTTAAATTTGCCATCTCATGTTTTAAAAACAAGCGCTGAAAAGATGGATTTTCTGCAGCAGTTATCGTGTTTGGAGGCAAAAATGCTCATAACGAGTTTAGTGATGATTTAAGGACTAAAAACAGGAATATTCTCTGATAAGTGACGTAGATGATCTGAAAATATGTCCCGAATAGAAGGAGTTCAGCTGGAAGTTGACGCTCAGAGGGGGAGGATTTTCTAATAAACATTTCTCAAAACAGCGTGAATGAAGCTAAACACTACTTCAGGCATGTTTTTGATGACGGAACATTCATTCATTTCATTTAAAGATCAAAAAAGTCACTGTGGCAGAATATGTGTCCTTAAGGCATAAAAAATGACTCTCTTTACCTTTATTGTATGTGGTTGCTTATTTTATACTTTACATTTTAATAAAATAGCATTAGCTGTGAGAAACAGTTAGCTTACTCAACTGCTGCTGTGCCCAGCGCCCATTGAATGTATCATGTTTTAACCTGCCAGATGAAAGTTTGCTATCGTGCTAACTCCAGCATATTTATTTTAAAACTGCTGCACTGATGAATATGCAATGTCCTAATTCAAACAAATACAGACAACAATAAAATGAAACTTTTCAGTGGTCTCAAATTATATACATATTTTTAATTACTTTGCTCGAATCATATGATCTGTCATCTATTTCTTTAGATCAGTGGGAGTAAAGGTTGCATTAAAATAAAGGACATTAAGCTTGTGGTCTATGGTCAACTAGATACACTGCATGGGCATGATAGTGTGCTTGGCCCATTATCCTCCTTCTGTCGCTCTTCAGTGATTATGGACTCCATGTTTAAATTTGACAAGCATTAACTCAGTTATAAAGTCCAGCTTCTTTCAGTTGAGACTACTTGCTAAATTGAAGCCTTATCTTCCCCGGCAGACTTTGAGAAAGCCATCCATGCATTTGTAACGTCGCACCTCGACTGTAATAGTTTGTATGTGGGACTGGACCAGGCTCCTTGCAGCGTCTGCAGTGTGTACAGTAACTAACTAACTCACTAACTCACAAACACAAAGAGAAGGGAGAACATTATGCCTGTTTTGTGTAATCTACACTGGCTCTTTTCATGATCTCTTTTCATGTTAAATTTAAAGTATTATTGATTATACTTAAATGTCTGAATTGTATGGGGCCACCTTGAGGGAGTTATTGCAGCCCTGTACTCCACCCAGAGCTCTGAGGTCAGACCAGCTCCTACTGCTGTGCCTAAAGCCAGACTAAAGACCAGAGGTGACAGAGCCTTTTCTGTGGAAGCCCTAAACTGTGAACAGTCTGCCTGCCTCTGAGTCGATCACTCAGTTTAAATCTCATCTGAATAGTCACTTTTTCTCACTGGCGTTCACCACCAATTAGTCAGGGTTGCTTGATACTTCTCATATTTCAATGCACATATTTACTTTTGTATACACTGTATTTCTCACTGTTTTATTCTTATGTAAAGCACTTTGGTCAACTGAAGTTGTTTTTAAATGTGCTATATAAATAAACTTGAAGTGAATTGAATAAGATTGACTGAAAATATAAACAAAATCCTAATATACTGCTTCTCCTTTGTTTAGTATTTTGTTGTCCAAGATGTTGAGATCAAAGCAGCGAGCCATTGATGCGAGTAAAGCTCACGTTTCATAACATGCCCATGCAAAAAAAAAATATAAAACATGACAAATAGTTGAAAAGCTTAACAAACAGAGAAACTTCTGCATGCCAAGTAATGGACAGTTTTCCTCTACCCTCCTCCCCCTCTTCCTCCTCCTCCACATCTTCCTCCTCCTCCTCCTCCACATCATCTTCCTCTTCTTCCTCGTTTACTTCCCTTCGCTCTCTCCCTGTCTCCTCCTCCGACTCGGCGTCCACCTCCTCTGAACTCAAGGTGGCGCTATAGCCGGCCTCATAGTCTCTGAATACGTCTGAACAAACATCCACAAAACTATTCATAACAGTTTTGGATGACTGTTTGAGAGCGTAGACGGTGAAACATCATTAGGTTTGAACTTGTCACACTAAGAAGAGCTGAAGAGCTTTACATAAATCAAAGAATAAATTAAAGCAACAGTGTGTAACTTTCTGGAGATGGTGCTTCACCTGCGTGACTCCATGGAAATAGAAAGTTAATCATACTTTTGAACATTCTTCATGAAGATAGACACATTTTATGCCATACTGTGGAATATTACAACCAAACAGACAATATTACCATGGAAACAAGCAAGAAGTGGTCCTCCCCCAGGCCAAGTACGAGTCAGGTTTGTGGAAATACAGTAAGAACACGTGTTTTTCTAGGTTGTTCAGTGCAATGAAAAGATCCAAAATGAAAAAAAAAAAGAAAAAAGAATGCTTTATGTATTCTAAAAAGTTACATACTGTGGCTTTAGGTAAGAATTTGTATTTTTTAAAAGTCTTGTCAAAACCGAAACTTAAGTTTAGCGATAACCTCAAATGCAGGACTAAAACAAAGAAACGTAATCTTGGTCTAAACCAGAACTAAACCAGGCAAAACACTACAACTGGACTGTGTGAAACAACTAGAAAGCCTGCACCACTTTTATGCAGATGACGTCACAACATTCTGACTTTTAGCAGCGGGAAACGTACTAAAGTCAGTGGTGAGTTATCAAACTTTCTCCTGTAGAAGCTCCAAACTCGTCTAAAATGCGAAGAAGCTGCTGCTGATAACAAATATTAGTGTACAACTCTGCTAAATATTTAGTTTATGCTTGACTTCTAAAAAAGAAAATTTAAGTAAACAGTTGTAGAAAACCAGATAACCCACACTAACACTGCAGCTACTCTAGGCCTGTCACAATAATCTTGACTTACCGTAGAAAATAACAATGTTTTTGTTGCTCATTATTTCTTGTGTGTACCTTTTGTGTGCAATGTGGAATAGGGTTGTTACTAACAATAATTTTAGTAATTGACTAGTCAGCGATTATTTTTCCGATTAGTCGACAAGTCAAGTATTTCTATTGTATATTTAGACTTTATCATACATTATCAGCCAAATAAAGATTGAAATATGGCGACTGAAGACTTCTAGATAGAGAATATGTATGAATAAAGTGTATTCTTGATGAAAAGCAGCAATAATTTATTCTTTTTTGACATTCTGATGTATTGATGTAACTGTCTTTGTTATAAAAGGTCTTTTGACTAGTTTTTTAGAGTCTGTAACATCAGTTAACGATTATGATTATCAGTTATTATAGTAGTCGGCTAATCACAATTAGTCAATTAATCGTTGCAGCCCTACAGTGGAGAATGTTTTTTCTGTTTTTGATAAGATTTGGAATCCAGACGGTAAAATAAGTAACTTTTATGACTCATAATCGGCACCAACTTTATGAAAATGTTCTTCAGTCTACAAATTATTTATTATAGCTCATGCTTTTAACTATATTTCACATTTAGAATGACTTTGTTTGGGATTTTCCAGCTGTAGGGTTACTGTGTCAGTTCATCGTAATATATCACATTTCAAAATGTATTATCGGGACAAGCCTAAGGTACACTCACATTTATGACTGATACAGACTTTTGGATCACACACAATTGAACAGATTACTTTTCTCTCCTTGAACAAGATGTTTCTGGGTCAATGTGTTGAGGAAGTAAACAGTTTTGCAGCAGTTGAAGTGTCCTAAATCTCCCCCTTTATGTCTAAAAGTGAACTTTAAAACCCTGGAGCTCATTAAAATAAAAACAAAAAAAATAATAAAAAAAATAAAAAAGCCATTATAATGAAGAGGTTGGACTCAGATGTACGAGTGAGACTTTTTGAGACTTTTCCTGGTTAAATAAAGGTTAAAAAATACCTAAATGACAAACAATATGACGTTAGTCGACTGGGAAAGACAGACATAGATTATTCATCCATTTGACTAAGTACATTCAGATGAGTATTTGTGTTAACAGTTGCATTAGTATTAGATGTTGTACCTCTGGAGTCCTGCCTGGGCATGTAGTACATAAACTGTCCAACAGGGTTCTCAGCGGCTCTGCGGTACCACAACGGGAACTGGTCCAAGGTGAACAGATTATCTTTGTCTGATGAGGTCAGGAAAGACCTGTGGAGACGAGGTAAAAATAGGAGTGAAGACAAAATACTACCGGATGTACACAGCGGCAAAAACAGGTAACACAGAACCCTGCAGTGAGCGAGTGAAAGCAGCTGATGAGGAGAAGAGTCAGAAAGACATCACAAATCATTTAAAAAGTATATTGTTTTATGTTCTGTGTAAAATAATACCACAAAACATACATCAGTTATAAAAGTGTGTTGATAGGTTCTTTTTATTTTCTAATTTTGACTTTATTTGGTGGGATAATAGACCCTTTAAAATTTGACGTCATCAAAATTCCAGAATGGAGGTGACTGGAGGCTAAATTGAAGTTGACTGTAAATTTTTCAATGATTCCCTCACATTAGAACTAAATTCTACTGGTTTTAAGTGTTTTTGAATTTTCGAATGGTCAGTTACATTATTAAACAAAAATGGCAAAAAAGAATTGACCATTTTCCTCAATTATGCACTATATTCATGAATATTCTCTATCTAGAAGCCTTCATTCACATTATTTCAACATTTATTTTGTTAAAAAGTCTCAATCTACAATAGAAATAATCGCTGACTAGTTGACGACTAAAACAATCGTTAGTTTCAGCCTCAGTCAAAAGGTGTATTTAAATATTGCAATAATATCGATATGGCAGATCTTAATAGCCGTATCACAATATTTCCCAATATCGTGCAGCTCTAATCCTGATAAAGACTTAAATCCTGTAGCGTTTGTGAGGCTCTGTCTAAAGCACAAACTAAAAGGTTCTTACGATATTCTAATTATGACTTAGTTTGTGTTATAGCGTCTGTGGTAAATATTCATCGTAGTTTTACATCTGTGAAGTTACCATTTGAGAAGAAATGGTGTAATAAGTGTCTTTCATTTACTGCAGTGGAGGAAGTGGAGGAAAAAAGCTTTGCGCACTCACTTGGAAACTCTGTTCTCAATCCCGGTGTATCTCTGAACTCTCATCAGGCCTGAACGTGTGCCCAGAAAAGCAGTCTCTACGCCGTCATCTATGCTAAAAGACAAAGACGAACACACATTTAACAATAATCTATGAGTGAAATTATAAAGACAAAGCGCTGCTAAATGTGTCAAAGTTTACCCAGACGCGTTGAGCACGAGTGCGGTCCAGTAGGCTTCCATCGGAGCAGTGACCACAGCATCGAACAGAGTCTGGGACAACAACTGCGCATCACCTGTTTACAGGGAGGAAACATGTATGTGCAATTGATTCACAAACCATTTTTATTTTATAGTGCTGTAGTTCTTAAGTGGTTTAGTCGATTAATCGGTCAGTGTATCTTAGTCGAGCAAGTATCTTAGTCCAGTGTTTTTCAACCTTTTTTGAGTTGAGCACATTTTTTGGGTTTAAAAGCTACCACGGCACACCACCTACTCCTAAAACATTACGAAATCACTCCATTTAGTAAAAAATATGGTATATAATGAGGCAATTAATGTCTGTGCCACTGTCTAGTTCTTTAAATTTGGTAATAGTGATGGTTTTGGGTTCTTTTTGGTGCAAAAGTTGCTCAGGGAAATTTGTTAATTACAACTGCATTTGTGACTCTGTTAACTCAAACTTTTCAAGGCAGACCAGGCAAAACCTCAAGGCGCACTGGTGTTCCCCGGCGCACTGTTGAAAATCAATCATTTCATTTATATTAAATTATTTTGAATTGATTTATGTGGCAAAAACAAGAAGGTATGAAGTGAGTTAGCTGAAGATTTTGGAGTCTTAACGTATAAATACACGGTCTCCTAGTATTTTTCTGTATAAATGTTGTTGTTTTTGCATGTTCTCCTCTACAGTTGTGTTCTTTTGAGTGCAGTTTGGTTTAGATACATGGAAATACTTTTTTAAAATATATTTTTCCACACTTCCTTTTAGTTTGAACAGTCGGAGTGCTCAAAACAGCTCCACAATAAACTGAAACCATGAATAATTATCTGGTGCCTTACACTCGAGGTCAGGCTCTTTCCCGGTGAGGTATCGCACCACGGCCTGGAGCTGAGTCAGTTTACGATGAGCGGGATCGATGTCCGTCTCACAATACGTCCTTCAACAAACATACAACGTTAATTAATTGAAAATGCAAAAAAAATAGACAATAGTAAGGTTAGGTACTTTTATCTAGTTAATGTTTAGTGCTTTAATTGTTAGGTAAGGTTTTTTTAGTTAATTCAATACATTACTTCATATTTTAAGACACATTTTCTGCCAAAAGGGAAAGGAAATTTTTCTTACCCCCATTGGAAAATTTATTTTTTCGATTTCAAACTAAATTATCTTACTTCACATAATAAGCTATGAATTAACCAGGGATGGAACAAGATCTCGCAAAATTAAATAAAAAAATATGTGAAAAACAAGTTGGCGAGATTTTCTTACACGTGTGTTTAGATTAGGCATGGACAAAAAAGAATTAACGCTGGTGAGTTACATCTCTAGTCATTCTTTGAAGTTCTACAAAAACAGCAAAAAATGAAAATGTAAGGCGAGACACTACAGGAAAAACCTTTTGGTCAGTTTTCTCACTCAAAATATCGACTTTTATGTGGAAACAACAAACTTGTCCAATCTGCTCTTGTTTATGTTTGTAATGTTTGTTATGCTCTTGTAATGTTTAATTCTTACATTTAATCCACCTCATCCATAGATTTCTCTGGGACATTGTGACTTCAAAGGCTGTTTTCTTAATATGCTTTATTTCTACATGAAAACATGACATGATGAAAAACTTATACTAAATATATATATTCTTTACATTTCTGTGAATAAACTACAGGTTTGCAATTGATATATTTAAATTTAAGATTTTTTCCTGTTCACCTGTAGTGTCTCAAATTGTAAATAAAATTGTGAAGGGTTTATTTATAAATTATGTCAAAATCTCATCTCGCCGATCTTCCACTCTTGAGCCTCGTCTCGCGGGAATGGGGTCTCATTCCATCCCTAATGTTATGTAATGTATACTTAAAACATCTTAGTGTTACTGACCACTCGTTGGTGATGGTAAGATCAGGTCCATTTAAGTCGTGAAGGCCTGAAAACAAAAGGGATATTATAAATGAAAATCGAATTAAATGATGACAATGGAGTTCAGCAGTGACAGCCCAGCATTAGGATCCAAACAGTGACCATTTATACTCACAGACTTTCATTTCTACTCATAGACTTTACTTTAATCTGGGCTTGCTCAGGGCTAATCAGCTAATTAATGCCAGGAAGCACAGATGTGGCAATAAATGCATTAAATATCGCAGGACTGCATTAAATGTCATAACACCATCACAAAGCACAAAGCAGTCCTTTCCACAGTTTAGAGTACTTTGAACTAAGTGAAGACGATCAACGCTCTTTACTGTCAAAATGTGTTGGATACAGATTGGGCAGTTTCAATTTGAAGCATTTCTTTTCCTAAATTCAAGCACTTTTCCATCCATAAAAACAACATTGTAAAATTCAAACATTTTCAAGGATGTCACGCACCCCTACAAACTCAGTATGTGGTGACTAATGACCACAAGTATATAATTTTATTTAAAATCTGATTGTTAAACTTTATAAACCTGTCACCACATTTTAAGTTTGTCCTTTAAAGAAATGGTTCCCAACCTTTTTGTCTCGAGTACCTCCTAAGCTTTGTTTTACACTCAGAGTACCGCTTAACTTGAGTTTTGGGCAAATAAATGGGTTTACTAGTCGAATATAGTCAATTATTACTATTATTTTTGTTGTTTTAATTATATGTATGACCCAAGATACTCCAAAAGATGCTAAATTTACAACTAATGACACTTTTTATTCAGATAAAAGTACATTTTATCTTCATTTAAAACCTAAAACCATTGTGCCCCCTGGTAATTGCTCACGTACCCCTTGGGGTCCCCGTACCCCTGGTTGGGAAACGCTGCTTTAAAGTGCCTATTACAGGTTGAAGTACTAATTTTTACCAAAACACAGTTACAATAAATATATTTAAAATTCTGCTAAAGCATAAACAATTTTTTTCCCAGTTTGGCAATTTTTTAGGTTTAAAATTGTACTTCCTGGTTGTAAATCATGACATCGCAGTAGGAAGTTCTGTAACTGTTTCTCCTCTAATGTCACAGAAATTATTATTTGAAAAACCAAATATATAGGATCATCTGTATTTTTGTTGAATTAATGTTTAAAGGATCAGAAAAATGTGCTTCTTGCTTGTAAATTGTCCCTGGTGTGTCTCCCTACTGTGATGTCATTGTGTTTCAGAACGCTGCTCTACTTCCTGTGAATTTCACCATATTTTTCTACTTTTAATCACACTTGATTGGTGTAAAACTATCATATATATTTACAACAGGTTTTATTCCACCAAATAAAGTCAAAACTAGAAAATCGTAAAAACCTGTCATACGCACTTTAAACATGCTTTTGAGTACCTTTACTTTGGCATCACAAATTAACAACAAAAAACGAAAAAAAAAAGAAAGAAAATACCTTCCTATTTCTCTTGCTTTACCCAAGAACTAAGCGACTGGCTCCATCTATTGGCTGCAGACGGAATTACATATTGAAATAAATATTGTAGGAAAGGAAACAGGCCGATGTAGTTGTGCAGTTGTAATGATCGTGATTAGACAGCAGAAATGCTCAGAACGCTCGGATGAGGATTTCTAGACTTAAAAACAGCACAGAAGATTCTAAGAGCCACTTCACACATTAAGGAAACGTCACACATAGATTCAAATTCAATTCAAAATGGAGTCTTTTTGACGCTTAGAGGGAGAGGACTTTCTAACCAGGATTCATCAAACTAGCGTGTCAGAATGAAGCTAACTAGGTGTATATTTTTGATGACGGAACAATGTTAGAACATGGTTTAAAAGCTCAAAAAGTCAATTTGGCATAATCGGTGTCCTTTAACCAGTTGCTTTTCTGGCGTCCCATCGGTGGGACACTAGATTTTTAAAATTCATTTATTCCTTTTTATCCACATCTGATATGAGGAAACTATCAGCTGGACATGTTCAATATGAATAGAAAGCTGTGACCCACTTATTTTCAGTCAAATCAAACATTCTGGGACGAATTGGAGTCAGTTTCTACAAAAGCACAAATTTAAAAATTACACTAAACGTCAAAAATAATTTAATAGGACTTTATATGGATTCCGCCTGGACTTTACTTTATTACAAGTCCCTAAAACTAATTTTTTTGTTAAATTAGCTTCAGCTTTGAAAGAGGAATTATCAAAACCAACAAAAGCCAAAAGTGTCAATCAGACAAAATCTAAAGACACAGCTTCACTTCTTCATAGATTTCACAAAGAAAATGTAGGCGGACTTTAAAGTCTGATATTCCTCTGAGCAGAGCTGGTTTAATCAGAGTAAATCAGACACAAAACTAAAAAAAGTCTCAGCTTCACAAAGAGTCCAGACAATAGTTTGTGTCCAAAGGTTCAGAAACAGTTTCAGTTTGAAATGAGGCTCAATTTAGTCAGACTTTTTAGGAATAACAGGTCAGAGCGGCATGTATTTAAATGTGTTTTTGGACGTAAAATAACCAGGACATTAGTTACCACATCGCCGTGCTGTTATGTGAACTCATAATATTCAAAATTTTCAAAAGTCTGTAGAGAAAATGAATGGGAAATTGACCTCTGACCTTGAGCCTAATACAAAGTGCAATTAAATGAAATCCTGTATATAAGTTTACCTTCTTCAATGGAGACGTTTCCTATGAACATGTTTTTTCCATATCCTTCAGTCAACACGATACCCAAACTGTAAAAAGACAATCATATCAAACAATTACATCAAATGTTGGCAAAGTGTGTGAAATATTTGTCAACAACCAAGAAAAGTCAAACGAATAATCACCTGAACGGCGTTTCATTGATGATAGTGTAAAAGTAGTTATTCCTGAGAAACATCACTCTCAGCTGCAAGAAAATAATGATTAATAATAAAGAATATCTGGAAAAATGTAATACTTGTAATACTAAACAATTAAATACATGATTATCAATGAAAAACATAGCAAAGGAAAGCAGACTATGTAAGTATTTCTACACACAAATCAAAAACAATTAAAAGTTTGTGAAAGTCTTACCCCTTTATCCACCGAAACTCTCACGTCCAACGTTAAAGTCCCGGTTTCTCCTTTGACCATTGACGTCCTGAGCTGAAAAATAAACACGGACTTTAGAGATCTGTAAATCTAACACACATAAAACAACGACTGGAACAAAGTGAGCGTATTATCTGTAAAATAAACCAAGAAAAGTGAAATCATTCGTTCATAACAGCATCAGAAAGTCAAATTCAACTCCGAAGATGTGATTTTTGTCATTTGAAAGGACTTTTGAGGTGTTAAAATGAGTAGAACACATTTAAATTTGGATATTTCTTTCAAAAACTGTGAATCTCCCATAGATTTATACAAGCCCCCGTTTTCCATCTGAAATCTCGACCTCTAGAGATGTTACGATATTACATTTTTGTGTTATCGTGTCGAGAAAAATCCCAATTATTCACGTTGTTGAATGTGTTACTATTTGTCAAGTGTGTGGCCAGCTTTTTTATTTGAACGTTCTGAATGATAAAGTAAAATGAATGAGACATGAACAGCCTGGTTTTAAAAAGTACTTTACATTTGCATGAATCTAAATTAAAGTATATGACAGTTTAGACGACACATTTCACTAAAACATGGTGAACATGTGAACATATTTAAGATTTTACTAAACATTTTTCCTATTTGTCCCCAGTTTTGGTTAAGTCTATAATTGTACTTCTTGGTTGGGCATGAGCAACAAATATGACACTGTTACCATTCTTAAAACAAGGGCCAAAATCCACATAAATTACACAATAGTTATGATTTGACAAATAATAAGACCTGATAACACCTTTATTTTGTTGAATGACCGTTTAAACTGTCAGAAAAGTGTCAGTTTTGTGTAAACTGTCTCTGTATTTACAACGGCACGTGGCTTTTTGATGACATCACAGAGGGATTCCGTTCTCAGCGCTACTTCCTGTCATTTTAAACTTGTATTTTTTCATAATTTCTTCACAAAGCGCTACATCACACGTGTTAAACTATGATAAACACTTAACACAGAACCAAACTAAGTCATAATTAGAAAAAACGTGAGAGTCATGTGGACTTTGAACGCCGCCGCGCTCACCAGCTCGTCGGTGTCCTCCCACTCCACCTCCGACAGGTCCACGCTGTTGTAGTTGGGTTTCGGCTTGAGCTTCTTGCCCTCTTTATACTGAAGAATACACAAATACACACAGGAAATGGTCATTATCACACGGAACACACACAGATAAACGTCGACACAATCCACTGCGAACCCAATTCCAAAAAGGCCAGTCACAATGATTACTATATTGACTTTTTTGGTGAACGTTTTCTTTGCCATAGCGGGGAAATCATAGCTCTTTTTCTGTAAGACAATAATATTTGAGCTGTTGAGGGTGGAATAAGTAACGTTCATGACTCTTTATAGATGCTAAGTACTTAAGTGTTTAATTCTGCTATTTATTCGTTGGAATTCATGTTTTTTGACAATAATTTATATTTACAAAATGGTTCAGTGGGATCATCTTTGTGTCAGTGGCATAAAGTTGTTTCAATAATATCGTTAATCGTGATATTTTTCTGTTGTAATATATCGTACTTCAAAATTTTTATTAAAAAAGAACTCCAAATAAACCAAATTGTTAAAAAAAACAAAAAACAACATGAGCTGTGATATGTAAAGCGCAGAATGAATCAAGGGTTTTCGTACAAAAAAAAAGAGCGAGAATCTTATGGAGGTTTTTTGTGCTTTTGAAAAATGTTGTTCTGTTTTAATCTTTTTAAATGTCTCATGTTTAGCATAATTGTGTAAATGTTTTTTTTTTGTTTTTCTTTTAAATAATTGTGTGCTTAAATTTTGCACTTTGCGCTTGAAAAAGAGGTTTCAATCTTATTATTATTGTTTTTTAACAATAATAACTCAAATTAGATAAATAGTAACGTTTAGGACTCAAAAAATACTGCTCCGACTGTCATCTTTTGAAGTCAATATAGTATATAATTACGGTGACAGGCCAAAGCACACAAATATGTCGGCTTTTTATAATAAATGAATAGTAAATGTTCATGTCTTTACCAGAGGTCGGAGGTCGGGGTGAGACAAGATGTAGCCATTGTTAGTGATGAGATAAGCGTAGCCGTGGACCCCGAGCTGAAAACGAGACAAATAATTATTATATCAATGCATTGTGATGTAATGTTGATTAGTGTTTCCCAACCAGGGGTACAGGGACCCCAAGGGGTACATGAGCAATTACCAGGAGGTACTTGGAATGATTTCAGGTTTTAAAAGAAGAAGAAGTGTTATTAGTTGTAAATTTTGCATCTTTTTGACCATAAATCAATAAAAAATATAGATAATAATAACAACTCAGCTTAGAACAAAGCTTAGGGGGTACTTGAGAGGAAAAAAAAAAGTTGGGAACCACTGATTTAGATCACGTGCAATAAAATTCTAGCCTAATCTCAAAATAATATCATGCTTTTTAGCTTTTATAACCAGTGGTGGCAGAAGTACTCCATTTTGTCAGATACAAGAGCAAAAATGTTCAAATAAAAGAAAAGTGTCACATTAAAAAACAGCTTATGTAAAAAAATAAAAAATGTAAAAAAGTAAAAAAAAGTACAAGTAGAAGCACTTCGCACAGGTTTTGAGAACTATAAAAGTGTCAAAATGTGATGTTGACAAACAACTATCCTGATTATTGATCATCAGAAGCGATTTAATTCATAAAGCCTTTTTCATAAAGACTTGGAACTCTAAAAATGTAGGTAAGACTTTTCCACAGTCGTGCTGAAAATAAACCCCTCAGACATTTCAGCAGCAGGTCTATAATCATACAAAGTGCAGTAGAAAGTACAGATGGCTGAAGAAAAAGTGTAAAGTATCCACTGTAAAAGTGTAATTACAGGCAGAGTCTGTAACTTTCTTGAGGAAGAAAGTCACCCGCCAGATTCCAAGGATATAGAAAGTTATAACCAGCACATTTTCCACCGAGATAGATCAGTTTTATGCCAAAGGCTCAACATTTCTTGGACAAGCAGGAGGCTCCTCCAGCCCAAGTACTAGTCAGGTTTGTGGAGCTGTAGCTCGCTCACTGTGAGGCAGGGTTGTCAAAAAAACATCAAAAATCAGATTCTAATCGATAATAAAACAAGTATCGAAACTAGATAGTCATTTGAGCAAGTATCGATACAAAAAAATCCCTTTTAGTGGACAAAATTTGACTTTTATGAACAGTTTTAGAATGATCTCGAGTTTTATCAAAACTATTATAAGATCACAATATTTAATAAAGAAAGTGCTATTACTTAGAACAGAAAATGTCTAAAACCTTGACCTCAAAAAAGGGCATTTGTAATTATCGTGGTATTGAAATCAGTATTGAGAATCAAGTAGATTTCTTAGAATTGAATCGAGTTTGAAATGTTAGTCTTGTGACAACACTACAGTGAGGATATGAGTTTTTAAATACATTTTTACAGCAATAAAAACATATAATCCCCACAAACGTAATAAAATACAATGTAATAAACCCACAAACATATTAAATCTCCACAGATAATATACCTATTATATTTGTGGGAAATTTCATTATTTTGTTTGTGGTTGGATATTGCTCTTATGTTTGTGGGAAATAATTACGTTTGTGGATTCATTACATTGCATTTTATTACGTTTGTTGGCCTTAGACTTAAAAATTACAGCAGTTTTACTTCTTTGTACGTCGTTATTTTCCACCACTGTCAACTGTTAATCCAGGATCTAAATCATTTATTCACAACAAGCTCAGAAGTTCCGTGAAAAAAAATACAACAATGTTAAAAACTAAAAGTCATGAAAGTGTTTACCTTGTATCTCAAAGCCAGCCTCATGAGCTCTTTGAGGGCCACGTCAGTTCCAACGACGCCGAGCAAAATCCCATGCGACAGCTGCAAAGATTATCCCCAAAGTTAAACATGTTAAGGCACAAATAACACTGCACACATATGTTTAAAAGCCACCTAAATTACAAACATTAAAGGGCGTATGACAGGTTTTTATGATTTCCTAGTTTTGACTTTACTTGACTTTACTTAATACCTGAATATAAATTAAAGTTTTACACATCAAGTACTAGTTTGTGAAGAAAAGTTAAAACATATGATGAAAATTACAGGAAGTAGAGCAGAATTCTAAAACACGATGACATCACACTGGGGAGACTCCATTCAAAACTCACAGGAAACACATTTTTATGAGCCTTTAAACATCAATTCAACAAAATAAATCTGTTCCCACATGTTTTTATTTCTCAAAGAACAATTTCTGTGACCTCAGAGGAGTTTTGACCCAGTGTAAAACATAGTTGCTAGGTAACAGTTGAAGAATTTCCCAGTGTGATGTCATCATTTACCTCCAGGACTTAAAAATTGAAACCTAAAAAGTTGCAAGATTGTGTTTAATTTTTCTTTGTGTGCTAAATCTTAAATACAATGACCTTAAAGTCTATATGACACGCTCTCGTGTTTTTAAAATCATGGCTTAGTTTGGTGGGAGGGTATCTGTGGTAATTATTTATTTTAGTTTTACACCAATCAAGTCATGGTTTATGGAGAAATCTGAAAAATCTGTTTAAAATCACAGAAAGTAGAGCATAGTTCTAAAACAGAATCCCTCTACCTATATCATAAAAAAGAGACTTACTTTTGAAGCTACAGAGACAATTTAAAGAAGACACATTTTTCTCACAGTTTCAATGGTCATTTTACACAATTTGTTGTTATCAGGAATTATTATTTGTCAAACCATGACTATTTAGTAATTTATTTGGATTTTGGCCTTTGTTTACAGTCTGGTTGCTAGGTAACAGTTGTTGAATTGCCTCTATCTATGTCATATTTGCTGCCCATGTCCACAGGAAGTACAATTATAAACATTACAAAAAACTGTCAAACTGGGGACAAATAGGAAAAACGTTTAGTAAAATCTTAAATATAATCCTGTTAACTATGTTTTTGTGTTGTCTAATCTGTTATATAGACTTTAACCGTGTCTTAGTAAAAATGAGTAGTTCAACCTGTCATAGGCACTTTAAATAATAAACATCACCTTTAAAGCGTTGCAATCAAATAAACAAATCGTGTCTCAAAACGTACTCATATAAGAAACGTTTAATACTCACAGTTTCTTTCTTTTTGCTGAAAACAGGCATCGCGACTGAGGTCATCAAGAGGAGGTTCTGTGCCTGAGTGTTGAACAGCTGAAATCCACAAACGAAGCGTAAATAAAGCAGGTAAATTCACTGAAAAACTATTCTATTTATTACACGAGGAAAGACAGCAGCTAATGTGACACTATTGCTCTGGTATCACTAGGGTTAAGGTTATAACTTCTACTTACTAAACCTACGAAATTGTTCTATTAATTCACTTTTCTAATGTAAATCTACTGGCACTTTTACCTCGGACTTGTTTGGAAACTGAATGTGGAAATAGACAGAAACAATGAAAGCATGAAATCGATGGAACACAATGTGCAAAAGCAGAAAATGTGACACGAGGCTAAAGCTGGATGTTTCTCAAAGATCGCTCAGTGGTTTGGAAATCACGGCTGTTACTATGTCGAACGCCAGAGGGTTTTTACACACAGTTTTTGTTCCTCATAATTGATGTGATAAACTACAACAAATCAGGGATGCAACAATAGAAGTTATGCACCGACATCATTTTATCTGAAAAATGATCCTCAACTTTTCGACTGAATGTCAGAATTATGGACAAACTGATAAAATGTGTTTCTCTGCCTTTTTTTTTTAACCTAATTTTTTGTCTGTGGAGCTTTTACTGTAAAGTAGTTTCTCTGTTATTGCTCTGAATGTGCAAAGCTTAGTTAGCTTGTTTGCTAAAAGTAGTTGTAGATTTAACAGCAGCACAACAATTCATTTCCTCAACACTTGGACTCAGAAACATGTTATTTAAAGAGATACCGTGTTCAACTGTGTGTGATCCGTCTGTGTCAGTGATAAATGAAGCTGCAGTGTTCCTGTTGTTTATCTGGTTTTCTACAGCTGTTTACGTGATTTTCTTCTTTTAGATGTCAGACACAAACTAAACATTTGGCAGAGCTGTAAATGTTTACATTATGTGATTAGAACTTTAAATTTTAAAATGCCGTTCTGCCGTTACTTGAAGAATTAATAAAAAAGCAAAAAACTTCATAATTGAGACAAACAGGCGATGTGACCCTGCTACCAGTCAGAATGCATGTTTTTGTAGGATCTGCGCAAAAAATAAAGTGTAAATTAAAGTTAAAATTTAAAATTAAAGTCATACTAATGAATTAAATCTCTCTCCATAAATAAATACTTTCTCATAACTGACGTCAAATCCAGAGAAGGATCTAGAGAAACAATGGTGATAAGCTACTGTTTTTTTGAGCCAATATGTGACGGCGATTTTGATCATTTTCCCCAAATTATATTCACCTTATTCTGCCCCGCCCACTTTTGCCGTTTTTTGCCATAGATACGCGCTTTTGTTGTAAGTAGTTGTGTTTGTGCAGTGCCTTCTTCACACCAAAGTGTTTAAAAAAAGCTTGAAGCAGCTGTTTGGACCAAAAATATCGTCAAAAGCTGGAGATTTAAGCCTGATAGACGATATCATTGCACAGTTTTGGTTTTTACTTTCTCCTAGTTGACATAAAAATCAATTTACACAACACGGCGTTCTCTAAAATGACAGACAGACCGTGCAGATGTGTTTGTGATGCAGAGACGTGCACTGACCACGCTGTCCATGTAGGCCTCGGTCCAGATGATGTCATGGTCATGGTTGATCACCATCGGTCGACTCAGAACGTGCAGATACTCCATCACGTTTTCCTGGACGTCGGCCAGAGTGGAAACGTGTGTGTAATAACCTGAGGAACACAACCAGGTCAAAACCAGTTCAGTTCTTTCAGCGAAAAAACCAGGGCTACATGTGTAAGCTGCCGGTACAAAAATAAACCAGCTGCTGATACTGGAAACTAACAAAAATACTGGTAATTCTGACAGTAATAGAACTGAATATGTTCAAAGCGCAAATTAATCTCTCAAAACAAGTGATGTAAGAATGGATTCTATGTCATTATAATCCATTAATGTCTGGCCAACCTGTTAATTGCTGTATATACTCTAAGTCTATTTTATCTTAACTTTAATTTAACATTATTTAACTTAACTTTATTTTAATTCTTAACTTTATGCATGCCTCTTTTATATATCTTGCTACTATTTTATTCATTGTTTTATGTTGCACCTTACGCCGAAGTAAGTTCCTGTTTGTGAATTTAGATCACTGACAATGGCAATAAACCAATTATGATTCTGAATCATTCATTTTTCAGTGCACAATATACAGTCAAGGCCCCTGAACTTTTTCCAGAAATTAAGTTTTTCTCCCCAAAAAGTATTGCAGTTACGCATTTTTTGCTATACACATTTGTTTCCTTTGTGTGTACAGAAAAAAAGAGAAAAAAAGGTAAATTTCTGGAAAAAATTCAGGGGTGCCCACACCTTTGACCATTGCAAGAGCTAAACAAAATAAGGATAATTGTCAAATTATGTGTGATTTCAATCAAACTTATATTCCAAAAAAATTCCTAAATGTGAAGTAATTTTTACACATTTTTACCATCTATAATGTTTGATTTTCAACACAGAATAAAGAATGGTGATCTAAAAGACATTGTGAATGAAAGATAAAAAAGGATTTCACTGTTGTTTGGTCTTGGTGCCAACAACAGTGAATAATCGTAAAATTGTGACGCTAAAATGTTATATAGTGACATCCCGCTCTCAAATCTATCTGCATAGTGTCTCAATCAGATGAAAAACACAACGATGAAGACCAACCTTTGTTGTTGCAGGCGATCCATTTAGTATTTTCAGCAAAGGTCATTTCTCGTCCAATCAGATACGTGAACACTCGGACCTACAAAACAGAAAAAGTGACTTACACAAGTGACACAACCAGTCATCCTCTGCTTCCTGGTTTAGCCTCTTATTGAATTCATACTGGTAGACATGACATGAACAATATACTATAAAATTCAGACTATAAACTGCTACTTTTTTCTCATGATTTCTACCCTGCAGCTTATACAGTTTATACTAATTTATGTATTTTTTACTAATTTATGTATTTTTCCATGAATGGACTCTTTCCGCTTCCTCGGCACCACCATCACTCAGGACCTCAAGTGGGAGCCGACCATCAGCTCCATCATCAAGAAGGCCCAGCAGAGGATGTACTTCCTGCGGCAGCTGAGGAAAGCCAAGCTGCCGGCGCAGATGATGGTGCAGTTCTACACGGCCATCATCGAGTCCATCCTCACCTCCTCCATCACCGTGTGGTACGCTGGAGCCACAGCCAGGGACAAACACAGACTACAGCACAGCATTGTGCCTCTGCTGAGAAGGTGATCGGCTGCAGCCTTCCATCTGTCCAGGACCTGTACGTCTCCAGGACTCGGGGACGAGCAGGTCGGATCACAGCTGACCCTTCTCACCCTGGACACGGACTATTTGAGCCCCTCCCCTCGGGCAGGAGGCTACGGTCCATCCAGACCAGAACCTCCCGCCACAAGAACAGTTTCTTTCCCTCTGCCGTTGGACTCATGAACACTCTGTAACACCTGCCACTTTAACAATATATTATATAAGAACTGTCTATTTGCACTACTCATTTGCACATTGCATCAGCCAACTGTACATTCTGTATATAGTCTTAGTCTATTTTATTCTTAATTTTATGCATGCCTTTTTATATATTTTTTATATTTTATTCATTGCTTTATGTTGCACCTACGCCAAAGCAAGTTCCTATGTTTGTGAATTTCACTGACAATGGCAATAAAAACTGTTTTCTGATTCTGATTCTGATTCTGTAGGGGCGCTCTAGCAGGAAGTGCAAGAGTTTGACAGACGTGAAAGAGAGTGCACGGAGGAATACGCTAGTTGGATTGTGTTTTGAACAGTCAGTTTGCATCACGTGCACAACATCATCACAGAAACCACACCAAGAAATGAATATGATGTAGCTTAAGTTAAAGTTTTAAAGAAGTTAAAAACAATCGATGTGGAGCCAAAGAAGGAAACAGAGCTGCTGCACGTGAGCTCCTCATCCATGAATCGATGGTGAGACGTCGGAGGTCGAGTGAAGAGCGACTATGTGCACTGCCGTGTTACAGGAGCTGTTTGGAAAAAGGCATGTGATCAATTAAAACTTTGTGTGTTCCATCCTTAAGTGTAAATGTGTCATGTTAAACGTGGACACCTGCCGTTTACAGACAGGTGCAGCCCATATATGTACAAAGTTGTTTTTCTTTGTAAAATGGTGGGGCTTATACTCAGGTGCGCTCAGTAGTCCGAATTTTACAGTATTTGGCTCAATGTTTATTTTATGCTCTGATATGTGAGCTTTAATGTGTGAAAGTGCATGAATTTGCATTTGGACAACGCCTGGTGACGTTGTGCCGAGGGTTATAACACACTCCAGTTGTTGCGCCGTCTGTTTTCCGCCTCCAGCTAAATCCAAGCGCTCCAAAATTGAATTCATTACATGTTCAAAATGTCAATTGTCAACGTGATCACTGTTATAAACTAAAACTACCCCTCATAATGGCGTTTCTGGTGGTTCTGTCACTCCTTCAGTGGAACAGTGACAGACCTCTGTTGTCGTGTCTCGCAGCCAACTGTTCTGTTTTCTACCTTGATGGACTGGTAAATGTTACTGCAAATGAAATGTGTGCTACTACTAAATTAGATTTTAACCCCTTACACTGAAGGCCTGTTTTTCCTAAAACGTCTTATTAAAATGAGCCTCAATTCAAACTGAAGCTGTTCTTGAATCCTTTGAAACACAAACAAATGTCTGGACTCATTGTGAAGCTGAGACTCAGTAGTTTTGACCTCTGGAGTCAAGTGGAATTACAAGTGGAAACAAGCTCTGCAAAGAGAAAAAAATAAAATTTAAAGTCCACTTAAATTTTTTTTGTTAAATTTATGAATGAGTAAATCAGGTGTCTGGAGGTGGAGCTGGAGTGACACTAGTTTGGGATGTTGTTTGGTTTTGACAATTCGTCTTTCAAAGCTGAAGCTAATTTGACTGAAAATCAGTTTTAGCAACTTAATAAAGTAAAAAAAAGTCTAAGCGGAATCCATATTTTTTGGGTACTTTTTTTTGTGGGTTTGGAGAGCAAACTGCTTTTAGTCGCATTTTTGTCACATTCAGTTGTGTTCGTCATATTTAAACGTGTCTTTGTCACTTTTAGTCACGTCTTGGTGGTTTTTAGCTGTGTTTTGGTGCATTGAGTTGCGTTTGTTGTTTGAAGGTGCGGTTTTGTTGCTTCTAAACACATTTTTATCGCTTTTGGTTGAGCTTTTGTCACTTGTTTCAGAATATGTGTGTACAAATCCAAACTACAGTGTTAGCAGTTTTTATTCAAATCAAAGAAAAACATTTTGTTGTTTGTGGAAGAAATTATTGCAATTAAAAAAATACAGCCTTTGTGATTTAATAATTGCATCCATTAAAATTGTGTAAATTTGTGTGGATTTGGTTTAATTGTGCAGCTCTGGTCTTTAAGAGGTAAATAAAGTAATCTGTTCAGAGGCTTCAGAGACTAAACAACAGGAGAAAAAGTGTGTTTGAACAGACAGCTGCATTAAAGAGACAAACAGTGAATCACGATACCACGATTTCACAAAAATAGCAGATCAGCTCAGCCCTAGTTCCAACTGAAATAACTCATAACAATGTGGCTGATGCTAAACCTTAAGTTAAACAAATCCAAACATTAAACAAACGGCTCAAACATGCCACATAACAAACGTTTACATTGTTAAAGTGGTGGTTAACCTTGCAGATTCTTGGGCTGGTGTCGACTAAAGAAATTCTTGATCGACTAAAGACCTGCCCCATCGACCAATTAATCGACCCAAACTGCTCTCAAAAGACCACAAATGCAGAGAAATTCATGCAAAAACATCTATTTTTACAAGTAAGTACAAGGAAACTGTGTATTTTATATGTTGAGCTCCAAAATCTTCATTTCCATATCGTCTTTTTTTTGTGCTGTTTTTGCCATGTAAAATCCTTTAAATCTTCATAAAATAATTAGTCGACTAATAAAAATGTTGGTCGACTAAGACACCATTGATGGATTAATCGACTTTACAGTCCTCGCAGATTCACTTCTTTTTGTGTCCTTGTTGTAACACGTCAGAGTTGCTCTCGAGTGTGAAGTGGGAGTTCCTCGACGTTCTTTCAGATCACAAATAGGACTTACCAGCTCGAGCGGCGTTCAGGGCATTTTTTCAAGTCAAAATATTCCAGATATCAGTTGCCTGGAACAAGCCCTGGAGCCATCACTTAATAATACCACATATATATACTGATGTTCTATGTTTTTGTGTTTTATTGTGCTTGAAATTATTGCAGCCCTTGTGTACATTTTAAATACATTTGGAATCATGGGTCTGTCATAAACTCCTCTTAAAAATGATTTGCCATAGTTTTTTCAGCATAAATACTGCAAATTGCACTTTAAAATGTGTTCCAAGACTGTTCATTTTGACAACAAATTTCAATTTTGTTAGGTATAAGTCTTTTGTCTAAAATGATTATATATTAGTCAATGATTTTATTTTCGTCAAGGTTTAAATCAAACGATTCTTTCAGTTTTAGTCGATGAAAATGTAACGCTAATTTCGTCAACTAAATCCATGATAGTTTTAGAGAATATATTTTTCTATTTTAATACAATAAAATGTATTGCGTTGCATCATGGGATGTGTTCAAACATGTTTCTTAGATGTAGAGATTGTTTGCAGTCTGGTTTGGAGTTGGGATTGTTTTTTCAGTCTTCATGTTTAGTTTTTATTGTTCAACAAAGTTGATAAAAATATCTACTTTTAGTCATATTTTTAGTCGGAAAAAACATAGTAGTAGTTTTAGTCATCTCTTTAGTCATTTTGATTTTAATTAGTTTTAGTCCGCAAAAATATGACACTGACGAAAACTACGACGAAAGCATTCAGTCGACAAAACTAACAGATACTGACCCGCTTTTCCGGCCAGTTAAACTCCTCAAACACGTCCTCAAAGTCCTCCATGGCTCCGTCGGTGATCAGCATGATGGCCTGGTTACACAGACTGCCCTGGCCCATCGCTGTGGCCTGCACAAACAAAACTTTAACGATGTGTCCGCTTTATTTATTCGTGTATTACATCTGCGTCGTTGGAACGGAAGGACAAACCTCGTTAAGGATCTTGAACGACTCCTTCATGGCTTTGGTGACTTTGCCCTCGCCTTTGACGTGAAGCTCGTCGACCAATATTTTGAAATGCTGAAAGAAAATATAAAAATAAACAGTCAAATTATGCCCATAAACGCATAAAAAGGTAATAAGAGAAATACTTATACGTGACAAACAAAATGGTTATAGTTGGTAATTGAAATGTGTTGTATAATTTGCGTGAAAAGGCAAAACCACACTGGACTTTGAACATAAATTGGTGCATGTAATTGTGTCAGGAAACATCTGTGCAGCCAGATGTAAAGCCCCCGTTAACGTCGACCAATCAGATTTCACGCCGATGTCACGTGACCCACTTTAAATAGTGAGTGGCCAGTGACCTCACCTCGTCTGATGATGCACAGAGCATGAAGGGCTCAAATGAACGCTAAAGACAGAGAGGTTTGACAGAGAATCTCTCACCAGGAATGCATTTTTTTATATCGAAGAATCAGAAGTACATTTACATTGACAGAAAAGTGCAAAGAATCAATGGATTTTAAGAGTAACTGTTGTATTTGAAGACGATGTTCGTTCATTTTTAAATAACTCTTTCAACATTAAACATTTTCTCTGTAATTTCTGAGTCTGTCACATTAGTTTGCATTTTTTTTTGCATTATTTTCCTTCAAAACCTACACAGAAGGAAATCACATCATAACGGTTTACAAGACATTATCTGATAACTCCAGAAATCAGACAATGAAACCAAATAAGATTTTTGGTGTGCATGTGAACAGTCAATGATAAAACCATAGAATCTAACACTAATAAAGTTATGTAAGATAGGAAGTGTAACTAAAGTCTCAGTCACAAAAGTAAAATGAAAAAGTTGGCTTGAACATGAAGAAATGTGTTGAAACAAGTCAGAAACAGTTTGAAATAAGTAAAATAATCTAGTTCCAGCAAATGAGGAGTGTTGAAAATCTTAAAGTCTGTATGACAGGTTCGACGACAAATTTCACAAAATTTGGTGAACATGATTATATTTAAGATTTTACTAAACATTTTTCCTGTTTGTCCCCAGTTTGACAGTTTTTGTAAAGTTCATAATGTTACTTCCTGGTTGGACATGGGTAGCAAATATGACATAGTTAGAGGTAATTCTACAACTGTTACTATAGCAACCATTTTGAAAACAAGGGCCAAAATCCATATAAACTACACAATAGTTATGATTTGACAAATTATTATACCTGATAATGCCTTTATTTTGTTGGATGAGCATTTAAATTGTCCAAAAGTTGCGTCAGTTGTGTGTAAATAGTGTGTCACTTTTTGATGACATCACAGAGGGATTCCGTTTTAGAATTTAGCACTACTTCCTGTAATTTTAAACTTCTATTTTTCAAAATTTCTTCACAAACTGCAACTTCACAGACATAAAACTATACAAAATAATTGCCACAGGTGCCCTCCCACCAAACAAAGTCATAATTAGAACACTTTGAGAACCTGTCATATAGACTTTAACGAGTCAAAACGTCTCAAATTAAGATTAATATCCTGAAATCAAGACATTTTAACTCATCCGGAAATTCACTTTTTGCAGCGTACATTTAATCCGATGTTTTAGCATTTACGGCGAGAGGTTTGTAATCTGAATAAACAGAGATGCTGAACTGTTGAACTGTGAGGTGATAATCTGTTTCAATGGGATTATGACAGGAGATTATGATGAATTTGGTGCTGAGGGTTAATTATCTGTGTGATGTGTCTGATACCTCTCTGTTGTCCAGATCCGCCTGCACCAGCGTCCCCTTGAAACACGGCTCCACATAACGCACGTAATCACTGTACTGTGAGACAAAACACCAAATATTAATCATCAAAGGAAACACAAAAGATTTTAAATGTTTTTTAAAAGTATTTTGCTTCTAAAACGTGTCAGTGCAGGCTGTAATTTGAAGAGAGACAGAGAAATGAAGGTCACTGGGGCAGTTAGGTCTGAGTGATAAAAATGGTGATAAAAATGGAATTGCGAGCTCATCCCTATTCTATTCTATTCTATTCTATTCTATTCTATTCTATTCTATTCTATTCTATTCTATTCTATTCTGTTCCCAATCTGCTATTTTTGTGAAATCGTCGTGTCGTGATTGACTGTTTGTGTCTTTAATGCAGCCGTCTGTTCAAACATACTTTTTCTCCTGTTGTTTAGCCTCTGAAGCCTCTGAGCAGATGACTTTATTTACCTCTTAAAGGCCAGAGCAACACAATTAAACCAAACTAACACAATATCACAAAATGAATGGTCACTATTAGCAAATCGCAAAGACTGCAAATTTTGAAGTGCAATAATTTCTTCCACAAACAACAAAATAATAATAATAATAATAATAAAATCTTATAAGACCGTAGTCTTATCAAAAGTCAAAAGTGATACAAATGTGTTAAAAAGTGACAAAAACGCACCCACAAGCAACAAAGATGTGACTAAAAGTGACAAAAGCGCGACTAAAACGACAAAGACACGACTATATGGGACAAAGATGCGTTTAAATATGAAAAACACAACAGAACGTGACAAAAACCCGACTAAAAGCGACAAAATTGTGTTTAAAATATGAATTTGAACAAAATCCTATTATTAAAACAGAAATCACGAATCTAATCACAATCGCACTGGTCAGAAAAATCACAATTATATATTTTCCTAAAGCGTCCAGCTCTATTACAGAACAGAAAATACAAAGTGAACATGAATCGTGATAAAACCGAAATCATGATCTGGCCCCAAGAAAATCGTGATAATTTTATTTATTTTTTTCCATATCGCCCATTCCAAGTGTGAAGGTAAAGGTCAAATTTTGAAGTGTATTTAAAAAAAATGTATATGAATTTAAAATGAAAAACAATTTAAACATGCAGCTAAATTAAGTATTTATTTAAAAGTTATATATTAACTTTGCAAATTGTCCTATAAAATGTTAGCTGTTATTTAAATGTTTCTGTCTGGTCACTGAAATGTCACGTCCTGCGGTTGTACCTTTAAATTCTGCAGAAAGAGCTTAAGGGCAGAGGATTTGCGGGCGGCGTATGATTACAAGCGCCCTAATACCAGGATCAACTCTGCTTATTACACCGATTTAGAGTTGTCCACAAACAGGGCCAAAAAATCCTGGAAAACCCCAAACCAAAATGACATCGGAAGCGTCGGCGCCGCTCGGAAACGTTTTAGGACCGACGTTCATGAAGCACGGGCCGCACGACGGGTCTGAGCTCTTAATCGTTCAGTGTGTTTGTAGGTCACGCATCCACAAGAACTTATGCAACATGGATTTATTTACGCTTATTTACCGCACGGACGATTTCTACACTCAGATTAGTGCTCAAGTGAAAGTACAGGACTAAAATCTACTCAGTTACAAACACAAGTGCACAACTTGTCGACTAAAGACCTGCCCTATCGAGGGAATGTGGCAAAGTATTTCAAAACTGTACAGTATTTCCATGTATCTAAACCAAACTGCACTCAAAAGAACACAACTGTAGAAGAATTCATGTAAAAACAACTATTTATACAGAAAAGTACAAGGAGATAGGAGTGTATTTATGCGTTAATACTTCAAAACCTTCAGCGAACTCACTTCATATCTTCTTGTTTTAGCCATATAAATAATTTTATAATAATTTTAGATAAATAAAATGATTAGTCAACATCGACACACTAATCGACTAAAAGGACTAGAGCCCTAGAGTACTTGTTACTCTTTTACGTAATTTTAACATAATTTTAGATCAGTCTTTGATTCATGTTCCTGATTTTTTTTGCAAAAGTACAAACTGTGTTGCCCCAGCAAAAATATATTGTAAAATCATCTATTCAGGTGAAAATGAGAACACAGCACTCTGCATCTGTTTATAGAGCGTTTTATTCTACGAGAAGCAGGAAGTGCAGCGTTAGAAATTTACAGAACCAAGTGGTGGGCGGTCATTGTTGAGCTCCATAAAAAACCTTTTTAATTTACATTTTTAACATATTCAGTGAATAACATCGTGCAAAGTTTAGTTATTCGAGGATATAGTGGGCTCTGTGCAATGGAAGACATGGTTTAAGGAGAGACACTACATGAGACACTACATTTTTTTTTTTTTTGGTCAGCTTGCTTTTTCAACATATCGACTTTCATGTGGAAACAACAAACGTGTCCAATCTGCTCCAAAAGATGTTTTATTATTTAATTTAATCCATCCATAGATTTCTCTGGGACATAGTAACTTCAAAGGCTGTTTTCTTAAAATGCATTTTTCTCCCTCGAGACATAAAGATCAGCCTTAAAGTAGATCCTACATCAAACTGTACAATCTTGGACTGAATAACATTTTGACGAAATGTACACAAGGATGTTATATATCTAATTCTAAAACTGATTTATTCAAGTGTTAAGTCTAAAAAATGAGGCAATGAATTTTAAATATGAATTTTTAGGACCATTTTCAGTCAAATCTTGTTTACTCAAAAACTAAATAAGAAATCCAGAATCCTCTCTGTTCATTTTTTTGTAACTAATCTGTGTACAAAATGAAGCAATTTAAACCTGGTTTTGGCTATTTTTCAGATTTAAATGTCCCAAATATGTGCAATTTTGGCTGTTTTTACATATAAAACGCCTAATTTCTACATAAAAACATTACATGATGAAAAGCTTGTAACACATTTTTTTCTTACATTCATGTGAGTAAACTACAGGAGAAGTTTCAAATCGATATCTTTAAATTAAAGTTTTTTTCCTATTCACCTGCAGCGTCTCACCTTAATTCGCAAAACTGCATCTAACAAAACTGAACACCGCTGATGAGGAATAACGAGTTCTCTCTGAATGAGGCTCGTACTCACGGCGATAATGTTGACAAAGTCGTTCTCTCCCAAAGTGTCCAGGATGGTGTTGATGGTGTGTTTGGCGATGGTCAGTCTGAGCCCCTTCATGCTCCCGCTCACGTCCACCACAATCACCACGTCTTTGGGAGAAGTCGCCGCCTGGATGTACCTGAAAAACAAGAAAGAAGAAATCCTTTTACGCGAGGAAAGATGTCACTGTGTCGAATTTTAGAGACGTTGAGTTCAAAAGAATAAAGGGATGTACCAAGAATACCTGATTGTTTATTAATCCTTTGCATTATTTTTCCTTTTGGCAAAATGTGGTGTCATTTTAAGGACTTTTGAGTTATGTTGTACGATAATTCAAACCCTGTACTTCAAATTAAATCAATAACTTACAAATAGTCTTTCAAATATCGAAAATGTCAAATAAATCACACAAAAAAAGAAAAAGTGACCGCATTTTTTATTTGTTGGTATTCCAGTTCCTCAACATTGTAAATGATAAAGTTTCTGAAAGTTTTTTGAAATTTCTACCTGTTATACTTTGTTTGAGATACTTCTCCAGGTTTTATAATGAAAACAAAACATTGAAAATTAACGTTTTAATAGCAAAAGGTGAAGAATTGGTGAATATTTCTGTCATTGTTTGAGGTTCCAAATCAATAAACTTCTTCTTCGTCTTTTGATCAACATATGTATTCATTAAATGTATAAAATAGATAGAAATATCAAAATGTGTCAACAATACTGGTCAATTATTAGGCATGTAAGTCAGTGAAAGGGCGATACCAGAGATTTTTGATTTAATCCGATACCAGTACCAATGAATTTTGTATTAAAATGCATAAAACCATCCAGAATTTGAGCTTGGATAACATTATTTTCACTCTTCCTCAGCTTGAGCTAATGTAAAAAGTACATATTTGTGCAGAGAATCTAAAGCATAAACAATATATTTCGAAATTAATTTAACAATGATAACAAACTGCATTTTATTCAAGCATTTTCAAGAGTTGGTATTTTTGCACAAGTACTGATACTTTTACTGATGTTTGGTATTGATCCACCCATCATTAACATAACAAGGTCATGAACGTGTGCTTTTTACAGACGATCTTATCCACTTTTATGAGCAAAAAGAAATATTACTGTTTTTTATTGGTTTCTTTTATACAAGTTGCGAAAAAAGAAGTATGAAAGGGCAGCAAATGCACTCCAAAGGACAGCGCTAGAAGAAGAAGTACTCAATGTTGTCACTCAAGTAAAAGTACAGATACGTGTGCAAACTTGTAATTAAATGTCGTCATTTTGGTAAAGAATTGTGCTAAATTTTTGTAATAAAGGTCTATTTGAATTTTTTTTTTTTTTTTTTTTGTAGAGAATTTTATGTGTATATTTTTGTTTGTTGTTGTTGAGCTTGAACTCAAAACCTTCAGGCAAAATGTCACCATCAACAAGCTCAGAATAACCTCAAACAAAATGAAAAGTACTTTCTACTTTTCAGTCCAGTTAAAAATGTAGTGGAGTAAAAAGTGCAAATACTTGGACTCAAATGTTGTGAAGTAAAAGTAAAAAGTATCCACTGTAAAAACAACTTAAGTAAAGTACAGATACCTGAAAAATGTGCTTAAGTACAGTACTTTTACTTTTGTACTTCGTTACTTCCCACCACTGTCAGCACTGTCACCAAAGTTTAAATTTGCATTTTAACTTTCATTCATAAGCTACATTAACCATGCCACAAGACAAAAATAAAATAAATTCAACAAAACTGCTGCCACTGTTGGTCAATGAAACTTATTTTGGCACAGACTTCATGTGTGAATGCTTGATAAAACATCCTAAAATCTTAACTGTTTAAGACTCTCTTAATATTTGCAAAGGCTTGAATGAACATTTTGCAAATTAACTGCAGGTTTTCTGTATTAATGCATTAATCGTAGGCCTTCACGATAAAACATGTTTGAAGTGTGATAAATTGCTACAGAAAATATCCCGATAAACGATAATATTGAAACTACTTTATGGCAATGACAGCAAGAGAATCACCAAAAAACATTGTAATTTCGTTACAAAAACATGAGTTGCACTTAGGGCTGAAATAAGTTCATCGATTAATCACAACTAATCGATTATTGAGATTATCGTCAACTAATTTAGTAAAAATAATCGTTATCTGGATTGTACACAGACTTCAAAGCATGCCATGTGCTCAGAAAAGAGGATTTATCTCTCAGACAGATCAGGATTTACATCAAAATGACAAAGAACACAGCCTAAAACAGCTGACCCAAGATCCATCAAAAATAAGCTCGGCAACTAGTTCAAAGTCTGTTTTTCGTCATCAGTGCATCTGTTAACATGGAACAAAACTGAAAAAAGGCAAAAAATGTGCTCTTTTTATGACGTGAAAGTGCAATCCGTGTAAATTAGCACGCGACAACGTCACTAACGAACCAGACATGGCAACTGTGTCAAGAACCCAATTTGTAAATATACCACATCAGGACGTCCCAAAGCGGCGTCATCTTAGTTTCATCTTAGTCAAATTTAGCTAAACGATTAATCGATTCATCAACAGAATAATCGGCAGACTAATCGATTACCAAAAATAATCGTTCGTTGCAGCCCTAGTTGCACTGAACGAACAGCACACTAGCCACGTTTATATGGACACATGTAATCGGATTAAAAGCCTGATCGGAATAAAAATGATTAATGTAAACACGCCATTCGGAATATTCTGACGCGATTACACTAATTCGGATCAAAATTTCATTCCGATTGAGATGGGTGGGTTATGCCGATTGTTATTCCGATCGATGCGCATGTGCACGCTTCTTCCGATGTTTTGGTTGAAGGAATCCTCTCTGCGCATGTCTGTTACGTCAGCTAATGCGGAAGCGAGGGTAATGGCGAGCGTGAGGCAGAGCGTGAGGCACACAATACAGCTCCATATCAAAAGTATTATTAAACAGCACGAACGGGAGGTGAAATCAACGAAGAAAAATGTTACGAGCAAGCCAAAACGTACGCAGCCATGTTTGTTTACAACGGAAGTTTGTTCTTCTTCTACTGTTTCCAGTATGTTAGCCAATTCTGCGCATGTCAAAATAATTTATTCCGATCAAATGTATAACGGATGTAAACGCGTGTCGTAATCAGATTATTTTTTTCAGGGTCCATGTACACAGTAAAATTCTAATCCGATTCATGATCAGATTAAAGACATTTTGCGCATGTAAACATGGCTACTGACACTTTTGTAGTTCGATGGTGTTGATTATTTCACTCTCTACAGCTCAAATTGTACCAAAAAAACAAAGATGTTCCCTGAGGTGCAAAGAAAACACACCCGAAAAATATTAGGCCCCAGATATATTGTTCTTTCGATCATGTATTGAACGATAAGTCGATTTAGTGATCATAATAACGAGCGTATAATCGTAGCGTGCAGGAGCAGTGTAGACAGAACAACAGGTCAAGTCTGATCCTGTTACTGCTCCCCGACCTCGAGCTTCCTCCCGGGATTATCTCATTAACATAAATTAGATTTTCTTTCTCATAGTAAACTGTGGCAGCGTTTCAGATGAACCTTGAACTGTGGAGGTCTTTGAGTTCTGCTTTTGAAATACGGTACATTTTGGACTAATTAACATAAGAAAAAAAAGAACAAAATGAAGACGAAAAAAAAATGCTGTAAAGCTGAACTAAGTAAAATGTTCACCTAAATGTCTCTAAAATGCAGGAAGATAACTATAGTTCAAATTTTGCAGACAAAAACAAAAAAATGGTACACATTTTATCCCAATTTAGCCATTTTTTAAGTTTCTAATTGTATTTACTGGTTATAAATGATGACATCACACTGGGAAATGACTGTACACTGGGCCAAAACTCATCTAATGTGACAGATTTTTCTTTTTGACAAATAAAAATATATGTGAACATATGTTGGTTAAATGTTTGAAGGGTTAAAAGAATCATTCCATTCAACCTTTGGATGTTTGTGTTTCTCTAGTGTTATCAATTTGTTTTTATTTCCTGTAATTTCAACTGAATTTTCAACTTTTCTGAACAAACTTGTTACAAACTTATTACTAACTTATTACAAAAACAAATAAAGTCAAAATTAGAAAATCGTAAAAACCTGTCATGCACGCTTTAGATTTTATATATTTATTTTTTGGCGTCCATTGTCTCCCCCTGCTGTCCCTTGGAGGAAAACAAGCCTCGTAACGTTAGGAAAAAAAAAGGTTAAAAAAAAGCTTTTGGGCCCTGACAATGTGTTTATAACAAGAGAGCTGCAGGGGGAGCTCTACCGTTAAAGTTAATCTGCTTTAAAATCTATAGGTTAGACACACTTTTCACTAAAATGTGGTGAACATGATTATATTTAAGATTTTACTAAATACTTTGCCTCTTTGTCTCCAGTTTAACAGTTATTGTAAAGTTTATCATTTTACTTCCAGGTTGGACAGCAGATGTGACTTTAGAGGTAATTCTACAACTGTTACCTAGCAACCATTTTGAAAACAAGGCAAAATACATATAAATGACAGAATAGTTATGATTTGACAAATAATAATACCTGATAACACATTTATTTTGTTGAATGAATCTTTTTTGTACTGTATTTACAACGGCACGTCGCATTTTGATGACATCACAGACCTGTAAACCTTTATTTTTCAAAATTTCTTCACAAACCAACTTCACTGATGTAAAACTATAATAAATACTTACCACAGGTGCCCTCCCACCAAACTAAGTCATAATTAGAATATCATAAGGACCTAAAATATAGACTTTAAGTGATGTCAACATCACCTCAGTTCTTTTCGCACTCCACTAGCTTCCAGTTTCTTTTAATATTTATTTTAAAAGTTTGCTCTCTGTTTTTAAAGCTCTTAATGGCCTCGCCTCTTCTTATTTGACTGAGCTCTTGTCAGTTCGAAACCCAAGCCGGGCTTTAAGGTCAACAAATGTCCCCAGAGCCCGACTCAAACAATGACGGAGCTTTCTCTGTCTCTGAAATGTGAACCAGTACAGACTGTGGCCTTTTAAAATCAATGCTTAAAAGTTACTTATTCAGACTGACTTTTAACACTCAGTAGTGATACTTATCTTTATTTTTTGTTCAGTGAATGTATTGTATTATGGTTTCATGCATTTTCATTTGTATTTATCTGTATTTTATTGGAAAGCACTTTGGTCACCTTTGAGTGTTGTAAAGGGCTCTATAAATAAAGGTTTTGATTGATTGATTGATGCTGAAATGTATATGGTTCTATTTAAAGGTGCACCGTGTAACATTTCTGGTAGAGGGGACGCCACCTGTTTGTTTCCATGGAGATGCTTTGCCTAGAATGTTCCACAGTATGGCATAAAACATATCTATCAACCCAACAAGTTAAAACGATCTGTGGAGAGGAGACACACAATAAGAATGCACGTTTTGAAAGCTTTCTTTAGCTATTCACCTTATTCCTGAAGTTACGTGCCGCCATCTTGTTTCCGTTGTATTAGTTTACATGGAGCAGACGAGCTTAACAGAAAATAAGTTCTACATGGACTAAAAAGCCGTTTTCAGACCGCCCAAGAAATCGGAGCGTTGTTGACTTGTTGTTGCTCGTGTTCATTAAACATTTTACACAAATCAATCTACTTTATGTAACATTTTAGCGGCGAGACTTTTCCCTCGTTCATCATTAGCTTTAACCGAGTTCTCGTCAAACGGATGTGCGTTTACAACAAAAGTGCGTATCTGTGGCAAAAAACGGCCAAAGTGGGCGGGGTGGAATAAGGTGGATAAAACACAGAGTTTAATGCCATACTTTGGAACATTCACAGCATAGCAATAATATATCCATGGAGACAAAAAGGTTGCGGAAAAGTTACACAGTGCTCCTCAGACATTAAAAGTTTAATTGCACCATTAAAAGTGAAAGCAATATTTGACTCGATCACATTTTAGAAAATAACTCCCGCTGTAATTTGTAGAACTACATCAAACACAGTCATTCAATTAGACAGAAATATAATTTGTTGTGTTTAAGAGAAGTGCATTAATTGCGTAGGGTTTTGAGATCATCCGTTTTATCCCTTGCTTTATGTGTTAAAACACTGGATTAGTCATTGTTTAAAGCATTGCACAGCCTTAAGAATTACAAAACTGAAGACGCAACGTGGCTCTTCAGAATTATGTTAAGTGCACTTCAAACTGGCAGGCAGATACAGGAATATCACATTATGCCACTGACAATCAACCATTTTCATGAAAAGAACAAATGAATGAAAGAAAAACATTGTAAATTTGAAGATGTACGGTATGATTGAACAATAGGATGTTTGTTCACACGTCTAGATGTAAATGCTCGTCCTTCTTCCTCACTGTTTTATGTTCAATGTGTAGTTAGTGAAAAAGACAAACCAGTTTCTGTTTCTGCAGTCAAATGTCACCACGCCGTTCTCGTCTGGGATCCACTGGATACCTGCAAAACATGACAAATATTGACTTGAATTTAGCCTGTTTCCTTTAAAAAGTCCCACACTCTCTGATCAAAGTTTCACGCCTAAGAGCCTTCCTCAAAAATACAGAATACTGGCAGATATTGACAGAAGTACCAACTTATTATCAATTCAAAATAAAGTCTGGATGATGTTTTTTTTTTTGCATTACATCGACAATAAAGAATGAATGAGCCAAAGCGTGTGTGTAAATCCCTTTGATGAGGTTCAAGTGCCACATAAAATGAAGATGGACCAGTAAAGTGCAGAAATATCCTTTTCTCACCCTGTTTGGGAGATAACGCTTCACATTCTGTTCAGTTTATTTTTAATCGGCACTTTTTAAAGGACAAATACAGTATTATGCATCATTTCTATTGTTAATGGACTTTAAACTTGCTCCTGAAAATCTTTACTTTGGCATCTCATGTTTTAGAACTAAAAATAAAATGTTTTTACAAAGAACAATATAAGTTTGTCACAGCCTTGGGAGATGCCAAAGTAACTTAGCTTTAGCTCTAGGGCTGTCGCTAACGATTATTTTAGTAGTCGACGATTCAGCGATTATTTTTTCAATTAGTCGACTAGTCAAATGATTATTTTTACTATATTGTTTATTATTATATTTAAACTTTTAAAGTACATTATCAGTCAAATTAAGGTTGAAAAATGGCAACTAAAGGCTTCTAGATATAGAATACTTATGAATATAGTGTATTATTGATAAAAATCAGCATTAATGTTTAATTATTTGATTATTTCTTGACATTTTGACGTATTAATGTCACGCTTACAGACAATCGTATCCACGTTCATGGCAAAAATGAACATTACTGTTTTTTATTGGTCTCTTTTATGCAAGTTGCTAAAAAAGAGGTATGAAAGGGCAGCAAATGCACTCCAAATGGTCACAAAAGTTAAATTTGCATTTTATATTTCATGCATAAGGTATACTGACTTTTTTTTACTTTTTTTTTTTTACATTTTGACGTATTAATGTCACTTTCTTTGTTATAAAAGGTCTTTTGACATGTGTTTTAGAGTCTAAATAGTTCAGTTAACGATTAATCGATTTTTTTATAGTCAATTATTTTTTATAGCTAACTAGTCGACATTTATGGACTTAAAAACAGAAAAGAAGATTCTCGCAAAAAAACGTCACTCATTGAATGAATTCAGCAGTAAGTGTTTTTGACGGTCGAAGGCGGAGAGGAATTTACCAGAATTCATCAAATGAGCGTGAATGAAGCTGAGCGTTACTCCAGGTATGTTTTTGATGATGGAACATTGCTCGAACATGGTTAAAGGCTCAAAAAAGTCAATTCTACGTAATATTTGTCCTTTATCGTTGTATTTATACAGAAAAGTTCAAGGAAACAGTGTATTTATGCATTAGACTCTTCTTAGACTTTTCTTTTTCACCACATATATCATTTTAATCTGAAAAACAATAAGTCGACTGTAAAAATCTTGGACGCCACAGACCGATTAATCACCTGAACGACTCTAGGATTACAGCCCTAATTGCTACATTATCTATAACAAATCTTCGTCCTGGTGTGTTTTAACTCTTCTGCTGACTGCCTCTGCGTTGCATCAGCTCTGAAGCAGGGCCCGGGCCTGACACGTCGTTCCTGCAGAGCGTCATCACATCTGAGCTGCACAGTCAGATGCTGCGCTGGTGAACCGTTCAGCCTGTCGAGCTAAACGCTTAGATACAGTTCTGTTGATGTGGCTGAACACTGACTGCACCAATAAACGGAAACGCAACAGGCAAGTCGATGGAAACAATTCGCGAGCCGCGGCTGCTTTGAGCTAAGATTAGTCTCAACATTGTAATGCTATGGTTGACTTCTAATATTCAACGCCCAATTATTTCAGTGGTGCTTTTTAATGAGAGTAAACAATTTACAAACACCAATTTAGAACAAAAAAAATACAAACTATTTTTAAAATAGTCAGTGTGAAATGCTGTGGCTCAGTTAAGTCTATTAAAACGTCACTGAGATTATGCTATGAATAATAAAAGCATTTTAACAATTAGAGAGTGTTTGTTTTTTTTAAATGTACATTTAAAAAAAATGGATTGTCCCAAAAGAGCACCTCTTTACTCTGAGTAAAGTGAAGTATTGAAAAGAGTAATGGAAATATGTGGTAAAAATACATTACGTGGCTAAAATATACTCAATTACAAGAAAAATGCTTAATGCTTACTAATGCTTAAAGGACACATATTCTGCTCTATTTGTATGTGCTCTTGTAATTTGCTTTGACATCTCATGCTTTAGAACTTTAAAGAGACAAGATTATTAATCAATACTTAGATCAATAATGCGATTTAAAATGTCTAAAATATAACAGTCCATGGGTGCTGTACATTAGAACTATAGAGAAGACAAAAGCACAATAGTTCTAATGTCTCTACAGAAAACCACACGTTACTTTCTACCAGTCAGGAGCTCCCTCATCAGGATTTGTGTCAGCGCTCCATCTGCTGGTGTCAGTGGGAATTATGATGAGGAAATAAAAATAAACAAAAGCTAGTCTGCCAATGTAAGTACGCAGTTGTAAAGAACACAGTTGGACGACTGAAATTGTCAGAATGAGGCTGGTGATGATTTATGGACTTTAAAACAGCACAGGACATTAGAACGTTAGAACATGATAAAAAGCCGCAGACATGCAGATGACTTTGTTTGCAGAATTTTACAGAATTACAAATACTGGTTTAAAAATCTACTCTAAAAAGTACAATTACACTAAATCTACTTAGTAGATGTACACCGTATTGTAATAATTGTGCATCGTGATGACATTTACCTGGGTACAGTCTGAAGAAGCCTGAAGCACTGCCAAAGTATTGCCACGTGAGAGTTGGGTCTTTCTGAAAGTTATCAATGAAGACGTCATCGAGCGCTTCAGACATGTACACGCCATTCACGATGTCTGGGTCTGCAAACAGAAAAAATACTGTTAAAATAATCAATCAGATGAAAGAGACTAGAAAACTACTGTGTGACTCACACGGTGTGACTGATAAAACCAAACTACTACAGAACACTAGACATCATGTAGCCGTAACATGAGACCACACAGATTCATTATAAACAATGCCTAGACTTAAATTTCAACTAGTCGCGGTTTTAAATAATGTATTTAGATTAGTGAAATAAGTATATTCCTTAATTTTCTTTAAACAATTGTAAGAAATAAGAAAAATTCAAAATAGACATTTAAATAATGACATTTTAAAAAGCGTGCGGTGTGATTCATTATGATTAATCAGAGTTCAACAGTGTGATTAATCTGTGCTTCTTAATCAATTAACAGAGATACTCAAAGGCTTTTTGTCGATGTTGAGTGTGCATGAGTCTCTGAAGTGTCCGTGCAGACAGTTCCAGAGGGAGAGGTTGTGTTCAGACCTCTGTTGTAGACGTTGGTGGGGACTTGTATGTTGCTCGTTTGCACATTCACAGGAAGTTTGTTGAAATGTTCGTTTTGCTCCAAAGGAAATTCTCCTCCGAGCGGCAAAGGGTTCCCATCTTCATCCACTTTGTTTATCAGCATCGAGTTAAAGTATTCAAACTGCACACAAGAGATACAAGTACAAAAGAAAATAAATAAAAGCACGTGGAGGAGAACGATGCAGTTTAACTTCATAGCTTCACCAGATGTGTGTCATAATTGCTCTTTTTTCATCTTTGTCTCCTGCAAATAGGGGCTTAAATCAGGCAAATTATCCTGAAGTGAGCACCGGGCTTTAGCTGGAGCTCATTTTACAGATGTCGTGTCTTTCATATTTACGTAATAATAATGAAAAATGTGTAGTAAAATGCATAATAAATGTGTTATAAATCTACTCGTACAATACCTCCAGAGTGTCATTGTAGTCATGGTATAAATCAGCGTCTTCTGCAGCCTCAGCCAACCTCTGTCAGAAACAAAGACATGAACTATCAACAACATTAACCTTTCTGTGTTTAGTATATTATTAAGGACAGTTAAAAGTGTATAAAAGTGCCAGCTCTCTTTAATAAGAAACTGGACAATGCAAGCAATCAAAATGTCACTGTGACTGTATATAAGTGCTCCAATATTTTACAAAATTTCATGTAGTAAAATGAAACAATTAAATTGATTCTGATATGAGCCATGGACAAAAATGCACAAGTCTACAGTGGCTCTTAAAAGAAGAATCACAAAACATTACCTATAAGTTAGTTAGTTTATTTTTCTTCGATCCATAGAAATACAAAAACAAAACAAAAAAAAGTAATAACATAATAAGTGATTCGATATTTGACAGTTCTTAAATAATTCTTTCAATTAGGACTCCTGACCACAGAATGTTGAGACCGAGTTGTGACAAACTTTGTAATTTTCTGTATTAGACTGTAAATCAAAGTCTTTATCAACCTGTCTCCATTTCTCCTCAACCACAGTTTGAGAACCCGACCTTCAAGCCAACTTTCACCTGAACTTTACAGAGAACGGCTCCAAAATAAATACACGAGTCACAGCACTTTTGTTTCACGTTCATAACACTCCATTTTCGTGGTAATTGTAGTATTATTGTGACAAATACAGCAGATTTGTACATTTAGGCCTAGATTTACAAAGTGTCTGAACGTTTAGTCAGAAAGAGCAGTCCTTCTGCACATTTATCCAGAGCTCAGATGCAGCACACACGGACCGAGGGATGTGATAAAAACCTGCAGGCGTTTACCTTTAACCAATGTGGCCGAAAACATTCATTTAGGATTCTGAGTTTAAAAAGATAACAGAACAGCCCGGACGTGCACGGCTTTGGCGACGTGACTTGGAACATGTGTAACAGGTGGACGAGTCGCGTCTTCTCCTGTGTCACCACAGTGTCATACACAACAACACTCTGTTCACAGAGGGCACAGTTTAAGGACATTATCTGGGACCAACTCTTGAACTCCGTCTGAGGCACAGTTTCTGTAACTGCTCCAGCTCAAAGCGACGCTGCTGAGAATCCAGGCCGTGTCGCAGGTTTTAATAAAAACTCTCCTCTCCGTCAAAAAAACACTTTTATTTTGTAGTAGGCCTATTTGTATTTGTAAATGAGACAAACAAAATCATTCGAAACAATTTTAACGCCATAATGACGTGTAAACTGCAATAGTCTTTTCTGTGCAAAAGTTTAACACCTGCTTTTCGGACGTGCGAAATTTTCACACAGTTTTGTTCCTCATTTTCTTGATAAATTAAATAGCGCCCGCATTATCATTTGCATTTTTCCTTTAATTTTGCACCTTGTAAACAAACAATGTAATAATCAATAAACTGATCATTATGAGCGCATGGATCACATACATGGACCATGACTGTCTAGACTGGTTTATTACAGGTTTGGGCAAATGAATGAGGCACTTAAAGTTTGGATTCACACAAGGGTAAAGGTAAGCTAACTGCAGCTAAACCTGGTCTAAACTAAGGATGCACCGATCCAGCTTTTTCTGATCTGATTCCGATTTCGATACATGGGCTTTAAGTATCTGCTGATACCTCTGCAGAGACTGAAAATAGCATTTATTTTCTTAAAACAAGACTAACATATGAAAAAACTAATCCAAATGGGTTGTGCAACTATTCTTTATCCAACGAATGACAGAAGAGCTTCATGTAACAAAACCTCAAACATCATGATGTTCTGGACCAACAAGAGCCTGTAAATAGTCTGAATAGATCAATTTAAAGACCCAACCACTGATATTCTGAAGTTGATATACGATTCAACTGATTTTTCCGTATCGACATCGATATTCGATATCAATATCAGTCTCAGTGCATCCTTGGGCTGAACCAGGACTAAACCTGGTCAAAACTAGGACTAAACCAGGTCTAAACTAACCAGGACTAAACCAGGACTAAATCAGGTTTGAACCAGGTCCAAACCTGGTCTAAACCAGGTCTAAACTAACCAGGACTAAACCAGGTCTAAACCAGCACTAAACCAGCACTAAACCAGGTCTTAACCAGAACTAAACCAGGTCTTAACAAGGACTAAACCAGGACTAAACCAGGTCTAAACTAACCAGGACTAAACCAGGACTAAACCAGGTCTAAACCAGCACTAAACCAGGACTAAACCAGGTCTAAACCATCACTAATCCAGGACTAAACCAGGTCTTAACCAGGAATAAACCAGGTCTAAACCAGCACTAAACCAGGACTAAACCAGGTCTTAACCAGGACTAAACCAGGTCTAAACCAGGTCTTAACCAGTAACATGAGATAAATATTTTCTATATTTTTGGTAGATGGGCTGAGCGCCGGATCATGTTCCTTGGAGGCCCTGATTTGGCCCCCAGGCCTTAAGTTGAAAAGCCCTGCTACTACACTAAGAGTCGCTTCATTTGTCATGAAGTTGCACAGCAAAAAGTGCACAGATTACATTGCAGTCCAGTTTTTCACCACCAGATGTAAAAATGAATCGTACCTTGACGGATTTCATCTTCCTCCCGAGCATCTCCTCCATCTCTTCAGCGAACTGTTTGACCAGCTCCTCCCCGTCCACCTCCTCCATCTTCACCGTGCCCTCCACGTCCTTATATTTCTGTGAAGACACATCAACACTGTACTTTTTGCTTTTATGTGCCAGTCTTTACAGCCTTGTGTTTTATCCAGTCCTCCAATTGTAAAGCTGACCCAGTTTCTCTTTGAACAAAAAGATATCTTGCTTTGCCAAAAATAGTATGTTTTTCCTTATTTTTTCTCTCCACCAGCATCATGTGCACTTGTTGTTTGTTTTGCTTTTGTATGAAATCTTCAATATTCAGACTTCATCCAGTCCCTCGTGCATCTCCCGTGTTTATTGTTTCTCTAATCTCGACATAAAAATGGAAGTAATACAACAAAAAGGTACACAGCCCTAAACTCAATCCCCTAAGCTTTTGTACCAAATGTTTGTTTTTTATTCCCAACAGATGGAGAAAGGGGCCGCGCCACGATCGAGAATGTACTGAGTGTTTTTGAGCAGCTGAAATTATTACCAAATACTCACTTTTTCATGCAATAATGGGAATTTTCCATTTACCATAGAATAAATAAAAATACATTTCAAAACAATGATGAAAAGAGGTAAAGTTTCCTAATTGTGTTTTGTGTAGTAAATAATTGGTTTGAACTGCACAACTTGGACAGAATTATATTTTTCTGGTTAAATAAATTACTAAGTAGAACTTTTTTTTGTATTATTATTTTTTTTTATGAAATATTAAGGTTAAGGCAAGATTATTATGTCCATAAGGAAATTTCTTCTGTGCATTACATCCTTCAATGCCGGGGGCTGTTCAGTGTTGCCAGATGTACAATAATTATCATATTTGTACAATAACTTTGATTCCTGTCGACGTACAATTAATAATTACGAAAAATACCAAACGCATTTCAGAACACCAGAGAAAGTCTAGTTTAATGTTCTCTGCTCTGCTTTGTTGTTGGTCTGATCTGGAGTCAGACTCACCCGATGTATTCACAGCACACTTGATTTTCTCCGGACAGAAAAACTGACCCAGGATCAGCAGTAAATGGCATTGTATTCTACGCAATATTTCGCAAAAGTATCGATATTGCAATATTGGCTGATGCAATAACAATTGACCAAAGTCTTCATCTGATAGAAATTAAAAATGGTAACAGTGAAAAGGAAAATCATTTTAAAAATCTAGCTTTTTCAAACTTAATTAGCCTCGGTTTTGTATTTCTTTGTTTTTATTACAATAAAACAGACATTATTGTATCAAAAATAGAACTGCAACAATCAGTAGAATAATCGTGAAGTCGACTATAAACAATAATTACAGTCGTATTTTGATGATGTTGTCGTTCTCTGGACTAAACAGACTCTAAAACACAAACTTAAAGACTTTTATAACAAAGACAGTGATATTATTAAAGAAAAATGGCAAATAAGAATAGACCATTTCTGATTTTCCTCAGTTATACACTTTATTCTCTAATAATCTCTGTCTAGAGGCTTCATTCACAATATTTCAACATTTATTTGATTAAAAATGTTAATAATCACTGACTAGTCCATGACTAAAATAATCGTTCGTTTCAGCCCTAGTCAAAAACTGTATTTAAATATTGCAATAATATCGATATCACAGATCTTAATAGCCATATCGCAATAATTTCCAATATCGTGCAGCCCTAGTTCTTTGGATTGTATTTGTGGAAGAAACATCCATATTTAGCGAATGTACAATAATCTGAGCCTATACAATAACTTAGAGCTATTTATTTGTTAGGGACCATGTGCAAACACATTTAAGACACTGTGCCTGATTTTTAATGTTTTGAAATGTGTTTTGAAACTAGTTCTTACAGTTTTTTTGCATGTAATAAAGTCAAATCTGTGCTGGAGCAGCACAGATTTGATATATTGTAAAAGCATCTATTCAGGTGAAAAAGAGACCACAGCGTTTTCTCTGCATCTGTTTATAGAGCGTTTAATTCTATGAGAAGCAAGAAGTGCGCCGTTAGCATGCTAATGTTTGTTAGCTTTACTCAGAGAAAAGTGCTCATAAACTCATGGAGGTGAATCTTTAGGATGCTGGGACTGCATTAGGAAAGTGAGTGATACATGTGTGATGTAAAGACTTTCAAATAAACAAATTCAGTTTTTCACGTTTCAAAACAGTAAAAATCAGGTACAATGCCTTTAATCTCATAAAATAGAAGATGCTTTGAGCCAGACTTAGCAAAGAGCTACTTTACATTTTTAAACAGTTAAAAAAAACTACAAAATCAGCTTATTGTGAAGTAAACATTAAAATATTTACAAATGTTTTACAATTTAACTCTCTGTGCAATAATATGGTTTTGGTTTTGAGACCCATCTTTTCTTTAGCTGGACTATTTTACACATTATGCATGTTTTAGGTTGCAATAATTAGATCCCAACTCAAATGTAGTAATATATTTGTAGAAAAAATATATATCCATATTGTGAGGTCAACATTTCTGTATTTTTTGTCCAGTATAACCTAAAACTTGATATTTCTAGGGCTGTAATCCCTGGTCAATTAATCAGTCTCTTTGTCGACCAACATTTTCATTAGTCGACCAAATACTGTATCAGTGTATCATAATTTAAAAAATAAAATCTTAAATAAGATAATAAATGAGTAAATTTTTAAAATAAGCATTAATAGTCTTGCTGTGAGGATATTCTGATGGTCTTTGTCAATGGGACAAGCATAAAATGTCTTGATTTACCGAAAATTACTGTTGAATAAAAGAAAAGAAAAAAAGCTACTGGACTTGAAAGAAAAAAAAAACAGCTTGTTCCATGTATTTTAAGATGGTAAAATATACAAAAAGTTGTTATGGCTTTGTGTTTGGCACCCTCGTGTGGTCCTGGTTTGTTGTGTTTTTTGTTCCAGGTTTGGCTCCTATTGGGTGTGGTCTCCGAGCAAACGCAGCTGCCCTCTATCATCTCATCACTGCAGTATAAAGACTCTGGGCTCATCTTCACACATCGCCAGATTGTACTTCTACCTTGCTGGTGAAAACCTGGAAACGTTCATGCTTTTGTTTGCGAATTGACAAACGTTTTTTAATCTTGTCCTTTCTGGTTTTAGAACTGTTGCATGCTCGGAGCCCACCCACAGGACCACTTTTTGTTAATAAACTATTTTTTGCTTCTGGACTCTGCATCGAGGTTCTTATTTTCAAGCCCTAACAAAAAGTAAGATAAATATTACTTAACTCAAGCACTTATTAGCACATTATCTTATCTAGTTGAATGGCGAAAACTGAAAAAAATAAAAAAGGTGAATATTTTGGAGTGAATCATGAGTTTAATCAAACTTACAACATCTAATATATAAATACACTGTTTATTAGTACTTTTCTGCATAAATTGTTGTTTTAACATGAATTCCAGTGCAGTTGTGGTCTTTTGAGTGCAGTTTGGCTCAGAAACATGGACAGACTTTATAGTAGTATAGTTTGGATATATATTTGCCACGACCCCTTTTAGTCGACTAATCGGTTGATAAATCAGGTCTTTAGTTGACCAACATTTTCTTTAGTCGACTACAGCCCTAGATATTTCTTTCACTAAAATCATAAGTGGCCATTTTAATCTTCTAATAAAGTGATTCGCAAAGGGGGGCCTCAGAGGCACTACAGGGGGCCCAAAAACATCACCCACACAAAAATTAAAGAAACTTGAGCTGGAAATCAATGGGTTTGACAAAATATTTTCACTTTATTGTAATGTCTGACAATTTATCATTTAGCAGTGTTTGTGATGATGATTGAAATAGCCGTCTGTGTGCATTTTGTAATCCTGGTTTGTTTGTGTTTTGGGCAGATTGAGTAATGTCTCAGTGTGTGTTTGAGTAACAGATGGTGAATGGACCTGCTACAGAAGCCAGCAGGGAGCCACGCAGGACAGGAAAGCAGCAAAAACCTCATTACATTCACAAACCAACACCATTTCACACAAATATGAGAAAAAACGGGTGCTAAACATTCCCCGAGGACTGGCTTTGGAGTGATATAAAATAACTGAAGCGCAGAATGAGCCAAACAGAGAAGAGAAATGAGTAATTTGTGAGATGTTTTGTTTTTATTTTAAAAGGTGTTGTTGAACTGGACTGCGGGCTATGGACAGGTGTTACAAAAGTGTATCGGTGTTGGTTGAAGCAGGGAGGGCATGATACTGGCAAATTATATGCAGTTTGGATATTTATTAGCTCCTTTTTTTACTATTAGGTACAGCATGAGTGTATGTGCAGCGTGAGAGTACCCACGATATGTTCTTCTTAAAGTCAAATTAAATAGGAGATGTATTTACCTTGTTGACATGTTTTGGCTCCTTAACTACCATCTTCAGAACTGTCACCAGTGTTGGTGATGTGTCTCTTGACATGAGGAGGCGACTGAAATCAGAAAGCGAGGCACTGACAGCATCAACCGTGATGACGGAGCCTTCTTTCTGTCCCACACATGGGACACGCTACTCCAGAGACCACCGGGCGGCAGGAGGCGTGGTCAGTCTGAGCGACCTGCCAGGTCCATCAGATAAGAGACACATCACCAACACTGGTGACAGTTCTGAAGATGGCAGTTAAGCAACTGAAACATGTGTAATCAAGGTAAATACATCTCCCATTTAATTTGTCTTTAAGAAGAATATATCGTGGATATAACAAAAGAAGACATAAAGAAAGTTGTTGGAGTAAGCGTGAGAGTACGTTTAGCATGAGTGAACGTGCAGAGCATACAGTTGTTTGTCCAGTGCAGGGAGAGGCTGCGGGGGCAGACGTCACCACACCAGGGCGAAATCGAGAGAGAGACTGGACTTTCAGTCAAATTGTGCATATTTAAGTAACAGTGTGGAACATTCCAGGCAAAGCAATAATATCTCCATGGAGACAAGCAGGTGGCGGACTCTCCATCAGAGAAGTGACATGTGTGCTCTCATGAGACTTTTTACCTCTAGGTGACCCTGTATCATAAAGACGAACGCTCTTACCTTCTGCAGCAGTTGAGCTCCAGAGTATCGGGCGGATAAGGCAGTTAGTTGTTTGCCAAAAGACACGGCCCATTTCTGCACTCTGTGGACACAAATGAATGTTAGACCAAGCACTGATAGACTCAAAGTGAAATCATGTTTAGTTTGACAAAGCAAATAATTTATATGAGCGCTGTCAGTGAACACAAACCTAAAAACTCTGTTATAAACAGAGCCTGTTGTGCAGAGCAGGGACAGTGGAATACAAAGGCTAAACTGAGCAGATGGCAAAGTTAAAACCTAAGGCCTAAACTACATCAATTTACAATAAAATATACTGAAATATACTATAGGGCTGGACAAAAGAGCTTTTGTCATGATACAATCACAAAGGGCCTCATGCAACATATACTGTATTATAATTTCAGTATATTGTGATATACAATGTGTTATGTGATATATGGTGATTCTATATGAATAAGTATTGCAATACTATACCCATAATAAATGGGTGAAAAAATTCAATTAGAACTATGTCTTATGGTTTAATACTATGAGGAACAGAAATACTTCCCCTGAATTAATTTAAATATAATACACAAATACTAAATGTTAGACACAAACTGTAAATCAGTCTGACATTTGTAAAAATGCAAATGCACATTAAAGGCTGAAGTTGCTAAAGCTCATATTAACAAAACTGACACCAGCTTTGTAACTTAGTCACAAACACATGTCTGGAAGCAGAGAAGCACTGGAGCTTTATATAAATATATAGATATTATATAATTAACAGACTGCGATACATGTTTCCGATATGATACGCTACAACAACACTGTATGAATATATAGTGCAAAATGATCTGGAAATATCCTGATTATTATGAATGTTTTGAAGATATTCAATGAATATTGAGTATATCGTTCATTAAAGGTCCCATAACATGCAAAATCGACTTTTCAGAGGTTTTAACCTTCCTACAGTGCTATTTGGGCCTCGTATGTTGTGCCCAAAGTGGTTTTTTGATTGATTCCCGCATGCTTTCGCTAGAGAACTGTCTTTTTTGTCCCACCTGGCGAGCAGGCAGACGGGGCTCATCCCCATGGATGACGCGGCTTCCCATGGATGACGCGGTGTTTAAGCCATGCCTCGGGAAGCCGCCGCAGCCGCAGAATAAACAGCTAATGCTAATGCTACACAGTAATTACACGTGATGGATCGACAGATCAAGAGTTAGCATGTTATTTACCAAACGGCAACGTCCTGGGCCGTCGAGGTACTGGAGCACGTCAAACTCCAGGTCAGATCCAGGACGTAGGACTCGGCATGACGCACCGTCAGGACGGATAAAAGGTTTATTCCCGTGTTTGTGTATCGCTGTTTACCGGAGCACACGGCGCATGCGCACTATCTCCGCTCTAGGCTTCGGCACAGGTTGGGCGGGGGGAGGCGCGCGAGTTGGGCGGGGGAGCAGCCTGCTCTCTGTTCGGGGGGGTCAGATCTCAGAGTGAGCCGTTTGCTTTTGCAAGGAGGGGGGCCAGTCCAAGAAATGGGTGTTTTTTGGAAACTGTTATGTTATGGATATTGCACAACGCAAAATTTTATCAACAAAGCCCTTAGAATAGACTGTGTAAAGGGCAAAATAGCAGAATATGGGACCTTTAAAAATAAAAAGAACTGATTTAAAATAAAAATGAAAGTGAAGTTGTGTAGTTAACTTTAAAATAAGTGTATAAGGAGATTCATTTCTGCCAGGGTAAATATCACACTAAATAATATTTAGTTAAGTTATTTATTGACAGTAGACATATATGTATATGTATGTATATATATATATATATATATATATATATATATATATATATATATATATATATATGTATATGTATGTATATATATAAAATTGTGCAAAAATATTCAGATTTTCTTTTTTGGTCACATGATCCAGTCCTGGTTCCAAGCCTTATTCACTGGGGATGGCTCAGTTAAACCTCTGTTAAATACAGTTTGAACACTTTATTTTTGGACTAAATCTAAAATTAGACCGTGACCTGTTCCTTAGTTTGCCCCCCAAAGGTCACTCAGCTTTTGTTATGGATTGGCTCTGGTTCTGAAGGCGATGTATCGACCGTAATCATGTAAAGAGGTTAGCATGCATTCAGCTATCACAGATTAACAGATTAAAGTCAAGGTGACAGTCGGCGCTGTCTGCTGCTGCGGGTCACGAGGTTACGCGCTGCTTAATAAAACTCCGTACTCTCTGGATCCTTCGGTGTAAACAGTGGCTTTGCGTTGCAGCGGACAGGATGTGGCAGATGGCTCAGACCTACAGGAACTCGGCCAGTTCGCTGCTTGGCGGAAGGAGCGCTTGTCGTGGCTTTCCTGGTAAAAACCTTCATGCTGGAAATAGACTGATCGTGTGTGAGGTTCTATTGTAAGTGTTTAGTGTGAGCGTGTTTATTTTAAAGATGTCTTAATGTTTCTTGGTTAGAGCTGCACAATTTGGGGGGAAAAAAATGTAATTCCAATTTTTCTGGCCAGTTTAGATTGTGATTTATGTTTTGATTCTGTTCAAAGTTCACAACCAGGAGAATTGACAAAAAGACTGAAATATGAACTGACAAAGTAATAAAAGAATCACTTGTTTTAGAAGGTTTTGTCCCTTTTTGTTAGGTTTTTGACACTTTTATTTGGGTTTTTATTGCTATTAGTCACGTTTTTGTCGCAACAAAAACATAACTAAAAGTTACAACAACATTACTGACAAAAATGCTACTTAAAGTGAGAAAAAAGCATCTTAAAGTAACAAAAATGCATCTACAAAGCGTCAAAATAATGTCAAAATAACATCAAAAATGCAAATAACAGCTCAAACACTCCACTAAGAGTGACAAAATTCCAATTAAGTGACAAAATGCTACTGAAGAGTGTTACAAACATGACCAGAAGCGACAAAAACGTAACTAAAAGCATCAAACACGCGACTAAAAGTGTCAAAAACACAACTATAGACAAAAAGATGTCTTAATCTTTCATGGTTATAGAGCTGCACAATTTGGGGGAAAAAATCGAATTCCAATTTTTCTGGACAGTTTAGATTGTGATTTATGTTTTGATTCTGTTCAAAGTTCACAAACACAACCAGGGGAAATGACAAAAAGACAGAAATATGTTTGGGGTTTTTTTGTCACATTTTTTTCACTTTTGGTACAGTTTTTGTTGCTATTAGTCAAAAAGCCAAAACACCACTAAAAGTGACAAAAATGCAACTAAAAGTGGCAAAAATACGACTAAAAACAACAAAATCCCAAAGTGGCAAACATGCCGCTTCGAGCGATATTTGTCAAAGCATAACAACTGTGTAATTTATATGGATTTTGGCTTTTGTTTACAGTCTGGTTGCTATGGTAACTGCTGTGTCACATCTGCTGCTCATGTTCAACCAGGAAGTAACATTAAAAACTTTACAAAAACTGTCAAACTGAGGACAAAGGGCAAAATGTTTGGTCACATCTTAAATATAATCATGTTCACTACAGGTTAGTGAAATGTGTCGTTTAACCTGTCAAATGCACTTGAAGGGTGCACAGATAAATCGATTGTCCTGTCCTGTTCCTGTAGCATGTGAATTCTCAGGGTTTAGTAACCTGCCCTGACCTCGTGAACTCTTCTGGAGCTTAAAGCACTCACACGAACCTGACAGAGACACAAAGGCTTAACCAAATGTTCTAACCGCTGCCACGCCTGCTGTACTTTGTGTTTAAAATTAGCCTGACATTTGGTGGACACTTATGGTCACACAATTTCTAGAAACTTTGGGAAGAAAATGATAAATATTTTAAATAAATAATAAATAAATTAGGCAAAATTTGATTGAAATAAATATTAGAAGTTCGAAGATGACTCAAAGCAAGAGATTAGTTACTATTAGCAAATACTATAAAATGTGCAAAGAACAAACAGATTAAAGGTGCACTATGTAACTTTTCTGGTGGGGGTCTGCCACTTGCTTCTCTCCGTGGAAATGTCTCGAATGTCCCAGAGTATAACATCTAACCAACCGATCTTGCATTTAGAGGTGGGCGAAATGGCAAGAAATGAATATCATACTTTTTTTCGAACCAGATCACGATTACAATTGTATCACAATTGATGTGCACTGTCTATTTTCAATTTAGTCACCTTCAGTTGTGTTTGTCATATTTAAACACATCTTAGTCACTTTTAGTCACGTCTTTGTTGTTTGTAGGTGCGGTTTTTGTTTTTTTGTTTTGTTTTTTAGTGTTAGCACTTTTTATTCAAATCAAAGCAAGACATTGTGTTTTGTTTTTGTTTTTTAAATTTAAGAGCTTGATTTTCAACCAGTGTGCTGGGGAACACTGGTGTGCCTTGAGGTTTTGCCAGGTGTGCCTCGAAAAATGTCCAGTTTGAGTTAACAGATCCACAAATGCAGATGTATTGAACAGATTTACCATTTTGGAGCATCCTAAGCAACTTCTGCACCAAAAAAGAACGCAAAACCAATCATTACTGCCAAATTTAAAGAACCAGACAGTGGCACAGACATTATATAGTGTATATATTTTTTTAACTAAATGGTCTGATTTGGTCATCTTTTAGTAGTAAGTAGTGTGCCGTGGTATCATTTGAACTTGAAAAGAGGTTGAAAAACGCAGGATTAAGACGCCATCGTCTGACTAATCGACTAAACCAGTGTTGTTCAACCTTCTCTGAGTTATGGCACACTTTTTGGGTTCAAAAGATATCACAGAACATCAACTACTAAAAAAATAAATAAATAAATAAATGAATCTGGTGTATAATGAGTCAAATCATGTCTATGCCACTATCTGGTTCTTTAAATTTGGCAGTAGTGACGGTTTTGTGTTCTTTTTTGATGCAGAAGTTGCTCAGGACACTTTCAAAACAGAAAATCGGTCAATTTTGAATCTGTTAACTCAAATTGGACACTTTTTCAAGGCACACCAGGCAAAACCTCAAGGCACACTAGTGTTTCTGGTTTAAAATCGATGGACTAAACCACTAAAGGACAACAGCCCGAGATGTCACCTGCACAAACTGAGATGGGACGGTGCTTGGTTTCCACTCACATTTCAGGCGGGATGCTCATCTGACCGTGGACCCCGAGGCAATGCGCGCTGCAGAGGATAATCCACAGCAGCATGGCCCGCCCCGTCGACCCACCCCGTGTGCAGACGCCGCTCCCGTGCTCACTGCCCCAGCGCTTCATCCCGGCAGCTGCTCCTGTTAACTCACTCCTGCACTCGCCACATACTGGAAAAAAACAGACCGAGAGAGAGACGGGAAGAGTGGAATTAGGGCAGTAGTGTGAAAGAGATTAAAAGTGTTCGGCTCACAATGGGAACAAAACCGAGGGAGGCAAGAGCTGGAGCTGAAATGATGATTTAGATTAAAGTCTATAGGACGACTTTTTTCAATAAAACGTAGTGAACATGATTATATTTAAGATTTTACTAAAGTAAAACCAGTTTGACAGTTTTCGTAAAGTTTATAATGTCACTTCCTGGTTGAACATGAGCAGCAAATATAACATAGTTAGAGATAATTCCACAACTGTTACCAGCGACCATATAAAATCCATATAAACTACACAATAGTTATCATTTGACAAATAATAATACCGGATAACGTCTTTATTTTGATGAATGACTGTTTAAACTGGACTCATCACTACTTCCTGTAATTTAAAACTTTTATTTTTCAATATTTCTGCTCAAACTGCAACTTCACAGCAGTCAACTATGATAAATATTTACCACAGATGCCCTCCCACCAAACTTAGTCATAATTGGAAAATCATGAGAATCTGTCGTATAGAGAAAATCTGCTACTGACATAAAATCATGGGTGATTTTTTTTGTAGTTTCCTGATAACAATATTCTGACAATATTATGTCAATCCATCAGAGTTGTGTTAAAATGTCTTTAAATGTTTTAATCGAGGTTTCATTATCAGACAAAAGTCTATAAAATTATGGATAGGAAAAAAAACTTGAATTTGAAGATATCAATTTAATACTTTTTTTTTTTTTTTTAATTTAAATTTAAATTTTCATCATGTAAAGTTTTCATACAGAAGGCATTTTATGTGTAAAAACTGCCAAAACTGCCCATTTTCAGGACATTTAAATCTAAAAAATGGACAGGTTTAAATTGCTTGGTTCATTTTGTACACATATTATTCAAAAGGGGGGATTTTGGATTTCTTATTTAGTTTTTGAGTGAACTACATTGGATTGAAAGTTGACCTAAAAATTTTAATTTTGCCTAATTTTTTCAACTTAAAACTTTAATAAATCGGGCTTAGAATTAAATATCAAGCAATCTTTCTGTAGATTCTGTCGACACATTGTTAAATACAAGATTGTACAGTTTGGTGTAGGAGCTACTTTAAGGCTTTGTGGGAGAAAAATGCATTTGGAGAAAACATCCTTTCAATTTACAATGTCCCAGAGAAATCTATGAATGAGGTGGATTAAATGAAGTCATAAAACATCTTTAGGAGCAGATTGGACACGTATGAGAGAAAAATCTGACCAAAAAAAAGGAAAAAGAAATGGTTCAGGTTTTGCCTGTAGAGTATATTATTCATACCGTTGTTTGAAAGTTTACAGCATAACTTCATTTTAGTTTTAGTTTTAATCAGCTTTATTTGTATCTTTATTTTACTATATTTACTATATTTTACTATAAGCGATTGCATTTCTTCAAAACAACCTCTAAATTTCGATATATTACCCACCTCAAAGTTTCATATAATGTCATAATGTAGTTCTAATAAAGCCCATTCGAAACTTCTTCAGAAAATATCAAATTTTGTCCAATTTATATGTTTTTTCCTGTATAGTACATGATACAGTTAAACCCTATTGGCTATAATTTAAGTCTAGCGTATTTAATCTGTGTCAATTCATAATTAATGGCTCAATTTTCTTTGATTATTCGCATGAGTTGAGACAAATTCTGTTACCTGGTTAATTACAGAGGCACTGAAGTCTAGCCCAATGTCGTTTTAAGAGTTTGAAACCTTCTGAAAAAATATCCCAGATTAAAAATGCCCAGGGACAAAGAAACAGTTCCATCCTTAAAAAAGTAAATCCAAATTGGTGTTCGACAAAGCTGCTTCGTTACGCTTAAAAATCACTAAAAACATTTCTTGTTACGAAAAGAAAAGAGAAAAACTTCAAAAACGTGTCCACAAAACCCCAAATTATCAATCGCACGCAAACAATAGCACTTATAATTATCCCATTGACATTTCATTCACAAATCAGATTAGCGCAGGTGAGCTAAACGAAGTTAGCCGCGCCGCGAAGCCGGTCGGTGTCAGCTGAGCCCGTTACCGCCGGCGACAGAAGACTTCCTGGTGTCAAAGGTCACGTTTGGACAAGAGGGGTCGCCGACAAATCGTGCCATAGTCTTTTAATCCTGTTAGCACTTCGAGCATGATGCACTTAGGTGTTGTTCGCGCTTAAAAGAGTCCGAAAGCGCAGAGTGTTCAGAGAAAAGCGGTGTTGAAATGTGAGTTGTTATCACTGATTTGAAGAGAACTGTAGTTTCTGTTATGGAAAATGATTTTAAAAACTGTTAAAATTGTCCCAAAGTGATTGCGGTTTGAGGCTCAAAAGAAAAACAGCTCAAACAATGCAGGTGCTGCCGGGAATCTCATCTGATTTAAAGTGAAAACTGAACAATCCTCCAAGAAAAAGAAGATGACAATTCAAAAAAACACATTAAAAAGTCCCTAAATTCCATCTGGCCTTACATTTCTACAGTTTCCTGTCCAAAGCAGACAGATTCGAAGGTTGTGCGATGATGGAGAGACTGTTGGAGCAGGTTTTCCTCTGTGTAGTACATCTCTTTCTCACTCACTACCGGACACAGTTTATACCATAATCCAGGAGCCAGGATTAAACCCCTCCTCCCTCCCTCTCTCTCTTTTCCTCCATCCTTTTTTTCCACTCTTTCTCTTCCGACTCTCTCTCTTTTTCCCCTATAGCGTTTTCCAATACCTTTTAAACAATTGGTGCAAGTAATAATAATAATCGGCCGCTTCTAAACTAAAGCCGTTGTCATTTCGAGTTGATTTGTGACGAGATGTTGATTCAGAAAGAACGAAACTGACAGAAATGGATCGAGGGTTGGGTTCAAAACAGCAAAGGCAGTTAAAAAAACAACAAACAGGCTCGATTTCTAATGAGAACAGAAGAAGGTAAATAATGTAACTGAGTGTGAATCTAGACAGGTTTGTTCGATAAATCTACAATCTAAAGTGACAGAGAAGAGACATCTAGTGGACACACATCATCACACAGGAGGCTGCAGAAAATAATCTGGTGCAATTTTTTTTTTGGAGCTCAGTCAGAAACATTATAATCAACAAGAGCTGCAATGATTAATCAACTAATTATGACTAATCGACTATAAAACATAATAACTATAAAATACTGTTAATCGACTGATCTATCATTAAACTATACGGACTCTAAAACACGTGTCAAAAGACTTTTTATAACAAAGACTGAAATTAATACATCAAAATGTCAAAAAAATAATAGATTAATGCTGATTTGTATTCATACACATTCTTTATGTACCTTTATTTGGCTGATAATGTATTTAAAAAGTTTATATATACAATAGAAACAATCGTTGACTAGTCGGCTACTAAAATAATCGTTAGTGACAGCCCTATAATCAACCTTATGATTTTTATATAACAAATAATAAATATAAGACAATTACTAATAGTAACTGTGTAAGACTGTTATATTTGGAAAGTTCATTCTGTCTTCTTGTAATTATTCATAAACATTCTCTATGTACCTTTATTTGGCTGATAATGGGAGGGAGGACTTCCACCTTCGACATCTGATGGATGTGACGTGTCCATCAGACGTGTCCTCTGACGAAGGCGGAAGTCCTGCCGCCAAAACATGTCAGGGAAATGAGCTTACAGCTATTTACAACTGTTTTATTTGAAGAAACTCTCAAGTTAAGTTGTGTAAGTGTCAAGATTCCTGTGTTCTCCCCCTCCCATCTGTGTTGTCTGGAGCTGGGCGGAGAGTAGACATGCTGCACCACCTTCAACGGCTCCTCCCACTACTCACCTGCAACCCATCTCCAATCAAGCATACTCCTCTGCAGTATAAAGACTCGGCTCATTCATCCACACCCTGCCAGATCGTTCAGTCTACATTCGTGGTGAACACCCAGGCCTGTTGTTCTGTGATTTTTCCAGTAATGTTCCCAGTGGATTTTCCTCATCTAGGATTGTCTGTTTTTTTTTTTTTCCAGTGCTCCTCGGTCCAGTCTGCTCCACTCCTCCACTCCAGTACTCACCTGTGCTCCTCGGTCCAGTCTGCTCCACTCCGCCACTCCAGTACTCACCTGTGCTCCTCGGTCCAGTCTGCTCCACTCCAGTACTCCCCTGTGCTCCTCGGTCCAGTCTGCTCCACTCCAGTACTCCCCTGTGCTACTCGGTCCAGTCTGCTCCACTCCTCCACTCCAGTACTCCCCTGTGCTCCTCGGTCCAGTCTGCTCCACTCCGCCACTCCAGTACTCACCTGTGCTCCTCGGTCCAGTCTGCTCCACTCCGCCACTCCAGTACTCACCTGTGCTCCTCGGTCCAGTCTGCTCCACTCCGCCACTCCAGTACTCACCTGTGCTCCTCGGTCCAGTCTGCTCCACTCCGCCCCTCCAGTACTCACCTGTGCTCCTCGGTCCAGTCTGCTCCACTCCAGTACTCACCTGTGCTCCTCGGTCCAGTCTGCTCCACTCCAGTACTCACCTGTGCTCCTCGGTCCAGTATCCAGCTGTCCTGTTTCCTGAATAAATCTTGTACTTTTGAACTATTCTAGTCTGCATTATTTTTGATCCACCAGTCGTTAAAACAGTAAGACTGCATTTAAAACATTTACTTGTGATACAAAATACACACACTTCCATCTTTTCTAAAAGATTCTGTGGGGACTTTGGTGGAACAAAGGATTTTTATAAATGCCACAGACTACTATACTTAATCTTAAAGCAGTTTTTTGTTTTTTTTGCCAGTAGTCACCTTTTATGATAATGCAATGAGCAGCAAAGTCGAATTTTGTTACGCCAATCAGTCCAGATTATTTTTAGACTATGGGGTACCATCATAGTCTCTTGTATTGATGGAAAACACTTCTTCACAAAGAGTGAGTCTGGTCATTTGTCCCTCCAAACACAAACGGAACTGTGCAATCAGGTTTGTGTATTTCAGCGACGCAGTCACACACAGGAGTTCATTGATGTCTGCCTGCCGTTTAGAACAAAATCAAACTTCTCTCACGTCAGATTAACTGAGTTTTGTGCTTTGCTCATTGATTCCGCAGTAATACACAATGTTTTTATGTCCGTGATTTTTTTTTTCCTGTCTTTTTTCATAAGCAGACATGTTATTTTTATCTTTTGTTTTTCATTTGGATTGTTTATATTACACAATCAAAATGTTGATAATTAATTGGACAAATGTAAAAAATAATTGAACAAATGTAAAAATAAACATAGGCTGAAGGACACAGTTAACTGATACTAAAACTGGGACTGAAATTAGAATACCACAGTTTTAGAATGATCTTGATCTTTATCAGAACTAGTACAAGAAAGAAAGTGCTATTGTTTTTACTTCGAAGTGACTTTTCATTGTGAAGTCATTTTCTCTCACTGTGATATTGAGACTTTTGAGAGTGGACAATACTGACACGATTCTTCTTTTTTTTTTGTAGTGTCCCAAAACAATATTCAAACAATATTATGACAAATGAGTTAAAACATGTCTTTAAACTTAATTGCTGTAGTTTAACTATCAGACAAATAAGAAATGTCTGTAAAACAAATCACAAAAAAGAAGAAATCTCACCTTTTACCCTTTTTTGAAAGTTTACAACATTACTTCTTTCAAATTTATTTTAATAAGCTCTTTTTGTAGTATTTTTTCCTATAAACTATACTCAATCGTCTTTAAAACATTCATGATATTAACTCAAATTCGATATATTAATGTCAACCCGTCTCTTCCTTAGTCTCAAAATGGAATTGAAATGTTGCTATCCTGACGGGAATATTGATAACCACTGGAGGTATTACAATTAGGTTTGATTGAACTATTTTCATGGTGTCACTAATAATCATCGTTCCTCTTCACACAGTAACAGTAAAAGTGAAATCCCTGTCAATGTGTGGTATGTTTGCGGTGCATAAATGTGGACGTGAACATACAGCGGTGCATGAGTAACAGCTGTGGTGCCCTCCCCCTCCTGCACTGACCCAGATCAGACCACTAATGATGGGATGAACTCAGAGAAGCCCCTCCCTTTCAGCTCCAGACAAACTCCTTGTGCACTTCGATTAGGGACAAGGAGGAGATACAAGACCAGGCTGGTGCAACGACACAAACAAAACTTCAAATATGGAAATAGAGAGGAAAAAACAGGAGAAACTGAACAAACTATGCTCTTGTAGTCAGAGGGCCAAATGTTAAAGGAACAAAAAGTGTCTCATTATTAGCCTTAAAACATGCTCCTGTTACCTTAAGTTTGCATGTTTTGGACCCTATTTTTTTTTTTTAATATATAATAAACTAAATGAACATCTGTTTCTGCTGCTATTTACCTTGGCACTTACTGAGTTTAGGTGCTATCTAGTGGCTGCATAGCACTTACACAGTTTAATTAAGTTATCACTCAAGAGACTGCGCGATGATCAGGCTAGCAGTCTGTACTGGTCGTGTTTAGAGGTAGACACGCTCAGACCGAGACTGGAGATGATTTAAAGGGCCACTAAACGGCTGCACCTGAGCACCTTACTCAGATTACTATAAAAATGTGAAAAATATAACAAAGTGGGCAGTGCCTGGAGGTTCAGGAGGTGCAGCTGGTGCAGGTGGTGTGGAGAAGTGGGGCAGGCTTTGAACTTTGAGCGACAGCGAAAGTGACGTACCAATTCGAGCCACTGGCTCAAGGCAAAGCCTGGAGCCGGAGCCGGTGTAATGCCAGAGAATGTGCTCATTGTAAATCCTGGTGTAATGCATTTATGGCACATGCTCTTCTCCAAGTGCAGCGAAATGCAGCTCAGGCTTTATGACAGGTAGATGGAAGTTAAATCTAATCTGTTTGGTGAGAGAGGCTCAATGAATGCAGCGTGCAGGACGTGTCAGTGCAGTTCAGCCGCCGGGCCATGGGTCAGTCGGAGAGCCTATGAGAGTTATCACACACAGAAGGCTCTGCTGCTGCCTCACGCGAGAGAGTGAGAATATGTTTGTAAAACACTTTTGCACATTTAAGAGCAGACAGCGGCTCGTGCTCTGCACACGCAGCAAGACAACTCCTCCAGAGCCTCACACCTCCCTCTGTTTATCCCGTAGGTGCTGATGGGTCAGAGCACCCACACAAATCTCTGAGCACCCTGGTGCATTTTCCACAGTCTCATTATGACTGCATTTAACAAAATGTGATCTTATAATTAGACATAATGTGTGCGAGCTTCTTAGTGTAGTACATTTTCAATGTGCGTTACTCACTTTATCTTCACGTTTTGGGCTTCAGCAATACTATTTATTTGTGATTTTTTTTTTTCTCCAGTGGAATACAGCAACAAGAACACAGGACGAAACCAGGAAAAACAGGACTAAATCAGCACTATTACAGTACAGTTTTACTAAGATTTGCCAATGGAACAAGAAATGTTTTCAAGCGCATGTAGCTCATTTTACGGGAGAAAAAGCATGTTTTTCATATTTTAAGTAAAGCAATACATTTTATGCTTGTTCCATTCGCAAATCTTATCTTAATATCCTCAAATCAAGATAAAAACAGCTCAATCCAAGCACTTATTCACTTAGTAACATGTTTAAGATTGCCATGTCATAAGTTTATTCACTTGTTTATCTTCACGTCTTTGACTTACACTGCGCCATTTATTTGTGATTTTATTTTTTTCTCTGGTGGAATAAAGCAAGACTAAAACAGGAGTAAAGCAAGATTAAACCAGGGACAAAACAAGGATTAAAGCAAGACTAAAGCCAGGCTAAACTAGGGAGAAACCGGGACTAAACCAGGAACAAAACCAGGACTATTTCAGAATAGTTTTACTATCTTAAAATAAGATTTGGAGCCAATGGAACTAGCAATTTTTAAAGAAAAAAATATGTTTTTATTTTTTTTAAGTAAAGCAATAAATTTGATCCTTGTTCCATTGAAAAATCTTATTTTAATATCATCAACAAGATAAATACTGCTCAATCCAAGCACTTAGAAAGATCTATCTCCACTCTTCTCTTTTAAAGCGCTTTGTTTTAAAATTATTCTGTGTGTCTTTTTGTGTTTTGTGATTTTAATGCAACTTGTCCTGTTATGTAAAGCAATTTGAATTGCCGTGTGTACGAATTGTGCTCTACAAATAAACTTGCCTTGCCTTGCCTTATTCACTTAGTGACTTTTTAAGATTGTCATTTTCACCCAGCCCTAATAAACACGGAATATAAAAAGTTACTCACCTGTTTATCTTCATGTATTTGGCTTCAGCAGCATCATTCATTTGTGTGTTTTTTTTTCCTCGAGTGGACCAAATCCAGACTAAACCAGGACTAAACACAGGAGAAACTATGACTAAAGCAGGAGTAAACCAAGGAGAAGCCAGGACTAAAGCCAGACTAAAACAGGACTAAACCAGGGAGAAACCAGGACTAAAGCCAGACTAAAACAGGACTAAACCAAGGAGAAGCCAGGACTAAAGACAGACTAAAACAGGACTAAACCAGGGAGAAACCAGGACTAAAGCCAGACTAAAACAGGACTAAACCGGGAAATCGAGACTATTTCAGTGCAGTTTTACTATCTTAAAATAAGATTCGCCAATGGAACAAGCAATTTTTTCTTATCTTATTTTAATATCCTCAAATCAAGATAAAAACTGCTCAATCCAAGCACTTATTCACTTAGTAACATGTTTAATTTTGTACTATTGTACCAATAATGGCCCTAACAAATACTGAATATAAAAAGTTACTCACTTGTTTATCTTCATGTCTTTTGCACCATTTGTGACTTCTCTCCCTCTGTTGGACTCTGGACGGACGTCTGGCTCTGAGGAATAACAGAGGAAAACTTAAAGTACTTTCCTGCCGTTGTGCTTCTGCAAACTGTAACAACTGCATAAAAAGTACTCGTTGGCTCTTGGTTCTCACAGGTCCAAAGCTCCTCCCTCGTAGGCGTTAGAGAGCATTGATTCGCTCGAGTCAGTGCTCAGCCTTTAGTTTGGCCCGATCAGCTAAACCAGTGACTTCTGCACGAGCCACAGTATTCTCTATTACCGACAATTAGAGCCAACTCTCACCAACGATGGAGAAACTGGGGAAATAGAATGTTTTAAATTATAAAACTATTTACTGTAAGTATGTGGTTCAAAATAAAGAAGTCCAGACCAGGTAGATATGAAAATAGTTAACTGGATCCAGGACGCTTTGTCTGTGGATTTGCAGACGCCGCGATGAAGAAACACAGAAGATACCAACACTATATTCACCTTATTCCGGAAATTGCCGTGGGCGCCGCCATCTTGTTTCCGTTGTATTAATTTACATGGGGCAGACAGACGAATCTAGGAAATCGGTGCATTGCTAACGTGTTGTTGCAGGTGTACTTTAAACATTTTACACAAATCAATCTACTTTATATAGCATTTTAGCAGTGAGACTTTTCCCTCGTTCGTTCGTTTAATAGTGTTCTCGTCAAACGGAAGTTCGTTTACAACTGGAGTGTGGATCTGTGGCAAAAAGAGGCGGGAATAAGGTGAATACCTCTATGCAAAACAGAGTAAAAGTAGGCGTACATAATGAGGTCCAAGTACAGGGCATATGTTTCTATGAACAGAAATAAGTACAAAAACATATTAATCAAAGAGGCCCTTGCACGCAAAGACTGGATTTATGATGGGAGCAGGGGACACTGAACTAAACAAAAAAGGCACCCGAAGACACATATAGGGTCACACCGAATGTGAAGGCAAATGATGGAGGACCTTTGCTCCAGGAGCAGAGCAGAAACATACTTTCATTTACTCAGCACTGATACTTCCGTACATGACCTACTGTGTAAAGCTGTGGGGTTTTACTTTAAAACCTCAATAAGTGACTTTCTGTTTTTCTTTATTTAGGAAGCCTCTTTTCCCTCTTTTGTTCTTTTCACGTTGGGAATTTGTTTTTCCACTCCTTTCCTTCCTGCTTCCTCTTTGCTAACGTCTGCTAATATAGAAAAACATTAACGTTAGCCAAAACAATGTACAAAAGTGAACAAAAAATATATGGAAGAGCCTGAGAGTGCTGTGTCACTTCTGGTAAATACATTTATCAATATATGGTGTTAGAAAACGTTTTAATTAGCGCCAAGTTTAGCATCTTAAAATCTCCACTGATTTAAAATTGGGCTAACGGCTAACTGTTATGTGTGACGTCACGATCGCGAGCTCAATTATCTTCAGCCCAATGTTAAATCAATGGAGATTTTAAGAGACTAAATACTAAACTTCATGTGAATTCAAAAGTATTCTAACACTATATATTGATAAATGTATTAACCAGAAGTGACCCATCAGTTTAGCAGTTTCTTCCATGGATTTTCTGTTCACTTTTTTACATTTTACATGTTTTGGCTAACGTTTCTCTATGTAAGTTTAGCACACCAACAACAAAGATGGTGGATTTCCATGGTAACGTCTGTTTATTGACGTTCTATCCCGAGCTCTGTATCTGATAATTGAAGATGAGTTTCTTACCTGAAAACTGCGGAGGAAATGCAGCGGAGCGCGCCATCACCACGTGCGTCTGTCAATTAACCGATTAGCTAACTCCCTCGTGCACATACAGTTTGCGTTCACGCGCTACAATCTGGTGACGTCATAATATGTAACTACTATTCATCAGACATCGATGAAAAAGTGTGATGTTCTCAAAGTGGGACAAGAACACGCCTAAATCCTACAGCTCCAGCTCGTTTCATTGACTCAGACTGATGCTGGTGGTAACAGGTGAAAAACAGCGTGAATTCAACATAAAAAGGATTTGATTTGATTTGATTTGATTTGATTTAATTTAATTTAATTTAATTTAATTTAATTTAATTTAATTTAATTTAATTTAATTTAATTTAATTTAATTTAATTTAATTTAATTTAATTTAATTTAATTTAATTTAATTTAATTTAATTTAATTTAATTTAATTTAATTTAATTTAATTTAATTTAATTTAATTTAATTTAAAGCGGTGCTTCCCAACACTGATTTCAGATTAAAAAGAAAGATGGAATTGAATAGTATTTGAACATATTTTAGAAACTGCAGTGTACATTATATTCTGTATGCATGCAGCCTCACACCAGAATAAAATAAATAAATACTTAAACATAATAATAGAAATAATAATAATGGTGGTACTAATAAAAGGAAAATACAAGAAATTAAATACTAATATATAAAAACAGACAATGTGGGCAGTAATGCTTCTCAAAAAATAAATAATAAAATGACATACACACAAATGGATTATCATACTGATTTAGATACTGATCAAACTCACATATTCATGGGTATCAGTTCCACATAATTTGAAGATTTAGATTTCTTTTTCCCCCATTCAAAGGAGATCTTATAATATTTTGTATAATAACCAATGTTGGGTATATCCAAGTTACTAATACTTTTAAGCGATTCAGTAGTGTAACGTATTACAATTACTTATAAAATACTCTGTAACCATCAACACCAACAACGATGTTTAAGAAGAAAATGCGTCAGGAATGCAGCAGGAAACAGCCTGAACAGACGATCAGTAAAACAGTCACTGATCAGCCGCTCGTAGCAGCGTTACAGATCGGTTTAATCAGTTTAAATGTCATTATTAAAACATAAAAGCTAATATTTTATTCATTTATGTAGTATTGAAAATAAAGTAATCCCAAAGTAAGTTACTTTCTTGACAACACTGATAATAAACCTTCAAATTTGTCATAATTCTGGAGCCCATGAATCCACTGTGTACGAGTAGAATTTTAGCAGTTGCATTTAATGTCCTTTAATAATGTTTCTGTAGAATAATTATGGAATAAATGAAATTAAAACAAGAAAATACAGTGGTTATCATTGATATTATACAAGTAAACAGATTTATAATGACATATTTGTATTTGTAACTGCAGCTCAAAAAAGAAAAACAAAGACAAAAGACAGACAATTTAAAAGTATTTATTTCCAATGAAATGTGTTGCCAAATGTGTTTCTGGTTATGTCAGTTTTCTGTAAAATCTTCATCGTGTTAAACAAAAGTAATGACATCTTTAAAAAAAAAAAAAAAGAAAAAAATTGCATCAAATAAAAAATGAAACCTTGCTTTTTTCTTCAGTTTTCTAGATTGAAGTGCTACTTTTTAAGCTGGTACGTTGCATTGCTGAGTTTAAATTTTTAATATTTTGAATACAAAAATAGTAAACAAAATAGTTTTTCTTCTATTCAGATATATTTCCTCTGTGTAGGTTATTTTAAACATAAAATACAAAGCTTATAAACATTTGTACAGGCTTTATAATGTTTGAATCCCTGTGTGTTTATTACAATAGTGCAACTTGTTTCCTCAATGTGGATCATATAATCGAGAAAAGAAAATTAAGCTCAAAAAAGTCCAAAAATCACAAATAAATAGCTCTCTTTGAGGTAGTGCCGTTACTCATATTCCTATTTTGTCTTTTTCATTTCAAAATAACTTCAAAAAGTTTCTTCTTTTGAACGTTTTGGGATTGTTTTTATAGATTTTTATTGTGTATTATCTGAACAATACTGTAAGATAAAGTCTAAAGTGTGTCTAAAGTTGGGCAAAAATAAACAAATTATGATGAAAAAATTGCTAAAATAACACTTAAAGAAATCAACAATTAATAATAAAATACTATGACTTCACTAAAAAAATTAATACAACACATTTTACAGTATAATTTATCTTCATTTGGACTGATAGGACTTTTGCATTGACACTAAGAGAGCTGATAATATAGAAAAACTTTTTAAATGAAGAAAAAAACAATTACACCCAGGCAAAATGACAAATGTGTATCATGTAAACAATTTTTAAAATAAAGGTTGTACTCGTGTGATTGTGTTTGGAACTAAAGTTTAAAGAAATTCACTGCAAATTGGTGTTTTTTTATTATTGCATTTGTGTTTTCTTAAAGCTGGGGTGCCTGACTTTTTTGGGTGTAAATTCACAAATTTTCAGTTTTTCATCAAAGAGTATCTCGTAAAAGCAACACTTTCTGACAAAAATGAGACTTCTGTGCACTGTCTGTGTCTAATAATAACGTATTTTGTCTCAAAGTAAGTGCCAAAAGCAGCGCTCTGATTGGCTGCGCTTGGGTGGTCCTCCCAGTTTCATTTTGTCGTCTGAAAAGCAGTTGTTAATCTGTGCACAGGACCAAAATTAATGTACGTGAATTTTAACGACGTGCCAAAGAGTTTCTGAGGGCGAAAGACGAGTTGGATTTAAAAACCTACTTCCGGTTCCGCAGTGTGAAAATCTAGTACCCCAGCTTTAAGCAGAAGTGGGCGATATATCGAAATTTAAATGATATTGTGAATGTCGTTTTGAAGATAAGCAAAACTTGAATATAAAGTTTATAGTTATGCAGGAAATGTGTTACAAAAAGTGCTGATTATGAATTAAAATGAAAACAAATGCTACTGTAAACTTTCCACTAGAGCTGCACCAAGTGAATCGATTAATCGCAACTAATCGATTATCGAAATAATTGGCATCTAATTTAGTAATAGAATAATCGTTACCTGCCATGAGATGAGAAATGAAGCTTTACGACTCAAATTAAGCTGCAATTGCATGAAAATTATGTATAAATTTAGTGTCTTTGATGAAAACGCTCACTTTTTTCCATAAATTTACTCCACCAGAATCCTCAAACGGCTTCATGTCAGCGTCATCAGGATCTAATTTAGTAAAAAAATCACATGAATTTTGTGTTCTAAATGACTAAAAAGTATCATCACGAGACTAATCGATTAGAAAAATGATCATTAGTTGCAGCCTTACTTTCAATAAGACTATAAGGTAGGGCTGCGATCGATTAATCTCCCAATTATTCTTTTGATTAATCGATTAGTTTAGGATACAAAAGGCCTGAAAATATGACATTTTTACTGAATTTGACCTGATGAAGGTGAAGTAAAGCTGTTTGAGGACGTCCTGATGGAGAATATTTACGAACAAAAGCATAAACATCAAATTTTACACATTGCCCTTCTCATTTTCATATAATTACTGCTCAGTCTGAGTCATAAAACCTTTTTTTTTTAACATGTTTTGGAGCCAATGTATCGACTACTTGGTAACACTTTAGATTAAGGTTCCTTAGTAAACTATTGATAATGCATTAATAAGCACCTGTTATGTGTTTATAAGCACTTATGAGGCATTTAAGAGCATTTATCAATTATTTAAAAAATAATAATAATAAGCAGCTTATTGTTCTGTACATGCGGTTTAATCACACATACATGTTTTTGGTTATTAGCTTATTAACATGTATAAGGCATTATAAGTGCATAAACAAATAACTAACACTTATTAACGCCCAAGTAAAGCCGTTTAAGGACGTCCAAGTGGAGAATATTTACGAACAAAAGTAGAAATATTAAATTTTACACAATTCCCGTGTCATTTTCTTGTAATTCCTAGTCTTTGTCTTTGTCATAAAACCTCTTTTTTATGTTTTGGAGCCAATGCATAGACCAAAACAGTCGATTATTGCAGTATTTTTCAACCTTTTTTGAGTCACGGCACACTTTTTTGGTTGAAAAGATTCTGTGGCACACTTAAAACTACTAAGACATTACCAAATCCCAACTTAAAAAAAAAAAAAAAGAGGTCCTTAATAAAGTTTGACTCTTTAAATTTGACGATGACGATTGGTGCGATTTACTTTTTGAATCAGAAGTTTGTTCAGGACGCTCCAAAATGTATTCAACTTGATATTTTGTATGTTTCGGCAATTTTGTGACTAATCTTCTAATAATTAAACCTCAGCTTCTACGTTTAGAGACATGTTTTGACACATTTCAGTTGGATTGAGAGAATGTCGTTGGACTATCTTTATGGGGAAACTGCCAAATGAATCGAGATATTGATTTTTCTGGATATCGCCCACCTCTAAGTCTTAAGTTGTGTGACTGTTGGGTGAAGGAGCTATAGCGCTGCTCACAAATCCCCGTCTGTAAGTGCAGAGCGTGGTGTGGACGGAGCCGTGCAGTCATCAGTATTTACAGCAGGAGTCAGAGAAGAATCTGCTGGTGTAGGCTTCATAAATGGAGTCCAGGAAAGAGCTGTCGTTCTGGAAAAGACCGAATACAGACATAAGGTTTACACGAACAACTTACGGTTTTCAATCAGTGTTTAAGATGTGTGGGAAGTTTAAACCAACTTTTAAATAATGCTGAATGGTTGATATTGCATAAAGTTTTGAAGTCCAATAATATCCTCCACAAACAACAAAATATCTTGTTTTATTCTGCATAAAAATGGCTAATCCTGCAGTTTAGATTAGTTAAAACATACTCTGAAACAAGCCACACAAATGTGTCTAAAAGCAGCAAAAACACGTCAAAAACATGTCTAAAAGTGAAAAAAAGCAACAAAAAATGTAACAAACTGCAACAAGAAACGTGAGTAAAATGTGACTAAAAAGTCACAAAAAGCGACAAACATGTCTAAAACTGATTAAAAAAAGCACCTAAAAGCGTATATATTTTTGGATTATAAGCGTCAAAAAAGCTAATACAAGCGAGAAAAACGTGACTAAAAATGACTAAAAAGTATCTAAAAGTGACAAAACTGCAACTAAAAGTGACAAATACAAAACAAAAATGTGTCTAAAGAAATTAAAGTGACTAAAAGCAACAAAAACGCAACTAATTTTGAGAGTATAACTAATAGTATGAGAGTGGTGTGTGTGAATGGTGCAGCTGTGGCTACAATGCTTACCATCAAGTGTGGAGTGAATGATGCAATGTGAAGTGTCTTTGAGTGTCTAGTATAATGCATTATACTGTTATAAGACGTTCTGAAACACGTGACTCTTTTCTGAGTTTGTCAGGTCATATTTCAGCCTTTTGTCAATTTTCTTGGTTGTGTTTAAAAAGTGAACTTTGACATAAATCGAAAATCTAATCACAAGTAGGGTTGTAGTCGACTGAAGAAATTCTTGGTCGACTAAAGACCTGCCCGATCAGCGATTAGTCGACTAAAAGGGTGTGTGGCAAAAAATATATCAAAATTATGAAATATCTCTATGTATTTCACCCAAACTGCACTCAACAGAACACACCTGCACAGGAGTTTATGCTTAAACATTTATATAGAAAACTACTAAAGAACTACAGCCCTAATCGCAAGTAGCTGTTTTTCCCACATCGTGCAGCTCTAGCATAAAGCCCACCATAATATTAAACGCAATATTAAAAAACCGCCTTCAGCAATTACACATCTACCCTCAGTTCAACTTTTGGAGCATCATTTCACAAACTTGATTTTCAGGCAGCGTTCACATTTGTCCTGGTTGAGTCCAGTTTAGTTCTGATGTAGATTTGTATGGTCCTGGTTTAGTTCCAGGTTTAGACTCGACAAATAATCAACTAATCGTGTTAAGTTGACAATAAAAAATAATCGCAGTTGCATTTTGATAATCGTAATCGTTATCTGGACTTATACAGACTCTAAAACACATACGAAAAGACCTTTTAAAACAAAGAGTGGCATTAGTCAATCAAAATGTCAAAAAAAGAATAAATTATTTCTGATTAATAATAAAATGTATCAGTAAATATTCTCTATTTAGAATCCTTCAATCACTGTTATTTAGTTATAATGTATTTTTAAAAAGTCTAATGTACAACTGAAATAATCGCTTGACTCGTCAACTACTAAAAACACAATAAGTGTTGATTGAAAACCTTGCAGAGTCCCAGTTAAAGTCACCTGAATGAGATGCAGCAGTGTGGCCTGAAGCTGGCTCCTCGACAGGATTTGGACTGGATTTGCTGGACCGGGTCTCGTGGCCTGAGCTGATGCTGGACTTGGTTTGGTCTGAATGAAGACGCTGGGAGAGAGAAGCATCGTGGGGGCAACAGTCGCTGGAATCCGCTGAGGAGAGATGACCTGCACAGAAAGTCATAAAGAACCTTTCATTGTCTATTACCGGTTACAGTTCCCAACTTTTTTTGTCTTGAGTTCGTCCTAAACTTTGTCTCTAACATGAATGATTTGGGCGAATAAATTACCAGTTGAATACAATCAATTATTACTGATATATTTTTTTGTTTTATCCACGTTTATGGTCCAAGATACTCTAAAAAAATGATAAACTTACAACTAATTACACATTTTTAGTCAGATAAAAGTACATTTCATCCTCATTTAAAACCTGAAACCATTCCAGGAAAACACTGTATTCATGGACCTTCAATGATCTCAAAAAAGAAAATCAATAGACCCTTTAAAATGTCATCAAAATTCTGGAATGGAGGCAAAATGAAGTTGTCTGTAAATTTTTCAATGATTAGCTCAGATTAGATCTAAATTCTACTGGTTTTAAGTGTTTGTGTTGGAAAAAAGCAACACATTTGAATTTCCAGAGTAGAAAGGTCAGTTAGTTTGCTTTTCTGTAACAAACAATGGACAAAATACACTTTCCTAGCCTTAAAATTGTATTTTAGCTACAAAAGAATCTAATTTATGGAATAGTATCTAATATATCTCTAGATAAAACGAAAAATACTTGTGGGCACAACATTTCTGTGAGTATTTTTCCAGTAAAACCCATAAATCTGGATTGTTTCTTCATCAAAAATGCAAAGAGTTTATCATAATTTCCTAAAACATAATGTAAAATACAATAATAAATGTGTTTAAAGCAGCTCTGATGTCACTCACATGTGTCTGAGGCTTTTACTTTTTCAAAATCATTTACATTTTTCATATTTCATGATATTCTGAGGTTAATCCCAGTGAAATCACATTATGTTCCACTTCACTTTTGCCTCCATTCTGAATTTAGAATGTTTTTGTTTACAGACTTTTAAAGGGTCTATACAAAACTAACTTGTAAAATGTGGAAATCTCAATAAAACTAGATAATTGATCTACTTTGATAAAATATTATACAGCTACAAAAATAAACATATCAAATACATTCAGTGTGATACAGAAATAATCAAATTAAAAGTTTAAGGGAAATATATTATGCAAAATACCACTCTAGGTTTGTCTTTTAATGAGGCAACACTGTTGAGACAAGACCATTTTACATAATAATATTTAGTATTTAAAATGTGAGTAATATAAAACATGAAAAGCACAGTGGTGGATCACGAAGCGGAGTTTAGTACCTGGAATTGCAGAGCTGCCTTCTGGCCCACAGTGGCTGAAGTCTGGTTTGAGAGCTGGTTCAGACCTGGATCTCGGGCGTCAGTTTGGGAGGGGCCCATGAACCTGGGAGCGAGCGCCGGGCCGGTCTGAGGAGGCTCAGAGGGGGCCCGGGTCTGCTCCTGCTGGACGATCTGCAGCTTCTGAAGCAGCTCATGAGGGGACACCACTCCAGGCATCGGGGCCGAAAACCCTGGAATCAACCAAGCCAATATTTCATTAACATTTACAAAACGAGAAGTAAGTACAAGAGCATTTATTTAAACACTATGCAAATCAACTCTATCTATTTCAATCTTGTTATAACAGTGTTTCTTAACCATTAGTTTAATCAAAGTTTTGTTTTTTTCCATCTTTTTTACATGAATGCTTCTTCTGCTTGTCTTCAGATGTTGGACTCTGCGTTTGTAAGTCTCGAACTCACCTTTGTGAACTTTACACGCAGGTTGTGCCACTGGTATATGTTTATTTATAAAGGAATTATGGATTTGCTCCCTTCATATCTTGGTGCATTTAATGAACAAAAAACAAATGGACAATACTCTCTGCGCTCTCAGGATTCGGTGTTACTCTCTGTGCCTTTTGTGTTCGGACAGAGGCATTTCAATACTCTGCTCCCTCAACGTGGAATAATTTACAGAAGGTCTGGAAATGAAAAGAACTGGTTTCATTGGGTCAGTTTAAATCTGTGCTGAAATGTTTGGAAACGAGATCTATCCTTTGTAATTGTTTTTAGGGAATTTGTTTATGTTTTTATGTGAGTGTTTAAACTCTCAGTGGGACTTTCTTGGTTAAATAAAGGTTACCTCATTCATAAATATTCTCCATCTAGAAGCCTTCAGTCGCCACATTTCAACCTTTATTTGGCTGATAATGTATTTTAAAAGTTTAAATATACAACAGAAATAATCGTTTGACTAGTCAATTATTAAAATAATCATTAGTGACAGCCCTAATAAACCGTAATGTACCGCTAGAACACAGAAACTCTGAGAAAACATCTAAGTTCCGACCTCCAAAGACATTTAGAACGCAGGGAAATATTGCTAAAGTAATCCTAACCGATCACTTACCCAAACGAGCCCATAAGCGCGCATAAGTCTCACCTGTTAAATGCGCCGCGACGTGACAGTTGTGCTGCGTTTCCCCTTGAGCTCTGTTGAAGATCAGGGCGTGGTTTGGATGCTGGTGGCACACGGGCGCAGCTTGGACGGCTACGGGCGGATTCTGAGGCACCGGGCAACACTGCGGAGCAACTACCGCGGGAGGCTGGCTCTGGAACAGTCTCTTGATCGGGTCGGACTGCATGTGCTGCTGAACGTGCTGCTGCTGCTGCTGCTGCTGGTGGTGGACGTGGTGATGGTGAACGTGCGGCTGCGTTTGGTGAAAGACGTGCTCGAACTGATGCCCGTTGTCGCACAGCCTGTTCTCCGGAGACTCCGAGACGGTCTGCAGCACGCCCCTCTGTGCCTGCATTAGCTTCTGAACGGCTGCACAGTGCTGGGTTTGGTCGGGCTGCTGCTGCTGCTGCTGGTGCTGCTGCTGCATTGCTCCGGAGTGGTCGGCTTGCCCGGGGTGCGTGCGCGCGTTTTCATAGGTGAGAGTGCGGACTACGTGAGGCCGGGGGGTTTTGCCTGTGGACGACGTCGTGCCGAAGTTGGATGATGAGGAAGAGGAGGAGGCGGGAGCAGGTTGAGATGCAGGGAGTTTGTGTTGAGATCCGAAAAGAGCGGCCAAAGAAAGACTGCCCTCGTTTTCCTAAAATGAGAGAAAATATATTATTAATTGGTACTTGGCGTGACATCCGTGTTTGGCATTATCACTTGATTTTCTAGATAATGTCCCTCCAAGTGCACAAAAATGTTTTCTATTCCTTCTATGCCTGATTCCACCCCGCCTACTTTTGCATCTTTGTGTTACGGAGCCGCACTTCCGTTTACTTGGATTATTAGTTTACTTGGTTTGTTCATCGTATTCGGCCCCGTCCATTTTTGCCTCTTTTTGCCTCAGATCCGCACTCCTGTAGTAAACACACTTCCGGATTAACAAGAACCCTGTTCATGCAAATGATGAATGAGGGAAAAGTCTCACAGCTAAAACATTAAATAAAGTAGATTTATTTGTGTAAAATGTTAAATGTTTACGAGCAACAAGTCAACAATGCTCCGATTTCCTTAAAAGCAGCTTTTTAGTCCGTGTAGAACTTATTTTCTGTTGAGCGTCTGCCCAGTGTAAACTAATACAACAGAAAAAAGATGGCGGCGCCCACGACAACTTGTGGAATAAGGTGAATATACTCAGTACACGCAAGTGGCAAACGAGGGAAAAGTCTTGCTGATGAAATATTATATAAAGTTGGGCAAAATGTTCAATGTCCATTTGACCAACAAGTCAACGCTCCGTCAATTCTCTGGGCAGCCTGAAAACAACTATTTCTGCCCCATGTAAACTAATACAATGAAAAAAAAATAGCGGCGCCCACGGTAACTTCTGGTATAGGATGAATAAAGTACACATAGTCTTAGAATTAAGTTGTGTTCCATTTCTTTGGAATTCAAACAAAAAACACTAAAATGTCTTGCACTGTGACTGTAACACTTTTCTTGTCAGAGACAGTTGATAATGGTGTTGCTATAAAGATGTATGCATTGTTTTATACTATTAGACAGTTATCTCTACTTTAAATAAGAAAAGAAGGTGTTACATACCTTTACTATTATACATACTTACGTACTTTTAGTTTGTCTTATTAAAAACAAAATAACAGTCAAATGCCTTCCAAAGTCTGAACTCTGAACGACAGAGCATTGGCTGTGGACATCTCAAGATGATCACTGACGATTAAAAATGCATGAACCCCAATCTAGATTAAATTTAGATTAATTGCACAGTCAGTTTATACTTATCTTAACTTTGATGTGTGACGCACAGAAAAAAAAAATGGGCTCATGCTAGCTAGTGTTTACAGTAACTACTGTTGGTGCCAATCAGCTCACCTGTTGTAGGTCCAAGTAAGTCAAATAGTTATGGTCAAATTGTTTTAAAAGAAAGTCCAGATTAAAGTCTAATTTGAGTAACAGAACTTTAGACAGAGCAGTGCCTCCAGTTAGCTTCACATCTACAGTTAATGTTAGGAAATGTATTAATAGATCCCACTTAATGCATGTTTGTTGAAATCATTTAGTCTTTTCAGAAAACCACATTTCCTATCATCTAAAAATAAAAATAATACAGTTTACTACATTCATTTGGGGCTTCTTGGGAGTTGGGTTTAATAAATAAATCTATCTACAATTTGTCATGATCGTGTGAATAAATCTGTTCTGAACGTTGCATGTTTTACCTGAGTGTTTGGTTTAACAGGAATTGGTTTGATCAAGTTTGGGTTTCCATAAAGCACACTGCTGCCCCCGATCTCCTTTGGCTCAGAGGAAGATTTCTCCTGAGAAAATAAACACAGATCAAAATTAATGACACAGAAAATGAAGACACGCCTTACAGTTTGACAGCAGACGCGTCAGTGATTACACTCTGCGGGCCGTTAGAGTTTACGCAGATGCCGTGCGGAGTCTCACCTTGTCGTACTCGTTGCGTGCCTTGGATAACATCTGGATAATGTCCACAGGTTTGCCTTCATTTCCTCCTGGAGACAGCCATCCCCCCTGAGACTGAGCCTGGACCTGCTCCTGCTGCGTCAGGCTGGAACAGAAAACACAACACATTATCAGCTCCTTTGAGACATCATTGCATTCTAACGAGTAATTATTCTATTAGCTTTTTATAACAGTTTTCTACAGTTTGCAAAAACCCAGCAAGGTTTGTTTTTTTTTTTTTCATTGTGGACTTTTAATGTCAATTAGGACAGTCACAAACGATTAAAGTAGTTAACTAATTGTATAATTAGTCGACTAAACCAGTGTTTCCCAACCAGGGGTACAGGGACCCCAAGGGGTATGTGAAGAATTACCAGGGGGTACTTGGAATGGTTTTAAAATAGTGTATTTTTATCTCAGTAAAAAAATGTCATTAGTTGAAAATTTAGCATCTTTTTGGAGTATCTTGGACCATAAACATAATTAACACAAAAAATATAATAGTAATATTTGACAATATGTGACTACTAAAACCCATTTATTTGCCCGACACACAAGTTAAAGGGTACCCTGAATGTGAAACAAAGATTAGGCGGTACACGAGACAGAAAAGGTTGGGAACCACTGGACTAAACTACTTAACTACTAAACTACTTAACTACTTAACTACTTAACTACTTAACTACTTAACTACTACTACTACTACTACTACTACGTTACAGCGTTACTGCTGTCGTCATTCATTCATTCGTGATGGTAAACTACTTATGTAACCAGAGCTGCCCTGGGGCAGACTGACAGGAGCGAGGCTGCCAGCTTGTGCCATCGGCCCCTCTGATTCACGCACACGCCACACACTAGGCAATGTGGGTGAAGTGTCTTGCCTAAGGACACAACGACACTGCCCCCCTGTGGCACCTGGTGATGCAGCGCTCGGCTTCTGAGATCAGGCTTTGGTAGCAGATGGTCAACTGTTTCTATTGTAACTTGAGACTTTTAAATACATTATCAACCAAATAAAGGTCGAAATATGGAGACTGAAGGCTTCTATTTTGATATTGCGTTGTTGCAGCCCTATTGACAATAATCAGACTGTTTATTGAAAGTATTTTAACTTTCTGTACTCAATACTGGGGACTTTTGCATTTTTGTATTGTATGTATTTGAAGCTGTCACTCATTTAAGTTGCAGTGTGTAGTGATGTTTTTGGGACCCCTAAAATAATAGACCCTTTACAATCCTCTGGAATCCGAATGTTCAAACTTCTGAAATGGAGGCGAATGGACGCAAAATGATGTCAAATGTATGCTTATAAAATAACTGATATCAGATCTAGACACTAATGGTTTTATGTGTTTATAACCAAAAATAAGCAATGTTTTTGAATTCCCGGAGTAGAAATGTCAGAAGAAAAAAAATTTCTAGCCTCAAAATCTGTTTACAAACTTTTAAAGGGTCTATAACAACATATATATATATATATATATATATAATATTTTTTGCAGAGAATGAAAGGAACCCTTATTCATTTAATTTATCACACACTATACTTACAACTTCATTCTTTGAGCGATGCGTTGGCAGTCCCCCTTATCATAAAACCAAATGCCATGGATCACCACTGGAGAGAGAGAAAACAAGAGGACCAGATGTTAAGAATGTCATATTTACTATAAAACAACCAACAAGACATAAACAAAGTTAAAGAAAATACACCTACAAAAATCAAAGCTCATTTAAGGGAAAATGTTATGCATTATTTACATTATTAGCCTTTAAACATACTCGTGAGTATTGTAAGTTTGGCATCTCATGTTTTAGAACAAAAAAAAAAGTTCATAAAAATAAAATCAACATCTGTATCTGGTTCCGTTTGCCCTGGCACTCACTGAGTTTAGGCGCCATCTAGTGGCTGCACAGCGCTTACACAAACTAGAAATTGCATTTGACAGGAAATGCAAGTGAGTGAGTTAGTCTGCAGTCATCATGTTCAGAGTCAGAAATGTTCTGAACGAGTCTGGTGGTGATTTAAGGTCTTAAAACAGCCGAAGATTTTCAGATAAGTGACGTTAAAAATCGGGAAACAAAAATTCATCCACCGAGGGAGTTCAGCAGGAAGTGTTTTTGACGGTCGGAGGAAGAGGATGTTCTAATCAGCATTCCTCAAAACAGTGTGAATGAAGCTAAATGCAACTTCAGGTGTGTTTTTGATGACGGAACATTGTTAGAACAGGGTTAAAGCTCAAAAAAGTCACTGTAGCAGAATATGTTCCATTTAAAAACAGGCAGAGCTTTCCAAAGTGCTGTGCTTACAACAAAACATTAGAACAATAAAGTTAAACGCTTCTTTCCCTCTTTCTGGGATCAAGCACCAAAGAAAAAAGCAGGGATTTTAAGTGTAGAAGTGACTGTATAGTTCTAATGTGCAAAAGTAAAGTAAGTCGTGATGTTTACTGTATCAACTTATCGTTCAATAAATGATGGAACAGAACATTTTAGAGCTTAATGTTTATTGTGTGTACATTTTTCTTGCACTTGCCAGAATTTCATTGTGGTACAAGTAAGATTTTGCTCCAAGTAAGATTATGACTCATTACAGACTGTAACTAACCACTTAAGTGTTTCATTCTTCCATTTATTTGGAGCATTTCATGTTTTTTGATGGTATTGTACATTTTGAAAAGGGTTTACTGTAATTGTCCTGCTTTAGGGTTAAACAGGATTATCGTTTGTGTGAAATTTTCCACAGTAATATACCGTACATCAAAAAGAGTCATTGTGGCAGACCTAATAACAGCGTTGTCTTGTCTAGAAATGATCCCAAATTATTTCTTTTAAAGCTAAAATTGATATCCAACATTTGACTTGTGGCTGTTGTAGTAAAGTTTTCAAATAATCTGTTTCAATTCTGTTAAAAGCAATAACAACATGTATTTCCTCAACTAGAATATAATTAGTTGCACTTTTTTATGATTATTTCTACCACAAGCAACCCATATTTTAATGATTTTAGACGTTTTGGAGGATAAATGTCACTTAATAAAGCTATGATTAAAGATAACATGTTATTACTTGTGTTTTTTTATGACAATCGTGCAAGTATAAAGTATTGTTTGTTTTACTGATGCTGGACGATGTACGTATATAATAATCTCCTACATATTTCATAAGCACCCTACAGAAAAGGTTAATAATATCTGAAATAGCTCTGTGTTTATGAGAAGGACCAGACAGTGCAGGGTCAGCAGACAGGACCTGCCTTATGTTATATTACAATCAAATCAATGTTCAGTCAGTTTAATGCTGCATGTGTGGCAAAGCTGCTGCTCCTGTCTTTCATGTTTCATTATCAGTCCCGTCAGATCTACAGGTGCTGAGGCTAAAATTTGGATTATTATGCAATTTGAATGTCGCGTACACAGGTTTTAATATGTTTTAACTGATTATCATAAACATGTTTTGAAATAGATGTGATGTGTAATAGTTTAGCTGTTTATATTTCAGTCTTCTCTCATGTTAATGTTAAAGGACAAATATTATGCATAATTGACATTTTTGTGCTTTTAACCATGTCCTAACATTGTCCTGTCATCAAAACACACCTGGAGTAACATTTAGCTTCATTCACGCTAGTTTGATGAAGACTAGTTTGAAAATACTCTCCCTCTCAAATACTCGCTCTGAACATTTTTTCCGTCTAATCACGATAACGATTGTGTGTACATGTGTGTAATTGCCTCTACAGCAAGTAGATGGAGCCACAGCTAAGTCAAAATGGCATCTCCCAACACAGTGATAAAGTTATATTTTTCTTTGTAAAAGTATTTTATTTTTAGTTCTAAAACATGAGATGTCAAACTGAAGACATTCAAGAGCAGGTTTAAAGGATAAAAAACAATTGAAATAATGCATAATATTTGTGCTTTAATGAGCCTGGATGTTATTAAAATGTGGACAGTGAAATGTTGATTACAAAAGAAAAGTTTGCATAATATTTGTCAGAAATGTGTATGTATTTCTCTGTCTCTAATTGGTCAACCTTAAAGGGACTGAACATGATTTTAATTTGTTCTACTTAAGATCAATTCACTTTACATCAGTAGTCTTCACCGTTTTCTAAAGAAGAGCCACATTGGCAAACCAAAGATAAGGAGCAAGCCGCAAAACATCATCATCCACTTATTCCTTTTGTCAAGCTTCTGCATTTCAGTTGTCCACGCTATGTGTCCATCCATCTGTATTTTGGCGTCTTTTGATAATAAATCAATCCACTTTTTCGGCTTGATGCCATTATTTGGCTAGCACGCTAACTTAAGCATTGGATACACAGCAGCCAAGAGTGCCGCTGTTGTAACTCTGTTGTAAACATTTACGCTCAGTGCGCAACATTCGCCGCCACGGAATAAAATAGAATAGGACGGAAATGTGTATTTATAAGTGTTATTTGCGCCATATTTAGGAAGACGATTTATCAATGTATTTAGAATATTTAGTTAGTTATTTAGTTTAAAAAGTGCCAAAAAGGCAAATTGTAAGCAGAGTTAGAAGAATTATATGTCAACAACTGCATAAGACTATTCCAGACAGTCGTTTCGGAGTCACGGTGCAATATCAGTGAAAGGAATGACTATGTGGGCGGGGCTAACGGTTCAAACAAACACATGTTCCTGTCTCATGGTTTAAGGCCCTTTAACGTGAAAGCGCACCAGTCTTACATATCTTCATCCTCAGAGAAAACGACCATTACGGCTGATAATTGCTGCATAAATGTCAGATCTAAAAAGGTCCAGCCGGGCCAATGGGAAAACAGGGCCGCTCTGCTATTATAAAGTGAGACATTGGTCCCAGGAGTCTGTGGTACATAAACACGGTTAGCAGAAGGGCAAGAAGGCCAGACCACTATGTGAACGACTCTGTCACATGACCACGACGCAACGGAGACCAAAGCAATGAACAGAAAGTCGTCATATATCCTGGTTCTATAGCTTGATTTGGACCGGCCCTGATCCTTCAGACCAGTTCACTTTAGGACGCTTTGGAACGGTTCTTTTAATGTTCAGGTCCTGGCTCTGAGGTTTGCTAAATAGGCAACTGGCGTCACCGAAACACAAACACATCATTTGCTTAATAAATAAAATAACATTTTAATTGTACCTGAATTCCAAATTTGTGAGACGTGCAAAGCTGGACTAAACAAGAAACTACTTCCAGTTTATCCGCAGCTTTTTCTGTATTTATTTAACTTTTCTGCAAAGCCTTCACACCACATTTTAACGTATCTATACTTAAAGTGCAATTTGACAGGTTTTTATAATTTTCTAATTTTGTTTTGACTTCATTTGGTTATTAATACCTGTTGTAAATATAAATTATAGTTTTACACCAGTCAAGTTGCCATTTGTGGAGAAAAATGGGAAAAGTTACAGGAAGTAAACAAATTGATGACATCACACTGGGGAGACAAAGATTATGCATAATTTACCCAAAACAAACTACTTTTTTGACCCTTTAAACATTGATTCAATAAAATAAAGATGTTCACATGCATTTTTTTATTTATCAAATGAAAAAAATCCGTGACATTAGATGAGTTTTTGCCCCAGTGTACAGGATGGTAATTTCCCAGTGTGATGTCATCATTTACAACCAGGAAGTAAAATAAAAAACCTAAAAAATTGCTAAACCAGGATAAAATTTGCTAAGTATTTTAGTAAACTTTGAAATATATTTATCTTAACTGCATTTTAGTCAAATTAGTAGTTCAACTTGTCATCGGCCCTTTAATGTATAGGTGTTGAATAATGTTAGATATATTGGAAATATACTAGTTTCAGTCCCAAACAGAAAACAGCTCATGCTAACGTTGTTGTGCTCGATTTGACTCATAATGGAAATCCCGATTGTTTCTAAGGCTGTTAAGTTAATCAATTAATCGCAACTAATCGATTCGACTAAACGATGATAAATAGTTGTCAACTAATTAAGTAATCGAAGGCCATCCACATATTCCAAAACATGTCATGAGATGAGAAGATTTTTTTTTACTGAGAAAGCCAAAATAACACAAAAATGACACGGGGAAATGTGTAAATGTTGTGTTTTGATGGAAATACACTCTCCCAAATTATTACATTACTAACTTAATACCTTGACTATTCCTTGATGATGACAAAACTCTTAGTCTTGCACTGACAGTGAAAAATGGCATAGATTTTTTTTGTTTATGGTTCACAACTTCGTTTCTTATTGCTTGTTTTACTTGACTGAAGCTTTGAAACACAGATAAAAGTAAACTGAGCCAATCTAATCCAAGCCTTTAACACTTCCTAAAACTGACCTCCAGATAACGAGAGCACAAATGAGGAAAGAGATAAGACAGAAGGCACTGGAGGAGGGAGCGCAGAGGCCACCAGGGAGAACAATATAAACAACTGCTCCAACACAAACATCCCAGAACGCAACATAACTCCACACAAACATAAATCAGACTAAAATAACGCTTAATATTTATCTGGGTAAGATCAGTACAACTTTGAATAACTATGCTTTAATTAGCCTTAATAAAGCATGAAGAAAGACTTATGTCATAATGAACAAATCATTTTAAAGAGTCTGCGTTAGGAGGAGGAGGAGTTATTGTATTCATTAAGTAATCATTAAGCCTCAATAATTCTTAATAAACGATAGGTTTATGATGAATTAAGTCTTTGCTCATGCTTTATTAAGGCTAATTAAGGTGTAGTTATTATAAAATGTTACCCTTAGATCTTACTAACTGAATCTAAATTATCCATAAAAAAGAACAAACAACCAAAAAAACTCAGTAAATAATAAAAACAGCTTGTAGTATCTCAGTCTCGACAACAGTCAGACGATGTTATATCAGTCAACACAAATGTGTTAAACATGTATTAGTGGAGGGTTAATTATCAGACAAATGTCTGTAAAATTAATCACAAATGTGCAGAAATATCACTTTATACAAATATTCGAAACATAACATTTTCATTTTATTATCTAAAATTTCATATTTTGTCCCCTTAAGAATAGAATACTTTATTGTTATTTCAAGTATTTTATTTAAATGTATTTATAGTTATATATAAATATGTATAGGTCTATAAATAAAGTATTGATATTGTAAAGTATTTATTTTGTGTTTTGTGTTTGTTTTGCTGTGTACAGTACTTCAGAAGTGGTAAAGCCTAAAAACACATGTATAATGACAGTACAAATATTCTGAATTTAAGTATTTCTTTTGTGTTTTGTGAATGTTTTGCTGTGTACAGTACTTCAGAAGTGGTAAAGCCTAAAAACACATGTATAATGACAGTACAAATATTCTGAATTTAAGTATTTCTTTTGTGTTTTGTGAATGTTTTGTAGAATATTTCTAGGATGCTTCAGCACTTCTGCCTCAGCCTGACGTGGCGCATGCTCAGTCCCACACTGTGAGATCTGGAGCCTGGGAAAATCAGCCTGCGACCAAAAAAGTAACAGGAACGAGACTGAAGTCTGGAGCTGAGACACCGAGCTGCTGCACAACACATGCACACACCAAATGGAAAAAGAAGGTAAAAGTAAATCATGAAAAAATAATTATTGTGTTACCTAAAGATGATGAGAAGATTCACAGTAAAACAAAAAGTTAAAAGTGAGCGTCACAACAAAAACTAGTGTGATTAGAAACTATTAATCAGTATATCAGTATACAAATATCATCATTGGATCAGGACTGGAATAAATACTAAACCAGCACTAAACTAGGACTAAACCAGATCTTTTTATACAGTGATTTTTTATGTTTTATGATTTTAATGCATCTATTCTTGTATTTGACTTACTTTGTGTTTGTGTCAAGATTATTCAGGTCACAATGTAATCATAACATAAGAACAAAATCATATTTTCATGACAAAAGAAGCAGCAACAATGAGTCATTTCTATTTAGTCTATCAAAATAATACAAATGTGTGTAAAGCAGTGGTGGGCGAATACCTCAGTATTTAATTGGAGTTTCCCGATGATAAAGTCAGACGATATTATGTCAATCCAATAGAAATGTGTTAAAACATGTCTTTAAACATATTAGTTGAGGTTTAATTGTCAGACAAATGTGAAATGTCTGTCAAATTAATCACAAAAGAGCAAAAATATCACATTTGACCCTTTATTTGGAACTTTAATCAGCTCTTTTTGTAGCTGTAGTCGTATGGTATTAGTGCAGGGTGGTGTTATAAAATGTTATCACAATTTTCTTGGGGCTAGATCATGATTTCAATTTTTATCACGATTCATGTTCACTTTGTATTTTTTTATTGCCTTTAATAGAGCTGCATTATTTAAGAAAAATATCTAACGACTGTGATTAGATTTGCGATTTATGTTTTAATAATTGGATTCTGTTCAAATTCATGTTTTAACCATAATTTTGTCGCATTTAGTTGTGTTTTTGTCATGTTCTTCTGTGTGCGTCATATTTAAACGTGTCTTTGTCACTTTTAGTCCTGTTTTTGTGCATTGAGTTGTTTGTGGATGTGTTTTTGTCACTTTTGAACACATTTTATCGTTTTTGGTCGCGCTTTTGTCTCTCTTTTATCACCACATCGCCCTAACCCTACCAACTTAATTTTCCCTCCAGTTGCCTCCATTCAGGAATTTTGATTACATCAAATTTTAAAGCGTATAAATTACACAGTAGTTATGATTTACCAAATAATAATACCTGATAACACCTTTGATTTGTTGAATGACCGTTTAAACTGTGTCAGTTGCGTTTAAATCGTCTGCATATTCACAACTGCACGTCGCTTTTTGATGACATCACAGAGGGATTCTGTTTTAGAACTCGGCACTACTTCCTGTAATTTAAAAACGTTTATTTTTCAAAGTTTCTTCACAAACTGCACCTTCACAAATGTAAAAACTATAATAAATAAATGCCACTGGTGCTATCACATATTTAGAATATTTTGAGAACCTTCATATAGACTTTAAATGTATAGATCAAGGGAAATGCTATAATCTGGTCAGAAAATGTATACAATTTAAAGTAATCTCAAACTAAGTGGATGTTTTTAGAGTACAGAGCTTAAACAAGTTGTTCTGTTAATAGTTTTAGAGCGAGATAAAGAGAATTAAAAAAAAAAACTTCATAGAGTAAGAGAGAGATAAGGAGAGAGGGGGAGGGCCACAAGCAGCCGAGTTTGGAGAGAAAGAAGGGGGTTCGACCGGCTGAAGTGAGACGGGACCACAACCGGACCTGAAGGCACAACTAAACAAGCTCAGACTGCAGGATGACAAAAACGGACTACGAGAACTTATGACCGCATGGGATTTCTCACTTTAAATGCATTAACAATTCAGAAATTCAAGAAACATCCTTTGATCCGTTATCTGCAAAGTTGGGATTTACTTTTCCACGTGGCACGAAACTGACGTCAAAGGAGTCTTAATATTCTTGTTTTGATTTCTCTTCTCGATGGCCAGTGGAGCGCGAGCCTCGACGCTTCTCGGACAAACGATCCGCTTCCTGTTTACACGGATGGATGGCTTTCAATAACAGTAAATATTGTTGTTCTTACGTCACCTTTTACGGCAACTTTGGAACGACGCTGTGAAGTTTAGCCGAAAAGTGACGACCGGGAATCGGGAAGCGAGCGTTAAAAGGAGATTATTCCGAAAGGCAGCAGGAACAGGAAGGATGCTGAGAGGCCTTTTTCAGAGGAAACCTAAACATGAGCGGCTGGAGGAGGAGCCGGAGGTCAGGTTCAAAGGTCTGCTGGTGTCCGAGCAGGCCCTGGAGTGTTCGTATGTGCCACCTGGAGGTAAGGCCGTCTGAAAAACTATTATCATGGCACTATCAGAACACTTACTGCGCTTTGTATGATTGCACTATGACAGAAGTTAGAGCTGTGCGATATGACAAAACATTATTATCACGATTTCCTTGGGGCCAGATCGTGATTTCGATTTTTATCACGATTCATGTTCACTTTGTTTGCCTTTAATAGAGCTGCACAATTTAGGAAAAATATCGAATTGTGATTTTTCTGAACACTGCGATTAAGATTAGATTTGCGATTTAGGTTTGAATAATAGGATTCTGTTTTGTTGCTTTTTAATTTTTGTCACGTTCAGTTGTGTTTGTCATATTTAAATGAGTCTTTGTCATTTTTTGTCACGTTTTTTCATGTTTTTGTCGCTCTCGAGTTGTGTTTCTTGTTTGCAGGCACGTTTTGGTTGCTTTTGAGCGCGTTTTTCTCATTATACTGTAGTTTTTAACATGTGTGAAGTAACAAAACTGTGTTAGGAGTTTTGTGCAGCCTTAGTTTGCGTCAACCAGATGCCTAAAAATCATGCTTAACACTGTATTTGAGCAGTTAATGCGAAGAAGGAACGGCACAAAACTAAATACACTGCGCTCTTTTCCAGGTTGTAGTAAAACATGGTTGGATGAGTTTGTAGTAGAGTCAGATAATAAAGGGAAAATCATCCAAATCGGCCCAACATAACGGCTTAAAAACATCTTTTCGGTTTCTCTGGATTGGAAACAGAAAGACATGGTTTGTAAGTAAAGACATCCAACTCTCACACAATATCTTTCTTGCTTTTGAGCGCATTTTAATCGCTTTTGGTCGCGAAAAACAATGAATCACGATATGTCGATTTCACAAAAATAGCAGATTGTCACAGGGACCAGCTCACGATTCGATTTTTACCCCCATATCGCCCAGACCCAGAAGTGAATCATGCTTTTACATTTTGTTCATTGTAAACCAAAATTCTGATCTAAAACGGCTAAATCAAACAAATTAGACAACGTTGTTTAGTCGATTAATCGGTCGATGCTGTTTTAGTCGACCAAGATTTTTTCAGTCGACTAATTACTTTATTTTGATTATAAGGACTTATACAAAAAAAGCAGCGAAAACGTGGAGATACTGAGAGGGTTAGCGAAAGGTTTTGGAGTGAATCATACACTGTTTCCTTGTACATTTCTCTGTGAATTGTTATTTTTTGCATGAACCCTAGTGCAGTTGTGGTTCTTTTTTAGTGCAGTTTGGGTCAGATACAGAGAGATACTTCGTAGTTTTGCCACGCCCCCTTTTAGTCGATTAATCAGTAGATAGGACAGGTCTTTAGTCGATCAAGATTTTCTTTAGTCGACTACAGCACTAATTTTCATGCACATGTTTCTTATTATGTTTTTCAAAATGGCTATGCAACATTTTTAATCCTGTGAATGACTCAAAGTTCAGTTTTTTTTTGGCAACTAAGTAACAGGAATGTCGAAATTTTCTGAGTAGTCGGTGCAGGACAACACAAGAGTAACTCAAACATGCATGAATCACTTTAAATACCACTCTCAGTAAGCAAATTATACTTGAAGACAAATATATCACGGTTATAGCTCCTAAAAGCTAATGTCTCCTTTACATAAGTGTTTCCCAACCAGGGGTACCGGGACCTCAAGGGGTACATGAGGCATTACTAGGGGGCACTTGGACTGGTTTTAGGTTTTTAAAGAATCTGAATTTAAAAAGTGTAATTGGTTGTAAATTTCACATCTTTTTTGGAGTAGATTGGATCATTAATCAATTAAGAACGTATTCACCTTATTCCGCCCCGCCTACTTTTGCCTCTTTTTGCCACTTCCATTTGACGAGAAACCCGTTCAAACTACTGGCGAACGAGGGAAAAGTCTCGCCGCTGAACACGAGCAACAACAAGTCAACAACGCACCGATTTCCTGGTCAGTCTGAAAACGGCTTTTTAGTCCATGTAGAACTTATTTTCTGTTGAGCTCGTCTGCCCCGTGTAAACTACAACGGAAACAAGACGGCGGCGCGTACGGCAACTTCCGGAATAAGGTGAATAGATAATAGGGTAACACTTTATAATAACTACACTTATTCCTGCCTTAATAAAGCATGAACAAAGACTTAATTCATAATCAACAACTAGTTTATTAAGAGTGATTCAGGCTTAGTAACTATTTAACAAATATTCTAACCCTAATTTCTAACCCTAACCTTAATTAAGTAGTTACTAAGCCTGAATTATGTTTAATAAACTATATATTCATTATTAATTAAGTGTTTGTTAATGCTTTATTAAGGCAAAATAAGATGTAGGTATTATAAAGTGGTACCCATAATAATAATAATTGGCAATATGCGACTAGTAAACCCATTTATTTTGCTGAAACTCAAGTTAAGGGGTACTGAGACAAAGCTTAAAGGGTACTCAAGACAAAAAGGTTGGGAACCACTGCTTTACATCAATATACTGTAGTTTTTAAGATGTGTGAAGGAGCAAAACTGTGTTAGAGGAGTTTTGTGCAGCCTTATATCTTCAGCAAAGGCCAACATTTAGTTTGGGTCAACCAGATGCCTAAAAATCATGCTTAACGCTTTATTTGAGCAGTTAATGCGAAGAGGGAATGGCACAAAACTAAATACACTGCTCTCTTTTCCAGGTTGTAGTAAAACATGGTTGGATGAGTTTGTAGTAGGGTCAGATAATGAAGGGAAAATCATCAAAATCGGCCCAACATAACGGCTTAAAAATATCGGCAAAGCTTTTCGGTTTCTCTGGATTGGAAACAGAAAGACATGGTTTGTAAGTAAAAATATCCAACTCTCACACAATATCAGCGTCATATAAACAGTGCAGCGCAAAATGTACTGGAAAATGACTTCAAAAAGATTCAACTGGTCTTCAAAGTTTAAAAACATTAAAGACTATATATCCAGCGTTGGGAAGTTGTTGAGATACAGTTTGTGTATGTGCTACTTTTTCTCCTAAATGTCCCGAAGAGCCTGTAATACTATGACGTCACTTTAATGTCAGTAAAGTAAATAAAGGATCATGGTCTTTGTAGTTAGCTTCTCTGTCTTACCATTTGATATTGTATAAGACTTTTACTTGCTACTTGCAACTATACTTGCACTCTTTCAATTAAAGAAGTTGTTTGGTATCAAAAAATGTTAATATTTTAGTTTCACTTCTGAATTTGTTTGCTGTTTGTTGTTGTAGAATGTTCAAAATTCTGAAATGGAGGCAACTTGAGGCACATTTTTACAGATGAGACTTGAATACTAATGACAGAAAATAAGCAACAATTTTGTCCATTAGTTTGCTTATCTATTACGAACAATGGGAAAAAAGATAAATATATCAATATATAAAGTTATTCCCCAGTAGGGCTGCACGATATTGGAAATTATTGCAATATTTAAATACACTTTTTGACTAAGGCTTAAACTAACTATTTTATAGTAGTCAACCAGTCAGCGATTATTTCTATTGTAGATTGAGACTTGGAATAAACATAAACATTTTAAACTAAATACATGTTGAAATATTGGGAAGGAAGGCTTCTAGAGAGAGAATATTTATGAATAAAGTGTATAATTGAGGAAAATCAGAAATCGTCTATTTTTTTTGCCATTTTTCTTTCATAATGTCACGGTCTTTGTTCTAAAAGTCTTTAAATTTGTGTTTTAGAATCTGTTTAGTCCAGAGAACGACGACCATCATCAAAATACGACACACAATTCACGATGATTCTACTGATTGTTGCAGCCTTATTTTTGATTAAATAATGTCTGTTACATTAAAATAAAAATAAATACAAAACTGAGGCTAATTTAGTTTGAAAAAGCTAGATTTTATTCATGATTCTCCCTTTTCAGTGTTTTCATTTTAAAAACAGAACATTCCTATCAGATGGAGGACTTTGGTGTTACTGCCATATATTTTGTTCGTTGCGATACTGTTATTGTATCAGACAATACAGTATTACAACTTTTGCGATATATTGTGCAGCCCTATTCCCTAGCCTCAAAATTGTATTTGAGAGTCACACAAAGTACAGTTTGTGGCAAAGAATGTAATATATCTGTAAATAAAATGAAAAACTATTGTGGGCACAACATTTCTGTGAGTATTTGTCCAGTAAAACCATGAAAGAGTTTGTCTTCGTCAAAAATGCTAAACGGAAGCATTTTTACTGCTTCCATTTAGCATTTTTGATGATAATAATGCCCTATTACATAAACAAATAATTTAAAACACAATAGTAAATATGTTAAAACCAGGCTCTGAGGTCACTCACATGTGTCTGAGTTAGAGCTGCACGATATGGGATATTAGTGCGATATGGGTGTCAAGTATTGCGATAACGATATAATGGCGACATTTTTTCCTCATTTGCATATATGTTTATTTTATTTTCCATGGAATAAAGGATAACAATTAAGTACTCAACTCTTACTTTAAAATAGAGTAGCTTCGGTACAAATAAACATTGTAAACCTTTGGAGTGTTTGGAGTGTGAGTCTGCAAACCATAAAAATTACTGAGGCATTTTAAACATCTCATACAGTTTATTCACCTTACTTTATGTGAAAAAAGTCATGAGGATTTTGAAGTAAGAAATTTAACAAAAAACTCTTAAACATTCACTTGACGTTTCTGTACTTTGGCAAAACGGCGCTTTTGTGGGTGAACATTTAAGGCTGACCGGTCAAAAGTAAAAACAAGCTCAGCCACGCAAGAAACGCAAGATTAATGCATTTAACCATTAGAAATGATCGCGCATCTTTGCAATCTGCATGTCGCGATAACAACAAATGCGATAATTATATATATATTTTTCGATATGTTGTGCAGCTCTTGGTTTGAGTGGTTTTATGACTGACAAAACCACCTTGATTTTTCATATTTTGTGATATTCTGAGGTTAATCCCAGTTTCTCCAGTGAAATCACATCATGTTCCACTTCACTTTTGCCTCCATTCTGGAATTTTGAATGCTTTTGTTTACAAACTTTTAAAGGGTCTATATTCGGTTGTATGATAGTGTGGCTCCTCTGCACTGCTGCATATAGTATTTCTGAGGAATAATGACTTGCGTGGGCTAAATGTCCCCTCCATAAATCTTTTCTCATTCTGCTGTATATCTCTGGTTTATTTTTACCACCACTCTGTGCCCACTGCCATTCCAGGAAGTAGCGTGGGCTCTGAGCGACATATTTGTTTAATGATAAGATTCCACGACCTGCACACAGAGGTCAGCGGCTGTGGCTGGCAAAGACCGCGAGCCACAGCAGTCTTACGCATTAGCAAGAGTTTTCAAATGACAAGAACTAATGACTCAAGGTTTTCTGTAAATGAAGCCATCATTTAAACAGAGCCACGGGCATGTTTTGTAACAAGTAATATTCAGTGTCGGCACTCACTGTTCCAAACAGAAAAAGAGCTTCTTATTTGATTTGCAACATTTGTATGACTTCTTTATAAAGCTTTATTGGTGTAAATGGGCAAAATGTCATCACATTTAATGCGTCAAGAAAGTTACATTACTCCCCAGTTAATTTTGGTATTGTAAAAAAGATTAAATATTTATTAAAGACGTTTAATGTAATGTAATTTAATTTAAATGTTAAAAAAAACATCAACTGACTTGTTTAACTTGGCTCAAAACAATAGACCCTTTAAATTGTGATGTCATTAAAATTCTGGAATAATGGAGTCAACTGGAGGCAAAATGAAGTAAGTTGTACATTTTTCAGTGATTTCTACTGGTTTTAAGTGTTTGTGTTGGGGGGAAAAAAGCAACACATTTGAATATTAGTATAATTGACATACACAGAATGTTATGGATTCTGTGTTTAGACTACCGTAGTTAACGATTACGCGATTATTTAATTAGTTGACAGCCATTTCTATAATCGATTAGTTGCGATTAATCGATTAACTTGTTGCAGCCCTGTAAAATTGCAAAATACTCTTCACAAACACCAAATACCAAGTCTCCATTGTGTCTCTACATATCAAACCTGTTTCTCTGCTGTAGTTCAGATCAGTGTTTTTCAACCTTTTAGTTATGTTATGAGTTATGGCACACTTTTTGGATTCAAAAGATCCCTCAGCACATCAACTACTACTAAAAAAATGTTTAACAATGTGGTGTATAATGAGCCAAATAATGTCTGTGCCATTATCTGGTTCTTTAAATATGGCAGTAGTGATGGTTTTATGTTCTTTTTTGATGCAGAAGTTGCTCAGGACCCTCCAAAATTGAAAATGAGTCAATTACATCCACATTTTTTAATCTGTTAACTCAAACTGGACATTTTGTCAAGGCAAACCTGGCGCACTAGTGTTCCCCGGCGCACTGGTTGAGACAAATATGTTCTGAAGTACCACGTTATACTTAGACTTCTCTCTAATCTTAATCCTACGCATTTGAAATGTTTGCGGGAAACATAATCTGTACTGTCAACATTCCAAATCAGTGCAAAAATGCGGCTCAAATTTTTTCCAGATTTCCAGCTAAAAAGTATGACTCTGAAAGTGCCTGGCAGGTTGACTATGACCACTGCAGACCCTGGGGAGGTAAGGTATGTGTGAGTCAGCGGTTCCTAAGTGAGCGTTTCTATTATCTCTGACGGCTGAGAGGATCTAATCAGTGCTGCCCTGGGTCTGTTCTGTCAGGCTCTTGACCCACAGTCAGTGTGTGCCAGCTCCTTATAAGGCACCTCTGGGTCCTACTTAGAGCTACGCTGGCATCTGCAAGACGTTCACACAGCAACGCAAAGAATGACAGGCAGTGGACATCTTGTATTGTTTGTGTTGCATTTCTTAGATACTACTGCTGTTCTTGGCCATGCAACACTGAAATTTACCCGTTGTGGAGTAAATAAAGCCTCATCTCTTACCTTCACCTGTTCATTGTAATAGTCTTAGAAGGAAGTGCGTGCGATATGATAAAACCACATTATCTGGAGGGATCATATTGTAATTCGATACTTTTGAGTTTAAAATCAATATGAAGGTTCTCATGATATTCTAAATAAAAGTTTAAACTTGCAGGAAGTAGTGCTGAGTTCTAAAACGGAATCCCTCTGTGATGTCATCAAAAAGCAACGTATCGTTGTAAATACTGAAACAATTTACAGACAACTTGCACATTTTTAGTGTAGTTTAAATGGCCATTCAACAAAATAAAGGTGTTATCGGGTGTTAATATTTGTCAAAGCAACTATTGTGTAATTTTGGCCCTTGTTTTTAAAATGGTTGCTATGGTAACAGGAATTACCTCTAACTATGTCATATTTGCTGCTCATGTCCAACCAGGAAGTAACATTATAAACATTTCTTTGTTTAAACGTCAAACTGGGGACAAAAGGGCAAAATGTTTATGTTTAATGCATAAATATAATCATGTTCACTACATTTTAGTGAACCTGTCATATAAACTTTACAAAAAGGACAAGAGAGAACACAGACTCAGGTGAAAATGAAAAAGCAAAAAGTAGACATAAATAGATAATAATTAATTATAATTTCTCACCAAACACTAACATTATCTTGTGATAAACCGCCAGTTTTCCAGTATTGGTAATTTTGATGCTGCATGACTGAATGGCTTACACACATCTCAGGTTTCTATTTTGCATAATAAAATAATATGTTGAATTGGTGCTTTTTTCCCCTGATCAAGCAGTAGAATATTGCCTCACGTGAATGTACCGGTTCACTCTGTATTCACATATATTTGTCCTTTTGCTGTGACCACACACGTAATTACCATTTCACAAGTGGAAAGGATTTTTCAGAGCACATGAAGGCAGCATTATTTATATTGATTAGTCAACTGATCACTTTAAATAAGATCATTTGGATTTGAAAGTTTGATTCAGATTAGTCAACTGGTCAAACGATTATTTCCTTCCAAATAAACGTTGTAATATGGCGACAAAAGAATAATAAACAAGAATAATTATATTGTGATAAACTGCAGTTTTTCCAGTGATGGTAACTTTATTTGTTGAACCGACAAACTTAGAAAAACAAAGCTAGCGCATGTTAGCATAAGCTGTTTCCTGTTTATCGCCGCATGACGCTCGCAAGATCCAAATATTATAATAATGCATCTATCCAAACCTGCGGCACAGAGAAGTGAAATAAATGCAGAAAAAGTCATGGATAAACCAGAAATACAGCCTTATTTTCTACTCTAGCTTAGGCACGTCTCACAACGACACAAACTGGAACTAAAAGTCTTTTTGTGAATTGCTGAGATCTGCCTCATTAGAAAGTATAATTCAGGAACAATTTAGACTTAATTTATTAAGAAAACATGTGTTATGATTGGGTGAAATCAGCAATTATTTTTTTCTTCATTTAAAAATTATAAACCGTATACTCAATATCCAAATTATGCACATCTTCAAAACAACATTCACGATTTCCCCTTGAGGATCAAGAAAAGTAATTTTGATTCTGATATTGCCATATTCTGATGGCTATTTCAATAATCTGTCCACCTCTAAAGCAGCTCTTTGCTCAAACACATGCCATTTACTTCCCCCTCTCGTTCCTCCTATTGTTATCCCCTGTCAAGAGTGAGTGACAGGCACAAACCCAATCACAGAGAAGTGTTTACTCTCAGGAGAAGCAGATACTGACTTCAATTAGGTGCAGGAATTGTAATAAATGGTGGTCTAAATAGTGATGTGCATCCTGGACATACTGCGTGGCACCCTGTAGTTGTGTTTGTGCTTTGTTCCTTACATCGTGCGTTGCGATAAAGCAGAAAGGGGTCCTGGAGTTGGAAATCCAAGTCTTTGGTGATTGGCTCGGTCAGATTCTCCATGCTCAATCTGTTCATGATCGTGAATCCATGTCTGGGAGACGCCAACCTGCAATGACAAAATGTGTATGTGAATGTAACGTTTTAAATGTATTTACTGCATTTGAACCAAACAACAAGAGGATCATAATTATCTCTGTACATTTTAGCAAAGACTAATATAGATGTACGGTGCAACAAATTCTTTACCTTGTGTAGATAAAAAGGGTGCCTTCCACCTCAGTTTTCTCCTAGAAAATACATTAGAATAGCATGTTTATGAAGAGTTTAGTTACAACATCATTCGTATGAGCACAGCCTGATATTTCAATAAATAAGAAAAAACAAAAAAGTCAGGATTCAGGAAAAAGTAAAAAAAAATAAAAATAAAAAAGCAAAGCCACTGTATATTTCATTGCAGCTGTTGTGGTTTGAATCTTATTTAACGTTAATCTTAAATGATTCAATCGAGACACTACAAGCAAAACTTTTTTTTTTTCTCAGTTGGCTTTCTCAAAATAAAAGCTTTTAAGTGGAAACAACATTTTCTGATCTGCACCAAAAATATTTTACAGAGACATAAAGATCAGCTCTTAAAGTCGATCCAACACACTCTAAACTTTACAATCTTGCAAACAACAAGATTTTGATGGATCGTTGATGGATTTGTTGATATCTAAACTGTAAGTTTTAAATTTTACGGACATTTTCAGTAAGCTCTAGTTGACTCATTTACTAAATAAGATAATAAGATATGGTAAGATACTTTTTTTTACTATTATGGCAAAAAAATGAATAAAACACATTTGAACCTGGCTCTGTCGTTTCTCAGAAATGTCCCAATTTGGGGCATTAAGACACCTAAAACTCCTTATTTACTTAAATATTACATGGTTCAAAGTTGTATTGCATTTTTTCAGATTCAAAAGATCTTGCAGTGTCTCACTTTAAATTATAGTAAATCAACAAATGGATTATTGGGGACAGATTGTCATGTGTCAGAAGGATCTTTTCTTCCCCTCAAATTCACCAGGGCTTCCAATGATTATTTTGGCTGTAAACTAGTCAGTAACTATGCTGCCTTCATGTGGTCTGGGAATTATGGTAAATACCACTTTACCAGTGGGAAATAGCACATGAACGTCTTTTTATCTTGTAATTTCTAGTGGGAAACTGGGAAATAATTTTAATGCCCAAGTTGCCGAGTAGAAAATAACCTTTGACCTCTCACTATGGCGGACAACAGAAAAAGAATCACAATTTTAAAATATCAAACGTTTTTCCACCTGTTAGACTGGTATTTTGATACCGCATGATTGAATGGCATTTTTTTCAATTTTGCATAATAAAATAATATGTTGTACTTTTTTCCCCTGATCAAGCAGTAGTATACAGTATTGCCTCACGTGAATTTACCGGTTTACTCTGTATTCACATATATTTGTACAGATAAAGTGAGTTTTTAACACTTTTCCTTTTGATACGAACACGAAAGCACTTGAACAGAACACACTCGTAATTACCATTTCAAAAGTGGAAAGGATTTTCCAGAGCACATGAAGGCAGCATTAATTTTATCGATTAGTCAACTGATCACTCCAAATAAGATCATTTGGAACTTTTGAAAGTTTGATTCAGATTAATTAACTGGTCGAACGATTATTTCCTTCCAAATAAAGGTTGTGATATGGCGACAAAAGAATAATAAACAAGAATATTTACAAATAAGATGTATTATTCAAGATCGGTGATATAATAATGCCACTGTCTCTGTTCGTCTATAAAGTCCAGATAACGATTACAAAAATCAAAATATAACTACGAATATTTATATATATTATTAACATATATATATTATTTATATATATTATTAACATTGCTAGTAGACTTGTCACGATCACTTGATTAATTATTTCAGCCCTAAAATTCTGCAAATCCTCTCAAATTCAGCACAAATTGCAAAAGTCTACTTCTTTCGCATTGATGGTTAAAGTAAAGCGCGCCTGATGCTAAGCTACATTAGCACCTGCTGCAGTTTGTGTATTAAGCACAGACTTACCCACTCATTCGCCCTGTTGTTGTAAGTGTACAGAGCCACTTGACTGGCCACATCCACAATGGTGTTAATGTAGGGGTCTTGTCGTTTTAAAGCGGCCAAACTTATGTCCAGTCCTTTAGCGACAAGTGAGCTACCTGAAGAAGTGGCTGTCATTGTTCCTTATGGAAAACAAGTTAGCTTTAGCTGTTTAGCCGTCTCTGTGAGCGAAATCTACACAAGCAACGCCTCGAAAGAAAAGATATGTTGCACTAAAGTAACTCGGGTGTGCGTTTAGAAAAGAAACAGCGAAAGAAATGTAAGTTTGGTGCTGATATTAAGTAGACATCCGCAAGCTAACCGCCATGTTCGATGCGAGATTGTAAACAAGCAGACCAGAGCAGTGGCGCCAGAGCCGAGCCGAGTATTCAGGCGGGAAAGTCGAGCAAGACACATCGATCTGAGACACGACGTGAATAAAGTACTTGTCATTCTACAATTTGAGCCATTTGCCGAATTTGAGTCAATCATGAGCTAGTTTACTATGTGCATAATTTAAAACTCTAGAAATTGTTATAACAGTTTGTCAAGAAAGTTTCATACAGTTTATTTTTGATGAAGAGCAGTGGTGGAAGAAGTACTCAGTTTTGTTACTCAAGTAAAAGTACAGATATGTGTGCAAAAAATTAGGCAAGTAAAAGTTTAAAAAAAAAAAAAAAAACTTTAAAAATCTACTTGAGTAAACGTGTTGAAGTACCTGTTTGAAAATGTACTTTAAGAGCAAAAAGTAAAAGTATGTCATGCAGATTATGAGACCAGTTTTACATAATAAATGACGTAATTTTGGTGAAGAATTTTGCTTAATTTTGGTCAAGAGAGCCTGTTTGCCTGTTGTTGAGCTTGAACTTAGAACCTTCAGGCAAAATGTCACATCAATGAGCTAAAAATAACCCTCAAACAAAATGAAAAGTACTTTCTACTTTTCCGTCCAGTCAAAAAATGTAGTGGAGTAAAAAGTACAGATACTTGGTCTCAAATGTAGTGAAGTAAAAGTAAAAAGTATCCACTGTAAAACCGACATAAGTAAAGTACAGAAACCTAAAACGTGTACAGTACTTTTACGTTTGTACTTTATTACTTTCCACCACTGATAAAGACACTTAAAATCACAGATCAGCAACAGTCATTAAAAACATTACTTATTACCATAAAATCAGCTAACCCTAACGTTTCGGATCTGTTTGCTCAGATTTATTAGCTGGAATATGTTATGTTTACACAAACTTTGAGCTCATGTTTAACTTATCACATACTTTTTTAAAGATAAAATTCATATTGTTGGGTTTCAGATGACATCACAGCATTCTATCGGCCAATAATATTTAATACAAATGGGGGGGTAGCTAAAATAAATATTGTTCAAATTATATATATATTTTTTGTTGTTGCTGTAATATGGTTCTCAGGTCGAAATTATATTATCAATTGTACATCTTGAAAATTATATGTCAAAGTTCAATGTAATCAAAAGGAAAAACTTGCTCTGGCCCCATCTGTTAGTATGACATCATCACATTCTAGAATCTGGAAGCCCCCAATAGGCCTCCAGCCTTTTAGACCTGTTTGTCCACTGATGTTTGGCCGTAGTAAAAGGCCAACGAAGCATGCCGGTGTTTTGTTTTCATTTCTGGTCTTTTTTTTTTTTTTCTTTTTTTTTTTTTTTTGTTGATATAAATTTTAAAGGAAAAACATACTGAATCATTGTTTTTTTGTTTTGTTTTGCTTTTGGGTTTTTTTTTTATAAATATTGCATTTCTTTTTAGGATTACATTTTCACTTTTTATAGACAGATATAAAATACTTTTTTTTAAATTGCTTTTAAGGGTGCATGGTTTGCCTTGTCCCCCACCTGGGTTTTAGTCATGCACTGATTTAATTTTGAAACAAATGAATCACAGGCACTATGTAGTTTGCTGATGGAGGTATAAAACATATATTCTCCTGAAGATGAAATAAAACCAAGCAACCTCCTGGAGACAAGCAGCAAAAGAAGATCATTTTGGGAAATAAAAACTCTTTTAATTGGATAACTGAGAGATGGATTAGTTTATGTCATACTGTGGAACCTTCCAGGCAAAGCAATAAAAACGTATGGGAAAATCAGTTGATGGACCTTCAAAAGCTACAAAGTGCGCATTTAAAGTGCCTAGCAGGTTGGACTACTCATGTAACTAAAATACAGCTAAGATAAATATATTTAAAGTTTGGCAAAAGCAATTGTAAATTTCATCACAATATAACTTTTTTTTTTTAAAGTTTTGTAATATTACTTCCTGGTTGTAAATTATGACATCACACCAGGACTTTGTACACTGGGTTTAAACTCAGCTAATGTCGCAGATTTTTTAAACTCTGACAAATCAAAATATATGTGAACTAATGTTGAATTAATGTTAAAAAAAAGTTGGAAATTATTTATAACCTTTGGATGGAATGAGTCTCCCCAGTGTGATGTCATCAGTTTTTTACTTCCTGTATTTAAAAAATAAGATATATTTTCTCCACAAACTACAACTTGATTGGTGTAAAACTATATATTTTTTAATGTACAATAAGCAATAATACACCAAATAAAATCAAAACCTGTCAGACGTACTTTAAGTAAAAGCACATGGCTAAATGTAGATATATAAATGCAAGTAAGCATTGCCAGAATTGTATTTAAGGTGCGTATGACAGGTTTTAACGATTTTCTTATTTTTATTTTATTTGGTGTATTGATACCTATTGTACTTTTGTACTTATAAAAAAATCTAGTTTTGCACTAATAGAGTAGAAGTTTGAACTTGAAAAATCTGTTAAAAATTACAGGAAGTAAAAAACTGATTACATCACACTTGGGACTCATTCAGTCCAAACGTTATGCATAATTTACCCAAAATACAAAGTTGTTTTGGTTTGTTTTTGATTTTTTACCCTTAAAACTTTCAGTAAATAAAGGTATTCACATACATTTTGATTTTTCAGATTAAAAAATCTGTGACATTAGCTGAGTTTTAGCCCAGTGCGCAAAGTCATTTCTTAGCGTGATTTTTTTTACAACATTTTTTACTTTTACAACCATGAAGTGATATTGCAAAACCAAAAAATGCTAAATCGCAATAAATGTATACTTTAAAAAAACAAAAACAAATTGGCACTTTAAGTCAAAGTATAAATGATGCATGAACAATACCAAGACAATTCTACTCATCCATGTGCAGGTTGCTTTACGCAGTATTTTGTACAAAATGTAATTAATTAAAACCAATTTAAAGCTGAATTCAGTTGTTTTAAACCTGCACCTATTTTTCGAGAAGACGCTTGCACCCCTTTAGCTATCAGTATTTGTAGGCCGACTTATCTAAACTTGATTAGGCACAATTATAGGCTTTTGGGTGACCACATTTGAAAAGGAAACACTGGCACACACATGAGTTGAGTAAAATTCCAAAAGAAAAAAAAAAAGGCAGTTAAGTAATACATAAAAGCACGCGATTCAATTCAATCTAATCACAACCACAGGCCTTCACAAAAAAGACAAGCAGATTGACCACAGGAAACAGGAAAATTGATCACTGCCAAGGTCCATCTTTCTTCGCCAGGAAAAACAACAACAAAAAACCCAGTGGGAAAAGACAAACCTCGAGGAGAACCGCAGCGAAACAGAGATCCACTCCCATGAACGCTGTGGATGTGTCCCAGTCTGTGCAGCCAAACAGCTTCTTTTTTCTGTCTGGTGTGTTGGATGTATTTCAACGTAAAGCCTCTAGGGGGCATAGAAGATCTGGAAAATCCACTGCAGTGCCTTTAACTCACTCTGACCGAGGCTTTGTTTGAATTTATCCCCAAAACGATTGCTCAGCACACGCCACAGAAGGGCAGATCTCATCACATCAGAAATAAAGCTTTTTTTTCTCTGCGATCTGCATGTTTCAGAAATAAAGCATGTCCTTCCGCCTGAGAAAATAATATCCAAGGACAGGACGGGATCGGATACAGGAACAGGGACTTTTGCACAGTCAGTTCTTGAAACCCAAGCCTTTCTTTGGCTTCACTTCAGATCATGTTGCTCATCGGACAGCAAATCTTGACATTTAATGCCCTTCATGCACCGTTTCGTTCACTGTGATAGAGATCTACTGGATTTTCTGAAGGGCCAAATCATAATGTTGAATTTTTTTACATAGTTCTGTGCAGTTAATCCGATTTAAATTGAATTGTGATCGAATCAATATCAGATCGCTTGGAGGATTTTTAATTGTCATGCATGTTGCAGAAAAAGCTCTTTGTTTGGAGCAAAAATCTATGGACTTTGAAGAATTTATATATATATTTTTAAATAGTTTTTATGCTGAGCTTTACTTTAAAAAAAAAAAAAAGAGAAAAAATATATATTAAAGAGAAAAAATATTATTAATGTTTTCATGTTAAAGCACAGAGGATAAATTAGACTATATTTAAACAGATTAACAAAATATTCTTTAAGATTTAGCCAGACGTTTTATCAATTTCACCTCAATTTTGCCTTTTGAAACTTATGACATCAGACGTAATTCGACAACTGTTACCTAGCAACCGTACACTGGGGCTTGTTTAATTTACAAAGTAGTTATGACAAAAAGAGAAAAAGTAATTTTGTTGAGCGAGTGTGGATTAAACGGTCATTTCTTGTGCAAAGCTCCCTGAATTATATGGATTTTTTTTCCACGAATCCCTGGATGGAACGGTCCCTAGTGACGTCATCAGGTGCCCTTCATGCTCTGTTTGTCTCTTTGTGATAAAGATCTGCTGGATTTTCTGAAGGACCAAATCATAATGTTGATGTTAATGATTTTTTTTCATGTCCTGTGCAGTTAATCCGATTCTAATTGAATTGTGATCGAATCCATTTCAGATCGTTTGGATACAGAGGGTTTTGCTGCAGAAAAAGCACTTTATTTGGAAGTATGTACGAACTTTGGGGACATCATATCTTTTTAATATTTTTTCATGCTGAGATTTATGAAAAATAGAAATAGAATAAAAATGTATTGGGAGAAAATATTATTTATGTTTCATGTTAAAGTGCAGAAGACAATTTAGACTATATTGCAGTACATTAACAAAATGATATTGAAGATTTAGCCAGACATTTTACCAGTTTTAGTCTTACTTTAACATTGATATTTTTTGTGGAACTGATCTGGAAAACCAAGCACATTTTTACATAAGATGTTGTAAAATTAGAATCTGCATCTTGTAATTTTACGATATCCTGAACATTGACGCACTTTCCTCTTGACTTTTTGACTTGACTCATTTCTTCATTAACGTCACATTTCCTTTGACACCAATCTTTACCTTCTCCCTTTAATCCACCAACTTTAACAGACACATTTGATTTTGTGACATTGTCCTTGGGAGGGTTAAACAGACCAAACCGTTCAGACTCATTCTTTGACTTTAGCAATGATCATTTTTGCGGTAACTAATTTGAAAATCCAAGCATGTTGTAACAGACCCTTTAAAAGTTTGTGAACAAAGACATTCTGAATTCTGGAATGGAGGCAAAAGTGAAGTGCAACATGGTGTGATTTCACTGGAAAAACTGGGAGGATTTTGAAAAATGGAAACCAGTCAGAAATATGATGTGCGCGACATTTAAACACATTTTACATGTCATGATTTGTTTATGTTACAGGAGACTATGGTAAACTCCGATTCATATTTTTGGCTTTAAAGGTCCCATATTCTGCTATTTTGCCCTTTACACAGTCTATTCTAAGGGCTTTGTTGATAAATTTTTGCGTTGTGCAATATCCATAACATAACAGTTTCCAAAAAACACCCATTTCTTGGACTGGCCCCCCTCCTTGCCAAAGCAAACGGCTCACTCTGAGATCCGACCCTCCCGAACAGAGAGCAGGCTGCCTCCCCCGCCCAACTCGCGCGCCTCCCCCGCCCAACCCGCGACGAAGCCTAGCGCAGACATAGTGCGCATGCGCCGTGTGCTCCGGTAAACAGCGATACACAAACACGGGAATAAACCTTTTATCCGTCCTGACGGTGCGTCGTGCTGAGTCCTACGTCCTGGATCTGACCTGGAGTTTGACGTGCTCCAGGACCTCGACGACGGACGTTGCCGTTTGGTAAATAACAAGCTAACTCTTCTATCTGTCGTATCCATCGTGTAATTACTGTGTAGCATTAGCATTAGCATTAGCTGTTTTTATTCTGCGGCTGCGCGCTTCCTGGAGGCGTGGCTTAAACACCGCGTCATCCTTGTGAAGCGCGTCATCCTTGTGAGGAGCCCCCGTCTGCTGCTCAGCCGAGGGGGACGGATAAGACAGTTCTCTAGCGAAAACATGCGGGAATCAATCAAAAAACCACTTTGGGCACAACATACGAGGCCCAAATAGCACTGTAGGAAGGTTAAAACCTCTGAAAAGTCGATTTTGCATGTTATGGGACCTTTAACTTGACACAGAAATGATGGACCCACAATACATTTTCATTGTATCTACAGATATGTCACATTCTTTACTATAACGTATACTTTTTCATGAAGCTCAAATACAATTTTTAAACTAGAAAATAGTCCATCCTTTGAAATAGAGCAGACTAGCCTGGAAATTCTAATTTGTTGCTTTTTCCCGTCACATAACAACTTAAAACCATTAGTATTTAAATCTGACGTGAGCCAATTATTGAAAATGTATGACAATCTGCCTCCATTCCGGACTTTTGATGACATTACATTTTAAAGGGTCTGTAAAATGTTGACATTGACGCACATTGCCTTTTTGACTTTACAATCATTTCCTCATCATCGTCGCATTTCCCTTGACGCCAATCCTCCCTTTAATCCAACACGGCCCGGTCAAGCTGTGGTTTATTGATCCAAAGTGATCCATTTACATATTAGCAGCTCTTTCAAACACATTTACAAACCATACTGTCGTGGACGCTGCTCCCACTCGTCCAGCTGTCAAAGACGTATGTGGGAATGGTTTTTCTTTGAGTCTCTGGACTTGTCAATAACAGACTAATGAGTCATTCATCGGCCGCTCGATAATGTCAATAAGCGTTCATTGAAGATTAAGAGCTCAAATCTGATTGGACGCGGCAGGTTGTGGGATTGGTTGCAGAAAGGGATTGGGCCCCGGTCGTTTTGCAGGTGGGATTTAATGAGACGTGACGCAGATCATTGAAGAAAATTTCCCTTGGCGCCATCTAGATGTGTTTTGTTAGTGTTTGGAATCTGGTAAATAACATTGCACTGCAGAGATTACACAGCCAGAGTGTGCCAACATGATTTTATAAAATAAGCAGCATTACTTTATTTTGCACAATATAAAGAGAGTCTGAACGCAAACTGCTTTAGGTCAAAAAGCCAAAAGATTAAATAAATTAAATCAGAAAGTTGGGATTTATTAGACAAAGTGAAAACACATTTCGACACATTTAAAACTCTTGGAGTTACTTTTGTACAAATTGTGCTACTGTCCTTGCCTTGGGCTCAAGTTCAGCTGTTGAACAATGCATTGGTCAAAATCACAAAGAGAATAAATGTTTATTATGCAGTGCCTGCTCGAGCAACAACCCAAAGGTTGGCAGTTCAAACCCTGCTCAGACATGTGTCCATGGGCAAGACACTTGCTTTGTGTGAGTGGATAATGATCTCAGAAGGGCCGATGGTGCAGAGTGCAGCCCCATTTTTAGGCCCGAGCGCCACAAGCTGGCGAGAGGCCTATTAGTTTCGCAGTGCCGTGCGAAGCACAGCTGCGAAAGTGCGCACGAAGTGCGCACGAAATCGAGCGCGAAGCGCTCGCCCGCTTCCAAACACTCACTAACGCTTTCCCCAAATCATGCACGTTCCGTGCATACCAATAAGTAGTGGTAAAATTGAACATTATCGTTGTAAACGGGCGAAGCCCGTGCGAAAGTGCGCACGTCATCCCCACGTAAAGCGTTCGTGTGCGCTGAGTCGCCCACTAATGCGTTCCCCGACTCATGCACGTTCCGTGCATATAACAATGTAATGCAAAATTGAACATTACTATTGTAAATAGGGCAAATAACACAAAGTGGGCGGAGCCCACTAAAAAATCTCGAAAGTGTCTCCCAGTGACCAGGGACCCATACCAAAACGTAGGAAAGCGCGTGCGCTTTACGAAAATGTATAGTTTGTGAAATAAAAAAAAGGGGAAACATTGTTTTCGCATCGGAATATTCTTCTTCTTCTTCTTCTTTCTTCTTCTAGGGATCAACCCCCCTATTTTTCACCCAGTGAACATTGACGAAGTCTCAGGAAAATTTGCACACCTCTAAAAATCGTGCCTCTCTACATTCTGGCTATTTCCGATTTCAGAAATTCAAAAATATGGCGCGTTAGCGCCCCCAAGTGTACAAAAAATGCATTACGGGATAGGAAAGTGCCCAATTTTTTTAATATCGTAGAATCATAAAATTTGGCAGAGAAGTAGATAGTGACAAGAGAAGCAAAAAATATTATTACGGCAACGCCGTCCGCCCAACCAATTGTCGGCTATATTGGATCAAAATTCCCTAAATCTGACTCAGCGTTTTTTTAAAACTTCGTACTTTTACGAACTCCTCCTAGGGCGTTTGCCCGAACGAGCTGAAATTTGGTGAAAATGAAGTTGAGGAGTGTGGCATTAAAAGTTATCCAAATCAGGAACCTACGTTTTACGGTCTCTGTCTTGTGGCTTACAAAATTTGCCCACAATTCCTGAAATTTTCAAATTTTAAATTTTGCTCCCATTTCCACATATAAAGTCCGAATTGCATCAAATTTGAATCAGTTGTTAAACTCCCTGCCTGAAACCTACTAGAGGTGAAAGAATTAAATTCTGCGCGTTAGCGCCCCCTACAGATTAAAGCAAACTTTTATGTGGGGAGCAAAAAATTTAGTTTTTTAGAATTTTTTGAAATTTTGCACAAAATTCCATTTTGGCCTACCGATCAAAAAAGCCAATTAGACCCATGTCATATTTTGTACGGCGAAGCCGTACCAATGACAAAAACATCCCATGTTATTCTTATGGGAAAATTGAAAAATGTCTCAAATTTGCATATTTTTTTACTACGCATTTTAACGAACTCCTCCTCGGGCGTAAGCCCAACCAACCTGAAATTTGGTGAACATCTTCCTGAGGAGTGGGGCACTAAAAGTTATCCAAATTGTTGGGATAAGTATTACGGTCTCCGTGTGGCAAAGCCCCAAATTTCGGCAACATTTTTGAATAGACAGAAAAAACCCATGTTATTCCTATGGGGAAAATCTCAAAATCACTCAAATGAAACTTTGTATTTTAACGAACTCCTCCTCGGGCGTAAGCCCAACCATCCTGAAATTTGGTGAAAATGATCTTGAGGAGTGGGCCATCTAAAGTTATCCATGATTTTAGCACAAGTATTTCAGTCTATGTGCGGTGGAGCCACAAACATTGACCAACTTTTACACATTTTCAGTGAAATATGAGCAGTAGGAGTCGCAGTAGCGCCACGGATTCGGCAGCAGGTATTTTATGAGGAGGGAAATTGGGGCGCGTAAGCACCCCCCTCTGGCGTTGCGGGGCGGCGGCGTGGCGCGGGCGAGGGCTGATCATTGCCGCTTGCGGCTATATTTTGACTTATTTCCATTCTCCTCTCCCTGAAGCCTCAGCTGCCCCGGGGCAAACAACTGGCACGAGATCATGTGCACATGTTTATCTAGTGACAGTCTGTCCCAAGTGTTTATTTGGATTGGACAAACAGCGCTGGTGCTACACCTTTAGAGGAAATGTAGATCCAAATGCCAGTGAACGACAGAAACAATTTTTAAGAAACTGTATGTAAGATTTCAATTTTTAAATGCCATAAACATGACCTATATCTGTGTCAAATACAAGGCAAACATGTTCAAATCAAATATATTTTACTGAGAACAAAATAGTGCAGAAATATAATATAATAATATCTCTTTATGAGCTCTTATAGTTACATACTCAATATTCTAATTTTGTATATTTCCAAAACATGAATTGTGATATCTTCTATTGTTTGCTAAACATTAACAGTGTCCTGTCAGCCTTTACAAATGTCAGACACCGTGTCTTGGCCATGTTTAAAATGTGCACCATGTGATGTGAATAATGCCTCAGGTACAGCAGAGTCCACACTTGTGTTGCATAACTTCACCTGTCCTTCGCTAATGCAAGGTCCAGCGGGTTGTTGAGCCTCGGTGAGTGTGATCTAGAGTCTGCCTCAAGAGCTCAATTAGTCCCCTGCCCCAGACGCAGCATTCGTCATGTGGTGCCACCTCACATTTCCTCCCCCTAAGTGCCATCTCACAGCCTCCATCACTCCACAAATACTGACCTGTGATGTGGACTTCACCGAGGATGTGTTCTATGAGAGAGAGGGGGAGAGAGAGGGAGGGAGGGGGGGTCTGAGAGGGAGGGAGGGAGGGGGGGTCTGAGAGGGAGGGAGGGAGGGAGGGAGGGAGAGAGGGGGGAGGGAGAGGAGGTCTGAGAGGGAGAGAGAAAGGGTGAGAGAGGGAGCGAGAGAGGAGGAGAGAGAGACAAAAAGAGAGAGAGAAAGAGGGGGAGGGCAGTAGAGAGAGGCAGAGAGAGAGAGAGAGAAATAGGGGGAAGGAGGCAGAAAGGAGGGGGAGAGGGAGAGAGGGAGGGAGTCTGAGAGGGAGAGAGGGAGGGAGTGAGAGAGAAAGGGGGGAGAAAGAGAGAGAGACAAAAAGAGAGAAAGAGGGAGAGGTGGGAAGTGAGAGAGGCATAGCCAGAGAGAAAGAGAAGGAGAGATAGAGAGGGAGAGAGAGACAAAAAGAAAGAGAAAGAGGGAGAGGGCAGTAGAGAGAGAGAGAGAGAGAGAGAGAGAGAGAGAGAGAGAGAGAAAGGGGGAGGGCAGAGAGAGAGAGAGCTTTGTACAAAAGTAAAAGTACTGTACTGTTCTTTACTTTTTGTATAATTTACAGTGGGTACTTTGTGTTGTACAAACTGCTGATGTGATTTGGGGCTCTGCAAAAATACATTTATTTGAACGGATGTGTTTAGATCAGCTGCACGCTGTAAACACATTCTTTTCCTTTCACTAAAATGAGACAGCAACATAAAAACATGAATTCATTTTAGTCATTTAGTCAAGTCATTTTAAAGCCACCAAAATGAATGACTGTTGTTTATATCTTTGTTACATTTACCACATAAAACGAGTCGATATCTATCTCCCAGCACCTTTTTTTATTTTTAAGTTCACTAAGTAATAGAATGTATGACAGCATGGATTTCTGAAGATTCAACAAACAAAGCACTGAATAAATATCTGAGGTTAAAATAAAAAAAAAATTAAATAATCCTCACTTCTCTACAGTCGGGGTTATCACTGACGACGACAGAGCGACAATCAGGACCATCTAAGACGCTTTAAAAGAACGACCCAGGAAGTATGTATTTATTCATGACACGTTTTGCCCGGATCTCCTCTTTTCCTGGAGGCGCTCAGTGGGGTCTGTGTCTCACCCCCTGCTCGCTGTGGAAGTGGCCCAGTAAATCAGGGCATCATCGGCAAAAAACACATAAAGCACTGTTGACAGGAAGTAATGGTGCGTGACATGAACCACGACATATGACACTGAACTGAGCCCCGAAGGCACCGACTGTGGTGTGTCAGCCCACTATTTACACCCAACGATTAAGTCAGGAGCACTGTTTAAAGAGCATATGACAGGGTTTCGTGATTTTTTGACTTTATTCACTGAAAAATACTGACTGTCGTGTCCTTAATTTAATCTGATTCCAGGTAATATCTTCAACGTAATGAATGACTCTTCAACCAGTTCCAGTTTAAACATTAGTTGATGGTGTGACGAGAGGGGCATTGGTGGTTATGGAGTAGTGGTTTTTCTACAGAAGACAAGGACAAATGCATTAGTGGTGAATGACAGCGGTAAACGATTAAATCAAATTTAGCGGGAATAAGGCAGAGGAAGAACAAAATATTACAGAAATAAACTCACTGTCATCCACACACTGTTCCATTTGGACGAGGGAAATCTCTACAATGGCAGGCAGCCTCAGCACAGCACGGGACAAAAGGAATGAACAGGTGAATGGGCGGGGCAGTTATACTCTAGGGGCGGAGCAAGGTGCAGCCCAGAGGCGGGGCCAAGGCAGGGCAATGGGTGGGACTAAAGGGGGAGCGGCGTGAGAGCCTGAGGGATTTTGTACGTTCACTGTATTAATACTCGTTGTAAATATACGTTTTTGTTTTACGCCAATCAAGCAGCCATTTGTGGAGAAACGTTGAGAAATATGTTGAAAACTGGTGACATCACACCAGGGAGACAAAGGTTACGCATAATTTACACAAAATAATTCACTTTTTTGACCCTTTATACATGAATTCAACTAAATAAAGGTGTTTATGTATTTTATTTTGTAAAATAAACAAACCTGTGGCATCAGATGAGTTTTGGCCATAGACTGTACATCAGTGGACTATGGGATTGTGACGGCACCATAGCGTTTGGCTACAGCCAAATGAAGCCCATCGCGGCTAACAGTTATAGCGGCCAAAGCGGAACCAGACTCCATATTTGGAAATCGGAGTGCGTATCGTGGCAACCACACGGACTAATCAGGAGCGAGGTTGCTAACGGTATCCGCCCCTCGGTGGAGGAGACGGCGGCAACGTGCGGCGCTAGCTGTCAATCAAACCTGTTGCTAACACGAGCGAAAACCAGCCTCTGGAACAGGAAGCACCTGATTGGTCAGTTATTATTGCTAATAACTTGATTTATGAACAACCTAACGAGAAAAAAAACACCAGGATCATGTAGAGTGTGTCAAAACTGATATTTTAGTTCCAGATGTGAGTTTGACAGAAACAGTTAGAGAGTAAAGGGCACCAGTGTCCCAATAGAAAGTGAATGGCAGCTCGGCTTTATGGAGCCAGGACCGCCTCCATAGCTGCTTCCTATTTGGAACGCGGCGGCTAGCATGCTAACGCGGTCCACTGACATGTACGGTCTAGGGTTTTGGCCCAGTTTACAAGATGGTTGCTATGGTAATTTCCTACTGCGATGTCATCATTTACAACCAGGAAGTAAAACAGAAAACCTAAAACATCGCCAAATCATAATAACATTTGAAAAGTATTTGAACAAAACATGAATATATTTATCTTAACTGCATTTCTGTCAAATGAGTCGTCAAACCTGTCATACGCCCTTTAAGTTTGAATTAAGTCATCAAATAAGAACGTCTGATTTTAGGAACATTTTAGTTAGGGTTTTAGAGAAAACTGGATTGATGCATTGATCCGTCGCGCAGCGCTTTGGATTCGGTTCTGTTCATAACATGTGCCACATAAAGAAAGTGGATTTGGATCTGGATCTTAAAGTCTAATTCATGACAAGGACGACAAGGTTTGTGGTTCAGTCCCAGCTTGTGTCCTTGGGAAAGACACTTATCTATTTTAATTAATTAATTGTATTTATTTAATTCATTCATGTCATAAAAATACAACATCAGTGGCATATTTAAAAAAATATAAACACAGAAAAAAATGAATGAAAAGGAGCAGAAAGAAGAGCAATCTTATATCATCTGCTCCTTTTACAACTTGTACTTAAAACTGATGGCTTAAGAACGTTTTCCTTCATTAACACAATTACACTGAAAATATATTCATCCTTTTAACCGCAACAACTTCATTTTCTTTTTCATACTTTCTCATTGTGATAGCTTTTATGCATTTCTTGAACGCCTTTATTGTTTTTGATTCTTTAATTTCTTTGTCAAGATCATTCCATAAATTAACTCCTTTTACGGCAGAGCGTCATTCCATTTCTTTGGTTCTGAATCTGGGTTTTTTGAAAATGTCTGTTCCTTTCAGATTATAGTGACTTGTTCTTTTTAGTAGTAATGGTATAGTAGTAGTACAGGTAGTAACACTTCACTGCTGTGCATATATGAATGATGTTGAGACATTGTTGCAAGAAAAGAAATATTGCAGGTTTTCATTATATGTTCATTTTGAGATTTGGCAGTGAAAAAAAGCAAAAGAAAAATATTATTACGGTAGATTGTGCAAGGTTTTTCATATTTGGTTATTTTATTACAGGAGAAAATTTCATTACTCATCGTTGACACTGTAAGAATTCCAAATGTGATGATACAGTATCTACATAACCTCGATCTATTTCAGTATCCAATATCAGGCAACATTTTGAGGACGTTTCGCCATTCGAAAGATGTACTATTTGTTTTAAATTGTGAAATGCTATTTTATTCAAGTGTTAAACAGTTATTTTGCGTCTAATTTTTGTTAGTTGAACTGTATTGTTTGTCAAATCTAAATTCCCCGAAATGTTACAAAATACTTAGAGCATTCGACAGGTTCTAATTATGACTTTGTTTTTGGTGTTATGGAACCTGTGGTAAATATTTATCACAGTTTTACGTCAATCAAGTTGAAGTTTGTGAAGGAACGGTGAAACTTAAAGGTGCTGAATGATTTTTACTGTCATTTATAAATTCTTGACAGCATCCACACGTATCACTCACTTGTACCTAATCCAGTCCCGGGATCCTAAATATCATAAAATATTTGAGTTTAAAAAGCACTTTTTACGACTCTTTCAGAGCGAGTTTTGCCGTCAAAGCTAACAAACATTAGCATGCTAACGGTGCACTTCCTGCTACTTGTAGAATAAAATGCTCTAGAGAAGCAGAGAAAGAGCTGTGTCTCATTTTCACAAGAATCGACGCTTTTATAATATATCTGCCGCAGCAACACAGAAACATTCAAAGACTGGGTACAGGCCCCTTAAAGTTCTGCGCTGAGTTTTAAAATGTTTCATATTTTCCAACTTATGCCACACAACCACCACTTGGCATTGATGGCGACGCAAGCAAAAGATTATTATTTTTTTAAAACAATAAATATTTTAGGCCAAAATTCGTCGATGTAATCCCTCATTCGTCCAGGCGAGTTCCATCGTAGAAAAGGTTAAAGGGGTTGTCATCCGGACGCTGTTTGAAGATCGAGACGTTTCGGCTTCAATCCAGAAATCGACTGAAACCCTGAAACCTTTTCTATGATACATATTTGAGGGTTAGGATTAGAAACAGGTCCTTTTGATGAGGTTAGGGCTGTGGGTCTTGGCAAAACTGCGTTGTGGAAAAAAAATGACACTCCTAAGACAGAATCCCTCTGTGATGTCATCAATAGGCGACGAACCATTGAAAATACAGGGACAATTTACAACAATTTTCTGACAGTTTAAACAATAATATAACAAAATAAAGGTGTTATCAGGTATTGTTGTTTGTCAAATCATAACTATTGTAATCTATGTGGATTTTGGCCCTTGTTTACGATATGGTTGCTAGGTAACAGCTGTGCTCATTCGCAACCAGGAAGTAAAACTATTAAATTCATCAACATTGTCAAACTGGGAGAAAAAAAGAGAACATTTTTGGTACGATCTTAAAGTCTATATGAAAGGTTAAACTACACATTTCACAAAACCGTAGTGTACATGGTTAAACATTTAAGATTTTACTAAACATTTTGCCTGTTTGTCCTCAGTTTGACAGTTTTTTGTAAAGTTTATAATGTTACTTCCTGGTTGAACATGAGCAGCAAATGTGACATAGTTAGAGGTAATTCTACAACTGTTACCATAGCAACCAGAGTGTAAACAAGGGCCAAAATCCACTTAAATGACACAATAGTTATGATTTGACAAAATATAATACCTGATAACACTTTTATTTTGTTAAACAATCATCTAAACTGTCCGAAAAATGTGTCAGTTGCGTTTTAATTGTCTCAGTCGCATGTTGATGACATCACAGAGGGATTCCGTTTAGGACTCAGCTCCACTTCCTGTCATTTTAAACTTTTATTTTTCCAAATTTCTTCACAAACTGCGACTAAATGAATGTAAAATCATTATAAATATGTGTCCTCCCATCAAATATAATATAGATAGATAGATATATAATTAGATACATGGGAGAACTGTCATGTAGACTTTAAATATGTTAGGGTTAGTGTTTAAATGTTCATGTACCAGCTGGGGTCTGCTGCAGTGCTCTTCAGTCACAGTGAGGACATCTGAGCGTCAGATCTGGTAGTTTCCTGTGGGGATTCCCCTCTCAGCGTCCTGGAGCTGCTCCGTTTCCCACATGAAGAGGTCCGGGCGCTGCTGGAGGTTCAGTCGTGGACACGTTCCCAGAGACCGGCCGGGTTTTGGGTCACACAGCCACATTTAGAGCGCGCTTAAATTTAGTCCTGGTTCTCTCTGTGTAGGTTGGATCCTCATGTTTGCAGATGTTTGTCCCCCGAGCGGCCGTGTCTGTTCCCACGACCTGACCACCACCAGCACCGTCCCCTCCTCCTCTGCTCCAGTGGACAGCGCTCTGCAGAGATCACTGTCAATGCAGTTTGTAGTAGACTGTGAGGCATCGAAAGTCATGAAACAGAAAGTGTCAACCTTTCCAACATGCAGTTTGATTTGTATATTTTTCATTTTATAGTCTATATGACAACACATTTCACTAAGATTATATTTAACATTTATTTTTCAGCAGCGATGAGGGAGCAACAGCCAGCTATGAATAGAACAATAGATCTAAGACAATAATAGACCTTGGCCACAGGTGAAACTGGGAAGGGCCAACTATTAAACTAACAAAGGCAGGCCAATTATCGAGTTTCAGGTGACACTAGACAAACAATTTTCCAAACAAAGACAGGCGTTCAGTGACTCCTCCTGGGGGCAGGACTCCCAGTACTCAGAGTAGCATATAAGCCTGAGTTCCCATACCAGCTATCTGATTGACAATGACTTTTGGATAAAAGTCGAAACGTCTCGATCTTCAAACAGTGTCCGGATGACAACCCCTGAAACCCTTTCTACGATTTTACTAAGAATTTTACTTATTTGTCCCAGTTTTTGTAACGTTTATTTAAAAAACTGCAAAAGTGGGCGGGGCAGAATAAGGTGAATAATGTTACCTGGTTAGAGATGGGCAGCACATTCAATCTGTGCCTCATGTTTGCTCCTTCTACCGGCAGAGTCGTTTCCGCTCCAGTTAGCGCTCTCGCTTCACAGCAAGAAGGTCCTGGGTTTGATTCCTGGCGCGGGTCCTTTCTGTGTGCCGTTTGCATGTTCTCCTCGTGTCTGTGTAGGATTCTTCCTGGTGCTTGTTTCACCTCCCACTAAAAACACGTACCAGTAGGTGAGTGAATGCAGGACGTCGGATGAAAAGTAGCCCATGGCTAATTCCACCGTTGCATATTAATTAATATGTACTGTCCTGACCAAATAAACAAATAAACAAATAAATCTCTAAAAACTATGTCGGGATTTTCAAGATGCCTCCAGGACCTGTCGAAAATTAGTATAAATGATAGATTTATGGATTCACTCTCTCCTGCTCCCTTGAATAAGCGAGAAAAGGGATTTAAATGGTACGTGTCAAAAAGTATCCACAACTAAGATGGTAAAGGCTATGCTAATGAGCTGTGCTAGCGTTGCTGACGCTGTTTTCACTATTTCACCAACACAACTAACACTTACTTTTTTATGTAACTTCTCGAGAGCTAGCGCTGGTAACATAAAGTATCCAGGTGAGAGGAGCAGCAGAGTGTTGGACCGGAAATGACTTTGCTGGTTTGAGGAGCAGCTGTTATGTCGCCTCAAACGTTATGCACAGAGTCAATATGACATGTATTTTCACAGCTGTTACCATAGCAACCATTTTAAAAACAAGAGTAGAAATCCATGTAAATTATACAAGAGTTGTGATTTGACAAATAATGATATTGATATTTTGTTGAATGACCGTCGCTGTTTGATGACATCACAGAGGGATTCCAATTTACAACTCAGCACTACTTCCTGTGATGATTTTAAACTTTTATTTTTCTAAATGTCTTCACAAACTGCAACTTCACAGATGTAAAACTGTGATGAATATTTACCACAGGTGCCCTTCCATCAACTAAGTCATGATTAGAATCTCATGAGAGCCTGTCATATAGACTTTAAGGATACGACGGAGGCTGAGCAGCTCTGTGGTTACTAATGTTGTTTTCAGCCCAGAAACACATGTAAAACCTGAAACTCTACAAAATGTTTTAATAACTTATTAAGCTTCAGAAACAGTTTAAATTAAATCATAGGCTCTGTACTCATTACTTACACAATAGCCGATTAGCCTCGAGCAAACTTTCAAACTTTATTATTATTTCTGTTTTTTACTTTGAATTCTTGTGAGAAAAATGAAAGAAAAATGTACTTTTTCCGCAGCTGGGCCTAAGGATGAAATGACTGGTGTAAAAAATAAATCATGGCTTCTTATATCATTTTGAAATATTCTCCAAAATTATAAGCAAATTAAAGTAGAAGTAACATTTTGACCTTATTAATCGTCTTCATAAGTCCGTGTGCTGTTTGCAAATGTATTTTCGGGGCGTTTGAAGCCCCCGTCGCTGACCCCTGCTGTCTCTGAGCGGAAAACCAGCTGCAAGTCTTCTGAGAAACCCTGGCTCTCTTTTTTTATATTTGGTGACATTAAATGTTTCTGTATGTGATTAAACTTCCTTATTTCACATAAAAGGAAGTGGGAAAAAAGGGCGTCTTTTTACTGGTAGTGTATTTTCTCAAGAGACCTGTCGCTGAAGTCATTAGTTCTACTTTAAAGTGCCTCTGACAGATTGAACTACTCATTTAACTAAAATGCAGTTAAGATAAATATATTTTAAATTCTGCCAAAAATCTTTAAAAAATTTACCGCAGCTTAGCTAATTTTGTAGGTTTTTAATTTTACTTCCTGGTTGTAGAAGATGACATCACAGTGGGAAATGACCAAGAAACTTTGCTGTACATTGGGTCAAAACTCCTCTAATGTCACAGATTTTTGTATTTGACAAAGAAAAATACACGTGAGCAACTTAATTTTGTTGAAGCAATGTTTAAAGGGTCCAAAAAATGTTGTGTAAATTATGCGTAATCTTTGTCTCCCCAGTGTGATGTCATCGACGTGTTTACTTCCTGTAATTTTCAACACATTTTTCAACTTTTCTCCACAAACAGCGACCTGATTGGTGTAAAACTATCATTTACATCTACAAGAACTATTAATACACTGAATAAAGTCAAAATGAGAAAATCATAAAAACCTGTCACACGCACTTTAACTAAAAGAATAAACGATCAGCTGGAAAGATACGTTTGTTGTGGTTGAATGAAGATGAAGAAGACCTCCAGTTACGCTTTTGTATCTAACGCCTGTCACGTTTAAATCCGTTTTTCCTTCACTCGGTATACATTAATCCATCTTTCATTGTTCGCTCCTGTAACACGCACAATGTCGCACAAATCGAACGAAACAATCACCGAAATATCCCGCTTTCTCTGTACAATCTACGCTCACATCCCCTTCATTCTCGCCGATAGAAATAGCCACGATTCAAAACGCTGGAGACAATCGAGGCTGTCAGGCGCCTTCAATGGCCTCGTTCCTCAGCTCGTCTTGATGAGCGCCGACAAAAAGAGGAAGAGGACCCTTTGTGAGACTCCGAGCCGGCGGTGGGAGGTCAAATTAACGCCGCATATTTCCGATTCACCTCGCGATTATAGCCTGCGCCAGACTGACATGATAACTGCACTCTTGAAATGTCATCGTCAAAGATATAGCCGTGTAATTAGAACTGGGTAAATGGATGGGTGCCCCCCTGATTTATGACTGAATCTAGTTATTGACGTAGCTTTTCAGCGGATCGGACAGTTTTGAAATGAAGACAATGATGTGAAAGAGGGAGACGAGTTTTAAAAGACAAGAATTGGTTAAAAAGGAAGAGGGGAATCTTTCAGCTGCCACAGTGTGTTAGAGCCAAATGTGGAATACTTTGCTGGCTTTTCAGGGAGTAAATATTCTATAAAAAAGTAAAATAATCGGAAAATATATAGCAAGGATTGTTAATAGATAAATATATTGACTTTGTTGTTCAGTAAGTAATGCTAAACAATATTTTTGGGTTCAATATTTACAGGACATGTACATCTTAACTCCTTTTTTTCCCATTTGAGCCATAGAAGTTCAAATAATTCCTTTTTTTCCCCACATCTATGTCAAAAATGTATACAAAAAAATCAAATCATGTTCGTAAGAAGGCTTTTTTTTTTTAAACAAAAGTAGAAAACATATTTGTAAGTAAGTAAGTAAAGTTTATTTATAAAGCACCGTTCACAGACAAAGTGCTTCACAACAAAATAACTATTTCTTTCTGTTTATATTTGCAAAAGATTTAATACATTTTTAAGATGGTGTCCCAGAAAAAGATACAATTTTTGGGCAAATTGAACATTTTAGGGAGGAACAGCCAACAACCAATCAATGATCAATATCTCACTCAAGTCAGAGCTGCGTCTGTGTTTGTTTGTTTGTTTGTTTGTTTGTTTGTTTTTTCTAATTTCATAGTGTTTTCTGTTTGTTAAAATGTTTTCCGTTTTTGTTTAAATATTTTCGGTTTTGTTTAAATGTTTTCGGTTTTGTTTAAATGTTTTCCACTTCTGTTCAAATGTTTTTCATTGTTGTTCAAATGTTTTCTGTTTTTGTTTAGATGTTTTCTGTTTTCTTCAGCTTTTCTTGAAATGTTTTTCACGTTTGTTAAATTTAAAACTATTTTGGGGATATGTTCTTTTTTTTTTTCACGTACATTTTCTGGCTCAATTTGTTACCATAAAAAAATAGACTTCTAATTATTTTCATTCAGTAAAGCTTTTATTTATTTGTTGTAGTTTATGTTTTTACAATATTTAGTTCATTTACAAAAGAGTTTAATGGGAAATTATGCAAAATTGTGGTAGAACATTAAAATTCTGTGTCTTACAGCAAACAATTTACTTTGAAATGAAAAGAAATATTGAAACAAGATAAACATTGTAAATACTCAATAGTAAAAAGTAAATGAGTGTTTGCCGCTGTAGTTTTAGAGTCTCACATGAAAAACTCATGAGGCGGGAGTTTGTCTTTACCAGAATGAAAGAATCTGAAAATCAGCTTCTTGTGGTCGGTTTGTTTGAGAGCGAGTCGTGAAAAGATCAGAGCTTGAGTCATAAAGAGGCAGAAAAGGCCCAGATTTGAGTGTGTGTGTAAACACAGAGCGGCCAAAGAAAAGACCAGCAAACAGCCTGTAAGCGGGATGGACGAGGGTCTGGAGGTCAGGACTAAACCGGGACTAGACCAGTGTCTGAACCAGGACTAAACCAGGACTAAACCAAGATTAAACCAGGATTAAACCAGTGTCTGAAGAGAGTCTGGACCAGGACTAAACCAGGACTAAACCAGTGTCTGAAGAGGGTCAAAACCAGGACTAAACCGGGACTAAACTAGTGTCTGAAGAGGGTCTAAACCAGGACTAAACCAGTGTCTGAAGAGGGTCTAAACCAGGACTAATCCAGTGTCTGAAGAGGGTCTAAACCAGGACTAATCCAGTGTCTGAAGAGGGTCAAAACCAGGACTAATCCAGTGTCTAAAGAGGGTCTAAACCAGGACTAAACCAGTGTCTGAAGAGGGTTAAAACCAGGACTAAACCGGGACTAAACCAGGATTAAACTAGTGTCTGAACCAGGACTAAACCAGGACTAAACCAGTGTCTGAACCAGGAATAAACCAGGATTAAACCAGGACTAAACAGGATTAAACCAGGATTAAACCAGTGTCTGAAGAGAGTCTGGACCAGGACTAAACCAGGACTAAACCAGTGTCTGAAGAGGGTCAAAACCAGGTCTGGACCAGGACTAAACCAGTGTCTGAAGAGGGTCAAAACCAGGACTAAACCGGGACTAAACTAGTGTCTGAAGAGGGTCTAAACCAGGACTAAACCAGTGTCTGAAGAGGGTCTAAACCAGGACTAAACCAGTGTCTGAAGAGGGTCTAAACCAGGACTAATCCAGTGTCTGAAGAGGGTCTAAACCAGGACTAAACCGGGACTAAACCAGGATTAAACCAGTGTCTGAACCAGGACTAAACCAGGATTAAACCAGGACTAATCCAGTGTCTGAAGAGGGTCAAAACCAGGACTAATCCAGTGTCTGAAGAGGGTCAAAACCAGGACTAATCCAGTGTCTAAAGAGGGTCTAAACCAGGACTAAACCAGTGTCTGAAGAGGGTTAAAACCAGGACTAAACCGGGACTAAACCAGGATTAAACTAGTGTCTGAACCAGGACTAAACCAGGACTAAACCAGTGTCTGAACCAGGAATAAACCAGGATTAAACCAGGACTAAACCAGGATTAAACCAGGATTAAACCAGTGTCTGAAGAGAGTCTGGACCAGGACTAAACCAGGACTAAACCAGTGTCTGAAGAGGGTCAAAACCAGGTCTGGACCAGGACTAAACCAGTGTCTGAAGAGGGTCAAAACCAGGACTAAACCGGGACTAAACTAGTGTCTGAAGAGGGTCTAAACCAGGACTAAACCAGTGTCTGAAGAGGGTCAAAACCAGGACTAAACCGGGACTAAATTAGTGTCTGAAGAGGGTCTAAACCAGGACTAAACCAGTGTCTGAAGAGGGTCTAAACCAGGACTAATCCAGTGTCTGAAGAGGGTCTAAACCAGGACTAATCCAGTGTCTGAAGAGGGTCAAAACCAGGACTAATCCAGTGTCTAAAGAGGGTCTAAACCAGGACTAAACCAGTGTCTAAAGAGGGTTAAAACCAGGACTAAACCGGGACTAAACCAGGATTAAACTAGTGTCTGAACCAGGACTAAACCAGGACTAAACCAGTGTCTGAACCAGGAATAAACCAGGATTAAACCAGGACTAAACAGGATTAAACCAGGATTAAACCAGTGTCTGAAGAGAGTCTGGACCAGGACTAAACCAGGACTAAACCAGTGTCTGAAGAGGGTCAAAACCAGGTCTGGACCAGGACTAAACCAGTGTCTGAAGAGGGTCAAAACCAGGACTAAACCGGGACTAAACTAGTGTCTGAAGAGGGTCTAAACCAGGACTAAACCAGTGTCTGAAGAGGGTCTAAACCAGGACTAAACCAGTGTCTGAAGAGGGTCTAAACCAGGACTAATCCAGTGTCTGAAGAGGGTCTAAACCAGGACTAAACCGGGACTAAACCAGGATTAAACCAGTGTCTGAACCAGGACTAAACCAGGATTAAACCAGGACTAATCCAGTGTCTGAAGAGGGTCAAAACCAGGACTAATCCAGTGTCTGAAGAGGGTCAAAACCAGGACTAATCCAGTGTCTAAAGAGGGTCTAAACCAGGACTAAACCAGTGTCTGAAGAGGGTTAAAACCAGGACTAAACCGGGACTAAACCAGGATTAAACTAGTGTCTGAACCAGGACTAAACCAGGACTAAACCAGTGTCTGAACCAGGAATAAACCAGGATTAAACCAGGACTAAACCAGGATTAAACCAGGATTAAACCAGTGTCTGAAGAGTCTGGACCAGGACTAAACCAGGACTAAACCAGTGTCTGAAGAGGGTCAAAACCAGGTCTGGACCAGGACTAAACCAGTGTCTGAAGAGGGTCAAAACCAGGACTAAACCGGGACTAAACTAGTGTCTGAAGAGGGTCTAAACCAGGACTAAACCAGTGTCTGAAGAGGGTCTAAACCAGGACTAAACCGGGACTAAAAAAGTGTCTGAAGAGGGTCTAAACCAGGACTAAACCAGTGTCTGAAGAGGGTCTAAACCAGGACTAATCCAGTGTCTGAAGAGGGTCTAAACCAGGACTAATCCAGTGTCTGAAGAGGGTCAAAACCAGGACTAATCCAGTGTCTAAAGAGGGTCTAAACCAGGACTAAACCAGTGTCTAAAGAGGGTTAAAACCAGGACTAAACCGGGACTAAACCAGGATTAAACTAGTGTCTGAACCAGGACTAAACCAGGACTAAACCAGTGTCTGAACCAGGAATAAACCAGGATTAAACCAGGACTAAACAGGATTAAACCAGGATTAAACCAGTGTCTGAAGAGAGTCTGGACCAGGACTAAACCAGGACTAAACCAGTGTCTGAAGAGGGTCAAAACCAGGTCTGGACCAGGACTAAACCAGTGTCTGAAGAGGGTCAAAACCAGGACTAAACCGGGACTAAACTAGTGTCTGAAGAGGGTCTAAACCAGGACTAAACCAGTGTCTGAAGAGGGTCTAAACCAGGACTAAACCAGTGTCTGAAGAGGGTCTAAACCAGGACTAATCCAGTGTCTGAAGAGGGTCTAAACCAGGACTAAACCGGGACTAAACCAGGATTAAACCAGTGTCTGAACCAGGACTAAACCAGGATTAAACCAGGACTAATCCAGTGTCTGAAGAGGGTCAAAACCAGGACTAATCCAGTGTCTGAAGAGGGTCAAAACCAGGACTAATCCAGTGTCTAAAGAGGGTCTAAACCAGGACTAAACCAGTGTCTGAAGAGGGTTAAAACCAGGACTAAACCGGGACTAAACCAGGATTAAACTAGTGTCTGAACCAGGACTAAACCAGGACTAAACCAGTGTCTGAACCAGGAATAAACCAGGATTAAACCAGGACTAAACCAGGATTAAACCAGGATTAAACCAGTGTCTGAAGAGTCTGGACCAGGACTAAACCAGGACTAAACCAGTGTCTGAAGAGGGTCAAAACCAGGTCTGGACCAGGACTAAACCAGTGTCTGAAGAGGGTCAAAACCAGGACTAAACCGGGACTAAACTAGTGTCTGAAGAGGGTCTAAACCAGGACTAAACCAGTGTCTGAAGAGGGTCTAAACCAGGACTAAACCAGTGTCTGAAGAGGGTCTAAACCAGGACTAATCCAGTGTCTGAAGAGGGTCTAAACCAGGACTAAACCGGGACTAAACCAGGATTAAACCAGTGTCTGAACCAGGACTAAACCAGGATTAAACCAGGACTAATCCAGTGTCTGAAGAGGGTCTAAACCAGGACTAATCCAGTGTCTGAAGAGGGTTAAAACCAGGACTAAACCAGGACTAAACCAGGATTAAACCAGGATTAAACCAGGATTAAACCAGTGTCTGAACCATGACTAAACCAGGATTAAACCAGTGTCTAAAGAGGGTCTGGACCGGGACTAAACCAGTAACTGAAGCAGGTCAAAACCAGTCCAGTTTTAATCCAATTTGAGTCGATTTTGGTCAGTTTGCTCTCTGAACATATCAGCTTTCAAACGTGTCCAATCTGCTCCTAAAGATGTTTTATTCTTCCATTTAATCCACTTCATTCATAGATTTCTCTGGGACATTGTACCTTCAAAGGCCGTTTTCTTAAAATGCCTTTTTTCCCCACAGAGACATAAAGATCAGCCTTAAAGTAGATCCTACACCAAACTGTATAGTCTGGGAGTGAACAAGATTTTGATGGAACTTACTGAAGGATTTTTTTTTACATCTAATTCTAAACCTGATTTATTATCATTTTAGATTTTTAGATAGGACAATTCTGCGACTGTTACCTAGCAACCATGTTTTACAATGGGCCAAAGCTCCTCTAATGTCACAGAAATACATTTTTGATGAATAGAAACATATGAGAACAGCTTTATTTTGTTGAATTAATTCTTAAAAGCTCCAAAAATGTGTCTTTTGTGTGTAAATTGTCTTTGTGGTGCATGTCATCAAGTTTCTGAACTTTGCTTTACTTCCTGTTATTATCAACAAACTTTTCTTCGAACACTAATCCCACCAAATAAAGTCAAAAGTAGGAAATCATAAACACCTGTCATACACACTTTAAACTTTTATTAATCAAAATGTCTTCACAAACTGCAACTTGATGGATGTAAAACTATGATGAACATAGACACTATCCACCAAACTAAGTCAGAATTAGAAAAACATAAGAACCTTCTTTTAGACTTTAATTTATCTACAGTTGCCTCCATTCTGGAACTTCTGATGTTATAGAACGGGACAATTCAATTAAAGGCCTTGTCACGGGTTCTTTTTGAACTATAGAAAAAATTATGGTTCAGCCGCAAAACAGACGTTTAGATGATTTTATTTGCACTGAAAATCCCCAAAACAGTGTGGAAAACAGTGCCAAAAATATTTACAGTGCAGGAAACAACCAAAATGAAACAAAGTATATACAGGACACTTACATCAGGCAGCCTTTGAGCCTCGGAGCTTCTCCCCCAAATGAGCCGAGCTGTCCCTTTATAGCCCCAGCCCCTCCCCTGGGCAAACCAAATGTTCAATTATGGGGGTTTCCGGATAAAATAAACAAATACACACAACATTTCCAAACACAAACGACACCTTTAAGTCACAAAAATAATGAACTAAATAATATGGCTTTAACTTTAACTTTAAGAAAAAATCCCAAAACAACAAAATATAGAAATAACTTAGAGTGGTCCAGTCCTCTCAGCACGTGATGCCAACAAGCGCGCCACTAGGAGGGCATTTAAGGCAGGACCAGGAAGTGCTCCGGTTTGGCCCCGGGACGTGAGGGCGGACTGACGCCTGAGTGATGTGAGTGGTGCAGGCATGTGCACCCTTGAACGCTCTACAGGGGAACCAGAGTCCAGGCAGCGGGGAACTGTTTGTGGGGGGTGTAGGGTGTGTGGGTCAGATGAGTCCAGTTCGAGGGCCGGCTCCGTGGGACACAGAGCGCTCCACGCGGGTTCAGTGCGCGCTCCCGGTGCGGCACCTTGGGCCAAGAGAGCGCGCCGTCGAGTGCTCCATCACAGGCCTGGGGGCCACATCAGACCCTCCATCCAGCCCTCAACACATCCTCCAACAATATAGAAGACATTTTATCTATTGTTATTAATTTAGACCTGGTTTAGTCATGGTTTAGTCCTAGTTTAGACCTGGTTTGGAACTGGTTTAGATCTGGTTTGGACCTGATTTAGATGTGGTTTAGACCTGGTTTAGTCCTGGTTTAGACCTGGTTTAGACCTGGTTTGGTCCTGGATTAATCCTGGTTTAGTCCTGGGTTAGACCTGGTTCCTGGTTTAGTCCTAGTTTAGTCCTGGTTCAGTTCTGCAGATGTTGTTAAAGCCTTTTACGTATTTTTCATATTTCTAAAGCGCTGAACATGTTTCTCACCTCGAGGACAAAACCATCTGAAAAATCTGTCCCTCGGTAAAGTAAAGTCAAATAGTCCTGACGTAGAATAAAGCGTCTCTAAAATAATGTTCCCCAGTCCTGTGCCTGAGGTGAAAACCTGGTCTAAATCCTGCCCAAACCACGACTCACTGTCAACACGACGGACACTGCGCTCCAAACTTAAGGCGCCGGTGACTTCAGATCTTTAATCTCACTTTCCTCCTGTATCCGGGGAAATCACGCCGCTGTCATGGCCCATTATGCCCCTTTAGTGACTCTCACGCAGCCCGACCTCCGCTCTACCAGCGGCACCAGCACGCCACATTTACTCGCAAAAAATACTTCTGACAATAAGTATTACCACACGGCCGACTAATGATGTACCCGCTGTGACTTAAAATATGGATATTCTGTCCTGTTGTGGAGTGTGCGCCTGTGACCGACGTCGGAAGTGGATTTTTGGGGTAATTGTGCTTTTTTGAGTGCGTTTTAAAGGACACAGATTCTGCTACAGTTACTTTAAACCCTGTTTTAACAATGTTCCGTCATCAAAAACACACCTGGAGCAGCATTCAGTTACATTCACGCTGTTTTGAGGAATGTTTATTATAAAATCCTCTCCCTCTGAGCGTCAAACACACTTCCTGCTGAACTTCTGGGATTTCCGGACGTATTTTCAGACTTCATACGTCACTTTTCAGAGAATCTTCTGCTGTTTTTAGTCCTTAAATCATCGCTAAACTCGTTCTGAGCATTTCTGCCTCTAAACACGATAACTGCTGCAGCAAATCCACATCATAATGTCTTTTCAGCGCTAACTTCACTAGATTGTACATAGCACTGGTGCCATCTGCTGGCTGGATGCACTCAGTAAGTGTCATTTCACAGTGACTGATAAATGAGATTTATTCATAGAAAGAATAAGAAACTTTTTTTTTGTTTTAAAACATGAGATGGCAAATTTAAGGCACTCAAGAGCATGTTTAAAGGCTAACACTCAAAACAGCACAAAAAAACAACAACTTAATTCAGAGTTTTCAGTTTAATTTATCAGTTTTGTATAAAAGACTGGTAAAAAAAAATCCTGCTAAAATTTTGTAAAAATAAGTAACTTGTGCTCAGAATAGTACTTTTCTTACATTCTTTTTACTTGAATTATTTTATTAAGTTAAATTTTGGCAGCAGTTTTTGTACTTGTAATGGAGTATATTTTAGCCGTGTGAACTGAACTTTTACTTAACTTTTATAGATTTTCAGTGCTCTTTCCTACGGATTTTTTGAGATAATGTGTCACTTTTCTGGTGAAGCTAATGTCGTATAAAATACAAAAACGAAAAATTTTAATAATCAAGAATAAATCAGCTTTACATTTGTTATCAGTAAAAGCTGGTTTGAATATGTTTATCTCGTGTCTGGGGTCACAGAGAGCTCGTGTTTAAGAAAAAGAAAATCAACATGTTGTGGTTTCTTTAAAGGTGCACAGCGTAACTTTTGGTGGAGGTATACGCCCCCTGCTGGTCTCCATGGAGATGTTAAGGCTTTGCCCGGACTGTTCCATAACATGGCATTAAACTCATCAATGTGGTTTTTGAGCCACACTGGGACATTACAGACAACACAATGTGATCTCCATGGAGACGAGAGACTGCAGACCCCTCCAGAAAAGTCATGCACCTATTGTCATTTTTTTTCAACAATTGTATTGTTGAATTATTCTTAATTCCAAAGACATTGGACATGATGGACAGGTTGTTTTGTTCTAATGTGGTGTTTTGGTTCAGGCTGATTCTCCAGTCAGAGCAGAATGATCCTCACATGAGTCTCTTGTTTGTGTTGTGTCAGTTTTAAAGCTGAAATCCAGAGTGTTTAACCCTGTGTGTCTGATCTGAGCGGCCTCTGCCTGAAGCTCCTGCTCCATCATGAACCAGAGCAGCCTCTGCAGCTCATGAGGAGCTGAACATGAGCCACGGCCTGAACACAGACCGTCTCTGTCTGCAGGATGAGGTTAAGGTACACTTTATTGTCCCATAGGCCTTCAGTGCCCGTGGGGCCTCTCCTCTGGGGCAGGGGGCAGTGCAGCGCTCTGGGACCATCTCCAGATCTTTGGGCTGGTCTTGGTCCTGATGGAGGATGTAGTTGGAGGATTTGATGGCATGTTCTGGGGCACTGGTTTTGTTGTGATTGTAGTTTCTTTTAAAAAAATATTAAGAGCAACAAATGGTTCTTAAACAGAAAGTCTTCCTATTTTACAAACACATGCACATTCTATTTGTTTGCACTGATGCATAGTACTTTGTGCTGTAGAGTCTCAGCAGCTGTAATGAAACTCTCTTTGGTCTCCTGTCCACCTCTGCACTTGTGTTTTTGTAAAACCCTCCCTCTGTTGAACGCCCGGTTGATCACCATCATCATCGTCACTGATGTCTTCATCCTCCTCTTCCTCATCTGGACACCAGCCGCTGCTTGTGCCTCCACAGCCTCCTCCTCCTCCTTCACTTCTGCAGCGCTCACATCTGGAAACAGTCAGAGCGTCTCAGGCTGAGGAGGGGGCACCTCTCCCTCCCTCTCTCTCTCACTCACTCTCTCTCCCCTGCCCCCCCTCTCTCCCTCCCCTCTCACCCCTTCTCTCTCTCTCCCTCTCTACTTATACCCTTGCTCCCTCCCTCCCTTCCTCCCTCCCTCTCTAGCTCCCTCTCTCTTCTCTCTCTACCCCCTCTCTCCTTCCTCTCCCTCTGTCTCTCTCTCCCCTCCCCCTTCTCCCTCTTCTTTCCCCTCCCTCCCTCTCTCTATCCTCTCTCTTCCCCCCCTTCCTTCTCCCTCTCCTTCTCTCTCCCTCCTCCCTCCCTCCCTCCCTCCCTCTCTCTCTCCCTCCCTCTCCTTCTCCCTCCCTCTCCCTCTCTCTCCCTCTCTCCTTCTCCCTCCCTCTCTCCTTCTCTCTCCCTCCCTCTCTCCCTCCCTCTCCTCCTCCCTCCCTCTCCCTCTCTCTCCCTCTCTCCTTCTCCCTCCCTCTCTCCTTCTCTCTCCCTCCCTCTCTCCCTCCCCCTCTCTCCTCCCTCCCTCCCTCTCTCTCTCCGCTCTCACACACTGCAGAGCTGAGCTGCAGGGCCGGCGCAGGGAGAGAAGAGCGCGCTCCGACTCTTTCGGCTCAGTGAGTGAGACAGTGAGACGCGGGCGGACAGACGGAGAAAGCAGAGACACACCGACACTCGCCACCCTTCCGCGGACTTGGGACTCGCACCATGGACCGTAACCGGACCGAGCAGAAGACGAACCACCCCGCCGCCGTCTGTGGATGATGAGACTCTGGACACGGCCTCTCTCTCTCTCGCGCTTCTCTTCTGCTTTTCTGAGATACGTGGAATAACGGACAACGTTTTCTCGGGAGATTTAACCCTGTGCGCACCGTCATGGAATATTTACTCTTGGTGTCTTCTTTTCTAACACCTCACCTCTTCTCCTCCTTCTCCACTACCTCCACCTTTCCCTCAGCCTTTCGTCTTTTGCCACGCTGCTGCTGCTGCTGCTGCTGTTGCTGTTGAAGAAGAAGATGCGCACGAATGCGTCTTTTGCGCACCACCACTGACAGCGCCCGTGCTTTCTAATCTTCTTCTTTTTTGTCATTTTCTTTTGACGACGCAAGACGGGAGGAGAAAACGAACGAGGTGAGGTGTGAATCCAACTGAACGCTGAACGCCACCACCGCCGCCACCGCTGCTTTTTGGTCTCGCATTTCTCGCCTGGGGCCCGGATGTACCGAGGGATGCACCGGTGCGTTCTCCCGACCGGTTCTGCCAAAAGCTCCCTCTGTTTCCTCGCCTTCACCTCCATCATGGGGATTAGGTAATATTCACTCCAACGTCGGAAGAATCACCACAAGAAAAGGATTACCAAAAAGAAAAACTGTCCAGCGTCAGACAGCGTTATTTTTCTACTTTCATTTCTTTATTTTTTATTTTTTAACTGGGCTTTCCCCTCTTCTCTACTCGCTATACATTCACCAACTGGGATAACGCCGGACTACATTTATGGTAAATGAAAGCAAAAACATGTACATCCCGGAGGACACCCTTGAGAACCATCAAGGTACGTGCACGGTTTTGTTTCTTGTAGCAAAGACGAGCTGGGAATTGAGGAATGGCAGAGGAAAAGGTGTCAGTCGCTTCTTCTTTTCAACAGATGGACGCGCGCGCCGTTCCCCCTTCGTGCTGCTGCACTTTCCCCCCCTCCAAAGCCGCTTCAACAACTCCAAAATTGCGCGCAACAACGCCAAGCGACACGCAGAGGGGCTACACGAGCGCGGCCTGGTCGGTGTTTGGTTACGCGTTCACACTTGTAGCTTTGGCACGCCTGTCCGTCCGCGCGCTTTGAACGTTCTCTCCACGCCGAACACGCAGCGTTTTCTCACGTCTTTAGACCAGCGCGGCGGGTTTTTTTTTACGCACAGGAACCAAGTAGCCAAGTAACACATACGTGTAGGCCTGGGCATAATCACAAGTGTGCTGGTCGCCGAGGAAGGAAAGCGGATGATTAAGTCTCGGAAAAACACGCCCCCCAATCATCAGTATCGATCCCCCACTCACGCTGGCGCACGCATTCGTCACGTTTTAATAATCCTAACTTCTAAAAACAAGAGAGACATGACATGACAGCAGGTGGCAGTGGGAAGGAGCCAGCGAGGGCCTGATGAGGTGCTCATTTTTTCGTCCCTCTGCTGAGAATTGCGTGCTATTTTGGGACGGCGGCGAGCGCGGAGAGGCTTCGCGCGAGACACGACTCGAGCAAAAGCGCGTTCGGAGCGGGTTTCCGACGCGAATGGCGAGTCGGTGCGCGGTCCAGAGCCGTGCGCCGCGCGGTGTTGTGCGCGGCGAGGAAAGGGTCTGTTTGCATTGCGCAGTATTACGCGTCGCTCCTTTCCACCCACGTTGCAGAGAGCGAAGCCCCGGCGACGCGTTTTCGTTCGCCGCGCCGCGCTTTCTTTGCGTCTAATTGCGTGGATTCTTTAAACGTTCGCACGGTTTTCTGACATCGCTCGTGTGGCGTTTGTGGGGCTCGCTCTTGCCCAGCTCTCCTCCTCTTTGCCTCGGCGACAGGTTCCATAGCAACAGGGGATGGACGGATGGGGAGCGGGTTGGTTCGTGCTGGTGCCGCGCATGCATGGCTCTATACGGTGTGTGTTGTGTGCATCTGTGTCGCAGCAGAAAGTCACACAGTCATCACCAGCAGCGGCAGCAGTTTGGCACAAGTGATGAAAGGCTGCACGTAAACAGGTTATATGCAGAAGACTTTGAAGACGTGAAGATACCTGTGTAACTGTGCATACCTGGTTGCATTTATTCCCCTGTGTTTAGCGTCTGATAAAACATAACCATTAAGCTTCCGGGAAGGTGAAATACAATAAAAAGGAAGCGATAACCCACTTGTTTTCAGGCAAATCAATAATTCTGGGTCATTTTGAACTCCAAACCTCCAAATGAACAACATTACACTGAAATTCCCGTAAATGTAACAGGACTTATGTAACTTATGTTCGGAGCGGGTTTCCGACGCGAATGGCGAGTCGGTGCGCGGTGCGCGATTTCACCCCGAACTCTCCCTAAAACTTCTTACATCTCATCTGAAGTGAAATGAACTCCATTGAATTGTTAAATCCCAACAAAAACATTTTATTTATGAAGCACATTGTCAAGACTTTTATAGCTAAAACCAAGTCTAAAGAAGGTTTTTATCCAGAGACTTTGATATTAGACGCTTAAAAAAAGTCAAATATCGACGCTTATTTGTTGCGTAAATGATTTGTGTGATGTTATATACATATTTGCAGCGTGCAACAGAAACAGATCCTACTGGTCTCTAAATCCTTCTTCTCCTGAATTCTCCTCTGCGTCTTGATAATACATTTACAAATCTGACTATTGCCTTTACATTTCAACCACAGCACGTCCTTTTTACAAGAGCGTTCTAAGTTTTGTTCATTAAGTTACTTCTGAACTGTTTTGTGACTTTCGACGGGCCTCGTTATGTTCTTTACCTCAGTTTAAAGTGATGACAGACAGGTGCTACGGTCAGACCAGTGTTGGTCAATGGTGGACAGGTGTAGAGCTGCAGCTGGTCTTTATTTAGTCTAGATAAGATAAACCTCATTGTCCTTTGAGGGGAAATTTGTCTTGGGTACATAAGAGAAGAGAAAAAAAAAAAAGAAACAACACAAGCAGTGCATACGACTACTCTGCAAATACAAAAATAGGTAAACAAGTGGTAACGACATGACTAAGATAAAAGTTATGGGAAAGATTTTGCGGCATCTGAGGTGTTAATTTGATTTCTGTCTCCGTGAGGAGCTAAACCAGGCTACGACAGAGGAATGAATATGTTTATATTGTGTTTTATAAGTTGTGTTATATACTTTACCTCAACTTGGTCTACATTGAGGATTAATCTAGAACTAAAGCAGGATTCAAACCAGAGCGAGTATTAAAATTGCACTCTATCAGTTCCACACTTTAGGACAAAATCATGATTTAGGTAGCGATTGCAATACGTTTTTGATTCGAATCAGGATCCGTTTGCCTCGATAGTCCGGTTTGTTTGGTTAATTGTGAATCGAAACTCTGATCCGATTGTCAAGGTTGGTCTCCGTCCGATTGTTCGTTTAATTTGTGGAGGGAGCAGAGAGCGGAACAAAATCACACGAAAAACAGCCGTGAAAGTTGCAGGAACAGTTCAAAGACTGACTCACACATATTTGTGCTTTCACAGAAACAAAACTGGGACTAAAGCAGGACTACACCCAAAATGAACTTGGATTGAACCAGGATTAAACATGGACTATAACAGGACCAAACCAAGTTACACATCAGGACTAAAATCGGCTTGAATTAGGACCAAATAACTAGTTGGAACACAATAAATACAAAAAAAACAACAAAAAAACAAAGCAATGTTATAAAGGTAAATGGGACAAAACAACAAAAACTAACTCTTAATCTGACTTTGATGTCAAAAAGTGGCCTCTATTCATCCAGTTTTAGGCTGTAAAGGTAAATGCGATCGTGTCAAACCTTTCAGCGCTTGTAGAACTCAAACAGAGCAGATTTTTATTACATCGTCTTTACTCTTGGCATTTCGAGCGAACCCATTCCACTCAAATTTGTGTTGTGAATGTGCCCTAAATCACATCTATACTACAGGTATTAATACGTAAGACACCAGACTCTAACTCAAGACTGAAGCAAGATTTAACCAGGTCTGAACAAGTTATGGTAAACCAGGTCTAAAGCAGGTCCGAAACAGGTTTAAACTGACTTTTCGACGACCAAAGCACATCAGAAAAAGCCCACTTTGTTATAGCTTTTAAGACAAATGCATTAACGTGGGTAGCTATAATGTAAAATGTACCTTTTCATTATCAAACATAAACCTAAACGAGAGACATTTCCGCTTTAAAACTTATAGCTGCTGGTCTTAAATTGATCCTGCTACAAATAGTCATTTCACTGCCAGATTGTAACGTTTTAGATTCACCAGCGGCATCAAACAGCATTGAATATACACATCCGACAAAACCTAAGTGAAACATCTTACACTGCCACAGAGTTTTAACATAGTCATAACGTCAGCATAACCAGCCGCTGTAGTGGGGAAGTGTGCGATTTATCTCGGAAATCTGCTTGGATTGTGGTTTTCAGCACCACGGACAGTTCAGTCTTTATTGCTCTATTGACAGCTACATGACAGATGCTGAAATCGTACCAAAGCAGGAGCTCGCACGGAGATATCTGTGTTTGTTTAACCTCATAATGGACAAACAGGACAAAGAAACTCAGCTGGAATTTTCAGGACAACAGCTAGCTCCTTTAGTATTGCCTTTTGGGTCATTTTATTGTGTATTTTGCGTTAAAATTTAAGGTGAGACTCTGCAGGTGAATAGGAAAAAATGTTAAATTTAAAGATATGAATTTGAAACTTCTCCCGTAGTTTGCTCGCATAAATGTAAGAAAATAATGTATTACAAGTTTTTCATCATGTCATGTTTTCATGTAGAAATAAAGCATTTTATGTGTAAAAATGACCAAAAATACACATATCTGGGACAAAGAAACCTGAAAAATTTACAGAACCAGGTTTAAATTTCTTGTTTAATTTTGTAACATATTAGTTGTACAGAGGGGTTTTTGGATTTCTCTATTTAGTTTTTAAGGAAACCAGTTTGGACTGAAAATTGTCCTTAAAGGGCGTATGACAGGTTTTAACAATTTTCTAATTTTGATTTAATTTGGTGTATTAATACGTATTGTACATAAAAAATATTGTTTTACACCAATCAAGTCATAGTTTGTGAAGAAAAGTTGAAAAATCTGTTTGGAATTACAGGAAGTAAAACATTGATGACATCACACTAGGGAGACTCAGTCTTGAATAAGTTTTGAATAATTTACCCAAAATGAACAACTTATTTTACCCTTGAAACATTAATTCAACAAAATAAAGGTGTTCACATATATTTTTATTTGTCGGACAAAAAAAATCTCTGACATTAGGAGAGTTTTAGCCCAGTGTACAGATTAATTTCCTAGTGTGATGTCATCATTTACAACCAGGAAGTGATATTACAAAACACAAAAAAAAATGGCTAAAAATGATAAGATTTGTAATTATTTTTTGCCAAACTTTAAATAGATTTATCTTGACTGTATTTTAGTTACATGAGCAGTCCAACCTGTCATAGGCGCTTTAAATTCAAGTTTCACCTCATTTGTTTTTACTTGAAACTTCAGTAAATCAGTTTTAGAATTAGTTATCAAAGAAATCCTTCTGATCATTTCGTCAAAATCCAGATTGTACTGTTTGGTGTTGGAGCTACTTTAAGTGATGGTCTTTATGTCCCTTGGAGATAAAAATGCATTTAAAGAAAACTTTGAAGTTAAGTTAAGAGCAGATTGGACACGTTTGTTGTTTCCACATGAAAGACGACATGATGAGAGCGCAAACTGACCACAAAACAAAACAAAACAAAACAAACAAAAAAAGTTTTGCCTGTGATGTCTCGTCTTAAACAACTAAAAAGAAATACGTTATTGAAAAAATGGAAAAGGGCTGGGAAATTTTAACGCAGAATTTATTCCATATGTTTTGTGATCAAATGGTCCTGAATCCACAAACATAGCAAACGTGTTCTTAACGAATACGATTTAAACCATACCTGAATCATATTTTTAATCATGAGGCCCATCTCAGCAAAAGACCTTTAGCAATTCCAACTGTGTGCCGCTGTGAGACGTGGATAAAGCTGGAGTAAACACGACACTCTGGTTTATCCTCAGCTTTTTCTGCATTTATGTCACTTCTCTGCAAAGACTCTATGACAAGTTTTAAGCTCTTTTTATGTAATGCATTGGGTTAGGGTGATAAAAACTGAATCGTGAACCCACTCCTGTGACGATCTGTTGGATTTGTGAGTTTACCATTTCCTGATTTACAAATTCTCTGTTTATTACATATTACCATATTACTATATGGTCGATGTAATCCCTCATTTGTGTTCCATCGTAGAAAAGGTTTCAAGGGTTGCCTTCTGGACATTGTTTTGAGATCAAAACGTTTTGACTTCTATCCAGAAGTCATTATCAATCCAATCTGATTGATCCGATTTTTTAGACTTGAAACTTTAATGAATCAGGTTTAGAAGTAGATATCAACAAATCCTTCTGTACGTTCTGTCAGAATCTTGTTAAGTACAAGATTGTACAGTTTGGTATTTGTAGGATCTACTACTTGTAGGATTTCTAAATGGATTAAATGAAGTAATAAAACATCTTTAGGAGCAAACTGGACAAGTTTGTTGTTTCCACATGAAAGCCGATATGAACAGACATGAAATGCCTGTAGTGTCTCGCCTTAAAGCCACTTAAATGTTTAAAAAAAAAAGTATAAAACCGATGCATTAGTGATTATTATTATTTATTATTTATTATTATTATTATTATTATTATTATTATTATTATTATTATTATTGTTGTTGTTAGATTGCTTGGAAAAATCCCTGCCCAAGAAAACTGTAAAATTTGAGGTCAAGATTTCAATAAAATTCTATTGAACATTGTTTAATTGAACTGCTTTCACTGCTGTTGTTGTTCTGTTGATTTTGGGCCCTACAAAAATAAATTGAATTGAATTGAACTGACTCCTTAAACATTATCTTTTACTTTTTGGACTTTGCACCCACAGCCTGACCTTCCGTTTCTTAATCATGTGATTCTGCAAAAGAAACAAAATATCTAAGTTATTCCAGGACAACATTGCATTTTCACAGAAAAACAAAACAAAAAACAAAACAGAAGTGGCCTTTCGTTACAGCGCTACACGATCCATTTCCCGTCTCCCAAACCACTGTGTCGTTCATATTTGATTCCTCTCCATTATCACTTGGTTTTCATCATTCAATCTGGACTGTAATCGGACGCTTGTAATGGCTGTTTGTTCCTCGTCGTGTTGTGCAATTGTGTACACGTCTGCATTTGCAAACCAGCACTAACTTCTTCCACAGTTTGGGAAAGAGTAACTTGTTCATTGCCTTCACTGCAGACCAAGAACCTGTTTTTTTTAAGTTGTGACCCCATAAAATTATACATGTGTAGGTTAGTCTTAAAAGTTTTCAAAAAAGCCAGAGGGTTCAGCTTCATTCTTTTTCCTCAATTTTACCCAGACAAAGCTGAAGTGAAGGTGGAGGAGAATATTTATAGATGAACAAGTATTTTAATCAAAAATACACAACTGACATGTTTCCTGTGTGTTTTTGTGTCATTCCTGCTCTGTCGGAGTGATAAAACCTTTTCTTTCTGCTCATACAATGTTTTGGAGTCTGTGTTTAGACCAGTTAATGATTACTTGATTATTTAATTATTTAACAACCATTTCTAGAATCGTTGCAATTAATCTATTTTTGCTCTTTTTTTAGTAACTTTCTATTTTAAACTACTGTGGAAATTGTATATTCCTACTTTAGACCCAGTTTATCCCTAATTTTGACCTGAAATAGTTTATTTATTGTAATTTTCGGCAGGTCCTGGAGGCCAATTGACTCCGTGCGTAACGTTCTGTGACTCTGTGCGTAACGTTCGACAGCTGCTCCTCTGACCAGCGAGTCGTTTCCGGTGCAGTTTGTAGTCCGACTGATGCGCTGCTTTTGGCTTCAAAATCTGAACTATGTCGGACTTTTCAAGACGCGTCCAAGACCTGCTGAAAATTACAATAAATGATGTCCATCGATTTGTAGATTCCCTCTCTCCTGCTTCCTTGAGTAAATGAGAAAAGCGATTTAAATTACACATTTCCAGCTACATCCACAACCACGAGGGTAAAGGCTATGCTAATGATCAGTGCTAGCGTCAATAACGCAGTAACATGCAACACTTTTAAAGGTTACATGGGGGATTTTTTTCAGCCAATCACAGCTGTAACCGACTTGTGGAAGGCGTAAAGGACTGGTCCCCCATTCCCTACGTGCTTACGTTTACAGCGCCGTGTTTTTTTTTACATGTCCAGCTTTTTTTTTTTACAAGTTTTCAAATCCTGGTGAATGATAAGTTTAATAAGTGTCCCGTAGCTGTAAACAAATGCTAGTGCACTGGTAACGTAAAGTATCCTGGTGAGAAAAACAGCAGAATGGTGGACCGGAAATGACTTGCTTTTAGGTGGAGCAGCTGTTGAACGTTATGCACGAGATTTAGATTTGGTGATACTCAGAAAGCCAGATCTTTTCTTAGTGGTACTTGGGGTAAAAAAGTTTGGGAACCCCTGATCTAGACAAAAACGCAAACAAAACCTCCGTCTGAAAATTTGCAATCTGACATTTCTCAACATTTGTTCAGCCCTTACATGAAGTCCGTCAGATGCTGATAAAGTTCCGCTCGATTGACAAACAGAGTGAGCGCGGTTGTCTCGGCCGCTGTCATGGCAGGAGCAGGTTTAGGTGTAATCAGCGGCGCTCCCCGCGGGCACAGAGCCAGAGGCATGATACCTCCGTTAGGGATATTAATTGGTTTCTGACGGTTACCCCGGGGTGCTGCTGGCCACCCGCCAAATCACCTCGCTCAAAACACTCGTCTGGATGTTCTCTGATTGGACTCAAAGACGCTTCACCTGTGTCTGTCTCACCGCTGCTTTGAAAGAGAAGAAGAGGAGGATGGATTGATTGTTTTCATTGGTGCAAAGTAAAAGTAAAAGTACTGCACTGGACTGTTTTTACTCTTATTTCACTTCATTTGAGACCAGGTATCTGTACTTTCCTCTGCACTATATGATTTTGACTGGACTGGAAAGTACTTTTCTGTTGGGTTTGAGACCGGCTGAATTAGCAACGGTGACGTCCAGCCAAACAGGCTACAAGGTACATCGCAATTAAATCAGAATCACAATTTGAACAGACGCAATTAGCAAACGGCAAAGAGGCAAGGCAAGGCAAGGCAAGTTTATTTGTAGAGCACAATTCGTACACAAGGCAATTCAAAGTGCTTTACATAAACAGGAAAAGTTGCATTAAAAACACAAAAAGACACACAGAATCATTTTAAAATCATTTTAAAATAAAGTGCTTTAAAAGAGAAGAGTGCAGATAGATCTTTCAGTCGTTTGCACGTCTAAACAGAACTGTTTTTAGCCTGGATTTAAACATTGTCAGAGTGGAGGCCTGTCTCACATCTTCAGGGAGACTGTTCCAGATTTTAGCTGCAAAAAACTGAAATGCTGATTCCCCATGTTTAGTCCTGACTCTAGGCACCAGCAGGAGGCCGGTCCCTGAGGTCCTCAGAGTACGAGATGGTTCATATGGCACTAACATGTCAGAGATGTACTTTGGTGCTTGGCCGTGGAGAGACTTGAACACAAGCAGAGCTGCTTTAAAGTCAATTCTCTGAGCCACAGGAAGCCAGTGCAGAGACCTGAGCACAGGACTAATGTGATCGTACTTCCTGGTTCTTGTCAGGACTCGAGCAGCAGCATTCTGGATGTACTGCAGCTGTTTTACAGCTCGTTTGGAGAGGCCAGTGAACAGGCCGTTGCAGTAGTCTAACCTACTGGAGACAAATGCATGGATAAGTCTCTCCAAGTCTGGTTTAGACACTATGCCTTTAATTTTGGCAATGTTTTTTAGGTGGTAAAAGGCTGTTGATGTTATTGATTTGATGTGGCTGTTTAAGTTCAGGTCTGAGTCCATTATTACCCCCAGATTTCTAACTTGATTTGTCGGTTTTAGAGCGAGAGACTGGAGGTGACCGCTGACACTTTCTCTCTGTTTCTGCGGCCCAAAGACGATGATTTCAGTCTTGTCTGAGTTTAGCTGAAGAAAATTGTTTTGCATCCACAAGCTGATCTGTTGGATGCAATGACAGAGTGAATCCACTGGTCCATATTCACCTGCCGTCAGTGAGACATAGATCTGAGTGTCATCTGCGTAGTTGTGATAAGACACATTTGTGCAGAGTATTAACTGACCTAAGGGCAGCATGTAGAGGTTGAACAGAAGGGGTCCCAGGATTGACCCTTGGGGCACCCCACAGGTCAAGCTCACGTGGTCTGAGACACAGTTACCAATCTCAACAAAGTACTCTCTGTCCTCAAGGTAGGACTTCAGCCAATTTAGGGCGGTGCCAGTGATGCCCACCCAGTCCTCTAGTCTCTGTAGGAGGATCCCATGATCGACAGTGTCAAAAGCAGCGCTCAGATCTAACAGAATTAAGACTGAGGCTTTGCCCGCGTCAGTGTTCAGGCGGATGTCATTTGTCACCTTGATAAGGGCAGTCTCAGTGCTGTGATGAGGTCTAAAACCTGACTGGAAAACATCAAATGAGTTGTTTATTAAGAGGAAGTCAGTGAGCTGTTGGTAAACAACCTTTTCGAGGACTTTGCCTAAAAGCAGTGACAGTAAAAAGAGTGCAATTTGTAATCGTTTACTCAACAAACAAATCAATCACTGTTTCTAAATTTAAAGAATCAGTGAAATATTTCTATAAATAAATAGAATATTGATAATGAAACTGGCATTATTCTCTACATTTTTAGTTTGATGTTTTCGTTGGTGGTGGGCTGTGGTTTGTTTTCAAAAAAGTGTGCAATGACTCAAAAAAGGTTGAGAAAAAACTGATCATACTGTGTTAGCTCAGTGTGAACTGGACAACAATGGAGCCAGAGGATGTCTGCTTTCCTGATGTCCATCTTAATTCGGCGATTGCACTGTACCAACGTGATTATATAAATGTCCTGGGCTTCCTGATCTCTGTCAGACGCACAGAACACCTAAATAATACTGAAAGGCTTTCAGGAGCAGGTTCCTTAAGGCTGCTGGATGGTATGGATACAGGACAGATCAATCAATGGAGCTGGTCTGAGCACTCTGCCTTATGTGCTCCTCTGAAAACCCCGCCCACCAGGAGGAGTCTCTGGTAATGGCCTGTCTTTGTTAAGCTATTATTTTGCCTAGTTTCAACTGACACTAATCTTCGTTATGTTAGCCTTTTGTTCTATTGTTATCTGGTTGTAGTTCCTGGTCACTGCTGAGGACTTGATTAATGTGTGACTTGGTCGGAAACAGATGAGAAATCTGACTTAAGTTTACTCAAGATCCGTTCTCATTCATTTTTAATGCTGGCGCATCCAAAACGTGCTGATTTTACACTGTTGTTTACATGAGCGGTGTGTTCGGGGCCGGAGATCAGGCAGTGACAGTGAGCTGTGCTGGAAACACTGAAACACGTCAAAAACAACTCAGCTGAAAACTTCACTGAAGGACACTTGTGTGCTTAGAAAGGGACGTGTGTGTGTCTTGATGCTAACGCTAATGCTACTGTTTAGGCATAAACATAATTAAAAAAATAAAATCTATTTCATCAATGTTACAAACTGAAACAGTCTTCACATAAAAACAACCAGAGTCATTACTTTGAAATGGTATTAGTTGTTTATGTACAGTGTACACCGACATTAACCTCATAAAAACCAATGTTCCGCACTAGATTATAGCTGTAGTTTCCATCTGCAGTCCCTGATTACAAGAATAAATAATACAGTGCAAATAAAATAAAAGTTGTGCACTGAGCCCATAGACAAAAAAAGTGTTTAGCATTTTTACCAACAGATATTATTGGACACATTTAAACATTTACACAAACAATAATCACTGAACAAGAAGCTCAAAAGAACAAAACACAAAACCATTGAAATCACCTGATGGATTGTGCATAATTCTCTGCACTGGACAAATGATAACAGCAGGCTTGTTTTGTGCGTTTGTGACGGAGCCGGTGCGTTTGAACGGTGTAATCAGAGCCGCCGTAAGAGAAGAGTTAATGAGTGCTTAAAGGACAATCACGTCTTTATCTGTGATTCAGGCTCCGACTGTAACTTCAGCGCGACACAGTGACTCAAGCACAGCTGCTGCTCCACAAACAGGTCCAAACACAGATAGATCAGAGCAGGCTTTAGAGGACGGCGCAGGACGGCAGGTTAAACGTGCAATTAGATGATTTATTCAGGCTTAAAAGCACTTTGGGCGTGTTCATGTTTGTGTTGTAGTGCTTTGTGCCGTGGGTAAAATCTAATAATATCTTTTCTACTCGAATAATTTACCAAACGTGAGATAATTAGAAGTATTTTTGAACTGATTTTGTTTTTGTAATACAGTTATTTGAGTTATTCACATACATGTTTATTGTTTTGGGATTGATGATGGGAGAATCTATTGCCGCAAATTTCTGTGAAAGTCATAATTCGTGACTCTTACGTTTGCTTTGGTTCAAAAACATTATGGAGAAAGGTAAAAAAAAAGTCCTAATTCAAATGATGATAAATAATAATAAAAACTCACAAATGGAAAATTATAGCTGATATTTAGTTTTGTTATTTTTTTAGTTTGGTTATGTTATTAAGTTTTTCAACAAGACAAAAAGAGCAGGAGAGAGAGTGAAAGGGTTAGGGTGTGTCTCTCTCCTTCTCTCTCTTCTCCTCTCTTCCCTCCCTCTCTCTCTCCCTCTTTCATCTCCTTCTCCCCTCCCTCCTTCTCTTGCCCCTCCTCTCTCACTTCCTTCCTTCTCTTGCCCCTCCTCTCTCACTTCCTTCCTTCTCCCTCTCTCCCCTTCTTCCTCTCTGTCCCTCCCTCTATTTTCCTCACTTTTCCTTCTTCCTCTCACTTCCAGTTCTCTCTACCCTCCTCTCTCTCTCCTTTTTCTCTTTCTCCCTCTTTCATCTCCTCCTCTCTCTATCCTTTCTCTTTCTTTTGTCCATCATCTCTCTCTCTCTCCCTTTTCTCTTTCTCTCTTTCTCCCTCTTTCATCTCCTCTCTCTTCCATTTCTCTTTTTTGTCCCTTATCTCTCTTTCTTTCTTTCTTTCTTTCTTTCTTTCTTTCTTTCTTTCTTTCTTTCTTTCTTTCTTTCTTTCTTTCTTTCTTTCTTTCTTTCTTTCATCCACCTTCTCTCTCTTCCCTTTCTTGTGTTCCAATATCTCTCTCTCCCTCCCTCCCTCACTTTTTTCTTTCTCTATTTCCCCCTCTTGCCCCTGATCTCTCATTTCCTTCCTTCTCTCTCTCCCTCACTCTCTCTCTTTCCCTCTCTCTTCATCTCTTGCTCTCCTCTCTCTCTCCTTTTCCCTCTCCCTCCCTCTCTTTCCCTCTCTCTTCATCTCTTGCTCTCCTCTCTCTCTCTCCCTCTCTCTCTCTATCCCTCTCTCTTCCTCTCTTGCTCTCCTTCTCTCTCCCTCTCTTGCTCCCCCTCTCTCCCTCTATTACATCAGGACGGTCGGGTGGGGAGGTACAGCAGCATGTCTGTCTCTTTCCCTCTCTCTTCCTCTCTTGCCCTCCCCCCTCTCTCCCTCTCCTCTCCCTCTATTACATCAGGACGTTCGGGTGGGGAGGTACAGCAGCATGTCTGTCTCTTTCCCTCTCTCTTCCTCTCTTGCCCTCCCCCCTCTCTCCCTCTCCTCTCCCTCTATTACATCAGGACGTTCGGGTGGTGAGGTACAGCAGCAGGTCTCTCTCTTTCCCTCTCTCTTCCTCTCTTGCCCCCCCTCTCCCTCTCTTCCTCTCCTCTCCCTCTATTACATCAGGACGTTCGTGGTGATGTACATCAGCAGGCCTCTCTCTTTCCCTCTCTCTTCCTCTCTTGCCCTCCCCCTCTCTCTTCCTCTCCTCTCCCTCTATTACATCAGGACGTTCGGGTGGGGAGGTACAGCAGCATGTCTGTCTCTTTCCCTCTCTCTTCCTCTCTTGGCCCCTCTCCCTCTCTTCCTCTCCTCTCCCTCTATTACATCAGGACGTTCGGGTGGTGAGGTACAGCAGCAGGCCTCTCTCTTTCCCTCTCTCTTCCTCTCTTACCCCCCCTCTCCCTCTCTTCCTCTCCTCTCCCTCTATTGCATCAGGACGTTCGGGTGGTGAGGTACAGCAGCAGGCCTCTCTCTTTCCCTCTCTCTTCCTCTCTTACCCCCCCTCTCCCTCTCTTCCTCTCCTCTCCCTCTATTGCATCAGGACGTTCGGGTGGTGAGGTACAGCAGCAGGTCTCTCTCTTTCCCTCTCTCTTCCTCTCTTGGCCCCCCTCTCCCTCTCTTCCTCTCCTCTCCCTCTATTACATCAGGACGTTCGGGTGGTGAGGTACAGCAGCAGGCCTCTCTCTTTCCCTCTCTCTTCCTCTCTTACCCCCCCTCTCCCTCTCTTCCTCTCCTCTCCCTCTATTACATCAGGACGTTTGGGTGGTGAGGTACAGCAGCAGGCCTCTCTCTGTCCCGCTGACCTGCAGTCGCTCTGATGCTCGGGCCCCGGGGCGTCCCTCTGGCCACGTTTTAACAGGTTTTATAAACTGTACAACGTGACAAAAACACACAACACAACACAATGTGAGCTCTGGTTGGACTTCTCTCTGACTCTTTCCTTCTGGATCTAAGATGTTACTAAATATTTTGCCTATTTGTCCCATATCCCATAGACCAAATAAAAGTCACTAATAACTGACCAATCAGGAGCTTTCTTTTCCAGAGGCTGATTTTCGCTCGCGTTAGCAACAGGTTTGATTGACAGCTAGCGCCGCTCTTTATGTTCCCATCTTCCTCTTCCGGTTCTCTCCCTTTTCTCTCTCTCCCTCTTTCATCTTCTTTTCCCTCATCACTTCATTCATTCTCACTCTCTTTCTGCCTCCCTCGCACTCTCTCTCCTTCTCTTCCCTTCTTCCTCTCTATCCCTCCCTCTCTCTCTCTTCTCAATTTCTCTTTTCCTTCTTTCGCTCCTCCTCTTTTGCACTCCTCTCACTCTCCTTTTTCCATTATTTCCCTCCTCCCTCTCTCTTTCCCTTCTTTCTCACTTCCTCATTTGCACTCATCTAATCTAGTCCCAGTCTTTATAACGCAGCGCTCACTCTACTTACTTCTCCTCTATTTCCCTCCCTCTCCTTCCCCTTCTTCCTCTCTTTCTCTGTCTCTCTCACTCTATCCCCTTCTTCCTTTATACCCCCCTCTCTTTCTCTCTCTCCTTCTCAATTTCTCTTTCCTTCTTTCTCTCTTTCTCTTTTGCACTCCTCTCACTCTACTTCTCTCCCTCACTCCCTCTCTCTCTCTTGTCCCTTTTTTTATCTCCTTCTCCTCTCTCTTCCCTTTCCCTTCTCCCTCATCCTCCCTCCTCACCCTCCCCCCTCTCTCCCCCCTCCCCTCTGCGGCCCGTGAGCGTGTGGCGGGTCTGAGCGCGTGCAGACCCTTTCTCTAGTCCCTCATCTCTCAGTTCCTTCTCCTCTCTCTTTCCTTTCCCTATCTTCTCTCCCTCATCTCCCTCCCCCCTCCCCTCTGCTGCCCGGGAGCGTGTGGCAGGTCTGAGCGCGTGCAGACCGGTGCTGGCTGTGCGGTGGCCGTTGGCTTCCTGCCCGCTCACATTGTGCCGCGCTCGGATGCCTTTCCCGTGGAGTGTGTGCGTGTCCCGTTCCCCTTCGGCGCGCTCCGATGCTGTGACCTAACTCCTCATCCTCGCTCACAGGCACACGGCAGCTGTTTTATTGATCGGGCCAAAGCCACCAGTGGAAATAATGACCGCAGACCTGTAGGATCCTCGCCCAGTGTCCTCGCTTTTTCCCATAACCTGCCTCCTATAGAAAGGTCCAGAGTTTGGGAACAGAGCGCTGCGTTATAAAGACTGGGACTAGATTAGATTAATATCGTTAACCTCACCTAGCCTAATATAAACCGATCAATTATTTAAAGGACACTAGGGCTGCAACAATAATAATTGAGTAATCGCAACTACAGTGATCCCTCGTTTATCGCGGGAGTTGCGTTCCAAAAATAACACGCGAAAAGTGAAATCCGTGAAGTAGTCACAGCTTTATTTTGTATTATTTTACAATGCAATACTGAACTATGGAATGAAACCAAAAATGAAAACCTGTTTTAAAGCCCAAAATTTGTTTAAAACAATAATTTTAATATAGTAATACAAGGTTGGAAACATTGTCACTGGTGTATTTCACAGTCTGTGCCTCTTCGTCCTGACTCCGCTCCGCTGTAGCCTCTGTTTCTACTGAAGACGCACGACTCTTTCTTTAGTTGTTGGCGCTCTTTCTTTTTCTGAGCAAGAAGATTTTTATAAACGGATATGCCACCTTCGATTATATTTGAGAACTGCAATGAACGACTCATCAAAGGGTCCCGTTCTTGTGCCGTGCGCTGAAGTTCAGTGGATGCACTGTAAAAATATCCGCACTGTAAAAAAAATCCGTGAAGCAGCGAAGCCGTGAAAGATGAAACGCGATATAGCGAGGGATCACTGTAATTGGTTATTGAAGTAATTGCAAGCTAATTTAGTCATTGAATAATCAAGTAATTCTTATTCATTCTGTGACCTGTGTTATCAGTCACTATGAAATGACATTTACTGAGTGCATCCAGCCAGCAGATGGCGCCAGCGCTGTATACAATCTAGTGAAGTTAGCGCTGAAAATAAGTTATGATGCGGATTTGCTGCAGCAGTTATCATGTTTAGAGACAGAAATGCTCAGAACAAGTTTAGCAATGATTTAAGGACTAAAAACAGTGTAATATTCTCTGCTAAATCTGAAAATATGTCCGAAAGTCCCAGACGTTCAGCAGGAAGTGTGTTTGACGCTCGTAGGGGGAGGATTTTCTATTAAACATTCCTCAAAACAGAGTGAATGCAAATGAATGCTACTTCAGGTGCGTTTTTAATGATGGAACATTGTTAGAACATGGTGTAAAGCTCAAAAAAGTCACTATAGCAGAATATGTGTCCTTTAAAGGCTAATAACAATATGAAAAAAACATAATATTTTTCCTTTAAAGTCCATATGGCAGGTTTGACAACACATTTCACTAAAACGTAGTGAACATACACGCACACAAATGATGTAATGCTTGTAAAAAGTCGTCCTTATGCTAGTTTTTAAAAGTTATTTGTTGTTTAATCATTTGTGTATTTCGCTTCAAAGAGCCGTCACACCGCAGGACAGAAAAAGACCCTACACCCCCAAATGTCAGGTACCCAGCAACTCTTGAGTTAAAAATCAATATTCCAATAGTTGAGATAACTTTTTATAACAACAACAATAGCGTTAACAGCTCACAAACTGTTTTAGTCGCTCGTTTTATGTCACTCCTCGAACCTTGTTAATCCAGGTTTGCCGCGGCTGTCCTTTTTAGTGACATTAATTGTATTTAGTGATTGAACAATGTGGGAAACACTCTCAATTAATCTTTTTGCCTGGAGTGGAGCCTCGGAGGGCACTGACAGACTTCCTCAACCATGTAATTAGCTGCATTTCGTGGTTTAGTGGCTGCCCTTAAGTAAGACCTGTAGTGCTACAACTGCGGGCCAACTTCGCATTGATGAAATATTACAGGTTTTAATTATGTGTTTACGATCTTTAAGCATACAGCATTCATTTAAAACCACTGGCAGAGTAAATTACCAACATTTTGTCTTCTGCCAGGACAAATTGGTTTGGATTTTAGGGATTTTCACATGAGATTATCTTCAAAACTGCGGCTCTTGTGGGGCGTTTTAGGGTCTGCTGTGGTCAGTTTCAATTGACCCTTTAAAAGTTTGTGAAGAAAGACGTTCTAAATTCAGAATGGAGGCAAAAGTGAAGTGAAACAATGTGATTTCACTGGAGAAACTGAAAATTAACCTCAGAATATCACAGAATATGACATTTCCAGGTGGTTTTGGCAAATGAAATCCACATGTGAGTGACGTCAGAGCCCGGTTTAAACATATGCACTGCTGGATTTTAAGACATCTGTTTATTTAATAGGAGCTTATAATAGACACTTGGCATTTTTAATGAAGACAAAATCCTGATTCTTAGAATTTACTGGAAAAACACTGACAGAAGTGTTGAGCCCACAATAGTTTTTCATTTTATCTGCAGCTATATCACTGACTTTACCACAAATTATACTTTTTGTGAAGCTCAAATACAGTTTTGAGGCAAGAAAAGTGTTTATTCTCCATCCTTTGTAAAAGGAAAGCAAACAAACTGACATTTCTAGCCTAGAAATTCAAAATCGTTGCTTATTTTTTATCACAAAAACTTGAAATCATTACTTTTTAGATCTGATATGAGTTAATAATTGAAAGTGTATTATAAGCTACTAAATTTTTCCTCCTGTCGCCTCCATTCCGGAATTTTAAACATCCTGATGACACAGCATTTTAAGGGGTCTACAGGTGCTAATATGGTTCAGTCCAGGTTTAGTCCTGGTTAGACTTGTTTAGTCTACTTTATCCAAACCCATTTCATACAGACATGTTGAAACGTGGCGTAGAGGCGCAGAAAAGTGAAATAAAAGCTGACGAAAAAAACAGAAGCTCTTGTTTACGTACGCTTTATACATGACTTACAGCCACAAACGTGTAATCACTAAACGTCTTTTTATGAATGGGGGAGATCAGCCGCTTGAAGAAAAAGTGTAATTCAGGTACGATTTAGATTTTACTTTTGAAGTAAACATTAGTCATGTTTGGGTGACGTCAGTGGCTCATGTAGCGGGCCCCTGTGAGCAGGACCTCTGCAGGAAACACTGTCCACCATCAACAGAAGCGCCGCTAACAGGACCCAAGTGAACTGGACTGGGGGACCATGCTTTATGCAGGGGTGTCCAAACTTTTTCCATTGAGGGCCTCATATTGAAATATGGACCATGAAAGGTTCAAAAAAGTTGCATTTATCTGATGTTTTAAGTACCACCACATCTACATTCAGTCTCAGTGCCTTAATGTCAGGTCTGTATTGCACCAAAATGTTAGTTATTTAGGTGAGAATTGTAGAAAATCTGAAATTCGCTGTAAAAAGTACTTCTCAGGACAATGTGGGCCAATTCACCAGGAAGCCTAAGGGCCAAGAAAAATTGGTCTGGTTTGACTATAGTAAAGCTCCGTCTGGTCCAGGAAACAAACTTAGAACATTCTTACTTCGAACCTAAACCACAACTCCGATTTTTAACTTTGACGAGTATTTCTGCGGTCGTCAAAAGGCTACGTTGACACATCGGCGCCGCGTCTGTGTCAACATCTGTGCGTGGATTTGCTGCTGGTGCGTGCGTTTACGGGCAGCAGTCGGAGGATGAGGAGCGATGAGAGCGCAGAGCAGTCCACATTATTCAAACGCAGTCATGCATCTCCGCCTCGCCCCGGCTTCACAACGCGTCTCCTCCTGCACGGCCTTTTCTGAAGATCGTAGTGTGGTTTTGGTTAAGTCTATCCCTCACTCAAAGGCAGAAATGAGCGGATGCGATTAGCAAATGGCAAAGGGTGCAGTTGTTGTTGGTGTTAGAATGTACTTTTGAAGAGATGAGATCTGATTGTGATTCTTGTGACATTCTGCTGTTTTGGTGATTTCGTAGTTTTGTTTCTGAGCGTTTCTCGGTTTACTGCAGCTCGACGCTTTCAAACTCAGATTTTCCCTCTCATTTGTCGGCTTCTGTCAAGCTCTGAGTGATTGACGAGTGGATTTGAGAGCGATGTACTGGATTTTTTTCATGCAATAAAGTAAAATCTGTCTTGCCCCTGCACAGATATGTTGTAAAAGTAGCTCTTAGGGTCAAACTACGACCGCTGTGTGCTGTCTGCATCTAATTAGAGTGTTTTATTCTATGATAAACTCTGCTCTGGGTTCTGAAAATTGTGAAAAGCACAAAACGTAAAAGAAGAAGAAGAAACAACCAATTTAAATCTAAAGTAAAGACTGCCTGCATAGATTACTTCTGTTTTTATTTTAATTTGTGTAATTTTTACCTTTATTACGCTTGAAAATTAGCATTAGCGTTAGCATTAACCCACAAACGCCTCCATTTTGGGGTGACCAGACATCCCGATTTACCCAGGACAGTCCCAGTTTTGAGCCCTGTGTCCCAGAAGATGTGTCCAAAACCATTGATTTGTCCAAATTTTACACAAGACACGTCCCAGTTGTCCCTATTTTTGACCAACACCGGCCAACAATAAAGAGAGGAATAAATTGCCAAAATAGAGAGAATTGTTCTTGAAAATGACCAGAACACAAAAAATCAGAGCACTATAAAAAGAAGTTTCTCATATTACACCGTTTACTGAAGTCGTGAATGAGAAGTGAATGGACCAAGTGTATAATAATGTACTTAATTATCCGCTTTTTTCACAATTTTGCTGTAACTCTCACTCCAATCCGGGTGTGTCCCAGTTTTTAAATATGAAAATCTGGTCACGCTACTCCATTATCAACAAGGAAGTGTACACCGGGAAGTATTCATCAAATATTTAGCAATATTATACATTTTCCTACACATTTCCCACCTCTACAGTTTACATTCTCGTCTTTTTTCAAATCTGAACGCTCCTAATCACGGCATTTGTCCGACCTATACTCTCTTGTTTCCTCGTTTGTGTTTGCGTCTCGGACAATCCACAGAAACTCCTTTTCTATTGAACCGGCCCATCTTCTTACAATTACCGCAGCACTCCGGAGCAGATCCAACCGCAGAGACATGCTACTAAACATTTATGGAACCAATGGCTGCAATTGAGACGAGACAACACAAAACAACAAAACCACAAGCGTACACTACATTTCCCAGAACGATTTGCATTTTTTATATTCTCTGTAAAAGCCGAGGAGCGTTGGTCTAATTGGTGCCATGGTTTATGTCCGTGCATTTGCCGCGGCGCGTTCTGCATGCAGTAAATCCTGAGAGCCACCGTTTTTCTCTGATTCTGTTGAGATTGGGTTTAACGTTGTGTGTATTTGCATTGGTTCAATGTTCAATGCCTTTTAACCAACACACACAGACGCCAGTACATCGCCCCAGTTCTTTGTGCACTCCACTGGCTTCTAGGTTCTTTTAGAATTGATTTTGAAATTTTACTTTTAGTTTTTTAAGGAATTTTTTTGTATCATTATTAGCCTTTAAACATGCTCTTCAATATCTTTAATTTACCATCGCATGTTTTGAGAACAAAAAAAGTTTATTATGAAATTATAAAAACATGTATCAGCAGTCTGGAAACACACTTAGTACATGCAGCTCAGTAGATAGCGCCAAGTGCGTGGCTATATTCTTTTTAGGCTAATGTGCTACTTGTAATTATTAAGCTAGCAGCATCAGTTATAGTGTTTAGACGGAAGGAATGCTCAGGACGAGTCTGGCGATGATTTAAGGATTTAAAACAGCGGAAGATTCTTGGATAAGTGACGTAGATCTGAAAATCCATCCGAGATCGAAGAAGTTCAGCAGGAAGTGTTTTTGACGCTTGGATGGAGAGGATTTTGTAATGAACATTTCTCAAAACAGAGTGAATGCAACTGAATGCTACTCCAGGTGTGTTTTTGATAATGAAACATTGTTAGAACATGGTTTAAAGCTCAAAAAAGTCCCTGTAGCAAAATGTGTGTCCTTTAAAGCTCTTAATGGCCTTGGTCCGTCTTATTTGACCGAGCTCTTGTCGGTTCAGAACCTTAAGGTCAACAAATCAGCAATACAGTAACACTTTATTTTTTTGAATATTGACTGTACTGTCATATAATTCCAGCTTGTTTGGTCCTATTTGACTGTTTTAAGTAAATATGATACGCACAAGGAGACAACTTAAACTGACAAGATGAACCTCCAGTGGTGGAAAGACGCTGAACATTTGTCCTCAGGTAAACAGGTACAAACAGGTGCAACAGGCCACTGTGAGATCCGTCTGTCTGCAATGAAAGATTTGTGATCAATGGGGAAAATGTTGAGTCATAATAGTGGTTTGTACGGTCTCTAAATTCAATTCACCTTTAAAGTGTGTTAGGATTTTCTAATTTTTACTTTTACACCAATCAGGTCGTTATTTGTGGAGAAAAGTTGAACAATCTGTTGAAAATTACAGGAAGTAGATGACATCACACTGGGGAGACAAAGGTTATGCTTAATTTACACAAAAGAAACTACTTTTTTGACCCTTTAAACATTGATTAAACAAAATAAAGGTGTTAAGATAAGATAAGATAATCCTTTATTGTCTCCCATGGGAGAAATTTGTCCTGGGACATGGGACCACATGCTTCAGCTCAGACACAAGACATCACCAACAGTGCAAGCAAATCAATCAGCATCACCATTAAATACAAAATACAACACCAACAGAAGACTCGAGTGACACATCATAAAACAATCACTGTCTTAAATGCACTTAATTACTCAAGTGCACATACCCTGGGCCTTTTTGCACATTCCCTAGCCTGTGTGCATTTTTTTTTTTTAATTGCACATTTCCTAAGCCTATGTGCAAAAGACCTGAATTGCCACTCTTCTACATTAATTCATTTATTTTTTTGACTCACGTTCATGTGTATTTCTCTTTGTCAAATTAACAAAATCTGTGACATGAGATGAGTTTTGGTCCAGTGTACAGTGCGGTTGCAATGGTTTCCTAATTTCCTAGTGTGATGTCATACTTTACAACTAATTAAAAACCTACAAGAATAGCTAAATTGCGGTAAAATGTGTAAAGATTTTTGTAGAAATTGAAATATATTCATCTTAACTGCATTTTAGTTAAATGAGTAGTTCAACCTGTCAGAGGCACTTTAAATGGAAAATACTGTTGTCTTAAACCTCAACTAATACATTTCAGTATATTTCTTCTGGATTGCTGAAATATCTTGTCCATCCTTTAACAGTAATGTGTTTTTTCCCCTGAAATTCCACTTCGGAACAAATAGGCGCACCACATAATTTGAGGCTTTTAAACAGGTTTTAGTTTTGGCAACTGAACCCATAGCAAACAATTGAAGAAACAAATCGATTTCACTTTGGAACAACTTGGACGATTGATTGTCAAAGGTAAATGTATCTTTCTTGGTTAATACTGATTGGTCGTCACTCGTCAGTAGTTTGTAGATGGTGAAAGACGCCTGCCTGAGTGGACCTGCTCTTGAGAAAAAGCTGTTTTACAGAAATGGCGTCCTCTGAATACTACCACTATCAGCGGTTATGCAACAGTGGCTCTGATAGCTCTGCATATTAACGAGACGACTGCACAGTGTTCACCGCGAAGAAGAGACCGGCAGCCAGCTCCTGTAACTGGATAAATGAAAGATAGATGAGTTTATATCGTACTGTGGAAGCTTCCGGGCAAAACAAAAACAATTTTAGGAGAAAATCAGGGGACAGACACTCAACGAGAAAACCTACATAGTTAGACGAACTACGTATCGGAATCAGAATCGGTTGATTGCCATTGTCGGTGATCAGAATTCACAAACATAACTTGCTTTGGCGTAAGGTGGAACATAAAACAATGAATAAAATATTAGCAAAACATATAAAAGAGCCATAAGATTAAGAATAAAATAGAATAGACTAAGACAATATACAGAAATGTAAAAAAAATGTAGGTTTTCTCATTACATTAAAAATGTTGGCGTCAGTCTAGCATTTCGACGGTATTACTTGAGTAAAAGTACAAACACATTTCGTTAGGACTGTAGTCGACTAAAGAAATACTTGGTTGAATTCATGCTAACACAACAGTTTATGCAGAAAATCACTAATAAACATGAATTTATGTATGCAATGTATAGATGTTTGATGAAATCTTTAGCTAACTGACTCACATCTTCCCATTTTTCTGTTTTTGCCATTCAATTTTAAGATAATGTGCTTATAAAGGCTTGAGTTAAGTCTTGATTTTAGTATATTTTACCATCTTAAAATGGAACAAGCAGTTTTTTTCTTCTTCTTTCAAACACAGTACCTTTTTTTCTTTAGCTAAATGTTTTTCTTATTTTTTTGTTTAATTGACAAAACATTTTTTAAGATAGTCAGAATATCCTCAAGTCAAGATTATTAAAGCTTATTTCAAACACGTACTCATTTATTATCTTTAAGGTGAGACGCTGCAGGTGAATAGGAAACTATCTTAAATTTAAAGATATCAGTTGTAAACTTCTCCTGTAGTTTATATTTGGGACATATAAAACTGAAAAATGGACAGAACCAGGTTTAAATTTCTTGGTTCATTTTGTACATTTATTAGTTACAAAAAAAATAATAATAATACAGAGGGGATTTTTGATTTCTTATTTAGTTTTTTAAGTAAACTAGACTGGACTGAAAATTGTCCTAAAAATTGAAATTTCACCTCATTTTTTTGACTTAAAACTTCAATGAATCAGTTTTAGACTTAGATATAAAAAATCTTTCTGTACGTTGCAAATTAGAATCTCTAGTTTTATTGGTTAACAACTTGGCGAATATGTGAGCAGTTATTTTCCTCCTAAAAGAGTGATGGGGCCCCCAGATGTCATGCATAATAATATTTAGTCTCTCAAGGACTTCACTCAACCTCAACACATTATTATTATTTTTTACAACAAAAATAGATCACATACTTTTGAGGGCCCCTCCCTGCCCTGGCCCGCTGGGAAACCCCCGGCCCCCCCCCCCCCCAGTCCGATGCCCCTGAACAAGTCCAAGTTTAAACGATTCATAAGACAAATTTACATGCTAAGTTTGTTTATGAGTAAATTGGAAAAATAATTTTTATCACTTAGCCTATATTTTGTCAATTTACCACCTCCAAAACAAGAATAAGCAAATTCTATTTGTCAGACAATACAGCAGGTTTGATTACGATTCCTAAAATAGTTTAAAACAAGTCAGAACCATATGGACTAATCGTTCATAACCCCACAACCTTCGTCCTTGTGGTGAGTCTGCGGCAGTGACAGAACATCTACACATCACAAATGTCTGCAGTGAGCAAAGGATTTAAAATGGACAAAAAAACAAAACAAAAAAAAACACTCAAAACTCCTCCACAATGAGCCTTTTTAGAAATGTAAAATGCAAATTCAAATGCAGTGGACTCAAAGTAATAAATACTTAACTAAAACCTTATGAAGTACAGCTCCTCCAAAACAGTAGCTTGTTAAATGCATCGCCGTTCCCTGTGTAGTCTTTCCTGTCTGAGTCATGGTTGTGTACACATGTTGCTGTGGTGTAAAAGTAGCGTTCATTCATCAGGTGATCTCTCTTCACACCATTAGCTGTGAACATCAGCGCTGTAGCAGTCTGGAGCTGCCATATGCTGGAGCTGCAGAGAGGCGGGGGAGGCACGGAGGAGTGCAGCGCGTTTGGTCCTATTTGACTGTTTTAAGTAAATATGATATGCACAAGGAGGCAACTTAAACTGACGAGATCAACCTCCAGTGGTGGAAAGACGCTGAACATTGTCCTCAGGTAAACAGGTACAAACAGGTGCAACAGGCCGCTGTGAGCTCCGTCTGTCTGCAGTGAAAGATCTGTGATCAATGGGGAAAATGTTGAGTCATAATCGTGGGTCGTACGGTCTGTCAATGAGACAAAGAATACACTTAAAACCATCGTACAAACAAACACAAACATGTGACCATCAGTAAACACAAACATGTGGCCAGAGTAAACATGTGACCACAAGTAAACACAAATATGTGACTGACAGTAAACATAAACATGTGACCGACAGTAAACATAAACATGTGACCGACAGTAAACAAATATGTGACCGACAGTAAATACAAAGATGTGACCGACATTAAAAAACATGTGACCGACAGTAAATACAAAGATGTGACCGACAGTAAATACAAAGATGTGACCGACAGTAAACACAAACATGTGACCAACATTAAAAAACATGTGACCGCGGGTAAACAAACATGTGACCGACATTAAAAAACATGTGACTGACAGTAAACATAAACATGTGACCGACAGTAAACATAAACATGTGACCAACAGTAAACAAAGATGTGACCGACAGTAAATACAAAGATGTGACCGACATTAAAAAACATGTGACCGACAGTAAATACAAAGATGTGACCGACAGTAAACACAAACATGTGACCAACATTAAAAAACATGTGACCGACAGTAAACAAACATGTGACCGACATTAAAAAACATGTGATTGACAGTAAACACAAACATGTGACCAGAGTAGAAGAGCCGTAAACAGGACATTATCTCCCCATTTCTTCTACTTTTACCATTGCAAAAACACAGCTAGCATGTAGCGTTAGCCTCAGCTAACCAGGACATGTTTGTTGACTTTCCCACACGGAGCCCAGAGGCTGATTCTCATCCAGACAAACTTTGGTCATAGCCACGACTGATCGTGTGAACCATCACACTGTGACCGTGTGCTGTCTTAAGACTTTAAATTCTTCATGTCTTGCAGTGTTACATTCATAAATCTACAAAAATGTGCAGTGGACCCCAAACTTAAGACCAAACTAAGTCTAAATGAGGACTACACCCTGATTTAACTATTCAACCAGGTCTAAACAAGTAAAAGTCCAAAGTTTAATGTAGAACTGACACTTGAATAAAAATGTAGACACTGGATCCAACTGCAGGAGCCAGCAGAGACGGCAGGTTGAGAAGCGCTGCAGTAGAATAGGTGAGTCCTCTGGCGCACTGAATGTCACAGTCGAGTGGTCGAGCTCAGAGCTGAGTCTGCAGCGGTGGCGGCTCTAACACAGACCTTTGTTCCAGCTGAATGAATGTACAGGCTTATGGAGCTCAGAGCGGGGAAACTGTATGGACCAGCGATGGCCGACTGTACTCTGGCTTTATCACAAACTCTATTCATAAAAACTCTTACACCGGCCTTTGTGTTGGAATGCTCCAGAGGGCAGGTGCAATTTTTATGGTAAATTTGCTGTTCAGATATCGAATTGATTATGTTTGACCTGGTTTATGGTTAATAGCTTTGAAAATACTGGGCCGATCCACATGAAACAGAAACCAGAATAAAGTTCAATGTCTTCTCTGTCAGCAAAAATGAACTTAGATGTGATATTTTTCAAGTAATAACACACGGTGGCGTTATTCAAAAAGACACAATTGTTGAAAATTGAAACTACTTAAAGCTGGGGTACCTGATTTTTATACTGCAAAACTGGAAGAAGATATTATTTCTTAGATCTCACAAATCTTTTGGCACATGATTGATATTCACATTCATTTTAATGTGCATGTTTGGCTTTAAGAACAGCTTTTTTCAGATAGCAAAGTGAAATTGATTGTGGTCCGCCCAAGAACAGCCAATCAGAGCGCTGCTTTCGGCCCTTACTTACACGTTAATGATTCAAAACAAAACAAAAATTTATTGTTAGCCACAGACAACACGCATTTATCTAATTTTGTCACAAAGTGCATGCTGCATTTACAAGATACTCTTTGGTGGAAAAAAACTAAAAAGTTGAGTATCCCAGCTTTAAAAGGGTCTGTTCCTGACTTTTTTCATGTCATAAAGTAAAATCTGTTTTACTCCAGGACCACATTTTTTAATTAAAGCAGCTCTTAGGGTCAAAATCTATTTATAAAGTGTTTTCTTCAATGCAAAGCAGGAAGTGCGCTGTTAGCACGCTTTGTTAGCTGCACTCTGGGTTCTAAAAGTTGTTAAAAGTGCTTATAGACTTATTGCGGTGAATAATTAAGGCGCTCAGAAGGCGTTATGTAAGCGTGCAATGAATGCGGACTGCTTTGCACACTTTATAATGAACTAGCTCTGTTTTTACCGTTATTAAGACAGTATCCTATGGCATTTTTACAATCGATGGCAACCTGGAAGTCATTAGAACTCTAAAACTGCCTTCCTCAGTGTGACTTTTTGCTCCCACCGTTCACAGCGGACGCCGCAGACACTAACCCAGGTTGTTGAGGAAAACTCCAAAAGGTTTGCATAATATATCGGCTTTAAATATAGACTTGTTGAGACGGAGGCAGAGCGTGTAGTCGCCTTCACGACCCGGCGGCAGTGAAAAGGCCCCTGTCGTCGGCATGTATTTTTCATGGGGCTAATTTCAGGGAAGACTCAGAAACAGGAAGGGAGAGAAGAGCTGTGGAAGAGAAAGACAGGAGATTAGTTATGCCACGGGTCGTGAAGGAAGAACTCATTAACTTCGTCTGCGCATTTTAGTTAATTTGCATTTTTAGAATATTGATCAGCATCTCATGGCGACATAGTAGTTACTGTCACCTAAACACGAGGGTAATTGGTTTCTTTCTACTTATTTAAAAGCAAAAACACGGACACAGCGGGGTGCAGACTTAACTGGGTAAAGCGAGAAGGGTGTAACTTAATCCAGTTTATTTTCGTGGTGCCCAAAATCACAAGAACAGTTGCCTCGATGGACGACAATCGAAAGTCGTTGGTCTTTAATAGAAAAGCAGTTTACAATGTTTAAAGGAATGGATAAAGTGACCCGGAGCATGTCTTGTCCTTGGCCCTTGGTTCACAAAAATCTTAACTTATCTTAAGGCTAAATAAGGTGTAGTTATTATTTGTTGTCAAAAACTACAATTGTGCAATAGAGAAAAATGTGTAAAAAGTTGCCAGAATCAATAGTTGTTTCCAGAATTTCAAAACTCCACAACCCACTCAACAGCCAAGTCGTGATTTAAAGCCATGACGCAAACGTGGTTCACAAAAAATTGGAATTGTTGCCACTTGTAGTTTAAGGTAGAACTAACATTTTTATCTTATTAAACGTCTTTGTTAGTCCGATTGGTGGTTGTAAATGTATTTTCGGGGCGTTTGAAGCCCTCGTCGTCGCCCCCTGCTGTCTCTGAGCGGAAAACCAGCAACATTTCCTGACGCAACTCTCCTGAGAAACCCTGGCTCTCTTTTTTATATTTGGCGACATGACATGTTTTTGTATGTGATTGTACTTCCTTATTTCAATTGAAAAGAAAGGGGCTGTACGGGCGCTAACGTTACTCAGTTCTGCTTTAATAATTATTGTTTTCGGAATTTCAAAACTCCGCAGCCCACTCCATACAACAGCTAAGTCGTGACACAAAGGTGGTTCACAAAAAAATGTAAATGTTGCCACTTTTTAAATATGATGTCCATTTTTCCATGTGATTACTTTAAATAGTGAGCTACAACATGAAATAATTTGCTCTAAACACAAAAACACACACTTAGACAGCCACAGACACATAAAAACGGTCTATTTAAATACATAGATTCTCATTTAACATAAAAAAGTGACTGAACTCATTAGTGTCAAGCTGTAGCGATGACAATTTACAGCTATTACTTACCAATTAATATGTGAGTTCACCATGTGTCATTTATGCTGTCCAGCTGCGCAGTATTGAAGATGTACAATGTTTTAGTTTTGTTCAATTGTTCTCCGAATCTTTTTTACGTAAATTTTTTTTTTTTTTTTTGTATTACTTTTCTTGGAAAGTCCTTGAACAATTTGAAGCACAACTCATGCGCGGTCATGAGTTTTATGGGGCCACATTAGCCGCTGGTCCTCAAGTGAGCTTGTTATGGACAGATAGCCGTTAGCGTCGCCGACAGTCTACGGCCCGGTACATAAACACTCCGCGGCTCAGAGCGTTTCCCCGCAGGGCAACAACAGCCAGGCTGCATGAGGTTAAACCCGGAATGGAGTCTGTCTTTGTGGCTCTTCGCTCTTTGTTCTCACTTTACCTCTGTTTGTCTTTTTTCGTCTCTCTTCGTCTCTTCCCACCTCTCTTTGCTTCTCTTTGTCTCTCCTCGTTCTCTTTTCGTTCTCTTTTCATTCTCTCTTGGTTCTATTTTTGTTCTCTTTTTGTTTTGTTTTCATTCTTTCTTGGTTCTCTCTTGGTTCTATTTTTGTTCTCTTTTTGTTTTGTTTTCGTTCTCTTTTCATTCTCTTTTCCCTCTCTCTTGGTTCTCTTTTCATTCTCTCTTGGTTCTTTTTTCGTTCTCTCTACGTCCTCTCTTCTTTCTTTCTTGGTTCTCTATTAATTCTCTCTTTGTTCTCTTTATCCCTTTTTGTTCTCTCTTTGTTCTCTTTTTGTTCTCTCTTCAATCTCTTTTCATTCTCTCTTGGTTCTCTTTCCACTCTCTCTTTCTCTTTCTTCATTTTCGCCTTTTCTATTTTCATCTCTCTTCACTCTCTTGTCATCTCTTCCCGCCTCTCTTTGCTTCTCTTTGTCTCTTTTCATTCTCTCTTCATTCTCTTTTCGTTCTCTCTCTTACTCTCTTCACCTGTTTTCCTCAATCTTTCCCTCTCTTCATCTCTCTTCATTCTCTCTTTATCTCTTCTCATCTCTCTTCACCTCTCTCTTCTGCTCTCTTCACCTCTTTTCTTCTCTCTTTGTCTCCCTTCCTTCTCTCTTTATCTCTCTCCATTCTCTCTTCATCTCTCTTCTCGTCTCTCTTTACCTCTCCTCTTCTCTCTTTGTTCTCTCTTCACCTCTATTTGTTCTCTCTTCACCTCTGTTCGTCTCTCTTCACTTCTCTTTGTTCTCTCTTCACCTCTGTTCATCTCTCTTCCTTCTCTCTTTGTCTCTCTTTGCCTCTCTTCATCTCTCTTCATTCTCTCTTCATCTCTCCTCATCTCTCTTCACCTCTGTTCTACTCTCTTCACCTCTCTTCGTTATCTCTTCACCTCTGTTCTACTCTCTTCACCTCTGTTCTACTCTCTCCACCTCTCTTCATTCTCTCTTCCCCTCTGTTCTACTCTCTTCACCTCTGTTTGTTCTCTCTTCACCTCTGTTCGTCTCTCTTCACCTCTCTTTGTTCTCTCTTCACCTCTGTTCTACTCTCTTCACCTCTGTTTGTTCTCTCTTCACCTCTGTTCATCTCTCTCCACCTCTCTTCATTCTCTCTTCCCCTCTGTTCTACTCTCTTCACCTCTCTTTGTTCTCTCTTCACCTCTGTTCGTCTCTCTTCACCTCTCTTTGTTCTCTCTTCACCTCTGTTCTACTCTCTTCACCTCTGTTTGTTCTCTCTTCACCTCTGTTCATCTCTCTTCACCTCTCTTCATTCTCTCTTCACCTCTGTTCTCTCTGTTCACCTCTTCACCTCTCTTTGGTCTCTCTTCACCTCTGTTCGTCTCTCTTCACCTCTCTTTGTTCTCTCTTCACCTCTGTTCTACTCTCTTCACCTCTGTTCTACTCTCTTCACCTCTGTTTGTTCTCTCTTCACCTCTCTTCACCTCTCTTTGTTCTCTCTTCACCTCTGTTCGCCTCTCTTTTCCTCTCTCTCTCATTTTTCCTCTTGGTTTGATTTTCTTTGACTGTTTCAGGGTGCTTTTCATTTGCTTGTGAGGAGCGGCAGGGCAAAAAACTGCCAGATCACTTATTCAAGCTTAGCATCATGGGTAATAGAAGCCTGTTGTGTAGCCCACGGCAACCGGCACTTAACTGTTCACAATATGCAGCCGCACCAGATTTCAGAAGACTATTTTTACACAGATGTTTTAGCTCTTGCCCATGTTTGTTCAGTCAGTTTGGATGAGACTTGTAAAATATTTGGAATTTACAGTAGAAATAGACAGTGTGGTTGTAATTGGGCTGTGCATTTCATTATATTTTAATAAAATTGTGATCAAATCGTTTGCAGAAAGCCTTGATCAGCTTTGGCTTTTTTGAATTACGGGTTTAAAGCCAATCTTATGACAAAGGCATGTGGTTTGGAGACTGGAGATTGGACTGAGATTACTAAAGCAATGCAACATATTTTCTTTTTCTTTTGTTTACTTTGTTTTGATTGACTTGGTGTAATATAAAAATGTCTTGTCCACTTTTCCCATTGCTCTTCACAGCGAAATATTTTCAACATTAACATCCCATTTGACTATAGCCTATTTGGGACATAAAACTCCTGCGATGGAAACAATATATGGATACCTTGGGATGTATTTGACAGCAAAACAAAGCTACCACAAAGAAATGGACTGGGCTCAAACAACAGCATACCTTTATAAAATGAAATGAAATCACCAAAAAGGCTTATTGTTAATTTAAAATTGTACATATTGTAAAAATGGAAATCATCATCAACAGCATTTGTCAAACTTTTAATGATTTGTACACGCTACACTTTTATTTTTTTGTTTTCTTTTTGTTTTTTTTTTTGTTTCCAGTTCTTGTTTCATAAAAATAAATTAAAAAATAAATAGGAGCAGAAGAAGAAGTAGTAGTAGCAGAAGGAGTTGTAGTGGTAGTACTGTAGTAGTAGTGGAAGAAGAAGAAGTAGTAGTAGTAATAGCCTTAGTAGTAGGAGAAGTTGGAGAAGTAGAAGTATTTGTAGTAGTAATAGTAGTAGTAGTAGTAGTAGCCTTAGTAGTAGGAGAAGTTGGAGTAGTAGAAGTATTTGTAGTAGTAATAGTAGTAGTAGTAGCCTTAGTAGTTGTAGCAGTAGGCGTACCAGTAGTAGTGGTAGTAGAAGTAGTAGCCTTAGAAGTAGGAGTAGTTGGAGTATTAGAAGTATTTGTAGTAGTAGTAGTAACAGTGGTAGTAGTAAGAGTAGCAGTAGTAGTAGCAGTAGCAGTAGTAGTGGTAGTAGCAGTAGTAGTAGTATTAGTAGTGGTAGTGGTAGTAGTAGTAGTATTAGTAGTGGTAGTGGTAGTAGTAGCAGTAGTAGCAGTAGCAGCAGTAGTAGTAGTAGTAGTAGTAGTAGTAGTAGTGGTAGTAGTAGCAGTAGTAGTAGTAGTACTAGTAGTAGTAGCAGTAGTAGTAGTTTTAGTAGTGGTAGTAGTAGCAGTAGTAGCAGTAGTAGTAGTAGTGGTAGTAGTAGCAGTAGTAGCAGTAGCAGTAGCAGTAGTAACGGTAGTACTAGCAGTAGTATTAGTAGTAGTACATGAGATAAGTAACATGAAGCGATGAAACGGGGTGTAATTCATTTGTTTTCGAGCTCAGATGCTTCTAACCTGGAGCTCCTGGCTCTGACTCCGGTCGCTATGGCAACAGGACGGGCCGAGCGGACAGTGGGAGCTGGAGGTCTGCGGAGGTTTAATACTGTAGTCATCGAAATACCAAGCTCTGGAGCGCCAACGAACGATTTTACCCGGTGTGTGTGACTGCGGAGCGTATGTGCAACTCGTAAAACAGTTCACATGGAAAGCACAGCATGCTGTTGGTTTTTTGTCTGCGTTGGGGGTGAAAAAATTGAAAAAAAATTGAAAACCAGACACTGAACAACGCAAAAAAACAGATATTCAATTGCACAGGTTTTGGTGCTGATACTGACATTTCCTGTATAGTTTTTCGAATGGTTTTGATGTACAGCAGAAGACCACATTATGATATTAAAGAAACTACTATTATTTAATGTTGAAAATAACATTCTTTTGTCAAATAAACAGTGTTTCAGACCGCTATATCTATATCACTGTATCAGAACAGGGAAACGTCTAGTGTATTCTCCTAAACAAGGGTATAATTTGACATTTCTGCACTTTTGTTGTTATTTTTATGGTCCATTTACGATTTTTGCAACACTTGGACATTTACAGACACATTTAAGCACATTCCTGATGGTAAAAATCAGCAAGACATTAATTTTCGTCAATATCGGCCACCCTTATCTGTATATTATGAATTTGTTGTTTATCCAATGTAGCTGTCATGATCAGGGGCGTCGGACTGTGGGGGGTAAAGGGTACTGGTTTCCCATGTCCAAGGCAAGGAAGGTGATTTTTTTTTTTTCACAGTTGCATTTTTCTACGCTTTAACCTATTTTTGTTGTAATAAAATACAACGTGGTCGAGTAAAGTCCATAAATAAATACAGTTATTTGTGAGGGGGCCCCATCAAACCTTTAAAAAATCAGATTATTGTCACTCACACATGAACCAAGTTGTTCTCAAATAAAAACAGTGATTATAATGTGCACTTTGTTTATTTTCTTATAATAATAATAATAAAATTTTGAGATCAAAGAACAGTACTGTATCATAATATGGGCCCGTAGTCACATAATCTTTCTATAAATTAGCGAGTTATTGTTAAATGTAGAAACTAGGGCTGCAGCAATTATTATTTTGGTAATTGATTAGTCAAGGAATTATTCTTTCGATTTATCAGTTAATAGTTTAGAACATGAAATGCCTGTAAACAATGAGATTTACTAAATTTGACCCAGATTAATCTAAGTTGAGGCGGCTTTGGGACGTCCTGATGTTGTATATTTATTTACAAAATAGGTTTTAGACTTTGGGCTTCTTTTTTGGAAAGTTGATTGCAAATTTTGAGAGTCGCAGGTTGTGAGTTTTTGGCCTTTCACGTCATAAAAAGAGCTAATTTTAGACGTTTTCCAGCTCTGTTTCATGTTCATCGATGCAATGACGACTGAAATACAGATGTTGAACTAGTGTGTTAGTATTTATGGCTCTTGGGTCAGTTGTTTTAGGCTGGTTTTCAGGCGCTTGTTGCATTTGATCAAAAATACTGAATTATCAAATTTTTTCATTTTTGATCTGTCTGAGTGATAAATCCTCTTTTCTGCGCACGACATGCTTTGAAGTCTATGTATATTCCAAATAACGATTATTCGATTACTAAATTAGTTGACAATTATCTCAATAATCGATTAGTTACGATTAATCGATTAACTTGTTTCAACCCTTGTAGAAACCATGTATATTCTAGTAACAGGGAATAAAAAATAACAATAACAACTGAATTTGCTTGGATAAATCCAATTAAATTATGTTTAAAGAAGATTTGTACCTGGGTTCTAGAATTTGTTGCTACGCCCCTGGTCATGCTAGTCCAGTTGAGGCAGCATTGACGGTTTACATACATTTTTATTAATGAAAGTAACATACTCTTGACAATTTTATTTACAACTACCATTTCTCCTACTACTTGCATCCTGATTCCACACATGTAACCGCGTCCCTTTCCTCTTGTCTTTGCAGCAATCTTCCTTGCTCTCTTCTCTTTTCCTCCCGCTGCTTCTTTTCTTAGCGGGACAAGGAGAAGGTGTTCTAGTAGGCTATAAAATGACCCGTCTAAATAGGCCATGAGCGTGTCCTTGAGTTTTAGAGGCTCGTCCCATGCCATCTCGTCTATCTAGGCCAGTCTCCGTCCCCGCAGACCTCAGCACGGGCAGATTGCAGCGTGGAATTGAGAGGCGCGTAATGGATAAAAACGGGCCGGAGACGGGACCGAAGCTCGCGCGTTTCCGCAACGAGGCAGAATCGTCCGTCGTTTTGTGAATAAAAGCGGGTTTGAAATGTTCCGCGGACCAAACGACGCGCAAACTGGACGGATTGGTTTGGGAGTTATCGTTTGTAATCCAGACGGTGTTGAGTTTGATCAGAAGGACAGGGTTAAAGGGGAGGTTTGTGACTTTTCTGGCGCAGGGCTGTATCGTTTGTATCTTCTTGCCTGAATGTTCCACAGTATGACATTAAACATATCTATCTTGCATTGAGTCATTCAATCAGAGGGTGTTTTGTTTTTTTGTTGGTATAATGTGTTTTTGTTCAAGGTTAGCTGCAAAAATAGCACACAAATCAGCTTAGTTTTGGTAGAATTAATAATTAAAAATGTGCATTAGGTGCAGTATTCAATGATGATCAAATCGGACTTATGTTTTTTGTTTTTTCCCTCACAACAGCGGACCGATTTTTGATCCATTTTAACATTAAAGGAGACATATTATGACTTAGACTTTGAGTAGTTTGAAAAAGTAGCTTTGAGCCAATTAACTTTCTGCAAAAAAGACAGATGTGAAAAACTATGTGATTAAACTTTAAGTTTAGCTATTTTTTTTAGGTTTTCAATTTTATTTCCTGGTTGTAAATGATGACATCACACTGGGAAATTGCTATAGCAACCGCACTGTACACTGGACCAAAACTCATCTAATGTCACAGATTGTTTTTATTTGACAAAGAAAACACGGGTGAACACCTTTATTTTGTTGAATCCATGTTTAAATGGTCCAAAAGGTAGTTTCTTTTGTGTAAATTATGCATAACCTTTGTCTCCCCAGTGTGATGTCATTGACTTGTTTACTTCCTGTAATTTTCAACATATTTTTCAACTTTTCTTCTCAAACAGCGACCTGATTAGTGTAAAACTATCATTTATATTTACAAAATGTATTTTGCGCTTTGGGTGCCTATTAGGTGGAAAAGCGCTCTATAAATAAAAATTCTTCTTCTTCTTCTTCTATTAATACACTGAATAAAGTCAAAATTAGAAAATCCTATAAACCCGTCACGCGCACTTTAAGTACAGTACAGATACCTAAAATATGTACTCAAGGACAGTACTTTTACATCTGTACTTTGTTACTTTCCACCTCTGCCGGAGCCCGAGGAAAGCGACCCGGACACAGGGAAAACACGCAAACTCCACACAGAGGGGCTCGGTCCGGGAGTCAAACCCGCGACCCTCTTGCTGTGAGGCGAAACTCTGCCACCGTGCCGCCTCAACAGGTCTGCCGTTTTGGACAGGAAGTCAATTGTCCGTCTCTATTACTAAGCTGTTTTAAATCAATATTGCATTTTACAACGTGTGAGGTGATGGAGCAGTGAGCGGATAAAACGGCAGATGAAGAGGCAGAGAGTCATGTCCAGAAAGTGTTTTTCTTTAAATTGATGTATAGTGTAGGACTCTGGTCGACTAAAGACCTGCCCCATCGACCGATTAATCGACTAAAAAGGGGGTGTATATCTAAACTATGAAGTATCTCTCTGTATCTGACCCAAACTGCACCAAAAAAACACAACTGCTCTGGAGTTCATGCAAAAAATAACAACAATTTATACAGAAAAATACAAGGAAACTGTGTATTTATATGTTAGATATATATTAGGTTAAACTCATGATTCACTCCAAGATTAGCCAACTCACTGCATATCTTCACTTTTTCACTGTTTTTGTCATATAAAATTCTCATCAAAATAAAACAATTAGTCGACTAATAAAAATGTTGGTTGACTAAGACATCATCGACCGATTAAACGACTACAGCCCTATTATTTACACAGAAGAGTACTAGGAAACAGCTGAAGATTATATAATGATAAATGTATTAACTCTCGTGTTTTTTTGTTGTTGCTATTTTTGACATATGAATCCTTTCAATCAAAATAAAAGAATTGGTCGACTAATAAAAACGTGGTCAAATAAGATCGACCGATCAATCAACTAAACGACTAAAAGATTACAGCCCTTGTGTAGTGCCCCCAAAATGTACAGGACTGACAAAACTATCTCTTGAATAAGGCCTTTTACACCAGGACAATCAAACTTGACTGGAACAAAGAATTAACCTTTTAATATTGACCTGCTGTTTGTCTAAATGATACAATAATCACCATCATTACTGCACAGACAGCAAACAAATGAGTGCACCTTTGTATGGATGGATTTACACCAGGACAACACAAAATGGCAGGAGCAACATGATAAACCCCTCCCTTCTGATGATGTCACCGATGACATCATCAGGCCAGGGTTTAAAGGTCCCATATTCTGCTATTTTGCCCTTTACACAGTCTATTCTAAGGGCTTTGTTGATAAATTTTTGTGTTGTGCAATATCCATAACATAACAGTTTCCAAAAAACACCCATTTCTTGGACTGGCCCCCCTCCTTGCAAAAGCAAACGGCTCACTCTGAGATCTGACCCCCCCGAACAGAGAGCAGGCTGCCTCCCCCGCCCAACCCGCGCGCCTCCCCCGCCCAACTCATGCCGAAGCCTAGAGCGGAGATAGTGCGCATGCGCCGTGTGCTCCGGTAAACAGCGATACACAAACACGGGAATAAACATTTTATCCGTCCTGACGGTGCGTCGTGCTGAGTCCTACGTCCTGGATCTGACCTGGAGTTTGACGTGCTCCAGTACCGCGACGACGGACGTTGCCGTTTGGTAAATAACAAGCTAACTCTTCGATCTGTCGTATCCATCGTGTAATTACTGTGTAGCATTAGCATTAACTGTTTTTATTCTGCGGCTGCGCGCTTCCCAGAGGCGTGGCTTAAACACCGCGTCATCCATGGGAAGCCGCGTCATCCATGGGATGAGCCCCCGTCTGCCTGCTCAGCCGAGGGGGAGGGAAAAGACAGTTCTCTAGCGAAAACATGCGGGAATCAATCAAAAAACCACTTTGGGCACACATACGAGGCCCAAATAGCACTGTAGGAAGGTTAAAACCTCTGAAAAGTCGATTTTGCATGTTATGGGAGCTTTAAAAGCAGGAAATGTCCCGCCAGCCGCTCCCTTACATTTGGACCACACATGGACCAGGTAAGAAAAGAAATCCAAAGACACAAAGTACTTCAAACCAGGGCTGTAATCCTTTAGTCCATTAATTGGTTGATGTTGTCTTCGTCGACCAAGATATTTATTAATCAACAAATTATTTTATTTGTGTTTAACCAATTTATGTAGTCAAAACGGAAAAAATGAGAAGATGTGGAGTGAGTCAGCTGAAGATTTTGGAGTAAATCAGTATCTCTGACAAATAAATACACTGCTTACTTGTGCTTTTCTGTATAAATTGTCATTTTTGCATGAACTCTTGTGCAGTTTCGGTCTTCTGAGTGCAGTTTGGGTCAGATACACGGAGATACTTCATAGTTTAGATATATTTTTACCACGCAACCTTTTAGTCGATTAATCAGTCGATAAAGCAGGTCTTTAGTCGACTACAGCCCTAGTTTAATCCAATGATTAAAAAATAAAACTGTAAAGGTTTGTGTGATTTTTCACTAAACATAATGAATGGATTTAATAAATGAACAAATAAGGATGGACACAAAAAAGAGCGCGTGAAGTAAACAATAAGGGACGAGTTGAGTCGAGCTGTTGAAAAAGGCTTAATGTCTCTTGTTTAATTTGTTGATTTTCAGAGTAAACGATGGATTTGGAAGAAAAAATACAATGCATTTCAAATCACCTCTTTTAATCTTTAACATTTTCTGTTTAAATTTTGTTTTTGCATAATTTTGCTCATCAAAACCTGCACAGTGAGAACAAGCTGAAAAAATCAGATTACTCACATCAAATGGAACTATTTACATGACCGTTCAATAATCTGAAAACTCCAGAAATCAGACAATGACTAAACGATGGATGATCATTTGTTTAATCATCAAATTTGAGGACTTGAAACTCGATAAATATTTGAAAGATCAATTGTCACTTTGTTTTTATTGGAGGGGGGGACTACGAAAATGAATACCGCTTTAGCTTTGAAAGAGGAATTGTCAAAACCTTATATTTACCAAAGAAATCATCAGAGTCCAAAACTTCAGAGTCTGAGCTTCACAAAGAGTCCAGCCATTTGTTTAAACTCCAAAGGGTTCAGAAACCGCTGTTTAAGGGGTTAAAATGAGTGGGAAATGGTTAGACCTAATTTAATCCCCTCCCTTTTTAATCTGCATTGTTTAAAACCCCAAACACTCACAAAAACCCACAATAAAAATGTACAGTGCAAAATTCAGATAGGAAAACGATTCAAACTTGTTTTTAGTGTTTAAAATCTATATTTTAGGTTCTTGTGATGTTCTAATTCTGATTTAGTTTGATGGGTTAATATTTATCATAGTTTTACGTTTGTGAAGAAAAAATGAATAAATAAAAGCTATCAACCACTTAGCAACGCGGCTAGCTTGGTATGATTTGAAGTCTCATGTATTTTCCCTATAGCCGTTAGCATTAGCCCGTAAAACACTTAAATTTTGAATAATCCAGAGAGTGTCAGCTGGTACCAACCCATCGAGCACATTTACGAGAGGTCAAAGCCTCGTTACAAGTCATTGAGTGTGTAAACCTTTTGGTATTTTATTTCAAAACATAATTGGTGTGTCAAACTGTCTAGCTAGCTAAAGGCTAACTGACTTTAAATTGAGATTTCTGAACTTGTGCACATCTGATGAGCATCTAGTGACCACAAACATCCTCTTTTACATGTGACTGTAAAGAAAAGCATATAAATGACATAAATATCATGAAATAAAACTTTTGTACACTTTAATATGGGACATGGTTTCGATTTGACGTAAGTTTGAGTAGCATTGGCAGCAAAGTGGTGGTGTTTGAGGGGCAGAGATGGAGAATTTCCCGTCTTTGAATGTCGATGGAAAATATAGAGACAATTTACAACAAGTGACTCATTTTTCTGACAGTTACGCCATCGTGTTATCAGGTCAGGTATTATTTATTGTCAGTTCCATACTGTTGTGTGATTTGTATGGATTTTGGCCTTTGTTTTCAAAATGGTTGCTAGGTAACAGTTGTGGAATTACCTCTAACTATGTTGTAGTTCATATTCAACCAGGAAGTAACATTATAAACATTATGAAAACTGTCAAACTGGGGATAAATATGCAAAATGTTTAGTAAAATCTTAAATATAATCATGTTCAGTACGTTTTAGTGAAATGTGTCGTCTAAACCAGTGAATTTAACCTTTTTTGGGTAGTGGCACACTTTTTGGGTTTAAAAGCTACCACGGCACTCCAGTTTCTACAAAAACATTAGCAAAACAGACCATTTAGTTAAAAAATATGGTATATAATAAGCCAACTGTTTGTGCCACTGTCTGGTTCTTTAAATTTGGTAATAGTGATGGTTTTGTGTTATTTTTTTAGTGCAGAAGTAGCTCAGGACGCTCCAAAAAGGTAAATTAGTCAATTACATCCACATTTGTCAATCTGTTAACTCAATTGGACATTTTTTCAAGGCACACTAGTATTCCCCGGCAGACTGTTGAAAATCAAGGGTCTAAACTGTTGAAACTAACGATCTTCCATAACACACTCTGTGTCAAATCCCATCTCAAGACGTCTCTGACAGCGTAGCTTTCACGACGCTTCCCTCGCCCCTCGCCCTTGGCCCTTCTCCCCCTCGCGGCGCCTCCCTCCAGTCGTCTCTCCCTCTTCGCGGTCACATAACTTTAACTGGTATGCTCCGCGTGTCCCGCCGGTGAAGGACGCCGCTGCAGACATGTGCCGCAGAATGTAAAAGTGTTTTATGTCGAGCGGAGCCGGTGCAAACTATCGATCCGGCTGGTGTTTGTGTGCGTGCCTGCGGTTTGCACCAAAGTCACCCGCCGTATGGAAATGAGAGCGGGGCACGTGGGGCGTGGTCCGACGAGCCGCTGCCATCCTTCTTTATGTCGTTTGCACGCGGCAAAACGTGACTGGAAGTAGGGCTGGACGGTACGGTGAGAAAAATGGAATGGTGAGCTGGTCCCTGTGACAATCTGCTGTTTTTGTGAAATTGTGGTATCGTGTTTGTCTCTTTAATGCAGCTGTCCGTTCAAACACTCTTTTTTTCCTGTTGTTTAGCCTCTGAAGCCTCTGAGCAGATTTTATTTACCTCTTAAAGGCCAGAGCTGCACAAATAAACCAAACCCACAATATCGCAATTTTACTGGATGCAATTAGCAAATCACAAAGGTTGCAGTTTTTGAAGTGCAATAATTTCTTCCACAAACAACAAAATGTCTTGCATTGATTTGAATAAAACCTGCTAACGCTGTAGTTTGGATTTGTACAAACATGTTCTGAAATGAGAGACAAATGCACAACCAAAAGGGACAAAAATGTGTTCAAAAGCGACAAAAACTCCTCAAACAACATCTGTGAAGCTGCAGTTTGTGAAGAAATTTTGAAAAATAACAGTTTAAAGGAAGCAGTGTTTGAATGGAATCCCTCTGTGATGTCATCAACAGGCGACGTAGCGTTGAAAACACAGAGACAAATTTCAGCAACTGACACATCTTTCTGACAGTTTAAATGATCGTTCTTTTCATAATTGTCAATTTCTAATCATTGTGTCATTTTTATGGATTTTGGACTTTGTTTACAGTCTGGTTGCTATGGTAACAGTTGTCACGTTTGCTGCTCATGTCCAACCAGGAAGTAACACTGTAAACATTACAAACACTGTCAAATTGTGGACAAATAGGCAAAATGTTAAGCAAAATCATAAATCTAATCATGTTCACTATGTTTTAGTGAAATGCGTAGTTTAATCGTCATATACACTATCAAACTCCTGGGCATTTAGAACATAAAATAAAGCTATAACCCACTTATTTTCAATCAAATCAATAATTCCGAGCTGCATCGAGGTCAGTTCGTGCTCCAAACCTATAAATAGACCTAACTTTTAAACAGATTTTGGACTTTTATGTTTATTACAAGTCCCTAAAACTATTTTTCTAGTGAAATTAGCCTCAGCTTTTAAAGAGTAATTGTCAAAACTCAACAAATCCCCAAACTAGAGCATCCTCTAATATATTAACCAAAGAAAATGTGATATTCCTCTGAGCAGAGCTTGTTCACACTTATATATTCAAATTAAATCAGGCCAAAACTACTGAGTCTCGGCTTCACAAAGTGTTCAGATGTCGTGATACAAAGATTTCAAACTCTGCTCGATACTAAGAAATACATGCACTGTTTTCGACACCACAAAAGCTCTTTTTTAGGTCACGGTTTTAGACATTTAGTTGTTTTCAGATTCTAGATTTTGATGATGTCATTCTCCCAGATGGAGGGCAGGAGGCAGATTTTCCTTTTGATTACGTTGTACTTTGCCATGAAATATCCAAAAGGTCAATGAACTCACGTTGAATTTGGTCATTTCTATTAATGACTAAACCCAAAACTCTCTCTATTACAAAAAAGCATCGTCATTTTAACTATATTAACTGTAGCTGCTCCATCTGCATTAAGCTGTCTTGACCTGGAATGTTGTGATGTCACCTGAAAGCCAGCAATAGATATTTGAACACTGAATAAATATTCCCTCTTTTGTTAAACATTGTCTTGAAGCTCAGGATCATCCAGGGTTCATGCAGGTTACAGCAACTCGAATTTAACGCCACATGTCAAGATTTTCAATGCCATAATCAACGTCAAAACAAGACATTTACGCTTTTATCATGTCAGAAGTACTGGCAGGCAGCAGCAGAATGACGACAACTTCGGTAACGCTGTAGATTAAGGTTCCTTAGTTAACTATTTATAAGATGTTAATAAGCACTAATAGTTTGTTTATGGATTTATAACGCCTTATACATGTTTATAATCCATCAGCCAAAACATGTTTGAGTGAATAAACCACATGTACAGAGCATCAATGAGCTGCAGATTACATTATTTTCAATTATCACGCTAATAAATGCTTGTAAATGCCTTATAAACACTCATAAACACATAACAAGTGCTTATTAATGCATTATAAACAGTTTACTAAGGAACCTTAATCTAAAGCATTACAAATATTCAAAAGCTAATAGAACATGACTTTTAAACCATGCAAATGTATGTCTGGGATTCAAAATATATTTTAATGTTGAATTTCAAATTAAAACGACTTCATGGACACAGCGGCTCTGGGAGACGAGGACTGCAGTAATGATTTGCTCTTCTCTTTTTATTTATTTATATATGTTATGGGATGTTATGTATGTACCGTATGTTATATGCACGGTGGCAGAGTGGAGATAAGGAGATCGTGGGTTCAAATCCCGGACCAGACCAACGTCCATGATCTCTCTGGGTGGAGTCTGCATGTTCTCCCCGTGTTACCGTGGGTTCTCTCCTTGTTCTCCGGCTCCTCCCTCCATCCAAACACATGCATACGTTCAGGTTAATCGATAACTCTAAATTGTCCGTAGAGAATGAATGTGAGAGTGAATGTTTGTCTGTGTGTCTCTGTCTTAGCCCTGCGATGACTAACAGGAACAAACGGAAGAAAATTTATGAATGGATGGATGGATGGATTGTTATGATGGGTAAATCTTTTATGTCAAAATGTTTTTAGATGTAATGTATTTGTGGATTGATTTTTTATGCTTTTTAATGCAGTTTTAGGCCAAAATCCATTTAATAACCCGTGGAAACCCTGTCATCTAAAACTGCTCATGAAAGGTTCAATTTTGTTTTGTAAAATAGATCTTTTTTCTATCAATACTTTCTCAAATGAGTATCTAGTATCTGATTTTCAGCACTTTTAACAACCCTACTGACGATGCAGCGTTTGAATTGGTCTACATATAGTTAGTCATACGTTCTATTTTAGTATTTGAGCGTTTTTAATAACTGGATAGACGCTGTAGCTGGGCTTGTGTTTGGTTTTTGGTGGTTTACATTCAGCGCCTCCTCTCCCCGAGCTCCGGCAGCTCTTGTCCTGTGCATGTGTGATTTGTATTCCGGATCGATTTGTCTGAGGAGCGGGACGATGATAGGGCTGCGAGGACGGACGGCGGGAGCGAGCGAGGGAGGGAGGGACCGAGCGCCTGTAGTGATGTCACCGGCCGAACACCAGGCGCGACGTCGTCTGTCTGTTGTCATGTCAACCGGAGGAGATTCAACATGTTTCGGGCCAAAAGATAAAAAAGCCAAAAGAGTAAATAGGAAAATATCAAGGACTGTAGTGAGTGCAGAGTCTGTTGTGTATTTAGAGGTGGTGGAGGAGGAGTCTTGTAACTAGGAGGTTGCCAGTCCAATCCCCGTGAGGACCGGTGCGTGAGTTTTGTTTCCACTGGTTCGCTTTGGAGTGGATTGGTTCGGTCTGAAAGTGTCTGCTCTGTCTGAAGGGGACAGTACCGGCCTGTTTACGTGATTCAAAGTGGACTCTGAGTGGTTCGAGCTTCTAACGTGGTCTGACTCGCTGTGGCTCCTGGAACGCTTTAGAGAAGGAGGAGCTACAAGCGACACACACGAGCGAGATGATTGGACGAGAGGCACTGGTGAAAACAAGACGGCAAAAATCATTTCTAACCAAACGCTGATTTGATCTTGGGTGACACAGTAGCGCGCAGTTAGCACACTCTGGGTTTGTCTCCCAGGCAGCCCAAGGCCTTTCTGTGTGGGGTTTGCATGTTCTCCTCGTGTCTGTGCAGGTTTCCTCCGGGTGCTCCGGTTTCCTGTACCACTGAAAACATGTATAATAGGCTCCTCCCCTCTGGGGCCAGGAATCTCAACAGGACTTTCCTGGTTAAATAAAGGTAAATAAAATCTGATAGAGCGCTGTATTTCTGACTATTGTAACTTATGTTGAGCCGACAGAGTTAGCAAAACAAAGATAACACACGTTAGCATCAGTTGTTTCCTGTTTATTGATGACGTGATCACGATGGCATGTCTTTCATTCATTTGTTCTCATTCATTTTCCACCTCTTGTTCCCGTGAGGGGTCGCAGGTGACTGGAGCATATCCCATTGACTTTAGGCTTTAGTCGGGGTACACCCTGGACATGGGCCAGCTCGTTGTAGGATGTCAAGACCAAAAATATATTTCCCGTGCATAATGCGTCTGACATGATCCAAATCCTATGCATTACATAAAGAGGCGTTGAAATGTGGTGCAGAGAAGTGAGATAAATATGGAAAAGGCTGACAATAAACCAGAAGTCGTTTCTTGTTGACCTTAGCTTTAGCCACGTTTCACAGCGAACTCACAAACGTTTGTACTAATAACTCTTTTTGTGAATTGCTGAGATCGGCCTCATGATTAAAAAGTATATTTTATGTATGACACACGCCAACATTTCAACAGTTCAAAGCTCTCTAGAGTGGAAAGGTGACTAGTGTTTTGGAAACAACAACCGTGCGATGGATATTATCACTTAGCTAGTTGGCCTCCATCACGGATTTAACCACTTTATATTGGAATTTTTAATGGAAAAATATCAACTTACCTTTGTTTGGAAGATTATACTGTAAGTTTCTAGTATTTTCTCTTGCAATTTTTGACAGTTTTCTAGCAGACGGTGTACTTTATGTCCTAATTTTGCATAATAATGTTGTCACAGTTCTGTACACTTGTTCTGGCTGTAATCATCTTTCTGTTTTTGAGTCTCGTTCCACACACGTCACTCCAGCCTTGCCCTCTGAGTCTTGGTTTTGCGCAGCCTCCTGGTGTAAAATGTCACCATGAGCCCGGCCCGTGTGCTCGTGTCTGAAGCAGCGTGCGATAAAGTTGATGATTAACGACATTAGCGAGACGTGGCAGACGGTAACCATGGAGATATCCCATTAAACAAACAGCCTGTTCCAACATGGAGGAGAGAGGAGACAGAGACAGAGAGGAGGCTATCGTGCGACCAAAACAGGTTCAATCTGATCATTTCAGCGCAAAAGTATTTCTCCCAGTCTCAGTGAACAGTGAACCTACATTTAGGAGAAGTTGAAGATGCTGTAAAACTGTCACCAATAATAATCATAATCACATGCACAAAGTAAAGCCTAACAGAACATCACAAACGACTAAAAGCACTTATGTAAAACTGACTTCAAAAGGTCAGAGTGCAGATAAAATCCTTTCTTTCATACCCACAGCTAAACAATCTATAGATTCAAACTGTTATTCTAATCCACTCACAGCAATGTTCCACAGTGCGGCATTAAACTCGTCGATCTCCATGGAGACAGGGAGGTGAGACAGGGACTAGGGGGCTGTAGCTCAGTTGGAAAAGTGGTTGTCTTCTGATCTGCAGGTTGGTGGTTTGAATCCAGACATTGGTTGGGTGATTCAAGCTCCCTCAGGTGAATACTGCCGTTGTGTCCTTGGGCAAGACGCTTCACTGGCTTTGGCCCCAGTGTTTGGGTACCCTAGTGTGTGAATGTGTGAATGGTTCTTCGATATAAAGTTCTTTGCTATTTAAATGTGGCGATTTACCGTTTTGTTTGACCAGTTTAGTACCACATCGTACGTCCACAGACGAGCTGTGACTGATTTCAAGAGTGTCTGATGTTTTGTTATCTTGGTCTCAGAGTGAGTCCTCCCCTCACTGAGTCTATGATTAATCTGTCCAATATGTGACCAACATGTGACCAACACAAACCCAAACACTCCTCAAAGTAACAGCAGGAGATCTCAGTCACAAACAGGACCTTATCTCTTCTTTTGGTAACACTTAGAAATGCTAAAACACCACTAGCTCGAGCCCAGAGCCTGATATTTGCTCAGACAAACTTTGTTCATTGCCACAATTGATCTTGTGAACGGTCGCACAGTGTGACTCTGTCCCATGATTTAAACTCCTCACGTCGAGTTTGACAGCTATAAATCTTTTAAGGTGAAAAAAATCATGCATTGGACACCAGGCTCACACTTTTCAAAGTATGTTTAGTAAGTTCAATGCCATACTGGAAAGAACACAGGCAAAACTCTTTATTATAATTATTATATATATTTTTTCAATTTTTGTTTTTTGGGCAGTTTGATCTCTTAATGTATCGGCTTTCATCTGGAAATAACAAATTTGTCCAATCAGCTCATGACATAAATATCAGCATTAAAGTAGCTCCTTCACCAAACTGTACAGTCTTGGACTGAACAAGATTTTGACAGAACGTGCAGAAGGATTTGTTGATTTCTAATTCTAAACCTGATTTATTAAAGTTTTAAGTCAAAATTTAGGAAGATTTTCAGTAAAATCTAGTTTACTCAAAAGCTAAATAAGACATACAAAACCCCCTCTCTAATTTTTTTTGGTAACTAATGTATGTACAGAGTTAACCAAGAAATTTGAACCTGGCTCTGTCCATATTTTTGATTGAAATGTCCCAAATATATGCAATTCTGGCCGTTTTCACACATAAAATGCCTTCATTCTACCTGAAAACATGACATGATGAAAAACTTGTCATACATTTTTTTCTTACATTTATGTGACTAAACTATAGGAGAAGTTTAAAATTGACATCTTTTAATTTAAGATTTTTTCCTATCCACCTGCAGCAACACTGTATAACCGTCTTGCTTCAGCCCAAACTGCAAACATGGGGCCGTGTTCAGACTAAACTCGCTGCAGCCGGCGGGGCAGAGGGAGCGCCACGGAGGGTGCGATGTTTCTCGATGATTCATGGTGATTGTTATGATGTCCTGATGGCTTGTTCTGGGAGAGCGAGGAACAGCGGAGGTCAGAATACAGCTCAAACAGAGACGGAGGGGTGCAGTCGAACGGAAGAAAAAAAGGGCCAACATGTCAGGAACGAATGACACGACTCTTTTCCTGGAAGCGCTCCATCGCCGCACTCCGACGCCCGGTCGTTTGATGTCCGCTTCGGTCGGGCCGGGCGAGCTGACATTCAGAGACAAAATGGTGATCGGAGCCCTTTGACAATTTGCTGTTGCAGTGAAATCATCCTATTGTGATTCAGTGGGTTCTCCGCTTGTTTTCTCGCCTGCTTGTCCTGGTGGTCTGCCTGCGATTGGCTCAGAAACAACAATGTCTTCATGATGACTTCTGCGTTTTACAAAAATCGACTTTGTGATCTAAAATTGTGTTTGGCAACAGATGAAGGCCACTGTTTCATTCTGTTTTCTCATAGATGTTTTGAAAAAATACTAATAAGAGTTTAGTAAAATTAGTTCATGTTAAAGGACACATATGCTGCTGCAGGGACTTTTTTGAGCTTTTAACAATTTTCTAACAATGTTCCATCATCAAAAACACACCTGGAGTTGCATTTAGCTTCATTCACACTAGTTTGAGGAATGTTGATTAGAAAATCCTCTCCCTCTGAGCGTCAAACACTTCTCCCTCGATCTGTGACGTTTTTTAAGATCATACACATCATTGATCTGAGAATCTTCTGCTGTTTAGTCCTTAAATCATTGTTAAACTAATTTCATTTCAACTCATTTCTGCCTCTAAACACAATGACTGCTGCTGTTAGCTGCATCAGTGTCTCTTAAAGTGAAAACATAAAGTCTGTAAGCACTAGGCGCCATCTACTGGCTGCATACACTCAGTGTCAGGGCAAACACAAGAGAAAATTGTATACATATACTTCATAATAAACTTTTTTTTGTTTCATAACATGAGATGGCAAATTTAAGGTACTCAAGAGAATGTTTAAACGCTAACAACAATTTTAAAAATGCAGTCCCAGCATCCTGAATATTCACTGCAATGAGTTTGTAAGCACTTTTCATCGAGTGTCAATTTTGCCGTACCGTAGCTAAAGCTAACAAACAATAGCATGCTAACAGCGCCTTCCTGCTTCACGCAGAATAAAAATGCTTTATAAACAGGTGCAGAGAAGCATTGTGGTCTCATTTTCACCAGAATAGATGCGTTTACAATAAAAGCAACAGTATGTACCTTTGTAGAGGTTGCATACTATGGAATATTCCAGCCAAAGGAACAATATTTCCATGGAAACAAACTGGAGGCTCCTCCAGGTCAAGTACTAGTCAGGTTTGTGGAGGTACAAGCCCACTCAACATAAGGATACATGTTTTTTAAGTTTGTAAGTGCAATAAAAAAAAACAACTCCAAAATGAAATTTAAAAAAACAACAAAAAACATATATGCTTTTATTTTAGTCTTTGTTTAAAAGTTACGTAGTGGGACTTTAAGTGAGTTTGATGGGTGGCCTCTCTGTGATGCTGCAGCTGTATTTTTAATGTTGGTGTTCGGCTGACAGAGACTGACAGGTTTCACAACAGCTTTGGATTGTAAGGGATTCCTCTATTTCACAACATGAACTTTGTAGAATTTCAAACCATCAAAGCGCCCAAAGGTCTCTGTAAGATTGATCCTGGTTCTGGCTCTGTCGTAGTCGCCATCGCGCTGTTCACCCGTTCACGCAACAACTTTCTCATTATGACGTTTTCTGACATGAAAGAAAAGACACTGAACTGGCTTTTATCGCTGAAATGATGCCGCATTTCATTTTACAGCCTCTTAAACGTGACATTTACGCGCAGAACGACAATCGTGATGCATGTTTTTCTGTGTTGAATGTTGCCGTGCTTCAGCGTTTTAGTATTTTGGCTTGATCTCTGTCCAAATCGTCCCACAGTGTCCTCCTTTTATCCCTCCCTCGTTCACGTCTCATTTGACTCGGTGTTGAGCAGAATCCTGATTGGCTCGTTTTCTCCGTCTCATTTACTTCATCTCTCCTCCCTCTTCGTCGTCTCGTCTGTCCACTTTCCTTCGCCGTTCCTCTCGTTTCTTATTTTGTCTCCTCTCCTCCGTCCTTTCTCTTTCGCCGTTACTTCCTTTTTTTTTCTTCCTTCCTTACTTCCTCTTTTGTACATATTGTAACTTTCTCTCTCCTTTTTCCTCTCTTTCACACTCTTTTTCTTTCTCTCTCTCCCTCTGTCTCTTTTTAATTTCTCGCTTTTTTCTTTCGCTCTTTCTTTCTTTCTTTCTTTCTTTCTTTCTTTCTTTCTTTCTTTCTTTCTTTCTTATGTCTTTTTCTTTGTCTTATTTTCTTTCCTTGCCACTTTCTCTCTCTCTGTCTCCCCTTCTCTCTCTTGCTCTCTCTCCCTCTCCCCCTCCCTCTCTCGCCCCTTCTTTCTCCCCCCGCCTCTCTCTCTCTCCTTTACCCCTTCTCTCTCTCCCCTTCTTTCTTGATGTCCCCCTTTCTCTCTCTGCCCCCCCTCTCTCCCTCCCTCCCCCCTCCCCCCGTCTCTCTCTCCCCCTTCTCTCCCTCCACTTCTCTCTCTCTCTGTCCCCTTTTCTCTCTCTCCCCTTCTCTCTCTCCCCTTCTCTCTCTCTCTGCCCCCCCTCCCTCTCTCTGCCCCTCTCTCTCCCCCCTCTCTCTCCTCTTCTCTCTCGCTGTCCCCCCTCTTCCCCTCTCTCCCCCCCTCCCTCTCTCCCTCTCTCTCAGCCCCTCTCTCTCTCCCCCCTCTCTCTCCCTCTGTCCTCTCGTAGTTGAACCTAATGAAGCTCAGATTTGCTCGGGGGCCATTTTCTTCTATCAATATTCTTTGCCAATTACCAGCGTGCTCAGATTAACCCACACAGGGGCGTGTCGTTCTCTCAGGCCTCGTGTTTCTGAAAAGTACAACAGGTAAACACTGTCGGCGCTCAGACCTGACACCGAGCAGCGTTCAATTAAAAACAGAACTATGTCATGGGCTACAGTGAGTTCACAGACGCGCTAACGAGGACTTTTCTAGAGGTCGGTCCACCACCGACACTTTTCACATGTTTCTTCAACATCAGCTGAAGGTGAAGCTCACTGACTTTAATCTGAGCTTTGTGTGAACCAAATTAGGGCTGAAACAAGTTGATTAATCTATTATGGAATAGTATCTAATATATCTCTAGAATAAAATTAAAAATGATTGTGGACATTTCTTTGAGTATTTTTCCAGTAAAACCCATACATCTGGATTGTTCCGTCATTAAAAATGCAAAGAGTTTATCATAATGTCCTAAAACACAATGTAAAATACAATAATAAATGTGTTTGCAGCAGCTCTGGTGTCACTCACATGTGTCTGAGGCTTTTCATTTTACAAAATCATCTACATTTTTCATATTTTGTGATATTCTGAGGTTAATCCCAGTTTCTCCAGTGAAATCACATTATGTTGCACTTCACTTTTGCCTCCATTCTGAATTTAGAATGTGTTTGTTTACAAACTTTTAAAAGGTCTATAATATCTCCATGGAGACAAGCAGGTGGTGGTACAATGTGCACCTTTAATAGCTTGAGATATTTCCAATATAATAATAATAAAAATAACTGCAGCAGATCAAATGTCTGTTTTGATTTCCTGAAATAGTGCAGTGAATGCTCTGCTCCTGGTGACATGTCGTTATTACCGCACTCTGTTCTGGCACCCGTGTAATAAATGCTAATATGCCCACATTTAAGATAACTTATGCTAATGCTAATTATTGCCTGCGCTAACAGCAGGTTGTGAAGCGCTAATGAAGGAAGAACACAGGACGGAAAAGCGCCCAGATGTGAACACTGGGAAACTAGTTCTTGGAGAGTGTCCCTGCAGTGACCACAGACCCCAAAACGTCCATCAGCAGGAACTAGACTTAAATATATAAATATACATCTGGAACAGGCAGCGGCTCTCTGCATTTACAACATGGCGGCTCCGGTCTGCAGTGGCAGTGATCAAATGGGCTTTAGACCTGGTTTGGACCTGGTTTAATCCCGCTTGGTTTGGGCCTGGTTTAGCACTGGTTAAGTCTGGGTTTAGTCTAGACCTGCTTTAATCTTGCTTTAGTCCTGCTTTAGATCTGCTTTAATCTTTGTTTGGTCCTGGTTTAGTCGCGGATGGTTTGGACCTGGTTTAGCACTGGTTTAGTCCAGGTTTAGTCTGGGTTTAGTCTTGGTTTAGACCTGGTACATGGTATAGACCTGCTTTAGACCTTCTTTAGTACTGGTTTAGTACTGATTTGGGCCTGGTTTAGTCGTGGATGGTTTGGACCTGGTTTAGCACTGATTTAGTCTGGGTTTAGTCCGGGTTTAGTCCTGGTTTAGACCTGGTACATGGTATAGACCTGCTTTAGACCTGCTTTAGACCTGCTTTAGTACTGATTTGGGCCTGGTTTAGTCGTGGATGGTTTGGACCTGGTTTAGCACTGGTTTAGTCCGGGTTTAGTCCGGGTTTAGTCCTGGTTTAGACCTGGTACATGGTATAGACCTGCTTTAGACCTGCTTTAGACCTGGTTTAGTACTGGTTTAGTACTGATTTGGTCCTGGTTTAGTCGCGTATGGTTTGGACCTGGTTTAGCTCTGGATTAGTCTGGGTTTAGTCCAGGTTTTTCTTGGGTTTGTCCTGGTTTTGTCCTGGTTTTGTCCTGGTTTTGTCCTGGTTTAGACCTGGTTAGTACTGGTTTGGTTCCAGGGGCGTATCCAGGCTTGTTTCACTGAGGGCGGCCCAAGGGTGGCACCAGGGCAAGTTTTTAATGCAACAATTTTGGTATTTGAACGTGTGAATTCTATATGCTTTTATGAATAAATAATTTGTATATAATGGGGATGATACATAATGATGCACATTTGCGATTTCCAATAAGTTGGTGTAGTATTATGAGTTAAACTAAGGTGTGTTCACGATTGTCGTTTTTTGGTCCTAAATCGAACCCATTTTAGACTTTATGTGGGCTTGGTTTGCTCTTATTCTAGTCCTTATTTTGTCCTGATCTAGTCCAGGTTTATTTTGAAGTTTAGTTCTCGTTTTAATCTCAATTGTGACGTTTTGTTGTGCAGTTCCTGGTCTGCAGCGGTCAGTATTTACCCGGATAGCGCTTTAGTCCTTGGACAGTCCTTGTTCAGACCTTGCTGTTTGACATCCACAGAGCGTTCACGACGATTCATCCATTCTTCACTGTCCATCAAACCCATAAATATCTATCACCGCGAACACGTCGACAATCTTTTGCCTTCTGAAACGATCGAAATAGCCGCAACATTTCATTGCCTATTATTAGCCAGCGCTGATGGACGTGCATTCCAGTTATGTCCAACGACGGCAGGACGGTCGACGGGAGCCTGTTTCTCTTGTTCTTTGTCTAAATTTAGGCATCGGTCATTTTTCAGAGCGCTTTGTAACTGTCAATTAAAGCTTGCGGAGCTGGATGGAACTCGGCGGCGGCAGCAGTTGTTGTGCGCCGTCGCTTGGCAGTGCATTTCAATGGAGAGAGCCAGCTGCTTTTGACTGGCCAGACAGGGCTATTGTGAACGATAGGCCACGCATATTTATGTATTTGTGTCGGTTGTTTTGTGTCGAGTTGGAAAAATACAGTTCCTGCTTCATATTCGGCCTTTTGAAACGCGCTTTTGCCACTGTTTTTTGGAAAGTGTTGGTTCAAATCCCACTGATGACGCAAAATATTCACAAAAAACGGTCAGAAATTCGGTTTCTTGGAGCTGGTTGATTTGGGGGAAATGTCCGATTGTGATTTTTCTGTTAACCATTGCAATTACGATAAGTTTTGCAAGGATGGCGTTAAAAGTCTGCTTTCACATTTTATGCTGAAATGTGAACTATGTTTAGTTCACGTCACAACATGTTATTAAAGGAGACGTATCATGCTTTTTTTCTAGATCTTCACCACTGAGCTATAGCAGAAGTAGATCATCATTTTACATTTTGTTCATCGTAAACTGCAATATTTATGTAAAACTGTGTAATAATAGAAACAGATTCATTGACTTCCTGTTCAGAACTGCAGAACCGATAAGCCCCGCCTCTTTATACTGACATTTCACCATAACAAGCTGCAGATTGTCATTTATGTGTTTTTATTTTTGAAAAGTGAATACGGGACATTTTAGAACTCTACGTGTCACTCAGGAGCTGCAATTTTTCAAACACATCTAAAAACAGGGACGTGGGGGTAGGTGAAAACAGGAATTTTCTGAAGCCACAGTGGCAGGACAAACAGGGTTCACTCAAACACGCAGGAATTAATCAAAATACAACTTTGAGTAAAACTAATGATGAGGAAACATCACTTTTCTGTTTTATATGGTGTCAAATCTCAAATTGGTGCCACTGGTTTTTGTTTTGACATATTCATCAATTTTGGCTAACAGTGCTGACCATTTTGTATAATTTTAGTCGTCTAGGGCAACGGCACACTTGACTGGTTGAAAATATTATGCGGCTCACCAAACTTTTTGTCAGTTTAATCCCTTGTCCGTCCATGAGTGGTCCACAGAGGAGCTTGTTTCAAAGGTGGACACTCAAGGACAGTCGAGACGTTTTGACTGCCATCTGTATGTCATTTTCAATCTAAAGGTGGCTGTATTAGAAGTTAGAATGCTAAATTATTAACAAATAACTCCTTATACAAAGAAGTGGCCATCTATATAATGTTGTAAATAGTGTCAAAGCCCCTGAGTCTGTTTTTTTGAATTTGGAAATGGTTGTTTTGTTTTCTTTTAGTCGTTAAGAGGTTTTTCAGGACGCTGCAATACGGTGAATTATTTCATTACATCCGTGTGTGATTCCCGAAACTCACAATATTACAGTTTTTTCACCTCAAGGCGCTCTAGTATTCCCTGACACACTGTGAAAATCAAGGGTCTAGGGGTTCTACCAACGTAATTTAATCAACGCTTAAGATTAGAGAACACAAAGTTTACAAAATGAACCAAGAAATTTACACCTGGTTTTGTCAATTATCTAGATTTAAATGTCCAAAATATGTGCAATTTTGGCGGTTTTCACACAGATTACTGAATTCTATATGAAAACATTACAACTTACTTTTTTTTTTTTTACATTTATGTGAGAGAAGTTTTAAATTTAAGATTTCTTCCTATTCACCTCCAGCGTCTTGCGTGAATACTCTCAATCACAGTTTTTATTTAGTATTGTATGGACGTCATTGGACTTTATTAACACTAACTTATCTGAATAATCACTAACAATTACCACTTGTTATAGAGATTATATTTATAGATTATAGACATTAATATGCGGTCACCAAAATTGTAATTCTGCATGTATGAAATGCTTGAAATATTTACATTCCATGAAACAATACATAGCCTTTAGTGCGTATTTGTGAGCGTGTTTGTCCTGCACCTTTTGTTTGTTTGTGCCCTAAACCCCGAGTCGGGCATCTGGTGACGATCAGAGTTAATCAGGCGAGCTTCCTACGACCGGCCCAGACACAATCCCACATGAAGGCAGCGCCGGAAGTGCAAAGACCGAGCACGCACGAGCAAAACCAGGGCGCAGAGTGAAAGACGGAGCACCATTCAAGTAGAAATGTGCAATAAATGAGGATGAATTGGACGCTGCACAGACTATGAACAGACTTGGGAAAAAAAATCGAAAGCGGTTTAAATGAGGTAAAAACACATGGATAGTGAATGCAACGACACATACATTCGTATCTCGATGCACAATGAAGTGATTTTGTTACTGATGATTGAATTCCCATCTTATTTTTCTGCAAATTAGAAAAAAAAATATATATAAACACCAATGATACAGACTGGGAAGATTAATCCATAGATTTCTCTGGGACGTCAAAGGGTATTTTCTTAAAATGCATTTTTCTCCCTCAGAGACATAAAGATCATCACTTAAAGGTCCCATATTCTGCTATTTTGCCCTTTACACAGTCTATTCTAAGGGCTTTGTTGATAAATTTTGCGTTGTGCAATATCCATAACATAACAGTTTCCAAAAAACACCCATTTCTTGGACTGGCCCCCCTCCTTGCAAAAGCAAATGGCTCACTCTGAGATCTGACCCCCCCCCCCCCGAACAGAGAGCAGGCTGCCTCCCCCGCCCAACTCGCGCGCCTCCCCCGCCCAACTCGTGCCGAGGCCTAGAGCGGAGATAGTGCGCATGCGCCGTGTGCTCCGGTAAACAGCGATACACAAACACGGGAATAAACCTTTTATCCGTCCTGACGGTGCGTCGTGCTGAGTCCTACGTCCTGGATCTGACCTGGAGTTTGACAATCATGCAGTACCTCGACGACGGACGTTGCCGTTTGGTAAATAACAAGCTAACTCTTCGATCTGTCGTATCCATCGTGTAATTACTGTGTAGCATTAGCATTAGCTGTTTTTATTCTGCGGCTGCGCGCTTCCCGGAGGCGTGGCTTAAACACCGCGTCATCCATGGGATGAGCCCCGGTCTGCCTGCTTACCCGAGGGGGACAAAAAAGACAGTTCTCTAGCGAAAACATGCGAGAATCAATCAAAAAACCACTTTGGGCACACATACGAGGCCCAAATAGCACTGTAGGAAGGTTAAAACCTCTGAAAAGTCGATTTTGCATGTTATGGGACCTTTAAAGTAGATCCTACACACACCAAACTTTACAATCTTGGACTCAACAAGATTTTGACGAGACGTACAGAAAGATTTTTTGATATCTAAGTCTAAAAATGATTTATTGAAGTTTTAAATAAAAAAGGCGAAATTTGAATTTTTAGGAGAATTTCAGTCAAATCTAGTTTACTAAATAAGACTAAATAAGAAATCCAAAATCCCCTCTGTACATTTTTCTGTAACTAACATGTGTACAAAATAGAAATAAATTTAAACCTGGTTCTGTCCATTTTTCAGATTTAAATGTCCGAAATATGTGTAATTTTGCCATTTTCACACATAAAATGCCTTATTTCTACAAGAAAACATGACACGATGAAAAACTTGTAATACATTTTTTTCTTACATTTATCTGACTAAACCACAGGAGAAGTTTCAAATTGACATCTTTAAATGTATTTATTTTTCCTATTCATCTGCAGCGTCTCTCCTTAAATGAACAAGTTAGTGCCAGTATTATACAACAGATGCCACTGTATTTCTGTGTTATATCGTCAACTCAAACGTATGCCCATATCGCCCTTCCCCTCTTCAAAGTCCTCCCCCCCGGCTCTCGTGCCTGACCGTTTCCTGCTCCGTTTAGGTTGGAGAATAAAAGTGTGAACAAGTGGAGGTCGCTGAAGCCGCCTGTTGTAAGTGCACTGTGTTCCCCGTCGCCGCGTCACAAAGACTTGTCACGGTCAGAGCAGCCGTTAATTCAGAGGGCACAGTCGATGTATGTGGCACCGCTGCACCCGGAGAGGACGGGACGGGCTCAACACGTCCACTCAGAGGGGGAGGAAAGAGAGGGAGGGAGGAGAGGGGAGAAAGAGAGAGAGGGAGGAAGAAAGAGAAGCGAGAGGGATAGATAGGACTTTGAACTGTGCACTTACATTTATTTGAGGGAGAGAGAAGAGGGAGGAGAGGGAGGGAAGTGAGAGAGAAGGGGGAAATGGAGAAGAGGAGAGAGAGAGAAAGAGAGAGAGGGGGAGGAGAGGCGAGAAGGAGAGGGAGTAAGAAAGAGAAGCGAGAGGGATAGAAAGGACTTTGAACTGTGCACTTACATTTATTTCAGGGAGAGAGAAGAGGGAGGGAGAGGAGGGAGGGAAGTGAAGAGAGGAGGGGTAGATGGGAGGGAAATGAGAGAGGTAGATGGAGGAGAGAAGAGAAAGAGAGTGAGAAAGAATGGAAGAAAGAAAGAGAAACGAAAGGGATAGAGGGGACTTGGATTTTACACTCACATTTATTTGAGGAAGAGAGAAGAGGGAGGAGAGGGAGGGAAGTGAGAGAGAAGGGGGAAATGGAGAAGAGGAGAGAAAGAAAGAAAGACAGAGGGGGAGGAGAGGCGAGAAGGAGAGGGAGTGAGAAAAATAAGCGAGAGGGATAGAAAGGACTTTGAACTGTGCACTTACATTTATTTGAGGGAGAGAGAAGAGGGAGGGAGAGGAGGGAGGAGAGGGAGGGAAGTGAGAGAGGTAGATGGAGGAGAGAAGAGAAAGAGAGTGAGAAAGACAGGAAGAAAGAAAGAGAAACGAGAGGACTTTCATTGTACACTCACATTTATTTAAGGGAGAGAGAAAAGAGAAACTGTGGAGGGAAGTGAGAGAAGAGGGAGGGAGAGGGGTGAGAGGAGAGAAAGAGAAGAGGGACAGAAAAGAGAGAAGAGAATGAGAGGGGGAAAGAATAAGGAAGAGAGAGAAGAGGGAGGAAAGTGGGAGTGAAAAGGAGAGAAAGGGAAGAGAGAAAAACAATAGAGGAGAGGGAGGAAAGTGAGAGAGAGGGAGGAGATGGAAGAGAGGAGAGAAAGAAGAGGGACAGAATAAGGAAGAGAGAGGAGAAGGGACTGAAGAGGATGAGAGGGGGACAGAATAGGGAAGAGGGAGGAAGAGCAAGAGGGGGAATAGGGAAGGAGGGGAGAGAGAGAGAATAGGGAAGAAGGAGGAAAGGGAGATGGACAGTAGAGAAAGAGAAGAGGGATAGAGAGAGAAGACAATGAGAGGACAGAGTATGGGAAGAGAGAGGAAAGTGAGAGAAAAAGAGGAGGGATAGAGAAGAGAGAGAAAGAGAAGGAGAGAACAGAATAAGGAGAGAGGGAGGGAGGGAAGTGAGAGAGGGGAGCAAAAAGGAGAGAAAGAGAGAGTGAGAAGTGAGATATAGAAATGGAAAGAGGAGCAGAAAAAGGGAGGTTGGGCATGGGAAACAATAAATCCAGTTATGAAATTAAGCGTGATAGAGGGAGGGGAAGGACAGAGGAGAAGAGAGTTAAGAGAGGAAGAGAGGAGAGAGAGAAGAGGGTATAGAGGGAGGAAAAATAAATGATGAAAGAGGGAGGAGATAGAAAAGAGGGGTGAGAGGAGAGGAGAAAAATAATAGGGAAGAGAGAGAGGCGATAGACGAGAGAAGAAGAAAGAGAAAGGAAAGATGGAGAAAAGGGGAGAGAGGTAAAGACATGAAAAGAAAGGGATGGAGATGAAAAGAGGGAGAGTTGAAGGAAAGGAGACAAGACAATAGAGAGCAGAAAGAGAAGCGAGAGAGAGAGGGAGGAGAGAAAGACGAGGAAGAGAAAGAGCGGGAGAAGAGAAGAGAGAGGAATAGAGATGGAAGTAGGGAGAAGAGAGAGCTGGAGAAGAGGGTAAGAAAGCAAGAGGGGAGAAGGGAGAGAGGGGAAAGGTAGATGAAACAAACAGAGGCAAAGAGAGAGGAGAAGAAAAGTGGCTGAGAGAAGGGGAGAAGAGAAAGAGAGAGAAAGGGGATCAAAGAGAGTGGAGTGGAGAGAGAGAGAGAGAGGGGGGAAGAAAGAGAGAGGACAAGCCGGGACCAGGAAACAATAAATCCACTTGTTATGAAAGAGAGAGAGGGCGGAGACAGAAGAATAGGGGAGGGAGGCTGAAGAAGGAGAGAGAGAGAAAGAAAGAAGGAAAAGAGAAATAACAGAAAAGAAATGGATTGTGAAAAACAGATAGAGGGAGGATAAGAAGGCAGATGAAAAAGAAGAGAGGAAGGACAGAAAAGTAGAGAGAAACGAGAAGAAAATTAGAGAAGAAGGAAGAGGAGGAAAAGGAGAGAGAGAAAGGCAGGATGAAAAAGAGGAGAAGAGGACAAATAGAGAGAGAAAAGAAGAGAAGAAAGTTAGATGAGAGAAGGGAAAGGTTGGGCCGGGGAAACAATAAAATAGATTTATTATAAATGAAGAGAAGAGAAGAAAGAGACAGAGCAAGAGAGTGGACAAAGAGTAAAAAAGGGAAAAACGTGGGCAAAGGCGAGCAGAAAAACTGATGGGAGAGGAGAAAAAGAGGGAAGAGAGAGACAGACAACAAGAGACGGAGGGAGGAGAAAGAGAGGACGAGAGAACAGCCTGAGTTCTTTGGCTTTTGGAGCAGAGCGACATCATTATTATCGACGCTCGCTGGAGTCAAGGACTACATTGAGATGCAAATGTGGGGTCAGTGGACGTGGCATTGTTACAGCACAACAGCGCGGATTACACTTAAGCAACACATTTGATCGTATTTGTTTGCGGTGAAAAGATTAAAATTGCTGCAAAGGACAGAGAAACATTAACGTTCACATCGAGAGCAAACGACCAATAAACACTTCATTTCTTTTCTACGAGATTTCTTTTGCTTTTTAAGTGTCCGTAAGTTCATTAAAGTCTATATGACAAAGTTGGACGACACATTTCACTGAAACGCAGTCAACGTGATTGTATTTAAGATTTTACTAAACATTTTGCCTTTTTGTCCCCAGTTTTTATGAAGTTTAATGTCACTTCCTGGTTGGAAATTGGCAGCAAATATGATATGATTAGAGGTAATTCTACAACTGTTTCCTAGCAATCATTTTGAAAATAAAGGCCAAAATCCACATAAATTACACAATGGTTATGATTTGACAAATAATAATACCTGATAACAGCTTTTTCTTGTTGAATGACTGTTTAAACTGTCAGAAAATTGTCAGTTATGTGCAAATTTCAGCGGTGCGTTGCTTTTTGATGACGCAGGAATTTCGTTTTAGAACTCAGCACTACTTCCTGTAATTTTAAAGTTTTATATTTTCAAAATTTCTTCCCAAACTGCAACTTCACAAATGTAAAACTAATAAATATTTACAGCAGGTGCCATCCCACCAAACTAAGTAAAAATTAGAACATTTTGAGAACCTGCCATACAGACTTTAAGCTGTGTGCCAACAGTTTTTGCAGTTTTTTGCTCCTCGACAAATGCCATTTAAAGTGTGTATGAAAGCTTCTCAAAATTTTCCAATTATGACTTAATTTGGTGGCAGGGCACCTGTGGCAATAAGTTATTACAGTTTTATGTCGCTGAAGTTACAGTTTTGGAAGAAATTTTGAAAAATAAAACTTAAAAAATAGTGAAAATGGAATCCCTCTGTGATGTCATCAAAAAGCGACGTGCCATTGTTAGAAACGGGGCCAATTTACAAACAACTGACACCGTTTTTGGACAATTTAAACTTTCTTCCAAAAAAATAAAGATGTCATCAGGTATTTGTCCAACTATTGTGTAATTTATATGGATTTTGTCCCTTGTTTACAGTCTAGTTGCAGAATTAGCTTTTGAGGGCCCTTCCCTGCCACGGGCCCCAAGGGAATCAGTACCCTTTACCTCCCCACTCCTACGCCCCTGCTCACAATAAAACAGACATCTTGGGATAAATTAAATCTGACAAACTTCCCGAGATAAAACTAATCGGAAACGAATAGGGCTGTAAAAAGTAAAACCCATGTCTATTAACATACATTCAGTGGCATACAATTGTCACATATTTCTTCCACAAACTGCTACTTTTAACGCACTTCATTTTTACGGCGCTGTTGAACTCGCCCGCCCTGTCCAGCACCCGGCGCGTCCATCACCTCGCCGCAGACGTAATGGCCGTTTGTCCGTGATGCGAGCGAGGCCGGACTGTGCCGCGGCGCCTCAGACTCCGGGGTCGGAGCGAGGACAGAGCGGGCAGCTGTGGGCCATCCAAACTGTTTACTCTGAACAGGACAAGGTCAGGACGCAGGTACACGCTCGGAGCCTGGCCCATCGGCGCCTCCCGTCTGTCTCTTCATCTCAGATACAGTCTACAGATTTTGTTTGAGTTAATCCAGTATTGTCCTGCAGCTCAGAAAATTCCTTTTTTCACCTACCCCCTATCAGGGCTCACATCCCTGAACTTAGTCGTGATTATGTCAAACATTAAGGGACATATATTATGCTATAGTGACTTTTTTGAGCTTTTAATCATGTTCTAACGATGTTCCGTCATAAAAATCATACCTGGACTTGTATTTAGCTTTATTCACGCTAGTTTGATGAATCCTGGTTAGAAAATCCTCTCCCTTCGAACGTCAAAAACACTCCATTCTGACCTCCCTCGATCAATGATGTTTTTTCCGATTTTAGACATCACTTATGTGAGAATCTTCTGCTGTTTTAAGTACATAAATCATTGCCAGACTCGCTCTGAGCATTTTTACTCTGTTGTGACCATTGTGTACAAACAGATTTGTGTAATTGCCTCTGCAGCCAGTAGATGGAGCCACAGCTAAGTTAATATAGTATCTCCCAAGGCAGTGATAAAGTTATATTGTTCTTCGTAAAAACATTTCATTTTTAGTTCTAAAACCTGAGATGACAAGTAAAGATACTCAAGAGCAGGTTTAAAGGCTAATAACAAAACAAATAAGGTGTAATATTTGTCCTTTAAGAACAAATTCCGTTTTCAAACATGTTCAGTAACCTTTAGGGTTGTTGCAGGTATCGAAAATCAGACATTAATCGATATTAAAACTAATATAGAAAAAGATTCATTTGAGCATGTATCGATTAAAAAAAAAAAAGAAAAAATGAAAAGGGTGAAATTTGACGCTCACTGAACAGTTTTAGAATGATCTTGAACTTTATCAGAGCTAGCATAAGGCCACAGGGTTCAATAAAGAAAATACAACTGTTTTGAAATAGTTGAAATGTCAAAAATGTCAATCTTCTCTAAAACCTTATAAATGAGCGTTGAAATCTGAGTTAAAAATTGATTATGTTCATTAGTATTGCAATTGTGTTTGAAATTTTAGTATGGTGACAACACTGTTCTCTATTCTTCAAAAATAAGAAAGTGTAAATCAGAATCCGCTGCTTGCTGCGATGAAAAGCCACATTGAAGTTTTGTAGTTTTGAACAAGAACTCTATCATGTCTGTTTTAGATCAATATTGCATTTTACAGGGAACTAAATGTAAAATGTAATCTATTTATGTTGCTGTTTAATATTTTACTAGTAAAATTTAGTAAAATTTAGTAAAATTTTACTTTTAAAGTTTGAATCCAGAGGCTCTTTTTAAAGTATTTTTAAACTAAATGTTTGCAAAAGTAGTCTACAAAGTTAAAGGTGATCTATATGCAACTTTGTCTGTCAAAACCTTGCACAGCTGGATGTATTACACTTATTTGCCCAGAATGTTCCACAGTACAACTTAACGTTGTACTGTGTATTCATCTCCATGGCGACAAGCAGCTAACAGCACCAGACCTGCTTCCAGGTCAAATTTGAGAAAAAAATGCCATGTTTTTTATGATACTGTGTTAAATATTAAACCTGAACCTTTTGAATTTGAATAAATGGCTAAAAAGACACAGTTAATCTATCGTCCCATTTTTATGACTAAATCGTTTAAGATAAATATTGCATTTTAAAATCAACAAACTGAAAAATGGTCATCTATTTATGCTGTAGTTAAAAAAAAAAAAAAGTTTGAATTTGGACAAGTTACAGGTCAAATTTGAGTTAAAAATGTCATGTTTTTACGCCACTTTTGTGTTAAACAATAAACCAGAACCTTTTGAATTTGAATAAACGCGTAAAAAGATACAGTTAATGCCCTACTGTGGAACATTTCAGGGAACAATTTAGCATCTCCGTCCTATTTTCACTGCAGCTTTCAAGAAAAGATGGTGCGTAAAAACAGTTCTAGAAATATCTGAACATGATAAAGACTCCAATTTGATTTGATCTCGTTTTAAAAACACACTCGTTTATAATTCATGGCTAATTAAGTGAACCGCAATCAAATTAAACACCTATTTTTTAAACTGTTGGCATCCGGTTATCTCTCGGACAACTGTGGACTTTGATGGGTGAGATTGTAAACTTCATCTCGATAAATCCCGCTCGAGACATTTTTCAAAATCAGGCACAAACCGATAACGTCCGGAGTGACAAATTGAAACTGGCTTTAAACACACTTGTTAATACACTGCTGCCTCTCGGGCCGCGGCGTCTTCTAATTATATGAACCACTGACGAGAGGAAATATCATTTTTCTAACCGTTTCTAACCGCCCGTCACGTGACCAAGAGGAGGGCTCAGATTGGCTGCGAGACAACGGCGATGTCCTCCTTCACTGCTGTGTATATGTACATCGCAAATCCTCGTTAAAGTGAAAATCATTAGTAAAATATTCATAGCAGCTGTAGTAAAAGGGTTGGGTTGCGCTTCTATGTGGAGTTTGCATGTTCTACCCCTGAATTATGCATATTAGGCTGTAATCCTCCAGCTAGGTCCCGTCTCATGTTGGATTTTCATGCTTAGCGGGGACTTTACATTGGCTTACTTTCATTTCCTGGTGACTTATTCTAATCTCAGCCATAATTACTTGCTTAATCTTAACCCAAGCCCAAGACTTAATTTAAATTTTTGCATTTTAAACGACACACTTCATGGAAAATTGATGTTTTTGAGCTTTTAAATTGCTGCCCTGCCATCAAAATATACAATAATACATACTCAGAGTTGTATTTTACTTTTTTCACACCTGTTTCATTAATCTTGTTGTCTTCTCGGAGCCTCATAAATCACTTCGTTTGAATTTTCCCCAGATTGTTGTGTCACAAGTAAAAATGTGGATTTATTTGCAGTTTTTAAGTCCGTAAATCATTGCCAAACTTGTTCTGCCGTCAAATTGTGTACACAACGACCGTATGGCCCTAATAGCAGTCACGTTGCCTAAAGGCTTATTTTTTCCCTCTTTAGAAACGCAAGTGTAGTTCGTAAAGTGTGTTTTCCAAATGTAGACAATATTTCGAGTGATAAAATATGAAATTCTAATCCCAAAGTGTCCAAAATCACGTTTGAAAGACAATTAAAGTCACAAGAACACACTTTCACTTAAATATGTTTTATTTATTATAGAGATCTGTTTTTTTTGTTTGTTCCCATAAAGTAGTAAATATATAATATACTGCAACATTAGATTATAGATTTTGGTCCACACACACACATTGAAATTGGGATTAAATGTGGAACTAAAACTGGACTAGACCATGACCAAACCAGGACTAGAACAAGACCAAACCAAGTCCAAAAAAGGGCTCAAACTCGAACCATTGTGAATGCACCCAATTCATGAGTTTCACGCAAATGATTCCTTTCTCATTTGAAGGATTTGTGAGAACTTTGTGAGGACTTTCTGAGGACTTTTCTCCATTCATAATATTTAGATTTGAAGTGTTTAGGTACTGTGGTAATGGGGCACTGTCGATATAGCTTTAAAGTCCATATGACAGGTTCAGATGTTTGTCTAATTCTGACTTAGTTTGGAGGGAGGGCACCTGTGGTAAATATTTATCATAGTTTAACATCAGTCAAGATGAAGTTTGTGAGGAAATTTTGAAAAGTAAAATCTTAAAATCACAGGAAGTAGAGGCGAGTTCTAAAACGAAATCCGTGTGTGATGTCATCAAAAAGCGACGCACTGTGCATTGTGTCATTTTGATGGATTTTGGCCTGTGTTTTCAAAATGGTTGCTATAGTAACAGTTGTGGAATTACCTCTATGTCATGTCCAACCAGGAAGTGACATTATTTGCTTCTCAAAAACTCTCAAACGGGAGAAAAATGGCCAAAACGCTGAGTAAAATCTTAAATATAATCATGTCCACTGCGTTTAAGGAAAATGTATAGTCAGGTAGACTTTAATCCCATGATTAACCTTTGAAACATGGACTATAATAGATTGAACATTATACTTTACATTGCTGATCCCGCTGTTATTTAAATGTTAAAGTGCAGGCCGTATCGTTGTAGTAATTTGAATCCTTCTTCATATCTAACCGCTGACATGGCTCTTGTGGCGTTGTGCTCTCCTCGTGGGACCAGGCAGCTGTGCTTTCTGCAGTTAAAGTAAATACGACTCTCTCCTAATTGAACTGCCTGTTTTAAATACGTGCAACAAACAATAAAACAGCCCGAGAGAAACTAAATATTTGGCAAATAAACACAACTTTTAGCACATACGTTTATTTTTGTGCGCAACTCCCCTCCGATGTTTTCTTTGTAGCCGTAGTGTTTTAATTGCATCGTTTTTTTTAAGCTTTTGGAGTTTTTGTTCCATTAAGTGCAGGTAGCATAGACCAGTGGTTCTCAAACTTTTTCAGTCGCGACCCCTAAAATAACAATAGTTCACATTCGCGACCCCCAAACACAAAAAATAGGCGACACGCAAAGTGATAAATTAGCCTTATATCTAATGTTTGATCTTATTTTTAGAATATAAACCTAGAAAAATTACTTTGATTGGCCAACAAATAGGAATCTACATTTACCACTGCATTTGAAGGCTGTCAAGCCTTGTTTAACACTATTGTATCAATTTTTCCCATCATCTGGGGACCCCCGGAAATCATTTCGCGACCCCTATTGGGGTCCCGACCCCTAGTTTGAGAACCACTGGCATAGACTGTACTGGCTGGAAAAAAAGCGATGTTTCAACTGGCCCTGATCCTCCAGTTCGCTTCAGAGTGTTTTGGAACAGTTCTTTTAATAGTGGAGTGGAAATGCTGCGGGCCTGGGGCAAAGGTCTGATACATGAGCCCAAACATAACAAACGTTTATGTTATTAAAGGACCTGCACCTGATTTTTACTGTTGTGAAACGGGAAAAACAGAACTAGTCCATGTGTTTGATTTTTTTTGCATGTAATAAAGTAAAATCTGTGTTGCTCCAGCACAGATATAATGTAAAAGCGTCTATTCAGGTGAAAATGAGACCACAACTTTTACTCTGCATCTGTTTAAAGAGTGTTTTATCCAACAAGGGAAGCAGGAAGTGTGCTGTTAGCATGCTAATGTTTGTTAGCTTTACCCGTGACAGACCGTGACGCTCTGGCCTCAGAGGCTTGTGAAAAGTGCTTATAAACTCGCGGTAGTGAACGATACATGTGACTGATGTAAGACTTGAGCATAAACTGGTTCTGTTTTCCACGTTTCAAAACAGTCAGATACAGGGCCTTTAAATGCTGTACGCTCTATAATTGCAGACAGCACACAGCGGTCTTATTTTGACCCGAGTAGATGCTTTTACAACATATCTGTGCTGAGGCAGAACTGTTTTTACTTTCTTACATGAAAAAAAATGGGTAAAGCACCTTTAAATAAGTCAATAAAACAGCGTTATTTATGGTCATCAATACCGTAATCGCAAATTTTCTCTTTTATATCATGATAAAAATGTTTGGCATATCGCCCTGCCCTATTGTCCAATCATATCACGCTAAAATGTTCCAGGTGCCAAAGTGATCCAGACCTCCTTAGAAGCTGCCACCAGACGCTCCAAGTGAATCAGTGGAAACATGGCCACACCTGTAGACTTTGTCAAAGTGGGGTTAGTAACAACATTTGACTCTATTGCACTTGGAGAAGACTTCGCCATTCAAATATTAGGTATATTTTTCATTAGTGATGTGGCTTTAAAGTGTATTATCTAAAACGCACAAGCAAGGTCAAACATATCGGATGAGATTGTTTGTATCTGGAATTTCGATTAGGTCTTTGCCCATTGGTTTTGTCTTTTGCTGCCAATTTAAAATAGACTTTTATCACATTGAATGCAAGGGATTTTTGTTTGTTTTTGTGATATGCAATTTTAAATCAGTCTCTATCTTTAACCAAATGCACAGGTCTACATTTTTAAATAAATAAAGGGATATCCTGGGTAAATACGTATGATGAATAAATTATGTTATGGCCTTGGTTTAGGACTGTTATTTGCGTCAGTCAGTGTTTAGTCCCAAGTTAGACCTGGTTTAGAACCAGTTTACTGTGCTGGTATAGACCCTTTAAAGGTTTGTTAAAAGATACGTTCTAAATTCTGGAATGGATGCAAAAGTGAAGTGCAGCATAATGCGATTTCATTGGTGTAACTACATGGGATTAACCTCAGACTATCATAAAATATAATGAATCAAGGTGTTTTTATCAAATGAAAACACTTGAGTGATGTCAGAGCGTAATTTAGTGGTATTTACTATTGTATTTCATATTATTTGTGTGTGTATTATTTACGTCAGAATGATGATGAAGGCAAATACCTGATTTATAGGTTTTACTGGAGCACATAATAATTTTTCAAATCATCCACAATACTTTACCACCGCAATTTTGACAATTTCAATGTTTTAGAAAAGAAAACTGACATTCCTACCATTTCTTTTTCTACGAGAGTGTCTTGTTGCTTATTTTAGTCATAAACACTTAAAACCATTAGTATTCAGAGTTGACGACTGTTAATCTTTAAAATGGTTATGGTTTACTTCCTTTTGCCTCCAGTCTGGAATTCTGAACATTTGGATGACATTTTTACAGATCTATAGTGAGACTGTATTCCTGATTGCTTCCACTAGATTAAACAATTCAATCAAACACAGACCATTGTGACTCATCTTGTGTTCTAATCTATTTGCACGAGGCCACATTTTGACACCTCTTCTCTGCTACATCCTTAAATCTTAATGAATCATCATCGGCGTTATATTTTTAAACCAGCTGTCCCTCGTGCGTCCGTCTGCATGATCAAAGTCTATTGTGGGGATTGTTTTCCTCCCCGCTTCTCCCTTGTTGTGAGGTGGCTCGGTTCGTCCTCGGCTTTCCATTGGTCGCCGAGCGGAGCGCCATAGCAACAGCCAGCTGATGGATTAAAGCTCTAATTGGGAAGAGAAAGTCACTGTGATTACACACAGAGCGGCGGCTGCAGCACATACGAACACTTGATTAAACCCAAGCCACGGCACCGGTTACCAGCGTCTACCATTGCTCAGAGAAACAGACGCCGGTCGATCATGCTGTCACGCCATAAGACGAGAAAACATGGAGTCTCTCTGAGCTGGAAAAGTACTGGTGACGAGTGATCTGATGAAACCGTGAAAACAAGTGTGGGTTTGATATATACACCAGAGTTTGGGTGTATGTGTCGGCTTAATGCTTACTTTGCATTATTCAGTTGTAATGGTGTCTTTAAAGGACAAATATTATGCATAATTTACTTTTTTGAGCTTTTATCCATGCTCTAACATTGTTCCATCATCAAAAACCTACCCGGAGCAGCATTTAGCTTCATTCATGTTTGTTTGTTGAGGCTGGTTTGTAAATCCTCTCTCTCCAACACTGTGTTCTGAACTCCTTCATGTGTGACGTAGATGATGCTGACGTCATTTATCCCACAATCTTTCACTGTTTTAAGTCCTTAAATTATCGCCAGACTCGCTCTGAACATTTCTTCCGTCCAATCACGATAACTACAACTTTGTCAGATCCTCTGCATACTGCAATGCATTGTGGGTATATAGTTACATGTGTGTAATTGCCTCTGCAGCCAGTACATGGAGCCACAGTTAAGCCAAAATGAATGCAGCGATAAAGTTATATTTTTCTTTGTAAAAGCATTTTATTTTAAACTGAAGACACTCAAGAGCAGGTTTAAAGGCTAAAAACAATATGAATGTATATTTGTCCTTTAAAGGTGCACTATGTTACTTTTTCTAGTAGAGGGCTCATCACCTGCTTGGCTCTATGGAGATGTTATTGCTTTGCCTTGTGTTCTACAGTGTGGCATTAAATAAAATCAGTTGAATTTTTTGTTGTGGTCAAAATCACAGAAGTAGTTGTCTCAGAAGGCTTCCCAAAAATATTTGATTTAACCAACAAAAGGTTATGAGACAGTCAGAGAAAGTGGGCAGAAGGGTTTCAGGTCCACAGGTCAGGATCGTCTCTGGTGCAGCAGCGTCTGAAACATTAACACTTTTCAGATGGGACTGGGAGAAAGGGACAACTTGTGAACAGCAATTGACAGACCACATCTTAAATATTGTTGACAGGAAGAGTAGAAGAACCAGAGGACAGTGTTTAAGCTGCCATACTTCCTCCAGCAGAGTTGCTCCTGGGGCAGCGTGGCTAAAACTAGTTTATTTCTGTTCCTAATTGGCCTGATCATGAGTTATTTCAAAGAGGAGCGTTTTAAGCCTGGTCTTAAATGTAGAGACTGTGTGGCATGAACAGGAGCTGGTCCATAACAGGAGCTCAGTATAAACGCTCGACCTTCTGCTGTGCTTTTAGAGACTCCAGGACCAACAACAGTCCAGCATTTTGAGAGTGAAGTGCTCTGTTCGGATGGTACCCTACTATTGCATCTTTGAGGTCGGATGAGGCCATGTCATTTATTTATGGCTTTATATTTATGGCTTTTTGATTCTAAACTCAAGACTCTAACACCGGCGTAATGTGCTCTCTTCTTTTAGTTCCAGTTAGTAATCTTGCTGCTGCATTTTTAACATATTAAAACATATTAAAGCTAGAGTACTCAACTTTTTTAGTAAACAACATTTTGTATGTTTCCCCCCCAATTAATTTATTGTAAAAGCAGCAATTTGTGACAAAATGTGGCCGGTGCGCTGTCTGCAGCTAATGATAAAGTATTTTATTGTCTTTTGCCAGAGTAAGACTAAGAATTCTTCGACTACAATATAATAAATATTCACAACAACAAAAAGGAAAAGGCAAGAACTGAATTATCTTGAAATTTGAATGTGATTTGTGACTTTACTCTTCTTTACTGATAAATACACTTTTTTACTTATAGCTGTGTGTTGATGTAATCCCTCATTCATCCAGGCGTGTTCCATCGTAGAAAAGGTTTCAGGGGTTGTCATCTGGACGCTGTTTGGAGATCGATACGTTTCAACTTCTATCCAGAAGTCATTGTCAATCAGAGAGCTGGTCTGAGAACTCTGCCCAAAAATGACTTCTGGATAGAAGTCGAAACGTATCGATCTCCAAACAGTGTCCAGATGACAACCCCTGTAACCTTTTCTACGATATAATTGTGTGATTGTAGTCATGTACTTGGGTTCCAGATATTTTGCATCTTTAAAGTATTTTCTTTTATCGAATACAGCCCTAAAGATCATATGATAGTTCAAATGAGTATCTAGTCTTTATACTTGTTTCAGTATTGCTCTCTTTATTTACTCTCCTAATATTAATAACCAAAAACACGTCCCCCTCCCTCTGGGTCCACAGAGGAATTAGTGGGTAGACAGTTTTCCCCCTTTGCCCCTCCATCATGTGCCTAATCAGCAGCATGCGGAGCCTCTCCACATCCATTACTCCCTGATTAAGCCGTTCATTAGGAGAAAATCTCTGTTCGATTGTCACGTCGCGTGGAGAGGGGCGACAAAGGAAACGTGTTACCGTCATTTGAATAGGAATGGTTACATAAGTGGATGTACAGCGTATGATTATTTAATGTTTATGGAAATGCCAGTGCGAGTGCGAGAGCTGAATGCATTATTGTAAGAGCTACTGTGAGCCGGTGGTTTGACGGATTGCCAGGTTTCAGATGACAATAGAGGGTGGATTTATACAAAGAAATGGATGATGACGCAATTATAGATTTAGAGATGTAGACATTTAGAACATTGAGTGTGTACAAACTATTATAAAGCTGAAAAAAGGAGAATTTTAATTTAAAATAAAACAAACTTGCTTGTAGTGTTTTGATATTCCTGCCTTTTGTTAAGAATTTGACCATTCCTTAACTTGTGTGTGGCATTTGAACCTAACATAAAGTAGAGATGGTATAATTGTTTTTAATGTTGGCAGAAGTAGAAGTAGTTGTAGTATTTTATGTGCACCATGTTGTAGGGTTGTCAAAAAATAGATGCCTTAATAATCAATACTAGATTCTCAGGAGAACTGCACCAGGTCTAAACCAGATCTAATCCAGGACTAAACCGGGTCTAAACTGGGTCTAAAGCAGGTCTAAAGCAGGACTAAAGCGGGTCTAAAGCGGGTCTAAAGAGGGTCTAAAACTGGTCTAAAGCAGGTCTAAAGCAGGTCTAAAGCAGGTCTAAAGCTTGTGTAAAGCAGGACTAAAGCAGATCTAAAGCAGGTCTAAAGCAGGTCTAAAGCAGGTCTAAAGCAGGTCTAAACCAGGTCTAAAGCAGGTCTAAACCAGGTCTAAACCAGGTCTAAACCAGGTCTAAACCAGGTCTAAACCAGGTCTAAAGCAGGTCTAAAGCAGGTCTAAAGCAGGTCTAAAGCAGGTCTAAAGCAGGACTAAAGCAGGACTAAAGCAGGTCTAAGGCAGGTCTAAGGCAGGTCTAAGGCAGGTCTAAGGCAGGTCTAAGGCAGGTCTAAGGCAGGTCTAAGGCACGTCTAAGGCACGTCTAAGGCACGTCTAAGGCACGTCTAAGGCACGTCTAAGGCAGGTCTAAGGCAGGTCTAAGGCAGGTCTAAGGCAGGTCTAAGGCAGGTCTAAGGCAGGTCTAAGGCAGGTCTAAAGCGGGACTAAATAAAAATATTTTTTAAAATATTTTTGACAGATGGTTGAGGGCTGGATTATGTCCCTTGAAGGGCCTGGTTTGGCCCCCACGCCTTAAGTTGACTAGCCCTGTCCTGGAGGCTGCTGGCTCACTTTAGGCTCCTGGAACGATTTACACGAGATGATGAAGCAGAAAATAACAATTCCTTGCCAAACGCTGCCTTAATCTTGTCATAAATTGCATTATTTCAAGTGATGATGGTTTTACTGAAGTACAAAACAAAGCTAGCACAGGTTAGCATCAGCTGTTTCCTGTTTATTAACACACGGCACTCGCATCAAGAGCAAAAATCTAATATTTCCAGTGCATAATGCATCTAATAATCTCCAAACCCAATGCATTTTATAAAGAGACGTGAAAATGCGGTAGGGGCTTTGCAGAGAAGTTAAATAAACAGAGAAAAAGCTGAGGATAAACCACAATTAGTGTCTTGTAAACTCTAGCTTTAGCCACGTCTCACAGCGACACAAATTTTTAGTGATCTTTATGTAACTGCTCTATATATTTCCTTATAAAACCAAACAACATTGCTATTTTTAACTAGAAATCTCCCCATGCACGATGAAAAAACATTTACTCTTCATAAGCAGACGCACAGTATGGCATTATTTTATATTTATGTAAATACCGGAGCCACTGGTGCACACTGCGCGTGAGCTGAATACATTATGCACCTTATGGATGTAATTTGCGGTGCTCTGATATATCGTGTTGGAGAAGGCAGACCTAGCCATGCATTACAAACGACTACAGCTGGCCCACTCGTCCTTCACCGTGACTTTGGGTTCTTCACCTGCGCAGAGACATGTGAGCGGCGCCGGATGGAGGATTGGCTTTCATTTAGAGTTATGCCACAACCACAAACAACCTGCTATTGATTCAGGGGCGCCGGCAATCTGGAGGTCCATAAAATATTTCAAGGAGATGGTCAAATATAGCGCCACATATTAAAGCTGGGGTGATGTACAGCGAGCAGACGCGGGCCAAGTGCTATCAGTACAGTGTGCAACAAGTATTTTTCACCGAGAGCTAGTGCTACAGAGAAACGTCACGATAAACGACACAAAATCCGTACATTAACAGCAAACCCTGTTAGAAATGCAGAATATCATTAAAAAACATGAGCTCCGATAAATGCGTTGCAAAATGACACTTTGGTGCTTATTTAGTGTCTATAATGAGCCATAGAAGTTACTTAATCCCTTGATTTTCAACCAGTGTGCCTTGAGCTATTGTCAGATTCATAGATTTAATTGATTAATTTTCTTAAGCAGCTTCTTCACCAAAAAAGAAAGCAAAACAATCATACAAGACTCTGCACTTGCATGGACATTATTTTCTAAATTAAATACCACTTTTTTCACTAAGTTGTGATGTGATTCGATAATATTTTAGCAGGTGGACTGCCGCAAAATATTTTTCAACCAGAAGAGTGTGCTGTGTCTTAAATAAGGTTGAAAAACACTGACATAACCTTCTACAGCTCAAATCTTGTCGTACTACAAGAAAATAACCCCATAACCCGTGCAGCTGACCCAGAGTTAAACTAGTACTAGACTAGTACCAAGTGGGTCTGAACCAGGACTAATCACTAGTCAATCCAGGTTTAAAGCAGAATTAAACAAGGACTAAACCAACACCAAATCAGATTTGAACTAACTCAGAATAAAATCAGTAAACAAGAAAAAGAAACACATTTATTATTATTATTTGGAAGATGGATTGTGGACCGGAAAAAAGTCTTTGGAGGCCCTGGTTTGGCACGCGGGCCCTAAGTTGAATTGCCCTGCTCTACATAATGCATGGCTCGTCTATAACAATTTCACAATTTCTTGAGATTAAATTTCTTGAATAAGTCTCGCCAAGTTGGGTTTAGACAGAGTGAAAAGCTGTTGATGTTATTGATTTGATGTGTCTGTCAAAGTTCAGGTCTGAGTCCATTATTACCCCCAGATTTCTAACTTGATTTGTAGGTTTTAGAGCGAGAGACTGGAGGTGACTGCTGACACTTTCTCTTTGTTTCTGCCAAAGACGATGATTTCAGTCTTGAGTTTAACTGGATATAGTTGTTTTGCATCCACCACTGATCTGTCGGATGCAGTGACGGGTCCATATTCACCTGCTGTCAGTGAGACATAGATCTGAGTGTCGTCTGCAGAACTGTGATAAGACACATTTTTAACGGCATTTTTAAAAGGGGAAAAACTATGAATTATCTCCATGTGTTTTCAGTTTAGTAAACAGTGCATTTATTAATTCAAGTGGAAAAGCAGTTTAAATGAAAAAAGTCAGATTAAACTCAAGATTCACTCCAAAATCTTCAACTAACTCACAAAAATCGTCTTGTTTTTGCCGTAGAAATCCTTTTACTTTAAATAAAATAATTGTTTGACTAATTAATAAATAAAATATTGTGTCGACTAAGCCACCATCGACTAATTAAGCAACTAAACGACTACAGGATTACGTCAGAAATTAAAGGCTGTAGGTTTGCAAGTGTGGATTAATTTAGCGTATAAATTGTTTCTCTATTTTAGTTTTGTTACTCTAACGTAATATTATATTTTGTCTTCATATTTGTAAATGTTAGTGGATAATATTATGCAAATTTCCGTTTTATTTGTTGGTGAGTTCCTGTTAACATCCTCCTTGGCTTTTTGGCGGCGCAATCTCGAGTCCATGTTGTGTCCTAAAATATTTAAGGCCCTTTGACTCCTTGACCCTGTCCCACTTGCCCTGGGCTCGTCTTCCAGTCGAACCTGTCCAAAATATAAAATTTGTGCATGAGTCATGGAAAGAGACTCAAATATCACTGAGGTTTACCTTGTCACCTCATCACTGTGAACGTGGCTGGTATGTGCTAATTTCTGAATGACATCATCTTCTATTTTTAAAGCAACTGTGTTTTTTTTTTACCCTTTTACATTCAACTTTATCTTCTTAAAGTCTCTGACAGGATTGGCGACATATTTCACTAAAACGTGGTGAACATGGTTATATTTAAGATTTTTCTAAACATTTTGCCTGTTTATCCCCAGTTTTTGTAAAGTTTATAATGTCACTTCCTGGTTGAACATGAACAACAAATATGACATAGTTAGAGGTAATTCCATAACTGTTACTTTTTGTACCATTTTGTAAACAAGGGCCAAAATCTATATAAATTATATAATAGTTATGATTTGACAAATTAAAATACCTGATAACACCTTTATTTTGTTGAATGACTGTTTAAACTGTCAGAAAGATGTTTCAGTGAGTGTTAACTGTCTCTTTATTTTCAACTGTACGTCGCATTTTGATGACATCACAGTGGGATTCCATTTAGAACTGAGCACTACTTCCTGTCATTTTAAACTTTTATTTAAAAAAAAGAAAATTTTTCACAAACTGCAACTTCACAAATGTAAAACTATGATAAAAATTGACCACAGGTGCCCTCCCACCAAACTAAGTCATCATTAGAAAAACACGAGAATCCGTCACATAGAGCAATGGTTCCCAACCTTTTTCTCCCAGCGACCCATATTTTACCCGTTTACATGGTTAGCGACCCAGTCATCCTTCTCCTACCCAGGAAGCTACTGTCATTGAGGAAAAAATATAATTGTTTTCTGGTTAATACAGAATTCTTAGAATAATTAAGAAGTTGACATAACAATGATTATAAAATACTTTATATTAGCACTTAAAATGTAATTCCCTAGTTAGAATTTACAAAATCTAGTTCCGACCTCTTTTCTAAAATTTCCGGAGACCCCCTCAGAATCTTTGGGGACCCAGGTGACCCAGGTGATGTAGCGTTTATCTTAAATTTTGTCAGGTCAGGGGTGGACCTAGAAACTTGGGGGCCCAAGGCAAAATTAAGTATAGGCCCCTCCTCATCAAGTGTGATTTTCTATACATTTTCTGCAATTGCTCTTGAAAGGAAGCTCATGTTTTCTTTTTAACGTAGGGTGGTGTAAATACAAGATTTTCATTTGTAATTTTATGTTATATTTTAATTACTATACAATACAGTATACAGGGGGGGGGGGTTGAGGGTTAGGGTTACAGATTGTGTTGGGTCTTTATCTTGTTTAAAAGTACATAGCACTACTTTACTGCGGCGTTAAGAGAGGAGCAAGAGCCTTGTGTCTGTGATTGTCAGGGGCCCCTTCAGGTAGGGGGCCCAAGGCGATTGCAGCCTGTTGCCTAATGGTAAGTCCGCCACTGAGTCAGGTGCAAGAGATTTCACAGACTTTCCTCCATCTTTATTATAGAGCCTTGATTTTCAACCAGAGTGCTGGGGAACACTAGTGTGCCTTGAAAAAATGTCATATTCATGGATTTAAATTAATAATTGACAATTTTAGTGTGTTTTGAGCAACTTCTTCACAAAAAAACTGAAAGGTAAACAGCCACCATTGCCAAATTTAAAGAACCAGACACAATGACATACTGTATACAATATTTGCAACGTAAATAACACTATGTTTTAGTTCAGTGGTTCTCAAACTTTTTTCAGTAGCGACCATCAAAATTACAGTAGCTCACATTCGCGAGCCCCAAACACCAAAAATAGGTGACACGCAAAGTGATAAATTAGCCTTATATCTAATGTTTGTTTTTATTTAGAGAATATAGACCTAGAAAAATGACTTTGCCAAAAAATAGGAATCTACATTTACATTTACCACTGCATTTGAAGGGGGTCAAGCCTTGTTTAACACTATTGTATTCATTTTCCCCCATCATCCCTGCACCCCCAGAAATCACCCCTAGTTTAAGAACCACTGTTTTAGTTGGTGGTGTGCCGCAGAATATTTTCCCCCAAAAAAGTGTGCCATGACTCAAAAAAGGTTGAAAAACATTGTTACAGAGCATTATTTTGTGTGTGAGTGTGTGCTTTTTTGTGTGTGTACAACTCTCGACAGGACACACAGTATTGCTTTAACACCATATGGCAGATTAGCCTCAGTTTAATCCCAGTACAGCTTCACACATCCAGCGTCTGACGAACACACAATCCTCCTCGGGCTCTTTTTGTGGTCGCCGCAGTGAGCCCATAATCCCAATATAAGACCCGTCACCCCCGCGGCGTGACCCTTCGCCCCGGGGTCAGCTCCCTCCCAACGAAGCCAGAGCGCTCTCTCCTCTGGGCGAAGTGTCGAGTGTCTTGTCTTCGCTCGGCCCCCCGGGTGACCTCGAGAAGACACCGAGGGGAACTGGTGGAAAACACAGTGCGGTTTTCAGCGAGTGCGTCCGGTTTTGAAATACACAAGTGACAACGCGGTGACTTGTTTTTGAATTCTCGCAACGTTTCAGGAGACTCCCGCTGCTGGGATCGAGCCCGGGCCTCCAGGGGCAGAGACAAGGACCAATCACAGCGTAGTGTTGTGTTTGGGCGGAGTCGAAGGTGAACAAACATGGAAACGCCAACGGATTTAAGCTTTTGAGAGAAAATGCAAAAGGGGAAAGATGTTTGTGCTTTCAGATGGATTTGAGAAGAAAGAGAAGAGAAGAAAAAATGTTTTATGTTGTTATTAGCCTTTAAAAATGCTCTTGGGTACCTTAAGTTTGGCATCTCATGTTTTAGAACAAAAAATAGGCTTGTACAAACAAAATTAACATCTGTGTCTGGTTCTGTTTGCTCCGGCACTTCCAGAGTGTATGCCCCATCTACTCTCTGCGTAGCGCTTACATAAACTAAACATTACTCGAGCCTTTGTCAAGTAGCGCAAGTTAAGCTAGCATCTACAGTGATTGTGTTTAGAGGCAGAAATGCTCAGAGCAAGTTAAAATCAGACAAGTTAAGTTAAGTTCAGACTACTTAAAACAGTAGAAGATTCTCTTATAAGTGACATTAAATATCTGAAAAACGTCATCCACCGAGGGAGTTCAGCAGGAAGTGTTTTTGACGGTTGGAGGGGGAGGATTTTCTAACCAGGATTCATCAAACTAGCGTGAATTAAGCTAAAGTCTAGCTGTACTCCAGGTATATTTTTGATAATGGAATATTGTTAGAACATGGTTAAAATCAACTTCACATATTTGTCATGACATTCCACCTTTCTCAGATTTTAGTTATATTTCTCAAAGTGCTACACATCAATCTGACGAGCAGCTGACATCCCCCAAACATGGCTGTTTTCTTCATAAATAAACTCTAAATCGTACCTGAAATACACCTTTTCTTCATGCGACCAAGTAGAAAAAAGACGTTTTAGTGATTACGCGTTTGTGGAGCTGCGTGGATAAAGCAAGAGTAAACAAAACATGGCCTACAGTTTTTCATGAGCTTTTTTTTTTTGCATATATTTAACTTCTCTGTGCCTCTACGCCACGTTTTAACATCTCTTTATGAAATACGTTGGGTTTGGATTATGTCAGAAGCATTATGCACTGAAAACCTAACAATTACGATCGTGAAGCGAGTGCCGCGCTTCGTAACAGGAAGCAGTGCTAGCTTTGTATTGCTAACTCTGTCGGCTCAACAAATAAAGTTATCGTCACTGGAAATACGCTGTTTCATCAAGTCAGCGTTTAGTGAGGAATGATTATTTTGTCTTTATATTGCCTTGTTTCGTTCTCACCCGAGTCTGCGTTCTTTCTCGTCCAATCATCGCACTCTAAACCGCTCCATTCCGCTCCTATGGAAACGAGCTATTAGTTATATCAGTCCTGTTTGAATAAATGAGGCAAAAAGATAAAAATACAACATAGGATAAGTTATACGTTGAGGTCTGTGCCCATAAGTTGTTGTTTTTTTGTCCTACGCATCTTTCTTTTTCAATACCGCAGATTATCGTTTCATTTGTGCCTTTCACATTCTCTCTCTATCGCTCCTTTCGTCGTCCTCTCCTGTCCTTTCTCTCGCGTGGTGGATTATTTTTGGTTCGCCTGGTTAATTTCAGGAGAAAGTCAAGCCGGGTGCCAGGGAAAGTGGAACGCGCATAAAGGAGCCAGCCGACAAACACAGGCTTCAAAAAGTCCTCTCATCTTTTTTGGGCGAATCAGCAAGACGGAGCTTTTTGTACCGATGGAGCTGATGAAACGCTTATTGATCGGGAAGCGTCGGTGCCGATCCCAGCAGATAGACGGGGGCCAAAGGGTGGAGAACGAGAACGCTTAGGTAAAATATATCTTCTGAGGGGCTAGACGGGAGAGGAGGAGATGGACCGGCCGAGGAAGATGGTGGTTCTGCTGCTGGAGGCCAAAGTGAGGATGTGATTTCAATGGAAAAACTCAGAATATCATAGAATCTGACAAATGAAAATCACTCAGACACGTGTGAGTGACAGCAAACTCTGATTTAAACATGTTTAAGGTGAGACGCTGCAGGTGAATACGAAACAATCTTAAATTTAAAGTTATCAATTTGAAACTTCTCCTGTAGTTTAGTCACATAAATGTAAGAAAAAAATATATTAAACGTTTTTTATTATGTGATGTTTTCATGTAGAAATAAGGCGTTTTATGTGTAAAAATGGCCAAAAATAACATATTTGGGACATATAAACCTGAAAAAATTGACAGAACCAGGTTTAAATGTCTTGGTTCATTTTGTAACGTATTAGTTACAAAAAAAATTACAGAATGGATTTTGGATTTCTTATTTAGTTTTTAAGTAAACTAGATTGGACTGAAAAGTGTCTATTGTGCCTATTTTCTTTCTTTTCTTTTTTTTTTTTTACTTAACGCTTCAGTAAATCAGTTTTAGAATTGGATATCAAAAAATACTTCTATGTTTTGTTAAAATCTTGTTGAGTCCCAGATTGCAGGAGCTACTTTAAGGCTGATCTTTATGTCTCTGTTGGAGAAAAATGCATTTTTAAGAAAACGGCCTTTGAAGTTACAATGTCCCAGAGAAATCTATGGATGAAGTGGATTAAATGGAAGAATCAAACCATTTTTAAGAGATTAATGGACCTATACTTGTGAAACACTGACACAAAGCTCAACGTCTTATTTGTCGACACAAATAAACAAAAGTGAAATAATTTGTTCACAATAGCGTCAGAAAGCGGTGCAGTTATTGAATCTCAAAGCCGTGATTGTTGTCGGATCAAAGGACTTTACACTTTATGTCCCCTTTAATATTACACTTCAGCTTAATGTCTACAAAAGTGCTGCTGATCAGATGGATGGCTTTTCCTTGTAAGTTGAGCAGCTCCAGTGAATCTTCTGTTCCTCTGATCAGCTCAAGGTCCATCTCTTTGATTGACACGTTCATTGATCAAGTCCTTGAGCAAGACATTGACACCACCTGTAATCAGTGTCTTTGACTCTGGGTCTCACTTAAACCTGATCCATCAAACTCAAGACTTTATCCACCTACACTTTTTTTTTCCCACTTGATTGTCATGTTCCAGAGTATGAGTAGATGATTTCTTTATTTCGAGCAATCAATTATTTTTATACATTTCTTGAAAAAAATGACTAAAAGAAAAAAAAAGAAAAATACTTGAATCAATCAAGTTCAATATAAGTTCTTCTGAACTATTTTTCTATTTCTTCTATTTTTTCTAACTATTTATTCTTGAAAAGGAGTGGGATAAAATAATACATATACATAGTGCATATGATAAATATTTGAATATGCTTCCTGTGCATTCATTATGACAGCTACTCATTTAACTAAAACGCAGTTAGGATAAAGATATTTAAGAAATTCAAATCTGGTTCTGTCCATTTTTCAGACTGAAATGACTAGAAAAAGTTTGGCCATTTTACACATAAAATGCCTCATTTCTACATGAAAACATGACACGATGAAAAACTTGTAATATCTTTTTTCTTACATTTATGTGAGTAAACTACAGGTGAAGTTTACAATTGATAACTTTAAATTAAATATTTTTTCCTATTCACCTGCAGCGTCTCAACTTAATCCTGTATCATGTTTTCACACTATAATATAATGCAAACTATTTTAAGTCTACAGAATACAGTATTCAGAATCCTGTAACTAAATACATTTCAAAGTTTTCTTCCCAACAAAGAAAGTTACACCTTTAATTAAATACATTCAAATACAAATAAATAATGACTGTAGAAACACGTCCAATCTTTTAGTAAAACAATAACATGAATCCAAAGCCAACTGAACTGATTTGCCCATGACTTGCACACATTCCCCCCCAATTCAGACAAGTTTTAAAAAACTGACTTTTGGACAGTAATTCAAGTGAAATGTAAAATAATTTTGAGAATTCAAAAACAATGCTTCACATTAACTTCACATTATTTATTTGGTCCATTTTAGTTCTGATGTGGACTTGGTTTGGTCTTGTTCTAGTTCTTGTTTAGTCGTGATCTAGTCCAGGTTTAGTTTCGAGTTTAGTCCCAAGTTTGATTCTGAGAATGTGAGTCTTCAACACTGTGGCCATCAGGACTATTCAACTTTATTTCAACGAGGGCCTGATTTTTTGGATGGTTTTGTCTTCGAGGCCAGAAACATGTCCAGCGCTTTTGAAAAATAAAAAACATGTAAAAGGCTTTAACAACATCTGCAGAACTGAACCAGGACTAAACTAGGTCTTAACCAGGACAGAACCAGGACTAAATTAGGTCTTAACCAAGTTTAAAATAGAATTTAAACCAATAACAAGACATAATCTACATAATATGTTCTATATTTTTGAAGATGTGTTGAGGGCCGGATCATGTCCCTTGGAGGCCCTGATTTGGCCCTCGGGCCTTCAGTTAAATAGTTCTAAACTTGCCTGTGATCTGGAAGTTGGAGTTAGTTGGACGGCCTTCAGATGAGCCTGTGATGCAGCAGAAGAGGATAATGGTGGTTATTCATTTAATAAGTGCTAATGGAGGGACGCTGTCTGTGTCAAACATAAGAGCAGGAGCTGTTTGTATGAATTCATCATGAGCTCCACGTATAGACCCAGTGCGCCGACACAAAAGTCTGTTGTTAATGCCTCATTAAAGGTGCACATCGCCATATTCACGCTGCAGGTCTTGATGTTCAATTCAGGTTTTTTTCCCCAAATCAGATTTTTTTGGGGAGATATTCACATTGCAACTAAAATATGACTGAAATCAAGTTTTATGTGTGAATCCAAACAGCTCTGAAGTGTCTGATGTGGAGAAAAACAGGACAAAACCAGAAGTTGTGCTGTTGTGACGTGAATCCAAAGCAAACTGAACTGATTTGCCCATGACTTTGCACACATTTTTTCCCCAATTCAGACAAGTTTTTAAAAAAATTGACAGTTTTTTTGGACAGTAATTCAAGTGAAATGTAAAATAATTTTGAGAGTTCAAAAACAATGCTTTAACTTGCATTCACATTTGTTATTTGTCCCATTTTAGTTCTGATGTGGACTTGGTTTGGTCTTGTTCTAGTTCTTGTTTAGTCGTGATCCAGTCAGAGTCGACACAAAAGTCTGTTGTTAATGCCTCGTAAAAGGTGCACATCGCCACATTCACGCTGCAGGTCCATATTCATCATATTTATCTTCAGGGGCGTAGCACAAAATTCTGGGCTCCAGGATCAAACGTTCTCATTCAGTCCCAATACATCATTTGTATACGATTTATTTATTCCAGCAAATGTGTTTTTTAGTCTTTGTTTTTTTTTATTCACTTAAAAACAATCACTTTTTTAAATACACCTAACAATAACTCACTAATTTATTGACTTTATACACATGTGTAGCTACTGGCTTATATCAAGATACAGTACTGTTTGTTTTTGCAATAACTATCCGACCAACTTCACAAAACGTATCATCACTAAAAGAAAATACACTGACTGCAAACTAAAATCAATAGTTTTATTTGTTAAAGACTTGGCTAAAATGTGAACATGGATTTTCCTCTTTCTTAAAGGGTGATGGGGCCCTCATGTCATGCATAATTGTATTTAGTTTCTCAAGGATAATTACAATGTATTTTTATTGCAACAAAAATATATTGGAAAAATCCCCCCAACGCCCCTGTTTAACTTTTGTCTCAAAGCAGGAAAAGTTGATTTATCTTCATCACACTTTACTTTTTGCACATTGTAGCTTCACTGCTGTTGTCTGGCGCTGTTTGAAGGTTTAATCTGTTTAATTCCTGTCTTTTCTCGTGTAAAAATGTGTGTCCTGTTAATGAAAAAATCAGTTCCAGGTCACAAATTTGGGGGAAAAAATCTGATTCGGCCTACTTGTCTCCATGGAGATGCTCTTGATTTGCAATGTGGGCAGGAATATTTTGAAACTGTATTTAAATAAAGAATACTGAACACCTGCCTTAAAATATTGTGTAACCTATTCTGCCTGCGGTCCACTTAAAACGCTCTATTCTGAACACTTTAGAATTATCGCATTATCGTAAAAACATGACAAAGGTTTAATACTATTCCGTTGTAACTTTGTTTTCTTTATAACTAATTTGGGACGAAAAAATTGCACAAACTCTCACTGTGAGAGCGGTGTTTTCCATTTTTCTCACAAATCCATGCACTTTGGAGCTTAAATTGTGCAATCACGTACCACAATGTATTCATTTGATTCTGAATACCACCAAATACAAAAGTTATACAGCACTCAAATTTAGTATTGTGTGTTTTTGGCACACTGCGTTTAAAGTCCAGATTATTATTAGATTACTGTCAGATTATTATCAGTCTTTTGGAGCCATAAGATTATTAAAATGATCTGTAAACAGCAAAACCATCTGACTTCTTTCTAATCATGATTACCAATATCAGATTTTGCGGTTTGCATGTCATTTAAATAATTTTAAAGGTTTAGAAATCAGATAATAATCAGATTTTGGTTCCAGTGAAAGTGCCCACTGTTGTTTTACTCAGAAGGTTCCACATTAATGTAATACTGACATGACAAAGTAAGCCGTTTCCAAGAGACATGCAGGTAATAAGATTAATTTGATATAATAAAAACACCACAAATTAAATAAATGAAAGATAAATAAGTTTACTGTCAAACTGTGGAACCTTCCAGGCAAAAAACATCTCAGCATCGTAAGTAATCAGCCGAACCAATCATATTTGTATTATTTTATGTTTGACTACAGAGTTTGGTTGTTACCTGCTCATTTGTTGTTCCTTACCTGCGTCAGTCTGTTTTAAATGATAGTTGCTTTAAATAACTGCTGCAATAGAATGGAAATAATTATGTTACCATATGTGAATTTCAAATATAAACTTGTAATATGACAATTTAGTTGCTCATTCTGCAAAAACTATTGGACCCAGCAGTTTACCGAGTGTTTCTAAGTTAAAAGTATTCAATATACCATCGATTTGTGTGAAAATGTAATAATAAGCAAGCGTAAAGTCCTTGTAATCTGTGTTTTGCTGCGTTGTCGCTCTGGGGATCTCGCTAACGCAATCACCGCGACGTGTTGTTAAGTGAAATGAAGTACCGTAATCTCTTTAGTTTAGAGACGGGTTCAGAAGTGCATTATGGGAATGAATCTTGTCAGCGAGACGTGAGCACAAGGACGAGTTAGCTGCTGACGCTAAAGCGGCTAACGTGGCTTTAGGTTAGCGCAGTGGGCATGCCGTTGGCTGATTTGAAACAAGTTCTGACGTTGCCATAGTAACCACACATGGGACAATCCTCATTTTGAGATTTGTCCGTTTTACTTTTGGAATACAAAGTGTTTTAGTGATAAGTACTTACACAAAGTCTGGACATGTTATGTATTTAAACTGTTTATCTATTAAAAAACAAACAAACAAACAAAAAAAAAAACAGCAGAGATGAATAAAGTCTGGGTTAAAGCTTGGGAACGTGTGTAAATTAGTAAATTCTCTGCATCTAAAGTAAGAGATAAAAGCAGCGCTCTGATTGGCTGCGATTGGGTGGTCCTCCCCAGTTTTACTTTGTCATCTGAAAAAAAAACAGGTTTAAAGCTGTGCACAGGACTGAAAATGAAAGTGTGTGAAGTTTAATGGGTTTGTGAGAGCGAGGTAGTAGTTAGATAGATTTACGCAGACAGTTACCGCAGTGTGAAAATCAGGTACTCAGGTAAGCTTTAAGATGTAAAATGGTAAATTCGATGATAATGAGCAAAAGTAAGTGCTTTGTTTCAGGTTGTTGGCGGCTGGCTAATGCTAGTTCATGCATTTGATCATGTTAATGGCACGACGATGCTAAAAAACGTTATCACTTGCTTACAGTTTTGACTTTAACCTAATTTCCTACTGTTCACGTGTTGTATTTTGGGATCGGTCAGTCATTTGGACACAAACTCTGTGCTCTTGAATGCTCTGAGGACTTGCCCAGTGCAGGAGGAGCTGGTTTAAAGGACACATATTCTGCTGCAGTGACGTTTTTGCATTTGAAACCATGTTCTAAAAATGTTCCGTCATCTTAAACACCTGAAGTAGCATTCAGTTGCATTTACGCTGTTTTGTGGAATATTTATTTGAAAATCGTCCTCCCTCCAAGCGTCAAACACACTTCCTGCTGAACTTCTGGGATTTATTTTCATACGTCATATGTCACTTATCAGAGAATCTTCCGATATTTTTAGTCCTTAAATCATGGCTAAACTCGTTCTGAGCATTTCTGCCTCTAAACACGATAACTGCTGCAGCAAAGCCACACAATGTCGTTTTGTGTCATTGTGCTAATTTCACTAGATTTTATATATTGCGCTGGTTCCATCTGCTGGCTGGATGCACTCAGTAAGTGTCATTTCATAGTGACTGACGACAGGTCATAGAATGAATAAGAAACCTTTTTTTTTTTTTTTTTTTGGAAACATGAGATGGCAAATTTAAAACACTCAAGCATGTTTAAAGGCTATTAACAATATGAAAAACGCTGAACATGCAGGCTAGCTAATGCTAAATGTCCCCAAAAGTTTGTTGTATGTTTTTGTGGCTTTTAAGGGTCAGTGACTCGCCTGCAGTAGATTACGACCAAAACCTTCTTCTTGAAGTATGGCCCCTTTTCATTTTCAGTCAGATACGTTATTTTTCCATCTAACAGCGAAGATGGGCTACAACATACTGTACAATGACGTCCTCAAACTGGCAACGACGACAAAAAAGTAACGCGACTGAAACTCATGAATAGCAGACAAAAGCATCTCCAACACTGTATTGACATTCCGTTCAATCGCACCACAGCTTTAACCTCATAAAGATAAACAACCAAGACGTTGTCCACTTTGAACCAATTATACTTTCAACAAGATCTCTCTATCCCCCTCTTTCATTCTTGCATCTTTGCTCGCAGGAATCCTTGACTCCTTGAAAGGCGTGAGTCCTCCAGCAGCAGAGACAGGAGAAGTGGTCACTGTGAACCACAAAAACACACTCTCGCTGCCTCTCCGTCCGTCTGCTGCCAAAACAGACGGAGGGAGAATGGTCTGGAGCCAGCGTTGTTTGGACGGTTGTCAAGAAACACATTCACAGTGGTACCTGGACGCTTTGCTGAGTCTTGAGTCTGACGCTCGCTGCATAAGAATAAAAACACAACAATAACACAGTCCGGGCCGTAGATTGAAACTGAGGATTTTCCTGATGGCATTTTATTTTGGTGCAGATCGACAATACAGAGCTTTGTGGTGAAAATGTACAGTTTTTAGTCCTGTTGGCTTTTCCATTGTTGGGCGGTCGCAGCTAAACATCTGCTCCAAAGTACAGAAAGAGAAAAGAAATGCACGAAATTACAGCTATGCAATTCATCTAATTTTAATCGTGATTCACTCATTTCAAATCGTCAATGATGTGCTCAGCTCTGAAGGCGAGACACTGCAGGCAAAACGCTGTTTTCCGCTGTGTTTTGTTTGTTAAAAACTTTCACCTGGAAACATCGCCCCATCAGCTCCTAAAGTCTTAATCTTGCATCTTGTATTCATAGATTTATGTCAAATTATATTCAAAATTTAAAATGAAAATACGCTGCTTGTTGAAGTCAAATGAAGAGGCGGGGCACATCAATTCTGCAGTTTTGAACAGGAAGTAAATGGATCTGTTTCTATTATTAAAGTGCATATGACAGGTTTTTATGATTTTTAAATTTTGACATTATTGAGTGTATTCATACCTGTTGTAAATATAAATTATAGTTTTACACCAATCAGGTCGCTGTTTGTGAAGAAAAGTTGAAAAATATGTTGAAAATTACAGAAAATAAACAAACTGATGACATCACACTGGGGATACACATAATTTACACAACATAAGCTACTTTTTTTGATCCTTTAAACATTGATTTAACAAAATAAACGTGTTTACATGTATTTTTCTTTGTTATTGGCAATTTCCTAGTGTGATGTCATCATTAACAACCAGGAAGTAAAATTAAAAACCTACAAAATAGCTAAAGTGGGTTAAAATTTGTAAAGATTTTAACAGAATTTGAAATATTTATCTCAACTGCATTTTAGATAAATGAGTCGCACAACCTGTCAGAGGCACCTTTAACCATTTTAGTTCATTAAGTACTTGAAAAAAGCACAATATGTCTCCTTTAAAGTACATTTTTATGTACATTATGTTTTATGTGCTACTTTTACTACATGAATCTGTACTTTTTCTTAACTACCAACATCGAGTACTTCTTCCACCATTTTTAATTTTAGTTTTTTGCTTTCCTTGTTTCTGAAGACAATGTACTGTATCTGTATCCAGCTTCATAACGTGCCGCTTTTGGCCCTTGCTCGCTCACTGTAAGTCATTGTGCATGTGAGCATTAGCCGAACTATAAATCTTTTAGATCTGCACCGGGAGCAATGAGATGCTAAAAAGCAGCCCCATCTTTTATTCAGTCCTAACACAAAGCCATTTCAGGTGTCACATGTTTTTCTCTTTTAACCTGCTGATGACAAGTACAATATTTATTTTTCCTTTCTGATTGGTCCGCCGGGCTATTTTCGAACACCTTCTACACTCGCGTCCCCATTTTTGTGACTTTGATGCTTCAATAAAATGTCAAATCTGAAGCGATAAAAATATCTTGTCTCACGGCTTCAAATGTGCTATTTCCAGTCCTTCGCATCTCACCTCGTCTTTTTGAAACGGCTTGAAATGCTCTTTTTGTTGGGCTGTTCGGCAAAGAAACATTTCCTAATACATTGTGCATCGCTAAACAGGGCCGCAGATGCTCAGAGATGTGCATTTTGTGGCGAATTACGTGCAAATAGATCCGTCCGAAAGGTTGAACGGTCACAATGCGGCAAGTGCTGGAGGACAAAATGAGGGGAATTGCTTTTTATTTGTTGTCAGCGTTGCGTCTTCCATCCGAGACATTCATTGACACAAAATTCCGTCTCTGCCCGTTGCTCAATCTCGATCACTTGGACAATGCTAATCAAATTGAACGTTCCATTACAAACGAATGATGAAGCCAACCCCCATTTTAAAATATGTAACATGTTTATTTCATGATATTTATGTAATCTATCTGTTCTCCACAACCAAAAACATTAAAAAAAATATGTTTAGTATCACTGGATGCTTACAAGAAGCAGAACATCAAAAATCTCAACTAAGTCAGTTAGCCTTTAGCTCAGGTGCTAGTTTTACATGATAATTATTATCTAACACAAAACACACTCAGGTTTACACATTCAACAATGACTTTTAACGACAAGTTGAGCTGAATGTGGTCATCGGGCTGGTATTAGCCCAAAACCTCTTGTTATTCATAATTTGCGTTTGTTGCGGGCTAATGCTAACTGCTAATGGTAAGGACTATGAAAAAAATAAAAATACAAAGGACTTGCTCCAGAGTTCTAAAATCTTCCCAGAATTGGCCGAGATGCTAAGTGATTGACAGCATGGAACTGTCAGTGCCCCTTTCATACTAGAAACCCTCTTCTGACTTTAAGTTTTATCTTTCTTAAGGTGTTTTAGTTTTGAGATTTGAACTTAACGTAGAAAAAGTGTTCTTTCTTTCCACGGCGCAGTTCTGTTGAGACCCGGTTAGCTTACCTGCCCCAAACTTTACCAAATTATATGTTCCTAAACCCAACCCTAACCTTCCCCTGAAAAAATTAACGTTTGCTAGCATAGCCACAAATGCAAAGTGGTGTTCATATGGTTTAAGCGGGTTGGGGAAAAAACTGATTCTGAGTGTGCTAGCTATGACTGCTAATTGTTAGCCTAAAGCTGAGTATCCACTCCACGATTTTGGCCGTCTGTGACATAAGATGTCTGGTCGTTGGAAGAATCATGAGTCATAGCTCAAAATCGTGGCTCGAATTTCGACTTAGAACCATCGTACAACCAGAGACGAGCTATGACTGATATCAAACATGTTTGATATTTTAGAATCTTGGCCTCAGAGTGAGCCTCCTGTCGCTGCATCTACGATCAATCTTTGTCAAAAATGTAAACACAAGCACCTCAAAGTAATGGCAGAGGAGCTCCACCGTGGAATGCGGTACTTAATCTTCTCATTTCTCTTTCACTTAGTAATTTTTACAAATGTGAAAACACCGCTAGCATGTTGCGCTAGCCTTCGCTAACAGGCACAGCTGTGTCTGTTAGTGCCAATTTTTTACCTTTAGCTTCATCTCTCTTAGTGTTTTAATAGTTTCAAGATTTGGTTTTAACATGTAGTAAAACAAAACAATCACACTCAAAGTCCCTACACTGTTTTAACCAAGCGATCATCATATGTAAACTACCATTTTTGCTTTTTCACCACTGTAAATACAAGAGTAAGCTAGCTGTGGCTGCTAACTGTTAGCCTAAAACATCTCTTTCTGCCCGTAACTCAAACGCAATCACTTGGCCAGTCCTAACAGGAGTTGCATCAAATTGAACGTTCCTACACATACAAATAGCAGTTATTAGTTTTACATGATAATTATTATCTACAGTAAAACACCAGATAGTTTTCACTCTCAACAATGGCTTTTTACATGTCTTAGATCTAAATGTGGTTGATGGCTAATTCTAATAGCTATAGAAAAAAATACAGGGGACTGCCTTGGAGTTACCAATTGATCGCTAACATGAACATTGAACACCACGTTTACTAATTTATATGTCTGCTGTTCATGAAATCAAACAATATTAATCATATAGTTACAAATTGTGCCTGTAAAATAAGTTATTTCGAGCTAAAGGTACGGAAGGGGCACAGCGTCCACTAGCCTAATTAGCCTCCACCTGGATCATCCATTCTGTCGCCAAGTTCAGCGGGTTCACTTCCTGGACACCGAGGTCACATGGTCTCCCGCCACGACGTGATTGGTTAAACCTATTCCCATATTAATAATGAAGCTTCTCGCTATCTCTCTTCCTCTTTCTTTATCCTTCCAAAAATACCTTTAAAACCAATTAGTGGAATTAATTTCACTTATAGCAAGTTAATTATTTTGTGACGGATTGAAGGAACAGAGGAGGTGAGGAAGAAAGGGATGATGATGAAGAGGACGGTGGAGGAGTCCCTGGGGGAGAGCTAAACTTAGGCCTAATCTTTTCAGTCTTTTGTTTCTCCGTAGCTCCGGCTTCTTTTTGGACTGCCATTCTTCCTATTTCAAGCTATTTTTACGCTATTTTTCCATCATTTCATTGCCTTTTTCTCAGTCACAGCTAGAAAAGGCAAAACGAATGGCAGATTATTTGCAACAACCTAAAAAAACAAAATGGCATGACCCAAGCGAGCGGTGTGAAATTGAGCTTTGGAGATACACTCACTCGAAAAACGACAATGTCTTTTTAAGTAGCTGTGTGTCCTGGATTTTTAAAAAAAGGACAAATTCATAAACAAAGTGTGAAATTGAACTAGAAAGTCAAACCAATTTGCTTGCACTGCTTGTAATGCGTAATATTTTACTATTTTCACATTGTTTTTACATGTTTTACGTCGATGGGAGAAACCATGCAGTCTCCAGTTTCATGGGTTTTAGTTTGTTTATTTAGTTATTTGACAGGGACATCGTGCAATAGCTTCCATGATTTTTTTCCTGTTTAGAAGGACTTTTTGAGCACGTTGCCCATTTTAAAGATAGAATCGTTTGAATTGGACGCTGTGACCTGTTGGGGTTGTACTCCCCTTTGTCATTGTTCACACTGGATGTTTATTATTTTATTTTGTAATGTCCAAATTTGCTCCCCACATGTGCTGTTGTTGCTCTTTTTACGATACTTTTTTGATGGCTGTAGAAAGTAGATTGTCTTTGTTGTTGCTAACCTGATAAAAAAAACAAAACAAGATTTTTTACTTTCAGTTTTAAGTCGTATCAAAATTCAAAGTCAGAGGTGCTGAAAAAATCCCACAAAATGGCAGGTTTTACAAAATATGAATGCACGCTGTATGTATGTCAAAGATTAGTAACAACATTAGCTTTGGTTATATTTTGCTAGTTTTTGTGTAGAAACAGGTTTTTGATTTTTCTCCCATGTTTGCAAACCATTTTTCTTCAGATTGAAAAGGACTTTTGGATGGAAGTCAAAACATCCTGATTTCTAAAAATCAATTTCTGTCCAGATTATGACCTTTGAACTCACCATACCTCCTTGATTTCAACCAGTGTGCCTTGAAAAAATTTTGAATTTGGATTCACACCTCAATTTAATGAAATAATTTACCATTTTAGAGTGTCCTGAACATTCTTCTGTACCAAAAAAGAAAGAAAAAAACGACAGAAACAGAAAAGAAGCAGTGGCATGGACATCATTTGCCACATTATATGCCAAATTTTCTTTTACTTAAAGGTCTGAGTTGGTAATAATTTAGTAGGTTATGTGCCGTGGTATCTTTTCAACAGAAACAGTGTGCCACGACTCCAAAAAGGTTGAAAAACATCGCCATACCTTATGTTACTCTGTCTTGACACGCAGCTTACAGGTCCAAATCCAAAACCTGCCCACCAATGCTAATAATACAAAAGCGTCGCTCAAAAGCACTCGTTTTGGACCGAAATAGATCAGAGGAAGTTGAATTTGTCTGACTTTTAAAACTAAAATCTTGCGTCATTCCACAAAAAAGACTGCACAAGTTTAGGGAACCGATCCCACAACCTTCTATCCCTCCACTAAACCAGACTGACACAAATAATCGGGGTCAAAACACTCGTGATACCGGAGTGTGTTTCTTGAAGAGCAGAAATAGCTCAAATAGAACGACCATTATGCCATAAAAATGACTTACACCGTGACTCAGCCTCCGCTCGTGGAAATACAGCTCACTCTTTTATGTGCTTTTTGTCTTTCAGTGAATCAATTCCCGTGGTTCGGTTTCATTCTGTGTATTATCTGCTCCCGTCCGACCATAGCTGACAGCGTTCACAAAGTCAATCGTTTTAGGAGGTTTTTTCCGCGAACTCTTCCCGGAGCAAAGTCTGGGAACTCTTCCAGGTTGAAATGCCACATGGCCCTCAGTATTCCAGACGTTTTTTTGTGTGTAAATGTTGGATTCCCGCTTGAGTGGCTCTTGCTCGCTGTGTTCGAGTGCTCGAGCAGAGGAATGCCGCTGGCGAAGGCTAAGGCGCAGAGTCTGTTTTATCAATTTGCTTTTGCGGAATGGAAATGGAACAAGCTCGGAGCCTCGGAGTTTTAAAATTGAGCAACACCTTTGAGATGTTTTGCTTTTCTGTTGCCGTTTGGATTCAGTCAAAATGCAGAAAACAGACTGGACCAGGATGTTGGGATTATTGTGGAGTTGAAATGTTGTCAAACATGTGACCGAATGAAAACACAAACATGTGCACAGCAGTAATACAAATGCAAATATGTGACCAATTGTAAGCAGAAACATCTGACCAGCAGTAAACGCAAACATGTGACAGACAGTAAACCCAAGCATGTGACCAATAGTAAGCACTATCACGTGATCGACATTAAGCACAAACATGTGACGGACAGTAAACATAAACATGGGGACAACAGTAAACACAAACATGTGACCGACAATAAATACAAACATGCGACCGCCAGTAAACATAAACATGGGGTCAACAGTAAAGACAAACATGTGACCGTCAGTAAACGCAAACATGTGACCCCAACAGTAAATGCAAACATGTGACCGACAGTAAACCCAAACATGTGACCAACAGTAAGCACAAACATGTGACAGACTGTAAACATAAACATGGGGTCAACAGTAAAGACAAACATGTGACCGACAGTAAACGCAAACATGTGACCCCGACAGTAAACGCAAACATGTGACCCCGACAGTAAATGCAAACATGTGACCCCGACAGTAAACACAAACATGTGTCCGTCAGTAAACCCAAACATGTGACCAACAGTAAACGAAACATGTGACCGACAGTAAACATAACATGGGGACAACAGTAAACACAAACATGTGACCGACAGTAAACGCAAACATGTGACCGACAGTAAATGCAAACATGTGACCCCGACAGTAAATGCAAACATCTGACCCCGACAGTAAATGCAAACATGTGACCCCGACAGTAAACACAAACATGTGACCGTCAGTAAACCCAAACATGTGACCGACAGTAAGCACAAACATGTGACGGACTGTAAACATAAACATGTGGACAACAGTAAACACAAACATGCGACCGACAGTAAACATAAACATGGGGTCAACAGTAAAGACAAACATGTGACCAACAGTAAACGCAAACATGTAACTGACAGTAAAGACAAACATTTGAGCAACAGTAAATACAAACATGTGACCGACAGTAAACACAAACGCAAAGAGATCAGACTTTTACTGGACCATATCTCCCCCGTTTCTTTCTTGTAGTACCTTTTACAAATGCCAATCACTGCTAGCCTGTAGCGTTAGCCTCAGCTACAGGTATAACTACATGTCCTTTCACCGCACAGAGCCAAGAGCGTGATATTCGCTCAGACAAACTTTGGTCTTAAACATAGCTGATCGTGTGAATCATCGCACAGTGTGAGTGTTTGCTGTCTTATGACTTTAAATTCTTCATGTCTCAGAGTGTGACGTCATAAATATTTAAAAGCATGCACACGCAGTGAACACCAGGCTTTAAGGATTAATCCAGAAAGGAACAAGCCAAATAGAATGTAATAGGACTGTCTTGAATTAACCAAAACTCAGTCCATACTAAACCATAACTAGCCAGAGCCATTCAAATCGACACAAAAACAGGGCCAAACCAGATCCAAACCAGGTCCAAACTAGCTCTTGACTCATCTAAACTTCCAAATCAACTCAAACAGCCCTGAGTCTAAATGTTTACTGTGCATTCTTTGGTTATGACAGAGGAATGCAGGACAGGGCCAGTCACAAACTGCACACTTCTCAGAACACGAGGCTCGGACGGTAAATCTACAGTCATTTGTTTGGTGAAACCTGTGAAGCGTTCGCGTGCAGTCAGTGTAAGTCATAATGTGTTACTTTTCTGAGTAAAACAGAGAAATGTACACCTCCAGGCAGGGGGTCTCCAACACTCACTGAGAGACATTGTTTTACTGTTAGGACTAACTTTAGAGGAATGGGACATGTGATTGTGGCTGTTAAATGTTTCTATAGACAGTTACACAAGCAAAACCTAACTTAAACTACATTAAATTAACCACTGAGACGGATCCTAAACTTAAACCATAATTACTTCTTACCTAATCTTTGCCTAAACCTAACTTTAACCAAAAGTAACCCATAACTTAAAGGGGCTGTACCTGATTACTATATCGACTGTCACTAATGATTATTGTGGACAAATTGACAAGTCTGCGATGATTTTTAACGATTAATCAATTATTTGTATTGTATATTTAAACTTTTAAATACACTATCAGCCAAATAAAGGTTTAAATATGGTGACTGAAGGCTTCTAAATAGAGAATATTCATGAATAAAATGATAATCTAGTTTTTTTTACATTTTCATGTGTTAATGTCACTGTCTTTGTCATGAAAAGTCTTTTGACATGTGTTTTAGAGTCTGTATAATTTCCTTAACGTTGACAGTTTTTATGGTTGTGTTGTTGTTTTGTATGTTGTTTTGTATGTTTTTTTTTTTATAGTTGACTAGACATAATTAGTCGATGAATTGTTGCAGCCCTATTATTGTTCAATATATGAGAGCTGTATTTTGGGCCTCAATATTGATCGTGTGAACATTTTCTTAGCAATAGTGCAGAAATCATTGTTCTTCTGTAATACAATAATATTTGAACTGTAGAAGGTGGAATGAGTAAAGTTTATGACTTACTTCGATACTAATTAAATACTGAAGTGTTTTATTCTGCTATTTATTCGTTGCAATGCATGTTTTTGACATATTGTTTGTGTAGAGAATGGTTAACTGGGATAATCCTGTTTCAAGATTACTGTGAAAAATTATTGTTAACGATGATATTTGTCTGTAGCAATATGTCATACATCAAAATTTGCCATCGTGACAGGCCTATTGATGAGTTTAGAAGCACTTTTAGAAGCTTCCAAACATTAGCATGCTAACGACACACTTCCTGCTTCTCGTAGAATAAAACGCTCTATAAATAGAAAGTGCTGTGATCTCATTTTCACCAGAATTGATGCTTTTACAATATATCTGTGCCGGAGCAACATGTGTTTTACTTTATTACATGCAAAACAATCGGGAACATGGACTCGTTCTGTGTTTCACGTTTCAAAACAGTAAAAATCAGGTACAGCCCCTTTAAGATTGAACCGTCGATGATCTAATATTGAATCATTTACCTCGTGGGACTTTGTTTCTGACCCCCACAACGGCAAAGAAAACCATGACGTTAACAGATTTTAATCCTCACAACATTTCATTTGCCAGATCTAGTTAAAAACCACATCAGTAATGAGCTCAGTGCACCGTAAAAACATGAAAACAACCACACAAACAAACAAAATGTGATGAATTCCCGCCATTAAAATCTAGGACTAAACCGGAATTAAAGCTAGAACTGGCCAGGACTAAACTAAGACTAAACCGAACCAAATTAAGTCTGTGCCAAGACTAAATTTGGATCAAACCAGGACCAAATGTGTAAAGTGAAAACGCGCCTTGGTCGGAGAATAAACCTTGTTGACTCTTGTTTAGTCCAAAGTTCTGATTTAGTTCTAATTTAATCTTGATTTCGATTGCTATTAGTACATTTTATGATATGGTTGAATGTTTTAAATCTATTTATGTTGATTTTAGATCATAGTCTGGCAGGACTTCCTTCGATCTCTACAAGGAAAGCACTATATTTATCCAAAGTAGCCACGTATACGTCTAGATTTAGTATGAATCATCTGTATCCATATGTTTGCAATTGAACACTTGTAAAACCTCCTTTCCATTGCACTGGAGCAGCACTTACTGTAAATGACAGTGTGCTGTGTTATCTCTGACAGCGTAGTCACATGTGTGCTCTTATTTTTCCCTCATGTTACACATTTTATCGTCTAAGTGCAAGCACATGGTTCAGGGGAGGTTACTTTGGAATTATTCTCTGCCAACAGTAGAAGTGAACCTCAATTAAAACCGCCATCCAGCGCCAAAGGAAATAGGAATAGGAAACAGTCTGTAGCGTTAACTGACTGTAGGAAATCGAAGCACCCAGAGAACACAGGGAGAACGTGCAAGACTCTACGTGAAGTCTATATGACAGGTTCGACAACACATTTCACTAAAACGCAGGGAACATGATTATATTTAAGATTTTACTCAATATTTTGCCTATTTGTCACCAGTTTGAGCAGTTTTTGTAAATATGACAAATAATTCCATAACAATAACAGCAACCATTTTGAAAACAAGGGCCAAATCCACAAAAATGACACAGTAGTTATGATTTGACAAATAATACATGACAGCACCTTTATTGTGTCAAATGATGGTTTAAACTGTCAGAAAAATGTGTCAGTTGAGGACATATATTCTGCTACAGTGACTTTTTTTTTTTTTTAGCTTTTAACCATGTTCTAACAAAACAACTCCCTCAATCCGTGCTGTTTTTTCAGATCATATTCATCATTGTTCTTAGCATTTCTGCTTCTAAACACGATAACTGCTACTGCTAGGCTAATCGTGTTTCTTAAAGTGCTAACATAACTAAATTGTGCAGCACTAGGCGCCATCTGCTGGCTGGATGCATTCAGTAAGTGTCCTTGCACACAGCAGAGAAATCCTTTCATTTAGTCCATAATTAAAAAAAAAAGTTTCAAAACATGAGATGGCAAATTTAAGGCACTTAAGAGCATGCTTAGAGGCTAACGGCAATATGAAAAATTTAAAATACATTTCCTTTAAAGGCCCTGTACCTGATTTTTATGTACTTTTGTTAAGATAAATTCTCTTCACAACACACATTGTTTGTTAGAAGCAACTTCATAGAAAGACATTGGATTTATAATGTAAAATCTGCGCATATTATACACACACTTTTTAAGGAAAAAACTAGTTCAGAAGCGTTTTCCAGGGTCACCTCTTTTTAACCAATCAGGTACATTGTACACTATGAATCATGGGAAAATAACTGCTTGACACTATCCCAGACTGTGATTCTCTGTCATGGTGCAGTTTCAAAAGTACCTAAAAAGCTAATTGTAACAAGAGAAACTACATGGAAACAACTGTATAAAACTATTCCAGACAGTCGTTTGAGTCATGGGGCAATATTGAGTGAAAGGAAGGACTATGTGGGCGGAGCTAACGGTTCAAACAAAAACATGTTCCTGTCTTATGGTTCAAAATCAGGTACAAGCCCTTTAACTGTTTTTATTTTCAACGGTATGTCACTTTTTGATGACATCACAGAGGAATTAAGTGGGTAAGGCTATAAGTTAGGGTTAGGGATAGGTATCATTCTTAATAAATTATTTGTTCATTATGGAATTAGTCTTTGTTTGTGATTTATTAAGGCCGTTAAACATGTATCTATGTTTGGACTAAGCTATAGGTAGGTTTTTTTATTGCGTGTGTTTGATGAGCTTTCCACAAAATCTTCCGCGTTGTCAATAGTCAGTACTTCATCCCACAGCCGCTCGTTCCTAATGAACCAAAATGTCCGCCGCCGTCGCAGCGCTGCCGCAGTTTCCAGGCCGGCCCAGCGAGCGGACCCCAGAGGCAGAGAAACTGGGCGAGGGACTGGATCAGAGGGCCGGATTTAAATGGAGCTCATTAGCAGTGGACGCCGCGAGAGGTCCCAGTGCGGCTGAAGACTGTGGACCGGAGGACATGTACACCAGCGGAGAGGTTTGACTGCATCAGACACCAGCGGGGAGAGACGAGGAACACTGTCTTTACGTGTAATCGTGCTTGGAAGTGTCGCAGCAGGAGGATTTGGGGAGTTGAAGTTTGTCTCCAGGTTTGAAAGACGTTGGATGGTTATCTACTGTTGCATAATCATCAAAATCCGTGACTAAATCTGCTTCAATGGTGGAAGAAGTAGTCATTTGTGTTAAGTAAAAGTACAAATCCAGGGCAAAAATAACTCTAGTAAAAGTCTCACATTAAAAATTCGACTTCAGGCTAGGTTTGTAAATGAGGCGTTTTCCCCCAAAGAGGATGTTTTAAAGGCAGTTCTTTGTGACAAAAATGAGACCACTGTGCACGGTCTACATCTAAGAGTGAAGTATTTCATGTCTCGTCAACCCAGAAGTATGAGCCACAAGCAGAGCTCTGATTGGCTGTGCTTCGGGCGGTCTGCACGAGTTTCACTTTGTTGTTTGGAAAAAAGCTGTTCTAAAGCTAAAACATAAATGCTTGTGGATATTGGAAGAGCTAGCAAGTAGTTCAACCCATTTTAATATGTAATTCTAGTTTTGATGAGTGAAAAGTAGGAACCCCAGCTGCTAGGAAACGTTTTCATGGGTCCCTTTCAAAATGTACTTTGGAGTAAAAAAGTATTTCCCATAGTTTTTTGCCTCAGTAACTCTTTAGCCAAAAAAAACACTTAAAAACCTATTGTTATTTAAAGCTTGGGTAGCCAATTTTCACACAGCAAAACAGGAAGAAGGGATTAAAATCTGTCAAAGTAGTTCCCTCTCACAAACCCTTGTGACATCGTTAATATCCACAAACAGACATGTTCAGGTGCAAATCTCCGTTTTAGAGCCTGCAAAGTGAAACTCGGGCAGTCGGCCCCAAGCACAGCCGATCAGAGCGCTGCTCTCAGCTATTACTTCTGAGACATAAAATACTATATTAGATCCTGACAGCACGCAGTGGTCTCAATTTGTTACAAAGTTCTGCTTTTACAACTCACTCTTTGGAGGAAAATACAAAATGTACAACATTGGAGAACATTTGCATACTCCAGCTTTAACAATAAAAAAATAATACACAAAATGAATCCACAAAAGAATAAATAAAAGCATGTTTGTGTGGGGGTTTTTCTGCTGAAAAACAGAGAAAAACCGAGAATCCACAAAGCACTACAGTCTGTCCTCAACACTGTTTTGAGTTTAAACCATGTGTTACTCCAGTGATGGAGATGATTGATGGATACCTGTGGAGAGCACTTTTGGCCACAGCAAAGATAGCAATAACAAAAAAATGGACGACTGGGACGGAGCCGACTGTCAAGGACTGGACTGAAACAACTGTGGACTTAAATATGGATCATTTTACCAGAACTGGAACAGATGGGACAAATGGAGTTCATTTATTATTTGTTTATTATTTGGGCTACTCTTCGTCTCCTCGTGTTGCTCAGTTTGTTCCGTTTGATTGTAGTTCTAAAACGAAAAAAGAAAAACACATAAAAAGCTGATAATTCATTCAAATTAGAGTCCAGTGGTGCTGCAAGATTAATCGCAGTCAGCAAATTGCAAAAGCTGCAATTTTTGATCAAGTAAAATTTCTTCCAAAAACAATTCTGGATAAAAAACTCAAATCAATACTTTGCTTGTCAGTTCAGATTTCGGTTTTTGGTCATTCCCTCTATACTTTGAACAGAAACCAATTATTAAAACGTGCAAATCTGACCGCGAAGGCAATACGTGTCAGAAAAACAACACAATTAGATATTTCTCCCAGTCCGTTCAGCTCTGGTTTCCATCTAACGCTGCCGTTTAGCCGACAGTGTAAATGCGGTAGATTCTTTGGGCTCGTCTGCTCGTCCCTTCCCCCCGCGAGTCTACCCACTCAACATATGTCCTCCCTGCACCAGCTCTGCTCCCGTCCAGCGCTCATATATTCTGTCACGTCACTGAAGCTGTAAACAAATGTCCCCGGTGTGTTCGTTTGTGCGCCGCTCGAGCTGTGGTTTCACTCCCTTTAACGGTAAAACGTACAGAGGCTGTGCAGGCGACCTCACAGCGCTCCGAATGTTAGCAGCGAGTGGCAAAAACGTGGTCAGTGGGCTCTCTGCACAGAATTTCAGTTGGCTCTTTTTTTTAATGGTGAGCTCATTGCACGACAGAGTAGTTCTGTTCAATACTCTTAGTATTTTTTTGTTTGTTTTATTGCAGAGTTACACTAAAATTGGTAAATACTTGAGGTCCATGCTAACGCTAAGCCTAATTTTGCAGCATATTAAAGAAACAAATAAAAACAAATTTTAAAAACTCAAGTATTCTACATTAAAAAACAGTCAGGTAGTCTTTAATTTAAATTTTAATTGGTTGTTTCTTTATATTTTACGTTTTAATAAAAGTTAGCATTAGCTGAGAGAAACTGTTAGCTTAGCCAAATGCAGCTGTGCACAGATCCTATGTTGACTAATGAAATGTTCTTCCGTAAAAGCTCAAAACACATCTAAAATGTGAAAAGGCTGCTAAAGATTGATAACAAATGTAAAATTCTACGATTCTGCTAAATATTTAGTTTGTGCCTCACATCTAAAATAGAAAATCAAGAAAAAAATGTAGAAAAACAGTTCACATTGATCATTTATTTACCACTGACACAGACTTGGGGATCACACACAGTTGGACTCATTACTTTTCTCTCTTTAAATAACATGTTTCTGAGTCCAAGTGTTGAGGAAATTAATTGTTGTGTGTCAGTTGAAGTGTCCTTTATCTCCAACAAACAAGCTAGTTTTGCTCTGCACAGTCAGAGCAACAGCATGAGAAACTACTTTCAGTTCATATTTTACCGTATAAAGTTAATATGTGTGAAACAAAAGCTCTACAAATAAGTACAAAAATAAAATAAAAATAGTAATGTGTTTATCAGTTAAAAAATAAATAAATAAATACAGTTCTAACAGTTCTAGTTTCAGTAACTTTGACCAAAAAAGCACAATTCTATGTCTAGATCCCTGCATTTTCAAAACCTTGTGAAAAACTTTTGAATTTATTACAGAACATTTCTTAACTGCTTTAATGCCTTTACTGAAGATTCTCAATCTGATTCTTCAACTTTCACTTGACTATTTTTGGCCCTTTTATCTGTACTTTTACTTAATTAAGCAACAATCTTGAGCCAAATATTTTAAAATTATAACATTTTAATTGAGATTCTGTCATTTTGGGTCTTATTAAATGCAGAAATCAGACTTTGGAGGCAGAAATGTGACTGTTTCTGTGTCAATCTGGACTATTTTACATTTAAAATTGAACATTCGTACCCTCAGCACTAGCGTTTGCCCTTTGTTGCCCACTCCAGTGCTTTCTGATGTATTTATAAGTGCCAAACACACACTCTCGCACACACAAACAGGCAGTGGCTTTTCCAGACCAGAGCCGGCAGCATCTTCAAAGGCGCGTTTGATTTTCGCTCCCTCGCCGGGCCCCGCTCGTCCCCGGGAGGGCGGGGCCAAAAAGATCAGGCACAACTGTAAGCTTAGCGTCAATAAAGCAAGTTAAAACCTATTAGCCACTTAGCATTAGCCGCTCAGACGTTATCGTAGCATGGAATTTGTCACGCTCCCACTCGACTTTTCCCGGATTTGCGGAATACGGCGTTAATCGTGTGTTAATGCAGATTTAAAGCGAGCGGAGTAGGTTATAAAGCGTCCGTGTGCAGAATTACACGTACACATCTTTATATTTTCAATTATGAGGCTTTTACGAGAGCTTATAGGCTTAACAATAAACTTTCACTGCGCTTATGGTTCTGAGGTTTAAAGGGGTTCATAACTTGTGTTTTTTATTGATTTGTTTTTTTGTTTGAGCGTCAGTTGAATTTAAAAGAAGCAGTGAGATGAAGTTTAGATTTGATATCCAAAATTTAAAAAAAGTATTGAGCCTATTGTGTAAAGTAGAAATGTTACAAAAAGTGCAGATTATAAATTAAACACAATAAATTTAAATAAAATACAATAAATAAGTTAAAAAATAAAATAAGTATATTAAAATTAAATATATTAAGAATAATACATAAAATCCCAGCAAATTAAAGAAAATCTAAATAGTAAGTAAAATAACATCAAATAAAAGTAAATAAAATAAAAACATAAAAGTAAAGTAAATAAAATAAAAACAAATAACATAAAATAAAGAAAATAAAAGCAAAAATATAGCCGCAAGCGGCAATGATCGCCCTCGCCAGCGCCACGCGCCTCAACGCCAGAGGGCGCTTACGCGCCCCAATTTCCCTCCTCATAAAATACCTGCTACCGAATCCAGATTACCAAGGCCTCCTACTTCTCATATTTCACAGAAAATGTGTAAAAATTGGTCAAGGTTTAGGCTGCGCTTTCAAGACAAAGACTGTAATACTTGTGCTAAAATCCTGGATAACTTTAGATGGCCCACTCTCAAGATCATTTTCACCAAATTTCAGGTTGATCGGGCTCACGCCCGAGGAGGAGTTCATTAAATTACAAAGTTTCATTGGAGTGATTTTTGCATTTTCCCCATAGGAATAACATGGGATTTTTCCGTCATTTTTACAAGTTTGGACAATATTTATGCGCCAAGACGGAGACCATAATACCTATCCAAATAATGTGGATAACTTTTTGATGTCCCACTCCTCAGGATGATTATCACCAAGTTTCAGTTGATCGGGCTTCACTGAGGAGGAGTTCGTTAAAGTACAAAGTTTAATTTGAGAGATTTAGAGATTTTCCCATAGGAATAACATGGGGTTTTTCTGTCTTTTCTAAAATATTGGAAATTAGCGGCTTTGCCGCACAGAGACCGTAATACTTATCCCAACGATTTGGATAACTTTTAGTGCCCCACTCCTCAGAAAGATGTTCACCAAATTTGAGGTTAGTCGGGCTTACGCCAAGGAGGAGTTCGTTAAAATGCATAGGAAAAAATATGCAAATTTGGGACATTTGTCGATTTTCCCATAGGAATAACATGGGGTGTTTTGGTCATTGGTACGGCTTCGCCGTACAAAATATGACATGGGTCTCATTGGCTTTTTGATCGGTAGGCCAAAATGAAATTTTGTGCAAAATTTCAAAAATTCTAAAAACTAAATTTTTTGCTCCCATATAAAAGTTTGCTTTAATCTGTAGGCGCTAGCGCGAATTTAATTCTTTCACCTCTAGTAGGTTTCAGGCAGGAGTTTAACAACTGATTCAAATTTGATGCAATTAGGACTTTATATGTGGAAATGGGAGCAAAATTAAAAATTAGAAAATTTCAGGAATTCTGGGCAAATTTGCAAAGCTTCACTGCAGAGACCGTAAATGTAGCTTCCTGATTTGGATAACTTTTAATGCCACACTCCTCAACTTCATTTTCACCAAATTTCAGCTTGTTCGGGCAAACGCTTTAGGAGGAGTTAGTAAAAATGAAGTTTAAAAAAAACGCTGAATCAGGTTTAGCGAATTTTGATCCAATATGGCTGACAATTGGTTGGGCGGACGGCGTTGCCGTAATTATATTTTTTGCTTCTCTTGTCACTATCTACCTCTCTGCCAAATTATATGATTCTACGATAAAATTGGGCACTTTCCTATCCCGTAATGCATTTTTTGTACACTTGGGGCGCTGACGTGCCATATTTTAGAATTCTGAAATCGGAAATAGCCAGAATGTAGAGAGGCACGATTTTAGAGGTGTGCAATTTTCCTGAGACTTCGTCAATGTTCACTGGGTGAAAAATAGGGGGTTGGTCCCAAGAAGAAGAAAGAAGAAAGAAGAAGAAGAATAATATTCGATAAAACAATGTTCCCCTTTTTTTAGTTCACAAACTATACATTTTCTGAAAGCGCTTCCACGCTTTGGTATGGGTCCCTGGTCACTGGGAGACACTTTAGAGATTTTTTAGTGGGCTCCGCCCACTTTCTGTTATTGGCCCTATTTACAATAGTAATGTTCCATTTTTACATTACATTGTTATATGCACGAACGCATGCATGAGTTGGGGAACGACATTGGGCGACTCAGCGCATTTAAAGATGGGGATTGACGACCGGCACGTCAGCTCATCCCCACGCAAAGCGCTGCTTAGTGCGCACTTCGCAAGATTTCGCACGGCTTCGCCCGCTTACAGCAATAATGTTCAATTTTCCTACTACTTTAATTGGTATGCACGAACGTGCATGAGTTGGGGAATGCGTTAGTGAGTGTTTGAAGCGGGCGAGCGCTTCGCTGATTTCGTGCAAGATTGTAAGATTTTCGGCAGCTCGTGCTTCGCACGGCACTGCGAAACTAATAGGCCTCTCGCCAGCTTGTGGCGCTCGGGCCTAATAAAATAATTAAAAGTAAAGTAAATACAATAAATTAAAAGCAAATGAAAGTAAATAAAATAAAAGAAAAGTAAATAATCAGAGGGATTTCTTTTCATCTTTCAAACCCTTACACTGTTCTTGTTTCCGTTTTGTCTGAACACATGTATTGACTTGTGTTCTGGCCTTTTTCCCATGGTCCTCGTTGGTGGGGGACGTTTGCGTCATAAAGTGTCCCTCGGAGACTGCGGCCTCAGACTCTGGACACACGTTACACCTTCATTAGTGTTTACTGCTCTTTTCAATTAACCACCACCTTAGTCCCAACTCTGCCTCTCCCTCTGCGACAAACACACCAGTGAGTTTACGCGATATGCACAAACAGCACCTGTATTTGTATTCATGATAAAGAGGGGAAAAAAAGTTTACTAAAATGTTTGGTAACACTTTATAATAACTACACTTATTCCTGCCTTTATTCACCTTATTCTTATCACTTTTGTTGTAAACGCACTTCCGTTTGACGAGAACTCTGTTAATGACGAACGAGGGAAAAGTCTCGCCACTAAAATGTTACATAAAGTAGATTGATTTGTGTAAAATGTTTAATGAGCACGAGCAACAACAAGTCAACAACGCATCGATTTCCTGAGGTCTGAAAACGTCTTTTTAGTCCATGTAGAACTTATTTTCTGTTGAGCTCTTCTGCTCCGTGTAAACTACAACGGAAACAAGATGGCGGTGCGTACAGCAACTTACGGAATAAGGTGAATAAAGCATGAACAAAGACTTCTTTCATAGTGAGCAAATAGAATGATTCAGGCTTAGTAACTGTTTAACTAATATTCTAACCCTATAACCTTAATTAAGTGTTACCAATCCTGAAATTAGTCAATTTTATGTTCATTATGAATTAAGTCTTTGTTAAGGCTTAATTAAGATAAATTAAGGTGTAGGTATCACACAGTGGAACCATATGTTGTCTTTATTGGACACATATTTGCATTGTGCACATCAGGGCTATTCAATGTAAGGCCCGCGGGTCAGATCAGGCCCTCTAAATGATCTGGTCTGGCCCGCTGCACATCTTTAAAATTCAAAAGGTACATTATCTCTCGTTTACTGGTTCATTTCTGGTTTAGCCCTTGTTTAATTCTGTTTAAGACCTGGTTTGGGCAGTAGTTTAATTCTGACATAGTCCTGGCTCAGACCCAGTTGGTAATAGTCTAGTCCTGTCCAGTTTAATCCTGGTTCAGTCCTGGATTGGCAATTTTGCAGAGCAACATTGTTAACGCTGTTTATATGTTATTCTTCATACAAATCAAAATGCTCAGTTGTTAAATTATTGAATCATATTTAAACCGATTGGGGATGTTTTGTGTCAAAAGCCGTGACCTTCAGAATAATGTGGCCCTCAGGGAAATTTTGTGTAACCCTGGTGTCCGTTATTGGCTTAATTTATTTCAAAATTTCACTTTTAATTTCACTCAAAATCAAGACATTGCAAGTAACTGTCTAATGTAAATGTCATGGGTTTCAGAGAGATACAAATCAGGACTGTTATAGAAATTAACAATTCAAAATCTTTTGAACAGTAAAAGTCCTCAACATGGCGCCCCAGTAGAGCAAAAACTGGTACCACTTTATAATAACTACATCTTATCTTGCCTTAATAAAGCATTAACAAAGACTTTATTAATAATGAAGATATAGTTTATAAACATGATTCAGATAGCAACATAATTAAAGTTAAGGTTAGAGTTAGAGTTAGAAATTAGGGTTAGAATATTTGTTAAATATTTACTAAGCCTGAATTATTCTTAATAAACTGTTTGTTGATAATGAATTAAGTCTTTGTTCATGCTTTATTAAGTCATGAATAAGTGTAGTTATTATAAAGTGTTACCCAAAAACTTTTATCTAAAACCCACGAAAACACATAGTTACATTGAGTTATCCCGCGCCGCCATAGCCATGACTCACGGTTAAACTGGGCACTTCCACAGCACAAACAACATTACGCCGCGCTTAAAAGCTCCAGAAAGTGAATTTAGCATAACGTGTCTCCTTTAAGCCGGCCCTGACAGCGCGCACAGCCGCCTCCTTTGAGCGCCGGGCCATTATTGAACATGCTTGTGTTTGATGGCTCCCTGATGAGCTGTAGACCGAACCACACGGCTCCTCGGAGATCACACACACACCGTGCACTATCTGGACCGCAGGAAAAGGCACGTATCGACTCCGCAGTAAAACGCCATCACCTTGACTGCCTCTTCCTCTGCGCCGTTTTATCACCGAAGGCGTAATAGTGGGTGAATTGTAGGTTAAAGTTTCTGTGCTAAAATCGGAGGATGTTTCTTCGCGGAGAGTTTTACTTTACTTACTTTTTACGGCCTCGGCACTATCTGTTTCAAGGCGTGATTTCAGATTTGCTGTATTTTTTATTTTTCTCCGAGGATAGACATTTCAGCTTTAAAGTTACCGTTGCGATTCGGCAGTACTTTTTATTTTGGTGCCACAAAAACACCTGCACTATGGTGTTAATGTGTACCCAACGTGAGGTCAATTTTCTGCTTTGCCGCTTAAAATGACTTGCCAAATAAAGTTTTTCTTCCTCCAAAACTCGGTGCAGAAAAATGTCTTCTGTAAAGTACACACAGTTTTAGGATTAAGTTGTGTTTCTTTGCATTTTTAACCATAAATGTCAAATGTCCTGTGGTGTGACAGTGACTTTTACTTGAAAAATAGATTGATTTATTCATTTGTGAAGTTAATAAAGTGTTGTATGAAGATAAGTACATTCTTTACTAAAATGCCAAGTTCATTTCTACTTGTAATCTAAAAAAAGATGTAAGAAGTCTAATGCTGTAATCCATAGTGTGTCCTGTGTGTGACATGAAAAATCACATATTTAAAAACACAATTACACAAAATCCAGAAAGAGCTCATGTGTCATTTATGCTCCAGAACAAACTCAAGGGTTCTGGGTTTAAAACAGTCAAAAGAAAAAAATATTTTGTAAAAATCCTACTTGTCAGAAAAAAAAATGAACATGAATCAATTTAACAGCTGTATTTCCAAAGAAAAAACAGTTCTAATTATTGAAAATATAACTCTTTAGGATGGGACGGCTACATAATTATTCAACTAACGCTGTAGACCAGGCATGTCCAAACTCAGGCCCGGGGGCCAAATGCGGCCTTCAGACCAGTTTTTCTTGGCCCTTAGGCTTCCTGGTGACTGTCCTGAAAAGTACTTTTTACAGCACATTTCAGATTTTCTACAATTCCAACCTAAATAACTAACATTTTGGTGCAATACAGACCTGATATTAAGGCACTGAGACTGAATGTAGATGTGGCGGCGCTTAAAACATCAGATAAATGCAGCTTTTTTTTTTACGTTTCACGATTGATTTGTGGCCCTCCGCTTGGTCTATATTTCAATATGTGGCCCTCGATGGAAAAAGTTTGGACAACCCTGCTGTAGACGATTCAATAATATATGATCTGGCAAAATCTGTAGTGAATGTGACAGCTGACATCACACTGCACATGTTAATTTTTATTTATTAAGTGTCCTTTTATTGTGACCAGGGTAAGGTAACATTAATGCTGTCTGATCAGCATCTTGATATGCCACACATGTGAGGTGGGATGGATTATCTCAGTAAAAAAGTGCGCACTAACACAGATTTAGACATTGTGAACAATGATTGAGGGAAATTGGTCTTTTTGTGTAAATAGACAATGTTTCATATCTGTGAGTTCAGTTCATGAGAAATGGGAGCAAAAACAAAAGTGTTGTGTTTATATTTTTGTTTAGTTTATCTTATACTTGTCTCATACTTGAGTAAAAGCTTTGGTTCCTCTTCCCACTGTGAGTGAAAAGCTTTGTCAAATGTATGAAATGTTCAATAGACACAACTTCAAATGATGAATCTGAATCAGACAATTCAGAGCTAAATGCTGTGTCAAAAAGCCGTTAGTCTGTATTAGTGGAAATTTTCTCATTTTGATTTAATTTGGTGTATTAATATGCATTGTGCATAAAAAAAATATATTGTTTTACACCAGTCAAGTCACGGTTTGTGGACAAAAGTTGAAAAATCAGCTTAAAATTACATCAAGTCAAAAACTGATGACATCACACTGGGGAGACTCTTTCCATCCAAAGGTTTTGCATAATTTACCCAAAATAAACAACTTATTTTACCTTTGAAACATGAATTCAACAAAATAAAGGTGTTCACATGTATTTTGATTTGTCGGACAAAAAAATCTCAGTACACTGGGCGAAAACTCGGCTAATGTCAAAGTAATGTGATGTCATCATTTACAACCAGGAAGTGACATAACAGAACTAAAAAAAGGTTAAACATGATAAAATGTATAATTATTTTTAGCAAAACTTTAAATATATTTATCCTACCTGTATTTTAGTTACATGAGTAGTCCAACCTGTCATAGGCACTTAATTAAAATGTCCTCATACTCTTCCTTCACTTCCTGCACTTGTAAATTCCCATGTTTGTCATGAGTTTATCACATCGAGCTGTGCATTAGTAACACTTACAGTAAAGTATAAACTGTTTATTGTGAATGACTCTTATGGCACACAAACGCAGAGTCCATGAGCTCCAGTCGACACAACAGAGCGGTTCATCCTGTGTCATGAGCTCGTCACATTCTGCTCTGTGTTGAACTTGAAAACATGTTTACTCCATCAAACTGTTAAAAGAGGAGGTTTAAAGGAGACATATGGTGCTTTTTGGGTGTATTTAATATTAAGCTATAATAGATGCAGACCGCTATTATTTTACATTTTGTTCATTGTAAATTGCAGTATTGATATAAAATTGTTTAATAATAGAAACCGATTTGTCGATGTAAACCCTCATTCGTCCAGGTGTGGTCCATCGTAGAAAGGGGTTCAGAGGTTGTCATCCGGACGCCGTTTAAGGATCGATCCTTAAACGGGCGTCCGGATGACAACCTCTGAACCCCTTTCTACGAATAGAAACCGATCCATTGACTTCCTGTTCAGAACTGTAGAACTGATAAGCCCCACCTCTTCATAGTGTCATTTCACTGTAACAAGCAGCAGATTGTCATTTATTGTTTGTTGTTTTTATTGTTGAGAAATGGCTACATAATACTTTTGAATCCTATGACATTGGTTTGAATTTTTTAATAATCCCACCTATGTACAGGGATGTGGGCGGGGATAGGGGGTAGGTGAAAACAAGAATTTTCTGAGCACTCGAGCCTCAGTTGCAGGACAAAACAGGATTAACTCAAACAAGTTAATGATAATGAAAGATGGTTTGAATTAGCGAAGTGACAATATCCAAACTTATTTCACAGGACATTATTTATTGCAATATTGAGAGTCAAACAGAAATGTAGAAATTAACCTTTTTCTTTTTAAAATGGCTTGACAATCCTTTGGTTCCAATCATTACTGCCGTACTCCATTGAATTAAACTAAAAAAAAAGTCTTGCGTGACTTTTGATGATACGATATCGCAATATTTTGGTTGTTTTATTCCTAATTTGAACATAGTTAAAAGCTCACAAAAGTCAATTTTACATACTTTTTACTTTTACTTTTGTCCCTTTTGGCACATAACTGGGCATTATGCTAAGATCCCCATATCGTGATTGAAACATTATCTCTTGAACGCAGCACAAAGACACATTATCTTGCCCACATCACCTTTTGAGTGAATGACAGCTGGATTTGACTAATCTGAATAAAGCGTAAACCTCAGATGACTTGAGCGACTTCTTCAAAGAAATGTAAAGATGTTAAAGGTGCTATACCTGATTTTTATTGTTGCCAAACGTAAAAAACTGAACTAGTCTTTACATCAGTCTCTCTCACTTTCCTAATGCAGTCCCAGCATCATAAATATTCACCTCCATGAGTTTATAAACACTTTTCACGAGTTTATGAACCCAGAGCGAGTTTTTCCGTCACGGTAAAGCTAATACACGTTAGCATGCTTACAGCGCACTTCCTGCTTCTCGTAGAATAAAATGCATATGCAGAGAAAATTATATGGTCTCATTTTCACTCAAATAGATGCTTCTTGGGCAAAACAGATTTTACTTTATTCCATGCAAAAAAATCAAGTACGTGAACTAAAAATCAGGAACAGCCCCTTTAAGTGAATCGTGGTGAAATTGAAATCGTGATCTGACGCCAAGAATATTGTGTTAATTAATTTTTTTCCTCTTTGGCATTTTGAAGGATTGATACTTTTTCCGGTTTTTGGTGCTTGCTGTGTTATGTTTCATTATTTTGTTTGTGTACGACTTTGGTCGACTGTTGTTTTTAAAGTGCTTATAAATAAAGTTGGTTTGAATTGGATTATGGCATATCGACCAGCCATATTTTGTTACATTTACAGCTTTTGAACAGCTTTTTTAACCCGCAAACCAGGGTGAACCAGTCTTGCACGTTCCGGGTTTGCGATCGATTAACTGCCCTACACGAGAAAAGTCGGCCAAAAACAACAACTAATGAAGATGCAGATGATGTTTTGCGGTGAAAACTCTACCCGCGGTGTCCAATTAGTTCAGGTCATGAGCTGATCACACCGAGCTGTACGTGAACGTCTGATAAACCCGTCCGAGTGAGCGTCTACTGTCAGGGATAAAACATGTGGAATTTTAATGAGCGCATGAGGCACAGGAGGGGAATGCAGCACAAAGCCTTTTCTTATGTACGCTCATTCACCTTAATATGTGTGGCTGATTAGAACAACAAGAGTCCTTTGAAAAACGTAGCCACGGGACAATGAAGGAGCTCGGTGTGCGGGCTTTATCTGATAACGGCAGCATTACTGAGTGGAGCCGGAGCTGTGCAGCGGAAGAGCCGGTAATTAGAGAAAAAGTGAAAGGTTTACATGTAAATATACACGGCAGGTTTAAGGGGAGACACTACAGGCGATTTTTTTTGTTTGTTTTGGTCAGTTTGCGCTCTCAACATGTCAGAGTTCATGTGAAAACAACAAACTAGTCCAATCTGCTCTTAAAGATGTTTTATTGTTTCATTTAATCCACTTCATCCATAGATTTCTCTGGGACGTTGTAAATTCAAAGGCCGTTTTCTTAAAATGCATAAATCTCTCCAGAGACATAAAGATCAGCCTTAAAGTAGATCCTACAAACATCAAACTGTACAATCTTGGACTGAACAAGATTTTGACAAAACGTTCAGAGCGATTTTTTGATATCTAATTCTAAAAGTGATTTATTGAAGTTTAAGTCAAAAATGAGGCAAAATTTGAATTTTTCTGACAATTTTCAGTCAGATTTAGTCAACTCAAAAACTAAATAACAAATTCAAAACCCCCTCTGTAAAATTTTTTTGTAACTAAAATGTGTACAAAATGAACCAAGAAATTTAATCCTGGTTCTGTCCATTTTTCAGGTTTAAATGTCCCAAATATGTGTATTTTGGGCAATTTTTACACATAAAATGCCTTATTTCTACATGAAAACTGACATGATGAAAAACTTGTAATACATTTTTTTCTTACATTTATGTGAGTGAACTACAGGAGAAGTTTCAAATTGGTATCTTTAAATACATTTTTTTTTTTCACCTGTAGTGTCGCATCTTTTAGTCATGTGCTTGTTGCTCTTTGAAAATAAGTATAAGTAATAAAATAGTTAGTATCTTTGACCAGGGCTGGGTACTGTTTAAAAAGTGCCAAAATGATGCCAAAAAGTTGCCGAAAACTGAGGTCTGCTTTTGTCAGTGAACACAAAGGTAGAATATATTTTTCTCTAAAACATCTGCTTTGTCGACGCTCGGGATTGTTGCAAGTTTTCACAAAATTCACACTTTTACCTCTTCACTTTGTCAGGCGAGCGCAGGGCCGTGAACAAATAGTACGCCTTAGATTTTGACAGAAAAAACAGTTGGACAAAAGACAGGCACAACAACAAAAATGTGCAAGAATAAGAGTGTGTAAATGTATTTTGTGTTTAAATAACAATTTGGATTTTTTTGTAATAGACCCTCCAGAGTTTGTAAACAGAACGCCTGCATTCTAAAAGCTGGTTACACTCCATGGGTTAGCTCAAATGCTGGAATGGGAGAATTTGTGTTATTTGTATTGTACAGGGAATTATATTTAAGATTTTTCTAAACATTTTGCCTGATTGTCCCCAGTTGTCGGACAGTTTTCATAATGTTTATTTACTTCCTGGTTGGACAAGAGCAGCAGATAGGAAATAGTTTGAGGTAATTTCACAACGGTTACTTAGCAACCATTATGAAAACGAGGGCCAAAAGCCACATAAATTACACAATAGTTATGATTTTACAAATAATAATCCGTAATAACACGTTTGTTTTGTTGAATGACCGTTGAAACTGTCAGAAAAATGTGTCAGTTGTGTATAACTTCTTTTTGTATTTTAAGCGGCACATTTTGCTTTTTGATGACGTCACAGAGGGATTCCATTTTAGAACTCGGCAATACTTCCGTCATATTAAATTCAGTTTTCTTTTTAATTTTTTTTTCACAAACCGCAACTTCACAAATTTAAAACCATGCTTAATATGTACCTCCCACCAAATTAAGTCATAATTGAAATATAATGAGGACCTTCATATAGACTTTAAAGGCCCTGTACCTGATTTTTACTGTTTTGAAACGTGAAAAACAGAACAAGTTGATGTTAAAGTCTTTACAGCAGTTACATGTTTCTCTCACTTTCTCAGTCATAGCATCCTAAATATTCACTGCATTGAGTTCAGAAGCACTTTTCACCAGTCTCTGAGCCCAGAGCTAACAAACATTAGCATGCTAACACATTTCCTGCCTCTCTCATAGGATAAACCTAAAAACAGATGCAGAGAAAACAGTGGGGTCTCATTTTCACCCGAACAGCTGCTTTTACAGTATATCCGTGCTGGAGCAACACAGATTTTACTTTATTACATGCAAAAAATCGGGAACAGGGACTAGCTCTGTTTTTCCCGTTTCACAACAGTAAAAATCAGGTACAGGCCCTTTAACTTCAATTTAGAATTAGCCTCAAAACATCACAAACTATGAAAAACCGATAGTACCAGAGCCCTGTTAGAAAACATAACAACGAATAGAAGTGTTTTGTGTAATTAGCGATCAGTGGGAGAATTAAAATTCTGAGAAATGAAAAAAAAATCCCCTTTGTTTGTCTTTAACGTGAGCCGCAACCACAGTTTACAACCACGACCGAGACGCAGCCGAACAGTTGAAAAGCCCGTGTCCACACTCCACGCATGTTTGATGTTTAAATAGTTCATGCGCCCGCGGCTTTGGCCTGATAATATTAAGGCTGTGGGTTATGATTTATTTATGAGGTTATGTTAAACAAACATGCAAGGCTTTTCCGCTTGGTTTCCTCCGCACTTTTCCCACTTCTCACAGACAAAAGCTCGGATGCTGCTTCTGAAGTCAAGGGCAAACGACCAATTTACAGGCTCCGTGTTCTTCTAAAAGACCTGCAGCAGAAGTGCGTCTCTGTATCGTTAATCCGAGTCAGATATACAGGATCAGGACCGGTCGCAGTGTTGTTGTTTTTGATAGAAATTGCACTGCTCAGTCCTTGTTATGTGTCCTACGTCATCAAAGGTTATAATACTCTCTACAACGGAAGGCGGCTTGAATGGACTCCTGCGCCACGTGATTAATTGTGTGGAGGCCGCCATTACAGCAGGGAAGAAACGGCGATAATGAACTCCAGCAAGCCTGAAACTTAGCTTTTGAGTTGTGAAATTCTTCTAATAATTAAGTTAATGATTACAAGAAGACAGAACGAATTTTCCAAATATGATTTAGCTTTTGAGGTGTATCTTTGGCATTAAATGAAGTAGTAAATGACAAAACATCTTAAAAACGGAAATTACAACACATTAACGACCTTTACGTGTGATTTTTTAGTACATATTTTTACTGCGTCTTTTTACTGGCAGTGTATTTTCACAAGAGACCTGCAGGGGGAGCTCTGTCGCTGAATTTACTTAGTTATGCTTTGAAACTACCTAGTTTTGCCTTGAAACTGCCTTTCTAAAATCATTTTACTTCCTAGTTAGACATGGGTTGCAGATACACCATATTTAGTCATTATTTGACGACTAAAACACCTTGGTAAATTAATGTTTAAACTGCCAGAAATGTGTTCTTTTTATGTAATATATATGTTTGGATTGAACTTGGTGCAGTTGTTCTCAAACCTTTTACCCCAAGTACAACCAAAGAAAAGATTTGTCTTTCTGAGTACCACCAAATCTAAACTGGGTCAAAAACAGGACTATTTCAGGTCTAAATTAGGGATAAACCAAGTCTTAAATTAAAATACACCATTGTCACAGTAGTTTTATCTAGAAATTCACAAAAGGGACGGAAAAAGGGGATTAAAAAGTACTCTTAAATGAAGTAAACATTACAATCAAAGGGGTGCCCGTGTACCACCGGCAAATTTGCGTACCACAGTTTGAGAAACTCTTGACACAACGTATTGATGACACTTTTTTAGAACTCGGCGCTTCCTTTAATCTTTTAATTCTCGTTCCGTTGCTATCCCGAGGCACGGCCGCAGAAATCCCTTCTTTTTTTTTAAGCCGGTCCACTGTTTTCCCGCTGAAACATTGACCTAGTAAGAAATAGCCAAGACAAGACAAATGAGAGCTTGAATTCTCTGCTTACTAAAGTAGTCTGTGCCCAAGAAGACATCATGAGAAAACCTGGCAATCCTCAGCCCCGCGATCCTTCTCTGTCGGGACATCTGCTGGACCCAGGCAGCCGGCCACTACCAAGCTCTGCCTCAATGAACAAACGACGACTACGCGCTTTCCTCAGCACAATCTCACGTTTTCTTGCTGTCACGAAACGGATATTTTGTGGTTTTGAAGTGTTTGCGACGAGGATGGATTTTGTTTGTCGCTCTGCGCGCTTCATGTCATCGCGAAGGGCAGTGTAGAAGCGCTTCTTAACAGCTGCTGTGTGCCAGAGTCCAGACGGCGGTGTATTTAAAGATGTAACTTACGCATGTTTAGGTTGACTGGCTATTCCTGTCAAGAGAATGTAAAACAGGAGCTGCAAGAGTCTAAACAACACCACGACACTGGACATTTACTCTTATACAACTACTACAACTACTACTACTACTACTACTACCTGTGTTTGTATTACTATTAGATTAGATTATTTGCGACCAGATTTGCATTTAGGTTCATATTTTAAACACATCCTGAAGAACAAAAAGACCGCTCATAAGCCAGTTTTAAACGAATAAAAGTCCTTGTATATTTCTATTGTATTTGATTTTTATTCTACACATATTTTATTTTACATGTCCTTATTTTATCTTATTTAGCACAGTCTATTCTTTTTTCTTTTCTATTATTATTATTATACATTGCTGTTGTTGCATTTTTCCACCAAAGCAAGTTCCTAGTTTGAGAATTTTGTTCAGATGTATTCCAGAAAATGAAAATCTAAACTACAGGGTTTGCAGTTTTCTATGCAGAATAAAATTGAATATTTTGTGCAGGAAAGTGTAAAAACTGCCACTTTTGCGATATGCCAATTCATCCATTAATTAGAACAGTATACCAGCACTGAACAGGGGGGTGGGGGTCTTCTCCCAGTATTTTTATTTTTATGGTACACTTTTTACCTGTTTTCTGATTAATTGTAAAGCTCTCAAGTTGATTAAAGTGTGATGCAACATTTTTCATAATTTGGACTACAGTTTTAGGGGCCGTGGGTCCCTCTGGTGGCTTCGAGGCAATAAATAGCTGCTTTGTCCGCTTGTATAGGTACTACTACTGCTACTGTGTTTGTAGTAGAAGTGCAGAGGCAACAGTTTTCTTTGTAGGGGACCAATACTTAACTTTTACTACTACTACAAATATTACTACTGCTCCTGAGGCTATTACAGCTAAATCTTGTACAACTACTGCAACAGTATCTGCTAATACTACTACTATGAGGCTATTACTACGAGGCTATTATTATCACTGCGGCTGATGCTACTGCTACTACGAGGTTACTACTGCTTTGACTACTATTACCACTACGAAGCTCCCACTACTGCTAATATTACTACTATTACTGCTGCTACTACTGATGTTGTACATTTACTACAACACCTACTCCTACGAGACTACCACTGCTACTACTACTACTGCAAGGTTACTTCTACTGCTATTGCTATAACTACTGCTGTTATGTTGCACAACTACTACAACAGCACCTACTCCTACTGCTATGATGTTACTGCTGCTTCTACTACTGTTACTACGAGATTACCACTGCTAGTACTACTAATGCTACTGTGAGGTTACTGCTACTGCTACTACTACTACTACTGCTACTACTCCTACTGTTACTACGAGGCTGCTACTACTAGTACTACTACTACTGCTGCGGCTACTATTACTGTTATGTTGTACAACTTCTGCAACACCAACTACTTCTACTGGGCAGCTACTTCTACTACTACTGATGCCGCTATTATTACTGCTAAATCTATTACATCGACTACTACAACAGCAACAACAATTACTGCTACTTCTGCTGCAAACATACTTCTCTTGTAGCTGCTGATACTCTGCAGCTTTCACAGTACACATATCGTCCTGTGACCTCGCACACATCCTTAGAATTCCTCTCAGGTTTAGGCCAATTAATTATCAGCAATTATCAAACGCTCTTCCTGGAACAGTCGGTCTGTTATTTAACCATTGAAATGTTAGGGTTTACTTGTGTTTGTCACTCTTTCCATGTGATGCAACAGCCTGTAAATAGAAACTACTCAGCGTTTCCCAGTGGACTCGTATGTGACTTGAGCTTCACGCTGCACTTAAGGCCAAAAGGTGAAGAGTTGAACCTTCACTTTTTCTACACTGTAAAAAAGTGCACAACGAGCCTGGGTTAAAGGGACTTAAAGGGGACACGTTCCGTAAAACGAAACTCTCTGAGCTTTCAAAGAGATCACAATTTTCTACACTGTAAAATTTAAAGGCCACTTTAGTTAAACGCTAGCACCACAAAGTTGCAAAGAAATTCTAACTTGAATCAAATAGACTGCTGCATTTGACTTAACTACACTCACGTTATCAAAGTTGTTTCAATGAGAGTCCGCATTTTTTTGAGCTGCCTTTGTAAAACTGCCAAATGTTCCAACAAGACGCAGTGAAAGTACTTCTTAAGCTCAACACGTCTATTTCCTGCCGTCTCTATTTGATGTTTGTTTTTTCCAACTCAGTTTAGCACTTTTAGTTCAATAAATTCTCTTTTACAGTATTTAAAACAACAAAGCGTGGCTAGTTAAGCGGTTAATGTGTTATTTTTCAACTCAAATTTTCACTTCTATTTCAATAAACTCTTTCCTATTTTATACAACAAAGTGTGGCTAGTTGAGTGGTTTATGTATTAAATTTTTTTTTCAACTTTTCACTTCTAGTTCAGTAAACTTTCTTCTCTTTATTCTATGTTCAACAAAGCAGGGCTAGTTGACTGGTTAATGCAGTTATTTTCAACTCATAACTTTTCACCTCTAGTTGAATAAACTAGAGGAATCCTTTTAGACAAAGGATTCCTAGTTGAGTGGTTAATGTGTTCCATTTTTTTTAAACTCATAACTTTTCATTTCAAGTTGAATAAACTTTCTTCTCCTGTTTTAGACAACGAAGCACGGCTAGTTGAGTGGTTCATGTATTGAACTCATAACTTTTCACGTCTAGTTGAATAAACTTTCTTCTTTTTTAGTCAACAAAGCACGGCTAGTTAAGTGTTTCATGTACTTGATTTTATTTCAACTCATAACTTTTCACTTCCAGCTGAATAAACTCTTCTATTTTATAAGTGTGGCTAGTTGAGTGGTTCATAACTAACACAAGCATTAAACATTACTTGCCGAAGCTAGTTAAATACACCACAGTTTGCATGTTGACATAACTGAATGAAGCGGCAGCGTTTTATAGTGACCAGATTTGTATCCAGCCACCTTTAACTTGTACCTTAATATGTTTCGGAGCATTCTCACTTCACTCGGAGCATAAACAGAGTCTGAACAATGACACGAGAAAGTGAGGAAACGTACACAGAGTTGCATTAAACAGAAACAAACTGAATCACAATTTGACATCTCATCAAAATAGAAGATCACTCCAACAATGTTCATTATGTCTTCTTTAGATATACCCAAAAACTTAAAGTGCGTACAACAGGTTTTTATGATTTTCTAATTTTGACTTTATTCAGTGTATTAAGACTATTATTAATTTTAGTTTTACATTCAAGCAGCCATCTGTGGAGAAAAGTTGAAAAATATGTTGAAAATGGCAGGAAGTAAACAGACTGATGACATCACACTGGGGAGGCAAAGGTTAGGCATAATTTACACAAACGACTTTTTTTGATCCTTTAAACATTGATTCGGCAAAATAAAGGTGTTTGCATGTATTCTTAATTGTAAAATAAATTTAAAAATCAGGGCCGAACATAGAAAATCAAAGCTGGTCAGAGTTGAAACACACCAAAATGCATTTTCCTTACCCACAAAATCTAGATATAGGACATTTTTGTTGGCAGAAGTTTTACATTTTAAGGCATATTTGGTATATTTTAGTTTTAGATAATAATTTAGATGATAATACCTTATAAGCCACAAACTAACTTCAAACTATGTGTTTTAGTAATAAGCTCATGTTAATATTACTTAAGTATATATTGCCAAGCCCAATAATTACTGATACATGAGAGATATGAGACATGTGTTTTATCGGCAGGCCATTTATAATAATAAATAATAATAATCTCAGAGGCCACCATAAATCGTCTTGAGGGCCGCATTTGGCCCCTGGGCCGCGAGTTTGAGATGCCTGCAGGATGGTTGTTATGGTAATTTCCCAGTGTAATGTCATCATTTACCACCAGGAAATAAAACAAAAAAACTTGATAAAATTTGTAAAGCATTTTAACAAAATTAGAAATATATCTATCTTAATTGCATTTTTGTCAGATGAGTCATCCAACCTGTCAAAGGCACTTGTAATTACCTTGTTATGGGAATTCCCTAATTTACTGTCTGTAAAAAGAACTTAAGTTTTTGAAAATGGCAAATCATCACAGGGATAAGTCACAGTTCCATTTTTAGCGAAATTTTGATCACTTTTGACCACGTTATAACGGCGTTCCCTCATCATTGACTCTGAGTTGGATTTGGTTTGGTTCGTGCACGTTAGCATTAGCCTTATCCAGGACAACAACGGCATCGCTTTCCCCATGTTTTGGAAAAGCGTCAGAAAGCAGACAGGAGCGACTTGTGATTGGGTTAAAAGCCCCGGTGAAAATTGCGTCTGCTTCATGTGGACATTAGCTGACCTCATCTATTAGCTTAATGGTAGCTCAAACAGACGGCGGCCCGAGCTCCATGGAAACCTTCAGCTCTGAGCGTTTACATAAGTCCAACGTGTTTGAACAAGACCCGGCCATCTTCTCTCGTCATTCAGATTCACACGTTATTTTTTCTCTGATTTTCTTTATAAGTTCTCTCCCAAAGGTGTTTGAAGTATCAATAAAGCGATAGAAATGGGAGTAAAATAGTCGTGGCAGTTTTCTTTCCTATTTCAGTTCAGTCGTTAATAGTTGGTTCCATTCTTGTCCATTCTTTGGCTGCAGCTAAACGTACATTCCACAGGTATCAGTCAGTCATTACTTTGTTGGTGTTTCATGTTACATAGTTATGAAGTCATATGGAATAATCTCAGTCCTGTATTTATGAGCAGTAATAGTTAAGAGCCACTTGATGGTGACAATATTTTCCCTGTGAATAATGTGCACTTTGACACGGTGTTAAAAAATTACATTTGTTCAACAGATGCGCATATATGTTCATTTTCTTCGTCCGTTGTGACAAAATCTCTTTCTTCTCCCATTTATTGTTGATATATGTTATAGAATTATTATTATTATTGTTAAGATCTGTGGAGAAATGGTCCTGGCAGAGCATTGTTTTCTGTAGTCTTCTTGTCATTCAGATGTTTGTTTTCCCTTTTATTTCACTTTAAATGCATGGGTTGTTGATAGCTGTAGCAGTAGTTTGTGGTAATGGGAATAGTATGTATTTTGACACATCTACAGCTTGTACTGTTGGAGCAGCATGTCTAAAATATGCTGTGAATGTGTTTTAGGCTGACACAGGATTCAGGAACATGCAATCTCTGCACAAAGACATCGTATAGTGCCAGGGAATAAGACCAGAGACATATCTGTTGTGGTTGAGACAGAGTGCCAGCCCCTTCAGCCTCACTTACACTGCACCTGGTCCAGCTCCGGGCGATGTTCTTGCAGTGGACGGCTCAGGTCCAGAGCTCAGTGGTGCTGCTGCAGTCACAGGCTTTCAAAGTGCTCCACATGCTCACGTGATCCTAGTCATTAATACACGGAAGAGGCTCCGGCGTCCGGGGAAAATTCAATCCAACAGATGGACAGACTGCACAGTGCTCTGTCTGAACTCCTCTCGTACATTTAACTGTACAGTACACCCACAGCCACTGCACCGTGAGCCCAGCATTAGTCCTGTCACTAATGAATGTGTTATACTTTAACATTTACGATGTGTTATTATGGAATCAGAATCGGTTTTACTGCCATGGCATTAGATTTACAAACCACACCCGTCATATTGGTTCTAGTTACAAATATAAACTACAAGTATTAATGGCCCAGACAGAATTCAATCTTTCTTTTTTTAAACTGTTCAGATCAGATGAAGAAACATCTATTCCCATCATAAGTCCATAAAAAGTCAAGCTAAAAATAACAACAACTTAAGACAGAACCAGTGCGACACAGACTGCCCTGATATCTTTCTCTAGCGGAACATTAGTTAGTAAAATGTAAAATGCTTTGCACATACATAATACATCACAAAAGCCATAGTTGAAAGAGGCACGCTGAGTGAGATTTAAATAATAGACCATGTTTAAGAGTTTAACATACGATGACTCTGAATGTATGGTAAACGTAGTTGGCGTAATCGAATACACGGTCATTTCATCAGTGACCTGCTGCAGCGAGCGCTCGTGCCTGTGAGCTCTGCTGTAATGAGTGAGGGGCATTTGAATAATGAGTCCAGACTGTGCAGGTGGCTGCGTGTGGCACACTTGGCTCTGCATCACAATGACCTTTCTGAAGGAGAGGCTTCCCTTTGACTTTCATGCACAGAATATATGTCATTATTAGGGCTGGGTGATAAGGCAAAAAAATATTAGCACCATTTTCTTGGGGCCAGATCATGATTTCGATTTGTTCACTTTGTATCATCTAATTGTGCTTTTTCTGACCAGCGCGATTGCGATTAGATTGGCGATTTATGTTTTAATAATAGGATTCTATTCAAATTCACATTTTAAACACAATTTTGTTGCTGTCATCACGTTGAGTTGTGTTTGTCATATTTAAACGCGTCTTTGTCACTTGTAGTCACTTCTTTGTCGTGTTTAGTTGCGTTTTCGACACTTTTAGTCTCGTCATTGTTGTTTTTAGTTGTATTTTTTGCCGCTTTTAGGCGCTTTTTGGTGCATTGGGTTGGGTTTGTTGTTTGTAATTGCATTTTTGTCGCTTTTGAACACATTTTTATTGCTTTTGGTCAACCTTTTGTGGCTTGTTTCAGAGCATGTTTGTATTAATCCAAACTTTACAGTATTAACAGTTTTTATTCAAATCAAAGCAAGACATTTTGTTGTTTTTGGAAGAAATTATTGCACTTCAAAAATTGCAGCCTTTGCGATTTGCGTCCATTGTGTCCATTCAAATTGCGATTTTGTGTGGATTTGGTTTAATTGTGCAGCTTTAGCCTTTAAGAGGTAAATAAAGTCATCTGCTCAGAGGCTCCAGAGACTAAACAACAGGAGAAAAAGTGTGTTTGAACAGACAGCTGCATTAAAGAGACAAACAGTCAATCACGATACGACGATTTCACAAAAACAGCAGATTGTCACAGGGACTAGCTCAACATTCCATTTTTATCCCCGTATCGTCCAGACCTATTATCATTTTTCACCGAGCTCGTTCTGTTTATAGTTTTCCACCATTCATGACGATTAAAGGGGAAAATTGAGTGTTGCGGAGCGAGGAGAGCAAATCCACCACATGAAGTATTGATGCGAGGACAGATTATGTGAAATTACGCATGGATGAGATGCATTTGACCCTCCCACGGTTCGTGTCAAATCATTACGGAGTTGCCCCATTTACACAAGTCAATTAGAAACAATTATGGGCACGCCCCGCCGTTCACGCACGCCACGAGGAGCTGCAGGTACTTTTTGTAATAAAGACAAGAATAGGGGACGTCACAAGATCAAACTCACTTTCAATGCAATCCACTTCATATAGCGCGTTTTACACACTTTAACCCGATAATCTTGACATCTATAGTTCAGAACCTGGCTATAGCGATGTTTTGTTGGTTTTCTGTCATTCAAGGCACAGCGTAAAACAGAGAAATGTGTAATGTTGTTGTAAATGTTCTTTTATACAGTATTTTTGAAGTAGCATCACACTGGACAAAAAAGCTGCAATCTAAAATGAGATAGGTTTTGTCTTAAAAATTATTAAATTAAGTAGTATTTATCTTGATTTGAGAATAGAATTTCGACTTGCTTGAAATAAAATTGCAATAGCAGTACCATTTTTTTCTGATTTCAAGTTAGAAAATGCGGATATTTTTCTTATTTTGAGTCAAACAAGATTTTATTTTATGCTTAGGGTTAGCAATCTAATTTTAAGACAAAATACAATTAAATACGACATCATTTTTTCCAACATCCAAAACATATAGGACTAAAAACTGCAATCTTAAATGAGATAAGTTTAAAAAAATAATGAATTATTTATCTTCATTTGAGAATATTTAGACTTGCTTGACACAAAATCTACCAATAACACAAGTAAGTTTTATTCTTATTTCAATTGCAGTACCATTTTTTTCTGATTTCAAGTTATAAAATGCTAATATTTTTCTTATTTTAAGTCAAACAAGTTATTTTATGCATAGGGTTAGGGTTGGCAATCTAATTTTAAGACAAAATGCACTCAAAATAAGTTGAATACTACTGATTTCAACCACCTTTTAACTTGTTTTCTTATTTAAGATGGTAATTTTTTCCAACATCCAAAACATATGGGACTAAAAATTACAATCTTAAATTATATAAGTTTTTAAAAATGACTGAATTATTTATTTTCATTTGAGAATATTTTGACTTGCTTGACATAAAATTTGCCTACAGTACAAGTAAGTGTTATTCTTATTTCAATTGCAGTACCATTTTTTCTGAGAAAATCCTGATATTTTTCTTATTTTGAGTCAAACAAGATTTTATTTTATGCTTAGGGTTAGCAATCTAATTTTAAGACAAAAATACAATACAATAAGTTAAATACTACTGATTTCAAGTACTTATTAACTTGTTTTCTTATTTAAGAGTCATTTTTTCCAACATCCAAAACATATAGGACTAAAAACTGCAATCTTTAAATGAGATAAGTTTTTTTTTTTAAAGATTGAATTATTTATCTTCATTTGACAATATTTTGACATGCTTGACATAAAATTTACCAATAATGCAAGTAAGTTTTATTCTTATTTTATTTGCAGTACCACTTTTTCTGATTTCAAGTTAGAAAATGCAGATCTTTTTCTTATTTTAAGTCAAACAAGATATTTTATGCTTAGGGTCAGGGTTGGCAGTCTAATTTTAAGACAAAATACAGACAAAATAAGTTGAATACGACTGATTTCAAGCACCTTTTAACTTGTTTTCTTATTTAAAATGGTCATTTTTCAAACACCCAAAACATATAGGACTAAAATAGACAACATTAGCAGGAATTAATGATAAAACCAGATGATTTTCCCCCAAAAATGTCTCTAACAAGTGATTCAGACACAGGTTGTATTTAAGTATAAAGATGGTTCCCACAGTAGTGCCTTTCTGTCGACCTGCACACACACACACACACACACACGCACACACACATGCACGCGCGCGCACACACACACACACACACACACACACACACACTCTCGCACACAGAGAGAGCAGCAGCAGATATTAATAACTCCTTATTAATATTCATCTGCAGTGAGAGATGTGAGTAACCCAGATAGCAGCGCCGTCTACCTGTCTCCGGCGCTCGCACATCACAGCCGTTTGTCTCCAGAAAGTGTTTTGCCTGCTGTTTGCTCTGTACATAGTGGAAATTTACCTGACTCAATGGACCGGGAATTTACTCCTGAGTTAAAACGCACGAGTCGACGGGAAAGTCTCTGTGCTTTGGCTCCGAAACGGTTTCAGAATCCTGTTTTTAGCTTTTTTTTAAATGGAGATCTGATTCTATTCTTGGTATTTTATTTACTTTTAAATATGGAAACAAAACAGAAAAAGCCAATTGTAAACAAAAAAACAAAAAAAAACACGTAACCGTTTGTCTCCAGAAAGTGTTTTGCCTGCTGTTTGCTCTGTACATAGTGGAAATTTACCTGACTCAATGGACCGGGAATTTACTCCTGAGTTAAAACGCACAAGTCGACGGGAAAGTCTCTGTGCTGTCTTGTCCATATCGTGTTTTTAGCTTTTTAAAATGAAGATCTGATTCTATTCTTGGTATTTTATTTACTTTTAAACATGGAAACAAAACAGAGATAGCCAATTGTTCTTGGTATTTTACTTACTTTCTATGGCTATGTTTTATGATTGGACAAGAGAGAACGCAGACTCAGGGGAAAACTAAAACCAAGTTGGAGGTTTAGGACACTTCAGCTGCACAGCAATGAATTTCCTCAACGCTTGGACTCAGAAACGTGTTTAAAGGAAGAAAGATAAAGATCCTAAAGTCTGTGTCAGTGATAAATGTGAGCGTAGCTGCTGTGTTCCTGTTGTTTATCTGGTTTTCTACAACAGTTTACTAAATATTTTGTTTGTACCTGACATCTAAGCAGAAAATCAAGTAGAGTTGTAGACTTTTATATTTGTTATCAGACTTTATCAGGTTTTTTTTCACATTTTATTTGAGCTTTTACAGGAGAAAATGTCATCACTCACCATTGACTATCATGTTTTTGCCTCTCACTGCTAAAATTCAAAATGCTGCATAGTATCGTCATATAGACCCTTTAAAAGTCTGTAAACAAAAACGTTCTAAATTCAGAACGGAGGCAAAAGTGAAGTGCAACATCATGTGATTTCACTGGAGAAACTGGGATTAACCTCAGAATATCACAAAATATGAAAAATGTAGATGATTTTGGAAAAAGTAAAAGCCTCAGACACATGTGAGTGACATCAGAGCTGCTTTAAACACATTTATTATTGTAATTTACATTATGTTTAAGGAAAATATGATCAACTCTTTGCATTTTTGATGAAGGAACTATCCAGATTTATGGGTTTTACTGGAAAAATACTCACAAAAATGTTGAGCCCATGATAATTTTTCATTTTATCTAGAGATATATTAGATACTATTCCATAAATTTGATTATTTTAAAGCTACAATACAAATTTAAGGCTAGAAAATTGTTGTCTGTCCATCGTTTGTTGTAGAAAAGCAAACTACAGTATTTTCCGCACTATAAGGCGCACCTAAAAGCTTTCAATTTTCTCAAAAAACTGACAGTGCGCCTTATAATCCGGTGCGCTTTATATATGGATCAATACTGAGCCGCAACTACGCAACCACAGCCACTACTGTAGCTTCTATTCTATGCGCCTTATAATGCGGTGCGCCTTATATATGAACAAAGTTTTCAAATAGGCCATTCATTGAAGGTGCGCCTTATAATCCGGTGCGCCTTATAGTGCGGAAAATACGGTAACTTGACCTTTCTACTCTGGAAATTCAAATATGTCGCTTTTTTTCCAACACAAACACTTAAAACCAGTAGAATTTAGCTCTAATGTGAGATAAACATTGAAAAATTCACAATCAACTTCATTTTGCTTCCAGTCGCCTCCATTCTGGAATTTTGATGACATCACATTTTAAAGGGTGCGTATATTTTGTGGATCGTTTCAGAATCTTGCGCTCGACGACGCGCGCTAACACAACAACCCGTCCGTGCCCCGTATTCGCGCGCGGTGCAGTAATAACTCAGACGGTCCGCGCGACAGACGCCGTTCATCATGGGCTCACATCCCGGGCCGTGTTCCTGTCCCACGGTACGAGAGCACGCGGACACGCCCCCCTCCTGCAGCCGCGCGTCTCTCCCGGTGCCACGGCGGGCGTTTAATGAATAAATCCATGTACAATCAGCCGCTCGTAAATAAAGAAGAGCTCAGACGAGATGAGATGATGTCGCCCCGTGAGCCGTGACTTTGTGCATCACGAGGTTATCATCGATCGTGCTGTGTTTATCTGTGGGTTTTTGCATTCGCGGCCCACAGACAAAGTCGTGTTCGATTCAAGGAGGTGACGTTCTGGATCTGCTGCTGTGTTAGTGCCGTTTTGGGTCCAGCTGCTTTAAGTCCTGCCACAGAAACGTACAAGCGCTACTTATAGATCCTTTAAAAGTCTGTAACAAAAACATTCTAAATTCAGAATGGAGGCAAAAGTGAAGAGCAACATAATGTGATTTCACTGGAGAAACTGGGATTAACCTCAGAATATCACAAAATATGACAAATGTAGATGATTTTGGAAAATTAAAAACCACTCAGACACATGTGAGTGACATCAGAGCTGCTTTAAACACATTTATTATTGTATTTTACATTATGTTTTAGGAAAATATGATCAACTCTCATTTTTGATGAAGAAACAATCCAGATTTATGGGTTTTACTGGAAAAATACTCAAATACTGTTGAGCCCACAATAATGTTTCATTTTACCTAGAGATATATTAGCTACTATAGCATAAATTGGATTATTTTGAAGCTGAAATACAATTTTGAGGCTAAAAATGTTTTATTTTGTCCATCGTTAGTTATTGAAAGGCAAACTAACTGACCTTTCTACCCTGTGGTAAATATTTATAGTTTTATATTTGTGAAGATGTCGTTAGGTTTAGAATTTGAAAAATAAAAATTAGAAATTACAGGAAGTAAAGCTGAGTTCTTAAAGGGAATCCCTCTGTGATGTCATCAAAAAGTGACGCACCAATGAAACTACAAGACCATTTACAAACAACTGTCACATTTTTCTGACAGTTTAAACAGTCATTCAACAAAATTAAGGTGTTGTCAGGTTTTATTATTTGTCAAATCATAACTAATTGTGAAATTTATGTGGATTTTGGCCCTTGTTTTCAAAATGGTTGCTAGGTAACAGTTGTGGAATTACCTCTAACATGTTCAACCAGGAAGTAACAACATAAACTTTACAAAAACTGTCAAACTGGGGACAAATGGGCAAAATGTTTAGTAAAATCTTAAATATAATCATGTTCACTACGTTTTAGTGAAATATGTCGTCTAATCTGTCATAGGACTTTTAGGACTTTAAGGTTGGTGTAGTCCTAGTTTAATCCTGGTTTGGTACAGGATTGGTTTTGTAACTGGTGTCAAACTGGTTTAGTCCTGGTTTGTGGTTTATTCATGGTTTAGATCTGACTTAGCCCAAGTTTAGTCCTGGTCTGGTACTGATTTGGCACCAGTTTCTGATTTCGATCTGGTTCTGACATGGATTAGTTTTCAACAAAGGCTCATATAACGTCTTAAGTGAGTGATTTGCCATGATACTTTTAAATCAGATCCTTTTTTTTTTTTGTTTATTACTTTTTTGTTCGCGTCGACGTCGTGTTCTAAAACTCACAAAACACTGGTGCGGGTTCATTTTTATTAGTGTGACTTTGAGGATGACACGTCTGTTGGATAAAAATAGTCTTAGGCTCACAATGCTATTTATAATGACGAGGCTAATGGGGGTTAATTATGCTAAAAGGAGCAAGTCGGCCTTTTGGGAAACAACATATTATTCACTGTATTTGAGCAAAATGTGTTTTTCTGTTCTCGTATTAGATTCAGAGGAAGGTGGAAAAGCAAATTGTTGTAATCGAGTAGCAATTTGTGTGATTTTAAACTAATGTCTTACTCAAAAATGCACAAATGAAATAGTCAGTAACAGGTTTGATGTTTGGTTAATGACTTTTACAACAGAAATAAGTTCAAAATTAAGCAATACAACAAGAAGTTTGTGTTAACGTTCAAGAGATGGCAAACTTGTATTTGTCAAATTAAAAAATCTCTGACATTAGATGAGTTTTGGTCCAGTACACAATGTGGTTTCTGGGTAATTTCCCAGTGACTTTACAACCAGGAAGTAAAATAATGAACCTAAAAAAATAGATGTCATAAGCACAGCCACGTTTATTTGCCTCATTGTCCATTTGAGTTGCGGTTTTGTCACTTTTAGCCACGTTTTTGTCGTTTTTATCCATGTTTTTGTAGCTTTTATTCATGTTTTTGTCACTTTCAGACAAGTGTTAGTCATTTTTATCCATGTTTTTGTAGCTTTTAGTCACGTTTTAGTCACTTTGATGTATATTTTTGAACATTTTAGTCACTTTTAGCCAATGTCTCTCGCTTTTAGCTACATTTTTGTCATTTTTATCCATGTTTTTGTATCTTTTTGTCACATTTTAGCCACATCTTTTGTAACTTTGCTATGTTTTTAGTTACATTTGTCACTTTCAGCCACGTTTTGCCACTTTTAGCCACATTTCTGTCTCTTTAGCCAAGGTTTCTCACTTTGGACATGTTTTTGCCACTTTTAGCCAAGTTTTTGCCCATTTCAGATGTGTTTTTGTCACTTTAAGTCGCGTTTTTGTTGATGTTTGCCACGTTTTTGTCGCTTGTTTCAGAACACGTTTTAACAAATCTAAACTACAGGTTAGGTTTTATGCTGAATAAAACAGGATAATTTGTTGTTTGTGGAGGAAATTATTGCACTTCAAAAACTGCAGCTTTTGCGATTTGCTAAATTGTGATTTCGAATAATTTTGCAGCCCCGCAGTCAGTATTTTGAAGATATAGTCACACATTTTTGTAATTACTGATGTTTGATTAGAAGGAAAAGCTCAAACTTCACTCCTATTTCAATTCCCAAAGCCACTGGAGCAATCGTCATGGCGTTTGTGTAACTCATACCTGTGTTCAGACGTAACATTTCACTCATGGCTTGTTTTGGCGCTGGTTTTGGACGGTTTGGCTGTGAATAATTGTCAGCTATTTAAAAAACGACACACTCACAGAGGGGAAACTGATGCGAGAGCGAGAAAGGGGCAGCGGACCAGAAGAGACGAGCGAAACGAATAGACGAGGAGGGCAGGACGAGGGGGAGGGACGGAGGGGAAGATGAAGTCGTCCTCCGTGCCACTGGAGGGAGTGACGGCTGTATGGATTAAAGAGGGAGAAAGGTGACAAGGAGAGGAAAGGAGGAGGTGTGGAATTGATTATTGATGTTGTAAACCCTCTCAGAGACCCTTATTTTACCACTGGATGTTATCGGCAACTTCACACCTTATCAGGAAATGCAGTGTGAGTATGGGTCACTTTTAGTCACGTTTTTTGTCATTTTTAGTCGCTATTTTGTCAACATTTATCCATGTTTAGTTGTTTTAGTTAATTTTAGACATGTGTTTGTCACTTTTGTACATGTTAGGGTTAGGGTTAGGGTTATAGTCACAAGTCACTTTCAGACTTTTAATGATTTTGTTACATTTATCCATATTTTAGTATCTTTTATACATACTTTTGTCACTTTTGGCCACGTTTTTAGTAGAGCTGTCAAACTATTACAAAAATTAATCTGATTAATCACACTTTACCTACTGCGGCAGTAGCGCAGTAGGTAGAGTGGGCGCCTTCTGATCCGAAGGTCGGCAGTTCGAATCCCACTCCAGACATGGAGTAGTGGTCAGATCCTCTGACCCGCAGGTTGGTGGTGCGATTTCAGCTCCTTCAGATGAATAATGCCGTTGTGTCCTTGGGCAGGACACTTAACCCACCTAGCCCCCAGTGTCTGCGTACACTGGTGTATGAATGTGTGAGTGGATGGGTGACTGGTTCCTTGATGTAAAGCGCTTTGAGTGCCTTAAAAAAGGTAGAAAAGCGCTATATAAATGTGACCATTTTGACCATTTACTTTGAAACTGTGATTAATCGCCTCAGCGCTTTTTCAAGTGTCATTGTCTATTGTATCTATTTTATAACATATATATAATTATCTAAATACATTATTTAGATCTGTCTAGACCTAAATAAAGTCTAGACATTTCATGTTGAATCTGTGGCACATGTTTCAGGTAAATCTAGGCTACACGACCAAACACAGGTTTAATGATTAAGGGCCCTTCATACACTCATAGAACTATAGTTACACAGAGGTAACTGACACTAAAGGAGACAGATGGGGCTGGTGTTGGTCTGATGTTTACACGTGCTCTGTAATAGTTTGGTGACATGTTTACTTGTTTTAGCGTCACACTTGTGTTTAGTTTATGTCACGGAACAAACGTGGCTCGACCCGTGATCTCCGCCGCGTGTTTGGTTTGTTCTGAGGCGCTGAGTAAAGCCGCTCTTCTCTTCGCCGATCTGCGCTCGTAAATATCAGCCGCTGAGATTTCTGCGCTCGTCAACGTGAGGATTTATGAATTATATGTGTAAAATGAACCGCGTGACAACAGCACTTCCCCTGTAGCCTCCTCCTTCACTTCAGGTAAAGCCTCCTGCGTGACCTAAAAGAGCGTGTTTGGTCAAATCAACCTGTGTGATTAATCTGCGTCAATTTGTGATTAATTCATTGCTGATTACTCATTGCTTTTAGACACATTTTAGTTACTTTTGGCTTTTAGCTATGAGTCACTTTTAGCGACAGTTTTGTCACTTTTGGTTGCTTTTAGTCTCGTGTCACTTCTAGCCAAGTTTTTTGTCACATTTAGTCACAATTTTGTCACAATTTATCCATATTTTAATAGATTTTTCACACTTTTGTCACTTTTGTCCATTTTTTTGTCACTTTTAGACACTTTTGTCTCTTTTAGCCATTTTTTGTCACTTTTAGACACGTTCCTGTCTTTTTTTTGTCACGTTTTTTTCTCGGACAGACGAGGAGGATAAGACGAGGGGGTGGGACGTAGGGGAAGATGAAGTCGTCCTCCGTGATTTGTCCATATTTATCCATATTTTACTTGCTTTTAGATATGCTTTTGTCACTTTTGGCCATGTTTTTGCCACTTTTACACACATTCTCTGTAGTTTTGAGTCACGTTTTTGTCACTTTTAGCCATGTTTTTAGTTGCTTTTAGTCACACGTCACTTCTAGCAAAATTTTTTGTCACAATTTCATCACATTTATTCATGTTTTAGTAGCTTTTAGACACGTTTTAGTTACTTTTTGCTATGTTTTGGGGTATTTTTAGTCACAAATCACTTTTAGCCATGGTTTTGTCACTCTAAAACACATTTTTGTTACTTTTGATCACGTTTTTGGTTGGTTTGTCACATTTAATCACAATTTTGTCAAATTTAGCCATATTTTAGTTACTTTTAGATACACTTTTGGCCACGTTTTGGTCGGTTTTAGACACGTTTTTGTCACTTTTGACCATGTTTTTAGTTGCTTTTAGTCAGGTGTCACTATTAGCTATGTTTTTTGTCATTTTTAGTCACCATTTTGTCACATTTATCCATGTTTTATTTGCTTTCAGACACACTTTTGTCACTTTTGGTCATGCTTTTGTCAATTTTGGCCACGTTTTTGTCACTTTTAGACACGTTTCTGTCGAGACGAGGAGGATAAGACAAGGGGGAGGGACGTAGGGGAAGATGAAGTCGTCCTCCGTGCCACTGGAGGGAGTGACAGCTGCATGGATTAAAGAGGGAGAAAGGTGACAAGGAGAGGAAAGGAGGTGGTGTGGAATTGGTTATTGATGTTGTAAACCCTCTCAGAGACCCTTATTTTACCACTGGATGTTATCGGCAACTTCACGCCTTTCTCCCACGACAAACTGCCTTATCAGGAAACACAGAACGGGAACTCGACGTTTTGGGGGGTTATGGCTGTCCTGTGATGTGACGTGTAGCAAAAACAATACAAAAGTCATAGTAAAAAAGAAATTAATTTGTACCTATGACTAAACTAAAATGCAGATACAAATGTAACACATTCTGCTAAAATCTGTTTGTCAGTTTAGCTATTTCTTTAAGCTTTTTAATGTTACTTCCTGGTTGTAAACAATGACATCACACTGGGAAATTACCAATAAACCATCCTGTACAGTCCACCAAAACTCCTCTAATGTCACAGATTTTCTATTTGACAAAGAAAAATACATTTGACCACCTTTATTTTGTTGAATAAATGTGTAAAGGGTCAAAAAATAACTTTATTTGATGTAAAATATGCAAAAAATGTGTCTCCCTAGTGAGCTGTCATTAATTTGTTTACTTCCTGTAATTTTCAACAGATTTTTCAACAGATTTTCTCCACAAACAACGACCTGATTGGTGCAAAACTATAATTTATGTTTACATCAAGTATTAATACACGGAATAAAGTCAAAATAAGAAAATCCTAAACACCTGCCATACATGCACTTTAAGACGCTGTGAAGGGGTTTGCCATTGCTTATTATACACTGTGACGTTATACATTCACACTTCTAATATCCATCCATCATCCGTTGAACAAATAAGGCTGTGTTTGGTGGCGTGCTCTTTAAAGCGGCGAGGGAGTGCACTCACAGTCACAGTTTACAGCCGAGCGCTCGCAGCAGTGATAGCATCTTCCTCCAGTCTTTATCATTAAGTAGATAACTGTGCTCTGGATCTGAGCTGTTCAGTCTGCAGCTCCACTCGCTCCTCCAGATAAGCTTCTGTGTTTCGCTTGTTCAAAATGTAAAGTCGTGCAGTCACTTTGCAAAGACACGAGCTAATAACAACGTCAGCCTTTTGTTTTAGGTTTGTATTTTCGGTGCAATTTAAAGTGGTAGTGTTCGCACAGACAGGAAATCGAATTGTTCAGGATTAATGGCATATAATTGGTTGATACGTTCACTATAGAGCTGCACGATTTGGGAAAAAGGTCTAATTGCGATTGAGATTAGATAAATGCGATTCTTTTCATTTTAAACACAACCAAGAGATGTGACACAAAGACGTTTATGTCACTTTCAGGTGTGGGTTTGTCACTTTAGCCAATTGTAGTAACATTTTTGTCATTTTAAGTCGGGTTTATGTCACTTTTAGTTGCATTTTTGTTACTTTTAGTTGCGATTTTGTCACTTTTAGTTGCGGTTTTGTCACTTTTAGTTGAGGTTTTGTCACTTTTAGCTATGTTTTTATCTCTTAGTTGCATTTATATCACGTTCAGTCACATTTTTGTCACTTTAAGTCAGGTTCACATCACTTTAGTTGTGTTTTTGGCCCTATTAGTCATGATTTTTCACTTTTAGTTGCGTTTTCGTCATTTTTAGCCACATTTTGTCAGTGTTATCCCCGTTTTTGTCACGTATAGCCACATTTTTGTCACTTTAATACGCATTTTTGTTGCCGTCGCCGCTGTTGTTGTTTGTGGAGGTTGTTGTTTGCACTTCAGACTTCTCACCTTTGCAATTTACTATTGCATTCAAATTTCGATTGGTTTTCGATTAGTTGTGCAGCCCTAATTCATTCTATTTTCACTTACCTTAATTCCTTCATTTACCTAAGGCTATATTCAGACATTGTTAATTATTTAGACATACTTTACACCTGGCAAACCAATTATACATGAATCATTTATATTTTGAAAAGGTTAATAAGAATGCTTCTTTTCTGGCTTGATTGTACGAAAGCACGATATTCTTGTTTGCAAATAAGCGTGAAGTGGAAAGTCAATTTGTTTCTGTGTCTGAAATACTTAACTAATGTACATAAACCACAAACAAAAACTTGAACTGCGGTATAATTAATTGCACTTCTATGACGTAAAGTAGTAAGAAAACGTACGAAAAAAGGGCAAACTGTGGCAAAGACAAAAATGAAAAAGAAACTGTGCACGATATATTGAAGTTTGTCTCCCAAATACAACAAAAAATCCACAAATTTACTGATGTGTGTCGTCGTTGATGAGCTGATTTCCTTTTAACACACAGATCTAATTAATGGATTATCTTTCTTCTTTTTTCTGGCCGTCTAACCCAGTGCTGGAGCAAAGCAAATGTTTATGACGATAGACTTATTTCAGTGACAGGAGAAAAGACAGGATTAAGTGATGTTAGACATTCTAAGCCCTGGGTTCACCCTCACTGCTTTCTTATCCTCTGCTGAGCTTTATCCTTCTCTGAACCTGAAGTCCCAATAGAGTCATCCTGGTCATTTTTGCACTTTTATATACTGCGAAAATATGCAGACTTTATCTTTTTTTTTTTTTTTTTTTGCTTTTGGAGGATTAAGGCCCAGGGTTTGGGATTGAAAGATAAAACATTACGTTATTAAAAAAGTTAACAGAAAAACCGTGGAGCAACCTGAAAACTGCTGGCTCACTACTGGAAAATACATTAAACACTGTACAGTACTTTTGAATAAATGCAAAGTTTAGTGTTTAGCATCTTTAAATATTCAATTGCCAAGGACAGGTTAGACTAAAATGCAGTTAAGATGACTATACTTTAAATTCTGCTAAAATCTTTGCAAATTTTACCCCCGTTTAGTCACTTTTTTAGGTTTTTAATTTTACTTCCTGGTTGTAAACGATGACATCACACCTAGATGCCATCCTGTACAGTGAGCCAAAACTCATCTAATGTCAGAATTTTTAAATTTAATTCAATTTGCATAATTTGCAGTTGGTGTATTTTCGTAGTGTAATAATATTTTTTTTAATTGATCTGGTAGTTATTGCAAAAACAATCTTTATCATTATATAGACACTTTAAAATGTGATGTCATCAAAATTCCAGAATAGAAGCGACTGGAGATAAAATGAAGTTGACTGTAAAGTTTTCAATGATTTGCTCACATTAGAGCTAAATTCCACTGGTTTTAAATGTTTGTGTTGGAAAAAAGCAACGCATTTTATTTTCCAGGGTAGAAAGGTATGGACAAACTATGGACCTAGGCTTAAAATCCTAGCCTTAAAATTGTATTTTGGCTTCAAAAGAATCTAATTTATGGAATAGTATCTAATACTTCTCTAGATAAAATGAAAAAAGATTGTGGGCTCAACATTTATGTGAGTATTTGTCCACTAAAACCTATAAATCTGGATTGTTCATCAAAAATGCAAAGAGTTTATCATAATTCCCTTAAACATAATGTAAAATACAATAATAAATGTGTAAAGCAGTCTGATGTCACTCACATGTGTCTGAGGCTTTTCATTTTCCAAAATAATTTCATTTTTCATATTTTGTGATATTTTAAGAAGTTAAGTACCAGTTTCTCCAGTGAAATCACATTATGTTCCACTTCACTTTTGCCTCCATTCTGAATTTAGAATGTTTTTGTTTACAAACTACTACACAGGAGATCTATACATAAGTGAGTTATTGTAGAGACCATATGAAGAAGATAACAATAAGAGAAAAAGATAACAATAAGTGAATTTGCTTGGATAAATAAACCATATTTAAACTTATGCATTGGGGGCCCACCAGGACGGTTTCTACCTAGGGCCCTGAATTTGTTGCTACGCCCTCACTACAAAAAAACTACATTCTGCAACTTGAAATGTTGGTTTGGTCCTGTTTTAGTCCTGGTTTGGTCTTGGTCCAGTTTAATTCCTGGTTTAGTCACAGTTTGTGGTGGAGCGTGCAAGAGTGAACACAGTCTATTATCGCATCAAGAAGCAACTGAGACGGACAAATGATCTTAAAACATGCAGCAGACGCATGCATGGAGGATTGTACATAGTATTAGTAAACCTTCCGCTCTCTAATCCCCGCACATTCACACATGAGGCCGAGTGAGACGATAAGATCAGAGATAAACTGATTATAGCTGCTCGTACAATATGGCGAGTTGTGATTGTGTAACGTACAGTGAGAGTGGGCCTCAAGCATCTCACGTTCGTATTGGACTCTTCTGTGGAAAAGCGTTTCTTTTCATTAAGCGATCATTTTAATTTCAATTTTATTTCAATATTTTGCTGTACCCCGTCTAAGGCTCTGATGCTTCTATTTCTTACTAACTTACTAACTTTTGAAACTGCTATGTATTGATAAGTATTAAAACATTTCTCCAAGTTTTATGTTTTTTTTAAAGCGCATACGACAGGTTTGACTACACGTTCACTAAAGCGTAGTGATCATGGTTTTATTTCAGATTTTATAAAACGATATTGCCATTTGTCCCCAGTTTGATAGTTTTTTTGTAAAGTTTATGTTACTTCCTGGTTCGACATGAGCAGTTGATGTGACATAGAAGTAAATCTACAACCGTTACCTAGCAACCAGACTGTAAACAACCGTCAAATCCATATAAATTACACAATACTTGATGATTTGACAAACAATAATACCTGATAATAAGACTTTTAATTTACTGAATGATTGTTTAAACTGTCAGTTGCTCTAAATTGTCTGTGTATTTTCAATGGTACGTCGCCTGTTGATGACATCACAGAGGGATTCTGCTTTAGAAATTAGCACGACATCCTTTTTCAAAATTTCTTCACAAAATGCTACTTCACCGATATAAAACTGATGATAAATATTTAGCACATTTTCTATCCCACCAAACTACTATAAATCATAATAAACATAAAAACATAAGAAGCTGTCACATAGACTTTAAGCCCTTAATATTTAAAATTTACAAAAAATCGATGGGAAAAATGAATGGTATATTAACTTCCCGAACCGCAGTCGGCTTCAAAATGGCTTTGGAGCTCCATCGTGAATAGTTAGCTTTTAGCCCATTTCGTAACAATTCAAAACAAACAAGGACAAGCTGCTACTTTCCAAGATGAGTCCCTTTAAAATCAAAGATATCTTGAAACAATGAACTTGTACAGTTAGCATACGCGCAGGCTAGCTGTCGTTCGTGCGTGTAATTAATAAATGGCACAGCAGGTGGCCCCGACTGGTCCGTCACTCCAGTTGCGTGTAAGCTAACTCACAAATTGGAGGTAACTCAAGCATGAAGCCGCTAATGTGTTTATGGTAATGTTGAGGTAATTAACCATTAAACACACATTAGTTTAACCTGTAGATTTGCTGCGAACAGTGTACTTTCCCCCCACTTACTGTAATGTTTGTACTGTGAAATTTAGCTGAGCATGAAGTAAGCTAGTGTTAGCTTTCAGTGCTACTTGCTAAAACTTTTGAGTGTAGTTTTAACGACATTCTGATTTGGCATTTTTACTTGTGTTATGTGTTCATAGAAGTCTTTTTGTGTTACCGCTGATTCATTTTATTGGATGGATGCTTGAAGAAACAGGTAGCTAAATATTATCCTGGTAAAACAGGCTAACTAGCAATTTTCTACAATTAGCATTTCAGTTTACTGGCCTATTTAGTAGTAGCAGATGCAGTTTAAGGGTAAAATGTTCTGGTTTAAATGTCAGAAATAAGGAGTACTGCTCATTCTGGTCGACTTTAACGTGTTTTTTGGAGAATCTTTTCACTTTTTTTGTGCTAGACTTATTACTATTGTTAGCCTGACTCTGAAACTACACAGACCTATTTGTGATTTTAATTTCTCTGTATATTCTTGCAAATTACAACTATGGGCTTGAGAGAGGATAATAGACATTCAATCGCACTTATTTGCCAAGAACTGGACCTTTGGATTGGGAAATAATGGCCAACTTCCAGTCTTATTTAGTTGGTTTAATTTATTAAGTTCAGTTATGTTTTATTTTATTTTTTGGTTTGTATGCATTGCCAGACATGATGGCAAACAATGTGAGACAGTGGCGGCCGGTCAATAGTGACACAGTGACAAGTGACACAGATAAATATATATTAAACATATATATTTGTGTAAAAATGAACGTGTTTCTACATGGTGTATGTTTTAATAATGTTAAATATAGTCTTATTACATTATTTTCTCCATTTGTTTGCCTTTGCATGCGCTGAGTCTGAATTTTTGATAATTTGACGTCACTCCGGTGCTACACTCCCTTGTTTACATTACAGCTGTAAAGTCCCTCCCTCGTTTGTAGCAGAAGAGCACTTAAGTACAGTGATTGGGATTCAAGTACTTCTGTCATATTTCTGACTTGTTGTGATTCAGCTGCAGCTCTGACCTGCTTTTGGTCACAGACTCTGCTCTGGTGCATTTTCACAGTCAGTGGTCATGGTATTTCAGCTTCAAATCTTATCTTCAGCCTCATGTGTACAAATATTAAATACAGAAATTATTTAATCACAGAGAACTCGTTTGTGGAGACTCTGAATTAAGCAGTGAAGTGATATAAGTGATCATTTTTTCTTTATGTTGTATGTTTGAAAGTATAGTTCAATAGGATCACATGGGGACCTGGGATTGAGGCCCGGCTGTTGTTTTGGATTTGTTTTTTTGGGGTTTTTTTTTCACTTTGCGTATGAAAACTGAATTCAAGCTTTATAATTGCCCACCCCCTAAAAAATCCCTAAAAAAACAGACGGATGGACGGATAGATATGTATTTAGGTGGATGGATGGATGGATGGATGGATGGATGGATGGATGGATGGATGGATGGATGGATGGATGGATGGACAGATGGACAGATGGACAGATAGGTGGATGGATGAAGGGATGGAGAGATGGATGGATGGATGGATGGATAGATTGATAGACAGATGGATATTTGGATGGATGGATGGATTGATGGAAACAGATGGATGGATTAATGGGTGGATTGATGATAGAGAGATAGATTGATGGATGGATGAAGGATTGATGGATAGGGAGATAGATTGATGGATGGATGGATGGATGGATTATGGGTTAATGGATAGAGAGATGGATGGATGGATAGATTGATAGACAAATAGATAGATGGATGGATAGATGGATGGATAGAGATGGATGGATAGATTGATAGACAGATGGATAGTTGGATGGATTGATGGATGGATGGAAACAGATGGATGGATTGATGGGTGGACTGATGGATAGAGATAGATGGATAGATTGATAGACAGATGGATAGTTGGATGGACTGATGGATGGATAGAGATAGATGGATGGATGTATAGATGATGGATAGATACATTTTATATTTTCTTTGAGTTATGTGCCCTGAGCTCATTTGTTCAGTGAGGTGGATGACATTTGGAACGAAGGACTTCTTGCGTAAGTTACTGTTTTCCGATGCTTAATGTTCTCCCGTTCTTCTCGTGTGTCCACAGGCTCCGACTACTCTCCGCCCCCGCCCCTGCAGCGAGCTCCTCCCCCGGGGCTGACCGACGAGCACAGCGGCGGAGGGGACCATGGCGGCGGAGGGGTCAACCACGGAGTCGTCGGCGTGGTGGGGCTGGCTCCGGAGCACATCCCCACTCCCGGAGCCGCGCTGAGCTGGCAGGCGGCCATCGACGCGGCACGGCAGGCCAAGATGATGGGCAACGCGGCGTCCGGCGGAGGGGCGGGGCTTGGCGCGTCGGGGGGCGGACCCATCTCCACTGCCAGCTCCACGCAAAGGAAGAGACAGCACTACGCCGCCAAGCCCAAGAAACAGACCACGACCACAGCCACGCGACCGCCCCGCGCCCTGCTCTGTCTCACGCTGAAGAACCCCATACGAAGGGCCTGCATCAGCATCGTGGAGTGGAAGTATCCTTTATCTCACTCTCAGCCTGGCAGACAAGCTGTGTATATTCTAGGGCTGCAACAAGTTAATCGATTAATCGCAAGTAATCGATTATAGAGATGGTTGTTAACTAATTAAATAATCGCGTAATCGTTAAGTGGTCTAAACGCAGACTCCAAAACATTGTATGAGCTGAAAGAAGAGGTTTTACTATTCAGACAGAGCAAAAATGACACAAAAAACACGTAAATTGTGTGTTTTTGATTAAAATACTTTCATTTCAGCTTTTTCTGGGTAAAATTGAGTATAATTCTCATATAATTCTTTCGCATTCTAACTAATCAATTAATTGAAGGAATAATCGCTGGACTAATAGATTACCAAAATAATTGTTAGTTAATAATTACTATATTGGCAGAATAGTATATTCTATCAAGGCTTGTTTCCATTGATTCATTTTGGAGCAGATTAGTACAGTCCACAGGTTCTCATGTAATGTTACAAAATGATGTGATGTGATGATACAAAAAATTCAAACTCGATTTCAGTATTAACGTATAGGCTCGATACCGATTTCTATACTGCAATAATAATAATAATTTCATATTTTTTTATAGACAATAGAATGTTTTCAACACAAAATATGTTCTTTGTCTATTCTAAAACACTACAGAAAAAGTGAGATTCGGTTCTGTTTATGAGATTGTTTAAATATCAGTACTTACTCAAATGAGAATCTAGGTTCGATACTAGTTTTATTATCGATTATTATCTGATTTTTGATACTTTTGACAACCCTACTCTCATGTTTTTCTAATTATGACCTAGATTGGTCGATAGCATGCATGGTACAGTAAATATTTATCATAGTTAGAAAATTAGAAAACTAAAACTTTTGAATTACAGCTAAGTTCTAAAACGGAGTCCCTCCATCTATGTCATCATACGTACCATCGAAAAACCAGGGGCAATATACCGCAACTGACTCAGCTCTTCATAGGTATTATTAAGAGCTGAGTATTATTATTACAAATCCTAACTATTGTGTCACTGATATGGGTTTTGGACCTTGTTTTCAAACTGGTTGCTAGGTAACAGTTGTGGAATTACATCTAACTATGTCATATTAGGTGCTCATGTTCATCCATGAAGTACAATTATACATGTTTCTGACATGGTCAAACTGGAGAAAAAAAAAAGGCAAAATCTTCAACATAATCATGATAATAATAATGAAATGTGTCTAAACTGTATGCACTTTAAGTGATCTAAAGCGGACAATTTCCCACAAAACGCTGACTTGATTTTGTGATAATCCACTGTATTTCCAGTGATGCTAACTTCCGTGCTTAGCAAAACAAAGCTAGCATACGTTACCATAAGCACTTTCTTGTTAATTGACACATGACACTAGCATCAATACCCAAAATATTAAGAGAGAGACGTAGAGAAGTTTTAAAAAATACAGAAAAACTTGATGATAAACTGAAAGTAGTTTCTTGCTTGCTCCAGCTTTAGCCACGTTTCACAGCGACACATCACTAAATGTCTTTTTGTGAATTGCTAAGATTGGCTTCATCATTAAAAGTATAATTCAGGTACGATTTAGAATGTATTTATTGGAACCAGGGCCTGAGCATGAAGACGCACAAAAAAACCAAACATTCCTAAGCGCTGCAACGCTAACCGGTCTGCGTGATCAGAGCCAGTCGAAACGTGGCTTACAACACCCAAATGTAGCCCCTTTGTTCTATTTGTGTCGACGAAAAAGACAGCGGTTTTAGTTTCCGCCTGTTCCCTTGTTCTCTGTTCCATTCGGCGTTTCCTCCCCGCAAAATCATATGAGAAGTGGTATTTTATCCCTCTTTTACACCTCTCCGCTGCATATTTATCTGCCATAGCTCTTTCAAACTGCCAAATCCTCCTTCCCCGCGGTCCAACATGTCCCCGATCGCTGTACCTCTCTCTCTTCTCCCATCGCTCCTCTGTCAAAAGTCTTTATTCCCGCTGTTCCTCCGCCCGGCCCTTTCATTCAATCCATCTTTTCCTCATGAGTTTTTCTGCCCGTTTTCCTAAGCTTCTCAACATAATGACTTAGCTCCCCCTCGGGCTGCTGTGGAGGGACGAACAGAGGGGAAAACGAGAGACAGAGGGAGACTACTCCAGTTAGACTTTAATCTGAGCTTTGTTTCAACACAATCTGAATGTAAAGAACTGATTTATGTGGAGCTACAACATTTCACATAACATTACTGTCACACGCTAGCTAGCATTTTGGTTACTGCTAGAGACCCTTTAAAAGTTTGTAAAGAAAAACATTCTAAATTCAGAATGGAGACAAAAGTGAAGTGCAACATAATGTGATTTCACTGGAGAAACTGGGATTAACTGGGATCAGAATGTCAAAAAACATGAAAAATTTTAGATGATTTTTGAAAATGAAAACCACTCAGACACATGTGTTTTAGGAAATTATGATAAACTCTTTGCATTTTTGTTGAAGGAACAATCCAGATTTGTGGGTTTATTGGAAAAATACTCACATAAATGTTGAGCCCACAATCATTTTTATTTTATCTAGAGATATGTTAGATGTATGTTAGATGTTATAGAAAAGCAAACTAACTGATATTTCTACCCTCGAAATTCAAATGTGGTGCTTTTTTTCCAACACAAACACTTAAAACCAGTAGAATTTAGATGTAACGTGAGCTAATCATTGAAAAATTTACAGTCAACTTAATTTTGCCTGCAGTCGCCTCCACTATTCTGGACTTTTGATATCATCACATTTTAAAGGGTCTATTCGCCTTATTCTGCCCCGCCCACTTGTGCCTATGATATGAATATGAAAAATTTAGATGATTTTGGAAAATGAAAACCACTCAGACACACGTGTTTTAGGAAATGATGATAAACTCTGCATTTTTGATGAAGGAACAATCCAGATTTATGGGTTTTACTGGAAAAATATTTCATTTTCTCTAGAGATATATTAGATACTATTCCATAAATTAGATTCTTTGAAGCTAAAATACAATTTCAAGGCTAGACAATTGTATTTTGTCCATCGTTTGTTATAGAAAAGCAAACTAACTGACCTTTCTACCCTGGAAATACAAATGTTGCTTTTTTTTCCAACACAAACACTTATAACCAGTAGAATTTAGATCTAATGTGAGTAAATCAATGAAAAATGTACTTCAATCAACTTAATTTTGCCTCCAATCGCCTCCAGATTTGTTTTAAAGGGTCCATACATTGGTCACCGTTCTCTACATCCAGCCGCACATTCAGGACAAACTCGTAAATAAAGCTACACCTATCCAAAGTGAGTTCACATTCTAATTTCTGGTCGCTGAACACATGTAGACGTTTCCTTTTCGCGGAGCACAAACATGAGCCTTATCACCCGCTGCGTAATTACAGTGTTTAAGTGTCAGCGGCTCGTCGCAAGGTCAACGTGAGCGACGCGGAGAGAACAAGTGGGGGCAGAGTGCGTTTACCTGGAACCGGAACCGTGTGTGAAATTATACGGCTAAATGCTGTCATTACTGCACACATGTAGGCCCACTCCATATAGACTCGAGACTGTTTTTATAGAAGTGTTTGTGCAAAAAGAGATGACTCATTTACAGACGTGAGCCGCTAATATCTGTGCGTTTTCCTCTTCTGACTTACGCTGTGTGGTGTCTATCTTTGGATTCCTACAATTGTTGAACGTGAACGGATTCTCCAACTGGATGCGGCTCAGTTCGATTCAGTTTATTTTCCGTACATACATACAAAAGCTGCACATAAATGATTTGCAAGATATCGGTTCCTGTATCAATACTGGCCAGTTTTTGCTCGATACCACTATTTTTTTAGATTTGTATTCTATTTTTTGACAGAATAATGACTAAAAATGTAAAAAGAATTATAAGTAATATCCACAACTGTTACCATAGCAACCAGACTGTAAACAAAGGCTAAAATACGCATAAGTTACACAATAGTTTTGATCTGACAAATAATGATACCTGATATCGCCCTTATTTTATTGAATAGTTGTTTAAACGGTCAGAAAAATGTGTCACTTTTGTGTAATTTGTCTCTGTATTTAAAATGGCACGTCGCTTTTTGATGACATCACAGAGGGGATTCCGTTTTAGAATTCAGCACTACTTCCTGTCACTTTACACTCAAAATTTCTTCTCAAACTGCAACTTCACGGATGTAAAACTATGATAAATATTTACCACAGGTGCCCTCCCAACAAACTAAGTCATAATTGGAATATAATGAGAATCTTCATATAGACTTTAAGTTTGTGATTTATACAAAGAAATGAGCTTTCAGAGATGTAGGAAGAAGACGATCTGTGCTCAGAGAAACAGGAAGTAAGCAACTTAGAGCAGGTTTTTGAAAGTTTGTGTTATGTTTGTATACCCGCACTTTCAGTAAGAATTCCACGTTAAGTTTTAGAAATGAGACCCCAGACTTGTAACTTTTCCATGGACGTAAATAAGTTTAATGCCGTACTGCAGTGTTTCCCAACCAGGGGTACAGGGACCTCAAGGGCAATTACCAGGGGGCAGTTGGAATGGTTTCAGGTTTTAAAGAAGATGTAATGTACTTTCATCTAAATAAAAGTGTAATTAGTTGTAAATTTAGCATCTTTTTGGAGCATCTTGGATCATGAACATAATTAAGGCAAGACACTGTAAAAAAAAAAAAAAAAAAAGATTTTGTCTAAAGATATCAATTATAAACTTCTCCTGTAGTTTACTCACAAGAGAAATGTAAGAGAAATGTATTACAAGTTTTACATCATGTAATGTTTTCATGTAGAAATAAGGCGTTTTATGTGGAAAATTGCCAAAAATACACTTATTTGGGACATAAACCTGAAAAATAGACAGAACCAGGTTTAAATTTCTTTGTTCATTTTGTAACATATTAGTTACAAAAAAAAAAAAAAAATACAGAGAGGATTTTGGATTTCATGTTTACTTTTTAAGTAAACTAGCCTGGACTAAAAGTATTCCTAAAATGTCAAATTTCGTCGCATTTATATATACTTCAAAGTCCAATAAATCAGTTTTAGAAATAGATACAAAAAATCCTCCTGTACGTTTCGTCAAAATCTCATTGAGACGTTTGGTTTGTGTGGGATCTACTTTAAGAGGTGATCCTTATGTCTCTAGAGGAGAAGAATGCATTTTAAGAAAACGGCCTTTGAATTTACAATGTCCCATAGAAATGTATGGATGAGGTGGATTAAATGGAAGAATAAAACATTTTTAAGAGCAGTTTGGACAAATTTGAAAGCCGATATGTTGAGAGAACAAACTGACAAAAAACAAAAAGTAGAAAAAACTGTAATAATTGACAATATACAACTAGTAAACCCATTTATTGCCTGAAACTCAAAGTAAGTGGTACTCTGAGCGTGAGACAAAGCTTAGAGTAAACTCAAGACAAAAAAGGTTGGGAACCACTGCCAAGGCACAGCAATCACATCTCCATTCACAAAAGAAGCCCATACTCTCCAAAAAGTTACGTAATTCACCTTTAATCCCAATTAAAAACGACTATTTTCAATCCCAGCCGCTTTGACCATCTTTCAGGCTGTTTTTGGCCTGGGAACTTCCTTTTATAAACAACGCAGCGACCCATGCCAGATACATCGCATTAATTGTTATGTCTGGCCTAATAGTTTGTTTATGTTTGTGTTAGCATTTGACCCTTTCACTGCAACAGCCATAGGAGCAGCCGCCCGGGAACAAAATACATCATCGTTTAATCACTCCGCCATTGAAATCGAGGGCTGTGAGTCATTTGGAGATCTTAACCTATAATTTACCAAAACCCAAGAGGACTGTGTCAATGAACATAACAGTAATCTGCTTTCTGCCGCGAAGAGCCAAACGCCGCTCAAAAAGGAAATCCAACATTAGCCGTGATTACTTCGAGACACTTTTCTTTACGACGGCGCTGACTAATACGTGCAACATTGGCTCGCTGCGGTGTTAAGCTGTGTTCCAGGCCAGTCGGGGGGTTTCATTTGATAAACCGAAAACCCAAATATTTGTCCAGGTTATTTGGAGGAGAGAAGGAAAAGGGCGACAGATATAACAGCATTTGGTTAAAGTATTTAAAACATAGTGAACATGGTTATATTTAAGATTTTACTAAACATTTTGCCAATTTGTCTCCAGTTTGACAGTTTTTGTCATGTTTTAATTGTACTTCCTGGTTGAACATTGTTACCATAGCAACCATTTTGAAAACAAGGGCCAAAATCCATATAAATGACACAAAAGTTATGATTTCACAAATAATAATACCTGATAACGCCTTTATTTTGTTGAATTACCGTTTAAACTGTCAAAAACATGTTTCAGTTGAATGTCACCTGTCAATTTATTTTCAACTGTGTGTCGCTTTTTGATGACATCACGGCGGGATTCCATTTTAGAGCTCAGCAGTACTTCCTGTCATTTTAAACTTTCATTCATTTTTCAAACTTCACAAATGTAAAACTATGATAAATATTTAACACAGGTGCCACCCCATCAAATTATGTAATTATTAGAAAAACACGAGAACCTGTCATATAGACTTTTAAGTTTTCGTAATCTTTTAATTGTACTTCCTGGTTGAACATTGTTACCTAGCAACCATTTTGAAAACAAGGGCCAAAATCCATATAAATGACACAATAGTTATGATTTGACAAATAATAATATCTGATAACTCCTTTATTTTGTTGAATTACCGTTTAAACTGTCAAAAACATGTTTTAGACTTTACGTTTTCGTAACCTTTTAATTGTACTTCTTGATTGAACATTGTTACCTAGCAACCATTTTGAAAACAAAATCTATATAAATGACACAACAATTATGATTTGACAAATAACAATACCTGATGACACCTTTATTTTGTTGAATGACTGTTGAAACTTTGAGAAAAATGTGTCAGTTGTCTGTAAATTGTCTCTGCATTTATAATGGCGTGTCACTTTTTGATGACATCACAAAGGAATGCCCTTTTGAACTCAGCTTTACTTACAGTCATTTTAAACTTTTATTTTTCAAAATTTCTTCACAATCTACAACTTCACAGATGTCAAACTATGATAAATATTTACCACAGGTGCCCTCCTAAGTCATAATTAGAAAAACATGAGAACCCGTCATATGGACTTTAAGGATTTCTCAGTGTGACTTGATTACAAATGTTAAGATTATTTGGTTAATAGATAATTGGAAGTATGCAGGTAATAATGTAATGTTAAGAACTAAAATAATCACGAGAATTTTAGAAGCAAGATAAAGTTATTTCCATTCAACCCATTTATTGTCAAATTATAACTATTGTGTGGATTTGACCCTTGTTTACAGCACTGTTGCTAGGTAACAGCTGTTGAATTACCTCTAACTGTGTCACATCTGCTGCTCATGTTCAACCAGGAAGTGACATTATAAACATTACAAAAGCTGTCGAACTGGGGACAAACAGGCAAAGTGTTTAGTAAAAACTTTCATAAAATGTGTCATCTTCCTGTCATATGTAGCTCGTCTTTCATCATCGACGTAAAGGGTCGTTCAATGCCACGAACGCAGGGGAAAAGCGCGTGTCGTCTTTAAGCTAAACCAGGTTATTTAGGTTGTAACTAAGAAACAATAATGAAAAAAACTACAATGGAATGAAAGTTAGTTTGATATGAACCAGACCTCTGTCATTTTAACACATTCCTTGTCCCCCTCTCTCCTCCCTTTGTGTTTCTTCTTTCACCTTCCCCCTCTCTCCTTACCCTGCCTCCCTCCCTCTCTTTCTCTCACTATCGCTCTCTGTCTATCTTTATGTCTCTTCTTTCACCTCCCTCTCTCTTTCTCTCCCCCACTCTTTCTCCTCTCTCTCTCTCTCTCCTCCCTTTAGTTTATTTCTCTTCTTTCACTGTGTCTCTCTCTCTCTCTTATCCTTTTATTATTTATTTATTCTATTAAGTTATTTCTATTTTATGGTTTTATCATTTTGCTTGGATTTGATTTTACTGGTTTTACAAGCCGTAAGATCAAATTGAGTTGTTATTTTGCACTTTGTTTTTGCCGTTTTATGTTTGTCTGTGCAGCACTTTGGAAACAGTTATGTTTATGAAATGTGCTATACAAATAAAGTGGATTTGGATTTGGATTTGGATTTATCCTCCCTCTCTTTCTCTCCTCTCTCCCTCTCTCTCTCTTCTCCCTTATGTCTCCCTTTACACCTTTTCTGTCTCTCTTTATCTCCCTCTCTTTCTCCCCTTGTTTTCTCTCTCTCCTTTATGTTTCCCCTTTTACCTTCTCCCTCTCTCTTTCTCTCCCTCTTTTTCACCTGCTTCATTTCTCTCTCACTCCCTCTCTCTCTTCCCTTTATGTCTCTTCTTTCACCCTCTCTCTTTCTCATCTCTCTCTCTTTCCCCTTTATCTCTCTTCTTTCACCTTCTCTTTTTCTCTCTCTCTCCTTTGTTTCCTTTTACCTTCGCCCGCTCTCTTTCTTTCCTTCTCTTTCACCTTCTCCATCTCTCTCACTCCCTCTCTCTTCCCTTTATGTCTCTTCTTACACCTCCTCTCTCTTTCTCCTCACTCTCTCCTCCTCTTATGTCTCTTCTTTCACCTCCTCTCTCTTTCTCCTCACTCTCCCCTCCTTTTATGTCTCTTCTTTCACCCTCTCTCTTTCTCCTCTCTCTTTTCCCCCTTTTTGTCTCTTCTTCCAGCTTCACTCTCTTTCTCTTCATCTCTTTCTCCTCTCTCCTCCCTTTATGTCTCTTCTTTCACCTCCTCTTTCACTTTCTCCCTCTCTTTCTTTCTCTCTCTTTCACCTTATCCATCTCTCTCTCCCTCTCTCCTCCCTTTATCTCTCTTCTTTCACCTCCTCTTTCATTTTCTCCCTCTCTCTCTCTCCTTTATGTTTCCTCTTTTACCTTCTACCTTCTTTCCCTCTTTTTCACCTTCTCCATCTCTCGCTCTCTCTCTCCTCCCTTTATATCTCCTCTTTTACCTTCTCTCTCTCTCCTCCCTTTATGTTTCCTCTTTTACCTTCTACCTTCTTTCCCTCTTTTTCACCTTCTCCATCTCTCGCTCTGTCTCTCCTCCCTTTATATCTCCTCTTTTACCTTCTCTCTCTCTCTCCTCCCTTTATATCTCCTCTTTTACCTTCTCCCTCTGCCTCTCTCTTTTATGTTTCCTCTGTCACCTTCTCCCTCTCTCTTTCTCTCCATCTCTCTCTCTCCTTCCCAAAATATCAAGGTCGCTCCCCTCTCAAGTACCGCTCCAGATCTCCGTCCTGTGCGTCTCTTTCTGCTTCACTCTCTCTCTCGTCGTCCACATCCTGTCCTCCACACGACAGACCAGCTTCTGCCCGCGCCCATATTAGGAAATGCACTGTCTCTGTCTCGCTCCAAACACAAAGATGTTTCTAAGTGACCCAATATGTCTTACTGTTAACTTCAGATAAACACAGCAGCTTTCAAGTCTCCAGCCAATTACACTGCACAAAGCCGACCTGTGCAAAGTCACTCCTGGTGCAACGTGAACACAATCGTTCCTGTGGCTTTTTTAAATCGGGTCAGTGATAAAAGTCCATTTATTTTTGTAATGCCCAAAATCACAACAGCAGTTTCTTCGATGGGCGACAATGAAGCCGTCCAGGACTGTTCTGCTACCATTGGGACTGTGGAGGCAGCCAGGAGGAAGGAAGGTGGCTCATCTAGTGTAGAGAGAGTTCCTCCAGGCAGATGAGGAACAGTTCATCTAGTGTAGAGAGAGTTCCTCCACGCAGATGAGGAACAGTTCATCTAGTGTAGAGAGAGTTCCTTCAGTTAGTTGAGGAGCAGTTTATCTAGTGTAGAGAGAGTTCCTCTAGGCAGATGAGGAGCAGTTCATCTAGTGTAGAGGGAGAGTTTATCTGGTGTAAAAAGACTTCCTCCAGGCACATGAGAAACAGTTCATCTAGTGTAGAGAGAGTTCTTACAGGTAGTTGAGGAGCAGTTTATCTAGTGTGGAGAGAGTTCCTTGTGGCAGATAACGAGCAGTTCATTTAGTGTAAATGGTAAATGGTCACATATTTATATAGCGCTTTTCCACCTTCAAGGCACTCAAAGCGCTGTACATCAAGGAATCATTCACCCATTCACTCACACATTCACACACCAGAGTACGCAGACACTGGGGGCGAGGCGAGTTAAGTGTCTTGCCCAAGGACACAACGGCAGTATTCACCTGCGGGAGCAATTGCATCGCCAACCTGCGGGTCAGTGGATCTGACCGCTCAACCGGGGATGTTTTTATGTCAGGAGCGGGATTCGAACCACTGACCTTCGGATCAGAAGACAATCTCTCTGCCAACTGAGCTACTGCCGCCCTAGTGTAGAGAGAGTTCCTCCAGGTAGATGAGGAGCAGTTCCTCTAGTGTAGAGAGAGTTCCTCCAGGCAGATGAGGAGCAGTTCATCTAGCGTAGAGAGAGTTCCTCCAGGTAGAAACGGAACAGTTCATCTAGCATAGAGAGAGTTCCTTCAGACAGATGAGGAACAGTTCATCTAGTCTAGAGAGAGTTCCTTCGGGCAGCTAATGAGCGGTTCATGTAGTGTAGAAAGAGTTCCTCCAGGCAGATGAGGAACAGTTCTTCTAGTGTAGAGAGAGTTCTTTTGGGCAGATGAGGAGCAGTTCATCTAGTGTAGAGAGAGTTCCTCCAGATAGATGATGAGCAGCTCATCTAGTGTAGAGAGAGTTCCTCCAGGTAGATGAGGAGCAGTTCATCTAGTGTAGCGAGAGAGTTTATCTGGTGTAAAAAGAGTTCCTCCAGGCAGATGAAAAACTGTTTATCTAATGTAGAGAGGGTTCCTTCGGGCAGATGAGCAACAGTTCATCTAGTATAGAGAGAGTTCCTCCAGGCAGATGAGGAGCAGTTCATCTAGTGTAGAGAGAGTTCCTCCAGGCAGATGAGGAGCAGTTCATCTAGTGTAGAGAGAGTTCCTTCGGGCAGATGAGGAACAGTTCATCCAGGTCCTACAGGTCAGGGTTGTGAGATGGGGAGTCATCACTGGAGCAGCCGCTGCAGTGTCTGAACCAGTCTCCAACAGTAGGAAGTTGTAAAAACAGCTCTCAGGGTGAAAATGAGACGCTGTGCGCTGTCTGCATCTAATTACAGTGTTTAATTCTCCGCGAACAGCTAGTGCATTGTTTGCATGCTAGTTGTTGTGAGCTTTACCGTGACGGCAAACTTTTCCGGTCTCGAAAAGTTGTGAAAAGCACTTATAAACTCATAGCAGTGAATAATTAGGACGCTCAGAATGAATTAGGAAAGTGAGCAATAACTTTGGACTGCTGCATTAAAATGAAATAAAAATGAACTAGGTCTATCACGTAAACACTATCTGGGGTACTTGATTTTTACACTGCTGAACCGGAAGTAGGCTTTTAAATCCACCCAACTCTCGTCCCTCGCTCTCACAAAATATTTGGCACGTTAAAATTCACATGCAGTGATTGTGCACAGCTTTAATACAGCTTTCAGACGACAAAGTAAAACTGGGGAGGACCACCCAAGTGCAACCAATCAGAGTGCAGCTTTTAGTTTTATTTCGAGACCAAATAGTTCATTATTAGATGCAGACAGCGAGCAGAGGCCTCAATTTTGTCAGAAAGTGCTGCTTTTACAAGATACTCACCAAAAAACACACCAAAAAAAGTCAGGTACCCCAGCTTTAAATTGAGATTTCTGATGTGCTCTGTTAGAATCTAGTGCTCTTTTACATGCTACAGGTGCAGAGGCAAGATAAATTACACATATCATTTAAAAAACATGAGAATTGGCTTTAACATTCATTTGTTTGTGAAGGAACGTTCGATTTAGCTCCAGTTAGCATCGGCAAAGTCAATGAGTTCGTAGTTACATAACACACCTTAAACTTTACAAGTACATCTTGTTGCACATTTTTTGTTGCATACGCTCTTTTCCTTAACACTTTTCCCCTCCAGACCATTTGAGATCATTATCCTGATGACCATTTTTGCCAACTGCGTGGCCTTAGCCGTCTACATCCCTTTCCCCGAAGACGACTCGAATGCCACCAACTCCAACCTGGTGAGTAGGACCTCCGTGTTTCACCTTCAGCGCTGCAGTGTCCGAGGCTCCGCTTTGGCCAGTTTTACTTCAGCAAAGCGTACACGGTGTTCTGCGGCTGGGAGAAGATGTGCTGTGGTGATAAGATATGACACGCTGCTGTGGATAATGTCTCTGTTTTAGGATTGAAGGAGAAATAACCGGTCAGATGCTTAATTGTTGCTTGGATTTGGGAATTATTGATGCAGTTCAAGGCTTACAAATGGCTTTTATATATTCATTAAGGCGAGACACTACAGGAAAAAAACTTTTTTTTTTTTGCTCTCTAAACATGTAGACTTTCATGTGGAAACAACAAACTTGTCTAATCTGCTTCTAAAAATGTTATATTACTTTATTTAATCCACTTCCTCCATAGATTTCTCTGTGACATTATAACTTCAAAGGCTGTTTTCTTAAAATGCATTTTTCTCCCACAGAGACATAAAGATCAGCCTTAAAGTGGCTTCTACAAACACCAAACTGTACAATCTTTTACAAAACAAGATTCTGTCACATCGTACTGAAGGGTTTGTTGAGGTCTAATTCTAAGCCTGATTTGTGAAAGTTAAAAGTAAAAAAATCAGGCAAAATATAAAATTTAAGGCCAATTTTCAGTCAACTCAAAAGCTAAATAAGAAATCCAAAATCTAATACGTGTGACTAATATTTGTACAAAATTAACTAAGAAATTTAAACCTGGTTCCGTCCATTTTTCTGATTTGATTGTCCTAAATATGTACAATTGTGGCTGTTTTTACACATAAAATGCCTTATTTCTACATGAAAACATGACATGATGAAAAACTTGTAATACATTATTTTCTTACATTTATGCGAGCAAACTACAGGAGAAGTTTTTTATATCTTTAAATTTAAGATGTTTTCCTGTTCACCTGTAGTGTCTCGCCTTAAGTGTTGCTTGGATTCAGGACACAATTTAAGGATTACAAATGGTTAAAGTTTGTATTTATTTATTGTTAACTGGCTGAAGTTGATTTGCTTTTTATGCATCAAAGAAGGGGATTGTAAATGGTAATTGTATTTATTGCATTGTTAAATCCTTAAAGTCCATATGACCGGTCTTTTTTTAATTATGACTTTTTGTTTGTTGTTTGTTTGTTGGGAGGGCACCTGTGGTAAATATTTAATATAGTTTTACATTTGTAAAGTTAGAGTTTGTGAAGACGTTATGAAAAATAAAAGTTTAAAATTACAGGAAGTAGCGCTGGGTTCTAAAACGGAATCCATCTGTGACGTCATCAAAAAGCGACACACAGTTGTAAATACAGAGACAATTTATGCACAACTGACACATTTTTCTGACAGTTTAAACAATCATTCAACCAAATAAAGGAGTTATCAGGTATTATTTTTATCAAATCATAACTATTGTGTAATTTATATGGATTTTGTCCCTTGTTTTCAAAATGGTCGCTAGGTAACAGTTGTGGAATCACCTCTAGTGATGTCATATTTGCTCCCGATGTCCAACCAGGAAGTGACATTATAAACTAGTGACTAAATTATAAACAAAAACTGTCAAACCGGGGACAAATGGGCAAAATGTTTAATAAAATCTTAAATATAATCAAGTTCACTACGTTTTAGTGAAATGTGTCCTTGAACCTGTCGTATGGACTTTAAGTGTTTTGACTTTAGAAATTCACATTTATAAGGATTTTCTGACTTAAATGGCCCCAAAATGGAAGGATTTATTTAATTTTTATTTCTAGGGAAAGTGTACAATCTACTACACGCTCATGTTGTTCGAGCGGTTGTTGCTCGGGGGCAGCTTGCTGTTGTAATATCGCTCGGTCCGCACTAATCCCACTGACGTCCGTGTCACATCTGTTACTTTTCCTACATCCTGTTTTGTTTTAGTCAAATTTCTGCGCCACCTGTTTTGGGGAAGGATATTTAAGATGTCAAATGTGTCTTGTATTTGTGCAAAAGCAGTAAAAAAACGGAGGTATTTCTGTGTTCTCGGTTCAGATCGGAACACACACACACACACACACACACACAGACACACACCTACACACACACACGCACACGCACACACACACACACACACACACACACACACACACACACACAGACACACACCTACACACACACACGCATGCACGCACACACACACACACACACACAGATAAACACACACACACGCAAACAGACACACAAACAGACACACACACAGACACACACCTACACACACACACACACACTCTCTCTCACACACACACACACTCACACACACACACAAACACACACACACACAAACAAACAGACACAGATAAACACACACACACACACACACCTACACCTACACACACGCACACACGCACACACACACACACACACACACACACACACACACACACACACACACACACACACACACTCGCTCTGGTGCAGCTGTGCTTCATTAGTTTTAGTGGCCGCAGACAGACAGGAAGTGTTGTGAAGATTAAACACAGGGTTAACTGCAGACTCTGCCTTTGGCTGTGGACGTGTGGCTTTGCTGCCGTTGGCATCTGCTCAAGATAAAGTGACGAGAATGAGTTACAAAACTAAAACAGTGGGTTAGTTATTCAGAAAATGTCATTACAAGCTTTCCCATGTCAGCTTGGACTGTGATGGTTCTGGCGATGCTTTTTAATATTTGATTGAATACAGTTTTCTTTCTTTTTAGTCATGAATCCACTGTTTCAGCTGTAGACCGTAGAACAGTGGACTATGCTAGCTATGTTCCAAATAGGAATCCATGGAGGCGCTCCTGGCCCCATAAAGCCAAGCTGCCATTCTCTTTCTATTGTGACACTGGTGCCCTTTACTCTGTAACTGTTTCGGTCAAACTCACATCTGGAACTGTCCGTTTTGACGCTCTACATGATCCTGGTGTTTTTTTCTCGTTGGTTGTTCATAAATCAAGTTATCAGCAATAATAACTGACCAATCAGGTGCTTCCTTTTCCAGGGGCCGGTTTCGCTCGTGTTAGCAACAGGTTTGATTGACAGCTAGCGCCGCACGTTGCCGCCGTCTCCTCCCACCGAGGGGCGGAAACCATTAACAACCTCGCTCCTGATTGGTCCATGTGGTTGCCACGATACGCACTCGGATTTACAAATATGGAGTCTGGCTCCACTTTAGCCGCTATAACTGCTAGCCGCGATTGGCTTCATTTGGCTGGAGCCAAACAATATGAGTGACGTCACATTCCCACAGTCCACTGTTGTACGGTCTATGGTTTCAACAGTCGTGTTACCTCCAGAAACAAGTTACTGTAGTTACTGAGTCAGACTTGAGTCAATATTTTGATGACTTCAGAGTTGACAAAATGGACTAAGATTTAAAGTGCATTCAGACCGCAGCGTCCACAGCGTCCAGTTTACTTGTAAAGTCTATGCAAACCAGCGTCCAAGGCACATCCAGAGCGTCCGCGGCGGGTTAGACGCTCTGGATTTCAATTAATCTATATCTCTGTCTCACATTCTAAACCTGACTTATTCAAGTTTTAAGTAAAAAAAATGCGGCCAATTTTCAGTCAGATCTAGTTTACTCAAAAACTAAACAAGAAATCCATATTTAAGTATATATAACTATTGGTACAAAATTAACCAAGAAATTTAAACCTGGTTCTCTTCATTTTTCAGATTTAAATGTCCCAAATATGCCCAATTTTGACCGTTTTTGCACATAAAATGCCTTATTCCTACATGAAAACACGACACGATGAAAAACTTTTATTTTATTTTTATTTCACATTCATGTGAGTAAACTACACGACAAGTTCCATTTTTGTATCTTTAAATTTAAGACTTTTTCCCATTCACCTGCTGCGTCTCGCCTCAAACGGGAACAGGAACAGTCTGAGAAAAGCTGCTAAAAGATCAATTACAAATCGAACAGAATAAACTTGACCATTGTTTGCTCAAAAATGCGTTTGTGAATCCGATTTGAAAGTCCACGCTGTGATCACCTCGGCTCCAGCGCGGCCCGTGTCTGTCTTATGTAATAGCGCAGATCTCTTGTAATTCTTTTGGAGCCACATTTCTATTTCCGTCCGCACCCCATAATATGTCGCTCTGTTTCCCTGACAACATCCCAATAATAGCAACAGAGGAGAGGTTGTCATGGATATGGTAACCGTAGTGATGCTCCTCATCTGTCCTTGGATACGGAGGAGGAGGGAAGGAGCCGAGGGAGCGAGAGCATCCTTCAGGAAAACTGCAGCCAAGTGAAGGGTTAATGTTGACAAGTGTCAGCTCCAGAGTCGGTGTTTGTCTGGTGTTGTTGTTTATTTATTTGTTTGTTTATTTATGTGCAAACTGAGGCCAAAGACAACTAAATGTAGAGCTGTAGAGTCAGGATGAAGCAAAATGTATGAGCAAATTATGAAAACGAAATAATATCAGCGTTTAAACATGTTTGCTGATTCAAAGTTTGATTCCTGGACATTTTAGAAATCCTGAATTGTCCGGCGTTCGAAGCTTCAGCGCCCAGAATATGTCTGTTTTCACCCACCCCCTATCCCCGTCCACTGCTCTGTTCTTAAAATTCAGACTCCACGGCCAAACATAGACTTTTCAGATATCGTGGAGCCAGTTTTCGACGGTTAAAATGTGTCTCTGCTGCTTCTTCAGGTGAAATGTTACTTTGAGGAGGCGGGGCTTGTCAGTTCTGCAGGTTTGAACAGGAAGTCAATGGATCAGTTTCTATTACTAAGTCGTTTAAGGTCAACATTGCAATTTATAATGAACAAAATGTAAAATAGCACTATTGTATTAGCACTAAACTATTGTTAGTATACTTTAAACTATGCAGTTTATATTTAAAGGAAAATATGATATGAATATGAAACATTCCTTAAATCCTTAAAAAAAATTATAATAAACTAAATTCTGTTTGTCCTGCACTTACTGAGATTAGGCGCCAACTACTGGCTGCATAGCATTTACACAGTTTCATTATGTAATTACTTAAGGGACTGCATGAGATTATCAGGTTAGCAGTTCCAGTGAAGTCCAATGCTCAGAGTCTGATTTAAGGATTTAAAACAACAAAAGATTCTCCGATACGTAACGTCTAAAATCATAAAAAACATTGATCAAGGGAGTTCAGCAGGAAGTGTTTTTAACGGTTGGAGGGAGAGGATTTTCTTACCTGCTGAATGCACCTGAATGCACCAGGTGTGTTTTTAGTGACGGAACATGGTTAGAACATGATTGAAAAAAAGTCACTATAGCATAATATGTTCCCTTTAAAGGTGCACTATGTAACTTTTCTGGTGGAGGTTTCACAACATGTTTGTCTCCATAGAGATGTTATTGCTTTACATTGCCTTTATTTTGCATTCCCTTGTTTTATCTTTAGCATAATTTATACTTTTTAGAGAGTTCCTCGTTTGTGAAGTTTGTTCACTGACAACGGCAATAAATTCGGGAACTCAACGGCAATTCAACTTTCTCTCTTCTAATACATTTCCTGGTAAATTATGCGTCTTTTTTGTACAACTAATTTGGATCCAGTCACAGCCGTTCTGTCACTTTATTCTTTTCCGTGTCTTGTCTGTATTTGGCTCAATAAAACTCCTAAAATGTGCGTTTGCTCTTGTAGTTGTTGAACAGTGGGTGAAAGAGCAGCTCTGACACATTGAAATGAATGGATTGTTTTCCCGCCTGAGCTCCGTTTGTGGGCGTTCCCTCGGATCCCGACTGTATCTATAGCCATCGGTTTCAGAATGATTGTGAACTAGGACTGTTGCCATAGCGAGTAACAATTTAAAACAGTGCAGTTCGGTGGCTGAGTGGACAGCACATATGCCATCCACTACGAGAGCAGGCCGTAGTGACCTGAGTTTGATTCCAGTTTTGACAGTTTGTTAAATGTCCTTCTCATCTCTTTCACATTTCACGCTGCACTGCCCTGTCAGATAAAACCTAGGAGCCAAAAATAGTTTAAAATTACAGGAAGTTGTGCTGAGTTCTATTCACCTTATTCCAGAAGTTGTCGTACGCACCGCCATCTTGTTTCTGTTGTAGTTTACATGGAGCAGACGAGCTCAACAGAAAATAAGTTCTACATGGACTAAAAAGACGTTTTCAAGCCGTCCAGGAAATCGTTGCGTAGTTGACTTGTTGTTGTTCGTGTTTATTAAACATTTTACACAAATCATTCTACTTTATATACAGTTTTAGCCAGTGGCGGACCTAGGAATTTGGGGGCCCAAGGCAAAATTAAATACAGGCCCCTCCTCATTAAGAGTGGTTTTCTATAACTTTTCTGTCGTGTCTCTAGAATTCCTCTTGAGGGAAGCTGTTTGGTTTCTTTTTTTTACATTTTAATGCATTTTAACGTCCTTCCCTTGAAAAATATTTCAGAAATCAGACCATATTTCCCGTTTTTTTGTTTTATTTATAATGTTATATTTTATTTACTATTTTAGTATGGCTTGGGAAGAATTAATACATCTCACAATCCCAGACAATTCCGTTGGTCTTTTTCTTGTTTCTTGTACAGAAAAACGATTGTTTAAGAACCTTGTGTCTGTGATGATCTGACTGGGGGCCCCTTCAGGTTGGGGGACCCGTGCTGTTGTGGCCTGTTACCTAATGAAAAGTCCGGCACTGGTTTTAGTGGTGAGACTTTTCCCTCGTTCGCCATTAGCTTTAATGGAACAGAAGCGCAAATCTGTGGGCGACAGTGGGCCGGGCTGAATAAGGCGTCTATGGAATTCCTCTGTGATGTCATCAAAAAGCGACATTCATACAGACAATTTACACCAACTGACACATTTTTCTGAAAGTTTAAGCAAAAAATTCAACAAAATAAAGGTGTCAGCAGCTATTATTTATCGTCAAATCATAACTATTGTGTAATTTATGTCTTATTTGGCCCTTGTTTATAGCATGATTGCTAGGTTACTTAACTATGCCATATTTGCTGCTCATGTTCAAACAGGAAGTAGCGTTATAAACTTCACAAAAACTGTCAAGCTGGAGACAAATAGGCAAAATTGTTTAGTAAAATCTTAGCATTCAAGGCTAAACTGTCATTCAGACTTCATTATGTCTGTTTTTACCTAAATTCGACTATTCCGTAGCGTTACTTTTACTGCAAAGTTGCTCAAAGTCGGAATGGTCTTGTAAACACTGTTTCTGTGTGTCTATACCGTTTGTGTACGTACAGCTCGTATGTAAAACAGCTCGTGTGTCAGACTCCGGCGCACAGTTCACGGATCACGGCCCCTGATTGGAGGGTGATGGGGCGGAAGTGTTTGACAGAGCGCTTGGTGGTGGATGAATTAGCTCGCGGCGCAGCGGTGGGTGCAGCCGCAACAAAACAAGCCTCTCCAGTCAATGTATCACCCTGAGAGGCTAATGGACCCTGCACGGCACACACCAGACCTCCACACCCCGGACGGAGTTCACCTACACATGCATTTAGACTCGTTTGTGGATGATTAGAGAGTAGACTAAAGTACTGAATGATATTACTCAACATGGTAGTCCTAGCAATTAACCAAGTCATTGTCTTAGACCCTTTAAAAGTTTGTAGAAAGACTTTCTAAATTCAGAATGGAGGCCAAAGTGAAGTGCAACATAATGTGATTTCACTGGAGAAACTGGGATTTAACTTCAGAATATCTCAAAATATGAAAAATGTAGATGATTTTGGAAAATGAAAAGCCTCAGACACAAAGTATGATAAACTCTTTGCATTTTTGATTATGAAGGAACAATCCAGATTTATGGGTTTTACTGGAAAAATACTCACAGAAATGTTGAGGCCACAGTCACTTTTCATTTTATCTAGAGATATATTAGATACTATTCCATAAATTAGATTCTTTTGAAGATGAAATACAATTTTAAGGCCAGAAAAGTGTATTTTGTCCATGGTTTGTCATAGAAAAGCAAACTAACTGACCTTTCTACCCTGGAAATTCAAATGTGTTGCTTTTTTTCCAACATAAACACTTAAAACCAGTAGAATTTAGATCTAATGTGACAGAATCATTGACAAATTTACAGTCAACTTCATTTTGCCTCCAGTCGCCTCCACTCCAGAATTTTATGACATCACATTTTAAAGGGTCTATAAAACCAGACAACAAAAAACGACTTACACAGCTTTTATTCTTGTTTTTGAATAGTATTTATCCTCCACAGAGTGAAAGCAGCTTTGTGACTTCAGAGTCATGTGTGCTGTCCACATCTAATAATAAAGTATTTATTTATTTGCTATGAACCTGGAGTATGAGCCGTAAGCTGCTGCTTTACTTTGAGGTCTTAAGGCAAGACACTTTCAGTACATACAGTCATGGATCAAAAGTGTTGGCACCCCTGTTGTTTTTTTCCGTAAAGTAAAGTAAAGTAAAGTAAAGTAAAGTAAAGTAAAGTAAAGTAAAGTAAAGTAAAGTAAAGTAAAGTAAAGTAAAGTAAAGTAAAGTAAAGTAAAGTAAAGTAAAGTAAAGTAAAGTATTTCAGTATTTCTCCTCAAAAAGTATTGCAAGTCCACATTTTTTGCTTTACACATGTTTATTAGAACAACACAGAGTGAACAAACAGAGAAAAAAAAAGTTAATTTGACATAATTTCACACAAAGCTTCAAAGATGGGCCGGACAAAACTACTGTAATTCTTTCAAAATGATGGATAAATAACTTTGTTTAAGCTTGTGATGGTTGTTTAAACCCACCTGATTGTACTATTTTAATCCACTTCATCCATATTTCTTTGGGACTTTGTCATTTCAAAGTCAATTTTCTATCAATGCATTTCTCCCACAGAGACATAAAGATCAGCCTTAAAGTAGATCCCACACACCAAACTGTACAATCTGGGACTGAACAATCTGATTGTACAGAAGGATTTGTTGATATTCAATTCTAAGCCTGATTTATTGTTTGTTACTTGTACCGTTACTTTAAGTTTTAACAACAAAAAACTACAAAACTAAAAAAAAAAAAGTTTTGAATGTATACACCAATCTGTAAAATATTGTTTACTCAAATACTGAATATGATCCAAAAATATTTTTGTTTGTAAGAAATGTAAACCTCCCTCTATCCATTTTTCATATTTACATGTGCCAAATCAGTGCAATGTTGTCCATTTTTACTCGTACAATGTCTTTTATATATAAAAACAACATGAGGAAAAGCGTGTCATACATTTTTCTGATGTTTTACTACAGAAGTACTTTGTTTGTTTATTCACCTGCAGTGTCTCACCTTAAAAGAGCTGCTCTAAAGCCGCGCACGTCTGAAAATGAATGTGAATTTCAGTGATAATTTAGGAACCTGTTAGTGAAAAGTTTTAAGATAATATCATACAGACTTAATCGCACATTCACTGGAGTTTTCACTAAAACACTAGAATTTGTCATCGGTGGATAACTCGAGATCTAAGTTGTAATTTTGCATCCTTTCTTTCCCTGTATTGATTTTCTGTTTAGTCTGTTACTGAGATGACTCCAGGATGACTCAAACTGCAAATCTAACGGTTGATTTTTAATTAAACATTTGGGATGTTTGAAAGTCATGGCCCAAGGAAAAATGTCTTACTCCTGAATGTGGAAAGAGACCAGTCAAAAGCTCAAAGATTTATATTCAAGCGTTCAGGAAAAGGACAGAATATTGTGGTTTAGACGACACACAAAGGGTTAATTGCACTTTCATGGGTCGAGCATTAACCCCTGAACTACAAGATTCCTAGTTAGGTCTGGGCACCGTTATTGGAAATGGTCGAAAAGGTTCGGGAAGCACTGAAACCGAAAGAATAACGATCTTTCAGTCTCCAGTGCTTCTTCTTCTTCTTGTGCTTCATAATAAATCCACATGGCAGTCTGCTGTGTCCTCGTGAAATTGAACCCAAACGGATAATATGACCTAAACTTTGCCGTAATCACCTGCTTGGTCCAGAGCGTAATCTCACGGTAAATGAGGCTGGAGTCCGTGTGAAGTTGCAGGGAAAACTAAAATATTCTCCAATTCTTGCCATAATCCTCCTTTTAACTCAGATAAACACAGGTAAGGTATCTGTACTTTACTTAAGTTGTTTTTACACCAGATACTTTTTACTTTTACTTCACTAGATTTGAGTCCAAGTATTTGCACTTTTTACTCCACTACCTTTTTAACTGGACTGAAATGTAGAAAGTACTTTTCATTCTCTTTGAGGGTTATTCTTCTCACGTTGATGGTGACGTTTTGCCTGAAGGTTTAGAGTTCAAGCTCAACAACAAACAAAGAAAAATATACACATAAAATTAAAGAAATTAGTTTGAGCAAAATTAATTCATTCCAAAATTGCGACATTTAATGTGTAAAACTGGTCTCATAATCTGCACAAAATACTTTTACTTTTTGCTGTTAAGGTACATTTTCAAACAGGTACTTCAGCACGTTTACTTAAGTAGATTTTTTAATGTGATACTTTTACTTGAGTAATTATTTGCACATTTTAAGAGTGATTTTCTATAACTTTGTCGTGTCCTAAGAATTCCTCTTGAGTGAAGCTGTTTTTGTTTTTTTACATTTTAACGCTTGTATATTCTAATCAGCTTTAAACAAGGGGGTTTGGGGGTCCTTCCCTTGAAAAATATTTCAGAAATCAGACCACATTTCCTATTTTTTGGTGCATTTTAACACATGTTCAGCTGATTTAAATACATGGTTTTCATTTTGATGGTGATACTTTTACTCGAGTAACTATTTGCACATGCATCTGTACTTTTACTCGAGTAACAAAATTGAGTACTTCTTCCAGCACTGGTTTTGAGTTCTACCTGAACAGACGTCACATAAGCGCTGTATGTTTTAAAAGTAAGATTTAACAGAGTTTTAACATTTTTTTGCACAAGTTTGACCTTTGACCTTACAAGTTTCCTTTACACTCTAAAACATGCAGGCACTGAAAAAAGAAACGTTCAGGAATCAGAACCGAGAAGCAGGTATCGTTCAAGTACTGGTGTCGAAAAAAGTTCAAACGTACCCAGCCCTATTCCTAGTTCAAGCCCTCATAGTCCACAAAGCATTCTCATCATTGGAATCTAAATTTTAAAAGGGTTCAATTTACAATCATTGCCAAAATTTGCAAAAGGAGGATTTTTGTCTTACTTTTAATGAGAAAATGATCTGACTATTCGCCGTAAATGTAAAAGCGATCCTCCCTCTCCCCCTTTCAAGTGGTGCTGGTATTATATTTAGCCGCGAGTGAACATGTGCTCCTCAGGGTGCTCCGCTGCTGTTGCTAGGAGTGTCTATTTATAGCCCAAGAATAAAGTCTGTGTACAATAGGTGCACTTAGTTAAACAACGTCCTCTGGTCCCTCGGCTGACACTCTGCGTTCACACCTCTGCATGTTTATTTTACGTTCCAGCGCTGTGCAAAATCTGGTACAGGTCCCACTGGTGGATTCTTCTGGAGGTTCTCAGGGTTCTGCAGTTTTAGTCTGTAGTTTTATTTTTCTTCTTTTTTTTAGACACTACAAGCAAAACTATTTTTTTCAAGGTTTTGGTCAGTTTGCTCTCTCAACATATCGGCTTTCATGTGAAAACAACAAACTTGTCCAGTCTGCTCTTAAAAAGATTTTATTTTTCCATTTAATCCACTTCACTCATAGGTTTCTCTGGGACATTGTAACTTCAAAGGTTTTCTTAAAATGCATTTTTCTCCCTCGAGACATAAAGATCAGCCTTAAAGTAGCGCCTACACACACCAAACTTTTGACAAAATGTATAGAAGGATTTTTTGATATCTAATTCTAAATCTGATTTATTGAAGTGAAGTTTTAAATAAAAGAAATTAGGCACATTTTCAGTCAGATCTAGTTTACTTAAAAACTAAATAAGAAATCCAGAATCTCCTCCTTTTGTAACTAATATGTATTGAAATAAAATTTTTAAATTTTGGTTCTGTCCATTTTTGTGTGGATTTTTGGCCATTTTCCCACACAAAATGCATTATTTCTACATGAAAACATGACATGATGAAAAACTACAAACTACATTTTTTCTTACATCTATGTGAGTAAACTACAGGAGAAGTTTAAAATTGATATCTTTAAATTTAAGATTTTTACCTATTCACCTGCAAAGTCTCACCTTAAATTGGACATGTTACTAAATTTGATTTTTATGAGCGCTTAATCGATACTTTTCAATACCTTTGTCAGTATCGATATATTATATTTGATAATTGCTCCACCCGTCTATACTCATCATTAACTCAAAGTTGTGTTTTTGATTGATTCATCCATGTTTGAGTTAATGTTGTCATTGTCCTGTATTAAAAGATTGTTGTTCAGAAAATACCTGTTTTCACCTACCCCCTATCCCCGCCCACATCCTGTACTTACTGTAGTTGAGATTATTTGAAAAATGACGACTCATACATGTCGTTTTGAAAATGTCACGTAGCTACTTTTCACAAACAAAAACGTGTAAAAGACAATCTGTTACTGTGAATGTCACTTTAAAGAGGCGGGGCTTATCAGTTCTGCAGTTTTGAACAGGAAGTGAAAGGAACTGTTTCTATTACTAAGTTGTTTTAGATTTAAAATGAACCAAAAGTATGTCAATGATCTATGTATGTTGTGGTTTAAAGAATTAAGTACATGATTGAAAAAGAATAATGTCACCTTTAAAGGGGCTCTATGTAAGACTAGTGGGTGACCTTTAAAGGGGCTCTATGTAGTTTGCCGGTGGAGGATTTGAAACATTCTGTTCTCCTGGTGATGGAATAAAACCAAACAATCTCCTGGAGACAAGCAGCAAACAATGTACTTTCTGGGCCAATAACTCCTTTAACTGGATAAACGTGTCTGAGGAATTTACCAACAGACTGTTTTTTATTGTGCTGACTAACAAAATGCGTTGGGATTTCTTGTCCACTTTGCCCTTGATTTCAGAGCACAACTGATCTTTGAATTTTGTCAGCTCTGCTTTCAATATTGTGTTTCTTACTTGGTAATTTATTTTATTTTAACACATTATCAGGATGCCACATCTTATATTTACAGGTGTATTGCCCAGAAATATGTCAGATAAAGCTCGTATATTGTTATTGTTATTAGATTTGACAAAGAAAAATACACGTGAACGCCTTTATTTTGTTGAATCAATATTTAAAGGATCAAAAAAGCAGTTTATTTTGTATAAATTGTGCATAACTTTTGTCTCCCCAGTGTGATGTCATCGATTTGTTTACTTCCTGTAACTTTCAACATTTATTTTCAACTTTTCTCCACAAACAGCGATGTTATTGGAGTAAAACCATAATTTATTCGGTAACGCTTTAGATTTAGGTTCCTTAGTTAACTATTTATAAGATGTTAATAAGCACTAATAGTTTGTTTATGCACTTATAACGCCTTATACATGTTTATAATCCATGAGCCAAAACATGTTTGAGTGAATAAACCACATACAGAGCATCAATGAGCTGCATATTACATTATTTTCAATTACCACGCTAATAAATGCTTGTAAATGCCTTATAGGTGCTTATAAACATATAACAAGTGCTTATTAAACATATAACAAGTGCTTATTAAGCTAAATAGTTTGCTAAGGAACCTTAATCTAAAGCGTTACTGAGTAAATAATAAGAATAAAGAATAACCATTTATTCTTACAACAGGTATTGATACACCGAATAAAGTCAAAATCGTTAAAAACCTGCCATACGCACTTTAACACACAACAAGACAACGACAATCCGTGAGAGCCGAACCGCCGCCCCAGTAATGCCGCTTTGCTTCCATTCTTTCAAAACGAGCAAATCTCCTCTCCGTTTTCCATATCTGAGTGAACCAGGATTACCCCGTGTACATGGCATGGGCGTATTCCAGCTACAAACTTAGACACTTGAGAGAAATGTTCTGCTTCTGCTCCATTGAAGACATTTTGTTCTTTTTCTGCACTGCCGCACATTCGGTTTGTAGCTGAAAATGAACCTTACCCAAAAACACCATTTAAACGGCAATTGCAGCCCCTCTGTTCTCACCGCCAAGGCCCATTTCTGCCGCCGTCTATTGCCACTTTGCGTTTCTCAGATGTCGCAATTGAAATCTTGGAACCCATGTATTACCGCAACGAGATGAAATGAATTGAAATGTGTTTAATTCCCAAAAACGTCCCGGTTCCGTGCCCAGATAGCGTGCAACCTTTCTGTTTGGAGGTTGGATGTATTTTCCCCGTGTCCTCGTCAAAATAAAACACTGGCACTGTGTCCTTCAGCTACTCTTTACCAAGTTCCTGGCTCAAAATACGGAAAAGGGCCTCAGTGACATAAAAGTGCCCATGACAGGTTGAACTACTCATTTCACCTAAATGCAGTTCAGATAAATATATTTCAAATTTAACAAAATTTTTGTTAAATACTTAAGGAAAAATATTCTGCATTTTTTATATTGTTATTAGCCTTTAAACATGCCCTTGAGTACCTTAAATTTGCCATCTCATGTTTGAAAAAAGTTTTTTTGATTAGCCTGTATGAAATGACACTTACTGAGTGCATCCTGCCAGCAGATGGCGCCAGCGCAATATATTGTCTAGTGAAGTTATGATGCGGATTTGCTGCAGCAGTTATCGTGTTTCAAGGAACAAATGCTCAGAATGAGTTTAGCGATGATTTAAGGACTAAAAACAGAAGAATATTCGCTGATAAGTGACGTATATGATCTGAAAATACGTCCCGAATTGAGGGAGTTCTGCAGGAAGTATGTTTGTCAGAGGGAGAGGGTTTTCTGATAAACATTCTTCAAAACAGTGTGAATGCAACTGAATGCCACTCCAGGTGTGTTTTTGATGATGGAACATTGTTAGAACATGATTAAAAGCTCAAAAAAGTCACTGTAGCAGAATATGTGTCAAATTTTATCATGATTTAGTAATTTTTTTAGTTTTTTAGTTTTACTTACTGGTTGTAAATGGTAAAATTTACCTTAGTAACCACACTGTACACTGGCCAAAACTCCTCTAATGTCACAGATTTTTTTATTTTACAAAGAAAAACACATGTGAACATCTTTATTTTGTTGAATTAATGTTTAAAGGGTCAAAAAAGTAGTCTCCTTTGTGTAAATTATGCAGAACCTTTGTCTCCACAGTGTGATGTCATCAGTTTGTTTACTTGGGGGAAACAAACTTGGACCAGTTTGTTTTAATTTCTTATTTTTTCAGTATTATATGTTACAAATATGTTACAAAATGAAGCAAGAAAACTTAAACCTGGTTCTGTCCATTTTTCTGATTTAAATGTCCTATATATGTGTGTATTTTTGGCCATTTTTACACATAAAATGCCTTATTTCTACATGAAAACATGACATGATGAATGTGTAATATTTTTTTCTTACATTTATGTGAGAAAACTACAGGAGAAATTTTAAATTGATATTTTTAAATTTAATATTTTTTCCTTTTCACCCGTAGTGTTTCACCTTAAATTGTCTTGTGTTATTGAACTTGTGCAGTGCTTTGGAGCAGTGTATCTGTTTATAAATGTGAATTTGACTTTTGACCTTAAACATTGGTGCTTTTTAGAAACTGTTATTCACATAAACTGAAAAATACTGCATTTTTTTCGTGCAAATGAATGCCTCTCTTAGTTTAGTCAGATACTGTTGCAGTCTTTTTGCGAGTTTGTACAAAGATCCTAAGTTGTGTTCTTGTGATTTGAGCGATTTGAAAAGCAAAAGTCCGTATTTACATGCACTTTAGAATCAAAATGCGACCAAACAGCATAATTATCCGTGCGGTCTGATGTGGACTTTCCTCTGGGCTTGTTGTTTTCCTGCTCGAGGTTCTTTTTTTTCTGCGCCCGACATATTGTGGTTCTTTTCCTAATGCAAAGTGGCACTATTAAAACATCTACTAATGGCCTCACAACTCGGCGAATGGATTGTGGTTTGCTCTTTACGGGGAGCGTTACACAACCCTAAAGCTAAGATCATTTAACTTTATACGAAAAATCCATTATACTTCAATAATCCACATCTGTGTTTGTATTTTATTTTTATTGCTAAAGGACAGTGACATTTACATTTATACAGAAACACAAAATGCACTTCCGAACACTGCAACAAGTGTTTCAGTATAGAAAGCCATTTAATATTAAAAGAGTTGACAAAGATGCACTATGTAAGGAGATATTTCTTGGCCAGGAGTGTTCCATGACATTAAAGGCCCTGTACCTGATTTTTACTATTCTGAAATGTGAAAAACAGAGCTAGTTCATTTTAAAGTCTTTACATCAGTCACATCTCTCACTTAAAGGTCCCATATTCTGCTATTTTCCCCTTTACACAGTCTATTCTAAGGGCTTTGTTGATAAAATTTTGCATAACATAACAGTTTCCAAAAAACACCCATTTCTTGGACTGGCCCCCCTCCTTGCAAAAGCAAACGGCTCACTCTGAGATCCGACCCCCGAACAGAGAGCAGCCTGCCTCCCCCGCCCAACTCGCGCGCCTCCCCCGCCCAACCCGTGCCGAAGCCTAGAGTGGAGATAGTGTGCATGCGCCGTGTGCTCCGGTAAACAGCGATACACAAACACAGGAATAAACATTTTATCCGTCCTGACGGTGCGTCGTGCTGAGTCCTACGTCCTGGATCTGACCTGGAGTTTGACGTGCTCCAGTACCTCGACGACGGACGCTTGCCGCTGGTAAATAACAAGCTAACTCTCTTCGATCTGTCGTATCCATCGTGTAATTACTGTGTAGCATTAGCATTAGCTGTTTTATTCTGCGACTGCTGGCGCTTCCCGGAGGCGTGGCTTAAACACCGCGTCATCCTTGTGAAGCGCGTCATCCTTGTGAGGACCCCCCGTCTGCTGCTCAGCCGAGGGGGACGGAAAAGACAGTTCTGTAGCGAAAACATGCGGGAATCAATCAAAAAACCACTTTGGGCACACATACGAGGCCCAAATAGCACTGTAGGAAGGTTAAAACCTCTGAAAAGTCGATTTTGCATGTTATGGGACCTTTAATGCAGTCCTAGCGTCCTAAATATGTGAGTTTATGAACACTTTTCATGAGTTTCTGTCTGTTACGTACCTTCTCTGGTAACAAACACACATTAGCATGCTAACGGCGCACTTCCTGCTTCTTGTAGAATAAAACGCTCTATAAAAAGATGCAGAGAAAGCGCTGTGGTCTCATTTTTCCCCAAATAGATGCTTTAACTACACCGATTTTACTTTATTACACGCAAAAAATCGGGAACATGGACTAGTTCTGTTTTTCACGTTTCAAAACAGTAAAAATTAGGTACAGCCCCTTTAAAGTATTGACACTGTAACTGACCTGGTCCAGTCCAGAACGTCTCAGGATGTTTGAACTTTTATTTTTACTGAATTTGACAAATGGATTAAGGAGTGGACATATTTGTTTTAATGTAACTGCCATTATTGTGTTAAATGTACATTCAGATATTGCAATAATCATGATATGGCAGCACATAACAACCATAAACAAATAGGGATTAATTGTCTTTGTGTAAAATACAACAAAACTCTGATACAGCAAAACAGCAGCAGTATCTAAAATGAATAAAGTTAATAAATACTGACACATTCTCTCACATCAAAGTTTATGTAATGTAACGACTCAGATCAAACAATAAAACCCAGGAAAGTGCTCAAATCAGCCAAAACGTGGATCCAATTAAAGGAGCTGTACCTGATTTTTTTTTTGTATTGTTTTGAAATGTGTAAAAGAAAACCACCTCTTGTACCTGATTTTTTTGCACATAATAAAGTAAAATCTGTTTTCTTCCAGCACAGATAAATTGTAAAAGCTTCTATTCAGGTGAAAATGAGCCCACGGTGCTTTCTCTGCTTCTATTTATAGAACGTTTTATCCTACGAGAAGCAGGAAGTGTACCGTTAGCATGTTTGTTAGTTTTACCCGTGACGCTCTGAGGTCAGAGACTCATGAAATTTTAAAATTGAGGATGCTGGGACTGCATTAGAAAAGTGAGCGATACATGTGACTGATGTAGACTTTGACATGAACTAATTCTGTTTTGTTTTTTGTTTTTCATTTCAAAACAGTAAAAATCTGGTACAGCCCCTTTAATTAGCATAAAAACAGGCTAAAAAGAGGCTTGTTCAGACTGAAAAAGAAAAAAAAAATCAACCTTTTTTAACATTTTCATTTTAAGAACAGTACATTTTAGTCTTGTTGTTCTTTTGTTTTTGTTCTTTTGTCTTGTTGTTTGTTGTTTTCTGTTTAAAACCTGCCCAAGGACTACAGATGGAAAGTAGCTTGAAGCTAAATCAGGCGCAGAGCATCTCTTCTCATTGAGTTTAATGTTATCTGTGCACTGTCCTTGTTTTAAATAAATAAATAAATAAATGAATAAAATAAAATGTATTGGCTGGAGGACCTTTGTGTTATTGCACTAAATTAGTTTTTTACGTTATTGATTACTGCATTGCGTTTTCAATACTTTTGCGATGTATTGTGCTGCCATTTGGAACAGAAAATATACCTAACCTCAGAAACGCTCACAAACACACCTTCATTCACCAGCGCACAGTAACACAGGGGGAACACGGGTGAAGCGTCTTGCTCATGGACACAACAACATTTTGCACTACTTTCGCATTCGTTGCTCTCGCTGTGTATTAATCGATCTTTATCTTTATGCAGTCAGTTCTGCAGCATGTGCAGGTATCGCGGCGTTGTTTTAATAATAAACACTTTTATAGTCGGTTGTAAAACAGTGTTTGCTCGGGCGAGTTTAACTGCTTTAGTGATATCATAATGCGATTTTAGATATTGCGCTTTTAGATATTGCACTTTTGTTTTTATACTGTACCTCTTGCTCTCGTCCGTCACCTTTAATGAAACGGAGCGATAAGGCGTCTAAGTGATGGCAGCTGTGGCACCCCCGGCCTGGTTTTTATGGTCCCGTTTGGGTGATAAAGACAGGGAAATTTCCACTCAGAGCTTTGTGAACTTTTGCTTTTGGCTCGCATTGTTTTGCCCCCATTTGAACTCTTTCACAGCTCGTACAAGAGGAGTTATTGTTAGGATGTTTTGTGGCTAGTCTTGTTTAAAAGTGCACTACGCAACTTTTCTGGTGTGCTTTTTGCTGTTTTGTGAGTTTTTAGTTGCTTTAAGTCAAGTTTTAGTCATATTTAGTTGTGTTTTGTCACGTTTAACTGTGTTTTTGTCACTTTAAGTCGCGTTTTTGTCACTTTAAGTCGTGTTTTTGTCACTTACGGTTGTGTTTTTGTCACTTTTAGTAACATTTTTGTCTCGTTTTTGTAGTTTTAAATCACATAGCTATCACTTTCAGTAATGTTTTTTCTGTCACTTTTAGCCACATTTTGGTGACTTTATCCACATTTTTGGTTGCTTTTATTCACATTTTTGTCACGCACACTTTAAGTCAAGTTATAGTTACATTTAGTTACGTTTTTGTCACTTTTAGTTATGTTTTTTTGTCACATTTATCTATGTTTTTGGTTGCTTTTAGCCACATTTTTGTCACTTTTATCCGTGTTTTTGGTTACTTTTAGTCATGTTATTATGACACACACTTTAAGTAAAGTTTTAGTCACATTTAGTTAGATTTTTGTAATTTTTAGTTGCGTCTTTTAGTCGTGCTTTTGTTTCGTTTTTGTCACTTTTAGTCATGTTTTTTGTCACTTTTAGCCATTGCTTTGGTTGCTTTTAGTCACATTTTTGTCATTTTTATCCATGTTTTTTGTTACTTAGTCACGTTTTTGTCACTTTTAGCATGTTTTTGTCGTTTTTAGTCTCATTTTGTCACTTGTCCATGTTTTTTGTTTTATAGTCTAGTTGCCATGTCGTGTTTTTTGACACTTTTATGAGAACATGTTTTAACAAATCTCAACTACACGGTTCGCCGGGTTTATGCAGAATAAAACAAGATATTCTCTTGTTTGTGGAGGAAATTATTGCGCTTCAAAACTTGCAGACTTTGCGATTTGCTAATTGCGTCCACTCAAATTGTGTTTTTCATCTGATTTCGATGAACTGCGCAGCCCTACTTCATTGCATATTTTATTCGGATTTGCATAAGATTCCTGATGCGCCGGTGAGAACGAGAGCGAGGAAGAAAGGGAGAGAGAGAGCAGGATATTTTTACTGATCTAAAAGTGTCCACCTCACATCGGCCCACATTACAGCTCCCTCTGCGCCGCACCTCCTCACCACAGGGAGCGCTGTCACTCCTAATGACCCCATTTAGTCACGCTCCTCGTCATTGTTTGTTATGTGACACATTTAGTCAGACGTCCTCTCGGCTCTTGCAGTTGGACACGGGCCTGAAACGTTGTCTACAGTCTTACGCTGGAGTTATTTCCCCAACTCCAATTTTTAAATATTTTCTGGTCCGCACAACAAGAAAAACCTGATGTTATGAATGAATGAAGTGACAGTGCAGTTTATAGACAACCCCAAAACGCACTTAAAGGTCCTGTACCTGACACTTATTGTTTTGAAACATGAAAAACAGAACTAGTTGATGTTAAAGTCTTTACATCAGTCACATGTATCTCTCACTTTCCTAATGCAGCCCCGGCATCCTAAATATTCACCTCCATGACTTTATAAACACTTTTCACCAGTCTCTAAATCCAGAGCGTCCCGGACCGTCACAGTAAAGCTAATAAACATTAGCATGCTAACAGCGTACTTGCTGCTTCTCTCGTTGGATAAAACACACTATAAATAGAAGCAGAGTAAAAGTTGTGGTCTCATTTTCACCTGAATAGATTCTTTTACAACATATTTGTGCTGGGGCAAAACAAATTTTACTTTATTACATAGAAAAAAATAAGGAACGTGGACTAGTTCTGTTTTTCCCGTTTCACAACAATAAAAATCAGGTACAGCCCCTTTAAAGGAGAACTAAGTAACAGTTTAACCTTATTAAACATCTTTTTAAGTCTCTGAAAGTGTATTTTTGAGGCGTTTGAAGCTCCTATCGTCACCCCCTGCTGTCTATGGATGGAAAAACAAACAAACCTTGCAACATTTGTCGACACTGAAGCGAAGAAATCTATCCTGGGAAGCGCTGGTTCTTTTTTTATGTATATATAAGAGCTCCCCCTGCAGCTTGTGAAAATGCACTGCAGTGAAAAGACACAAATGCTTCTTTTATTTCTTCTTTTTTATTGAAACAAGGAAGTACAATCAAAAACGTTGCAGAATATTTTAAAATAAGCCAGGGTTTTCTCTGGAGAGTTGTCTTCGCGTCAATGTCAATGGCAAGCGCTGCAAGGCTGGTTTGTTTTTCCGTCCAGAGACAGCAGGGGGCGATAATGGACGCTTACAACGCCCAGAAAATACATTTCCAACCACTACACGGACTTACAAGGAAGTTTAATAAGGGAAAAATGTTATGCTTTAAATTGTATCAGTGAAATGTGTAGTCTAACCTGTCACAAAAAGGCAAAAAAACATCCAGTAAAACACAAAAAGTAAAAGCTGAGGCCGGTGATGTAAATTATCGTAGTTTCATATTGGTCCCATACATACAGAGCATATTTAGCGCGGCACAGCTGACTCTCTCCTCTGCTTTGCTTTGTTTTTCTCCGCTTTGCTTTGCTCTGGATGAGGACATAATACAGTGATTGTTTTGTGCCGAGCTGGAGTCATGTTGCTGTGGTATTCAGTGACATTTAGCCATCTGCTGTGGGATCCTGCTGCACATCCACACCACCTCTCTCTGCCTTTGTCTCGTCTGCACAGCCGGACGCGCAAAATACCAGAGACAGAAATATGCGATGATTTAAGCCGCGGATGTTTTGTGATGTTCTGAGGTCGATGCGTCAGCTGTGGCCGCCTTTCGTTTCATATGACGGCGTTTTTTTTATGTCAGAGGTGCCGTACCTGTTGATCGAAATGTTTTACTCTGCATAAAAACTGCTAACCCTGTAGTTTACGTTTTCTGAAAGAAGTGACAAAAATGCAAGAAATATTGTCAAAAACGTGACAAAAATATGCCATGAAGCGTCAAAATCGAGACTGAGAGCAACAAAAATGCAACTAAAAGCGACTACAATGCAACTAAAAGTAATAAATATGTGACTTAAAGTGACAAAAATCTGACTAAAAGGGAAAAAAGTGTCTTAAAGTGCCAAAATCGAGACTGAGAGTGAAAAAAAAAACCCAGACCAAAGGCAACAAAATCGCGACTCAAACCAACAAAAAGGTGACTAATAGTAACAAAAACGCAACTAAAAACAACAAAAGCACGACTTAAAGCAACAAAAGGTGACTTAAAGCAACAAAAACGTGACTAAAAGCAACAAAAGCATGACTCGATGCAACAAAAAGGTGAAGTAAAAGTAACAAAACGCGACTAAAAGCAACAAACACAATAAAAACAAATAAAAGGTGACTCAAAGCAACAAAAACGCGACTCAAAGCAACAAAAACATGACTCAAAGCAATTCGTCGATGTAAACCCTCATTCGTCCAGGTGTGGTCCATCGTAGAAAGGGGTTCAGAGGTTGTCATCCGGACGCCGTTTAAAGATCGAGACGTTTCGACTTTTATCCAAAAGTCATTGTCAACTCAAAGCAACAAAAACATGACTTTAAAGCAACAAAAACACCACTAAAAGCTCCAAAAACATGACAAAAGCTGACAAAAACATTCTGAAACACATGATTTATCAGTTTGTCTGTTCTCATTTCAGTCTTTTCGTCAATTCTCCTGGTTGCGTTTAAAATGTGAACATTGAACAGAATCCCATTATTAAAACATAAAGCGCAAACCTAATCGTAATCACAAAACGGCTCAGAAAAAGAATCGCAGGCCTTTACGTCCTCTTTTGCTCCTGATCAGATTGTGTGTTCTCTGGTCTTTGCTTTTGCTGCTGGAGGCCTGTGTTTCCCTGCATCATCAAAGCGCTGCGTTCCCATAGAAACAGATGTGGGTGTGCGCCATGTGACAGACGGCAGCGTGTGTGTGTGTGTGTTTGTAATAGAATACAGTAGGTTAAGGCTCTCGACCTGCAATGATCTGCCTCGTAAACCTAAGCCGACTAGAGGAAACGGGACATTATTTATAATTATGAGACAAAACAGGAGTCATGTTGTGATTATTGAAAGAAAAATCAACATAAACGGTGTTAAAATGGGTTTGTAGGAAGAAAAAATAACATCGATTTGGCTTAAGATGATTATTTTTGTTTATAATCTTCTAAAATGTGTCTGTATTTAAAGTGCAAATTAAATATTGTCATGTTTGTTTGTTTTTATTCTGACTTAGTTTGGCGTGATAGAACCTGTGGTAAATATTTATCATAGTTTTACCTCCTTGAAGTTACAGTTTGTGAAGAAAATCTGAAAAATAAAATAAAAGGAAGTTGTGCTGAGTCGTAAAACAGAATCCCTCTGTGATGTCATCAAAAGTCGACGTACCTTCGAAAATACAGAGACAATTCACACACAACTGACACATTTTTCTGACAGTTTAAATGATCGTTCAACAAAATAAAGGTGTTATCGGGTATTATTATTTGTCAATTCCTAACTTTTGTGCGATTTATATGGGTTTTCGCTCTTTTTTACAGTCTGGTTGCTAGGTAACAGTTGTGTAATATTTGCTGCTCATTTTCAACCAGGAAGTAACATTATAAACTTAACAAAAACAGTCAAACTGGGGACAAAATGGCAAAATGTTTGGTAAAATCTTAAATGTAATCATCGTAATTATCATCAAAGTCTTACTTTATTCACTGTTGATAACTTCACGCAGACTTAGCAAAACAAAGCTAGCGCATGTTAGCATCAGTTGTTTCCTGTTTATCGACGCACGGCACTCGCATCAAGACCAAAAATATTGTATTTCCAGTTTATAATGCATCTAACAAATCCAAAGGCAATACATAATGGGTGGAGTCTTTGCAGTAAAGTGAAATAAATGTAGAAAAAGCTGAGGATAAAGCGGACATAGTTTCTTAGCTTTAGCCACGTCTCACAGCGACACAAACTTGGAATCACTGTATTTGCAGAGATCGGCCACATGATTAAAAAGTATTACTCAGGCACAATTTACATTTTAATTACTCAGAAAACTGGAGTGACATGTGCGTGTTAAAGCCACATATGTGCATTGTATTATGAAGGTTGTATTGAAAGATTCAGTATTATATTGTGTCTTGTTGCATTCTCTCTTGATTTGAAACTTCTCCTGTAGTTTACTCACATAAATGTAAGAAACATAATGTCATGTTTTCATGTAGAAATGGGGCATTTTATGTGTAAAAACTGCCAAAACGACACATATTTGGGACATAAACCTGAAAAATGGAAAGAACCAGGTTTAAATTTCTTGGTTCATTTCATACACACATTAGTTACAAACAACTTTACAAGGGGATTTTGTATTTCTTATTTAGTTTTTGAGTTGACTAAATTTGAGCAAAAATTTTCTTAAAATTTCAAATTTCGCCTCATTTTTTTAAACTTAAATCTTGTTAAGTCCAGATTGTACAGTTTGGTGTAGGATCTACTTTAAGGCTGATCTTTATGTCCCGAGGGAGAAAAATGCATTTTAAGAAAACGGCCTTTGAAGTTACAATCTCCCAGAGAAATCTATGGATGAAGTGGATTCAATGAAACAATAAAACATCTTTAAGAGCAGATTGGACACGTTTGTTATGTTGATATGTTGAAAACTGCAAACTGACCAAAAAACAACAAAAAAAAGTTTTGCCTGTAGTGTCTCACCTTAAATTGTTCAGTAATTCACACAACAATACATACAATTCCACACATAATAAAATAAACATTATAAACAGCTGTAAAATGCTGACTGTCCATAAATAAGAAACACTAAACTAACATTGAACGACTTTTTGCCCGCGGCGTGTCACCGACTTCTGCGCTCTCTGCTCCTCCCTCGCCTCCTCATCATCTCCTCCGTCGTCCTGCTCGTAGGACTCCCATCAGGTGTGACAGCCCCCCCCCCCTCCTCCCCCTCCCTCCCACCCCCGCTCCTGGGAGGTGACCCACTTTCCCAGGATCCTTTGCGGCGGCGGCTGCTGCTGTGTGCTGCTGCCCTGGCCCTTTAAAGCCGGCTGCGGTTGGGCCATGAATAATGGATGGTGGACTGACAGAGTATTAGACTGTGGGGGTCTGAGGGGGACGGTCTGAGGGGGAGAGGGGGGAGATGTCTGGCCCAGGTGCAGTGTCAGAGACGGAGGGAGAAAGTGCGGCGAAGTATTGATACAGATGCAGTGTCGATGGGTGATACGGTATCGATATTCTGGGATGTTGTGTTGATGTATTGGCAGGAGCAAAGTCGTGGCACCGTTTCTTGAATGAAAATGTTGGAAATAACACCAAATCATCATCTTTTAGAGGGAAAAATTGCTCTATAATGAAGTGACTATGGTTCATGCCACTAAAATTGGCAAAAGTGACTGTTTTACCTTCTTATTTTTGGATTAGAAGTCTGCTCAAGGCACCCCAAATGGTAAATGGTTCAATGAAATCCATGTGTAAATCTGTTAAACGACACATATTCTGCCTTTTTTTTTGAGCTTTTAACCCTTTTAACAATATTCCATCATCAGAAACATACAAGAAGTTCAATTTAGCTTCATTCACGCTGTTTTGAGCAATGTTGTTTGAAAATCCTCTCTTCTTCGACCGTCAAAAACACTTCCTGTTGAACTCCTTCTATTTCGGGACGTTTTTTCAGATCATCTGCGTCACTTATTTGAGAATCTTCTGCAGTGTTGAGTCCATAAATCATCGCCAGACTCTTCCTGAGCATTTCTGCCTCTAAACACGATCACTGCTGCTGCTAACCTGACCGTAGCAAAGCGATAACGTAACCACAGTGTTAAGCGCCATCTGCTGGCTGGATGCACTCCGTAAATTGTCAGGGAAGACAGCAGACTAACGCTTTTTGTTTGAAAACATGAGATGGCAAATTTAAGGTACTCAAGAGCATTTTTAAAGGCTAATGACAATATGAAAAATGCATGATATTTTTACTTTTACTCAATTTGGAGATTTTGTCAAGGCACACCTGGCAACACCTCGAGGCACACCAGTGTTCCCCAGCACAAATCAATGAAAATCAATGTTTTAGTCGACTGACAGTTTTATTAGTTGACCGATTATTTCATTTTGATTTTTATGGCAAAAACAAGAAGATATGGAGTGAGTTTGCTGAAAATTTTGGAGTGCAACATATAAATACATAGTTTCCATACTTAACTGTATAACTAGTTGTTTTTGCATGAACTCCTGTGCAGTTGTGGTCTTTTGGGTGCAGTCTGGGTCAGATACATGGAGAAACATCGAAGTTTTGATATATTTTTGTCGCACCCCCTTTTAGTCGACTATCGGTCGATGGGGCAGACCAAGAATTTCTTTAGTCAACGACAAAGTAAGTACTGCTGCCCGAACTGTGCTTAAAGTCTATATGAAGGTTCTCGTGTTTTTCTAATTAAGACTTAATTTAGTGGGAGGGCACCTGTGGTATACATTTATCATAGTAATACTTTTGTGAAGTTGCAGTTTGTGACATTTAAAAAAATAAAAGTTTAAAATTACAGAAAGTAGTGCTGAGTTCTAAAACTGAATCCATCTGTGATTGATTGAAAATACAAAGACAAATTATAGACAACTGACACATTTTTCTGACAGTTTAAACGGTCATTCAACAAAATAAAGCAGTCATCAGGTGTTATTATTTGTCAAATCATAACTATTGTGTAATTTATATGGATTTTGGGCCTTGTTTTACTGTCTGGTTGCTTTTGCTGCTCCTGTTCAACCAGGAAGTAACATTATAAATATTACAAAAACATGATGATGAAAAACTTCATAATTATTAATAAATTCATATATTTTTTCTTACATTTATGTGAGTAAACCACAGGATAAGTTTAACGTTGTAAGATTTTTTTCCTTTTCACCTGCAGTGCCTTAAATGAATTCAGCTGTTAAACACTGGATTAGTGTTTAACAGTGAAGCCCCTGTCATGGACATAATCAATGGATGTCTGTGGAGTGTACTTTTGGCGAAGAAATGGTGGACACAAACTGCACCATCAGTCAAGGACTGGACCGAGATTGTGGCTGACATCAGAAAAATGGAAAAAATAACGTTTGGACTTAATTTGAGAATGGACCTTTTCGACAGACTTTGGATTAAATGGGTCTTTTCAGTTAGTTTGGTTAGGCCCCAACTTTTATTGCGCTGAATGTTTTGTACTGTACTACAGCTCTCTGGTCCTGTCCTGTTTTGTGTTTAAAGGTCCCATAACATGCAAAATCGACTTTTCAGAGGTTTTAACCTTCCTACAGTGCTATTTGGGCCTCGTATGTTGTGCCCAAAGTGGTTTTTTGATTGATTCCCGCATGTTTTCGCTAGAGAACTGTCTTTTCCCTCCCCCTCGGCTGAGCAGCAGACGGGGGCTCCTCACTAAGATGACGCGCTTCACAAGGATGACGCGGTGTTTAAGCCACGCCTCCAGGAAGCGCGCAGCCGCAGAATAAAAACAGCTAATGCTAATGCTACACAGTAATTACACGATGGATACGACAGATCGAAGAGTTAGCTTGTTATTTACCAAACGGCAACGTCCGTCGTCGAGGTCCTGGAGCACGTCAAACTCCAGGTCAGATCCAGGACGTAGGACTCAGCACGACGCACCGTCAGGACGGATAAAATGTTTATTCCCGTGTTTGTGTATCGCTGTTTACCGGAGCACACGGCGCATGCACCATCTCCGCTCTAGGCTTCGGCACGGGTTGGGCGGGGGAGGCACGCGAGTTAGGCGGGGGAGGCAGCCTGCTCTCTGTTCGGGGGGGTCAGATCTCAGAGTGAGCCGTTTGCTTTTACAAGGAGGGGGGCCAGTACAAGAAATGGGTGTTTTTTGGAAACTGTTATGTTATGGATATTGCACAACGCAACATTTTATCAACAAAGCCCTTAGAATAGACTGTGTAAAGGGGAAAATAGCAGAATATGGGACCTTTAAAAAGTTAAAAACAGAATTTAACAGTGTAATAAGTTAGTCCAACGGGGTTCATTTGGTCTTCTAGTGATTAAATATTTTTCGTTTCTTATTTCAGACCTGTGTTTGTTTGTTTTACCTGACAGTTTCGACTGCTCACTCGCTCTTCATCAGAGTCACTCCATCTTTACAGGTTTTGGCGCGGTTTCCCTACTGGTGGAGGTGGGACAACAGCGCCATCTACAGTAAGACTTCTTTAGACCGTCCCAGGTGTGTGAGAGTAAAAAAGCCCCCTGGTCCCGGTTCATAGTCCTCTGGGCACGTTTCCGTATTTCAATTGCCTCCTTAATCCAGCGACGTTTGTTTGCTCCTTCCCAGTCCATTATGTGGTAAAACAAACAAACACTGGTCTAAAATAAGAATCTTAAAATATTGAATACTGAAATAAGTTGTTTTTCACCAGAATCTGCTTCTTCTCTGATCTATAGGTGTCAGAGCAGGTGATTGTTTTGAGTGTCTTTCATAAAGAAGCAGAGCAGTGAGATCACTGTGAATGAGGGACAATTGGGACATGTTCTCTTTGTTCAGCAACCATTAATCATTACTTTTTAAATATTTTGATAATCATAATTGTTATCTGCACTATAACGACTAAAACACAAACAAAAACACTTTTTAGGACAAAGAGACTGGCATTATTCAATCACATTATCAACAAAAATTCAACCATTTCTGATTTTCTTCACAATAACATGTAAATATACTCCATCTGGACGCCTTCACTCCCCATTTTTAAATCTCTTTTTGGTTCAAATCTGTATTTGTACATTTTCAACGTATAATATAAATGATTGTTAGTCTAGATTTTAAAAGTTTATTACAATTGCATGGTGTTTAAAAATCTTCTCAATTACAGTTACGTGAGGATTTGTAGTTACTTTCCACCTCTTTGTTTTAAAGTGAGGAAGTTTAAGGAACTTAAAGTGTGTATGACTAGTTTTTATAATTTCCTAATTAGTATTTTATTTGTTGCATTAATACTTTTTGTGAATATAAATTATAGTTCAGAGCAGCTGTTTGTGGAGAAAAATTGACAAATCTGTCAAAAGTTACAGGAAATAAACAAACCGATGACATCACACTGTAGGGAGACAACGGTTTTGAATAATTTACACAAAAGAAACGACTTTTTTGACCCTTTAAACACTGATTCAACAAAATAAAGAGGTTCACACGTGTTTTCATTTGTCAAATTAAAAATAACATGACATTAGATGAGTTTCAGCTCAGTGTACAGGATGTTCGCTTGGTATTTTCCCAGTGTGACGTCATCATTTACAACCAGGAAGTAAAATCAAAAACCTAAAAAATTGCTAAACCGGGACAAAATTTGTAAAGTATTTTAGCAAACTTTTAAATGTATTTCTCTTCAGTGCGTTTTGGTCTGATGAGTTGTTGAACGTGTCAGAGGCCCTTTAAAGCAGAACACACTCTAGTCCAGGTTTTGTTCTGGACGAGAGAAGAAGAAGATGGTTTCAAGGTGATATTCAAATTTCAAATGTTGTGTTTGGTCGAGTCAGAGTCAGAGGAGTGAAAAGGACAAGTAAAAGACTTTGTTCCTCGTATTATTATTCATGATTCCGCCCGTTTGAACGACTTATTGGACGTCTAGGCATTGAATTTAACATTTTGCGTCCTTGATTCCTGAGTATTTTATGGACATCAGTGTTTTCCATTAATAGAGGAGACTTAAAGTGTGTATGACGGGTTTTTATGATTTCCTAGTTTTGACTTTATTTGATGGAGTAATACCTTTTGTAGTAGTAGTAGTTTTACACCGATCAAGTACTAGTTTGTGAAGAGGAGTTGAAAAATATGTTGAAGGTTACAGGAAGTGGAGCAGAATTCTAAAACATGATGACGTCACACGGGGAGACTACGTTTACCTCTACTCACTTAAAACACATTTTTCGGATCCTTTAAACATGAATTAAACAAAATAAAGCTGCTCTCGTGTATTTATTTTATGTGTTTTATAATAATTTCTTAGTGTACATCATGGTTGCTAGGTAACAGTTGCAGAATTTCCTAGTGTGATGTCATGATTTACAACTTTTTTTTTTGCCATATTAGGATACAATTTTTATTTAATTAATTAATTTATTTATTATTATTTGTTTACAAAATAAATAGAAGTTATATTAAATACAACTCTTAACTGTTGTAATTAAAGTCTATATGAGGGGTTCTCATAATGTTCTAATTATGACTTAGTTTGATGGGAGGGCACCTGTGGCAATTATTTACTATAGTTTTACATCCATGAAGTTGCAGTTTGTGAGGAAAGTTTGAAAAATAGAAGTTTAAAAATACAGGAGGTAGTGCTGAGCTCTAAAACGGAATCCCTCTGTGATGTCATCAAACAGCGACGTACCATTGAAAATAGAGAGACAGTTAACACTCAACTGACAAAACTTCCTGACAATTTAAACGGTCATCCAACAAAATAAAGTTGGCATCAGGTACAATGATTTGCCGAATCATAACTATTGTGCAATCCATATGGATTTTGGCGCTTGTTTTCAAAATGGTTGCTAGGTAACAGTTGTGGGATTACCTTTATCTATGTCATATTTGTCCAAACAGGAAGTAACATCTTAAACATTATGAAAACTGTCAAACTGGGGACAAAAAGGCAAAATGTTTAGTAAAATCTTAAATATAATCATGTTCTCTACGTTTTAGTGAAATAAGTTCAACCTGTCACATGGGCCCTTTAACCCCATAGTCGATCAAACAAGATGAATAAAAATACTGGCATTACAAAACAATAAAATGATTCATATAAGTGTAACCTGTGCCTGGCTCTCAGCAGAAACATGTGGGAACTGTGAACTTCCTCAGGCAAAAGCTGCTGAGGAGTTTGTTGTTTTAGATTGAATGCTTCTAATAGTTCGACGAATAAAGTTTTCCTTCCCGTTACACTTTGGCCGTTGAAGCAGCAGCACGTCCTCAGCGTCGTCAGATCGATTACCGGGTCCAGTAAACGGCTGAATGATCCCCTGTTCTCACCCTTCTCACTTTTCTGTCTAATAAGCATAAAGGCAACAAAAAACAACAAAAAATGTAAGCAATACAACTTAAAAGACATATGATACAAATTCACAGTTTTATCAAATTAAAACAACGTTAGATTTCATACGTTAGATTGTTATTGTTTGATTTGTGACGTGAAATGAAAATTGCCAGCACTGAATTTTTGACGTGTCAAAATGTGCATTTTTAACACAAAAGTCTGAATTCTCAAATGGCACCAGTGAATGACCCTGATATTCAATTTAAGGCCCAGGGGCAAAATCAGGCCCTCAAAGGGTTATGATCTGGCCCCCATCCAAAAATATAGAAAATATTTTATCTGGTGTTAGTGGTTTAGTCCTGGTTATAGTTCTGGTTTAGACCTTTTTCAGTCCTGGTTTAGACCTTGTTTGATCCTGGTTTAGACCTGCATTAGATTGGTTTAGCCCTGGTTTAGTCCTGGTTTAGTCCTGGTTTAGTCCTGGTTCAGTCCTAGTTTAGTCCTGGTTTAGTCCTGGTTTAGACCTGGTTTAACCCTAGTTTAGTCCTGGTTTAGTCCTGGTTTAGCCCTGGTTTAGCCCTAGTTTAGTCCTGGTTTTAGTCCTGGTTTAGACCTTTTTCAGTCCTGGTTTAGACCCTGTTTGATCCTGGTTTAGACCTGCATTAGATTGGTTTAGCCCTGGTTTAGTCCTGGTTTAGTCCTGGTTTAGTCCTGGTTATAGTCCTGGTTTAGTCCTGGTTTAGACCTGGTTTAGCCCTAGTTTAGTCCTGGTTTAGCCCTAGTTTAGTCCTGGTTTAGCCCTAGTTTAGTCCTGGTTTAGTCCTGGTTTAGACATGGTTTAGCCCTAGTTTAGTCCTGGTTTAGCCCTAGTTTAGTCCTGGTTTAGTCCTGGTTTAGTCCTGGTTTAGTCCTAGTTTAGTCCTGGTTTAGACCTGGTTTAGTCCTGCTTCAGTCCTGGCTCAGTTCTGCAGATGTTGTTAAATCCTTTTACATGTTTTTCATGTTCCTAAAGTTTTGGACTTGTTCCTGGCCTCGAGGACACAACCCTCTGATAAACCCTGCTCTGGGTGCCAGTCGAACAGTCCTGCTCTGATGTGTTTCTGTCGACGTTTGCAGGTGTCACACACAGTGTTTTCATGATATTCAATCCCAAACTTTATACATTACATAATCACAGTCACTATTTGTTGTTATGTAATCTACAAAACTAGTCGGATCAAACCAGGACGAAAACCAAGAATAAACTCAGTCTGAACCAGGACTGAACCAGGACTGAACCAGGACTGAACCAGGACTGAACCAGGACTAAACCAGGGCTAAACCAGACCTTGTTTAGACCTGGTTTTAGTCCTTGATTTAAACCAGGACTGAGCCAGGACTGAGCCAGGACTGAAACAGGACTGAAACAGGACTGAGCCAGGACTGAGCCAGGACTGAACCAGGACTGAACCAGGACTGAACCAGGACTGAACCAGGACTAAACCAGACCTTGTTTAGACCTGGTTTTAGTCCTTGATTTAAACCAGGACTGAGCCAGGACTGAAACTGGACTAAACCAGGACTGAGCCACGACTGAACCAGGACTGAACCAGGACTGAACCAGGTCTAAAACAGGACTAAACCAGGTCTAAACCAGGACCGAACCAGGTCTAAACCAGGACTGAACCAGGACTGAACCAGGACTGAACCAGGACTAAACCAGACTAAAAGCAGGTTTCATAACAGTCTCAAACCAGGTCTAAACGCCTGTATCCGTGCGTTTCTTGTACTTCCTCTTTCTGTGTTGCTCCGTCGCTACCTGGCAACTGGCCCGTCTCCTTGGAGATGGATTCACATTCGCAGAGTTTGAGCTCAGCGTGTGACATCAGGCCGGAGCATGTGAGAACGCAAGCCGGGCGTCAGCGTACGAAAGGCCCCGAGGACGGAACGAAAACACGCAGCCCCTGTGTGGAGAGAGAGGCAGGGCATCCGGGCTAAAACCGCGGCAAAATCTATGGGAAACTGACAGCATTTGTTTGTAATTAAAGCCAGATGCCACGGGTGAAAAGGAAAAGAACCTTACACTTTTTGTAATTTGATTTTCTCCCGCTTGTTCCTGTTTGGGGTCGCGTAGGCATGGGATGATATTTAAATTTATGTCACGATTATCATGATCAAAAAAACTGCAATTATCGATAATATCACGATAGTTATTCAATTTGCTGACAGTTTGAAAATATGACATATAAAGACATTACTTTCTCATTATAAATAACTTCGTCTTTGTCGTCTTCTGCTTATCCAGGCCTGGGTCGCGGGGGCAGCAGTCTAAGGAAGGACTCCCAGACTTCCCCCACCCCAGACACTTCCTCCAGCTCCTCCGGGGGGATCCCAAAGCGTTCCCAGGCCACAGACAGACATAGTCCCTTCAGCGTGTCCTGGGTCTTCCCCGGGGCTGCCTCTCATGCCCAGAACATGGGACATGCCCAGAACACCTTCCGAGGGAGGCGTCCAGGAGGCTCTGGAGCAGATGCCCAAGCCACCTCAGCTGCTCCGCTCGACGTGGAGGAGCAGCGGCTCTACTCTGAGCTCCTCCCGTGTGACTGAGCTCCTCACCCTCTCTCTAAGGGAGCGCCCAGCCACCCGGCGGAGGAAGCTCATTTCGACCGCTTGTATCCGCGATCTCGTCCTTTCAGTCATTACTCAGAGTTCATGACCATAGGTGAGGGTAGGAACGTAGATTGACCGGTAAATCGAGAGCTTTGTCTTTCGACTCAGCTCTCTCTTCACCACAACGGTCCGATACAGCGCCCGCATCACTGCAGACGCTGCACCGATCCACCTGTCAATCTCACGCTCCATCCTTCATCAAGTATCCACCCCGAGATACTTGAACTCCTTCACTTGAGGCAAGGACTCTCCACCTGGAGAGGGCAAGCCACCTTTTTCCGGTCGAGAACCATAACCTCGGATATTATTATAGATAACTTCTGACATATTTGTACTTCATTATAAGTGAAAACAAAAACGATCTAGAAGAGAACATAATGGATACGTTCCTTTTTTTCTGCACAATCTGGTGACAAAATGGCGATTATCTTTGTTGGCGATTACCACGATTAAACAATGTAACACAAACGATTATTGTCTTCCTTTTTATCACGATACACGATATTATTGTTTATTGTCCCATCCCTAGAGTCGCGGGTGACTGGAGACTGTCCCAGTGACTTTGGGCCTTAGGCGGACAGCTCGTGTCAGGGCCAGGGGTGGTACTCGATTTTGTTACTCAAGTAAAAGTACAGATGTATAAGCAAAACAATACTCAACTAAAAGTAAAAGTATCACATTAAAAATCTACTTAAGTAAACGTGTTGAAGAACCTGTAAAAAACAAAAGGACTTCGTGCAGATTATAAGACCAGTTTTACTCATTAAATGTTGTAATTTTGGTCAAGAATTGAGTTTAATTTTGGTCAATAAAGGTCTACTCAAATGGATTTCTTAATTTTTGTAGAACATTTTAAGAGTTTATTTTTGTTTGCTTGTTGTTGAGCTTGAAGTACTTTCTGCTTTTCAGTCCAGTTAAAAAATGTAGTGGAGTAAAAAAGTGCAAATGCTCGGTCTCAAATGTAGTGAAGTAAAAGTAAAGTATCCACTTAAAGTGCGTATGACGGATTTTTATGATTTTCTAATTTTTATTTTATTCAGTGTATTAATACCTCTTGTAAATATAAATTATAGTTTTACACCAATCTGTTTGTGTAGAAAAGTCGAAACAAACTACGAAACGAACGTAAACAAACTGATGACATCACACTGGGGAGACAAAGGTTATGCATAATTTACACAAAATAAACTACCTTTTTGACGCTTTAAACATTGATTCAACAAAATAAAGGTGTTCACATGTATTTCTCTTTGTCAAATGAACAAAATCTGTGGCATTAGCTGTGTTTTGCCCAGTGTACAGTGTGGTTGCTATGGTCATTTCCTAGTGTGATGTCATACTTTACAACCAGGAAGTAAAATTAAAACCCTAAAAAAAAAAAAAAAAAAAGCTAAACTGGGGTAAAATTTGAAGATTCTAGCAGAAACTGAAATATATTTAATTTAACTGCATTTTAGTTAAATGAGTAGTTCAACTTGTCACAGGCCCTTTAAGTAAAGCACAGATACCTCCTAATGTTACTTAAGGACAGTACTTTTACTTCTGTACCAGTGCTCAGGTTTAACACAGCGACATGGACAGACAAACATTCACTCTCACATTCATTCACTTTAGAGTTACCATTGACACCTGCATGTGTTTGGACGGTGGGAGGAGCCAGAGAACATATTTTATTCTTAATCTTATGCATGCATCTTTTATATATTTTATTCATTGTTTTATGTTGCACCTTACGCCAAAGCAAGTTCCTACGTTTGTGAATTTTGATCAATGACAATAAACCGATTCTGAACAAGGAGAGAACCCACGGAAACGCGGGGAGAACATGCAGACTCCACCCACAGAGATCATGTGATGTTGGTCTGGTCCGGGATTTGAACCCACGATCTGCTCATTTAGAGGCAGGAGCTCTTACCACTCTGCCACAAAAAATAAATAAATAAAAGACATCTTAAATGTAAAGACATCAAATTGAAACCTTTCCTGTCGTTTACTCACATAAATGTAAGAAATGTATTACAAATTTTCGTATAAAACTAAGGCATTTATGTGTAAAAACAGACAAAGTTGCGCATATTTCAATCGGAAAAATAGACAGAATCCGTTTTAAATTTCTTGGTTCATTCAGTACACAGTATTCACCTTATCCCAGAAGTTGCCGTACGCGCCGCCATCTTGTTTCCGTTGTAGTTTACATGGAGCAGACGAGCTCAACAGAAAATAAGTTCTACTCTGACTAAAAAGACGTTTTCAGGCTTCAGGAAATCGGTGCATTGTTGTCTTGTTGTTGCTCATGTTCATTAAACATTTTACACAAATCAATCTACTTTACATAATGTTTTAGCGAGAGACTTTTCCCTCGTTCGCCATTAGCTTTAACGGAGTTCTCGTCAAACGGAAGTGCGTTTACAACAAAAGTGCGTATCTGTGGCAAAAAGAGGCAAAAGTGGGCGGGGCAGAATAAAGTGAATAATAAAAATATACAGAGGGAATTTTGTATTTCTGTCTTTGTTTTTGAGTAAACTAGATTTGATTGAAAACTCCCCAAAAAAGTCTAATTTTGCCTCATTGTTTTAGACTTTTTTATTTAGACTTTAGAGGAATCAGGTTTAGAATTAAATAACAAAAAATCCCGCTGTACGTTTCATCAAAATCTTGTTACGTACAAGACGTTTCAGGAGCTCCTTTAAGGCTGATCTTGATGTGAAAACGGCCTTTGAAATCACAATGTCCCAGAGAAATCCATGGATGAAGTGGATTAAATGGAAGAATAAAACATCTTCAGGAGCAGATTGGACACGTTTGTCTTTTCCACATGAAAGTCTTTGTTGAGAGAGCAAACTGACCAAAACTGGGTCACACAGCGGGACAGAAAAAGAGACATTAGCACCTCAAACATCAAGAACCCTTTTGCTTTTCTGCAACTTTTTATCACGTAATTCTGCAAAATCAACTTTTCTCTGGTCCCGGCCAACTCCGTGTGAAACTAAACCCAACAATAAAACATTTTACTACAAATAGCTGTCTCTTTTTTAGCTGGAAATTCTTACAGTTTCCAATATCGGCTAGCAGTAAATCACGGTCAAAAATGAAGTTCATAAACATTTGCTACTTAAATAAACCGTTGGCCGCAGCAGAGACGCGACACAAACAGTTTATTTAGACGCCGTTCGTTTGTCAAAAGAGCAGCTGTCAGGACTTAATACGAAACGTGTTGTCTTAAAATTGACTGTTTTTGAACAGAAGAGCAAAAGATCGCGCCGTAATAAGATTGTTTTGATTGTTTCTTTGTGGTTTATTCGCTGTTTTGACGTGTAAGGTTCAAAATAAGTGTTCGTCGGGCTTCAATCCAGAAAAATAACGTTGTTTTGAGTAGTTTGTGTGTATTTTTAAATTTGTTTTAATGTGTTGTGTTCACATGACATCACAACAATCTACACTGCAAAAATTAATTTCTAGATGAGTTAAAATGTCTTGATTTCAGGATATTAATCTGAATTTCAGACGTTTTGACTCGTTGAAATCAGTGGAGACTCTTTTTTGTTGTTGATGGAAATAATTTTACTTGTTTTAAACCGTTTCTGACTTGTTTCAATACATTATTTCTTACGTCAATCCAAATTATCTCCCTGCACAGCAAAACATGTAAATCTATCCCAGTTTAAAATGGCTTGAATTTATCATTTTTATCTGGATTTGAGTCGTTGAGATTGATTTGCTGATGTGATGCAGAATATTTCACTGGTTTCAAGGTATTTCTGACTGATCGTATGATAATTTTGCTTATAATAAGAGGGGTAAGTTTACTTACTCAGTGGGGTAAGTAAATGATCTTAACCCACGGACAGATCATTTGGATTGAAGTAAGAAATAATGTATTGAAACAAGTCAGAAACGGTTTGAAAGAAGTAAAATAATCCAGTTCCATCACATAAATAGTGTCCACTGATCTTAACGAGTCAAAACGTCTGAAATTCACATTAATATCCTGAAATCAAGACATTTCAACTCATCTAGACATTCATTGTTTGCAGTGTACAATCTTTATCGTTTAAAACTGAGAGCGAGCAAAATGTTCTATTTAAGTGTCAGATTGCAAATTTGTTGACTTGGTTTATGGTTCTTATCTGTGTAGTGTTTTGTTTAGTTCTGCTTTTCTGGGGGATTTGGGGCAAACAACCAGCACGAGAACCTTTTAATCCATCCATGCTGCAAGCGTTTCTTCCATTTTCAGCTATCTATGTTTTGTTTTTAGTGTTCTTACGAAATGATTTCTTATGAAACAGTATAAGTCTCTTTCTTTAAGTCTATATGACAGTTTAGACGACACATTTCACTAAAAGGGTGTGAACATGATTATATTTAAGATTTGACTAAACATTTTTGCCTATTTGTCCCCAGTTTGTTCCCACAACTTTTTGACGGTTTAAACGGTCGTTCAACAAAATAAAGTTGTTGTCAGGTATATGTCAAATCATAACCATTGTGTCATTTACATGGATTTTGGCCCTTGTTTTCAATATGGCTGCTATGGTAACAGTTGTGGAATTACCTCTAACTATGTCATATTTGCTGCTCATGTTCAACCAGGAAGTGACATTATAAACTTTACAAAAACTGTCAAACTGGAGACAAACGGGCAAAATGTTTGGTAAAGGCTTAAATATGTTCAGTACGATTTAGTGAAATGTGTCGTCGAGCCTGTCATATAGACTTTGACTATATTAGGGCTGTAATCGTTGAGTTATTTAGTTGATTTATTGGTTGATGGTGTCTTAGTTGGCCAACATTTTTATTCATCGACTAATTGTTTTATTTGCATTTAACAAATTTATGTGGAAAAAACAACAAAAACGAGAAGTTTTTTGAAGATTATGGAGTAAATCAGGATCTCTAACAAATAAATACACTGTTTATTAATGCTTTTCTGTATAAATTGTGATTTTTGCATGAACTCCTGTGTAGTTTTGGTCTTCTGAGTGCAGTTTGGGTCAGATACACAGAGATACTTCATAGTTTGGATATATTTTTGTCACACCCCCTTTTAGTCGATTAATCGGTCAATGGGGAAGGTCTTTAGTCGACCAAGAATTTCTTTAGTCGACAACAGGCCTAGACTATATCAGGCTTTTCAGATGCCTCCAGGACCTGCCGAAAATGAGTATAAATTATATCCATAGAGTGGTGGATTCCGTCTCTCCTGCTCCTTGAATAAGCGAGAAAAGCGATTTAAATTGTACATTTCCTGCTACAACCATCACTACGAGGGTAAAGGCTCTGCTAATGACCAGTGCTAGCGCTGCTTATTAGGGAACATGTAGCACTTTAAAGCAACCGAGCTATCCAACCTTCATTAATAACCCGTTTCCCACTGACGCAACTAACACTTACTTTTTTTCTTACGTCTTTTGAAGCTAAGTATCCAGGTGAGAAGAGCAGAGCAGGCTGGACTGGAAATGACTTTTGTCCGTGGAAGGAGCAGCTGTTTTGTCACGTGTGAATTGTCGGAAAAAAAACAAACAATATTTGGATTGGTAATAGTCCCGAGGCGAATTATTAATATGAATCTAGTTCAAATTTGGACATAAAAATGAACATTGAGACATTTTGAATCGAGCACACATTAAAGACAACCCAATTCTGACATGTGACTGAGTTTGCTGAAATACAAAACACAAAATACAAAAAAATAAAATACAAAAAGCAAAACTTTTACGGACATTTTTACAGACGCACAGAACGAGAGAAACAGACAACGTTCGTGATTATCGTAATTTACCCGAGGTCCAGACGTTAAACTAATCCCATCCAAATCGAGCTCAACAGTCAACTTTTTTTTTTTTTTTTCAACAGTCAACTTTATCGTAGAAAAGGTTTCAGGGGTTATCATCCGGACGCTGTTTGAAGATCGAGACGTTTCTGCTTCTATCCAGAAGTCATTGTCAGTCAGAGAGCTGGTCTGAGAACTCTGGCTCCTCTGAGCAGTGACAACCTCTGAACTAGGGCTGGGCGATATGACAAAACATTAGAATCACGATTTTCTTGGGACCAGATAATGATTTCGATTTTATCATGATTTGTGTTCACTTTGCTTTCTCTATTGCCTTTAATAGAGCTGCACGATTTAGGAACAAATATGTAATTGTGATTTTTCTGACCAGTTTTGCGATTGTGATTAGATTTTCTATTCACATTCTATTCAGATTCACATTTCAAGCATAATTTTGTCGTTTTTACTCACATTTTTGTCACATTCAGTTGTGTTTGTTGTAATGAAGTGAGTCTTTGTCACTTTTAGTCACGTCTTTGTAGTTTTTAGACGCATTTTTGTCGCTTTTAGTTGCGTTTTGGTGCATTGAGTTGAATTATTGCACTTAAGAGATGTAAGAGGTAAATAAAGTCATCTGCTCAGAGGCTTCAGAGGCTAAACAACAGGAGAAAAAGCGTGTTTGAACAGACAGTACAGAGGCTAAACAACAAGAGAAAAAGTGTGTTTGAACAGACAGTACAGAAGGCTAAACAACAGGAGAAAAAGCGTGTTTGAACAGACAGTACAGAGGCTAAACAACAGGAGAAAAAGTGTGTTTGAACAGACAGTACAGAGGCTAAACAACAGGAGAAAAAGTGTGTTTGAACAGACAGTACAGAGGCTAAACAACAGGAGAAAAGGTGTGTTTGAACAGACAGTACATAGGCTAAACAACAGGAGAAAACTGTGTTTGAACAGACAGTACAGAGGCTAAACAACAGGAGAAAAAGTGTGTTTGAACAGACAGTACAGAGGCTAAACAACAGGAGAAAAGGTGTTTGAACAGACAGTACATAGGCTAAACAACAGGAGAAAAAGTGTGTTTGAACAGACAGTACAGAGGCTAAACAACAGGAGAAAAAGTGTGTTTGAACAGACAGTACAGAGCCTCGACGAATGAGGGATTACATCGACAAATTTTGACGAATTTTGGGCAAGTCATCTTTATGTTTTTTAACCGTTCCCATTGGAGTTTAAACGTGTGATGCTTGTTCTTCATTCTGTAACGATTCCTATATTTGGTGGTTCAGTCAGCCGGTCCCTGCCCCGAGGCGCTCTGCTCACAGACTCTTCAGAACGACATCTTCGGAGTTATGCTGCGAAATGTAAAACCGTTGGACGTGTTTCTGCGGCGAGAGGAATGATCTGCTCTTCTTTGACTCAAGTCTGAGGCGTTCAGGAGGCAGATGGGCTGTGAACGAGGCGCGTCCTGTGTTTGGAGACGCGGGACTCTCATTCTGTAACCCCCATTTCTTCTTTATCTACCTTTTCTCCTTCCTTTCTCTCGCTTTTTTTTTAATAACAAAAACTTTCTTCGTCCAATAGCTCTCTCTTTCTCCTCTCTCTACGGAAGCCCTTTTCCACCAGTAAATATGAAATAAAAGCCACACAGGAAGTCAGAGTTAAAAAGTTTGGAATTTAAAAAGAAGAATTTGAGTAAAAAAGGAATAATTTTGAGCTGAAATGTCAGAATTTTAAGTTAAAGAGGCAGAATTTTAAATTGAAAAGGCAGAATCTGGATTTGAGAAGAGTTAAAAAGGCAGACTTTCAGAAGTTTGAGTTTAAACTTCAAATACTGAAATAAACAAATGAAACAGAAAAGTTGTAATGGTTGCTGACTTTTAAACTCAAAGTGCTGATTGTTATACTCAAAATTCTGAATTTTAAAATCCAAATTATGACATTTCAAACTCAAAATTCTGACCTTTAAATCCTAAAATTCTATTAAAACCCTAAAATTCATTTAAACTCTTCGAACTCAAAATGCAATTATGACTTTTAAACTTTAAATTATTACGACTTTAAAACTACAGATTCTGACTTTTAAACCAAAACAAATTCTAACTTTTAATCTCAAAATTCTGACTTTATAACATGCAATTCTGACTTTTTAACTCAGAATTATGACTTTTGAATGATGATGTTGACTGACCGCCTTTTATTTTTTACTTTCTGTCACAAATGTCTCAGCTCATCCTCCATCAGAAAAATAAAACTTGGTAACAGAATGGCGACAACACTGGAAAAATGTGCAGTAACTGAGCTTTTACCGGCACCAAAGTGCAGTTTAATGTGTAAAAGTCTCAACCAAAACCAGGATTAAATCAAACCTGAACCAGGACTAAACTGAGGTCGAAGCAGGACACTCTCTCCTCTGTTTACCATGTTTGGTCGGAGGAGGTGAGTAAGGGACGCAGACACAAATGGTTTTGTCGTAGCGGGACGTTTTATGAGTCAGAGGCAAAGAGGAGCGACAGGGACGTGCAGATGTCACGATAAACGAGCGCTTGGGCTTAAAAGGTGCAGTGTTTACATATTTTCTTCAAAGAGCTTTAAAGGTTTGTTCACTAAAGCCACGTTTCGACTGGCCCTGATCATTTTAGAGCGGTCCTTTCATAATGGCACGTGTTTCTGCGCTCACGACCTGGTTCTGCTCCGTCACCCAGGGCCGGAGCAACACATTCTGGGCCCCGGGCGCAAACTTTCTCAATGGGCCCCAAGACATCATTACGGTGGCCTGGAAGTGTAAAACAAATTTACATCTTTGTCAGAATAATTTAACAAAAATATGAGACAAATGTACAAAATGGCCAAAAGATTTTTGCAAAGAAGGAAACTTTTTAACCAAAAAACAGGAAAAAAAAATTAACAAAAGAAGAAAAGAATTTAACAAAAACAAGAAAATATTTTGACAAAAAGAAGAAAACAATTTTACAAAATAATAATATCTTTTTCCTGTTTATAAGTACATTGCACTTCTATAGTTGAGAGAAAAACAACTGTTTAAGAACTTTGTGTCTGTGATGATCTAATTTGGGGCCCCTTCAGGTTGGGGGCCCAGTGCTATTGTGGCCTGTTGCCTAATAGTAAGTCTGCCACTGTTTGAGACACACAAGATATTACAATAAACCCTACTAGAAACCTATTGTATTGAAAACAACAAGAGACAATAACATTTCTTTGATTTATAGTGTGCTTTACAAGTTTGACAAGCCTCTCAAAACACTACGACAGTTATTAATCCTCTTCATTCATCCATACACTGCGCTGGTAAAGAGCGTCCACTTAAATATTAGGGGTGGATGATACTGACAAAAAGGAATATTTCAATAACATTTTACATTATCTCCACAAGACGATACTTTAATAATGCATCAGGAATGTGCTAAAATGTGCCTGTAAATGTCTTGTTGAGGTTCAAGTATCGCACAAAACTTAAATGGATCATAAATTGAACCACCAAAGTGCAGAAATATTACTTTATTCTCTTGTTTGGGAGATTACACTTGACATTTATGTCTCATTTTAGGTAATTTTTAGTCGTTTTAAGGTGAGATGCTGCAGGTGAATAGGAAAAAATCTTAAATTTAAAGATATCAATTGTAAACTTCTCCTGTAGTTTACTCACATAAATGTATTACACGTTTTTCATTGTCATGTTTTCGTGTAGAAATAAGGCATTTTATGTGGAAAACAGGGACATATAAATCTGAAAAATGGACACAACCAGGTTAAAATTTCTTGGTTCATTTTGTAACATATTAGTTACTAAAAAATGTACAGAGGGGATTTTGGATTTCTTATTTAGTTTTTAAGCAAACTAGATTGTACTGAAAATTGTCCTAAAAATTCAAAATGCACCCAATTTTTAAAACATAAAACTCAAAAAAATCTGTTTTAGTATTAGACATTAAAAAAAATCCTTCTGTTCGTTTCATCAAAATCTTGTTGAGTCCCAGATTGTACAGTTTGGTGTTTGTGGGAGTTACTTTAAGTCTGATCTTTATGTCTCGAGAAAAATCTATGCATGAAGTGGATTAAATGGAAGAATCAAACATTTTAAGAGCAGATTGGACAAGTTTGGAATACACAAATATTATCCGTACATGTTTTAGTGAAGATGAGTCTAATCTCTTGAATCTCTGCGTTCATGAAGGCCAGAGAGAAGGCCGTTATCTCCAAAGCAGGCGGCAGACAAACTAAATGTCAAGTGCTATTGAGCTCAGAAGCCGAACTCGGCCCTTAAGGTTTTCTCAAGCTTCTTACACATCAATATCTAATGCCCCTCAAATATAAATCCTTCATAGACAAAGGCAAAAACACGACTATTTTATTTTTAATGTTCTCCATTCAACATTTACCAGTCTAAAATCACTGGAAAGCAGCGCGAGGAGCAGGGCCGTTTGGCTCGGGGCCTGCAGGAGACAGATGGACCAGAGCCCCACACGAGGGCAACAGACTGACCTCCCGGAGCAAACAGGCCAAGTGAGCGCTCAGACACATGCAAAACATACGGGCCGGAGGGAGGCGCCCGTCACACCCGTCTGAGAGGGGGAGGTTAAAGGGGACAGGACGGGTAAATCAGAATCAGAAACGGTTTGCCATTGTAAGTGATCAAAAATTCACAAACATAGGAACATGCTTCGGCGTAAGGTGCAACATAAAACAATGAATAAAATATAATAAAATATATAAAAGAGGCACACATAAGATTAAGAATAAAATGGACTAAGACTATATACAGATTATATACAAAAAACCTGATAATAAGCACTTTAAATGTCATAATTTTCTCTGCAAACAGCAAGACATCATCTGTTTTTGGACCTGTTTCTCTTTTATTTCTCCCGTTTCTAACACACCGACCCTGCTGGTGTTGTTTGCGGCTGCGTTGTTGGGTTTTCAGTGAAGTGCCTTGCTCAAGAGCCACTCCACCGCACTCAGCTGTGATTAAAGCGCTTCGCTAATTAACCGTGCATGAGATTTCTGCCAGATTTAACTAACGCACGAGCCGGACCCGAGAAATCAACAAGAGGGAACGACGGCGTCTTGGCCGGCGAATTAAAGACATTGTCAAACCTGCGAAGAGTTTTTGCTGCGGGGACGATTAGCAGACGAACGTGTGTTTTTCTGCAGCAGCTTTCCTCTCCACTGCGCTCGAGCCAGGCCGTTTTTTTCCCTCTGGTTATAAAACTACGCAGACAACATGTCAAGTTCAATACGCTTGGACAATATAATAATGTGGGCCGAGCAAATGCTGCACCTGGATTCGCTGAATAGAGGAAGCAACTTGTTGAAATAAAAATAAAAAAAGATTAGAAAAGAGAGTTGCATCGACGTGGACGTTCACCCGTTTTGTGTGGACGGTTCTAGGTTTGTTGTGATGAAATGCGTAACAAATTAACCTGGTGAGGATTTTTCGGATGTTTTTGTCCTTTGGGCCAGAAACGTGTCCAGCGCTTTTGAAATACTAAAATAATATTATACTAAAGACTTTATATACTTTTTTGAGCTTTAAACCATGTTCTAACAATGTTCCATCATCAAAAACATAAAGTAGCATTCAGTTGTATTCACGGTTTTGAGGAATGTTTATTAGAAAATGCTCTGCTCTCTGAGTGTCAAACACCCTTCCTTCTGAAGTCCCTTTATCGGGGACGTATTTTCAAGTCAGATCTGAGAATCTTCTGCTGTTTTAAGTCCTTAAATCATCGTCTGTCTTCAATTTATTCAATTCTTCTGTCTTCAAGAGATAATATAGCTATGCGCTCGGCACCATCTACTGGGGGTCTTTCCAGCTGAGAAAAAACTAATTGTTCCATAATAAACTTTTTTTCTTTTCAAAACATGAGATGGCAAATTGATGGTACTTAAGAGCATGTTTAAAGGCTAAAAACAATACAAAAAGCATAATATTTTTCCTTTAACAACATCTGCAGAACTGAACCTGGACTAAACCAGGTCTAATCCAGGACTATACCAGGACTAAACCAGGTCTAATCCAGGAGTAAACCAGGTCTAAACCGGGACTAAACCAGGACTAAACTGTGTCTAAGCCGGGACTAAACCAGGACTAAACTGTGTCTAAGCCGGGACTAAACCAGGACTAAACTGTGTCTAAACCGGGACTAAACCAAGTCTAAAGCAGATCTCAACCAGGTTTAAACCAGGACCTTTGAGTGTTGAACTGGACGTGCCGCCCTCCCTCAGTGCCCTGAGCTCGTCCAGTCGATGGGCCACTCTCCCTCAGAGCCCCGGTCGATGGGCCGCTCACTCGTACAGTATGTGTTGGTCCATGGTTAGTTCTATGTATTGAATACCATCTGCTTGTATCTGCTTTATTCCCTCATGCTCTTTCTACAGAGCGTCTCTGCACAGTCCATTGACTTCATATGTATCTGTGTAACTCTGCAGATGTGACAGGAGCCCCAGAGACTTATTATGTCCCATCTTTTACATGTTTCTATCTGGGACAGTCTCACAGCTCTGCTCATGACACCGACTAAATTTAGACTCCCAACACTTTTATTCTTATGCAAATATGACCTATTGTGTGGAGACTCACTTGGACGACTCATTTTGAGGGACAAAACAGTATCCGGCACTCATTAAAGTAGGCCCTGTTAACATTTCGCTAATCGGCTTGTTTTGGTCAGGGGCGTCAGACTGGGGGGGGTAAAGGGCACTGGTTTCCCCGGGGCCCACGGCAGGGAAGGGCCCTCAAAAGCATGTGGTGTTTTTTTTCTCAATTGCAGTTTTTGATGTTTTCATCTAGGTTCGTATATATAACGTAGTGAACATGATAATATTTAAGATTTTACGCTGCATTTTGCCCATTTGTCCCCAGTTTGACAGTTTTCGTAATGTTTATAATGTTACTTCCTGGTTGAACATGAGCAGCAAATATGACATTCCCCAACTGTTACCATAGCAACCATTTTGAAAACAAGGGCCAAAATCCACATAAATTATGCAATAGTTATGATTTGGCAAATAATAATACCTGACAATAACTTTTTTTTGCTGAATGTCCATTTAAACTGTCAGAAAATTGTGTCAGTTGTCTGTAAATTGTCTCTGTATTTTCGCTTTTTGATGACATCACAGAGGGATTCCGTTTAGCGCTACTTCCTGTAATTTCAAACTTTAATTTTTCATAATGTCTTCACAAACTGCAACTTCACAGATGTAAAACTATAATAAATAATTGCCACAGGTGCCCTCCCATCAAAGTCACAATTCGAACATTTTGAGAACCGTCATATAGACTTTCAGTACAGTCCATGAGAGGCTATATACAAGTGTGTGACATCTGACGGCCCCATCACCCACTTTTTTAAAAAGAGGAAAATAATTGTTTACAGCCAAGTTGTTAACAAATAAGAGTGAACAAGTGATTTTAATTTACAGTCCGTATTGTAATAATAGGTTTCGAGATGTTTGTGAAATTAGTCTGGTAGTTATGGCAAAACAAACACGACTGTATCATGAAATAAGCCGGTAGCTACAGAGGACTGCAACAAGTTAATCGAAGTTTGAATTGAATAATCATTACCTGGTCTAAACACAGACTCCAAAACATTCTATGAGCTAAAAGAAGAGGCTTTATGACTCAGACAGAGCAGGAACGGCACAAAAATGACACGAGAAACATGTAAAGTGTGGGTTTTGATTAAAATACTTCATCTATAAATATTCTCCTCCACAACGTCCTCAAATGGCTTCACGTCAGCTTTGTCTGGATAAAAGTGAGTAAAAAGCTCATATTCACGGGCCTAAACAACCAATCGATTAACTGAAAGAATATAGTCTTTAGACTAATCAATTACGAAAATAATCGTTAGTTGCAGCCTTACACAGCACATCTACAAATTACCAAGTTATTGTTAGGTGTATGTATATTCTAGCAAAAGTGAATGAAAAAATATCAATAATAGCAAATTTGTAGGGATGAATAAAATCCCTCTGTATAAGAAGGGGGACCGGAGGGTGTGTTCCAATTATAGGGGAATCACACTCCTCAGCCTCCCCGGTAAGGTCTATTCCAGGGTACTGGAGAGGAGAATCCGACCGATAGTTGAACCTCGGATTCAGGAGGAGCAGTGTGGTTTTCGTCCCGGTCGTGGAACACTGGACCAGCTCTATACTCTCCATCGGGTGCTAGAGGGTTCATGGGAGTTTGCTCAACCAGTCCACATGTGCTTTGTGGATCTGGAGAAGGCATTCGACCGTGTGCCCCGGGGCGCCTTGTGGGGGGTGCTCCGGGAGTATGGGGTCCGGGGCCCTTTGTTAAGGGCTGTCCGGTCCCTGTATGACCGGAGCAGGAGCTGTGTTCGCATTGCCGGCAGTAAGTCAGACCTGTTCCCAGTGCATGTTGGACTCCGCCAGGGCTGCCCTTTGTCACCGGTTCTGTTCATCATTTTTATGGACAGAATTTCTAGGCGCAGTCAGGGCGTGGAGGGGGTCCGGTTTGGGAACCACAGGATCTCATCTCTGCTGTTTGCAGACGATGTCGTCCTGATGGCTTCCTCAAACCAGGACCTACAGCATGCACTGAGACGGTTTGCAGCCGAGTGTGAAGCGGCTGGGATGAAGATCAGCACCTCCAAATCCGAGGCCATGGTTCTCGACCGGAAAAAGGTGGCTTGCCCTCTCCGGGTGGGTGGGGAGTCCTTGCCTCAAGTGGAGGAGTTCAAGTATCTCGGGGTCTTGTTCACGAGTGAGGGAAGGATGGAGCGTGAGATTGACAGGCGGATCGGTGCAGCGTCTGCAGTGATGCGGGCGCTGTATCGGACCGTTGTGGTGAAGAGAGAGTTGAGTCGAAAGACAAAGCTCTCGATTTACCGGTCAATCTACGTTCCTACCCTCACCTATGGTCATGAGCTTTGGGTAATGACCGAAAGGACAAGATCGCGGATACAAGCGGTCGAAATGAGCTTCCTCCGCCGGGTGGCTGGGCGCTCCCTTAGAGATAGGGTGAGGAGCTCAGTCACACGGGAGGAGCTCGGAGTAGAGCCGCTGCTCCTCCACGTCGAGAGGAGCCAGCTGAGGTGGCTCGGGCATCTGTTCAGGATGCCTCCTGGACGCCTCCCTAGGGAGGTGTTCTGGGCGTGTCCCACTGGGAGGCGGCCCCGGGGTAGACCCAGGACACGCTGGAGGGACTATGTCTCTCGGCTGGCCTGGGAACGCCTTGGGATCCCACCGGAAGAGCTGGAGGAAGTGTGCGTGGACAGGGAAGTCTGGGCCTCCCTGCTTAGACTGCTGCCCCCGCGACCCGGCCCCGGATAAGCGGAAGAAAATGGATGGATGGATGGAATAAAATATAGAAAATGATGTATGGGGCCCACCGAGAAGATTTGTACCTGGGGCCTAGAATTTGGTGCTACGGCCCTGGTTTTGGTATGAATTGGCCTTCCTTTTACACCACAACGAGCTGCATTTTCATCGAATCCGTGTTCAGTCTACGCTCTGCTAAAAACGAACAGAGAGGTGGTTTCTTGACTGACTGTTTCGTTGGTGTTGGTTCTCAACTTATCAATTCTGGACAAACCAGTTTTGTTACGGAGAAAGCAGTGCCCCGATCATTTAAATCTCTACAAGAAACAGCACAAAAACCATGCACAATTACTTACTTTACTACTTACTTACTTTACTTGTACTTTAGAGTTGGCCAGAAATGCCCAAGAAAAGGACACGCTCTAAAGTTTTTTCCGAGAAGTAAAGAAGTTCTTTTTTGATTACTTCTGCGTGCTGTACGGTGCGTCAGAAGAGATCACAGCGCCGTTTGCTGGACAATTACATGTACTGCAGTTTTTCACACTTCAAGGAAAAATATTATGCTTTTTCATGTTGTTATTAGCCTTTAAACATGCTCTTGAGTACCTTAAATGTGCCATCTCATATTTGAAAACAAAAATAAAAGGTTTCAGCAGATGGCGCCAGCGCAATATACACAATCTAGTGAAGTTAGCCACTGAAAAGACGTTATGATGCTGATTTGCTGCAGCAGTTATCGTGTTTTAGACGGAAGAAATGCTCAGAACGAGTTTAGCGATGATTTAAGGATTAAAAACAGCGGAAGATTCTCGGATAAGTGACGCATGAAGACTGAAAATACATCCTGGATCGAGGAAGTTCAGCAGGAAGTGTGTTTGACGCTCAGAGGGGAAGGATTTTCTGCTAAACATTCCTCAAAACAGCGTGAATGCAGCTGAATGCTACTCCAGGTGTGTTTTTGATGATGGAACATTGTTAGAACATGATTAAAAGTCACTGTAGCAGAATATGTGACCTTTGAAATAGTTTTCTTCGCACCTCATCGTTTTTGTCCGAGATCGAATCTAAATAACGTGTTTTCCTGACCACCATCGTCGCGTAAACAGGGCCCGAAGAACAACCGACGACGATGCAACAGTCAGGGCCTTCCCTCTGGTGCGTTTTTAGGTTGTAATGTAATGTGTTGTCGTCAAAAGCGTATTCCACATCAGATATTTTACAATGATCTTGGGTGCGATGGGTGTGGGATTACAGCTCGTTCTATAAAACCGTGTAATTAACAGCACATGTGGTAGAACATGTTCTGGAGACGTCGGGCTGCTCATGAGGACACAATAATCTCGATATCTTTTTAGGATTAGCACCATAGCAATAATTTATGATACTTTTTTGTCGAACATCAGACATTCGGTCGACTGTAGAATCTGCTTAAAGTGCGTACGACAGGTTTTTATGATTTTCTAATTTTGACTTTATTCAGTGTATTAATAGTTCTTGTAAATATAAATTATAGTTTTACACTAATCAGGTCGCTGTTTGTGGAGAAAAGTTGAAAAATGTGTTGAAAATAAGTACAGAAAGTAAACAAACTGATGACATCACAGCTTTTTTGACTCTTTAAACTTTGATTCAACAAAGTAAAGGTGTTCACATGTGTTTTTCTTTGTCAAATGAAAAAAGTGTAAGATATTAGAGGAGTTTTGGCCCAGTCTATTGGATGGTTTCTTGGTAATTTCTTTGTGTGAAGTCATAATTTACAACCAGGAAGTAAAATCAAATCAAAAACCTAAAAAAAAGAAGCTAAACTGGGGTAAAATCGCGTATGTATTAAATGAACTGGATAAGACACGCCCCCTGTTTCCGCGAGCCAGGTTGATTAGTGGCCGTGCGAGGTACTGCAGCCTCTTGGGCCCAACTTTTTGTATAATTTCACATTATAATTGCAGACAGTACTTAATTATTTTCAGTATTGAAATAAAATAGAAGGAAATGTTTTTTTTACCATTTTATATTAAGTGACATTGCGGTAAACACGTGTGAGCCGCGTGAACGAGCGTCGGACGATACAAACAGAAGCACGTGGATAAGGCTAGATTAACGAGAGCTGTAAATTGTATTTTATTTTATTTCAGACGCTTTCTCATTTGATCTAATTAGAGCTGCAACTAATGATTATTTTGGTAATCGATTAGTCTTCAGAATCAGAATTACTTTTATTTATCCCCAAGGGGAAATTCTTTAAATGCGATTTGTTGTTTAGAACGAGAAAGACCCTTGAATATGAGAATTTTCCTCAATTTTCCCCAGACAAAGCTGAAGTGAAGGCGTTTGACGAAACCCTGGTGGAGAATATTTATAGATTAACAAGGATTTTAATCAAAAACACACAATTTACATGTTTCCTGTGTGTTTTTTGTGTCATTCCTGCTCTGTCGGAGTAATAAAACCTTTTCTTTTAGCACAGAGAATGTTTTGGAGTCTGTGTATCGACCAGTTAACGATTTACTTGATTATTTAACAACATTGACAACCATTTCTATAATCGATTAGTAGTGATTTATTGCCCTAGATCTAATATGAAGAATACAATTAAAGACACACAAGTTGACACAAAAACTCGCAAGCTGTGTGATCGTCACTCAAAGCATCATGGGGGATTGTCATCACGTGGTGCCCCTAAAGCAAGATGGCGGCCTCCACATCAGGAAGTAATGCACAAATAACAAACTTCTTTGGCTTCATGCACCAATGAGCACACGCCATAGGGATCAATAGGGCGCCATTTTGAATTCATCTTCCCGGTTTAATTATAGTTCTATGGGTTACATTTGTACAGATTTGAAATATATTTAGTTACACGTGCAGTCCAACCTGTCTTTAAAGTCTATATGACAGTTCTCAAAATGTTGTAATTAGAATTTAGTTTGGTGGGAGGGCACCTGTGGCAATCATTTATTATAGTTTTGCATCTGCGAAGTTGCAGTTTGTGAAGAAATTCAGAAAAATAAAAGTTTAAAATCACAGGAAGTGACTGAGTTCTAAAACGGAATCCCTCCACCTGTGATGTCATCAAAAAGCGACGTGCCATGAAAATTACAAATACAATTTACACACAACTTTTTAATACTTCAATGTGTCATTCAACTAAATAAAGTTGTTATTGGGTATTATTATTTGTAAAATCATAACTATTGTGTCATTTATATGGGTTTTGGCCCTTATTTTGAAAATGGTTGCTATGGTAACAGACGTGGACTTACCTCTAACTATGTCCAACCAGGAAATAACATCATAAACATTACGAAAACTGCCAAACTGGGGACAAATGGGCAAAATGTTTCGTAAAATCTTAAACATATATATACATTTTAGTGAAATGTGTCGTCGAACCTGTCATACAGACTTCAACTTCGACTAAAACGAACAACATTTCAGCCCCCGGACAGCAACTAAATTCAAATACGCCGCCAAAATCGACTAACTAACCCATTGTTTGACGCTCCTCGGTTATATTCTCCACCTGGTCCCGTGTAAATACTCCAGGACGCCCGCCGCAGCCCCATTTTTCCCTCTGTTTTCTCTCAACAACTCGCCTCCTCCAGCGATTGTCTGCCGGAGCGAGCGGTGGCCAGTTCCTTCTCCTTTCCCCCCTTCTGCTAAATTATGAAGCGCTCCTGAGTGAGAAAAGCCTGAGTCGGAAGTACGGAGGCTCCTCGGGGTGCGTGCGACGGACACGGTGACACATCATGCACCACTGCTCCGAATATTTTAGCAGGAAACATTAGTGACGCTTTCCCTTTCGCTCTTTCATCATCTTCTCTCCCTTTTCTGTCTGACTGTGTGCTCTCTCTCTCTCTGCTGTTTACTCTTTCGCTCGCACTTTATTTACCCCAATTTTTGTCTCCTCTTTTCTCTTTTTTGTCATGTCTTCCTCTCTCTCTCCATCTGTTTCTCCTGTCTCTCTGTCTTTCTCTCTGTCTTTCTGTGTGTCTCTCTTTCCCTCTTTTTTGTCTCTCTCCTACTTCTCGTTCTGTCTCTCTCTCCTACTTCTCGTTCTGTCTGTCTTTCTTTCACTCTCTCTCTCTGTCGATTTATCTCTTTTTCTGTCTCTCTTTCTCTCATTCTGTCTCTTTCTCGCTCTCTTGCCCTCTCTTTATCTCTGTCTTTCTGTGTGTCTCCCTTTCCCTCTCTCTTTTTGTCTCTCTTTCCTACTTCTCGTTCTGTCTGTCTTTCTTTCACTCTCTCTGTGTCTATTTCTCTCTCTTTCTGTCTCCCTTTCTTTCACTCTCTCTGTGTCTATTTCTCTCTTTCTGTCTCTCTTTCTTTCAATCTGTCTCTTTCTCGCTCTCTTTCCCTCTCTTTTTCTCTGTCTTTCTGTGTGTCTCTCTTTCCCTCTCTTTTTGTCTCTCTCTCCTACTTCTCGTTCTGTCTGTCTTTCTTTCACTCTCTCTGTCTATTTCTCTCTTTTTCTGTCTCTCTTTCTCTCATTCTGTCTCTTTCTCGCTCTCTTTCCCTCTCTTTCTCTCTGTCTTTCTGTGTGTCTCTCTTTCCCTCTCTCTTTTTGTCTCTCTCTCCTACTTCTCGTTCTGTCTGTCTCTTTCTTTCACTCTCTCTCGCTGTCTATTTCTCTCTTTTTCTGTCTCTCTTTCTCTCATTCTGTCTCTTTCTCGCTCTCTTTCCCACTCTTTATCTCTGTCTTTCTGTGTGTCTCTCTTTCCCTCTCTCTTTTTGTCTCTCTCTCCTACTTCTCGTTCTGTCTGTCTCTTTCTTTCACTCTCTCTCTGTCTATTTCTCTCTTTTTCTGTCTCTCTTTCTCTCATTCTGTCTCTTTCTCGCTCTCTTTCCCACTCTTTATCTCTGTCTTTCTGTGTGTCTCTCTTTCCCTCTCTCTTTTTGTCTCTCTCTCCTACTTCTCGTTCTGTCTGTCTCTTTCTTTCACTCTCTCTCTGTCTATTTCTCTCTTTTTCTGTCTCTCTTTCTCTCATTCTGTCTCTTTCTCGCTCTGTTTCCTACTCTTCATCTCTGTCTTTCTGTGTCTCCCTTTCCCTCTCTCTTTTTGTCTCTCTCTCCTACTTCTCATTCTGTCTGTCTTTCTTTCACTCTCTCTGTCTATTTCTCTTTTTCTGTCTCTTTCTCTCATTCTGTCTCTTTCTCCCTCTCTTTCTCTCTGTCTTTTTCTTTCACTCTCTCTCTGTCTATTTCTCTCTTTTTCTGTCTCTTTCTCTCATTCTGTCTCTTTCTCGCTCTCTTTCCCTCTCTTTTTCTCTGTCTTTCTGTGTGTCTCTCTTTCCCTCTCTCTTTTTGTCTCTCTCTCCTACTTCTCGTTCTGTCTGTCTCTTTCTTTCACTCTCTCTCTGTCTATTTCTCTTTTTCTGTCTCTCTTTCTCTCATTCTGTCTCTTTCTCGCTCTCTTTCCCTCTCTTTTTCTTTCTCTCTCGCTTACTCTTTCTGTCTCTCCCTGTTTCCCTCTCTCACTTTAAAGTATCTCTCTCACTCTGTTTCCCTTTCTTTCTCTCTTTTTATGTGTCTTTCTCGTTCTCTTTTTGTCCCTGTCTCTTACGTTCTCTCTCATGTTCTCTCACTCTCTGTCTGTCTCTCTCTTTCTGTCTCTCTCACGCTCTCTGTCTTTCTTTCTCTCTTTTTCTTTGACTTTCTCTCTCTCTCGCTCGCTTTTTGTACAGCTTTATCTGTCTCTCACTTTCTCACTCTCTCTCTCTTTCTGTCTCTCCCTCTTTCTGTCTCTTTCTTTCTGTCTCTTTGTTTCTGTCTCTCCCTCTTTTTCTGTGTACTTATCTTTTTTGTCCATGTCTTTGTTTGTCTCTCACTTTCTCTCTTTTCTTTCTCTCTGTTTGTCTGCCTCTCTTTCTATCTGTTTCTCTCTCTTACTTCTCTTTTTGTCTGTCTCTCTTTCTCACTCACTGTTTATTTCCCTTTCTTTCTCTCTCTCTGTCTCATTCTCTCTCCCTCTCTCTTTCTTTCTCTGTGTATTTCTCTCTTTTTATCCCTGTCTTTGTCTGTCTATCTCTTTTTCTTTTACTCTCTTGGTCTTTCTGTCTCTCTTTCTCTCTCTCTCTTTGTAAATAGCACAAGTTGTGAATGATGTAATGACAAAATGTTTTGACAGACACAATAAAGGTCTGTTAAAAATCAAAACGCTCTCTCTCTTTCTTTCTTTCTTTCTCTCTCTGCTGTTGGAGGAACGGACATTTGTTTGGTTTTGACCATTTCTTTTTCAACCCTGAAGAAAATGTCGCTAAAATGAGAATAAGAAACTGGCTGTTACGTTTTTGGGGGGTGATTTTAGGCTGTTATTCATCCAAGAATGGTTAATTTGACTGAAAACAAGAAGGTTATGGCTTAATTTTTATATTTTACCTTCCAAGGAGCTCCATAGTTCTTTTTTATCGGACGATGGACAAAGAGGAAAAATCGGATATCTACGCTTGATGAGTGTTTTTGTGAGACTCAGAGAAGACAACCTCTCAAACAGGATTAATGAAGGCGTGACTTGAGCTAAATACAAGTTTTTGAGGATAGAATTTAACTCAAAAAAGTCAGTTTTGCAGAATATGTGTCCTTTAATAGTCATTGTTCTTGCTCACACACACACACACACACACACACACACACACACACGCACGCACGCACGCACGCACGCACACACACACACACACACACACACACACACACACACACACACACACACACACACACACACACACACACACACACACACACACACACACACACACACACACACACACACACACACACACACACACACACACACACACACACACACACAGAGAGAGAGAGAGACACACACACACAAGTACGAGATGCAAGGCCGCTGCTGCTGCTAATTTTACAAACTTGTTGCCGTGGAAACCCTCAGATCCGGTGTATGTGCCTCGTTAGCGCACACAGCGTTAGCGCACAATAGACCTGGAGCCACGTGTTTGACTGTATTCGACTGTGGACCGAGGAGAGGAGCGAGCATGGCCCCTCCACGTGCTGCTGCTGCTGCCGCCACCGCCGCCTCCTGCCAAAAACACTGATCGCTTCAAGATGCAACAGAGGGGCTTGAGAGAGAGGGGGAGGAGAGGAGGGGAGAGGAGGTAGAAAAGAGAGGGGGAAAAGAGAGAAGAGGGAGAAGAGGGAGAGAGAGACAAGGAGAGAGAGAGAGAGAAGAGAGAAGAAGGGGAGACAGAAGAGAGAGGAAGATAGGAGAGAGAGAGGGGGAGAGAGAAGAGAGTGAGAGAGAAGAGGGGGAGAAGAGAGGGGGAGATACAAGAGAGAGAGGGAGAGAAGAGAGGGGGAGAGAAGAGCCAGAAAAGAGGGGGGGAGAGAAGAGAGGGGGAGAGAAGAGGCGGAAAAAAGAGAGGAAAGAGGAAGATAGGAGAGAGAGAGGGGGAGAGAGCAAGGGGAGAGAAGAGGTGGAAAAGAGAGGAGGAGAGAGAGAAGAGGAGGAGAGAAGAGGTGGAAAAGAGAGAAGAAAGAGGAAGATAAGAGAGGGGGGAGAGAGGGGGAGAGAAGAGTGGGATAGAAGAGGTGGAAAAGGGAGAAGAAAGAGGAAGATAGGAGAGAGAGAGAAGAGAGAGAAGAGGGGGAGAAGGGGGGGCAAGGGGGAGAGAAGAGGGGGAAAATAGGGGGGAGAGAGAGAAGAGGTAGAAACGAGAGAAGAAAGAGGAAGATAGGAGAGAGAGAGGTGGAGAGAGAGAGAAGGCGGGGAGAAGAGAAGGAGAGAGAAGAGGAGGAGAAGAGAGAGGGAGAAAAGAGGCAGAAAAGAGAGAAGAAAGAGGACGATAGGAGAGAGAGGGGGGAGAGAGAGAAAAGAGGGAGAGAGAAGAGAGAGGAAGATAGGAGAGAGAGAGAGAAAAGGGGAAGAGAAAGGGAACTGAAAGTAGACAGAGGAAGATAGGGAGATAGAGAAGAGAGGGGGAGAGAGAGGGAGGAAAGAGAGAGAGGGAAAAGAGAGAAGAGAGAGGAAGGGAGGAAGAGAGAGAGAGAAAGATAGGGAGATAGAAGGGGAAGAGAGGGGAAACTGAGAGTAGAGAGAGGATGACAGAAAAGAGGGAGAGAGAGAGAGAGAGAGAAGAGAGATAGGGGGAAAAGAGAGTAGAGAGAGTAAGATAGGGAGACAGAGGGAGAGAGAGAGAGACAAGGAGAGGTAAAGAGCGGAAAGGGGAAGAGAGGAGGAAAAGAGAGAAGAGAGAGGAACACAGGGTAAAAGAGAGGGGAGAGGCAAAGAGGAAGAGAAAAAAGAGGGTGAGAGAGGGGGGAGGGGACAGGGAGAGAGAGCACAGAGAGAGAGAGAGAGCGAGAGGAGGAGAGAGAGAAGGGCAAAAGAGGGGGAGAAGAGAGAAGAAGATGGGGGAGAGAGAGAAAGGATGCAGGGAGAGTCATTTCTTCTTGGTTCAAGCCAAATTGTTTGTGAATGAGGTAACAATTTTTGACTTACCTCATTGGCAAACACATTTTCTTATTTTAAGCTATTATCTTATAACCTGTCAATTAAATCTCTTCTGGTCAAAACTACTCAAAATAAGATTAATATTCTTAATTCAAGTCATGTTAAATGATGCTAGATATTAGATTTTTGCAGTGCGACAAGTCAAACGTCTGAAATGAAGATAAATATCCTGAAACCAAGACATTTTATCATCTAGAAGTACATTTTCTGCTGTGTGATATTGAGAGAACAGTTTCAGAGCGTTGCGTCTGTGATAATCCATCAGGGCGTCTCGTCGGGGGCCCCTTCAGGTTGGGGCCCCAAGGCGAGTACAGCCTGTTGCCTAATGTTAAATCCGCCCCTGGATGCACTTGACTTTGACAGAGAGAAAGAGGCAAAAACGGAGAGCGAGAGAAAGCAAGCGAGAGAAAAACCGACAGAGAAAAGGAGGATTTGGCACATTGTGATGGTCGTTTTGGCCTGTGCATCCTCCGCCGTCCCGGGACGCCAGCCTGAAACAGACCCAGGATCTGTGGCCAAGAGGGATTCGGTGAGAAAATATTTGCCTGTTTGTGTTTGTACAGTATCAGGCCTCTGTGTCGCGGGGCTTTCGGAGCCATTATCGTGCGGACGCGGCGTTTCCAAAACCCAAACAGATCGAGGAAAGAAACAGAAAGAGTTCAGACCCGGAAAACTGAACAAATGATTCACTGACAGGACAATATTGAACTAGAATTTGGACCAAAGATCGACCGATATGGGTTTTTCGATGACAGAGGGCGATATATTTTTATTAGAATCCAGAGAAAACGATTGCAGATATCGTCTGGCGATGTTTTTGGGCTGATATGTGTGGACAATTTTTATTATTTTCCGCAAATTATAGGATTTGAATTTACTACACTGCAAAAATGAATTTCTAGATGAGTTAAAATGTTTTGATTTCAGGACATTAATCTGAATTCCAGGCGTTTTAACTGGTTAAGATTAGTTAAAACTATTTATTCCATGGAACTAGATTATTTAACTAGTTTCAAACAGTTTCTGACTTGTTTCAATATATTATTTCTTACTTCAAGCCTAATTATATGTCACTGGGTTCATTTTAAAGACGCCATTGGCAAGTTTATGTTCTTACTTTAAGCTAAATTGCACGATCAGTTAGAAATACCTTCACAGGAAAAAATGGCCAAGATAACAAATAAATAGGTGCTTGAAATAAGTAGTATTTATCTCGTTTGAGTATTTTTTGACTGTTTTAAAATGTGATCATCAATGGAACAAGCATAACATCTTATTTTACTGAAAAACAGGAAAAAGACAATCATTTTCTAACTTGGAATTAGAAAAAAAAATGCTACTTGAAAAAGAGCAAAACTTACTTGTTCCATTGGCAAATCTTATTTTAAGGATGTAAAATATACTCAAACCAAAATAAATACTACTTAAGTCAATCACTTTTTACCATATCATGTTATTTAAGATTTTTTTTCCCAGTGTTGAAATCACTGAACTATTCTGCATCAGATCAAGCAATTACATCATCAAGTCAAAACTACACAAATCCTGCACGTCATTTTAAGATTGGCTACATTTGAACTTTCTTTTTTTCTTTTCAAGTGTACAAACTCATCCACAAACTTGTTTTACTTCAAGCCTGAAAAGAGAGCAGTGTCATGTTTTGTTGTGTTCCCTCTTCGCACAAACACGTTCAAATAAAGCTTTATACGTGTTCTTTTGGCAGCTGTTGACCCAAACTAAACATTTGTCTCTGCTGGAGATTTAAGCTCATTCGCTAAAAGTGATAGATAAATCGGTAAGGGCTGCAACTATCGATTATTTTAATTGTCAACGAGTCAAACCATTATTTCTATTGTACACTGACACTTTTTAAATACATTATCAGCCAAATAAAAGTTGAAATATGGCAACAGAAGGACTCGAGATAGAGAATAATTACGAATAAAGTGGAATAATAAAGAAAACCTGAAATTGTTTACTTTTTAATTGACATTTTTGTTTAGGTTTATTTGCTATAAAAATGTCTTTACGTGTGTGTTTTAGAGTCTGTATAGTCCAGATAACATTTACAATTATCAAAACATGACTCAAATGATTTATTATATGATTAGTTGATTGATTGTTGCAGCTCTAATATCGGTCGATCTCGGACTAGCTTGAGTTGTTTTGTCTTGGTCCGCCGCTTTAAAGTGAAAGTAAAAACTACCAGAGCTCCGGCGTGTTTACTTGTGCTGCGGAAAGAAAAATAACTTGTCGCTTATCTATGTTTGTTTGTGTATTTATACGTATGAAAGTTTCAGTGGCAATGCTAAAGTACGAGACGGCCCTGAACGCCCCTCAGCCCCCGCTCGCACTTATTTGTTCCCTGACCTGCCGTGGACCGGTTTTTGGGGCAAAGATGAGTTTAATTTGGTGGTTTTAGCGCAGTCAGGAGTTCTCTGTGGATGTAAACGTAGTGAGTGAGTCATCAGTGCAGCAGCTCGTGGCCCAGATCCACGAGAACACACAGAAACCCAACACTGTTTATGTAAGAGCTGGAGCTAGCATTTGGGAAACGTGACCTCTGCCAGTCAGAAGTTTGGACTACGTTTTTTTTTTAAGTTGGTGGTTTTCAATCTGTGGTCCAGGCACTTACATTAAAGATGATAAAACTGAATGTGCTTTGATGTTTTTAGTGAAGCGTTTTCATACACGCACTAAAAGTAAATAAATGTTGACCCTAAATAAATAGATGATGTCTTCTTTATGTCACGTTATCTTAAATCTGAATTTTTTTGCTTTGGATCAGTGTAAAATGGAAAAAGGTAACACAACCAGAGTTAACTTTTAATTTTATTTGGCATTATCTTGTCTGTTTCTGGACGTCCAGCATCAAAATATTCACTGTTTAATCCATTTGTAACAGTTTGTTCTGTTTTTAAAGAAGATATATTGTGCTTTTGTCTGATTTTTGTTTAGATTCTATGTGTTCCATAGGTCATTATTTTACATTTTAGACATTTTAAAGTGCATTATTGATCTAAAATAACTTAGGTGCTAATTTAAAGTTGATCTTCGTGTCTCTGTGGGAGAAAAATGCATTTGAAGTTACAATGATTCAGAGAAATCATAGACGAAGAGGATCAAATTAAATAATAAAACATCTTTAGGGGCAGATTTGACAGTGTTGTTGATTCCAAGTGAAAGCTTTTATGTCGAGAGAACAAACCGACCAAAAAACTACATTTGAACTTGGGGCTGCAACAAGTTAATCGATTAATCGCAACTAATCAATTTTTAGAAATAGTAGTCAACCAATTAAATAATCAGATAATCATTAACTTGTCCGTAACATTCTCTGAGCTGAAAGAAGAGGTTTTATTTCTCAGACGGAGCGGGAATCACACAAAACTGACACTGGAAACATGTAAATTGTGTGTTTTGATGAAAATACTCGTTCGTCTATAAATATTCTCCACCAGGAAGCTTCAATTCAGCTTTTTTATGGCTAAATTGAGTAAAAAATCTCATGGGCCTTTCGCGTTCTAAACAACTAATCGAAAGAATAATCCCTAGACTAATCGATTACCAAAGTTATCGCAGTCGAATCAAAATGGCAGTTTTAATGAACCCAATTCTCTGCTTTACAGACAGCAGGTTTACAGGTTATTTTCTCAATTAGTCGACAAGTCAACAAGTCAAACCATTATTTCTACTGTCATTGAAACTTTTGAATACATTATCAACAAAATAAAAGTTGAAATATGGCAGCAGAAGGCCTCTAGATAGAGAATATTTATGGATAAAGTGGAATAATAATGAAAATCTGAAATTCTTAGTACATTTTTGACATTTTGATTTAATCATTTTTGTAATTTTTTTTTTTTTGTCTATGTTTTAGAGGCTGTAAAGTCCAGATAACAATTACGATAGTCAAAATACAATGGAAGTAGCGTGATTTCCTCCATAAACAACAAAATATCTATTTTTTTCTGCATAAAAACTGCTAAAGCTGTAGTTTTTCTTTTTTGTCAATTCCCCTGGACTGGATTCCGATGATCAAAACACAAATCTCAAATTCAATCCCTAATGCAATTCTCACCAGAAAAATCACAACTATTTACTTCCCCAAATCGTTCCACTCTACTTCTATCTATAAACGGTGCAACTATTGACATTTGTGCTTGGCTCGTCCCACAAACGATCAGCTGCAACACTCGCGGTCTTTTCTTTGACCATTTTGTCCATAAAAAGCCCCTGAAATCCAGCCAAACGGTGCTCTGGCTGCACCTGCCTCGGCCCTCCTCTCCTCGCTCCGTCCCGCGCCGTGTCTCCGAGGTCGGCGTCTCACCAGCTGCTGCGAGATTGATGAATCGGAGCGTCCGCGCTGGCTCCTGCCGGGTCTCCGTCGGGGCCGGCCGATGGGACGGGCTCCATCGCGCGCCAAGAAAGCAGAACTAATGTGCGCAGTGCGGAGGGGAAGAGTGAAGGAGAGGCAGATGGGCGCAGGGCGCACCCGGCACCGACAGGTACGGGACGCAAACGAGCACCGGGAGGTCGAAGATGTCGATGGCGAGACCTGGTTTTGTCGGCGCATGTGGGACACCAAAACCTGCGAAACTGAAATCGCTCGCCGACCTGGGACTGTTTAACTGTCAGGGCAAACAATGGGTTAAATCGAGTCAAACGTGTGAACATTAGAGTTTAAAGTGTTGTAAATATTCTATGCTGGATGTTTTTGCAGGAGCAGGTCTGCAAATTAACTCTGATAGACGGATAGATCGACTTTAAACTGCAACAAATAAACACACATAGATACAGGGAATAAAACGAATAAAAGGAATTGAAGACATTTGGTCTTTGCTTGCTTTCCCGAAGTGCTGTGAGCAAGACTTAACACGGACTAAACCAACAAGGACTAAGTCAGGACTGAGCCAAACAAGCCGCCGGCCAAGTCCATCTAGACTTTGGTCCAGGCCAGAGTCGACCCTCAGGTGTCCTCTGCCAGACTCTTCTCTTCTTAATATCAGACTAATGGAAGCAAAGCTGCCAAGGTCTCCATCCAAGGACTGACCAGGTACTGCTGAGCCTCTGAGATCAGGCCTTGACGAGCAGATATGACCAGAGTTATTACACGTTATTAAATCTGTTATGCTTGAGGAACATTTTGAAAGTTCAACATTCAGTTTTAGCCAAACCACAGTCTTTTGTTGGAGGTTCTGCTTCTATTCAAATTAAACTTTGAAAAAAGCTTATTTTCTCCATACAACATGGATTACACATCATGCAACAGGAAACAATAAAGTACAATCAATAAAAAAGTAACACCGCTGAGGATAAAACTTTCTCAGTGTCAAAGAAAAGTTCAACCAGAATCAAATATGGACTAAACAGGACTAAACCAGGTCTGAATCAAGTCTTAAATAAGACTAAATACATCCATGTTAATTATTTTTTAATTTATTTTGTTTATTAAGAATAACACAAATTCTCTTAAAGTCTTTTATTTTATTTTCTATGTGTTTATTTTTCGTAAATGGAAGATATCACGATGAAAACTGCACTGTGCATTTAGAAAAAGTCTTCTGCAGTAAATCACTTCTTACATTGTTACAACATTGTGATTTACTGTAAACCACTAATTAAAAACAAAATATGCTACTGGAATTTATATACGGACAAAATTGAGAACGACAGGAACACGAGGAAAATCAATGAACGCAACATGAAATACATAACAAGGACGAGCTCAAAGACAGACGCTGCAGAAGACACAAGGAAAAGAGATTTATGGGACATGTTTGAGCCAGAGACTGAGGAGGAAAACAGGCTTTCAATCTGGATCGGCTGAAATGTTCACACACTTCACCCAGACTCATGATAAAGCCCAGCTCTTTATAATTAATTGGTTTATTAATTTCTACAATGAGTTTTAAGGTGCGATATGTAACTTTTCTGGTGGAGGTTCCGCTGCTGGCTTTTCTCTAAAGCAGTGGTTCCCAATCGTTTTTGTCTAGAGCATTGATTTTCAACTAGTGTGCCTTGAAGTTTTGTTTGGTGTGCCTTGAAAAAATGTCAAATTTGAGTCAACAGATTCAAAAATGCAGATCTATTTGACTTATTTACCATTTTGGAGTGTCCTAAGCAACTTCTGCACCAAAAATGAAGGCAAAACAATCACTCTTGTCAGACACAGTGGCATAGACATTATTTGGCTCATTACATACCATATTATTTTTACTAAATGGTCTGATTTGGTAATGTTTCGGTTGTAGGTGGTGTGCCGTGGTATCTTTTAAACCAAAAAAGTGTGCCTCGACTCAAAAGAGGTTGAAAAACACCGGTCTAGAGTACCCCCTAAGCTTTGTCTCACACTTAAAGTACCCCTTAACTGTTTGATTTATGGTCCAAGATACGCCAAAAAGATGCTAAATTTACAACTAATAGCACTTTTTAATCCAGAAAAAGTACATTTCATCTTCTTTTAAAACCTGAAACCATTCCAAGTGCCCCCTGGTAACTGCTCACGTACCCCTTGGGGTCCCCGTACCTTTGGTTGGGAATCACTGCTCCAAAGCCACGTTTCGTCTGGCCCTGATCTCACTTTAGAGCGCTTTGATTCTTTTAAAGTGGGACTGTTTCATGTTCAGGTCCTGGGTCCAGAGGCAAAGCTACAAGAGCAACAGACGACACGCAACCAGAACTCTTACTCTAAATCCAACTGAATTATACTTTTTAATCGTGAGGCCGATCTCAGCAATTCACAAATAGTTTAGTAATGCCAAGTTTTGCATCGATGTGAGACAAGAAACTACTTCTGGTTTATCGTCAGTTTTTCTGCATTTATTTAATGTCTCTGCAAAGGCTCTAAGCTGTGTTTAAGATATATTTATGAACTGCATTGGATTTGGATGTTAGATGCTTTTTGCACTGTAAATGTAATGTTTTTGGACTTGGCGTTTGTGCCGTGCATCGAGAAACAGGAAACGGCTGATGCTAACATGAGCTAGCTTTGTTTTGCTGCGCATGGCGTAGTTAAGGTAGTTACTCAAGACACTGGAGACTCTGGTCCCAATCAGATCCAAACAAACCAATGGAAACAAGCCTCATGTTCCCTGGAATGTTTCATGGCTAGTTTTGCGCTGTTGTTTTGTCCATACTGTATATTCCGTATGTATTTAGACAAACCATACACTTGACATATTTTAGATTTTTATTATAGAGGTTATCACTGACACAGACTTTGGGATCACACTGAACCCATTACCTTTCTGTTCTTAAATAAGATGTTTCTGAGTTCAAGAGTTGGGGAAATGAATTGTTGTTCAGTTGTATACGCCGTTGAAATCTCTTTTATCTCCAACTGCTAATGGCAAACAAGATAACTAAGCTCTGCACAGTCGGAGCAACAACGAGAAACTACTTTCAGTTGACATTTTGCTTCATGAAGTTACAGAAGAAACAACGGCTCCAAATATGCCAAGAAACACATTTTATCAGTCGTGCTGCTCATAATTCGGAATGTTGAGGAGCATTTTTCGTATAAAAGAATGTCTCTGCAGAACCTGTATATTTCACTATTAGTACTCATCATTTTAAAGTCTATATGACGGTTCTCAAAATGTTCTAATTATGACTTAGTTTGGTGAGAGGGCACCTGTGGTTAATATTTATTATTGTTAAGTTTGTGAAGTTGTAGTTTGTGAAAAAAAAAAAGAAAAGAAAAAGAAAAGTTCAAAATCACAGGAAGCAGTGCTGAGCTCTAAAATCCCTCTGTGATGTCATCAATAAGCGACACGCCATTGTAAATACAGAAGCAATTTACAGACAACTGACACATTTTTTAACTGATTCAACGGTGAATCAACAAAATAAAGTTGTTAACAGTAATAGCTATTATTTGTCAAATCATATGTATTGCGTATTTTTATGGATTTTGGCCCTTGTTTTCAAAAGGGTTGCTAGGTAACAGTTGTAGAATTTCCTCTAACTATGTCATATTTACTGCCTGTGTCCAAGTAACTGTATAAACATGATCAAAACTGTCAAACTGGGAACAAATAGGAAAAATGTTTAGTAAAATCTTAAATATAATAATTTTTACTATATTTTTGTGAAATGTGTCGTCGAACCTGTCGTATAGACTTTAAGTTACAAAGCACATTCATAGTTTGTGGATTTTGTTCACTGATAATCACAATAAAACCTGATTCTGATTTTATTCCACCTTGTTTTCATCCCAACTATATACTTTTAGTTCTATACATTTATTTACTTTATTCGATGTATCTATCCTTTTTTTGCCTGCGTCTTTAAGAGTGTTTTATTGTACGTCTAAACTACAGAATGACGTCATTTAACTCTTTGGATGATTAAATGGCGGCGGTGGCTGTGTCCTTGGCTGCGCTCGGGGACAGACTGAAGGACACCACTGTCTCTGTGTGTCCCAGTGCATATGTCCAGATGAGTACAGTGTGTCCTCTCCGGGGAGCCGTAACTGTCCGCCGCCTCAACCCTGTGACATCAGCCTGCACCCCAAACACACACACACACAGGGACACACAGAGAGACACACACAGACACACACACACGTACACATACAGACACACACACACACAGAGACACACACACACGCGTACACATACAGACACACACACACAGAGAGACACACATACAGACACACACACAGACGTGGACACACACAGACACACACACAGAGACACACACACACAGACACACACACACGCGTACACATACAGACACACACACACAGAGAGACACACATACAGACACACACACAGACATAGACACACACAGCGACACACAGACACACAGACACATACACAGAGACACAGATGCACACACACAGACACACACACACGCACACATACAGACACACACACACAAAGACACACACACACATACAGACACACACACAGAGACACACAGACACAGAGAGACACACACGCACACACACAACAGGTACATGAGCTTCAGGTGACTCTGAAAAGGAGAAATGAGCTGACAAAAAAAACTAAAAACAACAGCAAAGGCAAAATAAATTAGTCAATTGAGCTCGGGATTGTGACGTTACACCATACAGAACCACACGGACCAATCAGGAAGAGGTTGTTAATGGTTTCCACGCCTCAATGGGAGGAGACGGCGGCAACGTGCGGCACTAGCTGTCAATCAAACCTGTTGCTAATGCGAGCGAAACCAGCCTCTGGAAAAGGAAGCACCTGATTGGTCAGTTACTATTGCTAATAACTTGCTTTATGAACAACCTAACGAGAAAAAAACAGCGGGATCATGTAGAGTGTGTCAAAACCGATATTTTAGTTACAGATGGTGAGTTTGACCGAAACAGTTACAGAGTAAAGGGCACTAATGTCCCAATAGAAAGTGAATGGCAGCTCGACTTGAAGGAGCCGGTACAGCCTCCAGAGTCACTTCCTATTTGCACTGCGGCAGCAAGCAGGCTTTACCTGAAGCGAAGGAGGAAGGTACAGGGGCTAGCGCTGTTGTCACGTGGTTCATTTTACACATATATCCACATCCATAAATTCTCACGTTGACGAGCGGAGAAATCGTTGCAGAACAAACACGCGGCAGAGATCATGTCGAGCCGCGTGTGCTCCGTGACGAAAACAAAACTCATGTGTGAGCGTTAAAAGCTGGACCAAACATGTCATCAGACTATTTCAGAGCACGTGTAGACGCTGCAGAACAACACCAGCTCCATCTGTCTCCATGAATGTCAGTTACCTCTGTAACTACAGTTCTATGAGTGTATGAAGGGCCCTTGATCCATTAAACCTGTGTTTGGTCGTGGAGCCTAGATTTACCTGAAATGTGCCACAGATTCAACATGAAATGTCTAGACTTTAATTAAGTATAGACAGATCTAGATAATGTATTTAGATAATTTTATATATTTATATTATAAAATTATTTCAGTTTCAGAAGAAAACGTGCAAAAATACTTTAAAATAGACATGTAAACTATGACACTTAAAAAAGTGCATGATGCGTGTGTGATTAATCAGATGTTTTTGCTGTTTGACAGCACTAATTCTAACATTATTTATTGATACATGTTTGTAGAAATGTGACCCAGCAGTTTATCAGGTTCTTCCATGAGGTTTTTTTGTGTGTGTCACGATTAATGTTTTTCTATGTAAGTTTAGCACACCAACAGCAATACCTGTGTTGTGTTTAGACCTGGTTCAGTCCTGGTTTAGACCTTGTTTAGATCTTGTTTAGTCCTGGTTCAGTCCTGGTTCAGTCCTGGTTTAGACCTTGTTTAGATCTTGTTTAGTCCTGGTTCAGTCCTGCAGATGTTTTCAAAGCCTTTCATTTTGCATTTGTTCCATATTTCAAAACCATTCCAAAATCCGGCCCTCGGCAAAATAAAGTTGCATAGCCCCGCTTTAACCTGAAAAGTGACACAATGCCACTTTAAACGCCACGAACGGAGAAAAGTACAAGCAAAAGGAAAGAGGCGCGATAATGACGAAAGGATATGTGGCTGCTGGAGCTGGACAACATGCCAGACTCAGCGGGGGTCCACAGCACAACAACACCAGTTAACGAGAGTCCAACACACACACACACACAATGAACACACACAATGAAGACACACAGAACGCACACTGAACGCACACACAACCAGCTCGGAGCCAATCTAATGATTCAATCAAAAAGCAATGCTGGCGTGCAGAAAAACCTTGGCTTTTAACAAGACTCTGGTGCTGCTGTTTTATATGAAACGCACACAAGATAACAGTAATGCAACTTCGCGCAGGAAATTCTCAAAGTTGGCCAAGAAAGTTTTAATAGACGGTGCCGAGACAAAGGAGAGGTTGTGAGTCGTGCGTGTGGCTTTGGGAGACGGCGAGCCAGAGGGGAAGATTGTTTTGAAATGTTCCTAAGCGTTTGTGAAAAGGTTTGATCGATTGTGTTGGCGAATGCAAACGAAAACATGGAAATTGGGTTAAAATTGTGGTTCTCAAGACGATCGTTTAGCCCGTTTTGTGTTGCCAGACTCCAGGACTTGAACCAGTTTGCAGTTAAAACCTCGTGCTGTCCTCAAAAGTAAACCACACCAGTTAAACATTTCCTCAAACAGTATAAACAACAGGCGGAAGAAGAAGTATAGCTCTCATGGCTCCTGTGACAACAGGGCTCGCTGTGATGATGTTGTGTCATCAGTTTGGCGGCTAATGCAGGTTCAGTTCATTTGTGTTTACTGCTGTTTTAGGTTGAAATTTAAAGTGAGAAAGGAACTTTTTTTATGTACAACTGTCAACTTTAGTTCACATCGGTGATCCTTCCAAAAGTAGATAAGAGTTGAATTTGTCAATGATTCAGATATTATTATTGTGCTATAGCCTGTATCACTGATTGTACAATATACACATGTAACTGTCGACCTGAGCTCATTGCGCTGTCCCGTGGGTTGCGGGTCGACGGTGTAGCTCTGGAGCAGTGACCGCAGGTATTCCATGTGATTAAAAGTACGACAGGAGCTCAGAGGGCAGGCCGCTGTGCAGTGCACTGGTGCCGAAGGTGGTGCTGTGGCGCTCTGGATTCAAAATGTGTCTGATTTAGGATATGTTTTAGTTTTTAGTCCAGCCTCCACCACCTCCTTGTGCTATAAAGCTAGATTTCAGATTTATTTTAATTTTTTTATATAATCAAAACAAGACAAAGAACATGATTCAGAGGGAACATACAAATTACATAAACATTTTAATAGTGTTACATGTTTAGTCCGGCAAATCTGTCCCAATTAGACAAAGTCTTTTGAATTTGTCCATTTTCAAATTGAATCCAAATGTAATATTGCCATTTTGCGAATATCCATGATAATTTTAGCCCATGCTTTAATTGTCGGTATAATATCTGTCATCCACTTTTTGTTAGACAGCTTTTCCAGCTGCCAAGAGTATGGTCCAGAGATATTGAGTCCATTGAGTGATTGAGTCCATGGCAGGAGTTTTGAGGCCCAGATACATAGTTCTGAAATTGAGTTTGGAGATCTTGAAAATGATCTGGAGTGTTTTGTTGATCCCTGTCCAGAGCAACGGGACAGTCCCAAAACACATGGTAATGGTGGGCCGCCCGGCAACCTGCAGTTTGTCCAACAGTTAATATTTCCTTATGAACAGTGGGCACTTTGACATGGAGTTATGAACAAGTCCTAGTTTAGACCTGGTTATGTCCAGGATTAGAGCTGGTTTAGTCCTGGTTTAGACCTGGTTTAGACTTGGTTTAGTCCTGATTTAGACCTTTTTTCTGACCTGGTTCACACCTGGTTTAGACCTGGTTTAGTCCTGCTTTAGTCCTAATTTAGACCTGCTTTAGTCCTGGTTTAGATTGCATTAGTCTGGTTTAGTCCCGCTTTAGTCCTGCTTTGGACTGGTTTAGTTCTGGTTTAGTCCTGCTTTAGTCCTGCTTTAGACCTGCTTTGGATTGGTTTAGTCCTGCTTTAGTTCTGGTTTAGTCCTGCTTTAGTCCTGCTTTAGTCCTGCTTTAGACCTGCTTTAGTCCTGCTTGACAAATTTTTCTAACAAATGCTTTCCAAACGTGTGACTTTGTGGCCCTCCAGTGGGTCAAAGTCAAATATTTTTAGGACTTTATAATTGAACGTGAAAAGAGTCACCGTAAAAGACTGATTATAAACTGTAACATCTAAACGAAACCCACCTAAACACCGAAAACAGAAACAGTTTTCATTTCACATTTCGTGGTTAAAAGTATAATTCACTGCCCACTTCTTGTCCCCGTTCATCCGCAATCCCCTCTTGGCTGTAATAAAGCGTTTGCCTGTGTCGTTGTCAGAGTCGTTAACGTTCACGCGAGAGCCACGGACACAGCAGGAGCTGACAGCAGTGAACGGACCACGGGAACGAGATCAGGAGGAAGCACAGTCATGACGCTGAGCTGATTATAGCCATCACTCATCTCTCTCTCCCTCTCTTTATGTCGCTGATGTTCTGAGCCGGAAATGCGGCGTGTACCGTCGGGAGGGAACAGGCCCAACATGGAAGTACAATTTGGCAGCGGTGAAGGACACGTGTTATGCTAGAGTGACTTTTCTGAGCTTTTAACCCTGTTCTAACATTGTTCTGTCGTTAAAAACACATCTGGAGTTGCATTGAGCTTCATTCACGCTACTTTGAGGAATGCTGGTTAGAAAATCCTCTTCCCTCCAAACGTCAAACACACTTCCTGCTGAACTCCCTCGATCAGTGATGTTTTTTCCCGATTTTAGACATCACTTGTGCGAGAATTGTCGGCTGTTTGAAGTCCTTAAATCATCGCCAGACACATCCTTGAATACCCGAGTAATGTGAAAAGACGTTTAGGCCCATGGTTTTGGCTTAAAGGAAAAATAGTCATGCATTTTTCATATTGTTATTAGCCTTTAAACATGCTCTTGAGTACCTTAGATTTGCCATCTCATGTTTCGAAACAACAAAAAGGTTTTATCAGCCAGTATGAAATGACACCAACTGAGTGCATCCAGCCAGCAGATGGCGCCAGCGCTGTACACAATCTAGTGAAGTTAATGCAGAAACGACGTTATGGTGCAGATTTGCAGCAGCAGTTATCGTGTTTAGAGGCAGAAATGCTCAGAACGAGTCTAGCAAGGATTTAAGGACTAAAACAGCAGAAGATTCTCGGATAAGTGACGTATGTGATCTGAAAATACATCCCAGATCGAGTGAGTTCAGCAGGATGTGTGTTTGACGCTTGAAGGGAGAGAGATTACAAATAAATATTCCTCAAAACGGTGTGAATGCAGCTGAATGCAACTCCAGATGTAGTTTTTGATGACATTGTCAGAACATGATTAAAAGCTCAAAAAAGTCACTGTAGCAGAACATGTGTCCTTTAATTCAAGATCATACTGTTGTACTTAATAAACAATTTCGAAAAGACGTGAAGAAACAAACACTTACTCACCTCCTTTTACAATAGCATTAGGACAATAATCATGCTTCTCACTTGGTTCTAATTTTCTGGTAAATCCCTTTGGTCTATTAAGTTTCAATTTACTAAATAAATGACTGAATCCCTGAGGTTTTTTTTGTGTCAGTGCATAATAAAGAGGCATCTCATAAACTTAAGTTCCCTCTGCATACTTTGCTATAATAATTTCCTTAGACTTTTGCTCAAACCATTGCCTTTTTGGACTTTGTTTAAGATCTTCATTCATACAGTCCCATATTCTAACTTTCAAAATATTGAAATAGCGTTATATTATGATACTAAATTTGATGAAACAGTAACGAAATTGTTGGCTGCTGTATCAATATATAATCATGAGTAACTTTTAATATAATTTATTTCATCATTTTGTGACAGATCTACAATTTTCTTGCTTGTTTAGGTAAAAAGGAAACTTGTTTATTAAAAGCATTTGACATATTCATTGTTTTGATAATTCAAAATTGGTGAATTTGTGCAGGTTGTGGTTTAACAAAGAAAAAACGTTGCTAAAAGCTATTGAGTTCTTTAAAAATGAAGGATATAATGTAGAATACCATGAGCGATATATTGATTGTCGCATGTATCGTAATATTGTGATAATATCGTATTGTGAGCAGTGTAACTTGTCAAATTGATTCCAGCTCTAATTCTAACCACGGGTGCATGTTTTTAGTATTTTTACTCACCGACTGTTGGCGCCTTTGTCGTTTTGAAAAGGTGAAGTCCCCTTCAAGTCTCTATGAAGGTTCTTATGTTTTTCTAATTATGACGTAGTTCTCGTGGATAGAACCTTTGGTAAATATTTATCATAGTTTTACGTGATAAATGTTGAAGTTTGTGAATACATTTTGAAAAACATGAATTCCTCTGTGATATCATCAAAAAGCGACGTGCCATTTTACAGCTGTCATTTGAGTCATTTGCCGAATTTGAGTCAATCCTGGTCGTTGTTAGCTTGACTATATTTTCATAATTTAAAGAGCCAGGAAATGTTCTCTATCAGTTGTAGTTTAGTTCGTCAGTCATTTAACTTAAATGGAGTTTTTTGAGAAAGTTTCATAACGTTCACTTTTGACACAAACACATGGGCTGTGCCTGAATGTCCACACTGCTCCCTCTAGAGAGCACTAAATAGTGGTCACGCCATTTTCAGTGCTGTTCGAATGTCCAGCAGGTGAAAAATTAGTGCACTCAAACTGTCCCACAATGCATCTTGAAAAGTAGTGTCCAGCGATGGTCACTAGAGTCCAATGCATTGCGAGAGTTGAAAAAACAACAGTGACAGTGACAGGTCTTTAATTGGACACAACAGACTGAATAAAGCAGAAAGAGCCGTTTAAACTAACTGTTGAGATTATGAATGAAACAAAAATGTTCCGCAGTAGAGTTGTTAGCAATAGCAACTTACTTTAGCTTGAGCTGTGAATTGATCGCAACTCTCAGGCAAAAAGTTTTATCCGTTTGATGTTTTCACGTGTGATGCATGATGAATAAAACTTGTATGACAATTTTTAGTCAATAAATATGTGCGTGTCAGGAGGATTTTACCCACATTCATAACAAAAATATTTTTTTATCGGAGTTTTGATGACATTTTATCCTCACAGACACCAGAGTCACATGACCTGTGGCGAGGAGAAAGTTGTGAGCTGCATGTCTGAATCATGCAGTTTAAGTGTTAGCTGTGTCAGTAAAATGGGTTGCGGTTGCTTAAAAGTGTTGCATGTTACCGCAGCGCTAGCACTGCTCATTAGCATAGCCTTTACCCTGGTAGCTGTGGATGTAACTGGAAATGTACAATTTAAAGCCCTCTTGTTGCTAACTAAAGGTAGCAGGAGAGAGAGAATCCACAAGTCGATGGACATCATTTATACTAATAACCGGCAGGTCCTAGTAAAAGCCCAACATTGTTATTATTTTGAATCCAAACACAGCGCATCAGCCGGGCTACAAACTGGACCGGAAATGAGTTTACCGGTTGAAGAAGCAGCCATTAGGTCACATCGAACGTTATTCACCTTATTCTGCCCCGCCCACTTTTACCGTTTTTTGCCACAGATACGCACTTCCGTTTGACGAGAACTCCGTTAAAGCTAATGATGAACGAGGAAAAAGTCTTGCCGCTACATAAAGTAGGTTGATTTGTGTAAAATGTTTAATGAACACGAGCAACAACAAGTCAACAACGCTCCGATTTCCTGGGGCCTGAAAACAGCTTTTTAGTCCACGTAGAACTTATTTTCTGTTGAGCTTGTCTGCTCCGTGTAAACTAATACAAAGGAAAAACAAGACGGCGGCGCGTACAGCAACTTCCGGAATAAGGTGAATACACGGAGTGAATTCATGAGGATTTCGGTCCTTGTTTACAGTCAGGTTGCTAGGTAGCAGTCGTGTCACACCCGCTGCTCACGTTCAACCAGGAAGTATCATTATAAACTTAACAAAACTGTAAAACTTGTGATGAATTGGCAAAACGTTCAGTAAAATCTTAAATATAATCATGTTCAGTACATTTAGTGAAATGTGCAGTCTAACCTGTCATATGCACTTTAAATTACAACAATTTTCCTTTGATAAAACTGCTTTAAAGCTCAGACATACAGTATAATGCCATCGCTCTGCTGTGTCTGTTGTTTTAATTACGGCACGAGTCCATCCCTGCTCCGTCTGACATGGTGGACATTCTTTTCTCATTACGAGGCTGCGGCAGCGGTGCGTTTGCAGATAGCCGCTCCGCCGCGCTAGCTTGTTAGCATGTGTCCATATGTGGCTTCTTTCATGTAGATAATGACCGGCTCGTGTTTTAAAGGCAACAGAGAAACCCAGAAACAACGCGCCGATGCAGAGAGTTGAAAGGGACGAGCGGAGGAGGAGGCGGCAGGGGTTTTGTATTTGAAAAAAGTATACAGTAAAAAACAACAGCATTCAGTATTTTTCGGTGCGTGCTCCGTGTGACGGCAAGATTGCAAGGGAATACGTTTGAGTGAGTCACAAAAGCAAATCTTTAAGGATAAACTGTCCTGAAAACAACTAATTCTCTTCTTTTTTTGTGGATTTTTTTAGTTTGAGCCTGTAGTTTAGACTCTGGATGGGTGATATATCGGTTCAGGTATCGGTATGGGTCAGTTTCTAGCAAAAACGGTATTGTCTGAATTAGAAAAAAATCGGTGTCTGGTGCCAAAAAAATTTCGATATATTTTTTATCTTACAGACTATTGCGTAAATATGGAAATAGAAGAACAATTAGGCTAAAATATGATCATACGTTTACACACTAATGCAACAAACTATTTTATTTCACATAAATACATGTAGTTATTATTTTTGTTGTTTCCTATTATTTATTTATAAGCGAAAAGTCAATTTGTGGTACTTGCTATGGATTTAAAAATTTAAATTCTAGTATTAGCAACAGAAGCAAGTCATCGGCAAAGTTTAGATCTTTGGAACCATGTTCTGAAAAGCATGTGATTCTTCAGTCAGTTCAGTGCTTTCTTAAAGGACACATTTTATGCTTTATTTGTTTGTTATTCAGCTTATTCGTCCCCGCCCACTTTTGCCTCTTTTTGCAACAGATCCGCACGAAAATACTATATAAAGTAGATTGATTTGCGTAAAATGTTTAATGTACACACGTAGCAACAAGTCACCAACGCATCGATTTCTAGTAGTCTGTGTAGAAACCTCAGGAACTGAGTTAGAGCTCCATTTAATGGTAGCAGATGGAATTACATAGCGAACAACAAACAAACCTAGCCTGGCGACATGCTAAATCTAACGCCAAATGACAGCAGTATTTCACAAGTCTGGTGATGATTCATGGACTTAAAACGGCACAGAAGATGATCTCACTAAACTATAAATTTTGAAACTGAGTATTTTGTGAGACTCAACTGGATTCATCAAACGAGCGTGAATGAACAAACCATCTTAGACACATTTTAGCCTCTATGTAATTCCCTCTGCAGCCAATAGATGGAACTCTAACTCAATTCCAAACATGGTAAACGTCCGATTGAGATGAAGATACGTGAAGAGAGCATTTTTTAAATTATTATTACGGAAAAATTGAGTACTGAATTTGAGTTTGAATGTTAGTATTTCGAGAAGACAAACACACATTTTCTCCCCATATTTGTTCATCCCTTGTTCTCGTCATAGTTTCGTCTCCTTCCTGTTTCCTGGCAGCTCTAACCTCCCTCCTTTTCACGTCCAAACCATCTCAATCTGAAACCAAAACATGGCTCTGCTCCTGCGCTTTTTGCCTTTTCGCTAAACGTCTGATTGGAACAGGAAGGAGAAACGCAGACGAAGATTTACACCGGCCCGTCGTCTCATTTGAAGGTTCAAGGAGAAGGCAGTAAAACACAACGTTAGTCCTTGAAAACGCAACGCAAATCGTTCCAAAAACCACATTCTTGAGGGAACACAAGATGCTCCAAAGTGAGTCAGTGAAGCCAGGAGATGCTATCAGTGTCTTACAGTAAATCAGAGCGTTTCATACGAGGAAAGATCCAAAGTGTGTCACAGGAATAACGATTGTGGAGTCTATGGATTCTAAATGTCATGGAAAAATGGTGACACGTGTTGACAGAAAGATGAGAACATTAAGGGTGCGTTTACCTTTTTTGGTCTTGAAACATGCCCAGTTAAGTCCAGATTCAGGGCACGTTCACAACACAAATAGAACCGAGATCAGTTCGACCAAATTTTCATCGTCCATTTCTGAGTTAGTGCGGTTCGAGTTCACAATACACTTTAGTATTCACCTTATTCCGGAAGTTGTCGTGGGCGCCGCCATCTTTTTCCGTTGTAGTTTACACGGGGCAGACAAGCTCAACAGAAAATAAGTTCTACATGGACTAAAAAGACGTTTTCAGGCCGTCCAGGAAATCGTTGCGTTGCTGACTTGTTTTTGCTCGTGTTCATTAAACATTTTACACAAATCGATCTACTTTATATAATATTTTAGTGGGAGACTTTTCCCTCGTCCACCATTTGCGCGAACAGTGTTCTCGTCAAAGCGGAAGTCCCTTTACTACAAGAGTGCGGATCATAAACATAAAAGAGGCAAAAGCGGGCGGGGCAGAATAATGTGAGTAGTCCAACGAGGTTCATTTGGTCTTCTGACAATTTCATTTTAAAGTTTCTTATTTCAGACCAGTGTTTGTTTATTTTCTCTGACAGTTTCGACTGCTCACTTGCAATATTAATCAGTGTCACTCGATATTGCTGTGTCTTGTCAGCTGATCTATACAGGTTTTGGCACAGGTTTTTCCTACCGGTAGAAGCAAAACAACAGCGCCATCTGCTGTCCGACTTCTTTAGGACGGTGGTCAGGTGAACTAAACAAACACTGGTCTGAAATAAGAACCTTTAAAACTGAAATTACACTACAGTATATTGAACCAAATGTCCCAAAAGACATATTTCCTCCTCACCTGTAGAGGCGCTGCGCTGCACTCTGCGTGATCCGCCTCGCATAAACAAATGTTGACTTTAGCCGTGTTTAGATTCTTTCTTTGGCTTTTACTCATCTAACAACCTGCTCCACGTGAAGAAAAGAAGAAAATTTGATCAAAACCTTCTTCCTTTTGACAAAAAAAGGAATGACATCATCACATTTACCTGTGCATCTTAAACTGGATGAATACCGGCCACTTTTACACATTAAAAGAAGAGTATGCGCCACTTTTTTGTTTGGTTCAGTGTAGGTCTGGGCGATACGGTGATAAAAATCGAATCATGAGCTCGTCCCTGTGACAATCTGGTATTTTTATGGCATCGTCATATCGTGAGTCACTGTTTGTCTCTTTAATGCAGCTGTCTGTTCAAACACACTTTTTCTCCTGTTGTTTAGCCTCTGTACTGTCTGTTCAAACACACTTTTTCTCCTGTTGTTTAGCCTCTGAAGCCTCTGAGCAGATTACTTTATTTACCTCTTACATCTCTTAAGTGCAATAATTCAATTCAATGCACCAAAACGCAACTAAAAGCGACAAAAATGTGTCTAAAAGTGACAAAGACACGACTAAAAGTGACATAGACTCACTTCATTACAATAAACACAACTGAATGTGACAAAAATGTGAGTAAAAGCGACAAAATTATGCTTGAAATGTGAATCTGAATAGAATGTGAATAGAAAATCTAATCACAATCGCAAAACTGGTCAGAAAAATCACAATTACATATTCGTTCCTAAATCGTGCAGCCCTATTAAAGGTAATAGAAAAAACAAAGTGAACACAAATCATGATGAAATCGAAATCATTATCTGGCCCCAAGAAAATCGTGATTCTAATTTTTTGCCATATCGCCCAGCCCTAGTTCAGTGATATTTTTCAAGTGATCATAATCCGCTAATCCGCCATAGATAAACCAGTCTATGACCTGCTCCTGCTCTTGTATTCTTGCATGCCTTTTGTCCCGTTATCGATCTCCACACGTTTGTATCGGTCCTGATCCTCACGTGCGTCTCAGCGTGGCTCACTTCCTGGTTTTGTTCCGCTCTCTGGTCTGTCAGTGTTCACAAACCAAATGAACCGCACCAGGGTCGAATTCAATTGGATCCCGGAGAAACCTTTCCAACCAAAGCAGCGGTCACTTCTTCATCCCGGATCAGAGTTCAAGGCCCCTTCACAATTAGCCAAACTGGACCTGCAAAAGTGTGTGTTCTGGACCCTTAGCCCTGATGTGTTCCTGTTAAGTTTATTATTTTTGTTTGGAAATTGAAGGTCTGCTCGATATCGCAGTGTTTTTTCATACGTGCCGAGTTGTTTTTCTGGCGTTCATGGACAGAACTGAGAGAAAGAGAAAGGATTTCCACAGATTTCCATGAATGACCAGAAGCCGAGCTCGTATCAGTGAATCTGTTTGATAGAATCAGCTGACGGTCTGTGCAGCCTCAGAGCTCTGTGTGCAGCTCCTGAACACACACTCCCCCCGTCTCCTCTCTCTCCCTCCCCCGTCTCTTCTCTCTCTCTCCCTGCCTCCCTCCGCCCGTCTCTTCTCTTTCTCCCTCTCCCCTGTTTCTTCTCTCTCTCTTTCTCCTCTCGTCTCTTCTTTCTCCCTCTCCCCCATCTCTTCTCTTTTCCTTCCTCCACCCGTCTCTTCTCTTTCTCCCTTTCCCCCTGTCTCTTCTCTCTCTCTTTCTCCCCCATCTCTTCTTTCTCCCTCTCCCCCGTCTCTTCTCTCTCCCTCTCCCCCATCTTCTCTCTATCTTCCTCTCTCCTTGTCTCTTCTTTCTCCCACTCCCGCATATCTTCTCTCGCTCCCTCCCTCCATCCATCTCTTCTCTCTCTGCCTCTCTCCCCCATCACTATCTCCTTCTTCACCCATCTCCTCTCTCTCTCTTTCTCCCCCGTCTCTTCTCCCTCTCTCCCTTTCCTCGTCGCTATCTCCTTTCCCCGTCTCTTCTCCCTCTCCTCTTCTCTCTCTTCCCCATCTCTTCTCTCTCCCCGTCTCTTCTCTCGCTTCCTCTTCCTGTCTCTTCTCTCCCTCTCCCCTGTCTCTTCTCTCTCTTTCTCCCCCCATCTTTACTCCCATCTCCCTCTCCCCCCTTTTCTTCTCACTCTCCTCCCGTCTCTTCTCTCTCCCTCCCCCCGTCTCTTCTCCCTCTCCCAGTCACTTCTCACTCACTTCTCCCTCCCCCCATCACTTCTCTCTCTCTCTCTCTCTCTCTCTCTTCTTCTGCTCTCTCCCTCCCCCTGTCTCTTCTCCCTCTCTCTCCCCCTCTCTCTCTTCTCTGTACCGGCCCTGGCTCTTTTGGCGCCCTGGGCAAGATTTCTGGTCCATATTTTTACCAGTGACGCAACAATCCGGGGAAAATCAAACGGAGTGAGTTGTGAGGCTCAGAGAAGACAACCTCGTGAACCGGATTAATGAGACAAAGTTAGGGATGAAACACAAGTTAAGTGATTAATCGTAACTAATCAAGATAACAGAAAACAGAATGACACAGAAAACTTGTACATTTAGTGTTTTTGATGAAAAAATAAATAAAGTCGTGCAGATTTCAGTGATGTTTGCTAATTCCTATATGTCTGTGTGGTATGTTCTAATTGATCGAGCATTAAAGTCTCTATGACAGGTTCAACGACACATTTCACAAAAACATGGTGAACATGATTATATTTAAGATTTTTCAAAACCTTTTGCCTATTTGTCCCCAGTTTGACATTTTTTTGCAAAGTTTATAATTGTACTTCCTGGTTGAACATGAGCTGTAGATTTGACATAGTTAGGCGTAATTCCACAGCTGTTACCTAGCAACCATTTTGAAAATAAGGGCCAAATACCATATAACATACACAAAAGTTATGATTTGACACACAATAACACCTGATAACAACGTTACTTTGTTGAACGATGGCTTAAACTGTCACATAATTCACATAATAAAGTCAGTTGTCTATAAATTGTCCCTGTATTTTCAAGACACGTCTCTTTTTGATGACATCACAGAGGGCCGTTTTAGAACTCAGCGCTACTTCCTGCCTTTTTAAACTTTAAATTTCTTCACAAACTGCAAAGTCACAAATGCAAAACTATAATAAATAACTGCCTCAGGTGCCCTCCCGTCAAATGTAGTCCACATTTCTAGAACCTGTCATATAGACTTTAAAATCCCCCTTGTTTTTTCCCATAATTCCTCTCTCTGTGAGGATTGAGAGGACGAGGTCACAGAGGGACACGGTGAGGACAGGTCTGCTGAGGTTTCCCTGCCTCCTTCAGCCTGATTAATCCTCCAGTTAGTCCGTCCATCTCTATCTGAACTGTCAGCTAAAGTACGCTTTCAGTCAAATCAAGGACCGGAATAAAAAAGAAAAAAAATACTAACCTTGTCGTAATCGCTCATAATTTCACTGACATTAAAGGAGCTAAATAATGCTTTTTCAAAACCGGTAAAGTGGACGTGTCATGCGTTCTTGTCAGCAGCGGGGATAAATGCAAATAAAAGGACATGAATGTTTGTAAAAGTGACATAAATGCAAGATAAAGTGACATAAAGGCAATTTAAAGTGACAAAAACACGACTAAAAGTGACATAAATGCGACCGAAAGTGACAAAAATGCGACTAAAAGTTATAAAAATGTGACAAAAAGTAACATAAATGCAACTGAAAGTGATATAAATGCAATAAAAAGTTACATAAATGTGACAAAATGCGACCATCCATCCATCCATCCATCCATCCATCTTCTTCCGCTTATCCGGGGCCGGTTCGCGGGGGCAGCAGCCTGAGCTGGGACTCCCAGACTTCCCTCACCCCGGACACTTCCTCCAGCTCCTCCGGGGGGATCCCGAGGCGTTCCCAGGCCAGCCGAGAGACATAGTCCCTCCAGCGTGTCCTGGGTCTACCCCGGGGCCGCCTCCCGGTGGCACGTGCCCAGAACACCTCCCGAGGGAGGCGTCCAGGAGGCATCCGGAACAGATGCCCGAGCCACCTCAGCTGGCTCCTCTCGACGTGGAGGAGCAGCGGCTCTACTCTGAGCTCCTCCCGTGTGACTGAGCTCCTCACCCTATCTCTAAGGGAGCGCCCAGCCACCCGGCGGAGGAAGCTCATTTTGACCGCTTGTATCCGCGATCTCGTCCTTTCGGTCATTACCCAGAGCTCATGACCATAGGTGAGGGTAGGAACGTAGATTGACCGGTAAATCGAGAGCTTCGTCTTTCGACTCAGCTCTCTCTTCACCACAACGGTCCGATACAGCGCCCGCATCACTGCAGACGCTGCACCGATCCGCCTGCCAATCTCACGCTCCATCCTTCCCTCACTTGTGAACAAGACCCCGAGATACTTGAACTCCTCCACTTGAGGCAAGGACTCCCCACCCACCCGGAGAGGGCAAGCCACCTTTTTCCGGTCGAGAACCATGGCCTCGGATTTGGAGGTGCTGATCCTCATCCCAGCCGCTTCACACTCGGCTGCAAACCGTCCCAGTGCATGCTGCAGGTCCTGGTTTGAGGAAGCCATCAGGACGACATCGTCCACAAACAGCAGAGATGAGATCCTGTGGTTCCCAAACCGGACGCCCTCCACGCCCTGACTGCGCCTAGAAATTCTGTCCATAAAAACTATGAACAGAACCGGTGATAAAGGGCAGCCCTGGCGGAGTCCAACATGCACTGGGAACAGGTCTGACTTACTGCCGGCAATGCGAACACAGCTCCTGCTCCGGTCATACAGGGACCGGACAGCCCTTAACAAAGGGCCCCGGACCCCATACTCCCAGAGCACTCCCCACAAGGCGCCCCGGGGCACACGGTCGAATGCCTTCTCCAGATCCACAAAGCACATGTGGACTGGTTGGGCAAACTCCCATGAACCCTCGAGCACCCGATGGAGAGTATAGAGCTGGTCCAGTGTTCCATGACCGGGACGAAAACCACACTGCTCCTCCTGAATCCGAGGTTCGACTATCGGTCGGATTCTCCTCTCCAGTACCCTGGAATAGACCTTACCGGGGAGGCTGAGGAGTGTGATCCCCCTGTGGTTGGAACACACCCTCCGGTCCCCCTTCTTATACAGAGGGACCACCACCCCGGTCTGCCAGTCCAGAGGTACCGTCCCAGACTGCCACGCGATGTTGCAGAGACGTGTCAACCAAGACAGTCCCACAACATCCAGAGACTTAAGATACTCAGGGCGGATCTCATCCACCCCCGGAGCCTTGCCACCAAGGAGCTTGCCAACCACCTCAGTGACTTCAGCCAGGGTGATGGATGAGTCCGCCTCCAAGGCCTCAGCCTCTTCTTCCTCCTCGGAAGACGTGACAGTGGGATTGAGGAGATCCTCAAAGTATTCCTTCCACCGTCCAACCACATCCCCAGTCGAGGTCAACAGTTCTCCACCCGCACCGTAAACGGTGTTGGTGAAGCACTGCTTCCCCCTCCTGAGGCATCGGACGGTTTGCCAGAATTTCTTTGAGGCCAACCGATAGTCCTCCTCCATGGCCTCCCTGAACTCCTCCCAATCCCGAGTTTTTGCCTCTGCAACCACACGGGCTGCAGCACGCTTGGCCTGACGGTACCTGTCAGCTGCTTCAGGAGTCCCACAAGCCAGCAAGGCCCGGTAGGCCTCCTTCTTCAGCCTGACGGCATCCCTTACTTCCGGTGTCCACCACCGGGTTCGGGGATTGCCGCCGCGACAGGCACCAGAGACCTTGCGACCACAGCTACGAGCTGCCGCATCGACAATGGAGGTGGAGAACATGGTCCACTCGGACTCAATGTCTCCAGCCTCCCCCGGGATCTGGGAGAAGTTCTCCCGGAGGTGTGAGTTGAAAACCCTGCTGACAGAGGGCTCTGCCAGACATTCCCAGCAGACCCTCACGATGCGCTTGGGCCTACCAAGTCGTTCTGGCTTCCTCCCCCGCCAGCGGATCCAACTCACCACCAGGTGGTGATCGGTTGACAGCTCCGCCCCTCTCTTCACCCGAGTGTCCAAGACACGCGGCCGAAGGTCAGATGACACGACAACAAAGTCGATCATCGACCTCCGGCCTAGGGTGTCCTGGTGCCACGTGCACTGATGGACACCTTTGTGCTTGAACATGGTGTTCGTTATGGACAAACTGTGGCTAGCACAGAAGTCCAATAACTGAACACCACTCGGGTTCAGATTGGGGGGGGCGTTCCTCCCGATTACCCCTCTCCAGGTGTCACTGTCGTTGCCCACATGGGCGTTGAAGTCCCCCAGTAGAACAACGGAGTCCCCGGGCGGTGCACTGTCCAGTACCCCTCCCAGAGACTCCAAGAAGGCCGGGTACTCTGCACCGTTGTTCGGCCCGTAGGCCTGTCCCCCACCTGAAGGCGGAGGGATGCGACCCTCTCGTTCACCGGGGTGAACTCCAACACGTGACGGCTGAGCTGTGGGGCTATAAACAAGCCCACACCAGCCCGCCGCCTCTCCCCGCGGGCAACGCCGGAGAAATGGAGCGTTCAGCCCCTCTCGAGGAGACGGGTTCCAGAGCCCAGGCTCTGCGTGGAGGTGAGGCCGACTATGTCTAGTCGGAAGCGCTCGACCTCCCGCACGAGCTCAGGCTCCTTCCCCCCCCCCAGCGAGGTGACATTCCATGTCCCCAGAGCTAGTTTCTGCGTCCGGAGATCCGGTCGTCGAGGCCCCTGCCTTCGACTGCCACCCAGATCTCTTTGCACCGGCCCCTTATGGATCCTCCTGCAGGTGGTGGGCCCACGGGAGGGCGGCCCCACGTCGCTCCTTCGGGCTGTGCCCGACCGGGCCCCGTGGGGAAAGGCCCGGCCACCAGACGCTCGCCGTCGAGCGCCCACCCCAGGCCTGGCTCCAGGGTGGGGCCCCGGTGACGCCAGTCCGGGCGACGTACACGTCCTTGATTTTAAACTCGTCATAAGAGGCTTCTGAACCGCTCTTAGTCTGACCCGTCACCCAGGACCTGTTTGCCATGGGTGACCCTACCAGGGGCATGAAGCCCCCGACAACATAGGTCCCAGGATCATTCGGGTACTCAAACCCCTCCACCACGTTAAGGTGGCGGTTCAAGGAGGGGAAAAAAAATGCGACCAAAAGTGGCAAAAATGTGACTAAAAGTTATATAAATGTGACTACAGGTAACATAAATGCAATGGAAAGTGATATAAATGCAATAAAAAGGGACATAAATGTGACTAAAAGTGACTTAAATGCAACCAAAAGTGACAAAAATGTGACTAAAAGTTATATAAATGTACTGTAAGTAACATTTATGCATTTTCAGTTGCATTTATGTATCAAAAGTAACATAATGCAAATGAAAATGAAAGAGATATAAATTCAATTAAAAGTGACATAAATGTGACTACGTGACATAACTGCAACTAAAAAGTGACATAACCGTGACATAAATGTGACTAAAGGTGACAAATTGAATTAAAACTGACATAAATGCTATAATAAGTTGTATAACCGACTTAAAGTGACATAACTGTGGCTAAAAGTGAAAAAGCACAAGTTAAACTGATATAAATGCATCTTAAAGTGACAGAAATACAATTAAAAGTGACATATATGAAACCAAAAAGTGACAAAAACATGACAAATTGAAAAAAACACGACTAAAAGTGGTATAATTTGATTTTTTCCCCAAATCGTGCAGCGCTAAATTACATTATGTTCCACTTCACTTTTCCCTTTATTCTGGAATTTACTTTTTGTTTATTGTCATTTATTACAAATTTTACACGTTTAGTTAACAAGTTATTACCATTTTACACACAAAACAAAACACAACTCGAGTTACAATTGAGTGGCGCATCCAAAATGTTGTAAATGTCCTAATAGTTTTACTGCCAGTGATAACTTTGTCTCGGTGCAGATAAGTTTAGTCTTTTTATAGCCGGTCCGTGCTACTATGGTAACAGCAGGGAGTGGGTGTTAGCGGCTAATCCTGTTTGGGTGTCATGGTGGCATCGCCATGGCACCAGGAGGGAGGCGGCTCCGCTTTCTTCTCCTTTAATCACATTTTATCATTAAGACTGCAGAAGGTCAAAGCTTCACCGGAGATTTTCTTCGATGGATGTGAGCTCGCACAAAAGCTCTACGCAGAGAGAGAAACGGCAGAGCAGCTGAACGCCAGGCTTTACACGCATTTGACCCACACAGGAGCCGCATTTGACCCGCACAGGAGCCGCATTTGACCCACACAGGAGCCGCATTTGACCAACACAGGAGCCGCATTTGACCAACACGGGAGGTGCATTTGACCAACACAGGAGCACGTCCAGGCTCTGGGTCGGCGCATTTCAACACCGATATACAATAAATGACTCAGATAATGGCTTCGGTCGGTGTAGTTCCTCTTTGGTCCAGGAGGGGTCCATAGCCACAAAAGCTTCAGAGCTGTTCTAGATACAAAATATATAGTTTAATCAAGACATTTTGACTTCCAGTCATTTTCAATCTGAAGGATCTGGTTTACTTTATACTGCACTGATCCAGATTAGCCCCGCCCTCAGGGAGGAGTTAAACCCTGAAACTGCCGGTTTTGGGACATTCTAGTCCTAATGTGATTTGTCTCATTCTCACTCACTTTTGATCGCCTGATTGATGTGATTGTTTTTGACCAAGATGAAAGGACACTGCTGTGAACAGCCGGCAAATTAAAACTTAATCCACTGTTTCTGTTCAAAGAGGGGTCAAATGGCCTCCTCATCATCATCATCGTCATTCAAACTATTTCTTCTTAAAATCTGCTCCTCACTCTCAGTCTCCTAACAAGAGTTTGTGACTTCACAGTGAATGTGGACGGCTGACTGTAGACCAGAGTTTGAGTGCCTTCTGTGCTGATACAGCCTTTTGTTTAGTCTCTCTATGTAACACTCATGCCTCGTGCCCTGCCTTCTTCACTACAATAGACGGAATGCACTCCTCTGTTTTTGTGCAGCGTTTTGTCCCAGGGATGAACCAGAGCTCAACAGCAGCCAGAGAAAACCACACAGGTCCCTAGGATTGTGATGTCCCTGATCAGGTCCAACTGGTAAACAAAGGCAGGGCAGTCCCAGGTTATAACTCCTCCTTTAGGGCGGGGCTAATCTAGTTCAGAGCAGTATTCACCTTATTCCCCTCCTCCCACTTTTGCCTCTTTTTGCCACAGATACGCACCTCTGTTGTAAACGCACTTCCGTTTGACGAGAACTCCGTTAAAGCTAATGCCGAACGAGGGAAAAATCTTGCCGCTAAAATGTTACATAAAGTAGATTAATTTGTGTAAAATGTTTAATGAACACGAGCAACAACAAGTCACAATGCACCGATTTCCTGGACGGCTTGAAAATAGCTTTTAAGTCCATGTAGAACTTATTTTCTGTTGAGCTCGTCTGCTCAATACAACGTTTCGTTAATTTCGTTAATACAACGAAAACAAGATGGCGGCGCCCACGACAACTTCTGGAATAAGGTGAATAAAGTCGAATCCCTCAGCCCAGCTCCTTTAGATTGAAAATGACACTTAGATAAAAGTGGAAACGCCTTGTCCAGAGGATTTGAAACCTTTACTGCTGTATATTCATTACTCGTTTGCTTTCTTCTTCCCAGAGGAGACTAACGAGGCTTGCTTCAGACACACATGAAGCGCCTGCTCAAATTAGTATTGATTTAGACTTCTATTAAACTGTACATAACAGACATATCAGTTACAGCGCTTAAAGAACCAAACACACACTCACACGCTGGTGACTGTGGCTTCTGGTCATTTCCCTCGTGTTATTGGCTGGTTTCGCTTCACTGGACTCCACGGAACAGACAAGGCTCAAACAGGACGTCCCACAAAATATCTAATTGCACTTTTTTCTGTTCAAAGTTTTAAGTTTTTAAGCACAACCAGGAGAATTGACATAAAGACTGAAATATGAACGGACAAAACAATAAAAGAATCACGCGTTTTAGGCACGTTTTTGTCACTTTTCGCCACGTTTGTTCACTTACGGTCAGGTGTGCTGTCGCCTATAGTCACGTTTTGTCACTTTTAGTTGTGTTTTCGTCACTTTGATCTTATTTGTCACTTTTAGTTGTATTTATATCACTTTTAGTCACATTTTTGTCACTTAACCATGTTTGCTCACTTATAATCAGGTTTGTTGTCGCCTATAGTCACTTTTGTCAAGTTTTTGTCAATTTTAGTTGTGTTTTCCTCACTTTTGGTCTTATTTAAGTCACATTTAGTTGTATTTATATCATTTTCGTCATGTTTTTGTCACTTTTAGCCACGTTTGTTCACTTACGGTCAGGTGTGCTGTCGCCTATAGTCACGTTTTGTCACTTTTAGTTGTGTTTTCGTAACTTTGATCTTATTTGTCACTTTTAGTTGTATGTATATCACTTTTAGTCACATTTTTGTCACTTAACCATGTTTGCTCACTTATAATCAGGTTTGTTGTCGCCTATAGTCACTTTTTGTCAAGTTTTTGTCAATTTTAGTTGTGTTTTCCTCACTTTTGGTCTTATTTAAGTCACATTTAGTTGTATTTATATCATTTTCGTCATGTTTTTGTCACTTTTAGCCACGTTTGTTCACTTACGGTCAGGTGTGTTGTCGCCTATAGTCACGTTTTGTCACTTTTAGTTGTGTTTTAGTCACTTTGATCTTATTTGTCACTTTTAGTTGTATGTATATCACTTTTAGTCACATTTTTGTCACTTTTAGCCATGTTTGCTCACTTATAATGGTTTGTTATCGCCTATAGTCACATTTGTCACTTTTAGTAGTTTTTTGTCAATTTTAGTTGTGTTTTCCTCACTTTTGGTCTTATTTAGTTGTATTTATATCATTTTAGTCACGTTTAGTCACTTTTAGTTAAGTTTTAGTCAACTCTTCGTCACTTTTAGTCTTATTTATGTCACTATTTGTTGTATTTATATCACTTTTAGTCACATTTTTGTCACTTTTAGCCATGTTTGCTCACTTATAATCAGGTTTGTTGTCGCCTATAGTCACATTTTGTCACTTTTGGTTATGTTTTTGTCAGTTTTAGTTGCATTTTTCACTTTTTGTCTGGTTTATATAACTTTTAGTCACGCTTTTGTCACATTTAGTTGTGTTTTAGTCAATTTAAGTCATGATTTTGTTTTTTGTTTCAGCATTTTTAAACAAATCTAAACTTCAGGGATAGTAGAATAGAATAATACAGGATTTTTTTTATTGGCGTCTTATCCAGCGGAAATGTGTGTATGAAACTTTTGTCACATTTAACCACGTGTTTTTGTCACTTATTGCTGAATTTTTGTCAATTAAAGTTGCGTTATTATCACTTCATGCGTGATTTTGTCATTTTTATACATGTTTTTGTTGCTTTAGTTCCTTTTTTGTCACTTCTAGTTGCGTTAATGTGACTTTTAGCCATGTTTTTTGCCATTTTGTTTTGCGCTTTTATCACTTTTATCCACTTATAGACACATTTAAGTCAAGTTTTAGTTATTTTTTGTTACTCTTAGTTACATTAATTTCACTTTTAGTCACAGTTATACTATTTTTGTTTTGTTCATTGCATTTTGTTCCTTTTGGCCACGTTTTTGTTACTTTTAGACACTTTTTGTCACTTATTGTCACACTTTTGTCACTTTTATCCATGTTTTTGTAACTTTTAGCTCCGTTTATGTCACTTTAAGTCAAGTTTTTTCCTCTTTTAGACACATTTTTCCAGTGTTAGTCACACCTTTTTATAGATAATGACTACATAAGAAACTTACGTGTTTAGTATCTGGAGTGACTCATTAATGTCAGAGCAGAGCTTTGAGAGTCTTGTGTCTTTACAGCACAAAACACATCAAGCATTATTTTTTCTCGCTATTGTCACATTTAGCGGTCTTTTCGTCACATTTAGCCAAGTTGTTTGTCACTTAATTCACTTTGTTTATTAATATCATTTTTAGTTGCGTTTTTGTCACTTTTATCTATGTTTTTGCCACTTTAAGTTGTGTTTTTTTTCGCACTTTTGTCACTTTTATCCACTCATAGATGCCTTTATATCACTTTTTGTCACAGTTATATTACTTTTTGTTGGGTTTGTGTCACATAATTGCGTTTGTGTCAACTTCAGTCACATTTTGTTTCTTTTGTTCACGTTTTTGTCACTTTTAGCCACTTTTTGTAATTTATAGTCACGCTTTTGTCACTTTTATACATGTTTGGTCACTTTCCGCTGTGGTTTTGTCACGTTTTTTTGCGTTTTTTTTCCACTGTTTTTCACTTTTATGTCACTTTTAGAGGCATTTATATCACTTTTAGTCACAATTACATACATTGTAGTTGGGTTTGTGTCATTTGTAGTCACATTTTGTTCTTTTTTTGTAACTTTTAACCAATTTTAGTCACTTATAGTCGTGTTTTTGTCACTTTTATCTGTTTTTGTAACTTTCAGCTGCATTTTTGTCAATTAATGTCACTTTTTTTTCACTCTTAGTAGCATTTATGTCAATTTTAGACGTATTTATATCACATTTAGTCACAGTTACATTAGTTGTAGTTGGGTTTGTGTCACTTGTAGTCGCATTTTCTTCTTTTTTGTCACTTTTTACCACTTTTAGTCACATTCAGTTACATTTTTGTCACTTTTATCCAAGTTTTAGTCAGCTGTGTTTTTGTTGCTTTAAGTCGCCTTTTTGTCACTGTTTGTCACTGTTTGTCACTTTAATGTCACTTTTAGTCGCATCTAGATCACTTTTAGTCACTTTTTGTAACTCTAGTCCATGTTTTTGTCATATTTTTCACTTTTATCCATGTATTTTTTGCTTTCAACCACTTTTTTGTCACTTTTAGCCACGTTTTGTCACCGTCACATCCTCTTTTTTTTTTTTTATAGTTAATGGCTATAGAAGAAACGTATGTGTGCAGTATCTGGAGTGACTCATTAATGTCAGAGCAGAACTTTTACTGCACAAAACACATCAAGCATTATTTTTCTTGTTATTGTCACATTTAGCCGCGTTTTTTGTCACATTTAGCCAATTTGTTTGTCGCTTAATTCACGTTGTTTATTTATATCATTTTTTATTGCGTTTTTGTCACTTTTATCCATGTTTTTGCCACTTTGAGTTGTGTTTTTGTCGCCTTGTAGCTGGGGTTTTGTTACTTTTAGTCGCACTTTTGTCACTTTTAGTCACTTTCAGTCATGTTTTTGTCACTTTTATCCAAGTTTTAGTCACTTTCAGCTGTGTTTTTGTTGCTTTAAGTCGCATTTTTGTCACTGTTTGTCACTTAAATGTCACTTTTAGAGGCATTTACATCACTTTTAATTACATTTTTGTTACTATAGTCCACGTTTTTTATCATTTTTTTCACTTTTATCCATGTTTTTTTTGCTTTTAACCACTTTTTAGTCACTTTTAGCCACGATTTGTCACACACCGTCACATCCTCTTTTTTTATAGTTAATGGCTATAGAAGAAACTTACGTGTGCAGTATCTGGAGTGGCTCATTAATGTCAGAGCAGAGCTTTGAGAGGCTTGTCAAACCTTAACAGCACAAAACACATCAAGCATTATTATTATTACTGCCGCCGCATTAAGAGGAAGGTTTTATTGTAATTGCAACATCATTCAACACGCGCTCCTTCTAATCTATAGTTTTATTAAAGAGCCCGTTTGAACGTTACATCAGTGCGGCGCGTTTGCAGACGATTTCTTTGGTCTTTTCCCTTCGACATGTTTCCGCCTAATGAAAAAATCTGTGCTCATTTGCATCAGCACACTCTCCCAGACTGCTCCGTGCGCTGACCTCTTAATGCACCCTTCTGTTACGCTTTTCATGCTTTTATTTGCTCGCTCTCGTCTCCTTAAAATCACACGGACTTTTTAAGAGGAGAAAATGCAGGACAGAAACGGGAAAATTAGCAAACGAACAACAAAATATGAGCGAGGCGGCACAGAAATAACATGGATTCCGAGTATGTTTGATTCCAGGTTTGGGAAGATATTTTTTCTGGTTTATATTTACGTTTCTATTTTAGATCTTCTGTTATTGTTGCGAAGCTAAAGTGCCTTTGACAATTTACGTGTGCAGTATCTGGAGTGACTCATTAATGTAAGTGCGGAGCCATGTTTTTGTCACATTTAGCCAAGTTACTTAATTCATGTCACTTATAGACACATTTTTGTAACTTTCAGTTGCGTTTTTGCTGCTTTAAGTTAAGTTTTTGCCACTTTTGGTTGTGTTTATGTCACTTTTACTCACTTTTTGTCACTCTTAGTTGCATTTATGTACTTTTAGTAGTATTTATATCACTTTTGGACACAGTTACATTGCTTTTAATTGGGTTTGAGTCACTTGTAGTTCCGTTTGTGTCACTTGTAGTCGCTTTTTGTTCTTTTTGCCCAAGTTTCTGTCACTTTTAGCCACTTATGTCACTCACGTCGATTTTTTTGTCACATTTATCCAGGTTTTTGTAACTTTCAGTTGCGTTTTTGCTGCTTTAAGTTAAGTTTTTGCCACTTTTGGTTGCATTTATGTCACTTTTACTCACTTTTTGTCACTCTTAGTTGCATTTATGTCACTTTTAGTAGTATTTATATCACTTTTGGACACAGTTACATTGCTTTTAATTGGGTTTGAGTCACTTGTAGTCATATTTTGTTCCTTTTCCCCACGTTTGTCACTTTTAGTCACTTTTGTCACTTACAGTTGAATTTTTGTCCCTTTTATCCATGTTTTTTTGGAACTTTCAGCTGCGTTTTTGCTGCTTTAAGTTGCATATTTGTTACTTTTAGTCACATTTATATAAATTGTAGTCACATTTTTGTCACTTTATTATTATTATATTAAGTGCCTATGAGAGGTCAGGACTGCCCATTTTACTAAACATAGTAAAGACAGTTATATTGAAGATTTAAGATTATATTTTATGTTTATAATTTTTAATCACAACTTCCATGACAAATTACATTGACAAATTAAAAAATATAACACCTAACTGGTCAAAAGAAATGTTTGTGATTTTTCCGGTAAATTGTTCCAAGATGTTGCAGGTGAAGAGGAAAATGTCTTAAATTAAAAGATGTCAATTGTAAACTCACATAAATGTAAGAAAAAATGTATTGCAAGTTTTCATCATGTCATGTTCAAAATGGACAGAACCAGGTTTAAATGTCTTGGTTCATTTTGTAAATATTAGTTACAAAAAATGTACAGAGAGGATTTAGGATTTCTTATTTAGATTTTGAATAAACTAGATTTGACTGAAAATTGTCCTAAAAATTCAAATTTCACCAATTTTTTTTACTTTAAACTTTAATCCTTCTGTACTTTTCGTCAAAATCTTGTTGAGTCCAAAATTATCAAGTTTACTGTGTGTAGGATCTACTTTAAGGCTGATCTTTATGTCTCTAGGGGAGAAAAATGCATTTAAAGCTAACAGTCTTTGAAGTTACAACGTCCCAGAGAAATCTATGAATGAAATTAAATGAAATAATAAAACATCTTCAAGAGCAGATTTGAAAAGTTTGTTGTTTCCACATGAAAGCCGATATGTTGAGAGAACAAACTGGCCAAAAAAAACAAAAAACGCCTGTAGTGTCTGGCCTTAAGTGCAGGCTCTCATCCCGACGGCAGATTGTTTAGCGTCCACACACAGGGTTTCCTCCGACACACAAACACCGCCGTCCTCCTCTCCTCGTGCTCCGTGTGTGTCGCTGCATGAGTCACGAGCACAGCGGACTCACGGCTGTACCTGACTCATGCCCAGGAGCTCATCTATCACGTCCCGTCAGGTTCGCCCTCCGCACACGGCGGCGGCGGCTCTCGTGCGTGTGTCGGGTGAGCGCGCCTCTGTCCCCCCTGTGTGACGCTCGGACGGGGCAAGTCGTGATAAGTCAGCGAGCAATGAGAGTAACCCGGGTGAAAAACACGCTCTATCAATTTTCCCTAGTGCTGCAGTCCAGTGGTTCTCAAACTTTTTCAGTCGCAACCCCCAAAATAATAATAGTTCACGTTCACGACCCCCAAACACAAAAAATAGGCGACACGCAAAGTGATAAAATAGCCTTATATCTAATGTTTGATTTTATTTTGAGAATAAAGACCTAGAAAAATGACAGTAATTGGCCGACAAATAGGAATCTACATTCACCACCGCATTTGAAGAGTGTCAAGCCTTGTTTAAGGCTATTGTATCAGTTTTTGCCCATTATCTGGGGATAGTTTAAGAACCACTGCTGTAGTCGACTAAAGAAATTCTTGGTCTTGGACCTGTCCTATCGACCGATTAATCGACTAAAAGGGGGCGTGGCAAAACTATGAAGTATTTCTCTGTATCTGAACCAAACTACACTAAAAAAGAACCACAACTGCACTAGAGTTCATGCAAAAAATAACAATTCACACAGAAATGTACAAGGAAACAGTGTGTCAATGTAATCCTTCATTCGTCCAGGCGTGTTTCATCGTAGAAAAGGTTTCAGGGGTTGTCATCCGGACGCTGTTTGAAGATCGAGACGTTTCGACTTCTGTCCAAAAGTCATTGTCAGTCAGAGAGCTGGTCTTGGAACTCTGGCTTATATGCTACTCTGAGTAGTGAGAGCCCTGCCCATAGGGAGGAGTCACTGATAGCCTGTTTTTGTTTGGCTAATCGTTTGTCCTGCCTAGTGTCACCTGATCCCATTACAGTTACTCTTATTTGAGTAATAGTTTCCCCAAATATTGTTTTAGTTGAATAATTTCTTGGACCAATACTTTGTACTTTAACTTACCCAAAGTCTATATGACAAGTTCTCATGTTTTAAAAAATAAAAGTTTAAAATTACACTTAACACTCAACTGAAACAACTTTCTGACAGTTTACACGGTCATTCAACAAAATACAGGTGTTATCAGCTATTATTATTTGTCAGATCAGTACTCTTGACTAATTTATGTGGATTTTGGCCTTTGTTTACAAAATGGTTGCTAGGTAACAGTTGTGGAATTACCTCATGTCATATTTGCTGCCCGTGTCCAACCAGGAAGTACATTAACTGTCAAACTGGGGAAAAATAGGCAAAATGTTTATTAAAATCTTAAATATAATCATGTTCACTACGTTTTTGTGAAATTTAGACTTTAAACATCCTCTTTCTTGATTACAATATTTAGATACTATACCCACCCCTGCTTTTTAATGGTAGAAAAAAAACAATTAGTGGAAGAATCTAGTTCAGATTTGGATGTAAAATGGACGACACATTTTCAATCGATACATGCTTCAACGCACGGGTTAAAAACAGTTCAAATCACAGACATGAGCATTCGCAGGGGTTTTGGACAGTCTGTTTGTCCATTTTTAAGCAGAAAAACATTTAAATTTGCTCCTCAGGCCCCCTCCACGGCTCTCGTTCCTGAGTCTCCTCTGTTTCTCAAGGGTACCAGTTACCATCGCGCTCCTTCTCCGTTCCTGTCCAGAGCGATGATTTATGCCCCAGCGTTCATGTATTTTTAGACCAATTACTCTCCCCCTCCTCAGCCCCTATATGTCCATAGATTTCCCTCTTTGTTCTCCGTGTTTGTGCCACTTTTTATCTAAATATCGTCTTTAATGTTCAGTGCGGTTTGAGTTTTTCTGCACGGCTCATTTCAGTTAAACGTTTATGCTAATGTTTGTGAATTGAACACAGGAATCGTGCATGGAATATATGGAATTTAATTATGATTATAGTATTGCTTCATTTAATTACAGTTGTCTAATAAAAACTAAAAGTGACGAAAACATGACTGAACGTGACAAAATTGTGCCTGAAAGTGACTCAAATGTGACTAAAAGTGACAAAAACACAACTTAAAGACACAAAAATGTATTTAAAAGAGACTAACCAAACTAAATGTGACAAAACAGGGCTTAAAGTGACAGAAAACATGACAAAAACTTGGCTGAATGCAACAAAAATTTGGCTAAAAGTGACAAATACAAAACTTAAATCCACAAAAATGTGATTATAAGGGACTCAAACCCAAGTAAAAGTGACCAAACGTGACTTATAGTGACAAAAAACATGACTGAACGTGACTAAAAGTGACAAAAACGCAACTTAAAGCCAAAACGTGATTTAAAGTAACAAACCAAACTAAAAGTGACAAATCAGGGCTAAAAGTGACAAAAAATGTGACTCAATGTGACTTAAAGTGTCAAAAATGTGGCTGAAAGTGATATAAACGTGACTTAAAGTGTCAAAAATTTTACTAAAAGTGACAAAAAGATAACTTAAAGCTACAAAAATGTGATAAATGCCATACACCCAACTAAATGTGACAAACCATGGCTATAAGTGACAAAAACATGACTTAAGGCTACTAAAACTTGATTGAAAGTGACATAAACCTAACTAAAAGTGACAAAACAGGGCTAAAAGTGACAAAAAACGTGACAGAACATAACCAAAACGTGACTAAAACTCAACTTAAAGCCACAAAAACATGATTAAAAGGGACATAAACCCTACTCAAAGTGACAAAACGGGGCTTAAAGTGACAAAAATACGTGACTGAACATGACTAAAAGTGACAAAAACACAACTTAAAGCCACAAAAATGTGATTTAAAGTGACAAACTAAAAGTGACAAAACATGGCTCAAAGTGACAAAAACATGACTGAAAGTGGCAAAAATATGACCAAAAAAGTAATTATTCACCACTGACTCTCAAGCGTCTTTGCCACTCATTTCTTAAACTCAGAATGCTGTGACGTCACCTTCATCTCCACAGACCTGACTCGTTCTTGGCTTTAAATCTTTACTTGACTTAATTTTCTGGTTTCACTGACTTTGCGGCAGCTCTTTATATCACAAACGTCCATGGTCCTTTTGTCTATTTTTGCTGTTGCTTGGAAACTGTGCACATCCTGAACAAACACGAATGACATTATTGTCTGTTTTACATTTGAGAAGGAACATTCTGTGAAGAACAGTTTTGTAATTTATGTGTCCAAATCGTAGACTGATTGTTTTGTGTTGTTTATTTACTTTATTTTGTAAAAGTGAGCTTGTTATAACCTGCGTCCTCTCATCGTTAGTTCGCTCGGAGTTGTAATTTGGTCGATGTTTGAGTAATCCTGGCCCTGAGCGTGTGATTTGCTGATGTTAAAGACAAGGATGTTTAGAGCGCTAGAAAAACATAGATCTGCCCATAGATTTTCCTTTTTGTACTCTCAATTATCATCTTTATATTGACTAAAAGGTACAAAACATGGCTAAAAGTGACTAAATGTGGCTGAAAGTGACATAAAGGTGACTTAAAGTGATATAAATGTTACTTAAAGTGGTGTAAATGTGACTTAAATGGACTACAATGTGATTAAAAGTGACAAAAATGGGAGTGAAAGTGATAACACATGACTGAAAGCGACAAAAATGTGTCTGATGATGACCAAAACGTGGCTAAAAGTGACAAAATGTGACTTAAAGTGATAGAAATTTGACTTAAAGTGAGAAAAACTGACTTAAAATGATAGAAATTTGACTTAAAGTGACAAAAATGGGAGTAAACTCCACAAAAAATGTGATTAAAAGTGACATGAACCCTTTTAGTTGGGTTTATGTCACTTTGTCACAAAAACCTGACTTTAAGTGACAAAAATGGGAGTAAAATCCACAAAAACATGATTAAATGTGACATAAACCCAACTGAAAGTGACAAAAATGTGACTTAAAGTGATATAAATGTGACTTAAATGGACTAAAATGTGACTAAAAGTGACCAAAATGGGAGTAAAAGTCACAAAAATTGTATTAAAAGTGACATAAACCCAACTAAAAGTGACAAAAACGTGGCTAAAAGTGATAACACATGGCTGAAAGTGACAAAAATGTGTCTGATCATGACCAAAACGTGGCTAAAAGTGACAAAAATGTGACTTAAAGTGACAAAAATGGGAATAAAATCCACAAAAATGTGATTAAAAGTGATATGAACCCTTTTAGTTGGGTTTATGTCACTTTGTCACAAAAACCTGACTTTAAGTGACAAAAATGGGAGTAAAATCCACAAAAACATGATTAAACGTGACATATACCCAACTGAAAGTGACAAAAATGGGAGTAAAATCCACAAAAACGTGATTAAAAGTGACATAAATCCAAATGAAAGTGACAAAAAAACGTGGCTGAAAGTGACATAAATGTGACAGATTGTTTTGCGTTTATTGTTTCTATTTATTTGGCTGTTTTAGACCAACATTTCTGTTTACAATGAAGAAAATGTAAAATAATGACCTGCTATAGTTTCATAATCAATTCCTCAACAGATTTTAGGGTCAGAGTTCATCATATGGAAATAAAGTAGAATGATAAATGTGTTTTATCAGACCACACGCTGCATTATTCCGTCCGTCTCATGCGTTTCTGTGTTTAAGTCTTGTTGTAATCTCCACATACGTTGGTCGCATGTGCGTTCACACTGTGTAATCTGTAATCATTCATAATCCCGTCACAGATTGAAGCGCAGGGTTCCTGATGAGCCTGAGCTCCAGGCGGTGCTGGTCATATGCTCCTGTGACACCTCCTCCAGCCCGGAGCGCCCGCACGATGGAAGAGATATTACAGAGTTCATCTAGAGACGGCAGGCTGGATATAGATCTGAGAGAATGTCTGAAATACACTCCAGGTTCAAGATGAGATCATAAACGGCAGCCTCAAACCACGTGGAGTAAACCTACGTGAGGGCTGGATGTTCACGAGTGCACGAGGAGGAGGCGCGTTCAGGAGTCACTTAAGAGCAGCTTTTACAGAGAAGTCGTTGTTTGTAGCTGAGGTTCTGTTCATGTTTCTGATGATTAGATGTTTGTTAGAAACACAAACGGATATTTAATCCCACAGAGCTGGTTTGGGTGTGGAGGAGGATCTGGATTGATCTGTGAAGTGACACAGTCCATTGAGCACCATATAGTTTAGTTTAGCCACTGAACTGAAGCTGAGTGCTTTTAATTGCAAATAGATCAACTAAATATTGAATACCACCACAAGTCTGCCTCCCATCCATAAAAGTCACACCAGACTACTGTGAATCCAATCTCAAGACTACAGGTCTATATTTAATCAAATGTATATTTGTGTTTTTTCTTAGTCGTTAAAAAGCCCAGTTAAACTGTACATTCCCCAGTGCAGGTGAACCTCACCTCGGGGCTGTTCAAATGTTATTTATTATGATATTAATTCATTAAAAAATGCATATTTGTGAGCAAGATTCTTTATCCTGAGGATAAGAAGATCCCCCAATATATTTTATAACCTTTTATGAAGAAACATGAGTAAAAGCCTTGAATGACGCTCTCTGTTTGTGTTTATGTGGCAGAGCCTCATAACTCTTTGTATTATTTTAACCACTGGGAGATTTTGTGATTTTAAACCACAAAATTCACCACAAAATAGAGGAATCACGTTGATAGGATAGATAACTTTGATCATTTTTGTTTTCATGATGCACTGACCGCACACCACTGAATACAGTTGGTGTCACAGTGACAGATCCCGCTCACAGACGCCCGCGTCTTGTAACCAAGTATTTTATTATTTATTATTTCGTAAACAGGAAATAGGAGCTGAAAGCAGTGCTCTGATTGGCTGATGCTTGTTGATATTAACAATCTGTCAAAGAGCTGTACAACTGAAGGTCCTTCAAAAATATAGAACATATTTTATTTCTTCTTATTGGTTTAGTTCAGTCCTAGTTCAGTCCTGGTTTAGTCCTGGTTAAAACCTGGTTTAGTCCTGGATTAGACCTGGTTTAGACCAATTTTAGTCTTGGTTTAGTCCTGGTTTAGACCAATTTTATTCTTGGTTTAGTCCTGGTTTAGACATGGTTTAAACATGGATTAGACCTGGTTTAGTCCTGGTTTAAACCTGGTTTAGTCTTGTTTTAGAACTGCTTTAGACCTGGTTTGGACCTTGTTTAATTCTGGTTTAGTCCTGGTTTAGACCTGGTTTAGAACTGGTTTAGAACTGCTTTACACCTGGTTTAGTCCTGGTTTAGACTTGGTTTAGAACTGGTTTAAAACTGCTTTACACCTGGTTTAGTCCTGGTTTAGACTTGGTTTAGAACTGGTTTAAAACTGCTTTACACCTGGTTTAGTCCTGGTTCAGTATATATTTTTTTCATATTTCAAAAGCGTTGGACATGTTTCTGGCCTCGAGGACAAAACCATGTGAAGAATCTGGCCCTGGGTGAAGACGTATTTGAATAAACCTGAGTCGGACGCTGCAGAGAAAACGAGGACCCCGGCTTTAATACAATAAAAACAGACAGTTCATGGAAGGAGTCAAGGTAAACTCTCCATTAACCAGCAGCACACTGTGGTCTCACACAAATAGAACAGAACGCCGCCGTGAACGCTCCGAGCGCCTCCTCCAGCCGCTGTCAGCTCCCATTACACCTTCACGTTCGTTTTAATGTGACCAAATTACACTTCACGCAGCAATTTGGAATCGGTGACCCGTGTCCGCCGGGAATCTGCGAGTCAACAATGTTCGTAATCAACACAAAAACGATACCGACGTCAGACTTATTATGCGCGGCTCATTTTATTACCCAGAATGCTGATCTCCGTGTCGTTAAGCCGCACTAAAACATCTGAACGTGAGGGTGAAGTGTGGCTCCATGAAGACGCCGTGAGGACGTGGTTCAGTGGAGCGGAAACCAGTGCTCCACTCTGTTACTCGAGTAAAAGAACACCAAAAAAATACTTCAAGTGAGACGCTAATCTGAACCTGGACCCTCTCCCAATGTTTTAAGATTGTTTTAATGCATCATTTCTTAGTTAGGGCAAGCTGAATACCTACACTTAGGCTTGCAGGACAATGTCCTCCTTCTTTTAATGCTTTTAGACACTATTATAGCGTACACATTATACACAATATAGGGTAGCATAGGATATGAAAGAAAATGTTCGGAGAGGGGGGAGAAAAATGTTTAAACCATCATCAACAATAATAATGTTTAAATCAACAATAATAATGTTTAAATCATCTGTGCAATTGGTGTGGATTTGAAGTGGGGCGACAGCGGTGATGGTGATGGACGGGAGGTGTGTCTGGGTGCCCGTTGTCCCTCTCTGGGTGCGGCGGCTGTCCCTATGGGGTCCTCTGGAGAATTTCCTTGGTGCTGGTGGTGGTCCGGTTTGCACTCTGGGTCTGGCCGGTTCATTGCCTTTGTGGCACCTAGGGCGAGTCCTGGGGGTTTTCCGCTCGGGTACGCTGGCTGCCTGATCAAATCCATTGCATGGATGGGGGGTGGGCGGACGCCAGTGTGGGCTTGGCCTCCTTGGCAGAGGTGTGAACATAAAAAAAAGGGAAAAAAAAAAAAAAGAAAATAAAAATGAAAAAAGTTGTGATGGTGATGCGGAGGGGGCACTGGTGCAGACGGGGGAGGGGGGTCACGGAAGGAGGGTTTGGGGGGGAGTGAGGGTGTGTGCCCTGTCTAGGCTACCCCACTTTGGTGGGACACAGCCCAGGTATATAGATAGATAGATAGAGACGCTGCAGGTGAATAGGAAAAAATCTTAAATTTAAAGTTATCAATTTTAAACTTCTCCTGTAGTTTAGTCACATAAATGTAAGAAAAAAATGTATTACAAGTTTTTCATCATGTCATATTTTCATGTAGAAATACGGCATTTTATGTGAAAAAATGACCAATAATACACATATTTGGGACAAATTTGACAGAACCAGGTTTAAATTTCTTGGTTCATTTTGTACACGTTAGTTACAAAAAAAACAGTGGGGATTTTGGATTTCTTATTTAGTTTTTGAGTTAACAGGTCTAATTGAAAATTGTCCTAAACATTTGACTTAAAATTTCAAAAAATGTCTTTTAGAAAAATCCTTCTGTACGTTTCGTCAAAATCTTGTTGAGTCCCAGATTGTAAAGTTTGATGTTTGTAGGATCTACTTTAAGGCTGATCTTTATGTCTCTGGGAGAAAAATGCATTTTTAAAAAAACGTCCTTTGAAGTTACAATGTCCCAGAGAAACCTATGGATGAAGTGGATTCAATGGAAGAAGAAAACATTTTTAGGAGTAGATTTGAAAGAAAGTTTTGCCTGTCTCGCCTTAAGTAAAAGTATCACATTTTAAAATCTAGTTAAGTAAAAGTATTAACTACTATTTTTGGTTTGGAGAACTATTAAAGCATTCCAGGTTATTTTTCTCTTTAGAGGCTTCTTGTTTGCTCAAAGGGAACTAGGGAAAAAAAAACAAAAAAACAAGATGTGCAAAAATAAACCCCTCAGCCTTTTCAGCAGGGCTAAAACCGTAAGAAAATATACTTTTACTTTACAGTCCAGTTCAAAAATGTAGAGTAGAAAGTACAGATACACACTCTGAAATGTAAAGTAAAAGTATCTACTGTAAAGTGTACTTTAAGTGCCTCTGACAGGTTGGACTACTTATTGAACTAAAATGCAGTTAAGATAAATATATTTCAAATTCTGTACAAATCCTCACAAATTTTAACCCAGTTTAGCTTTTTTTTCTTTTTTTTAGGTTTTTCATTTTACTTCCTGGTTGTAAATTATGACATCACGCTAGGATACGCTACCATAGCGACCACACTGTACACTGGGCCAGAACTCATCTAATGTCACAGATCTTTTTCATTTGACAAAGAAAAATACACGTGAACACCTTTATTTTGTTGAATCAATGTTTAAAGGGTCAAAAAAGTGGTTTTATTTTGTGTAAATTATGTATAACCTTTGTCTCCCCAGTGTGATGTCATCAGTTTGTTTACTTTCTGTCATTTTCAACTGATTTTTCAACTTTTCTCCACAAACAGCGACCTGATTGGTGTAAAACTATAATTTATATTCACAAGAGGCATTAATACACAGAATAAAGTCAAAATTAGAAAATCATAAAAACCTGTCATACGCACTTTAATGTACAGTACTTTTACTTTTGTACTTGTGTGTTACTTTCCACCACTGGCAAAAATAAAAGTACAGGCAAAATGAGTTATATTTGGGCTGTTTTTGTGGTCTTAAATGAAAGGCAAGATGTTGGAGAGAAATTATTGTGCAATTTTGCAAAAACACATATCTCTGTTTTGAAAATGTGTCACAAAGTGGAGAGGATCTGCTCATCTTTAATTGAGATAGATTTGGTTTTTGACACACTGCCAGACAAAGAGTAAATTGTAAACTTTTTTTATTTCAAATGGCACTCATCTGGTTTTGCAAATGATATGCTAATCTAGATTATCAATTATATTATTATTTATTTATTTATGCCTGGGTTTCAGATTGATGAAAAAAGGACTGTTGAAAATAAAATATTTTATCTTTTGAATGAAAAATAATGTAAACTCAAAATATTGCCTATAACTTGGGGCTTGGTATTATGATGATAAAATCAAACTATGATCTTATTCTTGTGACAATCTGCCATTTTGATAAAATGTGTACATTTTCTCTTCTGTAAATGTTTTGGTTGAGGTTCAAGTATTATTATAAACCATGAAAATAACCCCAAAAGTGCAGAAAAATCACTTACACTTACACAAGCACTTTTAAGTTTTAACAAACACCTGATATTTTAATTTAGCATATTTCCAAAACAACAGTTGCGATATGATACATTTTTCGATACATCGCCTACCTTTTGTGATCAAATCAAAATAATCTGGCTCAGAGAAAATCATGATATGCATTTTTTGGCATATTTTCCACGCCTAACTAGAAGGTAAAACCAATTAATACTTTTATTTAACATGGAAGTCCCATTTGAAGTCCCGTTCAAGTCCCGTTTAAGTCCAGTCCGATTCCAGTTCTAGTCCCATTGGAACTCTATTTGAAGTCCCATTCTAGCCCCATTCAAGTTCCATATGAGGTCCCATTCACATCCATAGACCGTACATATCGATGGACTTTGGGAATGTGACGTCACTCATAGTGTTTGGCTCCAGCCAAATGAAGCCAGTCGCGGCTAGCAGTTATTGCGGCTAAAGTGGAGCCAGACTCCATATTTGTAAATCCGAGTGCGTATCATGGCAACCACATGGACTAATCAGGAGCGAGGTTGCTAACGGTTTCCGCCCCTCGGCGGGAGGAGACGGCGGCAACGTGCGGCGCTAGCTGTCAATCAAACCTGTTGCTAACACGAGCGAAACCGGCCCCTGGAAAAGGAAGCACCTGATTGGTCAGTTATTATTGCTAATAACTTGATTTATGAACAACCTAATGGGAAAAAAAACACCAGGATCATGTAGAGTGTGTCAAAACGGATATTTTAGTTCCAGATGTGAGTTTGACCGAAACAGTTACAGAGTAAAGGGAACCAGTGTCACAATAGAAAGTGAATGGCAGCTCAGCTTTATGGAGCCAGGACCACCTCCATGGATACTTCCTATTTGGAACGCGACGGCAGCAGGCTGAGGCAGTCCAGTGATATGTACGGTCTATGTTCACATCCTGTTGAAGCCCATTTGAAGTCCCATTGAAGTCCCATTTGAAGTCCCATTTGAAGTCCCATTTGAAGTCCCATTGAAGCCCATTTGAAATCCCACTGAAGTCCATTTGAAGTCCCATTGAAGCCCATTTGAAATCCCACTGAAGTCCATTTGAAGTCCCATTAAAGCCCATTTTAAGTCCCATTGAAGTCCTATTGAAGCCCATTTGAAGTCCCATTGAAGCCCATTTGATGTCCCATTCAAGCCAATTTGAAGTCCCATTGAAGTCCATTTGAAGACAGTTTGAGGTCCATTTAAAGTCCCATTCATGGTCCATTTCAAATTCAAGTCCATTCGGCGTCGATTTGAAGTCTGTAAAGTACATTTAACTAAAACACGATTGCACATATGAATTTGAATTTTCCAATATTTCACTTACCACCCCAAATCTGACCACTGCATGCAAAAATAAATAAAGACCAAAAGCTTCCTTTCAAGAACAATTCATGAGACACAACAGAAAAGTTACTGAAAATCACTCTTGATGTGAAGGGGCCTGGACTTATATTTACCTCGAAATTTCTAAGTGCGCCGTTGTCAAGCCCCTGGCAAACAAAACGGCCACCCGCTTAAGTCAATGGGGCTGCTCGTTAGCGCACGTCGCCTGTTAGCCGCTCATTGCTAAGTACATCCCGTGGCTGTGCGGCCCGGAGGTTACAGGCTCGTGTACCATGTGACTGCTTCAACCAATCAGAGCGAGAGTAACGTACCGGTGGATTGGCGCGTTCACTTCACCCTCATGCGCTGATTGGTCTGAACAATTACCGTTTTGACCAATCAGCAAGCGAGTCGGGTTAGACAACCAAAGAATTACTTACTGAGAAAAAGTCAATGAGCTGAAAGTAGGTAAAAATCGCAGCTAAATCCGACATTTTTGAAAGCCGTAGGTGCGTGTCGTAGAAAATAGCTGTTGTGGAGTTCTAAAACGAGTTAAACAATGAAAAAAGAAGCGAATGAGTTGATTTATTCACTGGTACCAAAGTGAATATCGACTGTCCCTGACATAGTGATCTCTCCCTGATTGACAGATACATCACATTCAGAGTATAAGCGCTTTATACTCAAACAGAGATAACACATCATGAGAAGACAACATACAGTCATCAAGGGGAACGACACATGATTAGCTGTATCTTAATGAGAAACAACAGTATCAATGGTCTTTCCAGCTAAAGCCAGATTTCAGAGTAAAAGGACGTCATGAAAGGATTAGATGCCCGTTCTCTATCTTTGTGACCGGGAATATAGACCTAGAAAAATTACTTTAATAGGCCGACAAATAGGAATCTACATTTACCACTGCATTTGAAGGGTGTCCAGCCTTGTTTAACTCTATTGGCTCAGAGAATAGACTTTAAAGCAGCTCTGCTTGTGTTTAAGTCTCTCCACGGCCAAGCACCAAAGTACATCTCTGACATGTGAGTGCCATATGAACCATCTCACACTCTGAGGACCTCAGGGATGGGCCTCCTGCTGGTGCCAGAGTCAGGACTAAACATGGACCGGCCTCCTGCTGGTGCCAGAGTCAGGACTAAACATGGACCGGCCTCCTGCTGGTGCCAGAGTCAGGACTAAACATGGACCGGCCTCCTGCTGGTGCCAGAGTCAGGACTAAACATGGACCGGCCTCCCGCTGGTGCCAGAGTCAGGACTAAACATGGACCTGCCTCCTGCTGGTGCCCAGAGTCAGGACTAAACATGGACCGGCCTCCTGCTGGTGCCTAGAGTCAGGACTAAACATGGGGAATCAGCATTTCAGTTTTTTGCAGCTAAAATCTGGAACAGTGTCCCTGAAGATGTGAGACAGGCCTCCACTCTGACAATGTTTAAATCCAGGATAAAAACAGTTCTGTTTAGATGTGCAAATGACTGAAAGATCTATCTGCACTCTTCTCTTTTAAAGCGCTTTATTTTAAATGATTCTGTGTCTTTTTGTGTTTTGTGATTTTAACTTTTCCTGTTGTGTAAAGCCCTTTGAATTGCCTTGTGTATGAATTGTGCTCTACAAATAAACTTGCCTTGCTTATTGTATACATTTTTCCCATCTAGAGACACCGGGAAAACATTTCGCGACCCCCATTGAGCACCCGACCCCTAGTTTGGGAACCACTGTCGCATAGAATTTAAAAAAAATCAGTGCTATCACCCATAACTACAGCTCAGGCCAAAAAAATCCAACTGTGTTCAAAAATAATGAGCTCTCACACAGACAAGTCAATAGCGCAAGTGTATTTTCTTTGGTCATTTGGCGTTTCGTCCTTTTCCCCGTCACTTTTCCCGATCCACGACGCGGCGACGGATAAACGTTTCCGTGTTTCCGCACCTCGCTCCGTCCACGGCCTCGAGGCGTCCCGTGCTTTGTGCGTCCGGGGTCCGTCTCCTCACCTGTTGCGCTGAACTGTCGCACGCGTTTGGCCTGGCCTCGCTGCAGACGGACTCAGTTTCCATGGCAACGTCAGAACCCATCTCGTCGCCATGGAAACCCGTCGGCTCCGAGGAAAAAAAAGCGAGCTGCGGCGACGGCAAAGTTTGCAGAGGGGAAGGAGCGCGATTTTGTGATGGTGTGATGTGATGCCGTTACATGACACAACATTTATCATTATGAGTTCCTCTGCTGTTGTTTTTTGTGTTTTTATTTTATTTTTATCAAAGTTTGCTGACATAGTACATTTTCTGACAGCACAAATCATGTACTATACAAAAGATGTTTAAGACTTGAGAGGGGAGGTATATCTTAAAGTCCATATGAGGTTGGACGTCATATTTCACTAAAATGTAGTGAAGATGATTATATTTTAGATTTTACTAATTTTACTATTTTCGTAAAGTTTATAATGTTACTTCCTGGTTGAACATGAGCAGCAAATATGACATAGATAGAGGTAATTCCACAACTGTTACCATAGCAACCATTTTGAAAACAAGGGCCAAAATCCATATGAATTACACAATAGTTATGATTTGACAAAGTATTAAGTGATAACACCTTTATTTTGTTGAATGACTGTTTAAACGGTCAGAAAGATGTGTCAGTTGAGTGTTAACTGTCTGTTTATTTTAAACTGTGCGTCGCTTTTTGATGACGTCACAGAGGGATTCCATTTTAGAACTCAGCACTACTTCCTGTCATTTTAAACTTTTATTTTTCAAATTTTCTTCACAAACTGCTACTTCACAGATGACACACTATGATGAATATTTAACACAGGTGCCTTCCCACCAAACTAAGTCAGTATTAGAGAAAATGAGAACCTTCATATCGACTTTAAGGGGGTAAAATAAATTCAAAACCAAGACTCACATGAGTAGGAAAACATTTTGCATTTCCTGAACTTTTATTATAGATTATAGAATAACCACACACCGCTCAGACCCGTTTTTCCTAAAACATGTGACTAAAATGAGCCTCATTTCAAACTGAAGCTGTTTCTGAACCTCTGGAGCACAAACTATTGTCTGACTCTTTGTGAAGCTGAGACTCTGTAGTTTTGTGTCTGATTTACTCTGATTCCACTTGGAAACAAGCTCTGCAAAGAGGAATATCAGACTTTAAAGTCCACCTAAATGTTCTTTGTGAAATCTATGAAGAAGTGAAGCTGGAGTCTGTAGACTTTGCCTGACTGACTCTTAAAAATAGTTTTAGGGACTTGTAATAAAGTTTAAAAAAAAAAGTCCAGGCGGAATCCAGATAAAAGTAAAGTCTGAAAGTCTCTCTCTCCTCCCACTCTCTCCCTCTCTGTCTCGCTCTCTCTCCCTCTCTCTCTCCCTCTCTCTTATCTCTCTCTCTCCTGGCTCTCTCCCTCTCTCTCTCCTCTCTCCCTCTCTGTCTCGCTCTCTCTCTCTCTCTTCCCCCCTCTCTCCCTCTCTCTCTCCCTCTCTCTTGCTCTCTCTCTCTCTTTCTCTCTCTCCTCTCTCTCTCTCCTGGCTCTCTCTCTCTCTCCTCTCTCTCTCTCTCTCTCTCTCTCGCTCTTGACAGAAACATGTGTCTGTCATGTCTGATCTGGGCTGTAGTGACATTGGCCGAGGCCTTTTTAACCTGAAACACGCACACATGCACACACACACACGCACGCACGGACACGCACTTGCTCGGTCCAGTTTAGCAGAGCACACATGATGGATCTGTCTTTACTGTTTCTTTTCTGTTTTGTTTGTTTTGTTTGTGGGTTTAGGGTCAATGTGCCACTAAGCTACCATTTTAAAAGTCTATTTCGGCAAAAGTAAATAGTTTTCAGCAATATAAGAATTTATTTGGGACAATATAAAGAATTCCAACATAAAGTCCCACCCAAGACCCAGTGAAGTCCCATCGAAGTCCCATTGTCACCCAAAATTGTATTACATTTTAAAGTGTAAAACAATTGCATCTCTCTAGAAAAACAAACATGTTTCAGTGTCTGCACCATTTACTGCACTATACACTTTTCCTGAACTTATCAAGTGATGTTTTTATGAGACAAAGAGACACATATGTGAGCACACACATTTTGTTCTCATCCTACAGTTAAAAGACTATTTTGGCACAAGTAAATAGTTTTCAGCAATATAAGAATTTATTTGGGACAATTCCAATATTTGGTTCATGTTTCAGTTGGTCCAGTTGGAGACATGAGCCTTTACTTCTACTGTATCACCAGGATCTCACAAACGATCTTCACGTGTCCCCCCTCTGTCCCGCCGGCAGCTGTGGTCCCGTCTGAGCGCGTGCAGAAGGTCAGGGAGGATGGAGTCGCTGTCCCCGCCCGGGCCCCGTGTCGATAGCTTAATCTGATTGGCCGCTTGATGGATCGGCGGCCCGTTTGACCTATCACAGCTAACTGAGTTATAGCTCCCACATACTCACCTCTCTGTCATCCGCCTTTCCCCCTCTCTCTCTCTCTCTCTCTCTCTCTCTCTCTCTCTCTCTCTCTCTCTCTCTCTCTCTCTCTGTCTGTCTCCCCCCTCTTTCTCCTCCTCTCTCTCGCTCTCTCTGTCTCACCCTTCTCTCCTCCCTCCCCTTCTCTCTCTCTTTGTCTCTCTCTCTTGCTCTCTCTCTGTCTCCCCCTCTCCCTCTCCTTCCCTCTCTCTCGCGCTTTCTCTCTCCCTGTCTCGCCCCCCCCTCTCTCCCCATCTCTCTCTCTCTGTCTCTCTCTTACATTCTGTTTCCTTCTCTCCCTTTCTCCCCTCTCCCTCCCCTTCTCTCTCTCTCTCTCTTGCTCTCTGTTTCCCCCTCTCTCCCTCCCCTTCACTCTCTCTCGCTCTCTCTCTATCTCCCCCTCTCCCTCCCCTTCTCTCTCTCTCTCCTTCTCTCTCCCTTTCTCCCTCCCCGTCTCTCTCTCGCTGTCTCTCTCTTGCTCTCTGTCTCCTTTTCTCTCTCTTTCTCCCCTCTCTCCCTCTCCCTCCCCTTCTTTCTCTCTCTCTCTCTCTCTTTCTCCTCCTCTCTCTCTTGCTCTCTCTCTATCTCCCCTCTCTCCCTCCACTTCTCTCTCTCTCTTTACCCTTCTTCCCTCTAGCCTCATTCATTAACTTTCCCGTTCAATTTTTTTGTACTGCTAACCACATTAGCTTTAGCTGTATTGATTTAGCTCTGGAATATTACGTTCACAAATGCTCTATTCTTGATTCTTGTTTTAGTTCAACAGTTAAAGGTGCACTGTGTAACTTTTCTGGTGGAGATGTTATTGCTTGTTTCACAGTACGGCTTTATTCTTATCTATCCCCACGGAGACGAGCAGGGGATGTTTTTCCCGCTGAAGGCTCAGGGCCAGTCGAAACGTGGCTGAAAAATTTGATGATTTGAGACTTTTCCACATTTCTCATCCATAGTTGTGTAACACGTGAGCGAGAGACGACATTTGTGAGCGTCAAAATGCCCCAAACAGATGTCATTTCTTTGTTTCATTCTCGAGAGTAGCGGCGCAGTCTCTACACGTCAAAACCAGATTGACGGTTGGCGACGGAGAAGTGCGCGCATAATGGCAGATTAATTACTCATTCACCGAGAAACTGTATCGAGTGGCTCCGCTGAATGAACGGCAGCATAAATATGATTAAAATATTTTGCCGGGTGGAAGCGTCTTATCTCCGAAAGCCGATAACGCGCGGCGGGTTGAAAACTGAAACTCGAAAAGGTTCCCGACAAAACGACAATTTCTCAAAGCGGTTCATTCAGGTGCACAATCCCCCCGTCGGTTCAAAAAAATCAACTCGAGTCTTTTAATCCGGGCAGAATCTCCGATATTGTGATTCAGGCCGCTCTCCGTCGGCTGTCAGAGTTTAAGTGTGGGAAAACACTTCTAAATCACCCACGGTTAGATCATCACGAGGCTTTGACGGAGAATCAAAGCATGATTCAGTTATCAATATGGAGCTGTTGTAATCCGAGGGCGTTTGTGGAGCTCGGTGTGCTGCGCCGAATGCTAAAACTCACACCCGCCGAACCAGAATGAGCGCGTTTGATTCACAGGCTAATGAAACGGCAGAGATGAATGCGCGTGTGTGGAAATTAGATCGTTGTCTTGCAGTGGGAGATTTGTTTTAGCTTGTGAATTAGCGTTGCCACGATACGGGCGTCTCAAGCAGAGCCGTTTTATGTAGCGTAATTGAAATAATGACGTATTAATGGCTGTATTTGCAGGGGCGGACCTGGGAATTTGGGGGGCCCAGGAAAAACGAAGTACAGGCCCCTCAGTGTGATTTCTATAACTTTTCTGTCATTTCTCTTGAATTGTTCTTTTAAAATTCAGATTTGTTTGTATTTTTAACATGAGGTTCATAAATTCAGGGTGGTAAGTGAACTATTGTGAAATTCTAATTCATGTGTAACAGCTACATGTTCTAAACAACTTTAAAGTAAAAATATTATGCATTTTTTGTGTTGTTTTTAGCCTTTAAACATGCTCTTGTGTGCCTTAAGTTTGGCATCTTGTTTTAGTAATTAAAACAAAATGAACATCTGTATGTGGTTCTGCTCCCAAGGCAGTTGTGTCCTGTTTGCTAATGGTTCGTCGGCCACTGTGTGTACGTGATGAAGAGCATACGATTTATACATGTTCTTTATTTTCTCAACATTAGATTTAGAAATACATTTTATCCACTTAAAGGACACATATTCTGCTTTAGTGACTTTTTGTGAGCTTTAAACCCTGTTCTAACAATGTTCCATCATCAAAAACACACCTAGAGTAGCATTCAGAAAATCCTCCCCGTCCAAGCGTCAAACACACTCCCTGCTGAACTCCCATCTACATCACTTATCCGAGAATCGTCCGCTGTTTTTAGCCCTTAAATCATCACTAAACTCGTATTTCTGCCTCTAAACACGATACTGCTGCGATACATCATAACGTCTCTTAAGTGGTAACATAACTAAATTGTGTAAGCACTAGGCGCCATCTGCTGGCTGGATGCACTCAGTAAGGGTCAGCTCAGACAGCAGATACATTATTTAATTGAATCCATAAGAAACATTTCTTTCAAAACATGAGATGGCAAATTTAAGGTACTCAAGAGCATGGCTAGGTTTGAAAAATGCAGAATATTTTTCCTTTAAAGTATAAAAAGTTGTTGTCTTGTTTGGGCATTGTTTCTGTTCTTAAAGGTGTTGATATAGAGGCCCTTTAAAAGTGTTTCCAGAATGGAGGAAAAAGTGAAGTGGAACATAATGTGATTTCCCTGGAGAAACTGTGATTAACCTTAGAATATCACAAAATATGAAAGATTAAGATGTTTGTGGAAAGTGAAAAGCCTCAGACACATGTGAGTGACATCAGAGCTGCTTTAAACTCATTTATTATTGTATTTTACATTATGTTTTAAGAAATGATGATAAACTCTTTGCATTTTGATGAAGGAACAATCCAGATTTATGGGTTTTACTGGAAAAATACTCACAGAAATGTTGAGGCCACAATAATTTTTCATTTTATCTAGAGATATATTAGATACTATTCCTGAAATTCGATTATTTTGAAGCTAAAGTACAATTTTAAGGCTAGAAAATTGTATTCTGTCCATCATTTATTATAGAAAAGCAAACTAACTGACCTTTCTACTCTGGAAATTCAAATGTGTTGCTTTTTTCCAACACAAACACTTAAAACAGTAGGATTTAGATCTAATGTGAGAGAATCATTGAAAAATTTACAGTCAACTTCATTTTGCCTCCATCCCAGAATTTTGATGACATCACATTTTAAAGGGTGTACAAAATATCTCCACGTCGAGTCCTGGTTCAGAGTGTGCAGTGTTCAGATCGACAGACCGGAGCGTTACAATTGCAGTCTTTAAGGAGTTGATCATTGTGTTTAGTTTCTGCTAAAAGACTTCGATTTGAGAGTTAAGGCAAACGGACATGAGGCTGTGCCAAAATTAGCTGATCGTTTGCTCTCCAAGTGACAAGTTTGGGAATTTGTGCCAAAATATAGACGTTAGCTTCAAATCGATTGAACGAAACCTAACTTTTATGTGCAACTGTTGAATCGACATGTGGGAAATTAACAACAAGCAACATAAGACTTTTAATCAAAACGAGGGATTAACTGACAAACTGTGTCTAGTCGACTGTAAAAAATAGGGCTGCACGATGTTGGAAATGAGTGCGATATCCAATATGGGTGTCAAGGTATTATCGTGATGTTTTTTCACCTCTTTTGCATATATTTTTAATTTCTTTTCCAGATGTAAAGGACAACAATTAGGTACTAGATTAGATTAGATACACACACTGGAAACTTTTGGAGTGATAAACCTGGAGTTGATTCATTCATTTCTCTGCAAACCATAAAAAAATACATTACTGATTAATTTTAAACATTTATTCACCTTCGTTTATGTTTGTATGAAATAAAGAAAAAAGTTATGAGGATTTTGAAGCAAGAGGTTTAACTAAAAACACTTGAACTTGCTTGTACTTGTACTTTGCAAAACAGCACTTTTGAGGTTGAACATTTATGGCTACGTGTGATTGGTGAAAAGTTAAAACACGTTCAGGAGAGCAAGAAACACAATATGAATGCATTTAAAAAGTCTGTATGACAAAAAATTGACTAGTTATGACTTAGTTTGGTGGGAGGGCACCTGTGGCAACTATTTATTATAGTTTTACGTCTGTGAAGTAGCAGTTTGTGAAGACATTTTGAAAAATAAATGTTTAAAATGACAGGAAGTAGTTCTACAACGGAATCCCTCTGTGATGTCATCAAACAGCGACGTAACACTGAAAATACAGAGACAATTTACACACGGACACAACTTTTTAACAAATTAAAGTGTCATCCAACAAACTAAAGTTGTTATCAGGTATTATTTATTGTCAAATCATAACTATTGTGTCATTGATGTGGATTTTGGCGCTATGGTTGCTATGGTAACAGTTGTGGAATTACTTCTAACATGAAGTAACATTATAAACTTTACAAAAACTGTCAAACTGGAGACAACTGGGCAAAATGTTTAGTAAAATCTTAAATATAATCAACGTTTTAGTGAAATATGTTGAACCTGTCAAATAAACTTTATATTATCGCAAACCTTTTCGATAACATATCACTTTTTTTTTTTTAGACATATTGTGCAGCCCTAATAAAAAAGATAATCAACTAATCAGTAACTGGACTCGTGTCAAGACTGTGACAACACATCAAAGTGTCCAAAAAGAATAGATTATTGTAGATTCGTGTCAATAATACACTTCATTCATAAGTAATCTCCGTCTAGAAGCCTTCAGTCAACCTTTATTTGGCTAATAATGTGTTTATAAGTTTAAATATCCAATAGAAATAATCGTTTGACTGTCGACTAATTGAAAAAATATTCGCCGACGACTAAAATAATCGTTAGTGACAGCCCTAATCTGATATAAAATCAAAGCAAAAACTGTGATTGATCAGGATGAGAACGGAAATTGAACACGTTTAGCTGTATTTTCCCTCCTTCATTGTAAAGATATGGAGACTTATAGTTGTAATATCCGAGTGCTCCTTTTAGATTCAGCATAAAGTACTTGCAATAGCAGATAAATGCCTTCTAAAGCTCACACGCTCGACTCTGTAGATTGTTTATCGAGCTGGACCGGCTGCAGCCCTAAGCCTCAGCAGCAAATCTTAGGCTCTGTATTCAGCAGCTTATCCTCCACCAGATCGTATCGCCAACATCCCACATGAGCGCAGACTCCGACTACTGCATCGCTCTGCATCGGGGGGACGGACCACTGCATTTTGTTATTCAAGGGAAATGATAGATACAGCAGCAAATGAATCCTCAAGCGAAAGTAAAAGTATGTTATAACGGGAAAATATTCTGTGTTTTTCATATTGTTATTAGCCTTTAAACATGCTCTTGAGTGCCATAAATTTGCCATCTCATGTTTTGAAACAACAATAAAAAGTTGATTATGTTCTTACTGTCAATCTTTTTCGAGTTGTGGCACACGTTTTGGGTTTAAAAGCCACCAAGGTAACCTTGCAACCTCCCACTAAAACATGACCAAATCATACCATTTAGTTAAAAATATCATATATAATGAGGTAAATAATGTCTGTGGCACTGTCTAGTTCTTTAAATTTGGTAACGGTGATGGTTTTGCGTTCTTTCTTTGGTGAAAATGTTGCTCTGGACACTCCAACAAGGTAAATTAGTTAAATCCATTTGTGAATCTGTGAAACTCAAACTGGACATTATTCAAGGCACACCTGGCAAAACCTCCAGGCACACTAGGGTTCCCGGCGCACTGGTTTGAAAATCAAGGATATAAGGAATTGATTGCACTGTTCACTGACTGAGTGCATCCAGCCACTACTTGGCGCCTCGCTGGACAGCAATATAGTCTTACAGCGCTGTTCAACACACTAATGTGTTTAGAGGCAGAAATGCCCAGAACGAGGCAATGATTTAAGGATTTAAAACAGCAGAAGATCCTCCAATAAGTGACGTATGAAGTCATGAAATCACGTCCCAGGTAGAAGGGGTTCAGCATGACGTGTGTTTGACGCTCGGAGGGGGAGGTTTTTAAATGACAGATGATGAAAAAATGGAAGTTGTGTCTTGTTGACTTTTTGACTTACAGCGCCACAAACGTTTAATTACTAAACACATTTTTTATGAATGGAGGAGATCAGCCGCATTAAGCAAAAGTGTAATTCAGGTACGATTTAGATTTTATTTATGAAGAAAACATAGTCACTTTTGGGTGAGCTGGACCCCTGCACGGAAACAGAGGCCACCATCAACAGAAGCGGCTCGAGCAGGTCCCAAGGGAAACGGTCTGGGGACCAGGTCTAGTCAAAACGTGGCTTCACAGAGCACTTGTCGACACAAGACCAACAACAAACGAAACAGCGTGAAGCTTTTTGATGCTTTAACGCTGCAGATTCTGTGCATTCTGAGGGACTTTTTTTTGAGAAATTAACAGAGAATTCTGAATAGATCATTTCATTTTGCGATAGTTACAATAGGTTATGATGTTTGCATGATTTGTTTTGAGGAATGTGTTTTAAAGCTTTGAAAAATTTAGTTCTGACACTGCAAAAAATTAATTTCTAGATGAGTAAAAATGTCTTGGTTTCAGGATATTCATCTTAATTTCAGATGTTTTGACTACTTAAGAATTGTTAAGACTATTTATTTGATCGAACTACATTATTTGACTTGTTTCAAACAGTTTCTAAATTGTTTCAATACAATTCTTTCTTATTTCAAGCCAAATTTTCTGCCAATGGGTTGAGATCATTTTACTTACACCACTAGCAAATTAATTTTCTTATTTTAAGCTACAGTGATCCTTCGTTTATCGCGGGAGTTGCGTTCCAAAAATAACACGCGAAAAGTGAAATCCGTGAAGTAGTAGTTTTATTATTTTACAATGCAATACTGAACTATGGAATGAAACCAAAAATCAAAACCTGTTTTAAAGCCCAAATTTATTTAAAACAATACTTTTAATATAGTAATACAAGGTTGGAAACATTGTCACTCGCGAATTTCACAGTCTGTGCCTCTTCGTCCTGACTCCGCTCCGCTGTAGCCTCTGTTTCTACGTTGTCGGCGCAGAGCGTTTCTTCGACATTGTGGGTTTTGTCACAGAGAAAAAAATGCAAACGTAAAGTTGGCAGAATGTACAGAAACGAAAATTGTTGACAAGTGAAAAACCAATACAGTACAGCGTCAATATTTTATTTCTAGACAACAGTAAAGCCCCTGAGCCAATCAGGATTCAGAGCACAATGCACTGTAAAAATATCCGTACTGTAAAAAAAAAAAAAAAAACAATCCGTGAAGCAGCGAAGCCGTGAAAGATGAAGCACGATATAGCGAGGGATCACTGTAAATTGTCGCACGATCTGTCAGAAATACCTTGAAACCAGTGAAATATTCTGCATCACATCAACAATTAAATCTCACTGAGTCAAAACTACCAAAATTCAGATAAAAATGCTAAATACAAAAGATTTTAAAGCAGAACTCTGTAACTTCAGCTACAGAGCTCTGCAGGTCTCTGGTGAACATACACTCCCAGTAAAATGACGGCAAATGCTTTTTTTTCTCCTTTTTCCCCCTTCCGTTTTATTGAAATAAGGAAGTACAATCACATACTAAAACCTTTCATGTCGCCAAATATAAAAAAGAGAGCTAAGGATTCTCAGGAGAGTTGTCCTTGAGTCGGCGTCAGGAAAAGTTGCAGCTGGTTTTCCGCTCAGAGACAGCAGGGGGCGACAACGAGGGCTTCAAACGCCCCGGAAATACATTTACAACCACCACACGGACGTTTAATAAGGTAAAATGTCACTTAGTTCTACTTTAAACTAGGCTGGATTTTCATTTTCGGCAGTGGATCCGGGAAGTGTGTCAAAGCGACTGGGAAAAACTGTAATAAACCACACATTTCTCCGTCCCAGTCGGCGCTCCTCCTCCCTTCCCTCTGGATTTGCTCGCACACGCTAACACAAGGTCAAAGGTCGAGGCGCGGGGTCAGTCAGGTCTCCGTCTGCAGTTCATGGGAAAAGACAGGAGCAGAAATGATAAAACTGTGTGCACTGTAGACTGTTGATTCAACGACTTGAGTAAACCTGTCAGGAGCCGCGTCTGGGGAGCCGTCTCCACATCTAAAGCCAAAATCTAGGTCTCGGAAAGCAAAGTAAAACTGCATGCGCTTCAAAAATGATTCTAGTTCGATTAAAATCACTTGAATTCAGGATGTTGATTCAAATTTAGGGTTAGTTGCACTTGCTTAAAGCTGGAGTACCTGATTTTCACACTGCGGAACAGAAGTAGTTTTTTACTCTTTAACTCTCACAAACCCTTTGGCACGTCATTAAAATTCACATGCATTAATTTTAGTCCCGTGCACAGCTTTAAAACCGCTTTTTTCAGACGACAAAGTGAAACTGGGGAGGACCACCCGAGCGCGGCCAATCAGAGCGCTGCTTTTAGCTCTTACTTTGAGACAAAATACTTTATTGTTAGACACAGACGACACACAGAGGTCTCATTTTTGTCAGAAAGTGCTGCTTTTACGTGATACTCTTTGATGGAAAATACAGAATTCACTCATTTACATCCAAAAAAGTCAGGTACACCAGCTTTAAGGTGTTTACGGCGTGTTTCCGTTAATTTCTTCTTACTTCAATCCAAATTATTAGCTAATGGGGTACGATTGTTTTTAGTCTGTTTAATTTTTCCAAACCCTAACCTATGGCCAGATTTATTGTCTTTTTTTCAAGCTAAATGATCTTCCAGTCAGGAATATTTGAAACCAAAGCAATTAAATCTAACCAGGTCAAAATGACTCAAATTAAGATTAATATTCTGAATTCAAGTCATTTTAAGCGAGGCTAGACAGTAAATGTGTGCAGTGTGGAGAAATAATGTACATTACTTTTAGCCAAAATATAAAAAAAATGAACAAACACAAGAATATTACGTTCCTTTCTATGATCTTAAAGGGGACGTACAGAATTATGATGTTTTTAACGAGCTTTAAACCGTGTTCCTTCATCTTTAGTTCACACAGCCATAAATGTAAATCTAGCCTACCTTAAAACGATTAAAATACATAATTTTTATCTGGATTTGAGTAGTTTTGACTCAGTGAGATTTAATGCTGATGTGATGCAGAATATTTCACTGGTTTCAAGGTATTTCCGACTGATCATGTGACATTTATCGTGAATTAAGAAAATAAAGTTGCCAATGGGGTAACTACATTTATCTTAACCCAGATAATTTAGCATGAAGTAATTTATTGAAACAGGTCAATTCCATCAAATATATATTGTTAAATCATCTAAACTAGCCAAAATGGCTGAAATTTAGAGTAATATCCTGTAATTAAGACATTTTAAGTCACCTAGAAATGTATTCTTTTGCAGTGTACTTAAAGGGCCTCTGACAGGTTGGACGACTAGTTTGACAAAAATGCAGTCAAGATTAATATATTTCAAATTTTGTTAAAATACTTGACACATTTTATGCGGTTTACACGGTTTAGAAATTGTTTTGTTTTTTTGTTTTACTTCCTGGTTGTACATGATGACATCACACTAGGAAATTACCATAGCAGCCATCTTGTACACGGGGCCAAACTCATTCAATGCCACAGATTTTTTTATTTTACAAATAAAAATACATGTAAATGCCTTTTTTTTTTTTGTTTAATCAATGTTTAAAGGATCAAAAAAAGTCGTTTCTTCTGAGGAAATTATGCTTAAACGTTGTCTCCCCAGTGTGATGTCATCAGTCTGTTTACTTCCTGTAATGTTCAACATATTTTTCAACTTTTCTCCACAAATGGCTGCTTGATTGGTGTCAAACTAAAATGTATGTGTACAACTGGTATCAATATACCAAGTCAAAATGATAAAATCATGAAAACCTGTCATACGCACATTAGAGCTGTATTTTGATGATTCCTGCTCCATGTTTGAGTTTGTCCTGCAGCTGAGGCTCAAATGCTCAGAAATGTCCTTTATTTATTTATTTTTACCTATTTTGATGTAAAATGGCTTCGTAAAAGAAACAGGACCGTTCACTTCCTGTTCAAAACCACAGAAAAGGTGAAAACAGGAATTTTATAAATACTTGAGCGTCGTTTGCAGGACAAAACAGGATTAACTGGTAACACTTTATAATAACTCCACTTATTCCTGCCTTAATAAAACATGAACAAAGAATTCATAATCAACAAATAGTTTATTAAGAATAATTCAGGCTTAGTAACGATTTAACAAATATTCTAACCCTAATTTCTAACCTTAACCTTAACCTTAATTAAGTCGTTACTAGTCCTGAATCATGTTTAATAAACTATATATTCATTATTAATTAATTAAAGTCTTTGTTAATGCTTTAATACGATGTAGTTATTATAAAGTGGTGGTGATTAACTCAAAAGAATCAAAACACAACTTTGAGTAAAATAATGATGAAGAAACGCTGTCGTAAAAGGTTTATTTATGTCCCCTTTAATGACTGAATAAACTACTTGTACATCTGATAATCCAGGAAGAGCTCCTCCATGTTTTTAAAGTCCATACACTTCAATGTGAGACTTATTCTTATCATGTTGTTTTTTAGCTGGGTTTATATTGCTTCACTCCTCGATGCATTCATGGTGTTTTGCTCAGATTTCAGGGCAGAATTATTACTTTTACTTGTTTCAGTTTTTAAAAATCTAAACATGAAAAGATCTCTCATGAAGTGTTCAAGAACAGTTGAAAAACCCATTACACTGTTGGAGACGTGTTATGTAAAGACATAACACGTCTCCAACAGGGGGCCATTTCGGGACATTTCCCAGGACATCTCAAGCAGGGGTCGTCACTATGGCAACGCTCTGAGGACGATGTCAGCGTGTTTATGTTTACACTGTCTCCTGAAAACCACGAGGAGGAGAGAGGGAGAGCTTTGGTGGACAAATCGTCCAAATACTTTGTTTGTGTCAGAGACGGGACAAATAATCCAAGGAACATTTGTGTAAACCACATCAGAGCAACAAGAGCAGGACTCCGTGCAGCTGTGGACTCTGAGCTGAACGTGGACTCTGAGCTGAACGTGGACTCTGAGCTGAACGTGGACTCTGAGCTGAACGTGGACTCTGAGCTGAACGTGGACTCTGAGCTGAACGTGGACTCTGAGCTGAACGTGGACTCTGAGCTGAACGTGGACTCTGAGCTGAATGTTCTGGAGACATCTGTGAAAGTAATTTGGACATCAATAAACTCTTATGGCAGTATTTCATCCAAAATTTTTGACGTGATATGCTGCTTTAGTAAAAATAATGTTGATAATAATGATCCAATGTTTATGTATTATTTATTGGATTGTTCTGTGTTTTTTAATGTAGTTGAGTAAATTCTTTTCTGGTCAAAGCAGGTGTAAGGTCAGACCACTGTAGGTCTAAATGTAAAGCTTTTTTTTCCTACTAGAAACATATTTGTAATAATAACAAATCTTTATTTGAGGGTACTTTTAAAAAACTGCACACACATCATAAAACAATACAAAAAGCATCAAAATAATAGCAGGTCTGTTCAACTCATGGCCCGTGGGCCAGAAACGGCCCACCAAACGACCTGATTCGGCCGCAAGCCATCTTTCAAATGACAAATATATTTTCTTTTCTTTAGTCTTGATTTGGTCCTGGTTTGGTTCTGTCTTAGTCTTGCTTTATTCCAAGTTTGGTCTTGGTTTAGTCCTTGTTCAATTCTGTTTTCTGTTCATGAAAAGTAAATGATTAATAAACATTTATAAGTACTATGTATATTTTCCTTATTGTGCAGTGTTACTTCCCCCCCCCCCCGTGACGACTGAACTCCACTCTGCCCTCTGAAAGTGAAATGTGGTTCTGAACTGAAGAACACATTATAATGCGTTTGAAAGTAATTTAATTCTATTCTAGTAATATATAGTAATATATGTCAGAGTGCTCAGACCTTTTCGCTTCATTCATCAAGTTATTTTTATAGATCTATGTGAGTCCAGATCTGTGTCGAAATTGAAGTACAGATCAATAATGAGTTCACACAAATCAAACTAGTTCTGTCTTTGTTCCTGTTCAGGCCTAACATAACTGCCGATTAATCCTTGTGTTGTGGGCCATTGTTTTAGACGCAGATAATCCAATTTTCAAGTCCGAGTTTGGTTCCTTTTACAGCCTTGAAATGTCCAACGGTTTAAATCATCACTATCAAACCGTGACGAGTCTGACCCTGTGTATCTTGTCTTTCTGCAGGAGCGGGTGGAGTACCTTTTCCTCATCATCTTCACTGTGGAGGCGTTTCTGAAAGTCATAGCCTACGGCCTGCTCTTCCACCCAAACGCCTACCTGAGGAACGGCTGGAATCTGCTGGACTTCATCATCGTCGTCGTGGGGTCAGTCACTTTTGTTGTCGTTGGGAGTTTCAGAGATTTGTTGTTTGCCCTTGAAGTTTGTGCAGTTTGCAAATATGAGCGTTGCTGGCAGGATGTGCGACGCCAGGAAAAATATAATTGAAATTGCAATTTAAATGGACGCAATCAATCAGTTTTTGAAGTGCAATCATTTCCTCCACAAACAATAAAATGTCTTGTTTAAATCAGCATAAAAAACTACTAACCCTGCAGTTTAGAATTTTTAAAAACATGTCCTGAAACAAGAGTGACAAAATGTGGCCGAAAGTGCCAAAAATGTGGCTCAAAGTGACTATAACAGGACTTAAAGTGACAAAGTCTGGCTTAAAGTGAAAAAATGCGACTAGAAGTGACAAAAACGTACCTTAAGGTGGCAAAAACACGTCTTAAATTGACCTATATGTGATAAAAAGAGATATAAATGCGCTTAAAAGTGACCAAAACTGGACCAAAAGTGTCAAAAATGCTTCTAAAATTGACACAAATTCAAATCCGGAAGTACAATTGAGGGTTCTTGACTCAAATCTCAAAGATCATCTTCACTGTGGAGGCATTTCTGAAAGTCATAGCCTACGGCCTGCTCTTCCACCCAAACGCCTACCTGAGGAACGGCTGGAATCTGCTGGACTTCATCATCGTCATCGTGGGGTCAGTCACTTTTGTTGTCGTCGAGGTTTAAGTTTATCATTGGGAGTTTCAGAGATTTGTTGTCTGCCCCTGAAGTGTGTGCAGTTTGCAAATATGAGCGTTGTGTGACAGTCACGACGTTTGCATGCACGCCAGGAAAAATATAATCGAAATATAATCGAAATTGCAATTTGAATAGACGCAATCAGTCAATTTTTGAAGTGCAATCATTTCCTCCACAAACAATAAAATGTCTTGTTTTAATCTGCATAAAAACTACTAACCCTGCAGTTCAGAATGTTTAAAAACGTGTTGAAACAAGACACAAAAATATGTCTTAAAGTGACAAAAATGCAATTGGAAGCGTCAAAAGGTGATTTAAAGCGACAAAAATATGTCTTAAAGTGACAAAAATGTAACTTAAAGCGACAAAAGCAGCGAAAAAATGAGAAAAAGGTGACAAAATGTGGCCGATAGTGACCAAAATGCAATTCAAAGTGACTATAACAGGACTTAAAGTGACAAAGTCTGGCTTAAAGTGAAAAATCGCGACTTACGGTGGCAAAAAGGTGTCCTAAAAAGACATAAATGCCACAAAAAGTGATATATGTCGTGTTCCTGCTGCTGTGACACTGCAGTCTGTTTGGACATGGACTCACTCGGTTTAAATCAGCAGCGATGACAAACTTTATTTGGTACGCTAATTAATTGTTTATTTGTGCAGCGAGGAGAAAATAACCTGTAATCAACGCAGTTTCTCACATCTGAAAATCAAATGCTCAACGTAAACAAGTTGTCAGTTATCTATGTTTGCCAAAGATGCGGTTATATATATAATAGCCATTTTATTATCAATTATATAGCCACTTTTTGTGCTAATGCTAAATTATGAGACGCCCCTGAACGTCTCTCAGCCCTTGCTTGCATATAATTCAGGGGTGTCCAAACGTTTTCCACCAAGGGCCACATACTGAAATGTAGACCAAGGGGAGGGCCACAAATAAATCGAGAAACGTTCAAAAAAGTTGTATTAATCTGATTTTTAAAGTGCCACCACACCTAAATTCAGTCTCAGTGCCTTAATATCAGGGCTGTCTCACTCCAAAATGTTAATTATTTGGGTTATAATAGTAGAAAATCTGAAATTTGCTGTAAAAAGTATGTCTTAGGACAATGTGGGCCAATTCACCAGGAAGCTTGAGGGCCAAGAAAAATTGGTCTGCGGGTCGCTTTTGGCCCCCGGGCCTTAGTTTGGACATGCCTGATCTAATTGATTCCTTGACCTGAGACAAGAATCTGACAAGTTTATGGGGCAAAGACGAGTTAAATCCCTGTGAATGTAAACGTAGAGAGTGAAATAATGGATCTAGTCAGGTAATTGTTGTTAAAGTAACAACAAGCGAGCAATGTTCTTCCTTCTTTATTGTCACATCAATCTGTAAAATAAATGATTATAGATATGTAGCAGGGAAATTGAAAGTAATTTGTGCCAGTGAAGTTCATCTGTATTAAAGAAGATTGTACGTTTTATTTGTCGATGTAAACCCTCATTCGTCCAGGTGTGGTCCATCGTAGAAAGGGGTTCAGAGGTTGTCATCCGGACGCCGTTTAAAGATCGAGACGTTTCGACTTTTATCCAAAAGTCATTGTCAATCAGAGAGCTGGTATGGGAACCTGTGCCTTATATGCTACTCTAAGTAGTGGGAGTCCAGCCCCCAGGGAGGAGTCACTGCACTCCTGTCTTTGTTATAAGATTGTTTGTTTGTCACCTGAGACTTGATTAATTGGTCTATCTTGTTGATTAATGGTTGGCCTCACCTAGTTTCACCTGTGTCTAAAGGTCTATTGTTATCTTGATAGCTGGCTGTTGCTCCCTCCTCACTACTGATTGCCTCATTAGCATTTGACTGGTCTATTGATCTGGACCAAGGTGTGAGAATGCTGTCATAAATTTTGGCTAAATTAAATCCTAAGCCCCCATTCCTGTTCAGGGAAGGATTTTCTCTTTTTACAAAAATGGCCTCCTTTACTCCTCTTTCAAACCAGTTCTTCTCTCTGCTCAAAATCTTCACCTCACTGTCCTCAAATGAGTGATTTGTAGCTTTTAGGTGCAGATGGACTGCACTCTGCGGTCCGGTGGAGGAACATCTTCTGTGTTGGTACAGCCTTTTTGTGCAATGGCTGTTTTGTTTCTCCTATGTAACGTTCTTTACAACTGTCCTCACTGCACTCTATCGAATAAACTACATTGCTCTGTTTCTCTGTCGGCCTCTTGTCTTTCGGGTGGACCAGTTTCTGTTTAAGCGTGTTGCCAGGTTTGTAATAGACAGGGATGTCGTGTTGTCTAAAAAACCTTTGAAACTTCTCAGACAGGCCCGAGACATAAGGGATAGAGACACCCCTCCTGCTGGGGTCTTTATCCTTTCTGTCCTGTTTCTTGGCTCTTCTGACTTTGTTAAAGGCCCAGTTAGGGTATCCACAAGCTGAGAGGGCACGTTGGACGTGTTCTTCCTCCTTCTTTCTCCCCTCAGAGCTGGTGGGTACTTCATGGGCTCTGTGTTGCAAGGTCCTAATCACTCCCAGCTTGTGCTGCAGTGGGTGGTTGGAATCGAACAGTAAGTACTGGTCTGTGTGGGTGGGTTTCCTGTATACTTCTGTCTGAAGGCTGCCTTCCTCCTCTCTGATTGTGGAGCAATCAAGAAACGCCAACCGGTTGTCCTTAGCATCTTCTCGGGTGAACTTAATGTATACATCCAACCCATTGATATGCTCAGAGAAAGTTTCCAGCTCTTGTTTCTTGATTATCACAAACGTATCGTCCACGTAACGCAGCCAGAGGCTCGGAGGTGTGCCCAGGAAGGAGGTCAGAGCCTTCTTCTCGAAGTGTTCCATATATAGGTTGGCTACGATCGGCGAGACCGGAGAGCCCATAGCACAGCCGTGGATCTGTCTGTAAAAATGTCCCCTGAATTGGAAGTAAGTTGTGTTAAGGCAGATGTCCAATAATTGGCAGATGTATTCAGGTGTGAGTTTGGTCCTTTCCGGTAGGGTTGAGTCCTCCTGCAGTCGCATCCTCACTGCTGCCACTGCCTCCGAGGTAGGAATACTTATTTTTTATATTACAGTATTTTCCCAATTTCCGAGGTGCTGCCAAAAGTCACTCTAAAGTTGGATGCGGCTGTGAACTCCACACAATGTATCGGCCGAATCTGATTAGCTTTTCAAATTCTGATAACAAAAGCTGGCCTCTGTTTTTCTTTATCGGCTAAACCCTCTGCGCCTGTGTGCCGGAAGAGAGAGACGCAGGGGGGGAGAGGAAGGGGGAGAGAGATGGAGAGGCAGAGAGAGAGACGGAGAGGGAAAGAGAGACGCAGGGGGGGAGAGGAAGAGAGAGAGACGGAGAGGGAGAGAGAGAGAAAGATGAAGGGGGGAGAGAGAGAGGGAGAGAGACGCAGGGGGAGAGAGATGGAGAGGGAGAGAGAGAGACGGATAGGGAGAGAGAGAGAAAGATGCAGGGGGGAGAGAGAGAGAGGGAGAGAGAGACGCAGGGGGAGAGAGATGGAGAGGGAGAGAGAGAGAAAGATGCAGGGGGGAGAGAGAGAGAGGGAGAGAGAGACGCAGGGGGGGAGAGGAAGAGAGAGAGACGAGAGGGAGAGAGAGAGAGAGGGAGAGAGCGAGAGACAGAGGGGGGAGAGGGAGACAGAGATGCAGGGGGAGAGAGAGAGAGAGACGCAGGGGGGAGAGAGAGAGAGACGATAGAGAGAGAAAGAGAGAGACAGAGAGGAAGAGAGACAGAGAGGGAGAAAGAGAGAGACAGAGAGGAAGAGAGACAGACAGGGAGAAAGAGAGAGACAGAGAGGAAGAGAGAGATGCAGGGGGGAGAGGAAGAGAGAAAGAGGAAGAGAGAGAGACGGGGAGGAAGAGAGATGGAGAGGAAGAGAGAGACGTAGGGGGGAGAGGAAGAGAGGGAGAGAAAGAGAGACGGGAGGAAGAGAGTGAGAGACGCTGGGGGGAGAGGAAGAGAGAGACAGAGAGGGAGAGAGAGAGACAGAGAGGCAGAGAGAGAGATGGAGAGGAAAACGGCAGGGAGTAAAGTGCAAGAAGAGAAGAACAGGAGAGAGTAATGAAAGGAGAAGAAGAGAGAGATGGAGGCGGAGACAGGAAAAGAGAGAGACGGGGAGGAAGAGAGAGATGGAGAGGAAGAGAGAGACGAAGAGGGGAGAGGAAGAGCGAGAGAGGGAGAGAGAGGGAAGAGAAAAAGAGCGGGAGAGGGAAAAGGCAGGAAATAAAGTGCGAGAAGAGCAGGAGAGAGTAATGAGAGGAGAGGAAGAGAGAAACACCAAAGTCTTCATCTGATAGAAATGTTCTGTTTTTAAAATGAAAACATTGAAAAAGGAATTAAATGTAGCTTTTTCAAACTAAATTATCCTCAGTTTTGTATTTGTTGGTTTTTATTTTAATACAGCAGACATTATTGCATCAAAAATAGAGCAACAATCAGTCGAATAATCATGAAGTCGACTATAAACAATAATTACAATTGTATTTTGATGATGTCGTCGTTCTCTTTTAGAACAAAGACAGAGACATTATTAAAAAAAAATGTCACTGATTTTCCTCAGTTATACACTTTATTCTCTAATATTCTCTCTCTAGAAGCTTCATTCACAATATTTCAACGTTTATTTGGATAAAAATGTTTATTCAAAGTCCTAATCTACAATAGTCTAACCTGTCATATCGACTTTAAAACATTTTGTTTTTTTGTCCCCAGTTCGACAGGTTTTGTAACGTTTATAATGTTACCTCCTGGTTGGACACGAGCAGCAAATATGACACAAATTTCACAATTGTTACCATAGCAACCATTTTGAAACTGTCGAAAAGTTGTGTCCGTTGTCTGTGAATTGTCTTTGTATTTTTAATGGCACGTCGCTTTTTGATGACATCACAGAGGGATTCCGTTTTAGACAGCATGACTTCCTGTTATCCTGCACACTTCTGTTTGTCAGAATAGCTTCACAAACTGCAACTTCACAAATGTAAAACTATGATAAATAATTGCCACAGGTGCCCTCCCACCAAACTAATAACAGTCATAATTAGAACATTTTGAGAACCGTCACAGACTTTAATCAGTCATTTCCAACATCGTGCAGCTCTGCTCTGTATAACACATCTCCATGGTTAAAGCACAGAGTGAGCCTCCTCCTGCTCCTTCTCCTCTTCGCCCCTCCTCCTCCCCCTCTTCTCCCTCTTCCTCCTCTTTCCCCTCTTCTCCTGTCCTCCTCTTTCCCCTCCTCCTCTCCTCCCCCTCTTCTCCCTCCTCCTCCTCCTCTTTCTCCTCCTCCCCATCTTCTCCCTTCTCCTTCTCCCCGTCCTCCTTTCTCCTCCTCTTTCCCCTCTCCACCCCTCCTCCTCCTCCCCATCCTCTTCCTCCCTCCTCCTCTTTCCCCTCCTCTCCCTCTTCTCCCTTCTCCTCCTCCTTCTCCCCGTCCTCCTTTCTCCTCCTCTTTCCCCTCCTCCCCCTCTCCTTCCCCTCTTCTCCCTCCTCTTCCCCGTCCTCCTCTTCCCCGTCCTCCTCTTTCACCTCCTCCCCCTCTTCCTCCTCCCCTTCCTCCTACCCATCCTCTTCCTCTCTCCTCCTCTTTCCCCTCCTCCCCCCTTCTCCCTTCTCCTCCCCCCCCCTCCTGCTCCTCCTCCAGCTCAGTTCTTCGACTCAAACCAAACGGAGCTGACAGCTGCATTAATTCCATAAACGCTCTAATTGGCGGCGCTCGTGTGTAAACAGCTCAGCTCTGCCCCGGACTGTGCGGCTCACTGGGACAGCCCGGGCCGGAGGAGGAGGAGGAGGAGGCCCTGGTCCTGTCGTGGCCTCAGGGTCCGGCTGAAGCGCACAGGCGGCGGGACACGCTCTCACGCCTCACGCCTGGCATCGTGGTGTCACGGCCTCCAGCGTCAACACAACCTCTGCCCAGGCCAGGGCTGGTGTGGGCCCCTGAGGCTGGTGTGGGCCCCTGACGCTGGTGTGGGCCCCTGAGGCTGGTGTGGGCCCCTGAGGCTGGTGTGGGCCCCTGACGCTGGTGTGGGCCCTGACGCTGGTGTGGGCCCCTGAGGCTGGTGTGGGCCCCTGACGCTGGTGTGGGCCCCTGACGCTGGTGTGGGCCCTGACGCTGGTGTGGGCCCCTGAGGCTGGTGTGGGCCCCTGACGCTGGTGTGGGCCCCTGACGCTGGTGTGGTCCCCTGACGCTGGTGTGGGCCCCTGACGCTGGTGTGGGCCCCTGATGCTGGTGTGGGCCCTGACGCTCAGGTGTGGGGCCCTGAGGCTGGTGTGGTCCCCTGATGCTGGTGTGGGCCCTGACGCTCAGGTGTGGGGTCCTGATGCTGGTGTGGGCCCCTGATGCTGGTGTGGGCCCTGACGCTCAGGTGTGGGGTCCTGATGCTGGTGTGGGCCCCTGATGCTGGTGTGGGCCCTGACGCTCAGGTGTGGGGTCCTGATGCTGGTGTGGGCCCCTGATGCTGGTGTGGGCCCTGGCGGCTCAGGTGTGGGGTCCTGATGCTGGTGTGGGCCCCTGATGCTGGTGTGGGCCCTGGCGGCTCAGGTGTGGGGTCCTGATGCTGGTGTGGGCCCCTGATGCTGGTGTGGGCCCTGACGCTCAGGTGTGGGGTCCTGATGCTGGTGTGGGCCCCTGATGCTGGTGTGGGCCCTGACGCTCAGGTGTGGGGTCCTGATGCTGGTGTGGGCCCCTGATGCTGGTGTGGGCCCTGACGCTCAGGTGTGGGGTCCTGATGCTGGTGTGGGCCCCTGATGCTGGTGTGGGCCCTGGCGGCTCAGGTGTGGGGTCCTGATGCTGGTGTGGGCCCCTGATGCTGGTGTGGGCCCTGACGCTCAGGTGTGGGGTCCTGATGCTGGTGTGGGCCCCTGATGCTGGTGTGGGCCCTGACGCTCAGGTGTGGGGCCCTGATGCTGGTGTGGGCCCCTGATGCTGGTGTGGGCCCTGACGCTCAGGTGTGGGGCCCTGATGCTCAGGTGTGGGGCCCTGATACTGGTGTGGGCCCCTGAGGCTGGTGTGGGCCCCTGAGGCTGGTGTGGGCCCCTGACGCTAGTGTGGGCCCCTGACGCTGGTGTGGGCCCCTGATGCTGGTGTGGGCCCTGACGCTCAGGTGTGGGCCCCTGACGCTGCTGCTGCCCCGACAGAACCAGGAAGTGTGTGGTTAACGCTGCGTTTAGGGAAGTCGGTTAATTCCCGCTTGAAAGATACGATATTTTCAAAAACAGATTCAGAACCAAAGAAATGGAACGACGCTCTGCCGTAAAAGGAGTTAATTTATGGAACGATCTTGACAAATAAATTAAAGAATCAAAAACAATAAAGGCGTTCAAGAAATGCATAGCTATCATAATAAGAAAGTATGAAAAAGAAAATGAAGTTGCTGCGGTTAAAAGGATGAATATATTTTCAGTGTAATTGTGTTAATGAAGGAAAACGTTCTTAAGCCATCAGAGTTAAGTACAAGTTGTAAAAGGAGCAGACGACATAAGATTGCTCTTCTTTCTGCTCCTTTTCATTCATTTTTTCTGTGTTTGAAATAATGTCACTGAGGATGTATTTTTACGACATAAAATACATAAATAAATAAAATAAAAAATATGAGTTCTGACCTCAGAGCGTTCCAGCTGAATGAACTCGTGAACAATTTATTATTTATTGTTACTTATTTGTTTGTTAGTTTATTTCGTGAACAAACATAGTTAAATATAAATGGAGATAATTAGGTCTGGTGCTTTACATTTTTGACACGGATTGATCAGAGACGCAGTTTGTTTTTGTATCGCTGCTGCTTCCTTTAAAGGAGTCAAGACAAGATTAAGAGTGTATTCATTTTACGATAGCGAAATGAATTGAATTTAAATTGAATGGTGACTTTTTCATGGCTGTGTAAATACGGCTCAAAAATAAAGATAAACAACGTAACTGCTGCTCTTTAAACGGTGCTCATGACATTTTAACATCTACACCCGGCCTATTCAACTTAATATTCCTGAGGGACAGATATACAGCACAGCATGTCATTATTTTAACTAAATTTGGGGTCACACATAATATCCCTGACGCCAGATCTATTTCGGTTCAGGTAACATAACGATTGCTGTGAAATATGAGAGGAAAAGGCAAACACGATGATAAGTCTGAACCAAATTACTCATCAAACCAGGTCTAAAGCAGAACTAAACAAGGACTAAACCAAACCCAAACCAGGTCTAAACGCTCATTAAAGTGCGTATGTATATTGACTTCATTTAGTGCAGTGCTTCTCAATTAGTGGGGCGCGCCCCCCCAGGGGGGCGTGGAGTGATGCCGGGGGGGCGCGTGTGACCCCAGGAAACATGCTTTTTGCCGTACTGTTCTAGAACTAAGTGTAATTGCACATCCACAACAGTAGGTGGCAGAGGCGCTCTCTTTGCCGCTCTGGGGTGTACGGTCTTTCGTGTCAAACAAATGATATGAACTGCAGTAAACAACCCCTAAAAAAATGGAAAAGTTTGTAACAGGGATGAAGAGAAAGGCAGAAAGAGAAGGAGCTAGTGAGGCAAAAGAAAGTCGTCCGAAAGCTAAGTTGAGTAAGTACGATGATGCATATTTAACGCTCGGCTTCACTGTAACTACGGAGAGAGACGAAGAAAGACCGGTGTGTTTACTGTGTTTAAAAGTGTTAGCAGCGGACAGTATGAAGCCAAGTAAATTAAAGCGTCACTTAAACACATTACACCCCGATCACGCTGATAAGCCGCTGGAGTTCTTTCAGTGTAAACTTGCTGAATATCGCCAACAGTCATCCCGCTTTGTGAAAGCCACTTCAGCAAACCAGCGAGCACTGTTGGCGTCATATAAGGTTGCGTACCAAATTGCGCAGTGCAAAAAATTTATTTCTTTTTTTTGTTTTTAATGTCAATAAAGGATACAATGTTATGCATATGTACTAATAACAATTTGATAGATAGGGGGGCGCGAAATGTTTTCTTCTTCCTGGGGGGGCGCAACAGAAAATAATTGAGAAGCACTGATTTAGTGTATTAATACCTGTTGTAAATAGAAATGATAGTTTTACACTAATCAGGTCGCCGTTTGTGGAGAAAAGTTGAATAATCCATAGAAAATGACAGGAGGTAAACACGCTGATGACATCACAGTGGGGAGACAAAGGTTATGCATAATTTACACAAAAGAAACTTCTTTTATTGACCCTTTATTCACCTTATTCCGGAAGTTGCCGTACGCGCCGCCGTCTTGTTTCTGTTGTATTGGTTCACATGGAGCAGACGAGCTCAAGAGAAAATAAGTTCTACGTGGACTAAAAAGCTTCAGCTCCGTTTTCAGACTGACCAGGAAATCGGTGAATTGTTGACTTATTGTGTGTCTTATTGTGTCTCGTGTTCATTAAACATTTTACACAAATCAACCTACTTTATGTAACATTTTAGCGGTGAGAGTTTTCCCTCGTTCGTCATTAGCTTTAACGGAGTTCTCATCAAACGGCTGTGCGTTTACAACAAAAGTGCAAAAAACGGCAAAAGTGGACGGGGCAGAATAAGGTCAATACATTAATTGGACAAAAAAAGGTGTTCACGTGTATTTTTATTTGTAAAATTTAAGATCTGCGACATTGGATGAATTTAGCCAATTGTATTCACCTTATTCCGGAAGTTGACATCTTGTTTCCGTTGTTGTTTACATGGAGCAGACGAGCTTAACAGAAAATAAGTTCTACATGGACTAAAAAGCCGTTTTCAGACTGACCAGGAAATCTGTGCTTTGTTGACTTGTTGTTGCTCGTGTTCATTAAACATTTTACACAAATCAATCTACTTTATGTAACATTTTAGCGGCGAGACTTTTCCCTCGTTCGTCATTAGCTTTAACGGAGTTCTCGTCAAATGGAAGTGCGTTTACAACAAAAGTGCGTATCTGTGGCAAAAAACGGTGGTTGCTAGGTGATGTCATCATTTACAGCCAGGAAGTAAAACAAAAAAACCTAAAAAATTGCTAAACCATGCTAGAATTTGTGAAGTGTTTTAGTAAAATTTGAAATATATTTGTCTAAACTGCATTTTAGTGAAATGAGTCCTTTAATCCTGTCCTTTAACCAAGAATTAAAAGTTAGCATCCATCACTCACAGACAGCGTCGCCATGGATACTCACACTGAGGAGAAAGGGGTGGGGCCAGAGCAGGCTTTTTCTCTCCTCAGAGGCAGAATGGACACGGGAAAACTGCACAGCTCCTGTAGAGCCTCACCTTAAACCACAAATGCGATCCTTGTCCGCTCTTACACAGAAGTGCACGGTCTCTAAACAGGGGGAGGTTTTAGTTGTTCCTTTCTTTGAACACAGCGGCGAGGGAGAGACGTGAGACGCACAAATGAATTAAAGTCATTTCACTCTTCGGCCGGCCCTGTTCTCAAGCGACAAGTAATTGCAAAATGTATTTCCTCAATAAAAGCGGTCCGTTTGCTTACAGCGTGGAACATGTGACTTGGTATTAGGCCTGGAATAATCCTGAGGGGGAAACTCTGTTCACCTTTTACCATCGCGGAAGATTAAAGGATTTTATAAGATCCAAATCGGAGGTATTAAGGTTTCTTAAGGAGAGCGGGTTTTGGAGACAGAGACGCTGACCAAAAGGAAATAAACAGGAGATTAAGGCTTTAAAACACAAGTACTTCAACTTTTGTAAAGGTTCATCCTGGTTTTGGGTGGTTTTACAGAATTCAGAATGCGATGAAGTCACTCTCAGCAGTTTGATACAAGATAACATCACGAATGTGGACTTGGACTCCAGGAAGAATAGCGGCGGCTTGACTGCGCCGATGGGGATCCACAATAATCAATGATGTAAAAGATCACTTAAACATTGCTGATACAGATCAAGAAAACTGGCTGCTGTCGTCTCTGTCTGGTTTAGAATGCAGGGGTGGCGTTCATGGTTTTCAGCTTCCCGTTTATCGGTAACATTTTGAGGTCTCAGTTAAATTCAATTCAATTTTTGTAGCGCCCAGAAACACAACAGCATTTTATTTATTTATTTTATTTAAGGAAAAGGGGGCACAATGCATATTAATGAACATTTAAACCAATGTAAATATGCCAGATTATAACCCAGGGCTAATTTCCATCTGCAGACCCCCTGCAGGTTAACAGAAAGATAAGAACATGCATACAGTAGACTTCAGTTAAACAGAGACAGGAAATCAAGGTTTTGTCATGTTAGAAGATACACATCTGTATTGCACAAGCCCTTCTACTGCAGAGCTGCCTCGATGGGCGACAAGAAAGGCTGCTTAAAGTCTATATGACTCATGTTCATCTAATTATGACTTAGTTTAGCGGCAGGGCCCCTGTGTTAATAGTTGTCATAGTTTTACACCTGTGAAGTTGTGGTTTGTGAAGAAATTTTGAAAAATAAAAGTTTTAATTAACAGGAAGTAGTGCTGGGTTCTAAAATGGACTCCCTGTGTGATGTCCTCAAAAAGCGACATACCATTGAAAATAAAGAGACAATAAACACTCAACTGATTTTTCTGACAGTTTAAAAGATCATTCAACAAAATAAAGGTATTATTTGTTAAATCATAACTATTGTGTAATTTATATGGATTTTGGCCCTTGTTTACAGTCTGGTTGCTATGGTAACAGTTGTGGAATTACCTCTAACCATGTCATATTTGCTGTTTATGTTCAACCAGGAAGTAACATTAAAAATATTACGAAAACTGTCAAACTGGGGACAAATGGGCAAAATGTTTAGTAAAATCTTAAAACTAATCATGTGCACTACATTTTAGTGAAATGTGAAGAAATCCTCAGATTAAGATTATTAATGCTTATTTCAACCACATACTCACTTATTATGTTATTTAAGATTTAACTGTTTTATTTTAATCTAAATAAATCATTGGTCGATTAATTAAAATGCTGTTTGAATAAGACACCATCGACCAATTAATCGACTAAACGACTAAAGCCTTGATTTTCATCCAGTGTGACGGGAACACCAGTGCGCATTGAAGTTTTCTCAGGTGTGCTTTGAATAAATATCCCATGTGAGTCAACATATTTACAAATGCGAATGTAATTGACTAATTTACCATTTTGCAGTGTCCCGAGCAACTTCTGCGTCAAAAAAAGAGCGCAATAAACAACAACAATACGCTGCAGCAACATTTTTTGCTTCATTATGTACCATACTTTTTTACTAAACGGTCTGATTTGGTAATGTTTTAGTAATAGTTGGTGTGCTGTGGTATCTTTTAAACCCTAAAAGTGAGCCGCGACTCAAAAAAGGTTGAAAAACACTGGACTAAAGGATTACAGCCTAGTCTCTGGTCTGTATTTTTTTATTTTTCTCTTTCTTTTTTAAGGATTTTAAGGCTTTGTTGGCATGGAGATGAGAAAGGAAAGGACATTCAGTAAATTGTCCGAGCACTCCAGACGTAAAATGTATGGTGACACGCAAACTATTTCATCAACTCTAAAACTTAACAATGTTGGAGAAATGTTTAAAACTAGAGTCCACAACTGTAACCCTTTGAGATGATGATGAAAGCGCGCCGCACACTCTGCCGCGGCCCTGTGTGAGCTCCGGCAGACGTTCAGTGTGAGCTCGTCGTGCTCTAGAGCTGCTGTGAGTGCGTCCAGAGTGACACGCTCAGCCCCCGAGGGAACCGTGGGCAGGAAAGACTCCGACACATATGGACACAGTATATACACTTGAGACCGAAGCCGCAGACTGTAAAGGACGGCAGCGCTTTAGTATTCCAGACCAGTCAAGCGTGTTCTTTTTCATTTTTTCATGTTATATTGTTGTTTCCTCACGAAATGAATGAAATTCGGGCCACTCTGCTGTTCGGGCCCATGTTACGTGAGAAAAGCCGCCTTAATGAAAGTGAGCAGCTGCTACACGGAACAGAGGAGAGAGAAAAAGAGCGCGCAACAGAGGAGAAAGAGCAGAAAGAGAGAGGGAGCCATAGATGCCTTCCCAAAAAGCTGAAGAAAGGAGCGAGGGATGTGGGCCGGCGTCAGCGGAGGAACAAGCCCGTCTGGTACAGGAGACGTCCCGTTGGTGCAGGTAGAACACTAAACACTTGAAGCCCTGTCAGGCGTTTATTCTACAATAAAAGTCTGCACGGAACTCAGTTTATGTAACTCTGGTTCTACACATGGACGTGCTCAGGTCGGGTCGGGCTTGAATTTTTGGGCCCGATCTAAACTCTACTCTGTAAATCCAAGACCACATGCTTTGATAGTACTTTTTACAAAAAACGTTTTGGTTTAGAACAATTTCCTGTCTCTCTGATTTCAAATGGGCGTGACTGACAGGTGGATTAACCAATCAGAGAAACACATGGTCCATTTGTGTCTGAACAGCAGCTCACGAGGAAAAAAAGGAAAACAAAAATAACACAGATGACTGAGGTTTTTTTCATACTGCCACTAGTTAGTTTTCTTTCCGGGACCAGTGCGATTGTCCCGGTGTGAACGCGGCAGCCGCATTCTGGAGCGCAGTGTAGGGCCTCTGCAGGGCTCTGGTGCGGAGCGAGTGTGAGAGTGGACACCTTGGAACGACCTCAGGTGATGACACAATCCCCACAGGAGCCGAAAGAGCTTCTGTCGTCGCTTGGGATCTGTGTCTAATGGCGACATCCAGTGTTGGAAGCAGCCAAACATGGTCCACTGAAGAAATTCACTGTCTCTTGGAAATATGGGCAGATGACAACGTTAAAGCGTGTTTTTTCAGCTCCCATAAGAACCGGGACGTGTGCGTCTTGTACAAACGCCTCCGGGAAAAAGGCGCTCAAAGAAAAATGGTGCAGTAACACTCGGACGGCGCGGACTCAATAAAAATACGAGATTCCAGCTGGCGAGGCTCCATGTTGTGACTTTGTTGTCATGACAAAAACGTAGCCGGTCAGCTTTTGTCCCGTGGCTTATGGTCCGGCTTTGAGGCGAAATGTGAGAAGGGCATCTGAACGTGGAGCGCACTGACAGAGAAGTAAACAGAGATGAATCTACAGTATGGTGCGGACCAACATGTGTGAAAACGGATTCAACAAGCGAAACACTACAGTCGAAGCACTTTTCATATTTTGTTCTATTTATATAAAATGTTTCGCCGTTATACTAAGTTGCAGTTCCTCCAGTTGAACTTAAGCATTTATGATTGACTTGCGTTTTTTGCATAAACCAAGTCGGCCTTTAATGAAGCTGCATGTTATTCTGTCCATTTCCATATCTGTTATGTTTATGAACGTGTCTCGTATCTTTAGCCGAACGTGGCCCTTCACTCATTATCATTTAACACTCAGCCGCGGGAAAACATGCAAGTAGTCGTGGTGAAGTGTGGATCCTAGACGTACTTTTTCACTGAAGAGCTTTCCGGAGAGAGCGAGTGAATCAAATGGAGAGGAGAGACAGAGAGAGAGAGTTTGGAGAGGTCTTTTCAAGTGGCCATTTCATCTGTGCTAATTGATAATTCTCCGTGACTAACGCGCCAACCACTGGCCTTTGAGCGGCTCGAGCTGGAAAATGGTATTGTACGCTGATTTCTGCTGGACTGAAGAGAGAAGGGAGCAGTGATGAGCACAACTGGACGTCAATAAACTCAAGGTTGTGAGGCGCTGGAGCACAGGGAGCGGATACATGGAGGCCTGGTGCTGGCGCAGGCTCTAGATAACTTGATGTTTTGTATAAATGATGATCTGTGCTGTTAGAAAAGCAGTTTGTAGTATTAACATGCTGGGTAACACTTTAGAATAACTCCCCTTATTCCTTAACAAAGTAGTTTATTAACTATTTACTAACTATTAAATAGTTTATTAAGCATGATTCAGGATCAGTAACTACTTAATTAAGGTTAGGGTTAGGATTATTCTAAAGTGTTACCACATTCTGTACATTAGAAACTAATTAAAGAGAAAATAGTATGCATTTTTCATATTGTTGTTAGCCTTTAAACATGCTCTTGAGTGAACAGAAACGCTCAGAACGAGTCTGCCAATGATTTAAGGACTAAAATCAGCAGAGGATTCTCGGACAAATGACGAATATGATCAGAAAATATGTCCCAGATCCAGGAAGTTCTGCAGGAAGTGTGTTTGACGCTCGGAGGGAGAGGATTTTCTAATAAACATTCCTCAAAACAGCGTGAATGCAACTGAATGCTATTTGTGTTTTTGATGATGGAACATTGTTAGAACAGGGTTTAAAGCTCAAAGCGAAGCCAAAAGCGAAGCCAAACTAACCAAAACAAACACGGCAGAGCAGAAGGACGCACTGGTGTAAATACGGACTATTTTTTGTTTAAAAACAGGAAAAATGTCTGTGTTTTCTCTAAACTGGCTTCAACAAGTTTAATTTCTCGTCTTGTTTCATTGTTTTTGACCAATCAGCTTCAAATATTCCTCAAATAGCCTTTTCCCTGTCACTTTGAGCGAGTTTTTCCTGATTAATAAATGTCTAGGGCTAAATCTATAGTGTAAAACAGGGGTCCCCAACCTTTTTATCACCGCGGACCGGTTAACGGTTGATAATTTTAACGCGGCCCGGCGGGTATGAAGTTGCCACTTTAAACCGTCAGATAAGGCCTCTGCATGTTTGTGTACCCGCTAAGATTCACAAGCTCTCCTCCTCTCGACCAGTGCGCTAACGCTCTCTGACTCTGGTCGCGATGGTAACGTTTGAACATGCCTTCAAAATAACATACAGATACACCACAAAACCGAATATAAAGTGCATGAAAATTTTAAGTCACCATAACGTCAATGGGAGCCCTGAGCTTGTTTCCCTGCAACGAGACAGTCCCATCTGGGAGTGATGGGAGACAATGACACCCGAAGTGTGTTGCATATGTCCAGTCTACTCCGCTGTTTTGTTTTGGTTGCTGTCATTGCAGAAAACCCTGCTTCACACAGATAGGATGTCGGAAATGGCAACAGGGTTTTCAGTGCTGTGGTGGCGATCTCAGGGTATTCTGCCATGATTTTAATCCAGAAAACCGGCAGAGCTGTTTTCTCGAACATACTTTTAAGGCCGCCGTCATTTGCGATCTCCAGCAGTTGACCTTCTTCTTTCACAGACATGCTAGATTCACCTGGTTTGTTGGCAAATGGGTTGCGGATCCATTCCTTGCCAGTTCTTGGATCCTTTGCATTTGGGAAGTAGCGTTCAAACTCCTTTAAAAGCAAAGACAAATGATCGCGCACCAGCTGGGAGAATGAAGGCTCAGGCTCAGTCTCACCCAAAATCTCCGCTAATGTTGGAAACATGTCGAATATGCCTCTGTTCACGCGTCGTCCCCACAAATCCAATTTAGCTTTAAATGCAGCTACTTTATCTGCCAACTTGAAGACAGTAGTCATTTTTCCTTGAAGTGACAGATTGAGTTCATTGAGCAGGTTGAATATGTCGCACAGGTAAGCCAGTTTTGTGACCCATTCCTTGTCACCGAAATGCGCTGCCAGCGATGACTTCTTTTCTGACAGAAATCTTTGCAGCGGCTCGCGTAATTCAAACACTCTGGTCAGCGATTTCCCACGGGATAACCATCTTATTTCTGTGTGTAAGAGAAGGCGTCTGTGCTGCGCGTCCATCTCCTCACAAAGCAGTTCAAACAAGCGCGAGTTAAGGGCGTGTGCTTTGACGTGGTTAATAACTTTAACAACATCATTCAATACGCTGTTCAATTCCGGTGACATTTTTCGACTTGCCAGCATTTCCCTGTGAATGATGCAATGCGTAGATTCACACTCAGGTGCAACCTCCTTAATCCGAGCAGTTAAACCTGACAGCCGTCCGGTCATGGCAGCAGCTCCATCTGTGCATATGCCGACACAAAAAAGCCATTTCAGTCTTCCCGATATATAACCATCCAGCGACTTGAACACTTCTGCGGCGGTGGTGTTAGTTGGCAACGATAGTGCACATAACATATCCTCATGCACATCGCCCTGATAAAGATAGCGCACATAAACAAGTAGTATTGCCTTGTTGTCAACATCTGTAGATTCATCAACCTGGAGGGCGTACCACGGCGATGTATTAATCCTTTCTAACAATTGTGTCTCAATGTCTTCGGCTATTTCCTCAATGCGCCGAGTCACCGTGCTAGCCGACAGAGGCACCTGTGCTATCATTTTAACAGCAGCCTCTCCTAGAAGTTCACGGCAAATGTCTTTAGTGGAGGGCAAAATCAGTTCTTCACCAATAGTGAATGCCTTTTTAGCTTTAGCAATACGGTTAGCCACCAGGTAGGATGCTCTCAGGGCATTCACATTTACTGATGTGGTGGCCCTCAGTAATTTCTTCTGTCCTTCGTGCTCCTGTTTTTTCCTTTCAAAATACTCCAGAGGCTTGTCTTTTAATCCAGGGTGTTTTGTCTCAAAGTGGCGAAATAGTTTCGAAGGCTTCATTGCCTCATTAGAGAGCCGGTCGCCGCATATAACACAGAGCGGGCTTGGTACGTCGGAATCACCGACCGCGACAAATCCATATTTCAGGTACGACTCCTGATATTTTCTGTTAAAAACTTTCTTCTTCTTGGAAGTCGAAGGAGGCTCTTCTCCTGTCTCTTCACTGAGCCTTTTCCCCTTCGCAAAGAAACTTTCCAAACACGGCTGTTTATTACTCATTTTGCTAGTTTATGTGTTAAATTTTGGCGCTCAAGTGACTTGATCACGAGGCTTAACCGAGAGAATCCGGTCATTTTTCAAAATAAGATCATTCAGACGCAGATAATACATGAAACGGAAATAATAAATTATTTATTGTGCGGCCCGGTCCGAATTGCTCCACGGACCGGTACCGGGCCGCGGCCCGGGGGTTGGGGACCACTGGTGTAAAACATCTCAGTCTGGATTGAGTCAGGTTAACGCTGTTACAGAGTTACTGATAAGAATAATTTGCATGTTTTTTGTTGGGTATCGGTGCGTAAAGACCTGGTTGCCCGCGGCGACGTGAAGCAGGGAGCAGACTGGGTCATTTCACACAATACACAGAGCTGATGCCTCCCAAATGGCTCCACTGTATTATGTAACAGCTGCGACAATATAAATAAATAACAAAAGAGAGGATTTTTTTTCTTCCTCTATTTTAAAGGACCTAATTTTTACTTGTGAAATGGAAAAAACAAAAGTAGTCCATATACCCAATGTTTTGTATAAGTAAAATTTGTGTTGCTCCAGATATATTGTAAAAGCATCTATTCGGGTGAAAATGAGACCACAACTTTTACTCTGCCTCTGTTTATAGAGCTTTTTGTCCGATGAGAAAAGCAGGAAGTGCTCTGTTAGCATGCTAATGTTTGTTAGCTTTACCTGTGACGCTCTGGGCTCAGAAACTTGTGAAAAGTGCTTTTAGACTCATTGCAGTGAATATTTAGGATGCTGGCCCTGCACTGGGAAAGTGAGCGATACATATGACTGTTTTGACATTTCAAAACAGTAAAGATCAGGTACAGGGCCTTTAAACAAAACTAAAATGAGATTTCTATGGATGTTGCTGTTGTTTACTTACTTTGTTTCCCCGAAATCACTTTTATTTCACTGCTATCTTGTGTGCTTTGTTGTTTTGTTTTGTTGTGTATTGTCACTGCAAACTCCTCAGCCAACAGCTCTTGATCTTAGGCCGAGTGTCCACTGCACGATTTTGTCCGTCTGCGACGTAAGATTTCTGATCAAAAATCGCGGCTTGTAGATCTCAGAGTGTGACGGGGACAAAGACTAGGTCGACCAGATTTTTATAACACCCGGGTTGGAGTGAGGAGTTGCATTAAAAAGAGCGGATAATTGAGTACATTATTATACACTTGGTCCATTCATGGTTCATTCACGACTTCAGCAAACAGTGTAATATGAGAAACGTCTATTTATAGTGCTCTGATTTTTTGTGTTCTGGTCATTTTCAAGAACAGTTCTCTCTATTTTGGCTATTTATTCCTCGATTTATTGTTGGCTGGTATCAGATTGGTCAAAAATTGGGAGTGGCTTGTGTAAAATTCCAGACAAGTAAATGGTTTTGGACACATCTTCTGGGACACTGGGCTCAAAACTGGGACTGTCCTGGGTAAATAGGGACATCTGGTCACCCAAACAAAGACCAAACTTAGAACCGTCGTACGGCCAAAGATGAGTTACGATTTACATCAAATATGTTTGATATTTTAGAATCTTTGTCTCAGAGTGAGCCTCCTGTCACATCAATCCTTGTCATAAATGTAAACACAAGAACCTCAAAGTGACGGCAGAGGAGCTCCATCATGAACAGGACTTTATCTTTGCATTTCTCTTACATTTACAAACGCCGCTAGCATGTCGCACTAGCCTCAGCCTCGGAGCCTCAGCCTGATATTCACTCAGACAAACTTTGGTCGTAGCTTCTATTGATCGAGTGAACCATTGCACTGTGTGACTGTGTTCTGTTTTATGACTTTTAATTCATCACGTCTTGCAGTGTGACATCCATAAATGCTAACACTTTAGAACAACTCGCCTTATTCCTGCCTTAGTAAAGCATGAATAAAGACTTATGGTAATTTTTAATTCAGGCTTATTAACTACTAGCCCTCACCCTAACCTTAATTAAGTAGTTACTAATCCTGAATCATGCTTAATAAACTACTTTACTACGGCAGGAATAAGGGGAGTTATTATAAAGTGACGAGTGCAGAAAACCCCCGGCTTTACCTGGTCAAACAGGTTCATGAACACACCACACATTTACCCGACAGATGGGTCCAGTGTGTGAGCTTTTCCTGACGTGACGTGTCTGTGTTGCAGGTTGTTCAGCGCGATCCTGGAGCAGGCCACGAAGGGCGATGGGGCCACTCCGATCGGCGGGAAGGCTGCGGGCTTCGACGTCAAAGCCCTGCGAGCGTTCAGAGTCCTCCGACCGCTGCGCCTCGTCTCCGGAGTCCCCAGTGAGTACCAAAGGGAAAACAGCGAGAGATTAGCGGACGTTTGAAACACAGGAGCGGCATTAAGAGTGGAGAGAAGACTGAAATATAAACTTCTAAACGGATGCAAGAATCACATGCATTCAGAACATGTTTGTTAAAGTCTAAACTACAGAATCAGCAGGTTTTGACAAATTTTGTGGATGGCAGAAGGTTTGTTTAGCTAAATTAAGTACAACCTTTGATAGAGTGACACTTTTAGTCAGATTAATTTGTAAAATAATTAGACGACTGACTTATTACTTTGATTACTGCATTTTCAATTTTAGTTACTTTGAATAGAAGGAAAAGCATAACATATTTTCTCTTTTAAGCTTTTCATTGATAAAAAAATATATATATTTATATATATATATTAAAAAAAAGAAAATACAAGTTGCAAAGTTTTCGTCATATCATGTTTTAATCTATAAATAAGGTATTTAGTTTAAAAAATTGCCTAAATTTCACATATTCAGGCTGTCCAATTCTACAAAAGGTTTAAAATGCTTCTTGCTTAATTTTGTACACATATTTAATTAAAAAAAAAAAATCAAATCCTTCTGTACGTTACGTCAAAATCTTGTTCAGTTTAAAATTATGTCTCTGTGGGAGAAAAATGCATTTGGAGAAAACAGTCTTTGAAGTTACAACGTCCCCGAGAAATCCATAGAGGAAGAACTTTATTTATAGAACACTTTTCACAGACCGAGGTCACAAAGTGCTTTACAAGCTTCCGTAAAAACACAATGAGTACAAAATAAACATACAATAGATTGCAATAAAAATACATAAAAGGCTAAAATGTTTGCTTTGACAGAGTCCTCGCCGCGCAGAGGGAAAGGAAGCTCATTCCAGAGTCGAGGCGCTGCAGCTTTAAAAGATCTGTCTCCTCTGGTTTTAAAACTGGTACTGGGCTCCATTAACGGGTTCTGACTCGAAGACCTCAAACTACGAGCGGAAACGTAGGGTTGAATCAGATCTTTAATGTATTTTGGTGCTCGTGTAAAGCCCTGAAGGTCAGCACAAGGACTTTAAAGTGTATTCTATGAAACAGGGAGCCAATGAAGAGACTTTAAATAGGAGTAATGTGGCCTCTCCTGTGCGTCGGGTCAAACGTCTCGAAGCGGAATTTATACAACCTGCAAACGAGCCAACTCCTTCTTATTAAGACAGAACAATAGTCAGTGACGAAACAAAAGCATGAATTATCACCTCCAAGTCTTTTTGTGATACAGTTTTTCTCAGTTTGGATCTGTTATTCAAATGAAAGAGGCAGTTTTTAATAATAATAATGCATTATACTTATATAGCGCCTTTCAGGACACTCAAAGACGCTTATGAACTTGTGTGGAACATCCCCTCATCAAAAATCACCCCAAGATTTCGCAAACTGCTTTTTACTGACTGGCTCAGGTTGCTAAGGTGGTGTTCGATGACAGATATAACACAGTTTTTTCTGAGTTCAAAAGTGAGTTTAAAAGAGCAATAAGGTCAGCAAATAGGTGATAAGAGACATCACCAAACTCTTTGATGATCTTTCCCAGGAGGGTTATATGAAGCAGAAATAAGACAGGACCCAAAACAGAACCCTGAGGAACACCACACAACAAATCGGCTGCGTCAGACATTATTTGGTTTGCAGCAAAGCTAAAACCAGATAAATATGAAGAAAACCAATTGAGAACTGACCCTGACAGTCCAACCAGATCAAATTAAATGAAATAATAAAACATCTTTAGGAGCAGATGCAACAAGCAGATATGTTGAGAGAGCAAGTAAGTAAGTAAACGTTATTTATATAGCGCTTTTCACAGCATGAGGAGCAACAAACAAACAAAAACAAGAGTTGTGGTGAACTTATAAAGCAGTGTCTCCAAGCTTTTCAGTCCTATTTATTATGTAGGCCTACGTTTATAATTGTGGTGGGTGTATTTTAATCTTCTATGACAGCTCTCTTCTAAGTCCTCTCTTCTTGCAGCTGCAGCTCTGTTTGAGGGGTTTCATGGCTGGACTCGCTCTGTTTCTGTTCAGTGCTTTTAGGTTAGATTGATTCACTTGGTATTACCTTTCACTTACTGTGTCAGCTGCGCACCAACAGAAACTGAGAGCTCAGACTGACGCTAGGGCCGGGAAATACACTGATATAAACGGAATGGTGAGCTGTGACAATCTGCTATTTTTGTGAAATCGCCGTGTCGTGATTCACTGTTTGTCTCTTTAATGCAGCTGTCTGTTCAAACACACTTTTTCTCCTGTTGTTTAGCCTCTGAACAGATGACTTTATTTGCCTCTTACAGACCAGAGCTGCACAATTAAACCAAATTCACAAAATGTCTTGCTTTGATTTGAATAAAAACTGCTAACACTGTAGTTTGGATTTATACAAACGTGTGAAAAAAACAAAAAGCTCTAACAAAAAGCGATAAAAATGTGTTCAAAAGCGACAAAAGCGCAACAAGAAACAACAAAGTCACGACTAAACGTGACAAAGACGCGTTTAAATATGACATATACAAGTGAACGTGACAAAGACGCGACTAAAAGTGACAAAATTGTGTTTAAAATGTGAATTTGAACAGAACCTATAATTAAAACATAAACTGCAAATCTAATCACAATCGCATTGGTCAGAAAAAGCACAATTAGATGATTTTCCTAAATTATGCAGCTCTATTATAGACAATTGAAAAAATACAAAATCAAAATCATGATCTGGCAAGAAAATCGTGATAATAATAATAAAAAATCCCTAACTGACGCTTCTAAACTTGTGTTAAGATTTAATATAAAGTCAATGAACTTAGTTAAAGAGGCTGCATTTTCACAAACTGTCACTGTAACAAACTGATAAAAAAAGAGTAAATATAAAGTAAATATAATATTGTAACGTTAACATTATCCAAATCCACTTTATTTGTACAGCACATTTTATAAACAGAACTGTTTCCAAAGTGCTGCACAGATAAAAACATAAAACGGCAAAACAAAATATATAATAACAACTCAATTTGATCTTACTGCTTGTAAAACCAGTACAATCCAATAAACTCATAAAACATTACATCTTGAAAACAACACTGCATTACTTGACTGCGTTACTAAAAAGTAATCTTCGCTTTTTTATGTCCAACTCTAATTCATTGATCTCACTTTGCAGGAAATTCAAGTGCATTAAACATCTATTTTTGTGTCTATTCCGCTGAATCTTCTGTGCGTAAGAAGCAGCCGTGTTCCAAGAGGGCGTTAACAAACCCAAAGCGCCGCTCGGGGATCAGGTGTGAGCCGTGATGGGCCAAGCGGAGGACAAATGAACCTCGGTTTGGCCCGATATTGCCGTTTTATGGGTCACACGCGAGCAGATTCTCACAGGCACATGCTTCAGAGCGCCGTCTGTCAGAGCTGTCAATAATCCACCGAGCCACAGGAAGCGCCGGGACACTCTGAGCGCGTGCACCTGAGAAACGAGGGACTAGTGCATTACTGTGAGGTCAGGATACGGTCAACAATCTGAGCAAATACTAAATATCACTGTCAAATCAACAGGTTTTTCATATTTTTTAAATAATTTTAGGATTAATGTGATCGTTGACACCAAGAAAAAAAAGAAAAAGAAAGAAAAATTGCAAACATGCTTTCCATCGTACAACCAAAACCAAAAGTAGTAATTGCGTCATTACTGGACACAGTTTGATTTGGACCGATTAAAATGGAAAAGTCCAGAAAGTGCAGACTTTTTTCAGTGAATAAAGACAAGTCAGTTCTGATCCAAGCCAAACAATCGGACCGAGATGCACCTGGTTTGAAGCACTCCACAAGGATATATTCCGTCTTGAGCGCGTATGTCTGTGCCGGTCCCGGTTAGTCCTCGGTGCTGGCTCTTGAGCGCTGGGTCGAGGTCCAAATCCAGACCCAGCCGGACACAAACCATGTGTTCTGGTCCACCTGCAGCTCCTCCTCGACCACACATTTCTCAAAACCAGATACAGAAGGCTGCATTTTGCCTCGCCCCCCGTCAGTTCTGTCCAGTGTGTGCGCTGATCATGCACCTGCATTTGGTTACCTTTTAGAATCCACTTGTGAAAAGAACAGTGTGATACGATCTGAACCAAGTGAGGAAAAAATAAACCTGTCCTCTTCTGATCCAACTCAAACAAGCGATTTTCCCACTTTTCTGGTCTGAACACTCCCCAGATGAACTGTACCAAAATCATAGTCCTAGTTAAATGTAAAACAGTATACCCTCTTAATTCGGAACTTACTAGACAACATCTTCTCCTCAAAGTGCAGCCTGGACGTAACCATCTGTGTGTGACATTTTACAGTAAACGTGCAGGAAAATGCTCACATCTTCTGAAAATGAATTGATCGATGGGTTGAAATGGGTTAAAAATTACTTGAATTTAAGAATGTTTATCTTTATTTAACGTGCACAATAAAAATAAAATCAAAATAATCAGTACCCAAGCACTAATGGAAACTAAAACTGCACTCATTTGAACAAGTCCTGGTACTGAAAACATTTACATTTCCTGAGTAATTATAGAATCCTCTTGAACTGTCTCAGAACTAGTTTAAGACCACATTAAGATATTCAAGAAACAACTAATACTTTGTGGTCGAGAAAGTTTCAAAGATAGTCATACTGGTTTTTAAATCGAGAAGTTTCTACATCTATCTTGGACAATTCCTTGATGAGCTATTTGTGTTGAAAATGTTTGTCTTTTGTGTAAAATAAGGAGCCCCTTTATTGTCTTTGAGGTGTTGAAAATGGCTGATGTTTGTGTGTGCCTCAGGTTTACAGGTGGTGTTGAACTCCATCATCAAAGCCATGGTGCCGCTGCTGCACATCGCTCTGCTCGTCCTCTTCGTCATCATCATCTACGCCATCATCGGCCTCGAGCTCTTCATGGGCAAGATGCACAAGACCTGCGTTTACAGCCACACAGGTACGAACGAGACGCAAATGTAACGAGAGTAATGTTTATAGCCACACGGGTTAGAATGAGACGCAAATGTAACGAGAGTAATGTTTACAGCCACACAGGTACGAACGAGACGCAAAAGTGAGAAGAGAGTAACGTTTACAGTCACACAGGTACGAATGAGATGCAAAAGTGAGAAGAGAGTAACGTTTACAGCCACATAGGTACGAACGAGACGCAAAAGTGAGAAGAGAGTAACATTTACAGTCACACAGGTACGAATGAGATGCAAAAGTGAGAAGAGAGTAACGTTTACAGTCACACAGGTACGAATGAGATGCAAAAGTGAGAAGAGAGTAACGTTTACAGCCACAGAGGTACGAAAGAGACTCAAAAGTGAGAAGAGAGTAACATTTACAGTCACACAGGTACGAATGAGATGCAAAAGTGAGAAGAGAGTAACGTTTACAGTCACACAGGTACGAATGAGATGCAAAAGTGAGAAGAGAGTAACGTTTACAGTCACACAGGTACGAATGAGATGCAAAAGTGAGAAGAGAGTAATGTTTACAGCCACACAGGTACGAATGAGATGCAAAAGTGAGAAGAGAGTAACGTTTACAGCCACACAGGTACGAATGAGATGCAAAAGTGAGAAGAGAGTAACGTTTACAGTCACACAGGTACGAATGAGATGCAAAAGTGAGAAGAGAGTAACGTTTACAGCCACATAGGTACGAATGAGATGCAAAAGTGAGAAGAGAGTAACGTTTACAGCCACATAGGTACGAACGAGACGCAAAAGTGAGAAGAGAGTAACATTTACAGTCACTAGGGCTGCACAATGAATCGAAATGAAACCAAAATTGGAATTTGAATGGTCTCAATTAAAAAAAAAAATCCTCCACAAATAACAAACTATTCACTTTTATTCTGCATAAAAATTTACTGTTCTGAAAGAAGCGACAAAAACACAGCAATAAGTGACAAAAAATTGGCTTAAAGTGACAAAAACATGGCTAAAAGCGACAGAAAAGTGGCTGAAACTGACAAAAATGCTATTAAAAGCGTCAAAAACGTTGTGAAACACGTGATTCTTTTATTTGGAGGTGAGTTCATGTTTCAGCCTGTTTGTCAAATGGCTGCAATTAGCAAATTACAAATACTGCAATTTTTGAAATGCAATGACAAAAATGCACCTATAATCAAGAAGAAACAAAAATGAGGCTCAAAGTGACAAACAAATGTCTGAAAGGGACTAAAATGTGGCTTAAAGTGACAAAAAAAAGTGACTGAAAGGGACAAAAACATGGCTAAAACTCTCAAAAATGTGTCTAAAAGTGACTCAACCCTATCTCAAAGTTACATAAATGCATCTAAAACTGATAAAAATGTGACTAAAAGCAACAAAAACGTTCCGAAACACGTGATTAAATTATTTTGTAGCTGTTTAGTGTGGTATGTATTAACTACCACCTTTTAATCTTTTATGAGGTCTACTTGAATGTGTCTTTCTCTTTTATGTCTGCATGAATGTGAGCAACGGACAGCAATGCAATTTCCTTCGGGATTAATAAAGTATTTATCTAATCTAATCTGATTCTTTTATTTGGCCGTGACTCATTTTCAATGTTTTTGTCAATTCTCCTGGTTGTGAACTTGGAACACAATCCCATTTTTAAAACATAAATAGCAAATCTAATCGCAATCACAATATATTTCCTCAAACCGTGCGGCTCTTACAGCCACACAGCTACGAACAAGACACAAATGTGAGAAAAGAGTCACACAGGTGGACTCTATGGACAAATGGGAAACCGCAGGAAGAAAATACTTATTCACCGTATTCTGGTATTTATCACGTGCGCCGCCATCAATTGTGTCTCTCCTTCTGCTTGTATTATTTTGCAAATGGCTGCTGATCTCAACAGAAAATAAGTTCTGCACGGACACAAAGCCGCTTTCGAGGCGCCCAGAGAAATGGTGCAGTGTTGACTTCTGTTCTGAAAGAAGCAACACTATATACAACTATAAGCAACAAAAAATTGGCAAAAAGTAACAAAAACTTGGCAAAAAGCAATAAAAATGTGGCTTATAGTGTCAAAAAGGTTGTTTAAAGGGACAAAAACTTACTTAAAAGTGACAAAAAAGTGGCTGAAAGGGACAAAAATGTGACTATAACTGACAAAAAAGAGGCTGAAATGCAAATAAGTGAAAAAAAGACAGCTGAAATGGACATAAATGTGATTGAAAGCGACAAAAAAGTGGCTGTAATTGACAAAAATGTGGCTAAAGCAACAAAAAAACTTCTGAAATGGACAAAAGTGTGGCTGAAGGCGACAAAAAATGTCTGGAAGGAACAGAAACGAGATATTTTCTCAGAGAAATGGTGCTGTGTTGATTGTTGTTTTTTTGTTATTTCCTCGGTGCTTGTGATTTCCCATTTTGATGTGCAATAATTTCCTTCACAAATCACAAAATAATCACTTTTATTCCGCATAAAAACAGTAGTTTAGTAATTTCTTATAACGTGTTCTGAAAGAAGTGACAAAAACACAACTATAAGCAACTAAAGATGTGGCTAAAAGTGTCCAAAAAGTTGTTGAAAGGGATAAAAATGTGGCGAAAAGGGACAAAAAAGTGACTGAAAGTGACAAAAATGGGTCTGAAAGTGACAAAAAAGTGACTAAAAGCAACAAAAAAGTGGCAGAAATAAACAAAAATGCTGAAAGAGACAAAAATGCAGTGAATAATACAAAATACAAAAAAAAAGACAAAACTGTGGCTAAAATTGACAAAAACGTGGCTAAAAGTGACAAAAAAGTGTGTGAAAGGAATAAAAATGTGGCTAATTTGTGTCAATAAAGTTGTTGAAAGTAACAATGTGGCTAAAAGTGACAAAAAAGGTGCTGAAAGGGACAAAAATGTGGCTAAAGCGACAAAAAAGAGGCTGAAAGGGACAAAAATGTGGCTAAAAGCAACAAAAAAGTGTCTGAAAGGGACAAAAACGTTCTTTCGTCAATAGATATTAGAACAAATGGTAATGCAGTACACTGAATTTAGAAGCATATCTGTGTACGTTTTTTCCTTTCTCTTGAGTCTTTTTGCGCTTTACCTTTCAAACAATCTGTGTCAGCCGTCCACTGACAACCGGCGCTGAAACGGAGCTTGCTCTTTAAACCGTTTAATGATCACCTTCATTAACTATTTAGGACATCATTTAGATTTTGTGCAGCGAACGATCGGGGCTATAATTGAAACAGCCATAAATGATTGAAGCAGGTCCCACTCGGGCCCCGGAGGTATAAATGGACCTGAGTGTTGTTATGGCGATGCTATGGGTCCCACGTAGGGCATTAACCGCGGACCGTACGAGCGCGAGGCTGTAGCGCACGCCGCCCCAGAGAGCTTGTTTTGTGTAATTAGCGCACCGCGTTTACACATGGATTTTTCTCTCGTCTTCTGTGTATGTTTTAACCAGTTTAACCTGTATTTAACCTCCGTGAATACTTGATCTTCTTATATTTAATTTAAAGTAATGTGTTAGTGCAATTAGCAGAAAGCACAAGTGTGTTTGGTAGCACTTTATAATAAACGCACCTTATTTTGCCTTAACAAGACTTAATTAATAATGAAGATATGGTTTATTAAGTATAATTCAGACTAGTTTAGGGTTAAGGTGAGACGCTGCAGGTGAATAGGAAAAAATCTTAAATTTAATGATATCAATTGTAAACTTCTCCTGTGGTTTACTCACATAAATGTAAGAAAAAAAAATATTAAAAATGTTTCATCATGTCATGTTTTCATGTAGAAATAAGGCATTTTATGTGGAAAAATGGCCAAAAAATACACATATTTGGGACATTTAAATCTGAAAAATGGACAGAACCAGGTTTAAATTTCTTGGTTCATTTTGTAACATATTAGTTACAAAAAAATGTACAGAGGGGATTTTGGATTTCTTGTTTAGTTTTTGAGTAAACTAGATTGGACTGAATTTTTTTTAACCTTATAACTTAGATAAATCAGTTTTACAATTAGTTCTGATTAGAAAATCCTCTCCCTCCAAGCGTCAAAAGCACACTTCTGAATTAATTTGTTGTGTGATATTTTTTTGATGTGTGATATGGCAACAAAAATCTTCTTTTCTGTTGTTAAAGGACACATATTCTGCTACAGTGACTTTTTTTTTTTAGCTTTTAACCCTGTTCTAACAATGTTCCATCATCAAAAACACACCTGAAGTAGCATTCAGTTGCATTCACGCTGTTTTGAGGAATGCTTATTAAAAATGCATCTCTCTCAAACACACTTCCTGCCGAACTTCCTTTTTCTGGGACATATTTTCAGCTCATCTATGACACTTATCCGTGAATCTTTTGCTGTTTTAAGTCCTGAAATCATCGGCAGACTCGTTTTGAGCATTTCTTCCTTCTAAACACAATAACAGCTGCTACTAGCTTGATAATTACGAGCAGCACATTCGCTTCAAGAGATAACATAGCTAAGCGCTTGGCGCCATCTTGGCTGGATGCACTAAGTAGGTGTCTTTCCAGACTGCAGACAAAAAATGTAAGAATTTCATTATAAACCTTTGTTTGTTTGTTTGTTTAAAAACATGAGATGGTAAATTAAAGGTACTCAAGAGCATGTTTAAAGGTTAAAAACAATATGAAAAATGCATAATATTTTGCAGGAGCGTCACTCTGGAGCTGTAGTTAGTCATTAGTAATTATCATTATTCAAATCATGTTCCGTGTTTCTTCCAGGCCTGAACGCGGAGGAGAAGCCGGCCCCGTGCGCCCCAGACGGAGGTTACGGTCGCCACTGCACGAGGAATGGGACGGAGTGCAGGATGGGGTGGGAGGGGCCAAACGACGGCATCACAAACTTCGACAACTTCGCCTTCGCCATGTTGACCGTGTTCCAGTGTATCACCATGGAGGGTTGGACGGACGTGCTGTACTGGGTGAGCCGTGAGCCAGAAGAGTGTGTGAGTGTGTGTGTGCGTGTGTGTGTGTGTGTGTGTGTGTGTGTGTGTGTGTGTGTGTGTGTGTGTGTGTGTGTGTGTGAGAGACCAAAACATTTCTGAAAAAGTTAAAGGGCCTGTACCAGATTTTTACTGTTGTAAAATGGGAAAAACAGAACTAGTCCATGTTCCCGATTTTTCCTTGCCTGTCCTTTCTAATCTCCATGTTTTATTCAATACTGTCATTAGTCAGTAGATTCCGCCACACAATTTGACTTCAGGGGGGCAGGACAAACATGCGTCAATCAGACGAACCGTGGACGTGACGACAGCACCACGACAGGACGGTTTATGCGTGAGAGAGGTCTGTGGTGTTAGTCCAAAATGGCTGTAGCTGTAAAGCTTCCTCTGGCTGTGGTTTTAGCGACACGTCCTGGTCTTTTAAAAGAGAGAAGCCTGAACATTTTCTCTGTGGTGGACGCCATCTTGATTGTTATCGCTTGTAATGGCGGCACACGGATGTGACGTTCTCCTCTCACGGCTCTGATTGGCTTAATTGCCGCAAAATAGAGCAAGTAGAGGGTTTAGCTATCATGTCCATACTCACTTTCTTTATAAATTGAAAGATAGTGGGAATGGCTGGTCAGGCTAGATTTTTTGAATGTAATAAAGTAAAAAAAAAAGTAAATAAAAAGTAAAATTTGTGTCATCCTGTGAGAGTGGCAGAAAGTACTCCATTAGCATGCTAATGTTTGTTAGCTTCACCCGTGACGATCCATGATACTCAGGGCTCAGAGACTGAAGAGATGAAAGTGCTTATAAACTTCTCGCGGTGAATCTTCATGATGCTGGGGCTGCATTGGGAAAGTGCATTTACTGATGTAAATCTTTAACATGATCTTGTTCTGTTTTCCACGTTTCAAAACAGTGAAAATCAGGTACAGCCGCTTTAATTCAGTGATAAAAGGGCACCCATTTACGACGACTATTTGTTGTCGCAGTCATTTGTTTTTCATTCATTCATTCATTTTCTACCGCTTATTCCCATTAGGGGTCGCGGGTGACTGGAGCCTATCCCAGCGACTTTGGGCCTTAGGCGGGGTACACCCTGGACAGTGGTCAACTCATCGCAGGGCTAACATTTTGATTTTGATTTTTCTTACAATACAGAGTAGAAAACATTTTAAAGATTTTATTCTATTTCTTTAATTGGATACAATATATATTAGACAAAATATATATTTTTAGCCCCTGTAGCAAATGGTTTGACAGATGGAGGAGTTATGGAGATGGAGTTTATTCATTTATGCTAATGATTTGAGAAAAAACTAGTGTATATTATTTATTTATGAGCCTCATAATCTTTGAATGATGATTGTGACGATGATTTATTTCGAAGTAGTAACGTTTAGTCAAAGAGTTCAAACGTTAAAGACATTAAAGATAAACGTACAAATCCTCCAAACAACAGATAACGTCAGGTGTGTACGTCGAGCAGCAGCTTTGACCAGAATTCCTGAGTTGTTTTTCCGACATGTGCAAGCGTTTAAGTGCATTTCTCAACTCAACAAACAAAATATTTTCCCGCGGACCACATAAGCGCAGCATTGCACCTCATTATGTGTCCCAAAAGTTGTAGCCTAAATTTGAAATGTGATGTTCCTTCACGCAGAGCTAGTTATCACTTATAATTGGAGTAAATCTGACTGCAGAGGCCAAAACTACAGAGTGTCAGCCTCAGAAAGAGCCCAGCCATCTGTCTGTGCTCCAGAGGCCTCAAGAACAATCTCACTTTTAATTGCGACAAGTTCTAACCATGTTTTTGATACACGCTGATCAGATATTACATCAAAATTCAGTTCATAATTCAAATTTTGCAAAGAATCAAACCCGGTGCCTGTGATATTTAGTTTCAGAAGGTCTTGGATGTGTGTGAGCTTGTGTGCAAGTGCGTTTTTGTTCGTTCCCCGACATGAACGGAGAGCTTACTGGCTCCACACCCTCTAAACCGCTCTCCTCGACTCTTCTGTACACACTGCCTCATCTATAATTCACACTATTTACTTCCACCAGAGCTCAGTGCTGTCTGCTTTTCACGAAACAAAAGGGAATTTGAGCTATTTATTCAGAATTGTGAGTGCGTTTCTGTTCTGTAGAAAAGCCCACGTTTGGTCGGGGTTTTATTATGCGCTTTGGGTTTGTGGAAAGGTGACGTGGACGTTCAAAGACGCAAAACTGTAGAGTAAAAATCGAATTTTCCATCAAAATCAAAAGTTCCTTCAAAAACGAATGAATGATGAAGCCAATCCCCATTTTAGTGTATAACATATTTATTTCATGATATTTATGTTGTTTACCTGCTTTTCTCACTAGAAACGTGAAAGTGTAAGTATTCACCTTATTCCTGAAGTTGTCGTGGGCGCCGCCATCTTGTTTCCGTTGTAGTTTACACGGGGCAGACGAGCTCAACAGAAAATAAGTTCTACACTGACTAAAAATACGTTTTCAGGCTCCAGGAAATCGTTGCGTTGTGACTTGTTTTTGCTCGTGAACATTAAACATTTTACACAAATCACTTTATATAATGTTTTAGCGAGAGACTTTTCCCTCGTCCGCTATTAGCTTTAGCGGAGTTCTTGTCAAACGGAAGTGCGTTTACGACAACAGTGTGTATCTGTGGTAAAAAGAGGCAAAAGTGGGCGGGGCTGAATAAAGTGAACAGTGGTTGTGATTCCCCATTTTGAGTCGGTACCAAATTTGCATCAAAATTCAGTCTGCGAACGCTAAAAAACATTGATCACTTAAACAGCAAACATGGACAGACTCTGTAGTACAGGCAGCTATCAATGCCATTTATTCTTTAAACATGTTTTTTTTTAAGTTAAATATGAGATCCAAATTAGTGACAACACAAGGTGACAGTGACAGCATCAGCTCCGAATGCTGCGTCTAATGAGAACGTCCACGTCTGAATGAAGAACAGTCCTTTAAATCAGGAAGGGATCATTATCTAAAACTTTAAATATTTGCATAATTTACATAAAAGTAAAATACAGTTGTTGTCCAAATTAACAGAATGTAAATAATGTAATTTAACCCAAAAAAATGTCCTCCAGGCTCAAGATAAAACGTTTATTTAAAAATTCTGAGGTGACGCTATACATTTATTTTCGCTTATTTTTTCTTGGCTGTATCTTGTTCACAAACTGAACTCTCTTTTAACACCGGTTTGTTTCTTCACTGCACTCTGTCCTCTGTCTTTCTCCCCCACCCGTCTCTCCCCCTCTTCCTACTCTCTGTCCTCTCTTTCTCTCTCCTCCCCCTCTGTCTCCCCCTTCTTTTCTCTACTCTCTTCTCTTGCTTATTCCCTCTTTTATCCCCCTCTTCTCTCTTATTCTTTCTTCACTCTCTTTCCCTCTCTCTTTTTCTTTTCCCTCGGTCTCCTATCTCCCCTCGCTCCCTTTCTCTCTCCTGCTCCTCTCTCCCCTCTCTCTCCCTCTCCCATCCTATCCCTCTCTCTCCTCTCTCAACTCACTCCCCCCTCCCTCTCTCTCTTTTCTCACCCTTCTCTTCCCTCTCCCCGCTCTCTCTCTCTTCCTTCCCTCTCTCGCCTCTCTTCCGCTCTCTCTTCCCTCTCCCTGCTCCCTTCTCTCTCTCCTCTCTTCCTTCCCTCTCTCTCTCCTCTCCTCCCTCTCTCTCTGCTCTTCCTCCCTCCCCCCTCTCTTCCCTCCCTCTCTCCTCTCTTCCCTCTCTCCCCCACACTCTCTGCTCCCCTCTCCTCTATCTTTCTTCTCTCTCTCTTCCTCCCACTCTCCACTCTTGCTCCTCTCTTTCCTCTGTCTTCCCTTTTCTCTCCTCTTCTCCCCCTTCTCTTTCTTGCTCTCTCCCCTCTCTCCTCTCCCCCCTCATTCCCTGCTCCCCTCCCCTCTCACGCTCTTTCTCCTTTCTCCCTCTCTTTCCTCTCTCCCTCTCTTGCCTCTTTTCCCTCCCCCTTCTCTCCTCTCTCCCCTCTCTCTCCCCTCTCTCCCCCCTCTCTCCCTCTCTTCCCTCTCTCTCCCCCCTCTTCCCTCTCTCTCCTCTCTCCCCTCCTCTCCCCCTCTTTCCTCTCTCCCTCTCTCTTCTCTCCTCTCTCCCTCTCTTTCCTCTGTCCTCCCCCCTCTCTCTCTCCTCTCCCCCCTCTCTCCCCTCTCCCCCCCTCTTCCCTCTCTCAGATGCAGGATGCTATGGGCTATGAGCTGCCGTGGGTATACTTTGTCTCTCTCGTCATCTTCGGCTCCTTTTTCGTTCTCAATCTGGTTCTGGGTGTGTTGAGCGGGTAAGATCTCGCTGTTGTCATGTGACCGATGTCTTTAAATGCAAAAAAACAACACAGCAAGACTCCTTTGACCGAGAACGCCCAGCCAATTAGCTTTTCTTTTAAATCGCATAGCCATTTTGGAGGACACAACACAAATATATAAAAATCATAAAGAGTGCATACATTTTGTTACGTATGAGTCGGTGGAGTCTTGCTGTTTGTTCTTAACCCAATTCCGGTGCATTTCCTCCACAGTGTACGCCTGGTTTAACATAAAGGGTCATTCATAATTAATTTCAAACAAATGGCTGTGTTTTGTGACAGATTTACTCATCTTCTCTCATCCAAAACATACCTGGAGTTGTATTTAGCCCTGAGCGTCAGAAAACACAAGTCAAGTTAAAATTTCCCAGACTTTTGACGTCAAAAGTTGCAGCTGTCGTTAAATAAATGTTGTACAAAGGTCCAAACCTGAATTGTTTTGGTCACTGGATAATGTTTTTCATCTTTGGCCACGATAACTAATCATGAATGATCCAGAGTCCAGCCGGGCATCTCCGAAGACAGTGGAGGGTAAAATACAGCCCAGTGATCCTCAAACTGTCCAGTCCAGTACAGTCAGGGCCTTAAGTCGGTGTCACTGCTCGAGTTTGTCCGTCTGAAATGAGTTTCACGTGAGACAGAGACAAATATTAAACTTAGAACCATCGCCAACGACACAGTCAAGCAGCGTCTATTATTTGGAACATTTGTTGTAGAATGAGTCCTCCTCTCAAACATGTGACCGACATGTGAGCACAAACATGTGACCAGGAGTAAATACAAACACGTGACTGACAGTAAACACTAACATGTGACCGACTGTGAGCACAAACGTGACCAGGAGTAAATACAAACATGTGACCGACTGTAAACACAAACATGTGACCAGGAGTAAATACAAACATGTGACTGACAGTAAACACAAACATGTGACCGACATGTTACAGAGACTTAACACCAACATGTGACTGACTGTAAACACAAACACGTGACCAGGAGTAAATACAAACATGTGACTGACAGTAAACACAAACACGTGACCGACATGTTACAGAGACTTAACACTAACATGTGACTGACTGTGAGCACAAACATGTGACCAGGAGTAAATACAAACATGTGACTGACAGTACACAAACATGTGACCGACATGTTACAGAGACTTAACACTAACATGTGACCGACTGTGAGCACAAACATGTGACCAGGAGTAAACACAAACATGTGACCGACATGTTACAGAGACTTAACACCAACATGTGACCGACTGTGAGGACAAACATGTGACCAGGAGTAAATACAAACACATGACCGACATGTGACCGACTGTGAGCACAACCATGTGACCAGGAGTAAATACAAACATGTGACTGACAATAAACGCAAACATGTGACCGGAAGTAAACACAAACATGTGACCGACAGTAAACGCAAAAATGTGACCAAGAGTAAACACAAACATGTGACTGACAATAAACGCAAACGTGTGACCATATGTGACCATCTGGGTGACCAAATGAGAGTTAACACAAATCATGACCGACTGTACACACAAACATTTGACCATCAGTAAGCACAAACATGTAACCGTAGTAAACACAAACATGTGGCCAACATGTGACCGGGAGTGAGAAGAAACACATGACCGACTGTAAACACAAACTTTTAATCTGCAGTGAACACGTGCTCCTCGAGGTGGCAGCAGAACAGCTCCTCCTTGACTCAGGGAGCACTTTTTCATTTACACTTTTTCATGTCACGGTTTCATTCACAAACTCAAAAACACTGCTAGCATGAAGCGCTCGAGCTAACGAGTACAACTGTAGTGACTGTCCACACGGTGCCTGAAAGAAGTTTGAGAATCACTGGTTGAACCCTTTACCTCATTAACACTGGTGCCTCCACTTTCCCCTTACACCCCCCTTGTTTTGTGCTCACCCAATCCCTCCCTCCCTTGTTCCTTCGTCCTTTCCTCAATCTTTTTTCTCCCTCTTTTACTCCCTCCTTCCATCTACAATGTCAACCTCTCTCCATCTCCCTCTTTCTCCCTCTCTTTCCTCATACCTCCCTCCCTCCCTTTCCCTCCCCTCGCCCTCCCTCTAAATCCCAGGTGAACGATGCCGTGGGCTCTAAGGGGCCTTGGCTGTATTTTGTCACCCTAATCATCATCGGATCGTTCTTTGTGCTAAACTTGGTTCTGGGGGTGTTGAGCGGGTAAGAACAGGGTCCAAACGTAACTCCAAACTGTCCTTTTTATTCAAAGGTTTTTCTCTTGACCTTTTGCTACAGAAACAGGAACAGGACTTCTCTGCTGCAGGCTGTTGACTCTTGACTAACACTATGTTTAACCTTTACCCGTAACGCTTTGTAATAAGTGCACTTTTATTAGCCGTATAAAGCACGGACACAGACTTAAAGTGTGTATGACAGGTTCTTATGGTTTCCCAGTTTGGACAACTAGTTTTTGAAGAAAAAGTAGCTGAAAATGTCTGAGTTCTAAAACGTGATGACATCACACTGGGGAGACGCCATTAAAAACATTTACTCACTTGAAACACATTTTTTCTGACCCTTTAAAACAGAGCTATTCAACTTGAGACCCAGGGGCCAAATCAGGCCCTCCAAAGGACATGATCTGGCCCTCAACCATCTGTCAAAAATATAGAAAACATTTTATTTCTTGGTTTAGTCCTGGTTTAGACCAGGTTAGGTTCTGGTTTAGATCGGGTTTAGTCCAGGTTTAGTCCTGGTTCAGAACTGGTTCAGACCCGGTCTACAGCAGGTTTAGACATGGTTTAGACCTGGTTTAGTCCTGGTTTAGACCTGGTTTAGTCCTGGTTTAGACTTTGTTTAGTCCTGGTTTAGACCTGGTTTAGACTTGGTTTAGACCTAGTTTAGTCCTGGTTTAGAGCTGGTTTAGTCCTGGTTTCTGGCCAAAACCATCCGAAAAATCTGGCCCTCCATAAAACACAGTTGAATAACTGTTTTAAACATTTCAACAACAACGTTTCAAATTCAACCCAAAAGTCAACCCAAAAGTCAAATAATAACTTCTTTGACATTGGAGGAGTTGTGGCACGGTTGCTAGGTAACAGTTTCAGAATTTAATTTAATACATTTTTAATTCTAGTAAAATATCAGTTTCCATCTGCTGCTCACTTGGACCTGCACAGAGCCACAGCGCGCCTTTAACAGAAACGAAACCAGCAATAAAGCAGACACGGCTGTGTTGTGTCTCATGTGATCGAAAGGGCAGCCGGCTTAAAAACCTACCAAACCCCTGTGTAACTGGTTCACAAAGGCAACTCCGACTAAATCACAGGAGCAAAGATATTAAAAAGGCGTCATATGAAATTGAAAATAGTAATTACTCGTATTGTCTTTCCTTTTTAAAGTCTATATGACAAGTTAGACTTCACATTTCACTAAAACGTAGTGAACATGATTAGATTTAAGATTTTACTAAACATTTTGCCTGTTTGTCCCCAGTTTGACAGTTTTCGTAAAGTTTATACTTCCTGGTTGGACATGAGCAGCAAATATGACATAGAGGTAATTCTACAACTGTTACCATAGCAACCATACTGAAAACAAGGGCCAAAATCCATATGAATTACACAATAGTTATGATTTGACAAATAATAATACTTGATAACACCTTTATTTTGTTGAATGACTGTTTAAACTATCAGAAAATATTTCACTGTTAATTGTCTATTTATTATCAACTCTACGTCTCTTTTTGATGACATCACAGAGGGATTCCGTTTTAGAACTTCCTGTCATTTTAAACTTTTATTTTTCAAATTTTCTTAACAAATTGCAACCATAGATCGTCGAACAATGGACTGCAGCCAAATGAAGCCCATCGTGGCTAGCAGTTGTAGCGGCTAAAGTGGAGCCAGACTCCATATTTGGAAATCCGAATGCGTATCATGGCAACCACACGGACCAATCAGGAGCGAGGTTGTTAACTGTTTCCGCCCCTCGGCGAGAGGAGACGGCGGCAACGTGCAGCGCTAGCTGTCAATCAAACCTGTTGCTAACACGAGCGAAAACGTCCCCTGGAAAAGGAAGCACCTGATTGGTCAGTTATTATTGCTAATAACTTGATTTATGAACAACCTAATGAGAAAAAAACACCAGGATCATGTAGAGTGTGTCAAAACGGATATTTTAGTTCCAGATGTGAGTTTGACCGAAACAGTTACAGAGTAAAGGGCACCAGTGTCACAATAGAAAGTGAATGGCAGCTCAGCTTTATGGAGCCAGGACCGCCTCCATAGCTGCTTCCTATTTGGAACGCGGTGGCTAGCATGCTAATGCGGTCCACTGATATGTACGGTCTATGATTGCAATTTCACGGACGTAAAACTATAATAAATATTTACCACAGGTTTAAACTTAACAAACTTTAAGTACATTTGCTGCATCCATTTGAATGACTGGCGCTATAATCTGATCCCGTGCGGCTCGGGTGACGTGTCGGCAGCATTTCGGGAGAACAACTGAGGCGTGTGTGGTTCAAACAGCTCGAAGGGGTTTGCCTGTCGAAACTCTTTGTCTGAGCGTGGACTAATGACGCTGTCACAAACGACACGGCGCCCTTTTCACCAGCAGCAGGCCCGTCCGGCAAGTGTGTGCGGCGCGTCGGCGTAATAACAAATAGATAAACAAAGCGAAAGAAAAGGCAGAACGTCAGGTGTGGCTGGGACTGTCTGGAATGGACAGTTGACGAATAGACGCAAGTTGTGAACGCATCAGTCAGGGATGATGTAGGTCTGGGTGATGACAATGGAATGATGAGCTGGTTCCTGTGATAATCTGCTATTTTTGAGAAGTCGTCGTATCGTGATTCACTGTTTATCTCTTTAATGCAGCTGTCTGTTCAAACACACTTTTTCTCCTGTTGTTTAGCCTCTGAAGCCTCTGAGCAGATGATTTTATTTACCTCTTAAAGGCCAGGGCTGCACAATTAAACCAAATCAACACAAAATCGCAATTTGAATGAAAGCAATTAGCAAATCGCAAAGGCTGCAATTTTTGAAGTGCAAAAATTTCTTCCACAAAATCCTCTCTCTACGGCCATCAAAAACACTCCAATCTGTATTTCCTTGATGTGTGATTCGTCGATGTAAACCCTCATTCGTCCAGGTGTGGTCCATCGTAGAAAGGGTTTCAGGGGTTGTCATCCGGACGCCGTTTGAAGATCGAGACGTTTCGACCAAAAGTCATTGTCAATCTACAAATGTGTGATGTGTGATGTTTTTTCAATGTGTGATGTGGCTTTTAGAATCTTCTGCTCTGTTTTTAAGTCCATAAATCATCATTACAACTGCGTGCCTACTCATTGATGAGGAACACGGCTAGCATAACAAGCAATGTACATTTTAAATTTGTGTAATTGCCTCTGCAGCCAGTAGATGGAACCAAAGTTAAGTTACACTGACGTCAAAGTAAAGACACTCAAGAGCATGTTCAAAAGGCAAAAACAATTCAAATAGTGCATAATATTTGTCCTTGAGAGCTAGGAACAGATTCAAATACACACTGCTTCCTTTTTTGGTTTGAAAATCAGGAAACTGTAAATAAAGCTTCTGCCAGTTACATGATAATGAAAACAGACTGTGTTCACTGGAAAGCAGCCATGTTTCAGACTGACAGCACATCTCTGCAAGAATCAGCAATAACTTAACATGATTTTATTTTTTATAAGATCATACAGGCCAGCCTTCAGTCCCCAAACATTTCCATTTTGATTCATTTTTTGACATTTGGAGACGCTCTGACCCAGTCATCTGATCTTTATCATTTGATCCGTGTCAGTCTCACCCAAGATTTTCACTTCCTCATTTTCCTCCAACTTTAAGGCGAGACGCTGCAGGTGAATAGGAAAAAATCTTAAATTTAAAGATATCAATTTTAAACTTCTCCTGTAGTTTAATCACATGAATGTAAGAAAAAAATATATTACAAGTTTTTCATCATGTCACGTTTTCATATGTTAATTTGGCATTTTATGTGCAAAAACAGCCAAAATTGCACATATTTGGGACATTTCAATCTGAAAAATGGACAGAACCAGTTTGAATGTCTTGGTTCACATATTAGTTGCGAAAAATGTACAGAGTTCTTTTTTGTTTTTGAGTTTTTGACTAGATCTACCAAAAAATAGGCCTAAAAATTCAAATTTCGCCTTATTTTTTTAACTTAAAGCTTTGATAAATCAGGCTTAGAATTAGTTATCAAGAAATCCATCTGTACTTTCCGTCAAAATGTCGTTAAGTACAAGATTCTATAGTTTGACGTGTGTAGGAGCTATATTAAGGCTGATCTTTATGTCCAAAGAGAAGAAAAATACATTTTTAAGAAAACAACCTTTGAAGTCAATGTCCCACAATGTCATCCACGGACGAAGCGGATAAAACAAAGTAATAAAACATTTTTAAGAGGAGATTGGACAAGTTTGGTAATTCCACATGAATACTGTATATGTTGAGAGAGCAAACTGACCAAATAAAACTGTTGCGTCTCGCCTTAAACCAGGCATCTCAAACTCGCGGCCCGGGGGCCAAATGTGGCCCCCAAGATGATTTCTGGTGGTCCGCAAGTTATTTTTAATTAGTTTTATAAATGGCACGGATCACTCCACCAGTTATCATTGGACCTAATAATACATTACTTAATTAATATCAACATGAGCTAATTACTAAAACACATAGTTTGAAAATAGTGACTTATAAGGTATTCTCATTTCTAAATTCTAAAATATATAAAATAGACCATAAAAATTTAAAATTTCTGGTATCTAAAATTTCCTATATAAAGATTTTGTGGGTGGAAAATGTATTTAGGTTTGTCTCTGTTGCAGCCGGTTGACCAGCTCTGATTTTTTTTAAACTCGGCCCCCTCTCAGAAGGAGTTTGAGACCCCTGCCTTAAACGTTCTTTTTGTTGAGACACTTCACTCGTGTGTGGTCATAATTCCAACCCTGAACGTTTAAATTAATATTTTCTAATGCTTTGACAGATTAGGGCGCTCTATCCTGTTGTGCAAAACCAACACGACAGTCATTCTTGGTGCTATTGATTTCGGTCCGAGCCTCTCCGCAGACTGTACTCGCTCGGACGCCTTATCATTTCTCATCATGGATCCATTTGTGACACGTACAGCTACAGCTACAGTGTCCAGACCGATCGGCTGCAGTGGAAATCGATGCAGACAGCACAGGGCCATATATAGAGATTTATTTTTGTACTCATGAAGTCTAAGAATAACCTGGGCACTCAAATCTAAGAATAACATCAAGGGACTTTATACTGGGCCAACTTTACAACAAACGAAGGATGTATTTTAAGAAGACAGACTGCCGCCTATTGGACCTGATTATGTACTGCTGCTAATACTGAAAAGTGTCTTCAATTTTAGATACAAATAGCACTAAATACCTTTGTGGCTGAATTTAAAGGACACACATTCCGCTACAGTGACTTTTTTGAGCTTTAACCCTTTTCTAACAATATTCCATCATCAAAAACATAGTTGCATTCAGTTGCTGTTTTGAGGAATCGTAGAAAAGTAATTTTCAGTTGATAGATTGATAGATCGATAAATTCAATATATGAACTGAAAATGACTTCTGGATGGAAGTCAAAATATCTTGATTTTCAAACCAGCGTCCAGATGACAGCCCCTGAAAACATTTCTACGATAGAACACTCCTGGACGAATGAGGGAGTACATCGACTGTTTTGAGGAATGTTTATTGGAAAACCCTCCCCCCTTCGAGTGTCAAAAACACTTTGTGCTGAACTGCCTTGATCTGGGACGTATTTTCAGATCATCTACGTCACTTATCTGAGAATCTTCTGCCGTTTTTAGTCCTTAAATCATCACAGACATTTCTGCCCTAACCCTGAAAACATTCTCTTAAATAACGTATCTAAATTGTGTAGGTGCTTGGTGCCATCTACTGGCTGAATGCACTCAGCAAGGGTCATTCCAGACTGCTGAGAAAAACTTTAATTATTTCATAATACATTATTTTTGATGGCAAATTTAAGGTACTCAAGAGCATGTTTAAAGGCTAATAGTAATACAAAAAATGTTCCTTTAAAGTTGTGTCATAAACATACTCAAGGAAATTCAAAGCAATAGTCTCTGTTGTCCAAAAAATAACTTCATCCATGATACAATATAATAATATATCAGTTATTGGCCCAAGCTTTTCCCATAACACAGGTATATGAATGCTACCTATTATTTTTTACTGTTTCCTTTGTACTATAATCCACAGTTAAGACTTTGGCCGTTGTAATTTGAAGTGGACAATGTGTGGCTCTTCTGTTTGTGCTTTAAAAATTCTCAGGCGAATATAAAAACTTTTTAATGCAAAAGCAGAGAGAGCTCCAGCGCCTCTTCAGCGTTTTGACAGGAGCGAGCCCGGGCAGGACAGCTGGCGGGGGCACCCTCTGTCTGTCTCCCTCGGGTGCTGCACGGAGGGAGTCCTGGGGCACACTCGTAATACAAGCATACGTTGTGCTTCTCCCAGCATGCACCGCGGCACCTGGGGCCTGACGCAGCAGAAGGTGCACTACAATGAGACTAAAAGCACGGACAAGGCAGTTTCAGCGTCATTCAGAGCTCGTGCCGACGGATTTGCTCTACTTTAATGTTTTACTTATGTTTGAGGGAAGTTTTACTGTTATAGGCACAAAAGGTTGATTGAGTTATCAGTTTATGACAACGTACGTCACAGATAAAGAAAATTCCATTGCGCTTGGTCGTAGATGTATTGTTTCTACGGGAGGCGATAAGTGTTTACTCTTTCTACTTTGCCTTTTTATTCAAAGCAAAAAATGTTCACCAATGTTTGAAAATACCGATTGAGTAATAGTTTTATTATGACGTTTTTGCATGAATATATGTAAAGTTAAAACTTTTTTAGTAATTTAGAATAAAATACATAAAGATGGCAAACATTACTTTCCTCACCTTAACCATTTTTGTTACCTCTTCCTAAACCTAACCATTTTCCTAACCATTAAGTCTATATGACAGGTTAATGACACATTTCACTAAAACATTGTAGACCCCAGGAAGACTAGCAACAATTCTGTGGAAGCTAATGGGGCTGCAAATAAATATAAAAATAAATAAATAAATAAAACGTACTTTAAAATGATTTTATGTTTTTGTCACTGTTAGCCATGTTTTTTCACTTTTAGCCATGTTTTTTTTGTCACTTTTGGCTACGTTAAATCACTTAAGACAAGTTTCTGTCATTCTTAGCCACATTTTTGTCACTGTTAGCCATGTTTATTTTTTTGTTTTTCACTTTTATCCATGTTATGACACTTTTAGCCACCTTTTTGTCACTTTCATCCACGTTTTTTTTCACTTTCAGACACCTTTTTGTCACTGTAAGTTTGTCTCTTTGTCACTTTAAGGTGCGTTTTTGTCCCTGTTTGCCACGTTTTGTTTTTTTTCCACTTACAGACGCGTTTTTAAACAAATCTAAATTACAGGATAAACCGCTTTTATGCAGAATAAAACAGGACATTTTGTTGTCTGTGGAGGAAATTATTGCAGCCTTTGCGACCATTCAAACTGCGATTCATTTTAATTAATTATGCCCTAATTCTTTGGCCAATTTTAGTAGTTTGTGCGTCTTCTTGGATGTTTTTTTTTGCTTGATGCCAGTGATATGATCCTTTTCAAACACACTGACATCTTTTCCACGACCACAGGATTTGTCTTTCCACATCTGTTACAAAAATGAGAAGCCACGCACTGCAGCAGTTGGGTTTAAGTACCGTGTTGCAGCTGAAAGACAATCACCTGCTGCAATTATCCAACAGGAGGAGAGACTTGTTTGCTTTGTTGAATTTGTGTTTTGTTGTTTTTTGGTCCAGTAGCGTATAATAGAATGATTTTAGTTGAACTTATCGTAAAACTCAAAGGTTAAATCTGCTGTTTTCTAAATCTGAACACAAAATAATAATTGTTTAGAAAATAAAAAGTTAATGGACAACACTTGTTCTGTGCAAAAACTCACTGCTAACACACTAACTCTTTCTGCTTCCTGTACAGATTTTCCCTCTTCACTTTTCTGAGTTTTTTGGGTTTTGTCTTTTCAAACAGACAGTTGAGATTTTCAGATTTGTTTTTTTGTTTTGTTTTTTGCAGAGAGTTTTCCAAAGAAAGAGAAAAGGCCAAGGCACGAGGAGACTTCCAGAAACTGAGGGAGAAGCAGCAGCTGGAGGAAGACCTCAAGGTGAGCAAAGGTTATTTTGAAAAGTTTTTTTGTTTTGTTTTTACTGTTAAAACTATAAGACCTTAAGTATATTCTAAAATTCCAGAACACTAGAGCTGCATGATTTGAGAAAAAAATTGTAATTGTGATTTTTCTGACCAGGATGGCAATTGCGATTAGATTTTAAATAGATTTTAAATGATGGGATTCTGTTCAAAGTTCAAATTTTAAACACAATCTGGAGAACTGACAAAAACTGAAACATCAAAAAAAAAAAACAAAAAAAAAAAACATCTGCTCTTCAAACTTCAAAGGTTGTTGTCTTAAAATGCATTTTTCTCACACATAGATCAGCCTTAAAGTAACTCCTACACACCAAACTTTACAATCTTGGACTCAACAAGATTTTGACAAAATGTATAAAAGAATTTGTTGATATCTTTTTCTAAGCCTGATTTCCTTAAAATTTTAAGTCTAAAAAAGGAGTTGAAATTTGATTTTTTTTTTTTCTACCAATTTTCAGTCAGATCTAGTTTACTCTCAATACGAATGAGTAATATGTGTACAAATGAACCAAGAAAACCTGGTTATGTTCATTTCTCAGATTTAAAATATGTGCAAATATGTGCAATTTTGGCTGTTACATTATTTTCTTGCATTAAAGAACACACATTCTGCTACAGTGATTTTTTTTTTTTTTTAGATTGAAATCATTTTCTAACAATGTTCTGTCATCAAAAACATACCTGGAGTAGCATTCAGTTGCATTCACGCTGTTTTGAGGAATGTTTATTAGAAAATCCTCCCCCTCCGAGCGTCAAATACACTTCCTGTTGAACTTCCGGGATTTTCAGACGTATTTTCAGACTTCATACGTCATTTATCAGAGAATCTACCGCTGTTTTTAGTCCTTAAATCATCACTAAACTCGTTCTGAGCATTTCTGCCTCTAAACACGATAACTGCAGCAACAAATCCACACAATGACATCTTTACAGCGCTAAATTTAAGGCACTTAAGAGCATGTTTAAAGGCTAATAACAATATGAAAACTTCAGAATATTTTTCCTTTAATGTGAGTGATCTACAGGAGAAGTTTCAAATTGCTATCTTAAGATTTGTTCCTGTTCACCTGCAACGTCTCGCCTTAAATGTGACGTTTGTGGATGTTCCTGACTGCGTTTTGTGTCGTGTGTTCAGGGCTATTTAGACTGGATCACTCAGGCTGAAGACATTGACCCAGAGAATGAAGACGATGGATTAGACGACGACAAGCCCAGAAACTGTGAGTACACTGTTTATTTTGTGTTATTCAGTATTACACATGTACAGTTTCTAGTCTTTGTTAATGTTTTACCTTTAAAGTTGAATCTTGTATTTATTGCGGCGTCGTGTTTCTCTCAGCTCCAAACTCCAAATGGTTCCCTTTCTATTTTTTTTCTTCTTTTGTTGTCATTTGTACCAGAAAGTGAACCGCCCTTTCATTCTGTCTTTTTCTGATTATTAAAGTGGATGCTTTAGTCTGAAAATAGATTGTTTTTGCTGTGTGTGTTTGCTGTTTTAGAGAGAATGATTTAAAGGTGCACAATGTGTCATTTCTGTTGAGGCGCCACCAGAAATACAATTCAATCAGTCGTTTTTATTGCTCAGAAATTGGCCTGGTGAAGTCATCTGCTTGTCTTCACGGTTAAGTTTAATGCCACACTAGTTGTGTTCACAGAATGCATGTTTTCTATTTTTTTCTTTGACCAATAGTTGGAGCCCTTCGCAGTCAACAGTCTGTTAACCGACTACACCAGCGCAAGTGCTTTTTTGTAGCTGTTTTAGCTCTGTGTTCAGTTCTGATCATGAATAAAACACTGTGTAAACACGGTGTAAAGTTGCTAACGTTAGCCGCTAACCTTAGCTTGAACAGGTAAAATATCGATAGTTTTTCATATGAAGCAAAAAACCAAAATAATAACATAAAATCCAAGTTAAATAAAGTATTTTGGAGCTTCTTTTTCACGCCAAGTCGTCACAGTGGACTGAGGGCACTCGGCGCCCTCTGGTGGAACAATCGTGTTTTGCAAGTATAAATCAAGGCAAATGAAATTTACCAGTTAATCGGGCAAAATTATTCTCAGTCGTGACAGTTAATCGGTTAATCATGAACACTCTTAGTTCACACTTGTCGTTATTTGGTCCTAAATTGAGCCCATTCTAGTCCCAATGTGAACTTGGTTTGTTCCTGTTCTAGTCTTTGTTTAGTCCTGATTCAGTCCAGGTTTAGGTCGGCTTTTGTTCTGGTTTGGTCCAAGTGTGAATGTGCCGATTGTGAAAGTGACTGATCCTGCACCAGAGAAATGACACAGCGCACCTTGAAATGGATTAAAAGCACAATGGGATTACTACGTCACACACAGCGTATTCCTCATATTCGGGTTCTGAGCCGCGGCAATTTCACATCTGATTTTGTTTTGTTTTTGAGACTACGCCACAGTCTGGGCTCAGTTTTGTTCAAATATATCAGCGATCAATACGAACAGGACAGAGAGCCTTTCCATCCATTGATTTCTGTGGGATAAGATTGAAAACAGAAGTGGCTTGATTGGTTCTGAGTTTATGTTCGGCTCACAGCTGTTTTGTCTGTGGTAAAACTTTTAAGTCTTGAAACAAAGGCCTGGATAGAGAAGTGTTGTAGATTGTACTGTTAAGTTATATTAAAGAAGGACTAAGGCAGATGAGCGTCCTTAAAGGTTCATTATGATGTAGTTAGCTGCTGTTTCGTTATTAAAAAACATGAAAACCGGAGCTAGTTCAACATAAACTGTTTGCAGAGCATCCAAATCATTCACTCCGATGAGTTTGTTAGCATTTTCCACTGGGGCTGCAACTAACGATTATTTTGGTTATCGATTAGTCTAGCAATTATTCTTTTGATTAATCGATTAGTTGTTTAGAAAGTGAAAGGCCTGTGAACATGAGAATTTTATAAATTTTTAGTCAAACAAAGCTGAAATTAAGCCTTTTGATGACGTCCTTGTGGAGAATATTTAAAGAAGTATTTAAATCAAAAACACACAATTTACATGTTGCCAGTGTCTTTTTTGCTCGATTCCTGCTCTGTTTAAGTAATGAAAACTCTTCTTTCAGGACATAGAATATTTTGGAGTCATTGTATAGACAAGTTAACGACTATTCAATGATTTAATTTGTCGACAACCATTTCTATAATCGATTAGTTGCGATTAATCGATTAACTTGTTTCAGCCCTACTTTCCACAACTTTCACAGCAGAGTTTACCGTTACAGTAAAGCTAACAACAACTAGCATGCAAACGGCGCACCTCTGTTTTTCAGACAATAAAACAGTACTTTTACTTTGTGTACTTTCCACCACTGTCTGTTGTTGTGATTTTGGGCACTAAATAAGTTGATTCGATTTGATACTGTACGCTGTGTGTGACGTCATCACTTAAAGTCTATACGACAGGTTAAACGACACATTTCACTAAAACAGAGTGAACATGATTATATTTAAGATTTTACTAAACATTTTGCCCATTTGTCCCCAGTTTGACTGTTTTTATACTTCCTGGTTGGACATGGGCAGCAAATATGACATAATTAGATGTAATTCTACAGGTGTTACTTAGCAACCATTTTCAAATTAAGGGCCATAATAAATTTTACAAATTACACAATAGTTATGATTTTACAAAGAATAATACCTGATAACAACTTTATTTTGTTGAATGACACTTTAAAGTATCAAAAAGTTGTGTCAGTTGTCTGGAAATTGTATTTGTATTTTTTGTGATGACATCACAGAGGGATTCCGTATTAAAAGTTTTTGGTAACACTTTATAATAACTACACTTATTCATGCCTTAATAAAGCATGAACAAAGACTTAATTCAGAATCAACAAATAGTTTATCAAGAATTATTCAGGCTTAGTAACGATTTAACTAATATTCTAACCCTAGTTTCTAATCTTAGCCCTAACCTTAACCTTAATTAAGTCGTTACTAAGCCTGAATCATGTTTGATAAACTATATATTCATTATTTATTAAGTCTTTTTTAATGCTTTATTAAGGTAAAATAAGATGTAGTTATTTTAAAGTGGTACCAACTTTTATTTTTCTAAATTTCTTCACAAACTGCAACTTCACACATGCAAAACTATAGTAAATAATTGCCACAGCTGCCCTCCCACCAAACTAAGTCATAATTACAACATTAGAGAACCTGTCATATAGATTTTAACACTCCCATATTGTCCTTTTCCTGCGATGGATCTCACGTTCTCTGGCTCTCCGTACGTTTGCGCTCGCGGTGAAACAGACGGGACGAGCGAATTAATTGAGTATAAATAGTACAAATAGTGACTGCCTATGCATAGGCAGTCACTATTTGAGTGACTGCCTATGCATAGGCAGTCACTACTTGTATTTTCCGGTTTTTCGGCACGTTTCACAGGCCACAGTTTTTAAATTCTTTTAATATTTTTTGCATTTTTCAATACTTCCTAGTCTTCTAATGTCTGCTATTACTTTTGGTACATGTACCTTTTGTAGTTTTTACATAATTTGCCGAGCAGTTTTCCCCTATCTTTTACAGTGGGAGCCTTTCTGTTGGTCCTCTACAGGAAAGTTTGGTGTTTAAACTGTTTCAGGCAGGTGCACGGTGGCAGAGCGGCTAGAGCTTCTGCCTCCCAATGAGGAGGTCATGGGTTCGAATCCCGGACTATACCAACATCACATGAATTCAATTGCGCAGTCACTCGCAATAGCTTCAGCTATTGCAACAGCATCTAGTTGTTCTTGTATTTTCCTGTTTTTCGGCACGTTTCACAGGCCACAGTTTTTTGATTCTTTTAATTTTTTTTGCATTTTTCAATAGTTTCTAGTCTTCTAATGTCTGCTATTACTTTTGGTACATGTACCTTTTGTAGTTTTTTCATAATTTGCCGAGCAATTTTTCCCTATCTTTTACAGTGGGAGCCTTTCTGTTGGTCCTCTCCTTGAGTACAGGGAACTTTGGTGTTTAAACTGTTTTTGGTGGGTGCACGGTAGCAGAGCGGCTAGAGCTTCTGCCTCCCAATAAGGAGATCGTGGGTTCGAATCCCGGATCAGACCAACATCACACGAATTCAATTGCGCAGTCACTCGCAATAGCTTCAGCTATTGCAACAGCATCTAGTTGACACTGGTGCCGTTTGCTCGCGTTTGCTGTAGACCCTCTCGAGGTTTTGGATAGAGGCTTAACGTGCGCGGCGGCTAACGTGCGCGGCGGCTAACGTGCGCGGCGGCGGCTAACGGCCCCCATGGCTCGTATACGGCCCGCACATCTGCATCCAGGAGCCGTGTGTCGGGTTTAGCGGAGCGAGGTGTGCCGTGCGGGGAGATGTCTTCTGTCAGAAATGATAAATGCAGACAGATCTACGTGGTGTTTACTCCATTACCGCGGCAGAGAAGCAGCGCAGCGGATGTCAGTTGTTTGTAAAGAGACGCACTGGGCTGGGCACACGGCTAAACTGTGCGTTGTTTATTGTATTTTTGTTTTGTGGTTCGGTCGTTCATCGTAATTGTATCATTACTGGACAGTGTTGGTTATGAGCGTGAGTTTGGTTCATATTTTGAGCATTTTATTCAAGAATATATTGACTTTTCAGGAGTGATGTGTTCAGAACAGGTTTGCACACAGCCTGGTACTTGCCTGAAGGTTCTATCACAGTCATTTATATGGTACAGCGAATAAAAACTGTAATTTTGTCGTTTGTTTCACAGTGCAGACACTAGTTTTCTAAATTTTACTTACTTTACTATAGGTTTTAGGGCTGTCACTAACGATTATTTTCATTGTCGACAAGTCAGCGATAATTTTTTTGATTAAGGAATTGAAGGCTTCAAGATCGAGAATATTTATAAATAAAGTGTATTATTGATGAAAATAAGCAATAATCTATTCTTTTCTTTTTGACATTTTGATGTATTAATGTCAAGGTCTTTGTTATAAAAGATCTCTTGACATGTGTTTTAGTCTTTATAGGACAGTTAGGTGCATTAGTCAATGATCAATTTTTATAGGGATGATTATTTTTTTCAGTTGACTCACAATTAGTCAATTAATTGTTGCAGCACTAGTTGGATTTGTGGCACTTGGTGAAACAAAACATACATTTCATTGTCAGACTGTTATTATACTGCTATTTTTTGGCGCATTATTGTCCAAATGAATGGTAGATTAAGAAATGTTTGTTATGAGGTTGTTGGCGTCTAGCCCATACTAATTTAGGTGCTAATCGCTAATGCTAACAGCCTATTCAAAAAACACTTCCGCAGGTGATAATGTTTTCTAACTCTGCTCCGGTGTTAAGCAGGTGTGCTCAAGTGGCTGTCAGTCGTCAAAACAGCCCTGGATTTTAATAGTTTGTGATGTTTGGAGGCTAATGCTAACTTCAATTGAAAAGGCATCGGTGCTAGCTCATGGATTGGTACCAGCTAATGGAAAGCAGCCATTTTGTTTACAAACACCGGAAGGGTCTATTTGGAAAAAGGTCTATAAAAAGCAAGTTATATTCCATCCTTTTTTATATTTACAAGTTGATACTAAACCGTGAATGTTTGTAGAAGACTTATTTTGTTGTTTAGCCAAATAATGACATTATGTGTGAAATCCATACCCAGTAACTAAGAGCTGACTTGTATCAATGTATACACATTTAAAAAACAATAAAAATGTCTTTTTTAGCTTTTAGCTTTAGAATTTATAGATCAATAGACTGAGATTGTTTCTGCTTCTCCGATGAGGGAAGATGATTCCTGGGGCCTGGTGACTGAACGGCATTTATAAGTTAGAAGAATTTTGACGTGTGTTCTAGCTTGAGCTGGCAGCCAGTGAAGTGCGGCAAGCACCGCAGTTAAGTGCTCCGTCTATTTTAATTTTGGATAAGTTGGAGACAGTTGAGTGAGTTATTGGAACGTCCAACCTAAAATGCATCGCAGTCGTTCATTCTCGATGTCAGATGCGTGGATGAGTTTCTCTGCTTCCTGTCTTGAGAGGATGTTTCTGATTCTCGTATCATGTGTAAATGTAAAAAGGCAGTTTAGCAAAGTTGATTTCTGTTTGATTTGGAGGATAAGTCCTGGTCAACAACAACTTCAAGGGTTAATGATGACACCTTTAAGGGAGATCCTGTGGACTCACACTATGTCCCTTTGCTTTTTTTGGACCATAGATTACAATTTCAATTTTGTCTGATCAATAAAAGTTGGTTGGCCATCATCTACAGTCTTATATCCCTCAGACACTCACCAGGTTTGTAAGAATATTGTCTGCATGGGTGTGGAAACTTATGATGTTTCCAGTGACAGCATTTATAGGGAGAAAAGCATTGGCCCAAGTACAGAGCCCTGAGGCACACCACATTTGACTGAGGAACATGATGTGGGTTTTGTGATGCTTTTAAAAAAGTCAAAGCATCTATGTTGATTCTTAATTTCATCTAGGATCTCCATATATGTTTTTTCACTTAAATAAACTTCACTTTATTTAATCAAAATATTGTTTTAAAGGAGAAATATTTTGCGTTTTTTGTTGCTGTTTTTGTTACTGTCCATTAAACATGCTGTGGAGTATCTTTACTTTGACATCTCATGTTTTAAAACCATAATGTTTCTATAAAAAAAACTTTATCACAGCCTTGAGTGACGCCAGAGTAACTTAGCTTTGGCTCCATCTACTGGCTGCAGAGGGAATTGCACACATTCTAAATACACCTTTCTTGTTATGTTAAATCAAATCAAACATTATTTATAAAGCCCTTTTCATACAAAAATTGTAACACAAAGTGCTTTCCAATTTACATATTAAAAACAATTTCCCAAACCCACCCATTCACATATTTAAAAACGATCCCCGGAACCCACCCCCACCCCGGCCCCACCAGTCACCACATTAAAGCTTCCATGCAGAGACACACGCGTACACATGCACATATTCACGCACACACACATGCACACACACCCACACACGTACATACATACATTAAGATAATGGGCATGAGGCTGAATGCAGGTGAACCAGCTGTGAGAGCACCATCAAAGGAGCCGTCTGCACCAGGAGCAGAGAGTCGCCTGCAGCCAAAGGACACAGACTCAAGACCCAGAGCAGAGATTAGGCCCAGACCCAACCTCCAGCAGGAGCCCATGAGCCAGTGCCCAGGGGCCACAGCCGACCTCCGCTCCCAGTACAGAGGGCCCCTCAGAGGAAACACTGGAGAGTCTAAAATTAATAAAGGGATTCAGATAAAGGAGGATAAAGATAGAATATATAGTAGAGTAAAAACTAAGACCTAAGGTTGAAAGTAAAACACATAAAAACTAGCCTCAATTATAAATAAAATAATAAATTATATTAAATACCGATATAATTAATAAATATTAATCAAAGGCTAAGCTAAAAAGGTGGGTCTTGAGCCTGCTCTTAAAAACCTGAACGTTCTCTGCGGCCCTGAGGTTCTCCGGCAGGCCGTTCCACAGACGAGGGCCGTAGTACTGGAAGGACGCCTCTCCGTGAGTGTGTGTCCTGACTTTGGGAATGACTAGGAGCCGGCTGCCGGAGGAGCGCAGGGGCCGCGAGGGTTCATATGGTAAAAGCAGTTCTGAAAGATAAGAAGGCCCAAGACCATTAAGACACTGGTTAAGACATAAACCAGTAAAAGAACCTTAAAATCGATCCTGAAACACACGGGGAGCCAATGCAGTGATTTTAAAACCGGTGTAATGTGGTCCCGCCCCCTGGTCTTAGTCAGGACACGTGCTGCTGAATTTTGTAATAATTGCAAACCTGCAATACTCTTTTTGGGAAGACCAGAGAGCAGGGCATTACAGTAGTCTATACGACTGGAGATAAAAGCATGCATCAGGGTCTCCGTGTTGGCCCGAGAGAGAATGGGGCGAACTCTGGCTATGTTCTTTAAATGATAAAAACCTATTTTTGTGATATTCTTTATGTGAGGAATAAAAGTGAGCTCAGAGGCAAAAATAACGCCCAAGTTTTTTACCTGTGCCGATGGATTAAAAGACTGTGCTTGCAGTTTGGATAAAAGTTTCTCTCTCTGAGCCTCAGGACCGATGAGTAAAACCTCAGTTTTGTCCTGGTTAAGCTGGAGAAAGTTTTCTGCCATCCAGGATTTGATGTCTAAAATGCAATTAAAAAGAGCATCCATTGGCCTGGTATCATCAGGAGACATGGAGATGTAAAGCTGTGTATCATCAGCATAACTGTGGAAGTTGACTCCATGTCTCCTGATGACACCACCAAGAGGGAGCATCTACAGATTAAAAAGTACAGGACCTAAAATCGAACCCTGGGGCACACCACATGTGATTTTATGGACCTTGGAGGAGCAGGTATCTAGACTTACCATGAATGTTCTGTCTGTTAGCCGTGTTCCTCCTTGTCGATGCTGTCACGCAGTTGTAATGATTGTGATTAGATGGCAGAAATGCTCAGAGAAAGTCTGACGATTATTTATGGATTTAAAAACAATGTAAAAGATTCTCGGAGCCACTTCACACATAAAGGAAATTCAGAATTTGTGTTTTTGACAGTCGGAGGGAGAGGATTTTCTACCCAGGATTCATCAAACTAGCGCGAATGAAGCTAAATGCAACTCCAGGTGTGTTTTTAATGATGGAAAAAGCTCAAAAACATCCATTCAGCATCATATTTGTCCTTTAAAAGAGCTGTATCAAATCAAATTGGTTACTTTAACAAAAGTGAATAATAGTTTTATAATTTATATCTTTTGGTCTTAAATAAAAATGCATTGTATCATCCTAAAAACACATCTTTACTCCGCAACAATTCACAGTGAGCATGTGTCCGTTTATGAACCACGTTTGAGCAAAGATTCGCCATGAAATTGCAAACACTAAGACAAGAAAAACAACATTTTCTCAACATATGCATTTCTACAGTTGCCGTAGAACCTCGTTAAAAAGTGTGTTCCATTATGTATGTGTAAATTATCCAAACCTGGCAAACACAAGTACACTCCCGTGCCACGTCAAACAACGAGCGTGAAACCCATGCCCGCCGCGTTTGAGAACAGCAATTGTGCATTATTCATCGTGAAATTAGAGAGACTTCGCTCGGATTTGATTTGAATACCTTATCAGCCCCAACATGAGCACCTGTCCATTACATCACGAGGTTAAACCCATCCGACACCGACGTCTGCGTGAGTCAGATCCTGTGTGTTCGGGAGGAGCGCTGACTCGTTCTACTGCTGCGTCTCCTCCCGCGACGGATGGTCCTCTGAGGGAAGATAAACGAGGGCAGTTTGTCCTCTGCTCGGGATGTTTTACATGGATTTGCGCACACACTCTCACGCAAACAGCATCGTTTTGGGGACGCTGCGCAGACATAAATTGGTTGTCCGCAGCCCGGCCTTAACTACACAGCAAAAATGAATTTCTAGATGAGTTAAAATGTCTTGGTTTCAGGATATTAATCTGAATTTCAGACGTTTTGGCTCGTTAAGATCAGTGGAGACTATTTATGTGATGGAACTAGATTATTTTACTTGTTGCAAAGCGTTTTGACTTGTTTCAACGCATTATTTCCTATTTCAGTCCAAATTATCTTGCAGCTGCACAGAAAAAAATTTTAATCTGTAAACGTCTAAAATGGCTTGAATTTATCATTTTTATTTATTTTATTTAAGTTTTGACTCGATGAGATTTAATTGCTGATGTGATGCGGGATATTTGTTTTCAAAGTATTTCTAACTGATAATGCTAATAATTTTGCTCAAAATAAGAAAATACATTTGTCAGTAGGGTAAGTAAAATTATCTTAACCCAGTGACAGATTCTGATTGAAATAAGAAATAATGTGTTGAAACAAGTCAGAAACGGTTTGAAACAAGTCAAATAATCTAGTTCCAACAAATAAATACTCTCCACTGATCTTAACGAGTCAAAATGTCTGAAATTCAGAAATACAGTCGTTAGGATCTAAGAGGCCTTTAGCTGTCACGGAGCTGCAGTTTGAGAGGAGTCGGAGTGATGACTGGACCGACATGAACTGCAGAGGAAACGTCCTGGTTTCTGATTTGTTACGAAACTATCTAGAAGTGATGAGCGCTCTGAGATATGAGCGAAATACTTAAAGGCAACTTTCTGACAAAAAATAGCATGTTTTCTATTTGTTTGTTTGTTTGTTTTGACTTCACAAAAAATGTAGAAAAACATGCTTTGTTGACCTTTTAAATTCCAGAATGGAGGCAAAATGAAGACAGAACATTTTTCAATGATTATCTCACATTTGATCTAAATTGTACAGGTTTTAAGTGTTTGTTTTGGGAAAAAAGCAACACTTGAATTTCCAGGGTAGAAAGGTCAGTTATTTTTGTTTTTCTATAACAATAACATTACTAAATATAATTTTCTAGCCTTAAAATTGTATTTTAGCTTCAAATTAATCTAATTTATGGAATAGTAACTAATATATCGCAAGATAAAATTAATAATTATTGTGGGCTCAACATTTCTGTGAGTATTTTTCCAGTAAAACCCACAAATCTGGATTGTTCCTTCATCAAAAATGTAAAGAGTTTATCATAATTTCCTAAAACATAATGTAAAACACAATAATAAATGTGTTTAAAGCAGCTCTGATGTCACTCACATGTGTCTGAGGCTTTTACTTTGCCAAAATCATCTACATTTTTCCTATTCTATGATATTCTGAGGTTAAATCTCAATTTCTCAGTGAAATCACATTATGTTGCAATTCACTTTTGCCTCCATTCTGAATTTAGAATGTTTTTTTCCCCACAAACTTTTAAAGGGTCTATTGTGAATGAGCTTCTGTCTCCACAAACCTGACTCGTACTTGGTCAGGGGAGGCTCATTTCCATGGTAATGTTGTATATATAATATTCAACAGTGCAGCATAAAACCTCTCCATCTTCTGTGACGTGCCACAGAGTCACAGTGGACTTTATTAATCCATCATTAGAGATCTTCATTCTCTACGTCTGATCCATCCTCTTCTGTCAGGAGCCGAGAGCACAGCGCTCAGTTTAGCAGAAGGATTTTACCTCATGAATATGCTGTGGGTTGATGGAGGAAACTGAAGCCTCAGGAAGAAACTCCCCAGGCAGAACATGCAAACTCCACACAGAAAGGCCTGGACCCGGGAGTCAAACCCACGACCTTCTTGCTGTGTGGTGAGAGTTCAAACCACTCAGCAGTCGTACTACTTACTGTTGCTTTAAATATTATGCAAAAGACCTCATCTGGGATGTGACTTTATGACGGGAAAAACAATGTTATGACATGATTAAAAGGTCAAAAAATATCTTTTTTAGTTCTACATTAGGGCAGCATGATGTGGGAAATTAAAGCGATGTTGGTGTCAAGTGTTGCGATAACAATATTATTGCAATATTTTTCCTCATTTGCATATATTTTTCTTTTCCAGGTATAAAGAATAACACAACTCTTACTTTAAAATATAGTTACATAGGTACATAAATGATACCTTTTACAAATATCCTACAAAATCAATATCTCGACCTGTCATGTTGCTACATCAACCAAAATCAGCAAAATGACTGTTGTTAATCAAACATTCTGGTTCTATAAATAGTGACGTCGTCTTCACTTAAGCCTCTCATTACGATCATTACTATAAATACAGAAAGTCGATAAAGAGAACGGCCCCCACTTGTCACTGTCACTGAAGCCGCACACACTTTTATCGTTAGTCCTGGTGACACGCCGGTGTGTGTCTGGAGTGTGTGTCCCATCTGTGCCTCGTCCTAGATCCTCCTCGGGCTCACGAGCACTTCCTGTCCCACTCACTCCATCTTAATATCGCCTTTACCTTCACCTTCACCTTTATCCCCTCTTTGTTCTTGGGACGTGTTTGTGTGTGTGAGTGTGTGTGTGTGTTTGTTTGTGTGTGTTTGTGAGTGTGTTTGTGTGTGTGAGTGTGTTTGATTGTGTGTGTGTTTGTGAGTATATTCTTGACATTGTAAGGACTGAATACTGTCAGTTCATTCTATTCTAACATTGTTCCAACAACAAAAAACAACAAAAATTATCATTGAACGATAATTTCGAAGTTAAAAAAAGGACAAAAATGAATTAATAAATAAGTAAGTTACAAGTTATATATATTTTTTTTAATTCATGTTTAGTAAGTAAGCTCCCACTGAGCCTCAAAAAACACTCGATTTCCCAGATTTGTGACGTCAAAAGTAGCGCTCTGGAGATCTTTTGTGCTGTTTTTAACAGGGAAATATTATGTAAAATTAACTTTTTTTGACCTTTTAACCCTGTTCTACCTTTGTTCTGTCGTCAAAAACACACCTGGAGTTGCATTTAGCTTCATTCATGCTGTTTTGAGGAATGCTGGTTGGGAAATCCTCTCCCTCCGACCGTCAAAACACTTCCCTCGATGTGTGACGTTTTCACGATGTGTGAGAATCTTTTGCTCTGTTTTTAAGTCCATAAATCATCGCCAAACATTTCTTCGGTTTAAACACGATCATTAGAACGGCGCGACAGCTCAGCACTGCTCGCGTATCAAAGCATTGTGTGTATTTGACTTTGCAGTCAGTACATGGAGAAGTTACTATGACATCTTACACGAAAACATCTCACACGAAAAACAAAAGTTTATCTGAGTGAATATCAGGCTCAGGCTCCATGTGATAAAGTCATTGTAGTACCTGTTAGTGGAGGCTAGTGCGACATGCTAGCGGTGTTTTTGCATTTGTAAAGTTTCTAAATGAAAGAGAAATGAGAAGATAAGAACCTGTTCCTCTGCGGTACTTTGCGATGCGTTTGTTTTTACATTTTTGACAAAGATTGATCGTAGACGCAGCGACAGGAGGCTCACTCTGAGACCAAGATTCTAAAATATGTTTGATATGAATCGTAGCTCGTTTTTGGTCGTACGACGGTTCTAAGTTTAGTTTTTGTCCCCGTCTCACTCTGAGATCTACAAGCTACAATTCTGAGCCACGACTCAAGATTCTTCCCACGATCAGAAATCTTACATCACAGACGACCAAAATCATGCAGTGGACACCCATCATTAGAGTCTGTATCGTCCGACTGTATCGTACGATTACCAACCAAATATTTTAATTGAAATATTTTGGCTTTGCATCTGAGTAGCACTTTCATGTTTCAAGAGCAAAGTTTTTTCCATTTTCAGCTCTGTTTCATGTTATGATTATCAAAGTACGATTACCAACCAAATATTTTAATTTCGCCAATCACCAAAAGAATAACTGTGATATTATACATTTTTCGATACATCTCCCACGTCTTACCCTTCTTTAAAATGAGGTCAAAAGTCCCGAAGAGTCCGTCGAGTCTTCGAACAAACGCAGAGGGGTTTTTGCTTCTGCTCCGTCAGAGAGAGACGCCGTGACACTGGACAAAGTTAACGTGTGACTAATGTGTCCGGCCGCTTTATCTCGGCTGTAAAAGAAACACGGAGCACACGTTCAGTCAGACGTCGGAGCTGATCGGTGCTGGTGCTGCTCTGGCCGTGCGTCAGCTTGTTTGTTTGTTTGTTGTTGTTGTTGTTGCCCGACAGTCGTCTTTACTCGTTCGGTCACTCAGGTGCAGGATTTGGCTTGGCTTCGTCCAGTTTAAAGGCTTTTTCGAAATGCTTGTAAACCTGAGAACTGCGATTGAAGCGTCTTTCTTTTGGTATATTTTTGCTGTCTTAAAATAAAGAATAAAAATGCCATTAGAACAAGTAAGTTATGTTCTGATTTCAAGTGCAATAGATAATAATAGTCAAGATATTTTACGCTTTTTCCATCTGCACAGTCAAAAAATACTCCAAACATGATAAATATTCCTTATTTAAAGCACTCATTAACTTGTCATCTTCAGTTCAATTCAAGTTTATTTCTATTGCACATTTAAAACACTTCAGCTGACCAAAGTGCTTCACATACACGGAAATTAAAACATTAGAAAGCACAAAAACATTATAGAAAACCACAAGATGATAAAATACCAAGATAACCTGTCGAGCTAGTACTATTATTATTTCAGATGGTTGTTTTTCCAGTGTGTTTATAATAACAAACAAAAAGAAAAGCGGTGTATGTTTGTTACGCCAATTTATTGTTTAGCTTGTTTCTTTATTGATTCGTTTGATACGGACACAAGCACAAGCGCACCGGTCCACAGGGGGTGTTTACGAGGGTTTAGTCCAGAAAGAAATGTTTTACACAGAAGCAAACAATCAAATAGAAACAAAACAGAAGCAAGACGTGTTTTAGACGTTATCTGAGCAGCTCTGGCCTGACTTGAACCACAGAGTCCTGATGTCAGTCTACAGTTTTAGGTCCGAGGGAAGAGAGTTCCACAGTCTGGGCCCCTTAAAGTAGAACTCAGTGACGTTTTTGCCCTATTAAACGTCTTTGTAAGTCCATGCGGTGGTTGTAAATGTATTTTGGGCCGTTTGAAGCCCCCGTCGTTGCCTCCTGCTGTCTCTGAGCAGAAAACCAGCCGCAACTTTCCTGATGCCGACCCAAAGACAACTCTCCGGAGAAACCTTGGCACTCTTTTTTATATTTGGTGACATGAAAGGTGTTTGTATGTAATTGTACTTCCTTATTTCAATAAAAAAGGAAGGGGGGAAAAAATCTCTTGTCATCATTTTACTGGGAGTGTACAAACACAATTGACCTGCAGGGGGAGCTCTGTCGCTGAAGTTACTGAGTTCTACTTTAAAGGAGAAACTTCCAAAAGATGTTTTAAACTTTGGAACTAAACAGTTGCCGCTGACAGAGGCCGGTGTGAGGTCTGTGAGAGCCAGAGAACAGCTGCGACACATTATTAAGTCCAGTGGTTCTCAACCTTTTTCTGCCATGACCCCCAAAATATCAACTTTTGACATTCGTGACCGCCAAAACAAAACACCATGATGTAATAAAGTAGCCTGATGTCTAGTGTTTGATTTTATTTTGAGAATATAGATCTAGATAAATTACTTTGCAAAAAGGAATCTACTTTTACCGCTGCATTTGAAGGGTGTAAAGCAGGTCTGGGCATACTTTTTGACTCAAGGGCCACAGTGGATGTTTACACTTGCCCGGGGGCCGAATCATTTACAGTTTGGATGTTGTAACTACAGATGTTGTAACTACTACTACGTACAGACTATTACACATAGACTTAAAGCCTAAAACACACAAAAAACTATAACAGTAAAAAATCATTACCTTTATTTATTTTAGTGGAAACAGTGCCGTTGGTCACTCTTTTTATCCAATGCATCAAAGTTTGGTTTTATTCTAGTGGTGGCTATTCTCAAAACTGTTCTTAAATGAACAACTGCAGTCTCAGACAACTGTAAAATGAGAAATGCACCATACTTAAGTCATAAAAAAATATATGAAATGCTTTGCGGGCCGGGTCAAAATGCCAAAAGGGCCGCATGTGGCCCCCGGACCTTAGTTTGTCCCCCTCTGGTTTAAAGCCTTGTTTAAGCTTATTATATCAATTAAAAAATGTTCCCCATATCATCTGTGACCCCCAGAAATCATTACCCCATTAAATGAAATGACAGTTTCAAAATACTAAAATTTACAATATTCAAAGGTGAAAAGCTTGTGTGTGTGTGTGTGTGTGTGTGTGTGTGTGTGTGTGTGTGTGTGTGTGTGTGTTTGTTTGTTTTTTTTAATATCATCTTGCATCTCATGGATTTGTTGTCCAGGATCTTGGTTGCCCATTTGTTCAAGGCAATAATGGCCCCAGTGTGAGACGGACGTTTGTGACTGTGATGCAGCTGAGGAATTAAAAAGTCATCACATGCATGAACAACATGACGGCGTGGAATGATGATTCCTGTCTAATAAAACAGAAACTGTTCAGATTAGATTTGGCCGTCTTACATACATGATGTGCTTGTTATTGAAACTTTAAGTCAATTATGTAGGGCTGCAACTAACAATTATTTTGTAATCGATTAATCTAGCCAATCTGAATTTGATTCATCAATTAGTTGTTTAGAATGTTAGAACATGAAGTGGCTGGGAATATAAGAGTTTTACTACATTTGACGCAGATGAATCTAAGTTGAGGCAGCTTTGGGACGTCCTGATGTTGTAAATTCAGAGACAAAACTGGTTATTGACTTTGGGCTTCTTTTTTGGAAAATCGCTTGCAAATTTTGAGAGTCACAGGTTGCAGTTTTTTGGACTTGCATCTGAGCAGCACTTTCATGTTTCAAGAGCAAAGTTTTTGCTATTTTCAGCTCTGTTTCATGTTAATGGATGCAGCAGCGACTGAAATACAGATGTTGAATTAGTTGTCTGTTTTTTGTGGATCTTAGGTCAGCAGATTTTTTTTTTTTAGGTCAGCGGATTTTCAAAGGCTCGGTCACTTGTTGCTCTTTGAAAATCTGGCATTTGATCAGAAACACTAAATGATCACGTTTTCTTTGTCATTTTGATGTAATTCTTGATTTCTCTGAATGAGAAATCCTCTTCTCTGAGCACACGGCATGCTTTGAAGTCTGTGCATAATAAAGATAACCATTATTCGATGACTAAAATCGGTAAGTTGCGATTAATCGATTAACTTGTTTCAGCCCCCCAATTATAACACCCAGGTATTTCGTTTCTTCCACTTCCTGGATTCTTCATGATCCAAGTGCACGTCGAAGACACCGTCAGGGGCCTTTTGTTAATGGAGAAACACTAAGAATGTTTAGACATTTACAGTCTTTTTAAGCCGTCCTGAGATGTTGTGTAAAGCTCGTGTCGACTGGTGGTTTAGCAGGTCATTAATGTGCACTGTTTTCAGACCATGGGAGAAAAGTTTCGACATTTAGGGCTCGAATTGGGCGCCGAATGTTACAACAACAACCAAGTAACTGTTTGCCATCCGCCAAAGGGTCCACGCACACTCACACACCTCCCTGACCCGACTCGTGAAGCCTTGTTTTTCTCCATGTGACTGCGGACTCTGATTGCTGCTGTCCGTGTGTGTCCTCTGTGTTCTGTGTGTCTGAGCCGTCCTCTTTATTCCAGGTAAGACTCATCGTTTTCAGTCCCTGCGCGGCGCCGTCAAGAAAAACGCCGCCATTCTTCGTAAGGCGTGTGCGTCTGTCTGCATGGTCCATACTCGATTACAGACACTGCCACGAGCGGATTGCATCTATCCCCTTTTTTGCTTTGGTTTTTTCCTTTTTTTTTTTACAATGTAGTTTGGATCTAGTCGTTTCATTTCCCCCTTTCCTTCCCCCTGCATTGGACTACGCATCTTTTCTCGGACCACTCCAGCGCTGGTTGAGGCCAAGGAGTGGTTTGTCCTGCTCTGAAACGTGTAAAAGTTATTCTCATTGTCTCCTTGGAGTTATTTAAAAGACATTTGTAAGTCGCTGCAGGGTTAAAGGCAATATCTGATGGCTTATTTAACAACCGCATTTCCATTGAGACGGTTTGGAGATGTTTAGCTGCACAAAAATGTGAAGGAAAGTGACAAAAACGGGACTAAAAGTGACAAAAACGAGACTAAAAGTGACAAAAACAAGACTAAAAGTGACGAAAACATGACTTAAAGTGACGAAAACATGACTTAAAGTGACATAAATGTGACTAAATGTGTTAGAAATGCAACTAAAAGTGACATAAATTCAACCATAAATGACAAAAACCTGGCTAAACCTGGGTTTGACAAAAACGCAATTAAAGTATAAATGCGACTAAACGTGATTTAAATAGTTTTGGTTCTTGAAGTGTCGTCCATTTGACCAGATTACTTTCTAAATAATGTTTTTCTTCCTCCAAAATTCTACTCAACAGTGCACAAAATGTCTTCTATAAATTACACATAGTTTTAGAAAGAAATTGTCTTTCATTCATTTGTATTTTTAACAAAAAACACAAAAATGTCCTGTGGTGTAACTATAACATTTCAAATATAAATTATCTGAGTCTGTCAGACACAATTAAAGGTGTTGACCTAAAGTTTAATCTAAAAAAGAAATTGCAAGTGGAATGTTGTGTGTGACATGAAAATCCTCTTTAAAAAGACAGTGACACAAAAAACAGAAGTGTCATTTATGCTCCAGGGTTCAGGGTTAAAGACTTCAGGATTCAAAATACTGCTTTTCTGAAAAACATTAAACATTAAAGAAAAGTAAAATTTGAATTATTGAAAAAAAATATCCCTTAGAATGAGACTGTTTGATAAAAATGATCTAACTCTCACAATAAACACATTAGGAAAAGTATGACATTGTTTTAACGCGACAAATTTGTAGTGAATGTGTGACTTCTTAAATATCAAAAATTAAAAGCGATTCCCCCAAAATACAAAAGCACATCACACAGCAGGACAGAAAAAAGAGCATTACACCCTCAAACATCAAACACGGCACTTTTGCAACTGAACTAAACTGTAAAACGAGCCAATGGAAAGTGATTAATTGCACTGCCGTAATGTTTGTAATAAAAACATCTCAATATAAACGGTTGTCCATTAATAAACATTCAAGTGAACCTTTTTGTTGACCATAAGAAAACTAGCAGACGGAAAAACGTACAGATTACAGACTTCATAAATAAATAAAATAAAACACGCCGCGCCAAACTGTCCGATGGAAACGTACCCGACTTTAACACCTCCTGCTCTGCCTTTATCCTGCAGCGTTTTCCTCATCGCTCAGTCTGTCTTTCTGTCAATGCCTTAAACATCTACATTGCCAGAAAAACGAAGCTAAACTGTAAAAGGAGACAAAGAGAGATGATTTGATTTTACGCTCCCGATTCCTCCAGTAGGTCTTTAGTAAATGAATGCCTTTGCCTGACCTTTTGAAACGAACAGCAATAACAGAACAGTGACATCACAACGAGACAAAAGCCATCACTTCTTCAACGTCGTCTGCATTTTAAGAGAAATGTACGTTTGAAATGTGGTGCCACTGTTCTCTTATGGCTTCCCGTTTAGACCCCCTTTACCTGCAAATCACTGGAATTGCTGCTTTGAATTTTAGAGCGTAGAAAAATAACAATTACAAGTGTTGTGTTTGACCCTTTAGTATCTGAGACTGCTTTGCTGTTTGCTGTGAATATGTTTAAGTGCATATTATCAGTGACAAATGCATTCAATTAACGTCGAGAATCTGTTTTGGAAGCGAGTTCTGTGACAAATTTGTGTTTTTAGCCGTTTTTACGCATTGAAAACTTAAAAAGTGTTATGCAAAGTCAACTTTTACGAGCTTTTAACAGTTTAATAATAGTTTTACTAGTTCAAAAAACTGCAAAAAGTAACATCTAGGTGAGTTAAAAGGGAGTAAAATTAAGAAAGTGTTGTGTAGATTCAACATATGAAGTAAAATTATCTACCGGTGCAACAAGATATGAGATTTTTGTTGTTGTTTTTCTCATTTTAAGGACAAAAAGTCTCGTTCCGTTGGTATATAATTTATCAAGTAAAATCTACTGAAATCAAGATAAACTAGTCATTTTAACTTACCTGGACATTACCTTTTGCAGTGAAGTTGGTTTCGAGTGGTTTATGCATGTTTGAGTTGACATTTTCCCACAAATTTAAAACACAAACAAACAAACCAATCCATGTTTACAGTGACATCACAGTTCTGCAGTTTTGAGCAGGAACTGAATGAATCTGTTTCTATTTTGAAGTAATTTTAGACTAATATTGCGATTTTATACAAACTAAATGCGAAATAATAATCTACTTTTGTCATAGATTCTAACTAAATACCTTAAAAATCATACTATGTCTCCTTTAATGCATTTTTAAAGGAGACGTATCATGCTTTCTTCTGGGTATTTAGTATTGAACTATAACATGAGTAGATAGTCATTTTACATTTTGTTTAATTCTAAACTGCAATATTGATCTAAAATGACTTAAAGATAGAAACAGCTCCACTGACTTCCTGTTCAAAACTGCAGAACTGATAAGCCCCGCCTTTTTATTGTGACAGTTCACTGTAAATAGCATCAGATTGTCATGTTTTTACTTTTGAAAAGTGGCTGCGAGACAGTTATATTTCTACATGTCTGAAGTTGGAGTCTTAATTTTTCATATAATCACAACTCAGGGATGTGGGTGGGGATAGGGGGTAGGTGAAAACAGGAAATTTCTGAGCACTCGAGCCTTAGATTTTAAGGATTACGATTAAGTCTAACATGCAGGAATCAATCAAAATACAACTTTGAGTAAACTAATGATGAGGAAACAAGAATAAAATCTCACTAAAGTTGATTTTGCACAATACGTTCCCCTTTAAGCCTTTAGAAAATCCTTCCTTTTTGACGATTCTCTCCGTCTCTTCTCTCTGTCTTCCTCACCTCTTTGCTTTGTGTTGCAGGTCTTTAGGGTTTTCTCTATAATTAGGTGTTAAACTAGTTCAGACGTCCAATGAGGAGCAGGCAGTGGTTTAGTCACGCCGCGTCCTCAGCCTCAGGAGGACGTGTCCACATTCACAGGGACCAGGGCCGTTCAGACTCTTAAAGGGCCTGTACCTGATTTTGAACCGCGAGACGGGAGCATGTTTTTGTTTGAACCGTTAGCCCCACCCACATAGTCCTTCCTTTCACTCAAAATTGCACCACGACTCAGAAACGACTGCCTGGAATAGTCTTATGCAATTGTTTCTATGTAGTTCCTCTAACTCTTTTTACAATTAGCTTTTAGTGCTTTTGAAACTGCACCATGACAGAGAGTCACATGTCTGGGACAGTGTCAAGCAGTTATTTACCCATGATTCATAGTGTTATATGCCTGATTGGCCGAAAAGAGGTGACCCTGGCAAACACTTCTGCACTAGTTTTTTCCTTCCAAAATGCATTCATAATATGCACAGATTAGACATTACAAACCCAGTGTCTTTGCTTCTACCAAAAAATGTGTGACAAACCATGTAAAGAGAATAAATTTAACTTGAGTAAATAAAAATCAGGTACAGGCCCTTTAGCAATTCTTTAGCTTCAGCTCGCTCTGTTTAGCGCCGCTCCGCTCTAGCAGCTCTCGCTTTGATTGGTCACCTGGTACGACAGCCATCAGATACACCTAGCTTAAAAAGGCTAACTGTGCTAGCGAGAACGGCCCATTGGCTTAAACAGGCAGCCGTCTTGAGTATTTTCAACGGTGTGTCGCTTTTTGATGACATCACATGGGGATTCCAGTTCAAAACTCAGCTCTACTTTCAAAATGTCTTCACAAACTGCAACTTCACAGACGTAAAACTATAATAAATAGTTGCCACAGGTGCCCTCCCACCAAACTAAGTCAGAATTAGAACATTTTGAACACCTGTCATATGGACTTATCAGGTTATTGTGACTCGTGCCGTAGTTCTTTTTTTTTGCAGTGCGTGTTAACAAACAGACCTGTTATTGCCCGTTAATTCATCGGTTTGTTTTGTGTCTTGTTTGTGTGTTCTGTGGCGTGTCTCGGGGTGCAGTGAGTATGCCCGCCAGCGAGAACGAGTCCGTCAACACAGACAACGCTCCCGGGGCAGACGTGGAGGGCGAGGCCTGCTGCACCCGCCTGGCGTAAGTACAACCGCCCGCCACATGCTACTTTACATCCAATAAACCTCACATTTAATCACATTTTCTGGTAACACGTAATAATAATAGCTACACTTTTAACAGTCTTTACCAAGCATGAACAAAGATTAAATACATTGTGAAGTAACAGTGATTTAGGTTCAGTACCTGCTTAATTAATACCCAAACCCCTTTTAGTCTGAGTCTTTCTTGCTGCATTCATGTGGTCCTCGGGTGCTCGTGTTTTTGAAATGAGGGGACTTTTTTGCGTTTATGTGTGATTTATCTCAAAAGTCAAGATTTTAATTGCTTTATTTATTTATTTCAAGCTCTATGATTTGAGTAAGACAAACAGAAAGTGGTACAGAAGGGAAAACAATCAGTACAGGTTAAAGGACATAACGTCTTTTCAGCGCTAACTTCACTAGATTGTATATAGTGCTGGCGCCATCTGCTGGCTGGATGCACTAAGTAAGTGTAATTACACTGACTCGTACCCATGGTGACTGATAATAGGTCACAGAACGAATAAGAAACTTTTTTTTTTAAGGCACTCAAGTTTAAAGGCTAATAACAGTCCAAAATTAATTAAAAAACAAACAAAAACATACACAAATGGAGAGGGAAGAAGTAAGACCTATTTTAATCCAACACAGTGCCAGAAAAGACATTGATATAGAAATAAATAAAAACTACTTTCAACAGTGCTCATCAATACCTGAACAGTAATTAACAGATGGTTTGTACATAATGCATGCTCACTTATGTAATGCATATGTGTCACTCTTACATATTCAAATGTATACATTCACTCACAGGTAATGTTTGACTTTTTTAATTTTATTTATTTTCCCATAACATACCAGAAAAGTAGATAAGTCATGTTCAGCTGTGCACACACATACATACAGTTAAACATAAATAAACAGTCAAACTGCACTCTGTGTTGTGACCAGATGTGCTGACATCGCTTGAGTTCAAGCCCCAAACTGTTCTACAACTTGACTTAATGTCTCCAGTAATAAAATAACTGAGACTGCTCTTTAACAGCATTTATCAGAGCAAACGGTTAGATTTGTTGTTATTGGTCTTCACAAAAGTTAAACATTTTCTTTTTTAAACATCCTACTATTTACATTATCTCTCTCTAATGTTACATCAGTAATTCAGGTCTGAGTATGATCCAGATAAGTAATTCAACAAGAGTGTCAGGTCTTTCTTCAACAAAGATGATGCTCTTATGATAAATGCCTAAATGTGGTAAAGTTTAGTCAAAGAGAAATTGACAAACCGCTGATCTCCTCACAGCAGAGACGACAGGAGTGGAAGTTGAGTTTCGAGTTCTTTTCCCGACTTATGCAAGCGTTTTTGTGCATTTTTCAACTCACAGAAACATATTCCCGAGGACCACATGAACACAGCAAAAGTCATTTAAATTACCTAGGCTCAACATGGATATTTTAAATTCTTAAGTCTTATTAGTAATGTATAAAATGTGTTACAATCACATTCTAGACTGTTAAGGCGATTAAATTGATATTTTCTAACCTTTATAATGTCAAAAAATCTAAACAATATGGTGTAACTTTTTTATTCTGATGTCAACCAAGTGCCTTTGTCAAGTTGTGTACTTGACTTTGGGAAAAAGAGTATAATTTGAATTGTGACTTAATTTTTCATCCCTCTGAAACCAACGCATGTTTCTGTGCCTTAGAATAACTCTGAACATCTAATACATGAGCCTAAATTAAACGTTTAAGTGTGCTGTAACTGTTTTCTAACTTTCTAACACTGTCAACAATCAAGAATAATAACTTTCACACTGAAACTTTTTTGCAATTTATACTTTGTTTCCTAAAGAAGTGGGGCATCTGTCATAATCACGATCTTCTCCTTCTGTCTCATTCATGTTTGTGGTGGTGAAGTACCTCCTCCTGCCTGTGGGGGCGGTCCTACAGATGACTCACCCTCACCTTTTGTTATTTTGAATCAAACTCCAGCGATTGTTTTCCATTCACAGACACGAGGTCACAGTGTGGGCTGTTTCAAGGACAAACCGCACAGACTGTTGTTCGCCTCAGAGTTCGTCATGCCTCTTTGTTTGATTTACTGTTTTGTATAAATTTGTCCTTAAGTGAGATCAATTAAAAGTTGAAGCTAAAAGTTACTGCTCCATTTCCAAGTTTAAAAGTGATAAAACACTTCATTTCAGTTAATTATTCTGTGAATTTGTGACTCTTGGTCAAAGCTTAGCATATTCAGGTTTTCCTCCATAGATTATATGTTTGACACATATTTTGAATTTAGTTTGTATTGTTGGTGAACTTTAAAGGAGCTGTACCTGATTTTACTGTTTTAAAACGTGAAAAAGATATCTTGTTCATTTTTTAAAGTCTTTGCATCAGTCACCTGTATTTCTCACTTTCCTAATGCAGTCCCAGCGTCCTAAATATTCACTTTTCACAAGTCTCTTAGCGCACAGACCTTCACGGGTAAAGCTAACAAACATTAGCCTGCTAACGGCGCACTTCCTGCTTCTCATAGAATAAAACACTCTATATACAGATGCAGAGAAAGCGCTGTGGTTTCATTTTCACCCAAAGAGATGTTTTTACAACATATCTGTGCTGGGGCAGACTTCAAAAATCAGGAACATGAACTAATTCTGTTTTTCACATTTAAAACAGTAAAATCAGGTACAGCCCCTTTAAACACGCTCTTGGCTTTTACACTTCATGTTTTAGAATTTAAAATAATGCAGGAAAACACTCAAAGTTGCATCAGTCTGTGTTCTCTCATATGGATTTGGAGTTAGTACGCCATCTACAGGCAGCAGTAGGAACTACCATAAGAAACGAAACTAAAAACTATTGTGCAGTTGTAGTGAACATGAATGAAAAGCAGAAATGCTCAGATGCTGCCGATGATTTAAAAACAGCTACAGAGGCCAATTACAGTCAAAGCTGAGTATAAATTTAAAGATCAATAGATTGAGATTCAGTGATGTCTAATATATGGTTGTTTTTGAAGCTAAATATAACTCCAGAAATCTTTTTAAGGAGGGAAAAACGTTGGTTAAAAGCTAAAAGTCCATTTAGCATGATGCGTCCTTTAAAGCCGCACTAAAATGTTGCTGTGTTACGCTCTTGCCGTTTAAAAAAAGCTGTTTTGAAGCTGTAAACGCACCAAAAATGTATGCATCCGTCTACATTCCTAAAACTTTTGAAGACAAGGGAGTGCAGAAACGCTAACAAAAGCTTACCTTATACAGAACCATTTTTGCTAGCTATCATCAAGCTGGCTTTTGTCAGGTCCAACACCAAAAAGTTGTACAGTCCCAAGCCTGGATCAAAGCGGGTTTCATCGGTAAGGAAAAAAGGCTTAATATCTGTCAGTCAAATCAAAATCTGCATGTTCACAACGTGTTTAAAGGCCGTGGAAACTGTAGAAGTAAAGTTTTGTGAGATATTCCTGTTTTTGTGTTACTTTTCTCATGCTGCTCTTGCTTGAAATGGGCCAAATTAAAGTATGTCTTATACCATCTTGTGCTGATGTTAAAATAATACATCTAGAGCTGGGTCGCAGGCCACATTTCTGTTAGTCCTTAAAAGGTAAGCCCTGCCAGGACCTCAAACGTTTGCGCTCAGTCTTTTAGCCGTTAGCCTGTTTCGAGTCTTGGCTGGGGGCATGAGCTGGCACCGCTCTGGAGACAAGAGAGTGTTCAGCGCTGTTTCTCGTGGCCTGAACTCAAAACGAAAGACGCAGAGAGAGAGAGAAGGAAGAGAAAAGGAGAAACGAGGTGAGCATCTGAGGGGAAGTGATAGATGGAGAGAGCCTGGCTCACTTTGGCGGAGATCTGGGGTTCCAAAAATGTCTCCTCTGTTTTACGTTAACTGTGCCAGCTGTTTCAAAATGAATCGAGAGTGATACTAGCTTCTGGCTCACTCCAGCTCCCAGAACACGTTAATTAAAGCTTGGGATTACGATTTTTTGCCAGATTTTCTTCAGATTTTCAGTCATGCACTCATAAATCTCTAGTTGACGTTAGTTGTGTCAGTCTTGTAGTGTGGACACTGCAGAAAGACACAACTAAAGTCCAGTTGTAGTCATTCAAATATGTTCAAACACAATCTCGCGGTACATAATCTGGGCTAAAACGTTCTATTTTCGTCTTTCCAGAAAGCATAATGCACAAACAATGGCAACAGTAAGGAATATGTTTATTGTCCCGGCCTAAACGTCAGATTAATTATACAGATACAATAAAAATCCATGAAATCCACACGAAACATCAACGTTCGACTTCTTTACCTCTGTCGTTGCTGTTAATGTTCATTTTACTACATCTAGAGTGACTTAGCATCTCCTCTAGAGCAATGGTTCTCAAACTTTTTCAATTGTGACCCCAAAAATAAAAATAGTTAACATTCGCGACCCCAAACAACAAAAATACGCACCACGCAAAGTGATAAATTAGCCTTATATCTAATGTTTTATTTTATTTTGAGAATATAGACCTAGAAAAATGACTTTAATAGGCCGACAAATAGGAATCTACATCTACCACTGCGTTTGAAGGTGTCAAGCCTTGTTTAACTCTTAAATCAGTTTTTCCCCATCATCTGGGGACCCTGGAAATCATTTCGCGACCCCCATTGGGATCCCGACCCCTAGTTTGAGACTTGAGACTTTGAGTGTCAGAAGTCACATGGCGCTGCTTAACCGTCGAAAAGTCAGGAAACACGACAGCGTAAATAAAGCGTTAAGAAACGGCGAGAGAAGATTGAAAGAGAGAGAAATGGAGAGAAAGACTGATCGTTATGGTTCGGAGAGGAGGAAAAGGGGAGTGTAAAGAAATGAGAAATGAGATTAGAGCGAGGAACTTGGAGATGGAAACGGCAGAGAGGGGGAGAAAGGGTGACGAGAAACAGAGTAGAGTTTTCTGTCAGCATCCATCCACAGCCAGTCCATCTCCTGCCGCGGCGTTTCCATAGACACTTCTCTAACGGCGTCAATCATGTTGCCCAGTCGAGCCGTCACTCTGGATTTTCTCGTGTCTTTATTTTGGTGACAACTGGGGAACACTGTTTTGGAGATGTGCAAAATTAGACAAGAGAGAGAAATGCAGTGTAAACTACCATTTTACATTCTATTCAGTTTTGACACGCTAACCTCAGCTAACGGGCAGATTGACAGGCAGGTCTTATTATTTTCAAGATTTTTTTTAAAAGCAGAAAAATGCCATGTGCGACTTCAGAACTGTTCAGTCTAATGTATTTTGGTAACGCCCAAAATCAAAACAGCAGTTGCCTCGTTGGCGACAAAAAAGAGAGTGCATCCAGGAAGAGGAGGAGCAGTTCATTGTAAAGAGAGTTCTTCCAGGCGGATGAGGAAAACAGTTCATCAAGTGCAGAGAGAGTTCCTCCAGGCAGATGAGGAACTGCTCATCTAGTGTAGAGAAAGTTCCTCCAGGCAGATGAGGAACAGTTCATCTAGTGTAGTGAGAGTTCCTCCAGGCAGATGAGGAACACTTCATCTAGAGTAGAGAGAGTTCCTCAGGGTAGATGAGGAACAGTTCATCTAGTGTAGTGAGAGTTCCTCCAGGCAGATGAGGAACACTTCATCTAGAGTAGAGAGAGTTCCTCAGGGTAGATGAGGAACAGTTCATCTAGTGTAGTGAGAGTTCCTCCAGGCAAGATGAGGAACAGTTCATCTAGAGTAGAGAGAGTTCTTCGAGGCAGATGAGGAACAGTTCATCTAGTGCAGAGAGAGTTCCTCCAGGCAGATGAGGAACTGTTCATCTAGTGTAAGAGAGTTCCTCCAGGCAAGATGAGGAACAGTTCATCTAGAGTAGAGAGAGTTCCTCCAGGCAGATGAGGAACAGTTCATCTAGTGCAGAGAGAGTTCCTCCAGGCAGATGAGGAACTGTTCATCTAGTGTAAGAGAGTTCCTCCAGACAGATGAGGAACACTTCATCTAGTGTAGAGAGTTCAGCTAGTGTAGAGAGAGTTCCTCCAGGTAGATAAGGAACCGTTCATCTAGTGTAGAGAGAGTTCCTCCAGGTAGATGCAGCCGCTGCAGAGTCTGAAACAGTCTCCACTCTCCATCGATCACAGCATTAAACCTTTTTATTTACGTCCCGTCCAGCAGCATAATCACAATACTTCAACACTTCTCTCTGTCTCATAACGTCTGCAGTTTAAATGTATTGTACTTATGGCTGTGTCAGCGGGGAACAATCAACCACAAACGTCATTTTTCAACGTCCAAAAATCCTGCTGAACGTTTGCTTGTCCCCCGCTGTCTCCCGTTGTCTTTGTCAATGGTGATTTGAGCCAGAACCAGGCTTTACCAAATCACTTTCCCCCTGTCTCTTTATGTATGTGATGTGAGTATGTATAATCCATTCTGTTTTCTGTGTTCCAGAAATAGGATCTCCAAATCCAAGTTCAGGTTAGTACATGTCGTTTCCCATCGTCCCGTACCTCCTCCATCTTCTCTTCTGTCCTGTGGAGTCAGAAAGTATTGTGTTTGTGCGCCGTAGTGACAGAAGCCCTTCTTCTCACGAGAAAAAAATGGGTCGATGTGAAAAATAAAGTTTGAATAGGGTGTTTTTTTAAGCAAAGAAACAAAGAAACAAACAAACAAGGGTGCATAAACAAGAGTAGGTGCATGCCATTGTGTGTTGTGCTGTAAGTTGGGGTTTATTTATCTGTGCGATGTTTGCAAAGATGTGCCACCGTGGTTCAGTGCAATTTCAGATTTCAAGAGACATTTTTCAAGAAAACAGCCATTTCTTTAATGTGTTACAAAAACACAAAAATGAAGATTAAGACTTTAAAATCAGGTTCCTTTGTTAACTATTTATTAGGTGTTAATAAGTAATAGTTATTTGTTTATAAGCACTTTTTAGGCAATTATTACTTGGGTATTGAAAATAGTTTAATAAACAGATTATACGATTGTACTTTGATCATTAAAATGTTTTTTGTTAATGACTGATAAACATTTAGGTATCATAAAACAACTACATCTACAACTAAATGTCTTATAAGTGCATAAACAAATAACTCGTGCTTGTGGGAGAAAAGGATGTTTCTTCCCTGTTCCAGTCAGACACTGCGGCTCAGCTCTCGTTATCTTGGTTTACGTCTTCAGAAGTGCATTACTGACGAAAAAACCGAAGCAGAGCCAGACTGGACCGGACTAGCCTGGAATGCACAGTTGCAATGTCTTAGGGTTCATGTCTCCGGGTCCTGGGTCCCATAATAAACATCTCCAGCCTCATGCCTCTTCTTTCAACTCTCGGGCTGCTGCCATTTATTCTACAAAAGTGCTTATTGATGCCTTATAAATAGTTTATTAAGGAACCTCTTTTAAAGTGTTTCCAAATAAAGGTGATGATATGAATGGCATCATTTATTCAAAACAAACTGATCTCATGTCATAACAGGGCTGCACAATATGAGAAACGTGGATAAATGAATGCTAAAGTTAGATAGTTATTGCATTATATTTCTTATTTATTACATAAAACATCTGGAATTTAAGTATTGTACAGCCCTAATTTATAATAACAACAACAACAACAATTTCTCCAGTGCCATATCTCGATCTGAACAACAAAGAAGTCTTCATTTTTTCTTTTGATTTAATTACATTTTTATTCACAGCGAACAAGACGCACCGCCGAGCCCAAAGTCCAGGCTGTTACTCTCCTCTTCACGCTCTCTTTCTGCTTCAGTCTTTTTGGTTTCTTTTCCATCTAACTCCATTCGTCTATATGTTCTGCCTTCCTGTAGTCGTTACTCGCGGCGGTGGAACAGACTGTTTAGGAGAAAATGCCGAGCGGGCGTAAAGTCGCAGGTTTTCTACTGGCTCGTCATCTTCCTGGTTTTCCTCAACACGTTAACCATTGCCTCGGAGCATCACCAGCAGCCGCAGTGGTTAACAGACGTGCAAGGTGAGTGCGCGCAAAGCTAGAGGAGCTGTAGAAACGTGGAAATGGGACTCTATCTTCATGGCTAAACTAGTGTGAGAACAGTGCTAAACCGGTGGGAATGCAAACATATAGTCTACTATTTTGACAGTTTGCTAACCGGTTGCATTAACAAAGTTGCTTTGCTGTACGAGTCATAATAAATGTCAGTGCATTAAAAACGCAGAGCAGCGACAGCGACAGCGTCTTTGGAAAACACGGTTGAATGAAAGCTCTGGTAAATGTTCTTCTGACGCACTGTTGTAGAGTTAATGAATAAATAAAGTGCTCTCTCTTTTTTTTCACGTCACGTTGGAAAGTCGCTAACGTTGGCCGCTTAAAGGAGCTGTACCTGATTTTTACGGTTTTGAAATGTGAAAAACAGAACTAGTTCATGATTCCGATTTTTTGCTTGTAATAAAGTACAATTTGTTTTTCCGCACAGATATATTGTGAAAGCATCTATTCGGGTGACAATGAGACTACAACACTTTCTCATCATCTGTTTATAAAGCATTTTATTCTACGAGAAGCAAGAAGTGCGCCGTTAGCATGCTAATGTTTGTTGTTTCTCATAGACATGTGAAAAGTGCTTAGAAACCCGTCTTGGTGAATATTGATGATGCTGGAGCTGCATGTGACTGATGTAGAGACTTTAAAATGAACTAGTTCTGTTTCAAAACATCATCAAAATCAGGCACAGCCCCTTTAACTAAGCTTTTGAGAGTAAAAGATCAATAGTTTTCCATCAGAGGCAAAAAGCTTAACAAACATAAAAAATACTGCAGTGTCTCAGGTTTGCTCCGTCTTTATGAGATAAATCCTCTATTTTTGAGGTTTGGCGAACTCAGATGTTAAAGTTGGATGAGGGTGCTCGCTCAGGCGCCCTCTGGCTGCACAATTGTGTATTCCAACATTTTAAACAAGGCAAAAATGAAACGTGCCAGTTAACTGGGCAAGATGTCTTCACTCGGTTGAACATTTACTCACGGTTAATTGGTTAATCGGATAACCATGAACACCCCTAACCTCACCTGCTTTAGGTGTAGACTGTGCATCAGGTCTCAGCCAGGACTATACAAGGACTAAAGTCTCAATCTGGCACATGGAAGTTTTAAAATTGTTTGTCCATGTAATTCAATCCTATAAATAAGTTTAGGATTCGTATTGTCAGGTCTGTTCTTTTGTGTTAGACTTTGATGTGTCCGGCTGCACTCTTCGTCCTTCCTCAGAATTGTCACGTAATGTTACTCTCCAGGACAGTATCCGAGGTGTGTGAGAGTAAAAATGGCCTCTTGTCCCGGTTTACATCCTTCAATTAGCTCCTTTATCCAGTGACCATGTTTGTTGTCCTTTTTCCCCTTGACATGTTTCCGCTGCACTCTTCTGCCTTCCTCAGAATTCTCATGTGATGTTATTTCCGAGGACTCTAAGAATCCTAAACTTATGAAAATGTGAAGACCTAATGAACCTAATCAAAATGTAAATCCTCAGTAACTCCTAAAAAATATAAATCCCCAGAACTACTTCTACCCTAAAAGAAAAATATTATGCTATAGGGATTTTTTTGTGGTTATAACCATGTTTTAACATCGTTCCATCATCAAAAACATACCTGGAGTTGCATTTAGTTTTATTCACACTAGTTTGATGAATCTTGGTTAGAAAATCCTCTCCTTCCGAGCGTCTTAATCACTTCTGAATTCCCTCAATGAATGACGTTTTTTTGATAACTGACGTCAATCTTCTGCTGTTTTAAAGTCCAGAAATCATCTCTACAACTGCGCGGCTAACGAGCATTAGTCTTGTGCAAGCGCTATACAGCCCATAGATGGCGCTTAAACTCTTTAAACGCTGCGGGAAAAAGCAGAGATACAGATGTTCATTTCGTCTTTACAATGTTTTTTGTTCTAAAACATGTGATGCCAAACTTAAGCTACTCAAGAGCACGAGAGAGAGAGGCTAATAATCTATTTTTCCTTTAAAACATGAAGACCTACTGAATTTAAATTATAATTCCAGTAGTACGTCTACCTTAAAACAACAACAATTTGTATTAAAGTTTGCGTCAAAATCTGTTTTCTCTTTGCTTTTACAGATATCGCCAATAAAGTCTTACTGGCTCTCTTCACCGGCGAAATGCTCTTGAAGATGTACAGTTTAGGACTACAGGTAAAACCTACCCAAACGTTTGATCTTAATTTTGTTTTTCTCAATTAATTGTATGTATTTGTTTCGTCCTGTTTCGTTCAGGCATATTTTGTTTCGCTGTTCAACCGCTTCGACAGCTTCGTGGTCTGTGGTGGAATCCTGGAGACCATTTTAGTGGAGACCAAGATCATGTCTCCTCTGGGCATCTCCGTGTTACGATGTGTGCGGCTGCTCAGAATATTTAAGATAACGAGGTACAAAGCACACGCTGAAACTGCACATGCTTCCCTTTGTTTATTCTGTTTATCATATTTATGAACAACAAACACAACCGTAGGATTTGTAAAGGTGAGTCACATGTAAATGAGTTTTCTTCTTTCAAAAGGCGAACACATAACGTTATAAGAAATATAATAATGACCGGTGCCAGACCTGCTGGTGCCAGAGTCAGGACTAAACATGGACCGGCCTCCTGCTGGTGCCCAGAGTCAGGACTAAACATGGACCGGCCTCCTGCTGGTGCCCAGAGTCAGGACTAAACATGGACCGGCCTCCTGCTGGTGCCAGAGTCAGGACTAAACATGGACCGGCCTCCTGCTGGTGCCAGAGTCAGGACTAAACATGGACTGGAGTCAAGACTAAATATGAACCGGCCTCTTGATGTCTTATTTAGTTTTTGCGTAAACTAGATATGACAGAATCATTTTTGACATGAAACTTGACTTAATCAGTTTTAGAATCGACAAAATCTTTCTGTATATTTCGTCAAAATCTTGTTCAGTCCCAGATTGTAAAGTTTGGTGTAGGAGCTACTTTAAGGCTGATCTTTATGTCTCTGTGGGACAAAAATGCATTTTAAGAAAACAGCCTTTGAAGTTACAATGTCCCAGAGAAATCTATGGATGAAGTGGATTAAATGAAGTAACAAAACATCTTCAGGAGCAGATTGGACTCCTTTGTTGTTTCCACATGAAAACCGATACATTGAGAGAGCAAACTGACCAAAAAACAAAACATTTAAAAAACACACAAACACTCAATGGGCACAGTCTGAAGCCCTTTGAACCCGTCTGTCTCCCTCAGATACTGGAACTCTCTGTCCAACCTGGTGGCCTCGCTGCTGAACTCGGTGCGCTCCATCGCTTCTCTGTTGCTGCTGTTGTTCCTCTTCATCATCATCTTCTCGCTCCTCGGGATGCAGCTGTTTGGAGGGAAATTCAACTTCGACGAAACGCGACGGAGCACCTTCGATAACTTCCCCCAGTCACTGCTCACGGTGTTTCAGGTGAATTCAAACTTTATGCTTTACTCACCTAAGAAGCCCTAAAATATAGATAATACACTTAATGCAAAATAATACTACTTTAAAATGCTCAAATGTAGTCTGTGATTTTAGTACAAGCACATGTACTACTCGAGTGACTGTTGGATTCAATCTGATTATTGTTGTTTGTTTTATTGTCGAAATCAGTTCCATGAAACATAAAAAGTGTAAATCCTGGTGGTTCTTCAGAATGAACAGTGAGGTGCAGTGGTTAAGAGCGCCAAGAGCAGCTTCGTTGGTTCCATTTCTGACCTTCACCTTTTGCAGAATATCTCTAACCTCTCTCATTTATTTTACAACACGATTAAGATGATTATATTTAAGATTTTGCTTCATATGTGGCAAATTCGGAATTGTCTCAGTTTAGCTTTTTATTTTATGTGTCATTTATAACTGATACTTGTACACTGGGCCAAACATCTTCTAATGTCACAGTAAACATTATTTGACAAATAAAAGTATATTAACCCTTAAATTCATTTAAAGGCTATATATATATATGTTTTTTTTTTGTTAATTATTCCAAAGTTTGGACAGAATTCAGAGTCTCCCTGGTGTGATGTCATCAGTGTGTTTTAAACTGACCTTACACTGTGAGATTTGACAAGAATTTCTATCACACAATAATTTCAAAATGATGCCAAACTTCAGCTCCTCCGTGCGTCTGTGTTGTGTGCACGAGGGCTACGAGCTGCTCTCACCTGCTCACGATGAGCAGGTGATCGTACGGTCGCAGGGATTTAAGACATGTTTGTCATGTGGGGAAATTTGTGCTCTGCATTTGACCCATCCTTCAGTGGGTCAGGAGCAGCCTGGTCTTTGTGCTGGTCGCCGTTGATGGAGGATTTTGGCTCCGGTACATGGTTTGTATTGATAGGGGAAACTGAGGTACCTGGAGGAAACCCACCATCACCATCAGCCCTTGAACCAGACACTGGGAGAAACATGCAAACTCCACACAGAAAGGCCCGGTCCTGCCAGGGAGTCAAACCCGCGAGCTCCTTACTGTGAGGCGAGAGTGCTAGCCACTCTGCCGTGGTAAAGTCCAGCTGCAGGTGTCAGTAAACACAGCTCTGAGGCGCTGGAGCGGAGCCAGAGACACGGAGGTGACGAGGGACAAGCCTCTGACATGGCATCTGAACAAATCCACACACACAAGACAGAGACGTTCTGTGGCAAAAGCCTCTGACTTTAAACAAAGCAGTGCTAAAGTTAACGGTGCCAAAACATGTGCACAGCGCTGTAAACACGCTCGGATAGTGTGAGGTGAATGTTCATCGCTGCGTGTGCGGAACAGACTCTCCACGTACGAGATTCAATCACACTGTAGGATTTTATTACATTTTCTTCTCAAACTTTCTCTTGCACGGTGTAAAACTATCATTTATATTTATAAAAAGTATTCCATTACCAGATAAAGTCAAAATTTTAAATTCACAAAAAGAACGCACTGATTGATTGATTTTGATTGATTTGATTTGATGAACACTTTAGGTTGAGGTTCCTTAGAAAACTTTTTATAATGCATTAAAAAGCACTTGTTATGTGTTTCTAAGCACTTGTAAAGCATTCACAAGCATCATATAATAATAATAATTAAAAAAAAGGATAAGCAGCTATTGTTGTTCTGTACATACGGTTTATTTACACATACATGTATTTGGTTATTGGCATATTAACATTTAAAAGGTAATATAAGTGCATAAACAAATAACAAATAATGAATGCCTTGTAAATAGTTAACTACGGAACCTTAATCTAAAGTGTTACCTTTGTTTTTTGGTGCTGTATTGTGTTAAGTTTGGTGTGATAGAACTACTCTGAGCAGCACACTCTTCTGTTGTTGTGTGCAGATCCTGACCGGAGAGGACTGGAACTCTGTCATGTACGACGGCATCATGGCGTACGGAGGGCCATCTTTTCCTGGGATGCTGGTCTGCATCTACTTCATCATCCTCTTCATCTGTGGAAACTGTATCCTTCCATATCTAACTCCAACCTCCAGTTTGTAAAGTTCACTAAAAACGTCAGGATCTGTGGCACTCGGTGAAACAAAACGTACATTTCATTGTCAAAGTGTTGTCACCTGCTGTTTCTGGTGCGTTTTTGTCCAGAGTAATGTTGACGAAATGTTTATTACGAGGTTGTTAAGATGCATGCTAATTTCGGCGCTAATTGCTAACGGTAACAATCCGCACAAAACAGGTCCTGGTGTTATTCACGCACGCACAAGTTGTCAGTCGCCAAAACAGTCCTGGATTTTTATAATTTGTCATGTGTGGAGGCTAAAGCTAACTCTCCCATTGAAAAAGCATTAGAGCTAACACATAGAATGGTACCAGGCTAATGGAACGCGGTGTTTTCTTTACAAATACTGGAAGGTTCTACTGACTTATTCCGCACTGGCCACTTTTGCCTCTTTTTGCCACAGATCTGCACTTCTTTAGTAAACACACTTCCAGTTTGACAAAAAAACGTGAACGAGGGGAAAGTCTCGGCGATAAAATATTATGTAAAGTAGATTGATTTGTGTAAAATATTGAATGAACACGTGAAACAAGTCATCAATGCACCGATTTCCTGGGGCCTGAAAACTGTTTTGTAGTCCGTGTAGAACAGGCCTCGTCAATTGGCGGCCTGCGGGCCAAATCTGGCTCACCAATCAATATGATGTGGCCCATCACGGTAGAATGGGTCACTGGTTCAGTTTTTGTGGTCTAGTCCTGTTAAATGATGTGGTAGATGTGGTTTACGCCAGATGTAATCCAAATGTAGACCTACATTAGGGTTAGTCTTGGTTTAAACCTGGTCTAGTCCTAGATCTGCAGGTACAGTCTGCTCTAGTTCAAACCTAGTTATTGATCGACACAGAGTCCTGCTTTAGTTTTGTTTTTAAGTGAGAGAGCAATAATGTTATTCTTGTTATTTTTGTGTGTAAAAAGTAGATTTCTGTTGAATATTAACATTGCGAGTATTTTGTGGATATTGCATATAAAACATCAGATTGTGGTTCAGTTTTGTAGTCCGGTCTCCAGACAATTTGCCCTTCAAAAAATCTGGCCCACTGGAAACTATAATTGAATATCCCTGGTGTAGAACTTATTTTCTGTTGAACTCGTCTGCCCCGTGTAAACTAATACAACGGAAAAAGATGGCGGCGCCCACGGAAACTTCTGGTAAAAGGTGAATAATATTCTTTAAATGGATAAATATTCTTGACTCGTGACCAGACATCCTCCTGAACGTCTTCTTGGCCATCGCCGTGGACAACCTGGCGGACGCCGAGAGTCTCACTTCTGCTCAGAAAGAAGAGGAGGAGGAGAAGGAGAGGAAGAAACTGGCCAGGTCATTTATTTATTTGTTTATTAACCTTTATGTAGGACCTATTGAGATCGAAGCCTCTTTTTCAAGGGTGACCTGGGGCACATTTAGCTTCGTATATCCAGGAAAAGTGGTGCAGGAAAACAAATTATGATTGATTTTTGAAGCTTTTTTTGAGAAATTCGGACAATTCATTTGTCCTGTGCTGTTGTGTCTCATTTGGACTGAGAATAACAGTGCACTTTACCTCAGAATGTGGGATAAATGTCTCAAGAGGTCAATCATTTTACAATACTGCCATTTTACTAAGATTTTCAAGAATTGGAATGACATAAATAAATAACCTAATGGATTTCTGTTATTTACTGTCATAATAAAGCCGCTATTCAAAACCACTTATATTTGTCGTAGATAATAGTGATTTGTGTGATTGTTTAATGTCTATAACATATCCACACAGTCTTTAATTCTGTCTTTTCTCTTTTTATTTCCAGAATGAGCAGTCCGGACAAACGTAACGCAAACGAGAAACCACCTCTGGAAGAAGAGAAGAAGGAAAAGATCGAGCTCAAGTCCATTACTTCAGACGGAGAGACCAACAATGCAACTAAGGTACTCTTCATATAAATCATGTAAACTGTATAAAAACTACTGCCATTTAATGTTTTTTATGGTCCTGGTAATGCACTGACTTTACACTTTCACTCCGTTTGATACACTTGGACAATAAAAGAGTATAAATCCTTGGGAATATTAATTGAAATGTCTGCTTTTTCTTCTGCAGATCAACATGGATGATTACATTGTTGATGAAAACGAAGATAAGAATCCATATCCTGCAAATGATTATATGGGTAACGTATTATTATTATTATTTATATTTAATTTACTGTTAAAATAAAATGAGACAGATTGCAATCGGTGTTTTAGCAGGTATTTGGAGTTATGTTAGAGAGAATTGTATGAAACGGCCTTACGAAATATTAAATGATACCAAACCAAATTGTGATTTTGTGGCAAACAATTTAAAGGAGACATAATATACTTTTTTGTCTGTACTTAGTCTTGAACTATAACATAAGTAGATCCTAATTTTACATGTTGTTCTTTGTAAACTGCAGTATTGAACAAAAACAGCTTAGAGTAGACACAGATTCATTAACTTCCTGTTCAAAACTGCAGAACTGATAAGCCCCGCCTCTTCATACTGACATTTCACTGTGCATTTCACAAGTAGCAGATTGTCATTAACATGTTTTTATTTTTGAAAAGTTGTCACATGACATTTCAGAAATCGACATTTATCACTCAGAGTCTTAATTTTTAAAATAATTACAACTAAGTACAGGGATGTGGGCGGGGATAGGGGGTAGGTGAAAACAGGAATTTTCTGCCCACGCAAGCCTCAGTTGCAGGACAAAACAGGATTAACTCAAACACGCAGGAATCAATCAAAATACAACTTTGAGGAAACTAATGATGAGGAAACACTGTCAAAACAAAATTAAACAGCTTATTAAAGTCCCCTTTAATGACTGAATAAACGACTTCTACTGTCAAATAATCCAGGAAGTGCTCCTCCATGCTTTTAAAGTCCGTACACTTCATTGATTTAGCAAAATATCTCTCCTTTAAAACCATAAAAATTGCTGTTAATGTTGCAGCCAAATGGAGTTACGCTAGAGTCCTTTTACGTTTCAAATTATAACTGAAACACATTCTTATTGCTCCTGTGTTTCTTCTCAGGAGACGATGACGACGAGGAGCCGGAGATGCCGGTGGGGCCCCGACCGCGGCCCCTGTCGGACATCCAGCTGAAGGAGAAGGCTGTGCCGATGCCAGAGGCCAGAGCCTTCTTCGTGTTCAGTCACACCAACAAGTGAGACGTCCACACACAATGTCTCTGCAGTTTAATATAGTACTGTAGTAGAACAGTGAAAGAAACACTGATGAGACGAAATACTACATTCTGCACTCAAATAAAAGTACTGTTACTTCAAATCAGGTTAACATGAGGATAATGACGTGCACTAAATAAACAAAAGATGTGTTCACACTTACACGACTGAACTGGGTTTAAAGTAGGGCTGCGGCTAATGATTCTTTATTAGTCGACTAGTCAAACGATAATTTCTGTTGTACATTGAGACTATTTTACAAACGTTATCAACCGAATGAAGGTTGAAATATGGTGACAGAAAAAGAATATTTACAAATAAAGTGTATTATTGATTAAAATCAGAAATAGTTTAATATTTTTTATACAATTTGATGTAATAATGTCACTGTCTTTGGTATAAAAAATCTTTTCGTATGTGTTTTAAAGTCTGTATAGTCCAAATAACAATTCTGATTATCAAAAAACGACTATGATTATTTTTATAGTTGACTCATAACAGTTAGTCGTTGCAACCCAAGTTTAAAGCCAGAACTGAACCTGAACTAGACCTGAACTAAACCACGATGTGAATGCTCCTTAAAGCCCCAGTTCATAACTTTTTAGCCAAAAAATAGAGTAAAATAAAAGCATGTGATTCATTGTAGATATTTTCATTGTGCTAAAAAACGTAGACAAACTATGTCCTTGCTCTGAACGGACATTAACTCAAACCTGTTCCTTCACAGAGAATGTTCTGATGTGTGGTTTTAACTTGTGTCACCTCCAGAAAGTTACATACTGTTACTTTTATTGACGGCACAGTAGCGCTTCACAGCAAGAAGGTCCTGGGTTCGACTCCTGGGTGACCCGGGGCCTTTCTGTGAGGAGTTTGCATGTTCTCCCCGTGTCTGCGTAGGTTTCTCCTTCCACTAAAAACATGCACAGTAGTCGTGTGATTGAGAGTGTGTCTGAGAGTGAATGCAGGATAACGGATGAAAACAGACCATGGCTAATTCCAGCGTTGCGATGATAAAATAAACCAAAAATAAAACTTTGTATTACGTGATGAGTGATTGAGAAGGATGTGGCAGCTTCATACCTTGTACTAATAATATCAAGAAAACACTAGAATGGTATAAGAAATATGATATATATGATATATGAAAGTACTTTACTCATGCAAGTCACAAATGCCAAACAGAAAAGATTTCAGTAAAAGTATCATTTCTGTATCAAAGTCGTCATATGCTATATTTTCATATTTTAGAAATCCATTTTGTTTTCGAGATATCTAAGCTCTCGTTTCTGCCTCCCTGTTTTTCCACAGATTCAGGGTTTTGTGTCATAAAATCGTCAACCACAACATCTTCACCAACCTCATCCTGTTCTTCATCCTGCTGTCCAGCATCAGCCTGGCAGCCGAGGACCCGGTCAAGAACGACTCCTTCAGGAACCAGGTCTGGACCGCTGACAGACCAAGACCTTTAATCGTCTCACAATGAGGAAACTGCAGTGTTGTAATAGAGCAACAACAGACTGTAACAGAAGAGAAATAATCCCAAACAATATGTGAAGTAATGAGGATTCTAGAGGGAATAATTGAGAAAAAACTTAACATTTCTAGAATATCCCCTTAAGCTTCGGGGCTATTTTTCCTAAAACGATTAACTAAAATGAGCCTCAACCCAACTCAACTCAAATCAAATATTTATTTTTGTAGTGCCCTGTGGGAAAAGTAAGTTCATCCAGTGCAGAGAGAGTTCCTCCAGGCAAATAGGAACATCCAGGTCACAGGTCAGGGTCGTGAGATGGAGGGGAAAGAGAAAAAACATGTGAACAGCAATGAACAGACTACAGTTGAACTAAAATCTTAAAAATTGTTGATTGTTGAAAGTAGGAAGAACCTGAGGATAGTGTTCAAGCTGCCATACTCCCCCAGCAGATTCGCTCCTTGGGCAGTGTAGCTAAAACTGTAGGTTTGAAGCTCTGCTCAGAGGAATATCAGATTTTAAATTCCGTCTAGATTTTCTTTATTAAGTATATGAAGAAGTAATGCTGGTGTTTGAAGGTAGTACCTGGTTGACAATAGTTTGGGCATTTGTTGAGTTTTTACAATTCCTCTTTCAAAGCTGTTGCTAATTTAGTTGTAGGGACTTGTAATAAAGTAAAAATGCCCAGGAGGAATCCATATAAAAGTCCTATACATTTTTTCTGAATTTTAGTTTTTTTAATTTGTGCTCTTACAAACTGACTCTAATTCATCCCAGAATGGTTGCTTTGACTGTAAATAACAAGGGCTACAGTTTTTTTTTTTTCATATTTAACATGCCCAGCACCTTGATAGTTTCCTTTATCAGATGGAAAGGAATAAATTAAGAAAAAGTCCAACTTCTCTCCGTTGGGACGCCTGCATGGTAATAGGATATACCAGTGAAAAAGGAGAGAATCAAATTCATTTTTAGTTGAAAAAATACTACGAGGCTGCAAATTTCAAAACCTATTCTGTACAATAAGTGACATGTGCATGTGCAGTAAAAAGACAATAATAAATACCAAGAACAGTGTGATTGACATTATAATACAATATTGCACATGATTGCTATAGATGGATGATGAATATGCAAAGCTGCCTGACTTGTACAAAGCGTGGCTCAAAAAACAGACCCAGAATCAACAAGAATTTAAGATTTTTTTAATGGAATTTTTAACTTTTTAAAGGTTCAAAATCGGAATCGCAGTCAAAAAACAGGCATGGTCAAAAATCATGACTTCCATAAACTCAAAGATACGCAGGACGCTCACAATGAAAAGACGATCGGGCAAACGAAGAAGGGTCAAGGGTCATATTTTTATCGATTTTAGCTATTGAAAAGCCAGTGCAAAGAAGACGGAAGCAGCCACAGAAAAAGCATGATTACCTCGAGTTTTGAGGCGAGTTCTTGGGGCATTTAAGAGCAACATATTTGTGGACTTAATCTCTCAAACTGGAGAATAACAGGAGAGCAACTCACTAAGATAAGACGGGGCAAAACCATTAAGACATTTAAACACAAACAACAATTTAAAATCAAAGAAGAGAACAACAAAACTAAATAAGGGAGACAATGAATTAATCAATGAATTGTAAGGCGGGAAGTAAATCTGAAACACTGGATTATTTAATACCTTAAAAATTTTTTACTTTTGCCGATGTCAGTATGAAAAACGTGACACTAAAGTTGAACCTCGTATTGTTTCAGATCTTGGGCTATGCAGATCACGTCTTCACTGGCCTCTTCACTATTGAGATTATTCTTAAGGTAAATCACACATGCATTCATTTTATCTTCACACTCAAAGTTCTCTAAACCTTTTGACCTTTTTGACTCCTGATTTTGTGCCCCCTGAACAGATGACGGCCTATGGAGCTTTCTTGCACAAGGGTTCATTTTGCAGAAACTATTTTAATATTTTGGACCTGGTGGTTGTCAGTGTGTCCCTCATTTCATCAGGAATACAGTAAGTTTGGATTTATACTTTGCAACACTTGGCAACACTTTGTTTTACACTGCACTTGATATTTTGCACCTAATATGTAACGCACGGTGTAATAACCTTTAGCAACCTAAACATCCAACAGGAAACATAAAGCAATGTAATTATCATGTTATTACAGGGTGTTACATTGTACGTAATAAAGGTATAACAGCCTGTAATAACATGTAACCGGAACATCCAACAGGAAACATAAAGCAATGTAATTATCATGTTATTACAGGCTGTTACATTGTACGTAATAAAGGGATAACAGCCTGTAATAACATGTAACCGGAACATCCAACAGGAAACATAAAGCAATGTAATTATCATGTTATTACAGGGTGTTACATTGTACGTAATAAAGGGATAACAGCCTGTAATAACATGTAACCGGAACATCCAACAGGAACCATAAAGCAATGTAATTATCATGTTATTACATTTTGTTACACGGTGCTACATTGTACTTAATAACAGTGGAACAGCCTGTAATAACGTGTAACCTGAACATCCAACAGGAGCCATAAAGCAATGTAATTACCATGTTATTACTGGTTGTTACACAGTGCATTCCATTGTAATTTAATGACGTAACAGTCTGTAATAAAATGTAAAATGAAACTACAGCTGTAAAAATACAATGTAATTACAGGTTGTTACACAGTGCATTACAATGTACTTAATAAATATGTAACAACCTGTAATATGGAGCAGAAACAACAGCATATTTACAATGTTATTACAGATTGTTACACAGCTGGTTATTGACGTGCATTACATTGTACTTAATAACTGTGTAACAGCCTGTAATAACATGTGACTCAAGTACAATGTAATTATGTTATTGCAGGTTGTTGCAGCACATTACATTGTACTAAATAAAGTGTGTAACAGCCTGTAATAGCATGGAATTCAAATACAGTGTAATTATCATATTATTACTGGTTGTTACGCTGAACATTAGCATAACATCCAACCGAGTACAGGGTAATTATTGTGTTATTACAGATTGTTACACAGTGCATTACTTTGTACTTTATTACGTACAGACAAAGCATCAAGTGTTGTGTAAAATTAAGTGTTGCTGATATTATTTAATTGATAGTATTAACCTTAAAAGTTTATGATTACATTTTTTTTTTTTTAATTAAAATGTGGCTAATATTTGATTGATTGCTAAGCTGATATCTAACCTGCCACACCGCACTCTCCTTCTCTAATGCCTGATAGTCTAGACTTCTCGAAGTAAGTCCAAAATGGTCCATGTTAATTACAAACCCTCACTTCAATGTGTACAACGTTCACGATTTTGATTTGATATTTCTATAGTCCGGGAGAGTTGAGAAAATGTTGCCATCAACGTGCAACTAACAGCTGAGCAATCGACATTTAGGAGTAATTATTTCAATATTTTGCACAATTTAAATTCAGGGTTATTTATTTCAACTAATCAGTTCTAAACTACAAGTGTAAAATCTTCTGTACTCATGGTAAAATAGCTCTCACCACGTACTGCAGCTTATAATGTGCTGTGGAAGAACTCTCCTGAGCTATAGAAATGAGATCTGAATGCTGAACTTAGTTTTTGCCCGTTAAAGGTTGGTCTGATTTGTCTTAAAATACACAACAATCAAAATAATTGTGACAGTGACACATAAAATCTTGTCGGCTATCATATATAATTTTATAATTCATTGTAATAGATTGCTTGTACAAATAAGAATTCCTTGTACTTTATATGACCAAACTTCTCAAATCTCTTCACATTAGTTCAGACTGATGGTGGTAAGTTAACTGCCTTGAGGTAGACGGGTGTTAGCGGAAATCCAAGGACCAGGCCGATCATTTTAAAATTCTAAAGGACACTCACTTTTTTAAGCTTCTAACAGTTCTAACATTGTTCCATCATCCAAGACGTACCTGAAGTTACATTTACCTTCATTCATGCTAGTTTGATGATCGTCAAAAAAACTATTTCAAAATGTTCTCGATGCGTGAAGTGGCTTTTTCTTAAATCATCTGCGCGGGTTTTAAGTCCATAAATCATTGTCAGACTAGTACTGGGCATTTCTGCCGTCTAATCACGATCAGTACAACTGCGTGTCTACGTAGCATTTCCCAGAAACTTGTGTAATTCCCTCTGCAGCCAGTAGATGGTGCCAAAAGGTTAATAAGTTAATACTGTGGGGGAAACAGCAGAGTTACAGATGTTAATTTAGTTTTTTTTTATTAACATTTGTATTAGTTTTAAACATGAGATGCCAAACTAAAGGTACTCAAGAGCTAAAGGCTTAATAACAATGAAAATAATGAATAATATTTGTCTTTTAAAACAGTGGTACCCAATCTTTTTTTTGTCTTGAGTACCCCCTAAGCTTTGTCTCAGACTCAGAGTAAACCTTAAAAAAATAGGGTTTTATTTGTCGCATGTTGTCTATTATTATTATTGTCTACTATATTTATGATCCAAGATGCTCCAAAAAGATGATACATTTACAACTTTTTTATTCAGATAAAAGTACATTTCATATATTTTTAAAAGCTAAAACCATTCCAAGTGCCCCCTGGTAATTCCTCACTTACCCCTTGAGGTCCCCGCACCCCTGGTTGGGAAACACTGCTTTAAAACATTCTCATTTCTACGTGAACAGAAATACTTTTGCGGGAATTCGTTTTTTTTGCCATGCCAGTGTCACAACTATTTTGACTGCAGCGTGTTGAAGATAACATCTGACTCGACAAAGTGCCTTTAACCGCCTTAAACTTTTCCTCTGTTTATTAAAAATGCACAAATGATCTTTTCCCTTTCTGTTGGAGCCACTTCAGTTTTGACAATAACACGGCAGCACCACCTTTGTTTTCAACCTACTCCTTTTAAAAACTCTTTCAAACACTTCAGCGGGATGCATTGACATTTTGAATTGCGACCTCTGCGTAGATTAGCTTGACGTTAGCATGTCTTGTCAATTCAAAATGTCTATATATTCCTGGAGCACTTATATTTTGATTCCGCGTAGCTTGACACTCTCTTTCTCTTGCAGCAGAGTAGCCTTTCCTTTGCCTGTGCGTGTGTCTGTGTCTCTGTGCTCATCCGTCTGTGCTGTTGTCATCGTTCTGTGTGTCTACAATGTGATTTATGTGTCTTTTTATGAATATTTAAGTTCGTTTTTTAAGATTTTAGAGCCTATTTGTTGTCGTACCTTCAACGATAATCCCTCGTGTCGTTCTGTTCCCACGTTTTCTTTCAAAATCTACCTCAGTTTTGACTTGATTTTCTTTTCCTGTGTTTGATTCCCATACTGTTGGATCAGCCGGGCTCTGATGCCAAACTGTAAGAAACGTGTGCGAGATACTTGTCTTATTGATGATTTTGTCCATTTCAGGTCAAGTGCAATAAATGTGGTGAAGATCCTGCGAGTTTTGAGAGTTCTTCGACCGCTGAGGGCCATCAACCGAGCCAAAGGGTTAAAGGTAACATTTACTTGGATTGGCAATGTGTGATTTTCTGCAAAAGGTTGGATTATAAACAAAATGTGGTTTGAATTAAGGTTCCTTAGTAAACTATTTATTAGGCGATAATAAGCACTAGTTATTAATGCGCTTAAGTCATTTACTAGCATTTATCTTTTAGTTATTGATGATAGTTTGTATTTAGTGCTGTTATAACATTTTATACAGTTTCTAACACACATAATGGGTTATTAACATGTATAAAGTGTTATAAACCAGCTACAAAAGCTAGTAAATGCCTTATAAATGCATAAACAAATAACTAGTTGCTTATTAATTCCTTAAAAATAGCTTAATTTATACCTTCATTTCATGCATTACCCAAAAACATTTGTTGTGTTGCATTTATTCTTGTCACTTTTTACTCGAGTGATGTTCTTTGGGAAGAATTTAATTGAAAAATGTTTAAACGTGAAAAAAGTTCAACATTAAACAGTACTTCTATATCATTTTCTGGCTATTCTTTTTAGGGATGGTCAAATATATTGTATAAGCTGAAAGCGATATCCAATATTTGGCTTGTTGCTGTGGCCGATAACCAATATTTCCGATACCAATATTTGCATTCTTAAATCCACAGCAGGAGCCACAAAATCTGCCTTAAGTTGAAATAAACTTTTAACTAAAGTAAAAATAATAACAGATTGTGTTTGTCTGGGATATTATGTAATTTGATGCATGATTATGTAAACATACGGGCCATATTTCTATTCATATATTCTATCTTCTAGGTCCATTTTCACTCATTAAAAAGACAAATCTGACGCTCTGAGGACACTCTGGGAATGACACATGAGCACAGACCGGGCCATACTTAGTGCTGGGCGATATGTAAAAAAAAATGTATTGGGATTTTCTTGGGGCCAGATCATGATTTAAATTTTATCGCGATTCATTTTCACTTTGTATTTTTCTATTGTCTATATTAGAGCTGCACGGTTTAGGAAAAATATGTAATTGTTATTTTTCTGACCAGTCCGATTGTGATTAGATTTGCGTTTTATGTTTTAATAATAGGATTCTGTTCAAATTCACATTTTAAACACAATTTTTACTCACCTTTAGTTGCGTTTTTGTCATTTTTAGTTGCGATTTTGTCACTTTTAGTTGCGTTATGGTGCACAGAGTCACTTTTGTGATATGTAGGCGCACTTTTGTCGCTGTTCAATGCATTTTTTTTTGCTTTTGGTCGCGCTTATGTCTTGTTTCAGAACATGTTTGTACAAATCCAAACTACAGTATTAGCAGTTTTTATCCAAATCCAAAGACATTTTGTTGTTCTTGGAAGAAATTATTGCACTTCAAAAATTGCAGCCTTTGCTATTTGCAAATTGCATCCATTAAAATTGTAATTTTGTGTGGATTTGGTTTAATTGTGCAGCTCTGGTCTATAAGAGGTAAATAAAGTCATCTGCTCAGAGGCTTCAGAGGCTAAACAACAGGAGAAAAAGTGTATTTGAACAGACAGCTGCATTAAAGAGACAAACAGTGAATCACGATACGACGATTTCATTAAAATAGCAGATTGTCACAGGGACGAGCTCAACATTCAGTTTTCACATCGCCCAGCCCTATTAATAAATATCTTACTACATGAATTTGTCTAAACACAAAAGATACACAAGAGAACAACTTCTTTTTCTGTACAAATAAACAATATTATCCGTATTGATGTCTAATAATTTCATTTTCTTTCGCAGCATGTAGTTCAGTGTGTGTTTGTGGCGATTCGAACCATCGGGAACATCGTCATCGTCACCACGCTCCTCCAGTTCATGTTCGCCTGTATCGGAGTGCAGCTTTTCAAGGTAAAACAACGGAATAAACATCATTGTGACTTCACTGATTTCAGTTGACATGATAGACACTGCTAAATTCCTCCTTTTTTCACTAGGGCAAGTTTTTCTTCTGCACAGACAGCTCTAAACAGACTCAGGCAGACTGCAGGTAAGAATTTGTTGAAACTTGACAACTGCTTGTGTTTTAAAAGATACATATTATGCAAAATAAACTTTTTTTTAACCATTTTATAACATCGTTCCCTCATAAAACACACATGGGGGTCGTATTTAGCTTTATTCACGCTAGTTTGATGAATTCTGGTTTGTAAGTCCTCTCCCATTGAGCCCCAAAACACACAATTTCCCAGTTTTATGACGTCAGGTTGAGCATCAAGATTTTTTTTAGCTGTTTTATGACTCGCTCTGCGCATTTCTGTCGTCAAATCATGTTTGTTACATGTCATGGGGCAAGCTAGGTTTGTTCATCTCCCTTTTGCTGCCAACAGATGGATTTCTAACTCAAATTCCTGATGATATGCACTAATGTTTGCTTTTAATATGTGACGCATTTTAAGTTCTAAACCATGAGATGCCAAAGTAAATGTGGACAAGAGCAAGTTTAAAGGACACATATTGCGCTACAGTGACTTTTTTGAGCTTTAAACCATGTTCTAACAATGTTCTGTCATCAAAAACATACCTGGAGTGGCATTCAGTTTCATTTACGCTGTTTTTAGGAATGTTTATTCGAAAATCCTCCCCCTCTGAGCGTCAAACACACATCCTGCTGAACTTCTGGGATTTTCTGATGTATTTTCAGATCATCTACGTCACTTATCCCAGAATGTTCCGACATTTTTAGTCCTTAAATCATCGCTAAACTCGTTCTGAGCATTTCTGCGTCTAAACACGATAACTGCTGCAGCAAATCAGCACCATAACTTCTTTTCAGCGCTAACTTCACTAGAGTGTATATAGCGCTGGTGCCATCTGCTGGCTGGATGCACTCAGTAAGTGTCTTTTCATTGTGACTGATAACACAGGGCATGGAATGAGTAAGGTACTTTTTTGTTTGTTTTAAACATGAGATGGCAAATTAAAGGTACTCAAGAGCAGGTTTAAAGGCTAATAACAAACAAAATATGCATAATATTTTCCCTTTAAAGGACAAAAAATAAACAAAATAATGTATAATATGTGTTTTTTATTGTTTGAATCTTTATTTTCAACCTGAGTGTGGCGGAGAACATAAACATGACTTGGAAAAAAAAAAAAATCACATTTTATTTGACAAATTCACAGTGTTATTTAGTATGATGAAATGTGAAAACCCCTTAGGAGTTCCCTGAGCAAACGTCTGAATCAGAAAATCCACTAAAATGACCTCTATTTCAAAAACTAAAATTCTTAAATGCAAACAAACCATGTTGTAATAACCCGTGTCGTTCCAGGGGCTCGTACATCATGTATAAAGACGGCGACGTGGGGAAGCCAGAGCGATCGCAGAGACATTGGGAGAACAGCGACTTCAACTTCGACGACGTGCTTCAGGGCATGATGGCCCTGTTTGCCGTGTCCACCTTTGAGGGCTGGCCCGGGTAAGACTTGCGAAGTTTACTGGATCTGTGTATCATGCAAGGTTGGCTTTTCGGAACTTCAGAACAAAACATACTTGGAATTGTGTTTTGTTTCATTGGCACTTTTCAGGAAATATGCTAAAATCAGATGTGGTAATCATAAAGAACATAAAAAAGGCCTGGATCATCTTGTAGCTCAAAAGCACGTACTATATTCTTCCAGTGTAGATAAAGTATAGGCATTATTGTAATAATGTTTTGCAGCTGCCAAAAAATTACAGCTTCATCCCTTATTCCTGTTCCTTATTCCTACATTTTGGCTGCTTGTACCCGCCCAAACACTTTACAGCAGGCTCTTTTAAAGTAGATCTAAATCACATTTTTACCTTCTTAAACTTCTTTGTAAGTCCGTGTGGTGTTGCAAATGTATTTTTGGTTTGCGTTTGAAGCCGCCGTCGTCGCCCCCTGCTGTCTCTGCATGGAAAACCAGCTGCAACATTTCCTGACACCGACCCGAAGACAACTCTCTAGAGAAACATTGGCTCTCTTTTTTATATTTGGCGACATGAAATGTTTTTGTATGTGATTGTACGTCCTTATTTCAATCAAAAACCTATTGCATCTTTACACTAGCAGTGTATTTTCACAAGAGAGCAGCAGGGGGAGCTCTATCGCTGGAGTTACATAGTTCAGCTTTAAAGTATTCGATTGTGACACGTGACATGAGCGTCGTCTGTCCTGCCCGTCCTCAGGCTGCTGTACCGGGCCATAGACTCTCACACGGAGGACGTGGGGCCCATCTACAACTACCGCGTGGTCATCTCCATCTTCTTCATCATCTACATCATCATCATCGCCTTCTTCATGATGAACATCTTCGTCGGTTTCGTCATCGTCACGTTTCAGGAGCAGGGAGAGCAGGAGTACAAGAACTGCGAGCTCGACAAGAACCAGGTACTGTTTACGAGATCCAGTTTATCCTTAATCAGATTATCGGGGCGTATCAGTCTGCACTCTGACTTCCTCAAATTATCCAAAGTTATATCAACAATACTGGAAAAAACATCTAAATCTGTTCATTTTATTATTATTTTGTTAAGGTTCCTTAGTAAACTATTTATAATGCGCTAATAAGCACTTGTTATGTGTTTATAAGCACTTATAAGGCATTTACAAGCATTTATTAGCGTGATAATTGAAAATAATGTAATATGCAGCTCATTGATGCTCTGTACATGTGGTTTATTCACTCAAACATGTTTTGGCTGATGGAAAAAAAACGATGATTAGACAGGCGAACATTCTGTACTGAATATATATAATATTAATCTAATTCAGATTTGGATGTAAAATGGACGTTGGGACATTTTTAATTGATATAAACTTCAACAAACAGATTAAAAACCGTCCAAATCACAGACACGGGACTAAAATCACCCGACCTTTAAGTTTGTTTAAATACCAGTGATGGAAAGTAACGAAGTGCTGTACTAAACTTTTCAGGTATCTCTTCTTTACTCAAGTTGTTTTTACAGTGGATACTTTTTACTTTTACTTCACTACATTTGAGTCCAAGTATTTGCTCTTTTTACTTCATTACATTTTTAACTGGACTGAAAAGTAGAAAGTACTTTTCATTTTGTTTGAGGGTTATTTTTTAGCTCGTTGATGGTGACGTTCTGCCTGAAGATTTTGATTTCAAACTCAACAAGCAAACATTAATATACACATAAATATACACATAATTTTGCTGATCAAAATTAAGCAAAATTCTTTACCAAATTTCTGACATTTAATTCGTAAAACTAGTCTCATAATCTGCATGAAATACTTTTTAGTACTTTTTACCCTTAAAGTACATTTCAAACAGGTACTTCAACATGTTTACTTAAGTAGATTTTTAATGTGATACTTTTACTTTTACTTGAGTATTTTTTTGCTTATGTATTTGTACTTTTACTTGGGTAACAAACCTGAGTACATCTTCCACCATTGTTAAATACCGCGGGTAAAACTCTGGGACATTTTCACAGATGTGGACGATTCGCACAGGATGAGAAACACAGTCGACGTTTGTAATTATTATAATTTCCTGAGATCCGGAGATAGTAAAGTAATCCGAACAGGGCTAAAATGCGCAGTGCAATTTATTGTGATTAATGATTTTTCTTAATTGACTGACAACACGACATGATCTAAATGATTAGCTGCTAAACTAATGTAAGACTCATATAAACTAAAGAAGAAACTGTCCTTACGATTCTGTAATTTAACCCTTCCTGTCTGGGTGTGTGCAGCGTCAGTGTGTGGAGTACGCGCTGAAGGCCCGTCCTCTGCGCCGCTACATCCCCAAAAACCCGTATCAGTACAAGGTCTGGTACGTGGTCAACTCCTCCTACTTCGAATACCTGATGTTCACCCTCATCCTCCTCAACACCATCTGTCTGGCCATGCAGGTGAGCCACGTCTGCGAACGATCAGGTTTAAGATCGGACACAGACGCAAGACACAGACACAGGACACAAAACGCAAGACACAGACGTAAGACGCAAGACACAGACGTAAGACACAGACGTAAGACACAAGACTCAGATGCAAGACACAGACGTAAGACACAAGACTCAGACGCAAGACACAGACGTAAGACACAAGACTCAGACGTAAGACACAAGACTCAGACGCAAGACACAGACGTAAGACGCAAGACACAGACGTAAGACGCAAGACACAGACGTAAGACGCAACACACAGACGCAAGACGCAAGACGCAAGACTCAGACACAAGACACAAGACACAAGACACAGACGCAAGACGCAGACACAAGACACAGACGCAAGACGCAGACACAAGACACAAGGCACAGACGCAAGACGCAGACACAAGACAGAAGACACAGACGCAAGACGCAGACACAAGACACAAGACACAGGACGCAAGGCGCAGACACAAGACACAGGACGCAAGACACAAGACACAGGACACAAGACGCAGACACAAGACACAAGACACAAGACACAGGACGCAAGACACAAGACACAGGACACAGACACAAGACGCAAGACACAGGACGCAAGACACAGGACAAAGACGCAAGACACAGGACGCAAGACACAGACACAAGAAGCAAGACACAGACGCAAGACACAGGATGCAAGACACAGACACAAGACGCAAGACACAGACGTAGATACAAGACAGAAGACACAGATACAAGGTGCAAGACACAGGACACAAGACACAGACGCAAGACACAGGACACAGACGCAAGACTCAGGCGCAAAACACAAGACACAGACGCAAGACGTAAGACGCAAGACACAAGACACAAGACACAGACACAAGACTCAGACGCAAGACTCAGACTCAAGACTTAGACGCATGACACAAGACGCAAGACACAGACGCAAGACTCAGGCGCAAGACACAGGACACAGACGCAAGACGTAAGACGCAAGACACAAGACACAGACACAGACACAAGACTCAGACGCAAGACTCAGACTCAAGACTTAGACGCATGACACAAGACGCAAGACACAGACGCAAGATGCGAGACACAGACGTAAGACTCAGACGCAAGACACAGACACAGACACACAGACACATGACACCGGACACAGACACACAAGACACAAGACACAGACACACAGACACATGACACCGGACACAGACACACAAGACACAAGACACAGACACACAGGGGCTGTTTTGGTCCTGGTTTAGACCTGGTTTAGTCCTGTCCTTTCTAGACCACGTTACAATCCAGTTTAGTTCTTGTTTAATCCTAATTTGGATCTTTTGCTCTGGTTTGTCATGTTTAGTTTTGGTTTAGTTTGTTTTTTTACAGTGAAAGGCGAAATGTTTAAAGTGAAGGATTTACAGGTTGCATTCACAAAATTCTAGATGAAGATGTCCTAATTTTAGATCGAAGAGGACTGTGAAACTCTTGGGTGTTTTTCTGTTTTTTAAAGAATTCTCCAAACGAAAACAATCAGAAAGTGTTACACCTTATAACACTGAAGAGCATGTTTAAAGGCTAATAACAATATGAAAAATGCTGAATATTTTTCCTTTAAACTGCAGTCTTCATTACTCACTGTTCTTTGTTTTTCCGCAGCATCATGGTCAGACCAAGAGCTTCAACGACGCCATGAACATCCTGAACATGCTCTTCACTGGACTCTTCACCGTTGAGATGATCCTCAAACTTATTGCCTTTAAACCCAGGGTAAGCTCAACCTCCGCGCAAAATAACGCCAATATTTGATTCATATTGTGTAGTATTAATGCTGTTCCTTTTTTATTTGTGCCTCTGTTGTTACTGCAATGAAAAATCCATCTACTGCAATTTATTTTAATCTTAATCTAAACGTAGAGCACTGTGAATAGCTAACTCAAACATACAGTAAGCTCTGTTTTTGATATTTGTGTATTTAGTTTAATCAAAACAATAATTGTCTGTGGATTTTATGTTGTGTTTTCGGTTTGGTTTTGTGTCTTGTTGTTTCTTTTTAGGATCCAGCGACCAGAGAAGCCAACATGAAGAACTCACTAATGTCTTTTCTCTAATTTTTAACAGGTTTCACGGCCAAAAATATAACTAGCGTCGCTTAAAATGACTTGAATTCAGAATTTTACAATGGATTTGAGTAGTTTTGACTTGATGAGATTTAATTTCTCATGTGACGTAGAATGTTTCACTGGTTTTAAGGCATTTCTGACTCGTTATAACATAATTTGGCTTAAAATAAGAAATTGAATTTGCCATTGGGGTAAGTAAAGTTTCCATTGGCAATAATTTGGCTTGAAGTAAGATATATTGAATTTAAATATGTCAGAAACAGTTCAAAACAAGTAAAATAATCTAGGTCCATCAAAATAAATAGATCTTAACTGGTCAAAACGTCTGGAATTAAGATTAAAATCCTGAAATCAAGAAATTTTAAAAAAATTTTTGCAGTGTTTGGGCCTCTTGGATAAAAGTGTACAATGTTTGAATTCACGCTTTGTTTCTTTAATATTTGGTTACGGATGGATTTTTTGGCCGACCACTTATTTAACCATAAAACTGTGATAGAGAATATAGAAAACGGCTTCACCTTTAACAGATCTATCCTCACTAACAAATATTACACCCTTTATGTCTTAAACGTAACTGAACTACTGGAATTTGATTGACAGGTTACATTTAGTGTCCGAAAAGTGTAGGCAAATGATTCCCATCGCCTTTTTGGCATTCTTTTATTCAGCCAGATGGAGTTTAAATATAAAAATGACAAATATAACAGTTTTTCTGTAACTCTAGTATGCTTTGCAAGCATTCCTTTGGTAAATATAGCAAAAACTGAACAAATAAATATATTTATCAGCCTTTTCACCAGCTCACAATTACTGTAGAGTCACTTCTTATTTAGTGATTATTTAAGAACAGAAAGTAAGGGAAAATAGTGCCTTAATCTGCTTTTTAAACAATTCACTGAACCAAATTTATCCTGAGGAATAACTGACAAATGATTAAAAAAAAAAAAAAGATTCCCTAAAACATAAACAATGCAATTTTGGATCCAGATGTAAAATAATGTTTCCCATAAACATTTTGAAAAAAAAATTACCTTTTTGATGAAGCTGATTAGCTGCAAAGTTGCTAATCACAAAAATACATCTATTTGCTTTTTAAAATCTATTTCTCAACTTTTTTAAACCACAAATTAACCATCAAGTATTTTAAGCATTGTCTTTGTTTTTTGTTTACGGCGAGACACTGTAGGTGAAAAGGAAAAAAAATATATATATATCTCAATTTGAAACATGTTCTGTAGTTTTCTTAACAAATTGTAGAAAAGAGATATAAAGTTTTCATTATAAAACACTTTCATATAAGTAAAATAAGGCATTTTATGCGTAAACTTGGGGCATATTAACCTGTAAAAGTCTTGCTTCATTTGTTGGAGTTAAAACTTTCTTCCATTTGGCTTTGTTTTTGTTTGTTTTTTAATTGCAACTCGTGTTCTTTAAAGATTTAGAGCGCGTTTACTCACTTCAGCGGCATAAATAATACTGATATTATTGATCTTTATATTTGTATTTTATCGCACTTCAAAATGTGTAATTCTGACAGGCCTTTGAAATTACAACGTCGCAAATAAATCTATGGACACAAGTGGATTAAATAAAATAATACAACTTTTTTAGCTTGGCCAGTGTTTCCAGATGAAAGCCGATATGTAGAGTGAGCAAACTGACCAAAAAAACCTACAGAAATTAGTTTTGCCTGCAGCGTCTCGCCTTTAAACACCCAAAAACCAATGGGACGTTTACATTTGGAACCAGAAGCACTTCCCCACTGTTTAGCCCCATTGTCAGCTAGCTTCTGGGTGGCTATAGCTAATGTGGTGTTCCTGCTAACCTAACCTAATCCTTCTCTTCTCCCGGCCTGTCCCGTCACGTGCAGGGGTACTTTAGTGATCCCTGGAATGTGTTTGATTTCCTCATCGTAATTGGCAGCATTATAGACGTCATTCTGAGTGAAATCAACGTAAGTACGACGCCCCAAACCTCCCTCTCCTCCACCTCTCCAAGCCTCTGTCTGTCTTTCTTTTCTTTCGTGTCGTCTTTCTCTGTCTTCGACCTCTTCCTCTCTTCCCCCTCTCCATCCGACCGAATCCAAGATGGCTACCAACGGGCACGCGCCACCGTAGCAAACGTGGCCGCCTTCTCCTTGTACCCGGGCAGGCTTTTTACGACGATGGGAAGTCTTTGGGGGGTCGGGGACGGAAGTAGGACGGTTTTTTGACGTTTTCCAGATTGTGACATGTCCTGAATGACTTTTTTTATGCTTCTACTAACCCAAACTAACCAACTGATCAATCACTTTACGCATTTTGCATTTCCAGTGACTTCTCGGTTGACTTTTTTTGTTTGACGGACGAGCGATAAAGCATGGTCGGCGTCTGCTACGTCCAATCTTCCAATATGTCTTAAATATCCAAATCATGTATATATAATGTTTTATCTTATTTCTTCTCTCTCCTTTGGTTTCTTTCACCATTTTTTGTTGGTTTTTTACATATTTCACTTTGTTTTTTTTATCTTTTCTGTTCTTTTCTCCACCCGACACAGCATTATTTTGTTGATGCATGGAACACATTTGATGCCTTGATAGTTGTGGGTAGCATTGTTGACATAGCGATCACTGAGGTGAACGTAAGTAGTCCAAAACCCCTCCTCTCCTCCTCTCTCCTTATCCTTCGTTCCTTTCTTTGCGTGGCTTGTTGCTTTGCCATTTTCTCTTTCTCTCCCACACGCACACACGCGAACCGACGGGCCGAGCGCTGATACCATCTCGCATGCTTTCGAACGATTAGGAAACTTCAGCTGCATGAGATCGGGACTCAACGCGGCGCTCAAGTTTAAAAAGGGGGAAAGGACAGCCAGATGGAAGCTATGACGAGATGTATTTAACGCACGCTAACTACTTACGGTTGACGCAAATGTCCGGAAATCCAATTACGCCTTGATTCTTTCTTTATGGAGTTTTCTCGTGACTGAAATAATCAATGTTTAAAGGGGTTGTACCTGATTTGAAGCATGAAAAACAGATGTGCCTGATTTTTTTGCACGTAAGAAAGTAAAATCTGTGTTGTCCCAGTACAGATATTTTGTAAAAGCATATGTTCGCGTGAAACTGAGACTACAGTGCTTTCTATTTACAGCGTATTATTTTCCTAGAAGAAGGAAGTGCACTGTTAGCATGGTAACGTTTGTTAGCTTTACCCGGGCTCAAAAGCTGCATTCCAGTCGTCCTCGGAGGTCAGAACTCGGATGGCGCAGCCATTTTGGATTGACTAACTCGGATAAACTTTGTCTTCTGAAATGTTGCCCGAGTTTCCAAGTAGGAATTCCGAGATGTGAGAGTGTTCCAGTGTGATTCCGACCCCTCAGGACGACTGGAACGCAGCAAAAGACTCATGAAAAGCGCTTATAAACTCATTGTGGTGGATATTTAGGGTGCTGCAAATGAATTAGGAAAGTGAGCGTTACATGTGACTGATGTAAAGAATTTAAAACAAACTAGTTTTTGTGTTTTTCACGTTTCAAAACAGTAAAAATCAGTTACAGGGCCTTTAAAGATTATGCAACGGACAACGAGTCACGGGTGGACAATCACAGACAGCATGTTAAACGTGTTGTTATGTGATTATTACTTTCTTGAAAATTGTTAATTTTAAATTATTTGCATCGCTCCAAAGATATTCCTAATTTTCTCAAGTCTTCCGAGCATCCTAAATATTCACCTCGATACGTTTAAAAGCACATTTCACAACTTTCAGAGCGAGTTTTGCTGTCTCGGTAAAGCTAACAACAACTAGCATGCTAACAGTCCTGGTTTTCGCAGAACACACTCAGAGGTATCATTTTGACCCTAAGAGCTGCTTTTACAGTTTATCTGTAACAAACTTTGCTCAATAACAAATACACTGAAAAATTAATCGGATTATACAGCCTCTTTTATGATAATGTATGATGTAAACACTTCACCTGAGGATACATCTTTAAGGTAGATGTTGTGTCTTAATGCTAATGCTAACCTAAATTAAAACCTAAATAGGAAAAAGGAAATACATTTGAGGACGTCAATTGTTTTTGTACATGAAATTATTCTGACTGTGGTGCTATTTCAACTTTAATAATTTTTATTTTAGCTTAGCATTAGCATTGAGACACAAACACTTTAGTAAACACAGCTGATGAAGTAGTTGCATGTTATACCATAACATGCTGTCTGTGATTCTCTACCCGTGGCTTATTTTTTACAAAATCATCTTTAAATATTGATTCTTTTTGCGCTGATCTGAAAAAATCTCATTGGAATTATTGATTTCCGGACATTTGAGTCGACCGGGGCTAGTGGTGCAGTGCTGCACAAAGAATTACGTTGGGAAATTTCTACCGATTTTTAAATTTAGACTATAGCACGTTCATTTGATTTAATTTAATATTTTTTAGCTTGATTTAATGTTTATAAGTAATATGTTATTAGCCTGACCAGCGAATGCAATAGTTTATATGTCAGCATTTGACCATGGGATGGAGACAACTACAGTGACAAGAGGTTCATTCCCTGTTGGAGTGAGAACCAGAAAATACACAATTATAAACTTAAAACCAACACTCACAGTAACATGGTCCCGGGTTCGATTCCGAGACACAATATTAAAGGAGACATATTATGCTTTTTTTCAGTTACTTAATATTGAACAGTAACAAAGTAAATCATTATTTTACATTTTTTACATCGTAAATCACAATATTGATCTAAAACAGCTTAGTAATAGAAACAGGTCCATTGACTTCCTGTTCAAAACTGCAGAACTGATAACCCCGCCTCTTCACAGTGACATCACACCATAACAAGCAGCGGATTTGATTTCAGAAAAGTGTGCCATTTTGGAACTCAACGTGTATCACTCTTAAATTTCCCTTTTCTTAATTTTAGATGATGGGCAGGGATAGGGGGTAGGTGAAACAGGGATTTTCACACTCAAGCCTTAGTTGCAGAACAATACAGGATTAATTGAAACACGCAGGAATCAAAATACAACTTTGAGTAAACTAATGATGGAAACAAGGTTGTAACGAGATTAAAAGCCCATTACAGTTGATTTTTGCATAATATGTCTCCTTTAAGGAAGATTCAAAAACACAATACAAGATGCGATGCAAGACTGGCTGGTCAGGCTAATAACTTAGAAATCTAAATTATTATTGGGGTTTTTGGGGGTTTAACATTTCCACCATTATCAACATAAGCATAATTCATGTTTAGTCTGTAGTGTTTTAGTCAGCTTCAGATTGGTATCGAAGCCTCGGCCCTCTGAGCATCAAACATTACTGCATTTGCCAATAGAAACCCGTTGCATTGTCTCAGCATTTGATTTTGGTTCACATCCTGATCTCAAATCAATGCCTCGAGGGGAGAGGTCTCCTGGCATGTTGGGAATTGTATAGCATGACTGCATTTAAGGTGCGATATCAAGGCCTGGTAATGTTTGCATGTATTTCTATTGTAATGCTTAAAAAGACGTTTGAAATGGAAATTTGCTTTAAAGAATAACAGTACAACAGAACATGTAGCGGTGGTGTTGTACCGTGCTGCGGCAAAAGCATAACACAAACACAAGAGGAGCAGTTTTATTCGTAAATGGATTTACTCAGTGCCCGTAAAATTTATGTAAATGTATGTATGAAGTCTTTTAGCGTGGGCGACGAGGAGGCCCTATGGTCAACAGTGAGGCTGAATGGAGCCCAAACACAAGTCAAGTGTTGAGTATTTACACTCGAGGGATAATTGGACTTTTTACACAGAGACTGGTGGAGTACGGCCAATAATTGTGTCACGTACCATTACTTCGAAATAATATTACTGAAGTAGAAGTACACAGTGGTGGCGCCGTTAAATGACGCTTTAGCACGAGATGATTGGACACGAGAGGACGCAGACTGAAAACAAGACAGTAAAAAGCAGATATTAACAGAAAGATATAATTTCCCATCAAACACTGACTTGATCTTGCGATAAACTGCTGTGTTTCCAGTGATACTAACTTGTATTTTGAGGTCATGTGCTTTTCAAAACAAAGCTAGCACACGTTAGCTTCAACCGTTTCCTGTTTATTGATGCACAGCTCTCGCATCAAGATTGAAAGTTTGATATTTTCAGCAAACAATGCATTTAACATTATCCAAATCCAGACGTGAAAAAACACTGTAGAGTATAAACCAGCTGTCGTTTCTTATTTTCGCTAGCTTTAGCCACGTCTCACAGCAACAAAAACTTGAAATTATTAAACAGCTTTTTGTGAATTGCTGAGATCGACCTCATGATTAAAAAGTATAATTCGGGTAGTCAGTGTAATTCCTGATTTGTCCAGACGTGTTCCATCGTAGAAAAGGTTTCGTCATCTGGACACTGTTCAAAATCAAAACGTCTCGACTTCCATCCGAATGTCATTCTCAGTTGAGACTGTCTGGTAAATGCAAACGTGGATTGGACATGTTGGACTTTATTTTTTCAGCCCTAGTTGGCCGTCTTTTTCAAAAGCGGCCAACTATGGGCAGCCGGCACGAATTTGATTTGTGAACGCAGCACAAGGGACCAGGACCAGTCAAAACGTGGCGTAAGTCTCGACCCTTGAAAAAAATGGAGCAACAAATACTCAAGATAACTGACCAAACCTGTCCACAAAATTAGCATTATTCAAAACAAAACGTTGATTGGTGAAATAAATTCAAAATGGTGCATGAAAACAAGAACCTGAATCTCATAAATAGGCTCAACCTTTTAAAATCTTTCCAACATTCAAGCCAACATTCTGTTCTGTTCTGTTGACCCTTTACAAAGAACTCCTCGTTATTACATTCAATTCTGTTACTGAGCTCTGTCATTGTTCCATTTTTCTTAAACACCCAGGCCGTAGATATGCACCTGCAGCCCATCTATACAACTGCGCATTTTGGTTTGACGTTTGCCTTTAATTTTGATTGATTTGGTTGATTGGTTTGCAGAATGACTCTTCTAACCAATAGGCATGCCCCAAGTCTGTTTTCCGACCTTTCTTATTTGGGTGACCATCCTCCACCCAAGGGATCCGACTTGTTCTTGTTCAATAGATTGTATGTTCATGTATTTTGCGATATTTTACTTAGAGACCTTGAACTGTGTAGTTTATTTTAGCCTGTGACTGCTTTCTGTGATGAATGACCAACCGATCTTTGCAATTAGACAATGGCAACACTAGCGGTTTGCCAATGAAACTTATTATTATTGCACTGCCGTCAGCTTATATGTTTTTACTTTGCCTCCAGTTGACTTCCAGGTCAATATGTCTTAGTATTTGCATAAGTCAATGTTGTTGGTTCCATATTATTTAGATTAGATGTGATTCTAGTAACACTTTATTTTATCTACACTTGAGTCATCGTACCGACCTCATTACGTACACTAAAACGCTCTGTTTACTTGCGAATTTGCTATAAACAACCAAAGTCTTTGTCTTTGCCCCAAAACCAAAGTCAGACTCTTGTCCCAGTCTACGGCAGGTCAAAGAACCAATCAGGTGTGAGCGAGGGCTGAGAGACGTTCAAGGGCGTCTGGTCATTTAGCATTAGCGCTGAAACTTGGCATTAAAGTGCGTATGACGGGTTTTTAGATGTTCTAGTTTTGACTTTATTTGGTGGAATAGAACCTGTTGTAAATATTTATGATACAGTTTTACACCAGTCAAGAGTCAGTTTGTGAATAAAAGTTGAAAAATGTGTTGAAAATTTACAGGAAGGAGAGCAGATTTCCAAAACATGATGACATCACAGTAGGGAGACTCACCAGAGACAATTTACAACCAACAAACACATTTTTAAAAAACAAAATAAAGGTGTTCCCATGTATTTTAATGTGTCAAATAATAATCCCAGTGACATTAGAGGTATTTTGGCCAAGTGTACAGCATGGTTGCTAGGTAACAGCTACAGAATTTCCTAGTGTGATGTCATGATTTACAACCAGATTTTAAACTCAAAAATGGCCAAAGTGGGATAAAGATAGTTAATTTTTCTTCAGCAGAACCTTAAATATAATGGTCTTAACTATGTTTTAGTAAAATGAGTACTTCAACTTGTCATAGGCACTTTAAAACATCAGACATATAATGACACTTTTGACGAACAACAGCTTTTAACTTTCACTTTAACGCTGTGGACTAAAACATGAGATGACGTGTACCTTTAACAACCTGGCACCTGATTGGCTCTGTGTTTGGTGCTAATGATAAATTACTTGACGCCCCTGAATGTCTCTCACTCTCACACTTGTTCTTTAACCTGTGGACTGGGACAAAACTCTGACAGGTTTTGGTGCAAAGATGATTCGAGTTTGAGCGTTTGGCGCGCTCTGAGTTCTCGGCGCATGTAAACGTAGCGTTGGATTGTGCTTAACGAAGCAGGTACGTCACCTTTAAGTGTAGCGTAAAATAAGACGTGACCATTTTGTTCTATTTCGGCCTTACCTATCTTAATGTGATTTGATTTCCTGTATTTATTTTTTGGATGAAGTAGTCCTAGTGTCCGTAGAGTAGTGTTGCCGTGAGCGATGTCATGCGGACGATGCCAGTATGGACTGCATCTCGGGAATGCCTCTTCTCTCCTCCTCCTCTTCCTCCTCTCTCTCCGATCTCTTACGTTTGGTTTTTTTGAATATGTTTTTGTTATGAATGTTTTTTCTCTGTCTTCTCTCCTCTGTCTTCTTCGGTGTGCGGTGATGCTTGCCTACCAGAAATGCAAGCTGGGTAACATGGGTCTCTCAAAACGGACCGAAAATTTGTCTAATATTGACTGATTGATTATCACGACAAACGATTGAAACGGCGCATTTAGATTTGACTTTTGAGCCCATGTTATCTACAGATTCCTAAAGTTTTTGCTCGGAGAACTTTGTTGAATTGTTGATAATTGATTTGATTTACAACTGTATACCTCACTGCCACAGTTCAGCCTCACTGACCTGTTTCAATTTCACATTAATATGTCGTAAATAGTGACTAAAATTAGTAATAACAAAGCTTTTAAAACTGTTGTAAGCCTAAACTAAACAAGTCATAACTCAAGGCTATAATAATGTTTGTGTTAATACTAGAGCTGCACAATTTGGGAATAATGTTGCAATTTCTGACCAGTTATTGCGATTAGATTTGCGATTTATGCTTTAATTTTGTTTAACGTTCACATTTTAAACACAATCAGAAGAACTGACAAAAAGACTGAAAAGTAAACCGACTAACTATAAAAGAATCACGTTTTTGTCACTAGTTTTAGCATTTGTGTCACTTTAAATAGCGTTTTTGTCATTTTAAGTAGCGTTTTTAGTCGTTTTAAGTTGTGTTTTTGTTATTCATAGTTGCGTTTTTGTCGCTTTAGTCAAGATTTTGTCACTTTTTAGTAGCGTTTTTGTCATTTACAGTCACAGTTACAGTCAGTTTGTTTCACTGTTAGTCATGTTTTTGTCACTGTTAGTCATGTTTTTGTCATTGTAGTTGCGTTTTTGTTACTTATAGTTGTCGTTTTGTCACTTAGTCGCGTTGTTCACTTTTAGTAGCGTTTTTGTCACTTTTAGTCATATTTTGCCATTATTAGCAGCGTTTTTGTCATTTTAGTAGTGTTTTGTCTTTTGTAGTTGCGTTTTTGTCACTATTGTCATGTTTTTCTCACCTTTAGTAGCGCGTATGTCACTTATAGTCATATTTTTGTCACTTTTAGAAGCATTTGTGTCATTTATTGTCACGTTTTTTTCACTTTTAGTGATGTTTTTGTCACTAGTAGTAGTGTTTTAGTCAATTTAAGTGGCGTTTTTGTCATTTATAGTCATGTTTTTTTCACTTTTAGTAGCATTTTTGTCATTTTAAGTCACGTTTTTGTCACTTATAGTCATGTTTTTGTCACTTAATCACGTTGTTGTCACTTTTAGTCACGGTTTTGTCGCTTTTAGTTTTTGTCGCTAGCCTTTGCAATTTGCAATTGCGTCCACTCAAATTTAATTTAATTGTGCAGCCCTAGCTAATACCTAAAATAACTTTTAAAATAATGTGTACTGTAAACTTTAAAATCACAATCTAAATTTATCTTTATTTCAGTCACATTTCCTTAGTTTCCTCCCTTCTTTCTTTCTTCCCAACTATATTTTCATCATCCCCGTTGTTTCGTCCTTGCTCCTCGCATTGACTTTTCTCTTCAATATAAGTCACACTCTCTAAATTAGCATATCATTACGAGGATTTATGACGTTCATTTCATGTTTATTGTCGCCGTAGCGTTAAATGTGCAGCCCTGTTAAACCTCGGTATCATTTGGTTCGCTTCTTCCCGGACCCAATCATTTCCCTTCGATCTTAAACGGCGATGTTACTCGACTCGTTCTGACATTTTAGCGCCTTCTTCTAAGATCGGAGGTAATGATCCGTCAAATTGTACTCGAGGCATTTTAACAGGGTCCACAGCGAAGCAGAGTGAACGGATTCTGTTTAATCCATCACTCGTGTGTCATCGCCGCAGTACCAGTAACGACCAACAGGCGTCGCTGTTCTCCCGTCTCGTTCATCTTTGTAAAGCTTGGATTTACGAAAAAACGTCTTAAACTGGTCTGAAAGTGCCAAGATGTTTTGAGTAAATGAAGCTTCAGCTGCTAAAGATGAACAGGAAAACAGCAGCGACACAAAACACAATCAACACACTCAAAAACAGAGTTGCACAATATAACAAAAAATGTGTCAGTATTTTTAATAAGTGATTCTTGTTCTAAAATGTTTAATGCAAATATTATTGGCAGCACTTTATAATAACAACATCTTAATTAGCCTTAATGAAGCATGAACAAAGGCTTAATTCATATGAACATAGAATGATAAGAATGATTCAGGCTTAGTAACTACTTAATTAAGGAGTTAAGGTTAGAATATTAAGATTAAATATAATGCAAAATAGACTTTATTGAGATTTTTATTTTGTTCTAACATTATTCTGTTGTAAAAACACACCTGGAGCTGGTCAAAACCAGGATTAAACCAGGTCTAAAGCACTAAACCACTAACAAGAGATAAAAGATATTCTGAGGACCAGATCATATCCTTTGGACGGCCTGATTTGGCCCCCGGGCCTTCAGTTGAATAGCCCAGCTCTATAAGATAACATTTATATAAAGCTCAAGATCCGTCCTTTTAATTACCACCTTATGTTCATTATATTTAATTTCTCGTGCCTCATACTGCTGTGGTTGATATTGCAGTGTTATATTGTGCAGCTCTGTGCTCGGAGACTCGCAGTCACACACAGCCCCCCTCGCTCACCTCGGCCCATGCCCCGGACTATCATTCATTATTTTGTCCCTTTAGGCAAAAGGCTGAAATCTCCCAATATCCTTCACTTCTTACATGGTTCACTCTCACAGTCACTCCTGGTCCCACGTGAAATTAGATTCACCTTTGGCAAGACCTCTAAATCCCAAAGATGGACAGAGAAGCCAGAAATAGAACAAGAGATCTGTCACTTTAAAATAATACGACTCAGATACGTGTAATTCAAATGTAATAACACTTAAAGCTGCCGTTACTGACTGACTTTTTTTCTTGTAAATTGGGTTTTTCCTCACGTTCAGTTTCTTGTAAAAGCAGCACTTTGTGACAAAATCAGACCAATCAGCGCTGAATGCATCTAATAATCAAGTATTTTATCTTTCGCCAACCCAGAAGTAAGAGCCGTAAGCAGCGCTCTGATTGGCTGAACTTTGGCGGTCTGTCCCAGTTACTTTGCCGTCTAAAAAACTCAAACGCTAAGAGCTGCTTTTACAATATATCTGTGCTGTGGAAAAACTGATTTTACTTTATTACATGAAAAAATTCAGGTACAGCCCCTTTAAGTTGAAGTAAAAAGTAGTGGCTAAAAAGAAAGTAAGCCGTGTAAGGAGTGAACTAGAAAAAGATGTTCTTTTCTAAATAAAATAAAATGTAATATAAATGTAATAAAAGGGATTCTAGGATAGTAGTAATTAAGAAAAAAGGCAACAAACCATAACATAAATACAGAAAGAGAATAAATAGATCATTAAAAAAAAAAGTTTTAAATTCCTCAAAAAGAGTTCCTAACCTTCCATTAAGCCGAGAGGTGGGTAGAGACTGTCCACAAATATGATTCAAATAAGAGTATTGGTCAACGCTTTTAAATAATGTTCCTTATAAACTATTTATAAGACATTAATAAGCCCTACTTATTTGTTTATAAGCACTTATAAGGCATTCACTACCATCTGTACATGCAACACCTTAAAAATGTCATTAAATCATTACAAAAAACAAACAAAAACATATGTGTTATTATTAAACCAAGTTGTTTGTTAGAGCATTAACATGATGCCGACTAAACTATTTTCAATAAAGTGATAAATGCTTGTAAATGCCTTATTACCAGAGCCTATTAATGCCTTATAAATAGTTTACTAAGGAATTTCAGTGGTGGAAAAGTACTCAATTTTGTTACTTAAAAAGTAAAAGTACAAAAACTGTTTCAAAAAATGTACAGAACAGTAAAAGCATCACAAATAAGACTCTTGTAAAAGTATCGAAGTATGTGTAAGTATTTGACACAGACTTTTAATAATGATTAACGAGTTAAACTTTAATCTTGACTTTTTTTTCTTCAGTCAATCAATTTCTTCCTGTTTCTTGACTTTTTAAACGTCTGGTTTTGTTTGCTCAAAGCGCAAGACTCGAACTCAAAACCTTGTGGCAAAATGTCACCTTAAATATGCAAAACAAGAAATTACTTTATATTTTTCAATCCTTTTCAAAAAGTAGAAAGCACAGATTCTAGCTCTTAAATGTTGTGAAGCAAAAGTAAAAAGTTTCCACTGTAAAAAGTACAGATACCTAAAAAAAACATTCTTAATCGCATTACTTTTACTTTTGTACTTCGTTCCTTTCCACCACTGCACATTTTAAAGCGTTTCCGAGTACTTTAACATGAAAATAACATAAACACAGAACAATATATTACACTAAAAGTACTTCACTAAAAAATGCATAAATAAAAATGAATAAATCTGAACTCCACACACACAAACACACACTGAGAGCCCACAGTCTGCGCTGGTGCTGATCTGTGTTGCCTTTCCTTAAAGCCAGCTGATTCGTCCCACTCTTCCTCCTCCCACCCCCCTGTGGTAAGGCCAATGGTACGCTCCGACGGTAACGCCCGCCTCCCCCCTCCATCACCCCCCCCCCCCCATCCCTCACCCGGGTCTGGTCCCTGAACTCTGGCTTCTCGTGGTGGTCCGCTGCAGCATGTAACCTGTGCCTTTACGACTGTGGTTTTTACGTGGTTTTTATATTTGTGTGTGTGTGTCGTGAGTGTGTGCGCGCAGAGGTGAAAAACATCGAGATACGCCGTCGAAGTTTTCACGTACGCAATAAAAACTCGCAAATAGAGGATAGAAGTCGTGCAAAAACGTATGAGAGTCAAGGGTGAGCGATGAGGTTTTCTCCAGTAAAAGCTCAAAACACAACTGAAATGTGAAAAAGCTGCTAAAGTCTGATAACAAATATTAAACTCTACAACTCTGCTCAATATTTAGTGTGTACCTGACATCTAAAATAACAAAATCAAGTAAATAGTTGTAGAAAACCAGATAAACAACAGGAACACAGCAGCTGCGCTCACATTTATCACTGACACAAACTTTAGGATCAAACACAGTTGAACTCATTATCTTTATCTTCTTAAATAACATGTTTTTGAGTCCAAGTGTTGAGGAAAATCATTGTTGTGCGACAGTCGAAGTGTCCTAAATCTCCAACTGCCGTTAGCAAACAAGCTAGCAAAGCTCTGCACAGTCGGAGCAACAACAGGGAAACTAATTTCATTTTAAATGTTGCTAATTTCAACGAAACAAAAGCTCCATGGACAAAACAAAAGCTCCACATTTTATCAGTCGTGATATATGTTGAGAGTTATTTTTTCAAATAAAAGTGTGTCAGTGCATAAACAAGTTAATTGATTAATCGCAACAAATCGATTATTAGCATAATTGTCAACTAATTTAATAATCAAATAATCAATATCTGGACAGACTTCAAAGCATGCCATGAGCTGAAAGGAGAGGTTTTATCACTCAGACAGAGGAGGAATTACATCAAAATGAGAAAGAAAATATTATAATTTAGTGTTTTTGATTAAAAACCTATTTTGTCTGTAAATGTATCACATCAGATTGGCCTAAAGCAACATTATCTTTGCTTCATCAGGGTCAAACTTAGTAAAAATATTGCAGGCAGTTCATGTTCTAAACAAGTAATCAATTAATCGAAAGAATAATAATTGTAAATGATGACATCGCACTGGGAAAGTACCAAGAAACCATCCTGTGCAGTGAGCCAAAACTCATCTAATGTCTAATGTCAAGATGATTTTATTTGACAAAGAAAAATACAAGCGAACATCTTTTTTTTGGTTGAATCAATGTTTAAAGGGTCAACATTTTGGACTTTTCTCCACAAACAGCAACCTGTTTTGTTTAAAACTATAATTTATATTTACAAGAGGTATTAATACACTGAATAAAATCAAAACGTAATTAACTTAATCCGGCAAAATGTAAACGGAAAGTAGTTTCTGTGTTGTTGCTCCGACCGTACAGAGCTTTTTAAACATTTTGTTTTAATAATGTCACTGTTTTTGTCATAAAAAGCTAGTTTTGCATGTGTTTTAGAGTCTTTATAGTCCAGATAACGACTGCAATACGACTGAAAATATTTTTTTTTTTTTTACAGTTGACTAGTCATGATTAGCCAGTTAATCGTTGCAGCTCCATAACAGCACCTTTAATTATCGGGAAATATATCGTAATAGCGTTGTTAAACACAATCATCATAACACGTTGATCTTATATAGCACTTTTTCAGATTTTGCGCATTATTCGTTCATTCCATGGTAAAGTTTACGCCAAAGTTTTTAAAATATTGTCTTAGCATTGTAATACAACGCAAAATGTTTAACTTTCACCTCTGTGTTTGCGGTGCGTTATTGTTGGCGCTTTTAACTGTCGTTTTGTGTGAATGGATGTCATTGGAGGTTATATTTGTTTGTTGCTGGTCCCTTTTTTTACCCGGTATGCCGCTTTGCCCGTGCCCCGCAAACCGCTTCTGTTTATGGGTGTGTTTTTAAGAGCTTCCTCACCTGGTGCCATCATCGTCATCGTCGTCACGGTCACCAAAGCCCCTCCTACTCTCACTTCACCCGACTTAAATAATCTTCCTGTCTTCTCCTCTTTTTCTGTCACTTGATCTGTACAATTTTCTACAATTCCCAAACACTTCTTTCCTGTCTGTCTTTCTCTCTGACTGTTCCTCCTCTTCACTTTTGTAACGGCGGTGTAAGGTCGCCCTCTGTGGTCACATTGTGGTATTACGTGCACAGTTTTGATCGAGCACTCCTTCACAGAAAGCGTTGTTTGCTGCGCGTAACAGTGGAGTTTAGGACAACCATGTCTTTTTCAACAACGTACAATGAGTTTAGCTTGACAACTGCTCATATATTTCTGTTTTAAATGCATTTGTTGGTATAGAGAAGTCAAATTCATGAGAAAATGATCTGAACATTGACTAGAAACAGAAATGACGTTAAAAACAAGATAATGTGGGAATACGTGCTTGAATTAAGTCATATTATCTTAATTTGAGTGTATTTTTACTACATTTTGGAGATTTGCCAATGGAACGAGTTGTTTATTCTCATTGTCAAGTGTAATAGCTTTGGTTTTGCTCATTTCAAGTGTAAAAATGCTTGTGTTTTTCTTGTTTTAAGCAAAGTTAGTTAGTTAAGACATAAGAAAATATACTCAAATCAAGCTAAATACAAATTAATTAAGGCACGTATTCACTTGTTATCGTATTTAACGTTGAAATATTACATTGCACACTAATATTATTACATTTTAGCAAGACTACGATGCAATTTCTCTGTTATTTGTTCAGTAAAAAGTTGAAATCTGAACATATTGAGCAATTATTCGCCTTTAAATATGATTTTAGTACTTTACTAAGTACATAATTTGGCTTTTACCACTTTAATGTAGGAAAAAGGTGTGCTAAGATTAACAATAACCTTCCAAACTCTTCTTATTATGATGATTCTTTGTGTAAAAGCATAATGTGAGACTTGTGTTGTCCCAGGCTGCACTGCGCTGTGCGGGGAACGACTCGCTCTTTCCAGGAGTGCTCTGTGCTCTTTGTGGGATTAGCTCTGAAACTTTTAATTAATTAATGAGTGAATGGCCTCATGGAAAAACTCAAACGGCAACAAACAGTGTCATGCTTGTTTGTAATGGTTTTTAAAACGGGTTTGTTGTAGCGCAGAGAAAATTAGAGAGTTTGAAGCTATGTTTGAGGGTTTTAAGCTTAAATTATGAACATTTTAGGTTATTATAGTTAAATTAAAATAAATTAAAAGTGTTCTTCTGGTGTTAACATAAGAAATATGTGCAGTTAAACCGTAAATATATCATTATTTACATTTGCAAAGACCCAACCACACAATAAAACATGTCAAATTAGCTTCTACAGTGGCAGTTGGCTAAGCTAACCGTTTCTCACAGCTAATGCTAACTTTTATTATAACTTAAACTATATAGAAACAACCAATTAAAATGTAAAGACCTGATTTCTTTATTTATAGATTTTTAAATTCAGTTCTATTTTTTATCTTTAGTATGCTTCAGAATTAGCATTAGCGTTAGCATTGGCCCACAAACACCTCCATTTGTCAACACAGAAGGGAAGTATACGTCTCATTTCTAAACTCTTCAATAAAATAACGAAGTGAAACGCAAGAAACACTTTTCTAAAACTTAATGCAAGATTGTAAATTCAATAGATGCCAAACTGCTCTTAAAAATGTACAAATCAAATGAATTATTACAAACATGACTAGAGATGTCAAGATTATTTGGTTAACTGATGATCGTGATTGTTCAGGTCACAGTATAAAGAAGAAACAAACAAAACTAAAAAAAACTAAAATGATAATTGTGAACATTTTCGAAGCAAATATGAGTAATTTAAGTTCAAGCTAGTGCTCTTTTATTTAGCTGATGAATTACTATTACTTTTTTATTGATTTCATAAAGCTGTGACAATGTGGACAAAGTGAAATTAGAAATTCACAGTTGTTTTTCCACATTAATCCTGAATAATCGTAAACTATTCATGTTATTTCTCATAATAATCATAACGCTAAACAAGTTATGATGTCAAATTAAACAAACATCGATTTAAATCCACTTTTGTCTCTGAATTTGGCTTTTGTTTTTGCCATTTTTGTCCAAAGGAAAGGAGCAGCAGCAGCGGCAACATAAATAAATAAATTAGTTTAAGAAAAGCACTCAGTGAAATGACTGAATATTTCATCATGGGCTTGTGTTCTCGGGAGTTTCGTCGGGACAAAAGGCGGCGCCACTAAAGCGTCGCAAAAGCCCTTATATTGTGCAAAATGAAACGAATCAAAATTAACATGTAAAATAGCTGTTTATCCCGGTTGGATTTTGTTTTGGAAACAGAAAAGTGAAGCGATTTACATGAAGAATCCACTGAAGTGCAGCATTGAAATTGTGTCACGAAAAAGAAACTATAGAAATTATTTGATATCATGTCCCTGCTGTAACTTTGAAAGGAAAACTTAACTACTTTTGAGTTATGTAACCCTTCTTAAACGATAAACATATACAAAGTATTTGTAGTTCAGCTCAGTGTATAATAGAAATAATCGTTTGAGTTGTCGACTAATTGGAAAAATGATCGCTGGCTGCTATTTTATTAACCTTTATTTAAGCAGAAATCATGAAATCAATATCTCTTTTTCAAGAGTGACCTGGAGCAAAGTGAAAAATACAGCAGCCCTCAAATCATATAAAATATTTGCACATTTTAAGGAAAAATGTAGTGCAAAATTGACTTTTTTGAGCTTTTTACCAGTATTCCGTCATCAAAAACATACCCAAAGTGGCATTTAGCTTCATTTACGCTACTTTGATGAATCCTGCTTAGAAAATCCTCACACTCCGAGCGTCAAAAACACTGAATTTTCTCGAATTTTTTCTGCACATTTATGCCGTCTATCACAATCACTACAACTGCGTCACAGCTCAACACGGATAGCACGACAAACTATGTGTTTTTAAAATTGGATTAATTCCCTCTGCAGCCAGTAGATGGAGCCACAACAAAGTTACTCTTTGACAAAGTTATATTGTCTTTTGTAAAAATTATAATTTTTTATTTTTAGTTATAAAACTTAGTAAAGATAGTAGTAAAGATACTGAAGAGCAGGTTTAAAGGCCAGTAACAAATAATGCATAATATTTGTCCTTTAAAGCTGGGGTACTTGATTTTCACTTTGCAGAACCGGAAGCAGGTTTTTAAATCTATCTAACTCGTCCCTCGCTCTCACAAACCCTTTGGCACATCAATAAAATTCACAGGCATACATTTTCGGTCCTGTGCACAGCTTTAAAACAGCTTCTTTCAAACGACAAAGTGAAACTGGGAGGACCACCCAATCGCAGCCAATCAGAGCGCTGCTTTTAGCTCTTACTTTGAGACAAAATACTTTATTATTAGATACAGAAAGCACGCAGAGGTCTAAATTTTGTCATAAAGCACTGCTTTTACGAGATACTTTTTGATGGAAAACACAAAATGTACTAATTTACAGCCAAAAACGTCAGATACCCCAGCTTTAAGAAACTTTACAGAGAGAGAATTTACATTTAAAAGCATAGACATTTTTTGTAGGCTTCTATAAAAGTTAGTTTCAGCCATAAATATGAATATAATACAATCTTTATAACAACACAATAAAACATAAAAGTAAATATTCAGAGGTAAAAAATGTCGTGAGTGTATATAATTCTGCTAAAGTCCATGGTTGCCGTTTGTTGCCGGGTGAGTTTAGCGTCGAGGCCCACACGAGCATGACTGCCCGATTCTCTCCCTGATCCATTATCAGTAAATTTTGATGGGATTTTGTCGGACGCAAATTGATTAACTCTTTCTGTGTGTCTCCCCGTTGTGAGTGCGTGTGTCCGTTGTGCTGTGCCTTTTTTCACCGCCACGGATTCACTCCAGGGTGAAATTATGCACAGGACACAAAACCGACGGGCGACACTTTGGTTTAGGGACCACGTATTGACCGGTGACTCAGCTGTAATCGGTGTGCTAGCTAGCGTTATTCAGCTTTTTGTTAGTGTTTACAAGACACTTGTTAAATTAAAGCTTATTATAATTTACTTCCATCCAATACTAAAGGTTACAATAAACAGTAATTGAAAGTATTGGTTTGTAAAATATAGAATTAATGACTACTTTATAAACGCAAACATCTAATTAAAGGTGCACTATGTAACTTCTCTGGTAGAGGGTCCACCTGCTAACCTCGATGAATATTATAGCCTATGTTTTGCCAGGAATGTTCCGCAGTGGGGCATTAAACATATCTTGTGACGATAACTCTTGACTGCAAAAAAATAAAAATAAATAAATAATAACAGCAGGATAAATGTGCGCTTTTGCTGCCTCTCCGCTGATCTGAACTGTAACTTGGCCTGGTCTGCTTGTTTCCATGGAATTGTTTAATGTCATACTGTGGAACATTCCAGGCAAAGAAGCAACATCTCCATGAAGACAAGCTCTTTCTTTTGTCTAGAGTACCTTGTGAACTTTGTCTCACACTCCAAGTATCTTTAAGCTTTTTTTTTTGTAAACAAGATTCAAAATTCCAAAATGGAGGAAAACTGAAGTGGAACATAATGTCATTTCACTGGAGAAACTGAGATTATCCTCAGATTATCACAAAATACGAAAATTCAACACGGTTTTGACATTTATTATTGTATTTTCGTTATTTGTTCAATTAATTGGAGATTTTAATATACACTTAGCATTTTTGATGAAGGCAAAATCCAAAGAAATGTTGACCATATAGTACATACTTTACCACAAGTTATAATTTTGATGCTAGAAAATTGTATTTTTCCATCCTTTTGTGATAGAAAAACAAACTAACTGACATTCCTACACTGGAAACTCATAATGTTGCTTATTTATTTTGTTAGAAAAACTTAGCATTTTGATTTTGCTTCAACTAATTGTTTAAATTGTAATGTTCTTCTTCATTTTGCCTCCAGACGAAAGAATTTTGAACATTTTAAGAGACAAAGCGTTTTAAAGGGTCTATAGTAATTAATTGGCCATCATTACATACATTGTTTTCCTTGTTTTAATTATATACATGTCTAAAATCTGCAAAAATGTTCTTTAGAATGTAAAATTTAGAACATTTTTCCTTCAAATACTATTTAACTCCACCCTCCACCACAAAAGCTGCACCTTTAATCACTTTTGCGCGCCTTTTACTCCCAGTCACCCGTCGACATGCGGCCCCCAAACTAAAACGGTCCCTGGCAACGATTGAAAAACGTGCCTCTTCTGGATTCATGATGTAACCGTATGTGTGTGTGTGTGGGTGTTTTCCGTTTGCGTCCTGTGTTTTTTGCCTGGTTAAAAACACCAAACCCCACCAAAAGGGACTGCAGAACTCTGAAGAGAACGCCAGGATCTCCATCACCTTCTTCCGGCTTTTCCGCGTGATGAGGCTGGTCAAGCTGCTGTCGCGCGGGGAGGGGATTCGGACCCTGCTGTGGACCTTCATCAAATCCTTTCAAGTGAGGGGAGAAGCGGACACTACATGCTAACGGGCTAACGGGCTAATGGTCGCAGGCAGACCATCCAGGCCCTGAGCCAGCCTCCTTTCCTCGCTTCTTCCCTCAAATAACACTTTTATTTCTTAAGTTTTTTCTAATTTCAGACTTAAATCTCAGTTTATCATGTTTATCAGTGCTCAGAAGTGGTTGAAGAAGCGCTCAGTTTAGTAAAAGTACAGATACAGGGGCAAAAAGAGACTCAAGTAAAAGTATCACATCCAATTAAAACTGTACTAAACAAGTGAAAGTGTTTAAGTACACAATAAAATGTATTCTCTGAGAAATCAAGTTAAACATATTGAAGTGCCCGGTCAAAAATATAGCTTTCTTTGAGTAAAAATGTAAAACTATTGAAGTACCTGATCAAAAGTATACTTTGAGTAAACAAGTACATGTATTGAAGTAAAAGATTTAAAATACCCAATAAAAAATATAACCTACTTTGAGTAAAGAAATAAAAAGATTTGATGTACCCAGTTAAAAATATACTTTGAGTAAAAAAATACAAGTCTGGAAGCGCTCAATAAAAAGTATACTTTGAGTAAACGTAAGTATTTAAGTACACAAGAAAAAGTATACTTTGATAAATTAAGTACAAATATTGAATTACCCAATCAAAATTTACTTTGAGTAAACAAGTGAAAGTATTGAAGTGCCAAATTGAAATATACTTTTAAGTAAACAAGTACAAGATTTGAAGTACCCAATTTAAAATATACTTTGAGTAAACATAAGTATTTAAGTACCCAACAAATAGTATACTTTGAAAAATCAAGTAAAAGTTCTAAAGTTCCAAATTGAAATGTACTTTAAGTAAACAAAAGTATTTAAGTACCCAATAAAAAGTATACTAGTACCCAATGAAAAGTATACTTTGAGAGGTTAAGTAAACTTATTGAAGTAGCCAATTAGAAATATACTTTGAGTAAAAGAGGTAGCCAGTTAAAATACAAATTCAGTAAACAAATACAAGTAAAATAAGAGCCCAATTAAAATATAAGCTGAGTAAACAAATGCAAGTAAAAAAGAAGTACCCGTTTAAAATATAATTTGAGTAAACAAATACAAGTTTTTTTTTAAAAACTTTGAGTCAAAAAGTAAAAGTGTTGAAGTACCAAATTAAACAGTACTTAAAAGATTTGAAGTACCCAATTAAAAATGTACTTTGAGTAAAAAAGTTTGAATATTGAGGTACTCAATAAAAATGTACTTTGAGTTTAAAAAAAATATTTTAAGTACCCACTTATAAATATAGCGTATTTTATAAGTGGGTACGTATATAGCGTATATAGCGTATCCTTTGCTTTATGTTGCACCTACGCCGAAGCAAGTTCCTACGTTTGTGAATTTCACTAACAATGGCAATAAACAGTTTCTGATTCTGATTCTGATCCTGATTTTGAGGAAAAAGTATACTTATAACTATACTTTAAAAAATCAAGTAAAAATATTGAAGTACCCAATTAAAGTATAATCTAAGTAAACAAGTATAAGTATTGAAGTACCCAAATAAAATATAGCCTACTTTGAGTTTGAAAGTAAAAGTATTGAAGTACCCAATTCAAACTTGCATTGAGTAAACAAATAAAAGTATTGAAGTACCCAGTTAACAGTGTACTTTGAGCAAAAAAGTAAAAACATGGGATTCGTTACAACTTTCAGAGTCATGCTAAAGCTAACCACGCTTTTTATGTTTCTTGGACACAATAAAATGTGGTGCAAACCTGACAATGCGGTCACATTTTGACCCTGAGAGCTGCTTTTACGACAGATTTGTTCTAAAGCAAAATAAATATTGCTCAAGTACAAGGAGGAGAATTGGGTTCAGCATCTTTAAACAGTTCAGTTTTGTCTAAAAGCGACCAATTTGGACGATCACTTTAAGTAATCATATTCAATTTCACTTTAATATGGATAAGAAATGAAGAAGTTACGATAATGAATAGCTTATCAAGCCTCTAAAATTTGATTTGTTAGATGTGGACAAACTTTATTGATCCTCAAGGGAAATGATTTGGCTGCAATAACAAAACATGCAGTATGACAAAGAGTACAGAAATAAACAGTAATACAAATGATTCTAAACGATTAAAGTAGCAAAACTGGACACTATTGAACCAGAAAATATATTTTAAACTATCCAAAATATTCATCTGACAGGTCATTTTTACACAAAATTCAATTAAAACTACTGAATTATTAAACAAACTATCATGGCTGTAGGTAAAATTTGCTCTTTTTAATATGTACATGTATTTTAGAAGTACATTTTGTCAAAGTTAAAGTGGGTTGACAAATGGGAAGGGGTGAGGAAACGAGAAAACTTGGTCATTTCAGGAAGATTAGCTGTAGCTTAAAACCTTGAGGCAGAGAACTCTTACTAAAATGAACCAACACCTTTAAACCTTCCTTCTTTGTTTCTTTACTCTCTTCCTCTCCGACGTCTAACTCTTCTGTTTCTGGTCGACTCTTACTAACCGTCTGGGAGCTGTCCATCTCCTTTAGACATAAGCCCTAGATAAGTCTGACAGAGCACTGCACCAAAACATGAAATCATTTGATAGAGAGTCGTAGAAATATAACACAATCTGCTCTCTCCCTTGTGTTCGCTGTTAGAACGGCCATTTCATACTGTCATGATATCACACACGTTTGAATAAAATGTTAAATTGTGTACCCCAGGTTGGGAAATACTGTGAAATAATAATCTTAAAACAAATATGGAGCTTGGAACTATTTTTAGTCTTATTTTAATTGTTGTCACTAGAGGGCGCAGAAACTAGAATATGAATTAATTAGTTTAACTTTTTTCCCATTTGTATTCATTTAAGTTGCATGACACAAAGAACCTACTTTAGTTTACTTTTGTTTATGTTTAGTTTACACTTGGTTTGCGCTTACTTTTGTTTACATTTAGTTTATTTTTTGTTTAGTTTAGTTTACTTTATTTTGTTTACGTTTAGTTTACTTTGGTTTATGTTTATATTTAGTTTGCTTTGTTGATGTTTAGTTTACTTTTTACGTTTAGTTTGTGTTTAGTTTACTTTGGTTTACTTTACTTTATTACGTTTAGTTTATATTAGTTTACTTTTGTTTATGTTTAGCTTATTTTTAGTTTAGTTTGCTCTATTTAAGTTTATTTTGTTTACGTCTAGTTTACTTTGGTTTACGTGTACATTTAGTTTACTTTGTTTATGTTTATCTTACTTTTGTTAATGTTTAGTTTATTTTTTTACATTTAGTTTGTGTTTAGTTTACTTTATCACGTTTAGTTTACATTAGTTTACATTTAGTTTACTTTCGTTTACGTTTAATGTGCTTTAGTTTACGTTTAGTGTACATTTAGTTAATTTGTAGTTTGAAAACCATGTTGGAAAACATGTGCAAGTGCATATTATTTCATTTATTTATTTAAACAATGCACAATTAAACTAAGCATAAAAGCAGTGTAAACCATTAAAAGCTAAACAAAAAATGGACATACGTTACAAAACACTATAAGCATCAAACATTTTGACACTGTGAAATAAACAAGTTAAAATGTAAATTTGCTAAAAAAAAAAAAAAAGTACTGTTGCCACACTTTGAAGCTGCCGTAGTTAATTGGATCATGATTTTGGCCCGTTCTTCCAGACACAAGGGTAAAGTTAGCCAGGAGCTCAGACAGATTTGACTCGGATCCATTCACAGACGCACAGACTGGCCTCGTGGCTAACAAAGAGAGCAGAATGGAGCTTGGTTTTCACTCCTGGGTCAGATGATTTTTCTGTGCCTGTTTTTGGTGTTTGTGCCACATCGGCCGGGTCTGGTCACTATCAGTCACATGAACACTTATTAACATTGTATGAAATTAATTGATATTGGTTAAAATTACTTGAATTCTGAATGTGTCTCTTATTTTGGACTAATTTGATGTATTTATTTAGCAGTTTTATATTTTACTTAAAGGTGCTGTGTGACTTTTCTAGCGGAGGGTACGCCACCTGCTTGTTTCCATGAAGATGTTATGTAGCTTTGTCTGGAATGTTCCACAGTATGGCATTCTTAAACTTGTGTTGCATTTGTTTAATTGATAATAAGAGTTTTGACCTCTAACTTCATCAGAGGGCTTCCATTGCTGTAAATACTACTTTTAATGACGTACTGTGGAACATTTCATACAAAGAAATAGCATCTCCATAGACGCAGGCAGGGGGTGGACCCTCCACTTGAAAAGCTACATAATGCAGCTTTAAATCACATTTTTTCACTTACAGTATATGTTTAAGTCTCCATGTTTTCTCTTACTACAAGCCAATGCAGATGTCAGTGGAGACGTGGCTCTGTGTGCACTCTGGTTAGCTCACTGTGCTAGCTAATGCTATTAATCAGAAGAATCAGAATCAGAATTACTTTTAAAACATATTAAAAGAATAGAAAATAAATAAATATAACTATTCAACTATTAAAATGTAAAGTTAAGACTACCTGATTGTTTTTAGTGTGTAAGTAATGTATATTACTTTAGTTTGTGTCTTTATTTATTTATTATAAAAACACTGAGCTAGCCGAGCCGCTTCATTTTTTTCACTTATGACACAGACAATGCTAGCAAAAGTTTATTTTATAGAATATATTTTTCACAGTTTAGGTAAGGTTAAAGTTAAGATTAGGGTTAGATTTAGGAATAGTTCATTTTAATAAATTTAGGGCTTTGGGGCAAGTAAGATAACTGGGTTTTTGTTTTTTTCTTGTTTTTTGTTTTGTTTTTTGTTTGTTTGTTTTTTCCAACAATTAAAATTGGCAATACAACAATCTATGTAGAATGACAAGTGCAAAAAAACAACATGACATTAATTTAGATACATAGCCATTTTTTCTGTCAGTCTTAAAGAGCACAATTACATTTTAATAATAAAAGCAATAAATTTTACCTTTAAAAATCTACATTTGTGTATGTAAAATTTGCTAAATATAATCAAATTATTACACATGTATTACATTTTTTTTTATCTTCAATAAATATTCCAACTTTAATACTATCATAATTTAGGGCTGGTATGTTATCATGTTCTATAATCCACTAATCCCCAAATTATCCCAAAACATTTTTACAGAAATACAGTTTCAAATTCAATTTGGCAGAATTTGCAGATAACATCTTCATAATTGTATCTTCTTTTAAAAATTTTTTTACATGGGTTTATTTACATGCTACAAAAGTGAAGTGAAAGCTAACCGGGTCTTGGCAGAACTGCGTTGGAGAAAAAAAGGACGCAGCCGAGCCCATTTTCTCAACACAAACGTGCAAGAAAAATTATCGTAAAATTAAGACAAAAATCAGAATTCAACTAATTTCAAGTCTCACATCGACTTTAAACGACGCGCTTTCCCTCGGCCCGTGATAGTGATCGGCCCGTCGCCTTTGTGTCGTGTAGAATGTCGCCGCCACGTTGAACCGTTCTAACTTGTCCCTCTTCTCTTCAGGCTCTGCCCTACGTAGCTCTTCTTATAGTGATGCTATTCTTCATATACGCTGTTATTGGGATGCAGGTAAGCCGACCCCGACACGCCTCTATGTCCCGTTGGTGTTTTTTCCCTCTTTCGTAGCTGGCCTCCTTCCTGTGTCTTTCCTCATTGTGAGTTGTGAGTCATACGATTATTTTCTCCGACACTTTTGACACTTTATGATTTAGTCTGTGGTGTGTTTTCTTCAGTGGTTGTTTGGCTTGAAGCTGCTGGTTTTTAAATATTACTGAATGTTGCGCCTGTTCTGAATAACGTTTGTCGTTTGTGCTATGACCGCCGCGTGCTTCTCCGCAGATGTTTGGTAAAATAGCACTCCGCGACAACACTCAGATCAACAGGAACAATAATTTCCAGACGTTTCCTCAGGCAGTGCTGCTCTTGTTCAGGTAAGACCACTTTTCTTTTCAATTCTCTGCATATGAATCTGTATTTTTGGACTGCATCATTTTACTCGTACTTTTGTCATGTTTCGTTTGAAGTATCTGTACTCTTACTTGATTGAAAGTGTTGGTTCCTCTTCTCACTGTGAGTAAATCTACAAGTGCTTGAGGTCGGGATTGAACGTCAAAAACAGCAGTTATCATGGAAATCCGCCATGTTTGCAGCTGCTGTTAAACTTACATAGAAAACATTAGCCTAAACAATGATAAAAAGCGAACAAAAACATCCATGGAAGAACCAGATAAACTGCTGGGTCACTTCTGGTAAATACATTTATTAATATGTAGTGTTAGAATACTTTTGAATTAACGCTAAGTTTAGTATTTAGCATCTTAAAATCTCCATCTAACTGAAAATTCTGTTATGTGTGACGTCACGATCTCGATAAATATTTTGTCCGTCCAATTAAAGTCCACATATTTCGCATGTTTATTGTTCTTTAAACATGCTCTTGAGTACCTTTGCGTTGGCATCTCATGTTTAAGAACTAACGCATCTCCTAAAGCCGGGTGCCCATTGCATGATTTTGGCCAACTACGACATAAGATTTCTGTTCGTGGTAGATCTTGTAGATCTCAGAGTGACAGGCATAAGACTAAACTTGGAATTGTCGAACGACCAAAGACGAGCTACGATTGATATCAAACATGGAGCGTAATATTGCCATTTCTCTCTCATTTAGCAACTATTACAAACACAAAAACACTGCTAGCATGTCGTGCTAGGCTTTGCTAACAAAGCCTAGCACGACCCCTACCCCTTTTCTTTCCATGTTCATTTTATTATCTTAAATTAAACACAATATATAGTACTATAAACACAAGATGGAAATGTAAGTTGCCAACAAAAAAATATTAATAAATATCTTAAATAACTAAATAAAACTTAAATATTCAAGTGTAAAACAAATACCACCCAATAAAAGTGCAAATACGAATATAGATAGAATCATCCAACAAGTGAAGTATATGTAAACATTAACAGGCTCCTACAAATTGTGTACGTCTACATTTTCTAGCTGCAAAGTTGTTTATCAAGTCATCATATGAGAGCTTCTGTGCCAATTGGTGGTGAGTTCAAAGGGTAAAAGAAACGAAATATTCGTAACTGTAAATGATTACTACTACTACAATTTCTTTATTTATTTTTTGCAAAAAATGAATAAAAATAGTTTATTCAGCTTTAAGAAATGCACAGGAACTGTTGTCATTGTGAATGTATCATTGGCATCATATTTATTCACGGATTAAGTGCAATAAAAGCCCACGCACCAAATGTCCCCTAAACGCCTCAGAGTCAGACGTTAGCTGCAGAGCGGCAGGTAATAGGCTCCTCCGCTGACTCTCTCTCTCGTCTTCATCATTCTCTCAAACTTTGCCTGGGGTCTTGACAAAGTTGGTGGGTCTTGGCCATCCCTGTTCTCTGAGGGAGGAGCCGAGGAGGAAAGAGAGAGAGCCCTTGGCGTCGCGGTTTTATTAAATTATGTGCATGCGCTTCACTTTGGCGAGCGGCGGAATGCGGCGCCGCGTGGGCACCGCTCGTTTTCGCCACAGGCGGCCACGGCACAGCCGATGTGGTGCCCCCTCAGAGCACTTGGTGCCCTACGCGCTGTGCGTTACGTGCTTTATGGAAGCGGCGGCCCTGCACAACTGTACATGATAAACTTTTGAAGTAGTTACAACGGATCGTGTGATTCATCGCACCATGTGACTGCGTTTTACGACTTTTAATTCATTACGTCTTGCAGTGTGACATCCATAAATCTTATAAGACAGAAAAAATGGTACAGTGGACACACGGCTTAAATGCACACATTACTTCTTATCAGTCAGGTGTTCTCATCCTCATCAGGACTTGCTCTTAGCATTCCATCTACTGGCAGCAGAGGGAATCACCAAAATCCCAAATAATGGGATTTGAGGCAGAAATGTTCAGAAAAAAGGACTTAAGAACTGCACAGAAGACCTCCGGATCTCTACCTATGATGTCACAGAAGTGGTGGTGTTGTTAAGTTAATTAAAAGAGAGAAATTAGGCGGACAACACAAGCATACTGACAGGTGCATTACAATGTACTGTTTAGTTGCTAAAACATGAAAACCAGAGTTCATCATGAACTGTTTGGTCCAACGTTATTGTTCACTCACCTTCTTCAGTCTGACCAAATTATTCAGCTATTATTCATGCTAACGGCGCACTTCAGTTTTTTCTGACAATAAAATGTTCATTAATTAGATGTAACTGCACACAGTGGTCTTAGAGACCCACTTTTACAATAAATCTGCACTGGGACAACAGGGATTTCACTTTATTACTTGAAAAAAACAGTTTACGATCAGCGACAGACGCAAAGAACCCGAAAGCGAGAAAATATGCTGTATGCAACGTCATCACTTAACAATCCCATACAGTTAGAGTGTCATGTTTGAGATTTGTTGCTGTACTTGCGTCACAATGAAACGCGAATCCAAACTAGCCTTCTGCCTGAGCGTTTGTGGATGTGAACTGTGGTTCCGCTGTCCCAGATGTGCGACGGGCGAGGCGTGGCAGGAGATCATGCTGGCCTGCTCTCGGATGCGTCCGTGTGAAAAGGGCTCGACTCAGGAGCACAACAGCACGCACCACGAGGACTGCGGCAGCCAGTTCGCCATCATCTACTTCGTCAGCTTCTACATGCTCTGTGCCTTTCTTGTGAGTAATACAGGACACGATATGCAGTTTTTATTTTTTATTTCCAGAGTAGAAATGTCATTTATTTTGCATTTTTGTATTAAGGTGAGACACTACAGGTGAATTGGAAAAAATTTAAAGATATCAAATCAAATCAAATTATTTTTATAATGCCCAAAATCACAACAACAGTTGCCTCGATGGGCCACAGGTAAAAGCAGTTCAGATAACTGTCCCAGAATGCCCCTGTCCTTTGAGCCTCCTTCTCGGCGAGGAAAAACTACAAAAAACCCCATGGGAAAAAGTAGAAACCTCGGGGAGAACCACAGTGAAGGAGAGATCCTACTCCCACGGACGGACAGGCTGCAGATGAACTAGGACTGACATCCACTTGGACTGTGGAGCCAGAACCACTCAAGAGGGAGGTGGCTTATCAATTTGAAACTTCTTCTGTAGTTTACTCACATAAATGTAAGATGTTTTTCATCATGTCATGTTTTCATGTAGAAATAAGGCATTTTATGTGTAAAAATGGCCAAAAACACACATATTTGGGACATATAAAACTGAAAAATGGACAGAACCAGGTTTAAATTTCTTGGTTCATTTTGTACATGTATTAGTTTAAAAAATTACAGAGGGATTTGGGATTTCTTATGTAGTTTTAAAGTAAACAAAATTGGACTGAAAATTGTCCTAAAAATTCAAATTACGCCTGATTTTTTTGACTTACAACTTCAATCAATCTGTTTTAGAATTAGATTTTAAAAATCCTTCTGTGCATCATAATCTTGTTGAGTCCAAGATTGTACAGTTTGATGTGTGTGGGAGCTACGTTAAGTGGTGGTCTTTATGTATCTAGAGGAGAAAATGTATTTTAAGAAAACTGCCTTTAAAGTTACAATGTCCCAGAGAAATCTATGGAAGAAGTGGATTAAATGAGACAATAAAACATCCTCAGGAGCAGATTGGACAAATGTGTTGTTTCCACATGAAAGACGATATGTTTAGAGAGCAAACTGACCAAAAAAAAAGAAAAAAAAAAGTTTTACCTGGAATGTCTCGCTTTTAAAAATTTCAAATTTCTAGCCTCAAAATTATATTTGAGTCTCATAAGTATAATTGATGGTAAAGTACATATCATGTCTGAAGATAAAACTTAAACTTACCCATCTTGCATTTATTCTACCACAGATTATTAACCTGTTTGTGGCCGTCATCATGGACAACTTCGACTATCTGACCCGGGACTGGTCCATCCTGGGACCTCACCATCTCGACGAGTTCAAGAGGATCTGGGCTGAATACGACCCCGAGGCCAAGTCAGTTCACACACGTTCAGATGGAGACGTCTCACTGAACACTTTTACCTCTTTTTGCCTCAGATCCACACTCCTGCAGTAAACGCACTTCCGTTTGACGAGAATCCTGTTCATGCAAATGGCGAACGAGGGAAAAGTTTGACCGCTAAAATATTATATAAAGTGGATTGATTTGTCTAAAATGTTTAATGAACATGTTAGGGCTGTGATCCTTTAGTCGTTTAATCAGTCAATGGTGTGTTATAACCCAGCTCTGCTAAGGTAAGGGGAAGTAACAAGAAAACAAGGTGGAAAAAGGTTTAAATAAAGATGCAACTTAATGAACAGGTAGTGTAACAGGCAGAATCAACACAAAATTAAACCATTCATTCATTAATTTTCTACCGCTTGCTCCTGTTAGGGGTCGCGGGTGACTGGAGCCTATCCCAGTGACTTTGGGCGTTAGGCAGGGTACATCTTGTGGCTAACTCATCACAGCTAACGCAAAGACACAGACATTGACAGACAACCATTCACTCTCACATTCATACACTATGGGCAATTTAGAGTTACCAATTAACCTACACAGTCATGTGTTTGGACGGTGGGAGGAAGCCGGAGAACCTGGAGAGAACCCACGGTAACACAGGGAGGACATGCAGACTCCACCAGAGAAATCATGTGATGTTGGTCTGGTCCGATTGAACCCACGATCTCCTTATTGGGAGGCAGAAGCTCCAACCGCTCTGCCACCGTGCACCCAATAACACAAAATTTAACCAATAAAACAAAATACAAAACAACAAAAAAAGTGATTGTCTCAACACACGTACAGGCGAGGCCCTGACAAATATTAGACAGATTCAGGCGCCATTGCAGCCCTGACACACAATACACAGACGCACACTGGCCACACAGGCCAGCAGCCCCTCGGACAGGTGGTGACCATCAGTGACCAGACAGCTGCAGCCAATCACAATCCTTGAGCAGGTCTCCGACCCCCAACTGAAACTCCGCAGAACACACACAAGAAGACAAAAAAAAAAAAACAATATTCAAAAAACACATAAGGAAGGAGGAACTATAGGCCTTAACAGATGCCTTAGTCGACCAACATTTTTAATTTTATTTGCATTTAACAAATGTCTGTAGCCAAAACAGGAAAAACTAGAAGATATGGAGTGAGTTAGCTGAACATTTTGGAGTAAATCAGTATCTCTGACAAATAAATACAGATACATGGAGATGGGTAAGATACATGGAGATGGGTAAGATACATGGAGATACTTTGATGTATTTTTGTCACACCGGTCGATGGGACATGTCTTTAGTCGACCAAGTATTTCTTTAGTCGACTACAGCACTTGAACACGAGCAACAACAAGTCAACGATGCACTGATGTCCTGGGCGCAATTAAAAATGCTTTTTAGTCCGTGTAGAACTTATCTTCTGTTGAGCTCGTCTGCCCCGCGTAAACTACAATGGAAACAAGATGGCGGCGCGTACGGCAACTTCCAGAATAAGGTCAAAAGAGTTCACCAAAATTCTTTACTAATTAATACACAAAAACATTTTTATCAACATCACAATATCTACAACCTCAGGGGAGATGTCAACAGATACATTTTACCCACGTTTCGGACAACAATGAAAAGCTTCTGTATCGCTATCTTTGGTGTTAAATTATGACATGATATGAATCTAAATATAATTAAATGTTCCAGCACGATGAAATTTAAGAAATATAAAGACATTATATTTATGAACTGCAAAACAAAAGACATTTTTTTTAAGTTGGGTATGTTGATGTATTGAAAACAGTATTAACAAGTAACAGGAAACTGAACATTTTAAGTTATAATCAAGAAAGTGGGTGGGATTAAATCAAATATTCTTCTTCCCGCTCATTTTTGAACATGTAAACTTGCTCTTTTGGTGAAGTTATTTGTGAAATGACTGTGCCTTATGTGACTTATGTTTGCAAGTTTGAAATAAATGAATTAATTGTGTTTTAGGGGCAGGATAAAACACCTGGATGTGGTGACACTGCTCCGGAGAATCCAGCCTCCACTCGGCTTCGGAAAACTGTGTCCTCATCGAGTGGCCTGCAAGGTAAACACATCTGATGCTGCTGAAGACTTGGATTTGGTCCTGGTTTAGTCCTGGTTTAGTCCTGGTCTTGTTTAGTTACAATTGAATTAGTTACAGTCAGGGCTGAAAGTGTTGGCACCCCTGAATTTTTTCCAGAAAATGAAGTATTTCTCCCCAAAAAGTATTGCAATTCCACATTTTTTTGCTTTACACATGTTTATTTTCCTTATTTAAAAAGCTAATATGATAATCACTTCTCTCAAAACCCCCAAAATGGGCCAGACAAAATGATTGCCACTATTTCAAAATTGTGGATAAATCACTTTGTTTGTGATGCTCGATTAAACCCATGGGGCAAGTAACAGGTGTGGGCAATATAAATATCAAGAAAAAATATCAACTTTCACTGGTTTAAGGCAAAACTTCAAATTTTTTCATTTTTGGTCAGTTTGCTCTCTCCACATATCGGCTTTCATGTGGAAACAACAAACTTGTCCAATCTGCTCTTAAAAATGTTTTCTTCTTTCATTTAATCCACTTCATCCATAGATTTCTCTGGGACATTGTAACTTCAAAGGACGTTTTCTTAAAATGCATTTTCCTCCAACAGAGACATAAAGATCAGCCTTAAAGTTGTTCTTTCACAAACCAAACTTTATCTTGGACTCAACAAGATTTTGACGTACATAAGGATTTTTTTATATCTAATTCTAAAACTGATTTATTGGAGTTTTAAGTTTAAAAATGAGTTTCAGTCAAATCTAGTTCACTTAAAAACTAAATAAGAAATCTAAAATCCCCTCTGTACATTTTTTGTAACTAATATGAACCAAGAAATTTAAACCTGGCTCTGTCCATTTTTCAGATTTAAATGTCCCAAATATGTGTTTTTTTGGCCATTTTTACACATTAAATGCCTTATTTCTACATGAAAACATGACATGATGAAAAACTTGTAATACATTTTTTTCTTACATTTATGTGACTAAACGACAGGAGAAGTCTACAAACGATATCTTTGAATTTAAGATTTTTTCCTGTAGTGTCTCACCTCACACTAAAGGCTTGTATGGACAAATGCAACAGCTCAACTCCTGTTTTTGTCCTGTTTTCTTTTCCACATCAGACACATCAGAGCTGTTTGGGTTCATGTATGAAAACTGATTTGAGTCTCGTGTTATTTCCAGTGTGCGCGGTCTCTCCTAAATGTGTGACTATGTGTGTTTTCAGCGCCTGGTGTCGATGAACATGCCCCTGAACAGCGACGGGACGGTGATGTTCAACGCCACTCTGTTTGCTCTGGTCAGAACTGCACTCAGGATAAAGACCGAAGGTAACCAGACAATCACAGCAATGGAATATACATAATAGTCATAATAATAAAGTAAATAAACTGTATTTGTATGGCGCTTTTCACAGTCCAGGTCACAGGCGACAGTAAAAACACAATAAGTACAAAATAACATGTGATAGAGTGCAATAAAGAAGGACTAAAATAAGAACATCATAATGGTCGGTTATACATTTATGATGTTGGACTGTACAAAAGTTTAAAAACCTTGTGTATTACTTACTTAGTCAATCAAAAACAATTAAAAATAAGTCGTAATGTATTTTTTTCCTGCATTACTTAATTACTTGAGTTCAGACTGTTATCTTGTCTTGAGTAGTACGTACTGTTTTGTATTTATTAATCAGTTAAAAAAATCCTTTTAATGAGTCAATCCATTGAAATTAGTTAAAAACTACTTGAATGTTTCTGAATTATTTACTCTCATTTAAACTCTTTCATTCATTGATTTTTAATTCAAATGCACTTGTTTTGAATGTGTTTTTGCAGGAAACCTTGAACAGGCCAACGAGGAGCTGAGGGCCATCGTGAAGAAGATCTGGAAGAGAACCAGCATGAAGCTCCTCGATCAAGTGGTGCCCCCTGCTGGAGGTATGAAAACACAGCAGTGCTCATCTTTCATTTAGACGTTTTATCCACAAGCAAGATTTTTTACAGATTTTGAATTAAAACATAAACTTTTCTCTTCTTTTCCAGATGATGAAGTCACCGTCGGGAAATTTTATGCTACGTTCCTCATTCAAGAATATTTCCGCAAGTTCAAGAAGAGGAAAGAACAGGGGCTGGTGGCCAAGGTGCCTCCCAAAACGGCCCTTTCTCTGCAGGTAACACCACTGTGGGGTTTTTATGACATGGCAAAGCCTCAGACACATGTGAGTGACATCAGAGCTGCTTTAAACACATGTATTATTGTATTTTACATCATGTTTTAGGAAATTATGACAAACTCATTGCATTTCTGATGAAGAAACAATCCAGATTTATGGGTTTTACTGGAAAATACTCACAGAAATGTTGAGCCCACAATAATTTTTCATTTTCTCTAGAGATATATTAGATACTATTCCATAAATTAGATTCTTTTGAAGCTAAAATACAATTTTAAGGCTAGAAATTTGTATTCTGTCCATTGTTTGTTATAGAAAAGCAAACACTCACCTTTCTACCCTGGAAATTCAAATGTTCCAACACAAACACTTTGAATTTAGATCCAATGTGAGAGAATCAGTGACAAATTTTGCCTCCAGTCGCCTCCATACCAGAATTTTGATGACATCATATTTTAAAGGGTACAATAAATAAATATAGACCTGGTATAAACATGGATCATTGAAGACAAAGTCATTCTAAATGTTAAATATAATTAAAAACATGAACTGCAATAAATAAATAGCAGAACACCATTTTAGTTCATTGGTGCTGATAATGAGTCATAAAAGTTACTTATTTCATTCTCTATGTCTATGTAAGAAAAAGTTCCAATACACAATAAATATTGCGCCCCATATATATATATATATGTTTTTATCATATGTTGAACACTTAAGATCATTATCATTTTGATGTAATGTCAGTTAATTATTGAAAACGTTTCTATGGTCAAGCTAATGTTGCCTCCTGTTACCTTCATTCGTACTTTTGAACATTTTGATGACATGGTAGGGTCTATAACTACAGAACAAGGATCGAGTGAGCGTGCTGGACCTTTATGCGTGTGTTGTTTGTCTTTAAAGGCGGGCCTGCGGACGCTACACGACATCGGGCCGGAGATTCGGAGGGCGATCTCGGGGGATTTGGCCGTGGAAGAGGAGTTGGACAAGGGGCTGAAGGAGCCGGTGTCTGCAGCCTCTGAGGACGATATCTTCAGGGTAAAGGTTGGATACACACCCCCCACTCACTCTCCACCGAGAGAGCAGAGCCCAGCTTCAGCCCGTTCTGCTGCTCCATTCAGTCACACATGCTCCAGGCTTCTGCATGGACGCACAGTAAGGCTGCAGAGACAACCAGCAAGAACAACAGCAACGTCCATCTGCATTTACACACAAGCTTTCCATTCCAGCAAATCTTTCTTTCAGCTCTACCATATTTTGGCTTAGCATTATTTATACATTTACATTTTATTTTTAAGATGATTTAGATGATTGACCACCCGCTAAAGCAAAAGTCACTTTACACACTGAAAATATTCTGTATACATTATATCAGGGCTAGTCAACTAAAGGCCCAGGGGCCAGTTCTGAACGATCTGATCCAGCCCTCGACTCATCTTCCAAATATTACAAAAATTCTTGTTTACTGCTGGTTTGGTCATGGTTTAGTCCCTATTTAGTTCTGCTTTAGACCTGCTTTGATTCTGGGTCCGTCTTGGTTCAGTTGGTATCTACCATCTAGTCTTGTCCTAGATCTATGTTATTAAACCCTGTTGCATTTTATTTTTCCACAAAAATCAAAGCAGTATTGTATCCCTTTTGAAACAGATAAAGTGTTGGGGAGATTTTGCACATCCTCAAATTTTGTTAAACATATTGGCTTGTTCTCTATTCACTTATTCGACTCAAAATCTGGCCCTCAGGAAAATAGCCCTGCAAAGTGAGAGCTTGTAGAGCCGTTCTCTTTATTTTTGTACAGCAAAAAGCCAAAAGAAGTTGCCACACTGAGCTTCACAGAACTTGTTAAGTTTGAAAATCAAACAATTATAAATAAACAGAGAAACGGTCAATAAAATGAATACAAAAATAAACACACACACAGTGCTGAGCCGACAGACTTATCAAAACAAAGCTAGCACATTTTAGCATCAGCTGTTTCCTGTTCACTGATGCACAGCACTCAAGACCCAAAATTTTATATTTGCATAACACAATAACTGTGTAGAGGCGCAGAGAAGTGAAATAAATGCAGAAAAAGCTAGTAATAAACTTGAAGTAGTTTCTTGTTTACTTTAGCTTTAGCCACGTCTCACAGCGACGCAAACTTGGAATTACTAAATGTCTTTTTGTAAATTGCTGAAATCAGCCTCATGATTAAAAAGTATAATTCATGTACAATTTTGATTTAATTTATTAAAGGAAAAATATTCTGCATTTTTCATATTGTTATTAGCCTTTAAACATGCTCCTGAGTGCCTTAAATTTGCCGTCTCATTAGTCACTATGAAATTATACTTACTGAGTGCATCCAGCCAGCAGATGGCACCAGTGCTATGTACAATCTTGCCATGAAAAAATGTTATGATGTAAATTTACTCCAGCAGTGATCGAGTTTAGAGGCAGAAATGCTCAGAACAAGTTTAGCGATGATTGAAGGACTAAAAACAGCAGAATATTCTCGGAGAAGTGACGCATGAAGTCTGAAAATACGTCCAGGATAGAAGGAGTTCAGCAGGAAGTGTATTTGGATTTTCTAATAAACATTCCTCAAAACAGCGCGAATGCAACTGAATGTTACTTCAGGTGTGTTTTTGATGATGGAACATTGTTAGAACAGGGTTAAAAACTCCAAAAAGTCACAGTAGCAGAATATGAATAGAATGAATAGAATAAACATCTCTTTTTAAGAAAGAGTTTATGTTTGAAGCCTCAGTTGCTCACGTAGCAGACCAGATAAGACAAACTCTAACTTTGAAAGAACCGATCTGGTCGGCAGAATCAGGGCCAAAACATGAAAACGTGGCTTAGGCAGCAAGACCGAGGGCGAGAGGAGGCCCAATCAGCAATTCAGACCCACTACTACATTGTGCTTAACATAAATAATCTCCACATTTTCGTTCACACTCATGACCCCCTGCCTGGCTCATCTGTACGTTCTGTTGCAGCTGCTGGCCGTGTGAAAGTGTGCCCATTCTGACCTGTCACCTCTGCCCCACAGCGCTCAGGGGGGCTGTTTGGGAACCACGTGAACTACTACAACCAGAGCGACGGGCGCGCCTCCTTCCCCCAGACCTTCACCACCCAGCGGCCCCTGCACATCAGCCAGAAGGGGTCGCCCTGTGAGGGAGAGAGCCCGTCCCACGAAAAGCTCATGGACTCCACCACCTTCACCCCCTCGTCCTACTCCTCCTCCGGGTCAAACGCAAACATCAACAACGCCAACAACACGGGCATGGTCCCGGGGCAGGGCAGCCGCTTCCCCAGCCCCACCATCAGCACCGTGGACGGGCACACGGGGCAGCCCCTCACCCCCATCCTGCTGCCCCGCTCCGCCTGGTGCTTCCCCCCAAAGAGGTCAGACTAAAGATGATCTCTGCTTTCATTTCTTAAACTTCTTACTAAACCTTTTTCGGCACTTTCTTCTTGTTTCATTTTTCTCTCTCTTAATTGAGCTCAACAGTGGATTATAAAAGTCAAGTTTCAATTTTATTCTTCCATAGAAGATTGGATTGCACCGGGTTAAACTTTAAACTAAGACTAGTGCTAATCTCAGTTCAATAAAACTGAAATAATGTAGCCGAGGTTCAGTTTATTCAGGTTCTAAACCTTATCACATCCTCTGTGGTTGAAATTACGATCTTATGTGGGTTTCTTAAATTTGCAGCGGTATTTTGGACCACATTCTAGAATCTAACAATGTGGGACGGGCAAGAGACTAATTAATCTGAGAGTGGCTCAACAAATTCTCATGGTTTAAAGTCCTTTAAACTGACAGCAATCTTGCATTTGGCACCACTTTTTGAAGCTATTGTGAAAAAAAAAATCACTTTTGTTTATGTACACTGAAAGCGAGATGTTGACTTTTGTGCCTGTTTTTGTTTCATGTGGATAGAACCAGTAATTACAGAGATATAAACCATAAACCAGGTCAATAAATCTGCAATCTCACAAAGTGAAATCTACCTGAAAATGGTGCTCTATCTAGAATGTTGTGATGTCACATCAGCACAGCCTCCTCATCAGGGGCCCGGGGCCTGGGGCCTGTAAACACTGGACTGTGGCCCTGGTTTAACTCTAAACCAGGCTGCTAATCTGTGCCATCGGCCCCTTCGACCACCACCAACCAGACAGTCACTCATTCACCACTTTCACAGACAATGTGGGTGAAGTGTCGTACCTCAGGACAAAGTGACTAAACTTGATCCCAGTGGGATTCAAACCTCTGACCTTCAGGTTGGTGAACTTTAACCTCTGAACCACAGCTGCCCGACTATAATGTGATTATATTCAACCTCATGAACAGGGTTAACTGGATGTTGTGGTGATAAATGTATAACCCAAACTTTTCTTTTTCTAAAAGTCTTTGGACACAAAGTCTGGGTCCACGGTTGAGCTCCAGATGTTATACTTTTTTATCTCTTACACTGTATTTCTCTTTGATAACGGTATCTTAAAGTCTCTTTAAACCTCAGGATCATTTCATTCTTTCTTTTCCCACTTGTTTCTTCCTCTTGAATGTGGCTGAGCAGGACGTGTTTTTATGACTCCCTCATGCGGTATGTGACCAGGGACAATCTGTGCTACAGCTCTCTCCACTTTAATGCAAAACTCTCCTGCAAATCTCATGCCAAAACCATCGCTGGTTAAGTGCCATAGCAACTCCGTTAGCTATGCACCTTAACCATTTAGTTGCCGATACAACTAATAAAGCTAACCGTGATAAGATGAAGACTTGCATTGTGTTCATAAAAGTGACACTGGTGTTACTGGATATCGGCTCAGGTTCAGGGAAATGCACTGGATCGGTTTCAGCCCATCGGGTCCAAGGAATCTGTTCAGAGTTAGGCCAATTATGTAAAAATTATGTAATAACACAATTTACTGGCCATCGTTTACCCTGAAAATCTCATCGTGAAGTTTTATTTATTCCATGCTGTTCCATAGTTACTTGAACAAATGACAGATCCCCCATTTTTTTTATAATGTATTGTTGTTTTAAGTAAATAAGCTCACGATTGAAGGATCTAGTTTCATCTGCGTGAGCTAAAGTCTGTGTCATCTTCCTGTTTTAGCTCCTCTGGCCCTGATCAAACTCAGAACGGCCTGTCACTTTTTAGATAAGGCATATAAAAGATCTCATTTCAGGATAATAGTAGCATTTTACATTTAAAGGTGCATTATGTAACTTTTCAAGACATTATTGCTTTGCCTGGAATGTTCTTCAGTCTGGTGTTAAACCTACAAAAACATAAATTATGTCTACAGGTTTAATGACACAGTTTAATAGACGCGGCGTTCGATTCTGATGCTGTCGATCACTTCTGGGTAGATTTTAGAACTCTGGAGCCCTGAATTTATCTCCTCCCTTTTTTTTCCTACAATGCCGTTCTATCGAGACCCGGTTAGCTTACCTGCCCCCAAGCCCTAAACTTTCCCTATCCTAATCCTAACCTTACCCTAAGTGTGAAAAAATATATTGTAAAATATAAACATTTGCTAGCATAGCCACCGATGCAAAGTGGCAGCTGTATGGCGTAAGTGGGTTGGGGAAAAATTAATAGTTTTGTCCAATTTAGCTCGGGGTAGGACGTTAAAAAACAGCCGTTGCCATGGAAATCCGCCATGTTTGTTGTTGGTGTGCTAAACTTACAAAGAAAACGTTTACCAAAGCAATGTAAAAAAGTTAATAAAAAATCTATGGAAGAACCTGATAAGCTGCTGTGTCACTTCTGGTAAATACATTTATCAATATATTGGGTTAGAATACTTTTGAATTAATGCTAAGTTTAGTATTTAGCATCTTAAAATCTCCATTGATTTAACATTAACTGAAAATTCTGTTATGTGTGATGTCACGATCCCGAGCTCAATAGTTATTAGCATTAGCTGTTAGCATTAGCTTATGAACAATCCAGAGGGTTTGGGCCAGGGCAGTTGACGGGGGGTCATAGGGGCCCAGAATTGGACCCTCTTCCTATTAATTTGTATTAGAGGGGGGCCCATGTAAGGTTTCTTGCCCCGGGCAGGTACAAACCCTTCGACCACATTTAGGTCAAAGCCTCATTAAAAAACATTGTGTTAATATTTTGGTGATTTTCAAATGAGATAAAAGTTAAAGTGCAGTTAAAGGTATGAAAAGGGTTTCCGGAATAAAAGGGGCCTGACAAGGGCTGCAAGATTAATCAAAAAAACGAATCGAACTCACAGTTTTAATGGACAAAGCTAACAAATCACAAAGACTGCAATTTTTGAAGCACCAGAAACAAGAAAATATCCAGTTTTATTCTGCATAAAACCTGCCAAACCTGTAGTTTAGATCTATGCAAACATGTTTTGAAATACAGCATTTAGGCATATGTCAGTATTTGTCAAATGGATAAAATATGAACTTTTAATAATAAGATTCTGTTCAAACATAACCAAAAAACGAACCACAATCACAACCCTTGTGAGTAAAGTCGCAATTAGTGACATAAAGATCATGAAATAAACATTTAATACACTTTAATATGGGATTACAATTTTTTAACATATATACTTGGCGTTTTAATCACCTGCTTGTCTTCATGAAACAGATACGTTTAATGACACGCTGTGAAACATTCCAAAGCAATAACATCTCCATCCACCAGAAAACTTCCACAGTGCAGCTTTAAAACAAAAATCAGTCAAAGAGATGAAGACATTTGAGACGTCAGATATTTTTATTAGATTTCACAGTTGCTCAAGTTCGCTTCTAACGCTACAGTCCATCCTTTGCTTAAAAAATCTGCTTCTCAAACTCTTTTCCTGTTTACGCTTTGGCTTGTAAGCTTTCCTCTTTGTTCATGCGCTCAAGTTAAAGCAACACCATGAAACATCCATGTCCCAAACCTCTGGATGCAGCCACAATACTTCACTTTAACTTTAACGCAATTATTTATCCTTATTTCACGCTCCTTTATCTTGCCGTTTTGATTTAAGTTGACTTATGAAATTTAATTGCTCTGTTGCGCCGGCAGATTGTTTTGCTTAGAAATAAAGACAAAGTATAGGGAAATAATTCAAAGTAATAAATGTTGTCGATTCAAGTCATTTTCTTTCAGGGTTTGACGACTTTTACAGCAAACGTTGAAACCTTGGGCCGTTTCAAACTAAATGAAAGCCAAAAAGAGTCGCAGATATGATTTCACAGACAAAATGATTAATAGAATACATTTAAAAAAACAGAGGCAGGTCAACTTTTTTTTTGCTATTAGTCTATTGTAAAGTGGGATTATATAGACCCTTTAAAAGTTTGTAAAGAAAAACATTCTAAATCCAGAATGGAGGCAAAAGTGAAGTGCAACATAATTATTTCACTGGAGAAACTGGGATTAACCTCAGAATATCACAAAATATGAAAAATGTAGATGATTTTGGAAAATGAAAAGCCTCAGACACGTGAGTGACATCAGAGCTGCTTTAAACACATGCAATATTGTATTTTACATTATTTTTTAGGGAATTATGATAAACTTTGCATTTTTGATGAAGGAACAATCCAGATTTATGGGTTTTACTGGAAAAATACTCACAGAAATGTTGAGCCCACAATCATTTTTCATTTTATCTAGAGATATATCAGATACTATACCATAAATTAGATTCTTTTGAAGCTAAAATACAATTTTAAGGCAAGAAAATTGTATTTTGTCCATCATTTGTTATAGAAAAGCAAACTAACTGACCTTTCTACTCTGGAAATTCAAATGTGTTGCTTTTTTCCAACACAAACACTTAAAACCTGTAGAATTTAGATCTAATGTGAGATAAACATTGAAAAATTTACAGTCAACCTCATTCTGCCTCCAGTCGCCTCCGTTCTGGAATTTTGATGACATCACATTTTAAAGGGTCTATTGTCTGAAGAAGAAACCACAAAAACTATTTAAAATCCCCTAAAATTATACGACTTTTTAGCCACGTACCCCACCCCTTTCTCCTCGACAACTTAGACACTCTCGTCGATCCACACGGGAAGATATTTATTTGCAACGCAGCGAGAAACGCAACACGCCGACAACACTCTGATCAAACAAGCACGTGAAAAGTTCCACGGTGTTGCTTTAGCCGACTCTCTCCTTGAAGCTTGTCGCCGCCGAGTTGTGCTGCCGCTGTCTCATCTTGCGTATATCTCCTGTGTGTTTGTCGTCCGTGTTTACGTTCATTTTCTCTGTGTCCCTGTGCGTCCTGTGTCCCGCGTCTCGGCCCGTAGCTCGGACTCTAGCGACAGCCGCCGGCCCATAATCCTCAGGGGCGAGGAGGGGTCCATGGAGGAGACGTACGACGAGAGCTACGCGGACGACAGGGAGTACCACAAGGACACGCACTCGCTCTCCTCTGACATGTAGGCTTGTCACGATGCTCACCGGACTCAATATCCACCGTGTAGCTTTTTTTGATGAACATTAAAGGAGACATATTATGCAAAGTTGGCGAGAGACACTAGGGAGACCAGATGTCCTTTTTTTTCCAGATATGTCCTACTTTTACGACCGAAATCATTCAAAATTATCTCAAAATGTGCGGAAATGTAACTCTGCCAGTGAAGACTTCTCTACGTTCTGGTGACAATCTTGGCTCATCCGATCAGATACAGTCACCCGCTCCCCTTTAAAGTTTTAATCAGAAAGCGCCTCTAGTTTGTTCATATTTTTACGTATTGTGAATAAGTTTGATTTCATAACCTTGTTCTTCATGTCACAAACGCTACACCACCTTTTTATTTGATTAAAATCTAGCAAGGTGCTTTTGTTGAGATGACGTTTATGTTGATGTCCCCTTTCAAATTGTTATTAGCCTTTAAACGTGCTCTTGAGTGCCTTAAATGTGCCATCTCATATTTTGAAACAAAAAAAAGTTTATTATTAGTCAATTTGCCAAAAGACACTAACCCTAACCCTAACCCTGAGTACATCCAGCTACTAGATGGCGCCTAGCACTCACATAATCTAGTTAAGTTAGCCCTCAACCAACATTGCAGTGCGGATGAGTAGTAGCAGTGATTGTGTTAAGAGGCAGAAATGCTCAGAGCGAATCTGGCGATGATTTAAGGACTAAAAACAGCAAAAGATTCTTGGATAAGTGACATAGATGATCTGAAAATACGTCCCAAAGCCAGGAAGTTCAGACGGAAGTGTTTTTCACGGTGGTAGGGGAAGTATTTTCTAATAAACATTCCTCAGAACAGCGTGAATGCAACTGAATGCTACTTCAGGTGCGTTTTTGATGACGGAACATTGTTAGAACAGGGTTAAAGCTCAAAAAGTAGCAGAATATGTGTCCTTTAAAGGGGCAGACAGAAATCAGTGCAACGGTTTTCAACAAGAAGTCAGAGTACCAGCTTCTATCAAGTCTAAATGAGAAAAATAATACCAATAATCTACAAGTGTCATAGTAGACAAGGTTTCTAAAACACTGTCCAGATGACCACCTTTGAAAAGAGGAAGATTTACACATAGATTTACACTTTATATTACTCTAAATCAACTTTAATGAGCTTTAAACCTTGTTATAACAGTGTTTGCTCATCATTAGTTTAATCAGAGTTGTATTTTGATTAATTCCTGCTTGTTTGAGTTAATCCTGTATTTTCCTAGTGCACAGAAAATTCCTGTTTTCACCTACCCCCTATTCCCGCCCACATCCCTGTACTTAGTAGTGATTATTTGACAAATTAAGATTTCAGTGACACACGTCGAGTTCTAAAATGTCACGTAGCCACTTTTAAAAAATGAAAACATGTAAATGACAATGCGCTGCTCGTTGGGGTGTGATGTCACTGTGAAGAGGTGGGACTTATCAGTTCTGCAGTTTTGAACAGGAAGTCAATAAACCTGTCTCTATTACTAAGCCGCTTTAATCTATATTGAGGTTTACAATGCACAAAAAACGTATATATTATGTAATAAAAAGTATAATATGTCTCCTTTAACCCTTTAACATTTGACGTGTAGAGGATCAAACATTTAACATATATGACTCGTAAATATATCTGACATATATCTAACAAGTGTGCTATGTTTTTATGTATTTATTATTTACAATAGTTATTTGTGGAAAAACTGTTAACTGGGATTATCATGCTTTAAGTTTATTGAGTCGTTATCATAAAATTGCTTGAACATAATTTTTTATCGCTAAATCTTCTGTCGCAACTTGAAAATCCCTTATCGTGACGGGCCTACTGACATGCACTGTCTCGAGTCATCTGCAGCCGTGTCGTTCTCTCTGTGCTGAGCCGGTGTGGTGACAGTGGGGGGCGCTGTTGGGGGGGTTTCGGTTGACGTGTGTGTGTGCGCTGCAGGCTGGTGTATCAGGACGACACGTGCAAGCAGCTGACCCCCATGGAGGAGGTGGAGGAGGCGGAGGAGCGCAGGGCCGGAGGAGGCTGGCAGTCGCCCCGGAGAGTCTTCCTCTGCCCGACGTCGCTGGGTGAGACCATGGAGCTATTAAATGAGCTGGATAAGGCACGCCCCCTTGATTAGTGGTCGTGTGAGGTATTGCAGCCTCTTGGACCCAGCCTTTTTGTAAAATGCATATTATAATAGCAGACAGTACTCAATTATTTACAGTATTGAAATAAAATAGAAGGAAATGCTCTTTTTAACTGTTTATAAATTCAATGAAATTACCGGGACTCCGCCCCCTGCTCTGTGACCGCCCACAGATTCATTCATGAAACTGACTGAGCAAATGTGAAGCCGCTTCATTGTACGGTTTATCTAAAGACGCTCAGGTCTGGGTTTGTCTGTCCAGGTAAAAATAAATGTGTCCAGAATAAGCTTGATAGCACAGGTCTCTGTCCTGTGTTTAGTCTCGAAACAGGAATGTAATCTACCCTGGTGCCATCTCACTCGGGTCTTTATCACTAATTTATTATCCTGATTCAATCCTAATTGCTTTATATTTCTGTGTTTTCAGGGCGGAGATCGTCCTTTCACTTGGAGTGTCTCAGGAGACAGTCAAAGCCTGATGTTTCCCAAAAGACAGCAGTCCCTCTGCACCTCGTACATCACCAGGTATTTACTCTCATCACTAACGGCTTCACAGACGTGTACGAGAGTTATTAATATGGTTAATGTATGGGCTTGACTATACCTGCTTTTGTTGTCTAGGCTTTGGCAGTGGCAGGGTTGAGTCCTCTGCTCAGACGGAGTCACTCTCCCACTCTGTTCAGTCGGCTGTGCTCCACGCCTCCAGCCAGTCCCACCGGTACAGCCCCACACTCTGTCCACAGCACAAAGGCTCTTACCTCAGCATAACCTCAAAACTCAGCAAATACATTTTGGTTAACATTTTATTAACAGTTAAAAGATAAAGGAATACAGATCAAGCTAATGTATTTAGCAGAAGAATCAGAGCTTTTATGTTCTAAATAAAATGTTGTCACATGGTAACCAGCCCTCCATAAAGTCCTACAAAAAACAACTGAGCATGGATCAGCATTTGCAGCACAGATCCTTTCAGCAAAAATCCATTGTATGGAGCCTTGACATCAAATTAAGGATTTTGCACTGAATACATTTACCACAGTTTCTGTGACAAACCCCCCGTGTCTCATGTGTAATTTTGAAATCTACAACTGAGGTCACTTTCCCAGGTAGTTTGAAGCCTCTTACTAACTGTTGTAACTGTATTTGTTTTTCGTAGCCCACAGCGGTGAAGCCTCTCACCAGCGGGTGCCCTCCCTGCGGCTAGAGGGCGCTAGCTCCCATGAAAAGCTCAACACCAGTTTGCCCTCAGTGAACTGCGGGCCCTGGTACAGTGCATTTCTCTATGGCCTGATCATAGTGTTGTGTTCTTAGTGTTACACAGCTGTGTTTGTGCGGCAGGTACAATGACAGTAACGGGAACAGCCGGACGCCCAGCCCCAGCACCTCCGGAGCTCCAGGCAGAGCTTCAGGCAGAGCTGCAGAAAGAGCCCCGCGGCCCGTCTCCCTCACAGTGCCCTCTCTGCTGGGCAAAGACTCCTGCTCTCTGTCCCACGGCAGTGCGGGCAGCCTGGTGGAGGCAGTACGTTTGTCACAGACAGTAGATCTTTATTACAAATGTGTTGAATGATGACATGTCTTCTCTCTGCGTGCAGGTGCTAATATCAGAAGGCCTGGGGCAGTTTGCGCAGGACCCCTCCTTCATCGAGGCGACCAAAGCCGAGCTGGCCGACGCCTGCGACATGACCATCGAGGAGATGGAGCACGCGGCCAACAACATCCTGAACGGGAACACAGCCGCGCACGCCCAGGGCGGCTCCGCGCCTCACTGCGGCCTGCGGCCTAACAGTCCAGCTGCGCACAGGGACCACCGGGGCAGTGAGAGCAGCATGGAGGGGCCCTCCTCTGTGGAGGAGCGGCAGGAGCTGCTGGCCCCTGGGACAGGCGCCGAGGAGGACGAGGAGGAGGACAGCTCTCTGCTCCGGCCGGAGGGCCAGAGGAACAGTGCGCTGATAGAGGACGATGAGTGTGTGACCAGTTTGTAGGAGTCAGTCCTCTCTGTGGTGCAGACTGAGGTGCTCAGCGGCGCCGCCCGGAGGCCTGTCCCGCTCACTGCCTCTGCCCCGGGACGCTCAGGCAGGGACTGTGGCGGCAGTGACCAGCCCAGTACAATGTTGGTCGTCTGCGCTTGTACGTGTGTACGTTTGTAGTAAAGTATAAGCTCTATACTCTATTCTACTGCGTGTATGCTGTGTGTCTGTGTCTCTAAAGTGCCTCACAGTTTGTCCTCAGACGGTGAAGAGCAGACGAGAAGCAAAAAGGAAAGAAACAGGAACTCCTTTTATGGACTTCCTGGGATTTATCTGTTTTCATTTCCTTCTTTGTGGTTATTTATTTGTGCTTTATGTGGCGCCCCGAGGCGCGGGGACAGACCAGCTCATGGAGGATGGGACACAAACTTGCTCTGGAGGTTATGAAGCGCTGTAACGAGAACATGGGACCACACGCTCCCTGTTGGCTCTCATCTCTCCTCCTCTTCCAAAGCTAAGGATCCTGGAGCACAGCCCTGCCAGCCTGGGAGCAGCCTTCACGACGCACCGCTCCCAGACGACACGGGGGGAAGGATCTGAGGGACGGACACGTCCAGGGGCCTCTGACAGAGACAGAACCACCTCGTCTTGTCCTGTTTTCCTCTGAGTTTAGCGGCGCGCTCTCTGCCCCACACAGGAAACAGAGGAGCCACAGCAGCGACAGCGGCCCCTTCTCCTGATACCTCGAGCGCTCCCCTCTCCTCCCTCGCTCCTTCCTCCCTCATCTCTGCACCGTCCTCTTCACCAATGAGTTCAAGTTTATTTTGCTTTGATCGACAGAGAGGTGTGTGCAGAATGTTTTGAGGCAGAGGAGCCAAACTATCTCGTGAGCACCTTGACTAAACGCAGTCTCTTCAGCTCCTTCCTCTTCCTTAAAACATGAGGGTTTGCTCAGCCACGCCTCTCTGTCCTGTGTATTTAATTAACACTTTCTTATTGTGCAAAACTGGCTAGCCTTGATATCTTGTTTTAACAATTTATCCTTGGGGTGCTGGTGCTTATTACATGTATTTTTGCTCAGTTTCTTTTAGGAGATTTTAAGAGGTTTTAAGTATTGAAGCAGGGCATAGTGTAGATTTATCTATGTGCGTCTGCGTTTTAGTACAAGACAAATGTGTGAACGAATGACTGCGTTTTATGTATTTTACAGGGGGGCTTTCTCTCAATTCGTATGCACCTTTTACAGATTGTATCTATTTATTTATTTATTTTTCCCAGAGGAGAGAAATGCGTGCGAATAATTTGTGTGAGTGCGTGAGCGCGTATTTGAATGGTTACTTATGTATTCTACAAATGATTTTAAGCCTAGACAGTAATTTAAGGTAGCATTCGAGTTCGTTCATGTTTGTATGGAGTGCGTGCGTGCGTCTGTGTTTGAGATTACGGGCCTCCTTAACACAGGGTTAACATGGACAGACATGCTTCCAAAGTTATTTCTTTTTAGTATAGTTTGACTCTTTTAGCCAAGCTGCTGAGAGAAGGCTGCTCTTTATGATCTAGGAAAATCCGTGTCGCGTTTTTTTCCTTTTTATTTCGATCGAACGAGCAACGGAGCCGACAACCGGTTACAACGTTTTTAAATTTTTATTTACTTTTTGTAGAGTAACAAGTACAAGGACCAGAAATGTACTGCCAATATCGAGGCGATGACTGAATACATTTAACGATTCTTTTTGATTTCATAGGGCTGGCGAACAGATGCTGCAAGATCCATTCAAAAGTTGATTTAGTGTCACGAATCATCACCACTTTTAGTCTCGTTTTGTCTCATATTTTGGCAAAACGAACACTACTTTGACCTGGAAAATGCGTAAATGAAAAGCTGCAAAGCTGCAAAGAAACGACCACATTCAATTACAATATGGACTTAAAAAGTGAAAGATTAGCGTGATATGTAATAGATTTATATTTAAATTTGCCTGGTAGAGTACATTTGAACAGACAGGTTTGATTCCAATTTGGGCTGATTTTCAGTTTTCAAAGCACATTTATTAAGTATTAAATCTAAACAAAGACTGATTGTGGATTGGCCAAAGTTAAAGTTGCCAAATGAACATATTACAGTGTTAAACAGACACATATATCAGCTTAAAGGACAAATATTATGCAAAATTGACTTGATTTTTTGAGCTTTTAACCCTGTTCTAACATCGTTCCATCATCAAAAACACACCTGGAGTTGCATTTAGCTTCATTCACACTAGTTTGATGAATCCTGGTTAGAAAATCCTCTCCCTCCGACCGTCAAAAACATTTCCTTCGACAGTGGTGGAAAGTAATGAAGTACAAAAGTAAAAGTACTGTGCTGAAGTAAAGTTTTAGGTATCTGTACTTTACTTAAGTTGTTTTTACAGTGGATACTTTTTACTTTTACTTCACTACATTTTTGAACTAGACTGAAAAGTAGAAAGTTCGTTTCTTTTTGTTTGATGGTGACATTTTGCCTGAAAGTTTTGAGTTCAAGCTCAACAAACAAACAAACAAACAAACAAACAAACGTATACACATGAAATTCTCTACAAAAATTAAGAAATTACTTTGATTAGACCTTTGCTGACCAAAATTAAGCAACATTCTTTACCAAAATTAGGACATTTAATGAGTAAAACTGGTCTTTGAAATACTGTTGAAGTACGTTTTAAAACAGGTTCTTCAACACGTTTACTTAAGTAGATTATTTTCTCCATAATTGTATTTATGATTATCGAATTGCAAGTTACATGTTGTACAAAATTACATTTATACTTTTTTTTTTTATAACAGCAACCCCGACGATACAGAAATACGCAAATACCAGTAATAATAACAATATAGAAATTCTAAATGATTTAAGTAGATTTTTTAATGTGATACTTTTACTTGAGTCATTTCTTGCACACGCATCTGTACTTTTACTTGAGTACTTCTTCCACCGCTGTCCTTCCATGTGTGATGTGGCTTCGAGAATCTTCTTCGTCTAATCACGATCATCACAACTGCGTACATTCAAATTTGTGTAATTCCCTCTGCAGCCAGTAGATGGAGCCAAAGCAAAGTTAATATGGCATCTCCCAAGGCTATGATAAAGTTATATTGCTCTTTGTAAAAACGGTTTATTTTTAGTTCAAAAACAGGACATGTCAAAGTAAAGACACTCAAGAGTTTGCTTAAAGGCCAATAACAAAACAAATAATGCATAATATCTGTCCTTTAACACCTTTATATTGCGCCCGTTTGTATAAAAGATAACTGCGAGTGGGACATTGGGACGTGGTTCAGGAGGCGTATGAAAGGGCCGTTCTCTGCTTCCTGTGCCAGTAACACTCTTCTGACGTTAATATGCAAAACAAACCCGAGCGTTCCATGCGTTTCAGTGACTGCACTCTTGTTTCGGATCGTCGTTTGTGGAAAACTTGCATCAACCATCACCGTAACACGTTGTTTTCGACTGACCAGTGCTGGGTTTCAGATGACGTTGAATTGAATCGAAGGCAGGTTAAGTCCGTATTGCTGATATGCTGATTTTTTTCCCGGTTTAAGGAGATTGTGAAGCTAAAAACATGAAACTTGCAGACGTTTACGAAAAGAGCCGACTACCAGGACGGCCGTCGTGACCTCCATCCACAGGTCCTTAATAGAAACAGGAGTAAACAACATAGAACACTTCGACTGGAGAATTATCAACACCTTTAAATATTGTTATCATGTTTAAGTATTTAATATTGTCAGATTTATTTGACTTTTATGCATTTTGATGTGTTCGCCTACTGCACATGTACGTAATGCTACAAAGATTAACATTATTTACCTCAAACCCTTTTCCTAACCTAAAGTGCCCATGACAGGTTGGACTACTCATTGGTCTAAAATGGATTTACGATAAATATATTTCAAATTCTGCAAACATTTTTACAAATTTTACCTCATTTGAGCTATTTTTAATTTTACTTCCTGGTTGTAAATGACATCACACTAGGAAATTACCAAGAAACCGTCCTGTACAGTGGGCCAAAACTCATCTAATGTCACAGATTTTTTTTTATTTGACAAAGAAAAATACATGTAAACATCTTTATTTTGTTGAATCAATGTTTAAAGGGTCAAAAAAGTAGTTTATTTTGTGTAAATTATGCAGAACCTTTGTCTCAATTTGTTTACTTCCTGTAATTTTCAACATATTTTCCAACTTTTCTCCACAAACAGCGATCTGATTGGTGTAAAACTATAATTTATGTTTACAGCTACTAATACACAGAATAAAGTCAAAATTAGAAAATCTTAAAACCTGTCATACGCACTTTAACCGCAACAAATGTATGGTTATTCTAAACTACGGCAGCAAACAGGGACAAAATGAGTCTGCTGCTAATCATTCCATGTGCTGTTTTTACATCATCGTCTTATAATGGAGAAAACATGTTTTAGCAGCAGAGCAGAGACAACACGAAGCTCAGCTTATATTTTAGACTTTGCTCTAATAAAGTCACCTTTTGAAATTAGCTTTATCAGATTAAATACCTTTAAATAAACAGCAGATTCAAATCAAATCAAACTTTATTTATAAAGCGATTTTGAAGGAGATGATAAAAAAAGTGTAATTTAATTGTCTGTACAGCGCAAACTAACATAAACTAGTCCTGTACCTGTGGATAGAGGTGTGGCGCCTCCTGGTGGAGACTTTGGGCATCACTATTGGATAATTCTTATGTAATGCAGTAGAATCAACTTTGTCTTCAACCAATTACAAATAAGTTAAAAGAACTACATTTAAATACATGTTGATCCAAAATATATTCAATAAATTACGACGTAGGAGCATTTTTCATTTTTAAAGATTGTTAAAAAGTGGTTTTGCGAACGAGGCAATGCAAAAATAACGTCAAATGTTTTTCTAAATCGATTTCGCCGCTCACCCCTAACGCTTTACGCTGTATCACGGCTGCATTTCTTCCCCTCAAAACAAAAGCCAGGTTTAGCTCCGTTTCTGTTTGGTCCGAAGCCCCCGTGTGGCGTGGAGCGGTACTGCGGATCCGTGTCGTGACCTGAGCGTTGGAGAGTCGTAGGTATTAAATGAGATATGCAAAAACAATGCAATAATAAGACTGTATTAATGGTCCTGAAGTTACTCTACAGTGGCGTGTCTATACTTCTATAAATCAGGTACATTACAGTGCAGTATATGGTAAATATTGAAGTATTTATTTTGAATCTTGTGCCAGGATGTCCATCTTCGAGTTAACATATTCTTTCCTTCCGCGTGAAGACAGAGAAGCTGGTGATGTTTGTGAAGTTCGACACCGTTTTTTTTACGGGATTGCGGCGAAATCACCAACTTATCTGACTTTTTATACGCAGTTTTCACACCTTTTCTTCACTTTTGTTAGGGCTGCATGGGACTAACAGTGTTTTTAATATGTTGAATATGAACTTAAAGTAGCTCTTTTAAGTATCCATGCAAAATAAGTCAGTATTTATTTCAAGAATTGACGGTGGGCGGCAGAGGTACAGTTTTGGAGACGAACTTTGTATTATATTTAGTTCAACTGTTTATTCTTAGGCTTGAATTCTACTTCTGAAAGGTCAAAACAATTAAATATTCAGTTTGATTTGTTTCAGAGGTGGGTAAAGATGCCAAAATGTCTTGTTAGAAGTACATTTCAACAACAAAAGTTTAAAAAAGTATTACAATTTTGATATTTCTAGACAAAAAAACATAATAAATTAAAAAAGTAAAGAACATCATACGGTTAATAACTCACATATGAGGCCTGTTTCCATTGGTTCACTTTGGTGCGAGTTTGTACGGTAAGAAAGTGTCTCCAATGTCTTAAATGAACTGTACTGAACCGTTTACGTGATCCAAAGTGGGCCGTCTACCTTCCAAAGTACTCTGACTCGCTTTTGGCTCCTGAAACGCTTTAGTGCGAGTAAACTGGACAAGAACAAAACGCAGACTCAGGTGAAAACAAGACAGTAAAAAGCAGACATAAACAGACAAGAATAATTTCTCACCAAGCGCTGACTCGATCTTGAGATAAAACGGCCTATTTCCAGTGATAGTAGCTTATGTTGAGCCGACAGGTCACGTTAGCATCAACAGTTTCCTGTTTATCGACGAACAGCACTTGGAAAATAAAGATGAGATGTTAAAATGCGATATAGAGAAGTGAAAGACATGCAGAAAAAGCTGACGATAATCCGGAAGTAGTTTCCCGTTTACTTTAGCTTTAGCCACGTCTCACGGTCACAAACTTGGAATTACTAAACGTGTTTTTATGAATTGCTGAGATCGGCATCATGATTAAAAAACACAATTTAGGGATGATATATATTTCATTTATTAGAGCAGAGCCATTCCCTAAACATAAGACACACTGACATTAAAAGAACCGGTCCAAAGCGCTCTAAAGTGAACCGGTCTGGAGGAACAGGGCCAGTCGAAACGTGACTATAGACTTAGGACGCATTCTGGTTTGATCCTACTTTTCTCCAGGTCTTGTCCGGGTTAAGTTCCCAGTTTAGTTCCAGTTTAGTCTCAGTTTTAATGTGTTGTGCGCAATTGAAAACTCACACTTAACTAAACACATTTCATTCATAACATTAGTCTGTCAAGCTGCACAATTCGAGAAAAATATCTAAATGCGAATTTTCAGGCCAGTTTTGCGATTGTGATTAGACTTACGATTTGTGTTTAAATTATGTGATTCTGTTCAAAGTTCGCATTTTAAACACAACCAAAAGAATCAACAAAAAGATTGAAATATGAACTGACAAACTAATAAAAGGATCACGTGTTTTAGAACGTTTTTGATGCTTTTTGTCATGTTTTTGTTGCTTTTGGTTGTGTTTTGGTCACTTTTAGTCACGTGTTTGTTGTCATAATAGCTTTATAATTTTGTAGCTCTTGGTCCCTTTTTTGTCGCTTTTAGTTGTTTTTTTTAGTGTTTTTAGTCACATTTTTGTTGCTTTTAGTCATGTTTTTCTTGCTTGTTTCAGAACTTCGCATTTCAAAAATTGCAGCCTTTGCGATTTGCTAATAGCGTCCATTCAAATTGCGATTTCAATTCGACTTCAATTAATTGTGCAGCCCTCTTAGTCTGAAAAATCACTCTTAAATCCGCATTTTCTACAACAGTTTGTCACTTTACCCACCTCTGTGCAGTTTCATCTAGCTTTAAATTCATCCCTCCTGTGATTTGAGAAAGCAGAATGACGTGCAGAAGGACCAAATGTAGGAAATTTTGGAATTTCTACAGAGAGTTTAGTTTAAAATGGCTGCAGCTGAGTACATCCCCCATCGTTTCTGAAGACAATCGAGATGCGCGAGGCTTTTTCCGGCCAAAATTGAATGTTTTTATGAGAGGTCTTATTGAAGAGGGCTTTGTCTAAGGATGGTGAAATAATATAACCAAGTAATGTCTAAATGTGCATGGGTTTCTCTCTATAGGGGTCTAAGTATTGGTCATATTGTGAATGATATTGCGTCTCACCACTAGCCAATGATTGTATTTTTCTATGCCATATGAATATAGTAAGTACACAGATATATATAGTATTTAATCACCAGAATGTTAAGAAAAAGACGGCGTTTTATTTGCGATTGTAGAGATTTTGGATATCAAAGTGTCGTAGGCCTACTGATCTGGAGTCAGTACGAGTTAATTGTCCCCGAGAGTTTAACGTTTGTCGACCAAAAGATTATATTTCCGAGAAGAGACATGTTATATTTGAAGATGTGACGAAGGTAAAGATGGAGAGGGCTAAGGCTTGAGTCAAAACAAAGGATCCAGCGCTCAATCAGGGCTGTGCAATATAAAAAGAACTCATGATATTCATTTAAATTGCCATAATATTTCACATTTGGTTTAGCAAACACTGAAAATACAATATAGAATGTGAGATTTAACTAACTAATGCGCTTAAAGTAGAGCTCAATTTGGGAAATAAAACGTATTTTACAATAATTCTGCAGTCATCTTAAACCATGTTTTAATTTACATTCAACAGTACAGATTTTTAACATGTAATAAAATCAAATTTGCTTTGCTCCAGTACAGATAGCATCTCTTAGGGTTAAAGTAAGACCGTTGGTTGCGTGCTGTCTGCATCTAAATATCATGTTAAGGCTTACTTGTGTATTTTAAATGTAATCTTCCAAACTAAAACATGTCTTTTAAGTGTGTACTTTGTCCTAAATACATGTGATATAAACCATTTAAAAGGTAAGAAAGCCTAGTTTCTGGTGATATACATGAAAACCATGTAGGTAGAGCACAGCCAACGCTACTAAACTTAATAAATGTATAAAATATTAACTAATTTAACATAATTCAAATGGCTCCAGCAAGGACATACTTCATCATAATAGATTCTCCAAATTCACTACAGTTATTGCCCTAATGCTCAACAATAACTGTGTAAAATCAAAGCTCTAAGTTGAAGTATGTTGAAATGATCTATATTATAATATTTTTGTACATATAATAGTGTAATTGTGCAAAATGTACAAGAAAACAAGAAACAGAACAAATGTCTTCAAACAAGTCAAGTAAAGTGTATAAGTTTCAACAAATTCTGCCTAAAAATTATTAAAAAGTACTCACTAAGTTGCCCACCATGCGCTAAAATGCAAATATGGCTAATTAGCGTATTAATCATGCTAACATACATAGAACTATAATAAAACCTGGAAGATGAATCCAAGATGGCCGTCCTGTTTATCCCTATGGAGAGTGCTCATTGGCGCATGACCCCAAAAAAGTTTCTTACTTCCGCATTTACTTCCTGATACGAAGGCTGACATCTTTGTTTTACTTCCTGATACGATGGCTGACATCTTTGTTTTACTTCCTGAAACGATGGCTTCCATCTTTGTTTTAGGGCGCCACGTGACGACAATCCCCCACTTCATATAAAAACGGTAATTTCGGTGATTTTAGAAACGGTAAAAAAGAACATTTCCTTCTATTTTATTTAAATACAGATAATAATTCAGTACTGTCTGCAATTATAATGTGCAATTTTAGAAAAAGGCTGGTTCCAAGAGGCTGCAGTACCTCGTACGGCCACAAATCAATCTGGGACCACAGTCAGAGGGGGCGTACCTTATCCAGTTCTTTTAATACATCCATGCTAACATACTGTGCTTCCCCTGCGCCCCCTGGAGGCTTTACCTGGGAGTGTAACATATCTTTGTAAAGCTTAGAGTGAGCACATTATGAATACATTACTTTTATGTCAAATCATAACATTTTGGACGTTATTCAGCAGAAAAACAGCGCCAAAATGTGCTAATGCTAATGAGGAGTTAGCTTTAGAGTTAGCTTTTGGGGCCCTATTCACAATGCATTGAGAATGGACATTTACTATCTGTAAATTTGACTTAATACATGTATTTTTAACCATTTAAATCTGTATATTTTGTTTGTATTGATTATCATGGTTCATTTATTTGCCGTTTATATTGTGCAGCCCTAAGCTTTATTTTACTGTAGCCAAATATATAGAAACTTCATATAGATTTTAAACCTGGGTGCTTTCTGTTCAATGGCGTTTGTAACATGACAGTAACATTCTTCTGTAGCACTGTTGAATCACTCGTGTAAACTTTAAACTATTACATGATTTAGCAACTTGACACCAAAACAAACCAATCGAACAAAATCATGTAGCTTCAGCCGTTTCTTCCAAAAGCGTTTGGAGAACTTGAATCACGTCTTTGTAGAAACTCTGTATCGAGAGGCAACGCAAGAAGGGAAACGTCTTCAAGGTCAGAGTAGGGCTGAACGATTCATCAGAACTTAATCCAAATTGAAATGTTGGAAATTCACAAAGGTCGCATTGTGGCCAAATAATGTTCACAGGGAGCTAAATAATGGGTCTCTACGAGGTTTAGTTATGTATAAAACACAGTCGTTTAACTTTTGCATACATGTTAGTTTAAAGATACACTATATAACTTTAAAGGGGAGGGTTGTCCACCTGCTCGTCTCAAAAGATGCCATTTCTTCCTGGAATGTTCCACAGTACGGCATTTAAAGTGCAGATAACAAGTTTTCTAATTATTACTTAGTTCGGTGGGTTAGGACCTGTGGTAAATATTTATCATAGTTTTACATCTGTGAAGTTGCAGTTTGTGAAGAAAAATTGAAAAACAAAAGTCACAGGAAGTGTTGAGTGCTAAAACGGAATCCCTCTGTGATGTCATCAATAAGCGACGTAACATTGAAAATGCAGGAAGAGTTTACACGCTTTTTTGACAGTTGAAACTATAATTTTACAAAATACAAGTGTTATCAGGTATTATACTGGTCAAATCATAAATATTGTGTAATTTCTATGGATTTTGGCCCTTGTTTATAGTTTGGTTGCTAGGTAACAGTTCTGAAATGACTTCTATCGATGTCACATGTGCTGCTCATGTCCAACCAGGAATTAAAAGCATAAACGTAACCAAAATATTAAAACAGGGAAATAATAGAAAAAAAGTTTTGATGTCAAGCTTAATGCCATACTGCTGCACATTCCAATCAATAGATACACCTTCCACCTGAAAAGTTCCGCAGTACACCTTTAACAGTTCACATTTCAGTGTTCCTAATTCTCGTGGACATACACTCTACACTTTGAGCAGAAATTCAAAGTAAAGCACACATCGTTCAGCCCTATTTTGAATAATTTGAAGAGGAAACTGTGTCATATTTATACGTACATTTATTTGAAAACATTTCTGGACGACAAAACGTTTAAATTGAAGAAGGATATTGCGTTGTGGTGCGAGATGCAGGTGGAGCTCGACGTCCTGTCTGTCAAATTGATTTATGCAGTCTCCTGTCACTGCAGCAGATATTTCTATTTTCTTGTAAAATATTCGTTGACAAGTGTTCGATTCCGACTATAGTATTTAAAGAGGACTATTTTGAATATACATTTTATTTTTGGCGTTCGTAGGTGAACTAAGATAAGATAATGAACACTTGGATATGAGAGGAAAGATAACGAAAGGTCTATTACACATTATATTATCTATTTTCTATATGGGAAAGAAGGTCTATGTAAATTATAAGGTTATGGCGGTTGACTGGATGTGAATGGAGAAAGCGCGTGCCATTGATTAAAATTATTATACTGGCATTTAAACGTATTGATTAGCGTAGAAGTTTATTATTAAGTTTCATTTATCGGCAGTAATATGCTTTGTCCCATATGTTACAGGGCTGTTTTGAGAAACTTAATAATCAAAGTTACTTAATGGTTTCATATTTATATAAAGGGGCTATATTATGACGAACTCTTGCTAGCTTGATCACATAGTAGCTCAAAACACAACCAAAAAGTGAAAATCGATGATAAACAAAAACGTAGCTAGGTATTAATATTCAAATTTGTAATAGTAACTAATAAAACAGAACACATTTTTGATTCGGGAATTGTCAGTGCTCTTTTTGTACTGCAAACCCTTTTTTCTTTTTTGTACGGTTAGCTCAACTATGCTAGCACAAGCAGAAATAACTTTTTTAAACATTATTTGTGACTGTATGGTTGAGATTGTTCTTTGTTATTGATATTTATGAATGTATCTCACAAGATTTTGCCAACTCAAAGCTCAGAATCCCGTAATTTTTATCGCTATTTTAAGCTAACAGTTAGCAGCCGCAGCTAATGTTGGCTACTCCAGTATTTACACCTGTGAAATGGCAAAAATCTGACTTTACGTTAAGGTTGCTTGGTTAAAACTTGTAAGAGGGCTTTGTTTGTCAAGTGATTGTTTTGTTTTTTCAACGTTAAAGGCGCTGTAACTGAGTTTTACTGTTTTTAAACGTGAAAAACATAATTAGTTAGTATCAATACCAATGTTAGTATCGCTCACTTTCCTAATGCAGTCCCAGCATCCTAAATATTCACCGTGATTATACATTTATAAGCACTTTTCACGAGTTTGGGAGCACAGAGTTTTGCCGTCCCAGGTAAAGCTAGCAAACATTAGCATGCTAACGACGCATTTCCTGCTTCTCGTAGAGAATATAACACTCTTTTGCTTTTACATTATATCTGTGCTGGGACAAAACAAACTTTACTTTATTACAAGTAAAAAACTGGATACATAGACTAGTTCTGTTTTTCACGTTACAAAACAGTAAAAATCAATGCCTTTAAATCCAAATTTCAAAGCTAATAAAACAAAGCGGTAAAGCTAAAGTATGAAAATGGTTTCTGGCACAAAAGGGGCACTGACTTGGAAGAAAGTCGCGTAATTGTTCATGTTGTCATTGCTAATATAGCCACTTTATCGACAAAACCTTACAATTAATCAACGTTTCCGAAATTTGACATTGGATCTCGTAGACAAACTCAAAAGTCTTGAGTTTGTTGCATGATACTTTAGGCGCATGAATGGTTTGAAGGACACAGGAGTTGGTAACGAGGCCTTTTAGCCCCTTGTTTTGTAGATTTAGATGTAAAATAGGATAGAAAGATTCCCCGTTTCAGAAGAAGCAAATCACAATATAATTATCAAGAATTTGAGATATCTTTTATGTCACTTTGCTACAGATTTGATCCATCTTCAGTCACACAATTGGCTAAGGTTTGGCGCTAAAGGGGTTTAAGAAGTTCAAATTTTAATGGTTATTTTTGGAAATTAAATTCTAAAAGGTTTGATTTGATGCTTTAAACTTCAATTTAATCGCCAACTTATTTTAGATTTTATTTCCAAAACTAAATAAGTCTAAAATTCATTTCAATTATTGGTGAATTTTAACTTCCCTGCTTGAGCCCACGGCCTTTTTTGTGTCACTGGTGTTTGGATTGAAAATGCCAAACAAATCGCTCTGCAAATTTTGAGTCAAATAAATCTATTTTTGTCAATCGTTTGGTTACACTGCACCATGAATGATATTTGGAATTGTCCTCCTTTGAATGTAGGACGTCTCATTGTTCATGTTCACACAACAGTTTAGACCTCATTTGTTTTGCTTCAGACCCCAGTTGAAATCCTCGTCTTAAGTGCGTCTTCTTCACGTGTTGGATGAAGAGTGGCTGCGCTGGCCTCTTCAGCCGCACGCGCTCGTTTGGATATGCAGCCTCCTGATGCCGCTGTGGCACTGGACACTAACCACGTCACAGATGTGTTACTGAAGTATCCGTCTCCTCCGGTCCGCAGAGGCCACAGTGTTATTTGTATAAATCTGATTTCTCCGCTCTCGCTGAGTGTTCAAAAGCCATCGGTGCGACTGCGTGTGTTTTGTTTTTATCGAGAGACCGACGACTTGGTTGTGACAGCGAGGCGTGAGCTTCAGTGGTGGCACCACAGTCAGAGGAACCGTTCTGTTACTGCTGTAGCTTTGGAGGCAGGCGGCCATTTATGACTTGAGTTCTTTGACATAAGCCACTCCCCCTCGCCTTTTCGAGGGATTTCATTGGTCCTGAGGTTCCAGTGCGACTGCATGGTCTCAGTTTCTCCTCTTTCTTTTCTAAAGGAGAGATGTTGATTATTTTGAGTCATTAATTTCTTCATTTTAGATTTTAGAAAGGGAAAGAATACAAAGTAAATAAATCAGAATATGAATTCAATCACTTTTCTACGCCTATTTTCAATAAAAAGTGTAATAAAAACCAAACAAAAACTTGATTTGTAAATAAGTAATGTACAGTTTGTATCTGTAAGTTGTCAGTCTGTCATTGGTGACAGAGTCTGTCTTGCTTATAACGCACGCTACCAGTAAATAAAAAAGGAAAAAGTATATTTAGACTGTATGGTCCCTTGAAAGCAAGTTTTAAATGAATATCTGATGTATATTCCTGTAACATTGCATTTTTATCTGAGGAATGATGTTATTAAAAAATGCAAATAAATTGCATTTCCTACTGTTGTGGTTTTTTCACTTTCACCGAGTGCCTTCTTGAGCTGCAGGAGCTGTTTGGACTCACACTCAGACCTGGACTTTAGATAGTCTGAATAATCCACAACACATTTGAGTCTGAGTCTGTGATTAATCCGACCGTTCTTGTTCTGTTCAGGTGTTTGATTTTCAACAAAAGGTGAGTGTGACAAACAAACTGTTGGCTAATGCTACAGTGACTAATGTTATTTGAAAAAGACTTAACAAAAGTTGCAACAAAATTAGCTATTTGTGGTCAGACAATGTACAAACATGATTCAGATTAAAGTCTAATTTGAGCCACAGAGCTTCAGACAGAGCAGTGCCTCCGGTTAGCTTCACACCCAACATGACAAAGGAATCAATGGACCCTTTAAAACTTTATAAACAAATATATTCTAAGTTCCAGAATCAAGGCAAATGGGAAGTGGAATAGAATGTGATTTCACTGGACACACTGGGATTATACTCAGAATATCTAAAATAAAAAAAAAAAAAACATCTCAAATTAACAATTAAAAGAAAGTTCTGAAACTATTCCAAGGCAAGAAAATATTTTAACAGTAAAATAACTGACATTTTGGACAAAATTGTAGCTCACGTTCTGTCACAAAGACTTAAAATAACTAGCCCTTTGATTAATTAATTAATGGTTGAAAATGTTTTATGGTCAACTTAACAATATCTCCAGTCGCCTGCATCCTGGAATTTTGAGCATTTTGACATGGTATTTTAGGGGTCCATTGACAAAGTAATACCATCTCCATGGAGACAAAGCAGGGGGCGGACCTTCTATCAGAAGAGTTACATATATGCACCTTTAAAATGAAAGTGCACAATCACGATTAACCCTCTGCAGTGACAGGTTGTGTTGTAGAATTTGATGACGCCGTAATCTCAGATAGTGGGCGGGGCCTGTGTAAATCTATGGGAGAGTCATGTGACATGAAAGAAATGTCCAAAATAGACATCTAAAAATGTTGAATCAAATTATTCAAAATAGAGAGAGCTAACCTGTAATAGATGTATAATGTTAATGCAAAAATACAAATCATATTAAAGTGTTTAAAGTGACACAGTGGTGCATCTGTGGTCTGAGTCAGCTTGTGTCTGTCAGGACACTTGTTTTCTCTCCATTGAATTCTGAATTAATATTCCCCCTAAAAACACTGCGCTGGTCTGTATTTTATGCAGAATTAAACTATGTTTGTGTGTCATTAACCACAGATCATTATTGTGTTTACTTCACCACTATAACTATATATTTTTTTATTATTCAAACAACTTATATTTACAGTATTTATACACAAGTACAACATTACTTTCCTCATGGTGGTAGGTATAATAGACAAAGTAAAGGTACAGAAAATAAAAAAACACATACACAACAAATGAAATGTGAGATGTAATTATTTATTTCAGTTGGGAATAGTTGCATTATGGGTTTAGATTGGGAGAATTTGGCTTCATGAATGTGGATCTTGCCAAAAAGAATAAACGTGTTATTGTTTTTCTATTTTTTTTTCTTTCGATGAGTAAAGTTTGTAATGTAATGTTTTTCCTTTAGGGCAGGACATCATGTGTTTTCTGAGTGAGGCACTGATCTGATGGAGCAGGTCAGTGGTATGCTCTGGGTGTATTTGGCAGAAGGTTCACTTTGGTGTTGATATTTCCCCTAAAAACACTGCGCTGGTCTGTATTTTATGCAGAATTAAACTATGTTTGTGTGTCATTAACCACAGATCATTATTGTGTTTACTTCACCATATAACCACAGAAGAATAATGTATCACTTTAATTACATCACAGAGGGATTCTGTTTCAGAACTCACCTCTGCTTCCTGTCATTTTCAACTGTTTTTTTTTTTTCTCCACAAGCAGCAACTCGACTGATGTAAAACTATGACAAATATTAATCACAGGGTTAATCCCAGTAATAATTAGAAATAATAATAATGAGAACCCCTTAAAGTGCCCGTGACAGGTTGAACTCATGTTACTAAAATATGGCTAAGATAAATATATTTCAAGTTTTGCTAGTGATCTTTTTACATTTTATTACGATTTAGCTTTTGTTTTTTGTTTTTTTGTAATATGACTTCCTGCTTGTAAAGCAGGTCTGGGCAAACTTTTTGACTCAAGGGCCACATTGGATTTTCACATTTGCCCGAGGACCATTTACTGTTTGGATGTTGTGACTACAGTATATCACACACACACGATTACACACAGACTTAAAGCCTAAAATACACAAAAACACAGCAGAAAAGCAAAAATCATTTCCTTTATTTTAGTGGGAACAGTGCCGTCGGTCACTCTTTTTAGCCAAAGCATCAGAGTTTGGTTTTATTCTAGCGGTGGCTGTTCTCAAAACTCTGTATGACAGTCACACTTTGTACACTGGACTAAAACTCAGCTGATGTCACAGGTATTTTAGTCTGACAAATCAAAATGTATAATGAACACCTTTATTTTGTCGAATCAATGTTTTAAGTGTTAAAAAAGGTGTTTTAAGGTAAATTATGTATAACCTTTGAATGAAATAAGTCTCCTTAGTGATGATGATTTTTATTACTACTTTTTTTTAATACTCACTCAAGTGTGACGTCACCAGTAATGTTCAACAGATTTTTCAACTTTTCTCCACAAACTACATCTTGATTGGTGTAATAAAATAGAAAAAAATATTCAAAAATACAAATCAAATAGTCAAAATTAGAAAATGGTTCAAACCTGTCAGATGTGCTTTAAGAATCCTGGAATGTTGCGATGTCACGTGATCGCAACCTTTTACCATTTTCCCCCTCCCTCTCGCGTATTATCCCGTAGTAAATGGTCTACAGTCACGTGACGCCCCTCCGCACGAGCACACGCCCCTCCGCCCGCTCCAGCCCCGACACGAGCGGCTCGTCCCGGCGCGCCTCCGCCTCTCGACACGGACCGTCTCCGGAATGACGCCTGGGCCCCGGACGAGCCTCGTGCCGCGCGTGTGACGTGGGGACGCGCGATCCTCGAGAATGTGCAAGAAACGCAGAGCTGCGCCGGGACGGTACGACGAGGACTTCACCTTCGTCAGCCCCGCGGTCAAATACCTGCTCTTCATCTTCAACTTTCTGTTCTGGGTGAGCGCAGGCCTCTTCGGGTGTTTAGTGGAAGCGTCTCGGGCTCTAAAGAAGTGTGTTTCTCGTTGTGTGCGCCGAGTTTTCTGTTAACCTGTGCCCGGTGCTTGTTTGACTTTGGTTAGTCTTTAACTTCGGGGTGAAAAGTGAACCAGGTGGAAAATGAGCTGCTCTGCTTCCATTAAAGGAGACTGTGTGGAGCACGGTTGGAATTCACGCGTTTTTTTGTCAAAACTGCGTGAAATCTATTTAAAATGAAATGAAACACACTACATTAAGAAAAATGTAAATAACAGTTATTTAGCTTCAGATCGGTTTGTGTACCCTTGTGTGGTCTGATTAATCGATGAGTTGATCAAGGCTCCTGAAGATGAGGTTTTGACCGACTTTGTCCCAGAGATCAAAGTGAAAAATATTACAATCACGATTGTTTGCTGCGTTATTGAAATCACAAATATTTAGATCAATTACTTAATGATTCTGTTAAGAAAGTATGCATCGAATATGTTTTATTTGTAAAATATAGTTCCGTTTATAGTTTTTAGTCGTTATTGTTTTAGAAAAGTGCCTTTGCTCCAGGTTTTGAGTCAAAGGAGTCACTTATGACACTGAACAGAGGGACATTCATTGTATTAACGATTACGACATTTTGATAATTGAATAGAGTGATAATTGAAATCATGATTATACGATTAATTGCTTGAGACGGTGTAGGATGGAGCAGGACATACATAACAGACAACATCAAAAACACAAGTGGACAAACTTCGTGTGTCATTCTGGTGTAATCATAGCTCTGTCTGAGTCATGAAACCTTTTCCTCCGACTGATGTCAGGTTTGGAGATGGATAACAACTGTTCAGTCATTGAATTAGTCACTGATTCTTACAATAATCAAACAGTTGTGATGAATTGACTTGTTTCAGCCTCATTAAACACCTCAACCTTCAACACATTTAGGACGAGAAGAGACTACGGTGGCCCCAACACGCTGAGAATCACACGTTTGGCTGTTAAAGGCACAGATTCTGCTGCAGTGATGAGCTTTTAACCCTGTTCTAACAATGTTCCATCATCAAAAACACACCTGGAGAGTAAGAGCCAGAGCAGACACCAGAGAAACATGAGTGCACAGTAACTTAAACTGATTTGATGAAGTTTTAAGTCAAAAAAATGAGGCGAAATTTGAATTTTTAGGGCAATTTTCAGTCCAATCTAGTTTACCTAAAAGCCTAAATAAAAAATCCAAAATCCCTGCTGTAAAATTTTTTGTAACCGATATGTGTACAAAATGAACCAAAAAATTTAAACCTGGTTCTGTCCATTTTTCAGGTTTCTATGTCCTAAATATGTGTATTATTGGCCATTTTTACTCATAAAATGCCTTATTTCTACATGAAAACATGACATGATGCAAAACTTGTTATACATTTTTCTCATACATTTATGTGAGTAAACTACAGCAGAAGTTTCAAATATATATCTTTAAATTTCCAATTTTTTCCTATTCACCTGCAGCGTCAAACAACACGAGTGGCTGAAGTGTCTTGCCCAATGACACATGGTGGCGCTGATCAAACCACAAACAACATGAAAACACACATTATTTAAAGTGGAATGTTCAGACTAAACTTCACACACACATTTTTGAAGCAGGATAACTAGATGTCCTCCATGACCCGACGAGGTCACATATTTGGATCAGATAAGAGTCGTTTCATTCTCATCGTTAAGAATGCGACTCGTTAACAGAACAGTTACACGTTTGTAGATAATTGAGACTCGACTATACACTCCAGAGATGAAGACTGTGCCTCTATTACACTTTCTTTACAATTCATGTTTAAAACCAACTTTGATTTTATTTTTTTAGATATTTAAAGCAGAACTTCAGCGACAGAGCTCCCCCTGCAGGTCTCTTGTGAAAATACACTGCTAATGAAAGGACGCACATGCTTATTTTTTTCTTTTGTTTTTCTTTTCTTTTTTATTGAAATAAGTAAGTACAATCACATACAAAAAATGTCACGTTGCCAAATATAAAAAACAATCGTCTTCGGGTCGGTGTCTGTAAAAGTCGCAGCTGGTTTTCCACACAGAGACAGCAGGGGGCGACGACGAGCACCTCAAACGCCACGAAAGTACATTTGCAAAGACGTTTAATGAGGTAAAAATTATACTTAAGTCTTTTTTTAGTTTAGTTTTCTTGTTTCCACAACAAACAACAAAATATCTTGTTTTATTTATTTTTTTTTAATGCAAAATCTCTCGTTTAAACCTCTATAAACATGTTCTTAAATTAATCTTAATTCTTAAATTAGTTCACCAGTTCAGATTTCAGTCTTCTTTTAAATGTTGACGCTCCTGGACGTGTTTAAAACGTGAACTTTGAACAAAATCCTACGATCAAAAGAAAACTAGAGTCACATTTCAGCCTCGATTTCAGCACCATCCAATTCTCGACAACGATTTCGAGAGCGCCCTCATTTTCACTTTTTTAAGTCAACGTTTACACACAAAATAGTTGCACTTTCTTTGTTAAACATCATGGTCTTGGATAAAACTGTTCAGGAAAAGTCTAATTTTGTCTTGTTTATGTGATTTTTTTTGTATCAACACTTGACAAATGAATATCTAGTTTCGATGCTAGTTTTTATAGCCGCACAATATTGGAAATTATTGCGATACGACTATTAAGATCTGAGCTATCGATATTATTGTGATATTTAAATACACTTTTTGACTAAAGCTGAAACTAATGATTATTTTAGTGGTCGATAGTCAGCGATTATTTCTATTGTGGATCGTTTTAAACTAAATAAATGTTGAAATATTGTGAATTAAAGCTTCTAGACAGAGGATATTTATGAATAAAGTGTATAATTGGAGAAAATCAGAAATGGTCAATTATTTTGCCATTTTTCACTGTCTTTAAGTTTGTGTTTTAGAGTCTGTTTAGTCCAGAGAACGACGACCATCATCAAAATACAACTGTAATTATTGTTTATAGTCGACTTTACGATTATTCTACTGATTGTTGCAGCTCTCTTTTTGATGTAATAATGTCCCAAACAAACAAATACAAAACCGAGGATAATTTAGTTTGAAAAAGATAGATTTTATTCACGATTTTCCCTTTTCAATGTTTTAATTTAAAAAAACAGAACATTTCAATCAGATGAAAGACTTTGGTGTTACTGCGGTGTAAGGCGGCAACAAGTTAATTCTTACATTTATGTGAGTAAACGACAGGAGAAGTTTCAAGTTGATATCTTTAAATGTACAGTATTTTCCGCACTATAAGGCGCACCTAAAAGCTTCCAATTTTCTCAAAAAAACTGACAGTGCGCCTTATAATCCAGTGCGCTTTATATATGGATCAATACTGAGCCGCAACTACGCAACCACAGCCACTACTGTAGCTTCAGTTCTATGCGCCTTATAATGCGGTGTGCCTTATATATGAACAAAGTTTTCAAATAGGCCATTCACTGAAGGTGCGCCTTATAATCCGGTGTGCCTTATAGTGCGGAAAATACGGTAAGTTTTTTCCCATTCACCTGCGTCTCACCTTAACCGATTAATCAAAGAAATAATTGCTAGACCAACTGATTACCAAAATAATCGTTAGCTACAGCTCTACTGCGATATATTTTGTTTGCGTCAGACAATACTGCGATAATTATACTTTTGCGACTCACCAGTTTTAATATCCGATTTTCTTTCATTTTTACAACTTAAATCCCAGTCACATTTCTCGTCAGATAAATCCCAGTTCGTTTCTATTTCCAGAAGGGTCCAGCTCCACATTGTGAACAGAACCGACCGACTCAAAGTTCAGCCCTGGATTTGTTCGTCAGGTGCTCCGGGACTTTACCATAAGCTGATTTCTGGTTTAGAGCGGCGCTTTTGAGCTTTTAACCCTGTTCTAACAATGTACCATCATCAAACACACACCTGGAGTTGTACACACCGAGCAAGAGCCAGAGCAGACACCAGAGAAACATGAGTGCACAGTAACTAAAACTGATTTGATGAAGTTTTAAGTAAAAAAAATAAGGCGAAATTTGAATTTTTAGGTCAATTTTCAGTCCAATCTAGTTTACTTAAAATCAAAAATCCCTGCTGTAATGTGTACAAAAGGAACCAAGAAATTTAAACCTGGTTCTGTTCATTTTTCAGGTTTATATGTCTTAAATATGTGAATTATCGGCCATTTTTACACATAAAATGCCTTATTTCTACATGAAAACATGACATGATGCAAAACTTGTAATACATTTTTTTCTTACATTTATGTGAGTAAACTACAGCAGAAGTTTACAATTGATATCTTTAAATTTCAGATTTTTTCCTATTCACCTGCAGCGTCTCACCTTAAACTGACTGAGATGCAGCTGCAGTTCTGTCACAGCAAATCATTCATACAGAGTGGCTGAAGTGTCTTGCCCAATGACACATGGTAGCGGTGATCAAACCATAAACAACATAAAAACAGGTCAGGTGCTCCGGGACTTTACCATAAGCTGATTTCTGCTTTTCCCGGCGTTTTGTTTCCTTAAATCCACCTCCGCCGGCGGCCGACGTGTTCAGACTCTTTTTCTGACGGAGGCCGAGCACGAAAAGACATGAAACTGCAGCGACAGGAATGCATTGTTTTGGTTTGCGGTGCCTTCAGGGGCCCTTTTCTCCGTCGGGACACTCCTCTCTGAAGATGAGCTGTTTACCAGAGTTAATCACACGGCGTTGAACCGTTTTTCACAGCTGGAATCGAAATCGCAATCATGGATACAATTAGCAAAGGCTGCAATTTTTGAAGCGCAATAACTTCCTCCACAAACAACAAAATTTCATTCTGAATAAACTAGGGCTGTAGTCGTTTAGTCGGTCGATGGTATCTTAGTCGAGCGAGAGTTTTTTTAGTCGACGAATCATTTCATTTATATTGAATTATTCTAAAATGATTTATACGGCAAAAAAACATGTAGACATGCATGTTCTCCTCTACAGTTGTGTTCTTTTGAGTGCAGTTTGGTTCAGATACATGGAGATACTTTATAGTTGTTTATGTATTTTTGCCACGCCCCCTTTAGTCGATTAATTGGTTGAAAGGGCAGGTCTTTAGTCGACCAAGAATTTCTTTAGTCAACTACAGCCCTAAAATAAAGAGCTAATACCTGTAGTTTCGATTGTTCTGAAACGAGCATCAAAAACACGACTCAAAGCATCAAAAATGCAACTAGAGGCTTAAACAGTTAATTTACTTGACAAATGTAATAACAATGTAGAGGTAAATAGATGTACTTAACGGCCTCAGTTCACTGCAGCAGTTGGCTAAGCTAGCCGTTTCTCACAGCTAATGCTAACTTACACAAAAATCAGAAATATAAAATAAACAACCAATCATTTATGTTTTTAAAGTAAAGACTGGGATTGTTTTTATGAGAAGATTATTTAAGTTTTTATTTTCATTTCATGTCACACCTCTGTCCCTTCACGTGCTTCTGTTCTGTTAGACTCCGCCCACTTTAAAACGTCTTACGATAACCGGCCGAGCGTTTGGAGAAAGAAAGCAGCTCAGAGGAATATGTCCAGCGTGCATTTGTGCGTCCGCTTTGATTCCATGTGCTTCTTTTTCCACTTCTGTAGAAAAAATAATCGACAGTGCCTTCTCGTGCACAGATTCTGGACGTTACAGACCAACTGAGCTCCTTTGTCTCGGTTGAGTTCAGCAGGAGGCCATTAAGGACATTATTAGGCCTGTAGTCGACTGAAGAAATTCTCGGTCGACTAAAGACCCGCCCCATCGACCGATTAATCGACTGAAAGGGGGTGTGGCAAAAATACATCAAAACTATGAAGTATTTCCTTGTGTCTGACCAAGACTGCACTCAAAAGAACTTAACTGGACAGGAGTTCATGTTGGACCTCAAAATCTTCAGCTAACTCACTCCATATCTTCTTGCTTTAAAGGTCCCATATTCTGCTATTTTGCCCTTTACACAGTCTATTCTAAGGGCTTTGTTGATAAATTTTTGTGTTGTGCAATATCCATAACATAACAGTTTCCAAAAAACACCCATTTCTTGGACTGGCCCCCCTCCTTGCAAAAGCAAACGGCTCACTCTGAGATCCGACCCCCCCCCGAACAGAGAGCAGGCTGCCTCCCCCGCCCAACCCGCGCGCCTCCCCCGCCCAACTCGTGCCGAAGCCTAGAGCGGAGATAGTGCGCATGCGCCGTGTGCTCCGGTAAACAGCGATACACAAACACGGGAATAAACATTTTATCCGTCCTGACGGTGCGTCGTGCTGAGTCCTACGTCCTGGATCTGACCTGGAGTTTGACGTGCTCCAGTACCTCAACGACGGACGTTGCCGTTTGGTAAATAACAAGCTAACTCTTCAATCTGTCGTATCCATGGTGTAATTACTGTGTAGCATTAGCATTAGCTGTTTTTATTCTGCGGCTGTGCGCTTCCTGGAGGCGTGGCTTAAACACCGCGTCATCCTTGTGAAGCGCGTCATCCTTGTGAGGACCCCCCGTCTGCCTGCTCAGCCGAGGGGGACGGAAAAGACAGTTCTCTAGTGAAAACATGCGGGAATCAATCAAAAAACCACTTTGGGCACAACATACGAGGCCCAAATAGCACTGTAGGAAGGTTAAAACCTCTGAAAAGTCGATTTTGCATGTTATGGGACCTTTAACTGCCATAAAAGTCCTAGATAAAATAATTAGTCGACTGATAAAAATGTTGGTCAACTAAGACAGCATCGACCGATTAATCGACTAAACGACTAAACGTACATACAGCCCTAGACGTTAAAGTGTTCGTGGAATAATTATGTCACTGTTTGACGCTAAAGAATAGTTTTTAAAGATTAGATTTTGTTTTTCATAGGATATAAACTCTGACAGCGCAGGACATCAAACTGGTCCGTGTCCAGAGTTTTCTTTGGCATTTTCGTTGAATCGCAGCGTTAAACTTTTTGTACCAAAGGCGCGTTTCGGCCATTGATTTCAGCGGTTGTGTCTATCCTGTGGAGTTGACTCTTGGGTGCTTCGTTTTGTCGGGTGAAAAGTTGCGCTGTGAGTGTAACGTGAGCCGCCTGAGCGAGCGTGGGAAGTGCATTATTCACCTGAAGCGCCGAGACAAAAGCTCAGTGTTCAGCGTTTGTCAGAAAGGGCTGGGTCCAAACCTTTACAAAAACTACATACAGTATTTTGAAGGCGGTAGTTGATGTAAAACGTTTAAATGAAGAATATTATGCATTTTTTGTATCAGTAAGTTGTCTTTAAACATGTTCTTGAGTTAGGGTTGGGCAAAAAATGGCAAAAAAAAAAATTATTATCATGATTTTTTTGGAGCCAGATCATGATTGTGTTCACTTTTTATTTTTCTGTTGCCCATAATAGAGATGGAGAGAAAATATGTAACAGTGATTTTTCTGACAAGTGCAACTGTGATTAGATTTGCGATTTATGTTTTAATAATGAGATTCTGTTCAAAATTCACTTTGTCAATTCAATTTTTTTGCTTCTAATCGCGTTTTTGTCACGTTAAGTTGTGTTTGTTATATTTAAACGCGTCTTTGTCACTTTTAGTCATTTCTTTGTAGTTTAGAGTTGGGCTTTTGTCGTTTTTAGTCGTGTTTTGGTGCATTGAGTCACGCTTGTTGTTTGTAGGCGTGTTTTTGTTGCTTTTGAACACATTTTTATCCCTTTTGGTCGCGCTTTTGCAGTTTTTATTCAAATTAAAGCAAGACATTTTGTTGTTTGTAAGAAAATTCAATTCAAATTCAAAAATTGCAGCCTTTGTGATTTGTTAATTGCATCCATTAAAATTGCGTTATTGTGTGGATTTGGTTTAATTGTTCAGCTCTGGCCTTTAAGAGGTAAATAAAGTCATCTGCTCAGAGGCTTCAGAGGTTAAACAACAGGAGAAAAAGCGTGTTTGAACAGACAGCTGCATTAAAGAGACAAACAGTGAATCACAATACGACGATTTCACAAAAACAGCAGCTCATGATTCATTCAAGCCATTCATTCAGTCATCACCCAGACTTGAATTGACGCATGTATTTTTTTCTTTTATCACAGATAGACTTATGTTAAAGGACTAAAGTTTATTTCAACACCATGGGTTTTTGCATAATAAAAAAAAAAAACATAACCTGCTCAATGGATTAAGAAGGCTATGGGATAAAATATTATAAACAGACGGCCTGACAAACACACAGGCTGTTAAACTTTATAAACATCCAAAGTGTTAGTCTCTCATTCAATGTGCAATGTGTAAATTTACAATTGAGAGTCTGTTTTCAATTGTGGTTCAGTTTTTATCAAATTTGCAATTCATTTGTTAATTTGTTATATCATTTCCTGCCCCTAACACCAATATAAAAGACATTTTTACTTAACACAAAACACTTCAAAATCTACACTTTTGACTTTAAAACCATGTATCTCTGACTTAAGGCTCCAGCGATGGAGATGATTGATGGATACCAGTGGAAAGTACTTTTGGCCGCAACAAAAAAAGGCAATAACAAAAAAGAAAAGGATGACTGGGACTGCGCCGACTGTCAAGGACTGGACTGAAACAGTTTTGGGCATTGAACATTGAACTTAAACTTAAACGTTGAAGCTCCCGTTGTCGCCCCCTGCTGTCTCTGGACGGAAAACCAGCTGCAACATTTGCTGACATCGACCCGAAGTCAACTCTCCTGAAAAGCCCTGGCTCTTTGTGAAATATTTGGCAACGTTATATGTTTTTGTGTGTAATTGTACGTCCTTGTTTTAATAAAAAATAAGAAAACTGACAGTGTATTTTCACAAGAGACCTGCAGGGGGAGCTCTGTTGCTGAAGTTACTTAGGACTGAAGTTACATTGAAGGACTTTTCTGGTTCATTATTTTTTTTGAGTTTTGATTACTCTCTGGTCTTGTTCTGTTTGTTTGTATTCATAAATGGGAAAATATCTTCACTGTTTTACATTATTGTAGTTCATTCAGATTCAAAAATACAATAATGTTTTGTCATTGTCAAGAGTAACAACAAAATTATATTGTTATGATGCCACTCCCTGCAGAACAAACATTTGACTATATTTAATGCCCTCATTTATCTGAGTAAATACTCTGTGTGTTCTTACAGATAATCTCTCTGGTGATGGTGGCGATTGGAGTCTACGCGCGGATCATGAAACACGCAGGTGAGACAGAAACTCACGACTGAAACTGCGACGTTCTTTATGGAAGATCATTTGATTCATCAGAGTTGGAATCTTAAGGCGAGACACTACAGGCAAAATTATCCCCCCCTTTTTTTTTTTTCTATGCTAATGAGCAGTGTTAGCATTGTTGACACTTTTAAGCAACCTAGCTATCTAACCTTGGTTAATAACCCGTTTTCACTAACACAACTAACACAGTTTGTTCATGTTACTTCTTAAGAGCTTGTGCTGTTAACGTAAAGTATCCAGGTGAGAAAAGCAGAGGAGGGCTGGACCGGAAATGACTTTGCCAGTCGGAGGAGCAAATGTTGTGCACAGAGTCAATTGAAACACCAGGGACCGCCCCATTCCGATGCTATGGAAACGTCCCTCGTGTAACTTTTGCTTGTCTCCATGGAGATGTTATTACTTTGCCTGAAATAAACTGTATGGCCTTAAATAGCCTCTGACAGGTTGGACAATGCAGTTCTGATAAATATATTTCAAATGTTGCTAGAATTCTTTTCACATTTTATTCCAGTTTAGCCGTTTTTAATTTTACTTCCTGGTTGTAAATGATGACATCACACTAGGAAATTACCATAGCAGCCATCCTGTACACTGCGCCAAAACTCATCTAATGTCAGATTTTTTTTTTAAAATGTCATAATAAAATGCTTAACGGCTCAGAAAAGTACTTTATTTTGTGTAAATTATGCTATAACCATTGTTCCCCCCAGTGTGATGTCATCAGTTTCTTTACTTTACCTTTACTTTTAACTTTACTTTATTTACTATTTTTTTATTTTTGTCTGCAAACAGCGACCTGATTTGTGTAAAAATGTAATTTATGTTTACAACAGGTATTAACATCAAATAAAATGAATCTATGCATCTGTATTGAAACAGACAGACCAAAAAAAAAGACCTGTAATTGAATTGTTAGATAAGTTTAATACAACACTGTGGTACATTCAGACAAACCAATAATATGGTCACGTGTTTGCTCTGACTGTTTCCCCGCAGAGACGGCGTTGGCGTGTCTGGCCGTGGACCCGGCGGTGATGCTGATGGTGGTGGGCATCCTCATGTTCTTCATCACCTTCTGTGGATGTGTGGGGTCTCTGAGGGAAAACATCTGCCTCCTGCAAACGGTCAGTGTCTTCTGCCTCTGCACTGGACGTTTATATTAAAGACACCTATTCTGCTACAGTGACTTTTTTGAGCGTTAAGTCATGTTCTAACAATGCTCTGTCATCAAAAACACACCTGGAGTAGCATTCAGTTGCATTCACGCTGTTTTGAGGACTGTTGGTTTGAAAATCCTCCCTCCGAGCGTCAAACACACTTCCAGCTAAACTCCCTCAATCCGTGATGTATTTTTGATTCTCGAATAAGTGACGTAGATGATCCGTTTTAAGTCTTTAAATCATCGCCAGACTCGTTCTGGCACGTTCACTGCTACTGCTAGCCTGACTGTAGCATCTCTTAAAGTGATAACATGACTAAATTGTGACTATTGACTTAAAGTGACAAAAATGAGACATTCACAAAAACCCGATTTACGTGACAAAAACACATCTTAAAGTGACAAAAACGAAACTAAAAGCAACAAATACACGACTAAAAGTGACAAGAAACAAGACTAAACGTGACAAAAACTCGATGTAAAGTGACAAAAACACGTCTAAAAGCAACAAAAACCCAACTTTAAGCGACAAAACGCAACTAAAAGTGAGAAAAATGTAACTATAAGCAACTAAAAGCAACAAAAACGCGACTATAAGTGAAGAAAACACGGCTTTAAGTGACAAAAAGGCGACTAAAAATGACAAAAAGGCGACTAAAAGTGACAAAAACTTGACTTAAAGCGACGAAACCACAACAGCAACATAAATATATTATTCGTTTCCAGTCTTTTTGTTTGTTCTCCTGGTTGTGCTTAAAATGTGAACTTTGAACAGAATCCTTTTAGTAAAACCTAAATCGCAAATTTAATAGCAATCACAACACTGGTCAGAAAAATCGTAATTACATATTTTTACACAAATCGTGCAGCTCTATTTGTGACAACACCTTAACTTTCTCTTCTGTTTCAGTTCTGCATTTGCTTAACAATAATTTTCCTGCTCCAGCTCGCGGCGGGCGTCTTGGGCTTCATCTTCTCCGATAGGGTACAGTTTATATTTATTATTTATGTGCTGGTATTTGTGCACCGTATAAAACCCGCCTGTCGCTTTTGTCGTTTTCCGTTCAGGCTCGCAACAAAGTGACGGAGGTGATCAATAATGCCATCACGCACTACAGAGACGACCTCGATCTGCAAAACCTCATCGATTTTGGACAAAGGGAGGTGAGTGACTTTCATTACTTTGTACATGTCAATAATACTAAATACACGCGATTCTCAAAATGATATGGAATTGTCCGATACTCGACTTTGCTGTGTCGGGTTCAATACAAATCTCCTCATGCACTCTGTGTTTTGTTGTTAAAGTAAAGTTAAGTTAAGGCAGAAATGCTCAGAACGAGTTTAACGATGATTTAAGGAGTAAAAACAGCGGAAGATTCTCTGATAAGTGACGTATGAAGTCTGAAAATATGTCAGAAAATCCCAGAAGTTCAGCAGGATGTGTATTTGATCCTCGGAGGGAGAGGATTTTCTAATAAACTTTCCTTAAAACAGTGTGAAAGCAACTGAATCCCACTTCACTAAATTAAAATGACAAAAACGTGACTTAAAGTGATTAAAATGCAACCAAAAGTGACAAAACCCTGAGTGACAAAAATCTGATTTACGTGACAAAAACACATCTCAAAACGACAAAAACGCAACTAAAAGTGACACAAACACGGCTAAAAGTGACAAAAACGAGACAGAAAGTGACAACAACCCAATTTAAAGTGACAATAATACAAAATACACCCGATTCTCAAAATGATATGGAATTGTCCGATACTCGACTTTGCCGTGTCGGGTTCTATACTCACAAGTCCCGCTCTGTGTTTTGTCATTTTGGTGCGAGGTGGATAAAGTTAAGCCTGTCCTAAGTCTCTAAGTAGGTGAGTAAGAACTGCAATATTCTAACAGAGGTGGGTTTTATCTTTTAGTACACTTCTATGTACATGTTTTCAAAAGCAAAATAGTGTGTTGAAATAGGCCGAAATACGTCCATGTTTGTTTAGGTTCGTCAATTTTACTTCTGCCCAAATCACAATGCTGCGCTTTGATTGGTCCAGTACACAGCGGATCAAACCCAACAGCACCAAACAGCACACCGTCCAGATGGATTCTTAAGAGTATTATCACGAGAATACATAAGGCAGGGCCAAGTTAGCAGAATATGTGTCCTTTTTTTTACTTTTACTGTGAAAATATCGCGTTTAGAGTCTGTTTTTGCTGCGTAGTGTACCCTTAAATAAAGTGTTACCTACATCACACATAATAGAGGTATTCACTCTCGTTTTGCTCCTGTTTGTGATGTTCTTGTGAACATTTGTTGCAGTTTGGCTGCTGTGGAGGCGTGGCTTTCACTGACTGGTCCCAGAACATTTACTTCAACTGTGAAAAGAACAATCCCAGTCGAGAACACTGCTCTGTGCCCTTCTCCTGCTGCATCAGCACCAAAGAAAAGGTTTTTTGATCCTCAATTTATCACATTTTACCAATTTGTTTTCATGGGACATTGATGTATTTAGTTTATTTAGAAGTTAAGATTTTAGTTAGAATGAACTAGCGTGTGGATTATGTTTGTTTTCTGCTAAAAATCTCTTCCAAATGGCTTGAAATGTTGTTAGATGTGTTTTAGCACTTGTATCTGTAACTATTTCTTGTGTTTTGACATTATGTCAAAACTGCTTTCCAAACAAAATTAAGAAATTAAAAATGTGAATCATGTAAATCGTTAGGATGAAGCACTGGCCTAAGGGTGCGTTCACACTTGCACATTCAACACATCAAAACTGGGACTAAACCAGGACTAAACCCGCAGCTAAACCAGGACTAGATCAGGACAAAACAACAGCAAGAACAGGACCAAACCAGGTCCACATCAAGACTAAAATTTGCTCAATTTTGGACGAGATAAAAACAAGAGTGAACATACCCTTAAAGTTAAATTGAAATGTTTCTATATGTCAGGTTCTCAAAATTTTCGAATTATGACTTAGTTTGATGGGAGGGCACCTGTAGTAAATATTTATCATGGTTTTACATTTGTTAGATGCAGTTAGTGGGAAAAAAGTAAAAATTAAGTTTAAAATTACAGGAAATAGTGCTGCTTTCTAAAACGCTATCCCTCTGTGATGTCATCAAAAATGACGTACTATTGAAAATACAGACAATTTATACACAACAGACACAATTTTTTGACAGTTTAAACGATCATTCAACAAAATAAAGGTGTTATAGTAATTAATTAATTAATATTTGTCAAATCATAATTGTTGTGTAATTTATATGGATTCTGGCCCTTGTTTTCAAAATGGTTGCTAGGAAACAGCATCTACGTCATATTTGCTGCTCATGTCCTACCAGGAAGTAACATTATAAGCAATAACTGTCAAACTGGGGACAAATTGGCAAAACGTTGAGTAAAATCTTAAATCTAATCACGCTCACTACATTTTAGTGAAATGTGTCATCGAACCTGTCGGATAGGCCTTGAATTCGTGCCGTAAACGTGCAGCTTTACTCTTCCTCTGTCTCCTGATGATGACGACTGTATTCTGTGTCAAACATGTGGAGGTCATCAACACCATGTGCGGGCAGGGCATGCAGAATCTGAACTTCCTGGAGGCCGGAGAGTTCATCTACACCAACGGCTGCATCGACAAACTGGTGGACTGGATTCACAGTAACCTCTTCATCCTGGGAGGCATCGCGATGGGGCTGGCCATTCCACAGGTGACAAGTGAAAGAAAATGATAGAATAATCGTTATTTGGACAATAGCCAGACCTCAAAACGTACATATGACTCAGACTGAGCAGGGGTTACTTCAACAAGACGTGGTGTTGTGTAAAATTCATGCTTTTGGTGATTTAGCCCTTTTCTTTGTGAGTGTTCATGGTTAATCGATTAGCCATGACTAAATGCTAAATGTACGTTTCAATTTCTACCTTGTTTCCTTTGTTGTAATACACAATTGTACCACCAGAGGGCACCTGAGCGAGCACCTCATGCGATTGTAACACGTCTGAGTGAAAACATGTGTGCAAAATAGTGGATTTATCTCAGAAAGACGGAGCAAAACAGACAGCTTTTTGCCTCAAATGGAAAACTATCAATCTTTTAGTTGCACAAGCTAAAGGTACGCGGCTGACATTAGTGACTTTACAACGTGATTCTTAAAGGACACATATTCAGCTGCACTGACTTTTTTGAGCTTTTAACCCTGTTCTAACGATGTTCCGTCATCAAAAACACAGCTGGAGTTGCATTTACCTTAACAAGAATATATATTTTTTGTTTTAAAACATGAGATGGCAAATTTAAGGCACTCAAGAGCATGTTTAAAGGCTAACAGCAATGTGAAAAATGCTGAATATATTTCATTACAAAAAAAAGACTGCTCTATTCATTATCTTTACAACAGTGCATCAAAACAACATTTAAAACAAAAAAAAGTCATTCTGTGACCTGTGTTATCAGTCACTATGAAATGACACTTACTGACTGCATCCAGCCAGCAGAGGGCACCAGCGCTACATACAATCTAGTGAAGTTAGCGCTGAAAAGACGTCATTGTGCGGATTTGCTGCAGCTGTGATCGTGTTTAGAGGCAGAAATGCTCAAAACGAGTTTAACGATGATTTAAGGACGAAAAAACAGTGGAATTTCTTGGATAGATGACGCATGAAGTCTGAAAATTCCATCCCGGATAGAAGGAGTTCAGCAGGAAGTGTGTTTGACACTCAGAGGGGGAGGATTTTCTAATAAACATTCCTCAAAACAGCATGAATGAAACTGAATGCTACTTCAGGTGTGTTTATAATGACGGAACATTGTTAGAACATGATTTAAAACTCCAAAAAGTCACTGTAGCAGAATATGTGTCCTTTAAAGTAGATTAGCCTAAATACAGCCTTATAAAACTACATAAAACGCATATTATTTTACAAGTTATATATATAGGAGTCGATAAGAGGATTGTTAAGGAATCGAATTATGAAGGGCATTGGTATTGATAAAATCTTCTCAATACCCATCCATAGCCTCAACCATCTCGTCTTCAGTTTCATCTCAATTAAATTTTGAGAAAATTTCATATTTTTTGGCCTTTTGTCATCCAAACCCTTCGATTTTCAACCAGTTTGCCGGGAAATTAGAATAAATCCACGTCTGCATTTTTAAAGCGCATATGTCAGGTTTTTATGATTTGTATTTATTCAGTGTATTAATGCCTCTTGTAAATATAAATTATAGTTTTACACCAATCAGGTCGCTGTTTGTGCAGAAAAGTTGACAAATCTGTTGAAAATTATTGGAAGTAAACAAGCTGATGATGAAGGTCAAGCATAATATACACAAAATAAACTACTTTTTTGACCCTTTAAACACTGATTCAACAAAACATGTATTTGTCTTTGTCAAATTGGTGCACTGTACAGGATGGTTTCTTGGTTATTTCCCAGTGTGATGTCATCATTTACAACCAGGAAGTAAAATTAAAAACCTAAAAAAAAAAAAAAAGATTTGTACAGATTGACAGTTTGAAATATACTGTATTTATCTTAACGGCATTCTAGTTAAATGATTATTCCAACCTGTCTTAGGCACTGCAAGGTTAGATTGTCGGTTGGATTCTGCAAATATTAAACTTAAAGGTCCCATATTCTGCTATTTTCCCCTTTACACAGTCTATTCTAAGGGCTTGGTTGATAAAATTTTGCGTTGTGCAATATCCATAACATAACAGTTTCCAAAAAACACCCATTTCTTGGACTGGCCCCCCTCCTTGCAAAAGCAAACGGCTCACTCTGAGATCTGACCCCCCCGAACAGAGAGCAGGCTGCTCCCCCGCCCAACTCGCGCGCCTCCCCCCGCCCAACTCGTGCCGAAGCCTAGAGCGGAGATAGTGCGCATGCGCCGTGTGCTCCGGTAAACAGCGATACACAAACACGGGAATAAACCTTTTATCCGTCCTGACGGTGCGTCGTGCTGAGTGCTACGTCCTGGATCTGACCTGGAGTTTGACGATCATGCAGTACCTCGACGACGGACGTTGCCGTTTGGTAAATAACAAGCTAACTCTTCGATCTGTCGTATCCATCGTGTAATTACTGTGTAGCATTAGCATTAGCTGTTTTCATTCTGCGGCTGCGCGCTTCCCGGAGGCATGGCTTAAACACCGCGTCATCCATGGGAAGCCGCGTCATCCATGGGATGAGCCCCCGTCTGCCTGCTCAGCCGAGGGGGACAAAAAAGACAGTTCTCTAGCGAATGCAGGCGGGCATCAATCATCAAACCACTTTGGGCACACATACGAGGCCCAAATAGCACTGTAGGAAGGTTAAAACCTCTGAAAAGTCGATTTTGCATGTTATGGGACCTTTAATCTTAAACTTAGAGTGCCACTAAAAAAAATTATTATTACTGTAGAAACATGACAGATCTCAAATGAATAAAATGTTAACTTAATGATAAACTTGCACCTTCACTTTTCATGCACCACTTTGAGACGATTATTATTAGTATTTTAGCTCATTACTCAATCATTTGTGTCACTCAGCCATGTTTGTTTGTTTGCATTTTTTGCAGTTGGTCGGGATGCTCCTCTCTCAGATTCTCATCAACCAAATCAAGGACCAAATCGAGCTCCAAAGCTACAACCAGAAGCACCGCTCGGACCCCTGGAGCTGAGGCCCCGAAGCACACAGGACTAAACTTAAACCGAGAGGGACAGCGCCATCTGCTGGACACGAGCTGCAGTTACAAATACATTTCTTTGTGCAATTTTTTACAAACTTTATACTGACATGTACTGATAGAATTAAGGCGAGACAATACAAGCAAAAGTCTTTTTTTTTTTTTCTTCAATTTTTTGTCCTCGACATATGGGCTTTCATGGGGAAACAACAAACTTGTCCAATCTGCTCCTGAAGATGTTTTATTCTTCCATTGAATCCACTTCATCCATAGATTTCTCTGGGACATTGTAACTTCAAAGGCCGTTTTCTTAAAATGCATTTTTGTCCCTCGAGACATAAAGATCAGCCTTAAAGTAGATTCCACACCAAACTGTACAATCTGGACTCAACAAGATTTTGAAGAAGGATTTTTTATGTCTAATTTTCAAACTGATTTATTGAAGTTTTAGGTTTAAAAAAATGAGGCAATTTTCAGCCCAATCTAGTTTAATCAGAATCGGTTTATTGCCGTTGTCAGTGTCAAAATTCACAAACAGGAACTTGCTTCGGCGTGAGGTGCAACATAAAACAATGCCTCCCAGCAAGGAGATCGTGGGTTCGAATCCCGGACCAGCCCAACATCACACGCTCTCTCTGGGTGGAGTCTGCATGTCCTCCCCGTGTTACCGTGGGTTCTCTCCGGGTTCTCCGGCTTCCTCCCACCGTCCAAAGACATGACTGTGGAGGTTAATTGACAACTCTAAAAAATCACCCATAGTGTATGAATGTGAGAGTGAATGGTTGTCTGTCCTTGTCTGTCTCTCTGTGTCAGCCCTGCGACGAGTTGGCCACTGTCCAGGGTGTACCCCGCCTAAGGCCCAAAGGCACTGGGATAGGCTCCAGTCACCCGCGACCCCTAACGGGAATAAGCGGTAGAAAATGAATGAATGAATAATAAAATATATAAAATAGGCATGCATAAGAATAAAATAAAATAAATTAGACCAAGATAGAGATAGACTAAGACTAAGACTCAAAAACTAAATAAGAAATCCAAATCCCCTCTGTACATTTTTTAGTCACTAATATGTTACAAAATGAACAATTTAAACCTGGTTCTGTCCATTTTTTAGATTTAAATGTCCCAAATATGTGGATTTTTGGCCATTTTTTTCACATAAAATTCCTTATTTCTACACGAAAACATGACATGATGAAAAATGTGTAATATTTTTTCTTACATGTATGTGAGTAAACTACATAAGTTTACAATTAATATCTGTAAATGTAAGATTTTTCCTGTTCACCTGCAGCATTTTTTTATTGCGGTACAAGCAGTATATTTTTTCTAAACGTTTTATATGAACTGATCAAATCTTATTTCAACTATTGTCAAATGCAACTTGTAGGTTATTTTTAAACAATAGTTTGTTTTTATCACAATAATATAACGGAAAAGGGATTCTATTAAATGCTTTATGATCAGTGTATGTTCCTTCTGTTTTTGTCCTGCGGGTTTAGAAAGAAAGGTTTGCAATAAGAAGAATTTACAGATTTTTTTTTTTTTCGATTAAAGGAAAATTGTATGCATTTTTCATATTCTTATTAGCCTTTAAACAGTTGAGTACTTTAAAGAGAAAGAAAGAGAGGAAGAAAGAAAGAAAGGAAAGGGGAAGGAAAAAAGAAAGCAAAGAAAGAAAGAAAGAAAGAGGAAGGAACAAAGAAAGCAAAGAAAGAAAGAAAGACAGACAGACAGAAAGAAAGGGGAAGGAACAAAGAAAGAAGAGAGGAAAAAAAGAAAGAAGAGGCAAAATATAAACCACTGTGCACTTTCTACATCATACTTTATGTTTCAAGAGTTTCACTTTGTGTCTGAAAAAAGCTCTTTTAAAACCCAAAAATGAATGTTTGTGGACATGAACAAAGTGCCAAAGGGTTCGTCAGAGTGAGGATGATCATTCAACAAAACAAAGCTGTTATCAGGGGTTATTCGTTGTCAGTAGGTTGTGTTCTCGTGACATCACAACATTCTGTCAGCCAGTGATATTTAATACAGATGGAGGGCGGCCAAAATAAATATCCTTAAAATGCAGAGAAATCATCAGGTTCAACATCTGTGAATTCACCTGAGATATTTCATCGTAAAGTTCAGCGTTATCAATGAAGAAAAGCCGCTCGTGTTCCATCTGAGGTCATGACATCATCACATTCAAGAACGTGAACGCAGCCGATTCCTAACCATCGTGCGATTCTTGGCCCTTGTTTACGGTCTGGTTGCTACGGTAACAGTTGTGTCACATTTGCTGCTCACGTCCAACCAGGAAGTAACATATAAACTGTCAAACTGGGGACAAACTTGCAAAATGTTTAGTCAAATCTTAAATATAATCATGTTCACTACGTTTTAGTGAAATGTGTCTAAATGTGTCATATGAACTTTAACTTTCTACCTTGTGTGTGTTTTTTTAATACGTTTTTGAGATATTTAGATTATTGTAAAAAATAAATGTCTGGTCTGTTCAGTTAAACGTTATTGCGCCTCATAATAGTGAATAATGCACCAATAATATGCCTCGTAATACACTTTATATCATTTTTGTTGCTAAATCGTTGTTTTTTGCGTGTGTTTTTCTTCTTTTGCGGTGAAACTCTTCGGAGGGTCTGCCATAAGCCACATTCTTCCTCCGGTTGCAGCAGAGGGGGATGGGGCTGCTCTCTCCCCTGGCACGAACGTCACGCGCACACGGCACTGCGCATTTGGAGAAACTAAACCGCAAAAAGACGCACTGACAGCGGCGTCATCGCAGCCGGACACACAAACACCTTCTTCTTCTTCTTCTTCTTCTTCTTCTGGTTGTAGTTCCTCTTCTTCTTCTTCTGTCTGGTTGTAGTTCCTCTTCTTCTTCTTCTGTCTGGTTGTAGTTCCTCTTCTTCTTCTTCTGTCTGGTTGTAGTTCCTCTTCTTCTTCTTCTGTCTGGTTGTAGTTCTTCTTCTTTCTGGTTGTAGTTCCTCTTCTTCTTCTGTCTGGTTGTAGTTCTTCTTTCTGGTTGTAGTTCTTCTTCTGTCTGGTTGTAGTTCTTCTTCTTTCTGGTTGATATTCTTCTTCTTCTTCTGTCTGGTTGTAGTTCCTCTTCTTCTTCTTCTGTCTGGTTGTAGTTCCTCTTCTTCTTCTTCTGTCTGGTTGTAGTTCTTCTTCTTCTTTCTGGTTGTAGTTCCTCTTCTTCTTCTGTCTGGTTGTAGTTCTTCTTCTTTCTGGTTGTAGTTCTTCTTCTTCTGTCTGGTTGTAGTTCCTCTTCTTCTTCTTCTGTCTGGTTGTAGTTCTTCTTCTTCTTTCTGGTTGTAGTTCCTCTTCTTCTTTTGTCTGGTTGTAGTTCTTCTTCTTTCTGGTTGTAGTTCTTCTTCTTCTGTCTGGTTGTAGTTCTTCTTCTTCTTCTTCTGTCTGGTCGCAGTTCTGTCTCCTTGGCGCTTTTATCTAATTGGATGGTCATTTTTTATAGAATTGACGCTGTATACTGACAAGATTTAAAGTGCGTATGACAGGTTTTTACGATTTTCTATTATTGATTTTATTTGCTGTATTAATACCTATTGCAAATAAAAAATATATAGTTTTACACCAATCAGGTCGCTGTTTGTGGAGAAAAGTTTTAAAATATGTGGAAAATTACAGGAAGTAAACAAACTGATGACCCTTTAAACATTGATTCAACAATATAAAGATGTTCACGTGTATTTTTCTTTGTCAAATAAAAAAATCTGTGAAATTAGGTTCATTTTGACCCAGTGTACTGGTGGTTTCTTGGTCATTTCCTGGTGTGATGTCATCATTTACAAACAGGAAGTAAATTAAAAGTTCTAAAAAATGAGCTAAACTGGGGTTCATTCATTGATTTTCTTCATTCATTCATTTTAGCAGAATTTAAAACATATTTATCTCAACATTTTGTTTGAATGATTAGTCCAGCCTGTCAGAGGCACTGATATGAATCCAATGAGCTTGAAACTTCTTTTTCCAAGGGTGACCGGGCCAAAGTGTAAAATTGCAGCACACAATTATTTAAAAATCCTAAACAAATGGCACAGTATAAAAAAGATTAAACAGAACCACATTTAAAAGCACAGATTTTTATAGGATTTATGCTATTTGTTTTTTGAGTTGAGTGAAAATCCCTCATTGTATTTATGTGTTGTGTAAAATCAAATGTTGCAAAGTTATAGACCCTTTAAAATGTGATGTTATCAAAATTCCAGAATGGAGGTGACTGGAGGAAAAATGAAGTTGACTAGTTTAAAGTGTGTGTGTTGGAAAAAAGCAACACATTTGAATTTCCAAGGAAGAAAGGTCAGGTAGTTTGCTTTTCTTTAACAAACAATGGACAAAATACAATTTTCTAGCCTTAAAATTGTATTTTAGCTTCAAAATAAACTGGATTATGGAATAGATGGAATATCTAATATATCTCTAGATAAAATGAATAGTTATCATGGGCTCATTGAGCCAGTTCAGCAGGAGGCCAGGGCCAACAAAAATTTGGCCCCGGGCCATCGGTGCAGCTCCCTCAATGCAGCCCCCTGAGTGCAGCCCCCTGAGTGCAGCTCCCTGAGTGCAGCTCCCTGAGTGCAGCCCTCTGAGTGCAGCTCCCTCAGTGCAGCCCTCAGTGCAGCCCTCTGAGTGCAGCCCCCTCAGAACAGCCTTCTGAGTGCAGCCCTCTGAGTGCAGCCCCTCAGAGCAGCCTTCTGAGTGCAGCCCTCTAAGTGCAGCCCCCTCAGTGCAGCCCTCTGAGTGCAGCCCTCTGAGTGCAGCCCCCTCAGTGCAACCCTCTGAGAGCAGCTCCCTCAGTGCAGCCCTCAGTGCAGCCCTCTGAGTGCAGCCCTCTGAGTGCAGCCCCCTCAGAGCAGCCTTCTGAGTGCAGCCCCCTCAGAGCAGCCTTCTGAGTGCAGCCCTCTGAGGGCAGCCCTTCAGAGCAGCCTTCTGAGTGCAGCCCTCTGAGTGCAGCCCCCTCAGAGCAGCCCCCTCAGAGCAGCCCCCTCAGAGCAGCCCTCAGTGCAGCCCTCTGAGTGCAGCCCTCTGAGTGCAGCCCCCTCAGTGCAGCCCTCTGAGTGCAGCCCCCTCAGTGCAGCCCTCTGAGTGCAGCCCCCTCAGAGCAGCTCCGTCTCTACAGTTTCTCTTTCTCACTAAAAGGGGGCTCCGGCCTGAGGGGGAGGCGCGTAGCAGCCCCGGATCCGATTACACGCATCCAGACTTTTTCAACTTTTTTCTAGAAAGTGGGGGAGGGCGACCAAGGAACTTTTTTGCCCCATTCTAAACAACCTCAACTATTTTTTACTCATCTTGCTTTTGGCTTTTTCTGACACCTTTTTCTTCTGTTTCGGACGCGAACTTTCTTTCTTTCCACAGATTTGCGTTTGGATAATGCAGGAACTTTTTGCACGCAGCGGCCAGCGCGCATCCGACGAGCGGCGGAGAGTGGAAGAAAGAGTTTTTGGATCGACTCTGCTTACGTTTTCAGCGAGATGAAACGCGTGGAAAGCTTCGCGAAAAGAGATGATGCTTCGTTGCGTTTTCTGATTTAACCAAAACCCCGAAACGTCGCTTAATCCAAACGTTTTTATTGTTTCGGACGCACCGTTTTGCTTCTCTCCAAAATGTCCTCTTCCCGGGGCCCCATTGTTGCTGCGGCTGCCTCGTTTTTTTGCGGGATGCTTTTGCTCTGGACCGAGGTGTCGTCGTTCGCGGACGCGGCGCTGTCTGCGAACGGGACGTTTTTCGAGGATCGCTGCAAGAAAACGGCGACGTGCGAAGCGCTGAAGTACAACACATGCCTGGGCTCCCCGCTGCCGTACACGCACACGTCCCTGGCCCTGGCCGAGGACTCCGGCTCGCAGGAGGAGGCTTTCGAGAAGTTGGCCATGTGGTCCGGTAAGAGAAATGTCGAAACCGAGCGACACCGAGCCGCCGTAAAGACGAGAAACGCGGAGAGTATCGTGCGTAATGGGTGGTCGCGTCGCCTACGTGCCAAAACAAAACTCCATTCTGCTCCTGGCCCCGTGGGTGCTGCAGTCATGACCATAGAAAGATGTAGAGGACGTCATGATGAATATTCTACTGTTACTGCTCTAAATTACAAATTAGAGGAAAAAAAAGTGAAGTGGGACCTAATGATTTCACTGAGAAACTGGGATTTAACTTCTCAAAATATGAAAAATCCAGGTGGTTTTGACAAATAAAAAGCACTCGGACACATGAGTGACCCAGAGCCTGGTTTGAACACATTTACTATTATTTATTTATTTAACTGGAGATTGTAACAGACTCTTAACATTTTTGAAGAAGGTAAAATCCTAGTTTGTACCTTTTACTGGACTTCGATATGTTGACCACACAATAGTTTTTCATTTTATCTACAGATATATTACATACTTTACCACTAATTATACTTTTTGTGAAGCTTAAATGCAAATTTCATGCTTGAAAATATTATTTTTCTATCTTACAGAATCAAATGAACTACATCTACACTGGAAATTTAAAAACGGTTGCGCTGTTTTTGATATAAAGTTGTAAAATCCTTAGCATTTAGAACTGATTTCAGTTGATCGTTTAAACCTCCAGTATAAACCTAAGCGTGTTTATTTCATTCTGGGTGTTTTTGCTGCACTGAAAGACTTAAACTTGTGTTCTGGTGTGAGTGGGCTGCATCTCCACAAACATGACTTGTACTGGGCCTGGAGGAGCCTCCTGCTCGTTTCCATGGAAATAATGATGTCTTTCAGACTTGTGTAAGTCTCTCAAAGCTCTGCCCCGTGTCATTCCTTCACTCGGTGGTGGGTAAACCTCTCATGTAAACGTGTCCTGCCGAAGGACACAACGACAGAACCAGGTCCACGCGAGAATCAAACTTCTGACGTTTGGCTTTGTGGACGAGCGCTACCTCTGAGCGACATGTTGTTTGTCTTAATCCATAATCCACAGGACGACATAAAACTGTTTGTTCTCAGAGGAGAACGTTCAAGTGAAGCAGCCGTGGAATCATCCAGGAGACCTCCACATGTGACTGATGCTCTCAAACAGATCAGGATAGTCACTTTTTTAGACGCATTTTTGATGAAAGCAACATTATTTTTACTGGAAAACTACTCACAGAAATCTTGAGCCTACGATTGTTTTTCATTGTATTTACAGATATATCACACACTTCACCAAAATTATACTTTTGTGATGCTGAAATGCAACTGTGAGGCGAGAAACCTGTACTTTTCCATCCTTTTTTAACAGAAAACTAAACTTTATACACTAGAAATTCAAAATAATTGCTTGTTTTTTGTATTAAGACTTAAAACCATTAGTTTTTCAATCTGATATCAGTTAATCATTGAAAATACTTTCTGTTTTATTTAATTTTGCCTCCATTCTGGAACTTTGAACTCATCATAGAGAAACTGAAAGGGTCCATTTGCTACAATTTAAACATTTTATGCTTTGAAAGCGAGTGACCTTTGTCCTTTTGACAGTAAAATCCAATAACAGTGTGAATGGGGATAAATGACTTGCTGCATTGTTGCTGCATTGTCCGTTCCATGTGTTAATTGTGTTTAATTGCTGCTAAAGAGGTCACGGATGCTTTAGTGAAAGTGCAGGAGGAAAAGAGCAACAGAACAAAGGGAGCTGTTCTGTGCAAGTGTCAATCAGGCAAAATCTACAAACACCAGCTTCACTTCTTCATAGATTTCACAAATGTAAGAAGAAAATGTAGGTGTACTTTAAAGTCTGATATTCCGCTTTGCAGCTTGTATTCAAGTGACACAAATCAGAGTCTCAGCTTCACAAAGAGTCCAGACAATAGTTTGTGTCCAAAGGTTCAGAAACAGCTTCAGTTTGAAATGAGGCTCAATTTAGTCACGTTTTAGGAAAAACAGGTCTGAGCGGTGTGTATTTAAAAAAGAGAAAAAAAAAAGATCTTTGGATTAAAGTAAATGACATGCAAACTGCAAAATCTGAGGTGTGTAATCAGAGACGCCATAATTTGAAAGTCATTAGATCAGATCACTTGCATCAGATTTGCAGTTTACAAGTCATTTTAATAATATTTAACTCATCTTTAAAAATGTGCTTTGTATGATTTTGGAGATTTTCTTGAGATGTTTGACAAAGGGGCAGTCAGGGGTCTAACAGAACCAACCCTAGATATTTGAATTCTGCTGCAAAATCTTTTTTTTTAATTTTCATTTTACAAATTGGTTTGAAATCTCAGCTCAAATCAGAAACGAAGCTCAGTGGAAGGTCTGAGTGTGACGTGTTACCAGAGGTTCCTGTGCAGGGGTGTCGGTCCGGGGGGTAAAGAGCACTGGTTTCCCCCGGGCCCAGGACAGGTAGGGGCCCAAAAGTGATGTTTATTTCTCACTTTTATTTTTCTATACTTCGGTCTATTTTGTCGTCATAACAAGGCTTCTGCTGAGCATTAAAAAGCAATAAAAGTCATGAAATGAATTTTGACCTTGAAATGAATTTAAAAAGCATAAAATCTAAAAAAAAAAAACATTTTGAAAAGATTTCTCCTTACAAACAATAACATAATAAATAAGGCCAAATAATAATCGCAGCCCGTGTCAGAAGTGTGTGTCCATGACATTTACATTCATTATGAATCCTATGTATTGCATTTATTGAATCTAGATGTTAATAGTTTCGATCAAATAAAGCTAAGGTCCAGAAAACACAAGTGCATGGTTTAAACTTCATCTAAATGAGCTGTTTGAATATTATAAACAGTTTACTGTTTTCTCATCATTCTGCTGCTCAGTGGAACGGTTGGTTATAAGTGTGTCGTTTGGAGATGAAAAACAAAACAAAACGTAAATGTCTTGTTTTGATGTTGATTATGGCATTAAAAATCTTGAATTGCAGTATTAAAAAAGCATTCAATTTAATTTTCTGAAGCTTGCATAAACCCTGAATAAAATGATCTGTGGTTGAGTGAAGTCCTTGAGAGACTAAATACAATTATCCTGATAACACAAGTCATAGAATGAAGAAAGAAACTTTTTTTTTTTTTTTTTTTAACAGTGAGATGGCAAAGGCCCTCGAGCACGTTTACAGGCTAACAGTAATATGAAAAATGCAGAATATTTTTCCTTTAAAGACTGGACTAACAAATTAATCGACTTAATAGTGGACTTCAACAAATTTTGATCAATATTGACCGATTAATTGACTGAACGACTAAAGGATCACTGTTTGCATTGGACTGTATGTGCCTTAGTTATATTCGGATGTCTTTTCCTGCCTCTTCTCTCTTTGTTGGTGTTCTGTTCTTTGTTTTTCTGTCTTTTTTTAAACGTCAAAAACTGAAAAATAGATAAATATAACATCCATCCATCCATCTTCTTCCGCTTATCCTTATTCTTATGTCCAAAACACCTCCTGAGGGAGGCGTCCGGGATAAACATAAATATATATTTATAACATAAATATAACTCTCGCTGTTCCCGCAGGCCTGAGAAACGCGCCCCGGTGCTGGTCGGTGATCCAGCCGCTGCTGTGTGCCGTCTACATGCCCAAGTGTGAAAACGGCAAAGTGGAGCTGCCGGGCCAGAGCCTGTGTGCGGCCACCAGGGGGCCCTGCAGCATCGTGGACCGAGAGAGAGGCTGGCCCAACTTCCTCACCTGCGACCGCTTCCCCTCAGGCTGCTCGGTAAGACCACGCTTTTATTATGTCCTATTTGTGAAGCGTTTATGGTAATACTTTTACACTTTGTTTTCCTGTAACTTTGATTATGAAAGGGCCTGGGGTAGAGCTGCATGTGCGCACGGTAGATCTGAGTTTGACGTTTTAACAATAGGAGACAAGGAGAATTGACAAAACAACTGAAATATGAAGTGACAAATAGGGATGTCAAGATTAACAGTTTTTCCAATAATCATGATTATTTGTGGCCGTGGTAGGACATACTGCAGTAATACATCGTGTGAAGTGTGACTGATGTGTCTGTGTGTGCGGTGATGAAAGCAGCCGGAGCACAGCGTGAACGACACCCAAAAAATAAATAAAGTCTGCAGTTGCGGATCGTTTTATGTAACCTAAAGATGACAAGGGCGTTGTAAAAGTCAGCAGATGTCCAATTTGTAAAACTGTCATCGAAAGGTTGCAGCTGAGGGCTTTAACACATCTGACATGATGCAGCGTCTTCAGGACAATCAGGCGTCACAGTTTGGCCCAAATAAAAGTGTCCAGTTCTCAAATAGAGTGGTCCAGAAAGCATTACAAGATGCATCACGAACGTGCAACTGATGTAAACTGCAATCCGAAAGTAAAAGTTAAGCGTGCGGCTCGTGAGGCACACCAGACCAGAAATATAAATATATCTCAGGTGAAACTGGGCAGGGCCAACTATTAACCTAACAAAGACAGGCTATTATCAGGTTCAGGTGATACTAGGCAGAGCAAACTATTTACCTGACCAAAACAGACCATTAACGAGATCAAAGACACTAGGCAGGACAAACGATTTACCAAACAAAAACAGGCGTTTGGTGACTCCTCCGTGTGGGCGGGGCTCTCAATACTCAGAGTAGCATATAAGCCAGAATTCCCAGACCAGCTCTCTGATTGACAATGTCTTCGGGATAGAAGTCGAAACGTCTCAATCTTCAAACAGCGTCCGGATGACAACCCCTGAAACCTTTTCTATGATATCTGAGGACTTTTTTATTTCAGTCATTGTGAAGAAGACACTCACATTTGCTTTCTTTCTTTTCATTACACTGATAATTTACGAATAATCATAAAATTGTGTTTTTTTTCCTCACTATAATTGTGACTCTAAAATTATACATTGTGACATCCCTACTGACAAACTAATAAAGAATCAGATATTCGTATTTCAGAACATGTTTGTACAGATAAAACGTACAGGGTTAGCATCAGGGCCGTCTCCAGGCCTTTTGTGGCTCTAAACAAGATTTTGGTCGTGGTCCACCACTGTTTAAAAAATCAGAGGCGGACCTGAGAGAAAAAATGATTCAGGATCTCCAGAAGAAGAAGAAGTGGGCCATTTATTCATCAGCATCAACATGTCTTTAAAATGAAATATATCCTTGTTACATGTAAAGGGGGTTTGGGGGTCCTCACCCAAGAAAACAACAATAAATCACATATAATTTCCGTTATTCTGCTGCATTTTATTTTAACTCATTATTTGGCTCTGTAGATTATCATTGATTAATTACTTATTATTATTACTTATGTTTTTAAAGATAAACCTAGAGTTTTGGTGGAACATGGATAGATTTTGACCGTACATTTTAACCAGTGCTTATGTCCGGCGTGACTTTTAAGAGACGACTTGACTTGATGTGGTTTGTATCCGTGAGGCAGATTCTCTCTCTGGTTCAGACACAGCGGACTATACCATGTGGACCTAAACCAGTGTTTTTCAACCTTTTTTGAGTTACGGCACACTTTTTGGGTTTAAAAGCTACCACAGCACACCACCTACTCCTAAAACATTAAGAAATAAGTCCATTTAGTAAAAAATATGGTATATAATGAGGCAATTCATGTCTCTTGTCACTGTCTAGTTCTTTAAATGTGTGATAGTGATGGTTTTGCATTCTTTTTTGGTGCAAAGGTTGCTGAGGACACTCCAGAAAGGGAAATGAGTTAATCACATCTGCATTTGTGAATCAGTTAACTCAAACTTTTCAAGGCACACCTGGCAAAACCTCACGCTGGATGAAAATCAAGGCCCTAAACAATTGCTTACTTCATTTATGCCACTGGCCAACGTTTTATGCAGCATTAGACAGAATACTTCGTTATTTTCCTTTATTGTTAATCTTACTGTTCTAGTTTGAGGTAGAGGTGGGAGATACAGCAATAAACTTGATTATTGTTCTGGGGATATTTAAAATTAGAATATGGAATGTAGCGGCTGTAATGAAAACAATTGACCTAAAAAAAGAAACAGAAACGTCTTGTGTAGACTCCTTAACTCAAGTATAAAGCGATATTTCTGCACTTTTGTGGTAGTTTCATGGTTTCATTCATGTTTTGCGCGATACTTGAACCTCAACCAACACATTCACTGCCACATTCTAGCACCAGAATCTGAATTTATTTGTCATTTTGGCATAAAAACTACACAGAAACAACACGCTGCGCTCAGGTCCAGGTTATCGGCAGCGTAAACGTGCATAAATAGCTCACAATCTCCTTTTTCCCTTTGGCCAGAACGAGGTGCAGAAGCTGAAGTTCAACACGTCGGGCCAGTGCGAGGCTCCTCTGGTCAAGACGGACATCCAGTCGAGTTGGTACAAAGACGTGGAGGGCTGCGGCATCCAGTGCGACAACCCCCTGTTCACGGAGGAGGAGCACGGCGACATGCACCGATACATCGCGTACTTCGGCACCGTCACCCTCCTCTGCACCTTCTTCACTCTGGTGAGGCAAACGTCGAGGCTAAAGCGCACATAACAGGCTAGACTCTTGTGAACATGATTATATTTGAGATTTTACGAAACATTTTGCCCGTTTGTCCCCAGTTTGACAGTTTTTGTGAGGTTTATTATGTTACTTCCTAGTTGAACGTGAGCGGGAGGTAATTCCGCTGCTGTTACCGTGGCAACAGTGCTGTAAACAAGGACCAAAACCAATTAAATTATGCAATAGACCCTTTAAAATGTAGTTGACTGTAAATTTGTCACAGATTCTCTCGCATTAGATCTAAATTCTGCTGGTTTTAAGTGTTTTTGTTGGAAAAAAGCAACACATTTGAATAAGAAATGGTAGAAAGGTCAGTTAGTTTGCTTTTCTATAACAAACGATGGACAAAGTACAATTTATACAACACAATCTAGCCTTAAAATTGTATTTTAGCTTCAAAAGAATCTAATTTATGGAATAGTATCTAATATATCTCTAGATAAAATGAAAAATGATTGTGGCCTCAACATTTCTGTGAGTATTTTTCCAGTAAAACCCATACATCTTGATTGTTCCTTCATTAAAAATGCAAAGAGTTTATCATAATTTCCTAAAACATCATGTAAAATACAATAATAAATGTGTTTAAAGCAGCTAATGTGAGATAATCAGTGAAAAATGTACAGTGCAGTTTGGGTCAGATGCACGGAGATACTTCATAGCTTTGATGTGTTTTTGCCACACCCCTTTTAGTCGACGAATCGATCGATGGGGCATTTCTTTAATCGACTACAGCCCTAACACACTCAGGTTTATTGTTTTTTTTCCTTTTGTTTCAGGCCACGTTTCTTGCGGACTGGAAGAACTCGAACCGTTACCCCGCGGTCATCCTCTTCTACATAAACGCCTGCTTCTTCGTGGGCAGCATCGGGTGGCTGGCTCAGTTCTTGGACGGCGCTCGTGAAGAGATCGTGTGCAAAAGCGACAACACCATGAGACTTGGAGAGCCCTCGTGAGTAAAAGAAAACACAGTGTACTGGGAAATACTGTACGTGTCACAGGGCTGGGTGATACGGTGATAAAAATGGAATGTTGAGCTGGTCCCTGTGATAATCTGCTGTTTTTGTGAAATGGTCGTATTGTGATTGACTGTTTGTCTCTTTAATGCAGCTGTCTGTTCAAACACACTTTTTCTCCTGTTGTTTAGCTTCTGTAGCCTCTGAACAGATGACTTTATTTACCTCTTATAGACCAGGGCTGCACGATTAAACTAAATCAACACAAAGTCGCAGTTTTAATGGATGCAATTAGCAAATTAAAAGGCTGCAATTTTTGAAGTGCAATAATTTCCTCCAAGCAACAAAAAAGTCTTGTTTCGATTTGAATAAAACCTGCTAAAACTGTAGTTTGGATTTGTACAAACATGTTCTGAGACAAGTGACAAAAGCGCGACCAAAAGCGATAAAAATGTGTTCAAAGGCAACAAAAATGTGACTAAAAGAGACATAAACGTGGCTAAAAACAACAAAAATGAGAAAACATATTTAAACGTGTCTTTGTCACTTTTAGTCGCGTCGGTATCGTTTTTAGTTGCGTTTTTGATGCATTGAGTCGTGTTTGTTATTTGTAGGCGCGTTTTTGACACTTTTGAACACATTTTTATCGCTCTGGCCCTGATCTATCAGAGGTAAATAAAGTCATCTGCTCAGAGACTTCAGAGGCTAAACAACAAGAGAAAAAGTGTGTTTGAACAGACAGCTGCATTAAAGAGATAAACAGTGAATCACAATATTATTTTGTTGAATAAAAGGGTCCAAAAAGTACATTGTTTTTGTCTCCCCATTGTGATCTCATCAATTTGTTTACGTCCTGTAATTTTTGACATATTTTGCAACTTTTCTCCACAACCAGCGACCTGACTGGTGTAAAACTATAATTTATATTTATGACAAGTATTAATACACCGAATAAAGTCAAAATTATGTGTTCTAAGACCATCTTGTATTTCAGTTGTGTGGTGTTTAAGAAAGGGACACATATTTATTTCAGATTTTTTTTCTCCTTCCTGCTCCTTTTCAATTGTGGTGGTGCATTTTTGTCGATTCGAATGTACCGCACGTGAGCACAACTGACATGAACAATGAAATAAAATCCTAAAAACTAAAGCCGACTCTCTCCGCTCCCCAGCTCCTCGGAGACGTTGTCCTGCGTGACCATCTTCATCATCGTGTACTACTCGCTGATGTCGGGCGTGATCTGGTTCGTGATGCTGACGTACGCCTGGCACACGTCCTTCAAAGCCCTGGGCACCACTCACCAGCCGCTCTCCGGGAGGACGTCCTACTTCCACATGGTCACCTGGTCCGTCCCCTTCGTGCTCACCGTGGCCATCCTCGCCCTGGCCGAGGTTTGTTCATAACGCTGCTTTCTTTGTTTGTTCTCATTAAGCTCAAGGTAATGCTAAAACGGCTTAGGAAAGGTCACACTTTGTCCAGTTTATGTGACGTTTTGTGGCACGATGATCAATTAACTAGGGCTGGAACAAGTTAATCGATTAACGCAACTAATCGATTGTTTAAATGATCGTCAACCAGTTTAGTAATGGAATAATCGTTTTCTTAAAGTGCCCATGATAGGTTCGGCTACTCATTTAACCAAAATGTAGTTCAGATAAACATATTTCAAATTTTATACCTGTTTAGCAATTTTCTGCTTTTTAATTTTACTTCCTGGTTGTAAATTATGACATCACACTAGGAAATTACCATAGCAACAACACTGTACACTGGGCCAAAACTCATCTAATGTCACTTTTTTTATTTGACAAATAAATGTAAATGTGAACACCTTTATTTTGTTGAAGTTGATGTTTAAAGGGTCAAAAAAGTAGTTTATTTTGTGTAAATTATGCATAACCTTTGTCTCCCCAGTGTGATGTCATCAATTTGTTTACTTCCTGTATTTTTCAACAGATTTTTCAGTTTTTCACCACAAACAGCGACCTGATTGGTGCAAAACTATAATTTATATTTACAACAGATATAAATACACTAAATAAAGTCAAAATTAGAAAATCATTGAAACCTGTCATACGCACTTTAACTTTACACAAAATCCAAAGCGTACCATGTGAAGAGAGGTGAAAAATGTGTGGTTTTATTATTATTTTTTTGTTTGTTTTGTTTTTTGTCTATGAAGACTCAAGTGGCATCTCTTCAGGGCAAAAAATGATTATCACGATTCATGTTGACTTTGTATTTTTCTATTGCCTGTAAAACAGCTGCACGTTTTATGAAAAATATCTAATTGTGATTTTTCTGACCAGTGCGATTCAGAATAGATTTGCGATTTATGTTTTAATAATAGGATTCTGTTCAAATTCTCATTTTAAACACAATTCTGTTGTGTTTTTGTCCCGTTCAGTTGTGTTTGTCATATTTAAACGCATCTTTGTCGTTTGTAGTCACGTCTTTGTTGTTTGTAGTTTCATCTTTGTCATTTTTAGTCGCGTTTTTGTCGCCTTTAATTGTGTTTGTTTGCTTGTCTCTTTAATGCAGCTGTCTGTTCAAACATACTTTTTCTCCTGTTGTTTAGCCTCTGAAGCCTCTGAGCAGATGACTTTATTTACCTCTTAAAGGCCAGGGCTGTACAATTAAACGAAATTTTAATGGATGCAATTTTTGAAGTGCAATCATTTCTTTCACAAACGACAAAATGTCTCGCTTTGATTTTAATAAAAACTGCTAACGCTGTAGTTTGGATTTGTACAATTTGTTCTGAAACGAGTGACAAAAGTGCGAGCAAGAGTGATAAAAATGCGTTCAAAAGTGACAAAAACCCGCCGACAAACAACAAACATGACTCCACACACCAGAACACGACTAAAAGCGTCAAAAACACAAGTAAAAACAACAAAGACGTGACTCAAAGTGAGGAAGACACGTTTAAATTTGACAAAGACAACTGAACGTGATGAAAAACGCAACTAAAAGCGACAAAATTGTGTTTAAAATGTGAATCTGAACTGAATCCTTTTAATAAAGCATAAATTGTGACGCTAATCACATTCGCACTGGTCAGGAAAATCACAATTAGATATTTTTCCTAAATCGTACAACACTATTAAAGACAATAGAAAAATACAAAGTGAACACAAATCGTGATGATGATGATGATTTTTATTTATAGAGCGCTTTTCCACCTAACAGGCTCTCAAAGCACTTTACAAACCGTTGAAACTACAGTTGCCATTACAACATAACATACAATTACATTTATAGACAATAAACAATGAGCAGACACAACATACTCTAAAGACTTACCTTTTCTCATTAGCTTTTCATTGATGTGTTGACTTTTATAGTGTACAGTGTGTATTTTTGTATCTGTGTCTTTTTGTTGTGTTTTATTAATATTGCTGTGTACTGCACTCTGGTCAACTGTGTTGTTTTTAAAGTGCAATAGAAACAAAGTTGGATTGGATTGGAACATACAGTTGTAACTACAGTTGCGGTCACAACAAAACAAAACACAACAATACATAGCAGGTAGCTGTATTCTGTAAGTAATCCATACAAAAGATGCAAGTAGCTGTTTTAGAAATGAAAAGGAGGAAAAAAGTTCAGACTGATGTTAAAAATGGCAGATGGTGGGTTGGGATAGGAAAGGCGTCTTAGGATGTTTTGGCGAAACTGCTGATGTTTATATGAGTTCCGTGGCCTTGTCCTTGGGGGCAGGGAGTGAGACTAAGATAAGGGCACAGCTGCTGCAAGACTTCTTTCTAGGGAGGGGGAGAATATTTCTAATAATTTCAAGTAATACATTTTTGATCTTCAGCAATTTGTCCAAAGCGTAATCAATCAGTTCTGGTTCTCAGCGTCACTTTCGAGCCTCTGTTTCGTGTAGTAGCCTTGATAGTTCCTCCACTCTTGTGGTCAGACCCGTGAGACCCCGTAGAAGCTCACTGGCCTGGCTCTCGGTGTTATCCACTCGTTTCTGCATGTCCACCGTCCGTGCTGAGATGTTGCGGACCAATTCTTGGGTGTTTGCCTCTCTCTGTTCTAAACCCTTCAGCCTGCTACTCACGTCACAGAAGTGCTTTTTAATTTCACCAGACAGCGGCGGGGTTGCTTTGAAGGCAGCTGTCTTAGAAATGTTGCGATAGTTTAGGGCCCCAAGGAAATCGTGATAATCATTTTTTGCCGTATCGCCCAGCCCTAGTTCAAATGTTGATGATTTGTTGAGCTCCGTTTCGTCCAGTGTAGTGAATGTTCTGGACACCATTGCCCCTTTGAAGGTTAAAACGGTCAAAAATAAGCAGAAAGCTCCAGGGAGGAATGATGAGTCGGTCGGGGCACAGAAAAGGGAGTGCCACAAGGCCGGGCGGAAATGGCATAGTCAAAACTCCAGATTAATCATGAATTGTGCGATACAAATACATTTTGATTGATTGATTGCAAAATATGTGTTTCTAGATGAGTTAAAATGTCTTGCTTTCAGGATAGTCATCATTTCATTTCATTTATTTATTTATTTGGGCACCATACAAGTTCCGTCACATTTTACCGCTGTGGTGTGTCCGCGCTCAAAAAGGAGTAGAAGAAGTGTGAACTTATATACTCCTGGCCCTCGTTCCGTTCTAAGTGGTGACAGCATTGATACGACAACTTTAATAGTTAGTTTAATAGTTTAATGGTAATTTCCTGAGCATTCCATAACAATTTGTGTATTGACAATTTACATGAAGTGTTTTACAGTCATAGTATCGTTAGATGATCTCCCAACAGTAGCTGTATCTTTGGCTAGATTTGATTATTTAATAGTTTGCATGTCTTTCACAAAATTTTTTATCACAATATTGTAATTTCTTTGGTTGCTGTGCGGTAAAATAATTTCTTGACGTTAAACTGATTTCCTTCTGTCGCTGAACATTATTTGAATATTTTCTGGTAGCTGTTTATGTCTGGCTTTATAAATAGTTAGAAGCGTTTTAAATGTAACTAAATCCTCAAACTTTAATATATTGGATTTGTAAAACATTATATTTGTATAGTACCGATATCCTTAATTTCAGACGTTTTGACTAGTTAAGATTAGTTAAGAGTCTTTATTGGATGGAACTTGTTATTTTACTTGTTTCAAACTGTTTCCGACTTGTTTCAACACATTATTTTATTACTTTGAGCCAAATTATGTGCCACTGTGTTTTACTTTATTGTCATTTATTATGTGTTTTTACTTTTATTATCTCTAAATCAGGCAGAAATACCTTTAAACCAGTTTTTTCAGATTTAAATATCCCAAATATGTCCAATTATGACCACTTTTACACTTTAAAGCCTTATTTACACATAAAAAATGCGTAATACATTTTATGAAATTCAGCATGATGTCCTCTTCACCTGCCGTGTCTTTCCTCTTAACGGCTCGTTTCTTTCTTTCAGGTGGATGGCGATTCTGTGAGCGGAATCTGTTTTGTCGGATACAAAAACTACATGTACCGAGCCGGGTTTGTTCTGGCGCCGATCGGGGTGGTCCTGGTGGTCGGGGGTTACTTCCTCATCCGCGGTGAGAACAAACAAAACATCACGTCGTCTTTCAGAAAATGTGTGTCCGTACTGCATTTTTACTCATCATATTCTTTTATTTCTAGGCGTGATGACGTTATTTTCCATCAAGAGCAACCATCCGGGATTGTTGAGTGAAAAAGCCGCCAGCAAAATCAACGAGACGATGCTGAGACTTGGTAAGAACGAAGAAAATGTTGCAAGTGACACTGTTTTTACACCGAAGGCCTATTTTTGCAAAAACGTCTGACGAAAATGAGCCTCATCTCAAACTGAAGCTGTTCTTAAACCCTTTGGAGCTCAAACTATTGTCTGGACTCTTTGTGAAGCCTCTGATTTACTGGAAACAAGCTCAGCAAGTCTAAATTGTTGTTAAATTTATGAACGAGTGAAGCTGGTGTTTGGAGGTAGAGCTGGAGTGACCATAGTCTGGGCTTTTTTTGAGTTTTAACAATTCCTCTTTCAAAGCTGAAGCTAGTTTAACTAAAAATTAGTTTTAGGAACTTGTAATAAAGTAAAAAAAAAAAAAAAAAGTCCAGGCAGAATCCATATAAAAGTCCTACTAAATATATATATTTGGGTATGTTTTTATTTGTGGGTTTGGAGGAGAAACTGACCCTGATTCATCCCAGAATGATTGATTTGATGTAAATAAGAGGGTCACGGCTTTCTTTATATGTTTATTTGTTTAATTAAATGGATCCCTGGGTGTATTCCAATCATATCAAACATACAACAACTACCATAATAAAGTATCAATGCAATAATGACATTTCCTTACAATTCACCAAAGATTATTTCACATTTTTCAATGGGGGAAAAAGTACAAATACAAATAACATTTCTGTTCATGTGGCACAGTTTATAACACATCTAATGGCACTTAAGACTGTTGTTAAATAATTACTTATTTTTGAGTTGACAAATATGAACAAAACTGTTTTTTTTGTTTTGTTTTCATGAAGTTGGATTTGGGACATGGTGGAAAGAGATTACCATTAGTTGCAGTTCTGGTGTTGCACAGAATCACAGTAAACTATTTGATTTGATATAAAAGCTGGCATTTTAGGGTCGATGTATTATATAACAAGGTCGCTGTTACAACCCAGCTCAGCTAGGGAAGGGGAGGTAACAAAAAAACCAAAGGTGGGAAAAGGTTTAAATAAAGATGCAATTTAATGAACAGGGGAGTAAGGGTAAAGTAACAGAACTGAAACATAAAACAAATAAAACAACACAAAAGAACAAAGTACTGGTACTGCCACTGCAGCCCAGATACACACAACACACAAATACAGTGACTGCCACTGCAGTCCTAAGTACATTGAAATACAACTACATGCAGGCGCTACCACTGCAGCCCTGACACGTAGCACAAATTGTAGGCGCTACCACTGCAGCCCTGACACGTAGCACAAATTGTAGGCGCTGCCACAGCAGCCCTGATACAAAATGGCATACTGGCCACACAGGCCAGCAGCCCGGGCTGGGTGTGGGTGAGTCCTTAAATACTGGGCGGGGCTGATGTGGAGCCACGGGATTGGCCAGGTGTTTTCAGGTGGCGCCAATCAGGGACCAGTCTGCTGCAGCCAACCACGATCCTGGATGTACCTCCGAACTCCCTCCAGCACATAGGACTCTCACAAAACACAATATTCAAAAACACAAAAGGAGGCAGGATCTGTAGGCCTGGGGCCGTAACAGTCGCCAAAGTAACTCTTATTCTTTGATTTAAATTAAGCCACAATAAAGTGGAATTTATTTGTTTTTTATGTCTAACATTTGTAGCAGCTCTATAGTTTTCTTTTATCAGACGTGGACAAAATTAAAGAAAGAAAGAAAAAGTCCAATGTGTTTTTAATGCTTTCTTTTTGTCGCCCAATAGGTATATTTGGATTCCTTGCTTTTGGGTTTGTCTTCATCACGTTCGGCTGCCACTTTTACGATTTCTTCAACCAGGCCGAATGGGAGAGGAGCTTCAGAGACTATGTGCTGTGAGTGTTCTGTCTCAATCCTTCTGAGCCGCGGGTAAAATTAGGGCTCGCAATTTTAATGGATGCAATTTTTTGAAACGCAATAATGTCGTCCACAAACAACAAAATGTCTTGTTGTGATTTGAATAAAAACTGCTAACACTGTTGTTTGGATTTGTACAAACATGCTCCGACAAAAGTGCAACCAAAAGCGATAAAAATGCATTTAAAAGCGACAAAAACGGCACCTACAAACAACAAACGCGACACAAAGCGACAAAATTGCGACTAAGAACGACAAAGATGCGACTGAAAGTGACAAAGACGTGTGTGAATATGACAAACACAACTGAACGTGACCAAAACGCGACAAAATTGTGTTTAAATTGTGAAACGGAACAGAATCCTATTATTAAAACATAGCTAAATCGCAAATTTACATCGCACTGGTCAGAAAAATCACAATTAGATATTTTTTCTAAATCGTGCAGCTCTATTAAAGGCAAAAACATTAATCGTGATAAAGATAAGAAATCACGATCTGGCCCCATGAAAATCTTGATAATAATTTTTAGCTATATGGACCAGCCCTTAGTAAAACATTAAAAAATATAACAGTTTAGACCTGTTCAAAAACAGAACTTAACACATTATGGTGGGCACCAGAACTCCATGGGTTTCAACATCTTCCGAGTTGCACTAAAATGTATAAATCCTTTAAAGCTCAGGCAGTGAACAGTGAGCTGTGGTGGATGTCACTAACAACATGTTTACAGAGTTTAGGCGCCATCTACTGGCTGCAAAGCGCTAACACAAGCTGAACATGTTATTATCTGGGCTTTAGTGAAGTGCGTGTGTTAAACTGTCAGTTACATGTATCGTGTTTAGAGGCAGAAATGCTCACGAGTCTGGCCATGATTTAAGGAAAAATATTCTTCTTTTTTCATATCGTTATTAGCCTTTAAACATGCTCTTGAGTGCCTTAAATTTGCCATCTCATGGTTTTATCATGATCATGGTTTCTCATGGTCCCCTCGGGCAGGAGGCTACGGTCCAGACCAGAACCTCCATCTGGACCAAAACCTCCCGACACAAGAACAGTTTCTTTCCCTCTGCCGTTGAACTCATGAATACTTTATAACACCTGCCATTTAAAAATATATTATTGTTAAACCTTATTCCTGAAGTTGCTGTACGCGTCGCCGTCTTGTTTCAGTTTACATGGAGCAGACGAGCTCAACAGAAAATAAGTTCTACATGGACTAAAAAGCCGTTTTCAGGCTTCAGGAAATCTGTGCGTTGTTGACTTGTTGTTGCTCGTGTTCATTAAACATTTTACACAAATCAATCTACTTTATGTAACATTTTAGCGGCGAGACTTTTCCCTCGTTCACCATTAGCTTTAACGGAGTTCTCGTCAAACGGAAGTGCGTTTACAACAGAAGTGCAAAAAACAGCAAAAGTGGGCGGGGCAGAATAAGATGGATAAGAACTATCTATTTGCACTGACACAGTTGCACTACTGTCTGTCCAACTGTACACTTCTGTATATAGTCTTAGTCTATTTTATTTTATTTTATCTTAATCTTATGCATGCCTCTTTTATATATTTTATTCATTGTTTTATGTTGCACCTTACGCCGAAGCAAGTTCCTATGTTTGTGAATTTTGATCACTGACAACGGCAATAAACCAGTTCTGATTCTGATTATTCGTACAAGGGCAGTGTACAATGTTACACTGACCATAAAAAATGACAGATGCCAGATCAGGTTAAAACAACAGATCGTCCGTAACATCATTACAGTCTGAGAAACTGAATCTAAATATATCCCTTTCAAACTTATTTCCTGAACTGTTCTGTGAGAAACTGTGAACTGTTTCTTTAAACAGGTGCGAGGCAAATGTGACGATAGCGTCCCAGACAAACAAGCCCATCCCCGAGTGCACCATAAAGAACCGCCCCAGTCTGATGGTGGAGAAGATCAACCTGTTCTCCATGTTTGGGACCGGCATCGCCATGAGCACCTGGGTCTGGACCAAAGCCACCATCCTCATCTGGAAACGCACCTGGTTCAAGTGAGCGTCAAACTACTGCTAAGTCTACTGCTACTACTACCATTACTACTACTGCTGCTACTTTTACTACTACTACTACTGCTGCTACTATTACTACTACTACTACTGCTGCTACTATTACTACTGCTACTGCTACTACTACTACTACTACTAACTCTACTACTACTACTACCACTACTACTACTGCCACTACTGCTGCTACTATTACTACTACTACTACTGCTGCTACTATTACTCCTACTACTACTGCTGCTGTATTGCCTGCTGCTACCAACCTGCTATTGCTACTGCTGTACCTGCAGCAACAGACTGTGCTGCTGCTGCTGCTGAGCACCACCAGCTGCAGCTGCTGCTGTTGCCCTACCACCACCAGCAACCGCTGCCAGCATACCAGCTGGCCAGCCAGCAACAGCACCAGCGGCAGCTGTTGCTGCCAACCACCGCGGCGGCAGCTGTTGCTGCAACCACCAGCAGCGCTGGTTGGCTCAGCAACAGCAGCAACAGCGCAGCCTGCTGCAGCCAGCAACAGCTGATTGCTGGCAACCAGCAACAGCAACAGCCCGACACTGTTGAACATAACAGCTGCCGGCATGTTGCAACAACAGCCGGCTGACAGCTGTTGTCATAACCAGCTGCGGCAACCTGCTCAACAGCAACAGCGACAACGTTGCGCAACAACAGCAACGGCAGCTGTTGCTGATTTGACAGCGAGCAGCAACAGCCCGCCGCCGACAGCTGTTGTCATAGCAGCTGCGGCAACGTGTTAACTACCACCAACAGCAGCGGCAGCTGTTTAGACCAGCGACAGCCAGCAGCGGCCGACCTGTTGGCAACACCAACCGCGGCCGACATGGTTTAACAGCAACACCAGCTGCCAGCGAACAGCTGCCAGCGACAGCCAGCAGCGCCACCGCTGGCAGCAAGCAACCAACAGCTGGCAACCAGCCAGCTGACAGCGGCAGCCGCTAGCCGCGAGCTGACCTGGTACTGGTGCTGCCAGCAACGCGGCAGCTGTTGGCTCAACAACAGCTGCTGCAGCGCTGTTGCCAGCGGCAGCAACAGCGGCACCAGCTGCTGCTGAATAACCAGCTGCTGCAGCAACCAGCGGCTACTGGTTTGCTGCTGCTGCAGCGGCAGCTGCTGCTGCTGCTGCTGCTACCACTGGTGGTTCTGCTACAGCAACTACTGCTGCAGCAACAACTACTGCTACTACTACTACTGCTATGACTACTGCTATAACTACTACTACTACTGCTACTACTACTAACTCTACTACTACTACCATTACTGCAATTGCGACTGCTACTACTACTACCACTACTGCTATGACTACTACCACTGTTTCTGCTAATGCGACAGCTACTGCTACTACTATATGACCACGCCTGTTGTGTCAGCCTGGTCTGGTTAGATCTCGGGGCTCTTCAGGTCGGGGCCTGGTCAGTACTTGTGTGGGAGACGCTGAACACCAGGAGCCACAAGGGGGCAGCAGTGGCTCTAGTGCAAACTGTTGTTGTGCCCTTAGACAAGACATTTATCCCACAGTGCCTGTTCATGAGCCTGTGTGTGAGTGAGCCATTGGTGGAGCTGCAGGGTCAAAGGTGCAGCCTCGCTTTGACGGTCTGCCCCACGGCAGCTGTGGCTACAACAATTTTTTATCCTCACAGAGTGTGGAGTGAATGAATAACACACTGTAAAGCGTCTCTGAGCGTCCAGAAAAACATTTTATAGTCAAAAGTATTATTATTATCATGCACAATGCACAATGCAACTAATGTACATGTAATTTATTACTGAAGTAAGTAAGTAAGATTAGTTGGCAATAACAATTAGTTTTTGTTGAATAACTAGTAAAGTGAACTATTTAACTAGTAAAATATGTTGATATAATCCCTCATTAATCCAGGACTAGTCCAAAGTGGAAAAGGTTTCAAAGACACTCACCTGAGCAGCTGGACTTTATTCTGCTCTGAGCTGGATTAGCCCCGCCCTCAGCCCTGCCTTTGTTTACCTGTTAGAGTTGATTTTGGACTTTCCATATTGTGCTCTGTCTGCTTTTGTTTTCTAATAGATCATCATAAAATGTGTCAAACTGTTTAAATAATAACATTAATAATAATGTATTATAATAATGTTTTATACAGTTTCAGATACAGTACAATTATGAGTCTTGCGATCATTAGATACAACAGAGCGGATTAGCCCTGAGCAACTTCTAATAATAATTATAATCTATTTTTTTCTCAAAAGTATGAGTGGAAAATTATTGAGAAATTAACCTACGGAACCTCAAAGTGCACCCACTGTTGAGCTCCAAAGAAGTTCTGTTGTGCCGTCTTTGTGCTGTTTTTGCGATGTTTTATTAACTCTGCTGTATTTGTCTTTTCCAGGATAATCGGTCGAAGTGACAATGAACCGAAGCGCATCAAGAAGAGTAAGATGATCGCCAAAGCGTTTGCCCTGAGGAAGGAGCTGCACCAGAACCCCGAGAAAGAGCTGTCCTTCAGCATGCACACCGTGTCACATGACTGCCCCGTGGGTGAGTGCACCACCTGCTCCAAACTGTGCTCAACCGCTGTGTGTGTGTCTGTCTGTCTCTGTGTGTGTGTGAGTGTGTGTGTGTGTGTGTGTGTGTGTGTGTGTGTTTTACCTTTTATTGTTCTAATTAGTGCCATTGTGTCTTTAGCTGGAATAAACTTTGACATCAATGAGCCGTCGAATGACATGTCATCAGCCTGGGCTCAGCATGTGACCAAGATGGTGGCCAGGAGGGGCGCTATTCTGCCCCAGGACATCTCTGTCACCCCCACCGGGACACCAGGTGAGAGCGAGTCACTGCCGCTACTGTTTAAGTGAAAAAGGGGTGTTTTGTTGTCGTTAATTGCCTTCAGGAAAATGGTTAATGGGTTGTTGTGGGCTGTGCTGCGATAAAATGCAAGAAATAATAGTAGTTTCTTCAATAACACCATGTGCTCTTCTTATACTGGTTCTGATATAGATTAATTTGTCATTTATTTATCAGAGTTATTCTTTTTAGGGCTGTCAAAAATATCAAAAGATACTAATCAAGACAGAAACTAAAACTGAAACAAGACTAGATAGATACTTAATAAAAGAAAACAAAATCTGGCCTTTCCTGATTAGTTTTAAAACGAGCTTGAGCTTTATCAAAATAAGTTCAAGACCACAGGGTTTAATAAGGAAAGTGAAATTATTATGTTGTGTTGTCTATTGTAGAGCTTTTTTTTATCATTATGGTCTCGAAGTTTGTATCAAGTGTATTCTTTAGTATCAGAATCAAGTTTGAAATTTTAGTTTTGTGACAACACACTTTTTTGTATTGATAATTTCAGTTAATTTTAGTGTCAATTCATATCTTGAGCATTGAATTTATTTTGGGACAACTCTTAGGTACATTGAACAAATAGTACAATAGATTCTAAACAAAAACTGTAAAACAATATTATTAATTTAAGTGTGCATGTACATTTTATGCAATAAATAAATACATGCAACTAATTCAGGCACTTCAGAAAGTACCGGCAGTATTTGATCTTAGAAACTTAAAGGTGCTGTACGTGAAAAACAGAGCAAGTTCATTTTTAACCGTTTGCAGCTGTCCACATGTATTTCTCATGTACCTGATGCATCCTGAGCATCCTAATTATTCACTGCGGTTAATTTAAAAGAGCTTTTCACAACTTTCAGAGGCCAGAGCAGAGTTTACTGTCATGGTAACGCTAACAAACATTAGCATGCTAACAACGCACTTCCTTTTTTGCATAGAATAAAACATTTTATAATTAGATGCAGAAAGAACACAGCACTACATCTGTATTGAGACATGACCGGTTATACTTTTTTTTTTTTTACATGAAACAAATTTAGTACAACTCCTTTAAAAAGTCTGCTCCAGATGTTTTCCTTGTACTTGAGCAAAATTTGCTTTGCCCCAGTTTAGACATGTAAAAGCAGCTTTTAGGGTTAAAATGAGACGTCGTGTCCTCCGCGCATCTAATTATAGAATGTTTTATTCCCCGCAAACAGGAAATCTGCTGTTAGCATGCTAATTGTTGTTAGCTTTACCATGAAGCCATAACTCAGTTTGTCTCGGTCTGAAACATGCTACTTGAGAACAAGAGGTACAACTTTGAACCACTGCAAACGTTTTATGGATTAACTAGTGTTTTTCACGTTTTTAAGAGGTACAGCACCTTTAACTTCACTAGTTTGATAGTTGGTACAGCACCTTTAACTTCAGTAGTATGATAGTTGTTGAATTTTAACACTTTTTCCTCCATCGCAGTTCCACCTCCAGAAGAGAGGAACCGCCTGTGGATGGTGGAGGCCGAGATCTCCCCGGAAATGATCAAGAGGAAGAAAAAGAAGAAGAGGAGGAAGAAGGAGGTGCGTCCAGCCGAGGAGACGGAGGAGAAGCAGCCGCACCCCAGGCGAGAATTCGGTCGCAGCTCCGTCCCGCGTCTTCCCAAGCTGCCCGACCACCCGAGCCTCGTGGCCAACCTGAGACGGGAACAGCTGCAGCTCGAGGAAAACGTCCTGCCAGGATCGTACCAGGACGTGCCGCAGCCGTCCCATCCTACGGCCTGCGAGGAGTCGTGTCCGTACCCATCCTGCTACAAGAGCCCGCCTTTGTACAACTGCAGCCTGATGTCCGACCACTTCCCCGCGAACCAGCGACCGGAGGATTTGGGCATCGGGCCGCGTTTTCAGGGACTGACGAATGGCTATGGGAGGAGGGAGAGGTTAGCCCCCATGTCCAGAGCACCTGGCGGGCGTTGGGCTGGTCCCATCAACTCGAGGACAAATCTGATGGAGGCCGAGCTGATGGACGCAGACTCAGACTTTTAAAAGTTAGAAAAAATGGTTTGATATCTATTAAAGTGCCTACGACAGATTGGACTACTCATTACTAAAACAACGTTAAGAAAAGAAATGCAAGCAAAATCACAATTTGAAAGGTCATAATTAACAAATCGCAAAGGCTGCAATTTTGAAGTGCAATAATTTCCCCCAAAACAAGAAAATATCATGTTTTATTCTGCATAAACACTGCCAACCCCGTGGTTTAGATTTGTTGAACAAGTTCTGAAATAAGCAACAAAAACGCTACTTAAATAGTCAAAAACGTGACTAAAAGTGGCAAAAATGCAATTAAAAGTGACAAAAATGCATCTTAAGGCGACAAGAATGTGACTTTGAGCAACAAAAGCAACTGAAAGCCTCAAAAATGTGTCTAAAAGCATCAAAAATGTCTTACGGAGTTAAAAATGTGACTAAAAGCAAAGAAAAATAGGCCTAAAAGAGACAAACACATGACTAAAAGCAACAAAAACACTATTAAAACTAACAAACATGCAACTTAAAGTGACAAAAATGCTATTAAAAATGACAAAAATGCATCTTAAACCATCAAAAATGCATCTAAAAGAGACAAGAACATGACTTTGAGCAACAAAAGCAACTCAAAGCGTCAAAAATGTGTGTAAAAATAACAAAAATGTATCCTAAAGAGTTAAAAATGTGACTCAAAGCAAAAAAATAGGCCTTAAAGCAAGAAAAATGTAACTAAAAGCAACAAAAACACGATTAAAACAAACAAACAAACAAATTAAAGTGACAAACATGGGACTTTAAGCAACTGAAAGCAACAAAAAACATGGCTAGAAACGACAATAACGTGACTTACGGCAACAAAAACGTTACAAAACAATTCTAGCAATTTCTAAAGTACAATAATTTTTCCCCATATCATGTTTTATTCTGCATAAAACCGGGCTAACTCTGTTGTTAAAATGTGTAAAACATGCTCTGAAACAAGTGACAAAGCGTAGTAAAAAAGTAAAAAACGGGACTAATAGTGACGAAAATGCATCTTAAAGTAACAAAGCATGACTGAAAGTGACAAAAATGCATCTTAAAGAAGAAGAAGAAGAATTTTTATTTATAGAGCGCTTTTCCACCTAATAGGCACCCAAAGCGCTTTACAAACCGTTGAAACTACAGTTGCCGTTACAACATAAAGTAAAAAAGCATGACTGAAAGTGAAAAAAATGTGTCTAAAAGTGACAAAATATTGACTGAAAATGAATCTAAAACAACAAAAACATGACAATGTGACAAAAATAAGTCTAAAACGACAAAAAACACGACTTTAAGCTACAAAAACATGACTAAAAGCAAGCACTAACCCTAACATAGAGTGATAAAAACGCAACAAAATACCCCAAAAACGTTACTAAAAGTGACAAAAATGTGACTTAAAGTGACAAAAACGTTCTGAAACACATGATTCCGGGGTTTTTGTCAATTCTTCTGATTGTGTTTAAAATGAGAAGAGAATCCCATTATCAAAATATAAATCCAATCACAATCGCAGCACTGGCCAGAAAAACAGAAATTAGATATTTTTCTGAATTGTGCAGCTGTAAAAAAATGTTACAAACTTTATTCCTGTAATTTAAATTGTTATATGTTGACGCGTTAGCAGCAATAACTTAAAAAAACAAAACTTGTCACAAAATTTCAAGCAAGGTTGCCATATTTTTAGAGATCAACGAGTGACCAGTCCTTCGGGAAAAAAGCGACCCCAGCCCCACAAAAATGTCCGAAAAACCTGCAGCGTCTCGCCTTAAATAACAAGCATCAATAGACTTTTCTGTGTAGTTTGCCTTTTCTGTCTTGGCTAAACCTCTTCAATGCTCCTGACGGTAAAGAATGGGTCAAATGCAGAGGACACAACACATTTTTACTCGTTTTGGAGCAACATTTTGAACTTGCGCCGAGTAAGCAACGAAAAAGTGCTGGATACTTTCTAATCTTACTCAAATATGGACAATTTTCAGTGCCCCGGTGTGGACTATACATGTTTCTTTTTTTTTCTTTTTTTTTTTTTAGAAAGATGGAAAGAGATAAAGTGAGTGTAAAATATGTATAATATTTTAAGATGTTTTATTATATTTTTATTTTGTGTGTCAAAACTTAAGGAAAGTCCAACGGCAGCTAAACTGTACATGGCTTGAAACATTGCTTAAAGTTGTATTCATTCTGTCTTTTTCTGCTTTTGTACTGTAGAATTATATGAAAACAAAAAAGCTAGCAATCACATTTTCAGTTTATATATTGAAAAATCAATAAAAAGTGCATGTCTTACACTTTTCCTCCATTGTAAACACTTCAGAAAAGACTGAAATATGAACTAAACTAGGACAAAAATCACATGCATCTGTTATTTTTATATCAATATCTCAGCCACTGTAAATATCCATTGAATTTTCCCTCGTGTTAAATGTTACAAGCCACATTTTTTCCTATAATACGCATATCTATTTCTTTTCTCTGTCATATTTTTGCACTGACAGGCAACTATTATATGTTTTAACAGAAACCAAGTAACATGTTTAAGATTGTTAACTTTTAAATCCACAATTTTGATTTGTTTATTTGTCTTATATCGCTATTTTTGTATATATTTTATGGTATTTTATGTGGTGTTTTGACATTTTTACATTTACGCTCCAGAAAGTAAAAAGTTAAAGGTGCAGAATTGGTATGTTTCCACTGGTTCGCTTTGGATTGGATTAGTTTGTATCTCCACTGTGTTAAGTGAACGCTACCGGCCCATTCAAGCCAGTGTTTCTCAACCAGCGGTATGGGGACCCCAAGGGGTAGTAGTTACCAAGGGGTACTTAGAATGGTTTCAGGTTTTAAAAGACAATGAAATGTACTTTTATTTGAATATAAAAGTCTTATTAGTTGTACATTTAGCATATTTTTGTGGGAATCTTGGACCATAAATATAATTTAAACTAAAATATAATAGTAATAATTGGCTATATTTGACCAGTAAACCCATTTATTTGTCTAAAACGCAACTTCTCTTAGTGTGAGACAAAGTTTAGGGGGTCCTCAAGACAAAAAAGATTGGGAACCAAAAAGTTTAGCCTCCAAAACAGTGTGGCTTTGTTTTCACTCCCGGAATGCTTCAGTGCGAGATGATTGGACGAGAGAGAACTCAGACTCAGGTGAAAACAAGACGGTAAAAGTCGATATAAACAGAAAAAAAAAGAAATCTCACCAGGCGCTGACTTGATCTTGTGATAAACCACTGTGTTTACAATGATAGCAACTTGTATTTTTAGCAAAAACAAAGCTAGCATATGTTAGCATTAGCTGTTTCCTGTTTATCAACGCACGGCACTCACGTCATGATCGGAAATTTTAGCCAAACCCAACGTATTACATAAAGACAATAAAGCAGAACTAAGAAACTTTAGCAACAGAGCTCCCCCTGCTGCTCTTTTGTAACCCTGCTAGAGGACGGAAAAGCTTCTTTTCAAGGAAGTACAATCACATTAAAAACGTTTCACATTGCCAAATATTAAAAAAGAGCCAGGGATTCTCAGAATGGTCTTCAAGTCGATTGTTGTGGCTGGTTTTCCGCCCCGAGACAGCAGAGGGCGACGGCGAGCGCCTCAAACACCCTGAAAATACACGTGCAACCACCACACAAACTTACAACGATGTTAATAAGGTAAAAATGTTACTTAGTTCTGCTTTAACAGCCAGAGGGTTCGCAGAAAAAGTTAAACAAATGCAGAAAAAGCTGCTGATAAACTGAAAGTAGTTTCTCGTTTACGCTAGCTTTAGCCACGTCTCACAGCGACACAAACTTGGATGTCTTTTTATGAAGTATAATTCAGGAACTATTTAGATTTTATTTATTAAGAAAACATTTGTTATGTTTTGTTAATAAATATGTTTGCTCTCATAGCAGATGCAATTAGCAAAGAACCGTTCCAAAGCGCTCTGATGTGAACCAGTTTGAGGACCGAGACCAGTCCAAACGTGGCTCTTATGCTTGTCTCTATGGAGCCATTGCTTTGCCTTGAATGTTCCACAGTATGGCATTAAACTATTTAGCATTTATTCAATTACAGTTGTTTTAAAGGCTGAAACTATTACCCTACACAGATCTGACCTGTAACTCGCCGTGGTGGCGTTTCCATGGAGATAGACACGTTTCATGCCATACTTTGGAACATTTCAGGCAAAGCAACAACAACAAAGAAAAGTCCCACCGTGCACCTACCGCAGAGTACACAAAATGACACCTCAAATGTTCCTGTGCCTGCAGTGTCTTTGTCTCAAGTTCAATCCCCTCATTCCTTTTGGTCAAATGTCATTTCTGTCCAATATTAATTTGCACCTTCACAAAAAAACTAAATCTTGTGCACTGTATATAGACTGTCCATTATATTTTGAGTAACATTTTGTACAGATTTATAAAAAAAACAACAACACAAAAATGCACAAAAAACAGAGGAGTTTTCCGTTATATGTGCTATAATAACCAAAACCACATGTATTTCCTGTAAACCTGTTGTGAATAAATGATGCTGTTGTAGTTTGAATAGTTCGTCCTGTCTTTTAGTTAAAACCTTCACAAGAACAAAATATTTAAGAGTACTTTGTTTCCCTCTGATGCCATTGGAAATATGTATTATTATGTAATAAAGGTGACCCTGTTAAAGGCTTTTATTGCTTTGTTTTTTCTCAAATGTATCTCAGATCTCAGCACCAGTTAAACTTGTTCTTGATTATAACTAAATTACACAAATTAAACAAGCACAAATTCACTGTTTGAACACGTCATGTGATGACTGGCAAGTGTTAAACTATATATATATATATATATATATATATTTTTTTTTTTTTTTAATCCCTGTGAGAACCTTTTGCATGTTTTTTCATGCACTTCCAATGAGCACAGCCCTTTGAAAACAACACACTGCCTTCTTCATTCTTCTTCCAGATCTTCCATGGTTTGACAGAAAACATTAATAACAACCGAGACAACCAACCCACACATTATGGCGACTGACCTTGACATGGGCCGTGGGACACAGTCAGGTTTGTTGTCTTTAACAGTTAATCAGTCAGTCTGCCCCAGGGCAGCTGTGGCTACATAAGTGGTTTAACCACAGAGTGTGGTGGAAGAATAATGACAACAGTGCAGCGCTTTGAGAGACTTCAACAACAAAGAGCAGCATATTAATATAATTAATAATCACTTTTAATTACAGTAAGATATAAAAATGGCAGTGGAACCTACTTCAAGACAAGGCTTCAAATTAAATTAAATTAAATTAAATTAAATTAAATTAAATTTAATTTAATTTAATTTAATTAATTTAATTTAATTTAATTTAATTTAATTTAATTTAATTTAATTTAATTTAATTTAATTTAATTTAATTTAATTTAATTAAATTAAATTAAATTAAATTAAATTTAATTTAATTTAATTTAATTTAATTTAATTTAATTTATGACATTTGTGGGGTGTTCTGATGAGTCGTTTGCTCAACATCACCTGGAGTGCAAGTCAGTTCTTGGTCAGATTGTGTTAAAATTAAATTCATATCAAAGTCTAACTTCAGACGCCCACAGCTAATCCTGATTAGACATCACGTCACAACCAAAAAAGTTACACAGTGCACCTTTAAGATCATTTTACATAAACAATTAGAGAGAAGATGTTCTTAATCTCAATTATCTAAAATGAAAAAGAAAAAAAAAAAAAAGTTAATAAATTCACGTGCGTCCTTCCTCTCACGAGATCTGGCCGTCTGGCGCGGGATTTGACACGCTCGTTTGTTTGTTTGTTGTCGGTGAAAAGTAGGAAACACCCGCGGACCGTCCCACGCTCCTCCTCCGTGTGTCCTGCCGCTCCGCGTGTTTGAGCTCCACATCCAGCGGCTCCTTCACAGCCTCCAGCCGCGGCCAGAGCTCCAGGCCCGGACTAAAGCCCGCCATGTCGCAGAGAAAGCCCTGGCTCCTGCCCGACGAGGCGGACCACACCGTGAGGCGCAGGCCCCCGGCGGATCACACAGGTCGGACACTCCAGGGGAACGTGGGGACCGTGGGAGGGTTCTTTTCTTTTTGTGGTGGAAGAAGTACGCATAATTTCTTTTCTACATCCTAAAATGCCACATGATACACCTGCTCTGTAAAGGTGAATTTAAAGTGTGACTTTTTGTTTGAAAATGTATTCTCAGTTTTGTTTCTTAAAGTCTATTGATCCTTTAAATTTCAATGTTATCAGAATGGAGGCAAAATTAAGTGGTAAATATTACACTCAATGATTAACTGACACCAAATCTAAACTGTAACGATTTTAGGTTTATGTATTACAAAAAAAGCAACAATATTGATTTTCCAGGGTAGAAATGTAAGTTATTTTTGGTTTTTTTTTATTACAAAAGGGTGGAGAATATATTTTTAAAAAGGCCTCAAAATTGTTTTTGAGCTTCACAAAAAGTATAATTTGTGATAAAGTCTGAAATATATGTGCAGATAAAATGAAAAACTATTGAGGAGTCAACATTTCTGTCAGAAAAATCTAAAAATCAGGATTTAACCTTCATCAAAATGCTAAGTGTCTATCATAAACTTTCTTTTATATAAGCAAATATTGTTCTTCAGTGAAATCACATTATGTTTCACTTCACGTTTGCCTTCATTCTGAATTTAGAATGTTTTTGTCTACAAATGTTTAAAGGGTCTGTATGACAGGTTGACAACACATTTCACTAAAATGTAGTGAACATGACCATATTTAAGATTTTACTAAACATTTTGCCCATTTGTCCCCAGTTTGACAGTTTGTGTAAAGTTTATAATGTTACTTCCTGGTTGGATTTGAGCAGAAAGGGTTAGGTAGAGCCAATTCCACAACTGTTACCGAGCAACTATTTTGTAAACAAGGGCCAAAATCCTGTGGTGTCATCAATAACCGACACTCGATACAAAATGCACAGACAATTTACACTCAACTGACGCAATTTTCCGACAGTTTACACATCCAGTTAACAAAATAAAGTGTTATTGGGTAATATTTGTTGTCAGTTCATAACTGTTTTGTAATTTGTGTGGATTTTGGCCCTTCTTTTTGTCAATTTAGTTGTTTTTGTTGTCGAATTACCTCCATCTATGTCATATTTGCTGCTCATGTTCAACCAGGAAATAAATAAACAAATCACTAAAATTGTCAAACTTGAGAAAAATAGGACACATTTTAAGTTAAATCTTAAATATAATCATGGTCACTATGTTTTTGTGAAATGTGTTCAGACTGATTTAGCTAACTATTAAAACTTCAAAACTAAAACCTTGGATAAACAAATGTTTGTTCAACAGAAACATCTGAACCGATTTCCTTTGGTTTAATCAAAGTTGGATTGTTCACTGAAACCATGAACGAGCTAAAAATAACTCCTCAGCCACTTCAGGCGCTCTCAAATAGTAAAGCACCTTTTTTTGTTAAAACTCAGGTCTTCAATTATCAAAATATGAATATATGTATTTTTTATCGTTGGCTGGTGACAATTAGTCGATTAATTGTTGCAGCCCTACTTTGCAATTTATGTTTTAAAATTAGGATTCATATTATATTATATCACTAACAAGTCAAGTGATTACTTTTATAATAATATATTTAGACTTTTTAAACACATTATCAGCCAAATAAAGGTTGAAATATGGCAACTGAAAGCTTCTAGATAGAGAATATTTATTAATGAAGTGTATTAAAATCCACAATCATTTATTCTTTTTTGACCTTTTGATGTAATAACTAGGAATGTAGTCGAAGCCAAAACTACAAAGTATCTCCGTGTATTTGACCCAAACTGCACTCAAAAGACCGAAACTGCACAACAGCTCATGCAAAAATAACAATTTATACAGAAAAGTACAAGTAAACAGTGTATTTATTTGTCCGAGATACAGATTAACTCCAAAATCTTCAGCTGACTCACTCCAAATCTCCTCTTTTTTGCTGTTTTGGCTACATAAATTTGTTGAAGGCAAATAAAATAATTAGTGGACTAATAAAAATCTGGGTTGACACCATCGACCGATTAATCGACTAAAGGATTACAGCCTTAGAAATAACGTGGCTGTCTTGGTTATAAAAATCTTTTGACATATGTTTATTGTAGTCTTTATAGTCCAGTTAATGATTCTGATTATCAGTTTATTACAGTCGACTTTGCAGCTCTAACCAAAAGTGAAAAAACCTCTGACAAAAACAAGAAACGCATAGATTCAGAACATGTTTGTAGAAGGCTTTTTGCATAATTTCAACACAATGACACAAGAGCTGTTTATGACATAAGTCGCAGCCTTTCAAGTCTGGATTTCTTACAGTGTATTGTTCTGTTTTGATCGTGTTTGGTGGTGTTCTGTGACAGTGGTCTGAATGTCTGTGCCTTCATAATGGATCGGTCGTGGTTCCGGATGGTCTGTACAGGACGGGACGCTGTGCATGACTCTCAGGAGGTTTCTGTTAGTCACACATTTCAGAGGGACACACGGCGTTAAATGTGGCCCTAAACCCCGCCTTCACCTTTAAACGACACGGCAGGAGATTAAACATGGACATAAAGTGCAGATGATCAACTAATCGCTACATTTTATGATTCTAAAAGTCACATAATTGAGAAAAAGACTGTTATTTAGCGTTACGGCTGAATAGTATATCACAATCCAGCTGAAATCACAGTTTGCTTATTATTTAAAGGTGCTGTACCTGATTTTTATGGTTTTGAAACGTGAAAAACAGAACTAGTTGATGTTAAAGTCCTTATATCAGTCACATGTATCTCTCACTTTCCTAATGCAGCCCATAGAACTATTATAAAACCTGGAAGATAAACCCAAAATGGCCGTCCTGTTTATCCCTATGGAGTGTGCACATTGGCGCATGACCCCAATTTTCCGCATTACTTCCTGATACGGAGGCTGCCATCTTTGCTTTAGGGGCACCACGTGACCACAATCCCCCATGATGCTTTGAGCGACGTGAGCGTCCACGCAGCTGCAAGTTTTTGTGTTAGCGTTAGCTTGTGTGATTGTAATTGTGTTCTTCATGTTAGATCAAATGTGAAAGCGTCTGAAATGAAATAAAATACAACTTACAAGTGTCTCTAGTCTAAACATGTCCACGAGCTGCTGTTTGTATCGTCTGACGCTCGTTCACACGGCTCACACGTGTTTGCGGTGACGTCACCGTATATAAAGACGGTAATTTCGGTGATTTTAGAAACGGTAGAAAATAACATTTCCTTCTATTTGATTTAAATACCAATAATAATTAAGTACTGTCTGCAATTATAATGTAATGATAGAAAAAGGCTGGGCCCAAGAGGCTGCAGTACCTTGCACGGCCACTAATCAATCTGGGACACGGACAGAGGGGGCGTGCCTTATCCAGTTCATTTAATACATCCATGATGCAGCCCCAGCATCCGAAATATTCACCGCCATGAGTTTATAAACACTTCTGCCATCCCGGGTAAAGCTAACAAAGATTAGCATATGGTTAGGGCCGTAATCTTTTAGCCGTTTAGTCAATTAATCGGTCAATGATGTTTTACTCGACCAACAGTTTTTTAGTCGACTAATAAAGTTATTTTGATTAAAATTATTTATTCAACAAAAACGGCAAAAAAGTAAAGATATGGAGTGAGTTAGCTAAAGATTTTGTAGTGAATCATGAGTTTAATCTATATCTAACATATAAATGCATTGTTTCCTGATAATTTTTATATAGGAATTGTTATTTTTTAGCATGAACTCCAAGTTTCAAAACAGTAAATCAGGTACAGCTCCTTTAATTAAATTTTAATTGATAAAAATGTACTTTAAAAAGTCATTATTTTTGGTTTGAACTATAAAAGCATCAAATTGTAATCTTGATTTATTTATTCTGTTGAGTTTTGGTCATTATAGGCAACTTTTTTTTCTCTATAGAGGCTTTTTGTTTGCTCAAAGGGAACTAGAGGGGAAAAAAAGAATAACATGATGCAAGACGTCGCCATAAATGTGCTAAAAAATAAACGCCTCAGCCTTTTCATTAAGTCTAAAACCTTAAGAAAATATACTTTCACTTTTCAGTCCAGTTCAAAAATATAATAGAGTAGAAAGTACAGATCCATGCTCTGAATGTAGTGAAGTAAAAGTAAAAAGTATTTACTGTAAAATGCACTTAAGTAAAGTACAGATACCTAAAAAATGTATTTAAAGTAGAAATAAGTAACATTTTTACCTCATTAAAAGTGTGGTGGTTGTAAATATATATTTTTGTGGTGTTTGAAGCCCCCGTCGTCGCCCCCTGCTGTCTCTGCGCGGAAAACCAGCTGCAACATTTCCTGACATCAACCCAAAGACAATTTTCCTGAGAAATTCTGGCTCTCTATTTTTAATTTGGTTACATGAAATGTTTTTATATGTGATTATACTTCTTTATTTCAATAAAAAGGAAGGGGAAAAAAGAGAAAGAAAAGCTCTTCTTTACCGGCAGTGTATTTTCACAAGAGACCAGCGGGGGGAGCTCTGTCAGCGAAGTTATTTAGTTCTACTTTAAATACAGTACTTTTACCTTTGTACTTGGTTACTTTCCACCACTGAATATTTGAAATCACAATCATACACACGATTAATCGCACAGTCCTCTTTGTGTCTGTATTTTCTGAGGCAGACAGCCACGGGGAGCACGCGGACGAGCACCATCTGCGGTTACCACGGCGACATTCCCACACGGAGCGGCTCTGTCCCGGCTCGCAGAACGGGGATCACGGCCCGTCAGACGCGGCCTCTGCAGAAGGATCGGGGCACCACTTCTGTCAGTACACCCCCAAATGTTTCCTCACGGTGCACAGAGGTACGGCAGAAATGCTCAAAAGCACAACTTCTTGACCTGATTATGGTTTATATCTGGCCCGTTCACACGAAACAAAAACTGACACGAAGTTCAATGTTTTCTCTGGAAGCATAAATAAACAAAAGGGGAATAGCTTCAGAAAGTTGTAGCCATAATTCAACTCCAAAGATGTGGTTGTTGTTCAGTGAAAAGGACATTAAACACATTAAAACAATATGAAAACTTTGTGGAGACAATCCCAAACAAATTCAGGTTCAATGTTTTCTTTCAAAAACAGTAAATCTGTAAAGTTTGTTGGAAAACAAACATCATAATAATACATCTTTATATATTTACCTTATTTGGCCCCGCCCACTTTTGCCTCTTTTTGCCACAGATCCGCGCTCCTGTAATAAATGCACTTCCAGTTTGACAAAGCCTCACCACTAAAACATCATATAAATTAGACTGATTGTGTAAAATGTTTAACGAACACAATCAGCAACAAGTCAGCAACAAGTCAGCAACAAGTCAGCAACGCACCGATTTCCTGGGGCCTGAAAACGTCTTTTTAGTCCATGTTGAACTTATTTTCTGTTGAGCTCGTCTGCCCCGTGTAAAACTAATACAACAGAAACAAGACGGCGGCGCCCACGGCAACTTCCAAAATAAGGTGACTAAAGCACTTTTAAAAACAATGTTTGCAAAGTGCTGTATGCTCAGTAAAAACAGTATAAAATACACTGAATAGGAACGATAGGAAATAAAAAACATAAAAATAAAGACACAGCAAGAAGAAAAGTAGTAATAAATAATTTGAAAATAAATAAGAAGAAGCGCGATCGCCCTTCGTCTGTGGCCTCAGCTTTGGAACATCGAACAGGGGCCTGCTGAGGATCTAAGACTGCTGGGGGATTAAAAGTTCAGCTGTGTAGTTTGGTGCTAGACCTAAACAAGCTTTAAAAGTGATCAGTAAAATCTTAAAATCAATTCTAAAATGCATAGGGAGCCAGTGAAGGGTGGCTAAAACCGGAGTGATGTGCTCTTGTCTCTTAAAACCAGTGAAAAGTCTTGTTAGAGTGAGAAGTGTCTCCCTCTTCATTTACTTTATTGACGTTTCGATGATGATAAACTCTGATGCACCACTTTTGTAAAACTGATGCAATGAAAAGTTAATTTTTACATTTTAAGTAGTTTATGATAACCTTAAAGGACAAATATTCTGCTACAGTGACTTTTTTGAGCTTTTAATCCTGATCTAACAATGTTCCGTCATCAAAAACACACCTGGAGTAGCATTCAGTTGCGTTCACACTGTTTTGAGGAACGTTTATAAGAAAATCCTCCCCCTCCAATGTCAAACACACTTCCTGCTGAACTCCCTCAATCGATGACGTTTTTTCAAAATTTCTACGTCACTTATCAGAGAATCTTCCGCTGCTTAAGTCCTTAAATCATCGCTAAACTCATTCTGAGCATTTCTGCCTCTAAACACGATAACTGCTGCAGCAAATCCACATCATAACGTCTTTTCAGCACTAACTTCACTAGATTGTATATTGCGCTGGTGCCATCTGCTGGCTGGATGCACTCAGTAAGTGTCATTTCACACAGGCTGATAAAAAAAAAAGTCACTGGATGAATAAGAAACTTTTGTTTTTGTTTTAAAGCATGAGATGATAAATTTAAGACACTATAGAGCATGTTTAAAGGATATGAAAATGCTGAATATTTTTCCTTTATTACTATTATTAGTCATGTTTACATTCATTACTGTTTCAACTCATGATATAATGATGTAAATAAAAAACATAATTCTCCCATAGTGTTACAAATTGTTGTCGATTTCCAGGCGGTTACGGAGGCTCACCCCGGTCCACAGCGTCTTGGTACGGGGACGAGGGCTGGCACGACAGCACCTCAAAAACCACGATCCGAGCTGAAAACGAGGTGGAGGCGCACAGGGAGGCCAACAATTATAAGGTGACATGAAACTGACAAGAAACTGACAGAAACATCTAAGTAACGAGTTCTGGAGGTGGTGACAGTAGAGTAGGTCGACTAAAGAAATTCTTGGTTGACTAAAGACCTGCCTTATCAACCGATTAATCGACTAAAAAGGGGGGTGGAAAGGCAAAACTATGAAGTATCTCTCTGTATCTGACCCAAACTGCACCAAGAAAACACAACTGCACAGGAATTCATGCAAAAAAATAACAATTTATACAACAAAGTACCAGGAAACTGTGTATTTGTATGTTAGAGATATATATATAAATTCGATTAAACTCATGATGCACTCCAAGATCTTTAGCTAACTCACTCCATATCTTCACTTTTTCACTGTTTTTGTCATAAAAAATACTTTTAATCAAAATAAAATAATGAGTCAACTAATAAAAATGTTGGCTGACTAAAATGTCATCGACCGACAGAAGAGTACAGTCTAAAGCCTACACAACTTTTAGCCTATTTAGCTTTTGATTTTCAGTCACGCTTAGTTACTCTCAGTCATCTCTAGTTGAAGTCAGTCGCAGCTGCTTCAGTCTCGTGTGTTGGTGTTTTGACTGGAATTACATTCAAATCTTTAAGTGTGCGCCGCAGAAAGACGTGACTAGACTTCAGTCGCAGTCATTTGAACATGTTTGAATCAGAAAGCCGATTTTGGCCGTACTCCTGTACATTTTACAATTTACTGACACTTCCACACACAAAGCCCAGCAGCCAATGAAAAGGAGCGAAGGAAACACTGGAAACACCGTCTGGGCTAAAGCTTTCTATTTTCGTCATTTCAGAAAAGACCGAGCCACAACATGTATGCGTATTATTCCTGTGCAGACACAGGGACAAAGGGCACACGCACTACATCTATCATTTACATCGAGAGCTGAAACACTAATAACCTCCTCCCCTTTTCTCCTCCTCTTCTGCAGCTCACGTCGGTCTCAAATAAATGATGACACAGGTTTCCGCTGATAAATCCACAGGAATCACCTTTTTCAACTCTGTTGACAACATTAATATCCATTTTTTATGTATCAATTTTAATATCCATTTATTATTTAAATCAGTATGTATCATTTAGTTATCACTAATTTATTTATCATCTGTCACAAAAAGTAGAGAACATGATTATATTTAAAATTTTAATTTAAAATTTTATTTTGCCCGTTTGTCCCCAGTTTGAAGGTTTATGTAAAGTTTATAATTGAACTTCCTGGTTGAACATGAGCAGCAAATATGACTTAGTTAGAGGTAATTCTACAACGGTTACCTAGCAACTATTTTGAAAACAAGCGCCAAAATCCATATAAATTACACAATAGTTATGATTTGACAAATAATAATACCTGATGACAAAGGGATTCAGTTTCAGAGCTCAGCATTACTTCCTGTAATTTTAAACTTTGATTTTTCAAAATGTCTTCACAAACTGGAACTTCACGCATGTAAAACTTGGATAAATATTTACCACAGGTGCCCTCCCGCCAAACCAAGTCATAATAAATAATTTGTCATACAGACTTTACTCTGTTTTGTTTGTCTTTGTAGTTTGGTTTCAGGAAATGGAAGGGCCACGTCACAGAGAGGCCCATCGAAGTCAGATCCGACATTGACAGAGAACTTCACTCAGATCTAAGCACCGTCCGACCACAAGAAAGCGGTATCATCTGTTTAATCTTAACATGAGATATATTTTACTAATTGACTGACTAATATTAGGTTTTAATGCGCTGATGGTTCTCTCCTCAGGCTCTTTGGTCACCTGTGGGAATGTCGCTTATGTCATTTTCTTTGGATGGTGGATTTCCTTAATCTACTTCATTATCTGTCCTCTGATGTTTCTTACCATCCTTGGGTCAGTTTATGGTACGCAATCTACAGTTTTCCCTGCAAAACCTTACATTTTTTCACTATACAGACTCAAAAACGCATAAGAAAAGACCTTCTTATTACAAATAAGAAATAGAAAAGAATAAACTAGTTCTGATTTTCATAAATAATATGTTTTATTCTTAGATATTCTCTCTCTAGCGGCCTTCAGTCCCCATATTTCAACTTTTATTTGGTTGATAATGAATTTAAATGTCTCTTTGTACATTAGAAATAATTGTTTGACAAGTCGACAAATCAAAAAAATAATCACTGACTTGTCGACTACTAAAATAATCATGAGTTGTTGCCCTTGTGCAACTTATAGGCCTTAATTTAGTCTTTATTTGCCCCTTCTTTTTTTTTTTTAAAGCTTATTTTTACTTGCTGTGCCCTATCTGATCTTCTTTTGTATTTTTGTAATTAAACTAGCAGGAAAAAAAAACAAAAAACATTAAAATAACTGAAGAAAAAAATATATATAAACAATTACTTTATAATCAAACTGAGCCTACTTTGACCCTGAAAGTAACAACAGGAAAATAGGTGTCTCTTTAAAAAAATAAAGATATAATAATAATATGTAAAACATAATAATTCGGGGTGCACGGTGGCAGAGAGGCTAGAGCTTCTGCCTCTCAATAAGGAGATCGTGGGTTCGAATCCCGGACCACCCCAACATCGTGGGTTTGAATTCTGAACCACCCCAACATCACACGATCTCTCTGGGTGGAGTCTGCATGTCCTCCCCGTGTTACCGTGGGTTCTCTCCCGGTTCTCCGGCTTCCTCCCACCGTCTAAAGACATGACTGTGTAGGTTAATTGACAACTCTAAATTGTCCCTAGTGAATGAATGTGAGAGTGAATGGTTGTCTGTCCATGTCTCTGTCTCTGTGTCAGTCCTGCGACGAGTTGGTTACTGTCCAGGGTGTACCAAGCATAAGGCCCAAAGTCACTGGGATAGGCTCCAGTCACCCGCGACCCCTAACGGGAATAAGCGGTAGAAAATGAATGAATGAATAATAATTCAAAACCCTATTTTGCTCATATTGTGTGTTTCAGGAAAGCTTTGTTGGAAAATGGGCTGTTATTTTATCTGGCCTTTTGGCAAGTCAATAGAAAAGGTAATGCCAATGTTTATGGACCACAAATAACACCAGAAACACAGAGATACGTCAACTGAACCCGTGTCTGTTTTCCTGTTGGTGTTGTGAGGCAGACTGCGCCCAAACCCCCACGGTGTGTGATCATCCCGGAGCAGAGGGACGATCAGAACGGCCAGAAGGACTCGTCTCCGCTCCTGGCCTCGTCTCCGTTTCCTGTGGAGATCCCTGTGCCGGAGCCTCCAGCCAAAAGAACCACGCACTGGGTAAAGTCCAAGCCAAGGCAAACAAAATGGCCGCCTGTTTAAAGTGCCTCTGACAGGTTGGACTACTCATTTAGCTAAAATGCATTTAAGATAAAAAAAAATGTTTCAAATTCTTTTTTTAAAAAGATTTTTTATTTTACTTCCTGGTTGTAACTGATGACATCACACTGGGAAATTTTCAAGAAACCATCCTGTACAGTGCACCTAAACTCCTCTAATGTCACAGATTTTTCTATTTGACAAAAAAAAATACACGTGAACGCCTTTATTTTGTTGAATCAATGTTTAAAGGGTCAAAAAATGTTCATTGTTTTTTTGTAAATTATGCATAACCTTTGTCTCCCCAGTGTGATGGCATCGATTTGTTTACTTCCTGTAATTTTCATGTCATAAGTCAATGGGACTGCTCATTAGCGCACGTCGCCAGTTAGCCACTAATGGCAAAGTGGTGGCTGTGCGGCTCGCGAGTTACATAGGCTCGCATACCATGTGATCGGTTTAACAAATCAGAGCGAGAGTGATGTGATTGTGGAGCGTAGGGCGGGGCGATGTGGCAAAAAATTATTAGCACATTTTTCTTGGGGCCAGATCATGATTTCGATTTTATCACGATTCATGTTCACTTTGTATTTTTCTATTGCCTATAATTAGGGTTGTCAAAGTTAACTCATGCAATTAATTGTATAAAATTGACGCATTAATCACAAAAAATCAGCAGACCAACTCCAGCTCCATCTGTCTTCATGAATGTCAGTTACTTATGTATAACTATAGTTCTATGAGTGTATGAATGGGCCCTCATTAAACCTGTGCTTGGTCGTGTAGCCTAGATTTACCTGAAACGTGAAGCCACAGATTCAACATGAAAAGTTACTTTTATGCACCTTGAAAGTAGTGCTCTAATAATAATGCTCTTGACATAAAGATCTAACAAAAGCTCAAGATGTTATGAAATTGAATTAAAGAATCAGCCACGTTAATGATGTACAACTGGAAAAGAAAAAAATATATTGACGACTAAAATAGAAGGTTTTCAAGTCTCTCTGGAGTTCAGGGACAATTGATCCACTAAATGCATTTGTACAGCACAATTTGTACACAACGTAATACGAAGTGCTTTACAGTCATTAAAATACATTAAAATAATAATACAAATGTCACAAATTACAGTACTTGGGTTTTAGCAGGGCATTAAAAAGCATTAAAAAGTCATTAAATACATTTTAGCAAAAATAAGGCCTTTTAAAATGCATTAAAAAGTATTAATCAATCCCCACAGGCATTAAGTCTAAATTGTCAAATTGTTATTTGACAAAAACGATTTATCCATTACAACAAAAAATAGAAATGTAATAAAAGAGCAAATCATTATTAATGTCCATATCTCCCTTGAGCCCCTGTATCATGTTATTTTACTTTGAAATGTAACATTCCAATATTTTTTGAATTCCAGGTGTGTCCTGGATTTATTGGATGTTAATGGCTCAGATCAAATCATCTAAAAAGTAAAAGCTAGGGTTCAAAACATACATTTGCATGGTTTCATGTAAATTATCTTTCTGAATGTTATAAAGTAGTTTTTTATATTCTCATCATTCTGCAGCCCAATGGAACGGTTACACGCCGATAGCTTTGACATGATAAAAGCGTAAATTGTCTTGTGTTGACGTGGAATATGAAATTTTTTTAAATGCGGTATTAAAAACATTAAATTTGATTTGCTAAAACCTGCATAAGCAAACACACAAAGCATGCATAATAAGTCAAAAATGTATTTTAATAAAGTAAAATACTACTCGATGTTGCAACCCAAAGCGTCCTTATTAGCTTTTTGATTGAACAGCGGACAGTATGGACCCTTTAAAATGTGATAATAGAAAAATTCCAGAATGGAGGCGACTGGATGAATGAAGTTGACTGTACGTTTTTCAATGATTCTCTCACATTAGATCTAAATTCTACTGGTTTTAAGTGTTTGTGTTGGAAAAAAGCAACACATTTGAATTTCCAGGATAGAAAGGTCTGTTAGTTTGCTTTTCTATAACAAACGATAGTAGATAAGGTTTCAGGGGTTGTCATCCGGATGCTGTTGGAAGATCGAGACGTTTCGACTTCTATCCAAAAGTCATTGTCAATCAATATAACAAACAATGGACAAAATACCTTAAAATTGTATTTTAGCTTCAAAAGAATCTAATTTATGGAATAGTATCTAATATATCTCTAGATAAAATGAAAAATTATCATGGGGTCAACATTTCTGTGAGTATCGTAACTAAAACATAATGTAAAATACAATAATAAATGTGTTTAAAGCAGCTCTGATGTCACTCACATGTGTCTGAGGCTTTTCATTTTCCATTTTCATTTTTCATATTTTGTGATATTCTGAGGTTAAATGTTGCACTTCACTTTTGCCTCCATTCAGAATTTAGAATGTTTTTGTTACAAACTTTTAAAGGGTCTTTATTCACCTTATTCTGCCCCGCCCACTGTTGCCTATTTTTGCCACAGATACGCACTTTTGTTGTAAACGCACTTCCGTTGGACGAGCTAATGACGAACGAGGGAAAAGTCTCACTGCAAAAATTTTACATAAAGTAGGTTGATTTGTGTAAAATATTTAAAGTACATGTGCAAAAGCAGGTCAGCAACGCACCGATTTCCTGGGCGGCCTGAAAACAGCTTTTTAATCCGTGTAGAACTTTATTTTTTGTTGAGCTCGTCTGCCCCGTGTTAAACTAATACAACAGAAACAAGATGGCGGCGCCCACGACAACTTCCGTAATAAGGTGAATAGTCTTGAGAATCGAAACAAAAAAATAAACAATTTCATAATATAAAACAATTTTTTTTGTTGTTGTTGTTACGAAGTCAGCATTTCAGTTATCAATAAAATGGATAACTGAGTTGAAGAACACTGACCTCATATTTACATTTTGTCCCCTGTCCTACAACAAGCACTTTTGATTTGATGTTTGTGCATTTTGTGTCTTCAGTGTCATCCGGCGACATACGTGTGGCTCTTACTGGGATATCCCGTCCTGGTGCTGGTTCACTTTGTGGCTTTTGTGATTTCCTGGCTGCTCGTCTTCACCATTCCTGTGGCCAAACTCAACGCTCGGGCTGCCACCACCGTGCTCCTCATGGCACCACGGGACATTCACATCCACAGACTGGACAAAGTAAGAGCCATTAACGATTAACTTTTGCACATATTGTCCTAATATTGTTCCATCATCAAAAACATATGTGGAGTTGCATTTAGCTTCATTCACGCTTGTTTTGGTGAATCCTTGTAAGAAAATCCTCTTTCTCTGACCGTAAAAAACACTCAACACGTTCTGAATTTCCTCGATGTGTGACGTTTTCTCAATGTGTTTCGTGGCGCTAAAAATCTTCTGCTCTGTTTTAAGTCCATAAATCCTTGTCAGACTCGCTCTGAGCATTTTTGCCGTCAAATCGCAATCACAACTGCGTCAACAAGGAGGACCACGGTAGGGCTGTAGTTGACTAAAGAAATTCTTGGTCGACTAAAGACCTTCCCTATCGACCGATTAACTTAAGGGGGTGTGGCAAACCCCCCCCCCCCCCCCCCAACAATTGTACTGGAGTTCATACAAAAAACAAAAAAAAATTACAGAAAATTACCAGGAAATGTATGTTAGATATAGATTAAACTTATGATTCACTCCAAAATCTTTAGCTAACTCACTCCATACCTTCACTTTTTGCTGTTTTTGTCGCATAAATCCTTTTAATTGAAATGAAATAATTAGTCGACTAAAAGAATGTTGGTCGTCTAAAACATCATCGACCGATTAATCGACTAAACGACTAAAAGACTACAGCCCTAGAACACGGCTTGCATAACAAGCAATGTGTTTTAAATGTGTGTAATTTCCTCTGCAACCAGTAGATTGAGTTACTCTGGTGTCTCCCAAGGCTGTGACAAAGTTATGTTGTTTTTTTAGTAAGAACATTTTATTTTTAGTTCTAAACCAAGATACTCAAGAGCATGTTTAAAGGCCAATAACAAATAATACATAATATTTGTCCTTTAAAGGAGACATATTAAGCTTTATTCAAGTACTTTCTATTCAACTTAAACTTATTAAACTCATTAGGGTATTCATCATTACATCATCATCATTATTTTACATTTTGTTCATTGTAAACTGCAATATTGATATAAAATGGCTTACTGTTGAGGAGAGCAGAAAAATGACGTAACTATCATGAAAAAAAAACTGTTATATACTTTAATATGTGGACCAGCTTCACTATTAATTAATTTGTGAAGAACTTTCAATTCGATGTAACTAAGTGATCAAGTTTGAGCAACAGACAGAGGGACTTCTACATCAACTAATGTCTACGTTTTATAACTCTACATTTATTACTCAGTGCGATTCTTTGAAAAAATACAACTCAAAGTACAGGAATGTGGGCGGGCATAGGGGGTATGTGAAAACAGGAATTTTCTAAGCAGTCGAGCCTCAGTTGCAGGACAAAGCAGGATTAACGCAGCATTCAGGAATCAATCAATATACAACTAATGATGAGGAAACAACGTTATAATATAATATAACAAAACTGATTAATTGTAGTTAGTGTTAGTGTACAAGGGTGTCCATCAGTGCACGTGGCACCAGGACACCCTAGGCCGGAGGTCGATGATCGACTTTGTTGTCGTGTCATCTGACCTTCGGCCGCGTGTCTTGGACACTTGGGTGAAGAGAGGGGCGGAGCTGTCAACCGATCACCACCTGGTGGTGAGTTGGATCCGCTGGCGGGGGAGGAAGCCGGACAGACTTGGCAGGCCCAAGCGCATTGTGAGGGTCTGCTGGGAACGTCTGGCAGAGCCCTCTGTCAGCAGGGTCTTCAACTCACACCTTCTCCCAGATCCCGGGGGACGCTGGAGACATTGAGTCCGAGTGGACCATGTTCTCGACCTCCATTGTCGATGCAGCAGCTCGTAGCTGTGGTCGCTCGTAGCTGTGGTCGCAAGGTCTCTGGTGCCTGTCGCGGCGGCAATCCCCGAACCCGGTGGTGGACACTGGAAGTAAGGGATGCCGTCAGGCTGAAGAAGGAGTCCTACCGGGCCTTGTTGGCTTGTGGGACTCCTGAAGCAGCTGACAGGTACCGGCAGGCCAAGCGTACTGCAGCCCGTGCGGTTGCAGAGGCAAAAACTCGGGATTGGGAGAAGTTCGGGGAGGCCATGGAGGTTGGCCTCAAAGAAATTCTGGCAAACCGTCCGACGCCTCAGGAGGGGTGCTTCACCAACACCGTTTACGGTGCGGGTGGAGAGCTGTTGACCTCGACTGGGGATGTGGTTGGACGATCCCAATCCCACTGTCACGTCTTCCGAGGAGGAAGCAGAGGCTGAGATCTTGGAGGCGGACTCATCCATCACCCAAGCTGAAGTCACTGAGGTGGTTGGCAAGCTCCTTGGTGGCAAGGCTCCCGGGGTGGATGAGATCCGCCCTGAGTATCTTAAGTCTCTGGATGTTGTGGGACTGTCTTGGTTGACACGTCTCTGCAACATCGCGTGGCGGTCTGGGACGGTACCTCTGGACTGGCAGACCGGGGTGGTGGTCCCTCTGTATAAGAAGGGGGACCGGAGGGTGTGTTCCAATCACAGGGGGATCACACTCCTCAGCCTCCCCGGTAAGGTCTATTCCAGGGTACTGGAGAGGAGAATCCGACCGATAGTCGGACCTCGGATTCAGGAGGAGCAGTGTGGCTTTCGTCCCGGTCGTGGAACACTGGACCAGCGGGTGCTCGAGGGTTCATGGGAGTTTGCCCAACCAGTCCACATGTGCTTTGTGGATCTGGAGAAGGCATTCGACCGTGTGCCCCGGGGCGCCTTGTGGGGAGTGCTCCGGGAGTATGGGGTCCGGGGCCCTTTGCTAAGGGCTGTCCGGTCCCTGTATGACCGGAGCAGGAGCTGCGTTCACATTGCCGGCAGTAAGTCAGACCTGTTCCCAGTGCATGTTGGACTCCGCCAGGGCTGCCCTTTATCACAGGCGCAGTCAGGGCGTGGAGGGCGTCCGGTTTGGGAACCACAGGATTAAATCTCTGCTGTTTGCGGATGATGTCGTCCTGATGGCTTCTTCAGACCAGGACCTGCAGCATGCACTGGGATGGTTTGCAGCCGAGTGTGAAGCGGCTGGGATGAGGATCAGCACCTCCAAATCCGAGGCCATGGTTCTCGACCGGAAAAAGGTGGCTTGCCCTCTCCGGGTGGGTGGAGAGTCTTTGCCTCAAGTGGAGGAGTTCAAGTATCTCGGGGTCTTGTTCATGAGTGAGGGAAGGATGGAGCGTGAGATTGACAGGCGGATCGGTGCAGCGTCTGCAGTGATGCGGGCGCTGTATCGGACTGTTGTGGTGAAGAGAGAGCTGAGTCGAAAGACAAAGCTCTCGATTTACCAGTCAATCTACGTTCCTACCCTCACCTATGGTCATGAGCTCTGGGTAATGACCGAAAGGACGAGATTGCGGATACAAGCGGTCGAAATGAGCTTCCTCCGCCGGGTGGCTGGGTGCTCCCTTAGAGATAGGGTGAGGAGCTCAGTCACACGGGAGGAGCTCGGAGTAGAGCCGCTGCTCCTCCACGTCGAGAGGAGCCAGCTGAGGTGGCTCAGGCATCTGTTCCGGATGCCTCCTGGACGCCTCCCTCGGGAGGTGTTCTGGGCATGTCCCACCGGGAGGCGGCCCCGGGGCAGACCCAGGACACGCTGGAGGGATGTCTCCCGGCTGGCCTGGGAACGCCTCGGGATCCCCCCGGAGGAGCTGAAGGAAGTGTCCAGGGTGAGGGAAGTCTGGGAGTCCCTGCTCAGACTGCTGCCCCCGCGACCCAGCCCCGGATAAGCGGAAGAAGATGGATGGATGGATAGTTAGTGTCCCGTAGTGCCTTGATTTGCAACCAGTGCGCTGGGGAACACTAGTGCGCCTTGAAAAAATGTCCAATTTTGATTTACAAAAGGATTTAATTGGAAAAGTTACCATTTTTGAGTGTCCTTAACATAGTTCTGCACAAAAAATAATAAAAAATAATCACCATCAACGGCACGGACATTATTTCGCACATTATGTATACTTTTTTTTTTACAAAAAGGTCTGATTTGGTAATGTTTTAGTGGGTTATGTGCCATGGTATCTTTTCAACCAAAATAAGTGCGTCGCGACTCAAAAAAGGTTGAAAAACACTGCTGTAGTGTATTATAAAGCCTAAAATGGAATTCTTGATCTATGGTAGCCTAATTTTTAAGACATCCAATAAAAAAGAGGCAACAACAACAACACACACCATGTTATCATAAATCTGACATGTGTTTTACTCTCACTTATGTAATGTTTGTTGACTTGGCCTCTTTGTTCAAAGCAATAGTTTGTTCCTCGCCCTGAAGACGCCTTCCCGTTTGAACACATGATCTATAGCTCATCGATGTGTCTAAAGCTGCTGTCGTTTCTGCACGTGATCCTTTGTCTGTTTAACGTGTGTGCTTTTCCTTTGCTTCAGAGTCTGGGTGAGACCAGAGTCGTCCTGTGCTGTAACAAAGCCGTGAACATCCATTACTACAAGTACAGCGTCCAAGGCATCAACATATTTGCCCTCAGTATCTTTTTTTTATTGCTTAAATTATTGTAAAGTTCTTGACAGAATTAGAGGCTGCTCTTGCATTTTCCTCCCCAGTGCGGTCGCCTCAAATTTATCATAAATATTCTTTGGGGGCGTCTTTTGTTCTAGTGGAAAATAGGCATGAAGGGTTTGGGAAAAATGTCTAATTGTGATGAAACTTTGTAAAGTTCTGTGCAGGGTTTTGAGTTTGATTACAAGTTTGAACTCTAAAAAACGATCCAAACAGTTGTATTTATTTTTTTGCACTGGAAGTGACGTAAAACTGATTATTTTTTTGTGGCTTCAAATTAGTGCGCTAAAAATAATGCTCTTGACATAAAATTATAGCAAAGACGCCAGGTTTAATGAAATTTAATGCAAGTATTCAACCACATTAATAATATACAACTGCAAAAGATAAAAAAAATATAGGTTTTCAAGTCTTTCTTGAGTTCAGGAACAATTGATCTACCTGAAGTCATTTTATTTATTTTTATTTCCCAGAATAAATACTTTTTTATTACACCCATAACTAGCAAACGAGCAAAACACATTTGTATAGCTCACAAGTCGCACTTCACGTGACGTTTTGGGCCACAATTCTAAAGAAATGTTTAATTAATAGGGTGTAGTACCAAATTCTGGGCCCCGGGTACACAATTTTGTAGATGATTTATTTATCCAAGAAAATTTGTTTTTATTGTTATTTTTTTCATTCACTATTGCTGAATATACACCCTTTAGTTTCTTCATACTCTTAACAATAATTCGCTAATTTATAGACGTCCTGTGTTTGTTTTTGCAATAACTACAGTCACAAAGATCTCGAAACGTATAAGAAAATACACTAATTGCAATTTATAATGAATAGTTTTATTTGTAAATGACTTGAGCACTGATTTTCCTCGTTTTTAAAGGTTTGATCGGGCCCCCTCGTGCATAACTGCATTTAGCCTCTCACTTTCCTCAACCACATTGCTTTTTATTGAAACAAAATTAGATAAAGGCTTAGAAAAATGCAACTGAAAAAAAATACCACATGCTTTTGAGGACCCTTTCCTGCCCTGGGCCCCGCAGAAACAGTACCATTTACCCCCCTCCAGTCCGACGCCCCTGTGTGCAGGTTATTTCTTTAGTGTTCTAATTGTGATTTTTGTTAGCATTGCACACATTTCAGAATTTATTCAGTGTTTCTGTTTCCACAGGTGGATAAAGTACTCCATTTTGTAACTCAAGTAAAATTAGACACAGCAGCAAAAAAAAAAAAAAAACTCAAGTAAAAGTCTCACAATTTAAAATCTATTCAGGTAAAAGTAATAATACTCCTTTAAAAATATACTTTAAGCTGGTTTGGAGAACTATTAAAGCAAATTGTGATCTTGATTGATTTTTTCTGTTGAGTTTTGGTCATTATAGGTAACTTTAAAGGTTATTTTTCTCTTTAGAGGCTTTTTGTTTGCTCAAAGGGAAGTAGAAAAAAAAAAAAAAAAAACAAGATGCAAGATGTCTCCATAAATGTGCTAAAAAATAAACCCCTCAGCCTTTTCAGCAGCAGGTCTAAAACCTCAAGAACATATACTTTAACTTTTCCGTCCAGTTAAAAAATGTAGTGGAGTAGAAAGTAAAATAATCTACGGTAAAATGGACTTAAGTAAAGTACAGATACCTAAAAATATTAAAGTGCCTATGACAGGTTGGACTACTCATGTCACTAAAATACAGGTAAGATAAATATATTCAAAGTTTTGTTTGTTCTGGTTGTAAATGATGACATCACACTAGGAGATGACTTTGTACACTGGGCTAAAACTCAGTTTATGTCACAGATTTTTTATACGGCAAATCAAAATGCATGTGAACACCTTTATTTTGTCGACTCAGTGTTTAAGAGTTAAAAAAAAAAAGTTGTATTTTGGGTAAATTGTGCACAACCTTTTAATGGAATGAGTCCCTAGTGTGACATCATCAGTTTTTTACTTCCTGTAATTTTCAACAGATTTTTCAACTTTTCTCGTCCAACTGCTACTCAATTGGTTTAAAACTAGATTTTTAAAGCACAATAGGTATTAATACACCAAATAAAATCAAAATTAGAACTTATTTTAAACCTGTCATACGCACTTTAAGTCCAGTACTTTTACTTTTGTACTTTGTTACTTTCTACCGCCGTCTGTTTCCAAGTCAGGACGGGCATCTGGTGTAAACGACTATCTTCCTTAAGCCGGTGCCCCTCCAGACCTGCTTCCTTTGGTCATAACCAGTTTGGCGATCGGCTACACCGACCGGGACCACGTCTACTTCAGCGCCGAGACCAAGTTCGCCACGGCCATCACCTCCATCATCCCCCTGTCCTACTTCATCGGGATGGGCATCGCCAGGTACGTTCTGTCCCGCCGCGGCACGGGACGGTACCACGTTTGGACCACAGACCAGAGCTGGGTGATATGACAAAAAATGATTATCACGATTTCCTTGGGGCCAGATCATGATTTCGATTTTATCACGATTCATGTTAATTTTGTTTTTTTCTATTTAAGATAAGATAATCCTTTATTGTCTCCCATGAGAGAAATTTGTCCTGGGACAGAGGGCCACATGCTTCAGCTCAGAGACGAGACATCACCAACAGTGCAAGCAAAACAATCAGCATCACCACTGAACACAAAATACAACACCAACAGAAGACACAAGTGACACGACATCAGGGGCCTGTCAGTCACAACATCATAAAACAGTCACAGTCTGAAATACATTTAATTACTCAAGTGCACATTCCCTTAGCCTGTGTGCAATTTTTTGATTGCACATTCCCTAAGCCTATGTGCAAAACACCTGAATTGCAGCTCTTCTATATTTATTTTTTGACTAAACTCTCCGAATTCAGCAAATTGATTGCTAATGGTATAAAGTGGTGTTCAGTTATTGGACTTCTGTGCTAGTCGCGGTTTGTCTATAACGAACACCACAAAGGTGTCCATCAGTGCACGTGGCACCAGGACACCCTAGGCCGGAGGTCGATGATCGACTTTGTTGTCGTGTCATCTGACCTTTGGCCGCGTGTCTTGGACACTCGGGTGAAGAGAGGGGCGGAGCTGTCAACCGATCACCACCTGGTGGTGAGTTGGATCCGCTGGCGGGGGAGGAAGCCGGACAGACTTGGCAGGCCCAAGCGTATCGTGAGGGTCTGCTGAGAACGTCTGGCAGAGCCCTCTGTCAGCAGGGTCTTCAACTCGCACCTCCGGGAGAACTTCTCCCAGATCCCGGGGGAGGCTGGGAACATTGAGTCCGAGTGGACCATGTTCTCCACTTCCATTGTCGATGCGGCGGCTCGTAGCTGTGGTCGCAAGGTCTCTGGTGCCTGTCGCGGCGGTAATCCGCGAACCCGGTGGTGGACACCGGAAGTAAGGGATGCTGTCAGGCTGAAGAAGGAGTTCTATCAGGCCTTGTTGGCTTGTGGGACTCCTGAAGCAGCTGACAGGTACCGGCAGGCCAAGCGCACCGCGGCCCGTGCGGTCGCAGAGGCAAAAACTCGGGATTGGGAGGAGTTCGGGGAGGCCATGGAGGAGGACTATCGGTTGGCCTCAAAGAAATTCTGGCAAACCGTCCGTCGCCTCAGGAGGGGGAAGCAGTGCTTCACAAACACCGTTTACGGTGCGGGTGGAGAGCTGTTGACCTCGACTGGGGATGTTGTCGGACGGTGGAAGGAATACTTTGAGGATCTCCTCAATCCCACTGTCACGTCTTCCGAGGAGGAAGCAGAGACTGAGATCTCGGAGGCGGACTCGTCCATCACCCTGGCTGAAGTCACTGAGGTGGTTGGCAAGCTCCTTGGTGGCAAGGCTCCGGGGGTGGATGAGATCCGTCCTGAGTATCTTAAGTCTCTGGATGTTGTGGGACTGTCTTGGTTGACACGTCTCTACAACATCGCGTGGCAGTCTGGGACAGTGCCTCTGGATTGGCAGACCGGGGTGGTGGTCCCTCTGTATAAGAAGGGGGACCGGAGGGTGTGTTCCAACCACAGGGGGATCACACTCCTCAGCCTCCCCGGTAAGGTCTATTCCAGGGTACTGGAGAGGAGAATCCGACCGATAGTCGAACCTCGGATTCAGGAGGAGCAGTGTGGTTTTCGTCCCGGTCGTGGAACACTGGACCAGCTCTATACTCTCCATCGGGTGCTCGAGGGTTCATGGGAGTTTGCCCAACCAGTCCACATGTGCTTTGTGGATCTGGAGAAGGCATTCGACCGTGTGCCCCGGGGCGCCTTGTGGGGAGTGCTCCGGGAGTATGGGGTCCGGGGCCCTTTGTTAAGGGCTGTCCGGTCCCTGTATGACCGGAGCAGGAGCTGTGTTCGCATTGCTGGCAGTAAGTCAGACCTGTTCCCGGTGCATGTTGGACTCCGCCAGGGCTGCCCTTTGTCACCGGTTCTGTTCATCATTTTTATGGACAGAATTTCTAGGCGCAGTCAGGGCGTGGAGGGTGTCCGGTTTGGGAACCACAGGATCTCATCTCTGCTGTTTGCAGATGATGTCGTCCTGATGGCTTCCTCAAACCAGGACCTGCAGCATGCACTGGGACGGTTTGCAGCCGAGTGTGAAGCGGCTGGGATGAGGATCAGCACCTCCAAATCCGAGGCCATGGTTCTCGACCGGAAAAAGGTGGCTTGCCCTCTCCGGGTGGGTGGAGAGTCCTTGCCTCAAGTGGAGGAGTTCAAGTATCTCGGGGTCTTGTTCACGAGTGAGGGAAGGATGGAGCGTGAGATTGACAGGCGGATCGGTGCAGCGTCTGCAGTGATGCGGGCGCTGTATCGGACTGTTGTGGTAAAGAAAGAGCTGAGTCGAAAGACAAAGCTCTCGATTTACCGGTCAATCTACGTTCCGACCCTCACCTATGGTCATGAGCTTTGGGTAATGACCGAAAGGACAAGATCGTGGATACAAGCGGTCGAAATGAGCTTTCTCCGCCGGGTGGCTGGGCGCTCCCTTAGAGATAGGGTGAGGAGCTCAGTCACACGGGAGGAGCTCGGAGTAGAGCCGCTGCTCCTCCACGTCGAGCGGAGCAGCTGAGGTGGCTCGGGCATCTGTTCCGGATGCCTCCTGGACGCCTCCCTTGGGAGGTGTTCTGGGCATGTCCCACCGGGAGGCGGCCCCGGGGTAGACCCAGGACACGCTGGAGGGACTATGTCTCTCGGCTGGCCTGGGAACACCTGGGATCCCCGGAGGAGCTGGAGGAAGTGTCTGGGGTGAAGGAAGTCTGGGAGTCCCTGCTTAGACTGCTGCCCCCGCGACCCGGCCCCAGATAAGCGGAAGAAGATGGATGGATGGATGGATGGTATAAATGAATGCTTAAATCTGTTAAGTTTGCAGTTTGGGACTCTAAACCTTCTCCCTGATGGCATCATCTCAAATTGATTGTAAAGAATATGAGTTGGGTCATTGACCACCTTCCTGCCGAGTCTCCTAACAATATCCTCAAAAATTTGCTGTAGTGAACTAGGAGCCACGCCAATAATTTTACCTGCTCTTTTGGTCAAAGTAAAAATCTGTGATTTAAGTCTTACAGACAGGTTTCCAAACCATGTTGACATGCCATATCGTAAAATACATTCAATGCATGCTCTATAAAACATAAGCATGGCATTCTATTGTCTTTAATAGAGCTGCACTATTTAGGAAAAATATCTAATTGTGATTTTTCTGACCAGTGCGATTAAGATTAGATTTGCGACTTAGGTTTGAATAATAGGATTCTGTTTTGTTGGTTTTTAGTTTTTGTCACGTTCAGTTTCATTAGTTATATTTAAATAAGTCTTCGTTATTTTTGTCACGTTTTTTTTTTTCACGTTTTTGTCGCTCTTGAGTTGTGTGTCTTGTTCGCAGGCGCGTTTTGGTTGCTTTTGAGGGCATTTTTATCGCTTTTGGTCGATTTCGTTGAATTGTGCCGCTCTAGTCTATAAGAGGTAAATAAAGTCATCTGCTCAGAGGCTACAGTAGCTAAACAACAGGAGAAAAAGTGTGTTTGAACAGACAGCTGCATTAAAGAGACAAACAGTGAATCACGATACGACGATTTCACAAAAATAGCAGATTGTCACAGGGACCAGCTCACGATTCGATTTTTATCACCGTATCGCCCAGACCAACCGCAGACTCTCTTGCGGCTCACGGTGCGGCGTTCGGGGAGAATAAGGCGCGGTGCATGTGAACAGGACTGAACTTAATGTCTATACAACAGGTTCGACGGCACATTTCACTAAAACGTAGTGAACATGATTGTATTTAAGATTTGACTAAATATTTTGCCTGTTTGTCTCCATTTTTACAGTTTTGTAATGTTTATAATTGTGCTTACTGGTTAGCGGGCACCGAATATGACATTTAGAGGTCATTCCACAACTGTTATCTAGCAACTATTTGAAAACAAGGGCTAAAATCCTCATTAATTACACCGTTGATTTCCAACCAGTGCGCCATGGAACACTAGTGTGCCTTGAAAAAATGTCCGATTGAGTCAACAGATTGACAAATGTGGATGTAATTGACTAATTTACCTTTCTGGAGTGTCCTGAGCTACTTCTGCACTAAATAATAACACAAAACCATCACTATTACCAAATTTAAAGAACCAGACAGTGGCACAAACATTAGTTGGCTTGTTATAGACAATATTTTAAATGGTCTGTTTTGGTAATGTTTTTGTTGGAGCTGGTGTGCCGTGGTAGCTTTTAAACCCAAAAAGTTTACCACAACCCAAAAAAGGTTGAAAAACACTGAATTACACAATAGACCATTTTAAAATGTCATTAAAATAATGAAGACTGTAATTCATTTTCAGTGATTCGCTCACATCAGAAAAAACAACAAATTAGAATTTCCAGGGTAGAAATGTCAGATGGTTTGCTCTTCTCTTTCAAAGGATGGGCAATATACTATTTTCTAGTTTTAAAATTGTATTTGAGCTTCATAAAAGTATAATTTATGGTAAAGTATGTCATATATTTATAGATACACTTTAAAAACCATTGTGCGTTCATCATTTCTGTGAGTATTTGTCCAGTTAAACCTAAAAATCTGGATTTTTTTCCTTCCTCAAAAATGCTAAACGTTTATCATAATCTCCTGTAATTTAAACAAATCATGTCAAATACAATAGTAAACGTCTTAAAAGCAGCTCTGATGTCGCTCACATGAGTCTGACTGGTTTTCATTTTTCCAAATCATTCAGATTTTTCATATTTTGTGATATTCTGAGGATAATCCCAGTTTCTCCAGTGAAATCACATTGTGTTCCGCTTCACTTTTGCCTCCGTTCCATAATTTAGAATGTCTTTGTTTACAAACATTTAAAGCGTCTTAGTTATGATTTGACAAATAATATCTGACAACACCTTTATTTTGTTGATTGACTGATTGTCTGTTTTGTTTAAATTGTCTGTATTCACAACGGCACGTCGCTTTTTGATGACATCACAGAGAACTCTGCACGACTTCCCGTAATTTAAAAATGTATTTATCAATTTTTCTTTACAAACTTCAACTTCACAAGTGTAAAGCTCTGCTAAATATTTAACACAGATTCCATTCCACCAAACTAAGTCATAATTACAATATCATGAACCTGTGAAATGGACTTTAAGGGACAATCTGTCACACATTTATAACTCCATCCTCAGGTCTAAGCCAAAACAAAGAAAACAATAGGAGTTTCAGAGTATGCTAATAGGAGTCAGATGACCTAATTATGTTAAATACGACTCTGGACAGTTTACCTTTGTCAGAACTGAAGAAGCAACTTGGATGAGTGACAAAACATTCACTCCAGCTGACAGAATTCCATTTTCTTTTATGATGTTTGAGTATTGCATTCAAAAATGGCAATTTGCCCACAAAAAAAAAAAGATTTCGTGAAAATGTATTGCACTCTGAGTGATTTATTCTTTCCCCTCAGTATTTCGGCGCAGAGTAACTTCGCGGTGGGCGCCGTGGTGAACGCGACCTTCGGCTCCATCACAGAGATGACCTTCTACATCACTGGACTGTTGCAGGGACACAAAGCCGTCACTAAATGCTACGAGGAAATCGTCAAAGCGGCGCTCACAGGCACTTTACTGGGCTGTATACTCTTCATACCTGTGAGTTGAACTTCTGGAAAAATGCAGCTTTAATATCATGGAATTCTGATGTCAAACTTAACAACTTTTTTCTTTTTAAAAAACATGCAAACACTAAACAAAACTAATTACTGATGACTAAAACTATCAATGATAACTGTTTTTTTTGTCAACCAATTAAAACTAAATGAGAATGTCGAAACTAAACAAAAATGGACTTGATACAACGTCAAATAAATTTAATTTAATTTAATTTAATTTAATTTAATTTAATTTAATTTAATTTAATTTAATTTAATTTAATTTAATTTAAAAGCAATTGATTAAGATAGTAAGAGTTAGTTAAAAAAGCAACAGTATGTATTTTTTTAGAGGTGGATCAACACCTGCATGAATCCATGAAAATGGAAAGTTAAAAGCATCATTAACAATCTTCATGGAGAGAGACATGTTTTAGGCCATATTGTGGAATATTAAAACCTAACAAACCACATCTCCATGGAAACAAGCAGAGGCAGGCTCCTCAGGTGAAGTACGAGTCAGGTTTGTGGAGATACACGCCAACTGACAATCAAGACATGTGAAATAAACACATCCAAAAGGATAAACAAACAAGCAAAACATAAAAATAAATAAAAAACAAATAAAAACTTAAGATAACGCAGCTGGTTTTTTAGTCTTATTTTTTGGGCTAAAAAGTTACATAGTGAGATTTTAAGTAACATCCAATGACAAGTCGTGCATCACCACAGCAGGAAATATTGAAAACAAATACCATTCTATAAACGCCTTAAAAATTGGTAAAATGCTTGTATCACGAACCAGGATGAATCATTTTCTTAATTTTCTGCTTGTTTTTAAATGGTGTTGCTGTTTAGGGGATCTGTATGATCATTGGAGGCATAAAGCACAGGGAGCAGAGGTTCAACAGCCGCTCGGCCGGAGTCAGCTCTGCTCTGCTCTTCATCTCTATCGGAGGTAAACAGCTGCTGCCCACTCTGTACTAGATCATTTCATCAACATGTCTGTTCTTTTAGGGGTATTTGCTCCTACGCTGTTCTCGAAGACTTTTGGAAATCTGGTTTGCGAGAGCTGCACCAGTGTCCCAGGAAACTCCAGTGTCCCGTTCATCTGCAAAGACTGCCACTACGACTCGGTGAGATTAAAGGAGACATACTATGCTTTTCCCATGTACTTTGGTCTTGAACTGTGTCATAAGTAGGCCATAATTTTACATTTTGTTCACTGTAAATCGCAATATTGACCTAAAACAGCTTAATAATAGAAACGGGTTCATTGACTTCCTGTTCAAAACTTAAGCCCCGCCTCTTTACAGTGGCATTTCACTGTAACAAGCAGCAGATTGTGACATTTTAGAACTCTTCATGTGTCATTCTGAACCAGTCATTTGTCAATCGGAGTCAACATTTTTCCAATGATCACACTAAGTACAGGGATGTAGGGGGTAGGTGAAAACAGAGATTTTCTGACACAACACAGAATTAACTCAAACATGCAGGATTCAATCAAAATACAACTTTGAGTAAAACTAATGATGAGGAAACACTGTTGTAATGAGGTTAAAGGTCATTAAAGTTGATTTTGTGTAATATGTCGCCTTTTTAAAGGACACACATTCTGCTACAGTGACTTTTTTGAGCTTTTAACCATGTTCTAACAATGTTCCGTCATCAAAACATACCTTAAGTTGCATTCACGCTGTTTTGAGGAATGTTTATCAGAAAATCTTCCCCCCCTTTGAGCGTCAAACACACTTCCTGCTGAACTTCCTTGATCCAGGCTGTGTTTTCAGTCTTTATACGTCATTTTCAGAGAATCTTCCACTGTTTTTAGTCCTTAAATCATCGCTAAACTCGTTGAGCCTTTCTGTCATCTAAACACGATAACTGCTGCTGCAAATCCTCATCATAGCTACCTAACTTCACTAGATTGTATATTGCGGTGGCGCCATCTGATGGCTGGAATCACTCAGTATGTGTCATTTCATAGTGACTGATAACACAGGTCATAGAATGAATAAGAAACTAAATAGATACGGTCAAATGTGGCAAAGGTGGTGCAGCTAACATCCTGCTCTGGTCTTGTGTTCATTCTGTTGTGTCCTTGAGCAAGACACTTCACCCACCTTGCCTTTGTGTGAATGTGGTGTGTGGACTAAATGTTTGGTGGTGGTCGGGGGGAGTGAAGGTGTATAAACTGACGCCCGGGGCAGCTGCGGCTACAGAATGGCCACTACCACGAGTTGTGAATGACCAAATAATGACTGGGATGTATAATTTTTCATTTTTATTTTCAAACAGAGTCAAACTGATCCACAGCTGATTTTGTCCCACATCGAGTAAGTATGGAGTATGTACTGAGGGTCTAACCATCTATGTAGTCTGTGAATAATATTCGAGAATATGATGCCATAGTTTCAGGTGGAGGGCAGAGGCTTATTGGACTCAATGGGAGCTTCACGGTTTTTGAAAAGAAATGACCTAACTGAAAAATGCTCAAATTTTGTTCTTTATTTGTTTGGGATTGGGTCCACAGTCTTGCTGGTAGGTCTGGGCGATATGGTGATAAAATCGAATGCTGAGCGTCCCTGTGACAACCTGCTGTTTTTGTGAAATTGTCGTATCGTGATTCATTGTTTGTGTCTTTAATGCAGCTGTCTGTTCAAACACACTTTTTCTCCTGTTGTTTAGCCTCTGAAGCCTCTGAGCAGATGACTTTATTTACCTCTTAAAGGCCAGAGCTGCACAATTGAATTAAATCGACACAAAATCGCAATTTTAATGGACGCAATTAGCAAATCACAAAGGCTGCCGTTTTTGAAGTGCAATAATTTCTTCCACAAACAACAAAATGTCTTGCTTTGATTTTAATAGGCGCGACCAAAAGCGATACAAATGCATTCCAAAGCAACAAAAACACATCGACAAACAACAAACGGGACTTAATTCGCCAAAATGTGACTAAAAGCGACAAAAACGGGACTAAAAATGACAAAGGCGCGACTAAAAGTGACAAAATTCTGTTCGCAATCGCAAAACTGCTCAGAAACATCACAATTATATCTTTTCCCTATATCGTGCAGCTCTATCAAAGGCAATAAAATGACAGTCGCGATCAAATCGGAATCATGATCTGGCCCCAAGAAAATCATGATAATAATTTTTTGCCATATCGTCCAGCCCTAGCTGCAGCCCTCCTACAGAAAGGCCCAGCAAAGACAGCGATGAACCATAAACAGGACAGAATATTTGCATTTTTTCACAGTTTAACAGATAATTCTACCATAGAGTTCTGATCTGCCCTCCACCTCAATGTTAGATTTTAGATTTTGAACCTGTTATGATGCACATTGGACTTCTGTCTCTTCTAGGGTGACCAGATTTTCATATTTAAAAACTGGGACACACCCGGGTTGGAGCGGGGAGTTACAGTAAAATTGTAAAAAGAGCAAATAATTAAGTACATTATTATACACTTGGTCCATTCACGACTTCAGTAAACAGTGTAATATGAGAAACTTCTATTTATAGTGCTCTGATTTTTTGTTTTCTGGTCATTTTCAAGAACAACTCTCTCTATTTTAGCAATTTATTCCTCTTTTTATTGTTGGCCGGGATCAAATTGGTCAAAAATAGGGACAACTGGGACGTGTCTTGTGTAAAACTGGGACAAATAAATGGTTTTGGACACATCTTCTGGGACACGGGGCTCAAAACTGGGACTGTCCCGGGTAAACAGGGACGTCTGGTCACCCTAGTCTCTTCATCAAACCTATAAATTGCACCCGCGCTAACCCGTGTGGCCCGCCAGACCTCTGGTGTACACCATCGCCGTGCTGCTGCCGGCCGCGTACCTCATCGGCCTGATTTTCACGCTGAAGACCCACTCGCACATCTATGACATCCACATCAGCGACATCCAGGGGGGCCACGCCGCTCACGGTCAGTACCAGCAGGAGGCGCTCTCTGCCCGCCTCTCCACCGCCGCTGGCCCGCTCCTCGCTACCAACTCGTGCATTAACGCCAGCATTGTAGCCAGCCGCCACGTTGTACCAGGTGTGTGTTTGCGTGCGTTTGTGGGCGTGGTTTGTGGATGGAGCACTGACTGCCTGCTGCCTGCATTAACCGGCTGCATGCGGGACACTGGAGGGGGCTCACGGCGAGGTGAAGGGGAGCCCGTGCATGTGACCTCTGAGGCATGAGAGAGGGAGGGGCATTCACAACGCATTCAGACCAGCTTTTATTTCCCGATTCTGTTTGTCAAGTCTGCACGATTTAAAGGACACACATTCTGCTACGATGACTTTTTTGAGCTTTTAATCATGTTCTAACAATGTTCCGTCATCAAAAACACACCTGTAGTGGAATTCAGTTGCATTCACGCTGTTTTGAGGAATGTTTGTTAAAAAAATCTTCTCCCGCTGAGCGTCAAAATCACTTCCTGCTGAACTCCTTCTATCCGCGACGTATTTTCAGAAAATCTATGTCACTTATCCGAGAATCGTCCGCTGTTTTTAGTCCTTAAATCATCGCTAAACTCGTTCTGAGCATTTCTGCCTCTAAACACGATAACTGCTGCTGCAAATCTGCACGACGATGTCTTTTCTGCGCTAACTCAATAGATTGCATATATAGTGCTGGTGCCATCTGCTGGCTGCATGCACTCAGTAAGTGTCATTAAATACTGGATGATTAATTGTATGAATAAGAAACTTTTTTTTTTTTTAAACATTCATTCATTCATTCATTTTCTACCGCTTATTCCCGTTAGGGATCGTGGGTGACTGGAGCCTATCCCAGTGACTTTGGGCCTTAGGTGGGGTACACCCTGGACAGTGGCCAACTCGTCGCAGGGCTGACACAGAGAGACAGACAAGGACAGACAACCATTCACTCTCACATTCACACACTAGGGACAATTTAGAGTTGTCAATTAACCTACACAGTCATGTCTTTGGACGGTGGGAGGAAGCCGGAGAACCCACGGTAACACGGGGAGGACATGCAGACTCCACCCAGAGATCGTGTGATGTTAGGGTGGTTCAGAATTCGAGACCACGATGTTGGGGTGGTCCGGGATTCGAACCCACGATCTCCTTATTGAGAGGCAGAAGCTCTAGCCGCTCTGCCACCGTGCACCCCTCAAGAGTATGTTTAAAGGCTAAAAACAGTAATATTTTGCCTTTAAGTTTATGATTCTTATAGTTATTCTAATATTATCACGATGATAATTAAACTACTAGTGATGAGGCAAAGAGTAGACGACACATTTCACTAAAACGTAGTGAACATAATTTAAGATTAAAATTTTACCAAACATTTGTCCCCAGTTTGAACAGTTTGAGCAAATATGACAAAGTTAGAGGTAATTCGACAGCTGTTTCCTAGCAACAATTTTGAAAACAAGGACCAAAATCCATATAAATTACACAATAGTTATGATTTGACAAATAATACCTTTTAAATGTGTCGGTTGTGCGTAAATTGTCTTTGTATTTTAAATGGCACGTTACACATTGATGACATCACGGAGGGATTCAGTTTTAAAACTCTTCCTGTAATTATAAACTTTTACTTTTCAAAATTTCTTCTCAAACTGCAACTTCACACCTGTAAAAGCATGCAGAATATTTACCCCAGGTGCCCTCCCAGCAAACTAAGTCATAACTATCATGAGAACTGTCGTGTCGTCTTTAAAGCTGGTCTGAATGCTTTTTGAATGCGCCGTAAACGGGTCCACAGTTCAGAGGTCGTCGTAGCCGCTGGAGGTGGGTGAGTCAGTTCCACCGAGCGCTTCGTTCCTCTGATCCTGACTCTGTTCCTCCTACAGGCGACCCGGTGGTGCACTGGTCCCGCTGGAGGGCTCTGGCGGTGCTCATCGTCGCCACCGTCCTCATGGCCTGCTGCGCCGACCTCAGCATCGAGAACATCGAACCCATGCTCACCCACTCCGCCATCTCCCAGGTCTGTGGCAATTACTACAATGATTCCCAACTTTTTTTGTCTCGCGTACCCCCCTATGCTTAGTTTCACACTCAGAGTACCCCTTAATTTGAGTTTCGGGAAAATCACTAAAATATAATACATTTAATATGAGATTGGGCCTCGAGTTACTTTAGACAGAAAAAGTCGGGCCTCAAGGTATAAAAGGTTAAGAACCCCTGGTCTAAGATACTTCAAAAAGATGCTAAATTTACAACTAATTGCACGTTTTTAGTCAGATAAAAGTACATTTCATCTGCATTTAAAGCCTGAAACCATTCCAAGTGCCCCCTGGTAATTCCTCATGTACCCCATGGGGTCCCCGTACCCCTGGTTGGGAAACAATGGTTTAGTTGATCGGCCGATGGTGTCTTTGTCTTAGTCGACCAAGATTTTTGTTAGTAACCAAATCATTTAATTAAGATTCAAATTATATATTTAGCAAAAACGAGAAGATATGGAGTGAGTTTGCTGAAAATGTTGGTGTCTAACATATAAAGTACCCCTTAACTTGAGTTTCAGGCAAATCAATGGGCAAAATTAACATAAATTCTTTACCAAAATAACATTCAATACATAAAACTAGTCTCGTAATCTGCCTGAAATACTTTTACTTCTTACTCTTAAAGTACATTTTCAGGTACAGGTACTTCAACACTTTTACTTAAGTAGATTTTTAACGTGATACTTTTACTTGAGTAACAAAACTAAGTACTTCATGTGTTGTGTTTACGTCTGTCCGTCTTGTGCAGTACTTCATCGGTGTGACGCTGCTGGCCATGGTTCCCGAGCTGCCGGAGATCGTCACCGGCGTCCAGTTCGCTTTACAGAACAACATCAGCCTGAGGTCGGTGAGCACGCTGTCAGGAGAGCTCGTTCTTATGTTTAACTCCGTCTGATGCACGTTTAACCCTTACAGCCTGGAGGTGGGCAGCTGCATCGCGGTGCAGGTTTGCATGATTCAGATCCCGCTGCTCGTACTCTTCAACGCCTTCTACGTAAGACGACCCGCTCAGCTGTCGGGACACGCCGCGCACTGAGCCAAAAACGTAATATCGGTTGTGTTTTGTTGTTCCAGGATGTAGGGTTTGTGCTTTTGTTCAGCGACATTCATCTGTGGGCGAGCATTTTTAGCGTCATTCTGGTCAACTACATTTTTATGGATGGAAAGTGTGACTATTTTCAAGGTGAGCGACGGTCTCTGGGTCAAATGCACAGGGAACTTGGGTTTGGTATAGTCAATGAATCGGTCAATGGTGTCTTAGTCGACCAAGATTTTTATTTGTCGACTAATCATTTTATTTGAATTCAACAAATTTAGGAAGATTTGAAGATTTTGGAGTAAATCTATATCTCTAACACATAAATACACAGTTTACTAGTACTTTTCTGAAAAAAATTGTGATTTTTGCATGAATTCCTGTGCAGTTTCGGTCTTCTGAGTGCAGCTTGGGTCAGGTACATGCAGATACTTCAGTTTCGATTTTTTTTTTTTTAATCGGTCGATGGGGTTGGTCTTTAGTCGACTACAGCCCTACTGGTTAGTATTGAATGAATTTTATTTGGATGAATGAATATGGAGGGGAAAAAAAACTATGACAAAATAGTAAATTAAAGTACATTTCGTGCACTTAAATGAAACAAGGTATTCTCACTCTCCTTTTACGTCCAAAAAGGGAGTGAGAGGAAGTAAACACTTATTTATCTCCACCCCTTTTCCACAATACAATGAAACTAAATTATTTCAAATTCTTCAATTCTGGCTTCTTACATCTAAGAAAATCATTAATCATCATTAATAAGCTTCACTCACTTCTTTAATCTGGTTTTAATCACACTTCATTACACTCCTTAATCTCATCCTGTTTCTTCACCTTGAAATTGCATGAAAACATCTTTAAAATAAATATTTAAATTGCTTTATAGTTTTACATTGTTTAACTCTATCTTCGGGATCTAGATTTTTTATTTAATTTTTTATTTCAACTTCTATTAAACTTTCACGGGTGGTCCAAAACATCACTCAACATACAATTTATGCAAAAATTTAAAACATAAAATATAATAATATAAAAAATAAATAAATATGAAAAATAGAATAATAATATGTTTTTTCCTGATGTGAAAAAGTACAGAGCAACAACGAGAAACTACTTTCTGTTCTGTGACCAAATGTGCATTGTTCAATTGAAGAGAACATGAGGGTTAAGTTCCTCTTTCATATTATTCCACAGTTTAACTCCACGGACAGAGGCGCAAAAGCTTTTCCTTGTGCTACGAACTCGTGCCACTTTGAAATTATAAGCACCTTTTACAAAAACAGCAAATTGTCACAGGGTCAGGCTCACCACATCACCCAGATACTTTGATCAACAATGAAAACTGAAATGAAAAATAATGTAAACTTTGAATGAGTAAAACCATGGAGTTATAGTAAGGGCTTGACAGAATGTTTTTGCGAATGCAGAAAGAGAAACATTCGAATAGAAAATGATGTAAAAACAAGGAACTGTATCTGTGTCTGTCAGGAATAATTGTCTCTTCTGGCTGCACCTGATTCTCTGATTATGATATATTTAGGTTGCAATGTATTTTCATAATAATAAGGACAATTCACAGATTATAAAAACAGATTATTTGGCTACATTTGTGATGATTAGGTCCATGGTTTAATTGTAAAACACCAACAAAACACAAATATTGATCAGACAAACAAACTATAATGTTTTGTTTCAGAGTTTATTCCATTAATGGTGTCTCTCTTTCCTGCAGGGACAGCTCTGGTAGTGGTTTACTTCATCCTCATGGCTGTGTACTTCTTTGCTCCGCCTCCGCGCTCTTGTCCATCCACATGAAGTCTGGAATTTTGAAAAATAAAAGGCAAACTTTAATATAATATACATTCCTTACTGACTGTGACGTGTATAATAGTGTTTTGTATTGATAGAAGTCGCTAAAGTTTTCTTGTTTTGCATTTATTAATACTATTCTGCTATTTAATTTCTGATGGCGTTACATATTGTTTTGTGATTTGTATTGGAAAAAAATAAACTCAAAAGATGAAGCGTTTGACTCAGTTTGCTGTAAAATGAACCTGGAATTGTGTAAAATGAGCCAAAGCAGATTTGAGACCATATTTGCTGTGAGATATTCGGCCTGAAGACTCAGGGCTGCAAAATTAATCACAGCACTACAGATTTTTTTGTAGTCAACTCATAAGAAATAATCTTTGAACAATTATTTCTATTGTACATTTAGACTTTTAAAATTCATTATCAGCCAACTAAATGTTGAAATGTGGTGACTTATTTTGATGAAAATTGTTTATTTAAAAAAAAAAAAATCTTTAATGCCACTATTTTTATTTAACCCTCCCACTATTTTTGGGTCCATTTGACCCCATCTAGATTAAATGTTTTTTTCATTGCTATGAAACATTAATGGGTGGCCCAAAACATCACCTAACGTACAATTATTTTTTTTTCTTTATAAAATAAGTGTTTTTTTCCTCATATGAAAACATACTTTGCTCTTTGACCAAATGTGGATTTCTCAAACGAGGGTTAAAAATATGCACAAAAATACATTTTATAAGTCCAGATAACAATTATAAAAATACAACATATTTTCGTCGCAGCCCTCTGCGTTTAACACAATGTAGATCTGTTCACCGGTGAAGAGCCGAGTCCTGGACAAAACATCCATCTGAAAGACAACTCAGTGTCAATGAGGACATTTCACTAAAACATACTGACCATGATTATGTTTTACAATTTAATAAACATTTTGCCTATTTTTCATAGTTTGTCAAATTTGATAAAAAAGTGGATGTTGTGGTTCACCAGCAGCCTAGAGGCCAAGGACAACTGGTCTGAGGGCCGCATTTGGCCCCCAGGTCATCGTTTGGACACCCCTGATTTATGGTCTGCATTTGACCCATCCTTCAATGCCGCTGGAGCAGCCTGTCAGGGGCAGCCTGTCAGGGGCAGCCTGTCAGGGGCAGCCTGTCAGGGGCAGCCTGTCAGGGGCAGCCTGTCAGGGGCAGCCTGTCAAGGGCAGCCTGTCAGGGGCAGCCTGTCAGGAGCAGCCTGCAGTGTGTTCCAGTGTTCCTGTTTACATAATTTTCTTTTTTTATATTTCAGATACAAACTCCATATTTAGCTGAATTGTAGACTGTTATAATTGTCATCAAACTTTAGCAGCTTTTTCATGTTTTAGTTGTGTTTTGAGCTTTTACAGGAGAAAATGTCATCACTCACCTTTGACCCTCGTGCACTTTTGCCTCTGCTAAAAGTCAGAATGCTGTGGCATCATCTGCATAACCTCGACAACAACCATCATAATAATAATAATAATAATAATAACAGCAGGTGATAAATGCTTTCCATAATCTTTATTTAAATTAATCTTAACAGCACCATATTCACAGTGGTGTAAGGCATGGTTACAAATGAATGAAAAACTTTATACATGAACAAGCCCAAATGTGGAGAACGGGACATCGTCAACGGGGCACGGGAAGGCAGAAGGATCTTTGAAGCAATAACTTATTTTCTTTAATTAAAATTAGAAAACGTCTCTTTTCAAAGGCATGTAAAAGTAACATTTTTATTATTATTTATTTTGATGAAAACGCAGCGAAACAACTAAAACGGACACAGCGCATCCTCACATCTTTCAAGTTTAATACGTTTTAAAATCCTACATTCATACACTCGCCAGCATGCTTTGGAAGTCAGAAACGCAACGTCGAAGATTGTAAATTAAATCAGAGCAGTTCCCACCTAAAAGTCGATTAAAATGAATGTGCAATAACCTGTATGTGTGCCCTATTTGTCCATCAAATAAATACAATTAGTTCCTGAAATAAAAGCATTAATAACAATTTAAAAAAAGCTAAATTTCACGATGGCACAGTCAGAACAATTAAGGCTTCCCTGACGCTGTAAAGGGGGATTTGTTAAAACCTTATGTTACTTTTACGCAACACCGCAGCAAAAGTAAAACAACTTATTATAATGGATAGATTTTTGGTTTTAAGGCGGGTTTTCTTAGAGCGGAATAAGCCACGTTTCGACTGGCCCTGATCCCCGGTTTGGGACTGTTTGTTTTCCGTGTTCAGGACTGAGAGAGCAACTGACGTCACACAAATATAACAAAAGCTTTTTCTTGGTAAATCAAATCTAACTAGTCTGGGGTTTTAGTCGATTAAATAAATTCTCGGTCGACTAAAGACCTGCCCTGTCGTCCGATTAGTCGACTAAAAGGGGGTGTGGCAAAAAGATATCAAAACGGTGAAGTATCGCAATGTATCTAACCCAAACTGCACTCAAAAGAACACAAATGCAGAGGAATTCATGCCAAAATAAACGATTTATACAGAAAACAAACAAAAAACTGTGTATTCATATGTTAGACTCTAAAATCTTAAGCTAACTCACTCCATATGTTCTAGTTTTTTCCATATAAATAATTTAAATCTAAATAATGATTAGTCGACTAATAAAAAAAGACACCATTGACCGATTTATCGACTAAACGACTACAGCCCTAAACTAGTCCCTGAATTATACTTTTTAAATCACGCGGCTGATCTGAGCAATTCACAAAATGACGTTTAGTTATTTCAAGTTTGTGTCGCTGTGAGACGTGGACAAAGCTAAAGTAAACAAAAATACTTCCCATTTATTGTTATCTCGCATTATCTGAATTTATTTCACTTCTCTGCAAAGACTCTACACTGTGTTTTAAAGGGGCTGTACTTGATTTTGACTGTTTTGAAACGTGAAAACAGAGTTACTTCATGTTAAATAAGTCACATGTATCTCTCACTTTCCTAATGCAGTCCCAGCGTCCTAAATAATCACTGGCATGAGTTTATAAACATTTTTCATGAGTCTCTGAGCCGTCACGGGTGAAGCTAACAAACATTAGCATGCTAACGGCGCACAAACACCCTATAAACCGATGCAGAGAAAGCGCTGTGGTGCCATTTTCACTCGAATAGATGCTTTTACAATGTTTCTGTGCTGTGGTAATACTGATTTTACTTTATTACATGCAAAACATCAGGTGCTAGTTCTGTTTTTCACGTTTCAAAACAGTAAAAATCAGGTACAGCCCCTTTAACGTCTCTTAACGTAATGAGTTTGGATCATGCTAGATGCATTAAACACTGGAAATATAATGTTTTTGATCTTGACAGGAGTCCCGTGTGTTGATAAACAGGAAACAGCTGATGCTAACGTGCGCTACCTTTGTTTTGCTAAGTTTGTCGGCGCAACATACATTTTACCACCACTGGATGAGTTTATGCAGTTTATCACAAGGTCAAGTTAGCGTTTGGTGAGAAATTGTTCATTTATATCCGCTTTCTACCGAATTGTTTTCACCCAATCGTCTCGAATGAAAGCGTATCGGGACCTAGGGCTGTGCAAGTAATCGTATAAACCCTTTAAAATGTGATGTCGTCAAAATTCAGGAATGGAGGCGACTGCAGGCAAAATTAAGTTGATGATTAGCTCACATTAGATCTAAGTTCTGCTGGTTTTAAGTGTTTGTGTTGGAAAAAAGCAACACATTTGAATTTCCAGGGTAGAAATGTCAGTAAGTTTGCTTTTCTATAACAAACGGTGGACAAAATAAAAATTTCTAGCCTTAAAATTGTATTTCAGCTTCAAAATAATCTAATTTATGGTATAGTATCTAATATATCTCTCGGTAAAATAAAAAATATTAAAGGCTCAACATTTCTGAGTATTTTTCCAGTAAAATCCATAAATCTGGATTGTTCCTTCATCAAAAATGCAAAGAGTTTGTCATAATTTCCTAAAACATAATGTAAAATACAATAATAAATGTGTTTAAAGCAGCTCTGATGTCACTCACATGTGTCTGAGGCTTTTACTTTTCCAAAATCATCTACATTTTTCATATTTTGTGATATTCTGAGGTTAATCCCAGTTTCTCCAGTGAAATCATTATGTTGTGCTTCACTTTTGCCTCCGTTCTCAATTTAGAATGTTTTTGTTTACAGACTCTATATATAATCTTCATAATTTAAATTATTTTGCCTCAAACCAAAAGCAAAGGCACTTTTCTAAAACATCACTAATAAAATATCTACAGTCAATACTTTCTCGACAGAATAATTTTGACAATATGGAAGTAATCGTTCGAAATAACTGCAATTTCAATTATGAGCCATATATAATCGAGCTACACCTCTTTGGATCACTTAATTAGACCAGAACAGTTCACTTAACGCGCTCCAAAGTGAACCGGTCGAAACGTGGCTTTACAGAAACAGAAACATCAGCGGGGATTTTCCTTTGACGTGTAGTGTGTGCTCGGTCAAACATGCCGCCTCCTATTGCAGTCCATCCCTTTTATTTCTTTAAAAGTCCGACCTTGTGCGCGGCCCTCATTTCAAGCGTTCGATGAGCTCCTGCGTGAGGCCCAGGTTGAGCAGTTGCATTGTGGGTAGCGTAGACAGATGGGGAAAGGCTTTGAGCAGCTTCTCCCAACACAGCTCCAAAAGACTGGGCACCGTCAGCCAGATTTTAAACAAAGAGCCAGTCCTCTTGTTCTCGTGGATGTCCACCACTCCGCCGTGGATGAACATGCAGCCGGCCTGAGGGACACAGGGAGAACAGTCACTCACGCGGGGCTGAAAACCGGTGGAAAATGATCACGATTTTCTTGGGGCCAGATCATGATTTCGATTTGATCATGATTCATGTTCACGTTGTATTTTTCTGTTGCCTTTAACGGAGCTGCAGCATTTAAAGTGCGTTTTCATGATTTTTAGACTTTATTCAGTGTATTAATACCTCTTGTAAATATAAATTTTAGTTTTACACCAATCAAGCAGCCCTTTGTGGAGAAAAGTTTTTTAAAAATATGTTGAAAGTTAAGTTAATGCAAACAAATTGATGACATCACACTGGGAAAACAAAGGTTATGCATAATTGACACAAAATAAATTACTTTTTTGACCCTTTAAACACGGATTCAACAAAATAAAGGTGTTCACATGTATTTTTATTTGTAAAACACACACATCTGTGACATTAGATGAGTTTTGGCTCACTGTACAGAATGGTTGCTATGGTAATTTCCTAGCGTGATGTCATCATTTACAACCAGGAAGTAAAATAAAAAACCTAAAAAATTGCTAAAACGCGATAAAATTTGTAAAGTATTTTAACAAAATTTGAAATATATTTATCTTAACTGCATTTTAGTCAAATGAGTGATCCAACCTGTCAGAGGCACTTTAAGAAAAATATCTATCAGTTGTGTTTTTCATATTTAAAACGTGTCTTTGTCACATTTTGTCGTGTCTGTTGTTTTAGTTGCACTTTTGTCACTTTTAGACGCGTCTTTGCTGTTTGTAGGCATGTTTTTGTGGCTTTTGAACATATTTGTGCAGTGTATTTCTACATTAATTCTGGGGTTGATTTGTGATTTATGGTTTAGTAATAGAATTCTGTTCAAATTCACATTTTAAACACAATTTAGTCACTTTTAGTCGCGTTTTTGTCACGTTCGGTTGCGTTTTTCATATTTAAAATGTGTCTGTCACATTTTGTTGCACCTTTGTCATTTTAGTCGCATCTTTACTGTTTGTAGGCACGTTTTTGTCACTTTTGAACATATTTGTGCACAGTATATCTCTGCATTAATTCTGGGTTTCACTTGAGGAATGACTTCATAATAGTTAAGAAATTATGTATTGAAACAAGTCGAAACGGTAAAGTAAAATAATCCAGTTCCATCGAATGCATCGTCTCCACTGATCTTCAGAAATTCAGAATAATATCCTGAATTGAAGACATTTTAACTCATCTAGAAATTCATTTTTTGCAGTGTAGGAGACAATTTACAGAATATATACTGTAAAAATTAAAAGAACAGCCGTGCCAGGTAAGAGCCGCTAATGATTTATCTTTGTTTTACTGTTTTTAATATGCATTTTTATTTACAGCTTAATTTAATGACGAAGATAAACTCCAAAAGCAGAATTTCAGGCTTTTCCCCCATTCATTAGCGCCGTTTCTCCTCTTTTAAACCTACAATCTGTGAGTTCTGAAGTGCACTGACCGGAGTGACAGCTGCACAGTGGAAGTACGCAGGTTCAGGCATCATGGCTGGTAGTTTAATCCACTGGAAAGACTGAAGGTTGATCTTCCACAAATCTGATAAAATGATCTCCCCGTTGTAGCCTCCACATATAAATACGTCTGTGGTGAACAAGAGACACGTTAGAAACAATCCAACAACAGCGATCCATGTTTTACACTGCAAAGATTCATTTCTAGAGTTAAAATGTCTTGATTGTAGGATATTAATCTGAATTTCAGACGTTTTGACTCGTTACGATCAGTGGAGACTATTTATTTGATGGAACTAGATTATTTTACTTGTTTCAAACCGTTTCTCATTTGTTTCAATACATTATTTCTTACTTCAATCCAAATGATCTCCCTGCACAGCAAGAAATGTAAATCTATCCAAGCTTAAAATGGCTTGAATTTATCATTTTTATCTGGATTTGAGTCGTTGAGATGTAATTGCTGATGTGATGCAGAGTATTTAACTGGTTTCAAGGTATTTCTGACTGATCATAACATAATTTTGCTTATAATAACAAAATACATTTGTCAGTAGGGTAAGTAAAATTATCTTAACCCACTGACAGATAATTTGGATTGAAATAAGAAATAATGTATTGAAACCAGTCAGAAGCGGTTTGAAACGAGTAAAATAATCCAGTTCCATCAAATAAATAGTTTCCACTGATCTTAACGAGTCAAAACGTCTGAAATTCAGATTAATATCCTGAAATCAAGACATTTTAACTCATCTAGAACTTCAATTTTTTGCAGTTTATGTAAAAATAAATGTGCAAAGCTCACTGTTTTGTATTTGCACACAGCTATGGCAACGCCTCGGAGCCGGATATCCTGTCAAAGTGCACACGTTTAAGCCTCCGATTTAAAGATTTACGGTGCAAGTAATGTTTAAAATAGACAAACCTATTTTGTCGTGAGGTTTAGTAGTGATTTCCTCCCAAGAATTGGTCTCTAGATTATAAGCATGGATCTAGGAAAATAAAACACAGAAGCAAATAACAGATTGATTACTGTAAATGAAACATGTGAGAGTTACAGAAGACCAGGGCTGTAGTCGACTAATGAGATTATTGGTCGACTAAAGACCTTCAGTAAGTAAATAAATAAGTAAAAGAGTAAGTAAGTTAAGTAAATAAGTAAGTAAATAAATAAGTAAAAGAGTAAGTAAGTTAGTAAGCAAGTTAAGTAAGTAAGTTAAGTATGTAAATAAGTAAGTAATTAAGTAAGTAAGTAAATAAGTAAGTAAGTAAGTAAATAAGTAAGTAAAAAAGTAAATAAGTAAGTAAGTAAATAAGTAAGTAAGTAAGTAAATAAGTAAGTAAGTAAGTAAATAAGTAAGTAATTAAGTAAGTAAGTAAATAAGTAAGTAAAAAAGTAAGTAAATAAGCAAGTAAGTAAGTAAATAAGTAAGTAAATAAATGAGTAAGTAAGTAAATAAGTAAGTAAGTAAATAAATGAGTAAGTAAATAAGTGAGTAAGTAAATAAGTAAGTAAAAAAGTAAGTAAATAAGCAAGTAAGTAAATAAGTAAGTAAGTAAATAAGTAAGTAAGTAAATAAATGAGTAAGTAAATAAGTGAGTAAGTAAATAAGTAAGTAAAAAAGTAAGTAAATAAGCAAGTAAGTAAGTAAATAAGTAAGTAAGTAAATAAGTGAGTAAGTAAATAAGTGAGTAATTAAGTAAGTAAATAAGTAAGTAAGTAAATAAGTGAGTAAGTAAATAAGTGAGTAATTAAGTAAGTAAATAAGTAAGTAAATAAGTGAGTAAGTAAATAAGTGAGTAATTAAGTAAGTAAATAAGTAAGTAAGTAAATAAGTGAGTAAGTAAATAAGTGAGTAATTAAGTAAGTAAATAAGTAAGTAAGTAAATAAGTGAGTAAGTAAATAAGTGAGTAATTAAGTAAGTAAATAAGTAAGTAAATAAGTGAGTAAGTAAATAAGTGAGTAATTAAGTAAGTAAATAAGTAAGTAAATAAGTGAGTAAGTAAATAAGTAAGTAAGTAAGTAAGTAAGTAAATAAGTAAGTAAATAAGTAAGTAAGTAAATAAGTAAGTAAATAAGTAAGTAAGTAAATAAGTGAGTAATTAAGTAAATAAGTAAGTAAATAAGTAAGTAAGTAAATAAGTGAGTAATTAAGTAAGTAAATAAGTAAGTAAATAAGTAAGTAAGTAAGTAAGTAAGTAAATAAGTAAGTAAATAAGTAAGTAAGTAAATAAGTAGGTAATTAAGTAAGTAAAAAAGTAAGTAAATAAGCAAGTAAGTAAGTAAATAGGTAAGTAAGTAAATAAGTAAAAAAGTAAGCAAGTAAGTAAATAAGTGAGTAATTAAGTAAGTAAGTAAATAAGTAAGTAAATAAGTAAGTAAGTAAATAAGTAAGTAAGTAAATAAGTGAGTAAGTAAATAAGTAAGTAAGTAAGTAAGTAAGTAAATAAATGAGTAGGTAAGTAAAAGATACCTAAATGTTTTACTTAAGTACAGTACTTTTTTTTTTAACTTTCTACCTTTATCATAGACAAAGTTTGAGAGTCATCTGGACACAGCTTTAAAAATAAAGACATTTCAACTTCCATCTGAAAAACATTTTTCTATCTTTCTGACGGAAGTCGAAACATCTTGATTTTTCAGAATCATATCCAGATGACAAACTGTGTCTAAGATGGATCACTCCTGGACCAATAAGGGATTACACAGAATTCTGAGCCATGTCCTCTTGAATGCAGGTAAAGATTATTCAACACACATAAATCACTGTAAACACATCTTTGAGTGGGTAAATGAGAAGGGAAAACAATTATATAATGTTTCAAATCCAATTGATCATAATGTCACATTATAGATGGAGGAAGTGTGAGGTTTAATACCTTGTCCAGGGGGTAAGATGTCCAAGATGTGCCTCCTCCCAGAAGATAAATTCTCTGTCCGTCATGTGCTATTTCATGTCTGTACCTAAAAACACAACACAAATATATTAATGGACTGGTCATTTTACACAATGTGGAAAAATACAACTTAAGGTATGTATTTGACAACGTTATAACATGGTTAAAAGCTCGATTATTCATAAAATGTGTCCTGTAAGTTGCTAAATGTTAGATAATAGCTAAATATGTTGCACATTACCGCTCCTCTGGAAAGTCGTCTGGAGGATTGTTGGGTTTTAGATAGATCCATTCCCTTGAGGTCAGGTCCAGTCTGTGCAAATCTGTGCTGTAATTGTAGCCCGTCGTCCCTCCAAACACATACAGAAACCCGTTTATGATGACCATCGCCTGCCCATATATTCTGTTTGGTTTCTTTCCGCGACAGTTGAGAAGTGACCAGCGTTTGTACTTGACGTTACAAACATGAACGTCGTTGCTGTTGTTTTCGCCAAAAGGGATGCCAGTGCCTCCAAACACCAGGAGGTTGTTCCCGTGCAACACAGCTGTAACAAAAGCGACAAGTTGACTCTTTTATTAACACAATTAAACTTAAAGGACTTGAATAGTATCAGAGATGGTTAGAGATGGGAGATATATCCAAGAAATTATAATATCACGAATGTTATTTTGAAGATATGAATACATTGTCTATAATTAAAACTATTAAAATGATCTAAAAAAAAAAAGAGACAGAAACTGATGCTCTGTAAAAATATTGCCTGAATATCGTTAATTTTGCCCACCCCATAATACACTGTACAAAATCTAAACATTTTGGTTTTCCTCCTTTTTTTATGAGCTGAACTCAAAGACAAGAAACATTTTCTATAAACACAAAAGACCAATTTATTTAAAATATTTTTCACAAATATGTCTAATGCTGTGTTAGTGAGCATTTCTCCTTTTCTGAGATAATCCCTTCCACCTCACAGATGTGGCATATCAAGATGCTGATTAGACAGCATGTACAGTGATCCCTCGAGTTGCGTTCCAAAAATAACACGCGAAAAGTGAAATCCGTGAAGTAGTCACAGCTTTATTTTTTATTATTTTACAATGCAATACTGAACTATGGAATGAAACCAAAAATCAAAACCTGTTTTAAAGCCCAAAATTTGTTTAAAACAATAATTTTAATATAGTAATACAAGGTTGGAAACAGTCGTATTTCACAGTCTGTGCCTCTTCGTCCTGACTCCGCTCCGCTGTAGCGTCTGTTTCTACTGAAGGCGCAGGAGAAGAACATTGTTATGGGTAGTTGTTGGCGCTCTTTCTTTTTCTGAGCAAGAAGATTTTTATAAACGGATATGCCACCTTCGATTATATTTGAGAACTAGACAACAGTAAAGCCCTTGAGCCAATCAGGATTCAGAGCACAATGCACTGTAAAAATATCGCACTGTAAAAAAAAAAATCCGTGAAGCAGCGAAGCCGTGAAAGATGAAACGCGATATAGCGAGGGATCACTGTATATAGCACAGATGGCTGGCCACAATAAAAGGACACTTTTGAATGGTGGCCATTAGCAAATCACAAAGACTGCATTTATTTAATGACATAATTTCTTCTTAAGCCTACGATGAGCTGGCCCCAGTCCAGGGTCTGCCCCGCCTAAGGCCCAAAGTCACCGGGATAAGCTCCAGTCTCCCACGACCCGAAGTGGTAGAAAATGAATGAATGAAACATTTCTTCTTCAAACCGCAAGTGTGCCTCTTTCTTAGTCTTATCCTGTATAAACCTGCAAATTCTGTAGTTTAGACCTCTACAAACATGTTCTGAAATGCTGGTAGTAGATATTTAAAATGTGCATTTTGAAATTAATCCTATAATTAAAACATAAATCAAAAATCCCAATGTCTGTCAAAACAAAAACACTGCTATCAGATATTTAGCCAACATTGCTCAGCCCTAGCTCTATGGTTACAGTAAGCGGTCAGTGTGATTACCTGACATAGATGCTAGCTCCGTGGGCATATAACCCTCCGTCTGAATCTGCTGCCATTGTCCTGTGGCAAAGTGGTACCGCCACAGCTCTCTGAACAGCGGATAGTCTTCGTTCTCAGAGCCTCCGGACTCGTCGTAGTCAGGGTTATATCCTCCGAACACGTAGAGATTGGTGTTATCGGCAACACACCGATGTCCACTTCGCGCAGTGGGGGTGCGATGACCTGAAAAACAGAGCAACCACATTACAGACAACAGCACACAAGTACAAAGAATGTAGCATCTTTTTAATTTCCATTTTTCATAATGTTGTCTTTTTTAATACATGATACGGCTGCACAACATTGGAATTTAGTGCGATATGGGTGTCATGTGTTGATATTATGATATTATTGCTATATTTTTTCCTCATTTGCATATACTTTAAAACAGAGTTGCTTAGGTACAAATACACACACATTGGAGACCTTTGGAGAGTTAAAACCTAGAGCTGCTTTGTCCATTTCTCTGAAATGAGTGATGGACAATGGATGAGGATTTTGAAGCAAGAGCTGTAACAACAGAACACTAAACATTCACTTGCCACGCCTATACTTGGCAAAACGGCGCTTTCACGGATGAACATTTGAGTCTAATTGGTGAAAAGTAAAAACAAGCTCAAAAAAGAAACGCAAGACTTATTTTAACCATTTAACCATAAGAAATGATTGTGCGTCTTTGCCATCTGCATATCGCCATAACATAACATAACAAATGCAATATTTTTTCGATGTATTGTGCAGCCCTAATGCATGATGGTCCAAATTGATCAACTGCTCGAAATCCTTTGCTTTTACTGACAGGATTGGCAGAAGACCTCTTGATTTAAAAGCCCAATGATCATTAGATGATTAGAAATTAGTCAATAGATTGAATCTCAATTTCTCGGTTCATTGATTAATTGTCCAACCTCAAGTGGAATGTCCCACAACAAGTAAAACAGGTAAACAAAGGAAGAGCACTCTCAGGCTATAACTCCTCTCAAAGAGCGGGGCTAATCCAGCTCAGAGCAGCATAAAGTCGAGCATCAAAGACCAGCTGCTTCAGTCCTTCAGATTGAATGTGACTTTTGGATGGAAGTTGAAACATGTCACCGACATTGTCCAGATCAGTGTTTTTCAACCTTCATGGCTCACTTTTTTGTTTGAGAAGATTCTGCAGCACATTACCCCCTAAAAATAATAGCAAATCACAACTGATAAAACTGATATATAATGTAGAAAATATAGTTCATATCACAAAAGTTGGCAATGGCGACTGTTTAGCTTTCTATTTTTGGATTAGAAGTTAGCTCAGGACTCTCCAAAATGGTCCATTATTCAATTACATCCATGTGTGTATATTTTATCTGTTATCAGTAATCCTGGCAATACCTCAAGGCACACTAAGTTCTTCAGCACACTGACAGAAAATCAGTGACTACATTTGAAACTTTTTCTACAATGAACCACTCCTGGACAAATGTGAGATTACACTGACTCATCTGGAAATAGGCAAACACTGCCCCAAAATCGGACCTTTGTGAAAGCTGTTGGTGCCCTGTCAGCCGAACACGAGCAGTTTGTTTTTCCCGTGTGCTCTATGGGAAATATGATTTCTGAACTGCAGAGGATTTTTTGCTGCAGGACCAATGCACAGGCCACTAGTGACCGCTTCAAGTTTAAGCTTGCAATAATACATACTGATATTTGAAAGATCCATGGGTTAAATTAGTGAGGATCAGGTTCAGATAAGAGAATTATTTTAGGTTTAAACTAACTAGAATAAAGCATTGAAACTGGCTTCCCAAATCAGAGACTCATGTGAAGCTCATTCTACTTTCAGAGTGGAGAATCGTCCTGAGAACCAAAACACCAAATTATAACATCAACAACTTGTCCGTCATGTTATTGAAATTAAGAATATATCACTGTAACCGTTGTTGTTACATTGATAACAGCAAAAGCAATATTTGATTTGTCCATGTTTAGCTCGTATCTGGGGACACAGATAAGTCATGTTTATGAAATTTATAATCAATATCTTGCATTCTGCTCCTTTAATTGTTAAGAATTGCATCATAGTCTAGGCACCAAACTCAAGCAGCTAAACACTGTAGAGATGGCACATGCAACGTACAGTCACGTATTAAAACATAGATTTGAGATAGCGTAATAGCTTATTATAGTAAAATGTAAACAAGCAGAACATTTTAGCTAGCCTGATGGTTTAGCATAGACACATAGACTACAAACAGTCATTTACCACGTTATAAAAGGCACGCAGTATAGAATAGTCGTCATGCATAGCATTGTACTTATAACAGATGAGGGTTTGGTCGTAGAATACAGAGTGATATTTCAGGAGATTTCTGACAGACCTGCTAAAATCTCTCGGTGAGGTGGCGGCCTGCATGCCAGTTTTTCAAATGTGTTGAGCAGACTCCTGTGATCATCTTGTGGGCGCGACATCCTCTTCTCAGCGCAGAAATGGCACAATAAATAAGGAAAAGATCAACCAAAGTGCTCATAAAACATCATAAAACGTCTCGGATTCGCCTGTTCGAGATGGTTGACATTTTTCTCCCTGGCGGCGACGCAATGGACCAATCACAGCCGCTGTTATTGGAGCGCCAGGATACCGGATACGAGCGTGACAACAAAACAACAACCGGGGTCAAAGTGCATGTCAAACATTAAATAAATAAATAAAAACGTAATGGGCCTAATTATTGTTATTATTAGACCTTAATATTTTTCTTTATTAGAATGACTTTATTATTACATTTCTAATATTTGAAAATCGAAATTTAAATTAAGATAATTCCAAAGTCACCAAATGAGGTACAGAAAAAATAATAACAACAATTAGATCACGGTTAATTTTCTGTGTTTATAATCAGTGTTGGATGTAACTTAGCTTATTTGCTATAGTCAAATGACAATTTTAAGTAACTTAAAAGTGTAACACATTACTGTGAAAATCAGGCCTGTTGACAGAAATTTGGGGACCAGGTGCACGAAGCCTCACATGGCCCCCCCTCTAATATAAATTAATAGGAAGTCCCATTCCGGGCCCCTAAGACCCCGAGGCCCAGGACAACAGACCCCTTTGTCCTGGGGAGATGTTTCCCATTTATATTGTTACATCCTAGGCAGTTTAAACACCCAATTTCATTCCGTTTAAATGTCATTAATGAAATGTAAAAGCACATATTTGATCAATGACAATGTATACAAACAAATACAGTAATCCCAAAGTAATGTCACTAAGTTACTTTATTGAGGCAGAAATTAAGTAATGTAACTTTTTCGCGCTCTCAAACTTTGCGAACATGCAATATGTATTTTGTTATTTAAAAAAATAAACATAAGAGCAAAACAAGAGAACATTTTATACAAAGCGGAACCGCTTATCTCGGGTGTAGTTTCCGGGGGGACCACTTCATAACTGAACATGGCGGCTGTCGGCGGTAATCGTGCAGAGCGCTTCGGTAACTCCAATTTTCCGAAGACATCCCTCGCTTCCCCGGAGAAAGTTCGTGAGCTCCTGAATGAAGGGGTGTCGTCGACTGACCGTGCGGCCGACAGGTGACGATCGATGCGTTTTTGTGTTTGTTTTCTTGTGGTTTGTCTGGAGGTGGCTCGCACACAGTGGCCTCACAGCGCTGTGCAGCTCGGATCAGAATGTACCAAACGTGAAGGCTGAAGGTAACTCAGGACAAACGCCATAAAACCGTAATGAATCCTTATATTTGTCCGTGGCATTTAGCATGACAGTTTTTCAGAATAAAAGGAGGACGCCTGGGTCACAGTTTGCAAATCTACGCAGCCTTGTGACAATGAAAAAGTTTATCTTAATGTTTCAAATGTTTAACACAATCCGTATCGAACAAACTGCTTATCTGCATTGGTGGAAGATTGAGGTGAATTTGTGGTTGTAATCTGACGAAAAAAAAGGCAAAATACTTAGTAAACATTGCCGTAAAGTAGGGTTGTAGTCGATTAAAGGAATTCTTGGTAAAAACAACACAATTAATCGCTTAAGTCGTGGCAAAAACTCTCAGAACCATTAGCTAACTATCTCTCCTAGATCTGAAATCAACTGCACTTAGAAGACCACGACTGTATATGACTATACAAATAGAGGCCATGAACCGATTTAATCAACTAACCTAAGGACCTACAGAAAAAAAAAATGAGGGCAGTGCGATTTGGGAAAAATGTCTAATTGCATCTTTTCTGATCAATATTGTGCTTGTGATGAGATTTACAATTCTTGTTTTAATAATAGAATTCTGTTCAAACTTTTCATTTGAAACGCATCCAGCAGATTTGACTGAAAGACTGAAATTGGCCCGTGAACTGACAAACTAATAAAAGAATCACACGTAATTCAGAACAGGCTTTGTACAGATGTGAACTACAGAGTTAGCATTTTTAATGTTAAATAAAACTGGATATTTTGTTGTTTGTGGAGGAAGTTATTGGACATCAAAAATTGCAGCCTTAGTGATTTGCTGATTTAGATTCAGTTAGAGTTCATCTTGGAGCTAGGGCTGCACAATATATTGAAAAAATATCGCTATCGCGATAATAACAAGTGCAATATTCATATCGCAAAGATGCATAATAATTCATACTGATTAAACTTAAATGTTCACCCTCCAAAGCGCCGTTTTGCCAAGTACAGAAACGGCAGGTGAATGTTAAAGTTTTTTATTGTTAAAGCTTGCTTAAAATCCTCCTAATTTTGTTTCCACTATTTCATACACATAAATGACGGTGAATAAAATGTCAGAAATGTTTAAAATGTCTTCTTTTTTTTTATGTCTCCAATGCCATATTTGTACCTAAGCTACTATATTTAAAAGTAAGAGTTGAGTACTTAATTGTTATTGTTTATACCTGGAAAAAAAACCCATAAAAAATATATGCAAATGAGGGCAAAATATTGCAATAATATCCTTATCGCAATACTTCACACCCAAATAGCGTATCGCACTAATTTCCCATATCGTGCAGCCCTGGCCCAAAATCTCTAAACTGAGTCCCTGAATAAGGCACAGACCCTCAATTTTATGATATGAAAATAGTAATGCAAATACTAAGAATCAAGCCCTTAGAGCAAAAACAAAATTGTTGCTTGCTTCTTTTGAAATATAAATTGATCTAAATGCAAAGTCAAACATTTGATCAAACAAAGCAATTTTGTTGACGGATTGATCCAAACCTAATATTTTTTGTGCAGTGAAATAGTTATTTTCTTAGTTGGGCATTTGTGTTTTTGGAAAAATACTCTTATTCACTCCCACACTTCTTATTATTTAGTGTGGAAAATTACATCTTATCGTTTAAAATATAATTATGATGATGTTTTTGTTACAATCCATCAGAAATTTGCTAAAACGTGTCTGTAAATGTCTTTAAGGTTGAAGTAGGGCCTTAAATATGATTAGATTGTACTATCAACCAAAAAAGTGTAGAGATGTCACACTGTGCTCTTTCTTTTAGAGATAACACGTGAAGTTTGTTATATTTTAATTCATTTAACTGCATGTTTTAGACTTTTTTCAATAGTTCTTTTTTATGTACAATATACTCAATATTCAAATTTCCAAGCAACAACTGCGATATAATACGTTTATTGATATCTCTCGCCTCTAGTTTGTGCCTATAACATAATGGATTTTATCTGCTCTCTTTAAAGATTATTTTATAATTAAGGCTGAATTTAGGAAAATTATCAAAATAAAACTTTTCTGACCAGTTTTTGCGATTAAGATTAGATTTGCAATTCATGTTTTAATAATGGGATTCTGTTCAAAGTTCACATTTTAAACACATCCAGGAGAATTAACAAAAAGACTGAAATATGAACTGACAAACAAATAAAATAATCACTTGTTTAAGAATGTTTTTGTCACTTTCAGTCACATTTTTGTTGTTTTTACCCACATTTGTCATGTTTAGTCACATTTTTGTTGCTTTTGTCACATTTTTGTTGCTTTTAGCCATGGCTTTGGTGCTTTTTAGTCACTTAAAGTCACGTTTTTGTCGGTTTTAGACACATTTTAGTCACTTTTAGCCGCTTGTTTCAGAATTAACACAAATATTGAAATATGAACTGACAAACTTATAAAAGAATCACTTGTTTTAGAATGTTTTTGTCACTTTCAGTCACATTTTTGTTGTTTTGTCACTTCTTTGTTGCTTCTTAGCCATGTTTTTGTTGCTTTTTAGTCGCTTTAAATCATGTTTTTGTCGGTTTTAGACACATTTGTCACTTTTAGACGCTTGTTTCCGAGCATGTTTGAACAATTCAGAACTACAGAGTTGGCATTTTTTATGCAGAATAAAACAGGATTTTTGTTGTTTGTGGAGGAAATTATTACACAATTTGTTAATTGCGACATTAAAATAGCGATTTCGATTATTTTTGCAGCCCTGTTTATTTATGATTATGTTTTTATTTGTTTTTTTTATGTGATTTTAATGCATTTTTTCTTCTTTAAAGCACTTCAAATGACTTCATGTACAAGTTGTGCTCTACAAATAAACTTGCCTTGCCTTATTTGGGGACATTCGTTGACCTGCAAATATTTAATAATCGATTATTCTCCAATTCTTTACCAGTCAAGGAGATGCAAAGGTCTCAGAAGTTGGGAGCGGCCAAGCACCGTGTGAAGCGACAAACAAAGAAGCGTTTTTCTCAAGAGTGGAGTCCTATTCCATATCCTTTTACCTGTGACTCGTCGATCAAATGTCATTGCACACGTCGCATGCCATGGATTAATTAAATGTACAGCCCAAACCCGTAGAGGCACAGACTTTCCTTAGCAGAGCACTGTCTGAAATGGGCAGGGAAGCCTCGCTCGCTGTCGCCGCTCGTCTGCGCCCGGTACGGATGGATCAACGTTGGGTGCGACATGCTCAAGTGCTCCAGCTGCCAGGCCTTCCTCAGCGCGACATTACAACCAACTCTAGACTTCGAAAAATGTACGGAAATATACAGTTTTTATTAAAGGAGACGTATTATGCAAAATCAAATTTAACAATCTTTAGTTTTATCTTTTTACAACAGTGTTTCCTCGTTGTCAGTTTACTCAAAGTTGTATTTTGATCGATTCCTGCATGTTTCAGTTAAAGGGGATGTATCTGATTTTTACTGTTTTTGAAACGTGAAAAACAGAACTGATTCTTGTACCAGTTTTTTGCTTGTAATAAACTGGTATAATGTAAAAGCATCTATTCAGGGTAAAAATGAGACCATAGCTCTTTTTCTGCCTCTTTTTATATAGAGTTTTATCCTACTAGAGAATCAGGAAGCGTGCTATTAGCATGCTAATGTTTGTTAGCTTCACTGTGATGGTCTGTGATGCTCTGGGCTCAGAAACTGCTTATAAACTCATCGCGCTGGATATTTATGATGCCGGGGCTGCATTAAGAAAGTGAGTGATCCATTTGACTGACGTAAAGAGTTTAAACATGAACTAGTTCTGTTTTTCACGTTTCAAAATAGTAAAAATCAGGTACAGCCCCTTTAATCCTGTCTTGTCCTGCAAGTGAGGCTCATGTTTTCAACTACCCCCTATCCCCGCCCACATCCCTGTATTTAGTTATGATTATTTGAAAAGATTAAGACTCTGAGTAAATCATGTGGAGTTCTGAAATGTCACATAGCTAAATAAAAACCTATAAATGACAATCCACTGCTGTTTACGATGAAATGTCACTATAAAGAGGCGGGGCTTATCAGTTTTGAACAGGAAGTCAATGGACCTGTTTATTATCAAGCCGTTTTAGATCAATTTGCAGTTTACAATGAACAAAATGTACCTCCTTTAAAAAAATAAAAAAGCAGGATTGATGAAAGCATTTCTTCTTTTCGAACAGATGAATCCCGCATCGCAGAAATCTCCAGACAACTTCAAACGCAACATGAAAAGTTTTGTCCTTGGCCAGACTTCCCCTGCCCCGGTAAAGCTTTTATCCTCTGTGAGTGTTTACTATCCTCAAACACAATGCGCCCGAAGCTGATGCCTCTTGTGATTTAGAGCGGATCTGGGTGGTCCCGGCCTGCGAGCCCTCGGCCCTCCTCGCCGCCTTCATGGAGCGGTTTCACAGCACGTGTCTCCTCGCGCAGCAGCTCCCAGCGTTAAAGCCGGAGCAGCTCAAGTCCATGGTGTGTTCATGTTCATGTTATCGCAGACGTTTGCTGTTAAAAGTTGCATACACTCCTGAAGTATGTTTTACCCGTTGTATCCTCACAAAAGTTCACGTTTCTCTCGTAGTGTTTGACTGAAGATGTCGTCAGTGTTATATTACAACTAATTGAGGAAGAGCTGAAGCAAAAAGGGGACGGCGCCTGTTCTGAGCCTTTATCTGTTCAAGTGGCTGCGTGTATCGTGGCTCTGTGTGGATGGGCCGCGAGGTAAGCAAAAGTCTCACAAGTCAGTGCTTACGTTTCGTCGTTTACAAGTTTTGTGGTTAACATTTCTGCCTTGACGTCATCACAATTTCACTCTTTTTAAGGACTCTTTAGATCAAATATTCCAACAACCGGTTACATTAACACGACAGAGACACTGAAAAAATCCTAAATTTAGAGTCATCAGTTTGAAACTTCTGCTTAAGTTAACTAACATAAATGTAAGGGAAAATGTATTAAAGTGCGTATGACAGGTTTTTAGGATTTTCTAATTTTGATTTTATTTGGTGTATTAATACCTGATGTAAATATAAATTATGTTTTTACACCAATCAGGTCGCTGTTTGTGGAGAAAAATCTGTTAAAATAAACGTAAACAGATTTATGACATCACACTAGACAAAGTTTATAGCATAACTTACATAAAATAAATTACTTTTTTGACTCTAAGCATTCATTTGACTAAATATATTTTATTTTATTATTTATTAAAAAAAAAAAGATTAAATAAGACCCTGTGTACATGATGGTTGCTATGGTAATTTCCTAGTGTGATGTCATCATTTACAACCAGGAAGTAAAATTAAAAACCTAAAAGCTAAACGGACAAAATTGGTGAAGAATTTTAGCAAAATGTAAAAAAAATATTTATCTTAACTGCATTTTAATTAAATGGGTCATCCAACCTGTCATTGGCGCTTTAAACGATTTTCATGTTATGTTTTCATACACAGTTTTAAAAAGGTATTTAATTCGTAAAAATGTCCAACATTGCATTCATTAGGAACATTGAAATTTGAAAAAAAAATAGAGCCAAGTTTAAATGCATTTTTACATTTTAATTACAATAACATTTACAGAGGAAATTTTGGATATCTAATTTAGTGTTTGAATAAACTGGATCTTACTGAAAATGTATGTAGAAAATTCATCTTTTTGTTTTTTTTAAAACTCAAACAAATCAGGTTTTTAATTAGAAATCAGCAAATCCTTCTGTGCAATCTGTCACAATCTTGTTAAGTACAAGATTGTAAAGTGTGTTGGTGCTACTTTAAGGACAATATTGTTTCCTTGTGAAAGCTTCTACACGGATAGAGCAAACTGACAATATAAAGTTTTGCCTGAACCTTTTCTAACTGATTGTGACCTGATTTTATTAAAAAACAAACAAAAAAAACACACACAAATATCTACAGCCGTAATAACAAGCTCCATCGTTTCATCCCTGCAGCCCCGCCCAGTGCACCATGAACCTGCCCATCCTCACCTGCTCATGTTGTAAACGAAAAGTAGGCTTGTGGAACTTTTATCAAATGGAGGAAACAGCCGGAGACGTCGAGAACGTCCCGAACTCCGCGAGCTCGTCCGGACCGGGGACGACGAGCCCGGCTCCAGTGTCCCAGGAGGGCCACGGGGACGGCGCCTTTCCAGCCACTGTGGCCACCACGCCCAGCCGCATGAAACTGAGGAGCCAAGACACCACGCGCTCTGAACAGGTGACGTTTTTTGTTTTGCATTTAGAGTACCCTTTAGCTTGACTTTTGGGCAAATAAATGGGTTTACTAGTCAAATATAGTCAATTATTACTATTACCGTAAAATGCGGACTATTGAGCTCTCCTGAGTATAAACCGCACCAGCCATATTTACAAAGAAAAACAACTTTGTACATATATAAGCCGCACCTGACTATAAGCCGCGGGTGTCCACGTTGTACCATGAGACATTTACGTTGCCGGGCCGTGTCGGTTCGGGAAGAGGCGTGCACGTGTTTTGTAACATGCGCTCCACGGTGAAAGAGCGTGGTGTGAAGCCAGTGCTGTATTGTTTTCCTCATCATCTAATAAAGTGGTCAAAATATGTTACGTGAGAAAAGACACCTTAATGAAAGTGCGCGGCTGCTACATGGAGCGAGGAGAGAGAAAACGAGAGCAACGGAGAGAGAGCAGGAGGAGAGAGGGAGAGAAGAAAGAAGCGAGGGAGAGAGAGATCATGTGGGCCAGCGTCAGCGGAGGAACAGGCCCGTCTGCTACAGGAGACGTAACGTTGGTGCAGGTAGAACAGTAAACACGTAATGACTTACTTATTCTGCCTACAAACCTCTGCACGGAACTCAGTTTACGTAACTCCGGTTCCACACGTGTGCGGCCTGGTCGGGTCGAATCATGCAGCAAATGACTCAGAGTCGGGTCGGACAGTACCCGCGCGGGCTCGGGTCGAGTTCAGGTCGAATCGTGCCCGGGTCGGGTTCGGACAGTATGTGCGCGGGCTCGGGCGGGTCCGATCTAAACTCTACCCTAGAGGCCGTTCCCGGAAAAATACATAAATTAGCCGCATCGCTGTATAAGCTGCAGGGTTGAAATCATGAGACAAAAGTAGCGGCTTATAACCCGCATTTTACGGTATATTTTTTATTTTAATTATATTTATGGTCCAAGATACTCCAAAAAGATGGTAAATTTACAACTAATGAGACTTTTTTATTCTGATAAAAGTACATTTCATCTTCTTTTAAAACCTGAAACCATTCCAAGTGCCCCCTGGTAATTCCTCACGTACCCCTTGGGGTCCCCGTACCCCTGGTTGGGAAACACTGCCTTAAATGACACACATTCTGCTACAGTGATGCTTTTGTAGGGCTGTTCTTGGTCGACTAAAATAATTCTTGGTCAACTGAAGACCTGCTTTATCGAGAAATTAGTCGACTAAAAGGGGTTGTGGCGAAAATATATCTCAAACTATGAAGCCTGTCCATGTTTCTGACCCAAACTGCACTTAAAAAAACACAACTGCACCAGAATTCACGCTAAAACAACTATTTATGCAGAAAAGTAGTAATAAACAGTGTAGCATGATTAAACTCATGATTCACTCCAAAATCTCCAGCTGACTCATTCACATGTTCTCATTTTTTCTGTTTTTCCATTCAACTGTCTTAGATAAGATAATGTTCTTATGAGGGCGCGCTTATTGATTTTAAAAAAGAAACTTTAATCACAACTGAACACGTGCTGCCAGAGCCTTCACCTGCGGATAGAGACCTATCCAAGTGTTTCCCAATAAGGCTGCACAATTAATCTAAACTGAATTGAAATTGCAGTTTGAATGGATACAATTAGCAAATGGCAAAGGCTACAATTTTTGAAGTGCAACAATTTCCTTCAAAACAACAAAATATCCTGTTTTATTCTACATAAAACTGCTAACTCTGTAATTTAGCAACTAAAAGCAACAAAAAACAACACAAAAAGCAACAAAAATGTCAGGAAAAACGTTCAGTCTTTTTGTCAATTCTCCTGAACGTGTTTAAAATGTGTGTGCACTTTGAACAGAATCCCATCGTTAAAACATAAATCTAACCGCAGTCACAGAACTGAATATTTCACAGCCCTGTAGACCCTTTAAAACTTTGTAAACAATAACATTCTAAATTCTGGAATGGAGGCAAAAGGGAAGTGTAACATATTGTGAGTCAGAATATCACAAAATATGCAAAATTTAAATGATTTAAATACTTTTTGGAAACAGTCAGACACATCAGAGCTGCTTTAAAGACATGTACTGTTGTATTTTACATTATTTGTTTGTGTTATAGGAGATTCTTGACATTTTTATTAAGGAAAAATCCAGATTTGTAGGTTTTACTGGACAAATACTCACAGAAATGTTGAGCCCACAATAGTTTTTCATTTTATCTACAGATATGGTATATACTTTAAGACAAATTATACTTTTTGTGAAGCTCAGATACTATTTTAAAGCTAGAAAATAGTATATTGTCCTTCGTCCGTAATAGAAAAACATAATATAATAAAAGTATATTATTCTTTGCCATATGCCATATTTTATAAAATATATTAGTCTGCTTCATTATTCCTCCTGAATTTTGATCGGGGAGTAAATGCCAGTGGTGGATACTCCATTTTATTAAGTATTTTTTTGCTGCTGTTTCAATAATCTTACATAAGTAAAAGTCTCTACTCCTGTAAAAGTATTAAAGTACTCCTTGAAAAATGCACTTTAAGAGTAAAGAAAATGAAAAGTAATAATTATTTTTGGTTTGGAGAACTATTAAAGCATCAAACTGTAACCTTGATTTAATTTATTCTGTTGAGTTTTGGTCATTATTCACCTTATTCCAGAAGTTGCCGTGGGCGCCGCCATCTTTTTTCCGTTGTAGTTCACACGAGGCAGACGAGCGCAACAGAAAATATGTTCTACACGGACTAAAAGCCGCTTTCAGGCCTCAGGAAATCGGTGCGTTGTTGACTTCTTGTTGCCCGTGTACTTTAAACATTTTACTCAAATCAATCTACTTTTATATAATGTTTTAACAACAAGACTTTTCCCTCATTCGTCATTTAATGCGTTTACAACAGGAGTGTGCATCTGTGGCAAAAAAAAGGCAAAAGTGGGCGGAATAAGGTGGATAGGCAACTTACCTGGTTGTTTTGGGAAATAGAAAATAAAAAATGTGCAAAAAATATACCCTTCAGCCTTTTCATCAGATCTAAAAATATACTTAAACTTTTCAGTCCAGTTCAAACATGTAGTGGAGTAGAAAGTACAGATACATGCTCTGAAATGTAGTGAAGTAAAAGTATATACTGTAAATTGTACTTAAGTTAAGCGCAGATACATAAAAAAATTTGTATTAGTACAGTAGTATATAGTATTAGCGCAGTACTTTTACATTTGTTCTTTACCTTCCACCACTGGTAATTGCAGAACCCAAAGGAAACCCAACGAGACACCAGTTATGCTCCACGGTGACCCACTGCTCCCGATAAGTGAGGATTTTAAAATGCACCTTTAACATGTCCTCTCATGTGTCTGCGTTACAGGGCGAAGGGGTGAGTTTTTCTCCTCAAGCTTTGCGCACCAAAAGCAGAGACTCCACCAGCCCCACGGAAGAGCTGCCGAGTCCGAAAGGAAAGAGACCCGCAACTCGCAGTAAAGGACAGGGATACGCACAGCCCACTGCCAAACGCCTGTGCCTGTCATCAGCTGGTCCTGTAAGAGCAAACTGAAGGATTCATGAATTATTACACTGTTTTAAGCGACACATATTCTGCTACGGTGACTTTTTGGAGCTTTAAACCATGTTCTAACAATGTTCCGTCATCAAAAACACACCTGCAGTAGCATTCAGTTGCATTCACGCTGTTTCAAGGAGTTTTTATTTGAAAATCCTCCCCCCTCCGAGCGTCAAGCACACTTCCTGATGAACTTCTGGTATTTTCTGACGTATTTTCAGACTTCATACGTCATTTATCGGAGAATATTGCGTTATTTTTTAAAATCATCGCTAAACTTGTTCTCAGTATTTATGCCTCTAAACATAACTGCTGCAGCAAATCCACACCATAATCTTTTTAATGCTAACTTCACTAGATTGTATATAGTGCTGGCACCATCTACTGGTTGGATGCACTCGGTGTCATTTCATTGTGACAAACAACTACGGTGGCCTGAAAGGCAAAACAAATTTACATCTTTGTCAAAACGTTTTACCCAAAAATGAAACAAATTTTACAAAAACAAGAAAACATGTACGAAAAGAAGAAAACATTTTAACAAAAAGAAGAAAACATTTTAACTTTTTTTTTTTCTTTGTGTAAAATAGTTTTCTTCTTTTTGTTAAAAATGTTCTCTTTTTGTTAAAATGTTTCCTGCTTTGCAAAAATCTTTTGGCCAGTTTGTAAATTAGTGTCATTTTTGGGTCAAAATGTTTTGACAAAGATGTAAATTTGTTTTGCACTTCAGGCCACCGTAGATAATTAATAAGATAAGATAATTTTTTTTTAAAAACATGACATGACAATTTAAGGCACTCAGAGGCCTGTTTAAAGGTTAATAACAATATGAGAAATGCAGAATATGTTTCCCTTAAATGCATCTTTTAAGTCACATCTCAAGCTTAATTCTGTTCTGGATAAAGTAAATCGTGTTGGGGTTTTGGTCAATCAATCATTATAACTTTATTTATCCCTGAGGGGAAATGGAAGCACATTGAGCAATTTGAAACCCATAGAAGGCCCAGCCCGTGCTTTATTGTGGCTTCAGGGCGATGCGCTTGAGCCTTGTCACGAAACATTTTTTATTTTGTTTGAACAGGATCAGAGAACATTGAATATTTCTGTAAATGAGCTTATTTTTAACAATAGTCCATGGGCAAAATGTTGAGGTGCTGACGGCCATAAAACACAATAATACAAACATTAATTGTAAATTTAATGTAACAATGAAAAGCTGATACGACGAAGATGAAGTTAGACGACACATTTCACTGAAACGTAGTAAACATGATTAGATTTATGATTTTACTGAACATTTTGCCTATTTGCCCACAGTTTAACGGTTTTCGTAATTTATTATAATACTTACTGGTTGGACAATGGCAGCAAATATGACATAGTTAGAGGTAATTCTACAACAGTTACCTAGCAACTATTATGAAAATAAAGGCCAAAATCCATATAAATTACACAAAACTTGAACATGATTTGACAAATAATAATACCTGATAACAACTTTATTTTGTTGAATGATTGTTTAAACTGTCAAAAAGTTGTGTCAGTTGTCTGTAAATTGTCTCTGTATTTACATTGGAATGTCACTTTTTGATGACATCACAAAAAGATACCATTTTACCCGCACTATTTCTTATAATTTAAAAACTTTTTTTTTTTTTTTTTTTTTTTTTAAATCTTCAGAAACTGCAACTTCACAAATGTAAAACTAAATGGTCCCTCCCACCAAACTAAGTCATGATTATGTGAACCTGTCATATGGACATATAATTTATGTCATTTCCTTTGATCATTGTTTGGTTATAAAGTATTAAATGTGTCTTGTTTTTTGTTTTTTTAAGAGAAATGAGAATCAGATTTTTAACTGCCCAATTGTGCAAGTCTGTGGAATGGAAACCTTTCCCCTTCTGTGCACTATAACAATTCTCTTTTTTTTTCTCGATTATACCAAATTGAACCTTGTGTGTTATTATGCACCCTCAACAATAAATGTGTGTTTTCTTTTGCAACAACAGGATGACCTGCTGCACAAGACTGTATTTGACCCGTTGGCTCAGCACAGAGACTGGTGTCCCTGGGTGGCAGTGGGAAAAGAAAATGTAGATCCAGGCCCCGGTCCCTTTTTGGACGGCGTCTCGTCGTATCAGCAGGGCTGGAAAGCTGCGCTGGACCTGCTCATCCGCCTCAAAAAGAACTGCAACGCAACAGGAAGTAGTCCCGCACAGGTGAGTCACGGGATCTGCTCGAGCCAAAATATTTACAGCCCACTTTGAATTCCTTTTGGGTTTTTTCCTGGCTGACAGTAAAAAAATAAAATGGCTTAAAACTGTAGAACGGTGTTTCCCAACCAGGGGTACGTGAGCTATTTCCAGGGGGTACTTGGAATGGTTTCAGGTTTTAAATGAATTTAATTTACTTTTATCTGAATAAAAAAGTGCCATTAGTTGTAAATTTAGCATCTTATATATTAAATATATAATTGTAATAATTGACAATAACTGATTAGTAAACCCATTTATTTGCCTGAAACTCAAGTCAAGGGGTTCTCTGACTGTGAGACAAAGCTCAGGGGGTACGCGAGACAAAAAAGGTTGCGGACCACTGCTGTAGTAGACGATGCATTAGTATTTTACGTTAGAGTTAAAGTAGATTCCAAATGTCAAGGTCAAATGTATTTAGCACAGAGCGGCTAGAGCTTCTGCCTCCCAGCAAGGAAATCGTGGGTTCGAATCCCGGACCAGACCAACATCACATGATCTCTCTGGGTGGAGTCTGCATGTCCTCCCCGTGTTACTGTGGGTTCTCTCCAGGTTCTCCGGCTTCCTCCCACCGTCCAAAGACATGACTGTGTAGGTTAATTGACAACTCTAAATTGTCCATAGTGTATGAATGTGAGAGTGAATGGTTGTCTGTCCTTGTCTCTGTCTCTGTGTTTGCTGCGACGAGTTGGTTACTGTCCAGGGTGTACCCCGCCTACGGCCCAAAGTCACTGGGATAGGCTCCAGTCACCCGCGACCCCTAACGGGAATAAGCGGTAGAAAATGAATGAATGAATGAACAACAGATAAACTGCCCCAAAGTGCTGCACAAGCTCAACAACACGACAGAGAAAACAATACTGAAAAATTTAAAGTAAGGTGTGAAAAATGTCCGATGCAAAGAAATTAGTTTTCAGTAGTGATTTAAAACTCTGAACAGAAGTACTGTACTCTTATGTTCAGGGGAAGAGAGTTCCACAGTCCAGGGCCAGCGACAGGCCAGCTCTGTCTCTAGATTTGAGTCCAGACCTGGGACGGTCCAGGAGCAGCTGGTCGGATCTCAGTGCTCGGCCCGGAGTGTGCAGAACAAGCATTTCAGATAAATACGAAGGGGCTAGATTGTTCAGAGGCTCAGAAACAAACAATAAAATCTTAAACTGGATCCTGAAGACGACAGGCCGCAGTGGAGCGAGGACAGCACGGGGGAGTCTGCACTGAAGACTGGTCCAGGCCAAAGGGAATCGCAATAGTCCAGGCCCTTGATTTTCAACCAGTGTGCCTTGAAATTTTGCCAGGTGTTCCTCGAAAAAATGTCAAATTTGAGTTAACAGGTTCAGAAATGCGGTTGTAAATAACTAATTTAACATTTTGGAGTGCCCTGAGCAACTTCTGCACCAAAACAGAACGCAAAACCACCACTAATACCAAATTTAACAGTAGCACGAACATGATTTGGCTCATTATATGCCATATTTTATTAGCCAAATTGTCTGATTTGGTCATGTTTTTGTAGGTGGTGTGCCGTGGTATCTTCATTCATTCATTTTCTACCGCTTATTCCCGTTAGGGGTCGCGGGTGACTGGAGCCTATCCCAGTGCCTTTGGGCCTTAGGCGGGGTACACCCTGGACAGTGGCCAACTCGTCGCAGGGCTGACACAGAGAGACAGACAAGGACAGACAACCATTCACTCTCACATTCATACACTAGGGACAATTTTTAGAGTTGTCAATTAACCTACACAGTCATGTCTTTGGACGGTGGGAGGAAGCCGGAGAACCCGGAGAGAACCCACGGTAACACGGGGAGGACATTCAGACTCCACCCAGAGAGATCGTGTGATGTTGGGGTGGTCCGGGATACGAACCCACGATCTCCTTATTGGGAGGCAGAAGCTCTAGCCACTTTGCCAGCGTGCACCCCCCGCCGTAGTATCTTTTAAACCCAAAAAGTGTGCCGCAACTAGAGTAAGGCTGAAAAATACTGGTCAAGGCGTGACGTTATCAATGCGTGGACAACTTTTTCCATTTGGTTCGGGGGCAAATCGGACTTGACATTGCGACAATATGATAATGGAGGTGCAACTTTTAAGGCTCAACAACTGATCAAGACTATATTATCTAGAATATCTTATAATATCTTGTTTCCACTGGTTACAGCTACAAGCTAACTTTGCATTCATTTCTGAAGTTATACAATTCCTTAGCCACGTTTCAGCTGGTTCACTTTGGAGTTGATTGGTACAGCCTGAAAGCGTTTCCACGATCTTAACTGAACCGTACCGGCTCATTTACACAATCCAAAGTGAAGTAAACTATGAGACGTTTAGCTTCCAAACCGGTCCGGCTCATTTTTGACTCCCAATATACTTTTGAATGAGATGATCGAACAGGAGAGAACGCAGACTCCGGTGAAATCGAAACAGCGAAAAGCACGTCATAGAAAATAATCATTCCTCACCAAATACTGACTTGATCCTGTGATAATCTTCCATATTTCCAGTGAAGATAACATAGACTTAGCAAAACAAAGCTAGCACGTGTTAGCGTCAGCCATTTTTTAGCAATGCATGGCACGTTAAGATAAAAAACAATAGATTTCCAGTGAATAATTTATGTTACATTATCCAAACCCAATGCATTACACAAAGAGACATTAAAGGGTTTGGTTTAGCTGCTCTTTCCTTATGTGATTCTGCAGTTTTATTTTCTTAAACTGGGACACATTTAGGGTTTGGCAGCGTTGCGTAGCGTTCATTTGGCACAAATGAAGAAAAATGCTGCTCGCAATCGTGAACTGCAGCTCTCCAAAGGCGAGATTACATTTACGTTATGTAAAGAGGCATCCGAAAACAGCACTGTGGTTTTCAACCCTAAGCAGACTTATTTTTAATTAACTTGTTTTAAATCAATATTGTGATTTGAAAATGTCCAAAATATCAGAATCAGAATTGGTTTATTGCCATTGTCAGCGATCAAAATTGACAAACATAGGAACTTGCTTCGGCGTGCAACATATAACACTGAATAAAATATTAGAAAAATATACAAAAGGGCATAAAATTAGAAGAATAAAATAAAATAGAATAGACTTAAAATAGTCCATATGACATAACAACCCGCGGATGTCATAGATTAGAACTATAAAGACAGAAACACAACAGGTCATTTTTGATACGAGATATAGAGTCTATGCAGAGAAGTGAAACAAAGAGCAAAAAAAAAAGCTGACTATAAACCGGAAACACTTACTTTTCACTTTAGCTTCAGCCACGTCTCACGGCGACACAGACTTTGCATTACTAAACATCTATTTGTGAATTACTATGATCAGCCTCGTGATTAAGAAGTATAATTCAGGTATCATTTAGATTTTATTAGGGATGCAACTAATGATTATTTTGGTAATCGATTAGTCCTTCGATTAATCTATTGTTTATATTAATCAAAGAGGTTTCGAAGGGTTTAGAAGACCATTGAGTATGAGAATTTTACTAAATTTTTCCCAGACAAAGCTGAAATGAAGGTGTTTGACGAAACCCTGGTGGAAAATATTTATAGATGAACAAGGATTTGAATTAAAAACACACAATTGACATGTTTCTTGTGTGTTTTTGTGTCATTCCTGCTCTGTCTGTGTAATAAAACCTCTTCTTTTAGCACATTAAATGTTTTGGAATGTGTTTAGACCAGTTAACAATTACTTGATTATTTCATTAGTTGACAACGATTTCTATTATCGACCAGTTGCAGCCCTAGATTTTATAAGAAAACGTTTATTTTGTCCGTTGCTTGACCTCGAAGCGAACTGGTCTGGGATCAGGGCCAGTCGAAACGTGACTCATCTAATATATTTATGTCATCGTAATAATACATTTTTTCTGTTTCTTTTTCAGGCTCGTGACAAGTCTAAAAGAGTATTTGCTATATTTCGACAATGGCAGGTAACCTCTCAGCCCCAGTAGGTGGTTTCCAGCTGTTGTGGTACGCCGTCTGCTGTCGTTTTCATTTAACTGAGATAAAGAACAATTTAGCCTCACAATTTTTAAGTTTTGTCAATAGGTTTTCTTTTATGGAAAGCCAAAATGTGAAAATGACTGCTGTTTATGGTCTGGAGTGACAACATATAAAAGCATGCAGCGTCATTGAGCTAAACTCTACACATTATACCGATTGTTTACATAAGGCAAGTATGCATTTTTAGTTTTTATGATTGTGATGAGTAGTAGTGGTACTGCTTAAGAAACTTTCCTCGACTTTAAGTAACCCTTCTCTTGTTCAACCAAAAAATAAACTGAGAATGTGTAAATGTGAAAAGCAGGTTGGATTAGTTTAACTCGACAAACTTTTCTATCGTAGAGAGATTGTTACCGACTGGCCCACAGAGCCTCGTGCCATGAATTTCTAATGTTTCACACTGGAATCGGGGATGCCTTTTTTCTTGTCTTCCTGTGATATAATTTCAAATGCAGTCATTTCTATCCACTTTGTGATTTTAACGATTTGGGATTTTCTTGAATTAAAGAAAATAAATGTTACTTTGTTTGCAGCTATGTTTTCTTTCACAAGCATTTGAATACTGCATTTATAACTGATTTTTATAGATAATTTTGAGACTACTTAGAATGAAAGGTAGTGTAACTATAGGGATCTAGCTTTTTCAGATATTATGATTCTCTGCCGATATCAACCAATACAACTTCAGAGACTAAAATAACTTTGAATTTCTTACAACAAACACATAACATATGGCAAATCTGATCCAAATGGGTTGTGTAACTGTTATTTTTCCTTCAGCTAACTACAGAACAGCTTGTATGAATAACAGCTCAAACATGATGAGATATTTTGGAGCCGATACAAGATTCAGCTAATTTTTCAAATCAAAATCGCTGATTGGTCGACCAGTAAAAGAATTGTTACTTGCAGCCCTAGTTGTGTGACTGATACAGTAAAGGCCACCTGTCTCTCTTGGTTGTCCTGCCCTTGTCATTTAGAAAGAAATTCCTTGATACCGCATGAAAAAAGTGAGATTTGTGGGGTGGCTGATCAAGAAACTCAATTCCGTTTATTTTTGTAGTGCCCACAATCACAACAGTTGCCTCGATGGGCCACAGGTAGAAAGCAGTTGTGTAAATGGGTAAATGTCCCGGAGCGCCCCCTGTCCTTGACCCTCCTTCTCGGCAAGGAAAAACTACAAAAAACCCTGTGGGGAAAAAGTAGAAACCTCTGGGAGAACCACAGTGAAGGATAGATCCTACTCCCACAGACGGACAGGCTGCAGATGTACCAGGACCACTCAAGAGGAAGGAAGGTGACTTATCTACGGAAACAGAAAATGATATGGTGTGCAAGAGCATTTACTATCTATAAAACCGGTTCAAGTGACAAAAGGTTTACATTGACAATATTAAATGATTTATTAATAACAGCTATGTTTCTTGCACTGCTCCTTCAGATATGATTTGGTTTTTGTAATTTTTGTGTCCATCCTTTGACATTACCAGATTTTGTGTATATTTTAATGTTTTATGCTTCCAATTGATTTCAAATTTCAAATTGTTTATTTTTCTACATCTGTAAAAACGAATTTTACATCCATCCAGTTACTCTTATCACTAGTAGTTAATAGTTTAACTCTCACTTGAGTCATTTCTTCTTTGTATTTCTACTTGATTCATATTATTTTGAAGTAACATTACTCTTACTTGAGGACACCTTTTACTCTACTGCCTCTGCCAATGTCACGGACTAAAGTGTTGTAAACAAACCCATAACAAAACTACAAGGCGGGCCTTTGCTGATGACGTGGCGTCGCTGCGTGATGACGCAGGACGCGGAGTGATCGGAGGATCTGACAGAGCTCTGGTCAGAGCAGAGCAGTGAACATCCCACAGCAGAGGACTAAACTACAGCTCCTCAGCAGGACTAACACAGAGAAGACCGAGAGGACATTTAGCGGGGGACATTTCCCAAAGCCAATGTTAACCTTCGGATAATACAGTTTGCTAGATTTTCTAGCGCATCCGAGGCTTTCAGTTTACGAACAGGTGTTCTGCGGTGGAAATAGCAAAAATGTCGTCTCCAAGTCCGGGCAAAAGACGAATGGACACCGATGTGGTGAAACTGTATCCTTTCTTCATCTAAACACTAGTGTTTTTCCTCGTAACTGTGTGCATATACACGTGTGTGTGAGAGACAGAGGGTTTGTGTGATGTTTGTGGCCTGTCGTAGCCTGTCGCAGTTTCATTGTGAATGAGGTTTTTGTGTAAACAAGATTTTGCTAGCAAAGCCAAGTGTTAGCTATTTCTGTGCTGCTCTGTGTCCCCTGTCAGAGCAGCGGTAGAAGCTAATCACATCGGCACTAAATGTGTCAAATCAGCCTTTTCACTCTTCTATTTTGTACCTTTTGTCATCACAATCGTCTCTGTCGACCACGAATGCAGCAGCGGAGAAGCTAACAACAGTTTCTCTTGCTGTTTCACGTCAATATTTAAAACCATTGAATAATTGAGTAGCACTGGCCAATATTCGTGTCTATTTTGAGTTTGTTTTGAAGTTGGGGCTCTAGATATGTTTTACAGGTTGACAGGGGCTTGTTTACATAACCTGAAGCTAGCGTCAAATGAAAACGACTGTCTTTTGTTCTACATTAGGCTTTTCTCCTGTAAACGATGGCGTTATTGCGCATTTTGCATCACACCAGAGCACAGTGGGTTCGCTTTGTGACTTGTTCAAGCTTGTTTCACTCTTATTACACCTTTTCTGTTGCAGTGTTTTCCTGTGTAGCTGCTGTGCTGTGCCTGGCTAGTCTGGTTAATTTCAGCATCAAAATGGCCACCTGATCTGTTTCTCACTGTACTTTGGTGCCTGGAGGAAACATTTAAAGGGTTTAACTTGTGCTTTGTTATTGTTGTCACAGTTGTGTGCTACCAAACATTTGCGAATGAAGTTGCCATGTGCTGCTGCACTGAATAAGTAAAGTTTTGCTGTTGTCTTGTCACATAACTGCCACTTTGTTGTTTACATTTGGACTGGGCAAACTTTTCCAGAATTCACATCCTTCCTTCTAAACTTACACATGGATATTTTTAGCCCAGAAGACAAAATGTTCCAATTGAACATTATGAACTTGTTTGTTTTCCTCTTGCTCAGTGGAAACCGGCTTAATGATTGGGTAGAGACTGTTACCAGCCGGAAAGCAGAAGCTGGGAGGGACTTGTAGCAAAAGGCTGGTGTGGCTTTAAATGCAAGTCCAAAATTGCTTATAGAAATGTGGTGAATCATAACAAAAACGATTATTCACACTGTACTGAAACTCATACGGGCGACTGTGACAAAAATGTAGGGCTGCACCTAACGATTATTTTGGTAATTGATTATTCTAGCGATTATTTCTTCGATTAATTGATTTTCAATTAAATAATTTATGTAATTGAGTTGTTTAGAGCAGGGGTTCTTTTCTGACCGGGACCCCTAAAATAGCCATGCAACTGACTTGAGACCTCCAAGTGAAATGAAAAATGATTTAATGTGTCAAAGCATGTTAAATCAGGTTTAATATTGGTTATTGGAATAGTTTATTGTCTTATTCAATCCTATTACACTAAAAGATACTACAGCAAATACAGTGTCATGTTTATTCAAAATAGGTCTTGAAATCATCTTACGACCCCCGCTCACCCCTCGCGACCCCCACTTTGGGAACCACTGGTTTAGAGCGCGAAAGAACCTTGAATATTTTACAAAATTTTACCCAGACAAAGCTGAAGTGAAGCCGTTTGATGACATCCTGGTGGAGAATATTTATAGGTGAACAAGTACTTTAATCAAAAACACACAACTTATATGTTTTCTGTGTGTTTTTTGTGTCATTCCTGCTCTGTCTGAGAAATAAAACCTCTTCTTTTAGCACAGATGTTTTAGAGTCTGTGACCAGTTAATGATTTTTTTCAATGATTGAATTAGTGGACAACCATTTATATAATCGATTAGCTGCGATTAATTGATTAAGTTGTTGCAGTGTTACAAAAATGTATATCACAATATTTTTCGGGGAGTATCTTTAATGATATTCAGGCAATACTATGTCAACCCAACGGAGATGTGTTAAAACATGTCGTTAAACGTATTACTTGGGGATTACGTTTCTGTAGACTGAAATCATCCACACATGTTTGAAAGTTTACATTTTTTACATGTTTACTTTGTATGTGTGTCTGTTGACAGAAATTTCATTACAATCAATATCCTCAATATTCAAATTCTGCAAATCACCATAACAACATCCACAATATCAACCATCACCTGTTTTTGTCAGACATTAATTATAAAAATTTAGATGCCAAAGCCCTAAAAATACTTGATCACATTAATCATGACTAACCAACAAGTCTTCTTCACGTCTCATTAATATATTCAGTTGGCCGATTGTTAAACCAATGTAGATTTTAAGATGCCTCAGTGTTAAACGAATTCAAAAGTCCACAAATAAGGTTTATTTTTTTAAATACAACAGTTTAGTTTATTATTTGTTTGTACAAATGCATTAATCTTATAAAATTGAAGATACTTTGCACCAGATTTAGTAAACGGCTGGGCAGGAGAACACACAACACACATACTCTAATTTACCTTTAGAAATAAACCCGGTCTGTGGATTAAACAAAAGAAGACAAATGACTGTTGTTGGAGGCATTCATTCTGAAGTGTTTTCACGCTACATAGTGATCAGTTTATTTACCATCAGGGGCTATCATCATTATCATCATTCATTATCATTATCTGATCTCTGGAGTTAACTCTAATGTCATGCAAACTGTACATTTAAACAGCCAGAGAAAGAAAGCTGATGACTAGAATAATTAACCCAACCCAATAATTAGATCAGAGTTTTGATGTGTGTTTACATGCCCTGGTGACTTGCGTTAGTTTATCAGTGGATTTTTAGACTAACTGTTTTATGTGGAGGAAAAAAGGCAATCGATTTTCAAATAACTCTTTCAGTCTTTTTAACATTTGCTCTTTCATTTGTGCCACGGCTTTGTCTTTTGTTGCACAGACTTTCTTGTCAAAACCTGCACAGGTATGAACAGTCAGAATAAAATCAGATTACTCACATCAGATTTCATGACATGTCATCAGATTAATCATGACTAATCAAATCCTGAAATAATCCACAGAGTTGTCATTAGGGCTGCACAATATGTCGTATCGACGCAATAACACAACAAACAAAATGTATCGCAGTAAAACCAAAGTCTTCATCTGATAGAAATGTTCTGTTTTTAAAATATAAACATTGAAAAGGGAAAATCATGAATAAAATCTTGCTTTTTCAAACTAAATTAGCGGGAAAATGGCAATAAAGAATAGACCATTTCTGAGTTTCCTTTATTATACACTTTATTCATAAATACTGTCTTTCTAGAAGCCTTCATTCCCAATATTTCAACATTTATTTGGTTAAAAATGTTAGTTTATTCGAAGTCTCAGTCTACAATAGAAGTATCGCTGACTAGTTGGCCACTAAAATAATCGTTAGTATCAGTTTTAGTCAAAAAGTGTATTTAAATATCACCATAATATCGATATTGCAGATCTTAATAGTCATATTGCAATAATTTCCAATATCATGCAGCCCTAATTGTCATCACACCTTTTCAGTTTGCCTCATGTTTAAACCAATGTAGATTTAAAGATGCTAAATACTAAACGCAGAGTTCAGAAGTGTTTTCACGCTACACAGTGATCCGTCTATTTACCGTCAGTGTCTTTAACTTAATTGCACACCATTGTCATCATTATCAGATTATTGAAATGTAAACAGTTCCGTCTGATCTTGTTTTGGTTGATCACATCTGTGCAGTGCAAATAAAAGCAAAGGTGGTTTTATTTGTCTACACAGGGAAATTGATTTGCGACTAAAATGAAAGAATATGTTAAAAATCGAAACCGTTATTTCAAAATTCTATGAGGGCTGTAGTCGACTAAAGAAATTCTTGGTCGACTAAAGACATGTCTTATCGACCGATTAATCGACTAAAAAGGTTGTGTGGCAAAACTATGAAGTATCTCTCTGTATCTGACTCAAACTGCACTTAAAAAAAACACACAATTGCACTGGAGTTCATGCAAAAAAAAAATCATACAGAAAATGACCAGGAAACTGTGCATTTATATGTTAGATATAGATTAAACTCACGATTCACTCCAAAATCTTTAGCTAACTCACTCCATATCTTCACTTTTTTCTGTTTTTGTCGCATAAATCCTTTTAATTGAAATGGAATAGTTAGTCAACTAAATGACTAAAAGACTACAGTCCTAGTATTCTATATACTACTTTGTTAAAAATCAACTATTAACTGAGAAGTGGCTCCACATGTTGTTGATTGCAACTTTTTCTTTCACTGATTTCCGACGGATAAGACTAACGAATAAGTAGCTCGAATTGATGAGGTGAGTTTGAGTTCGGGTAACAGCTGTTGAGTCTGCGGTAACGTTAAAGACTATTTTTACTCTTGAACAAAGGCCTGGATAGAGAAGTGTTGTCGATTGTGCTGTTATATTAAAGTGTATTAAAGGTGCATTACAATGTAGTTAGCTCATAGTTATTGTTTAGTTACGAAAAACACGAAAACCAGAGCTAGTTCATCATAAAGTGTTTGCAGCGCTCCAAGGTTATTGCTAATTTCAGTCTGACCATCCAAATTATTCACTCCAATAAGTTTATAAGCGCTTTCCACGACTTTCAGAACAGAGCTTATCGTTACGCTAAAGCTAACCACAACTAGCATGCTAACGGCACTCTTCTGTTTGTTTGTTTGGTTTTTGGACAATAACACACTATAATTAGACGCAGACAAGCTGTTTTTACAATATCTGTACTGGATTTTACCGTTTTTTAGAATCATTTTTTACGTTCCACAACATTATGACTGGAATGACTGGCAGGAAAACTTTTTATGTTATTTTATCTGCTCTTATTAAAAATGTTTCATGTTTTCATACACTGTTTACAAAAAATCTGATTCATTTATTTTGAAAAGAAAAAACATGTAATGGTTGTGCAGAGGTTATGCTCTGACATTGTTTTATTCGAAAAAATGCTCCTCAACTTTGGCAGCGGCAGAATTATAGGCTGCACAAACTGATAAAATGTGTTTCTTTGCTTTTTTTTTTTGGTCTAATATTTGTCCGTGGAGCATTTTATTTTTCTCAAATCACCTTTATACGGTAAAATATGTTAAGTTTCTCCGTTGTTCTTCCAAATGTGCTGAACTAGCTTGTTTTCTAATGGCAGTTGGAGATTTAGGACACTTCAACTGCTACCCAACAATGTATTTCTTCAACATTTGCACTCAGAAACATACTCTTTAAGGAGAGAAATGTAATGAGTTCAACTGTGTTTGATCCCAAAGTCGGTTTCAGTGATAAATGTGAGCGTAGCTGCAGTGTTCCTGTTGTTTATCTGTTTTTCTACAACTGTTGACTTCTACAACTGTTACTATTTTATTTTTATTTATTTTTTTTATAGATGTCAGGTACAAACAACTTTGCAATTCACTAAAATGTCTATAGAGTGATTTCTATATGTTTTTGATTCATTATGCAGCCCCAGTGTTGTTTGTGCAGAGTGTGGCTCTGGCCTGTTCGTCTGTAGATCCTTATGTGGTCGATGTGTGTGCCTGTGTTTCACAGTGTGAGTGGGAGATGTCAGTATTTGTCCATTTGTCATGTTTTTATGAATTGTGTGGGTTGTGTGGCTTTGGTCCAGTGAGGGACAAAGGATGGAAATTAGCGTTGTCCATAAGCCTGCATATTTACATGGATTTGTGGTGTGATCTTGTTGCTGTTTTGTCTTTTAATTAAATAAATACAAATGCTTAAACAGAAAATGTTTGTTCATTAAACAGCTCAGCAAAGGTGCAAAAATAATAACAGACAACGATAATAGATGTCTCTAACTTTAGGTTTAACCTTTAGAGCAAATACAAAAATGTCTATATGTTTTATATTGTGTGTACATCCAACGAGCCCAAACACTAAGTGAAAAAGTATCAATCATTCAATCAAGACACTAACAAGAAATCATCTTAAATTAATAATAAGTCTAAACTACAGTAAGAACAGTTTGTAGAGGACAGTATATTTGTAAATTCCACCCCTTTACAGTTCGCTAATTTAATGTCTACAAGTAGAAATATAAAAAAGGCATGTTAAAAATATGAAAAAAGAAACATATTCTTTGAATGAATGAATGAATGGCTGTGAGAAAAGCTTGTACTTCTGCTTCTTGAGTCCGTTGTTGAATTTAGGTCAGTAGGTTGGACGAGATAACACTTTCTTTAGTTTGTTTTTGTTCAATCCTTGTGTTTGCGTTTGTGAAACAAACACCTGAAACAAAGGTGAGCTTTAGACCAGTGTTTTTTCTGATGCAGCCCGGCGTGCACAGGACAGTCTCCATAATATCTATATTCTCTCTATTGTTCAGTAAATAAAAGATGGACCATATTTTCTTTAGAATCATTAGTATTTGTATTAGTGGAACTGTATGGCTGTACTGAGATATTGATAATGTTTATCGTTGTTGCTTCGACAGCACAGAGCTTATCTCGCTTGTTTGCTAACGACAAACACATGTTAGGACACTTACATGTGTTTGCTGCATGTAAAGGACACTTCACCTGCCCCACAACAATCATTTTCCTCAAACTCAGAAATGTCTTATTCAAGGAGAGAGAGAGATGATCTGTGTGAAGTAATGATAATTTTTCTATTTTTTGCTAATCAATAAGTCTTATGATTATTCTTTCAATTAATCAATTAGTTGTTTAGAACGCCAAAGTCACACAATGAAGAGATTTTTAGTAAATTTGACCCAGATGAAGCTGAAGTGAAGCCGCTGGAGGATCCTGGTGGATTACATTTACGGACAAAAGTGTTTTCATGAAATATATATCGTGGAATTGCTGCATTGGAGCTCAACAGTCCTCACTTTGAAGTTTGATGGTTCAGGATGTAAATTTTTAATTCATTTACACCAAAAATTCAAATATTAAGAGTTAAAGGGCACAACAGAGGTTAAGCAGCTCTGTGGCTCTGTGGATGTCCATAACTCATTGTTTTCAGTCTAAAAACACATGTAAAACTAAAGCTAAATGTTTTACTAACTTATCAGTTTATAAAGAAACATATTTTGCATAAAATGATAGGCCATGTTCAGAGCTAATTAGCCCTGAGCAGCTTTCAAACATTTAATTTAAAAAAAAAATATTTTTGAAAAATGAAAGGAAAATTTGTTTCCAGAACTGTGGGGTGAGCGTTTACTGTCGATGCAGGTAAAGGTGGGCAACATGTTTTTGATAATACTGTGCTGTTGTTTTGGAGATATGCAACATTTTTATATCAAGTATATAAGTATATAGTTTATGGTTGAAAATGCTACAAAAAGAGCTGATTAAAAATGTAAAAAAAACCAAAAACAAATAAGGGTCTGATTATTTTTACAGGCATTTCACATTTGTCTGAGAATTAAACCTCAGCAAGTACATTTAAAGACTTTTTTAAAGACATTTCTGTTGGATTGACATAATATCGTCAGAATATCGTTGTCATGATACTCCAAAAAATGCACTGATAGACTCATTTTTGTCAGTCTCGCCCAGCCCTATGCACAGTTTAAATCCTTTGTCGATTAATAATTTCTCCAGTCACACACACACACACACACACGGCCCTGGTTCTTTAATTTGATGTGTCCTTTGAGAGCGCTGGATCTGGAGCAGGGGCCATTCAGGGACACATGAAAAGAATGTCACCGCGTCCTCTGCGTCTGATACAGTTTCCAATAAAGTCTGCGCTAAACAGTGATTTGCAAATGAAAGCCTGTCTATTATGGACGCAAAAAGGGCCAAATAAGTACAGAATTTGTGTGTTTTATTAACCTTAAAGTCTATATGACGGGTTCTAATTTTTCTCTGACACTGACTTAGTTTGGAGGGAGGGCACCTGTGTTAAATATTTATCATTGTTTACATTTGCGGAGTTAGTCTGTGAAGAAAATTTGAAAAATAAAATGACAGAAAGTAGTGCTGAGTTCTAAAACGGAATCCCTTGTGATGTCATCAAAAAGCGACGTACAGTTGAAAATAAATAGACCGTTAACGCTCAACTGATTCATCTTTCTGACAGTTTGAACAGTCATTCAACAAAATAAAATGTTATGAATTGACAAATTATAATACCTGATAATGGGTGCACGGTGGCAGAGCGGCTAGAGCTTCTGCCTCTCAATAAGGAGATCGTGGGTTCGAATCCCAGACCACCCCAACATCGTGGTCTCAAATTCCGAACCACCCCAACATCACACGATCTCTCTGAGTGGAGTCTGCATGTCCTCCCCGTGTTACCGTGGGTTCTCTCCGGGTTCTCCGGCTTCCTCCCACCGTCCAAAGACATGACTGTGTAGGTTAATTGAGAACTCTAAATTGTCCATAGTGTATGAATGTGAGAGTGAATGGTTGTCTGTCCTTGTCTCTGTCTCTGTGTCAGCTGCGACGAGTTGGCCACTGTCCAGGGTGTACCCCGCCTAAGGCCCAAAGTCACTGGGATAGGCTCCAGTCACCCGCGACCCCTAACGGGAATAAGCGGTGGAAAATGAATGAATGAATAATACCTGATAACTATTGTGTAATTTTTTTTTTTTTTTTTTTTAACCCAGGGACATAACTTGTCTTTATTTACTGTTTGCATATTATGTTGCATCACCAACAAACAGCTTAAACCAAGCATCCACAAAACCAGATTTAACATGAACCAGTAAGATATTGTGACTTGTGTACACATTTTCAATACTCCACTGGTAACGAGCTCATTTTGAACATGTTTAAAATGATTTTAGATCAGGCTTTTAAACAGAAAGGTGATAAAATAAATAAATTTAAAAAAAAACAGTTTAAAGCTGAATTAAGTTGTTTTGAAGAACAATTCTCATATTCTGAGCTATGGCCAATCAGAAAGAGAGATGCAGTGATGTTTTGTGTGTTGGTTTAGAAAGGAGCAAATATAGCAGTGAGATAAATGTGCTTTGGGACGACTGGGACTTGTGCTGTAGTACTCATCATTGATTACAATTCCATCTAGATGTTGAAATTACAAGTACAGGTTTAAAAAGCTACTCAAAAATGGACAATTACTAAAAAATAAAAAAGAATGCCTGTTTGATCCAGGCCGTATCAATGCTATGGAAAGATTTCATATTCAACTATTGTTAGTTAGTTAGTTATTGTTAATCAACAAGATAGACCAATTAATCAAGTCTCAGGTGACAAACAAACAATCTTATAACAAAGACAGGAGTGCAGTGACTCCTCCCTGGGGGCTGGACTCCCACTACTTAGAGTAGCATATAAGGCACAGGTTCCCATACCAGCTCTCTGATTGACAATGACTTTTGGATAAAAGTCGAAACGTCTCGATCTTTAAACGGCGTCCGGATGACAACCTCTGAACCCCTTTCTACGATGGACCACACCTGGACGAATGAGGGTTTACATCAACGAATTCAACTATTGTGTCATTTTTAAGGATTTTGGCCCTTGTTTTCAACATGGTTGCTAGGTAACAGTTGTGGAATTACCTCTAACTATGTCATATTTGCTGCCCTTGACCAACCAGGAAGTAACATTATAAACTTTACAAAAATAGTTGAACTGGGGACAAACAGGAAAAATGTTTAGTAAAATCTTAAATATAGTCATGTTCACTCTGTTTTAGTGAAATGTGACGTCCAACTTGTCATATGGACTTGAATTTGACCACATACCCATTGATCTGCCAAACATCATAAAAACATTTACACTAATATAAAAACATTGCAGGAGATTAAAATAGGATTACAATTAGGATTGTCGCTCTTGCAAACAGAGCGAAAACCTCGTAAATAAACAAGCTGTCAACGTTCCAGTTCAGATTGAATATAAAAATTTAACTACTGTTGGTTAAAATACTATTATATATTAAATTGTAGTTGTATGAAATGTTTATAATGTACTATTTTATGAGGGGGGGAAAACTAACTTGCAGCGTGATTATTCAAATTGGCAAATACATCTAGCATTTAGGATTACAGTTGCTTATTTTCCTCCAGTTTGACTATTTTGGCGAAGTTTATAGTGTTACTTCCTGGTTTGAGCGACAGATGTGACGTAGTGATAATTCCACAACTGTTCCCTAGCAACCGTACAGTAAACAAAGGCCAAAATGCTAATAATGCAAAATAATAATTGAATACTCATGTGTTTTCATATAATCATTGTTTGCTTCCTTGTAAACTATATTTTATGGTAAATATTTTTGATGGAATGTTGCTGATTGATGACATCACGGCGGGATTTTGGTTTAGAACTCTACTTCCTGTCTTTTTTTTTTTTTTTCAAATTTTCTTCAAAAACTGCATCTTCACTGACATATTTACCACATGTCCTATCACACCAAACAAAGTAATAATTAGAAAAACTCGAACATTACAGAGCCCTAATATTTTGCAATATTGTTGTTGTATTATGTTTATACGCTTTATGGATGTCATACTGCAAGATGTAATTAATTAAAAGTCGTTAGACAGAACGCAGTCACAGTGCAGTGGTTCATTCGATCAGTCGTAGCTACAACAAAAGTTTATCTGAGTGAATATCAGGCTCAGGCTCCGTGTGATAAAGTCATCGTAGTTGTACCTGTGAGTGGAGGCTAGCCCGACATGCTAGCTGTGTTTTCGCGTTTGTAAAAGTTGCTAAATGAAAGCGAAATGAGAAGATAAAGCCCCGTTTACGGTGGAGCTCCTGCTGTTACGTTGCGATGCTTGTGTTTACATTTATGACAAAGATCGATCATAGACGCAGCGACAGGAGGCTCACTCTGAGACCAAGATTCCAAAATATCCAACATATTTGATTTAAATCGTAGCTCGTCTTTGGTCACACGACAATTCTAAGTTTAGTTTTTGTCCCCGTCTCACTCTGAGATCTACAAGCCACGATTTTGAGCCACGACTCAAGATTCGTCCCACGATCAGAAATCTTACATCGCAGACGACCAAAATCATGCAGCTTTAATCTCTTGGTGCGTGCGTGTTATAATTACTGAATGGAAACTTATTGTTTACATAAGTTATATCAAGCTCAAATATCAAGCGGTTTGTCTATAAAATAAAAAATAGCATCCCTCCAGTTTAAAAATACCTTGTATATACATTAAATTGTATGTCAAATTGTATATATATGTTTGTTTTGTCACCAGCACCATTTAAAGACATGACTTGCAGAAGGACACTTTACTGTTTAAACAAGTCGTCGACCCTGTTTTTCAACCCGTTTGATGAGTTTGTTGTTGTTGTCACCACAGACCACTGGAGCGTTTGACACATGATGCAACTTATGATGCAGCTTTGCAATCCTGCCTGTGACACTCGCTTTGGCTTTCTAAATGTTGACACAGCTTCACTTCTTTTGACACGGCGCTGCACAATTTGAAGCTCGCAGTTTGTTCAAAATGCTGTCCGATAAGATACTTTTGAAACATCATGGAAAAGCTTTTGAGAGTCAAATAAATGGAGGGATTGTGGTCAGATTTTGTTGCATGCAAAGTGTCTTTATAATACCACAAGGGCGAAGCTATGATGGCAAGGCTTGGCTTTTATCATTTCATTGAACCTTTCTTTGGTAACGCTTTAGATTAAGGTTCCTTAGTTAACTCTTTATAAGATGTTAATAAGCACTAATAGTTTGTTTATGCACTTATAACGCCTTATACATGTTTATAATCCATGAGCCAAAACATGTTTGAGTGAATAAACCACATGTACAGAGCATCAATGAGCTGCATATTACATTATTTTCAATTATCACGTTAATAAATGCTTGTAAATGCCTTATAAGTGCTTATAAACACATAACAAGTGCTTATTAGTGCATTATAAATAGTTTACTAAGGAACCTTAATCTAATCTATCCTTATTTTGTTGCAAAAGTGCGTATGACACATTTCACTAAAACGTACATGATTATATTTACGAACATTTTCAAACTGTGGACAAATAGGCAAAATGTTAAAAATCTTAAAGTTGATCATTTTATTTCCTAAATGGACATGCAGATATGACATACAGCAGGTAGACATAATTTCATGGGCCAAAATACAATAGTTATGATTTGACAATAAATAATACCTGATAACACCATTATTTTGTTAAATGAGCTTTTAAACTCTCTGGAAAAGGTGTCAGTTGTGTATAAATTGTCTCTGTGTTTTCAATGACACTTTTTCGCTTTTTGATGACATCACAGAGGGATTCCGTTTTAAAACCCAACTCTGTTTCCTGTGACTTTAAAGTTTTATTTTTCAAAATTTCTTCGCAAACTGCAACTTCACCAATGTAAAACTATGATAAATATTCACCACAGGTTCAATCCACCAAACCAACTCATAATTAGAAAAACTTGAGAACTTTCACAACACAGGGTTTCCGCAGGGCATTAAAAAGCATCATAAGTCATTAAATACATTTTAGCAAAAATAAGGCCTTTTAAAATGCATTAAAACGTATTAAATTCAGTCTCCACCGGCATCAAATCTAAAAACAATTTTGAGAAAATGATTTATCTATCGGAGGAATTAATATAAACATAAATAAAATAAAAAATGAGCAAATAATTATGGTCTTCCCAAAGTGTTAGTTCATGACAGCATGACAGCAGCATTAAATGTGATGCTGAAACCTGCATAAACCCTGTGCAGACTTTAACCTGCGAACACTTGCAGATGGAGAGAGACTATGACAACCGATATGACCTTTACAGGGTCACAGGAAAATGATTTGAAGTAGAAATAAGTCTTTTTGTTTGCTGCACTTAAATGGATTGAAGGGTTGTCGTACATTTATATACTTATTATACTTCTGTTCAGTTGGGCTGTAGTCGACTACACAAATTCTTGGTCGACTAAAGACCTGCTTTATCGACCGTGTGTGGCAAAAAATATATCAAATCGATGAAGTATCTCCACGTATTCCAACCCAAACTGCACTCAAAAGATCATTATTACGCAGGAATTTACACAAAAACAACTCAAAAGTACTAGGAAACAGTGTTGGACTTCAAACTCTTCAGCTAACTCACTCACTCCATATCTTCTCTTTGCTGTTTATTCCATATAAATCCTTTAAATCTAAAAGAAATGATTAGTCGACTTCGAAAAATGTTGCTCGACAAAGACACCATCGACCAATGAATCGACTAAAGAATTACAGCTTCTAATGTTGAGAGATTCACTGTAAAACAACAGTTAAACAAGTCATTTGATTGTGAGTGAGACCGTGGATTCTAGGGCTGGGCGATATGGCAAAAAATTATAATCACGTGACACGACACCGGACGGCACGAACTCCCGACCCTCTGTGTGTCTGTATTTATGAGGCCCCTGACCCTCACCTCCGGCTGATCCAGGGTCTGCTCTCCAGCTCATCAGGACGAGACCGGACATTTATTCAAGTCTGACGACATGTAGGAGGCAATTGTTTTCCGATTCTGAAACGAAATAGGACTGGGATTGATGATCATGTGTCATATTATCTGTAGGGCTGTATTCGTAGCTATTTATTTAATTTGGATAATGAGGATTTATATGGGACGATAGAAAAAATTAGAAGATATGCTTAAGATTTTGGAACTTACCATGAGTTAAATTTCACGTATCTAACATATAAATCCATGTTCGCTTGTACTTTTCTGCAATGATGTTTGTTTTTGCATGAATTCCAGTGCAGGTGTGTTTTTTTTAAGTACATTTTGGGTCAGATACATGGAAATACTTCAGGGTTTTTAGAGCGGTAAGTCGTCTTGGTCGTCTTTAGTCGACCAGGGATTTCTTCAGTCGACTACAGCCCTACTTGTCTGAATATTAGAAAAAAAAAAAACTATTGTTATAAAACAGAAAAGCTGCAATGCCGTCTTAACATCAAAACATTAAATAAAGCTCAAACTCTGGTGTTTTCAAACGAAATTCTGAAGAACCAGTGAAAGAAACACAAATGTTTAAATAATTTCATATTGTCAAAATGGAGCTTTTGTCACTTGTAGATTTTACTCCGAGTGAGAAGAGGAACCAAAACTTTTACTCAAGTAAGAGTGCAGTTAGTTCAATAAGAATATTACTCAAGTAGGAGTAAAAGTATTGCGTCTGAAAGTACAATTTCTTGAAAAAGTAGATGTAACTTGAGTACCACCCACCTCTGATCGTTTCATACTTTGAACATTTGATCTATAATTTGGCTCTAGTTAAAGAAAAGGCGGTGAAGTGGCTGGAACTCAACCCGAAACATGAACAAATAAATAAATAAATAAAGTATAATCTTCAGCTGTGGCAGTCTAGACCGTAGACATATAAAGAAGTAATTTGATGCTCGTGCTATCGATCACTTACCAACGCGGCCAGTCCAGTATGATTTGAAGGACTACGGCCGAAGTCTTGTGTATTTTCCCTATAGCCGTTAGCATTAGCACAAAACACACAAGTTCTGAATAATCCAGAGGGTGTCAGCTCATACCAACCCAGCGACTTCATTTAATCATTGTTGAGTGTGTGTTTTATTTTCGATAATATTTAGCATTAGGGCTGCAACTAACAATTATTTTGGTAATCGATTACTCTGCAGATTATTCTTTCCATTATTCGATTAGTTTAGATCACAAACGCCCAGAGAATATAAGAGTTTCACAATATTTAACCGAGAGGAAGCCGTGAGGATGTTGTCAAGCTGCATTTTTTTGAAGTATACTCACTGCAAAATAGGTTTTTCAATAAAAACACTCATTCACTCAGTCATTTTATGTGAGTTCCAGCTTCGTCCGAGTGAAAACACAGTCTCTGCACTCGTCTCTTACATCCATGTTTTCGCTTACATTTTACAACTTTCCGGCGCATATCTTGGATCTAATAAACTATTTGGATATTTCTACAGCACAAACCTGTAAGGTGTTTTCTCTAGTGTCCAGTTCTTCATCAGCAGAAAATCCTCTGCAGCCCAGAACTTTTAATTGATTGATAATTTATGAAAAGTGGTGTATATAACGTCAGCTACAAACTGTGTTGTTATCAGTTAATCCAGTGGTTCCCAAAGTGGGGGTCGCGAGGGGTGAGCTGGGGGTCGCGAGATGATTTCAAGATCTAATTTTAATTAATATGACACTGTATTTGCTCTATTTTTAAATTTAAAACAGTATCTTTTTGTGAAATGGGGTCCAATAAGACAATTAACTATTCAATTAACTAATATTAAGCCTGATTTAACACACTTTGACATTTCACTTTGAGGATCCCGAGTCGGTTGCATGGCTATTTCGGGGTCCCGGCCAGAAAAGTTGGGGAACCCCTGCGTTAATCAATAATTATATAATAAAACAACCAGATAACTGTATGACAGGTTAGAACGATGATTTTCAACCTTTTTTGAGTCATGGCACGTTTTTTTTTGGTTCGAAAGATACCACGGCACATCACCTACTAAAGCATTACTACATCCAACCTTTTGGTGAAAAATGTAAAATCTAGTTTTTAAAATTTGGAAATTGTGATTGTTTTGCTTTCAGGACGTCTCAAAAAGGTAAAATAATCAGTTAAATCCATGTATGAATCCAAGTTTGGCATTTTTTCAGGGCACACCTGAGGCGCCCTGGTTGAAAATCAAGGGGTTCGACAACACATGATCATATTTAAGACTTTACTAAACATTTTGGTTCCCAGTTTGACAGTGTTCGTAAAGTTTATAATTTTACTTTCTGGTTGAACATGAGCAGCAAATATGACATACGTAGAGGTATTTCCACAACTGTTACCATAGCAACCAGACTGTAAACAAGGGCCAAAATCCATATAATTTGCAATTTTTCTGAAAAATGTGTCTGTTGCGTTTAAATTGTCTTTGATGACATCACAGAGGGATTCCGTTTTAGGACTCAGCTCTACTTTTATTCTTCTAAATTTCAAACTGCATCTTGACTGATGTAAAACTATGATAATTATTTACGACAGATGCCCTCCCACCAAACTAAGTCAGAATTAGACAAAAATGAGAACCTGCCATATGGACTTTAATGTAAAGAATTATTAGGGTAAAAGGTAGACCGCAGTAAGATTATACTTATTTTGTTGTGAATTGGTGAATAAATTACTACGAATGCGTACAATTGGAGTTTTTCTTTTTTTAGAAGAATAAGAAGTAAAAAGACAAAATGGCGTCTCGTTCACAGGTCAGTTTACTTTAGCCATAACTGTAGCGCTCTTGGCCAAGGAAACATAAAACAGATGTTGTGTTTGAATACATGGTGGATTCATACAGCAAGTCTGCGCGCTGTTGTTTATATATGGCTTTTGTCAGTTATGCTTTTTCTCCCTGCAATTTTCAGCATTGCATGACCGTTTTTACTCTCTTCGTACATAATCAAGCAGAAAAATATACGTTGCTTGGATATGGTGTCACAAGTACTAGATTTTTACCGTCTTAAACATGAATAACAGAACTAGTTTGTTTTAGTTTGTGCAGCAGTCCAAACTTATTGCTCACTTACCTAATGCATTCCAAGAAGACTAATTATTCACCACAATTAATTTATAAACTGCAGCTTTTAGAGGTCACAGCTGCTGTCACGGTAAAGTTAACAAACATAGGCATGCTGGTAACTAGTAACTCATTTTTAACTACGCTTTTTTGTTTCGCAGAGATTAAAATGCCTTCTTCACCTTATTCCAGTGCTTGCCAACATTAATTGTGCTCTTCCTTCCAGTTGTATTATTTTGCATAAAGATGTTGGATTCAAGAGAAAATACCATGTTTTCCGGACTATTCACCTTATTCCGGAAGTTGTCGTTGCCATCTTTTTCTGTTGTAGTTTACACGGGGCAGACAAAAAAGTTCTACACGGACTAAAAAGCTGTTTTCAGGCCGCCCAGGAAGTTGGTGCATTGTGACTTGTAAATAGGAACTTGCCTGTTGGACTCGCACGCTTCTGCCTATTCAGCCTCCCAGGTGTGTTCTTTATGCTCTTGTGTAGCTGAATAACTGTTAATGTGTCACGTTAACACACCGGACACTCATTCAGCCTGTTGTTGTTTATTCTATTGTTATTACCGGTGTTATAACTTGCTTTTCCAGTTGTAATGTTTGTTCTTGGCTTTGTAAAATCAATTTCCCCCAAAAAATGGGGGGAAATTGTCAGAATTTAGTGTTTTTGATCAAAAACCTATTTTGTCTGTAAATATTCTACCTCGGAATGGCCTGAAGCGACGTCATCTTTGCTTCATCAGGGTCAAACTTAGTAAAAATCTTCTAAATAACTAATCAATTAATTGACAGAATAATCGCTAGACTAATCGATTACCAAAATAGTCAATAAATGCAGCCCTTGTCAATTTCAATTCAACTGTTGTCATTTTAATGGATTTTAGCAATTGTTTACAGTCTGGTTGCTAGGTAACACTTGTGGAATCACCTCTATCTATGTCACGTCTGTGCTCATGCTCAACCAGGAAGTAACATTATAAACTTAACCTAAAAACAGTCAAACTGGAGAAATAGGCAAGACATTTGATAAATTCTTAAATAAAATCATGTTCACTACGTTTTCGTGAAATGTGCGGTCAAACCTGTCGTGTGCTCTTTAAACATGTGTGAACGAAACCAGAAAGTACCCCAGGGTTATTTTTAAAGCGCAACCAACATTCTAAGCGTATTTTTGCATATCTTTTCTACAAACCATTACTAGTTAATTGAGTCAGACTTTTGTCCTCTCCATAGTTAATTACTCCCTGATTGACACAGTGTTTGTGGGTTTGTGGGTAAATGGCCGATGGAGATTTGAGGCCCTCACTACTGTTAATCCCACGGTGAATCGGGGGAAGCTTCTTGCACGCATGGCTGAGCTCCCTTAGAAAAACAGATGGACTCCAGTTCCTCTCTTTGTTTCACATGATTTCATTCTGTATAATCTGGCTCCGAGAACTCGCCCTGCCTCTGCTTGGACGCAGAATGCTGGATTTGTGTGGAAAAGGAAAAATGCAATGCTGGGTTGGAATAGAGACCCTTTAAAAGTTTGTTAACAAAAACATTCTATATTACGGAATGGAGGCAAAAGTGAAGTGGAACATAATGTGATTTCACTGGAGACACTGGGATTTAACCTCAGAATATCACAAAATATGAAAAATCCAGGTGGTTCTGTCAAAGTAAAAGCCTCAGACAAATGTGAGTGACAGCTTTAAACACATTTAACATTGGATTTTACACTGTTTTAAGAAATTATGACAAACTCTTTGCATTTTTGATGAAGGAACAATGTATGAACAAGGAACAAATGTTGAGTTTCATTTTATCTAGAGATATATTAGATACAGTACCATAAATTTGATTCTTTTGAAGCTAAAATGCTATTTTAAGGCTAGAAAATTGTGTTCTGTCCATTGTTTGTTATAGAAAAGCAAACTAACTGACCTTCCTACTCTGGAAATTCAAATGTGTTGCTTTTTTCCAACACAAACACTTAAAACCAGTACAATTTAATGTGAGTTAATCATTGAAAAAGGTATAGACAACTTCATTTTGCCTCCAGTCGTCTCCATTTTGGAATTTTGATGACATCACATTTGAAAGGGTCAATGGGTTTGACAAAAATGAATGTCTCAATATTTTTGTGTTTTTTCTTAAGATTAGTTAGATGATATTTTGGGAATACTTCAGGAATGTGCTAAAACATGTCCTGGTTTAAGTTTAAATATCGCACAAAATTGTATAATTAACCATAAAAGGTGTCATCCATGGGTTTCAGAGTGATGAAAATCTAGCTCTTTTGACATGAAATATGCAAAACAATGAATAGATGCCATCGACAGCGCATCAAAGTGAGGGTTGGTTTTCCCCTCTTTTACATTTCCTTGTAAACAGTGTGTATTTTAAGCTCAACTAATTAAAGTCGAGTCACAATTGAGTCTTAATGGACGTTGCTGATGTGGCATTACCTCACAAAAATAAACGGATTGCTCTGTAGATGTTAAAAAATACACCAGACGGCGCTATCATCACAGTTGAATTTAGCCCGCAGCTACTGTTAGCATTCTTGGATAATTACACAAATTTGTGCCGTTGGATGACTTTATCTGTCTTTGTTTGCTTTTGGTACAATAAAACCCCCAAAGTCTGCATTTGCTTTTGTGGTTGTTGAACAGTGAGTGATAGAGCAGCTCTTTTACATTGAAATGAATGGATTGCTTCCCACACAAAGGTCTAATCAGTGGAGGATGAAGTACTCCATTTTGTTAAGTAAAAGAAAACCGATACAACAACAAAAAATACTAAAAAGTAAAAGTATCACATTTTAAAATCTACTTAAGTAAAAGTGTTAAAGTACTTATTTAAAAATGTACTTTAAGTGTAAAAATTAAAAGTAATTCTTTTTGGTTTGGAGAACAATTATAGCATCTAATTGTGATCTTGACTGATTTATTCTGTTGAGTTTTGGTCATTAAAGCCAACTTTCCAGTTTCTTTTTCTCTTTAGAGAGTTCGTAGAAAGGGGTTCAGAGGTTGTCATCCGGACGCCGTTTAAAGATCGAGACGTTTCGACTTTTATCCAAAAGTCATTGTCAATCAGAGAGCTGGTATGGGAACCTGGGCCTTATATGCTACTCTAAGTAGTGGGAGTCCAGCCCCCAGGGAGGAGTCACTGCACTCCTGTCGTTGTTATAAGATTGTTTGTTTGTCACCTGGGATTTAATTAATTGGTCTATCTTGTTGATTAATGGTTGGCCTCACCTAGTTTCACCTGTGTCTAAAGGTCTATTGTTATCTTGATAGCTGGCTGTTGCTCCCTCCTCACTACTGATTGCCTCATTAGCATTTGACTGGTCTATTGATCTGGACCAAGGTGTTAAAATGCTGTCATAAATTTTGGCTAAATTAAATATATATATATATATATATATATATATATATATATAACAAAGACAGGAGTGCAGTGACTCCTCCCTGGGGGCTGGACTCCCACTACTTAGAGTAGCATATAAGGCCCAGGTTCCCATACCAGCTCTCTGATTGACAATGACTTTTGGATAAAAGTCGAAACGTCTCGATCTTTAAACGGCGTCCGGATGACAACCTCTGAACCCCTTTCTACGATGGACCACACCTGGACGAATGAGGGTTTACATCGACGAATTCTTTAGAGAGTTGTTTTTGCTCAAAGGGAACTAGAAAAAAAAAAAAACAGGCAAAATTTTGTCATAAATGTGCTAAAAAATAAACCTTTTCAGCAGCTCTAAAACCTTTAGAAAATATACTTTTACTTTTCAGTCCAGTTCAAAAATGTAGTGGAGTAGAAAGTACAGATACGTGCCTTCAAATCTAGTGAAGTAAAAGTATCTATTGTAAAATGTACCTAAGAAAAGTACAGACACCTAAAAAAATTACTTACAGTAATTTTACTTTTGTACTTTGTTACTTTCCACACAAAGGTCTAATACGGGGCGTTCTCTCGGATCCCGACTGAATCTAAAGTGTAAAAATATCACCTTTTATTCCTCGTCTCTTTTTGCATCTTTTTACAATTGTATATGGACAATTTATTCAATATTCACACTCCGCTTTCCGAAACAATCGCTCTGTATTTTAACTCGTGTGAAGCCACGTTGGCATCCGTCCATTGCGATTGTTGAATATTTTACTTTGTGCTGAGTGGAGGCTGTGGAGCTTATCATGTAAGAACAACCTGCACAATACATCCCTGTATCTGTCCGCTGTACATTTCTGCGTCCCATTGATAAAAGTAAAACTTTCGTCACTGCCCTGATAATAAGTGTTTTTAATAGAACCGGACAAAGTAAGACTATGCAGATCTGTTCTAGATAATAGAAGAAAACAATCTAAACTTTAACTAACAAATAAGTTGGTTTAGTCAGAATTTGAGTACACTTTATAATAAATACACATTAATTTCCCTTAAAGCATGAACAAAGACGTATTTCATAATGAACATATAGTTTATTAAGCATGATTCAGGCGTTAGGGTTAGGTTTAGAAATTAGCGTTAGGTTAAGTAGTTACTAAGGCTGAAGTGATCTTAAACTCTTTGTTCACCATGCATTAAGTCTTTGTTCACGCTTAATTAAGGCAGGAATAAGTGTAGTTAAATAAATAAATAATAATAAATAATAAAGTATTACTGAATTCTGATGTGTGAAATCTACTATGGCTGAAACAAAGCAATCGATTTATCGCAACTAACCGATTATTTAGATAATTCTACTTTTTTTTTCTACTTTTTTGTAGTTTTTTCTTGCTGAGAAGGAGGGTCAAGGACAGGGGGCGCTCTGGAACAGTTATCCATTTGCAAAACTCTCTTGAACATTGTTTATTTGAACTGCTTTCTACCTGTGGCCCATCGAGCCAACTGCTGTTGTGATTCTGGGCACTATTAAAATAAATACAATTGAATAATTCTCAACCAATTTGATAATCGAAGAATGTTTTTTTTGTGTTTTTTTTTCAAACTATATTTAATCTCCAAACCATCTGCTGAAAAGTTTTATTTGGTTAATAATGTGCAGAGGTGGGTAGTACTCAGTTACATTTAGTTGAGTAACTTTTTAAAGAAATTTTACTTTGTGGAGTAACTTTCAGACACTTTCAATACTTTTACTCCTACTTGAGTCATATTTTTATTTAAGCAACTGTACTCTTACTTGAGTAAAAGTTCTGGTTCCTCTTCCCTCTGTGAGTAAATCTACAAGTGACAAATACTTTGTGTTATTTAAACTTTTCACAAAAACATAGTGAACATGACTATATTTAAGATTTTACTTAACATTTTGCCCATTTATCCCCAGTTTGACAGTTTTCGTAATGTTTATAATGTTACTTCCTGGTTGAACATGAGCAGCAAATATGACATAGATGGAGGTAATTCCACAACTGTTACCTAGCAACCATTCTAAAAACAAAGGCCAAAATCTATATAAATGACACAATAGTTATGATTTGACAAATAATTATACCTGATAACAACTCTATTTTGTTGGATGACCTTTTAAAATGTCAAAAAATGTGTTCGTTGTGTGTAAACTGTCTCTGTATTTACAACGGCGTGTCGCTTTTTGATGACATCACAGATGGATTCCATTTTAGAGCTCTCTACTTCCTGTCATTTTAAACCTTTATTTTTCAAAACATCTTCACAAACTGCAACTTCACGACGGTAAAACTATAATAAAACACAGGTATTCTCCCACCAAACTGAGTTATAATTAGAACATTTTGAGAAGCTGTCATGTAGACTTTAATAACTGCCAAAAAAATTGTTTGAATCTAATTTGACACTTAAAAAAAATCAAGATATAGGCATAAAGGAAAGGTATTGGGCCTGGCAACAGTGTATTTCAAAGGATTTAATATTGAATGACTAAGTTTCAATGATGTAACGTAATCCACTAGTTTCAGGTGTCATTATATGAGCCCGAGCTCTTGTCGAGGCCTGGATCTGAATAGTTAATAGCTGCTCCTTTGGGTTTTTCATTAGTCATACTTTAATAATGTGCATCTCTTATGAATGTGCCTGTACTGTACACACAATATCTGCTCAATACGATACTGAACGCAAGTAACCTGCTCTGAGAATGAAGATATGCACTGTTCCCCTCAAACTTGGATAATCAGCGATAATCAAATATTGACTGAAACGTGTTGAAACATGATGACCAAAGCAGCTGATTCTCCAAAAACAGAAAAAAAACTCCACATGACTTGCAAATTTAGTGTCTGGTAACATAAAATATTAAGTCTGTCTGTATTCTTTTCTTAAAGGTCCCATAACATGCAAAATCGACATTGCAGAGGTTTTAACCCTCCTACTGTGCTATTTGGGCCTCGTATGTTGTGCCCAAAGTGGTTTTTTGATTGATTCCCGCATGTTTTCGCTAGAGAACTGTCTTTTCCGTCCCCCTCGGCTGAGCAGCAGACGGGGGCTCCTCACAAGGATGACGCGCTTCACAAGGATGACGCGGTGTTTAAGCCACGCCTCCAGGAAGCGCGCAGCCGCAGAATAAAAACAGCTAATGCTAATGCTACACAGTAATTACACGATGGATACGACAGATCGAAGAGTTAGCTTGTTATTTACCAAACTGCAACGTCCGTCGTCGAGGTACTGGAGCACGTCAAACTCCAGGTCAGATCCAAGACGTAGGACTCAGCACGACGCACCGTCAGGACGGATAAAATGTTTATTCCCGTGTTTGTGTATCGCTGTTTACCGGAGCACACGGCACATGCGCACTATCTCCGCTCTAGGCTTCGGCATGAGTTGGGGCGGGGGGGGGCGCGAGTTGGGTGGGGGAGGCAGCCTGCTCTCTGTTCGGGGGGGTCAGATCTCAGAGTGAGCCGTTTGCTTTTGCAAGGAGGGGGGCCAGTCCAAGAAATGGATGTTTTTTGGAAACTGTTATGTTATGGATATTACACAACGCAAAATTTTATCAACAAAGCCCTTAGAATAGACTGTGTAAAGGGCAAAATAGCAGAATATGGGACCTTTAAGGTGAGACAATACAAGGAAATAGGAAAAAATCTTAAATTTGAAGATATCCATTTGAAACTTCTCCTGTAGTTTTTTCACATAGATGTAAGAAAAAAATATATTACAAGTCTTTCATCATGTCGTGTTTTCATGTAGAAACAAGGCATTTTATGTGTGAAAATGGCCAAAAATACAACTGAAAAATGGACAGAACTAGGTTTAATTGGAACCAGGTTGATTTCTTGGTTAATTTTGAATTCATGTGAAAAATTTACAGAGGGGATTTTGGATTTCTTATTTTGTTAAGTTAAAAAGTTTCCTTAAAATTCAAATTTTGCCTCATTTTTTTAAATTTAAAACTTGAGGAAACTTACAGAAGGACTTATCTAATTATAAAACGGATTTATTGCAAAGTTTTGTGTGTGTAGGATCTTCTTTAAGGCTGATCTTTATGTTTCTGCGGGAGAAAAATGCATTTTAAGAAAACGGCCTTTGAAGTTAAATGTTCCAATGAAATCTATGGATGAAGTGGATTAAATGGAAGAATAAAACATCTTTAGGAGCAGATTGGACAAGTTTGTTTTGCCTGTAGTGTCTCGCCTTAAATCGACCCCAATACAACGTGTCTTAATAACCCAGATAAATGTAATTGTGAATTTTACTTTAACTTCTAAAATCTTAACACTGGTTATTGGCCACAACAGGAAGACAACTGTCAGATCAACTTCAGCTCAAAAAATCCACATCGGACCATCCTTATCATGGATATGTGTTGCAATGGGTTGTATCATACCACTTCCTTTGTGGATTGAACTGCCACGTTATTCCAATCCAGTTTAAAGGGGCTGTATCTGATTTTTACTGTTTTGAAATTTGATAAACAGAACTAGTCCATGTGCCCGTTTTTTTTTTTCTTCATATAATAAAGTCAATAAAAATCAGTTTTGCCCCAGTACAGATTTGTTGTAAAAGCATCTATTCGAGTCAAAATGAGACCACAGCGCTTTCTTTGCAGTTATTTATTCACTTTATTCTGCCCCGCCCACTTTTGCCTCTTTTTGCCACAGATCCGCGCTCCTGTAGTAAACGCACCTCCGGTTTGACGAGAACCCCGTTCACGCAAATGGCCAACGAGAGAAAAGTCTCGCCGCTAAAACATTATATAAAGTAGATTGATTTGTGTAAAATGTTTAATGAACACGAACAACAACAAGTCAACAATGCACTGATTTCCCGGGCGGCCTGAAAACATCTTATTTTCAGTTGAACTCGTCTGCCCTGTGTAAACTAATACAACGAGGGGAAAAACTTCCGGAAGCAGGAAGTGCACCGTTTGCATGCTAATGTTTGCTAGCTTTATCGATGGGCTCAGAGACTCGTGAAAAGTGCTTATAAACTCGCACGGTGAATATTTAGGATGCTGGGACAGCATTGGGAAAGTGAACGATACATGTGACTGTAAAACAGTAAAAGTCTGGTTCAGCACCTTTAATTTCTATAGCACATTTTTTTTCCCAACACAAAGTTTCTAAAGTGCTGCACAGAATAAAAGTACTTCACATAAATTGCATAAATTGTGCGAAAAATAAATGACCATGAAGTTAAAGTGCGTATGATTTTCTACTTTTTACTTTATTTCGTGTATTAATACCTGGTGTAAATATAAATGATAGTTTTACACCAATCAGGTCGCTGTTTGTGGAGAAAAGTTGAAAAATCTGTTGAAAATGACAGGAAGTAAACAAACTGATGACATCACACTAGGGAGACAAAGGTTATGCATAATTTACATAAAATAAACTACTTTTTTGACCCTTTAAACATTACTTCAATAAAATAAAGGTGTTCACATTTATTCTTATATGCCAAATCAAAAATCGTGACATTAGATGAGTTTTGGCCCAGTATACAGTGTTGCTATGTAATTTCCGAGTGTGATGTCATCGTTTACAACCAGGAAGTAAAATTAAAAAGCTAAAAATCGCGAAACTGGCATAACATTTTTGAAAGAATTTTAGCTAATTTTGAAATATGTTTATCTGAACTACATTTTGGTTAAATGAGTAATCCAACCTGTCATGAGCACTTTAATAAAACCACCAATTAAAAAAAAAAAAACGGTCTAAACCAGGACTGAACCAGATCTAAACCAAGACTAAATGAGGACTGAACCAGATCTAAACCAGGACTAAACGAGGACTGAACCAGATCTAAACCAGGACTAAACCAGGACTGAACCAGATCTAAACCAGGACTGAACCAGATCTAAACCAGGACTGAACCAGATCTAAACCAGGACTATACCAGGACTAAACCAGGTCTAAACCAGGAGTAAACCATGTCTAAATCAGGTCTAAACCAGGATAAATCCAGGTCTAAACAGGACTAAACCAGGTCCAAAAGAATCAGAATCAGAATTGGTTTATTGCCATTGTCAGTGATCAAAATCCACAAACATAGGAACTTGCTTCGGCGTAAGGTGCAACATAAAACAATGAATAAAATATATAAAAGAGGCACGCGTAAGATTAAGAATAGGATAAAGTAGATAACAATAGATAACCCTAGACTGTCAGAGGATGGGTTAAATGCCAGTGAATAAAAGTGTGTTTTTAACCAAGACTTAAAAGCGTCGACTGGGGTTATTCACAGCTTTGCACATGGCAGCGTCTTTAACCCGTGCAGTGACGCGTAGAGAAGGTACTATTTGTTGATGTCGAGAAGAAAAGAAGAGGAAGTGACAAGAGAGCCGCTTCTTGTACAGAACACACTGTTTGTTTACACGGGTCGCTAAGGCCTCGCCGCCTCCTCCACAGCAAGCGCGAAGGAGGGACAATAGTCAAGAGATAAATCACTGATCCCTCATGTGTTTACTGTCATGGAGGTGGGAATTTCTCACACACCGGCGACACAGTAGAATAACTTAAAGTCTAAATGTCAGGTTATACGAAGGATTTCACTAAAACGTAGAGAACATGATTATATTTAAGGTTTTACTAATTTGTCTCCAGTTTGACAGTTTTTGCAAAGTTCATAACGTCACTTCCTGCATGGACATGCGCAGCAAAGATGACACGGCTGGTACCATAGCAACCGTACTGTAAACAAAGGCCAGAATCCATTTAAATTACACAATAGTTATGATTTGACAAATAACAATACCCGATGACACCTTTTATTTTGTTGAATAATGGTTTAAAGTGCAGATGACAGCTTTTCATGATTTTTTACTTTATTTGGTGCAGTAATACCAGTTGTACATTTTAGTTTTGGACCAATCAAGCAGACATTTGTGGTGAAAGTTGAAAAATATGTTGGAAATTACAGGAAGTAAACCGACTGATGACATCACACTGGGGAGCCAAAGGTTATGCATAATTTACACAAAATAAACTACTTTTTTTTAATCCTTTAAACATTGATTCAACAAAATAAAGGCGTTTGTATGTATTTTTATTTGTAAAATAAAGAAATCTGTGACATTGAATGAGTTTAGACCCCGTGTATGGGATGGTTGCTCAGTAATTTCCTAGTGTGATGTCATCATTTACAACCAGGAAGTAAAACAAAAAAACAAAACAATTGCTAAACTGATACAATTTGTGAAAATTTGAAACATACTTGTTAACTGCATTTTTGTCAAATGAGTCGTCCAGCCTGTCAGGGGCACTTTAAACGCTCAGAAAAATGTGTCAGTTGTGTGTAAATTGGCTCTGTATTTATAACGGCACGTCACTTTTTGATGACATCACAGTGGGATTCTGTTTTAGAACTGAGCACTACTTCCTGTAATTTAAAACTTTTTTTTTTTTCCTTCACAAATCTCAACATCACAAATTTGTAAAAAAAAATGTGCGAAATATTCACCAGTCATAATTAGAATCTCATAAGAACCTGTCATGTAGACTTTAATTTATTTTTATTCACATTTACGTTTATTTAGAGCAGCACCTTTAGGAAATCAGACCATCCAAATGATAACGTTAATGTTACATAAGTGGCTGTTTAGGTTTAAGTATAAATTAAATTATTAGATTATTAAAAACGTTTGCTTCTGAAATGTCTCTTGTTTTTGTTCTTTATTTTGTGTGACAGTTTGACCAATTCATCATGAAATCCCTAAATGTGAGGTTTTTTTTGTTTTCTTTTGTTTTTACATAGGGTTAATAAATCCAGTATTAGCCGCCCGAGATGCTTAATGCTACTCTTTGCATAATTTGCTTGTTACAAATATGTTCCTGTTTCCTTTAGTTAACTGATCCAAAACTTTTGAACACTTATCGTTTGTTTTGGTTGATCGTATTACTTCCTGCTTGATGTGACATGAGTTATTCTGTTACCTAGCAACCATACTATAAATAAAGGCCAGAGCTTGTCGTAATTTACACAAAAAGTTGTTGTTTTAATTATTTAGAGCATTCACCAGAATAATTGTCAGTAACAGTTCTTCTCTGTTCAGTTGGCAGTTATTCTTAATTCGACATGAAAGAAGCGATTTTGTATCTAGCACTTCACACATGCCATGTTTCCTGCCTTTCATCTGGAAATGTGTCGCTGTTGTTGCTGTTAAAAAAAAACACACACACACACAAAAAAAGCCTTTAGAGTTGTTCAGAGCACTGCATTTAATTGAGTAAAAGTACATATAGACCTGGACAAATATTACTCCAATACAAGAAAAATTATTACTTGAGTTTTTGGTTTTATAACTATTTTTTACCATTATTAGAATTGAAAATATTGTTTTAGAAACCATTTTAAATAAGTGTTGCGAATAATAACTTTGTGGCTGCACAATTAATAATGTGATACAGTCAAGTAGACAAGATGCAGCCAGTGTGAATGTTGTAAAAGATTAGATTAGAAAGACACAGCAAGAATAAACCAACTGAAAGCTAAGTTAAGTGTGATAAGTATTCAACTTATTCCGCACTTTTGCCTCTTTTTTATGTTTATGATCCGCGCTCTTGTAGTAAAGGGACTTCCGGTTTGACGAGAACACCGTTTGTGCAAATGGCGATCGAGGGAAAAGTCTCTCGCTAAAACATTATATAAAGTAGATTGATTTGTGTAAAATGTTTAATGAACACGAGCAAAAACAAGTCACAACGCATCGATTTCCTGTGAGGCCTGAAAACAGCTTTTTAGTCCGTGTAGAACTTATTTTCTGTTGAGCTCGTCTGCCCCATGTAAACTGCAACGGAAACAAGATGGTGGCACCCACGACAACTTCCGGAATAAGGTGAATAGAAAAAAAAAAACGCTGTTACCATGGAAATCCGCCATGTTTGTTGTTGGTGTGCTACATTTTCATAGAGAAACATTAGCCAAAACAATGTAAAAAGTGAACAAAAAGCCATGGAAGAGCTTGATAAACTGCTGGGTCACTTCTGGTAAATATATTTATTAATAAAAAGTTTTAGAAAAAGTGTTGTATTTAGAATCTTAAAATCTCCACTAGTTTAACATTGGGCTAACTGAAAATTGTGTTATGTTTGACGTCACGATCCCAAGCTCAATAGCGCCTTTAACTCTTGAATGTTCAAAATTGAATTGTAATATTTGTCAGAAAATTCGCCATTACATGATTTTCCAACTGTTTGTTTTGACCTCAAATGCTCCTTTAGTTTTGTCTTGTTCGTTAAGTTTGCTGTCTGTTGCTCTAATCCAGTGGAGTACGTTTTTTTAACATTTACAGGTTCATAAATAAAATGAACGACATCACTTTAACCGTTACACGCTGTATATTATGATTCAAGTCCAACGCGGCGTCTTTGTGTGCGCTAACTGCTAAGCTAACTCTGCTGCAGCTTTTACTCACCACACATCTGTTTTCACTCACGTTTACAAGTAATCAGCTTTATAGATGTCATTATGTAATTGTCAAATTTTAGGAAGTCTATGAGCAGGAATTTTGCTTTGAAATAGTGTTTGTTTTTGGTGTCGTGAATCTGCAAAACTAAAATCTCAGTGTTTCTTATTGCAAATGTATTATTTCGATTCCTGTTCTAAAAAATAGCGCTGATTCATTTTCACTTCAGTTTGTGTTTGAAATAATACCATGCATTTTATTGGTATTTTTTCCCTTTCCAAATTTAAAACTGTATTTTTGATGCCATAGTTGAGATGTATTTGTCTTTTTTTACAACTCTTTTCAACAGTAACTTTCTTATGTCCACAAAAACAAAGTAAACTGTCTTTTTAAAAACGTTTTGTCGCTTTTGTGTAGTTTTTGTCACTTTTAGCAGTGTTTTTGTCACTTTTAATTGCATGTTTGTCACTTTTAATCATGTGTTTGTGTCTTTTAGGCACATTTTTACGCTTTTAGTGTAGTTTCTGTTGCTTTTGTCACTTTAAATTGCGGCGTATGTCACTTTTAGTCACGTTTTTGTCGATTTTAGTGTAGTTTTTGTTGCTTTTAGTTGCGCTTTTGTCACTTTGAATGGCACGTTGGTCACTTTTTGCCGCATTCTTGTTGCTTTTAGTGTAGTTTTTGTCGCTTTTAGTCGGGTTTTCGTCACTTTTAATTGCGTGTTTGTCACTTTTACTCATGTGTTTGTCACATGTAGTCACGTTTTTGTCCCTTTTACCGTCATTTTTAGTCGTGTGTTGGTTGCTTTTGTTTCAAGTTTTGATGCTTTAAGTTTCTTTTTTTTTTCGCTTTGATCCTTTTTGTTTTAGTTGCATTTTTGTCACTTTTAGTGTAGTTTTTGTCATTTTTAGTTGCGTTTTTGTCACTTTTTAGTGTAGTTTTGTCATTGTTAGTTGTGTTGTTGCAACTTAACTGCGTGTGTCGCTTGAGTCACATTTTTGACGCTTTTAATCTCACTTTTAGACCCGTGTTTGTTGCTTTTAGTCACATTTTGTCACTCTTACTCGCGTTTTAGTCATGTTCTTACTGCTTGTAGTTGCGTTTTGACACGTTTTTGTCACTTGTACTTGCGTTTTTGTCGCTTGTAGTCACGTTTTTCGACTCTTCGCTGTGTTTATGTCGCTTCTTTCATGACGTGTCTTTACAAATTCATACGTCTCTCCAATGATGAAACGGTAACGTCCTCTCAACGGTCACTTTAAAATGTTGTTTCTTTATGCATCCACTCACTTTTGTCACTTTTAGACCCGTGTTTGTTGCTTTTAGTCACATTTTGTCACTCTTACTCGCATTTTAGTCATGTTTTTACTCCTTGTAGTTGTGTTTTGACACATTTTTGTCACTTGTAGTTGTATTTTTGTCGCTTGTAGTTGTGTTTTTGTCACTTGTAGTTGTGTTTTTGCCGCTTGTAGTCATGTTTTTCGACTCTTCGCTGTGTTTCTGTCGCTTCTTTCAGGACGTGTCTTTACAAATTCATACATCTATCGAATGTGTAACAGCCTCTCAACGGTCACTTTAAAATGTCTTTATGCATCCATTTCATGCTGCACTTAAATTCCATATTTAGCTACTGGTCAGTCGAGATATTTTGAAATCTTGGGTTAGACGGGGATTGCGGCCTGAATGAACCAGAGGCTGAGCGAGCGCCGTCTGGACCACAGGCGAGTGCCATTTACTGCATGTTATTCAACCTTTAAGTGCGCTTTAGACTCGGGAGTATCATCCACGCCGCAGAGTGCCCCGGGCTTTTCCATCAAACTGCATTTTCTGTTGCATTTTCTCTGTGGACTGTGGTTCTCAAAATGTGGACAATGTATTGAATTTTAGATAATACTGTGAATGTTGTTTTGACGATGTGCAGAATTGTTATTTCAAGTGTGTTGTTTACAGGGAAAAGTATGTGGTAAACTTTCAAAGAAGAGTATATGGTGATGTTTCTGCTCTGTTGTGATTCATTTTACAGATATTTCACATTTTTCTGATCATTAACCCTCAACTATTAAGTTTAAAGATACGTTTGAACACATTTCTATTGGCTTTACATAATATTGTCTAAATATCATTATCGTTCTACTCCAAAAAAAGCAAGATTCATTTTTGTCAAGGAGTCTTCTAGTAGTTTTATTACAGCCAAATGTATGTTATGTGTTTATGTCTTATGAGTTGAACAAATAAAACAATATTCTGATTTCAGTTAGATTTGCAATTGTGTCTTTTAAAATTGAGAGAATTCAGTAAAGAACAATATTTTTGGGGCTCAGTATTTGTCGCGTGTACCTTTTGTTTACACTTTGGAGAACTTTGTGTTTCCTTTTGATAAGATCTGGATTCCAGGGAGTGAAATGATTTACTTTTATGACTCATAGTCGACACCATCTTACTGAAAAAGTGTTTTGTTCTGCTAATTATTTATTGTTGCTCATATTTTTAACAACATTTCACATTTAGAATGACTTTAATTGGGAGAGTCCAGTTTTAAAGTTATGTCAGTTACATAAAGCAGTTTCAAAATAAGCTATTTTCGTGATATTTTCTTTAACAATATATTGCACCTCAAAATGTCATGACAAGCCTAGATTCAGTTGACAGTGCGCTTAAAAAAACATTTGAGGGGTATTAAATATGTTGTACTTAAAGGTGCTGTGTCTGATTTATTTTGACTTTGTCTTATGAACATGAAAAATAACTAGTTAATTGTAAACTCGTTGCAGTGGTCACATGTATTGCTCGATTACCGAATGCATTCTTAGCATCCTAATTATTCACTGTGATGAGTGACTTTCTGAGGCCAGAGCAAATTTTGCCAAACATTATTAGCATGCTAACAACGTGCATCCAGCTTTGCGGAAAACGCTCTGCAAATAGAGGCAAACAGGACTCTGAGATGTTCATTTTTTCACCCAAATAGATGCTTTTACATCTACAATCTATCTGTGCTGGGACAAAACAGATTTTACTTTATTACATGAAAAAATTGGGTACAGCTCCTTTAATTAACGTATTTAAAGTCCATATGACAGGTTCTCATGTTTGACGAATTCTGACTTAGTTTGGTGGAAGGGCACCTGTGGTAAATATTTATCATAGTTTTACATGAGTCAAGATGCAGTATGTGAGGAAATTTAGAAAGAAATCTTTAGAATCTTTCTAGAATCTTTCTTTAGAAATTCTTTAAAAAGAGTTTAAAATTACAGAAAGTAGAGCTGAGTTCTAAAACTGACTCCCTCTGTGATGTCATCAAAAAGCGACGCGCCGTTGAAAATACAGATTTACAATTTACAATTTGTAAAATGACACATTTTTCTGACAGTTTAAACTATCGTTCAACAAAATAAAGGCGTTATTGGGTATTATTTATTATAAATTCCCAACTATCATGCGATTTAAATGGATTTTGTTCCTTGTTTACAGTCTGGTTGCTAGGTTACAGTTGTGGAATTACCTCTAAATCATATTTGCTGCTCATGTTCAACCAGGAAGTAACATTTTAAACTTTACAAAAACTGTCAAACTTGGGACTAATGGGCAAAATGTTTAGTAAAATCTTGAATATAATGATGTTCGCCTCATTTTAGTGAAATGTGTCATCCAACTTGTCATATAGACTTTAACAGTGTTTTTGTGTTTTTACCTAAATTAATACAGTCATTGCCAAATGTTTACTGCATTCACATACAATTTTATGACTAATAACAATCCATCATGTCTAATTCCTGCTTTAAATTTAGGTCTTGACTTGGTTCAGATGTCGTTCATTCATTATTTAGTCCAGAACTAGCACAATTATATTCCACACTGGTCTGGTTTTGTTCTGGTGATACTTGGAATAACCTAAAAATTGCGTAACGTGAAAATGCTTGATTTTTCTTCTTTTCTTTGGACTTGTGGCTGGATTGTGTTGTCTTCTGTGGCAGTGGGCAGTTCAACAGATTATCTGAGCTGCAGGACATTGACCTGATGCGATCTACAGATTATATTGTATCCATCCTAATCCAAGGTGGGGGATGGATGCACAAAGACATGCCAGAGGAGCAAAGTGTGCGAAATGTGTCGATCAGAGGTGCATGGTCATCGATAATAAGGAAGTCATGTCTCATTTCAAGATTGAAATATGAACTGACAAACTGATCAAAGTATCATGTGTTTGGGAAAGTTTTTGTCGCTTTTAGTGTTGTTTTTGTCACTTTTAGTCGTGTTTTTTTCACTTTTAGTCATGTCTTTGACTCGTTTTTGTCGCATTTTTGTTGCTTTTAGCCACGTTTTTGCCACTTCACTCACGCTTTTGTCGTTTGTCATGTTTCTGTCATTTTCAAATGTGGTTTTACCAGAGGTGTGCAAAATATATCAATCAGTGGTTCATGGTCATCAATAATAAGGAAATCACATCTTACTTAAAGACTGAAACATGAAATGATAAACTAATAAAAGTGTCACGTGTTTCGGAACGTTTTGTCACCTTTTTGTCGCCTTTATCAGCGTTTTTGTCGCTTTTAGTGCAGCTTATGTCACTTTAAGGTGCCCATATGTCGCTATTAGTCATGTTTTTTTCACATTTAGTCATGTTTTGACTTGTTTTTGTTGCTTTTAGCCACGTTTGTGCCACTTCAGTCATGCTTTTGTCGTTTGTCATGTTTTTGTCGCTTTTAGTCAGGTTTCTGTCACTTTTAAATGTGGTTTTATCAGAGGTGTGCAAAATGTATCGATCAACGGAACATGGTCATCAATAATAAGGAAATCACATCTTAAAGACTGAAACATGAAATGACAAACTATTAAAAGTATCACGTGTTTCGGAACGTTTTTGTCACGTTTTTGTCGCCCTTAGCAGTATTTTTTTCGCTTTAAGTGCAGTTTTTTTCACTTTTAGTCATGTTTTTGACTGATTTTTTTTGCATTTTGTTGCTTTTAGCCACGTTTTTGCCACTTCAGTCATGCTTTTGTCGTTTGTCATTTTTTTGTATCTTTTAGTCAGGTTTCTGTCACTTTTAAATGTGGTTTTATCAGAGGTGTGCAAAATGTATCGATCAACGGAACATGGTCATCAATAATAAGGAAATCACATCTTAAAGACTGAAACATGAAATGACAAACTATTAAAAGTATCACGTGTTTCGGAACGTTTTTGTCACGTTTTTGTCGCCCTTAGCAGTATTTTTTTTTTCGCTTCAAGTGCAGTTTTTTTCACTTTCACAATTTTGTTGCTTTTAGCCACATTTTTGCCGCTTCAGTCTCATTTTTGTCATTTGTCATGTTTTTGTCGCTTTTAGTCACAATTTGTCACTTTTAGTTTCAGTTTTTGTCGCTTGTAGTTGTTATGTTTTTGTTGCTTTTAGACTATTTTAAATGTGTTTTTCCAGAGGAATAAAGAGTGCAAAATGTATCAATCAGTGGTTCATGGTCATCTATAATAAGGAAATCAGGTCTTACTTAAAAATTGAAATATGAAATGACAAACTTAAACAAGTATTACGTGTTTAGGTGCACTTTTGTCGCTAATAGTCATGGGTTTGTTTTTTTTTTCACTTTTAGTCATGTTTTTGACTAGTTTTTGTCGTATTTTTGTTATTTCTAGCCATGTATTTGCCCCCCCCCCCCTGCTTTTAGTCACGGTTTGTCTCTTTTAAACACAAGCACAGCCCATGGAATCCATATAAATGTCCTATTCTATTTTTATTTTTATTTTAGAATATTTTTAAATTTGTGTGTTTGAAGAACAAACTGACCCTGTTTCATCCCAGTATGGTGGATTTGACTGAAAATAAAAGAGTTACAGCTTTCTTTTTATGTCTAACATGCCCAGCAGCTTCATAGTTTCCCTTTATCAGATGGTGGACAAAAAGAAAGAAAAAGCCCCTGCCGCCTTTGGATACATAGACGGCGCTAACAGCGTTTAAAATGGCAATAATGAATAGTTTGGCAAAATATTCAAATGCTCACTGACCCACTTTTATATTTATTGACAGCAAAATATCATGTTTTTTGGTTCTGAAGTGGCTTTGACTTACCAAGACTAAACCTCGCTGAAGATTTTAAACTAAATGTCGAGGTTTGTCATCATTTATTTTGATTTAAGGCGCAGATTGTGTACTCCAGTGTGATCTTTTCTTGACGTTTGAGAGCTGACATTTGACTTTTTGCAGATAGTTTGACAGTATTTACATTTCTCACATGTTTTACTGCCCTTTCACCGCTTACTCAACTTAATCTTGATTTATCTTGATTGTGGATTGTCAAAACACACCTCAAGCAGCACCGGAAGCTTAAACGACATCGGCTTGAGAAACTCCCTGCTCTCAGACCCTTGTTAGCCTCAGTATGTGACGGGGGGCAGCGGGTGACACGCGGGTGACACGCGGGTGACACACGGGTGTAGTTATTCATGAGCGGAAGGAATGATCAGGGACGTGACACTGTTACACCACTGTGACAAAAACAAACCAGAAACTCCCAAAACCGGCTCAGAAACCAGGGGGAATTGACGAAAAGAATGAACTGACAAACCAATAAAAGTTTCACGTGTTTTGGAATGTTTTTGTCACCTTTATTAGCCTTTTTGTCTCGTTTAGTGTTGTTTTTGACACTTTTAGGTGCGCTTTTGTCGCTATTAGTCATGTTTTGTTTTGTTTTTTTCACTTTTAGACACGTTCTTTGTCACAATTTTTGTTGCTTTTAGCCACGTTTTTGCTGTTTTAGTCACATTTTTTCGCTTGTCATGTTTTTGTTGCTTTTAGTCACTGTTTTGTCGCTTTTAGTTTAATATTTGTTGCTTATAGTCGCATTTTTGTTGCTTTTAGTCAGGTTTAAAGTTTATCAATCTGTGGTTCATGGTCATCAGTTATAAGAAAATCACATCTTACTTAAAAGACTGAAACATGAAATGACAAACTAATAAAAGTATCACGCGTTTCGGATGGTTTTAGTCACTTTTTCTCACGTTTCTGTTGCTTTTTGTAATGTTTTTGTCGCCTTTAACTGCGTTTTTTGATGCTTTTTGATGTGTTTTTGTCACTTTTAATTGTATGTTTGTTACTTTTAGTTGTATGTGTGAATTGTGAAATATTGTTATGGTTAACTATGTTTTCCATTTATTGTTTCAGAACGTTTTCCCAGTGTGTTTTTTGTCACTTTTAGTAGAGTTTTTGTCACTTTAGGTCACATTTTTGTCACTCTTCCGCGCGTTTTGATGCTTTTTTGTCACGGTTTTGTTGTATTTTTGTGGCTTTTAAGTCACGTTATAGTCACATTTTTCAATTTTAGATGTGTTTTTGATGTTTTTAACACATTTTTGTCACTTTAAGATGTGTTTTTGTCGCTTTCAGAACGCCGCATGACATCAAAGTTTTTCAGAAAAATAAGAATTTAAAAAACATATTCTTGTTTCTTTCTGTGGCTTGAACCATTAAACATAAAGCTTGACTTGGAATATTAACGACAGCGAGCTCCTTCTAGTTGTTGTGTAACTTTGCTTAAATATATGATCTTTCATGTCACACCACTTTGAATTACAGCATTATACTGTTATTATACTATATTTTATTTTATTATATATTTTTAGAATTAAAGTAGAACCAATCGTGTCATGTTAAGTGATAATGCAAAATAATCAAGTACCCATTTTTGCAAACTGAAAACACGTTGGACTTTGTGCCATTTTTTCTTTGACATGGATAAGCCCAGGAATCAAATATTAACCATAAACCCAGATGAAACCATCTGACATCTGCATTTTAACAGTTAAAAGTGTCGTTATCGCAATATTGTCTGACGCAATATCGATATCAAAACAAATAAAATATATGGCAGTTACACCAAAGTCTTCCATCTGATAGAAATGCTCTGTTTTTAAAATGAAAACATTGAGAAGGAAAAATCATGAATAAAATCTAGCTTTTTGTTTTGCCTTTGTTGTTTTTATTTTAATATAACAGACATTACTGCATCAAAAATAGGACTGCAACAATTAGTAGATAATTAAATAATAAAACAAGTAATAATAGATAAAAATAAACAATAATTACAGTTGTATTTTGATGATGGTCGTCGTTCTTTGGACTAAACAGACTCTAAAACACAAACTTTTATAACAAAGATAGTGACATTATGGAAGAAAAATGGCAAAAAGCAATTGACTATTTCTGATTTTTCCCCAATTATACTCTTTATGAATAAATATTCTCTCTCTAGACACTTCATTCACAATATTTCAACATTTATTTGGTTAAAAATGTTAGTTTATTCAAAGTCTCAATCTACAATAGAAATTTCACTGACTAGTCGACTGCTAAAACAATCGTTAATTTCAGCCTTAGTTAAAAACTCGATTTAATTATTGCAATAATAGCGATAAATCCATCTTAATAACTATATCGCACCTCTAACCTGCCATCAACCTCAATAATAACAGGCAAATGTGAATGTTGTGATGCCAAGTCCCCTGTTTAAATGATACAAATAGCGAATGTGACTTATTGAACTGCTGAACGTCTGTCTCTCTTGCGCACGTCTGCCTCGGGTACATGTTTAGGGGCTGGTGATCCGGCGTGCCCTCGCTGGACTTCATTAATCTGAGCGTAACAGAATGTACATGGTCACATGCTGCTATCTGAGCTGCTCCGTGTCTCACATGATCAGAGCGAGGCCTGTGTGATTTACATGAACGCCACCAGACAACATTTGCTTTTGCTGCTCAACCCAATCCACACAAGTCAGACTCGTGGTGCCGGGGTCAATAAATCTGTATCCCTTTTTATAGATTTTAAAGTGGCGTATGACAGGTTTTCATGATTTTCTAATTTTGGCTTTATTTGGTGTAGTAATACCAGTTGTACATAAACATTTTAGTTTTGCACCAATCAAGCAGCAGTTTGTGGAGAAAAGTGGACAAATATGTTGAAAATTACAGGAAGTAAACAAACTGATGACATCACACTGGGGAGACTACGTTTAAGCATAATTTACACAAAACAAAGGACTATTTCTGATCCTTTAAACATTGATTCAACAAAATAAAAGCGTCTGCATGTATTCATATTTGTGAAATAAAAAAATCTGTGACATTGAATGAGTTTTGGCCCCATGTACGGGATGGTTGCTACGTAATTTCCTAGTGTGACGTCATCATTTACAACCAGGAAGTAAAACAAAAAAATTGCTAAACCGTGGTAAAATCTGTGAAGTATTTTAACACAATTGGTGATTTATTGATCTTAACTGTATTTTTGTCAAATGAGTCGTCGAACCTGTCAGGGGCACTTTAAGTAGCTGACTCAAGCGATTAGTGGAAGGCTGTAGTCGATTAAAGAAATTCTTGGTCGACTAAAGAATTGTCCTATCGACCGATTAAATCTATTAAAAGGGGGTGTGACAAAACGAGCGCTGTAGTCTTTTAGTCGATTAGTCGTTTGATAGTATCTTTATTCATCGACTAATCATTTTATTTATACTAATTTATTACAAAATGATTTATATGGCAAAAATGAGATGATTTTGGAATATAAACGTATAAATACACTGTCTCCTGGTCCTTTTCTGTATAAATAGTTGTTTTTGCATGAACTCCTCTACAGTTGTGTTCTTTTGAGTGCAGTTTGGTTTAAAGACATGGAAATACTTTACAGTTTTGATATATTGTCGCCACACCACTTTTGGTCAACTAATCGGTCGATAGGACTTTAGTCGACCAAGAATTTCTTTAGTCGACCACAGCCCTGGACAAAACGATGAAGTGTTTCTGTATCTGAACCAAATTGCACTCAAAAAAACAACAACACAACTGCACTGGAGTTCATGCTGAAAATACAGAAAAGTACCAGGAAACAGTGTATTTATGTTAGATATAGATTAAACTCATGATTCACTCCAAAATCCTTAGCAATAATCAGTCGACTAAAAGAATTTTGATCGACTAAAACATCATAGACCAATTAATTGAGTAAACGACCACAGCCCTAGTACAGTGAGGGTCTGTTCAGCTCACACCTCGGAGTGCTTCTCCCAGATCCCGGGACATTGAGTTCGAGTGGATCATGTCCTCCACCTCCATTATATTTGGAAAATTCATCTTATCTTAAATTAAATTAGTAATTTGTGAATTTCTTCTAATAAGACAGTTGTTTAAAAAAAAAAAAAAAAAAAAGTACAAAAGATGGATACGAGAGGCTGTTGAAATCATGAAGCGAGACACGGACCATCAACAGAGACGAGGGAGCTTAGACTTTGGCTCACACTTGGGACTCACTTCTCCAGCGTGGTCGGTTTGATAGATCTGTCAAACTGACCACGCCTGGGAACGACATCTGATCAGAGACACGTCACATCCATCAGACGTTACCTCTGACGAAACATGTCTGGGAAATGAGCTCAGAGCTTTTTACAACTGTCTTATTAGAAGAAACTCATAAGTCCTCCTCTATTATTGATGCGGCAGCTCGTAGCTGAGGTAGCTGGGTGCACCCTTAAAGATAGAGTGAGGATATTTTAGTGAAATTTTGTCAAATAACGCATTATACTAAACAAATAAGGTCCTGCGTGGTTGTTTTTGGAGTGTACTGGCCTGAAAAGTTTGTGAATCCCAGCCCTAATATGTGACCAGCTTTATGAATTTAAACTTACTGAATGATAAATTAAACATCAGTCCATCAGCCAGATAGAAAATAACTTTACTTTTAGTTTTACTTTTCTAGAGAAGAATAAATTCACTTGAAATGACACATTTTTTGTTATTCAGTTCTTACACTTTTTTTTTAGTTCTTGCACTTATATTGTGACCCAAATAATCATGATTATTGACTAACCAGATAATGTTGACATCCTTAAGGTGAGACGCTGCAGGTGAATAGCAAAAAAAAAATCTTAATTTGAAACTTCTCCTGTAATTTTTATGTGTAAAAATTGCCAAAAATACACATATTTATAACATATAAATCTGAAAAATGGACAGAACCAGGTTTAAATTTCGTTGTATTCATATTAGTTATAAAAACAAAATTACAGAGTGGATTTCTTATTTAGTTTTTAACTAGATTTGACTAAAATTGTCCTAAAAATAAATTTTGCCTAATTGTTTTTACTTAAAACTTAAACAAATCAGTTTTACAATTAGATATCAAAAAATCCTTTTGTACGTTTCATCAAAATCTTACTGAGTCCAAGATTGTACAGTTTGGTGTAGGAGCTATTTTAAGGCTGATCTTTATGTCTCTGTTGGAGAAAAATGCATTTTACGAAAACGACCTTTGAAGTTACAATGTCCCAGAGAAATCTATGGATGAAGTGGATTAAATGAAAGAATAAAACATCTTTAGGAGCAGATTGGACAAGTTTATTGTTTCCACATGAAAGCCGATATGTTGAGAGAGCAAACTGACCACAAAACAAAAAACTGAATAAATGAGTTTTGCCCGTGGTGTCTGTCAAACACCCGCACAGCCCTCCTCTCTGTCCCACACTCTGGCTCGGTTACAGTCCATCCTCTCCCCTCCCCCTCCCTGTTCCCCTGCTCTTTCTCACACACACTGGTGCTTTCTCCGTCGGCTGTGTAGGTGCACTGTTGTCCTCCCATGAAGGGCAGGCCTGAGCCGCAGTGTTCAACATAACGAGCTTTTCCAGAAGTACTCGAACGCCCCACAGAGCTGTTATTGTCGCCGTGGACGTGTGACACTTCAGAAGTTTACTCTGGTGCCTCGTCTGCGCCGCCGCCGCTGCTGTCACTGACACGTTTCCAAGCCGAAGCCGGGGATTCGAGCTCGTCGGAAACTCAACCAGAGCTTAAAATAACCCGCAGTTTGATTTAACCCTTTAGGGGCCGTGCCACTGCTAATGGGATACAGGACTGACAGGCCAGCTGCTCCTGTGCGACGTGCTACTGCGAGAATTGTGATGTGGAGCGATTTCTGATTTCGACATGATCTGCTCTTGTGTCATTGCTGTAAAAATGTAAAAAAAAAAAAAAAGACAGAATACTCACTTTTATAGCACAATGATATCTACAGAATTAATCATAATCACAATTTTAATGGACGCAATTAACAAATGGCAAAAAAACAAAAAAAGAGTCTGTTTTATTCTGCATAGAAACAGATAACTGTAGTTTAGATGCAAACAACAAACATGTTTTTAAACAAGCAACAAAAAGGCGACAAGAACATGCCTAAAAGTGTCAAAAAGGTGATTGTAAAAGACAGAAATGCAACTAAAAGTGATAAAAACGTGACTAAAAGTGACAACAGCTTTCCAAAACACTTTTAATTTGTATTTATTAGTTTGTCAGTACATATTTTTCTCTTTTTGTCAATTAGTTGTGTTTAAAATGTGAACTTTGAACAGAATCCCAATATCAAAACTTTTTTTTTTCCCTGCATTTTTGTATTGGTATATTTGACATATATATATATTTCAACTCAACAGTGCACAAAAATGTCTTCTATAAATTACAGAAAGATTTTTTTCTTTGTTTATTTTATTATTTTTTTTCTTTTACAAAAACTCTAAAATGTTTATTTTCTTCAAAATTCAATAAAAATTGAAAGTACACCATTTCATCTTAAATGTATAATTCCTGTTTGTAAATTTTGAGATCGCTCTAGAAAATTACTTCACAAAATTACACTGGGCCAAAACTCATCAATGTCACAGGTTTTCTTTCTTTTTTTTTTCTGTACAAATAAAATAAACATGAACACTTTTTATTTTGTTTAATTAATGTTTAAAGGTCACAAAAAGTTGTTTCTTTTGTATAAAATTATGCATAACATTTGGACGCTCTCCCCAGTGTGACGTCATCAATTTGTTTTTACTTCCTGTAACTTTTCTCCACAAACAGCTACTTGATCGATGTAAAACTGTAATTCATATTTACAACAGGAATTAATACAACAGATAAAGTCAGAATTAGAAAAATCATAAAAACCTGTCATACACTTTATAGAATATAAGAGATGGCAAGAGAAAAGAAGATTTAAGATTTGAAAAGTGCATTACAAATAAAATATATTATTATAAACGTCAAGTGCACATTTATAAATACGTTTACTACTAGTTCTGACATCCAGGCCATTATAAAATATTCTGGAAATGTTCAACTTTGTCTGATAAATGTGATTATAAACCAAAAATGATACCAGCTCAAATTTCTCTTGTGTTTTCGTATCAGACTTTATTGACTCCACTAATAATGAATGTCGTATTTTTTTGGAATAAATAATGATGAAAAATAGTATTTACCTTCAATTTAATTTATGTTTTTACCTCAGGATTCATCAACATAAACATTTGAACGAAGACTCAAACATAAACTGCAAAACTAATACAAAAATCCCATGTAATTCAGACAGGGTTTGTAGAAGTCTTGACTACAGGTTTAGCAGCTTGTGTACATAATATAACCAGTAGTGTTCTCCCCTCAACTTCAAACTCAGAACTGTTATTTGGCTTTAACTGACATTTATTTTGGACAGGAAGAGTCGTCCAAACCATCCAAATCCAAAATCCCCTCTGTACATTTTTTGTAACTAATATGTGTACAAAATGAACCAAGAAATTTAAACCTGATTCTGTCAATTTTTCAGTTTTAAATGTCCCAAATATGTGTATTTTTGGACATTTTTGCACATAAAATGCCTTATTTCTATATGAAAACATGACATGATGAAAAACTTGTAATACATTTTTCTCTTACAGTTATGTGAGTAAACTACAGGAGAAGTTTCAAATTGATATCTTTATATTTAAGATTTTTTTCCTATTTACCTGCAGTGTCTCGCCCTAATATTTAACTCTATTTACTATGTTTTTAACCTGAGAGTTGCCTTTGACGTCAGCCACATGTACATTAAGTTCTTTTATGAAATGCCTTATTGCAAACAAGGATGTGGAGGATGTTTGAAGTGTCTGACGATTGTGGAAAGTCTTTGTTTGTTTTTGTGCGTTTTGTCCCGTCGTCATGTGCTTTTCCTTAACCGTCTGTTCAGCATCGAAAGCAAGCATGAAGTCACCATCCTCAGCGGACTCAATGAATTTGTAGTGAAGTTTTTCGGACCACAGGGAAGTAAGTATTCGTTCAGTTTTAGGTGTCACTTAACTGCACTGCAAGGTGTGTTACTAATCAAACAAATCCAGATATTCATTCATGTGTGTAGCTTGTGATTAAATTAAAAAAGGTCAAATGAGAGATCCTTTAATTGTCCCACAATGGGGAAATTCCAGAAGAAGCAGCCGTTTCCAGCGCCTACAAAACTCTCAGAAAATAAAAACAAGAACAGTATAGCAAACATTAATACACAGTATACAACAGATATTGTGAATACGGTACACGTGGTCACGCGATGGAATTTTGAAAATATGAGCGCACAAAACAAGGCACATGTCAGAAAAAAACAATTCATTTTGCTTTGTAAATTATATTTTATCCAACGTAAAGATGTATATGAACTTTTTGAATTTTACATTTTACACTTTAGTCGACAACAACCCCGAGTCTACAGAAATTCTCTAACTAACTAAAACTAGTCTATTAAAAGGCGCCATGGTGTAACAAAAGCTCACAAAACTATCTCTGCAAAAATAGAAATGTTTAAATAATTTACGATAATTGGTTCGATTCACAATCTTGATCACGCATTGACAGAAAAGGATAGAAATTACTCTATATTAGTCTCTTTTTTTAATCATTTATGCTTATAATAGTCGTAAGTGCATTACCAGCCCAACTATTGGAAACTTTGACCAGTTCTGTTGTGTAAATCTCAACATACATCACAACTGATCATCACAAAATGCTCATTAACCAATATTTCTGACATTTATAGGTCAAATATTATGCATTACTTGTATTGCTGTTGGCTTTTATGCTCGTGAGGAGCTTTACTTTGACATCTCATGTTTTAGAACTAAAAATAAAATATTTTACAAAGAAATTATAACTTTATCACTGTGTTGGGAGACACCATGTTAACTTAGCTGTGGCTCCATCTACTGGCTGCAGAGGGAGTTACACACGTGCATATACACAATGGTTTGATATGCTGGTGGCAAGGCAAGTTTATCTGTAGAGCACAATTCATACACAAGGCAATTCAAAGTGCTTTACATAACAGGAAAAATTGCATTAAAATAAAAAAAACAAAGACATACAGAATCAGTTTAATCATTTTTGGTTGCTAAGCTATCACGCAGTTACAGTCATCGTGTTTAGAGGCAGAAATGCTCAGAGCGAGTCTGGCGATGATTTAAAGACTTAAAACTGCAGGAGATTCTCAGATAAGTGACGTCTAATATTGGTGAAAAAATGTCACACATCGAGGGAGTTCATCAGGAAGTGTTTCTGACAGAGGGAGAGGATTTTCTAACCAGGATTCATCAAACTTGTGTGAGTGAAGCTAAACACAACTCCAGGTATTAGAACATGGTTAAAAGCTCAAAAAAGTAGGACTCTAGTCGACTAAAGAAAATTTTGGTCGACTAAAGACCTGCCCTATCGACCAATTAATCGACTAAAAGGGGGCGTGGCAAAAGCTATAAATAATGTTTAGTATCTCCATGTATCTGACCAAACTGCTCTCAATAGAACACAACTGGAAAGGAGTTTAAACAACGCACGAGGAAATTTTGTATTTATATTTAGAGAGCACGATTCACTCTTCAGCTAACTCCTTATCTTCATCTTCTTTGCTGCTGTTCCATATAATCCTTTTAATCTAAATAAAATAATTTGTCAACTAAGGACAATGTTGGACTAAGACGCCATCAACCGACAAATCAACTAAGCAACGAAACGATTAGAGCCGTACAAAAAAACCACTGTATATGTGTCCTTTAAACGCTTTGACTAAACTGGATGTTCTATGTCGTTGTGTCTCCGTTGAGCTCTGGTGCTGAGAGGGACAGAAGAGGAGCACTTCTTTCGTACTTCAAACTAAGTTATTGACGAATTAGGCCTAAATGTCCTTTTGTGAACCGTTTAAAAACTCTGTTGTTTTCCGCTGACTGCTGATTAATTTGATGTGCGTATACTTGATCAGAATCAGAATCATCTTTTACACATTCAACACTGATTGTTTTCATCATATCACTACAAATACAAACTCAGGAATGGTTTAAAGTGTTCTCTGTTGATTCCAAGTCTCTCATGCCAAATGTAAACACTGGGAAATACGTGTTGCGAGATTGTTCTTAACGCGTGCGCTAAATGGTAATAATCTCATGGCAATAATCATATAATCCTGACTAAAAACAGGGCTGTGTACTTTTAGTCGTTTAGTCGATCAACCGTTCCATGGTCTCTTTGTCGACCAACATTTTAATGGGTCAACAATTTTTTTATTCAGATTTAAACAGTTTATAAGACAAACACAGCAAAAACAAGATATGGAGTGACATTAACATATAAATACAGTTTCCTAGTACTTCTCTGTAAAAATAGTTGTTTTTGCATGAACTCCCCTACAGAATGCAGTTTGGGTCAAATACCTGGAAATACTTCATAGTTTTTATATATTTTTGCCACACCCCCTTTAAGTCGATTAATCGGTCGATGGGACAGGGCTTTTATCGACCAAGAATTTCTTTAGTCGACTACAGCCCTACTAAAAAATGTAACAGCTAATGATTAATTTTAGCGACTAATCAATCAATCAGTCACATTTAAAACATTTAAAAACAACCATGGTTGACCAAAGTGCTTCACAGGTACAGTTTTAGAAACACAAATACACATATAAACAGTAAAAATTATGCATTAATGTTCGAATATAAACCATGGTATCTGCTCAAGCAAGTGTAAAAAGTTTGTTTTCAGTAATGTTTTGAACGCTCAATAGACTGTGCAGCTCTAATGTGGACTAATGCAGTGGTTCTCAAACATTTTCAGTCGCGACCCCCAAAATAATAATAGTTCACATTCGCGACCCCCAAACACAAAAAATAGACGACACACAAAGTGATAAATTAGCCTTATATCTAACGTTTGATTTTATTTTGACAATATAGACCTAGAAAAATGACTTTAATAGGCCAACATTTAAGAATCTACATTTACCACTGCATTTGGATCATCTGGAGACCCCCGGAAATAATTTACTACTAATGCACCATCGACCAAATAATCGCCTGGAGCCCTGCAGAGTTCAGTAAAACACAGTAGTTAGAGCCATAGTTCATTGTTTAAGAACTTTACTGGACTTACTTTATCACTAATCTGAAAGTAAAGTTCCTCCAGATTTCAGTTTTGTTTATGGCATCGCTAAAATGTCAAGTCTGGTCTGGACGTATGGGACTCTGAGGACTGTGAGTGGGTGTTTAAGTGACGGGCTGCTGTCCTGAGGCGCGGCCGCGGAGGAATCTCGGTCGTCGTCGTGTCGGAGCAGACGCAGCCTCACCGCAGGAGGAACAACCGTGGAGCTCACAAACCCAGAGCCGCCCGAGGCACGAGCGGCGCAATGGATCAGAAACGCACTCAGCATCTGCCTCGACGTAGATACTGAGACGCTCGGGAAAATTAAATGTTGGCTCGGCAAGGCAAGACGGTTTTATTTATAAAGCGCTTCTCGTGCGTCGGGCTATTCGTTTGGCTTTGCAGTGGAAGGATTTAAAGACAAAGTACAATCAATGTAAGAAAACAAACAAAACGGCAAGAGAAGAAACGAACGATAGAGAGTTAAGTCATATTTTTGACCCACTTTCTGATATGGCGCTAAATGAATTTGAATTTCATCACATTCATCAGTTCAGGTACTAATCTGATACAACTCCCGACCTACAGTATAGACCCTTTAAAAGAGGCAAAAGTGAAGTGCAACATAATGTAATTTCACTGGAGAAACTGGGATTTAACCTCAGAACATCACAAAATATGACAAATGTAGATGATTTTGTTAAATGAAAACCACTCAGACACATGTGAGTGACACCAGAGCTGCTGTAAACACATTTATTATTGTATTTTACGTCTTGTCTTTGGAAATTATGATGCATTTTTGATGAAGGAACCATCCAGATTTGTGGGTTTTACTGGAAAAATACTCTCAGAAATGTTGAGCCCACAAGAAATTTTCATTTTATCTAGAGATATATTAGATACTATTCCATAAATCACATTCTTTTAAAGCTAAAATACAATTTTAAGGCTAGTAAACTGTATTTTGTCCATCATTTGTTGTAGAAAAACAAACCAACTGACCTTTCTACCCTGGAAATTCAAATGTGCTGCTTTTTTCCAACACAGTAGCATTTAGATCTAATGTGAGATAATCATTGACAAATTTACAGTCAACTTCAATCTGCTTCCAGTCGCTTCCAATTACAATAAAGTATACACACATCAAATGAATTAGCAGTCAGCGCAAAACAACAAACGGTTCACAAAAGGACATTTAGGTCTAATTCATCCATAACTTAATTTGAAGAAAGAAAGAAGTGCCTCTCTTCTGTCCCTCTCAGCACCAGAGCTCAACGGAGACACAGGACACAGAACAGAGACGTCCAGTTTAGTCAAAGCGTTTAAAGGACACATATTCTGCTACAGTGACTTTTTTGCGCTTTTAACCCTGTTCTAACAATGTTTCGTCATCAAAAACACTTATCCAAGAATCTTCTGCTGTTTCAAGTCCATAAGTCATTGCCACTCGTTCTGAGATTTTCTGCCTCTAAAAACGGTCACTGTAACGGTCACAATGTTTAGCTTGTGTAAGTGCTTTGCAGCCAGTAGATGGCGCCTAAACTCAGTAAGTGCAGGACAAACACAACCAGATACAGATGTTCATTTTGTTTTTTCTGAGATGCCAAACTTAAGGTACTCAAGAGTAGGGCTGCACAATATATCGAAAAAATATTGTTATCGCACTTGTTGTTATCGCATTATGCATATCGCAAAGATGGGCGATAATTTCTAATGGTTAAATGCACGCAATCTTGCCTTTCTTCTGCACCCAAGTTGTTTTTACTTTACTTTTTTTACAATACTTTACTGTTTTTACAATTTAGACTCAAATGTTCACCCCCAAAAGCTGTTTTGCCAAGTACAGAAGTGAGTGTTTAAGTAAATGAAGGTGAATAAAATGTCTGAAATGTTTAAAATGCCTCAGTTATGCATTTTTATGGTTTGTAGAGTAATGGACAAAGTAACTCCAAGTTGTTGTGTATATTTGTACCTAAGTTACTATATTGTAAAGTAAGAGTTGAGTTATCCTTCATACCTGGAAAAAATATATGCAAATGAGGAAAAAAATCGCAATAATATCGTTATCACAACATGTGACACCCATATCACATATCGCACTAATTTCCCATATGGTGCAGCCCTACTCAAGAGCATGATTAAAGGCTAATAATAATATAAAAATGCACAATATTTTTGCTTTAAACAACTGGAGAAACTAAATAAACATACTAATTCTAACAGGCGTCACAGGCTTAAAGGTGCATTGTATGACTTTTTGAGTGGAGCCACCTGCTGGTCTCTCTGTACATTGCTTTGCCAGAATTGTTCCTAAGTGTGACATTAAACTTCAACGTAGTTTTGAGTAACAAAAACACCTGTAAGGCCGGCTGCACACCTGGGGATTTTTAGCCAGATTTCAAAGGCGCTGTACTGGATTTTTACCGTTTTGAAACGTGAAAAGCAGAACTAGTTTGTTTCAAGCAGTCACATGTCTTGCTCTCTTTCCTAAGGCATTCTGAGCATCCTAAATATTCACCGCTATGAGTTTATTAGCACTTTTTACAACTCTCCAGAGCGGGTTTTGCTGTCAGGGTAAAGCTAACAACAATTAGCATGCTAACTGTGCACACGCTGAGAATAAATCGCTTAATAATTAGATGAAAACATTGCATTATGGACTAGTTTTCACTCAAAATAGCGGAGTTTACAATATATTTGTACTGTGGCAAGAGAGATTTTACTCAGCTGCATTAAAAAAATAGATAAATGTACAGCCCCTTTAACTCTTTCTTGTGGTGTTGCTGACAAACGGCAAAATGTTCTTCTGTCAAGAGGATTTTAAAATAGCTGAAAATTTTAAAATTCTCTAGTTTTTAGTCGGCTTATTTGAAGGAATGAAAAATAGGTTAAATGTATTTATATTATATTTAATTTTTCTTTAATTTTACAGCAAAAAACACAGAACAAAAAACAAAACACGACCAGAGAGAGCACGGGGGATGAAAATTAAATTAGAAAATAAGGCAACAAAACATCCAGAGAACATTAAGACACATTTAGTCCAAAATGAATGTCCCAAATTAAGTCCAAATTTGATTTTTTTTTTTTCCACAACATTCCCAAGAAAGCGATAACATCTCCATGGAAACGAGCAGACGGTTAAACGTTACACAGTGTACAGTTTTCTGCCCTGTTTCTGTAATTTGTCATATTTTGTTACGTTGCTGTTTGGGTTTTGCCTTTGTATATCCTTTGAGTAAAGTTTGTCCTCCTCTTCTTGTGTTGAACAGCGCCGTACGAGGGCGGCGTGTGGAAGGTGCGAGTAGATCTTCCCGATAAATATCCCTTCAAATCGCCGTCAATAGGTAACGCATTCCTGTCGCTCACATTCAGGGGACGTCGTTGTGGCGTCGAATCGTAACACAATTTCTGCCTTTGTGTTTTCGTTTCAGGATTCATGAACAAGATTTTTCATCCCAACATCGATGAAGCGTAAGTTAAACACAAACCTAGAGTGTAAAGATCATAATTCTAGACTAGTTGTGTTCATGGTTTACCGATTAAACGTGACTAAACGCTTAAAGTGCCCATGACAGGTTGAAAGTACTTATTTGACTAAAACACTGTTAAGATAATTATATTTAAAATTCTGAGTAAAGAATTAACCATTTTTATCCCAGTTTGGAAATTTTTAGGTTAAAATGTTCACTTCCTGGTTGTAAATCATGACATCACACTAGGAAATTCTGTAACTGTTACCTAGCAACCATGTTATACACTGGGTCAAAACTCCTGTAATGTCACAGAAATTATTATTTGAACACCTTTACTGTGTTGAATTAATGTTTAAACGATCAGAAAATTGTGTTTCTTGGTTGTAAATTGTCCCTAGTGTGTCTCCCTACTGTGATGTCATCATATTTTGGAACTCTGCTCTTCTTCCTGTAAATTTCATGGTATTTTTCAACTTTTCTTCACAAACTGACTCTTGATTGGTGTAAAGCTATCATATACATTTACAACAGGTTTTATTCCACCAAATAAAGTCAAAACTAGAAAATCAGAAAAAGCTGTCATACTCACTTTAACCGAGTGAAGAGCTTGTTTCATTTTCTGCCTCGTTTACTTTGTTGTAGTACATAATTGCACCACCAGAGGGCGCCCGAGAGAGAACCTCATGCGATTGTAGCGCATCTGAGTGAAAACGTGCGCTCACAACTTCAAAATAGTGGATTCATCTCCTAAAGACGGAGCAAACCTGTGACACTGCAGTATTTATGAACTAATATTAATATTGCGTGGTTTATTTAACTGGATTTAATGTTGGTGAGAAAACAGACAGCTTTTTGCCTCAGATGGAAAACTTTCAATCTTTTACCTGCTCAAGCTAAAGGTAGCGACTTTATAACGCGACTCTTAAAAAAATAGTGCATTATTCATTACCTAACTGTTAAAATATGTATGAAAATTACAGGAAGTAAACAAACTGATGACATCAAACAAGGGAGCCAAAGGTTCTGCATAATTTACACAAAATAAACCTTTTTTTTTTACCCTTTAAACATTGATTCAACAAATTAAAGGTGTTCACGTATTTTTCATTGTCAAATAAAAAACCTGACATTAGATGAATTTTAGCCCAGTGAACAGGACGGTTTCTTGGTAATTTCCCAGTGTGATGTCATCATTTACAACCAGGAAGTAAAATTAAAAACCTAAATAAAAAAATAGCTAAACTGGGGTGAAATTTGTCAAGATTTTTAGCAGAATTTGAAATATATTTATCTTGACTGCATTTTAGTTCAGTGAGTGATCCACTAAATTTCCCAGTTATGTTTTTCCTCTTGTTTTCCCAGATCAGGGACAGTGTGCTTAGACGTCATCAACCAGACGTGGACAGCCCTCTACGGTGAGTGCCTGTCCTGTTTTGTTTATTCTTTACCGTCTCACTCATCACAATCAGATCTACTTTTTACTTCAATGGTCTCAGTTAAAAATGACAGACTGCAATTGGCGAGAAGATTTAACGTCTTGTCCAGAGAAAGAGTTTATGACCTCATCAAATACGTTCTGAAATGTGTCTTGTAGCCGTTAGCGCTCACACTTCAGAGCAAGGGTTCAACTCCCGGGTGAGGCTTTTCCGTCTGTGATGGTTTCCCCTGCCACTAAAAGCATGTACAGTAGTCGTGTGAATGAGGGTGTGTGCGTTTGTGTGAGTGAACGTAGGACAACGGATGAAAACTAGCTCATGGCGAAGTCTGGAGTTGCGTGTTCTTTAACTCCTGATCAAATAAACCAATAAATTATATTAGATTAAACTTAATATTTCACAGTTTTGTCAAATGTTAGTGCTCCTACTTTCCCTTGATAGTGAAAACATCATTTTACTTAAGTTAATTTGTGCTGACGGACACAGTTTCATGTGGATAAACATATATTAACTATAAACCAGGACAAATCATATGCATTTGTCAAACAGCAAATGTGTCAAATGACCTGCCCTCTCGCTTCATTTGAACCCGTGTGAAGTTTGCGACGTTAGAATGTCACGTGAACCCAGCCTTTTGACCCTAATCTTCTTAGTGAGGGGAGAGGGGCCCACTAATGAGCTAATACCCTCGGCCCAAGGTCAGAGCGCAGTCACAGCAACAGGTGTCACTTACCCCTTTTCCAGCGTGCCCATTTCAGAGCCGCCTCGTCCGCTTTCCACTCCAAAAACGCCGGCTCCTGGTTCCAAACTGGCTCTAACATTTATAATTATGACTTAGTTTGATGGGAGGGCACCTGTGGTAAATATTTATAATTGTTTTACATTGGTGAAGTTGTGGTTTGTGAAGAAAAAAAGCAGTGCCTCTACCTATGTCATCAAAAAGCGACAATATAAAGATAATTTACACACAACAGACGTGGTCGTTCAACAAAATAAATGTGTTATCAGGTATTATTATTGGTCAAATCATAACTATTGTGTAATTTATATGGATTTTGGCCCTTGTTTGCAAAATGGTTGCTAGGTAACAGTCGTGGAATCACCGCTACCTGTATCATGTTTACTGCCCATGTTCAACCAGGAAGTAGCATTATAAATAAAACAAACAAAACTGTCAAAATGGTGATAAATAGGCAAAATGTTTAGCAAAATCTGAAATATAATCATGTTCACGACGTTTTAGTGAAAGTCTAACCTGTCATATAGACTTTAAAGGCTGGAGAAAACTGCAAAAACAATAAACAGTTTGTTATTTTCATCAATGATACATCAATGTCTATGTACAGAACTTGTGTTGATTTTAAAGTGCTCTATTCACCTTATTCCAGAAGTTGTCGTGGGCGCCGCCATCTTTTTCCGTTGTAGTTTACACGGGGCAGACGAGCTCAACAGAAAATAAGTTCTACACTGACTAAGAAGACGTTTTCAGGCCCCCAGGAAATCGTTGTGTTGTGACTTGTTTTTGCTCGTGTTCATTAAACATTTTAGACAAATCACTCTACTTTATGTAATGTTTTAGTGAGAGACTTTTCCCTCGTTCGCGAACACCGTTAGCGTCAAACCGGAAGTCCCTTTACTACAAGAGTGCGGATCATAGACATGAAAAGAGGCAAAAGTGGGCGGGCGGAACAAGGTGAATAAATAAAGTTTGGATTGGATTGGATTTTTATCTGGTTAAATATGTAAAACAAAATTATGGCCGTGCAATATAAATAATTGTCTGACTTGTCAACTAATCAAAAACATTTTCGCCGACACACTTCTCCAAGTGAATGAAGAGCCAAACTCAAACAGAACTGTGCAATCAGGTCGGTTTATTTCCGCATGTGAAACAGAGGAGTTCATTGGTCGTCTGTGATTTAGAACTAGAATTAAACTTCTCTCACTCTCACCTCAGATTAACAGAGTTTGTGCTTCACTCATTGATTCGCAATGTTTTTCTGTCTCTGCATATTTTTTTTTTGGGATCGATGTGTCAGAATTGTCCGATATTGACAGATTTTCAGCAACATCGGTATCTGCGGATATAGAAAAAAATGGCCAATATTTTGTTTTACATCTATGTATGTATTTATTTATTGACAGAATTATGAATAAAATGTAAATAGAAGAGCAATTAGGCTAAAAATACGACACAAGAAAGACGCAACAAATGATTTTCTATTTCACACATAAAAAATCCAGTTGTTATTTATTGTGAAAACTTAAAATAGATTTGTGAGCCTTTATAGTCCAAATATCGGTTATTGGCAATAGCAGCAAGACAAACATGGATATCGGTATCGGTTCAAAAAAGATCCATATCCACCCATCCTTATTTATTTATATATTATATGTAGTATCATCAGTATCAGCAGATATCAGAAAAATGGTGTATATTTAGGGGCAGATATTTTATTTTTTCATTTCATTGTATTTATTTGATCATTTTATGTATTTATTATTTATTTAATATATGTATTTTTAACAGACTAATGCATGAAAACGTAAATAGAAGCACAATTAGGCTAAAATTATGGCCATAATACAACAAATTTTGTTTATATCTTACATAAATACATTCTATATTATTTTTGTTGTTTGTTATTATTTATTTATATGTGAAAAGTTAATTTGTTAAACTTAAAATAGATTTGTTGGCCTGGCTATGGATTTTAAAATCGAAATACAGGTATCGGCTAATATTGTTTATCGGCAACAGCGGAAAAATAAACATAGGCCTGTCGCGATAATTACTATATCGACGTAAAACAATGAACAATCACTTAGGACGGTCAATATTTATCGTCTGTATTTTTTCTTTGCATTAGTAAGCGACTTTCCGTTATTTTTCTGTGCTACAATAAGATTTGAGGTGTAGACAGTTGAATAAATAACTTGTTTGACTCATTATAGGTACAAACGAAGCACTAAAGCGTTTATTCTGCCACTTATTTATTGCTGCTCTAATTTTTCTTAACAATATGGTGGATTTAGAATAGTTTTTGGGGTTAACTTGGTTTGTTTCAGTTGAGTAAATTACTTTCTGTATCATCATTTATTGTCGATATTGTCTGCAGGAATATATCACACTTCAAAATGTGTTATCACGACATGCCTAAATGAACAAATATCAAAATATCAGCAAAAAAAAAAATCCATATTTCATTTTTTCTAATTTTTTCCCCGTCATGTTTGTTTTGATACGGACCGAGCAAACACCCAGCACCAGTAGGGCACCGTTTCTTCTTCTGCTGTGCGTGTTTTGATCTGCCGCGCTGCACTTCTCTGCTTCAGTTTTCTCATAAATGAAGTGGAACAAACACTTGATTGGGCCGACAGCTCCTGGGGACTTTAAACGGCATCACAGCCTCAGCCTCATTTTCCGCTTCTTCTCTTCTGTCGCTGTAACTAATAATGGGATACTGCGGTCGTGATGCTATACATTGTCTTTTTATTTATTTGGTTTGTTGCTGTTTCATTCAGGGCGGCAACAAGTTAATCGATTCAGAAATGGTTGTCAACAAATTAAATAATCGAGTAATTGTTAACGGGTGTATACACAGACTCCAAAACATTGTATGAGCTGAAAGAAGAGGTTTTATTTCTCAGACAGAGCAGGAATGACACAAAAACACACGTGTTAATTGTCTTTTTTTTAATTAAAATACTTCTATAACCTATATAGATCTAAATATAATCTAATTAAACACCTAAAAGTCAAAAGGTTCTCATATTCAAGGATCTTTTGCGTTTTAAACAATTAATCGATTAATTGAAGGAACAATCGCTGGACTAATCGATCGCCAAAATAATGGTAATTGCAGAATTCATCCTTGTGCTGTGGACGAGTGAGTGTGGGATGACCTCAACAGTGCCCTCTATAAGAAAAGAGCGGTACTACAACAGTATTTGAAGGGGGAATAAACAGAAACATTTGCTGCTAAACAGAACAGAAATCACATGCAGTTCACAGCGTGTTTGTAATGCAGTTAATAAGAAAGTACATTTTCAATACATTTTAAAATAGAATTACCCTAACCCTAATGAACAAAAAGACAAATAAAACCGAATAGAAATAAATAGAAATGTGTTCAATCATTCATTCATTCATTCATTCATTCATTCATTTTCTACCGCTTATTCCCGTTAGGGGTCGCGGGTGACTGGAGCCTATCCCAGTGACTTTGGGCCTTAGGCGGGGTACACCCTGGACAGTGGCCAACTCGTCGCAGGGCTGACACAGAGAGACAGACAAGGACAGACAACCATTCACTCTCACATTCATTCACTAGGGGCAATTTAGAGTTCTCAATTAACCTGTACAGTCATGTCTTTGGACGGTGGGAGGAAGCCGGAGAACCCGGAGAGAACCCACGGTAACACGGGGAGGACATGCAGACTCCACCCAGAGAGATCGTGTGATGTTAGGGTGGTTTGGAATTCGAAACCACGATGTTGGGGTGGTCTGGGATTCGAACCCACGATCTCCTTATTGAGAGGCAGAAGCTCTAGCCGCTCTGCCACCGTGCACCCTGTGTTCAATCAATCATCATTTATACATAGAGCACATTTAAAACAGCCAAAACTTTCTTTCCAAAGTGCTGAACAACAGGAGGAGGAGGAGAACAAAGAGCAGCATTTACAAGAGAATAAAACATACTAATAAGCAAAAAAAAAAATTATATAAACAAAATGTCAAGGTGTTTTCTGGGGGTCAAATGCCAACAAGAAAAGGATTTAAAGTGCTCGTGTGACTGTGCAGTTGTTTGTAAAAGTGCATATGGCAGGTTAGACTATACATTTGTCTAAAACGTAGTGGACATGATTATATTTAAGGTTGTACTTCTCATTTTTGCCTGTGTTTCCCCAGTTTGACAGTTTTTGCAAAGTTTATAATGTTACTTCCTGGTTGAACATGAGCAGCAGATGTGACACCCCTGTTACCATAGCAACCACACTGTAAACAAAAACAACAACGACAACAAAATCCACCTTATTTTGATGAATGTCCGTTTAAACTGTCAGAAAAATGTGTCAGTTTCTGCAAATTGTCCCTGTATTTTCAATGACATGTCGCTTATTGATGACATCACAGTTAGACTTTTATTTGTCTCAAAATGTCTCAACAAACTGCAACTTCCCGGATGTAAAACTAAGATAAATATTTACCACAGGTGCCCTCCCAACAAACAAAGTCAGAATTCCAAAAACATAAGAACCTTCACATAGACTTTAATTTAACAATGACTTTCAAATTCCTGTTCTTCAGGAGTTGCTGAGAACACGAATGACCTCATGGAATATTTAGCTAATTTACTCGGACTAAATGAAGTTGCTTTGTTGCTCGTGTTTCAAATTGAGCTCAAATGCCTCTCATGTGTGTTATGTTTTATTGCACACATTATTGCACAGGATTATAACATGTCTGTCCTGTTGTGTGTGCAGATCTGACCAACATCTTTGAGTCGTTCTTGCCCCAGCTGTTGGCGTACCCCAACCCCATCGACCCGCTGAACGGAGACGCAGCCGCCATGTACCTGCACAAGCCAGAGGAGTACAAGCAGAAAATCAAAGGTGCTTTTGTCACACACGCATGACGGTTCACTGGTTATGTACAAGTCACACTCAACAGCACAAAAATGTCTACAAAACACACTTAGTTTGAGAATAAAGTTGTCTTTTAGTTTTCGTATTTTTACAAAAAAGTCTGAAATATCCTGCAGTGTGACTGCAACACTTTCCTCAAAAGACACACAACGACAAATACAGTTAATAAAGGTGTTACAATAAAGATAAGTACATTACTTACTAAAATCAACCCTTTAAATCGACTCTAAATCTAAAAAGAAGCTTTAACAAGTTGAATGGATTAAAATCCAAAGTGGAATTTGTGAAATGATGAAATGATGATTTGTGAAATTTTAAAAGACACTTCATCTGTCGTTCGCAGGACAAACTGGGTTTAAGAAACAGGGCAAAAGAAATGATTATATTCTTACTTTTGAAATCTCACTTCTATCAAAAACTTTGAACATGTGTCTGATGTCCTGCTGTGTCACAGCTTTATTTCATAAGAAGAATACACTTCTAATTGTTAAAAAATATCCACAAGATGGGACATAACTATCACTGGCTGATCTCAGAAGTTAAGCGGGTCGGGACCTGGTCAGTTTTTGGATGGGAGACCCGTATAGGAGCCACAGGGGGGCGCTGGAGGAAAGTGTTATGGAGTCCTTAGGCAAGGCTCTTCCCCCACACTGCCTGGTATGAGAGGGGTGTGTGTGAATGGCTGGTGGTGGTCAGAGCGGCTGATGGCATCAGTCTGCCCCAGGGCAGCAGCTCATCACCTCTGAGTGTGGAGTGAATGAAGAATGCACTATAAAACACTTAATATATAAACCCAATGATACATGTATGAATTAATTATTTAACTAACACTATTAGAAATCTTGACAGGAGATGTTACACCACACGTGTTAAAAAGTCTCAAATGGCATGAGTTGCATTTAGTCATGTCATACTGTGAAAACCCTCCCCTGCAGTTATTGTGGGACTGATTAAGATTATTTTTGTATTTTGCTACAAATGTACATCATTCAGGAAGCTCTGTTCTTGCCTCTGACCCGCCCCGTCTCTCTCCCGTCCACAGAGTACATCCAGAAATATGCAACGGAGGAGGCGCTGAAGGAGCAGGAGGAGGGTGCGGGCGACTCCTCGTCCGAAAGCTCCATGTCGGATTTCTCAGAAGACGAGGCCCAGGACATGGAGTTGTAGTGATCACCTTAAACCCCACAGAGACTATATTTGATTTCCTAACCATGAGAAAAGCAGACTTATAATATTCATATTTAAACAAGTTGATTTTTTTTTTATTATTATTATTACTAAACAAGGATTTTTATGGATATCTAGCCTTCTGGTGTGTTTGAGAGACACCCCTCGCCCTCTTCTGTAGCTGTTTATATTTTATTCCTTTATTCAAATGCTTTTCACAATCTTTGCGTTTTTAAGGTGTGCTGCCGCGTAGTGTTAGCCAGAGGAGCACCGTCGCACCATTTCCTGGATATGGCAGATTTTTTAAAATAAAAAAATGTCCGACTCGACCTGAAATCTAGTTTTCAATCTCTTCAGTTTGAAGCTCACGGTTTTGGCAAATTTGTGCAATTTTTTTCTCAAATGCCGTTTAAAATCATCCCAAAACCAAATCAATCAAGGCTGTTTTTTGTTTTTTTGTTTTGTTTTCTGGCTGCTCACGTTTTGTTACACCTTGTTTAACACCAGAATTGTAAGTAACACACGACTATTACTAGGCCAAGTACAGATTCTCTCTCTTTATTTTACTTTTGTTTTCACCTCCTCAAATGCAAGTCTTGTCTGGCCAAACTTAAATCACACAAAATCAAAAAGAAGCTGTTGCTAGCTTGTTGTTCGGCTCATTCAGACCTGTTTTTTGTCTTTTGTGAATCCTCGGTCGGTAGCGCTCATCGTTGCAGATGTGTTTTTGTCGCTCGGATGTGGTGGAAAGAGATGCCAGAATTAATAATCGATTAATTTAACCATCTCATTGACTTTGAAACTAGGGATGCACCGATCCAGCTTTTTTTTTTTAAAGTTCTGATTCCGATTTTTGGGCTGTGATGATCGATACACGATTACTTTGACGGAAACTAGTTGAACATGTCATCAAAGCTGCTCCTAAATCACTAAAAGAGTTGAACCTCTTTAGTGTCTCCTCTGAACTTTGACCCAGGACGCCTCCATGAGCATTTGCTAGCGCTGATGATGCTAACGTGGCTAATGCTACCTGTCATTTCTGGGGCTGTAAATCAAAAATAAATGAGCGCATTGTATAATATTCAGCTCCTCCCTTCTACAGGCCTTAAAGTTCGTATGACAGGTTTTTATGATTTTCTAATTTTGACTTTATTCACTGTATTAATACCTGCTGTAAATATAAATTATAGTTTTACACAGATCAGGTCGCTGTTTGTGGAGAAAAGTTGAAAAATATGTTGAAAATTACAGGAAGTAAACATTTGATGACATCACACAAGGGAGATAAAGGTTATGCATAATTTACAAAAAAAAAACTACTTTTTTGACCCTTTAAACATTGATTAAACAAAAAAAAAGGTGTTTACATGTATTTTTCTTTGTCAAATAAAAAAATCTGTGACATTAGATGAGTTTTGGTGCACTGTGCAGGATTCTTGGTCATTTCCCAGTGTGATGTCATCATTTACAACCAGGAAGTAAAATTAAAAAGCTGGAAAATAGCTAAACTGGGGTGAAATTTGTAAAGAATTTGAAATACATTTATGTTAACTGCATTTTAGTTAAATGAGTAGTCCAACTTGTCAGATGCCCTTTAAGCTTTAAAATGAGCACAATCATATCACTGAGATTAAGCTGGAAAATGTGTTTGTGTCGTTGCTGTGGCGGCTTCAGGCTAATGCTACATGTTGTCTTTTCGGCAGCGATCTTGTATAAACGCATGGCTTGTAAAATTAATTCAGCTAATGAGTTCAGGATGTTCTGACTTTCAAAATGAAATGATAAATGATACGACATGTCCAATTTTACTCCATAGTTTGGTGAAAATGTGCTCCCCAAACTATGGAATCGGTTCAGTATCGAGAGATCTGGAATCAATATTCAGTCCAGTATCGTCGCTAGTATCGGTGCATCCCTATTTAAAGTTACCGCGGTCAATCAAAAGACATGTTTGGAGGCATTTGGAATGTACAAAGTGAATCAATGTTGAATGTTGTGAGAACAAAGTCTTTTAATGACGGAGGGAAAGCTAGAAGTAATGGACTTTTAAACTTCTACTGTTCAGTTTTTGTCCTGGTTTAGTCATGATTTAGTCCAGTTATGGTACTATGGATTTAGCCTCTTTAATATGAACTAAAATGAGAGTAAACAAGGTCTGGAACTTGGCCTATTCACCTTATTCTGCCCAGACTTTAGCCTCTTTATGCTACGTGTTTGCATTCAAAACGAGGGAAAAGTCTTGGCACTAAAATATGATATAAAACAGATTGATTTGTGTAAAATGTTCAATGTTCCTGTGCAACAAGAAGTCAACACGGCACAGTTTCTCTGCGAAAATGGCCCGTGGTCCGTGTAGAACTTATTTGCTGTTGAGATCGGCAGCTGTGTGAATAATAGGCACGATTAATGGTGTTGCGATGACAACTTGAGGAAAAAGGTGAATATTAACCTGGTCCAAACCGAATCTGCAGTTTTAGCAAACCTTGACCAAAAACAGAACCAGGTCTTTAATTCAAGATCAAAACTGAACTCATTTGAAAGGTTTAAATTGGGGTTAAAACATGACTGGACCAGGATTAAAGGAGCTGTACCTGATTTTTTTTTTTTTTTACTAAAACATAACTACTTTATCTACTTTATGTATCACTCACTTTCCTAAAGCAGTCCCAGCCTCCTAAACAGTCACCGTGATAAGTTTATAAGCACTTTTCACGATTCTCTGAGCCGTCACAGGTAAAGCTAACAAACCTTAGCATGCTAACGACGCACTTCCTGCTTCTCGTAGAATAAAACGCTCTATAATTAGATGCAGAGAAAGCGCTGTGGTCTCATTTTCACCCGAATAGATGCTTTTACAGGAACATGGACTAGTTCTGCTTTCAAAACAGTAAAAATCAGGTACTGCCCCTTTAAATAAGTTCTAAAGCTGGACTCTACCTGGACTAAATCAAGTCCTAGTCACCAAAACCAGAATTTAACTGGGGCTCGGCTGTAACAACACATTAGTGACACTGTTTTTTATTAATTCAGTTGGAAGTACCTCGTCAGCACCTCTTTCTTCAATGGGGCGTCATGTAAGAAACTCAATTTAATTTTGTAGTATCCACAGCCATGAAGTTGCACCTGTGGGGAAGCAGTGATCCTAGCAGTACATGTTATTTTTATACTTATTTCTTGTACATTTAGGGTAGTGTAAATACATCATCTTCTTTGTACAGACATAACAAGACGGCCTCAGCACTGAAAAAGGAAATACGCCATTGGTTAAAATTAGGGATGGGCGATATATCGGTTCCAGTGCAACTTTACTTCTATTTTTAGTCATTGGTCTGTAAAAAAAAAAATCAAACTTTTTTGTGGTGTTTTTTGTTTTATTATTATTATTTTTTCTTCTTTTTTTTTTTTGGGGGTTGTTTTTTTCTTTTGCAGTATTGGAATAAAAACTGTCAATATTTTTCCTTTTTCAGACAAATTACTAAAAAGGAAAGATACAGAAATTTGGACTTAAAAGAGAGGCCAGTATTTTTATTTATTTATTTTTTTTACAAATTAGTAAAAATGAGAAGAAACATTTGGCTAATCAGAAAATATTGCTATATCGGTGAAAATACTGCCAATATTCGTCTTCTTCTTTTTCTTCAGACAAATGAGTAAAACTGTAAGGAGAAGAAAAAAATGGCTAATCGGAAAATGTAGCTATATAGAGGGGAGGGGACTTTTTTTTTTTTTTTCCAGACAAATTAGTAAAAAAAAAAAAATTTTGCTACACGGAAAATGTTGCTAAATTTAGGGAATGCCAATATATTATTATATTATTTTTTTATTTAATTTTTTTTCAGACAAATGAGTAAAAATGGAAAGAGAAGAAAAAATTGGCTTATCAGACAATTATGCTATATCGGAAAAGAAAATTGTCAGTATTTTTCTTTTTTTCAGACAATTGAGTAAAAATGAAAAGAGAAGGAAAATTTGGCTAGTCGGAAAATGTTGCTTTATTGGGAAAAAAAAAAACAGCTAATATTTCTTCTTGTTTTCCTCCTATTTTTCAGACAAATGAGTAAAAATGGAAAGAGAAGAAAAATTGGCAAAAAATACGGCCATATGTTTTACACAATCGTGCAACAAATTATTTTTATATCCCACATAAACACATCCTGTTCTTATTATTTTAAATCTAAATATCGGCATCGGCTCATAAAAATCCATATCGGCCCATCCCTAGTTGAAATTATTTACTTATTTTTCAGTATATTCAATTTCAAGGCAAATTTTTCTGGATATAATAGTTGTTTTTTTACATAACAGTGAAATAGAACGATAAAACAAGACACTCACATTGTAGCTGGTAAATACATTTAAACTTTGCCAATGCACTTCATTATTTTTTGCAGTAAAACGCTCGTCACACAAACGCTGCTCTTTTTTTTCGCCTGGTTTTTAAAATGCTACCAAAACATCCTTGAAATGTATTTATTTAGATTGTAGTTTTTTTCTTTTTCTTTGGGTGACATTCTTTGCCTCGTCACTGAAACGAAGTTAGCAGCGTTCGACTCCGTTTCCACAATCATCGTCGACAGAACGAAAAGCTCAGCGCGTTTCAGTTTATAATTTGAGCTCTTTTGGTCTGGAGTTGGAAGCAGAGGTGGGTGGAGGCGACAGAAAAAGTGAAAAAATACGTAGCCTTCAGTTTACTTCAAAAGCAAATAATCAATAATAATAAAGCCGATTTAAAGTTACAGTAATACAGTAAAAGTACAGCTAATAATGTGAGTTACAAATACTGCTGTTAAAATTAGACAAAAAATTACATATAAAAATGCGACTCAAATTACTAGTTACTTTTTAACGCAATTTTATCAGCAATTTGGATCAGTAGTTTAATAAAGAATAAAAACTTTGCATATCAATTTGTTACTGCGAGTGTGTTGGAGGAGAGGGAGCAACCCAAAGTTCTTAAACGTAAAAAAAAAGTTCAATCTTACTTGACAATTTACAGTTCATCTAGTGTAGAGAGAGTTCCTCCAGGCAGATGAGGAACAGTTCATCTAGTGTAGAACGAGTTCCTTAAAACAGATGAGGAACAGTTCATCTGGTGTAGAAAGAGTTCCTCCAGGCAGATGAAGAACAGTTCATCCAGTGTAGAAAGAGTTCCTCCAGGCAGATGAAGAACAGTTCATCTAGTGTAGAGAGAGTTCCTCCAGACAGATGAGAAACAGTTCATCTAGTGTAGAGCGAGTTCCTTAAAACAGATGAGGAACAGTTCATCTGGTGTAAAGAGAGTTCCTCCAGGCAGATGAGAAACAGTTCATCTAGTGTAAAGAGAGTTCCTCCAGGCAGATGAGAAACAGTTCATCTAGTGTAGAGAGAGTTCCTCCGGGCAGATGAGAAACAGTTCATCCAGCGTCTCAGGCTGAACTGGAGGTGTTGGCTGTGATTTTGACGCTGCGGTCTGAACGCACTGTCACTCCGTCAGTTTAGTGGATTTGACTGCAATAGTTTTTTATTTTTCAGAGTTTTTTTTTTTTGTTTTTTTTTTCATTTACACAGTGGGAGATTAGACCTGAACTTGAACTAAATAAACGGCTGGACAGTTTGACGTAGAGTTTGTATCCACCTCACCTTTCACCCTGCAAATACTCCACACTAGTTCAGATGACTTGAACTCAGCATGTTGTTCTTAAAAGGTGTCACTATGGAACATTTCTGATGGAGGGTCTGCAGCTTTGCCTTGCCTGAAATGTTCCACAGTATGGCGTTAAACTTGTCCGCTTGTTTAATGCCAGAATGCAATTACAATACATGTTTTTCAATGTATTTTTCAGCAATAAAACACGTGTAATTAAATCGATTCAAGATGGATGCACTGAATCCCGTACTGTGGAACACTCTAGGCAAAGCAATAACTTACTCCGCACCGAAAAAGGTTACGTAGTGCACCTTTAATTTAAAGTGCATATGACAGGTTCTCGTGTTTTGACTTAGTTTGGTGGAAAGGCACCTGTGGTAAATATTGATCGTAGTTTTACATCCGTCGAGTCGCAGCCTGGGAATAAATTTAGAAAAATAAAAGTTTAAAATCACAGGAAGTAGCGCTGAGTTCTAAAATGGAATCCCTCTGTGATGTCATCAAAAAGCGACATACCGGTGGAGATGCAGGACAGTTTACGGAAACTGGCATGTTTTTCAGAGAGTTTAAACAATCGTTCAACAAAATGAAGGAGTTATCAGGTATTATTTACTGTCAGTTTCTAACCTCCGTGTAATTTACATGGATTTTGGCCCTTTGTTTACAGTCTGGTTACTATGGTAACAGTTGTGTCACATCTGCTGCTCACGTTCAACCAGGAAATAACATTATAAAAAACTGTCAAACTGTGGACACATAGGCTAAACGTAAAGTAAAATCTTAAATATAATCATGTTCACTACATTTTTGTGAAATGTGTAGTCAACCCTGTCATATGCACTTTAAGTAGTTTATTTGATTTATAACCTGAGAAAACACAATGGTTTTAACTTGACAAACCTCTATTATTTTGCTTTTTTCAACATATTTCTGCCTTTTTCATACTACATTTTTTCCAATGAGGTAAGAAAATTGCTTTTTTGTGTTGAAATCTCTTTGAATATCATGAAACAAGTCAAAAATCAAACTTCAAACACTTCAATTCTGATATTTATCCAAGTCAGTTTAACGCCATTTCCATTTTTTTGCAGTGCATGCTTCAAATTAGAAACCGTACGTACTTTGGGTGACGATTTTTGAAAAGCACGTGAGCATTTTAACTCTAGGGTGACACTATATTTTAAAGGCAATCCATCTGTTTTGTTTTAACCCAGTTTGATTTGTTTTATTTGGCTGAAGAGCTTGGGCATTTCTCAACTGTTTGGTAATCATTTCCCCCATTTTTAACGTTTGTTGCGGTGATTTGGCTAAACTTATCTTTAATCAGAATATATATTTTAGTTTTTAAATCGTATTATTTGCCATTTTATTGAGCCAAGGCGTTACCCTGACACAAACTTGAAACATTGAGAATACTGACAATGATTATCTTTACATAGCAGTATTTTAGCTAACTGCGCTAACATGACAATAAATGCTAAATCTCCCCGTGTTATAATCGCAAAGTGTACATTTTCCTTTTGTAATCGTGCAGGTAAATTAAAAAATGTGCTGCTTTGGCCTGGTATCGACATTAAAACGATAATTATTTAATGGTGATTTAACTGTTTTTTTTTTCTTTGTTTACTTAACTTCCCAACCTTTTCCAAAAAATGTTGCCTTTCATTTCAGGTCATACACGTTTTTATTTCTGTTTTGTTTTTTTGGCCTCAGTGAATGATTGTTTCTCATCGCAGCTTGATTTACTAAATTATTTAAGAATTTACAATGTTTTATTTGTGTTTAAAATGATTTGTTTTAATCTCTTGTCTGTAAAAATCTCAGATCGGACAAAGCCTCACGCTGCAAAAAAGAAACATCTACATTAGTTAAAATTATAGAGTTCAGAATCATAACTTGAGTTGGACTGGCTTATTTTCTTGGTCTAAACTGAAGTCAAATTACATGTTTATGATGGATATTTTCCTGTTATTCCTTCAAAGCCGGGTGTCACTGTATGATTTTGGTCGTCTGCAATAACATTACTGATCTGGCAGAAAATCTCATGGCTCAAAATTGTAGGCTGTAGATCTCTCAGCGAGACAGGGACAAAGATTAAACTTAGGAGCGTCGTACGAACAAAAGTCTGATACTTTTGGTCGCAGAGTGAGACCTCCTGCTGCGTCTCTTTCAAACACAAACGCACCATCAAATATCTCCCCATTTCTCCTTCATTTATTAACTTTTCCAAGCACAAAACACTGCTAGCATGAAGCGTTAGCCCCAGAAACTGCACACACGGCTGATCATGTGGACGTTCGCACATTGAGTAAATGCCGTTTTAGGATTTCAATTTCCTCATGTTTTGTATGTGACTCTTATGAGACTAAAACCTTGTGTAGTGCAGGGGTTCCCCAAACTTTTCATTTTAATCGTAAAAGGTTCAGGTTTAATATTGGTTATTTGAATAGTTTATTGTCTTATTAGACACTATTTCACTAAAAGATACTGTTTTTAATAAAAAAAAAAACAAATACAAATAAAGCAAATACAGTGTCATATTTATTAATATTAGATCTCTAAATCATCTCGTGACCCCCAAATCACCGCTCCCGACCCCCACTTTGGGAACCACTGGTGTAGTGGACACCTGGCTTTAAACAAAATGATCTGACTTGGAATATTAAAGCAGAACTAAGTAACTTCAGCGACAGAGCTCCCCCCTGCTTTTTATTGAAATAAGGCTGTATAAAATGCAAAAACACTTCATGTCGCCAAATCTAAAGAAAGATTTCTGCGTCAGGAAATGTCGCAGCTGGTTTTCCAAGACAGCAGGGGGAGACGACGGGGGCTTCAAACACCCCGAAAATACATTTACAACCACCACACGGATTTATGAAGACGTTTAATACGGTCAAAACGTTGCTTGATTCTTTAAAGCAGAACTAAGTAACTTTCGTGTTAGAGCTCCCTCTGCAGCTCCATTGTGAAAATACACTTTCAGAGAACAAACTCAAAAGCATTATTATCTTATTTTAATCTATTTTTTTTTTATATTTTAATACTATTTATTTTTTCAATTAAGGCCATATACTCACATAAAAACATGGTTTTCCACTCAGAGACAGCAAGGGGAGACAACGAACACTTCAAAAATACATAATTAATCATCACAGGCACTTGCAAACATGAGGTAAAAACATTACTTAGTTCTCCTAAAACAATTTTCTTTCCTTGTGATTTTGTTTTAAACGGAACAGTTACAAAAAAAAAAAGAACAGCATAATTCAACTTAGCTAAACATTCTGAATTCAAATCAGTTTAACTCATGTATATGTTCAGTTTTTTGCAGTGCTCTTAAAACTACTGCGGAGAAATCTGCCATTCAGAGCCATAGCGCCCTCTGTAGGTGAATGCGCACAGCCCCTCCACACAACACTGGATGTAATAGAGCTCCGTAGGACAGGATATCCGCTCTCTCTTGCACAAAAGCCCCGTACATATTTCTGTCACCGCCACACGTGGACGTCTTCTTGTGCACTTGCATGCTTTGGAGTGAGGATGTATCGGTGCACACTTCCACCCTGCGTATAGCGCCCTCTGCTGGCTCCTGGGTTGCGTTTACTTGGTGTTTAAAATTGGACGTGGAGGGCAGTGCAGTGTTACACGGCGGACTCTGCTGCTAAAGTTTAAAAAGCAAATGTTTTGGCCTAGTTTTGACTTTTCCGACTTTTTTTTTTTTTCCGAAACAAAAACTGGCGCAACGTTTCAATGTCTTCTCTGTCAGCACAAAAATAAAGTCAATCAAAAACTTACTTGTGGACTTTTTCCCACCCGTCAATCGTTGCCCTCCATCTAAAATTTTGACATCAATTTTACAGAATGTGAACACAGCCATTTCAGCATGGACGCTACAGCAGATCTTTGTAATAGACTTCTGTATTTAGTACTTTGGTGTGTGTGATACCGACCCCCGGGTTACAACGTTTTTATTTTCTGATTGAAAAAGTCCATCCTTTCTGGTCTTATTTTGATCACCCCTTGGATTTTTTTCTTTGCATTGTGAAGTGGGCATGCTTGTCACAAAGACAAATGCTCTCTATTAATAGGCTTATAACCTCATAAATAGTTGTGTATAAAATAAACTGTTATAACTTCTTTTTTAATAAAATATTCAACATGAACAAATGTGTTTTGGGTGACTTTTCATCCCCAGTTTCAAACAGGAACTGAAAGCTATGTCTCCACCTTGGTACAGAAAACAGGTGTAAAGAATAAAAACATACTGCAAACGACATGTTTTTAATGCCTGGTGGGTCGTGAGACTGTTTTTGAAAGTTACAAGTTCAAACACAAGTAAATTTATGTATGTATGTTTTCTTAAGGTCAGACAACTTTTTGTGAGTGAGATGTATTTACCTCGACATGTGTGGGCTGCGATCTGCGAGCCTCTTCAGAGCTGTCACTGGTCCTGGTGGTGACGTGTCTCTTATCGGCTGATGTTACTTCCTGAGGCGTGGTCAGTCTGATAGACCTGGCAAGCCACTGAGACTGACCACGCCTCCTGCCGCCCGGTGGTCTCTGGAGAAGGGTGTCCCGTGTATGTGATAAAAGGAAAGCTCCTTCATCTCGGTTGATGGTGTCTGTGCCTCTCTTCCTGATTTCAATGGCCTCCTTAATCCGGCTCTTGAACTTGTTGGTTTCAGCTCCTATGACCCGAACCTCCGTCAGGTTGACCACGCCTCAGGAAGTAACATCAGCTGATAAGTCACCATGGCCACCAAGACCAGTGACAGTTTTGAGAAGAAAACATATATACATTTTATCTGAAGACAAGATGAACGTTACCAAAAGAAGTAAATGAAGAAAAAAAAAAACTTCCATTAGAGAACCTGCAGTTTTGTCTAACGCTATGAGTCCTTTTACTTTTTTCTGTGGCGTACTGGTCCCTTGAACGGTCCACAGCCCGACACAGCACTCATCGATCAGGACACGTTGACGGTAGGTGCAGGGTTGTGATGCTGCTTCGCTCAGAGCTTCCTTCAGGTGAGAGCACGCTCTGGGGTTGAATCTACCCTTCCATCACTGAGTCCGTTCTCCCTCCTCGAGGGTGGCCTGCACTGTAAACAGTGTTTGTTCTGGACAAACTGTAGCTAGCACAGAAGAACAATAACACAACACTGCTCAGGTTGGGTGGGAGTTCTTTCTTATCAGCCCTGTCCAGGTGTCCCTGGCATTACCCTCGTGGGCGTTGAAGTCTCCCAGTAGGACCATGGAGTCCCTGGTCGGTGCACTGTGCAGTACCCCTCCCAGGGCTGTCACTCTGCACTGCTGTTTGGCCCGTAGGCCGACGCAGCAGTGAGACACCTGTCCCTGACCTGAAGGCGCAGTGAACCCTCTCGGTCACTGGGGGAACTTCCACGGCTGAGCTGTGGGACAAGCCGACACCAGCCCGCTGCCTCTCCCCACGAGCAACACCAGAGAAATGGAGTGTCCAGCCCCGCCATGATTTTGGCTCCAGAGCCCGAGCTGTGTGTGGAGGTGAGGCCGACTATATCTACTCGATAGAACTCCTACACCAGCTCAGGCTCCTTACCCCCAGCATTAGCTGTGAGAAACTGTTAGCTGTGCACAGAGCCCATTTCTGGAGTGTAAACAAAACCTATTACATTTCCAGGAGACAAGCAAGTGGTGGACCCAGCTCCAGTGTACTTTTATAGTGCATCTTTAAACAAACATAACAAATGGCTCATTGTTTCAAACGTGGTAAAGATGACAACATGGCTGCCTCCTGTTATTTGTTTTTCTTTCATGATGTGGCCCTTTGGAAATATTTGAGGTCCAGGTGGAGTAGGATATGCTAATTTCTATAACTTTGAGTAGTCAAGACACTCAGGTAAGGCAAGTTTACTGGGAACATGTGGCTCAGATGTTCAGACTTGGATCACGGAGCAGAGCAAGGTAAGCAAGAAAGTGTTTGGGGCAGGCTTTTTACCATTTGGTCATGGGCAAAAAAGCATAAAAATAATTATTCAGGAATATGACTGGAGCATTCACAACCGGTTCTTGCCAAATATGTCATACATCAACAAAATTAAACTGCAGCAGGTCGGAGACATGTTTCTACGGAGAGCGACAAGGGTTTACGTTTTGTACTTTGCCTTTTTATAAACACAAAATTGGGTCACAAATGTTGCTTGAAATGTGTCGGTTTTTGCGAACCGACATCTCACAGAGCAATCAGTGCAGATATCAGGGCTTTTAATTGCTACAAGTAAAAGTAACTAATGTTTCGATTATGTTCAGGAATTTGTATGGCTCATTAAAGTTTGTATGACAGGTTCACATTATATTCTAATTAGGGCTTAGTTTGGTGGGAGGGCACCTGTGGTAAATATTTATCATTGTTTTACACCTGTGAAGTTGCAGTTTGTAAAGAGATTCTGAAAAATAAGTTTAAAATTACAGGAAGTAGTGCTGAGTTCTAAAAGGGAATCCCTCTGTGATGTCATCAAAAAGCGACATACCATCGTAAAAATTGGCCCATATTTTTTGACAGTTCATTCAACAAAAAAGGTGTTAAAAATAAGTATTACTATTTGTTAAATCCTAACTATTTAGTAATTTATATGTATTTTGCTAGGTAACAGTATTTGTTTTTATGGTCAACCAGGAATTATAAACATTACGAAACCTGTCATAGAAAAGGTTTCAGGGGTTGTCATCTGGACGCTGTTTGAAGATCCAGACATTTCGACTTCTATCCAAAAGTCAATGTCAATCAGAGAGCTGGTATGGGAACTCAGGCTTGTATGCTCCTCTAAGTAGTGAGAGTCCTGCCCGCAGGGAGGAGTCACTGAACGCCGGGGAGAAAGAAGGAGGAAGAACACGTCCAACGTGCCCTCTCAGCTTGTGGTTATCCCAACTGGGCCTTTAACAAAGCCAGAAGAGCCAAAAAACAGGACAAAAAGGATAAAGATCCTAGCAGGAGGAGGGTCTCTATCTCTTATGTCTCGGGCCTGTCTGAGAAGTTTCAAAGGATTTTTAGACAACACGACATCCCTGTTTACTTCAAACCAGGCAACACATTTAAACAGAAACTGGTCCATCCGAAAGACAAGATTCCGACAGAGAAACAGAGCAATGTAGTTTATTCGATAGAGTGCAGTGAGGACAGTTGTAAAGAACGTTACATAAGAGAGACCAAACAGCCACTGCACAAAAGGCTGTACCAACACAGAAGATCTACCTCTACGGGACCGCAAAGTGCAGTCCATCTGCACCTAAAAGCTACAAACCACTTGTTTGAGGACAGTGAGGTGAAGATATTGAGCAGAGAGAACTGGTTTGAAAGAGGAGTAAAGGAGGCTATTTTTGTCAAAAGAGAGAATCCGTCTCTAAACAGGAATGGGGGCTTAAGATTTAATTTGGCTAAGATTTATGACAGCCTCCTAACACCCTTGGTCCAAATCAATGGACCAGTCAAATGCTAATGAGGTTATCAGCAGTGATGAGGGAACAACAGCCAGCTATCAATAGAACAATAGTAGTAGACAATAATAGATCTTAGCTACAGGTGAAACTGGGAAGGGCCAACTATTAAACTAACAAAGGCAGGCCAATTATCGAGTTTCAGGTGACACTAGACAAACAATTTTCCAAACAAAGACAGGCATTCAGTGACTCCTCCCTGTGGGCAGGACTCTCACTACTTAGAGTAGCATATGAGCCTGAGTTCCCATACCAGCTCTCTGATTGACAATGACTTTTGGATAAAAGTCGAAACGTCTCGATCTTCAAACAGCGTCCGGATGACAACCCCTGAAACCCTTTCTACGATAATAATTTGTATGTATTTTGGCTCTTTCTCTTGGCCCTTGTTTTCAAAATGGTTGCTAGGTAACAGCATTTGTTTTTATGGTCAACCAAGAATTATAAACATTACGAAACCTGTCGTAGAAAAGGTTTCAGAGGTTGTCATCCGGACGCTGTTTGAAGATCGAGACATTTTGACTTCTATCCAAAAGTCAATGTCAATCAGAGAACTGGTCTGGGAACTCTAGCTTATATGCTACTCTGAGTAGTGAGAGCCCTGCCTACAGGGAGACACTGATAGCCTGTTTTTGTTTGGTTAATCGTTCGCCCTACCTAGTGTCACCTGAAACTGATAATGGCCTGCCTTTGTTAGGTTAACAGTTGGCCCTGCCTAGTGTCACCTAAGGCTAATCTGTGGTAATAGCCTTTGTTCTATTGTCCTATTGATAGCTGGCTGTTGCTCCCTCACCACTGCTGAAGACCTGATTAGCATTTGACTGGTCTATTGATTTAGACCAGGGTGTTAGGAGGCTGTCATAAATCTTAGCTAAATTTAATATTAAACCCCCATTCCTGCTCAGAAAAGGGTTCCCTCTTTTTACAAAAATAGCTTCCTTTACTCCTCTTTCAAACCAGTTCTTTTCTCTGCTCAAAATCTTCACCTCACCTTATTCAAACGAGTGGTTTGTTGCTTTCAGGTGTAGATGGACTGCACTTTGCGGTCCTGTTGTGGGAGATCTTCTGTGCTGGTATAACCTTTTGTGTAGTGGCTGTTTGGTCTCTCCTATGTAACGTTCTTTGCAGCTGTCCTCACTGCACTCTATCGATTGATTAGCGCTACGTGGATGATACTTTTGTGATAATAAAGAAACAAGAGCTGGAGGCATTCTCAGAGCATATTAATGCCGTAGATGTGAACATCAAGTTCACGCGAGAGGATGCTAAGGACAACCGGTCGGCGTTTCTTGATTGCTCCACAATCAGAGGGGAAGAAGGAAGATTTCAGACAGAAGTGTACAGGAAACCCACCCACACAGAACACAGTACTTACTGTTCAGTTCTAACCACCCTCTGCAGCACAAGCTGGGAGTGATCAGGACACTATAACACAGAGCCCAAGAAGTAGCCACAAGCTCAAAGGGGAGGAAGAAGGAGGAAGAACATGTCCAACGTGCCCTCTCAGCATGTGGTTATCCCAGTTGGGCCTTTAACAAAGTCAGAAGAACCAAGAAACAGGACAAAAAGGAAAAAGAACCAAGCAGGAGGGTGGTCTCTATCCCTTATGTCTCGGACCTGTCTGAGAAGCTACAAAGGATTTTTAGAGAACACAACATCCCTGTTTACTTCAAACCAGGCAATACACTTAAACAGAAACTGGTCAATCCGAAAGGCAAGACACCGACACAAAAACAGAGCTATGTAGTTTATTCGATTGAGTGCAGTGAGGACAGCTGCAAAGAACGTTACATAGGAAAGACCAAACAGCCACTACACAAAAGGCAATACCAGCACAGAAGATCTGCCACAACGGGACCGCAAAGTGCAGTCCATCTGCACCTGAAAGCAACAAACCACTCGTTTGAAGACAGTGAGGTGAAGATTTTGAGCAGAGAAAAGAACTGGAGTAAAGGAGGCTATTTTTGTAAAACGAGAGAACCCTTCTCAAAACAGGAATGGGGGTTTAAGATTTAATTTAGCTAAGATTTATGACAGTATTCTAACACCCTGGTCCAAATCAATAGACCAGTCAAATGCTAATCAGGTCATCAGCAACAATGAGAGAGCAACAGCCAGCTATCAATAGGACAATAGAACAAAGGCTATCACCACAGATTAGCGTCAGGTGACTCTAGGCAGGGTAAACTCTTAACCTGACAAAAACAGGCCATTATCAGGGTTAGGTGACATTAGGCAGGGCAAGAGTAGCATATAAGCCAGAGTTCCCAGACCAGCTCTGTGACTGACAATGACTTTTGGATAGAAGTCGAAATGTCTCGATCTTTAAACAGCGTCTGGATGACAACCCTTGAAACCTTTTCTAAGATGCAACACATCTGGATGAATGAGGGATCACATACGAAACCTGTCAAAAGGGGGACAAATAGGCACATTTTTCAGTAAAATCTTGTATTATCATCTGTACTACATATTAGTGAGATGTGTCATACAGACTTTAAGCGAGCGCTGCATGTACAGATCCAGTTTACTCAAAGGGAAAGTTACACCATCAGGGCAAAACTGACCTTTATCATTTTTACTGACATCTATATAAATAAATACAATGAGAATGTACAATTCAAGTTCAGTTTTGAGTGTCCATGTTAAAAACTGAGACGGATGATCAATGACATGAATTCTGTTTTATCTTTTCTAGATGAAGGCTTCATGTTTTTTTGGAGTTGTGCTGTTCTTACTTCTTTCCAGACTCAGAGACGGTGATGCTGGAAATATCTTGATCTGGCCATTTGAAGGAAGTCACTGGATAAACATGAATATCATGATAAAGGCGCTGCATTCTAGAGGCCACAATATAACTGTTATACGCTCCAGTAAAAGCTGGGACATCCAAGAGAGCTCGTCGTATTACAAGACAGTTACAGTTCCAGTGGAAGGAGGAACTGATTTCCAAGAGTTTGCATTAAATGTTGCTAACAGTATCGTGAAACATGAGCGAGAGTCGGCTCCTTTGGTGACTTTTCTTTACACAAATGTATGGTTGTTTAACACACTTATACAACATCACAAAGATGCCTGCACATTTGTGTCAAATATCCTCAGTAATGCAGAGCTAATAAGCTCCTTGAAAGCCAGCAAGTTTGAGCTTTTGTTAACTGATCCTGTCTGGGGAGGTGGGGTCATTTTAGCTAAATATTTGAATCTTCCGTTGGTATTTAATGTTAATGAGATTATCACATTAGAAGGACATCTTGTTTTTGCTCCTTCGCCTGTCTCATATATTCCTTCAGTGGGAACAGGCTATACTGACAAGATGACTTTTCTACAGAGAGTAATTAACATGCTCACACACACTATCACCCAGGCCCAGTACACTCTCGTTGTAATGCTAACATACCAGCCACTGTGTCAAAAATATTTTGGACCAAGCGTCAACTTTAACCATTTAGTGCTTGATGCCGACATATGGTTAATGCGAGTGGACTTTGTCTTTAAGTTTCCTCGTCCTACAATGCCTAATGTTGTCTATATGAGAGGATTCCAGTGTAGACCTGCTAATCCTCTCCCTCCACACCTCGAGGACTTTGTTCAGAGCTCTGGAGAGCATGGAGTCATCCTCATTTCCATGGGCACATTTGTGAAAGCGCTTCCTGTTGATGTGATGGAGGAGATCGCGGCAGCTTTCGCCAAATTGCCCCAGAAAGTCGTTTGGAAGCACAGCGGCCCCAGACCCGCCGCTTTGGGAAACAACACTTTACTTGTGGACTGGATGCCTCAGAATGACCTCCTTGGACACCCCAAAGTCCGACTGTTTGTGGCTCACGGGGGAACAAATGGACTCCAGGAAGCCGTCTACCATGGAGTCCCTGTGTTGGGGGTGCCTTTGTTCTTTGACCAAAATGACAACTTACAGCGTCTGAAGGAAAAGGGCGGGGCTAAAATCCGTGCTCTGTCCACAGTAAATAAAGACACCTTCCTCAGTGATGTAGAGGAGGTCTTGTCTGACCAAAAGTACAAGGACAATATGCAAAGGCTCTCCAGTCTGCACAGAGACCAGCCAATAAAGCCCATGGACCGCGCCATCTTCTGGATAGAGTTTGTCATGAGACACAAAGGCGCAGCTCACCTCAAAACAGAATCTTACAAAATGCCGTGGTATTCCTACTACTCTGTGGATGTTTTGTTGTTCTTAAGTGGAGTTTTCCTTCTCATGTTGACTGCCTTTTGTGCCGCTTTTAGATGTATGTGCAAGGTCTGCTCCCTTAAATCTAAACGTAAGCTCAATTAACTTCAGATTTTTTATTCATTTTACTTGGCTATTAGAGGAGTTGTCTGGCATTTCCAGGGACTAGACTTTAGAATGGACACTACAGCAGATCTTTGTAATAGACTTCTGTATTTAGTACTTTGGTGTGTGTGTGATACCGACCCCCGGGTTCCAAAGTTTTTTTTTTCTGATTGAAAACGTCTATCCTTTTTTATTTTATTTTATCACCCCTTGAATTTTTTTCTTTGCATTGTGAAGTGGGCATGCTTGTTACAAAGACAAATGCTCTCTATTAATAGGCTTATAACCTCATAAATTGTGTATAAAATAAACTCTTATAACCTCTTTTTTAATAAAATATTCAACATGAACATGTTTTTGGTGACTTTTCATCCTCAGTTTCAAACATTAACCGAAAGCTATGTCTCCACCTTGGTACAGAAAACAAATTAGGTGTAAAGAATAAAAACATACTGCAAACTACATGTTTTTGATGCCTGGTGGGTCCAGTTTTTGACAGTTACAAGTTCAAAGAAGTGAATACAGTGATCCCTCGTTTATCGCGGGAGTTGCGTTCCAAAAATAACACGCGAAAAGTGAAATCCGTGAAGTAGTCACAGCTTTATTTTTTATTATTTTACAATGCAATCCTGAACTATGGAATGAAACCAAAAATCAAAACCTGTTTTAAAGCCCAAAATTTGTTTAAAACAATAATTTTAATATAGTAATACAAGGTTGTAAACATTGTCACTGGTGTATTTCACAGTCTGTGCCTCTTCGTCCTGACTCCGCTCCGCTGTAGCCTCTGTTTCTACTGAAGGCGCAGGAGAAGAATATTGTTATGGGTAGTTGTTAACGCTCTTTCTTTTTCTGAGCAAGAAGATTTTTATAAACGGATATGCCACCTTCGATTATATTTGAGAACTGCAACGAACGACTCATCAAAGGGCCCCGTTCTTGTGCCGCGCGCTGAAGTTCAGTGGATGCACTGTAAAAATATCCGCACTGTAAAATAAAATCTGTGAAGCAGCGAAGCCGTGAAAGATGAAACGCGATATAGCGAGGGATCACTGTACAATACAAGTAAAAAAAAATAAATAAATAAATAAAATCTTCTATTAGAGAACATACAGTTTTTTCTTACACTGTATGAGTCCTTTTACTTCCTTCTGTGCCGTACTGGTCCCTTGAACGGTCCACAGTGAGACACCTGTCCCTGACCTGAAGGTGCAGGAAACCCTCTCGTTCACTGGGGGAACTCCAACGGCTGAGCTGTGGGACAACAAGCCCACACCAGCCCGCCGCCTCTCCCCTCGAGCAACACCAGAGAAATGGAGTGTCCAGCCCCGCCATGAGTTTGGCTCCAGAGCCCGAGCTGTGTGTGGAGCTGAGGCCGACTATATCAACTCGATAGAACTCCTACACCAGCTCAGGCTCCTTACCCCCAGCATTAGCTGTGAGAAACTGTTAGCTGTGCACAGAGCCCATTTCTGGAGTGTAAACAAAACCTATTACATTTCCAGGAGACAAGCAAGTGGTGGACCCAGCTCCAGTGTACTTTTATAGTGCATCTTTAAACAAACAGAACAAATGGCTCATTGTTTCAAACGTGGTAAAGATGACAACATGGCTGCCTCCTGTTATTTGTTTTTCTTTCATGATGTGGCCCTTTGGAAATATTTGAGGTCCAGGTGGAGTAGGATATGCTAATTTCTATAACTTTGAGTAGTCAAGACACTCAGGTAAGACAAGTTTACTAGGAACTTATGGCTCAGATGTTCAGACTTGGATCACGGAGCAGAGCAAGGTAAGCAAGAAAGTGTTTGGGGCAGGCTTTTTACCATTTGGTCATAGGCAAAAAAGCATAAAAATAATTATTCAGGAATATGACTGGAGCATTCACAACCGGTTCTTGCCAAATATGTCATACATCAACAAAATTAAACTGCAGCAGGTCGGAGACATGTTTCTACGGAGAGCGACAAGGGTTTACGTTTTGTACTTTGCCTTTTTATAAACCCAAAATTGGGTCACAAATGTTGCTTGAAATGTGTCGGTTTTTGCGAACCGACATCTCACAGAGCAATCAGTGCAGATATCAGGGCTTTTAATTGCTACAAGTAAAAGTAACTAATGTTTCGATTATGTTCAGGAATTTGTATGGCTCATTAAAGTTTGTATGACAGGTTCACATTATATTCTAATTAGGGCTTAGTTTTGTGGGAGGGCACCTGTGGTAAATATTTATCATTGTTTTACACCTGTGAAGTTGCAGTTTGTAAAGAGATTTTGAAAAATAACAGTTTAAAATTACAGGAAGTAGTGCTGAGTTCTAAAAGGGAATCCCTCTGTGATGTCATCAAAGAGCGATGTACCATCGTAAAAATGTACAACAATTGGCCCATATTTTTTGACAGTTCATTCAACAAAAAAGGTGTTAAGTATTACTATTTGTTAAATCATAACTATTTAGTAATAATTTGTATTCGTCGATGTAAACCCTCATTCGTCCAGGTGTGGTTCATCGTAGAAAGGGTTTCAGGGGTTGTCATCCGGACGCTGTTTGAAGATCAAGACGTTTCGACTTTTATCCAAAAGTCATTGTCAATCAGAGAGCTGGTATGGGAACTCAGGCTTGTATGCTACTCTAAGTAGTGAGAGTCCTGCCCGCAGGGAGGAGTCACTGAACGCCGGGGAGAAAGAAGGAGGAAGAACACGTCCAACGTGCCCTCTCAGCTTGTGGTTATCCCAACTGGGCCTTTAACAAAGCCAGAAGAGCCAAAAAACAGGACAAAAAGGATAAAGATCCTAGCAGGAGGAGGGTCTCTATCTCTTATGTCTCGGGCCTGTCTGAGAAGTTTCAAAGGATTTTTAGACAACACGACATCCCTGTTTACTTCAAACCAGGCAACACATTTAAACAGAAACTGGTCCATCCGAAAGACAAGATTCCGACAGAGAAACAGAGCAATGTAGTTTATTCGATAGAGTGCAGTGAGGACAGTTGTAAAGAACGTTACATAGGAGAGACCAAACAGCCACTGCACAAAAGGCTGTACCAACACAGAAGATCTACCTCTACAGGACCGCAAAGTGCAGTCCATCTGCACCTAAAAGCTACAAACCACTTGTTTGAGGACAGTGAGGTGAAGATATTGAGCAGAGAGAACTGGTTTGAAAGAGGAGTAAAGGAGGCTATTTTTGTCAAAAGAGAGAATCCATCTCTAAACAGGAATGGGGGCTTAAGATTTAATTTGGCTAAGATTTATGACAGCCTCCTAACACCCTTGGTCCAAATCAATAGACCAGTCAAATGCTAATGAGGTTATCAGCAGTGATGAGGGAGCAACAGCCAGCTATCAATAGAACAATAGTAGTAGACAATAATAGATCTTAGCTACAGGTGAAACTGGGAAGGGCCAACTATTAAACTAACAAAGGCAGGCCAATTATCGAGTTTCAGGTGACACTAGACAAACAATTTTCCAAACAAAGACAGGCGTTCAGTGACTCCTCCCTGTGGGCAGGACTCTCACTACTTAGAGTAGCATATGAGCCTGAGTTCCCATACCAGCTCTCTGATTGACAATGACTTTTGGATAAAAGTCGAAACGTCTCGATCTTCAAACAGCGTCCGGATGACAACCTCTGAAACCCTTTCTACGATAATAATTTGTATGTATTTTGGCTCTTTCTCTTGGCCCTTGTTTTCAAAATGGTTGCTAGGTAACAGCATTTGTTTTTATGGTCAACCAAGAATTATAAACATTACGAAACCTGTCGTAGAAAAGGTTTCAGAGGTTGTCATCCGGACGCTGTTTGAAGATCGAGACATTTTGACTTCTATCCAAAAGTCAATGTCAATCAGAGAACTGGTCTGGGAACTCTGGCTTATATGCTACTCTGAGTAGTGAGAGCCCTGCCTACAGGGAGACACTGATAGCCTGTTTTTGTTTGGTTAATCGTTCGCCCTACCTAGTGTCACCTGAAACTGATAATGGCCTGCCTTTGTTAGGTTAATAGTTGGCCCTGCCTAGTGTCACCTAAGGCTAATCTGTGGTGATAGCCTTTGTTCTATTGTCCTATTGATAGCTGGCTGTTGCTCCCTCACCACTGCTGAAGACCTGATTAGCATTTGACTGGTCTATTGATTTAGACCAGGGTGTTAGGAGGCTGTCATAAATCTTAGCTAAATTAAATATTAAACCCCCATTCCTGCTCAGAAAAGGGTTCCCTCTTTTTACAAAAATAGCTTCCTTTACTCCTCTTTCAAACTAGTTCTTTTCTCTGCTCAAAATCTTCACCTCACCTTATTCAAACGAGTGGTTTGTTGCTTTCAAGTGTAGATGGACTGCACTTTGCGGTCCTGTTGTGGGAGATCTTCTGTGCTGGTATAACCTTTTGTGTAGTGGCTGTTTGGTCTCTCCTATGTAACGTTCTTTGCAGCTGTCCTCACTGCACTCTATCGATTGATTAGCGCTACGTGGATGATACTTTTGTGATAATCAAGAAACAAGAGCTGGAAGCATTCTCAGAGCATATTAATGCCGTAGATGTGAACATCAAGTTCACGCGAGAGGATGCTAAGGACAACCGGTCGGCGTTTCTTGATTGCTCCACAATCAGAGGGGAGGAAGGAAGATTTCAGACAGAAGTGTACAGGAAACCCACCCACACAGAACACAATACTTACTGTTCAGTTCTAACCACCCTCTGCAGCACAAGCTGGGAGTGATCAGGACACTACAACACAGAGCCCAAGAAGTAGCCAAAAGCTCAAAGGGGAGGAAGAAGGAGGAAGAACATGTCCAACGTGCCCTCTCAGCATGTGGTTATCCCAGTTGGGCCTTTAACAAAGTCAGAAGAACCAAGAAACAGGACAAAAAGGAAAAAGAACCAAGCAGGAGGGTGGTCTCTATCCCTTATGTCTCGGACCTGTCTGAGAAGCTACAAAGGATTTTTAGAGAACACAACATCCCTGTTTACTTCAAACCAGGCAATACACTTAAACAGAAACTGGTCAATCCGAAAGGCAAGACACCGACACAAAAACAAAGCAATGTAGTTTATTTGATTGAGTGCAGTGAGGACAGCTGCAAAGAACGTTACATAGGAAAGACCAAACAGCCACTACACAAAAGGCAATACCAGCACAGAAGATCTGCCACAACGGGACTGCAAAGTGCAGTCCATCTGCACCTGAAAGCAACAAACCACTCGTTTGAAGACAGTGAGGTGAAGATTTTGAGCAGAGAAAAGAACTGGAGTAAAGGAGGCTATTTTTGTAAAAAGAGAGAACCCTTCAAAAAACAGGAATGGGGGTTTAAGATTTAATTTAGCTAAGATTTATGACAGTATTCTAACACCCTGGTCCAAATCAATAGACCAGTCAAATGCTAATCAGGTCATCAGCAACAATGAGAGAGCAACAGCCAGCTATCAATAGGACAATAGAACAAAGGCTATCACCACAGATTAGCGTCAGGTGACTCTAGGCAGGGCAAACTCTTAACCTGACAAAAACAGGCCATTATCAGGGTTAGGTGACATTAGGCAGGGCAAGAGTAGCATATAAGCCAGCGTTCCCAGACCAGCTCTGTGATTGACAATTACTTTTGGATAGAAGTCGAAATGTCTCGATCTTTAAACAGCGTCTGGATGACAACCCTTGAAACCTTTTCTAAGATGCAACACATCTGGATGAATGAGGGATCACATACGAAACCTGTCAAACGGGGGACAAATAGGCACATTTTTCAGTAAAATCTTGTATTATCATCTGTACTACATATTAGTGAGATGTGTCATACAGACTTTAAGCGAGCGCTGCATGTACAGATCCAGTTTACTCAAAGGGAAAGTTACACCATCAGGGCAAAACTGACCTTTATCATTTTTACTGACATCTATATAAATAAATACAATGAGAATGTACAATTCAAGTTCAGTTTTGAGTGTCCATGTTAAAAACTGAGACGGATGATCAATGACATGAATTCTGTTTTATCTTTTCTAGATGAAGGCGTCATGTTTTTTTGGAGTTGTGCTGTTCTTACTTCTTTCCAGACTCAGAGACGGTGATGCTGGAAATATCTTGATCTGGCCATTTGAAGGAAGTCACTGGATAAACATGAATATCATTGTGGGGAAGTTGGCCCGAAGTGGTCGAAGTAGGAGGCAGACATGCACAAGTCTTGTACCAGACAAGCTTTATTAAAACGAACAAACCATGTGCACGCAACTGCACTGAAGTCTCTCTCGAAATGGGGCCAGCAGAACCCTTTTATGCCCTAGGCCCCCCCCCTAGGACAGTACACCTTGATTGCAAGTAACTGCACAACTTTAAGCCTCAAAGAGGCAGAGAATTACATTTCCCCCTCCATGGACCAATGTCCCCAAAACAATTCAAATGTCTAACTGAAACTACAAACACAAAAACAAATTTTAAACACCTTATTAAACAAAAACCAAATTGAACTATGGCAGTTCTCCCCTCCACATGGTCTGGCCCATGACCCCTACAAAGGTTTTAAAAATGGCCGCCATGAGGCCCTCCTCCTCTTTGACCAGACCATGTGGTGGACAAGGTAAGTTTGTTGGAATGAACTGAAATACAAATTTAAACAAACATATTGAAAAGATACTTGTGTTGTGTAATAATTAACTAAAAAACTAAACAAAACAAACCCGGGATTAAGTTTACAGTTGAGTAGGAGAAATTGAAAAATACAAATTAAGAGTGATTAAAAGGGACAAAGACCCACTTTGTCACACACCCCCCCTCTTAAAACCGTTACTCCTGTGAGTCACGGGACAGGAAATCCATATATACACATTTTTAAAGATTCTAGGCAAACACAGTAACCAATTTACAATAAACACTTTCACATTAAGACAGTAGGCAACTTCAAAGTGTCCAAAGCTCCTCTTGTATCAAGAACATCTTCTCCAATGCAAGTACCTTACGTCTCCTGGAAAGAGTCTAGTTCCAAACAGCTCCCAATCTTCAGCAGACCAAGAACACAGGCCTGGTGAACCTTGACTCCACAATGGGTTCTTGGACCTCTGGAATAAAGACCCAAACCATTGTCCAAACTCCTCAAATAGCGCTGGCTGCTCCAACTGCACACAGCTACAGTGAAGACACCAAGCACTCCACAGCTCCCGACAGCAGCTCACAGCAACTACTGACGTTTATGCCACAGTCGTCGACCAAAACACACCACGACTCTTATGGTGTCCAAGAAGCCAAAAGTTGCTCCACTTTTCCGTGGTGGACCTCTGCACGAGATGCGTTCCTCTCTTCAGGGGCCTTCTCTGCAAGCTCCACATGGCTTTGCTGTACCTCCCATTGGAGGTGAGAAACTGGTTCCTTCGTTGCCTCATAAGATCTTGTAGACTTGCCTGTTGTCCCGAGATGTTCGACTGTAGTTCTTTGCCCCTCTAGGTTGTCAGGTGGACCTGTGACTCCATCAGCACGAACCTTCTTCCGTCTGGTTTCCATTATTCTTCACTGCTCCTACTGGCCTGGATCCCACCACTGCCACCAAATGTGGGGAAGATGGGTCGATAGTGGTCGAAGTAGGAGGCAGACATGCACAAGTCTTGTACCAGACAAGCTTTATTAAAACGAACAAACCATGTGCACGCAACTGCACTGAAGTCTCTCTCGAAATGGGGCCAGCAGAACCCTTTTATGCCCTAGGCCCCCCCCCCCCTAGGACAGTACACCTTGATTGCAGGTAACTGCACAACTTTAAGCCTCAAAGAGGCAGAGAATTACATTTCCCCCTCCATGGACCAATGTCCCCAAAACAATTCAAATGTCTAACTGAAACTACAAACACAAAAACAAATTTTAAATACCTTATTAAACTAAAACCAAATTGAACTATGGCAGTTCTCCCCTCCACATGGTCTGGCCCATGACCCCTACAAAGGTTTTAAAAATGGCCGCCATGAGGCCCTCCTCCTCTTTGACCAGACCATGTGGTGGACAAGGTAAGTTTGTTGGAATGAACTGAAATACAAATTTAAACAAATAAACATATTGAAAAGATACTTGTGTTGTGTAATAATTAACTAAAAAACTAAACAAAACAAACCCGGGATTAAGTTTACAGTTGAGTAGGAGAAATTGAAAAATACAAATTAAGAGTGATTAAAAGGGACAAAGACCCACTTTGTCACAATCATGATAAAGGCGCTGCATTCTAGAGGCCACAATATAACTGTTATACGCTCCAGTAAAAGCTGGTACATCCAAGAGAGCTCGTCGTATTACAAGACAGTTACAGTTCCAGTGGAAGGAGGAACTGATTTCCAAGAGTTTATATTAAATGTTGTTAACAGTATCGTGAAACATGAGCGAGAGTCGGCTCCTTTGGTGACTTTTCTTTACACAAATGTATGGGGGTTTAACACACTTATACAATATTACAAAGATGCCTGCACATTTGTGTCAAATATCCTCAGTAATGCAGAGCTAATAAGCTCCTTGAAAGCCAGCAAGTTTGAGCTTTTGTTAACTGATCCTGACTCGGGAGGTGGGGTCATTTTAGCTAAATATTTGAATCTTCCGTTGGTATTTAATGTTCACGAGATTATCACATTAGATGGACATCTTTTCCTTGCTCCTTCGCCTGTCTCATATATTCCTTCATTGGGAACAGGCTATACTGACAAGATGACTTTTCTACAGAGAGTAATTAACATGCTCACACACATTATCACACAGACCCAGTACACTCTCGTTGTAATGCTAACATTCCAGCCACTGTGTCAAAAATATCTTGGACCAAGCGTCAACTTTAACCATTTAGTCCTTGATGCCGACATATGGTTAATGCGAGTGGACTTTGTGTTTGAGTTTCCTCGTCCTACAATGCCTAATGTTGTCTATGTGGGAGGATTCCAGTGTAAACCTGCTAATCCTCTCCCTCCACACCTCGAGGACTTTGTTCAGAGCTCTGGAGAGTATGGAGTCATCCTCATGTCCATGGGCACATTTGTGAAAGCGCTTCCTGTTGATGTGACGGAGGAGATCGCGGCAGCTTTCGCCAAATTGCCCCAGAAAGTCGTTTGGAAGCACAGCGGCCCCAGACCCGCCGCTTTAGGAAACAACACTTTACTTGTGGACTGGATGCCTCAGAATGACCTCCTTGGACACCCCAAAGTCCGACTGTTTGTGGCTCACGGGGGAACAAATGGACTCCAGGAAGCCGTCTACCATGGAGTCCCTGTGTTGGGGGTGCCTTTGTTCTTTGACCAAAATGAAAACTTACAGCGTCTGAAGGAAAAGGGCGGGGCTAAAATCCGTGCTCTGTCCACAGTAAATAAAGACACCTTCCTCAGTGATGTAGAGGAGGTCTTGTCTGACCAAAAGTACAAGGACAATATGCAAAGGCTCTCCAGACTGCACAGAAACCAGTCAATAAAGCCCATGGACCGCGCCATCTTCTGGATAGAGTTTGTCATGAGACACAAAGGCGCAGCTCACCTCAAAACAGAATCTTACAAAATGCCGTGGTATTCCTACTACTCTGTGGATGTTTTGTTGTTCTTAAGTGTAGTTTTCCTTCTCATGTTGACTGCCTTTTGTGCCGCTTTTAGATGTATGTGCAAGGTCTGCTCCCTTAAATTTAAACGTAAGCTCGATTAACCAGATTTTTCGCTTGTTTTTACTTGGCTATCAGATGGTTTTGGGCATTGTTGCAGGCAATTTTATAATCTTTATTTTCTATTTTAAAGTTGTTGTGGTGGGGATTTGGTTGATTCTTATTTTGAAGCCCCATGTTCTACTTTGGCCTGATGCTGCCATGAAAACACAAGAAATGATTTTTATTTACTTCACTCCTTAAAATATGTTTGTCTTTGATATCAGGTCATAATAATAAGTGATTGGTTTTCAACACAGCTTGATAAACAATGTTGGTCTGTTTAAACAAAATAAACAAAATGGTCTGTTTTGACTCTCTCTTTTGTCGTGTCCAACCGCACGTTCTAAATAAACTGTGAGAATCTCTGCCTCGTGGTGGTGTCGTCCGCAAACTTGATCAGTTTTACTGAGTCGTGGCTGAAGGTGCAGCAGTGGGTGTACAGGGAGAAGAGCAGAGGTGAAAGTACACAGCCCTGTGGAGAGCCTGTGTTTGTTGTTCGGGCGTCTGAGACATTCTTCCCCAGCCGCATGCACTGCCTCCGGTCCGTCAGGAAGTCAGTGATCCACCCGGAGTAAGACACGTCGAGCTGAAGTAAACTCATGGAGACAGACCATTCCCATGTGTCGGCGTCTGAGTGAACACCAGATTCCAAATTCCTGCTGCTGGAGGACTGGGTGGGCAGCAAGTACACAGCATTTGTTGAGTTTCCCAATTTCTTTGTCAAAACTGAAGCACATTGCACTAAAAATGAGATTTAGTGACTTGGAATAAATTAAAAATGTCTAGGTAGAATGCCCATTAAAGGCTTTTTTAAATGAGTATTTATTTGTAGGTCCGGGCAACAAACTGGCTCTGATTCTTCCCAGAAGTATTGATTTGACTGACAATAAGTGGGTTACAGCATTGTTATTTGTATTTTGTCTGCCCAGGATTTTGATTGTTCTCGTTTATCAGCTAGTGGACTAAAGGAATAAATAATATAAGAATAAAATAAAGTACTAAAATAAATTAGATAAGTTAGATATTAATGTTCACTCGTTGCGTCATGCCTGTATCGTTTCGTCCACAAGGTGTCGCCAAAGCTCCACTAACACACCTGCGAGTGTCCACACAATAAGATCCACTGTTAAAGCTGCTACAGGCTGTGGCTCCGTGAAATCCGAGATAAAGGTTAGTACCGAGTCCTACAGTCCGGGTCTTGTTTCATGCAGATTGAACCAGCGGCCTCATTAATCAGACGTATGAGCCATGAAACTGATCAAATGATCTGTGGCCCTCAGACCAGTTTCTGTTGGCCCTCAGGCTTCCTGACCACATTTTCATGTTTGGATCTTAACAAGGTTCCAAGTAGAGCTTCAATCAGCAACAAGAAATGGGAGTGAGACAAAAAAAAAGAAAGTTTGAATAAACACTTTATTGAAATCAACAATTAAACTGAAATAGGTCGTTTTGTAGCTGATCAAAAGTTTAGGACCACATGCTGTTAAAAGCCCAAATCTGTGCAAAAACGCGCCATCAGTATCATTTACTGTCAGGTATTCACACACACTAAGCAGGGCCTCTCACAGCAGGCCATCACTGCTGAAGTGGGACGCAGTAATCTTAAAAGATTCTGAAGGTTATGGAACAAAAAAGTCAAGTGGAAGACCCAAAAAACTGACACCAGCACCGAGCCGGAGGATCTGATTGGCCGTCCGTAAAGACACTGGACGATCCTCGACCCAAATTAAGGCCGTTACTGGAGCAACTGCAGCCCAAAAACATCAGACACATCTGACACTGAAGGGCTTCAAAAACAAGAAACTTCTTAAAGGCCTCGTCTCCTTGAACGCCACAGAACTGCAGCTCGGACTTTGCAAACATGGGATATTGAAAGATGGAAGAAAGTTTTATTCTGATGAGAAAAAAAATGTAACCTTGATGGTCCTGATGGTTTAAACGTTACTGACACGACAAGCACGCTCCACAGGGAGGGGGCGCCATAATGATTTGGGGTGCTTTTTCCTTCAGTGGAACAATGGAGCTCCAGCTGGTGCAGGGGCCTCTGGCTCTGTGCAGATGTTGCAGAGACTGAGGCCCTCTGAGTTGCTTCATGACTGAGGCCCTCGTTTGTGGAACCACGGGGTTTTTAAACAGGACAACGCTCCAGTTCACAAAGCCCCAGGACAAAGGACTTCTTCAGGAGAACAACATCACTCTTTGGACCGTCCTGTGTGTTCCCCTGAGCTAAATCCAACTGAGAACCTTTTGGGATGGACGGCAAGGGAGGTTTACACAAAGGGAGCACAGTTCCAGACAGTCTCCATCGTGAGGCTGTCTTCAGCACTTGGAGAAATGTTCCCTCTCACCTCCTCGAAACACAACATCAAACAACCACAATCAATTTTTGAAGTGGTCAACAATAACAGTGGCACTTCTCATCACTGAGTTTGTGTTTGGGACTTTGATTTCTGTTTTGAGGGGGGTTTGGGTTGTTTTTTGAGGTGTGGTCTTAAACTTTTGATCAGCTGCAGAACGGCCTTTTTCAATTGAATTGTTTTTTTCAATAAACTATTACTCAACTTTTCTTTTTGGTCTCACTCCCTTTTCTTGTTGCTGATTGAAGCTAAACTTGGAACCTTGTTGAGATCCAACCATGCAAAATGTGACATTTGCCATTTCTTCATCTGGTCTTTAACTTTTGATCGGGACTGTACTTTTTACAGTAAAGACAAAACACTGCAAGTGAAAAGGATCTTAAACTTAAAGACATCAATGTTAAACTTCTCCTGTAGTTTACTCACATAAATGTAAGAAAATAGTTTTTCATCATGTAATGTTTTCGTATAGAAATAAGGCATTTTATGTGCGAAAACTAAAAAATTACACATATTTGGGACATTTAAATCTGATAAATGGATAGAACCGGGTTGTTTGTTGGTTAGTTCATTTTGTACACATATTAGTTATTTAAAAATGTACTGAGGGGATTTTGGATTTTTATTTACTTTTTGAGTAAACAAGATCTGACTAAAAATTAACAACAAAAGTTTAAAAAAAAAATCCTATTTTACCCTTAATAAATCAGGCTTGGAATTAGATACCAGCACAACAAATATTTCTGTACATTCTGTCAATACCTTGTTGAGTACAAAATTATAAAGTTTGGTGTAGGAGCTCCTTTAAGGCTGATCTTTATGTGTCTCTGTGGGAGAAAAATGCATTTTAAGAAAACGGCTTTTGAAGTTACAATGTCCCAGAGAATTCTAGCTGTTGGAGTGCCTGTTAGGTGGAAAAGTGCTCTATAAATAAAAAGCATCATCATCATCATCTATGGGGGAAGTGCATTAAATTAAGTAATAAAACATCTTTAGGAGCAGATTGGATATGTTTGCTGTTTCGAAAGCTGATATGTTGAAAGAACAAACTGAAAAAAAAAAAAGAGTCTTGCCTGTACTGTCTTGCCTTAAATTGGAAAAATCCAAATCCCAAATAATAAAAATGTTACAAACATAAAAAGAATGTTCCAGACCTTTTGACATTGTGGCTCATCAAAACTACACGTCAAAGGCAATATTTTGAATGATTCACCTCATTGTCGTACTCTTAGTGAGCCAGAGGAGGGCGCTGCTACCTTTATCCCTTCATGCTCTTGGCCTCCCCTTAAATAATCATCTCGAGCAGAATAAATGCGGTGACATAAGGCCTTTAATCCTCTGCACAAAAATGTATTCAGTCACGCATCAATCTGCTTCCTGTTCCCGTCTCCTCTTCACCATCGGCTTTCAAAAAACTTACCCTGACGCTGCTGGATTTCCTTTGATTCGTATTAATAACAATTATTTTACAGCCTGCAGCATAGACGCTTTAAAGTGAAGTGGAACATTTCATTGGAGAAACTGGGATTAACCTCAGAATATCACACAATATAAACAATCAAAGAGATTTTGTCAAATGAAAAGTATATTTTCTGTTGTTTTTACATTATTTGTTTATTAAAAAGGAGGTTATGATGGACACTTAGCATTTTTGACGAAGCAACCCAAAGATATGTTTTATTTTATCGGACAATGAATACAAATGTTGAGCCCACAATAGTTTTTCATTTTATCTACAGATATAGCTGTGCAGTTGAATTTCCTCACTGTGACAAGTAAAAGTTCTTATCTTGTCTTATCTTATCACATTTATCCACAAATTAAACCTTTTGTGATTTTTAAACAAAATTTTGAGGCTAAAAAATAATATTTTTCTATTCTTTCTATCTAAACTAACCTATATTTCAAAATGTACACTTATTTTTGGTTGTAAAGACTTAAAACCATCATTTAGCATTTGGATCTGATCAGTTAATATTTGAAAACGTGTTTATGGAGGACCTGATTTTGTCTCCATTCTGCGGACAAAGATTTTAAAGGGTCTATCTTTTTACATTCTCCCTTTAAATTTACCAATTACTTAAATGACCAAAGTGTAGCCTGGGATTCAAAACATGCTTTTCTTGCAATCAACCTGCAATAAAAAATAAAAAAAAAGTGTTCTAACATTGTTCCGTCATCAGAAACACACCTGGAGTTGCGGTTAGCTTCATTCACGCCTGTTGGATGAATCCTGGTTAGAAAATCCTCTCCCCCCGAGCGTCAAAGACAATCCGTTCTGAATTTCCTGGATGTGTGACGTGGCTCCGAGAATCTGCTGCTGTTCTTAAGGTCATAAATCATCGTCAGACTCGCTCTGAGCATTTCTGCCGTCAAATCACGATCGTTACAACTGCTCAATAACAATCGTGTTTCTAAAATATAGTGCACATTTGAAGGAGACATATTGTGCAAAGTTTTTAACCATAATATAATTGTTTTTTATTGTCATTGAACCACTCAAAGCTGTATTTAAGGTGATTCGTGCATATTTGAGTCATTCTCCTGTGGACAAGAAGCCATTGCTCCATCAGTACAGTTCATTACTCTCCATGATATTTACCTACTTCGTTCAGTAATTTCATTTTCTTAAAGGAAAAATATTATTCATTTTTTATTGTTTTGCATTTAAACATTCTCTTGAGTGCTTCAAGTTTGGCATCTCGTGTTTTAAAACAAACAAATATTGTTTATGAAAAAAACAAAATGAACATCTGTATCTCAGCTGTTTCCTACTGCACTTCTACTGACACAAGCTAAAAATGTTTTTATTCACCTTATTCCGGAAGTTGCCGTACGCGCCGCCGTCTTGTTTCCGTTGTAGTTTACATGGAGCAGACGAGCTCAACAGAAAATAAGTTCTACGTGGACTAAAAAGCCGTTTTCAGACACCCAGGAAATCGATGAGTTGTTGACTTGTTGCTCGTGTTCATTAAACATTTTACACAAATCAACCTACTTTATGTAACATTATACCAGCGAGACTTTTCCCTCGTTCATCATTAGCTTTAATGGAGTTCTCGTCAAACGGAAGTGCGTTTACAAAAAAAATGCGCATCTGTGGCAAAAAGCGGCAAAAGTGGGCGGGGCAGAATAAGGTGAATGGGGCGTTTGTGAAGAAATGCGAGTTACAGTGATCGTGTTTAGCAGAAGATTCTCGAATAAGTGAAGTCTAAAATCAGAAATACGTCATTCATCGAGGGACTTCAGCAGGAAGTGTTTTTGACAGTCAGAGGAGGAGGATTTTCTAACTAGAATTCTTAAAATTAGCGTGAATGAAGCTAAATATAACTCCAGGTGTGTTGTTGATGGTGAAACATTGTCAGAACATTGTTAAAAAAGTAGATTTTGCATAATGTTTGTCCTTTAAACGGTGACATGCGCGGGTGTCAGCGCTGTGTAGGAATTTTAGTGTAAATGAAAAAAAAAAAAAAAACTGCTATCCACAGACAACATAATGTAAAGCGGAGAAAGCAAATCACCGTAATACCTGATAAGACCTTTATTTTGTTTTGTTTTATTTAGTTTTCTCTGTATTTACAACAGCGCGTCGCTTTTTGATGACATCACGGAGGGATTCAGTTTTAGCACTATTTCCTTTACTTTTAAACTTTTATTAAATTTCTTCTGGAACTGCGACTACAAACATTTAAAACTATGCTAAAAAAAATACCACAGGTGCCCTCCCACCAAACTACATCAAGTCATAATTAGAATATCATGAGAACCTTCCTAGAGACCAGGGCTATTCAGTATTATTTTACAAAGGGTCAGAAACATGTCCAGTGCTTTTGAAACATGAAAACAATTTAATAAGAAAGGCTTTAACATCACTGCAGAACTGGACCAGGACTAAAGCAGGACAAAACCAGGTCTAAACCAGGTCTAAACCAGGGCTAAATCAGGTCTAAACCAGGGCTAAACCAGGTCTAAACCAGAATTTACTAAACCAAGTCTAAACCATGACTAAACCAGAACTAAACCCAGGACTAAACCAGAACTAAACCCAGGACTAAACCAAGGCTAAACCAAAGGTAAACCAGGTCTAAACCAGGACTAAACCAGGACTAAACTAGTTCTAAACCAGGTCTAAACCAAAAACAAGATCTAAAATATTATCTGTATTTTTGGCAAATGGTTGAGGGCCGCATCATGTCTCTTAGAGGGCCTGGTTTGGCCCCCGGGCCTTAAGTTGAACGGCCCTGGTTTAGACTTTTAGACTTTACACTTGTCGTTTTAGCTCAGTATTGCATTTTAGGATGTCCAAAACATGACAAAATGATCCGCGAGTGACGCAGATTGAAACTATACAGAAGACAAAAGCACAATAGGTCTTGAGATAATGAAAAATTGAAGTTGAAATTGCACGTGGAGTCACATTTGTCCCTCTGTTTCCCGAGCGGGAGCATCTGACAGGCCTGACCTCTCGTCCACAGAAACCCGAGTCCTCACTGAAATATTTAGAGGTTGCTTTCATCCGCAGTGCGTTGGGTCGAGGCGGACTGCAGCCTCCATGACGTAATGCCAAAGCCCCACGCCGCGCTCCCATTGGCCGGGCCGGAGCAGAGTGGTCACGTGACCTGTGCGGCTCTGGCCTTTTAAGGTATTATGATGCTCCTGGCTCCGCTCTGCAGTGACTTACAACAGCGCTATTAAGCTTTTAGACAGCTTCATCTCTGGCACCAGGAAGATCGTTTACGTACTTTATCGTCGATAGAAACGCGACAAATATGCAGTGGATGTGTTGTTCCAGAAGGAGTTTCCTGTGAGGGTCGATAGGTTTAGTTTAGTGACTTTTCCTGTTAAGTGCGTCAGTTTTGAACCATTGAAAAGGTAGAAATGTTTGTTTTTGCTGTACAGAACAGGGGAATATGCATTAAAATCACAATGCATGCAAATAAAAACAAAACAAGTCATTTTAAGGTGAGACACAACAGGCAAAACCTTTTTTTTTGTTGTAATTTTTAAATGTTTTGCTTTTATGTCATATCACATCATATCTTCTTTCATGTGGAAATAACAAACTTGTCCAATCTGCTCTTACAGATGTTTTATTGTTCCACTTCATCCATAGATTTCTATGGAATATTGTAACTCAATGTAAGTCAAAATGCATTTTTCTCCCCCAAACCCTAACCCTAGCTCCTACACACGCCACACTTTACAAGGATTTGTTTATATTTAATTCTAAGCCTGATTTAAGTGTTAAGTCTAAAAATGAGGTGAAATTTGAATTTTTAGGCCAATATTCAGTCAGATTTTGTTTACTCAAACACTAAAGGCAAGGCAAGGCAAGGCAAGTTTATTTGTAGAGCACAATTCATACACAGGGCAATTCAAAGTGCTTTACATAAACAGGAAAAGTTGCATTAAAATCACAAAACACAAAAAGACACACAGAATCATTTTAAAATCATTTTAGAATAAAGTGCTTTAAAAGAGAAGAGTGCAGATAGATCTTTCAGTCATTGCACGTCTAAACAGAACTGTTTTTAGCCTGGATTTAAACACTGTCAGAGTGGAGGCCTGTCTCACATCTTCAGGGAGACTGTTCCAGATTTTAGCTGCAAAAAACTGAAATGCTGATTCCCCATGTTTAGTCCTGACTCTAGGCACCAGCAGGAGGCCGGTCCCTGAGGTCCTCAGAGTACGAGATGGTTCATATGGCACTAACATGTCAGAGATGTACTTTGGTGCTTGGCCGTGGAGAGACTTGAACACAAGCAGAGCTGCTTTAAAGTCAATTCTCTGAGCCACAGGAAGCCAGTGCAGAGACCTGAGCACAGGACTAATGTGATCGTACTTCCTGGTTCTAGTCAGGACCCGAGCAGCAGCATTCTGGATGTACTGCAGCTGTTTTACAGCTCGTTTGGAGAGGCCAGTGAACAGGCCGTTGCAGTAGTCTAACCTACTGGAGACAAATGCATGGATAAGTCTCTCCAAGTCTGGTTTAGACACTATACCTTTAATTTTGGCAATGTTTTTTAGGTGGTAAAAGGCTGTTGATGTTATTGATTTGATGTGGCTGTTAAAGTTCAGGTCTGAGTCCATTATTACCCCCAGATTTCTAACTTGATTTGTCGGTTTTAGAGCGAGAGACTGGAGGTGACTGCTGACACTTTCTCTCTGTTTCTGCGGCCCAAAGACGATGATTTCAGTCTTGTCTGAGTTTAGCTGAAGAAAATTGTTTTGCATCCACACGCTGATCTGTTGGATGCAGTGACAGAGTGAATCCACTGGTCCATATTCACCTGCCGTCAGTGAGACATAGATCTGAGTGTCGTCTGCGTAGTTGTGATAAGACACATTTGTGCTGAGTATTAACTGACCTAAGGGCAGCATATAGAGGTTGAACAGAAGGGGTCCCAGGATTGACCCTTGGGGCACCCCACAGGTCAAGCTCACGTGGTCTGAGACACAGTTACCAATCTCAACAAAGTACTCTCTGTCCTCAAGGTAGGACTTCAACCAATTTAGGGCAGTGCCAGTGATGCCCACCCAGTCCTCTACTCTCTGTAGGAGGATCCTATGATCGACAGTGTCAAGAGCAGCGCTCAGATCTAACAGAATTAAGACTGAGGCTTTGCCCGCGTCACTAAAAAACAAATACAAAATTAACCAAGGAATAGAAACGCAGTTCTCTCCAGTTTTTCAAATTGAAATGACCCAAATATGTGCAATTTTTCTCATGAAAACATTACATGATGGAAAAACTTACATTTATGTGAGTAAACTACAGGAGACGTTTCAAACTGATGATGCTTTAAATTTAAGATGTTATTCCTATTCACCTGTAGTGCCTTAAAATATACTATATATATAAAAAGCTACATCAGTTACATGCACAGCTAAACAAAACTGTTTGATTTGAATCAATCAACCAATCAAAATGTATTTGTAGAGCACAGTTCATACAAAAATAACTTTACAATCATAAAAACACATAAAAATCACAATACAATACAATATAAATCACAAGACAAAAATAAAAGCACAAATAATTACACAATAAAATATACTTAAAATAGTAAAATGCACGACTGTTCTAGATTTTAGCTGCATCAAACCTGATGTTTAGTCCTGACTCTGGCACCAACAGGAGGCCGGTCCATGTTTAGTCCTGACTCTGGCACCAGCAGGAGGCCGGTCTATGTTTAGTCCTGACTCTGGGCACCAGCAGGAGGCCGGTCAATGTTTAGTCCTGACTCTGGCACCAGCAGGAGGCCGGTCCATGTTTAGTCCTGACTCTGGCACCAGCAGGAGGCCGGTCCATGTTTAGTCCTGACTCTGGCACCAGCAGGAGGCCGGTCCATGTTTAGTCCTGACTCTGGCACCAGCAGGAGGCCGGTCCATGTTTAGTCCTGACTCTGGGCACCAGCAGGAGGCCGGTCCATGTTTAGTCCAGACTCTGGCACCAGCAGGAGGCCGGTCCATGTTTAGTCCTGACTCTGGCACCAGCAGGAGGCCGGTCCATGTTTAGTCCTGACTCTGGACACCAGCAGGAGGCCGGTCCATGTTTAGTCCAGACTCTGGCACCAGCAGGAGGCCGGTCGATGTTTAGTCCTGACTCTAGGCACCTGCAGGAGGCCGGTCCATGTTTAGTCCTGACTCTGGGCACCAGCAGAGGTCCATGTTTAGTCCTGACTCTGGGCACCAGCAGGAGGCCGGTCCATGTTTAGTCCTGACTCTGGGCACCAGCAGGAGGCCGGTCCATGTTTAGTCCTGACTCTGGGCACCAGCAGGAGGCCGGTCCATGTCTCAGCCACAGGGGGCAGTGCAGACCTGAGCACAGGACTAATGTGATCGTACTTCCTGGTTCTTGTCAGGACCTGAGCAGCAGCGTTCTGGATGTACTGCAGCTGTTTTATCGCTCATTTGGAGAGGCCAGTGAACAGGCCGTTACAATAGTCTAACCTACTGGAGACAAATGCATGGATAAGTCTCTCCAAGTTTGGTTTAGACACTAAACCTTTGATTTTGGCAATGTTTTTAGATGTAAAAAGCTGCTGATGTTATGGATTCAATGTGAGTTAAATAAGAAGATGTGAGTGAGTTTAGCGGAAGATTTTGAAGTGAATCGTGACTTTAATCAAATTTATAACAGCTAACGTACACTGTTTACTAGTTCTTTTTTTAAATAGTTGTTTTAGCATGAATTCCTCTGCAGTTGTGTTTTTTTAGTGCAGTTTGAGTCAGAAACAGGGACAGACGTCATAGTTTACATATATATTTTGCCACACCACCTTTTAGCCGACCAGTCGCTCTTTAGTCGACCAAGAATTTCTTTTCGACTACAGCCCTAATTCATCATGCCTCTTATAAACTACATGCGCAGCCCTTTGATAAGCATCATAAAACGTTGAACTGAACTGCAAATACAGAAACACACAGTCGGGTCACAGCTGCTTTCTCTTCACGCTGTCTTCTGTCTCCAGCCCGTTTTCGGTGGCGTCCCATCTGAGCGCGCACCATCCCGGGTCAGTGCTGTCGTGTCTGGCCGTGTCCGGTGTCCCTCTCCGGTTTCGGGCTCTGTTTCTGCGGCGCAGCGGGGGAGGGGCACACAATCAGCCCCAGCCTTTACTAATACATGAAGCGCTGATTAACGAGCTTCTATGGCCCACAATAACACATACAGCCACGGTACAGTCAACGGCATCAGGTTACGCACAATTAGACTCTGACGTGGACTTTCATGCCTTTGGAAAGTCATCGAAAAATCATTAGAGGCGATGGGCCATGTTGAAAAAATGAATATCTTGATTATTATCTTCCATGAGAAACATATTAAAATCTCCTCCCTTCATAACAAATCTACTTGCGGTTTAGTTTTATATTTAAATAGTTAAGTGCGTCAGTTTTGAACCATTGAAAAGATAGAAATGTTTGTTTTTGCTTTACAGAACAGGGAAATATGCATTGAAATCACAATGCAAGCAAATAAAAACAAAGGCGAGACACAACAGGCAAAACCATTTTTTGTTGTTGTAATTTTTAAATGTTTTGGTTTTTTTTGGTCAGCTTGCTCTCTCAAAATATCGGCTTTCGTGTGGAAACAATAAACTTGTCCAATCTGCTCCTAAAGATGTTTTATTGTTCCACTGAATCCACTTCACACCCACAATAACACATACAGCCACGGTACAGTCAATGGAATATCTTGATTATTATCTTCCATGAGAAACATATTAAAATCTCCTCCCTTCATAACAAATCTACTTGCGGTTTAGTTTTATATTTTACGTGACATTGTGACGCTTTAGAGTGCTTATAGTTTCAAACTGAGCTTGAGACAAGTCAGAATTTTCAGGCAGAATTTGTTGTTTAACTGTCAGATTTGTTTAAAAATGTACTTTTGGAGTAAAAAGTAAAAGCTTTTGACGCTGATTAACTGTCTGAGGTGAGACACTGCTGGGGAATAAGAAAATATCTTACATTTAAAGATAACTATTTGAAAAATGTAAATTATGCACGTATTTTCCTGGAGACTGGGCTGTAACCTTTAAAAAGGTCTTTATGGTTTTATTTATATTATTTGTAGAATGTAGAATTGTTGAAAGAGGGTTAAATGCAGCTGGTCTGAGATATACTGTTTCTACGGGAAGCGACAAGTGTTTACTGTTACCGTTTTACTTTTTATAAACGCACAATTAGGTCACAAGTGTTGCCTTTAAAGATGTCAGTTTTTGCCTCTATCGTCTCACAGAGCAGTCGGCGCAGATATCAGAGCTTTTGAACGGCTTTTCACGACTTTACACATGACTCTTAAGGTCTATGTGACAGGTTAGACTACATTTTACTAAAATGTAGTGAACATGATTATGTTTAAGATTTGACTAAATATTTTGCCTATTTGTCACCGGTTTTACAGTTTTCGTAATGTTAATATAATTTAATATAATATAATGTCACTCCCTGGTTGGACAAGGGCAGCAAATATGACATAGATAGAGGTCATTCTACAACTGTTACCATAGCAACCATTTTGAAAACAAGGGCCAAAATCCATATAAATGACACAATAGTTATGATTTGACAAATAATGATACCTGATGACAACTTTATTTTGTTGAATGATAATGTCTCAGTTTTTGGTAAATGGTCTCTGCATTTTCAACGGTGCGTCGCTTTTTGATGACATCACAGAGGGATTCAATCTCAGAACTCAGCACTACTCCCAGTCATTTTAAACTTTTATTTTTCAAATTTTCTTCCCAAACTGCAACGTCACTATAATAAATAATTGCCACAGGTGCCCTCCCACTAAATGTTGTCATAATTAGACATTTTGTATTAATTTATTAATTTCGGTTGTTAAGGTTGCTGTTTTACTGGCATTTTCTACATAACTTGCCACATTTGCGTTTTACAGTGTATCCTTTCATTTCTGTGATGTCATTTGTTGTTGTGTAATTGTCAGAACCACAGCTGACAGTTTTCTGACAGTTTAAACATTCATTGAACAAATAAGGTGTTATCAGATTTTATCTTTTGTCAATTTATGTGGATTTTGCCGCTTGTTTTCAATATGGTTGTGGAATTGCCTCTACTACGCCACATCTGCATCTCAACCAGGAAGTAACATTATAAACTTAATTAAAACTGTCAAACTGGGAACAAATATCCAAAATAATGATTCAAATTGTACATATAATCATTCACTGTATGTTTGTGAAATGTGTTTATGCACATGAACCCAACCATTTCACTGAGATCCTGAAAAGACTCAAATGAAACATCAAGAGCAAACTACATCGGCCAATATAGACCCTTTAAAAGTTTGTTAAACAAAAACATTCTACATTGGGAATGGAAGAAAAAGTTTCAGTGCACCATATGTGATTTCACTGAGAAACTGGGATTAACCTCTGAATATAATGAAATATGAAAAATGTAGATGGTGTTGGAAAAGTAAAAGCCTCAGACACATGTGAGTGACATCAGAGCTGCTTTAAACACATTTATTATTGTATTTTAGATTATGTTTTGGGAAATTATGATAAACTCTTTGCATTTTTGATGAAGAAACAATCCAAATTTATGGGTTTTACTGGAAAAATACTCACAGAAATGCTGAGCCCACAATCATTTTTCATTTTATCTAGAGATATATTAGATACTATAACATAAATTAGATTCTTCTCTTTTGAAGCTAAAATACAATTTTAAGGCTAGAAAATTGTATTTTGTCCATTGTTATATATTATTACGTTATAGAAAAGCAAACTAACTGACCTTTCTATCCTGGAAATTGACTCTGTGCACAGAACGTCAGTTGGGTTGTTTACTTTAAACGTGTTATACATTAGCGTTAGCATTTAGACACAAACACAAGTGTTCTTTGGTGAAGCACTGGCTTGTTTTGTGAAGTCTTTAACGTGTTTCAGAGACGTTCACTGCACTATCAGGATTTGTTCATTTTACTCTGACTGGACCAAAACCCCCTAGAAATGAACTAGACAGGAAGTACTGAGCTGAGCTAGCATTTAAAAAATAAACAGACCAACTGCCACCTTGTGCACAATTCAAATGTGTTGCTTTTTTTCCAACACAAACACTTCAAACCAGTAGAATTTGGATCGAATGTGAGAGAATCATTGAACAGAAAACTTAATTTTGCCTCCATCACATTTTAAAGGGTCTACAGTTTGATTGATGGCTCTTCTCTTTATTTGACGCACTTGACGCACCCGATCCGCGCGTGGGCACCTGTCCGTCTCACCTGCGCGTTAAGTATTCATGGGCCCCGTCCTGCTCCTGTGCCGCGCGAGGCCGGCTCCCGCACACATGATCCGGGCCGCGGCGTCTACTCGGGTTTCACGTTTTCCAGGTGGAAGCCACGGCGGGGCCCGGGCTGAAGAAAGTCTTTTGGAGCGCGGTGCCACTGGCGCTATTCACCGCGCGCAGGAGTGTAACCGGAGCCCGCCGCGTCGCCTCTAAATATTACACGAGCGTGGGCCCCGCCAGTGATCTGCCCGATTATCAACAGCAGCAGGTAAACGGACTCTGGCGGACACGGAGCGGCCATATATTAGGCCTCCTCGCCCGCTGCCCTCACACCTCCAGCACGAGAGTCCGGGGGAGCGTGAAGAGGAGAGAGAGGGGGGGAGAAAGGGGGCCCTCAAAACCATAAAGACACGGCCCGCACCGCTGAACCTGCAGGTAGTATGTTTACTTCTTCTCACGTGCTTTAAACGTGTCAGAGTGCGGGGCGGCCGTGCGTAAAGGCGCGCGGACCGGGCGAGGGAGAAGCGGCAGCGCCCCGGCCGGCGTGAGCCATCTGGCCGCGGTCACCTGATCCTGCAGCATCTTCTGCACAAGAGCATCAGCTCAGAGGGGGCTGCTGCTGCTGCCTGCGGGGATTATGTGTCACATCATGGGCCTGTGGAGATTTAGCCGACTGCAGCAGGACGTGTGGATGAGAGCGGGCGCGTGTTTAGTTTGGTTTCCCATTCACTTTGGGCAGCGTTGGGGAAGTTACTTTGAAAAGCTGTACAGTAACAAATCACTAGTCCTTTTGAAATGGCACACAGCGTTACAGTAGTCCAACTGCCTCAAGAAAGTGACGAGTGTCCTTATACTATTGTAGGAATGTTGTTAATAACATTTAAACAGAGGTAAACAACTAATGAGTCGTTTAAACTTGCGCAAATCATAAACAACAGAAATGGAAACATCTCCACAGCTGCTTCTGTCTCTGAGGTGTGACCTGCAGACAACAGAAGCCTGGGTTTGTCACTTTTAGCACATTCTGCGTGTCCTGCAGAGGAAGTCTCCTCCCACTGCTGTTAGTGTCCCAAATAACTGAGCATTTTGTTAGTAATTGTTATGTAAATACAAGTATTTACACAGTAACGCATCACTCTAAGTGACTTGTCATTTAATTACTTTAACTAAGAATCAGTAATGACGTCACCCCAACACTCCGGGGCCCACAGGCCTGCGCTGCCTCAGAGGCCTTTGAAAAACCACCACAGCATTCAGAGAGTTGGCCGAGGTAAACATTTAATATAATAATTATTACTGACTAGTTCAACGGGTGACTGTTTGGAGATTTGCCCTTCTAACGCTCCATTAAAGTCCCGTGCATTGTTTTTGGACGTGTAAGAGTAAAACGTGCTGATAACCCAGAGTGTGCTGCTGCTCGGCTGGGACATCCTGGAGGGGGTTGGTCCAAATTATTGGTCAGGAAATCGTTTAATCCGGAGAGACACAAGCAATCCTTATCCGCTCAGAGCTCTGCGTGCGCGGGTTAAAGCGGCGCGTCCACCGCACGGTGCGGTCCCCCGAGGCGCGCCGCTCCTCCGCTGCTGCGCGAGGCCCTCCGCACTCACGCACTGACGCACGGAGACACGAGAGGGGCCCTTTCCCACCGCCTCTGGAGCCGCCGCCAGGTGAGACGACAATGAGCGAGCCATGTGTGAGTGAGACGGGCCCGGAACAGAAGGGCTTTGTGCGCGCGGCTTTAAAGGAGACGTGCGGTGCATTTTACCGGCACTCCCTGTTCAACTATAACGTACGTAGATTGTGAATTAACAGTTTGTTCATTGTAAACCGTAATGCTGATTTAGAATGGCTTAGTGATAGAAACAGGTTCATTGACTTCCTGTTCAAAACTGCAGAATTGATAAGCCCCGCCTCTTCGTAGTGACATTTTATTCTAGGGGGCAACAGATAGCCTTTTTTTAATCTATGAAAAGAGGCTACGAGACATTTTATAACCCAGCGCCTCACACGGCGTCTTATTTTTTTTTCGTCTGTCTTTGATTTTTTCCAACATTTAAAACTGAACAGAAAAAGGCAAACACAGAACATGACGCTGAGAGAACAAAATAGACATTAGCGGCACAAGACGGAAATTCAAAAGTCAATTTTCAACTTTTGTCTGAAGGTAATTTTTTTCCATTTTACAAATGTCAGTTATAATCCGAGTCCAGTCCTTTATCGCTCGAGCAGTTTACGTTATTCATTTTTGTGATTAGAAAAAAGGCCCAAATTGTTTGGTTTTGTTTTTAAATGAAGGATGGCATGATATTTAGATCTTAAGTCTTTAAAAAATATCCAGTGTAAGTTAACAAATTCACACAATGGATTTAAATGCAAGAAGTTACCATCTTGCAGTGCTCTGAGCAAACGTCTTTGTGGAAAAGAAAGCAAAAAAACAACCAATACTGTCAAAAAGAAAGACACTGTGGACACTACCACATTATATACAGCTTTTGGTGTTTTTTCAGTAAATGGCGTGCCAAAAAAAACCCGAAAAAAGTGTGCCTTGATTGAAAAAAGATTGATTAGATTTAGAAAACACAGATGTCCGTTCCATAACATCATTATTAAGCTAAAAACAATTCATTTTCAATCATAACAGCATAAAAGGCAGTAATAAAACGTTGAAGATGACTCGCCATCACAGGTAAAATAGGGAGAAAAAGGTAAAAACAGGACTTTTCAGAACGCTGGAGCCTCAGTTTCAGGACAATACAGGATTACTCTGAAATAAGCATCAAACAAAATACAACTTTGGTGAAATAAACGACGAGCAAACTGCTGCACCGGGGTCAAAAGCTCGCGAAAGTTGACTCTGCAGAACACGTCCCCTTTAAAGAGGCGCGGGTCGCGGTGTGGCGCACGGGGCTCGCGCAGGTGAAAGAGGAGGAGGCGCTTCTTTAGAGAGAGAGAGAGAGAGAGGGAGAAAGAGAGGGAGAGAAAGAGAGGGAGACAGGAGCGCGGCGGCACAGTGACATCTGATACTCAGGAAGTTGAGGACGCCGCTTGGATTTCTTTTGTTTGATTGTGACTCCGCGGTGCTGCTGCTGCTCCCGACACTGCGGCGCACAGACAGCTCCGAGTCTTTCTGAGTTCGGACTTACTAAGGTGATGGCGAGGACTCACGGAGGGCTCCCGGGACGCGCGGCGACGGCGCCAAGGTACGGGTGGTCTTTTCTCCCGCGCGTAAACGGGGCCGCGTACAGGCTTTTTGTCCGGCGGCGCGTAACCCGAGCGGACCCGCACTCTTTCACAGCGGCTACAATGACTTTGGGAGTCTCCACATGAAACAACGGGGGTGAAGTCCGATCACGCGAGGCCATGTTGCTTTTCCGCGGAGAGGAGCAGATGTGAGCGAGGGAAAAGGGGGGAAAACAAGTGCGTCAAAGGGTTTCGGCGATTTGTAGCCTGGATAATTCCATTTAATTTTAATTTATACAGGGAAACATTTGAAAACTAAAATAAAACCAGGCCTGACTCATTTTAAAGGTACATTTCAATCCTTACACGCTGTAGAGTTCAGTGAGGACAAGTGACAAGTGCAGCCCTTTTTTTTTAATGAAACGTGTTTTATTTTGACAAAACGTCCTGTAAACACGTTTGACAAATCAGGCGTACGCTGAAGTCGTTAAGATTTAATTGTTTTAATCCAAAATGTTCACCCAAATTGTATATTTTAAACTTTCTGAATATTATAAGGATGTCACGATACCAAATGTTTGCGTTACGATCGTTGTGAGAAGAAACATGACGTAAGATACAATTATTCACGATTGTTGGATATTTGACCAAACACCACTGAAAGCTACAATTATTTGCAAGTTTTACAGCATCAAACTTTCTGAATAAAGTCGGCAAATGAATGATATTGTCAGATAAATCAGATAAAAACGTACTTTACGCATATTTCTACTATTTCGGCGTAAAGACTAAACAGAATCGACGTCATTGCTGCTTCTCACGATTGGCACGATTACAATTTATTCGTTTTTATGATCGTATTGTGATCTGAACAATCACGAATAATCTTGACATTCCCCCCCAAAAAAATTAAAAATGGTGAATGACGTTGCTGCGGATGCGTCGCGCACACTGTCAGGGATAAGTGCTGTTTGCGCAGTGCACCTGCCGCAGAGCGCACGGAAAACACACCGCGCCGCTCTTTAACAACAAAAAACAACAATAATACGCCTCGACTTCGTGAAATACTCTCTTTCATTGACTTAAAAAGAGTGTTTCTGTTGATTTTAGGCCTCAGAGGCGTGTCGTTGCGCAGAAAGGCCCGGTGCCTCGTTGCGTGCGCGCGTCTCTGTGCGTGTGTTCGTGTGTGTGTGCGGAGAATGCGCGCCATGGTCTTAGTGCGCTGGTAAATCCTCCTGAAATAACCGTGAACGTTGCGGATTCGATTCACACAAATGCGATTAAGAGCCGGGCTTTGGTGGCGCGTCTGAGCAAATGAGCGGTCCCGCCTAGAGCCGCAGAAAAACGCAAAGAACCTTCATTCAAACGGGAAAAAACACAATTCTTCTGATTAGGCGTCGTTTTTGTCTTGTTTTACGACGTGGTTTCACGCTGGAAATGTCGCGTTTAAACGATGTCTCCATCTGTGGACTCGTGCGTAAAGTAAAGGCGCGTTTTATGTTTTTATGTTTGGACGCTGAAAGAAATGTCAGAATTATAGGTTTTATTGGCTGTGAGTGAACGAAATGCACAAATATGAACTTGATTCTGTGAAAAAGTGCAAAATAAGACAATGAAAAGGCGTAATAATGGTAAATAATACACATACTTTAATAAAATAGGCATCGAAAAGAAGTGTTAGAATAAAATAGATTTAAATACAAAAAATATTGTGGAAAAAAGTGCTGTTGTCCTTACAGTTAAAGTTCTTAAAGTGGCACAGTACCTGCAAAGAAATAGATTACACTCACAATTTTCATGATTTTCTTATTAAAACAGAAAAAAAGAACAGAAAAACGATGACACAAACACGTTAGTTTTCAAAATATCAATTAAAAGTAAGTTTATTAATATATTTACAGCATCTGAGCCCGTCTGCCCACAAATGATGCTTATCAGGAGCGTTCGTGTAAATAAGGAGTGTTCGTAAAAACCTCAGCCACACATTTAAAGGAGAGCTTCTTTTCAACTTGGCTTTTTAGAGCTATTGATCGGCTCAGGAAATGGCCGGGGCGGAATGCTCTGGGAGCCATTTGGGCGTCTGAGGAATCACTTAGCCTCAGGTCTAATGTTGAATCGATGCGTCCCGAGCGCTGCAGTGTCCGGAGGAGCTGCGGCAGGAGCAGGGCGCGGTCCTGAGGCGGAGGACGCGGGCCTCGCAGACGGGCCTCGGAGACAGGGGTGGGCCCGGGAGTTTGAGGGTCCAGGGCAATACCAAACACAGGCCCCTCCTCGTCGAGTGCTCCAAACGCTCTCGAAAGGACGCTTTTGGTTTTTCGTTTTGTTTGGTTGGTTCTTTAACGTGTGGTGGATGGACAGATTCATAAATTTGGGGTGGTAAGTGAACTATTGGAACCTTTTAATTCGAGAATCAGGGACAGCAGTGTTTCCCAACAACGGGGACCCCATGGGGTACGTGAGGAATTACCAGGAGGCACTTGGAACGGTTTCAGGTTTTAAATGAAGATGAAATGTACTTTTCTGAACAAAAAAGTGTTATTAGTTGTAAATTTAGCATCTTTTAGACCATCTTGGATCATACATATAATTAAAATAAAAATGTAATAGTAATAATTGACTATATTCGACTAGTAAACCCATTTATTTGCCTGAAACTCAAGTGAAGGGGTACTCTGAGCGTGAGACAAAGCAATCAGACCATATCCATAAGCCTGTCACGATAACAAAGTTTTATGTACGATATATTGCTACAAAACAATATCACGATTATCGATAATATTGAAACTACTTTATGCCACCGTTGCTATAATCTTAAAGCAGGATTATCCCAGGAAGCCCTTTTCTAAACAGACAATCTTGTCAAATAACATGAAGCGCAACAAATAAATAGCAAGATTGAACACTTCAGAGACATAAACGTTACTTATTCCACACTCAACAGCGCAAATATTATTGTATTACAGAAAAATAACTAAGATTTCCCCACGATTGCAAAGAAAATGTACATATGATACACTTTGAGACGCAAAATATTTAGTAATATGGATATAGTAATTAGGCAGGTCTACATATTCCCCGTACGTTGGTGCATTTTAACACATGTTCCAGCTGATTTATTCATTTCTAATTTAATAATGCTATATTTTATTTACTATTTAGCTTTATTTTGGGGTGTGGCTCGAGCAAAATTAACATATTCGACATTCCTAGACTATTTAGTTCTTGTTTTAAAGTACACTGCACCATTTTACCGCGATATCGAGAGAACAGCGACAGTTTCAGAGCGTTGCGTCTGTAATAATTAGAAGGGAGTCTCACTGGGGCCCCTTCAGGTTGGGGGCCCATGGCAGTCGTGTCATGTTGCCCAATGGTAAATCCGCCACTGCTCAGGGACTTTATCTGCGCACGTTTACCGCACGATATACTGCATCACGCCTCGACCTCCGCAAGGTCAGCAGAGCGAACGGGAAGCTTCAGATACAGAACTCTAAACATAAAGCCAGTCGTCACTTTTCATTGTTTATGTTCAGCGATATTGACAAAAATGATCATCTCCATGTTTTTTTTACAGTTTCTCGATAACGATGGTTAATTGATATGATGTCAGTCCAACAGAAACGTGACAAAACATGTCTTTAAACGCATTATCTTAAGTTTTAATGATGAAATGTCAGTAAAATTGATCATAAAAGTGCATAAATATTACCGTATACTTATTTGAAAATTTACAACGCAGTATTTTTTGTGTTTTTATTTTAAATCAGCTCTTTTTGCAGCTACAAACGATATATTCAATCCTTAAAATAACATTCCTGACATTATCAACATTACGATATATTGCCCTCGTCTACTTAAGACAGCCTTAAGTATTTGTCTTGGGGAGTTTTATCACAATAACAAATTTTAAAGTGCGATAGGTTGCTGAAGAAAATATAAACGCTGAACGATAACATCCAAAATCATTTACGCCACAAGTTAATCCCAAAAAACGATTCTAAATGCACAATATTGTTAAAGCAATAAATAATTACCAGAATTAAACAATTAAGAGCATTGTTTGTCCCTAAAAGGACACGTTATTTATTCCACCGTCCACAGCCCAAATCTTATCGTAGCAAAGAAAAATAACAGAAAGTCCATTACTTATGCAAAGAAAAGGTACAGACGATACATTTTGACCCCCAAAATGATTGGTCCATCTGTTATTTATTGTCGATATAGTAATTATCGTGACAGGCCTTTTGGTAGAAATGCTTTTTTTAAAAAAAGATGTTAGCTTTCAGGTTGATAATACCCTTTAGTTGATAAATTATGATGCTCAGATTATTTCAAAATGCAGAAAACTATCAAGAGAACTTAATTTCAATGCACCATACACAATATCTCTGCACTTTGGTCACTAATTTGACAGAAAAAATCTAAAAGTCAAGCCAAAAATGAACTTCTAGGTGAGTCAAAAAGTCTTGATTTCAGGATATTAATCTTAATTTCAGACATTTTGACTTGTTAAAATGAGTTAAGACTACATTTCTTTTATATAAATAGATGATTTTACTTGTTTCAATCTGTTTCTGGCTGGTTTCTACGCATTACTTCTTACTTCAAGCTGAATGATCTGCCAGTGGGTTCAGATAATTGTACGTACCTCATTGGCAATTTAAAAAAACTTTTTCTAGGCTAAATTATCGCATAATCAGTCAGAAATACCTTGAAACCAGTGAAACATTCTGCATCAGCAATTCAATGTCAGTGTAAAAACTACTCAAATCCAGATTAAAATGATGAGTTCAAGTCTTTTAAAACCGAATTTTCAATCAAACTCATCGTGGAGCTATTCTGAACGTCCGTCGTCGTGCGCTTTTCCGGGAAATCTAAAATCGCCCGATTACCCGAGGGACGTTTAGACGAGGCCGTTAGCTCCTGCGCAGATCGGCAGGGCTTATATTTAGTGTCCCTCTCCCAGACACACTGACCTCTGACCTGTTACTCAACGCCAGATCAATGAAGGATGCTTTGCGGTGGCAGAAAGCGTCGAGAAAGTCCCGGGTTCGTGTGCTCTTCCCGTGTCTGTGTGCGTTTCCTTGCAGTTAATCTGAACGGCTCGCACAAAAAGCTAATCTTCGACGCAATTTCTCCTGATACTACACTGTAAAACACGAGACACAATGACAAAGCTAAGAAATGTTAACTTGAATGAAGTAGAAGTAGACATTTAACTTAACTTAACTTCACTAGAACACGCATATTTTCAAAGCCGTTTCAATGACAGTCTGCATTGTAAGTTGTCTTTGTCAAACTTTTATCTTTTTGCGATCAACTCTTGCCAAGTGTCCGAACTAGAAAAACTTTTTGAGCGTGACACACCCTTTAGCGCAGTGTTTTTCAACCTCTTTCGAGTCGCGGCACACTTTTTGGGTTCCAAAGATACCACGGCACACCAACTACATCACCAAATCAGACCATTTAGTTTAAAAAGTACGGTACATAATGAGGCAAATAATGTCTGTGCCCTTGTCTAGTTCTTTAAATTTGACAGAAGTGATGGTTTTGCTCTTGTTTGATGCAGAAGTTGCTCGAGGCACTCCAAAATGGCAAATCAGTCAATTACATTCGCATTTATTAATCTAGTGACTGGCATTGGATATTTTTTCAAGGCACACTAGAGTTTCCCGGCGCACTGGTTGAAAATCAAGGCTTTAGCGCACTCTGGTTTTTAATTTCTTCTTCTAGTTGAATGAACTAGTTTGGACAGCAAAGTGTGTATAGTTGAGTCATCCGTGTATTTGTTTTCATTTTTTCAACTCATAACTTTTCACGTCTATTTGAGTAAACTCTTCTAGTTCAGACGACAAAGCGTGTCTAGTTGAGTGGTTCATGTATTACTTTATTTTCTCAACTCGATTTTTACGTCTAGTTGAATAAACTCAACAAAGCGTGGTTAGTTGAGTGGTTCATGTTTTTATTTATTTATTTTTCGCAGTGGTTCCCAACCTTTTTTGTCTCGAGTATCCTCTAAGGTTTGTTGTACACTCAGAGTACCTTACTTACCTACTAACTAAGTTTTGGGCAAATAAATGGGTTTACTAGTCTAATATAGTCAATTATTACTATTAAATGTATTGTTTTATTATATTTATGGTCCAAGACACTCCAAAAAGATGCTAAATTTACAACTAATTCCACTTTTTTATTCAAGTACGTTTCATCTTCATTTAAAACCAAAAGTGCATAAAGTGCCCCCTGGTAATGCCTCACGTACCCCATACCCCTGGTTGGGAAACCCTGTTCTAGTTGAGACAATAAAGCGTGGCAAGTGAGTGGTTAATGAATATGTTTAGTTTTTTCAACTCAACTTTTCATTTTTAGTTGAATAAACTCAACAAAGCGTGGCTAATTGAGTTAGTAATGTGTTCTTTTTTTTTTTTTCAAGTCGACTTTAGTTGAATAAACTCTTCCAGTTCAGACGACAAAGCGTGGCTAGTTGAGTGGTTCACGTATTTGTTTTCTTTTTTTAAACTCATCTGTTTCACTTCTAGTTCAAGAATTCAATCTTTTTGGTTCAACTCATAACATTTAATTTCTGGCAAAAATAAACTCTCCTCCAGTTCAGACAACAAAGCGTGACTAGTTCAACTCATAACTTTTTCTTGTTTTGAGTTGAGTGGTTTATGTATGCAATGTTTTTCCAACTCAACTTTTCAGAATAAACTCTCTTCTGATGTGGACAAATTATGGCTAATTCAATGGTTCATGAATTAGATTTTCTTTTCACTTCAACAGAGCGTGGCTGATTGAGTGGTTCATAACCAACACAAGCATTTTGAAAGGCCATAACTTACCAGCGCTGGTTAAATACACTATAACTTACACATGAACTCAACTAAATGAGGCTGAAACGTTTTACAGCTCAGTATTTTGGAACGTTTAAGGTAAATAGAGGTGACTAGGGACTATTTTCTGCTCAATTATCTCTGCATTTCTTTTCTGTCGTCTTTCCATGTTTTCTTTTAGTTTATCGCCGAACTTTGGCTGATTAATACCATCTTCTGTGCACGATTTAAGGTTTTCCTGAGAAAGTTTAAGGTTAAAAGACTGTTTTCTGGTTAATTATCTTCTCCACTTTTCTTCTCTGTCATCTTTCCATGTCTGTTTTAGCTGATCGCTGAACTTTCCCTGACTAATACCTCATTTTCTACAAACAAAATCAGCTTTTCACGATGGCTCGAGATCTGGGGAAGGTCAAACGCCTATTATTTCCTCTGCTGTTCTTTCGCGTCGTCTTCTTTTCGCTGATCGTTGAACTCTGTCTGACTAACACCTCACTTTCTACACTTAAAATCAGTTTTTCCCGATGGCTCAAGGTCTGGGGAAGGTTAAACGACCGCCCTCTCCTCCGCCCCCCCCCCCACGCCCCCTTCCCTCACCTCCTTTTAGCCGATCGCTGACTAATACCTCCTGTTCTGTGTATGGCACTGGTAGAATTCACTGTGAGAGCTCAATATCAGTGAATTACCATAGGGCCATAAACGGAGCAGAGAAAGAACCTCTATGAAACGATGCTGGGAACTCTGCCTCTGCCTCCCGCCTGTCCCTCCTCCTCCTCCCTCGCCTCCTCCTCCTCCTCTTCGCGGTTGCATGGGTTTGCTCTCTGGTGACGGGCCCGGGCTGTGGCGGTCCCGTCGAGCTGCTTGCGCTGCCGCTGGGACTGTCAGCTCCTCCTCCTTCGCAATCTCTTCTTTGCCCATTTTGGCACTAGCACATTTTTGCTTCTGTATATCTACTTTGAGCAATTATGTGTAGTGCCAATATAGGACAAGACAGACAGTCGACGGCAGGGGGTCGGTGGTTTGTCGGCGGGAAACTGTGGTTGTTTTCAGGTTCGGCGACGAGGTGGTGTCATGTTGTCAGTGTGGAAAGAGTTAGTGTTTCTCAAAGGAATAAAGCTGCAGATATAGGTGACTTTTTGCGCTGTTTTTATCAACAAACGATGCATTTTGTTTATGAATCAACACGTTATAGAGCTTTAGAATGCTGGACTGTGATCTTGAACCCAGCGTTTAATGTTTAGAGCATGAAATATTTCCAGAAATGTTATGAAATGTTATTTACAATATTGAAGGTGATAACTTTTAAATGGCCGCATCTCAATGAAACATTACAGACCTGTGTTAAAGTGATGTCGTGTGAAACAAAAACTAAAAGACTAAAACTAAAACAGAATCATGTGTTTTTGAAAGTTTTTTGTCGCTTTTCGTCTCGTTTTTGTTGCTTTTAGTTACATTTTAATCATTTTTTGTCACTTTTTGTTGATTTTAGATGTGTTTTTATCACTTTTAGTCATGTTTTGTCACTTTTAGTTCCGTTTTTGTCACACTGGTCACATTTTCCGTCACTTTAGTCGCTTTTAGTCATATTTTTATCACTTTTAGACACATTTTTTGTTGCTATTAGTCAAGTTTTTGTTGCTTGTAGTTGCATTTTTGACACGTTAGTCGCGTTTTTTGTCACTTTAGTTGCTTTTAGTCACGTTTTAACCGCTTTTAAATGCCTTTTTGTTGCTATCCGTCATGTTTTTGTCATGTTAGTCACGCTTTTTGTCACTTAAGTTACTTTTAATTCTTTAGTTAATGCTTTTAGATGCATTTTGGACGCTATTTGTCATGTTTTTGTCGATTGTTTCAGAACATGTTTTATCAAATCTTAGGGTTAGCAAGGAAATGATACGCATTGTCTTCATTTTGCAGACATTTACGGTCATTTTTGTCACTCAAATTACATTCTCACACATCTAAATCCACTACATAATCACACAAACACCGCATTGCACTTTAGTTCTTAACATTTACGGGTAACTTTTGGGCCTGGCAGTTCTTTGGTGGTGTTTGGCAATGGTAGAACTCACACTGGTGAGGTAGAAGGATCCGGTGGTTCTAGACTTGCCAACTACTGCTTGAGAGCGTCCTCCGGCTGAACCTCACGGGCGCAGGTCCCGGTCCGAGGTGCTCCAGCCCCCGAGACGAGCTTTGCGGACGTGGATTCGGACTCGGACCTCCTTTCTTGTTGGACTTGTTGGTCGATGAGTGAGTGGCTGCGGTGCTGAAGGTGGGGTTTGACTGTGTTCCTCCCCTACACACCCCGGCCTCAGAGCTCCATGACTGATCCGGGATCGGACTTAACGCAGAATAAACGCCGGCTGTGGCGACATGCGCACCCAGAGTCTGATTTTGGAGTTAGAATGACGCGTAAACAGCAACATCTGATGCGGGTAGTCGAGCTTCTTTCTGATGATGGCTCCTCTGATCAGGCGAAGATATTCATTTGAAACTTCTCCTGTAGTTTTTGCACATAAATGTAAGAAAAACTGTATTAGAAGTTTATTATGTAATGTTTTCATATATAAATAAGGCCTTTTATGAGTAAAAACTGCCAAAATGTCACACATATGGGACAATTAAGTCTGAAAAATTGACAAAACCAGGTTTAAATGTTTTGGTTCATTTCGTACATAATAGTCACCAAAAATGTACAGCGTGGATTTCAGATCTTTAGTTATTTTGTAAACAAGGTCTGACTGAAAATTCAAAGAAAATTCAAATTTTGCCTCAATTTTCAGAATTAAAACTTAACCCGATTTAGAATTAGATATCAACAAATCCGTTCAGTCAAAATAGTGTTAAGTGCAAGATTATACAGTTGGATGTGTGTAGGAGCTACTTTAAGTCTTTGTGGGAGAAAAATACACTTAAGAAAACGGCTGTTGATGTTACAATGTCCCAGAGAAATCTATGGATTAAAACAAAGTAATAAAACATCAGGAGCATATTGGACAGCTTTGTTGTTTCCACATGAAAGCCGATGTGGTTTGCTGTGAGAGAGTAAACTGACCGAAAAACAAAAAAAAAGGGTTTTGCCTGCAGTGTCTTGCCTTAAATAATCTTGAAAGTCCAGACATTGTATAAATAAACACAAAAAATCTAAAATATTGTTCACAGATTAGCTTTTGTAGTAAATCTACTTTACCTCTCATATTATAACGTTTAGTGATGATTAAGTTTTCATATCTTTAAAGGTTGGATTGGTAACTTTCTACAACAGCTTCTCTTTATGGTAAGTACAAGGTAAAGCACTGGTCAAACTCAATGAAAAAACACTGAGGAAATCAAGGGTATTGGTCTTGGCACAAAGACTGTGTGCAAGAACGGGAGTAGAGTTTGAACTTTTACCCTTCTAGAAGTAAAAGGGCTTAATCAAATAAATAAATATTCTGTTATATACACAAATGTCCACATTAAACCCATATCCCCATCTGACTGTGTTGCAGATCGCAGTCATGGCGTCTATTACTGGGTGATCCGGAGATGAAACTGTAACCATGAGCTGGTCCCTGTGACAATCTGCTGTTTTTGTGAAATCGTTGTATCGTGATTCACTGTTTGTGTCTTTAATGCGGCTGTCTGTTCATACACACTTTTTCTCCTGTTGTTTAGCCTCTGAAGCCTCTGAGCAGATGACTTTATTCACTACTTATAGGTGAATGCTGCACAATTAAATGAAATCGACACAAAAACACAATTTTAATGGATGCAATTAGCCAATCTTTGAAGTGCAATAATTTTTTTCCACAAACAACAAAGTGTCTTGTTTTGATTTGAATAAAAACTGCTCACACTGCAGTTTGGATTTGCACAAACATGTTCTGAAACAAGAGACGAGTGTGACAAAAAGCGATAAACATGTGTTCAAAAGGCGACTCAGTTCACCAAAACATGACTAAAAGTGACAAAAATGCGTTCAAAAGCGACAAAAACACGACTACAAACAACAAACGTGACTAAAAACGACAAAGATGCAACTAAAAGGATGCGTTTAAATATGACAAACACAGCTGAACGTGACAAAAACGCGACTGAAAGCGGCAAAATTGTGTTTAAAATGTGAATTTGAACAGAATCCTATTATTAAGACATAAATCTAATCACATTCACACTGGTCAGAAAAATCACAATTAGATAGTATTTTTCCTAAATGGTGCAGCTCTATTAAAGGCAATAGAAAAATACAAAGTGAACATGAATCGTAATAAAATCAAAATCATGATCTGGCCCCAAGAAAATCATGACAATAATTTTTTGTTTCACCCATCTCTACTTTAAACACCTGGTTCAAAATGTGTCCTTGTGCAAACCCTTTCCCCTCATGGTTCCTGTTTGTGGTGTATGTCCAGAGCGGCAGTCACATCTCGGGTGCTCTGTCCCAAGGCAGCTGTGACCATAGAACCAATGCCAAAGGGAGCTTACTTCAGAGGCTTGTTTCCACTGGTTCACAAGGACCGCAGATGGAAAAAAAGTCGCTGGTGCAGATCATCTTTTCCTTTGTAAGATTCAAGAAGCTGTACATTGTCCCTGAGAAATAAAGACAGAACTAAACTTTGATGTGGATTGGAGCCGTCCTGTCTTAAGTGAACCGCGCCAGCCCGTTTAAAGCAGAGCTCAGTAACTTCAGCGACAGAGCTCCCCCTGCAGGTCATTTGAGAACATAGAAAAAAATTACGCCAAAAAGCTTTTTTTTTTCTTTTCATTTTTTTCCCTCCTTCCTTTTTATTGAAATAAGGAACTACAATCGTATACAAAAACATTTAATGTCGCCAAATATAAAAAAGAGAGAGCCAGGGTTTTTCACGGTTGGTGCAGGTGTTTTTCTGCGCAGAAACAGCAGGGGGCGACAGTGGGGGCCTCAAATGGCCCGAAAAAACATTTACAACCACCACACGGACTTTCAGAGACGTTTAATAAGGCAAAAATGTTACTTGGTTCTGCTTTAAAGTGCTTATAACAGGTTAAAATACACATTTAACTAAAATGCAGTTAAGATAAATATATTCAAATTTCTACAAATTTTACCCCAGTTTAGCAATTTTTTAGGTTTTAAATTTTACATCCTGGTTGTAAAGTATGACATCATACTAGGAAATTACCATAGCAACCACACTGTACATTGGCCAAAACTCCTCTAATGTCACAGATTTTGTTCATTTGACAAAGAGAAACCCATGTGAACATCTTTATTTTGTTGAATTAATTGTTAAATGCTCAAAAAAGTAGTTTATTTTGTGTAAATTATGCATAACCTTTGGTTCCCCAGTGTGATGTCATCAGTTTGTTTACTTCCTGTAACTGTCAACAGATTTTTCAACTTTTTTCCACAAACAGCGACCTGATTGGTGTAAAACTACAATTTATATTTACAAAAGGTATTAATACACTGAAGAAAGTCAAAATTAGAACATAGTAAAAACCCGTCATACGCACTTTAAGTGATCCAAAGCGGTCCATGAGAGGTCTGGGAAACGAAAGCGAGCCAGACCACTTTAGCGTGAGATGATTGGACGAGAGAGAGAGAAGACAGACGAGATGAGACGTCAAAAAGCAAATATAAACAGAAAATAAGGATTTCTTGATCTTGTGATAAACAGCTGTATTTCCAGTGATGCTAAAGTCTATGTTGAGCCGACAGAGTTAGCCAAACAAAGCTAGCTCATGTTTGCTGTTTATTGACGCACAGCACTGTGTCAAGACTGAAAACATTATATTTCCAGTGCATAATACTTCTAACATGATCTAAACCCAGTGCATTACATAAAGAGATGTTAAAACACGGTGCAGCGGCTCAGAGAGAAGTGAGATGAACACAGATAAAGCTGATGATAAACAGGAAGTAGATTCTTGATTACTCGCACATCTCACAGCTACGTAAACATGGATTTATGAAACGTCTTTTTGTGAATCACTGAGATCGGCCCTGGGATTCAAAAGTATAATTCTATATTATTATTATTATTATTATTATTTATTATTATTATTATTATTATTATTATTATTATTAAGAAAACATTTGTTTGGGAAAATGGCTAATTGAAATTTTCATACAAAATCATGTATTTTTGAACGATTTTGTTTTATTTTTTTGTCGCTCGTTGTCACGTTTTTGTTTCTTTTAGTTGCACTTTTGTCACGTTAAGTCATGTTTTTGTCACTTTTTAGTCTAGTTTTGTCACTTATTGTCACGTTAGTCGCTTTTAGTCTTGTTTTTATTTCTTTTAGATACGTTTTTGTCACTTTCAAAACATGTTTTAACAAATCTAAACAAAAGGGTTTGTAGTTTTTATGCAGAATACAAAAGAAAAGGATATTTTCTTGTGTGTGAAGGAAGTTATTGCACTTTAGAAATTACAGCTTTTGTGATTCGCTAATTGTGTCCATTCAAATTTCAATTTTGATTCATTGTAAATAATAAATAAATAAATGTCTGACACGCATCGTCTTTATTTTGCAGATATTTGCGTTAAAGGAGAGTCAACAAAAATACTAAAACTTGCCAACGAACTGACAAACCAACAAAAGAATGACATGTAGTTCAGAACACGTTTGTACAGATCTAAACTACAAAACTGGACATTTTTATGCAGAATAAGACGGGATATTTGTTCACTGAAAAAAAAAGAATTTGCAGATGACTTAAAATGTTTTCAGGATGTTAATCTTAATTTCAGACGTTTTTTAAGACATTAGTTAAGATCTGTTAAGACCATTTATTTTAGTTTATTTTACATGTTTCTGTCTTGTTTCAATACATTTCTTTCTTACTTCAAGCCAAATTATCTGTCAGTGTGTTCAGATAATTCTACTTACCCCCAGAGGCAACTTATTTTAAGCTAAATTATCTCATGATCTGTCAGAAATACCCTGAAACTGGAGAAATATTGACTAGCCATTCCCACTATCTTTCAATATCATTCAATTTTGAAAGAATTTTGTTTGGGCCTGATCACTACTTCCTCTATTTTGTGGCAACCGAGCCAATCAGAGCCGTGAGAGGAGGACGTCACATCCGTGCGCCGCGATTACAAGCGATAACAAGCAAGACGGCATCCACGACAATGAAAATGTTCAGGCTTCTTTCTTTTAAAAGACCAGGACGTGTCGTTAAAACCACAGCCAGAGGAAGCTTTACAGCTACAGCCATTTTGAACTGACACCACAGACCTCTCTCACGCATAAACCGTCCTGTCATGGTGCTGTCGTCACGTCCGCTGTTCGTCTGATTGACACATGTTTGTCCCGCCCCCTGAAGTCAAATTGTGTGGCGAAATCTCCAGACCATTTACAGCAAGCATGTCCAAACTAAGGCCCGGGGGCCAAATGCGGCCCTTGGAGTAATTTTTCCTGGTAAATTGGCCCACATTGTCCTGAGAAGTACATTTTACAGCAAATGAAAACATTTCTAGACTTATAACCTAAATGACTAAAATTTTGTTGTGACACAGACCTGATATTAAGGCGCCGAGACTGAATTTAGGTGTTTAACATCAGATAAATGCAACTTTTTTGAATGTTTCACGACTGATTTGTGGCCCTCTGCATGGTCTATATTTCAAAATGTGGCCCTTGATGGAAAAAGTTTGGACACCCCTGATTTACAGTATTGACTAAAACATGGAGATTAGAATGGATGCCAGGCAAGAAATATATCAGCAAAAAGAGTCAAAACTACTCAAATCCAGATAAAAATTATAAATTGAAGTCATTTAAGCTCGACTCGATGTACATTTTTTGCTGTGTTTTTTGCACCTCGGGGCCTCCTCCTCGTCTTCTTCTTCTCTCTCGACTCCACGGTGTCACCTTACCCTCCTCTTTCAAAGCAGCCTTTTTCTGTCCGGCCTTCCCAAAGCGCCGGGCGAAAGAGAGCGGAGGGAGAGAGGGAGGGAGGGAGGGAGAGAGGGAGGGAGGGAGGGAGGGCCGGGGCAAAGAGGGAGCGCTTTTTTTTTTCGGCTTTGGATTTTCCAGGGCCACAGCGAGCGTTGCATATGTGGGTCAGGGGCTGTGCTAATGTAGGTGACAGGCAGATCTGCAGATTAAACCTCTTTATCTGCCTTTGGTTAAATCCCCGCTTTATAGCCTGCACTTCAGCTCCGGCTAATATGATTTATATTGTTAGGTTTGTTTGGCTCCAGGCCGTGCAGTGTCCGTGCCCAGACTGGATCAATGTAGACGGTTTTAGTGTTCAAACGGGCAAATTGTATTATTATTATTATTATTATGTGAAGAACAGAAAGGTTAATGATGTTCAACCTTTGAGTCACCTCACAGAAAGTATTTGCAATTTTAAGCTGTGCTGAACAGTAAACGATGACTACAGTAAATCTGAACTGTTGGATTAAATCAGAACCAAGCAAGAATTAAGGCGAGACACTGCAGGTGAATAGGAAAAAAACTTAAATTTAAAGATCTCAATTGTAAACTTCTCCTGTCATAAATGTAAGAAAAAAATACACTACAAGTTTTTCATCAACTCATGTTTTCATTCATTTCATTTTGTGTGTAAAAATGGCTAAAATACACATATTTGGGACATATAAACCTGGAAAAAGGACAGAACCAGGTTTAAATTTCTTGGCTCATTTTGTACACATATTAGTTACAAAAAATGTACAGCGGGGATTTTGGATTTCTTATTTAGTTTTTAAGTAAACTAGATTGGAGTGCCTCCAATCTAGTTTACATATAAAACATATTTAAAAAAAAATCCTCCGTACGTTTTTTCTAAATCTTGTCGAGTCCAAGATTGTACAGTTTGTTCTGTGTAGGAGCTCCTTTAAGTGGTGATCTTGGTGGTGAGAAAAATGCATTTTAAGAAAACGGCTTTTGAAGTTACAACGTCCCAGACATTACGTGATTTATTCAGAGTTTCTCGGGGGAGGACCCTCAAACCCCCTTCACATATGCCTATCTCTAACTGTAAAAGAAAAATGTACCTTAAATCACTTAATTTTTGGGGGCTTTATTTTATATTCCGTTATCATATAAATCATATATCATATAAATAAAGTTTTCAACAGTGTGTGTTTGCTGGGCCACAAACTGGTGAAGGAACTAAGCCTGGACTCCATTGTTTCTGCTCAGTTTAGAGTCTAAACCCCGATGATCTACACCACTCCTTGACAACCACTAAATTGTACGTAGAATTTTTACATTTTATCCTACGTTTTGTATGTTGAGCATTATGTCATAAACTACACACATCTTTTGTGACTGTACACGCACCTGCCGACTTTCACCGCTCAGATGTCATGTTTGCCGATGTTTTCACCCCTGTCGTTATCCTTAATGCAAATAAACTGGTGTTCTCAAATCTCCATCTATCTGTCTACGTCGTCTGCCTGTAACGATCCCCTCTGCGGCAGAGTGCATTGTGGGATACCTTCTCCAGATGGGCCCAAGAGCTCAGGTTACACCGCATTTTTCAGACCCCCACGCGACCGCCCCCCCGTCTCCCGCGCTCTCTCTCTCTCGTAGAAACTGAATGAGTTTCCTGGGCGCGTGTAGCAGGCGGCGCAGTGCGGTGGAGTAGAACGCTAGCAGGTAGTAGCCGAAGCATTAGCGTGATCAGATTATCTCCTACGCACTGTCTGGACCCAAGGTGGACAGAGGTGTGAGAGGAGAGGATGGAAGGGCGGTCGTTACGAGGCCATTAGGTAAACATTACACCGTACGCAGTGTGTGGCAACGCGCTTCATCAGCAGAGGCGGTGGACTCACTGTCGACGGAGGGAAATGGAACGACGCGATTGTGATGTAAATTTTGAAAGATGGAAAGTAGTTAATGATGTGAGACAAGTGTATCTGAGGCGGTAGAGCGGGCAAACTGTTTGGCTTAAGGTCCACAGTGGAGTTTCACACTTGCTTGGGGGCGCGGACCATTTCCAGTTTGAATGTCGTTGACTACAGCCTTGATTTTCAACCAGTGTGCCAGGGAACACTAGTGTGCCTTGAGGTTTTGCCAGGTGTTTGAGTTAACAGATTCACAAATGCAGCTGTAATTAACTAATTTATCTTTTTGGAGAGTCCTGGACAACTTTTGCACCAAAAAGAGCCCAAAACCATCACTATTACCAAATTTAAAGAACTAGACAGTGGCACAGACATTAATTGCCTCATTATATACCATATTTTTTACAAAGTGGACTGATTTCATAATGTTTTAGGAGTAGGTAGTGTGCCGTGGTAGCTTTTAAACCCAAAAAGTGTGCCACAACCCAAAAAAGAAAAACACTGGACTAGAGTATATTAGACACATACTATTACACAAAGACTTAAAGCCTAAAATATGCAAAAACACAACAAAATATCAAAAATCATAACTTAATTTAGTGGAAACAATGCCGTTGGTCACTCTTTTTAGCCAAAACATCAGAGTTTGGTGTTTTTCAAAAAGACAAATGTGCCATTCTTAACTCATGAAAAATTATATTAAATGCTTTGCGGGATGGATCAAAATGGCGAATAGAGCATCTGCGATAGAGCATTGGAGGAAGAAACACTACATTCTGTTACGAAAGGCCCCAGAGTGTAAATTTTTAGTTAAAAACAGACAAAAAATAAAGTCATGTTTTTCATTTTGTTTGTTTGTTCATTTTTGATTGTTTTTTTGTTGTATTGCACTGAAAAACACTGAAAAACATACTGTACATTCTTACTGTCAGCGGGCTTGAATCTCCACAAACCTGATTCATACTAGGCCCGGAGGAGCCTCTTTCTGCTTGTTTGGAAATGTTCCTTAAACTTTACTATTCCACAGTACGGCATACAAATGGAGAATTAAGGAAGTTAAGGAAATAAGCCATGGACAACTGTCCCAGAGCATCTTCGGTCCTTGACCCTCTGTTTGGTAAGAAAAAAAACGACAAAAACCTGTGGGAAAAAGTATAAACCTCAGGGAGAACCACAGTGAAGGAGAGATCCTACTCCCACAGACGGACAGACTGCAGATGGTCCAGGACTGATGCATCCAATTTGAGGAACAGTTCATCTAGAGTAGAGAGAGTTCCTTCAGGCAGATGAGGAACAGTTCATCTAGTGTAGAGAGAGGTCATCCAGGTGAGTAACATCCAGGTCTACAGGTCAGTAGTCGACAGGCATCTGAAACAGTAGCACTCCCTGTTGTGTTAGAAAGGGCCTCTTTAACATGAGCAGGAGCTGGTTCCATGACACAGGAGCTTGGCACAAACACTCGACCTCCTGCTGTGCTTTTAGAGGCTCCAGGACCAACAATAGTCCGGCATTTGGAGAGTGAAGTGCTCTGTTTAGTGATACGGTGTCACATCTTTGAGGTCGGATGAGAACTTGTCATTTATGTCTTTATAGATCAGGAGGAGGATTTTAGATTTGATTCTGAACGGGAAGCCAGTGAAGAGACTCCAGCATCGGCGTAATGTGCTCCCTTCTTTTTGTTCCTGTTAGTATCTCGCTGTTGCATTTTGAACAAGTTAAAAGTTTTTAGGGCACGCTGCAAGCAGGGAGTTGAAGTAGTCAAACGCATGGATGCGTTTTTCAGCGTTAATTTAAGTGAAAAGTAAACATACAGAAAAAAAACAAGTCAAGTAGTTTCTGTGCAGGTTCTCTTAAGTGTTACTTACTATGTGGGATAGAACCCGTGGTAAATATTTATCACAGTTTTACATCACCCAAGTTGCAGTTTGTGAAAAAAAAAACGGAAAAATAAAAGATGAATATTAATGGAAGTAGAGTTTAGTTCTCAAACTGAATCCCTCAATATGCGACAGGGGCAACTTACACGCAACTGACACAATTTTACAACAATTTAAACAATCACTTAATAAAATGAAGGTGTTATCAGGTATTATTGCTTGCCAAATTGTAACTTGTGTGTAATTTAAATAGATTTTGGTCCTTGTTTACAGTCTGGTTGCTAGGTAACAGTTGTGGAATTACCTCTAACTACGTCATTTTTGCTGCTCATGTTCAACCAGGAAGTAACATTATAAACTTTACAAAAACTGTCAAACTGTGGGAAAAAAAGAACAGTGCTTTAGTAAAATCTTAACTAAAATCATCAATGTGTCGTCCAAACTGTCAAATGCACTTTAAATATTTAAGTGGTTAAAATGTCCAATGATAGTGTCTTCTTGTCGGGGTTCAGAAGGGGATTCCAGACTTCCTCTCTGTGCGTCCGGTGCGTGTCAGCGCGAAGGCCGGCACACGCGTATTAAGAAACGATTAGTGGAGATTAAAGGCCTGCTCACGACTCCGGGCGACACCCCCTACCTTACCCGTCCTGCTGTGTCCGGCCCCCTGTGGAGGCGGGACATGTCCACTGCGGCCCGAGACGATCGATGCGCTCACCTCAGAAAGACCATCCAATCTGCATCAAAGGCAACTCAGGAGGAAGGACAAAAACAGGGGTCAAAATGGAGAATGACGTTTTAAAACCAAAGAAAACTGATGTTAAGGGGAAGTTGGGCAGTGAAATTAATTGTATTTTAACCAGTTGCTATTTGCTATATTTTTATTTATTTTTATCCAGATCTAATAAAAGGAAACTATCAGCAGCTGGACATGTTCAATACGAAAAGAAAGCTGTAACCAACTTATTTTCAGTCAAATCAAACATTCTAGGATGAATCAGAGTCAGTTTTTACTCCAAAATTACACTAAAATTCTTTTATATGGATTCCACCTGGACTTTTTTTTACTTTATTACAAGTCCCTGAAGCAATTTTTTTTGTTAAATTAGCCTCAGCTTTGAAAGAGGAATTGTCAAAACCAACAAAAGCCAAAAGTCGTGTCAATCAGACAAAATCTACAGACACCAGCTTCACTTCTTCATAGATTTCACAAAAAAAATTTAGGCGGACTTTAAAGTCTGATATTCCTCTGAGCAGAGCTTGTTTCCAAGTGGAATCAGAGTAAATCAGACACAAAACTACAGAGTCTCAGCTTCACAAAGAGCCCAGACAATAGTTTGTGCTCAAATGAGGCTCATTTTAGTCAGACATTTTAGGAAAAACAGGTCCAATAGGCATATGGTCAATCAAATCAAGATCAAATTGTTTCGTTAATGATCAGCTTGAGGCGTTTGTCGTTGAGAGGTCTATATCCGATCCTGATTCGTGGTTGATTTGATTGAAAATAAGTGGGTTATTGCTTTCTCTCTCTGTCTCCCAATGCCCAATGGTTCCCTTTTATCAGTTGGCTGACAAAAGGAATACATGCAGACGTAATTTTCCAGTTTAACAGGTTTTAAGAGACATAATGTATGTGAATTCCTTTGGTTAATCCAACTGTAACAATCAATAAACTAAATGGTGACGATTTTGAGACGCACTAAAGTAAAGTCAAGAAGTGTGTGTTCAGGCCATAGACTGTAGATATCAGTGGACCATGTTAGCATGCTAGCCGCCGCGTTCCAAATAGGAAGCAGCTATGGAGGCGCTCCTGGCTCCATAAAGCCGAGCTGCCATTCACTTTCTATTGGGACACTGGGGCCCTTTACTCTGTAACTGTTTCTGTCAAGCTCACCATCTTGGAACTAAAACGTCTGTTTTGACTCACTCTACATGAATCAGGTGTTTTTTTTTCGTTAGGTTGTTCATAAATCAAGTTATTAGCAATAATAACTGACCAATCAGGTGCTTCCTTTTCCAGGGGCCGTTTTCGCTCGTGTTAGCAACAGGTTTGATTGACAGCTAGCGCCGCCGCGTTGCCGCCGTCTCCTCTCACCAGGGGCGGATACCGTTAAGCAACCGGCGCTCCTGATTAGTCCGTGTGGTTGCCACGATACGCACCCGGATTTCCAAATATGGAGTCTGGCTCCGCTTTGGCGCTATAACTGCTAGCCGCGATGGGCTTCATTTGGCTGGAGGCAAACGCTATGGGTGACGTCACAATCCCTTAGTCCACTGATATCTACAGTCTATGGTTCAGGCCAATCCACTGTATGAATTTCAGTTTACAACATCAGTTTATCCATGGTTTCAGAGTGGAGGAAAACTTGGGATCTTGATGGTGGAAATGAACTATCCAAACTGAAATGTTATGTTAATGTTGAAAGATTTATAACATCCAGGAGTGTTCCAAGATGCTTCGACTTCCACCCAAAAGTCATTCTCAATTGGCTGAGAATGACTTTTGGATGGAAGGAGAAACGTCTTGATTTTTAAAACAGTGTCTAGAACAACTTTTCACTGGTTTAACAGATGGCAACATATTACCAGAGTTTTGGCCTCCCTTCACTGGCTCCCTGTGTGTTTTAGAATTCATTTTTAAGATTTTTCTGCTAACTTTTAAAGCTCGTTTAGATCTTACTCCAAGGATCCAAGCCAAGGGCGACTGAGCCTTTTCGGTCCAGGCTCCTCGGCTTTGGAGCGACCTGCCTGAGGAGATAAGGCTGGCACCATCAGTGTCATCTTTTACATCACTTCAACTCACTTTTATCGTTTGGCCTTTTTATGATAGTCATAATGTTTACTCTTGCATTTGCTTCTTGTCTTTCTCTTGCGTTGTTTGTGTGTATTATGCTTTTATTTGTTGTGAAACACTTTTTAAAGGTGCTATGTAAATAAAGTTTATTATTATTATTATTACTATTATTATTATTATTATTATATTACTTTTGAAACCTTTTCTCCTATTTATAACAGGCATCTCAAAGTCGCGGCCGGGGGGCCAAATGCGGCCCTCAAAATGATTTATGTTGGCCCCTGAGATGATTTTTAATTTGTATTATAAATGGCCCGCAGATAAAACACGTCTAATATCTCTCATGTATCACTAATTATTGTGCTTGGTAATATATACTTAATTAATATCAACATGAACTTATTATTAAATCACATAGTTTGAAGTTTGTGTCTTATAAGGTATTATCATTTCTAAATTCTAAAATTGATCAAATATGCCCTAAAAAGGTCAAACGTCTGACAACTAAAATCTCCCGTATATAGATTTTGTGAGGGAAATGTATTTTAGTGCGTTTCAAGTCTGTCTCTGTTGCGGCCCTCGACCAGCTCTGATTTTTTTAATTCGGCCCTTTCTTAAAATGAGTTTGAGACCCCTGACATCATCATTGAATGGTCAAAAGTCCTCAAACTGGCACCAATCAAAACCCTGAAAGAACTCTCAGAGCAGCTGCAGTAACAGATACCAGAAGAGAGGGTCTGTCCTGCTGCTGTCACACTTTACAACGAACACCATTAATCCTGTCAATCCACCTGTTATAATTAAAACGCAACACTAACACTCGTTGACAGGGCAGTCTCTATTGTCCTATTTAATGGTTTATTTACTGAATAACTAGCTGTGTTTGTTTTACTCTGTGCAGCACTTTGGAAGCTGTTTTTGTTTGTAAAATGTGCTGTAGAAATAAAGTGGACCTGTTATAACCATGTGCGATACTGTAACATAATGTCCCGTTATCTGCAGTAATCATAGCCACTTATTTACTCAAAATGCTGGACTATTCCTGGACTAAAGACAGAGGGAGGAGGAGGAGGATAGGGGGATGAGAGGGAGAAGGAGAGGAGATGGAAGAGAAGAAGAGGGAGGAGGGGAAGGAAGAAACGAGGGAGAGAGAAGAGGAGACAGTGGAGAGGTGGAGATGGAGGGTGGAGAGAGAGTGAAGAGAGGAAGAAAAGGCAGGAAAGTAAAAAGAAAAAGGACAGATAGCAGAGAGGGATGTGAAGAAACAAAATCCTGTCAACAATATTCAATTTACTTCACCTGTGGTCTGTTATTGCTGTTCACAAGTTGTTTCCCCGTTTCTACCGCCTTCTCCTACTTTTTTGTTTTGTTTGGCCCAGTGTGTATTTCATTTAAGATTATTTTAGTTATTTAATGTGATTTTTAATTATATGTTTCTCTTGTTCTTGAACTGGAATTAGGGGACAAATTTCTTATCTTATTTCTGAATAGTGTGAGTGGATGAGGGACAATGAGGATCCCATTATAAGACCATCAGGTAAATCTTATTAAATATCCCTAAAGTGGAATTATGGTTCACAAAATTAAAGTATATGATAAGTTATACTACATACTTCACTAAAACATGGTGAACATGATTATATGTAAGATTTTACTAAACATTTTGCCTATTTGTGCCCAGTTTGAGCAAATATGACATATGTAGAGGTAATTCTACAACTGTTACCTAGCAACCATTTTAAAACAAGGCAAAATCCATATCAATTACACAATAGTTATGATTTGACAAATAATTATACTGATAACAACTTTACTTTGTTGAATGACCATTTAATCTGTCAGAGAATGTTTTCGGTTGTTGTGTAAATTGTCTGTATTTTCAACGGTACGTCGCTTTTTGATGACATCACAAGAGGATTCCGTTTTAGAACTCAGCACTTCCTGTAATTTTAAGCTTTTATTTTTCAAATTTTCTTCACACACTTCACAGATATAAAACTGCAATAAACAATTGCCGCAGGTGCCCTCCCACCAAACGATATAATAATTAGATAAAACATAATTAGAAAAAAATATCACTATAATTATGGTTCACAGAGTTAAAGGGAACGCAGTAATTGTTTTCAAGGTGCACTGTGTAACTTTAGTATCGTAAGCCCCCGCTTTCATTTTTGTCGGGAATTATTGTCCTACAAACATCGATATATGATAAAACAACAGAAATATGTATCGTTTCATACGTTGGTGGTGCATCTGATTCAGTTTTAATCTGGAGAGACACAGATTAAGGTCCTCCGTCCACAGAGTAACAGAAGGGACTGGTGTAAATCCTGTCTTTAACCGGAGGAGGTTCAGAGCTTATGATGTAACCGGGAGGAGAGGGGGGGGTGAGAGAGAGGAGATGCATGGGAGAAAGAGGAGAGGAGAGAGGGAGGAAGAGAAAAGAGAGAGGAGAAGGAGAGGGGGAGAGAGGAGCAGAAGGAAAGGTGTTGAAGAGAGGGAGATGGGAGAAGGAAAGAGGGAGAGGAGGAGACGGGAGGAGAAAGGACAGTTACAGGATTTAAGAAAACCAAGAAGAGGAAGGGGAGAAGGAAAGAGGGAGAGAGGAGAGGGAAAAAAGAGGAGGGTTAGAGAAGAGAGGAGGAAGAGAAAAGAAAGAGGACACATGGGAGAGGGAGGAGAGGAGGGAAGAAAAGAGGGGAGAGGAGCGAGGAAGGAGAGGAAGAAAGAGTACAGGAGAAATGAGGAATGAGACAGAGAAGAGGGAGGAGAGGTAGGTAGAAAAAAGGGGGAGAGGAGAAAAGAGGACAGTGGGTTTTAGAGGATGCAGGGGAGAAAGAAGAGGAGAGAAGGAGAGAAGGATGAAAGGGAGAGAGGAGAATAAAAAGAGAAGAGGAAAGAGAGAGGATACATGAGAGAGAGGAAGGAAGAAAAGGAGGAGAGAAGAAGAAAAGGGAGGAGAGGGAAAAGAAAGAAATCGTAAAGAGATAGAAGAGATATAGGAGAGAGAGAAATGGGAAGAAGGAAAGAGGAGACAGAGGAGGGAGCAGAGAGGGATGTGAGGAAACGAAGGAAGGAAAGAGGTCAGAGGGGAGAGGGAGGAAAGGAGGGAAGGGAGGAGAAAAACAGAAGATGAGTTAGAGGATGCAAGGGAGAAAGAAGGAGAGAGGGATGAGAGGGAGAGGAATAAAAAGAGAAGGGAAGGGAAAGAGAGGATACACAGGAGGAGGAGAGGAACGAAGAAAGGGGGGGGAGAAAGGGGCGACGAAGGAGACAAAGAAAGGGTTTAGGAGAAAGGGAGAGGAAGTAGGGAAAGAGGAGACATAGGAGAGAAGGAGGAGATGGAGAGAGAAGGAGGGAGAGGAGATGGAGGAGAAGGTGAGAGAGGAGAAGAAGAAAGAAAATAGGGGGAGAAAGGGGCGAGGAAGGAGAAAAAAGGGTTTAAGAGAAGAGGAAGTAGCAAAGCGGGAAAAGAGGAATGTGAGGAGAGAGAGGAGAAGAGAGAGGAATGGAAGGAAGAGGAACAGAGGGAGAGGAGAAGAAGGAGATGAGGAGGTGAGGACGGAAGAAAAGAGTGAAGAGATGGAAGAGGAGAAGAAAATGGAGGAGAGGAAAAAGGGAAGGAGGAAGTTTTTAGGAGAGAGAAGAAGGATAGAGGGAGAGAGGAGGAGATGGAGGTGAGAGAGCAGAGAGGGATGTGAGGGAGAGGAGGAAGGAGAGGAGACGAAGAGGGAGGTGAGAAGAAAGGAGAGAGAGAGAGAGAGAGAGAGAGAGAGAGAGAGAGAGAGAGAGAGAGAGAGAGAGAGAGAGAGAGAGAGAGAGAGAGAGAGAGAGAGAGAGAGAGAGAGAGAGAGAGAGAGAGCCAGGAAGGAGAGAAAGGAAGGTATTGAAGTTTTAAGTAAAATTAGGTGAAATTTGAATTTTTAGGATAATCTTGTTTACTTAAAAACTAAATAAGAAATATGTAACTAATATGTTACAAAATGAACCAAGAAATTTAAACCTGGTTCAGTCCATTATTCAGGTTTATATGTCCCGAATATGTGTACTTTTGCACGTTTTTACACATAAAATGCCTTATTTCTTCATGAAAACATGACATGATGAAAACCTTGTAATACATTTTTTTCTTACACTTATGTGAGTAAACTACAGGAGAAGTTTAACATTGATATCTTTAAATTAAGATTCTTTTCTATTCACCTGCAGCGTCTCGCCTTAAACTATTCCTCAGCGTAAAACAGGCAAGAAATAACTTAAAAACAGCGCACGTCCCTGTTGAGCTCCACCAGTCACGAATAAATTAGCAATTACAAAACGACAAAACACAAAAAACACAGGGTTTGTGAACAGCAGCCGGTTTATTGGTCAATTTGAAGTACACACAATGATGAAGTGAATATAGCTGCACTACGAGAAGCCGACTTAACCCACAGGAGTCAACATTGTCAAACGATTCAATCACTGTTTGTACCTGTTTAAAGCAAGTGGCATACAACGAATTTGTGTTAAAAAAAGAAAAGAAAAACATCAGGTGCGCTCCTTGCCATGCACTTATTCAAATCTGGTAGAAAATGGTTGGCGAAAGATCTTTTTTTTTGGAAAGAATCTGTGTTAAAAACATGGAGGTCCTGAGATTTCACAAAATGGGCTGCGGTAAAACAGGACAGGGAAACACGGAAACGTTAAGATGCGAAAATAGTTTAGTTGCTGTACATTGAAGAGATTGAAGATGCACTTTTTAACTTTTCTGGTGTCTGGGATGTGGCGTTAAACTTAAAAGTACGGGTCTGATCTGCGGAGAGGCGACGCTCGGAACACACTGCAGGATCATTTGCCCCATTTAGACTTCTCTCTGACTTTGGAACGTCGAATTCTGAAACGTTGTGCTTCTCGTGTTTGTGGTGTCGATAAAAAAAAGAAAAAGAAAACGCTAAAAAAAAAAAAAAAACTGAGCGCCAGGAGAAAACAGAGTGATGGATACACAAAGGATATGCAGGATACAAACATGGGAAATGGCAAGAATTACTTCACAAATGACCCACAACACATCACTGTTAAAGGGCCTGTAACTGATTTTTACTGTTGTGGAACGGGAAAAACAAAACTGGTTCACGTTCCCGATTTTTTGCTTGTAATAAAGTGAAATCTGTGTTGCTCCAGCACAGATATAATGTAAAAGCATATATTCGTTGAAAATTAGACCATAACTTTTACTCTGCATCTATTTATAGAGTGCTTTATCCAACGAGAGAATCAGGAAGTGCGCTGTTAGCATGCTAATGTCTGTTAGCTTTACCCGGGTCGGTCTGTGTTACGCAGAGATTGGTGAAAAGTGCTTCTAAACTCATGGCGGTGAATATTTCAGATGCTGCATTAGGAAAGTGAGCGATTCATGTGACTGATGTAAAGACTTTAACATCAACTAGTTCTGTTTTTCATGTTTCAAAACAATAAACATCAGTTACAGGGCCTTTAATCCAGTCTGAAGCGTTGTTTGAAAAATTAAAGAGAAAAAAGGACGGGGTTAGAGGCTCATGTGTGTCCAAGTTTACGTGTTCACGCTACTCACTACAGTCTATTGCGGCTTTCTGTGGAAAAGGTTTTTATGATCCACATTTTGACTTGTAAACTAAAAGTGCAATACTCTAATTAGGGTACATTTATAACACCTAAGAGCAGGGCTATTCAACTCACTGCCCTAAACCATCATCCAATCATTTAAAAGTATGCTTCTTAGTAATTCTGGGTTAGTTAAGACCTGGTTTGAGCTTGTTTTTGTGCTTTAAACCCATTCTGATGATGACTTTATCCTGGTTTTTCTAAGCAATATTGGTAAGGCATTTTGTTTTTTAGTTTTCCACAAAAATGTATGTAGCAGTAGTTATTTTATCCCTATTGAAACTGATCTGGTGTTGGAGATGTTTTGTGTGACCCCCAAATGTAGTTTAAGTGGCGGTGTATTGTGCCCCCCTTTGTAAAATTAAGTTGAATAGTCCTGCTAAAAAAAAAAAGCTAACCTTGTAGCTTAGATTTGTACAAACATGTTCTGATTCTAGACTGACCAAAGACCTGCCCTATCAACCGATCGATAGGGAGACTAAAAGGGGGTGTGGCAACAATATATTAAAACTATACAGTATATCCATGTATCTGACCCAAACTGCACAACAGAAGAGAAGTTCATGCTACAATTTGCAACTATTTATACAGAAAACTACTAGGACACAGTGTGTTTATATGTTAGACTCACTTTATACCTTCTTGTTGTTGCCATACAGATAATTTCAATCTAAAAAGAATGATTCGTCGACTAGTAAAAATCTAGTCGACTGATTAATCGACCAAACGACTAAAGGATTACGCCTCGATCTGATTCATTGGCCCATTTTAATCTTTTTGTCAATTCTCTTGGACAAATGTGACCTGAATTCTATCGCTAATCTAATCGCAAGACAAACTGCAATTACACATTTTCCTCACATCGTGCAGCCCTGAAACAGCAGACGCTTCGTACGCCACGCCCGCTCTTTTTGCTCACCACTTTTGGTTCTGCCGTGTTTGCGCTCAGAGGATCATCTCACACGACCCTCCTCGAGCGTGTGTGGTCTGCACTTTTTGTCTGTCTCACGTTTAAGAAATCTTTTAAAAGACTCAAAAATCCTGCAGTGTGTTCTGGCCTTTAGAATTCATGTATTTTTTCAGCTATAAAAACAGCGAATGCACAATAATGACAGAGAAATGCAACGAGTCCAAGCAAAGCAATGTCTCCACGAAGACCAGGTGTTACACAGTGCATCTTTACGGAGTGGTTTTTCAACACGCCAAGCAGAAAAACGGATTGTGGTAGTTGAGTGTAATTTAAAAAAACAACAAAAAACATATGACCCACAAAAGACTTCTTCACACTGTGTGGCGGTGGCTTTCCTCCTGGGATTTTTGGTTTGCTTTGCAGCCAAGTCAAAGAAAAGAAATAAATACTTAACGCTCAACTTCACAGAAAGTTAACATAAAAAAGCCAAACAATAAAAAGACGACAAAATCAACTTCTATACATAGTAAACAATGCACTGATCGCTCGCCTGCTTATGTACACTTTAAAATATATCCAACACTATATCACATTGTGCACAGCGTTTTGGAAAACAGTGGGTGGGACCAGAGATAGTGTTTTGTAAAAGGATTAGAAGACTAGAGTGGACTTTTCCGTGATCCAGCCCAGCGGCCATGTTTGGACTGTTCAGGGACGCACGTAAACAACGCTGCGCTTTCTTTTACAGTGTCATACATTTAAATTCATTTGGTCAACTTGTGCTTCATCCGATTGAGCTTTTGAGTAGTCAAACGTCCTCAAAATGGCGTCCATAACAGTGAAAGTGGATCGATATAAAACGATTATTAATAGTGGTTATATACGTCACGATATAATAGATTTGAATATGCTGCTTATTGAATGGAAATAAGCAGGTCACATAATGAAGTTCTGGTCATATTATTATTAATGTGAATCTGCAACTTTAAGTATCACAATTAGGGATGCACCAATACCACTTTTTGCCAGATATGAGTACCTCCTTGTCTGTACTTGATGATACAAGGCATCATTTTCACAGGCATTCTTTGAAAACTGTATTAGGCTTCAGAATGATAATACAAATTAGGACTATTACTATTGCAATTAACTATTTAAAACAACAACAACACTTTTCAAAGTTGAAAAGTCCTCAAAATGTTGCCAAACAGGAAGTTGAAATCCATGGATTTGAGGGTCTGTCTTAAATTTCTATTTTAAATCACTAATTGCTAGATAGCCACTTTAAAGAACAAATATTATGCATTATTTGTATTGTTTTTAGCCTTTAAACCTGCTCTTGAGTCTTCAGTTTGACATGTCATGTTTTAGAACTAAAAATAAAACGCTTTTACAAGAAAAATATTACTTTATCGCTGCTTTGGGAAATGCAATTTTGACTTCGCTGTGGCTCCATCTACTGGCTGTAGAGGCAAATATCACTCATGTAAATATATACCCACAATGCTTTGCAGTAAAGAGTGGATCTGGTGAAGTTGTAGTTATCGTGGTTAGACGGAAGAAATGTTCAGAGCGAGTCTGGCCATGATTGAAGGATTTAAAACAGCAAAAGATTGTGGGATAAATGACGTCAACATCATCTACGTCACACATCATTGTGTTGGAGAGAGAGGATTTACAAATCTTAAATTATGTTTAAGATTCATCAAAAAAACGTGAATAAAGCTAAATGCTACTCCAGGTATGTTTTTGATGACGGAGCAAAGTTAGAACATGGCTAAAAGCTCAACAAATTTTGCATAATATTTGTCCTTGAACACTGAGGTGAATTTCCCACAAAGTATCTTGAAAAAGCAGCACTCTGTGACAAAATAAGAACACTGCACACTACCTGCAGCTAATAATAAAGTAATATATTTCTTGTCAACCAGGAAGTAGGCACTCTGATTGGCTGTGCTCGGGTGGTCTGAAAAAGGTGTTCTAAAGCAGCGCACTCAGCTGGTAATTAATGCATGTGAATACAAGAGGTCTGTGAGAAGTTAGACTGAATTCCTCCTTTTGCGGTTTGAAAATCATGTACCCCAGCTTTAAACATAACACTGACTTTTCTGACTTAAACCACCGCCCACTTTGACGGATGTGGACACGTTGTACCACTTTTAAAAGCGTAGTCACAAGATTTGTGCTTTATTTTTCACAATGGATACACAAGCAAAGAAGCACCAGCGCCGGTTAGCGACGTTAGCTGCTACTACCGCAAACACAAGCACTGCTCTGATACCTTTTATGAACTATGAAAACATTTAGGACTCCTAAATGTTTTTGCAGTTCACGTGACTGTAACATCTAATTCAGGCGATTTAATCAGTTCTTGATATCGGTGCTACATGGACCTCTGAAATGCAAGAGACTTTTTACAGCAAATCAAGTAAAAATCGTAAGATTGTTGCGTCTCCAGAGTTCTCCTGCTCCACCTGGACCTGGCTGTGAGGAGTCTTTTGTCCTGATGGCCGTTACTCTCCTCAAACTGCCCTGACACACGATCTGCTGACTCTACCAGACAAATAAAACTGCACTGAGACCTTTGACTGAGGCACAACAAATCTATCTACGTTGACGAGTATAAGTACAACGTGGTATCATATCGGTGCATCCCTAATCACACAGAAGTTTTTTTTTTGCCCTCATTTACGGTTGATATCTTTGTAATTACGGGACTTATACAAATGAAACTTGTTTTTTGTACGCAGAAATGATTGAACATCAAAACGACCTTGAAATTAGCGTCAAAAAGTGTCAGCGTTACTTAAAACTCAGATTGTCGGTTTATTTTTAAGGCCAGAAGACTAACGATTAACACAGTGATCAAAGAGCCTAGTCATTCAAAAATCTAACCTGTGTATCACCCATAGAGTAATAACATCGCCTTCCATTTGAGACTCTGAACACGAACCGGACCTAGAGTAAATGGCAGCCGGAGTTACAGTTTGTCCACTCTAGTGTTCTACGCCCCGCTCTCTCTCTGGGAGGAGCCTCTATCACTGCTCCAGGGTCACGACCTCCACCGCCTGCCCGTCCAGCGTCACAGTGTTGTCAATGCGGGTCGCCACCGGAGCCATGGCCACCTGCACCGGCCGGTTCCCCTGGGCCAAACTGGTCACCACGGTCTGGTACATGCTGACGGGGATCTGCACCAAACCTGCGAAACGAGAGGAGAGAGTCGTGTTGGAAAACGCTGTAGTTGATCGAAACATATTATGACTCTTTGGATTCCTTCTCATTTAGTCTTAAAAGCCCAAAGTAGCATATTTTACGGCTAAAATTATTCTAAGTGCGTATGACAGGTTAGACCAGTGTTTTTCAACCTTTTTTGACTTGTGGCACACGTTTTGGGTTTAAAATCTACCACGGCACGCCACCTACCACTAAAACATTACTAAGTCATACCATTTAGTTAAAAATATTGTATATAATGAGGTAAATAATGTCTGTGGCACTGTCTAGTTCTTTAAATTTGGTAATAGTGATGGTTTTGCGTTCTTTCTTTGGTGCAAATGTTGCTCAGGACACTCCAAAAAGGTAAATTAGTTCATTAAATCCACATTTGTGAATCTGTTAACTCAAACTGGACATTTTCTCAAGGCACACCTGGTAAAACCTCAAGGCGCACTAGTGTTCCCCGGCGCACTGGTTGAAACTCAAGGGGTTAGACTACACAACACAACACAAAAATATGTTGAAAGCGTGGTTACTTGAAAATCAAGCCTGTAATCACAGTTAAAATAATAATCTGCTGCTCTTGTGCTGCCTGTACGCCTGTGTCATGTTTGTCGCATGTTTGTGTTGTACATACTGATGTTATACGTCTCCTGCAGAATAATGCATATATTCCATCCAGTTATTCTGTTTTTATGTGGACTATTAATATTTCATAATTTTTTTCTCTAACCTTAACTGTTTTGTAACTGTGTTGTATATAATGTAAATGTACAAATGCTGGCATTTTAACATCTTGCCTGCTGGGACTACAGTTGGAAACTAGCTTAAATAGCTAATACTGACACATTTACAGCAATGTTTATTAATGTGCATTGTCCCAGTTCAAATAAACTAATAAATAAATAAATAAACACTTTATCAGAACAAGTGAGCATGATTATATTTAAGATTTTACAAACAAATGTTGCGCATTTTCCCCCAGTTTGGCCATTTTGGCAATGTTTATAATGTTACTTTCTGGTTGGTAGAGATGATTTCACAACGGTTACTTAGCAACCAGACTTTAAACAAAGGCCCAAACCCTTATCAAAGCCCGGCAGTGTAAGAATTCAGTTTAAAATATATGAAATTGATTAAGGCAGCCTTTACAGTACTAAAAATCCTTGGAAAACATTCACCCTGGCTGTGAAGGGGATTGTTCCTCCACAGACCAGACTTTTCTGGTGTAGGATCCACCCCCGTCTCGTCTCCAAGGAGATGTTCTTACTTTGCCTCGGACATTCAAAGAACGGCATGTTTCAAAGCTTAGTTTTAACTTTTCATTTCAGTGGAGTCAAGAAGGTGGCTTGCCCGCTAACAGGAATATTGTGTGGTGCTGCTTTAATAACACAATAGGTATAATTTGACAAATAATTATTAATAAATGAGTAAATAAGAGGCTGACAGCCCTTTGATTTGTTAAACAATTCTTTAAACTGTCAGTAAAATGTGTATTCCCGATAGTATGAACTCAGCACTGCTTCCTGTAACTTTTATTTTGACATTTTTCTTCGCAAATTGCAACCTGAATGATGCAAAACTGTGATCAATCTTTTTCACATGAACCAACCCACCAAATAGAGTCATAATGAGAAAAAAACTGTTATATTGCACTCACATTGAAAACACTTTTCTTTCTTTCTTGTTTTTTTTTACATTTTTAAAGTTTTTTGAAAAGTTTTTCCTGGAGGCTTTATTAGACAGAACAGTTGCAGTTAACATGGGATGAGAAAGGGTGAGACATTCGGCAAATGGCTGAGACCAGGAAGCGAACCCATGATGCCGCGGTGATCATAGCAATCACACATGTGCAATGACAAAAACCACTGCACCTTCAGCAAGGACAAAGAAAAAGTATGCATTACTTTCCATCAATTGCGTTCCCTCAACAGGATTTGGAATTAGCACTCCATCTACTGGCGGCAGAAGGAATTACCATGAGGAAAAAAACAAAAGCTAGCTTGCCATGACATGCTAATACTACCTTAAACGTCACAAATGTGGGAAATTTTAGTGTTTTCTTCGGCAAGGACAAAGAAAAAGTACGCATTATTGTGCATCGATCGCATTCCCTCGTCAGGATTTGGCATTAGCACTCCATCTACTGGCGGCAGAGGGAATTACCATGAGGAAAAAAACAAAAGCTAGCTTGCCATGACATGCTAATACTACCTTAAACGTCACAAATGTGGGAAATTTTAGTGTTTTCTTCGGCAAGGACAAAGAAAAAGTACGCATTATTGTGCATCGATCGCATTCCCTCGTCAGGATTTGGCATTAGCACTCCATCTACTGGCGGCAGAGGGAATTACCATGAGGAAAAAAACAAAAGCTAGCTTGCCATGACATGCTAATACTACCTTAAACGTCACAAATGTGGGAAATTTTAGTGTTTTCTTCGGCAAGGACAAAGAAAAAGTACGCATTATTGTGCATCGATCGACATCCCAAGTCCGGATTTGGCATAATCACTCCATCTACTGGCGGCAGAGGAATTACCATGAGGAAAAAAACAAAAGCTAGCTTGCCATGACATGCTAATACTACCTTAAACGTCACAAATGTGGGAAATTTTAGTGTTTTCTTCGGCAAGGACAAAGAAAAAGTACGCATTATTGTGCATCGATCGCATTCCCTCGTCAGGATTTGGCATTAGCACTCCATCTACTGGCGGCAGAGGGAATTACCATGAGGAAAAAAACAAAAGCTAGCTTGCCATGACATGCTAATACTACCTTAAACGCGTCACAAATGTGGGAAATTTTAGTGTTTTCTTCGGCAAGGACAAAGAAAAAGTACGCATTATTGTGCATCGATCGCATTCCCTCGTCAGGATTTGGCATTAGCACTCCATCTACTGGCGGCAGAGGGAATTACCATGAGGAAAAAAACAAAAGCTAGCTTGCCATGACATGCTAATACTACCTTAAACGTCACAAATGTGGGAAATTTTAGTGTTTTCTTCGGCAAGGACAAAGAAAAAGTACGCATTATTGTGCATCGATCGCATTCCTCGTCAGGATTTGGCATTAGCACTCCATCTACTGGCGGCAGAGGAATTACCATGAGGAAAAAAACAAAGCTAGCTTGCCATGACATGCTAATACTACCTTAAACGTCACAAATGTGGGAAATTTTAGTGTTTTCTTCGGCAAGGACAAAGAAAAAGTACGCATTATTGTGCATCGATCGCATTCCCTCGTCAGGATTTGGCATTAGCACTCCATCTACTGGCGGCTGAGGGAATTACCATGAGGAAAAAAACAAAAGCTAGCTTGCCATGACATGCTAATACTACCTTAAACGTCACAAATGTGGGAAATTTTAGTGTTTTCTTCGGCAAGGACAAAGAAAAAGTACGCATTATTGTGCATCGATCGCATTCCCTCGTCAGGATTTGGCATTAGCACTCCATCTACTGGCGGCAGAGGGAATTACCATGAGGAAAAAACAAAAGCTAGCTTGCCATGACATGCTAATACTACCTTAAACGTCACAAATGTGGGAAATTTTAGTGTTTTCTTCGGCAAGGACAAAGAAAAAGTACGCATTATTGTGCATCGATCGCATTCCCTCGTCAGGATTTGGCATTAGCACTCCATCTACTGGCGGCAGAGGAATTACCATGAGAAAAAACAAAAGCTAGCTTGCCATGACATGCTAATACTACCTTAAACGTCACAAATGTGGGAAATTTTAGTGTTTTCTTCGGCAAGGACAAAGAAAAAGTCGCGTTATTGTGCATCGATCGCATTCCCTCGTCAGGATTTGGCATTAGCACTCCATCTACTGGCGGCTGAGGGAATTACCATGAGGAAAAACAAATGCTAGCTTGCCATGACATGCTAATACTACCTTAAACGTCACAAATGTGGGAAATTTTAGTGTTTTCTTCGGCAAGGACAAAGAAAAAGTATGCATTATTGTGCATCGATCGCATTCCTTTGTCAGGATTTGGCATTAGCACTCCATCTACTGGCGGCAGAGGGAATTACCATGAGGAAAAAAACAAAAGCTAGCTTGCCATGATATGCTAATACTACCTTAAACGTCACAAATGTGGGAAATTTTAGTGTTTTCTTCGGCAAGGACAAAGAAAAAGTACGCATTATTGTGCATCGATCGCATTCCCTCGTCAGGATTTGGCATTAGCACTCCATCTACTGGCGGCAGAGGGAATTACCATGAGGAAAAAAACAAAAGCTAGCTTGCCATGACATGCTAATACTACCTTAGACGTCACAAATGTGGGAAATTTTAGTGTTTTCTTCGGCAAGGACAAAGAAAAAGTACTCATTATTGTGCATCGATCGCATTCCTTTGTCAGGATTTGGCATTAGCACTCCATCTACTGGCGTGAGAGGGAATTACCATGAGGAAAAAAACAAAAGCTAGCTTGCCATGACATGCTAATACTACCTTAGACGTCACAAATGTGGGAAATTTTAGTGTTTTCTTCGGCAAGGACAAAGAAAAAGTACGCATTATTGTGCATCGATCGCATTCCCTCGTCAGGATTTGGCATTAGCACTCCATCTACTGGCGGCAGAGGGAATTACCATGAGGAAAAAACAAAAGCTAGCTTGCCATGACATGCTAATACTACCTTAAACGTCACAAATCTGGGAAATTTTAGTGTTTTCTTCGGCAAGGACAAAGAAAAAGTAAGCATTATTGTGCATCGATCGCATTCCCTCGTCAGGATTTGGCATTAGCACTCCATCTACTGGCGGCAGAGGGAATTACCATGAGGAAAAAAACAAAAGCTAGCTTGCCATGACATGCTAATACTACCTTAGACGTCACAAATGTGGGAAATTTTAGTGTTTTCTTCGGCAAGGACAAAGAAAAAGTATGCATTATTGTGCATCGATCGCATTCCTTTGTCAGGATTTGGCATTAGCACTCCATCTACTGGCGGCAGAGGGAATTACCATGAGGAAAAAAACAAAAGCTAGCTTGCCACGCCATGCTAATACTACCTTAGATGTAACAAATCTGGAAAATTTGAGTGTTTTCTGAGGCTCAGGGCAAGCTTTCCCTTTATTTCTCCAGTTACAGTTTTAAACTTTGCGTCCAAATCAAGACAAACCCAAGTACTTTTTTTCCCCGTCGAGAACCTCCATCTCTAACAATGGTGCGGCTTGTGAGCAGCTCTGTAGCTTCCCCCATCCCCAGCTGTGTGCGTTGCCTGCAGGGATTAGCGGTGAGGTCACGTGGGCCCCGCTCCACCCGACAAGCTGTCAGTGTCGCAGGCAGATCCAGGGGTCAGCGCAGGGGACAGGACCAGAGCGTGGACTGCCCAGAAATCAGGAGGAAATGTTTCTACTCTGTGTACAGCGCTGGAAAAGCACTATCAAAAAGTATTAGATTGCGTTTATGGGGTTTATAAGACGCATAGCACACCAAAACAAGCATTATTTTAGTCAAATTTCTTGCTATGTTATCATTAGAGGTGGAAGATATATATTAAAATTGATAATATTGCAATTTATGTTTAGACATTAGAAAAAAAAGGATTTTGAGTATGTTGTCTATAATGAAGACTATTAAAAATGGCCTCAAAAAGTCTAGCGTAATCTCCCACACAAAGAGTAAAAAGTGTTCTTTCTGCACTTTTGTGGTTCCTTTTATAGTTGTTTACATTTTGTGCGATACTTGAACCTCAACAAAGACATTTACAGTCACGTTTAAGCACATTCCTGATGCTCTGTGAAATTATTGAATGGATATGGTTATCTATGGTTATCGAGATGTTTGTTAAGATCGCCACCACTAATTATCATTGATTAACTGATAATCACCAGCATGATATTATGTTTTTTATGTCATGGTTCCACTTCGCTGTACTAAATGTGTCTTTTGTTGCCCTTTTTATTTTATATTATTGTCTTGTTCTGTTGTTCTTGTCATTTTCTTTGTGTCTTTTATGTTGTAAATAAATAAAATAAAAAAATATAGAAATAACATATCAAATAACACATCATCATCATGACAACAAAAAGTACACACATAGAGGGGATTTGTTCAATGGATAAATTAATATTTAATTGCACTATAGCCTAGACAGAGCAAATTGTAAGCCTTCAAATGGCACTTATCTGTTTTTTTTAAAAGAACACATAATTTATTTTGATTGCACTTAACAATTAGGAATCTCAAAGCAGCGATTATCGTTTAAAGAAGCAACATCATTTATAGAAACCGTTTCAAACTAAGGAGCTCCAAAATGTTGCTTTATTTATTTAAAAGGAAACAACATTTTATTGGAAAACAGAAGTCCTTGTCAACCACTCACCATTTTACGCCCGGGTTAAATGTAATCACGTTAGCCCTGATTACGGCGGAGGGAGCGCCGGCACATTAACGCACGGCTGCAGACTCGAGTGCCGCTCGCGCATGAGGGTAGAGCCCGGTGCATTGTGGGTAGCGGAGGGAGCTGAGGGCCCTACACAAACCAATCATTGTGTGGGCCCGGGCACTTGAAAGAGCACTCCACTCCAAAGTGATTAGCTAAGGTCAATAGTGAGAAGGACTGACTGTGGACGCTCCATGGGCCGTTTAAGTGAGTTATTGTAGCCAAATAACTCTCTTTATTCAGCCGCACAGAGCTCCACTCAATCCGAGCTCAGGCCGAAATGATCAAACATTATATTAGATGATCTTAGTTATACTATACCTGTTACGCTATAGGCCTACTATTTTATATTAGATGACATTATAAAATATTTAAAGGAGCTGTACCTGATTTTTACCGTTTTGAAACATGAAAAACAGCTCATTTTAAACCAGGGCTATCCAACTTTATTTTACTGAGTGACAGATTTTTCAGATGGTTTTGTCCTCGAGGCTTTTGAAATATGAAAAAAGTGTAAAAGGTTTTAACAACATCTGCAGAACTGAACCAGGACTAAACCAGGACTGAACCAAGAGTAAACCAGGTCTAAACCAGGTCTAAAACAGGACTGAACCAGGGCTGAACCAGGACTGAACCAAGAGTAAACCAGGTCTAAACCAGGACTGAACCAGGACTGAACCAGGACTGAACCAAGAGTAAACGAGGTCTAAACCAGGTCTAAACCAGGACTGAACCGGGGCTGAACCAGGACTGAACCAAGAGTAAACCAGGTCTAAACCAGGTCTAAACCAGGACTGAACCAGGACTGAACCAAGAGTAAACCAGGTCTAAACCAGGTCTAAACCAGGACTGAACCAGGACTGAACCAAGAGTAAACCAGGTCTAAACCAGGACTAAACCAGGTCTAAACCAGGACTGAACCAGGTCTAAACCAGGACTGAACCAGGTCTAAACCAGGACTGAACCAAGAGTAAACCAGGTCTAAACCAGGTCTAAACCAGGTCTAAACCAGGACTGAACCAGGACTGAACCAGGACTGAACCAAGAGTAAACCAGGTCTAAACCAGGACTGAACCAGGACTGAACCAAGAATAAACCAGGTCTAAACCAGGACTGAACCAGGGCTGAACCAGGACTGAACCAAGAGTAAACCAGGTCTAAACCAGGACTAAAACAGGTCTAAACCAGGACTGAACCAGGTCTAAACCAGGACTGAACCAAGAGTAAACCAGGACTAAACCAGGTCTAAACCAAGACTGAACCAGGACTAAACCGAAAGTACAAACAAAATGTCCACTGAACTTTTTAATTTTTTGTAAGTGTTTCTTTTGAACGTAAAACTTGTAAATGGTTCTAAAAAAACATTTTAAAGTCTAGTGTGGTGTAAAAATACAATTTATTCAACAAGTAACTCAAATGTATGATGAGATTTTACCAATTATTCTTATTTGCATTAAAATATAGTTGTTGTTTTTTCTACTAAAAAACATTTCGTGCAAATCCTTTGTTTTAAAATCTTTATCTTGCTTTATGTGTCACTCAGTCAGACTATAGTTTAGTAATTTCCTTCTATTTTTTCTGGTTAAATGCTACAAAATACCAGCATTTTATATGTTTTTGACAAATACCTTTACGCTTACAGTTAAAAAACGTAAATGTCAAGGAGGTTAAATGCTTTCTGAGGTCTCTTTGGGATTTATTCATGTTTTAGCGTTAATATTTTAAAGGTACAAAGATGTAAAGCAAACCCTAACGAGGAATGACAGCTTGATAAAAGGAGTGTAATATTGATTGTGTATTGATTTTGAGTCTGATCTTTAAGACACATTTACCATTACATCCAGCGGGGTGAGAATTACCTTGTTCATCGATGCATTGATTTAAAAGCTCCACGGCTAATCAAAGGAAAAGCAGATCTCGGACTGGATTTCAGACACAATTGATTGAAGTCTAACTATATTATTCATTCAAAGTGCATTAAATGATTTTTTTTTGGAGCATTGAGTAACTAAAAGCCCAAAATGCAACTACAAAATGCAAATGCCGGTGATATCAAGTGACATAAAGCGCCATATTTACTATAAAAGAGACGAGCAACTTTGGAAGGAAAAAAAGAAAGAAAGAAAGAAAGAAAGAAAGTAAATTTCAAATACATGTTCACGCCCTGAAGAATTAAGATTTATAGAAGACTAAAGTATGCTAATTTAAAGGTGCACACTATGTAACTTTTAAGTTTTTTTGCCACCTGCTTTCCGCCATGTTTGCTGTTGGTGTGTTAAACTTATCTAGAAAAAAACATGTAAAAAAGTGAACAAAACTCCATGGAAGAACCTGATAAACTGCTGGGTCACTTCTGGTGTTAGAATATTTTTGAATTAACGCTAAGTTTAGTATTTAGCATTTTAACATCTCCATTGATTTGGCATTGGGCAAACTGAAAATTCTGTCACTATCCCAAGCTCAATAGACCCTTTAAAATGCAATTGCCATCAAAATAACGGAATGGAGGAAAAATGAAGCAGACTGTAATTCATTTTCAATAATTTGCTCATACTAATGGTTTTAAGTTGTTATGTGAAGGAAAAAGCAACATATTAGAATTTCCAGGGTAGAAACGCAAGCTAGTTTGCCCTTCTATTACAAAGGATGGACAATATACTATTTTCTACTTTTAAAATTGTATTTGAGCTTCATAAAAAGTATAATTTATGGTAAAGTATAGATACAATGACGTATGAAGTATAAAGTACAGATACAATGAAAAGTTATTGTGGGTCCATCATTTCTGTCAGTATTTGTCCAGTTAAACTTAAAAATATGGATTTTTCCTTCATTAAAAATGCTAAGAGTTTATCATAATCTCCTGTAACATTAACAAATGATGTAAAATACAACAGTAAATATGTTGCTCTGAGGTCACTCACATATTTTTGATTGATTTTCATTTTCCAAAATCATCTACATTTGTCATATTTTGTGATATTCTGAGGTTAAATCTTTCTCCAGTGAAATGACATCATGTTCCACTTCACTTTTGCCTCCATTCTGAATTTAGACTGTTTATGTTTACAAATTTTAAAGGGTCTATAGTACATAGTATAGCCTTTGTGCTCTCAAACTCTGAACAGAAGGCAATTCATTGTATTTACAATTACAACATTTTGTAAATGAATACAGTAATAATTTAAATCATGATAATATATAGACAGTATACTCGGTTAATGGCACAGCCCTAGCTCAGACAGATAAAAAGTGAGCAAGTTTAAGGTGTTTTCTACACTTTCAGTAAGACTTCCACAAAAAGTTTTATACGTGAGAGTCCTGGGGTTTTATTTATGAAGCTTGTGTACGACAAAAATGTTGCATACGTGACTTTCAGTGTGAAGTTTGTGATCAATCAAAAGACAATTTGAACTTTGTGCGACGAGGCAGAAAACAATAAGAGCCCAGAGAGACGGGACATGAGCGTGTTAGAGGGTGTGTTTAACCCTTATGTACTTTTTAATAAGAATTCCACGTAGAGTTTTATAAATAAGACCTCACGTCTGTAAGTTGGCCTCACAGTGTCACCTGCTCGCCTCATTCAACAAAGATAACTTAAATGCCATTCTGTGGAATATTTCAGGCAAACATCTCCATGGAGACATGAGGTTACGGTTCCTCCACAAGAAAAGGTATGTAATGCACCTTTAATAATTCCAAAAATAACTGTTGTCAACCATGTTTTATACAAATGAGATCCCATGGAGACGAGATTAGTTACTTATGCCAATTAAAGGAGACATATTAGGCTTTTCTTAAGTAATTAGTATTGAACTCTTAAACTTAAGTAGATCATCATTTTACATTTGGTTCATTGTAAACCGCAATATTAATCAAAAACAGCTTAGTAATAGAAACAGATCCATTGACTTCCTGTTCAAAACTGCAGAACTGATAAGCCCCGCCTCTTTAAAGTCTTCAAAGTGACATTTCACCGCAACAAGCAGATGATGTGTTTTTATTTTTGAAAAGTGACGTTTTAGAACTCTGCACGTATCAGTCTGAACCTTAATTTGTCAAATAATCACATCTACAGTAGAGGGATGTGGGCGGGGATAGGGGGTAGGTGAAAACAGTACTTCTCTGAGCATATAGGATCAACTCAAACACGCAGGAATCAATCAAAATGCAACTTTGAGCAAACTAATGATGAGAAAACACGGTTGTCACAAGACATAACGCTCATTAAACTTGATTTCGCGCGATATGTCCCCTTTAAGTCCCAACATTTCCATTAATAATTCCTCTTTAGATCCACGCGCGAGGGCCACGGTGTCACAGGACGGATCTAGGTTAAAATAATACTAAACTAAAAGGGCAGTGCAGCACCATCTGCCCCATCAGCACAGAGCAGATTAAAGGGGCGGGGCCTGAGTGAGACTGAGACGAGGAGGCTTATTCTACATTAATTACATCTTATTAGCTCACCAAGGCTTGAGGTTCTTATGAATGGTTAGAGAGATATGCTTTGAGTAATAAAACAAAAAAATGAACAGAAACCCTTTATTTTATTGTACATTTTATCAGCCGAACTGCTAAATTTTCCCCGCTTGTAAGTGCTTAATTTTGGTGTCCCTTATTCAGTAATACTTTATAATAACGTCACTTTTTTCTACTTTGAACAAATAAGTAGAGAACTAACTGAGCTAATAAGACGTAATAAGTAGTTTGTTAAAAGAAAAGATTTAGTAAAAGGGAACCACTTTATAATAACTACACCTTAATAAAGCATGAACAAAGACTTAATTCACAGTGAACAAATAGTTTAAGAGAGATTCAGGCTTAGTAACTACTTATTTAATACTCTAACCCTAATTCCTAACCCTAATCTCAATTAAGTAGTTACTAAGCCTGAATCTCTCTTAATAAACTATTTGTTCACTGTGAATTAAGTCTTTGTTCATGCTTTATTAAGGTGTAGTTATTATTAAGTGTTTCCCCTTATTCTGCCGTTAATTAGACATTTACTAACTGTTTTCTTTGAACAAACCACTTATTACGTCTTATTTACATTTCTTGTACATTAATTATGATCGTAACAAGCTTTTGGTGAAAACATAAGGGTGTTGTTAAGAATCTGTACCACAACATATGTACTTTTACTTATCTTTTAACAGTTAATTAATGGGAAGGTGGAGTTTACCGATTGAAAAATGTTGGTAAAGAAGGAGAATAAGGGAATAAATAATAATTAACTTAATACCCTAAAATGAAGAGTTAGGGTTAGTTGCGCTTATGTATTTTTAAATGAAAGGAATCTATTTAATATATAAGGTAAGGTTAAGGTTCTTTATTGATAACTCCTTTTGAGGGAAATGTATCCTCTGCATTTGACCCAACCTTCAGTGCAGCTGGGGGTATTTTTAGCTATTGTGTAATTTTTTGGGTTGATGGAGGAAACCCACCCAGACGCTGCAATAAAATGGAACAAATAAAAAAAATTGAATAAATAAATAACATGGTACTGTTAAAAACTTTTGGCTTTAATATATTTTTTTGGCTGTAAATCCATGTTAAACTTAAAAACTGCACTTACCAATGTATTAAGATTAAATGCCAATGCTCACTTTTTAAATGTGTTTTATTGTATTGTATTATTTGTAATTATTCAATGTTGTTAATAGAATCCCCTTTTTCTCTTTTCTCAATGATGAGTTTGAACTGCTTTAGAAATATAGAGTTTATGCAGGTGACATCACAACTTTCTAAGTTTTAGTAGTGAGTGGCAAAACACACACGCGAGTCAAAGGTGAGTGATGGCATTTTCACCTGTAAAAGCTCAAAACACAACTAAAATGTGAAAAAGCTTCTACAGTCTAATGAAAAATATAAAAGTCTACAACTGCAAAATATTTAGTTTGTACCTGACATAAAAAAAAAGAAAGAAAATCGAGTAAAAAGTTGGAGAAAACCAGATAAATAACAGGAACACTGCAGCTACACTCACATTTATCACTGACACAGACTTTGGGATCACATACAGTTGAACTCATTACCTTTATCTACTTAAATTAGACATTTCTCGGTGCAAGTGTTGGGGAAATGATTCATTTTACCGCCGCTGAAGTGTCCTTTATCTCCAACTGCCGTTAACAAACTATCTTAGCTCTGCACAGTCGGAAACTACTCTCAATTCACATTTTATAAAGTTGATTTGAGCAAAATAAATGCTCCACGGACAAAAATTAGGAAAAGAAACATATTTTATCAGTTTGGGCTTATAATTCTGCCACTCAAAATGAAATGTTGAGGAGCATTTTTCGAATTCAAGAAGATCTGTGCATAACCTCTATTTGATCATTACTTGTTTTTTCTTTTTAGAATAAAGTAATCTGTGTTTTTTGTGTACAGTGTATGAAAACGTGAAATATTTCTAAATAAGAGCAGCTAAAACAACATCCCAGTTTTGAGGGTGAAGTACCTGTGGCGTCCTGCACCCCGGCCAGTGCCCCGACCGCAGCGGCTGTTTCTGCCAGGACGATCTGCCCTCCGCCCTGTAACGTGGCCTCGGCTAAAGTGGCCACGGCGTGAGCGGCCGCCTCACTGCAACAACAAGGCAGGAAACAGCATTATTATTTACATTATTTACAACACAGGAAAATGTATTATTATTTACATTATTTACATCAAAGGAAACAGCATTTACACCCTGCCCTTCAGGATAAGCACAAATACAGTAAACGCTGTGCGGATACGTTTGATTTTCTCTCAAGTGCTCAGACATCCAGACATTCATGTGCGTAGAAACAGAATGTGTGAAGTGTCTTGCTCAAGGACACAATGATAGGGGCAATATAATCAAATGAAGAAGAAGAAAAAAAGAGTTTATTATTGTTTTGTTTAGAGCTGTAGTTGACTAAAGAAATTATTGATTAGTCGACTATTAGTCAGGGCAAAAATATATCAAAACTATGAAGTATCTCCATATATCTGAACTAAACTGCTCTCAGACGGCCGAAACTGCACAGGAGTTCATGCAAAAACAACAATTTATACAGAAAAGTACTAGTAAACAGTGTATTTATTTACCAGAGATACTGATTTACTCCAAAATCTTCAGCTGACTCACTCCAGATCTTCTCGATTTTGCGGTTTTTGCTACATACATTTGTTGAATGCAAATAAAATAATTAGTCGATTAATAAAAATCTCGGTCAACTAAAACTATGAAGTATCTCCATGTATCTGACCCAAACTGCACACAAAAGATCATTATTACAGGAATTTATGCAAAAACAACAGTACAGTACTAGGAAACAGTGTTGGACTCTTAGCTAGCTCACCCCATACATTCCATATAAATCCTTTAAATCTGAATAAAATAATTAGCCGACTAATGAAAACGTCGGTTGACTAAGCACCATCAACCAATTAATTGACTAAACGACTGAGGAGTTACATCTTTAGTTAATTCAAACTGTTTTTAACAATTGAATTGTATTCTTAGGGTATAAAGCTGTCACTCTGCAGGACGGTTGTCTGTCCTTGTCTCTGTCTCTCTGTGTTAGCCCTGCGACGAGTTGGCCACTGTCCAGGGTGTACCCCGCCTAAGGCCCAAAGTCACTGGGATAGGCTCCAGTCACCCGCGACCCCTAACGGGAATAGGCAGTAGAAAATGAATGAATGAATGAATGAATTTTCAAATTTACAATAGTAAAACTATAACAATTTCATTTAGACCTGTGTCTTAAACCCTGAGTCTGTTCTGGAGCATAAATGACAGACAAGCTCCTTCTGAACTTTTAAATATGTGACTTTTCATGTTACACCACAGAACACACTTTGGATTACAGCATTATACTTTTGATTTATTTCATATTCATAATTATCTTTAAGTCAGCTTCATTAATGGTCTCTGGCCCATGTGTCTGACTTATTCTAGAAAAGTGTTAAAGTCACATCGCAGGACATTTTATTGTTTGGTCTTTGTTTTATTCTAAAACTATGTGCACTTTATAGAAGATATTTTGTGCACCGTTGAGTTGAAATTTGGAAGAAGAAAAACATTATTTAGAAAGCAATTTAAAGCAAAAAAATAAATAAAGGAGAGCCATATCAAGTACCAATTTATTTGTAAAACGGCAGATTTAACTCATACAACTCACTCCAAGCCTTTTTCTTTCTGCTGTGATCCAGATAAATCCTTATAATCCCAATAAAATAAGTAATCAACTAATAAACATTTTGGTCAAACAAGACACCATCAAATGATCAATCAACAAAGCAACTAAAGCCCTACACCCCAAACACATTTTTATCGATATATCTCCAGACACATCCACACATGTTCATGAACTCCCTGACGAATCAGCTGCGTTTTGTTAGAATAGATGCAGCCTGGTCGGCACACACAGATACAAAGGCTTATTAGGAGCGCGGGGTGAAGAGGTAGAGTTGTAAGAGGCTTTCGTTGTCTGGACTTATGGAGAATCTGTTACATCTCCTAATGGCCAGGTGCTGCACTCTGAACAAAGCAGTTTGATTGAGCGGTGGACTTAGCCGCCTGCGAGCCTATTACACGTCAGCCTCTTAATAATGTAACATGAAGCTCCAAATCGCATCTGAGCGAGGAATATGGGAAAGTCTAAAACCTACACAGAGTTAAAGGACACATATTATGCATTATTTGTATTGTTATTGGCCTTTAAAGGACACATATTCTGCTACAGTGGCTTTTTGACCTTTTAACCATGCATGTTCTAATTTAAAAAATCTAATAAAAATGGAGTCTGCATGTCCTCCCCGTGTTACCGTGGGTTCTCTCCGGGTTCTCCGGCTTCCTCCCACCGTCCAAAGACATGACTGTGTAGGTTAATTAGTAACTCTAAATTGTCCCTAGTGTATGAATGTGAGAGTGAATGGTTGTCTGTCCTTGTCTCTGTCTCTCTGTGTCAGCCCTGCGACGAGTTGGCCACTGTCCAGGGTGTACCCCGCCTAAGGCCCAAAGTCACTGGGATAGGCTCCAGTTACCTGCGACCCCAAACGGGAACAAGCGGTAGAAAATGAATGAATGAATGAATGTTCTAATAATGTTTCATCATCAAAAACATACGTGGAGTTGCATTTAGTTTCATTCACACCATTTTGAGGAATGTGGGTTTGAAAATCCACCCCCTCCGAGCATCAGAAACACTCCCTGCTGAACCCCCCATCAGTGATGTTTATTCAGATCATATACGTCACTTGTTTAGGGTTTTAAGTCCTTAAATTATTGCCAGACTCATTCTGAGCATTTCTGTCATCTAAACCAGGGGTTCCCAAAGTTTTCTGCCCGGGACCCCCAAATTAGCCATGCAATCGACTTGGGACCCCCAAAGCGAAATGAAAATGACAGTAGCAATAATTTTAAGTGTCAAAGCCTGTTAATTCAGGTTTAATATTGGTTATTTGAATAGTTTATAGTCTTCTTGGACCCTATGTCACTAAAATATACTGTTTTTAATTTTAAAAATAGAGCAAATACAATGTCATATTAATTAAAATGAGATCTTGAAATCATCTCGCGACCCCCAGCTCACCCCTCGCGACCCCCAGAGGGGTCCCGACCCCCACTTTGGGAACCACTGATCTAAACCATAGACCACAAAAACAGCGGACTACAGCCATGGAGGCTGTTCTGGCTCCTTCAAGCTGAGCTGCCATTCACTTTCTATTGGGACATTGGTGTCGTCACTCTGTAACTGCTTCTGTGAAGCTCAACATCTTGGAACTAAAATGCCCGTTTTGACACACTCTACATGATCCTGGGGTTTTATTCTGTTATGCTCTTCATAAATCAAGTTATTAGCAATAATGACTGACCAATCAGGTGCTTCCTTTTCCAGAGGCTGGTTTTTGCTCATGTTAGCAACAGGTTTGATTGACAGCATTGTCACCGTCTCCTCCCACCAAGGGGTGGAAACTTTGATTTTCAAATATGGAGTCTGGCTCCACTTTAGCCGCTATAACTGCGATTGGCTTAATATTGGCTCATTTGATCTCTTAAAGTCATAACATAACTAAATTGTGTATTGTGCTAGGTGCCATCTACTGGCTGCACACACTCGGTATCAGAGCAGACAGCAGAGAAACTTGTTCATTTAGTGCATTATAAACTTTTTTTCCCCCCGAAAACATGAGATGGCAAATTCAAGGCACACAAAAGCATGTTTCAAGGCTAATAACATTATGAAAAATGCATAATATTTCTCCTTTAAACCTAAGTACCTTACTCTTGACATCTCATGTTTTATAATGAAAAATAAAATGATTTTTTTTGTTATAATTATGATGATTTGATTATATTATACAATATTGTGGAATAATTCACAATTTAAAATTTGCTGTGATATAAATTTTATGACTTTTAATGAATGAATGAATAATGTCTCTAGGACACAAAAGGCACTGATTTCAGCCAAAATACCACAAAAATAACAGTTTGACAAGTCGACTAATCACGACTAGTCAACTACTAAAATAATCGCTTGATGCATCTCCATTAAAAAGTAGATTTAAAGTAAAACTGTGACACTGACAAAAAAGCTACTTTATTTACCTTTATTTTACCGGTAAATTGCTCGATTACTTGAGTCAAGGAACTGATAATAATACAAACAGGACTTTCAAGCATCAGGGCAGTAATAAGTCTGGAAAAAGAGAGTTATATATAAAATCTCACTGAATCAAAACTGGAGGGAAGTTTTAGTGTACTCTTGGCGTCAAAAAGTCTCTCAAACTTCAACGCAAAATTACCGACATTGCCACTAATTTAATCAGGGCTCTCAACAGATCTCAATTTCTGTCTGAGAAGATTTAGGAGACAAAATGTTCCGGTTTCCGTGGAGCATGAAAGCAGCGGTTCAGCAAACACAAACAGAGCAGAGGAGGGAGAGCAGGGGGGAGAGGGGGGAGGAGGGAGAGGGGGAGGACCCAGGTGGACGCAGGTAACAAGCCTCGGAGGACCGCACCTGACTGGAATATTTGCCCTGACTCAATCACCGTGAAAAACTGGTAATAATTGTGCGTCTCCTGTTCGGTTAATGAAATAACAAACACACAAACAAAAGCGTGCGCGTCTGAGAGATGGAGAACGTCTGGAGCGCTACGCGGCTAATGGAATTGTTTCGGTTGTTGTCACGATTCTAACGTCTCAAGCTCGATTTCGATACAAAGGAATAGGCTCGATACCGATTTAGAGACCACAATGTTTTTTTTTAACACAATAGACTAGACTTCAACATGAAATAATGACCCTATCGTTGTGTTTTCCTGTGGTCTTGTACACGTTCTGATAAAGCTCAAGGTCATTCTAAAATTGTTCAGCAAAATTCACATTTTGTCCTGCTATATTTAATTTAATATCGATACGTTTTCAAATGAGTGTCTAGTTTTGATACTGAATTTAGTATTAGTAATTGGCTTGAAGGAGTAGTTATTTTAGTCGGGATTTAAATAGTTGATTGCAGATGATGACTGCATATTTGGAGCTTAGTAAAATCTAAATTGTTCCGAGATAAAGTTAAAGTGAAGCCGTCTGAGGGCGTCCTGGTGGAGAATATTCACAGACAGGAGTATTTTCATCAAAAATACAACATTTGCACATTTATGGAGTCATTTTTGAGTGATTCCTGCTTTTGCCTGATTATTCGATTACTTAATTAGTTGATTTCTATACTCAATTAATTGTGATAAATCTATTAACTTGTTGCAGCCATATTGTCGACCATAATATTGGCATAAAATGACTAGAATCTGGCCCAGATCAAACCTGCAGAGTGTTCTGTCGACTCGTTCGTCGATGTCACTGTAAACGTCATCACAAAGTGCTGCAGGAGGACGACCATGCACTCTCACCTGCAGATGGCTGCAGTTCATGGTAGAGTACAGTTTTTTTTTTTGTACCAAAATGTCAATACGATGTGATTCTGCTAATGTGGATCAGTTTTTGGATACATATTTCAAAGAACAAAGTATCTCAGTGTGTCAGTGGGAATGAAATTGGGAACAGGAACTTTCAGGGCAACGAAGCCCCAAATGCATTTTACTCAAACACACATCAATCAATAAAAACACAAGTTTGAGGGGGTTAATGGAGAGAGGAAACCATTAGAGCATGGTCAATTATGCATAATACGTCTCCTTTAAGTTCTGTATGTGTGCCTGACCTGTTCAGCGCCATGGTAACAGTGGCTCCGGGCTGGATCTCTTGACCGGCGGCGACGGCGGCAGCTTCGGCTAAAGACGCCACGGCCTGCGTCGCCTCCGAGGCCTGCGTCGTCTGAATCGTCATCTCCCCGCCCTGAAGAGTCGCCCAGTTCTGCTCCACCTGAAGCATACAGTCCAGCTTCAACAGACTGGGATTCTCAAACCTACAAACTTCAGAGATTACACTCACAATCTCACAAAGATCTGTGTTTTTGACAACTTGAGTGACTGTATTTGATTTATGAAGATAAGTTTGTGGGCCTGTGCCTTGTTTGACCTTTTCCCACTTATTTGTCATTTGTTAAATTAATATGAGCTTCCAAATGACTGGCCACTCACTTGGTTGCCTACAGTCACAACCTCATCATGCAATTAAAAAAGAAAAGGATTTTCACTCTATTCTGAGGCTGTGGTCTTTACACGTGAAATAATTTCTTTGATTGTGGCATCAAAGCTCATTCGTTTAAATCTGTGACTTAAAAAGTTGATTAAATTTAGGGCTGTAACAATATAAACCAGAAATATTATGATATCGTATTATCACAAGTTATAAATTACAAGTTCCTTTGTTTGTGTTTTGTTGCAACAGCCTCTAAAAAACAGATGGACCAAAACAGACCATGATCTCAAAGTCTAGTTTATTTTATTTTACATTTTATTAGCTAATTCTTAATTTTATGCATGTCTTCTTTTATACATTTTGCAACTATTTTATTCATTGTTATATGTTGCACCTTACGCCAAAGTAAGTTCCTAGTTTGTGAATTTTGTTCACTGACAATTGCAAAAAACCTTTTCCGATTTTGATCCTTTGCTCCATTTCAGTGCAGACGACATGAAAACATAGCTAACTACTAAGCATTTTATATCTTAATTCTCTGGTCTATGACAATAACGATTCACAGCAAAGCCTTATCAAGACATTTTAAAAGGAAAAAGTATCATTTCTACAATTCTTTTATCGGTAACACTTTAGAATAACTCCTCTTGTTCTTGCCTCAGTAAAGCATGAATAAAGACTTCGTTAATAGTGAACAAAGAACTTATTAAGAATGATTCAGGCTTATTAACTACTTTACTAATACTTTAACCCAAATTCCTAGCCCTAACCTTAATTAAGTAGTTACTAATCCTGAATCATGCTTAATAAACTGTTTGTTCAGTATGAAATAAGTCTTTGTTCATGCTTTACTAAGAATAAGGGGAGTTATTCTAAAGTGTTACCCTTATCTTCTCCACAATATCGCAGCAAACCTCACATGAGACCTGCATATGGTTACGTCCTGTTTAAATCACTGTTCAGCGGGTGTTACCTCTCCGTCTGTGACAGTGGAGTAGTTGACTTGTGCCACGGTGACTCCAGGGAGCTCCGAAGCGTCTGCCAGAGTCGCCACCGTGTGCCCCGTGCCGACCTGCAGAAGGAATAAAACGTGTCAAAGAATCAAAGAAATCCACTTGTTTTTAAAGTTGAGTGATGTATTTTAATTTGAATGACACGATTAACAAGAGCTGTGGGTAATATTCATAAGAAAATATCCTGTTTCCATGATGCTTTTGTATAGAGCTGCAACTAACGATTATTTTGGTAATCGATTAGTCCAGCGATTATTCCTTTGATTAATCGATTGGTTGTTTAAAGACCCTTGAATATGAAAATTTTACTCAATTTTCCCCCGACAAAGCTGAAGTGAAGCCGTTTGACGACATCTGGGTGAAGAATATTTATAGATGAACAAGGATTTTAATTAAAAATACACAATGTTTCTTTTGTGTTTGTTGCATCATTCCTGTAATAAACCTCTTCTTTCAGCCCATACAGTGATTTGGAGTCTGTGTTTAGGCCAGTTAGCCTAATAATCATTTATTTAATTAGATTACAACCATTTCTATAATCGAATAGTTGCGATTAATCGATTAGCCCTAATTTTGTATAAAACTTACTAACAACAAACCAGGTTCAGAAATGCAGGTTAGGGCTGAGCTTAAGATCTCATTTAGGGCTGCAACTAACAATTATTTTGGTAATTGATTAGTCTGTTGATTATTTCTTTCCATTAATCGATTAGTTGTTTTGATTCTGAAAGGTCTGTGAATGTGAGATTTTAACCAAATTTGACCAAAACAAAGCTAAAGAGATGCTGCTGGAGAATGTCCTCATTGTGTGTATTATTAAAAAATAAATGAATTATAATTAAAAACCCAAATTTCACAGATTTCTGGCGTCATTTTATGTTAATTGCTGCTGTGTCTCAGTCATAAAACGTCTTCTCTCATCCCATGACATGCTTTGGAGTCTGTGTATAGTACAGAAAACGATTATTTGATGACTCAATTAGTTGGTGATTATTTCAATAATAGATTAGTTGCGATGAAACGATTAGCTTCACGATTTAGTTTCAGCTCTAATCTCATTCTTGTGATGATAAGTTATTCACAAATTTTATCGCTCACACCACCTTTTGTCGTTCTCAGTAGGGCTGGGCGATACAGAAAAAACAAAGTTAACACAAATCATGATAAAAATCGAAATCATGATCTGGCCCCAAGAAAATCGTGATTATAACTTTTTGCCAAATCGCCCAGCTATAGTTCTCAGCAACACTTTTTAACCAATTTCAATAAAGTGCAGAAGCAGATGACTGTAGTTAACTCTTCGAGGCCCTGCGAGGTTGTAAATCTAAAACGAGGATACACTTTTTCATACATTCAGCACAAAAATGTCTCCTCCTCATGACTGTGCAGTACCTGGATGAGTGAGACGGTTCCATCGGGGTTGTTGATGGTTTGGACCACGGTCTGGGAGGGCACCAGGTGTGCGATGCTCTGGGCGGCGGTCAGGTGCGCGTGGGTCGCTGTGGCCGTGGTCACTTGCTGGTCTTCGAAAGCGTAGAGCAGATCCTCGCGGCCGTGCTGCTTGTAACAGTTTTTGACGATTGTGCGGAGAGCCTGCGTCCACGACACCTTTGGGAGACGCAGGATATTTAAACGGTCGCTCGGGGCATTTAGACTTTTCTACAAGACTAAAGAGCAACAAAAAGGTAAAGATTACTGAAATTTAATGAATTGTCTTCTGGTTAACAGTTACAGGAATTTCCCAGTGGGATTTCAAAATGTACAATCATAAAGTAAAATTATAAACCTAAAACCTCGCCAAACTGTAAAATCTGTAAATAAAATTTGCAAAAAATTAAACATAATTATATCATAAAATATGTTTCAGTTAAAGGGGCTGTACCTGATTTTTACGATTTTGAGATGCGAAAAACAGAACTAGCAATTACTTTGCACACAATAAAGTAAAATCTGTGTTGCCCCAACACAAATATATTGTAGAAGCATCTATTCTGGTGAAAATGAGAACACAGCGCTTTCGATGCATCTATTTATAGAGCCTTTTATTTTCCGAGAGGCAGGTAGTGCAGCGTTAGCATGCTAATGTTTGTTAGCTTTACCCGTGACACGCTCTGGGCTGCAACAATTGATTGACTAATCATGACTTGTTGACTATTAAAAAAAACAAAACTATAAAACTGGATTAGCATAATTGTTAATTGGACTATATGGACTCTAAAATACATGTCTGTCTTTGTTACAAAAGACAGACCTTTTATAACAAAGACAGCAACGTTATTATATCAAAATGTAAAGATCAAATAATGCATCCAATTTATCAATATTCTCTATCTTGAAACCTTCAGTGACCTAATTTCAACCTTCATTTGGTTGATAATGTATTTACAAAGACTAAATAAACCGAAGTAATTGTTTGACTAGTCGCTGACTGGTCGACTACTGAATGATCGTTAGTGACAGCCCAAGCTCAAAGACTCATGAAAAGAGCTTCTAAACTCATGGCGGTGAATGTTTATGATGCTGGGACTGCAATAGGAAAGTGAGCGATACATGTGACTGAACAAACTAGTTCTGTTTTTCATGTTTCAAAATGGTAAAAATCTGGTACAGCCCCTTTAAATGAGTCGTCCAAACCTGTCATAGACACTTTAACAGCCATGTCGCGGTAATCAAGCTTTCTCCGTCGCTGGCCCCTGATATGCAAATCATCATCACGCGAATGATCACAGACTGACTTTTAACACTCAGTAGTGTAGTGCAGTGGTTCCAACCTTTTTTGTCTTGAGTTCCCCCTAAGTTTTGTTTTACACTCAGAGTATAAGACAAATAAATGGGTTTATTAGTCGAATGTAGTCAATTATTACGGATATATTTTTTGTTTTAATCATATTTATGGTTTAAGACAGTTGTTCCCAACCTTTTTTGTCTTGAGTACACCCTAAGCTTTGTTTTACACTCAGAGTATAATACAAATAAATGGGTTTATTAGTCGAATGTAGTCAATTATTACGGATATATTTTTTGTTTTAATCATATTTATGGTTTAAGACAGTTGTTCCCAACCTTTTTTGTCTTAAGTACCCCCTAAGCTTTGTTTTACACTCAGTACCCCTCAACTTGAGTTTCGGGCAAATAAATGGGTTTACTAGTCGAATATAGTCAGTTATTACCATAGTGATACTTATCTTTATTTTTTGCACAGTGAATATTTTGTATTATGGTTTTATGCATTTTTATTTCTATTTGTCTGTATTTTATTGGAAAGCACTTTGGTCACCTTTGAGTGTTGTAAAGGGCTCTATAAATAAACACTGTCTGATTGATTGATTACAGTTGATAACTTTATTGTTAAAAGTGGAGCATAAAGAACCCCCTGGCTCCCAGCCTGTCGTCTCACCCTCTGCTTCTGCTCCTCGGTGCGCACGTCACTTCGGACATTTGCCCAGGGGATGTCCTCGGGCCACCACACCGGCTTACAGCTCTCCTTCCCCCAGCCCGGCTTCCCTCGGCCCGTCGAGTATTTCAGCATCTCGGGGATAAACGCTCGCAACTGGGCCTGGAAAAAACACAGAGGAAACACATGAGGTAAAGATAAAAACTACACAGAAGGAAGATGAATATATAAGCCTGGTTATTCTATAGACATTTTCTATTTTGTGCTCAGTAGAAGTGGAAAGATATTGAAATGTTGATCCTTGTGAATGATGCTTTGAATTACTGTTTATAATAAAACATGATGCAAAAAGAGCTGAATAAATACGAAAATGAAAAAAAAAATCCAAATAATGATATAAACTAATACATAATAATAAAACAATAAAGATGTTTAAGCACATTTCTGTAGGAAATGAAGCCTGAATATTGTTATACACCAAAACAAATAAATAAATATTGGGATACTCCTTTTTGTCAATATAGCTAAACTAACTAAAAATAAATAAGTTCTTTCTCCAACGTCCGACCTTGGTTCTCGGTTTTGGTTCTTTCAATTAAAAAACCCAAACCATCACAGAATCTCAAACTTTCCATTAATTGCCCAGCGCAAGGATAGCTCCTCAAACCAGTGTTAAATGTAAAAAAAAAAAAAAAAAACAACAACAACAAAAACAACACTTTGATTATGTAGAAAAACAAGATGCATTGGAATTTCTTGCATGTTCACAGTGCCCCAGTATCAGTATAACTGATAACAACTGTTCAATAAATAATTCACCTTTTCAGCAGATTCATCACATTAGAGTGAATAACTACATATTATAATGAATTCATGCTGTTAAAAAGTTTTTGTTGTCAGTTTTGTTTGTTTTTATATCAGTATCGGCCAATTTTGAGGGGAAAAACAGCCAATTTTTAGCGCCAATATTTTTAGGATTTTTATTTTTTAAATGGACCGATGAGTAAAAATGGAAAAAGACGAGACCATAAAATATGCCCGTATGTTTACAAAACAATGCATCAAATGATTTTATATCCCACATAAATACATGCTGTTATTTTCGTTATCATTTATTTATAAGTGAAAAATGAATTTCTGAATTTAACTTAACTTTAACTTAAAATGTATTTATGGGCCTTGCTATGGATTTTAAAATGTAAATATCGGTATCAGCAAATATTGCTTATTAGTGACAGAAGCAAGAAAACTATTGGATATCGGCTCAAAAAAAAGAGAAAAAAAAATCCATTTCGGCCCATCATTAATCACGATATGCATCTCTGTTTCGATTAAAGTATTGCCAAGAAGCCAATCACGCTAAATCAATGAAACAAAAACTGAAAACTTTTGGTAGCACAGTCACCATTTAGTGCAGGAATAAATAATACATATAAGAAGTTTATTGCAAGGTTAAAAAAGTTTGGGAAATATATCTCAATTTCCCTGCACTTTGACGGTGTTAAGCAACTAATAAAGCAACTACATATTACTCCAACGATAAACCTGGTTATTGAATCGAGCTCTTGCCCCTCGTGTCGTTCCTCCTCGCAGACACAGACTGGTTTTCGCCCTTGAACAGGAGCATCGATCGGACTCACTGAAATAGTCTGACACTGCAAATAGAATCAGGAGTTTCCAAAAGGAGAGCGTGCTAATGTTTATTAACAGACCAATCTATGGCGCCGGCTCCAGCCTGAAGTGACAGAGACACAACACAGACTTTAAACCGTCAACCGCCCAAGTCCAGACGACACAAGCAGGAGCGAGGAGGCAATTCAGAATCATTAGACCAGTGCAATCCGACTCGAAACGCACAAGAAGGAAGCCAGACAAGTCTTCTTTTGAGAATTAAAAAGGGAAACAAAGACACAAGAGTTTTTGGTGACACAGTTGATAAAAACTCACCACTTAGGGCAGTAATAATTAAATCAATCAATATATGAAAATTATTTGCAGGGCTGTAAATGTTTGTTAAAATACTAGCATTTGTCTGACTGTTTTGAGATTCTGTTCATGGTTCATATTTGAAACACATCATTAAAAAATGGAGAGAGGATTGAATAATGAACTGCAAATTAGAGCTGAACGATTAATCAACCAAATGTGACTAAGCGACTATAAAAATTAACTGGCTCTAAAAATTGACAACCGACTAATCATTAACTGAACTACAGACTCAAAAACACATGTCAAAAGACCTTTTATAACTAAAAAACGTAACATTAATACATCTCAATGTCAAAAAGGACCAGATTATTGCTGATTTTCATCAATAACACACTTCATTTATAAATATCCTCTATCGAGAAGCCTTCAGTCGACATATTTCAACCTTTATTTGGCTGATAATGCAATTAAAAAGTTTAAATATACAGCTGAAATAATCGTTTGACAAGTCGACTAATCGAAAAAATTATCGCTGACTGGTCGACTATTAAAATAATCGTTAGTGACTGCCCTACAGCAAATAGAAGAATCAACATGCATTTCAAATAGGGATGCAAATATAATGGTACAATATCTGAGGGAACAGTCACTAACCTCTGCAGGGAAAGCAATCCATTCATTTTAATGTAGAAGAGCTGCTGTCGCCCACTGTTCAACAACTACAAGAGCAAACACTGACTTTTAGAAGTTAAATTGTACTAAATGCAGATCTAAAAAACAGAAAAAAATGGTCCAACAACCAGAAGAAAAAAGAAGGCAATTAATAGCTGCGGGCTAAAAGCTACCACAATGCTAGCACCGCCTGCTGTTTTTTAACATCTACAGAGCAATCCTGCATTCTGTGAAGTAACGTCATGTCAACAACCCTCATTAAGACTCAGTTGTGACTCTGCGTGAATTAGTTGCACTGCCAACTGTATCTATATTTATTTCACAGAACGACATTTATTGCCTTCGTAGAAAAGGGTTCAATGGTCGTCATCTGGACACTGTTTTGAACATCAACATCACTGTCCAGATGACGACCTTTGAAACCTTTTCTACGATGGAACACTCCTGAACGAATGAGGGATTACGCCTAATATTAACTGCAATATTGTGAAGAGGCAAACAAAATTGTGGAAAGCTATACATTTTTCTTTTACAACACCTCGTATACAAGCCTTTGATACGAATCATTGTCATATTTCGAAGAATAAGGATATAAAAGACCTGAATAATCACATCTTGCTGTCGTCTGCAGTGAAATGAAGCTTTAGCTGCTGCTACAACAAAGAAGCCGGTAATTTGATATAATTTTTCATATTTAAATCCCCTGGTACAACACAATTTTCCATAAAAATATAGGAGACTTAGTTATTTGCAGGGGACATTCTATTATATAAACCAGTGTTTCCCAACCAGGGGTACAGGGACCCCAAGGGGTACGCGATTAATTACCAGGAGGCACTTAGAATGGTTTCAGGTTTTAAATGAAGATGAAATGTACTTTTATCTGCGTTAAAAAAGTGTCATTAGTTGTAAATTTAGCATCTTTCTGGAGTATCCTGGATCATAAATATAATGAAAACAAAACTATATAATAGAAATAATTGACTATATTCAACTAGTAAACCCATTTATTTGCCCGAAACTCAAGTTAAGTCTTGAGTGTGAAACAAACCTTACTCAAGACAAAAAAGGTTGGGCACTGATCTAAACAACTCCAGCCTTTGTGATCTGCCGCCAACTCGAATTGCACTTTCGACACGACTGCGACATAACGTGCAATCCTGTCATTAAAAGTGTGCTTATTGACTCTCTAACTATCCACACGCCGTGATAAAATGGAAGTACAAACTCATGGCCGAGTCCAGTGGAGATCTCAGTAGTGATTGGGTGGGGTTTAGCGCGGTGTCCTCAGTGTCCTGGTAATATGCTCGCATCGCCAGGGGATTATATTGCACAATGAGCCACTGCAGCGTCTGCCTGCCTTGACATCAGGGGCTAAATTTGGTTCCAGGAGAAATAAATCCTCCCCTTCCTCCACCAACCCAGTTTCAGAGTGTCACCGGCCATCGGCGCTCGGATCAGCGCGCCAAAGCGGAGACGACTGGACGTTTAAACGGTGGCCGACAATTAGTGAATCACAAAAGCAACCATTAGGAGCACAGAATATACAATAAGATCTGTCCTGTTGCTAAAAATACCAAACTGAAAACCTTTTCGTTTAGACGACCACAAACATGTTCTTCGTTTCGCAGTTAAAATTTCAGCCTGTTCTCGAATGTTAAAAGTTATAATAAAGACACATCTCCAAAACTGTTGGACCGGACTCAGAATAAAAGGTAAGATCAATCGAAAAATGGATAATATAGCAATGGTTGTTCTGGAGAAAAAATGCTAAATTAGAATATACAGGATTGTATATAATTAAAATGGTTAAAAATGACAGCAAAAACAGCTGATTAAGAATAAAATAAACAGAAAAGTGTGTAGAGTAATCTTCCAGTTACGAGTATAAGGATCTCTTATCTTATCTTATAAAATTGTTTAAAGTGTATATGACAGATTAGATGACACATTTCACTAAAACGTAGCGACCTTATAGCAAAATTATATTTGAGATTTTACTTTTTACTTTGCTCATTTGTCCCCAGTTTGCCATTTTTTGTTAAGTTTATAATGTTACTTCCTGGTTGGACATGAGCACAAATATGACACAGTTAGAGGTAATTCCACAACTGTTATCTAGCAACCGTTTTGAAAACAAGGGACAAAATCCATATAAATTACACAAAAGTTAGGGAATTGACAATAAATAATACCTGATCACAACTTTATTTTCTCAAATTATGGTATAAACAGTCAGAAAATAGTATCGGCATCAGTAAATTGTCGCCTGATGACATCACAGGGGGGTTCGGTTTTAAAATTCAGCTCTACTTCCTGTCATTTTTAACATTTATATTTTCAATTTTTCTTCACTAACTGCAACTTCAGCAAAAAAACTGTGATCAATATTTTTTAACGAAGAGACAATCCAGCATCACTTTAGCTTTATCTGGGTCGGATTTGGTTCAAATGGATCGAAAGAATAATTGATAAGCAAAATAATCATTCTTTGCAGTCCTACTTTAAATGTACTCTGCATATTGTTATTGAGATAATGCAAAAAGAGATATTTCATTTTATCAATATTGCTGACCTCTAACACAGAATCCAAAAATCTTTACAGTTTCACTCAAGGCTTAAAATGTTGTCTTGAAAATGTGTTTTTCGTTGGATAAAAGTGTCATATATCCCGTTCAGTTTGGATTTACTCAATAGTTTGAATTTGTCTCATTCTAAATTTCAAATCCCAAACCTTCAAAGGGGCTGAATAATGATAATATTGATAAAATATAAAATTGTAATTTGTCTGACAGATTCTGTAACAGGTAGAGATGTCAAGACCATTTGGTTTATCGATTATTCAAGGAACAATATAATCGTGAGAGCTTTTTCAGACCATTTTAGAAACAAAATTAAGTAATTTCAATTCAAGATTTTGACTTTTCTTTGGTTCAGGTGTCAATAATCATGAATAATTGTGAAATGCCGTTTCTTGTCACTGTGATCGTAACACTGAATTTGAACTGAATATGAACAGAATTTGAATTGAATTTAAACTGAATATGAATTTGAACTGAATACGATTTGAATATGAATTTGAACTGAATTTTTATGGAATATAAATAGAATTTGAATAGAATATGAATTGAGATTTAATTGATTATGAATAGAATTTGCTTTGAATTGAATAAGAATTGAATTTGAATTGAACTGAATTTGATTTGAATTGAATTGAATTTGAATTTGATATTGTGACACTCTTAGCAACAGGTTAAGTGTAAACATAACTGGAGGGCTGGTCAGTTCGGTGCAGACTTTGCCGTTTTAACGATCAAAAGACCAATATTTAGGACCTGTTTATGGTTATGGTCCCTATAATCACCGACTTAAGGTAAAGCTGCAGTATGTGCGGATGTATGAGGACGCGGACAGATGGTGTAATTACGGCGACCAGTGAGTTAAGTGGCATGTTCTCCTTCCAGCCCCCGCTCCAGCCCCCTCAAATACTAATCCGGCCCAATCAGCGTTCAGGAGGAGGGCCGAGCCGTGCTGTCCCAGGCCCTGACGAGGCTGAGGGTAATTATGAGCTCAGGACGGACCCCCAACAGATCACCTGCTGCAGATGCTTCCAATGTAACAGGACTGGCATATTTGAAATAAACAAGACCTACTGTACTCTAGTCTAGATCAGGGCTGTTCTGCTTTATTTTATCGAGGGACAGATTTTTCGGATGGGTTTGTCCTCGGGGCCAGAAACGTGTCCAATGTTTTTGAAAAAACAAAAAACATGTGACACGAAAGGCTTTAACAACATCTGCAGAACTGAACCAGGTCTAAACCAAGACTAAACCAAGACCAAACCAAGACCAAACCCAGGACTAAACAAAGACTAAACCAAGGTTAAACCAGGTCTAAACCAGGGCTAAACCAGGACTGAACCAGGTCTAAACCAGAACTAAACCCAGGACTAAATCCAGGACTAAACCAGGAGTAAACCAGGTCTAAACCAAGACGAAACCAGGTCTAAACCAGGACTAAACCAAGACTAAACCAGGTCTAAACCAGGACTAAACCAGGGCTAAACCAGGACTAAACCAAGACTAAACCAGGTCTAAACCAGGACTAAACCAAGGACTAAACCAGGTCTAAACCAAGACTAAACCAGGTCTAAACCAGGACTAAACCAGGGCTAAACCAGAGTTTACTAAACCAGGTCTAAACCAGGACTAAACCCAGGACTAAACCAAGACTAAACCAGGAATAAACCAGGTCTAAACCAGGGCTAAACCCAGGACTAATCCCAGGACTAAACCAGGTCTAAACCAGGTCTAAACCAAGACTAAACCCAGGACTAAACCAAGTCTAAACCAAGCGTAAACCAGGACTAAACCAGGGCTAACCTAGGTCTAAACCAATAATAAGAGAGAAAATATATTCTATATTTTTCAAATCATATCCCTTGGAGCTTGGGCCCGGTTTGGCCCCCAGGCCTTAAGTTGAACAGCCCTGCTATAGATACTGGTTTTCACGAGGGCTACAAAATTAATTGCAATTTGAATGAACAGAATTAGCAAATTGCAAGGACTACAATTTTTGAAGTGCATTAATTTCATGACATAACTGTAATTCGACAAAACGGGCCAAAAAACGCAATTAAAACCGTCAAAAATGTGACTAAAAGTGGGAAAAACATGACTATAAGTAACAAATACAATACTAAAAGTGACAAGTGACAGAAAGGCTACTAAAAGCAACAAAAATGTCACAAAATGCGCCAATGACTTTCCAAAACATGTGATTCTTTCATTAGTTTGTCAGTTCAAATGTCTTCTTGTCAGTTCTCCTGGTTGTAAAATAATCTTTAGCTGCAGCCCTAGTCATAACTGCAGATGGAGGCAAGATCCACGTTTCTCTATTGATACATTGGGCTTTTTGATTGAAACAGGAGTGACATTTTTAAAATGTTTAGTATCGAGCCCAATGTACTATAAATATAGAAATGTATTTACTTGCAGATATGAATTAACAGAGCAGCATTTTTGATTTAAATCTTAAAAACTGGACATCGTGGCATGGTTCGTTATCCTTTCCTGCATATCTTTTACCACAATCCACTGATTTATCTGGACAACATTATCCCCGAGTTTTCAAACAGCGGCTAAACAGCTTGTTGTTTTCGCCGCTCGTGCCATCTCAAAGACAGACATCAGCGCCGAGTAAGACAGCAATCTACTCACAATAATCCAATTCAAGCGCTGAAAAACAAGCACCATCTTCCACCTGCTCTCCGAGGACTCTCCGCGGCCCGTGATTGGCCCGGGCTCTCGGCGGACCGCGTTCATACAGGCGCGTGTTCTGATGATGATGGGGCGAGTGTGCGTCAGCGGCACAGCGAGGCCCGGTAAACAAGCCCTGCTCCCCGGAGTCAGGAGCCGACCAGAGGAGCCGCCGTTGCCATGAAAAACCCAAACACAAGCGGCCGACGCAGCAGATGCATTTAGCGCGCAATTAATATTAAGGAGAAGAATACAGCGGCGGCGGCAGCAGCAAGTGGTGCGTCGGATCGGTGTCGGCGATAAACATTTCGTGGATCTTCCTGTTGACTCTTATCGGATCATGTTTCTTTCAGTCCAACAGAAAAACGGGTTAAAATGTGTCGGTTAGGGCTGCAGTCGGCTATTTATTTGAGTCAAACTGTTATTTCTGTTGTACATTGAGACTTTTTGAACACATTTTTAAACCAAAAACATTAAAAAATGGTGACTGATGGCTTCTAGATGGAAAGTATTTATGAATAGTAGGGATGCATGTAAAAATTTGCTGAATTGGGTATCGGTTCCAAACTATTGGTTCCGCCGATATCCTGGTTGGGCATTTAAAGGAAAAATATTCAGCATTTTTCATATTATTGTTAGCCTATAAACGTGCTCTTGAGTACCTTAAATTTGCCATCTCATGTTTTTTTTTAAAAAAAATGTTTCTTATTCATCCAATTACTTTTTTTTAATCAGCCTTGTATGAAATGACACTTACTGAGTGCGTCCAGCCAGTAGATGGCACCAGCGCAATATACAATCTAGTGAAGTAAGCGCTGAAAAGAAGTTATGATGTGGATTTGCTGCAGCAGTTATTGCGTTTAGAGGCAGAAATGCTCAGAACGAGTTTAGCGATGATTAAAGGACTTAAAACAGCGGACGATTCTCAGACAAATGGCGTAGATGATCAGAAAATAAAATCTGAAAGTCCCGAAGTTCAGCAGGAAGTGTGTTTGACGCTCGAAGGGGGAAGGATCTTCTAATAAACATTCCTCAAAACAGCGTAAATGCAACTGAATGCTACTCCAGGTGTGTTTTTGATGAAGGAACATTGATAGAACATGATTAAAAGCTCAAAAAAGTCCCTGTAGCAGAACACGTGTCCTTTAAAACGATGTAATAAGACAGAGTGGCCCTTGTTGGTCCAGAACATCTCATAATATTTGAGGTTTTATTTATACAAAACTGTTCTGTCATTAGTTGAAGGATAATGAACAGTTACACAACCCATTTGGACAGTTTGTCATACTCTACAAAGAATGTAATGCTATTTTCAGTCTCTGCAAAGGTATTGAAATCGGTTCAGATCTGAACAAGCTGGATTGGTGCGTCCCTGATAAATAGTGTATTAATGATAAAAATGAGAAATTGTTTATGCTTTATTGACATTTTGAGTTATTAATGCTGTCGTTTTTGTTATAAAAAGGCATTTTTGTATGTTTTAAAGTCTGTACAGTTCAGATGACGATTATGATTCTAAAAATATAACAGTGATTAATATTTATAGTCGACTAGTCACGATTAGATTTGTCAATTGTTGCAACCCTGTTCGTAGATGTCCTGTTGAGGTTTTACACAGTAAATAATGGACTGTAAAAAATAAAAAAAACTTGTTTGGAAGATCACACAACAAATTTATCTCACAAATTTTAAAATAAGATGAGGGACACTTCATTGTACATCCCAGTGAATTTTGTGTTTGACGCGTCTTAATCGAGTTGTTAAAAGTATTGAAAATCAGATAATAATCAATACTAAAACTAGTATCGAAGCCTCAATACTGAACAGCAGTTAAAATCATCATTGTAGTATCAAAATCAGCATCGAGCCAATTACTTAGAATTGAAATTGAGTTTGAGACTTTGGTATCGTGACAACACCAGGTCCAAACACACATTCATTAAATTTAGTCATAAGGTGACCCAGTTACGCTCAGGTTGATGGACAAACACTGCACCACCCCTTCCCTTTTCATTGTAAAAAACACTTTTACTGCAACTTGAGTGATATTCTGTTTGAACAGTTCTTTTACTTGAGTTAATATTTTGGTTTTAATTATACAGGAACAAAAGCACAATGTGAACAGCATTAATGATTTGAACATTTGCACTTCTAACATCTTACCTTCAGATATGATTCGTTTTTGTAATTTTTGTGTCTATAAATATTTTGTTTGATTGATTACATCACGTAAAAAAATCTGTTTTATCTCTTAGCGCCTTGATTTTCAACCAGAGTGCCGGGGAACACTAGTGTGCCTCGAGGTTCACACATGGATTTAGAATGAAAAACACAATTTTGGAGAGATCTGAACATATTTGTGCACCAAAAAATAGCACAAAACAATCAGAAACGGACAAATTTAAATAACCAAGCAGTGTCACTGACAATTCTTCACGTTATGTACCAGATTTTTTTTTTTTTACAAAGAGGTCAAAAAGGAGGTGTGCCATGGCATATTTTCAACCAAAAAAAGGCTGAAAATCACTGTCTTATCCGTTACTCAAGAAGTAGTTTCTCCAAATACATCTTGTGTAATTATTTGTGTCACTACTTTTTACTTCTACATTACTTTAAAGAACTGTTACACTTACTTATTGTTCTTGTGGCTACTCTACCCACCTCTGTTTCTACTGCACCAAACACTGCACTGGAAACAGAGCGAGCGGTCCGATCTGTTGCCGACAAGCGCCCCCTCCTGGACCTTTTGGGACTTGCGCGCTCGTTTCCGGGTAAATGACGCAGCAGCGGGCCCTGATTTACCTGAGTCATCTTGTCCACAGACACCGGGATGCCGTCGATGGTGAGGGGAGGGAGGTCTGACGCCAGCTCGCCGCCGGCCGGAGCGTGCTCTGCCAGCGCGTTCTCCAGGTCCTCCAGCATCATGCCTTTGTACTTTCTCACCTGGACAGGGAGCAACGTTAAAGTCTATTTCACATTTCACTGAAACGTAGTGAACATGATTAGATTTAAGATTTTACTAAACATTTTACCCATATGTCCCCAGTTTGACAGTTTTCGTGATGTTTAAAATGTTACTTCCTGGTTGGACACAGGTGGAGGTAATTCTACAGCTGTTACTTAGCAACCATTTTCAAAATAAGGGCCAAAACCCATATAAATGACACAATAGTTATGATTTTACAAATAATAATACCCGATAACAACTTTATTTTGTTGAATGACACTCTAAAGCAGTGGTTCTCAAACTAGGGGCCGGGACCCCAATGTGGGTCGTGAAATGATTTCCAGGGGGCTGCAGATGATGGGAAAAATGTATACAATAGTGTTAAACAAGGCTGGACACCCTTCAAATGCAGTGGTCATGTAGATTCCTATATGTCGGCCTATTAAAGTCATTTTTCTAGGTCTATATTCTCAAAATAAAATCAAACATTAGATATAAGGCTAATTTATCACTTTGCATGTCGATTATTTTTTGTGTTTGGGGGTCGCGAATGTGAACTATTGTTATTTTGGGGGTCACGACTGAAAAAGTTTGAGAACCACTGACCTAAAGTATCAAAAGGTTGTGTCATTTGTGTGTAAAATGTATTTGCATTTTTCATGGCACTTCGCTTTTTGACGAAACAGGTGGAGGTATTCTGTTTTAGAACTCAGTAACTTCCTGTAATTTTAAACGTTTATTTTTCGAGGAACATGGGCTAGTTGTGTTTTTCTCGTTCAACAACAGTAAAAATCAGGTACAGGCCCTTTAATACTGTGTAACTGTACAATAACATTTTGTCCAGCATTATTCATCCCTTCAGGGTAGAACATAATATTAACACAGATTCAAACAGTACTGACCACATTCTCGAGAGGAGCGGCACCAAAAACCTTGAACACCGGGTTTGGTTTGGAGGGAGAGATGCACAGCACTATGGCCTGCTGACCCACTCTGGTCGTGTACTCGTCCAGTGTGGCCCGCAGTTTCCTGAAAAGACACACACACATTAACATTATAGCAACAAAATCATTAAATAACTTCATATCGTGATTCAGATTAACTTGTTTGACTTTACCTTAGTAGCCGGGTTTGTTGCCTTTTGCGAATCGATGGATTGGATTCAAAAATGTGAGGTCTTTTTCTTTTCTTTCCAGTCGCTACAGCTGCTGCAGCCGCCATGCCAACAGGGCCTAAAAGACAGAAAATATAGTTTAAAAAGTGTATGACAAGCTTTTATAATTTTCTAATTTTGACTTTATTTGGCGTATTAAATATAAATTATAGTTTTACACCAATCAAGTAGCTGTTTGTGGAGAAAAATCTGCAGAAGGTTACAGGAAGTAAACACATTAATGACATCACACTGAGGAGACAAAGGTCATGCATAACATTTTTCAACTTTTTGACCCTTTAAACATTAATTCAACTAAATAAAGGTGTTCATGTGTATATTTCTTTGTCAAATTAAAAAATCTGTGACATTACATGGGTTTTGGCCCACTGTACAGGATGGTTTCTTGGTAATTTCCTATTGTGATGTCATCATTTACAACCAGGAAGTAAAATAAAAACCTAAAACAATTTCTCACTGGAATATAATTAGTAAAATATTTTAGCAAGCTTTGAAATATATTTATCTTAACTAAGCAGTCCAACCTGTCATAGGCACTTTAAAATTATAATAGGGAGGATAGCAAACTTGTTATTACTGATCATTTATTTCTTCAGCTGCAAAAAGTCCAGCAGAAGGAGGCATTTAAAACAGTTAAATGGTGCCATCTGCTGGTCAACTTCAAACATTACATTATAATGTTCTCTTTTTTTGTTACCTTTATTTTAATAATATTTTAAAGATGCAAGATTATTCGCAATCAAATTGAAATTGCAATTTGAATGGACGCAAAATTTATCAAATCGCAAAGGCTGCCATTTTTGAATAATTTACATAACAATAATAACAACAACAACCATAATTGCCTCAACAAACAACAATATTTCCAGTCATGTTCTGCAAAAAAACGGACAACTCTGTAGTTTAAAATCTGCACAAACTGATTTTTTTTTTTTTTGGTTTGTCAGCTAATTTTCGTCAATTGACCTGGACACGTTTAAATGTGAACTTTGAAGGAAATAATCGTAATTAGATAGTTTCCCCACATCGTTCAGCCCTATTTTATTTATGGACTTTATCAAATATAAGAAACACAAAACACACAAGCACAACAGTAAGAATGTCAAGCTCACATTACGATTATGATTTTCCAGTGAATATCTTTGATGTGGGGTTTATATTACATCGTTTTTTGTTGCATATTTATTTAGGTTCATGTTTCAATACAATAAAACATTCTGCCAGGGGTCACAAAGTTGATCTTTACAAAATGAAATCCAGGGCTTCAGAGGTCCTTATTAAAGCCTTGAAAAGAGCTTAACTGAATCTTTTTATTATTATTATTTTATCTTTTTTTTTTTTTTTTTATTTATTATATTTTTATTTTTTACTCTTTTTACTATTGTTGCAGTTCCATCAAAATAAATAAATAAATAAAGGCTTTTTAGAAGTAAATTTGCACTTTTGGGTGCGAAAGTTTGCAGATATTACTAACAAATTACATAGTACTCATTCTTATAAGAGTTACTAATATTATAAAATCCAAAAAGTGCATCACTAAATGTAAAACAATAAGATTTTTTTTGGTTTCTGTTTCTTCTAACAAGTTGTGATACATATAAACAATACACACATAAACAATATGTACACTTTAAATACAAAAGACATGCAATATATCAAAAGTAAAAGCTAAACTAAACTAAACAAAAATAACAAGAACAAAACAAACAAACAAAAAAAGAACACAACAAAAAATAATAGACAAATGGTTGGTACCTGCGGCGGCCAAGTGTGCGGTGACCTCATCAGTCCCGGCCGAGTTGAGGATGTCCGTGTCGTCGTACGGGTCGTCGTCCGGGGACGACGTGGAGTCCTCGTCGGCGCTCAGCATGGACGCCTCTGTGTATGTGGCCACGTGCACCTGAACAAACTCAGGACACAACGACTTCAAAATTTAGAAACACATAAGTGAACGGTGGTCTGTGCAGTGCTCCCCGCGGACATTGGCACGCGAGACAAAGACGACGAGCAAAAACGCTGGGTGAAATAGTCTTCATAAGTGCAAAAGCAACATCTTCACTCAACAAATACCAGAATTCTTTGCTTGCTTTGATTGATGATGAATACTGTTTGCGTCTTTTAAAGTGCCTCTGACAGGTTGGACGACACATTTAAGTAAAACGCAGTTAAGATAAATATATTTCAAATCCTGCTAAAGATCTTTACACATTTTAATCCAGTTCACCATCCTGTACAGTGCACCAAAACTCCTCTAATGTCACAGATTTTTTCATTTGACAAAGAAAAATCCATGTGGACACCTTTATTTTGTTGAATCAATGTTTAAAGGGTCAAAAAAGTAGTTTCTTTTGTGTAAATTATATATAAACTTTGTCTCCCCAGTGTGATGTTTATTTGTTTATATCCTGAAATGTTCATTAGATTCAACAGATTTTTCAACTTTTCTCCACAAACACTACCTGATTGGTGTAAAACTATAATTCATATTTACAAGAGATATTAATACACTGAATATATATATATATATATATATATATATATATATATATATATATATATATATATATATAATATTTGATCAAAATTAATATTGTTTGCGTCTTTTAAAGGTGCAATATCTAGCTTTTCCGCTGGAAGGAGCCTCACAGTGAGAAAGCATGATTTTTCAAGGGATTTTGTTAAATGTTATGTTAGTTGGATTAGTTTTGTGCTATAATCAGAATCAGAAATCAGAATCAGAATACTGTGGAACATTACAAGCAAAATAATAATGTCTCCAATAAGATTACTTAAACCATATTTCCACTGACCCTGACCCCCGACTGGTTCACTTTAAAGCACTTTGGAACAGTTCCGTTAAAGGGCCTGTACCTCATTTTTACGATTTTGAAACGTGAAAAACAGAACTAGTCGATGTTCCTGATTTTTTTTGCTTGTAATAAAGTAAAATCTGTGTTGCTCCAGTAGAGATATTGTAAAAGCATCTATTCAGGTGAAAAAGAGACCAATTTTTTTTTAACTTTGGATCTATTTAAAGAGCCTTTTATCCTGCGAGAAAAGCAGTTAGCATGCTAATTTTTGTTAGCTTTACCTGTGAATCTTTGGGTTCAGAGAAAAGTGCTTATAAACTCATCACGGTGAATATTTAGGATGTCGGAACTACATTAGGAAAGTGAGCGATAAATGTGACTGACGTAAAGACTTTAACACCAACTAGTTCTGTTTTGCTTCGTTGTGCAGGGACAAACTTTCTTATTTTGCGTCTTCAGTCGTCTCATAAACCACGACACAGATTTGATCAGGCGTGCCAATATCAACGGAAAGCACTGTGTAAATGGTTTCAGTGGAAACATGTGCTTTATCCACACCTGCTGGACCTGGCTGACCGCGCTGGCCTCGATGGTGGTCATGTGCTCCGTTTGGTGAACCGTGTGCTCCTCCATAACTGCAAACCGGGTCTGTCACAGCTCAAGGCGAAGGAAAGTGACTGAGGAGGAGACAGAAAGGAAGAACACATGGAATCGGTCAAACGTTGTGCAGACATTCAAATAAGAAATGCGGTCAAAAGAGTGCGTTTTGAACTTCTCACTGCACGATAAAGAGTAGTGAGAATGACACTTGCATAAAATGTGCAAAAAAAGAAGAAAATAAGATGCGTTTAGCTAGTTATATAAGAAAACCAAGATAAAACAACAGCATGTCAGGTACAAAATACTCAAGGATAAAGGAATATGACTAATTACTGTCGCTTTTTATGAAGAGCTTAACTAGGCCTGGGCGATATTGCAAAAAATAATTATCACGATTTTCTTGGGGCCAGATCATGATTTCGATTTTATCACGATTCATGTTCACTTTGTAGTTTTCCATTGCCTATAATAAGAATAATCCTTTAATTTTGTTTAAATAATGTTTGTCTTTGTCCAGTTAATAATTACGATCATTAACTATTACAGCAGAATATTTTTGTCGTATTTAAACGCGTCTCTGTCACTTTTCGTCGTGTCTTTGTGGTCTTTCAGTCACGTGTTGGTGTATTGAGTCGAATTTGTTGTATGTATAGGTGTGTTTTTGTTGCTTTCAAACACATTTTTGTTGTTTTTGTTCGCGCTTTTGTAGCTTGTCTCAGAACATGGCTAAACAACAAGTGTGTTTGAACAGACAGCTGCATTAAAGAGAGAAACAGTGAATCACGATACGACGATTTCACCAAAATAGCAGATCGTTAAAGGGAAGGGTTCGATTTTTATCACCGTATCGCCCAGCCCTAAGCTTAACAGGGATAAGACATAATCAGTGTTCCCATAGAGTCGGTTGAGACTATGGCTGCACGATTAATCGAAAATCAAATCAAAATCGCAACATTGAACAGGCGCAATTAGCAAATCGCAAAGGCTGCAATTTTTAAAGCGCAATAATATTCTTAGTAGACGACAAAATATCCTGTTTTAATTTATTCCCCATAAAACCTGCTCATCCTGTAGTTTCGATTTGTTAAAGCATGTTTTGGACCAAGTGACAAAACATCAAAAAAGCATTAAAAAGCAACTTGAATGCATCTAATAGTGACAAAAACACATCTGAAAATGAGAAAAACATGACTAAAAACGTCAAAAACACGACTGAAAGTGACGTTAACTGTACTAAAAGTGACAAAAATGTGATTCTTTTATTAGTTTGTCAGTTCCTATTTCGGTCTTTTTGTCATTTCTCCTGTATGTGTTTATAATTTAAACTTTGAACAGAATTCCATTATTAAAACATAAATCGCAAATCTAATCACAAACACCTGTCAGAAAAAATAGTGTTTTGTAATGTCAATGAAGCCAATCTTGTTTGTTTTTTTCCAATTTGGGGAGGGCCACCATTTAGTCTTCTCTATCAATGGGAAACACTGAATAATGGATTAAAGGAAACATATTATGCATTTTTCATGTTGTTATTAGCCTTTAAACATGCTCTTGAGTGCCTTAAATTTGCCATCTCATGTTGTGAAACAGAAAGAGTTTATTATTGAATAAGTGACAGATTTTATCAGCCTGTGTGAAATAACACTTACTAAGTGCATCCAGCCAGCAGATGGCGCTGAGTGCTATATACAATCTAATTAAGTTAGCAGTCAACAGAGATTATGGTGATGCGGGTTTGCAGGAGCAGTTATTGTGTTTAAACGGAGGAAATGCTCAGAACGAGTCTGGCGATGATTTAAGGGCTTAAAACAGCAGAAGATTCTCAAATAAGTGACGTAGATGGTCTGAAAAACCATCACTGATCGAGAGAGCTCAGCAGGAAGTGTTTTTGACACTCGGAGGGAGAGGATTTTTTAATGAAAATTCCTCAAAATGGTGCGAATGCAGCTGAATGCTAATAAAGGTGTGTTTTTGATGATGGAACATTGATAGAACATGTTTAAAAGCTCAAAAAAGTCAGCCTTTAAAGCAAATCTTTGTTATACTGTATGTCAATGAGCAAAAAAACAAACAAACAAAAAACAAAACGTTATCACAGTTTTTTCCTCATATTTCTTGAGATTGATTTGACATCATGAATCTATCTCAGCTCTAATGTCTAATGTCTCTAATGTCCCTCAAGTGGCTGTACAATCATTGCTTATTTTTGGTTAAAAACAAAATCAGATTTCCTATTCTCCCTTCACTTCACAGACTACCTGTGCACTTCTGTGTTCACTTTACATTTGTTTTTAAATGTCTTCATGGACGCACCCCTCATTTTCTGTCTGACTTGTGCCCAACAAACCCTCACTTATTTTCTTTGTCGTTTAAGTCAGTTTGAAAGGTTGACATTTTTCTGTTTCTTTTTTTTCTGTTTGGTGCCGTCTTGTCTCACGGTTTATTACCACATGATAATATGTGTTGTATCTGTCCATATCAAGTAAACAAATGATTGTTTTCTTTTCAGTCTTAATTTCCTGCACATAAACAACACAGACTTCATTCAAACACAAAATCAGGTTCATTTCTTCCTCCAAAACATAAACTCTGCCCCAGATCAGCTTTTACTGACGCAGGACTCACTGGCTGCAGTTACATGCACACTCAAAATCTGATTATTAGCTGATTTTTGGAGTTAAAAGATTAAGAACGATCAAAATGATATGTAAACAACAACATCATCTGATCTCTTTCTGCTCATGGTCCCTCTGATTACTCATATTTAATTCTTCTTAAAGGTCCAGAAGTCAGATTAATAGTAGCTACTGACTCTCGATTGGAAAAAACAGCCGGATCATTGGGGATTAGACATGATTGAAAATGAATTCAAATTAAAGAGCAATTTAGAGGGACCAACTGCTTGTCTGCACGTAGAATGTAATTGTTTTGCCTGGAATGCTCCAGAGTATGGCATTAAATTAAGCTATATCCATGGAGACAAGCAAGTGACACAACCTGGCAAAGATTTAGGTCAGGACTGTGGAGAGTCTACTCACAGTAAAAATGCATTATTTAAAGGGATCTATTTTTTACCTTTCTTCTTTTTAAACAATGGAACAAAAAGCATGTTAGATACAGTTAATGCCACAGTGGAACATTCCAGGCAAACCATTAACATCTCCATGGAGAAAAGCACAGTATATAGTGCAGGTTAAAAAAGAATCACTTTAGTTGATGAACAAAGAAAAACAAAATAAAAAATAATTGTATATAATGTATTTTATTAGTAGTAGTACTGTGCTTATGTGACATCCCTGTTACTCATGTAAATAATAAAGGATGGATTAAACATTATTCATTGTACATACAGCATTATTATGTTGATATATTATTATTGTGATTGACCTGTGATAGTTGGTGCAAACATGTAATATGGCTAATATTAAATTTATTTAACTGGTTTTATTGTTTTAAACCTAGATTAAACTGGGCATTCATTTGAGTTCTGTATTACTTTGGAAAGTATTATTATTATACTATCATGAAATGTGCCTGTACAAATGTGGATTGGAATTAGGCAAAAAGTTCAAAAACTGTTTTTGTTTTTTTAACAACTATGAGAAGCTATTTGACAAAAATAAAAGAAGTCTTATATGAACATGTTATGACGCTACAAACTATCATCTTATTATTTGCTCTGCACAGAAGAGATAAAGTGCTACCCTCAAAACACTGAACGGCAGCAAACTGGTTCCTAGTGCAGTTATTATTACTATAACAGCTTCATCTGGGATCATTAAATTAAAAAATATATACATTATACTGCAGTAATCTGAAGGATGGAGGAGCAGCTTATCCTCTGTCTGCAAGAGGCTAACATCTGTGCTAGGCTAACAGTGCCCTACATTTAGCTAACCCGCTAGCTTGCTAACCAGTTCGCGATCAAACCAAAGCAAATCTAAAATGACAATAACTCAGACAGAGGCTAAAATTGATGTTAATAACCAACTCGTGCAAGAAATAGCCATCGGGTGCACATTGGAGCTGCGGTCTTTGCGAACACGACAGCAGCTAGCACAAAACCCGCGCAATGTTAAAACAAAACAGGCCCTTGCGTCTCATCCATTGCTTGCGATAGTGCGTGATATCAATGCGCGCCTAAAGTACGATTGATTCTCAAATAAATCACAATAAAATTCGGGCTAACTCCGCGCCAGGCAGCATCTACACAGACTGTCGTTCCCCCTGTGCTGCCGGGTGCAATGATGCGGCTGCGCCAGGGCTGAAATATATGGAGATTGCGCGGTAGGGCACTAACCTCAGAGCGGCTGCGCTAGTCCGGGCCTGCGCCGTGGTGGTTCAGATGGATCCAGCTCCAAATGGAGGACGGAGACACTACAGCAGCAACAGCGCCCACCCTGAGCACTGCAGGCCGGTGCGGGTGCAGGCGAGGCTAGAGGGAAGGGGTGTGATGCGGGCACGGCGGCTGCGGCGGCCATCTTGGGATTGTAAGAGGAGCTGAATTCTAATAGAAAATAATGTGAAGTAATGAAATTCCTTGATAAATATTCGAACCAGTGGCGGACCTAGGAATTTGGGGGTTCAAGGCTAAATTAAGTGCGGGTCCATCCTCATCAAGTGTGATTTTTGAGGGGGGGTTGTGTGTGTGTGTGTGTTGTGTGTTCAAAACAACTTTAAACAGGGGGGTTGGGGAGGTCATTTCCCAGAAGAATTTACTGTCTATATTTCCCGGTTGTTGAGGGCATTTTAAGGTTGTTAATGTTCCAGCTGATTTAAATAAATCATATTAATTTGCAACTTTATGTTTTGTTATATCTTATGTTATATTCAGCTTTCTTGAAATCTAATATTTAGCTTTATTTAAAGAAAAATACCATTTTGTTGGTCTTTTTCTTGTTTAAAAGTATACGGCACAACTTTACTGTGATATTGAGAGAAAAGCAACTGTTTCAGAGCCCTTCAGGTTGGGAGCCGAAGGCAATTGTGGCCTGTTGCCTAATGGTAAGTCTGCCGCTGATTGAACAGTGCATATCAGGGATTGCCAACTAACATCACACATGGGAGTCAGCTAGCAACTACTACAAATAATCGACTAATCATGACAAGTTGACTGTAAAAAAATGTATTAGAGTCATATTTTGTATTGATATTACGGACCGTAAAACACATACAAATATACGTTTTTATAACAAGGTTTAGTTTATGAGTGGCATTATTAAATGAAAATGGAAAAAAAAAAATGAATAAAACAATACTAAATGCTAAAATATTTATTAGTTGGTTATTAATCTGACCGAAAAGCTAACGTAAAAAAATAATTCAGTGTGTTGATAATTTGGGCAGTTAATGCCTCTTTCCTTGTAGTTTACATGTGTTTACATTAACAAATACAACCAATATGGGATCAGGTGGCAAAAAACCATAAACATCTTTAACAGTTACAGTGTAATTGTGCCAGATTAACTTTTAAAGTGAAAGGTCAGATTTAAAAGTGCTCACAGACTTGGTTTTCCTTTATCCACTTTTTAAGGTGGACAGTGATATTGTCAAAAGACTATTGCAATAATTAGTCCATATTTTATGTAGAATTATTTGTTGTTGTTGTTGGTCTGTCAATACAACATATGGACATAACTTTTGATAATTTTCTGCAAACTTCACACCTTGCACTATAAATGAAACATGCATTAAAAGAAAAAAATCACATCAGTACAGTAGAACATGAACAATAAACTGTACAAATGATCAAAGTATTCAAGAGAAAATTGTAATTAAAAACTCAAATTCAAATTCAGTCACAACATGGCTGCTGGAACTGTTGCCATGGTGATGATCGCTCTAGTGTTCTATGGGCTGTCATTGCTGCAGGCAGACACAGAGCTGCACGGAGGTACCTTCAGGGACCGTCTGTGCTGTGCCACAACACAAAGTGTACAAAATGATCTGGAGAGAAACAAAAAGTGAACTGTGAAAGAAATTAAAGATAACCACTGTTACATCAACCAGATAATTAATCATGTCTGTAAGTAGGTCTGTTTTAGCACATTGAAAGTTACATTTGTGAACGCGTTGTGTGTACGCAACAAGGAATAACTGCCCTAAAACACACGACTGTGACTAAACTATTGTCTATAGATCTTACTCTTGTATAAATACTCAAATTATATTCTCCACTGAACTACAAATGAGGTAGTTTACTTGTTTATTCTGCCCTTCTGTTACACTGATCATGGTATTTCCCACAGCGCCTAAACGAGATATAAACTCTTGTGAAATGGCACCATCTTGTGCACAAAGTGAGGTACTGCAAATACTTGAGACTATACTGCAGCAGTGAGTTTACTTTATGGCTTTATGTTGACAATATTGGCTTATATCATTGGAATTTTGTTGTTTTTTTATACCATACCTTCATATATTTTTTTTCCCCACAAAATAGGCCCACTCTAACTAGCGTATTAACTATTCAAGTCACCACATTTTTCTTAATTAATCTCTAATTAATCGTTTTAAAGTATACAATGCAGATTTGTCTTATTCAATCAGGTTAGTTTGTATTATGACATTTCGTAAACACAATTTTTAGGCAGGTTATAAACAGAAACTTTGTTCGAATATAAGTTAATCATATTTTTTGGACATGTTCAACTGCTGGAACATCAAATTACAAGAATTTTAAATTAATAATAAGAAATAGTGGTGATTATTAAAGGAGATATATTACACTTTTTTCAGGTACTTATTATTTAACTATAACATAATCATAGTTTAACATTTTGTTCATTGTAAACTGCAAAATTGATCTAAATTGGCTTAGTAATAAAAACAGGTGCATTGATTATTGACTTCCTGTTCAAAACTGCAGATATGTTCACTGTAACATTTCACCGTAAAAAGCAGCAGATTGTCGTTTACATCTTTTCATTTTTTAAAAAGTGGCTATTTGACATCTATGAATCACTCTGAGTCTTAATCTTTCAACTAATTCCAATTACAGGGATGTGGGCGGGAATAGGGGGTGGGTGAAAACAGGACTTTTCAAAGCGCTCGAGCCTCAGTTTCAGGACAATCCAGGATTAAGCATGCAGGAATCAATCAAAATACAACTTTGAGTGAACTAATGATGATGAAACACTGTTGTAACAAGGTTAAACGCTCATTAGAGTTGATTTTGCATAACATGTCCCCTTTAAGCCTGCACTTGACCCCATAATGGCGTTTATTCCCCACACATTTTGCTTGTACGAGTGGACGGCCTTGAGGTGTCTTTGCAGCGCTCTCTGCAGGTGTTCCGGTGACTTCTCAGCCTCATGGTGCTTTACTTTACAGAGTGATGACAGCAGTTTGTGTTTGTGTCTCACTGAATGTCACCGTGCATTATATTCAGAGCTGGAGCCGAGCAGCAGATGTGTTGAGAGGCTGCAGACTGCACACTGACCCGCTGACACACACTAACACGTCTGCATTAGCTCTGTAAAGGATCATGTAGCATGTGTTGTCTTGGATTATTATGACAGCATTAAGACGTTTATTGTTCCAGTTTCTACCTTTGTTTTCTGCATTTGACCCGGCCTTCAGTGCTACTGCAGGGAGTGTGCAGTGCCACGAGACGAGTGGTGGATCTGAGGGTCAGTGAAAATAATACAGAATCAGAACGGTTTATTGCCGTTGTCAGTGATCAAAATTCACAAACATAGGAACTTGCTTCGGCGTACGGTGCAACATAAAACAATGAATCAAATATATAAAATAGGCATGCATAACATTAAAAATAAGATAAAATAAAATAAAGTAGACATACGACTGACATATGACAAATAAAAGAGATGGGTAAAATATTGAATAATCCGCAATATTGTTAATTGTTAATGTAGTTTTGATAATACAAAACTTTAAAATCAATTTGTCTTAATAATTTTATATCACTTAGAATAAAAACAATTTCAAAATGTAATAATTAAATACATTTAAAGACACATTTAAGCCCATGTCTGTTGGATTGACAAAATATCTCATTATTGTACTTAAAGTAATTAAGTAAAAAAAATATATAGCGATTTTATATAATATATATAAATTACAATATATATATGTGTGTGAGTGTGTGTGTGTGTGTGTGTGTGTGTGTGTGTGTGTGTGTGTGTGTGTGTGTGTGTGTGTGTGTGTGTGTGTGTGTGTGTGTGTGTGTGTGTGTGTGTGTGTGTGTGTGTGTGTGGTATATAGATGGTTTGTGTTTGATCCCAGCTCCTATCACTGTTGTCGTGTTGCCAGGAGTTTGAATGTTTCTGTTCATTTGGAAACAACGATGGAAACAGAAACTTGACCTGTGAAAAGCTTGACTAAGAGTCCACTTGGGGGCACTGCTGCACCACGGATGAATCGAAATGAAAACTGGTGCTTGTTTCATTCATAGTTTAACATTTACAAATGTAATCTTTGTAATTTACAGTAAAATGAGCACAGACCTTCTCTAAACCCTTTGGATAGTGGACATGATTAGAGCTTTACTAATAAAGATAGTACTTTCTATCATCGTCTGACATGAATTAATTCAAGTCAACATTTAAACTGGCCTGCGCTGACTTTGGGATTTTCAAAGCTGACATTTAGACGTTGTTTGCTCTTTAAATGTGAAATAAAACAGAAGAAATATGTGTTTACTTCTTGTGTATAAAATTGACTTTAATCCATGTAAACGCACGAGTGAGTGGAGCTCTACGAACGAAGCACAGCGTGAAGTGCATCGACATGAAAACAACTGTAGCGACTCCAACTCCAGGCACAAGGGGTCAGCAACGAGAGAATCAAGGCTAAATATGACACGCTTTGAACGCAGATCTCCATGTGACAAATAGACCCTTTTTACGTTAGTGTAAAAAGTAAAAAGTGCAGATCGTCAAAACTCGCTCCATTAATTCTCTGTGGGACTGGGTCTTGCATAAAATAATCAAATTTAAAAAGATCTAACGACAAAGAGAAAGTAACAGCTGGATATTCACTGACAACATGTTAAATCCTTTAGTACAATGTAAATATGTCACCAGGGGAAATCTAAAGTGTTTTTGTCTCAAAACTCAAGGCTAACACAAATTAACTTAAATATAAAGCAGTCAAACTTGAGTTGGCATTCTGTCTACTTTTTAATCAGCTGTTTTTGAGAAAAGTTTAGTTCTGTTTGTGGTGTTATTCCAACATTATAAATTGAATTAAATTAGCTTAGCATTAGCTTAGAGACAATAACACAACATTTTATAAAACACAGGTTTCCCCCGGTGAAGTGTTTATACCGTACATACGGGTCTTAAAGGGCCTGTACCTGATTTTGACCCGTGAGACAGAAACCCCGCCCACTTAGTCCTTCCTTTCACTCAATATTGTACCATGACTCAGAAACCACTGTCTGGAATAGAATTATGCAGTTGTTTCCATACAATCCCTCTAACTCTCCTTACAATTAGCTTTTAGCACTTTTGAAAGTGCACCATGAGAGAATCACAGTCTGGGATAGTGTCAAGCAGTTATTTACCCATGATTCATAGTGTACAATGTGCCCCGATTGGCCGAAAAGAAGTGACCCTGGCAGATGCTTCTACACTAGTTCTTTCCAAACAAAGTGCATTTATAATATGTGCAGATTATACATTACAAACCAAATGTCTTTCCATGAAGTTTCTGCTACCAAACAATGTGTGGTACGAAGAGGATTTATCTTAACTAGAGTAAATAAAAATCAGGTACAGGCCCTTTAACATACAGCCAGTGATTATCCTGCTGCTTCTCCGACTCTGTTGTGTTTTCAGTGATTATTGATTTATTTTAGCGACACTCGGCTAATTCCCCACAAGGAATGAACTGAGCAGGAAGTGAAGCTAGCACGTGTTAGCCAGTGGGCTTCGTGAAAAGAGCCCATACTTTGCAGAGGTCTGTGTTCATTCAAGGTTGCGTAATTTAGCAAGATTTTACCCCAATACACATTTTGCATAACCTCAAAGTTGGACAACAATGGCTCAAATAATGAATGTTTTTGATTAGGTAACAGTGCACACATTGTCTCCATTCGAAACCAAATTGGCCGCTGTATTTCTTTCAATCTCCTTTATGTCCCCTTTATGTTTTCTTCAATGGCAGTTCCATCCTGAGCCTAATTGCAAACGCGGTACGCCGTAGTAGGACGGTAATGAAGCTGTTTATGGACTCATCATTGCAATAACCCGCCATAGAGCGCCACGTTGGACCGCAGCCACACAAAAGCACAGAGAGGACGCGCATTAATTCAAGCCGAGGAGGAGGAGACGGTGCCGTGAATGTGAATGGTGTCGCGCGAGCCCCTGAGTCGCAGGTGTAGTCGTCCAGTGGCTCTTCGCACATACTGATCGAGGAGATAATTGGGTCCCCGTACAGTCGCGCTGTTCCGTAGATGTTTGTCGATAAAACACCAGGGAGTTTGGCTGTGGAAAACTATTATTGGCACAGCGGGGGGGGAGAGCGGCGAAGCTCTTGGAGTTTGCGTGTTCTTGTCGGAGGTGGGAGTTGTCCTTTAAAATGGATTTCGAACTGGTTGGTTTGGAGATTTTGGCAAAAATGTGAATGTCAAGTATATTGTCTATAATTAAAATGGTTTAAAAGACGAGAAATTGAATAAAACGCTTGGAATGTTTTGTGTTTTTTGTGATATTTCTGATGAATTTCCTTAAAATTGGGAATGTTGTCTTAAATACAGTCAACATCCAAGTAAACGCCCACTAACGGACCTCTGCGGGGGAACAAATCCATTCATTTCTATGTAGAAGAGCCACTCTGTCACCCACTGTTCAACAACTACAAGAGCAAACACAGACCTTGTATCAATGTTTGGAATAATATACTCCTCAAGACAATGAAAAAGTTGCATTTCCTGTCAAATCAACTGAGAGTTTTCACCCGCGCCAGGCCACGCCCCCTAATCACCTGACGCTTCCTGTATCTATCAGGACTTTATTCTTTTTTTTTAAATGAATACATTGAGATCATTTTGCCAATATTTTCCACCCCTATTGTACATGGATTAAAGGGCCTGTACCTGATTGTTATTTACTCTAGTTACGATACATTCTCTTCTCTATATCACACATTGTTTGATAGAAGCAACTTAATTTAAAGAAATTGAGTTTGTAATGTATAATCTCTGCATATTATAAACACATTTTGTTAGGAAAGAACTAGTGCAAAAGCCAACCAATCAGCCATATTGTACACCAAGAATCATGGGAAAATAACTGCTGGACACTATCCCCATAGTACTATAATTACAGCTGGAAGATGAACCCAAAATGGCTCCCTGTTTATCCCTATGGCGTGTGCTCATTGGCGCATGACCCCAAAAAAGTTTCTTACTTCCGCGTGACTTCCTGATACGGAGGCTGCCATCTTTGCTTTAGGGGCACCACGTGACCACAATCCCCCAGGATGTTTTGAGCGACGGGAGCGAATGCGCAGCTGCAAGTTTTTGTGTGAACGTTAGCTTGTGTGATTGTAATTGTATTCTTCATGTTAGATCAAACGTGAAAGCGTCTGAAATGAAATAAAATACAACTTATAAGTATCATTAGTCTAGCCTTGTCCACGTGCTGCTGTTTGTATCGTCCGACGCTCGTTCACACTGCTCACACGTGTTTACCGTGACGTCACTTAATATAGGAACGGTTTTAGAAACGGTAGAAAAGAACATTTCTTTCTATTTTATTTAAATATCGATAACAATTAAGTACTGTCTGCAATTATAATGTGCAATTATAGAAAAAGGCTGGGACCAAGAGGCTGCAGTACCTCGCACGGCCACTAATCAATCTGGGACATTGAAAGAGGGGGCGTGTCTTATCCAGTTCATTTAATACATCCATGACTATCCCAGACTGTGATTCTCTGTCATGATGCAGTTTCAAAAGAGCCAAAAGCTAATTGTTTGGAGAGTTAGAGGAACTACATGGAAAGACTATTCCAGACAGTCGTTTCTGAGTCACGGTGCAAAATTGAGTGAAAGGAAGGACTATGTGGGCGGGGCTAATGGGGCAAACAAACAAAAACATGTTCCTGTCTCACGGTTCAAAATCAGGTACAGGCGCTTTAAATAATAATAATAATAATAATATATTTTTTACATGTATTATTTAGTGAAATGACTGAACTAAACCTGTGTCTGGTGAGACTTGTTCACCATTTCCTGTCCTTCGTGCCCTCTTTGTTCGAGCTATGCACATTTGGTCAAAGAGCAATCTGCTTTTTCATATCGGGAAAAAATCTGTACTTTCATCTTAAAATTTTGCCTACATTGTGTGTTGAATGATATTTGGAACCACCCATAAGAGTTTCATAGTGATAAAGTAAAAAAAAAACAATCTAGATGGAGTCAAAATGAAGATATCTGGGTTTCATGTCTGCCAGTTTCACTGTGGACATTGTTTCATTTATGACCGTCTTAACATCGTACCATTTTCTCAAGCTTTTTACTTAAAATAATTTCTCCTTCATCTCTAAAATATTGTTGGAGCGGTCACGATCTGCTCGCACTAACGCTGACCGGGCGGACAATGGACAGACTTTATCAGACATGTACAGTTTTCACTCTTGATCTTTTAACTTTCCCTCCTGGTTGGGCTGCATCCACAATTTAATCAGTTAGTGGTGGAAAATATATTTTAAAAATGAATAATATGTCAATTGTTGTTTTGTTTTGCAAAATTAAAACATCGAGTGCATCATAAAACAATTGGAAATGATGTCAAAAAGAGGAAGATGCATGTGTGTATCTCACAAAAGACAGATCGTGATATTTCTGCACTCTAGTGGTTAATGTTATTCTTGAACCTCAACCAGGACAATTTACCGACACATTTTGGCAGTTTCCTAATGCATTGTGAAACATCCCCTTAAGCTTCAGGCCTATTTGTCCTGAAACCCCTGACCGAAATGAGCCCCAATTCAAACTGAAGCTGTTTCTGAACTCTTTGGAGCACAAACTATTGTCTGGACTCTTTGTGAAGCTGAGACTCTGTAGTTTTAGCCTCTCGATTTACTCTGATTACAAACGAAAACAAGCTCTGCCCAGAGGAATGTCAGATTTTAAGCTCCATCTAGATTTTCTTTGTTAAATATACGAAGAAGGTGTCTGTAGCAGGGTCTGAGTGACACTAGTTTGGGCAATTCCTCTTTCTAATTTAAGTAAAAATGAGTTTCAGGGACTGGTAATTAAGTAAGAAAACAATTTTTCATCCCAGAATGGTTGATTTGACTGTAAATAAGAGGGCTACAGTTTTCTTTTCATATTTAACATGTCCAGCTGCTTTATCAGATGTGGATAAAAAGGAATGAATTGGGAAAAAGTCTTGACTTTGGACGCCCACGTGGTAACAGTTAATATTGTCTGAACTTCTTTATCAAGTTAATGCAAAAAATGCTCTTGACTTTTGTTGCGTGCAGTATTCTTCACCAGTCAGTTGTGTGAGCAGAGAAACCAACCTGAAACCAGGAGCTCCAACAGTTCATTATTGTGTAGCGAATATTCCACACGCCTTGGACGCCTTGGAATTCAGACGCAGGTTCTATCTCAGACTTTGGGCACTTCACTTTGCGCAGTGTCTAGTTAGCAATTCATATTTCAGTCGTCTTTAGCTCAGATAAATATATAGATGATGTTTTATTTATCCTCACGGGGTAAAATGCAGATGTCCATAACGATTGACAACCGTCTGGACGTGCTGAAAATGTGTGGTTTGAACAGAAACTCAGTCTGAATTTTTAAAACATATTGCAAGATGTTGCAGTGACGTTTGATGTGCGCCATTGAGACCTTATATTCACAAACTCAGAAACTGAATCCTGAATTCCTGAACTGTTTCCTTTCTTTAAGACAGTTAAGGACGGGCCAATTCGTTTTACATAACCCACAGAGGAAGTGATTGATTTAATAAAGTGACTCATTTCATCAGCAGAGGGCCCAGTGTTTTTCTCTCATAAGCTTTCTAAACTATGAATCATCACTTTATTTGCCGTGGAGCTGATCCAATATAAAACTGCTGCCATCAAAATCTGCTCTCTACGTATTAGTGAAGGAAGGTGACTGTCTGCAGCCAAAGTGTTGCCAACTTTTAAAATATACTTGGTTATTTTGTAAATGTCAATCCAATTAGATAATTTATGACTTTCGTTGATGGTGATTAGCTGCTTTTTGGAGGAGCAGACAAAAGCAAAAGAAAAGGGACAAAATACAAGGCAGATAAAGATGGCAGGATGTGGATGGGCCGATATTTGAGCCGATACTGATATCCAACATTTGTTTTGCCGCTGATGTTAAAGGGACTGAACCCAGTGTTTTGTGTGTAAGTAGTAAAATGAAGTAGAAGTAAGATGAAGTAAAATCTGTTGTGCCCAGGATGTGGCCATACTTACTTTTCAAAGATCCCAAGTCCCGTCAGATCTTGGAAGGCAGTTTGGGCTGGTCAGTCCTTGGGTGGGAGACCGCTGGAACACCAGGAGCCACAGGGGGGCGCTCTGGAGGAGGAAATGTTGTTGTGTCCTTTGGCAAGACACCGCCCACATTGCCTAGTATGAGAGTGGTGTGTGTATGAATGGTTGGTGGTGGTCGGAGGCACTGATGGCGCAGATTGGCAGATTCCATCAGTCTACCCCAGGGCAGCGGTGGCTACAATAGTATCTTACCATCACGGAGTGTAGAGTGGATGAATAATGCCATGTGAAGCGTCTTTGAGTGTCAAGAAAAGCGTTTTATAAGTTGTGTTCATTCGTTTTATTGTTACAGATACTGTATATTGTAAAAGCATCTATTATAAAAATGAGACCAAAGCCCTTTCTCTGGTTCTAATTAAAGAGCATTTTATTCTCTGCAAAGCAGAAAGTGCGCTGTTAGCATGCTAATGTTTGTTAGCTTTACTTTCATATAAGTAACAAAATGATTTGTTGTTATTAAAAGCTAAGCATTAGTTGTTCTGGAAAATGTCCCATTATTTGTCTTTGTCCAACAGACGACGTCAGATGTGGAAATGGACAGCAGCTTTTGTCGACCTGCATTCATGTGCATTATTCAACTCTGAAAAAACACACAAATGTACCAATACTCAAGTGCAGTCGAGTGGTTGACATCATAGCTTGCAATGTTTGGAAGCTAACACTAACTCTCCCATTGAAATGCACTGGAACAGTACCAGCTTTTAGAATCGAGGGATTTTCGTCACAAATACTTGAAGGTCTACTTGCCTGACCCCAAGTACAAAAATCTTGATCACAGTAATACATTCTCTTCACTGTCTTTAACGGCATATGTTTTTCCTTCATAAGTAGGTTATATCGCCACATTTCCAATCTGGGCCAGGACCCTGTGATGCTGCTGATCCGTTGAAGCTGCAGTGAAAGAGCTGACGAGGGTTGAAAAGTAAGTCTTGTTTTTAAAGGCCAGCAGCTACTTTTCCGCTCACTGCTCGTCTGTGTGTTTGCGTGAGTGTGTGTGTGTCCTCTGTCTAATTGACCTGCTGCAGCTACGTGTTCTGCCTCCTTAAAACCACATTGATCTCAAGGCCGGTTCAAAACAGGCCTTGTACTTCTGCCGGTGCCCTCTGGTCCGGCAGTCCTCACCTCCGCAGACCAGGGAGAGCGGTGAACGACAGAGGAAAACATGGAGTGACAACATTTGGAAGGCTGTACACTCAAAAAGGGTGAGCTTTGAGATTGAATGTGATTTTATGGGTCCATTAAATCCAATACACGCACCACCAAACTCCAAAGTAGCAGTAGTGGTGGAGAATTCACACAGAAACTAACTGTGTCGGCTGGAATGAACAAACTTTTTTGGAGTTTAAGAGATTGTGGATTAGTTTTGTGTACCGGGATGACCAAATGATCGAGGCTAGAAGAAAGATAGAGCATTTTACTGGATTTACAAAAGCTCCAGATTGACGAGAGAAGAGGATTTCTTTAAGGATATTGGGAACAGTGACGGACCTAGGAATTTGGGGGCCCAAGGCCCCCCGCGCAGGCCCCTCCTCATCATGTGTGATTTTCAATAACTTTTCTCTTGTGTCTCTTGAATTGGTCTAGAAGGAAGATTTTGTTTTTGTTCTAAACTGTTTTAAACAGGGGGGTTTGGGGGTCCTTCTCCAGAAGAATATTTAAGAAATCAGACCAAATTTCCTGTTTGTTGGTGCATTTTAACAGCTGATTTAAATACATGGTTTTCGTTTGTAATTTTATATTTTATTTATTATTTTGCTTTATCAGGGAAGAATTTATACATTTGGCCAACCCAGACTATTTTGTTGGTCTTTTTTGTTTTGTTTTTTGTTTTAAAAGTTCACTGCACCACTTTATTGCTTTATTGATTTCGAGAGAACTGTTTGAGTCTTGCGTCTGTGCATATTGTTCGATGTGACCTACAGTTGCTCCTCCTACTGGCAAAGTTATTTCAGGTCTAGTTTGTAGTCCAGCTGATGCGCTATGTTTGGCTTTGAAATCAAAATGTCAGGCTTTTCAGAACCTGCAAAATATTACAATAAATGACGTCCATAGACTTGTGGATTCTCTCTCTCCTGCTCCCTTGAGTAAGCGAGAAAAGAGATTTAAATTGCACATTTCCTGCTACATCCAGAACTATGTGGGTAAGTAGGCTATGCTAATGAGCAGTGCTAGCGTTGCTGACACGGTAACATGCAACATCTTTAAGCAACTAGCTATCTAGCCTCCATAAATAATTGATCCAGATTGATCCAAGATGGCGCCGCTGACGGATGCCCTGGCATTTTGGTGCGCTCTATGTTGTTTGTTTTTGTGCGTTAATCGTGTCCGCTGTCTTACACCTGCGGAAGAGCTCTTAAACATCAAAACTTCTGCCCCCACGGACTTATTTCCAGTTTTTTAGTGTCTGCTGCAGACTTAGCGCTAGTTTTGGCCAAAAGAGTGAGACGCCGCAGAAGAGGAAAGCGCGAGCTGGGTTTCGTGGCGCCGAAACGCGCTGCAGACGCTCTTACCTGGGATTTTCCTCTCCAACGCGTCCGCTCACTCAGCAACAAGATGGACGAACTGGCGCTGCTGATGAAGAGGAACAGAGACTTTTCTTCGCCTTCTGTTTTGTGTTTCACGAGACGTGGCTCAGCGAGTCGATCCCCGGACTGCGCCGCTTCCATTTGGAGGGATTCCAGCTCCTCCGCGCCGACAGACAAAGGGATCCGGGAAAACAAAAGGCGGTGGAGTCTGTTTCTTCATCAACAACGCTTTGGTGCTCCGATGTGACTGTGATCTCCAAACTCTGCTCTCCTGATCTGGAATATCTCTTCATTAACTGTAAGCCATTCTACTCTCCACTTGTGCTGCATTCATTCTCGCCACTGTTTACATCCCGCCATGCGCGCCGAACGCACACGAGGCACAGCCGCGTTAGCGGAGCGGGTTTTGAATACGAGCAGGACTTCCCGGACTCTTGTTGATCATCTCGGGATTTTAACAAGGGTAATCTCAGCCAGAACTACCAAAGTACAGACAGTTTATTAAATGCCCGACCAGAGAGCAGAACACGCTGGATCACTGTTACACTACAGTGAGTGGTTCCTTCCGCTGCTGTTCCTCGTGCTGCCCTAGGGCTCTCAGATCACTCCAGGATCCAACTGATCCCCACTTACAGACAGAGGCTGAAGCTCTCCAAACCTGTAGTGAGGACTTCTAAGAAGTGGACCTGCGAGGCAGTGGAGGAACTACGCGCGTGTTTGGACATTACAGACTGGATGTGTTCAAAACTGCCACGATGGTTTGGATGAGTACACGGACACTGTGACGTCATACATCCAATTCTGTGAGGACAGTATCATTCCCACACGCACCAGGGTGATTTATAACAATGACAAGCCCTGGTTCACACCCAAACTGAGGCAGCTCAGGCAGCAGAAGGAGGCAGCTTTCAGAGCCGGGACAGAGAGAGAGCTACAAAGGTGCTGGGTACAGATTTAGCAAGGAGGTGTCAAGAGCTAGATCTCTGTACAACACGCCGCCTAAAGCAGTCTTTCACTGCTAACAATGCCTCGGCGTTTGGAGGGGACTTAGGCAGATCACCAACTACAAGCCCAAAGCCCCCATGCTGCTGACGACCAGAAACTCGCTGAACAGCTCGCCTCCTTCTATTCACGATTCGAAATCTCAACCCCTCCCCACCTATCTCACTACAATAGACATTTCTTGCCAACCACACCCGGGTCCCCACCTCCCCACTGGCCTTTCACTACACAGGGACAATGTAAGGAAACAGTTTCGGGAAGTCTAACCCCGGAAAGCTGCTGACCAGACGGTGTCTCCCCACGCCACCCTGAGACACTGTGCGGACGAGCTGACTCCTGTCTTCACAGACATTTTTAACACCTCCTGGAGTCATGCCATGTCCCAGCCTGCTTCAAGTCGCCCATCATCGTCCCTGTTCCCAAGAAGCCCCGGATCACTGGACTTAATGACTTCAGGCCTGTGGCGCTGACGCCTGTCGCCATGAAAGTCCTTGAGCGCCTGGTCCTGCTCCCATCTCAAGTCCTTCACCTCCTCCGCCTGGACCCACTGCAGTTCGCCTACAGAGCCAACAGATCTGTAGACGACGCCATCAACCTGGCCTTCCACTTCATCCTGAAGCATCTGGACTCCCGGGAACCTACGCCAGGGTCCTGTTTGTGGACTTCAGCTCTGCATTCAACACCATCATCCCTGCTCTGCTCCAGGACAAGCTCTCTCAGCTCCACGTGCCTGACTCCATCTGCAGGTGGATCACTGACTTCCTGACGGACCGGAGGTGCAGTGCGCGGCTGGGAAGAATGTCTCAGAGACTCGGACTATCAACACAGGAACTCCACAGGCTGTGTACTTTCCTCTGCTCTTCTCCCTGTACACCAACTGCTGCAACTCCAGCCACGACTCTGTAAAACTGGATCAAGTTTGCAGACGACACCACTCCCTCATCGGACTCATCTCGGACGGCGATGAGTCTGTCTACAGGAGGAGGTGGACCGGCTGGTGTCCTGGTGCAGCACCAACAACCTGGAGCTCAACGCCCAGAAGACAGTGGAGATGATCGTGACTTCAGAAAGTCTCAGCCCCCTGCCCCCTCGCCCCTGACAGACTCTCCCATCACCACCGTGACTCTTTCCGCTTCCTTGGCACCACCATCACTCAGACCTCAAGTGGGAGCACACCAACAGCTCCAGCGTCAAGAAGGCCCAGCAGAGGATGTACTTCCCGCGGCAGCTGAGGAAACCCAAGCTGCCGGCGCAGATGATGGTGCAGTTCCGCCACGGCCATCATCGGTCCATCCTCACCTCTTCCATCACCGTGGTGGTACGCTGGAGCCACAGCCAGGACAAACAGAGACTACAGCGCATTGTGCGCTCTGCTGAGAAGGTGATCGGCTGCAGCCTTCCATCTGTCCAGGACCTGTACGCCTCCAGGACTCGGGACGAGCAGGTCGGATCACAGCTGACCCTTCTCACCCTGGACATGAACTATTTGAGCCACTCCCCTCGGGCAGGAGGCTACGGTCCATCCGGACCAGAACCTCCCGCCACAAGAACAGTTTCTTTCCCTCTGCCGTTGGACTCATGAACACTTTGTAACACCTGTCACTTCAACAATAATACTATTTAAGAACAATCTATTTGCACTACTCATTTGCACATGGCACTGTCTGCCAACTGTACATTCTGTATATAGTCTATCTTAGTCTATTTTATTCTTAATTTTATGCATGCCTTTTTATATATTTTTTATATTTTATCCTTTGCTTTATGTTGCACCTACGCCGAAGCAAGTTCCTACGTTTGTGAATTTCACTGACAATGGCAATAAACAATTTCTGATTCTGATTCTGATTCTGATTCTGATAACCCGTTTTCACTAAAACAACGCAGATCTGATAAATGGATCTCAAATCTTGATTCAACAAATATAAATAACAGTAAACCAAAGTCAACGACCAGAAAGTAATTCTATTCCTGGGATAAAACTCACTAACTCTCACAAACACTGACTCACCAGAGAAAATATGTCAGGAGGTGTATGTTACTCAGAATATTGTATTTGAGACTAAATGAGGTCTCTTCATTCAATACAATGTGTTGAACTCAATTCCAGCGCTTATTGTAATAGATTTCCAATGATTAAAGCAGCTGAAGGTATTGGCTTTCTTTAAATACAAGGCCAAATATAGTACCATTTATAAAGATTCAGTAAAACACAAGAAGAATACGGCATAAGTCTCAAAATATGGAGCATTTACCACTGAACTAGAGAAAAAAGATTTTTAATTGCAGTGATTATTGTGTTTGAGACTAAACCTAACATTATGAACATTCAATACAGTGTGTCAGAGCTTATTGTAATAGATTTTCAACGATTAACGCACTTATTACACTTGTCTGAATCAGTGATTATTGCAGAGAGCTGCTGCTGCTGCCACTTATGAGATCTTCGCTGTTCAAGTCTTCAATTTTGTTTTATATTATGCAGTTAAACATTTTAATATCAGGCTACTTTATCATTTTGTGATCTGGCTCAGTTCCTGGTACGCTTTTGCTAAGACTAAGCATCACAGCGAAATGATTGGACAAGAGAGAACAAAACGACAAAAACAAGAATATAAACAGAAAATAATAATTTCTCACCAAACGCTGACTTGATCTTGTAACAAAACATGTTTAGCTGACAGACAAAGCTAGTGCACGTCAGCATCAGCTGTTTCCTGTTTATCGGTGCATGACACTCGAGTTGTAGCGGCCGTAGTCTACTTTGTCTGCAATGCGTTGTCTCGAATGTGTCTTCCACAAAAACGGCCCAGAAAATCCTGCATTTCACAAGTTTATGGGCCCTTTTGCCACCCAAGACACAGATCTCAATAGACTGTTTACCTCCACACAGAGATACTTGAGTCCACCTTTCTCCTCCTTTACAAAGGGCAGGTAATTGCGTGATATAATACAGCGCCACACAGTGGCAGGAGGAACAGACAGGCATTATGGCTCCAGCACACTCCAGTGCATAATGGTATCTAACATCATCCAAACCCAATACATATACATGACGAAACATTAAAATGTGGTGTGGAGGCGCAGAGAAGTGAAAGAAATGCAGCAAAATCTCAGCAACGCAAAATTATCTTTTTGTTCATCGGAGATCGGCCTCATGGATAAGGGTATCTTTCAAGTTTGATTTAGATTCTATTTATTAAAAACTATGCAGAGCCAGGTCCTTACCATGGGAAATAAATTCCACCTTTAAAAGAAAATGAAAGTGAACCGGTCTGGGGGATCAGGAACAGTCAAAATATGGCTAATTATTCTTTCTCAAGTGATTCCTTAGTAACATAATGCTTTACTTCTTGAATAATATTGTTGAAAGGAAAAATATTAAGCATTTTTCATATTATGATTAGACATGCTCTAAAGTATCTTAAAACAAAAACAAACAAAAAAATGTTTATTATGCACTGAATGAACAAGTTTGTGTGCTGTCTGCCCTGACACTTACTGAGTGCATCCAGCCAGCAGATGGCACCTAGTGCTTATACAATTAAGTTATGTTATCACTTTAAGAGACGCTGTGATGCAGTTAGCAGTAGAAGTTATTGTGTTCAGAGGCAGAGATGCTCAGAAGTCTGAGATGATTTAAGGACTTAAAACAGCTGAAGATTCTTGGATAAGTGACTTCTAAAATCCGAAACAACATCAGCGATCAAGGAAGTTCACCAGGAAGTGTTTTTGACGGTCGGAGAGGATTTTCAACACAACATTCCTCAAAATGACATGAATGAACTTGAATACAACTCCAGGTATGTTTTTGATGATGGAACATTGTTAGAACATGATTAAAAGAGAGAAAAGTCACTGTGGCAGAATATGTGTCCTTGAAGTCACAGCACACTCACTTGAGCACACTTTCTGTCTCCTCTTTCCACTTGAGAGCCATTTTGGAGTTTTAGCTTTTGCAAAGACAGTACACTCCCCATTTAACTTTGACCCTGTGGCCCCTCTTTGCTGTGTGTGGCACTCGGGCTGAGGTCAGGACTATTATTCTGGACTTATTAAGCTGCTGTCCCACCTCTGTGCCCTGCAGGTCCAGTCGGGCCGTAAAAGTCCACCTCAGCACAATCAAACTATGGATGATTCAGCAGTGTGCACCTCACCGCCATCTGTGTCACGGATAGGGCTTCGCTGATTCTCATTTACATTTAGTTAGAGCCTCATTGCCGTGTTGTTTTTTATGGCCACAAGGAGACACAGGCTGGCCATGCACACGTTTGGAAATACAGCTAGATCATAAACAGGTCTGGCATTTCACGTTAACAAATTATAACAAAGTGTGAAGTATTTCTACAGACACAATTACGGAAAATACCGTTGAGAACCAAATTATACACTCGGCAGGATATTCCCAGTAAAGATTTTAGTATTTACAATGAGTCAAATGTTAATGATTCAGTGTCCTTTAAGTTGATAATTCACAAATAACAGATAAAAAGGGCCAACATAGTGTATGGAAGAATACTTTGAAAATGTATTTCGTTACAGAATACTGAATACCTGCAATGAAATGTATTTTGTAAAGTCTTCTGTGACATGTTCAATGAGAGAATCCCAAACTTTTTTGTCACGAGTAAGGTTTGTTTCACATTCAAGAGTACCTCTTAATGTGAATTTTGGAGAAAAAAATGGGTTTACTAGTCGAATATAGTCGAGTATTACAATATTGTTTGTTTGAAATGTATTTATGGTCCAAGAGACTCCAAAAAGGTTGTAAATTTACAACTAATGGCACTTTTTATTCAGATAAAAGTGTATTTCATCATCTTTTAAAATCTGAAACCATTCCAAGTACCCCCTGGTAATTCCTCATGTACGCCTTGGGATCCCCGTACCCCTGGTTGAGAAACACTCTTTTACTTTGAGTTGCATTACATTTTAATAACACAATGTAGGATTAAAACAGTTTTATATTTTTGCTTCCCTGTTTGTTATGCATTTATTCAGGAGATATGAGAACCTTTGTCACAAATTGGTGAACAAAAAATCACTTGCTAGCACTCGCTATAGGAGCAGCATTTTCTATTTTTCTCACAAATTCACTCCTCCTGCCGACAAAGGCATTTCCGGTCTCATCTCATCGGGCTACTTGTTTGCAGCGCAGTAGCTCTTGAGAAGTCACAACGTGGCTAAGTAAGACATACATTTTCTCGCTTGCTCAAGGGAGTGAGGTTGAGTGACTCTACAATGCCAACATACGTCACATGTCAGTAACAGAATTCATGTTTCTGCTGGAAGCAACAGGTATTTTCTCTTTCTACTTTGCCTTTTTAAAAGTGTAAAATTGTTTTTTGCCAATTAACGTCTCAGAGCAGTCAGCGCAGATATCTGTGCTTTTGAACTTATTTCCACGAGTTTACCCAGACTTTTAACTGGCAAAGACCTTCATCAAAGTAAGAAATAGAAGCTCAAAATCATATAAAAGGTAATAAATATTTGATGCAGCACTATTACCAAAGACATGAAAAGTTTCAGACACTTACAGGGTATTAGTTGTTTCTTGGAGTCCATCATGTTTGACCTGTACACTGATCACCAAAGCTAATCATTAATGCTAATCATCAGTGCTAATCTTTCAACATAACTCACAGCAACAAAGCCACATTTGTGTTTTAAATTGCAGATGTACTAAAGAATGATGTAATTTGTTTGTTTGTATAAATGTCAGAACCACAACTGAAAGATCAGGGGTCTTCTGATTTTTGAACAGTTTAATCAGATTTCCTTTGGAGTTTACATTTGTTTACATTAGGACTAGAACCAAGATGGCTGTAAGTCTCGTGTCTGGCATGAACCCGATGGATATCCTTGAAATTCATTTTCAGAAGTTCTTGGAAGCATCTTGCAAAGCACAACATGGCTGAGACTGAGTAGCAAACCGGAAGGCACCAGCTGAATAACAAATCGGACCAGAAATGACTTCACAAATGACATAGGAGGAGCAGCTGTTAAGTCGTGTTGAACGTTATAAGAAAAACAGTTACTCAAAGTGTCTCTCCTGAATACTGTATTTTCAGTACTAGGGCTCTGCAACTAACGATTATTTTGGAAATCGATCGTCTAGCGATTATTAACGTGAGCACATTACCCCAGTGCTTGCCTCCCTTCACTGGCTTCCTGTCAAATTCAGGATTGATTTTAAGATTTTGATGTTTGTTTTTAAATGCAGCTTATGTCCCAGATCCCGATTAAAAACTTGAGGAGATAAGGCTTTTGCTGTGGCTGCCCCAAAACTATGGAACTGTCTAACTCTGCAAATCAGAGCTGGTCCATCACTAAAGTCTTTTAAATCTGCTCTTAAGACACATTTTGCTTTGTTTTTTCAACACAAGTAAACTGTCATCTGTTGTGTTTGTAATAATGTTGGACTGTACTGTGTGCTTTCACCATGATGGGCATGTGAAGCACTTTGGGCAGCTGCTGTTGTTGTAAATGTGCTGTAGAGATAAAGCTGACATTGGCATTGACATTCTTTCGATTAATCCATTAGTTGTTAGAGCGCAAAAGACCTTTGAATATGAGAGTTTTATCAGACTTTACCCAGAAGCTTAAATGAAGCCATTTATGAAGCCGAATATTTATAGATGAAAAAGTGTTTTAATAACAAACACACCATTAACACAAAAATGAGTAATGAGTAATAAAATGACTTATTTCAGCACATAGAATGTTGTGGAGTCTGTGTATAGACCAGTTAACTATTATTAAATGTATTTAATTCGTTGACAACTATTTCTATAATCGATCAGTTGCGATTAATCGATTAAATGGGGCTGTACCTGATTTTTACTGTTGTGAATCGGGAAAAACAGACCTAGTCCATGTTCCCGATTTTTTTTGCATCTAATAAAGTAAAATCTTTTGCTCCAGCTCAGATATATATTGTAAAAGCATCTATTCGGGTGAAAATGATGCCACAAATTTTGCATCTATTTTTTTTCCAAAGAGAGAATCAGAAAGTCCGCCCCTAGCATGCTAATGTTTGTTAGCTTTAACTGAGATGGTCCGTGGCGCTCTGGGCTCAGAGACTCGTGAAAAATGCTTCTAAACTCTTTGGATGCTGGGACTGAATTAGGAAAGTGAGCGATACATGTGACTGATGTAAAGACATTAACATGAACTAGTTCTGTTTTTCACGTTTCGAAACAGTAAAAATCAGCGACAGGGCCTTTAACTTGTTGCAAACCTTTTCGGTACAAGTATTCACCTTATTCTGCCCTGTCCAGTTTTGCAGTTTTTTGCCACAGATTCACACTTTTGTTGTAAACGCACTTCCGTTTGACGAGAACTCCGTTAAAGCTAATGACGAACAAGGGAAAAGTCTTGCCGCTAAAATGTTACATAAAGTAGGTTGATTTGTGTAAAATGTTTAATGAACAACAAGTCAACAACGCACAGATTTCCTGGGAAGTCTGAAAACGGCTTTTTAGTCCGTGTAGAACTATATTTTCTGTTGAGCTCGTCTGCTCCATGTAAACTAATACAGCGGAAACAAGACGGCGACGCGTACGGCAACTTCTGGAATAAGGTGAATTCAGTTACTTCCCAAAACAGGTGCAAACAGTTAGGGGCTAAAACATCTAAATATAGATATCGTGACACTTCCATCTCTTCTTTTTTTACCTCATGTAAATAAGTGCATTGTCCGTCCCCGAGGCGTGTGGACACCAACGGTCTGAAACGAGCACCCAGCGAGGTCCATTTAACACTCACTCACGAACGACCCGCAACATATGCCGTTATTGGCCCGCAAACACAAACACATGCGCGCGCTATTACGATGCACGACGCGGAGTGTGGACCCATCTGCACCGCGCCCGGACCCGGACATCCTGGGGCCCTGTCACATCAATTACTGTGACCAAACGCCGGCTCTAAATGCGAGGTTTGTCACGCGCCGTTATTAATGAGGGCAGATTTGGCACAGGGTCTGCAGTGGTCGTGGCGCAGTGGTGCGGCGGTGGACTCCCTCAGCTGACTGGAGTGACAAAAGGCATAACGGGACCCCCCCCCCAATGCCCCGGGGGCCTGGAGTTTTAATCACGTTTGGGTAATGATGGCATCTGCTGTGAATCACAATGTCCAGAATGCGCTCAGAGGTGTTTGTGGCGATGCCATTGGCCCCTGGCTCTATTGTCTCTTGTTCTGATGTTGTGACAAGCCCGGGGTCCTCGGAGATGGATTGTCGCTCGGGGATTTCTCTGTTATTCTGCTGCTGATGTGTTCGCTTATGTGTTGGTGATAATCAAGTGGTACAATGAGGGCTGACGTGCCGGGAGCAGCTGGAGGGTCCCCGTACTGTACTGGCTATTTGTTTTGCATATCCTGCTGCTCTGCAAAGATGCGAAGAAATGCAAAATATATACTGTCTATAGTGTCTCAAAATGCAGCAAAAATGTATATGGATGAAAATAAAAATGGAACAAATTGTATAAAATTATGTTATGATGTTTCTGCAGTGTTCATTTCTGATAATTTAATACTTAGGTCTTAGTCGGTTAATCGCTTTCAGTTCACCAATTTGTTTCCTATGCAAAACAGCAGAAAGGAGAGAGCATAGACTGAGTGCCTTTCTGCTTATAAAGATGCTAACCACTTTTCAGTTTGCAGAGTTGTTTTTGCTTGATTTGCCCCCAGCAGCATTGAAGGATGGGGCAAATGCGGAGGACAAATTCCCGTTTGGGGACAATAAAATGTACCTTAACCTTAACGTTGCTTGAGATCCTGTATTTTTAGAAGAGTTGGTTTCTTTAAACTCTTTAAAATCTATGTTTGGAGAAGAGCCGATTTGGATGTAAATGTTTTGCCTCATACACTCACATACCATTCATGCAGTGTCCATGAATGATTTGTCAAATGTATGATAAATACATTTGAAAAGGTTTGTTCCCAGTGGGCCAGGTCAAAAAATGTTTTAACCTGATTAAAACCCCACTGTGTAACCTTTGAGGAACTAGACTAAAATATTAATTATTTGTTTTATTGCACAAAAAAATTTGAAAACCTTGTGTCTTTACTGTGAGCGGGCTTAATCTCCACAAACCTGACTCGTACTTGTCCTGTCCTGTTTGTTTCCATGGAAATGTTGTAGCTTTAGCTCTAATATTCCACAATATGGCATAAAATATGCCTTTTTCCATGAGGAATGTTCCAAGGAGTCAAGATACATGAGTTGCACATCCAGCCTCTAACTCCAGCTAAGTCCAAACGTTTATGCATTTATTCCACTTAATCCAGCCCGGGTTTTCATTTTCTGTTATTTTTCCGAAGGTCCATCACTGTATAAAAAAGCTATAAAATGTGCTCTCGGGTCAGTGCACAGCATTAGTGTTTAGTTTACCTTGAGTTTAAGTTGAGTTAGTTCCTGTGATTATGCTGCCGTTTGAAAAATTCAGCGGTCCATTTCTGTTGCACAATAGCTCCTTCAATAGTTTACTTGAAATAAAAACGGTTCAATTAGACCTGGTGTAGTTCTGGTATTTTAGTCTTAGTTCAAATTTCAGATTTAGCTACCAATAAACAAGGTACTACAAACTATAGAAGCTCAATATTTTCAGATGTGGTGCTAAAATTTCGCGACACTCTTTTATCCCTTTGGCTAGACTGGTGCATGCTTCCTCTGTATCTCTCGCATTTGCATTCGATTTGTCAGTGTTGGGAATACCCTCACTTTGAAACGCCTCAAAAAGACACCATTTCAGAGTCAGACGTGTCTTTGTGATCAGCCTCTTTCACCGAAGAGCTGCATCAAAGTGAAGCACATTAAGAAACTGCTTTAAGTGCCCCATTACCATCATCATCATCATCGCTCTCGTCAGCTCAGACAAAAGCTTCTGTTCGGGGTATTTTCAGCGCTCGTCCTGCCCCTTCACCCGCATTATATCTGCCTGCTGTTTGTAAATTTGCACCCGAGTTTTCCTGGATACATTTCTTCCAAGAGTGACAGTGATAAAATATGCAAAACGCTTGATATTCAAATCTTTGGAGGCACACACCACTAACATGAAGGTGCTGATTCCCTGCCATCGTTATTTCGCTCTTGGGCAACACTTTGGTACTGATATGTGTGAGGTGATTGTGTGTTCATTTTTAACTTTTTTGGCTCTAAACTTGGGCTCTATTATTGTTGCTGTTGTAATTGGTAGTGATGGGACCGACGACTCTTTAAATGGAATAGAATCTTCAGGAAACGTTCCTTTAGAAGACCAATTCTTTTTTGGTTTTTTCATCAGTTTGAAAGACTTAAAGGAAGAATATTCAGCATTTTTCATATTGTCGTTAACACTCATGTTTTAAAAAGTTTCTTATTCATTCCATGACCTGTGTTATCAGTCACTATGATACAGCCAGCAGATGGCGCCAGCGCAATATAAAATATAGTTAAGTTAACACTGAAAAGAAGTTATCTTGCAGATTTGCTGCAGCTGTGATCATGTTTAGAGGCAGAGATGCTCAGAACAAGTTTAGTGATGATTTAAGAACTTAAAACAGCTGGAGTCTCGGATAAGTGATGATACAAGATGATCTGAAAATACGTCCCGGATAGGAGTTCAGCAGGAAGTGTGTATGTCGGTCGGAGGGGGAGGATTTTTTAATGAACATTCCTCAAAACAACGTGAATATAACTGAATGCTATTTCAGGTGTGTTTTTGATGATGGAACATTGTTAGAACATGGTTAAAAGCTCAAAAAAGTCACTGTAGCAGAATATGTCATATTTTGAATATATTGGTTCTAAATAAACATGTAATTATAAATAATTGTTAATGTATAATTATGAAGATGGAATTAATAAAAAAGGCAGTCATTTAGGCAAAATTTAGTAATTTAGTCAAAGTAGCTGCGCCTGTGCTGTATAACTGCTAAGCAGACACTAATATTTAAAGTAAACAAAACTTTAATATTCCATTGAACAAAAACCTACAGGATTGTGCAAAATATTGGTACTTCTTGACACATTAAAAAAAATGTAAGAGTCAGTTAAACTAAGCAGACAATAATACAAAAAAAAAACAAGCTCGAGTTGAACTTGGACTTGGGCTGACCCCCCCCCTCGCTGTTTTCGTGTCCGTTATGTCTCATATCCGTGAATCGAGTCCAACCGTTCAAAGTGAGGACTCGTTTAAAAGAATCGGATCGTTTGTGAATGACCACTAGAAATTGGATGTTGTAGTCAATGTGTAAATGTAATGTGTTTGGCAAAAGTAAAGTGATTGCAGGTGGAATGGTGGAACCAATCAATATTAAAGGCCCTGTAGCTGATTATTACTGTTTTGAAACGTGAAAAACAGAACTAGTTCATATTTAAGTCTTTAAATCGGTCACATGTATCTCTCACTTTCCTGTTGCAATCCCAGCATCCTAAATATTCACCACTGTAAGTTTAAAAGCACTTTTCACCGTCTCTGAGTCCAGAGCGAGTTTTGCCGTGCCGGGTAAATCTAACAAACATTAACATGCTAACGGCGCGCTTCCTGCTTCTCGTCGAATAAAACACTCCGTAAACAAATGCAGAAAAAGCGCAGTGGTCTGATAGTCAACCAAATAGATTCTGGGGCAGCAGATTTTACTCTATTACTTGCTATTACCATTTAAAAAGTTGGTTCTGTTCTGTTTTCCCCGTTTTTCAACTGTAAAAATCAGGTACAGGCCCTTTAATATCTTTTATAAGTCTTCTTTCTGCATTTTTAAGATGCTGTTTGACTGACTTAAAACTAAACTAAATATTTACCACAAATAATCCCACCCAGTGATACACTATATTTTAATTATAGAATCAAGTTCCACCAAAGGGCAAATGTATTAAGTGTAAATATCAACAGAAGTGACTATTTGCAGAGGACTTTCTCAAGTTAAACCTGGTATTTTGTGTTTTCATGGAGTAAAATGTGATTTCCAAAGATGTTTTTGTGTCTTAGTTAAATAAATGATGGTGATGATGATGATTATTAAAATGTCGATTCATTGTTCCAGTCAATTGGAATAGGCCAGTTGGATTGGCCTGGGTGTAAAAGGCAGGTGTGTGCCTCATTCAAGAGCTTCTTTTGTCGGTGTGAAGCCATGTGAAGCGATGTGAGCTGTCCTGTGAATATTTTGGTGGCACGTGTTGTGGAATTTCTAACACTGCAAGGAAAAAAATAAATAAAAACAAAAATACTGCCTGAGCCAAATTAATTCAGTTTATTCCCAGGTTCGTAGAAGTGAAGCTGTCCCTAACAAAGTCTGTCCCTGAGTGAAGTCAAAACAGGAAACACATTTTTATACCATAAGCCACATAAGTGTTAACGTCAGACCTGTCAAGAGTAAAAAAGAGAAAACAGCATAAGGCCAAAGAGATTAGCGCTAACACAAAGAGGAACCTAAAGATGTAACTTGAAGGACACATATTCTGCTACAGTGACGTTTTTGAGCTTTAAACCCTGTTCTATTAATGTTCTGTCATCAAAAACATAACTGAAGTAACATTCAGTTGCATTCATGCTGTTTTGAGGAATGTTTATCGGAAAATCCTCCCTGTCCGAGCGTCAAACACACTTCCTGCGAACTCCCTCTATCCCGGACATATTTTCGGATCATCTACATCACTTGTCCAAAAATATTCCACTTTTAAACTCCTTAAATCATCGCTAAACTCGTCCTGAGCATTTCTGCCGTCTAAACATGATAATGGATGCAGCAAATCCGCACAACGCTAACTTCACTGGATTGTTGCGCTGGCGCCATCTACTGGATGGATGCACTCAGTAAGTGTCATTTTATACTGGCTCATAACAGCTGTCATAGAATGAATAAGAAACCTTTTTTTTTCTTTTTAAACATGAGATGGCAAATTTAAAGCACTCAAGAGCATGTTTAAAGGCTAACGATATGAAAAATGCTGAATATTTTATCTTTAAAGCAGAACTAAGTACCTTCAGTGACAGAGCTCCCCCTGCAGGTCTATAGTGAAAATACACTGCCCGTAAAAAATATTTTTTCAGTCTTTTTTCCCCCTTCTTTTTAATTGAAATAAGGAAGAACAATCACATACAAAAACATTTCGTGTCGACAAATATAAAAAAAGAGAGCCAAGGTTTCTCAGGAGAGTTCTTCAGGTGGGCTCTGGTTTTCCGTGCAGAGACAACAGGGGAGACGACGGGGGCTTCAAACGCCCCGAATATACATTTGCAACCACCACACGGACTTACGAAGACGTTTAATAAGGTTATAATGTTACTTGGTTCTATTTTAAAATCGATTTTAGCACATTCAAGATTGAGTGAAGAAGGAAATGTTCACCAGTAAATAACAATTCTAATTATTAAAGCTTAAATAACATACAGTAACATGACATTTTTCTGTAAAACACTGCAAATAAAAAAAACGACTTATTAGACACACTCCCTCATAGACACACTGAATGCATACAACCAACATGTAATTATAATATGCATACGTTTAGAAAACACATTGAATCAACAGAAGATGAAGCTTTTCTCAGATGGAGGTCTTCGGCAGCAGCAAAAGAACCAAATGTCTTTCAAAGAAGGAGCTGAAATGTGGTAATATTTGTCAATTTCTCCTGCACTCAGGGCTAATAAAGGTTCCAAGGACAGTGAAGTGACTAAAAGTTTCATCCATTTGCGATAATGGTACTGTTCACATTTTCCAAACTGTGTTTAAGAGGTTATTCGTCTCTGGAGCAGTGCCTTATTGGATGGAAGTCTTGCCTTAAGTGGATGGAAGAGCTCAGTCTTGGGAGAACATTTTTAGATCTTCCAAATTCATGATCATACTATTTGTCAAGTAAGACATTAAACTAAAATTGTGATTATGTTTGACAGAATGTGGTTAAACTATTGACTTCTATAAGTAACATGTCAAGGCATCTATTCATCTAGAAGAACTTTACTCATAATTACAACATTTAATAAGTAAAATGTTCCTTCCCTTGTCATCACTGAAGCTATTAAATAAACAAAACATCAGGTCTGTCAGATTTTAGGAGAGCAACAAGTGACCATCCTTTGAAAAAAAAAAAAAGCAAGTGACCACAACAATAAATTGATAAATTGATTGAAAAAAGCAATAATTAAACATTGTGTGTCACAGCTGAACGTGAAGTGGTTCAAGTGTTTAGTTTTGAAGTATAACACAAGTTGATCATCATTTTACATTTTGTTCATCGTAAACGGCAATATTGATCTGAAACGGCTTAATAATAGAAAAAGGTCATTTGACTTCCAGTTCAAAACTGCAGATCTGATAAGCCCCGCCTCTTCATAATGACGTTTCACTGTAACAAGCAGCAGATTTTATTTTATTTCATTTACATGTTTTTATTTTTGAAAAGTGGCTTCATGATTTTTTAAAACTACATGTATCAGTCAGAGTCTTGATTTTTCAAATAGTCACAACTAAGTACAGGGAAGTGGGCGGGGATAGGGGGTATGTGAAAACAGGAATTTTCTTAGCCCTCGACCCTCGGTTGCACCACAATACAGGATTAACTCAAACATGCAGGAATCAATCAAAACATAACTTAGAGTAAGCTAAGTATGAGGAAAATAAGCTAATTAAAGTCTTTAAAAATGTATTTAAGTCATTACTGGGTCCATTATTGTAAAACAGACCTGGAAAAGGCTAATAATGACATCTTTTATGATGTAAAAGTGCCAGGAGAAAGCCCAACAACCTATTACTATCAAAATTTGCAAGCAACTCCCCAAAAAAGAAGCTAAAAGTTGCAATTAAAGTACAGAACATGACAGCTCCGCTAAAAATACCCGATCACCTTTGGCTTGTCAAGGCGATTCTGTAATCCCTCATTCATCCAGAAGTGGTCAAAGGTTTCAAAGACATTTGGACAACTGGACATATATCTGCTTTGACGTATAAAACAGTACATCCTTTAGCTGCCATGCACACGTTTATCCACTTTGAGCTGTATTTGTTGGACATTTCTCTGCGCAGTGTGTGGTGCCCCGGCCTCACACGTGTCTGTCTTTCTGTCTGTCTCTGTCGCGGTGCAGCTGGCTCTGGGTGGACTGTCTAAGCCTCGCTCTGATAAGCACCTGCTGGAGAGCTTTTCCATTTCCTTCTAAAGCGCCCAATCAGGAAGTGGCTCCGGCTCAGCTTCGAGGAGACCAAATACTCAGCAAGACTCCTCCACGGCTCCTGTCGGCTAACTTTGTTTCTCTATCTCTGTGACTTAAATGCATTTACTGCATTAATTTTCTATACAATATCTGGACTTGTCACTACATTTACATTCACTCCGAGAACGCCAAGTGCTCTAAGCAACCAAATTAAATTCTCCAAACCCCTCAGACTTCTCTTATCCCAGTCTGCAGCAGGTCAAAGGACACATTATGTAACCAGACTGATGTCGAAAAACTTGAATTATTCTGTAATAAACTTTTTTTGTGTTTCACAACACGAGATGGCAAATTAAAGGCACTCAAGAGGATGTTTAAGGCTAACAACAACACATACAAATGCATAATATTTTTCATGGGTTGGTTCGGGACACTTAAGCAGGACCGGCCCGCGGGATAAACAGTAAGCAAATGTTTAGAGCCACAACCACCAGGGGGCATATGCTCTGGTGGGCTGGATCCCACACAGACAGGCCCTGCCGCCCGGGAATCCAACCTGAAACCTTCTCGCTGTGAATGCTGCAGTAAAAGTTGCCCTTCGTTCAGAATCGCACCTTTCCACTGCAGAACTTGCTTATTAAAAAGTGCATTTGTTTGCGTTGACCTTTTTAAAAGTAAAGTTGCGCTGTGCTGTGTGTCTTGTCATCATTTATCCCGGCTCCTTCCTTCCTCGTCGGCTCTCTCTCCCGTCCCGTTGCCGTGGGTGATGAGTGTAAAGTGCTTCGTCAGCTGTCCCCGCGGTGGGCTGCTCCCTCTCTGTCTCAGTGACCTTCAGACTCCTCTCATGTCCATAACTAATGGCTCTGGGGCATCGGCGCGATCATGCAACAGCAAAACAGCCGCAGCATCACAACAAGCCACCGCAGTGTAAGACCGCGGGCACCCATCGATCCGAAAAATTAGGGCAGTTGCATAGAAGTTAATTTGTTTCATCAGATTTTGAATTTTAATTACTGTAAAATTTCTCACTTTGAATTTGATGCGTTTTTATTTCTATTTTGAATTGAAAAGATATAAATTATATGTCCTCATCTTACCTCAAAGATCCGACAGTAGCATACCATGTACTTCGCTCTCAAAATGTTGAACTATTGTTGACCCCTAGAGTCTCTAAAAGCACAGTTAGAGGTAAAGCTTTTAACTATCAAGCTCCTGTGTTATGGAACCAGCTCCTGTTCATGTTAAAGAGGCCGACACAGTCTCTACATTTAAGACCAGGCTCAAAATGTTCTTCTTTGAAATAGCTTATGGTCAGGCCAGTTAGGAACAGACATAATAACCTACAGTTGCTTGAAAATTCTCCTCTTGTCCTACTTTCCCATCAACAATATTTATGATTTTAGTTCAATTCTAGTCTGTTCATTGCTGTTCACATGTTTTTTCTCTTTTTTCACTTCCTTCGGGGAGTGGAGACTGTTTCAGACACTGGCGGCTCACAACCCTCACCTGCAGACCTGGACCTGGAACTCTCTCTTCACTAGATGAACTGTTCCTCATCTGCCTGGAGTAACTCTCTCTTCACTAGATGAACTGTTCCTCATCTGCCTGGAGTAACTCTCTCTTCACTAGATGAACTGTTCCTCATCTGCCTGGAGTAACTCTCTGTACACTAGATGAGCCGCCTTCCTTCCTCTTGAGTGGATCAGTCCAAGTGGATGTGTCAGTCCTGGTCCATCTGCAGTCTGTCCGTCTGTGGGAGTAGGATCTCTCCTTCACTGTGGTTCTCCTTGAGGTTTCTACTTTTTCCCACAGGGTTTTTTGCCGTTTTTCGTTGCCAAGAAGGACGGTCAAGGACAGGGGGGGCTCTGGGACAGTTATCCATTTGATCAATTCTCTTGAACATTTAACCTGCTTTCTACCTGTGGCCCATCGAGGACACTGTTGTTGTGATTTTGGTTGTCAGTTTGCTCTCTCAACATATCGGCTTTCATGTGGAAACAACAAACTTGTCCAATCTGCTCCTGATGATGTTTTATTATTTATTTATTCATTTAACCCACTTCATCCATAGATTTCTCTGGGACATTGTAACTTCAGAGGCTGTTTCCTGAAAATGCATTTTTCTACAGCAGGGACACAAAGATCAGCACTTAGGGCGGTACAGTAGCGCAGAGTTTATTGTTCTCGCCTCCCAGCAAGAAGGCTCTGAGTTCAAATCCCTGTTTGCATGTTCTCCCCATGTTTGCGTAGGTTTCCCCTGCCACTAAAAGCATTTATAGTAGTCGTGCGAATGAGAGTGTTTGTGAGAGTGAATGAAGGACAACGGATGAAAACTTGCCCATCGCTAATTCCGGCGTTGAATGTTCTTTCCTGACCAAATATAAAACAAATACATTAAAGAAGCTCCTACACACACCAAACTTTACAAATCTTGTACTTACTTGAATCCAAAATCCCCATTATACATTTTTTTTGTAACTAGTATGTGTACAAAATGAATCCAGAAAACTAAACCTGTGTCAGTCTAATTTTTACACTGAAATGTTCTAGATATTTTGCCTGTTTTACACATAAAATGCCTTATTTCTATATGAAAACAACAGTACTCAAAACATTACACAATGAAAAACCTGTAATACATTTTTTCATACTTTTATGGTAGTAAAGTACAGGAGAAGTTTCAAGTTAGATATCTTTAAACTTAATTTTTTTTCCTATTCACCTGCAGTGTCTCGTCTTAAATTCCACTCCACAAGGATGAAAGTTGTGGATTTTTTTTTTATCATGTATTTGTTTGTTTTTGCCATATTACCATGACTGAAAGCTGCATTAAAACCTCTCGCAGTCTTTGCACACTCCTGTTTGAATCTATGGGCCCTTGTATATTAAAAACCTCTTATCTGCTCCGTGCGTCTGCCTCTCCGTACAGTAAGCAGTGTCCCCGTTATTAATGTGCTTAAATATGTGATTCATTTAGTGTGAATGGCCTATTGCTCTGGCTGTAAGTGCTGGTGTCATCCTCGAGTGCTGCTGGGCTTGTAATTTCCCCTGTTCGATTCACTCTGGCTGTGTTGATGAACAGGCCGGGAAAGGCAATCTGCTACACACGCGCTTTTATACGGGCTGTGGCTCTGTGCGCTCTGCAGTGTGTGTGTGTGTGTGTGTGTGAGTTATTCAACGTCAAGCTATAGTTTGTAACATTTATAAGCAGAGGTGGATTGAGTTTGCCAGGCTAACAAAGAATGCACACTTCGCCAAAATTTTAAGTAGAATACATATGACAGGTTACTAAAAATAAAACGATTTTACGAAACATTAACTATTTGTCCCTAGTTTGACAGTGTGTGAGAAGAGCAGAGGGTTTGCCGTCCGGACTGTTGGGGTGACTGGGCCCTGGGAACACGAGTGTGAAGAAGAACCAGGCCAACAGGGCCAGGCATCGTAGGCCGACCAGGGGACCCATGGTGTGTGCGGATGAGAGAGAAGCACCGTCACCAGCGCCACATATAGAGATAAGTCTGTTATCTAAAGTTTGGGAGCAGGACCACACCTCATCTATGCCCCTTCCATTGGCCACACTATTTAAGCGTCCTTGTCACACACATTCATGTTTGTGTTTTCATGCCCTTCCCTCCCTGCCTTTCCTAATGATTCTGTTCTATCTTCTAAACGGGGGGAATCGAGGCCCGGGAGCCTGCAGCACCTCTCCGCCAGAAGCTCCAAAACTGCATTGTCTATCGTACACGTGTTTTTCGTTTTGTTCGTTTGTCAATAAACTTTGCATACAATATCTGAGGTTGTGGTCCTTGCTAGTGAAAGGCACCAGGACGCACGGAGGTGAGAGCGCAAATGCCCGTTCAACGCATTGGCTGGACAAGGACCCTGCCTCGTGAGTAAGTGATATACACTAGAACCTTGATTCTCAACCAGTGTGCCGGGGAATACTAGTGCGCCTTGAAGTTTTTCCTGGTGTGCCTTGAAAAATGTCCATTTTGAGTTAACGGGTTCACAAATGCGGATGTAAATAACTAATTTACCATTTCGGAGTGTCTTGAGCAACTTCTGCACCAAAAAATAATGTAAAACCACCACTACTGCCAAATTTAAAGCACCAAATAGTAGCACAAACATGATTTGGCTCATTATATGCCATATTTTATTCACTAAATTGGTCATGTTTTTGTTGAACATGGTGTGCCGTGGCATCTTTTAAACCTAAAAAGTGTGCCACAGCTGGAAAAAGGTTGAAAAACACTGCACTAGAACGAGCTGCTCTTGGCCTATGGCGGCTTGGGGTGTGTGTTGTTGCGCTGGTGTTGACTGTGGCCTCGCTAACCCACTAATCCAACTTCGTAGTTCATTCACTAGCAAGGACCACAACCTCAAGCTTGGATGCAGAAAGTTTATTGCGAAGGAGAACAATGATAAAATGTATGAGTGTAGATGATAAATGCAGTTTTGGGGCTTCTAGGGATGAGGGCTGCAGGCTCCCGGGCCTCGATACCCCCCGACCAGGAGATAAGACAGAATAATTAGAAGAGGGTGGGACGGAGAGGCACGAAACAACGAACGCAGGTATGTGTGATCGGGAAGCTTAAATAGAGTAGTCACCGGAAGGGCGTGGATGAGGTGTGGTCCTGCTCCCGAACTTTAGATAACAGACTCCATTAGGTTGTTCCAAGAAAACATGCATCTATATTTTACAGATCTTTTTTCATAGTTTGTTTTTACTGTACATTGTTAGTCAGAGTAATGTGACATTTCTGTTCACACTTTGCTAAAGACTGGATTCAAATCAGATTTAGTTCCACATTTGAAAGGGGCTTGGGTTGCATTTGAAAAAAATCTGATCCAGGTCACGTTTGTAAAAAGCCCGCAGTTAGCACAGGAGGTTTTTCTGCGTTGGGGTCACTGACTGGGCCTGTGACAGATGAGCTTCTTATTGTCGAGCTCTGGTCCGACCCCGAACCTGCCGCACCTGCACTGCTCCGGCCTCACCTCGCTGCCGGAAAACCTCCAAGGACATCGATTTTACCCAGCCTCTTTAATATGTATTGGGAATTATTCTGCACTTTGTTAAGGAAAGTCCTGCTCCCCTGAAGGTTACAGTATCCGTGATCGATGAAAAGTGGGACTTAAATTATTTTTTGGGAGGAAAAGTTGAAAGATTTATGTGTGGGTCCATATTGTACACTCGTTTCTGTGATTACATTTCCATAGAAAGGGTTCATGTTTGAATTGTTCGGTAAGTTAGTCTCTGCTGTTGTCTTTCGGTGGGTGTTTTGGTGGAGAATAATTTACTGATTTCAAATGTTTTCACTTTCTGACCGACACTGATTGGGCGAGATCAATACACTCCTGTCAGAACATTTTATAAACTGCTTTCCAGACGGTTGTTGCATTCAGTAGTTCGTTTTACAGACGGCACAATATGAGGCCAACCAAAGAGATCTTTGCACACTCTATTATTATGAATATTTTTGAAGGAAATTGACTGATATTGACTTTCCAGACCCCGCTGCCCTTTCTCATCTGTATTGCTCAGCCTTAAGGTGTTTTGGAGAGCTTGTTGATGAAATGTCGTGTGCTTTTTTAATGTGGCTTCTGTTTAAAATATGCCCCATGGAGAGATTAATGTGGATTGTAGAGCAATTTACAGTTTTAATACAGTTCCCTAAAGCAAATCGACACATGATTAAGTGTCAGTTTTATAAATGCTAGGCACAAGGTCTAAAATTAATCTATGGATAGTTTATTTATTAACAGTTTATTTATTATTTATTTGTGCAAAGACCGATGTTTTTTTTTTTTAATTTATGGTTGTACAAAATACAATTAACATGAAAGTAAACACTTACGTTTTTCGTTTTTGGTTGTACAAAACAAAGGATTATGAGTAAGAGAAACAAAGACAAATGTTTTCAGTTTATAGCTGTACAAATTAAAGGATAACTAGAAAGAAAAACAAAGACTAAAGTTTTTCATTAATGGTTTTACAAAATAAAGGATAAGAAGAAAAAAAGAGACAATATTTTTTTGTTTATGGTTTTACAAAATAATGGATAACGAGAAGGAAAAAAATATTAAAGTTTTCGTTTATGGTGTATGTACAAAATAAAAGATGATGAGAAAGAAAAACGTTTTTTTGTCTATCATAGTGAAAAATAAAGGAAAATGAGAAAGAAAAAAACTTTTTGTTTACAGTCGTACAAAATAAAAGATAAAACAACAAATTTTTGTTTATGATTACAAGTACAAAATAAAGTATAACGAGAAGGAAAAAAACAAATACAAAGGTTATTAACCCGTTAAATATGGAACATTTCATTATCAAATACAAATTTACAGCAAAATCAGACATTCTACTTCAATCACACTCTCCCCTCATCGTGACGTTATTATTGAGCTGGCTTTTTCCCCTTTAGTGATCAATAACACTTTCTAATTTGGTCAGATTTTTTTCTTATTGAATGCAAATATTCTTTCAGTGTTAATTTCATGTCCATAAACAGAGCCACTTAATAAAATAATTACTTTCTTCAAAATCTGCACTACTGCATACCTACCTCAACTAAAACAACTCAAGCTGATAATTATTTGAAACTATTGGATCTTGAGTTGAAAAGGCAACAAAGATGGATAGGTTTCTCCAATTGTTTTTCATTCACTCTGCATGACTTAATTCCCTGATGCATACTCACCCAGGATCTGTAGAGTTACAGTAATGGACTCAAAACGAAGTGCCTGAAGGAAGCGATCTGCTCTCTGTGACCCAGGACTTACTCAAGGGCCCAAAGCCTAAAGCCAATATCACAAACAAGTCCTGCATCTGCTATTAACCAAATGATTTGTGCATTCAAGAGGAAAGAGCTCTGCAGGGTCCAAGTGTTGATGGCATAAGATAACACTGTTTCCAGCATCTTGTACATAATTTCCTTCCATTCTGCTGGAGGTCCATGCATGGGTAATATTGTGATCTCTGCTTTATCACAATTCTTGTTCACTTTGCATCTTTATATTGTCTTTAAGATGTAACTAAAATCAGCTACTGGGAATGTTTTTTCCCCGTTTCCGTCTTATTTGCAGTCAAATCAACCATTCAGGGATGATTCTGAGACAGTTTGTTCTCCAAACTCACAAATAAAAAAATAAAAATATGACTGTGTGGATTCCGTCTGGACTTTTTTTTTTTTACTTTAATCCAAGTCCCTAAAACAAAATTTTAGTGAAATTAGCTTTTGAAAGAGAAAGAGTTTTGAAAGAGAAATAGTCAAAACCCAACAAATACCAAAATTAGTGTCGATCAGTTCCTTCCTCCAGACATCAGCGTTACTCCTCTGTATATTTACCAAAGAAAATCTAGCTATTTGTTTGTGCTCCAAAGGGTTCAGAAACAGCTTCAGTTTGAATTGGGGCTCATTTTATCCCGAAGCGTCAAATATTCTAAATAATGGAGATCATAGTTCAGAATTCCACAATTTGATTTAACGTTATATTCCAAACTCCAAACTATTTCAATGAATTCCTTTTGTAACAATATATTCTCAGTCACTCAATAAAAAAAACAGCGAGAACAGGCAGCCAGTATCTTATGTGTATTTGTCCACCAGAGACAGTGAGGATCCAGACCACAGCCCGAACCCAGGAAACAGCGGCTCAGTGAAGGTGGAGCTGAAGGTGTGAAGGTGGAACATCTCTTTACTAGGGAGGACTTCATAGAAGGAGAGAGATCGACCCTCATAGTCCAGAAACACGCCCACTCGGCCTGAGTTCTTAGCCGCTCGACTGGACGACCTGGGGGAGGAGTGAGAGCAAAAAAACTCTTTTCCACTTCTGAGCCCATTATGACGGAAAGAGTAGCGTCCATCACTGATTCTCATGTTCCACGACCACTCATTGTGACCAAAACAACACTCTTTCTCTTCTTTTCTACTGATGGTTTTATAACACACGGCTATATAAACCATATCACCACTCCAATCCAATTCCCAGTAGCAGCTACCAGTCAGACCAGAGGAGCACAGGACTTGAGGACATGGGTCAAATCTGTCCCGATGCTCAGGGAATGGTTCCTTACTCTCCCTATGTCGTACATTCTTTAGGTTTAAGAGTTGAAGATTTCGGTTTGCTGTGACAGGTTCAAGTGCAATTTCACAGAAGTCTAAGGGGCACACAACAATAAAATAATTTCACATATTTCTGTCAATTTCACATTAAAATAATACTTACACTTCTTTAAACCTGGGACCATCCACCGTTCTCCAGCAGGATCCAGTCTGAAACATAGATCTGTTCTTTAGTTTTTTCCTCAGCAATTAATTTTGAAGAGTTAAGGCAAACGCACACCAGTCCATGAGTTTAAAAGAGGGTTTTAAGGCTAACGCCTAAACCAAGCAGACATTGGTTTAAACTTTAGGTGGTAGAGCTGCAAGTTATGTGTATTTTAAAAAAATGCACTAAAGGTGGCTGTATTAGCCTATTGTTGGCAAGTTCAGCGAGGGACAGGAGTGCCCTGAATGATACATGAGGAGTCAACGTGTGTTCTCTTTCTCTCTGATGGCACAGGCTCTGGCCATAGTGTGCATTGGCCTTAGAGTCCTGTTCTTCCTGTAAAAGTTATACTTCAATTTATTCTGATAAAAATATCTAGTATCAAGTTAAAGAAGACCAAATTAATATATCTGGGGTGTGTTCTTCACCTGACAGAGTCCAGGGAACAGCGGGGATCATCCTGAAGAGAGGTCAGGATCGCTGCTGAGGGTCCTGGATGGTTGTAGCTCAGGTCTAACTTTCTCAGGTGACAGGAGCCACAGCCCAGAGCTGAGGCTAGAGCAGCTCCGCCCCTCTCTGACACCAGACATCCTGACAGCCTAAAGACACACGCCATTAGCTCTAACATCGACACAATATAGACAATGTAGACTCCATCACGGGACTATCTCACCTAAGAGTCTGCAGTCTGCAGGTGGCGCTCCTCAGCCCAGAACACAACTTTTCCACTCCTGAGTCCTGAAGGTCATTGTTGCTGAGATCCAAATGTGTTAGACTGAAGGAACCAAGGACTGTGGCCAGAGGACTATTAGGTGAGATGTTACAGTCTTGTAAACTGATAAGAGAGACGAACATTAGAGACCAGAAACCAAAGAATTGTTTACATTAATGCAGGACTCACAAGGCTTTTTTGGAGGCTTTGATGACCGGGAGCAAGCCCATGAGAGCTGTTTCTGATGGACAATACATCCTCAGATCAAACTCCTCCAAGTCTGAGTTTGAGGACATTAAAATGAAAGCCAGGCAAGACCACTCAGCAAGAGATATCTGTCTACAAAGTTGTCCTTTTCTCATGTACCATTGTATGTCGTTCGCCAAACTGGTGTCATTAAGTTCATTCAGACAGTGTAACAGATTCATTCTACTCTCTGCAGACAGACTCTCGTCTAGCTTAATTTTGATGTAACTTGCAGCATTCTGATTAGCCTGTGAGCTTTTTTCTGTCGGATTAACCAGACCATTCAGCTCGCTTTGATTGGTTGGTAGAGACAGACCCAGGAGGAAGCGAAGAAACAGATCCAGGTGTCCGTTTGGACTCTGCAAGGTCTGGTCCACGGCAGAGCGGTAGAAGGCATCTTCAGAGCCAGGGCTCTCAGAAGAGTGTTGAGTGGACAATAGATTGACTCTAGAGCTGGTGAAGGTCTGATGGACGTGAAGCGCAGCCAGAAACTCCTGCACGCTCAGATGGATGAAGCAGTAGACCTTGTCCTGGTACAGGCCTTGCTCTTCTCTAAAGACCTGTGTTAACACTCCGGAGTACACTGAAGCAGCATCCAGCCCACACTCGCTGAGGTCAGATTCATAGAAGATTAGGTTTCCTTTCTGCAGCTGATAAAAGGCCAGTTTACTCAGAGACAATACCATCTCCCTGGTCTCTGGAGTCCAGGGAGAATCTATCTCAGAGCGGCCATCGTACTTGACGCCCTTCACTTTGGTTTGCACCACAAGCAAGTAGACATACATTTGGGTGAGGGTTTGTGGAAGCTGGTCTACCTTGGATTTCATCACATGCTGCAGAACTGTGGAGAGGATCCAGCAGAAGACTGGGATACGACACATCGTGTGGAGAACGCGAGAGCGTTTTATGTGAGAGATGACGGCTGTAGCCTGTTTGTTGTCTTTAAACCGGTTTCTGAAGTACTGCTCCCTCTGTGGGTGCTCAAACCCCCGTACCTCTGTCACCATGGAGACATACTCAGCTGGGATCTGATTGGCCGCTGCAGGGCGTGTGGTTATCCAGAGGCGAGCGGATGGAAGCAGGCTCCCCCTGATGAGGTTCACCAGTAGCACTTCCACTGAGACGGACTCTGTGGGGTCAGTGACGACCTGGGATTGGCTGAAGTCCAGACAAAGCCTGAACTCATCCAAACCGTCAAAGATGAAGAGTACCTGGAGCTGGTCAAAGCTACAGAGTTTTTTGGTTTCACTGAAGAAATGGTGCAGCAGTCCCATCAGGCTGAACTCTATCTTACGGAGCACATTGAGTTCTCTAAAAGTGAATGGGAACAGCAGCTGGATGTCATGGTTGGATCTGCCTTCAGCCCAGTCCAGACTGAACTTCCGAGTCAGAATCGTTTTTCCAATGCCAGCAATGCCCTTTGACGTCACAGTCCTCAATGGCCCCGGTCTGTGGCTGAGGTCTTTGAAGATGTTTTCACATTTGATCGGGGTTTCAGGTGTAGCTGGTTTTGTGGAAGCAGCCTCAATGTGTCTGAACTCATGTTCCTGGTTGACCTCTGTGGGCCCTCCCTCTGTGATGTAGAGCTCTGTGTACATCTGGTTCAGGAGGATAGAGTCTCCAGCTTTAGCCACACCCTCATTCACACTGCAGAATTTCTGATTCAGACGTCTCTTCAGTTTACACCTACATAATTTAACATGGAATCCTAAAAAAAAAACAAAAAACATATATGCAGTTAATACAAAACATAGGGTATATTTTATCATGTTTAATGTTTGAGCACAAAACACAAACCTCACAAACTGTCCCTCCAGAAACTTCTTCAAACAAGTCATGCAGTATCTATCTATTACCTTCCTTCGCCATTACTTCATTTAGTTTACAAGTCCAAGGCCATTTATGAGTTAAATTCCCCATCTGAGTTTATTTTTGACTTTATGCTTGGCACAGTCCAAATGGATGTGTGTCAGTCCTGGACCATCTGTAGCCTGTCCAACCATGAAAGTAAAATGGCTCCTTTGCTCCCCCTGCTTTTCTGTCTGTTGCCCATTGAGGCAACTGCTGTTGTGATTTTGGGTACTAAAAAAAAGCTTGAATTATAAATGTTACAGGAACGATAAAAAGTAATTTGTTAATCTGTTTTTGTCACAGTATATAATGACCCAGAACCAGTCAACAGGTAAGTAGATAACAATTTATTTATATTTATATATTTATTTATTACAGGGAGGTGAGTATTAGATGTTTTACAGGTGCAGCTGGACAGAACAGGATGGTTGGTTCGTGGAGGCAAGCAGGTAGGTAGCAGGCAGGCAGGGAAACACGCAGGATAGCAGGCAGGCAAGCACAGTAGTAGCAACAACGAACTGGCGAAGAGTGTGGGAACAGCCAGGCTTCTTAAACTACAGCTGATGAGGAGTGGATTGGAAACAGGTGTGCCAGCAGCCAGCCACGCCCAGGAAGGTGGAGAAGGACACACAAAAAGGGGGAGAGGCAACAGGGAAAAGGCAAAACCAGGTACAGATCCTGACAGCTTTTGGCGCATAATGGTCACGTGGCACACTTGCACAGCAATGAAATTACCAAGGACAACCGTAAGAGCAGTGGTTTCCTCCACTTTGTATAAGGGCATGTGGAGGCTCTTTGAAAGGCTGATAGTACTGGTTTATGATACAGACAATGGCATGTTTCTACCTCTAACTGACCTACAAAGAGAGTCATAGAGAGACTGACTCAAAGAAGAAGGAACGTTCGCGTAACGTTGGCCTGTGGTTCTCATTAGCTTTCAGAATTTAGTCTGATGTGGCTGATTTCATGTTTTGTTGCTCTGCTTGTTCTTTTATTGCTCTTTTGTCTGGCCGTTGAAACAGCCAAAGGTCCTGGAGAAGATGTCACAACGTGGGGGGCATAAGCGTCCCCTTCTGTTTGGCAATGCCGTGTAAGCAGCCTACAAGACTCATCACTGTGGAGGATCGCTACTATATAACATGTATATAACATTTATAGCAGGTAAACAAACTGTCTTGTCTGATAGAAAGAAATTGTCATTTAATAGCTAAATTGGTAGACAGAATGAACTTTCACCAAAGCCCTTCAAATAATCTTAGCCCTAACCCTGGTTGTCACAAGTTTTTACACCTAAAATCCAATTTTTGATCAACATTTAATGTAAAAAGAGTACTGCTCTGAAAACATTCCCAGAATGTTCAGAGAACCAAAACTATAATGTCAGGTAGCACCCAAACCTTTAAATAATGTTATCCTGTGGTTCTCTAAAGCTTAGTCTGTAACCATATAATATTCTATAATATTCCCAGAAGGTTTAGAATACCAACAATTGAAATTTTTTACAGGACATTACGCTCCCTTTAACTTTAATATAAATCAAACCAGTTTCAAACAAATCTACCAGCCTTTTACCCAAGGTGCAATTATTAGCTGTAGATGCTGTTTTTAAATATGAACAATAAGATGACATTTATAATTAGCCAATTTAAAATAGTAAAATACTTATCCAGTAACTATGAAATATTCTTTTCACTTGCAGGTTTTATCAAAAGTTATCATTTTTAATTGACTGAATAAGTGGAAAGTCATAAACTAAAAGAAACCAATCCAAATGACTTTTCAGCTCTTTAAACTCCAGTTAAGGAGAGTCCATGAGGATTTTACTGGGCTTTGGACTATAGTTTGTGAAAGTGAATGATGATTACAAAGAGTCTGTTTGTCATAAAGAGTCAGTCACATTAGACAGAGATCTTACTGGTCTGCAGACTCTCAGCGAGCGGCTCCTGCTTCATCTTCTTCAGTAACTCCACTGTGATGAACAGAAGTGCCTCTCTGATGCTCTGCTCCTCTTCCTCCTCATTCTCCAAATATTCTGGGTCATCTGAAACCAGCGCCCTGTGGAAGGTCTTCAGCTGCTTTTTGACAAATGTCAGAACATCCGCGTTCAGACGCTGGAACACAAGCATGAACCCTTTGCTGTTGATTGTCTTAACCGTTCCAGTTCATGATAATCATGGCACTCACCTCAAATACATGGTCCAGCTTTCCATTCGACTCCTCAGATTTTGTGATATTTTTTTCAACTGGGTGTCTGATTAAAAAAGAAGAAAAGCCAAAATCAAATATTACTAAAGAGAGCATTTGTAATGATGCTAGGATTACCTTTGATCATGAGAGTCTTGTTTCAAGTTATAAGGTTCCTCTTTAGAGCGGTCACTGCACATAGACACACTGCTTGGGTCAACTATAGGAACTTTGCTTTTCCTTTAAGTAAATAAAAACAGAAATATAAAACAGGATTATGTGATTATGAAGATATATATATCTCCCTGGTAGAGGACTCGAGCTCAGAGATGGATGAGAGAGACCACCCGCGGAGGGTGAGAAGGGAATTTATATTTACAGTCGTATGAAAAAGTTTGGGCACCCCTGATCATTTTCAAGATTTTCCTTTATAAATCATTGGTTGTTCGGATCAGCAATTTCAGTTAAATATATCATATAGTAGACAAACACAGTGATCTTTGAGAAGTGAAATTAAGTTTATAGTATTTACAGAAAGTGTGCAATATTAAATTAAACAAAAGTAGGCAGGTGCATAAATTTGGGCACCCCAACAGACAAATTACATCAATATTTAATAGATCCTCCTTTTCTAGAAATAACAGCCTCTAAACGCTTCCTATAGCTTCCAATGAGGGTCTCGATTCTGGTTGGAGGTATTTTTGACCATTCTTCTTTACAAAACATCTCCAGTTCAGTCAGGTTTGATAGTTTCCGAGCATTGACAGCCCGTTTTAAATCGCGCCACAGATTTTCAATAATATTCAGGTCTGGGGATTGTAATCGCAGTTATAAGTTCTGTATTCTCATTCTGACTTGCTATGGTTAACTTCAACTTTAACATCTCTTTAGCACCTGTTTTGTTAGCTCCCAGTCCCGGTCACAAAGATAGATAATGGGCATCTAATCCTTTTATGACGTCCTTTCACGCTGAAGTCTGGCTTTAACTGGAAACACTACTGATAGCTGTTGTTTTTCATAAACATTGATAGTCACATATGTCCTTGCTCTTGTTTCACAATGATGTGTCATGTCGTCTCCTCATGATGTGATAACTATGTCTCCAACTATGTCTTGTGTATAAAAAGCATGTGTTCTGATTGTTATGGACCTCCGTCGACCAGGGAGAGATCACTGTCAGGGAAAGGCGACTATTCACTTTGGTACCAGTGAATAAATCAACTCATTGATCAGACTCATTCTCTCTGCATTCTTATTGTTTAACTTGTTTTAGAAATCCACAACATTAATTCTCCTGTAACAGGACTGAGATGACTGAGCCATTCCAGAGTGTTGTACTTGTTCCTCTGCATGAATGCTTTAGTAGAATTTGAGCAGTGTTTAGGGTCGTTGTCTTCAAGTATCCAGCCCCAGCGCAACTCCAACTTTGTCACTGATTCTTGAACACTGTTTGCAAGAATCTGCTGATATTGACTGGAATCCATGCGACCTTCAACTTTAACAAGATTTCCAGTCCCTGCACTGGCCACAGCAGTATGGAACCTGCACCAGATTTTACTGTGGGGAGCAAGTGTTTGTCTTGGAATGCTGTGCTCTTCTTCCGCCAATGCATACCGCCCCTTGTTATGTCCAAATAACTCAATTTTAGTTTCATCAGTCCACAGCACCTTATTCCAAAATGAAGCTGGCTTGTCCAAATATGCTTTAACGTACCTCAAGCGACTCTGTTTGTGGGATGTGCGCAGAAAAGGCTTCTGTCACATTACTCTCCCATCTCCTGGTGCAAAGTGCGCTGAATAGTTGTTCGATGCACAGTGACACCATCTGCAGCAGGATCATGCTGTAGGTCTGTGGAGTGGTCTGTGGGATGAGTTTGACTGTTCTCACCATCCTTTGCTTCTATGTTCCTAACAGTGGAAATTGACAGCTGAAATCTCTGAGCTAGCTTTTTGTATCCTTCCCCTAAACCATGATGTTGAACAATCTTTGTTTTCAGGGAGAAAACAACTTACAACTGGCCACCTTAAATACCCTTTCTCATGATTGGCTTCACCTGTGTACATAGGTCAAAGGTCAATGAGCTCACCAAACAAATTTTGTGTTCCAATAATGAGTGCTAAAGGTATTAAAATCAATAAAACAACAAACAAAATGTATGCACCTGCCTACTTTTAAGTAATTATTGCACACTTTCTGTAAATCCTATAAACTTCATTTCACTTCTCAAAGATCACTGTGTTTGTCTACTATATGATATATTTAACTGAAAATGCTGATCCAAACAACTCATAACCACTTAATCACTTAATGATGTTTTAAACTATTATAAAACCACAAAAAGCATCAATATATGTTACTTATATATGACATAGATATATAACTTACACAGTGCATAGGGATTTGGGATTACCGTTTATGTGGACCTTGTTTAAAGTTATAAGGTTGACCTTTGGAGCAGTCACTGGACAGAGACACACAGCTCTGGTTCAGTTCAGGAGTTTTAGTTTTTCTGCAAGATATTGAAACAAGCAAAAACAGTTAAATAATGTGTATAAATAAAGAATTATTAATGAACGCACAGACAGCAGTATTATTGAGTAACTGGGTCCGTGTAGGAGTTAGGGTTACCTCTGATCATGAAAGTCTTGTTTAAAGTTATAAGGTTCATCTTTGGAGCGGGCACTGGACAGAGACACACAGCTGGGACAGAAAACAGGTTCAAGGTCAGGGTGTGTATGTGTGAGTGTGTATTTGTGTATGTGTGTGTGCGTGTGTGTGTGAAAAAGCTGACAGTGTTGCTGTATGAGAGAATTGAAATATACATATCCACCGTTACCTGTGGCTATCCTGATTTCTGGAGACATTTCTTCTTCCAGATGGATCTTCTGGCACAAATGCCCAGTTGTCCATTTCCCTCAATGGACTATGATGTCGACCAAAGTTTGTCACTGTAATCATTGCAGGTCATAGTTACCATCAGGTACAGAAATCGGGATCGTGTAGTCACACATTAGAATTTTCTGTTAAACATGGAGTTTCAGAAAATGTTTCAGACAAACAGTTTATTTAGCAATCAAATCAAATTTTATTTATAAAGCGCTTTTCATACATAAAAACGTAACACAAAGCGCTTTACAGTGCATTAAAAAGATTGCCACACATGACCACATTCCACTGAAGCCCCCCCCCCACTGCCAAACAACCCATCACAGTCACACACACACACAAACACACACACACACACACACACACACACACACACACACACACACACACACACACACACACACACACACACACACACACTCTGACAAACAGGAGGCTGTGTATGGATAAGCCAGTTGAGGAAGCACCATCGGAGGAGCCGTCTGCACCAGGAGCAGAGCCGCCCATAGCGACAGGACACAGACTCAGGGCCCAGAGGAGAGACTAGGCACAGACCAAACCTCCACCAGGGGCCCACGAGCCAGGGCCCAGCAGCGACCACTGCTCCCAGTACAGAGGGCCCCTCAGAGGAAACACTGGAGAGCCTAAAATGAATAAACGATAATAGACAAATAAATATGGGGAAATAAATAAATGGGTAGAAAAAGAGTAAAAATAAATAAATAAATATATAAACAATAGTTAACCTAAAATAAGTAAACACAATAAATAGATAGAACAAGTAAATGATGTAAGTAAGATTAAACAAATTAAAATAATCTAAAATAATCAAAAGCTAGGATTAAAAGGTGGGTCTTGAGCCTGTTTTTAAAAACCTGAAAGTTCTCTGCGGCCCTGAGCTCCTCCTCAGACAGAGGGCCGTAGTGCTGGAAGGACGCCTCGCCATGAGTGTGTGTCCTGACATTGGGAATGACTAGGAGCCAGATGCCGGAGGAGCGCAGGTGCACGCACGTGCCGAACCATGGATGAGGACCAGCACGGACGGGCCTGGCCTGGGCACCGAGGCAGGGGCATCTGTGGAGATGTGAGCCTGCGGCGCCGCGGGACCACCCACAGGAGCAATGCCATCTCCCCGAACAGACCGAGTGGTCGGACTCGATGTACGCGTGGAGGGTGCAGCAGCAGAGCCTCCCAGCTCACGCCCAGCATTTGAGCACGACAAAGTAGCTAGTGGTGTCGGCTAGCTGTGAGCTGTGAGCTGGTGGCCGTGGTACGTCTTGCCCAGGATTATATCCAGTTCATGTTCCTCCTGGATTTAAAATAAAGTGCAAATGCGCTGTTCCAGCGCCGCAACTTTTTGGCTTAGGCCAGCACAGCTCAGGCAGCTTGATGTGGAGGTGAGTGAAGGCATGGTTATCTCACCTGTAGCTAGCTTGCTGTTGCCGGGGCAGTGTCTTTGTAATAAAAACGTAAAAAACTGGGCATCCGATTGTTAAAAATGACTAATCCAGATAAGAACGTTGTTAAAAGCCACTATAATCTGTGTTGGGTGTAAAAGGGTGTCTTAAAAACATAAAAAATAGACTTTTGCTCAGGAGCCGGTCTCTGTAGCAACCGAGACGCTGACACATGCGTTTCCAGTCAGCCATGTACAAGACGGCCAAGTCTATCACCAGTGATGCTGAGCCATCAGGGCATCGATACGGAATGGGCTGAGTGTTATGTCATTACGGTGGACAATACAGTTAAATTTTAATAACTCTAGACTTCACTCAAAAGAAATAATGATAATAATAATGTCCTATGCTCTTTACAGATTTGTCGAAGTCTCTCAAAGTTCTACACTGCTGTTATTATTCTTTCACTCCACACTCACTGTCACACAGATTCATTCTGTATTAGACAATGTGAGTGAAGTGTCGTGCCTGAGACCTCGGACGCAATGAAATCTCCTCCTGGCATCAAGGTAAGACACTGCAGGTGAATAAGAAAACGTCTTAAATTAAAAGATATCAAATAGAAACTTCATCATGTCATGTTTTTTATCTAGAAATTGCACATATTTGGGACATGTCAATCTGAAAAATGGACAGAATCAGGTTTAAATGTCTTGTTTCATTTTGTGCATATAATAGCAAAACAAAAACTAAAATTCGCCTAAGAATTCAAATTCCACCATTTTTTAGACTTCAAGGCTGTATGACAGGTTAGACAACACATTTTGCTAAAATGTAGTGAACATACATGATTATATTTAAGATTTTACACAGCATTTTGCCTATTTGTCCCCAGTTTGACAGATATGGGCAGCAAATGTGACATAGTTAGAGGTAATTACGCTGATTAAGAAAAAAAGTGACAGATCAAAGACAAAGATAATGAGTCTGAACTTGTTGAAAAAACGTTGCACACACACACATGTAGGAGTCCATGTGCTACTTGAGGACAGTGAGTTGCCATAACCTGTTCGCCCAAAATGGACCCAGTTCCACATAAAGTGAGCGCGTATGCAGATTTCTGGCCCAATACTGGTGGTGGAAAAAGTACTCAATTTTGTTACTGATGTAAAAGTCCAGATACGTATGCAAAAATTTAGTAAGTAAGTAAAGTATTACATTAAAAAATGTACTTAAGTAAACGTGTTGAAGTACCAGTTTGAAAATGAAAATGTACTTAAAGAGTAAAAAGTATTTCATGCAGCTTATGAAACAGGTTTTACATATTAAGTGTTGTAATTTTGATAAAGAATGGGGCTTAATTTTAAGCTTAATTTTTTAGGTGAATTTTCTTCCCTTTTGGTGGTGACAAACACACAATAACTATAGACTAATATGACTGCTGTCACAGTTCTCTAACACTCTCACAGTATGTAAATACCTGCCCACACACGTTTGAGAGTCAAAGATGTTTGAGTGTCGCATAGATCATTGCACAAACATTCAACGATTATAGAAGAACAAACCAGGGTCGCTCTGGAAAACATTTATATCACTTCTTTATATGAAAATATATCTTACCAAAGCCGTGTCGACTTCTCTCTTTCTCGTCTGTGTTTAGAGGAAGTCACATGCTTCCTTGGCTGTATGCAAAAAAACCACATAAAAAAACAACTTCACTGATTCTACGCATGATTTAACTCTTTGAACAACATCATCCTCCAGGAATTTTGGTATTATATACAAAAATAATATAAATATACAGGTCTGAAATGTTCAAAAAAGAGAAGAAAGATCGTTTTATCATCATAAAGACAAAAAATAAGCCCAAGTGTACAAACTAATGCTCAGTTACATTTACTTTAGAGACCTGTAGCCTTTTGGTGGTTGTGGCCCACCATTTGACAAATTCAGTAATATTAATTTAAATTAAATAAATAATAAAATAAATAACAAAGATGAAACGGGGAGAAAAAGTGACTCATGATCTCTAGAGAAGCAGGCGATTTTAGTCAGTTTGTTTTTAAACTGATCAATACTCACACACGGGGGGGTTGGGGGTGCTCTCCCAAGACAATTTGAATAAATCACATGTCATTGTATTCTGGTGCACTTTACATGACATTTTAAAAACTAATTATTTGAATAGGCTACACAAAACATTATAGGCTAATTATTTGATTAAGTCTCATGCTATATTTAAAGTTAAAGTTTTCAGCAAGTATTGCGGCTCTACAGAACCGCAGCAAACTCTTATGTCTGAAGTTATTTTTTGCATTTATAACAGTAACCTATTCTTAAACAACTTTGACTTAAGGCTTAGTGTTGGGGATTTTAGTCCTGTGCAAAAGCTCCTGTCTGTGATCTGGACTGATTTTAGTCCCCGTGTTGAAAATGAAATCGATTCAAAACGTCTCTGCGTCCATTTTCCCTCCAAATCTGAACTAGACATTATGTATTTGCCATGATACCTTCCTAATCCAATTATTTATTAATTTTTGACATTTAAAGAGTAAAAAACACAAAACAAACTGCGGTAAAGACGTGACCCCCAGTAGTACAGCCCCGTTGTCGTGGCAATTTTGCGTTTAAAAAGGCAGTAGTACAAAAAAAAAAAAGTACAAAAAGTAAGCGCTCATCTGTTCCCGTAGAAACAATACAAATACGACCATCCGCAATTGAACTCTTTTCTTGAAATGTGACGTACATTGGCACGAACCGATGTTTTCTGGCAACTTTCCCGCACGGCCCAAGCGTATGGTCTTATGCATTTGTCTGTGTCTTTCTTTCATGCACAAAATAGAGCGTCTGATTGTTTTTATTGAATGAGCTCCCTTTGTACATTTTATCTAAGACAAAAATCAGCTCTGTTTTGTTTACTTATGAGATTGCGGCTGGAGCTTTATCAGAACTGAAAAGCTTTTCCATTCAGATAAACACGAGGCCCTGTGCCCGTGTCAGACCGTGTGCTCATATATTTACATGATGAAACGCAGAGCCCTCTGAGAGCCGCCTTAAGAGCACTGTGGGTCTTTCCTTCTGCTCACTGTAAAAAAATGATCAGGAGTCTGAGGTGCATAATGACAGGTTTTTCGACACATTTCACAAAAACGTAGCGAACATGATCATAGCTAAGATTTTATTTGTCACCAGTTTGACAGTTTTCGTAATGTTTATTCACCTTATTCCGTAAGTTACCGTACGCGCCGCCATCTTGTTTCCGTTGTATTAGTTTACATCAGGCATGTCCAAACTAAGGCCCGGGTGCCAAATGCGGCCCTCAGACCCATTTTTCTTGGTCCTTACGTTTCCTGGTGAATTGGCCCACATTGTCCTGAGAAGTACTTTTTACGGCAAATTTCATTTAGGTTACATTTTCTACAATTCAAACCTAAAGAACTAACATTTTGATGCAATACAGGCCTGATATTAAGACACTGAGACTGAATATAAATGTGGTGGTGCTTAAAACATCAGATAAATGCAGCTTTTTTGAACTTTTCACGATTGATTTGTGGCCCGCCACCTGGTCTATAATTCGATACGTGGCCCTCGATGGAAAAAGTTTGGACACCCCTGGTTTACATGAAGCAGACGAGCTCAACAGAAAATAAGTTCTACACGGACTGGAAAGCCGTTTTCAGACTGACCAGGAAATCGGAGCGTTGTTGACTTGTTGTTGCTCGTGTTTATTAAACATTTTACACAAATCAATCTACTTTATGTAACATTTTAGCGGTGAGACTTTTCCGTCGTTCATCATTAGCTTTAACGGAGTTCTCGTCAAACGGAAGTGCGTTTACAACAAAAGTGCGTACCTGTGGCAAAAGGAGGCAAACGTGGGTGGGGCAGAATAAGGTGAATAATGTTACTTCCTGGTTGAACATGAGCAGCAAATATGACACAGTTAGGGGTAATTCTACAACTGTTACCTAGCAACCATTTTGAAAACAAGGACCAAAATCCATACAAAATTGCACAATAGTTAGGATTTGACAAATAATTATACTGATGACACCTTTATGTTGTTGAATGATGGTTTAAACCATCAGAAATATGTGTCAGTTGGGTGTAAACTGTATTTTCACCGGTACATCGCCTATTGATGACATCACAGAGGGATTCTGTTTTAAAACTTTCACTTCTTCCTGTAATTTTAAACTAAATGCTTTTATTGATTTATTTTTTTCACAAATTCCAACTTCACAGATGTAAAACTATAATAATTGTTAAGGTGCTATTCACCAAACTAAGTAAAAACATAAGAACTTTCATACAGACTTTAAATATAAATCAAATGTATATTCTAATTGTATCGTTAGATGTCACAAGAGAATCATCATATTGTTTAGACCCAAGAGTCAGCATTAATTGAATTTACTAAATGATAGATTTTCACATTGATAGCATAAATTTTCTTCACTATTTTTTATCATTTGTTAAAAAGAGATTCCATAGATTTAAAAGTGTATCGTTTTTATTGATCATTAGCGTAAATTATTTGACTTTAACAAAATGACTAATTTAAAGATATAAATGATCAGACAATTAAGACAATTACCTGCCAGAATACTCAAAAAAATAAAAAAGATAAACAAAATAGAGTATAATAACAGTAACAACAGCACCAATAACAATAATAATACTAATAACACCTGCCTTGTTAAATTAAATAAAGCAGTATATTAAAACCGCACTTAAAAAAACAATACAAAATTTCACAATAAATTCATTAACATTTTTATTTTGTGCCGCCTCTTTTTTGCAGTGTCCCTCCAGAAGGACCCTTGTGTTTGTTTGTGTGTGTGTGTGTGTGTGTGTGTGTGTGTGTGTGTGTGTGTGTGTGTGTGTGTGTGTGTGTGTGTGTGTGTGTGTGTGTGTGTGCGTGTGTGTGGACTGTGCTCTCGGCCCTGGCTCTGGTTCCCCGCTCTCTCTGACATTTAAGACAATTGCCCAATGCCCCTGAGGAAAAACAACTGAAAAGGGCATCAGAGAGGGCGCCAGATATGCTAATACAAACGCTGCACTTATTTCAAGAATTCTGGAAGAGAAAGATGAAGTTACTGGATACTTTTTTGTTCAGGCGTTAAGGCACTGGACCTGATTTAAAAATGTGAAAACAGGACAATTTATTTCGCATTAACAGCATCCGAATTATTCACCACAATGAGTTTATAAGCGCTCAGGAGTTTGAGTGTCATGATAACAACAGCCCCAGCACATGAGGATCCCGCCATAACACAGGGTCCTGTCCAGGGACATAACTGGACTCAGGAGCACAAACGAAGCTAAATGGCACAGTTGGAGACGCACTGGAGACACATAGCACCGGCCGGTTCACACTGGAAATCACAGGAGAGCCAGGCACAGGACGGGAACCCACAATATCTGGCACCCCAACAGGTATAACTATACGTCTCCCTTGGTATCGCATGTTCGGCTCAAGTCTGGACCCGGACATCAGCGGCTCTGGTCAGTCCCAGAACATCAGGGTCATCGACTTGGCGGTAACGCAGCTCCAGGCCGAGGCTCCTGGGTCATGAAGCCCCCACTCCGCTCAGGCCAACACTCATGTGCAGAGGGCTGGGGGAATCTCAGGCCACATGTTCTGGCTCGCTGGCCCAGCACAGTCCACAAACTCCTGGGTGATCAGCGCAAACAACGTCCGTCAGGAATGTCGACAGCTCCGTCCCGAGTGGCACCGCTGCCACCAATGTAGCCAACAAAGTAGTCAAGCAAGAGGCTAAAACACGAAACGGTACAAGGTCAGGGAGTGTAGTGCATGCACACCTGACACAGCTCTAACTGTGGCCTACAACGACAGTCTATTTTTAGAAAATACTTGAGTACATGCCTGGTACGCTTCTCTTTTCAGTTCACGGTTACTTTTACTTTTACGATAATGGAGAAATACCTGATAGAATAACAGTAATGAGGAAACTCATAATACACATCTTGGTGTATCGCTACTGTAAGAAAGGCCTAACTTACTATGGCCTATTTTAACTGGTTTACGAACTAATTTTTTTGGGAAAACATGCACATAAAAGGGGATGAGGAAAAAGTCTGTGCTTTTCTCTCAACTGGATTCCACCACAGTTTGAATGACAGAATAACAGCTTCAAATGTTCATCATGGTGTTACGTATTTTCCCGATGGCTTTTGCCGAGAGCCTGTCCAGACTGATAATTATGTGGAACTCAATTCAGAGTGAGTTAAGATAGGCCTACCTCTTTGTACAAATTCCAGTTCTGTGTCTCTTTGCGTTTGCAGTTTCTCACAGAACATTATAATTCAAAACTCTTTAAATTCTCTGTTGAGATAAAGCATTGGTTGTAACGCTAGAAGAGTAGAATAGCAGTAGTCGTAGTGGCATTAGATGTTGTGGTTTCAGCCAAGCAAGTAAAGTCAGAGATTAGGCAATAGCAAAAAAATAAATAAATAAATGTGCTAACTAAATGTAAAAATGTTCCCAAACTAACCCGAGCAAATAAAAGGTGAAAATGGGACCAACAACCAAGTCGACACAAAAAGCTAAGTGCAGCTAGCAGCCATCGTGGGGCGTGCGGCCTGTACAGAGCAGCCGTCAGAGGCTGGTGTGAAGCAAGAGAGAGAGAGAGCGCGCCAGAGGCAACCAGCCACACCACCAAACCACAGACGTACATCAAAACGTGTGGAGAAAATGCTCAAAAGTGCCTGTGCCAGTGCCAGTGCCTAAGAACACAATAATAAATATTGTTAATATTAGTAGGAGTAGTAGAAGTAGTAGTGGATGTAGTGTTGTCGCTGAAGTCTTGTCGTTGTCGTGATGAGATTGAGTTGTGCGATGTTTTTCAACCTTCTTTGAGTCACGGCACACTTTTCTAGTTGAAAATCTCCCGGGGCACACCACCAACCAGAACATTACCAAATCGCAGCATTTAAGGACAAAAAAAGTGTTATTTACATTGCAAATATTGTCCATGCCATTATGTCTTGTTCTTGGTGGCTGTTTATCTTTCATTTTTATGTAAGGTTGTCCAGAACACTCTAAAATGGTACATTATTCAGTAAAAACACCTGGCAAAACCTCAAGGCACACTAGTGTTAAAATCAAGGGACTAGTGGTAACAGGAAACGCAACAGCCCTATGAAGTTAAACAGATTACACCAAGAAAGAAAGAAGAGTACCTTGCTTGTTTTCTCTCTTTACATTTAATTAGATTTCAGTAGCGTTTCAATAGCGAGGGCACGGTGCGTGTTAAACCAATTCAAATTGAAATAATTGAAAGTAACAATCATTTGAAGCACCCTATAGGCGAATACAAACTAAATCTGTCCTCTACCTTCTCCGTTGCGCCGCCTTGCGTGTCCTGCGTCTATGGCCGTGTCAGACAGTTATTGATGTTAATTAAGGGGCAGCGGCTAACAAGCAGGTGGCTCAGCATTATCTAACCATCCATTAAAATTGTGTAATGTGCATCTGAATAACTTTGGCCCCTAACAAGATAACTATCCATCAAAGTGTGTCACATATTGAGAGGTGGGTAACGGATGACCACTATTGGTAATAATAAATAATGCAAGCACGTCACCGGGGGACTGGAGCCTGTCTAAGTGCCTGCAGTGGACCATGCACCATTGATCCAGTGCAACACGGGTGTAGCATGTGCGGCTGGAGTATTGGGTCCGTAGTTGCTATAGGGGCAGTTTTGTGTTGCTGTTATATTGAATTTAAAGGTTACAAATTGGATGAGAACAAGCATCATGTATTTTTTTGTTGCTATTATTATTCTTATCTCCACAAAAGTATGTCGATGTAATCCCTCATTCGTCCAGGCGTGTTTCATCATAGAAAAGGTTACAGGGGTTGTCATCTGGACGCTATTTGAAGATCGAGACGTTTCGGCTTCTATCCAGAAGTCAGTATCAATCAGTCGATCCAAGCTTTCTTTTCAATTCAATTTAAATTTATTTTTATAATGCCCAAAATCACAACAACAGTTGCCTCGATGGGCCACAGGTAGAAAGCAGTTCAGATAACTGTCCCAGAATGCCCCTGTCCTTTGACCCTCCTTCGTGGCGAGGAAAAACTACAAAAAACCCCACGGGAAAAAGTAGAAACCTCGGGGAGAACCACAGTGAAGGAGAGATCCTACTCCCACGGACGGACAGGCTGCAGCTGAACTAGGACTGACATCCACTTGGACTGTGGAGCCAGAACCACTCAAGAGGGAGGTGACTTTAAAGAGTTCCTCCAGGCCGACGAGGAGCAGTCCACCCAGTGTAGAGAAAGCTCCCCCAGCATTGGAATGGTTCTTCTTGCCCAAAATTCGTAGATGTAATCCCTCATTCGTCCAGCAGTGTTCTATCGTAGAAAAGGATGTCACTGATTGACAATGATTTCTGGATAGAAGCCGAAATGTCTCGATCTTCAAACAGAGTCCAGGATGACAACCCCTGAAACCTTTTCTACCTCCACAAAAGTAATATAATTAGTTTTCTTTCAGTCGCATAATCTAACAGATCACCATTCCTCAGTTTGACTTTCTCTATGAAATTACACTTTCTGAATGATAAAGTAAATACAGAGGTAATTTGAAAGGATGGAAGTCAAACTTTTTTGATCATCCGTTCCAAAGTCAGTCATCTGGAAAACGTTGTCCAGATTAACTATAAACACCAAACTTTTGTTTCAAGTTCAAGACCGCATCCACACAGAAACAAAATGGCTATAGTTTCCAAAACGAATTGCTGGGTTAATAAATGCAGTGCATCCACATGGAACACGCAAAAAGCCTCAAAACTACTGCAATACGTGTTCCAGGCCTGTGTGAGGAAACAGTCTGAAGTAAGTAATGCCCTGAATTTTTTCTTTTTTTCCGTTTCTCTTTACTCATCTTAACCTCGCTTTGCAATGATACACCTTCAGATGAAATATTTTTGTGGATTCACCTGAGCTCCACAATGTGTAGTATTTCAAGTCCAAGTCAAGTCCCAAGTCTTAGTCCATTTTATCAAGTCAAGACCCAAGTCATCCAAAAAGTGACTCAAATCTGACTTGAGCCCAAGCGACGCCTCACTGGTTGGTGTTTAGTTTTTGGTGCAACAAAATAAACCAAACCAAGTTCAATTCAAACTTTCTGCCACAACAATAATCGCCCACCGCCTGCTAGGAGTTGATTTGTTTTCAGAAAAGTTTGACATTTATTCATAGCTGGCGGCTATATCTGCTGTTGCCGCGGTGACTTTGGCTCCTCCTCCTCCGTGACCTCCCACAGTCAGACAAACCGAGCGCTCCGGATCACTGTTCTTCAGAGCATCGCAGTCCTCCCGCCCAAGGGCACGTCTGATTGGCTCGCGCATCCGGCATCTATGGCTACGTTCTGTGTCCATGATACATATTTATACAGGCCGCCGTGAAACCGTTATACCTCAACTCTTTTCATTTGTGCGCCGGCGTCTTATCGGATCACCCCTGGCTGTGTTTCTCATTTGCCTTTTGTACTCCAGCGTTATTATTATCATATTCATTTTCCCGTGCTCACCTTGTGCAGAACGGCTCCAGGGAGGTGCAGATGGAAGAAATGGCAGAAACGCACCGATGATGGAAAAGTTTTGAAAAATAATATAATCTGTTTTTTTTTTATTGAGCTTATGCTTCAAAGGCAATCATTCGGACGTTATTTTACTGACTTTGGGCTTCTGTACGGTACCAAAGTTATTATAGTGGCTAAGTTGTTATCGCTTTTTGATTGCAATCTTCAGTGTGTAAAAATAATGGCTAAAATAATGGCTATTAAAATGCATTGAAGACAGTTTTGTGAACATATCCCAAGGCAGTAAGGCAGAACTTCACACTTAGCATGCCAACATTTTTGAGCATATTGACTTTATCAGATCATTGTTATCTTAAGAGGGCTGCAACAAGTTCATCGATCAATCGCAACTAACAGATTATTGAAGTAAATGTCAACTAATTTAGGAATTGAATCATCGTCAGCTGGTTTGTACACAGGTTCCGATGAGCTGAAAACTCAAATTGAGCAGCAATTGTATGAAATTGATGCGGAAAATGTGTCCGTTTATCGCATGGGTGTCCAAACTTTTTCCATTGAAGGCCACACACTGAAATACAGACAAAGCGGAGGGCCACAAATCAATCGTGAAGCGTTCAAAAAAGTTGCATTTGCCTGTTTTAAGTGTCACCACACCTACAATCAAACTCAGTGCCATAATCAGGTCTGTCGTGCACTAAAATGTTAGTTATTCAGGTTATAATTTGCTGTAAAAATCCATCCTCGTTACAATGTGGGCTTCACCAGGAAGTCTGAGGGCCAAGAAAAACTGGTGCGGGGGCCGCATTTGGTTCCCGGACCATAGTTTGGACATGCCTGGTTTAGAGTGTTTGATGAAAACACTCTTTTGTCTTTTCTCCACCAGGATCCTCTAATAGCTTCACTTTAGCTTCATCAGGGTCAAATTTAGTTAAAATCCCTTCAATTAATCAAAAGAATAATTGCTAGACTAATGAATTAGCCAAATTATCATCAGCTGCAGCCCAACATGTTATACAAGACATCACATCCACAAAAATAAAATGTACTCTGGATCGAACAACATGGTGACAAGGGCTAAATACTCGCATCAAAGCAAAAAGGTCCAAAGCTCAATTCCTAAACTTGTCAAGGCTTGTAGTTGTTTTAATTTAAAACACATACAAACCTGTGCAGTGGAAAAGTGAGCCACTGCTTGATACTTAGCCTAGAGGCTAAATTGCAAAATAAAATTGAATTCTACCAAGGCTGACGCAGCATTTAAAGATACAGTGACCCAAAGTGGCATCGATAAGAAGAATCAATAAGGGAGGAGACGTACAACTCTGATGAATTGCTGAAAGTAGATTCTCAAGTGGAGCCGTTACTGTGTTAAGTTACTGTGTTACTTGATTTATAAAGTACTGTGTAAGATTTTGCATTAAAGGCATGAACAATTATGAAAAAAAATTGCTCAAGTAGTCAGGTAGTTGAACAGGCTCAACCACGTGTTCTCCTTTCTGTGGTCGAGGCTGTGTTCGTGTTTAATAGATAATACCTATCAGTGTAACAGGAAATCCCTATCAAGATTTACAGGTTTTTATTTTGGCAAGTAACACATTGGGTTTTACTTTTTGCCTCAGGGTGGCTCTGACTAATGCTCTAAATATTTTCTTTTTGTGTGACTTGACTCGTGACAACAGATGGAAATTCCACTTAAACATTACAGTTATGTACCTGCACTTTCACTATCCTTTTAGCAAGTGCGACTGAAACACAACTTTAAGTGTCTCTAATGGAGCCAAATGTAACTTTTATAGACGAATGGATGAAAGCCACCTGCTTGAATGTTCAACAATATGATATTATATGTATGTTATCAAATTAAAAGTCCTTTATTCCATCATGGCGTCCATGATGTTTTTTCAGCAATAAAAACACCTAAATCCAAGATTAAAAAGAGTTTAATGCCATATGGAGGAACATTCTCTGTCAAACAATAACATTTCCCTGGAGACAACCAGCACGTGGAGCACTGCTGGAAAAGTGACATTTTGGGTGCCTATTAGGTGGAAAAGCGCTCTATAAATAAAAATTCTTCTTCTTCTTCTTCTTGTTTTCAGCACAACTCTTAAAGGACAAATATTATGCATTATTTGGATTGTTATTGGCGTTTAAACATGCTGTTGAGTATCATTACATCTGTGTGTTAGAACTTCAAATACTGAAGGGATTCAATATTTGTTTTGACGGTTGGACAGGGAGAGGACTTTCAAACCAGGACTCAACAAAATGAACTGCAACTTATGGTATGTTTTTCATGATGGAACAATGTTAGAACATGGTTAAGAGCTCAAAAAGGTCAATTTTGCATAATATTTGTCCTTTAATGCTAAATTTGGCGTAACGTAAAGCAGATTTGTGTACTTTTGTGGCCCTTTGGAGTGTCAGTTGAAAGACTCTTAAAATGATAATTATTAGTTGGACAGATTATCATTGATTTCACTCTGCAGTGGGACAGATTAGTCGAGTCGTACTATTGCTTTTTGACTGACATCGGAGACTTCAACGATGAACAAAGCTCTAATGCCATGGAGATGAGCAGATACAATAGCTGAGTGCCATTACGCGCCGGGCCCCTCTCTGCTGCTTTTGTGCAGAAGACACTAAATTGCCTGGCTATTATCTACCCGCCCCCTCTGCCTCCTCACAGCAGCTCCTCCTGGAATAAACTTACCCCCAGAGTGAGATAAAGACGGAGAAGAAAGAAGGTTTCTGCATCGCCTATTTTTGAGCTCCGTCACCAGATATTGACAAATGTAGCAGTCAGCAGGTGATAGTCGGCAAGTGAGCGTTGAAAAGTGGGATTGGTTTTGGTTGTCTAACTGGTTTTGTGAGAGATTTTAATGAGACAAGCAGGTGATGGACGCTCCACCAGAATGTGTAAGTCCCGAGTAGATAAAATATAAAGTGTACTTGACTTATACATTTCATCATGTTTGATCGAAACAAGAAACTACATCCGGTTTATTGTCAGCTTTTCACTCTTAAGTTTAAGTCTCTGTGCCTCTACATCGTGTTTTATGTCTCTATGTAGTGCTTTGGGTTTGGGTTTTGAACACTTGAAATTGAACTGGATAATGTTAGACGCATTATGCACTGGAAATATGATGTTTTTAGTCTTAACGAATGGCTGATGCCAAGCTTTGTTTTTCCAAGCATGTCGGCTCAACACATAAGTTACTGGAAATACGGAGGTCAATCATAAGATCACGTCAGCGCTTGTGAGAAATGGTACATTTCTGTGAATATCTTCTCTTTGCCTTCTTGTTTTCACCTGAGTTTGTGTTTTCTCTTGTCCAATCTATCCTTCCGTCTTCTTCCGCTTATCCGGGGCCGGGTCATGGAGGCAGCAGTCTAAGCAGGGCTCCCAGACTTTCTTCACTCCAGACACTTCCTCCAGCTCCTCCGGGGGGATCCCGAGGCCACAGAGAGACACAGTCCCTCCAGTGTGTCCTGGGTCTGTTCTGGGGCATGCCCAGAACACCTCCCAAGGGAGGCGTCCAGGAGGCTTTGGCGCAGAGGTCCGAGCCTCAGCTGCTCCTCTCGACGTGGAACAGCGGCTCTACTCCGAGCTCCTCCCATGTGACTGAGCTCCTCTGTCTCTGAGGGAGCGCCCAGCCACCAGTTCAGAAGTTGGACAGCTCAGGGACCATTTGGATCACTTTAAATGGGCCGGTACGGTACGGACACTTTCCAATCCACTTTTTTTTTGAAACTTTTTTTTTTTTTTTAGTTTATTTTGAATAGGGACAAGTATGCTTCATGAGCTCATGTCACATACTACAACATTTTAGCCAAGGCTAATTCTCAATGTCCGTCCCCAGAAGGGCTTTTACAGAGAAAATACAGTACAATTAAAATACAGAGCGTTTAAAATACAGTACATTTAAAAAACAATACATACAACAGTGCATTTATTACATTATACAAATTACAACTACATATGGTCTCATGTCTGACCACTGATCAAATAATTTTTCAGTTTATGTTTAAAAAGGACCCAGGTCACCTCTCCCTTGAGTTCAGTGTCTTTACATTGTGCACCTTTAACCATCATACAATGTTGTTCGCTTTTTAAATTTCATTCCCACTTGTAACTTCCTGAATATAGATAAAAACTCCTGAACTGTGCGTACATTGTTCATGCCATTCTTTTATACCACATTCTTAGCATCTACCGATTTGTTTTTTCTAAATATCTCACTCCACACAAGTTCAGAAACCTAATCCAAATAAAGCTTTCAAAAGTGAAGAAAGAAAACTACCATTCCTGTGAGACTGAAGTTGTTGTGAGCTGCGGTGGGTTCAGCTGCCGTCGTAGTAACATTTGTGATTGTGCAGTCGGTGATCCAGTGCAGAAGCGGATTTCCTGTTTTCCTCGTCCTCTTCTCAGTCTTTACCTCTGCTCTTGACCCTCAGACCCAAATCCTCTCTCAATCCTCAACAATCGCTGCAGCCTGCACTTTCCCCCTCTGTTCTCTACAACTCTCTGTCTCACCTTCTGCTGCTCGTCTTAAGCTTCTTATAAATGTCTCAGCACGGACGGACCAGCACTGCATCATGTGTACCACTGTATGAATCCAGTCCAGTCTCTCCAGTTTAAAGTGCAAATGAAAAGTCCTCATGGTTTTCCAAGTGCTCAGTTTGGTGGGACAGTGCATGTGGTAAATACTTAAGGTTTTGCGCCGTGTCAAGAGGCAATTTGTGGAGAAAAGTGGAAAAAGTTGAAATTCACAGCAGCGTTCTATAGTGTGCTATATCATCAATAATGTCAATGTCAACTTTCTTTATTTGTAGAGCACATTTACAACAAAACCAGCTCCTTAAAGTGCTTCAAATGCACAATTTACATGAAAAAAAATAGTAATAACACAGACAAGTACAAATATAAATACAAACCCAACTGATTAAAATGTCAGGTAGCAATAGCCTCACAATAACAAATATTGATGTGCGATATATTGCTACAGAAAAGGCAAAATGAGGCAAAATGAAGGTTTTTTTTCAGTGATTATCTCACATTAGATTTAAATTCTACTGGTTTTGTTGGAAAAAGCAACACATTTGAATTTGAATAGTTTGCTTGTCCATAACCAACGATGGACAAAATACAATTTTCTAGCCTTAAAATTGTATTTTAGCTTCAACAGAGTCTAATTTATGACATATATATAGTATCTAATATATCTCTAGATAAAATGAAAAAATATTGTGAACTCAACATTTATGTGAGTATTTTTCCAGTAAAACCCATAAATCTGGATTGTTTCTTCATCAAAATAGTTTTAGGGTTAGAGTTTATCATAATTTCCTAAAACATAATGCAAAATACAATAATAAAAGTATTTGAAGCAGCTCTGATGTCACTCACATGTGTCTGAGGCTTTTACTTTTCCAAAATCATCTACATTTTTCATATTTCATGATATTCTGAGGTTAATCCCAGTTTTTTAATTTTCTTAATTCTTAATTTTATGCATGCCTCTTTTATATATTTTATTAATTGTTTTATGTTGCACCTTAGGCCGAAGCAAGTTCCTATGTTTGTGAATTTTGATCACTGACAACGGCAATAAACCATTTCTGATTCTGTTTCTCCAGTGAAATTACAAGACGCTGCACCTCACTTTTGCCTCCATTTCGAATTTAGAATGTTTTTGTTTACAAACTTTTAAAGGGTCTATACATGAATAAAAAACTAATAACGCAGATAAGTATAAATGTGAATAGAAACCCAACAGATCAATTTACAGCAAACTTGTGTTAAATGTCACTTTAAAACCATTGTATCTCTGCATAAATGCACGTTTTGTGTCATAAGAGCATCTGTTGCAGAACTGTCATAGATCACCCTGGGCAGGTGCGAAAAACATTTATAAAAAGGTACACAATACATATGCAGTGTTTTACAGCTCATTGTCATTACTTTAGCACAATGTCACTATTAAACATTAATAACACAAGGTACAAAACATTAGAATATTTTATGAAAGTTACACAAATGATATGTTAAAGTTTTGTAATTTACAAATACAATTGAACTTGGCTGATGATGACACCGTTAAGTATCGAAAAGTTTGGAATGTAATTATGAAAGTGCACAGACGTTCAGATGTTCATTCCTCTGTCTTTATATAATATGTTTTCTGGTGCTTACATAATAATACATGGAAATAGTTGACTATTGCAGGTTAATGAGAGAAACTTGTGAAGAAACAACCATTGCCCACTGAGTTTGTACCTGAAGTAAAATACAGGCCTTTATATTGACCTTATTCTGCCCCGCCCACTTTTGCTGTTTTTTGCACTTTTGTTGTAAACGCACTTCCGTTTGACGAGAACTCTGTTAAAGCTAATGGTGAACGAGGGAAAAGCCTTGCTGCTAAAATGTTACATAAAGTAGGTTGATTTGTGTAAAATGTTTAATGAACACGAGCAACAACAAGTCAACAACGCACCGATTTCCTGGTCAGTCTGAAAACGGCTTTTTAGTCCATGTAGAACTTATTTTCTGTTGAGCTCGTCTGCTCCATGTAAACTACAACGGAAACAAGACGGCGGCGCGTACGGCAACTTCTGGAATAAGGTGAATAAAATATTAATAAACTTTGTAGGTCTAGGACTATTTCTCTCCAAAATGGAACTACATGTGTTCAATATATCAGAAAAAAATTGAAAAATTGCAGTGCCTTTTGTATTAACATCGCCTTTATTAATTGTTTTCAGTTAAATATTGACGATCGCCCCAAATCTGCTTGTCTGCTCATAAAAGTCACCGCACACAACTGGTTTATTATTGTTTACATATTTATGCCCCAGCATGGTTTTAAAGTGCACCAATCAAATAAAACAGAGATAAACACCAGGTACAAAACCAATCAAAATAAAAAAAATAAATAAACAAACACATGACGCTTGACCTGGGTTTGTTCTCATCGTGACCTTATACTCTTTGCCATTGAGGCAGTTCACAAATAGTCGCCAAACTTTGCCAAACAACTTAGTTTCGTCGTTCAAAATGAAGCATACGCTCCATGATTTGCTGCAATTAGGAGTACGTGATCAGTTGTTGTTGAGATAGATTACATTTGATTATTATTTTCCGGTGAACACAACATAATCAATTCTGAATCTGGCTCCAGTGAATATTTGAGTGTTTCCAAATATCTCAGATTAAAGAGCCATGTTTCAGTACTTTTTTAATATGTTCTGTGCACTTACAAACTCGTTTTCATATTCATAAATTGAATTGAACAATGCAGAAGAATGTAAACGGATCACTTTGTGGAATAATACCACAATGAAGAGCTCCCTCTAGTGGTCATATTTTGTACACATTGAATCTATGACATATTTATTCAAAAGACACTCATATTTTGGCAGCTTTACTCTGGCAGTGATCACAGGCTTTATCTCTCGTTGATATGTTTTATTTCATTTGTCCGCTGAGTGGCTCTTCCTTCACGTCCTGCCCTGAGCCCCGGGGGAGACGGGGGGCTCTGATGAACACTGAGAACCAGAACAAATCAGGCCTATCGATCCGCCGCTGCACCCCGCGCTCTGCTCCCCGTCGTCAGCACAAAACAAAGTGTTTATTAAGCCTCCACGCCCCGTCCGCTGCACACCCACACGCACCACATCCTCGACCTATGAACACGACTGGGAACAGTTCAGCTCAGTTTGCCGTTTGTCTTGTGTTTAGATTTGAGGTTCTTAATCAAAATAATGAGGGAAAGCTCAGTTGTTGTTTTTTTGTTGTTTTTTTGCCCACAGTGTAATCCAAAAGAATGAAGGAAGAAAATTAATCAATGAAATCTTTTTTCCCATATTTTACTCACAGCACATACAAATATAGGGCAATACATTTTAAATAAACAATGGAGCATAAACGTATGCTCCATTGCCCCATATGGGGGTCCAAGTATTGTAGTAGTACTTTGTAACGTCTTAAAGCAGAACTAACTTCAGCAACAGAGTTCCCCCTGCAGGTCTGTTGGGAAAATACACTGCCAGTATAAAGACGTAAAAGCTTTGTCTTTCTTTCTTTTTTATTGAAATAAGGAAGTACAATCACACACAAAAACATTTCATGTCGCCAAATATAAAAAAGAGAGCCATGATTTCTTTGGTGACATGAATTGTTTTTGTATGTGATTGTCCTTTCTTATATTTCAATAAAAAAGGAAGGTAAAAAAGAGAGAAAAAAAGCTTTTGCCGTCTTTTCACTGGCAGTGTATTTTCACAATAGACCTGCAGGGGGAGCTCTGTCGCTAAAGTTACTTAGTTTTGCTTTAAAGTCAAAATTTGGAGTTTAATAAGTATTATGTTACTTTTGAACTTGATTTTTAATTCCACTCTGTATGAACCGCTGTTACAAATTACACATCTAAACCAGTTAATTAACAGTTGTTGTCCTTATCACATTTCTGTTACTCTACACATCACTCATACTACCATATTTCCTGTATTATCACTTACATAACCTTTCCTAAAATTCTAATCATATTTTAGTTAGTCTGCATAAGTCTTCATGTTTTAAAACAAAAAATTAATTATTCATTCCATGCCCTGTGTTACCAGTCACTATGAAATGACACTTACTGAGTGCATCCAGCCAGCAGATGGCACCAGCGCAATATACAATCTAGTGAAGTTAGCGCCGATTAGGATGCAGATTTGTTGCAGCAGTTATTATGTGTAGAGGCATAAATGCTCAGAACGAGTTTAGCCATGATTTAAGGACTTAAAACAGCGGAAGACTCTGATAAGTGACGTAGATGATCTGAAAATACATCCCGGATAGAAGGAGTTCGCAGGAAGTGTGTTTGACGCTCAGAGGGGGGAGGATTTTCTTATAAACATTCCTCAAAACAGCGTGAATGCAACCGAATGCAACTCCAGGTGTGTTTTTGATGACGGAACATGGTTTAAAGCTCAAAAAAGTCACTGTGGCAGAATGTGTCCTTTAACATTTCCGTTTTCGAGCGCATATATCTGTCATTTATGTTGTAATGTTAAAGGCCAATCGTGCAAAAGTGTCCAAAGGTAGTTTCAAATATTATGAAACCTTTAAAGTTGTTTTGTTCCCTCAGAGTCAGCATCTCCTGTGGTTCTGGTGCAGTGCTGCAGAGGAGAGAGACATGCAGTGTTTATCTGTCATCTGCCCTCGACGGGGCTCAATTTAGGCCCGAATTTTGTCCCGAACGATTGCATTATGGCGTCTTCTGAAAGGACAGAATTTGATTGGAATGGAAAGTAGTGCCTTCTTGCTCTGAAAATACATCAGAACTGATTAGATTATGAAGAACTGCAGCGGTAGAAACGAGGCTGGCGTATTTATGAGGGAGAAAAATGCAAGCAAGCAACAGTCAAAGCGGAGGAAGCTGAAGCGTGGAGGAGACGGTGAGCAGGCTGAGGAGGCGGGTGGTTCTGCTGCTGCGGCGGAGAGCCAGGCAGGACTGTTACGTGTCCGGTGGCATTTACTTCATTAGTGCAAGAATGGCATAGATTTTTCTACATTTATTCAATCTCATTATACTTTGAGGTTCCTGATTTTGTATTTATATTTTTGGTTGTATCTGTTTAAAAATGCAAATAAATAAATGAATACATACAGTTTTCTTTTTTTGCTTTATTGAAAATGTTTTGTACATTGGTTTAAATGTTTTTATTGTTATTATGTTATTATATTTATATGTTTCTGCTTTTCTTAAAATGTGTTGCATTTTTGTTCAAATGTTTCAACTTCTGTTCAAATGTTTTCCTCTTTTGTTAAATTCTGTTGCATTTTTGTTTAAATGTTTTCTGCTTTTGTTTAAATGTTTTCCACTCTTATTAAAATGTGTTATATTTTTATTTAAATGATTCGACTTTGGTTTAGATGTTTTCTGCTTTTGTTAAACTGTGCACTTTTGTTAAACTGGGTGACATTTTTGTTGAAATGTTTTCAATTTTTGTTGAAATGTTTTTAACTTCTGTTTAAATGTTTTCCACTTTTGTTAAAATCTGTTTATTTTTTTTGTTAAAGTGTTTTCTGCTTTTGTTAAAATGTCTCAACTCTTGTTAAAATGTTTCTGCTTTTGTTCAAATGTTTTCTAATTTAGATCAAACGTTTTAGTTATTTTGTGCATGTGTTTTGACAGTTCTGGTCGACCGTATTACTGACTTCTATGATTGACTTCAGAGATATTTATGAATTAAATCTAATGCAACGTAACAAGAACTTGAAACAAAAGTATGACATGAATAAAGTAACAGTCAAAAGAACAAGTCAGCCAAACAAATCCCGAAGAGAAGCAGACATAACATATATCGTTAATAAAACCGAGTTGGACAAAAGAACATCTTCCTGGATCAAGAGCACGCTTTTACTGACACTTGGCCAAGTCCGGAGGTTTTGAGTGCAGAGCAGAGCTGAACCTTTAAAACCCTGACAGTCTGACAGGATGGATCCAGACTCTCCCCCCGAGCGTGCATAATCAATCAGCCATTAATGGAGTAAGTGGCTGTGGAAGGATATTAAATGTTAATTGCTGTAAGGTATTGATAACATCCATTGATCGAGCAGATAATTGCAATCAGTGAAAACAAAGATACATTATATGAGACCGAGCCCCTTTTATACAAGTCAGGCGTAACAATGATGAATGGACAAGCGCTTCATTCTCCGCCGCGGAGTCTCGAGGGGAATGCAGCTCACACTTTCAGCACTATCAGGGTCACGTGACTGAAGTGAAGCCGGACAGACTGTTGAACGACGACGCTTTGATGTGCAGCGTGGATCGCAAACAGGCGCGACAGCTCTGAAAACTGAATGGAATGTTTGTGTCTGTGCTACCTGTGGGCGCCGGAGTGTTATACTTGGATAATCTCCTCCAAAACACGACTGGAGGATTAGACCTAGATCTATGGTTTGGACCTGGTTTAGACCTAGTTTAGACCTAATTTAGATGTGTTTTAGACCTGGTCTGGACCTAATTTAGACATGGTTTAGACATGGTTTAGACCTGGTTTGGACCTAGTTTATTTAGTCCTGATTTAGACCTAATTTAGACCTCATTTAGACCTGGTTTGGACCTAATTTGAACCTAGTTTATTTAGTCCTGATTTAGACCTAGTTTTGACAGGTTTAGACTTGGTTTAGTCCTAGTTTAGTCCTGGTTTAGTCCTGATTTAATCCTGGTTCAATCCTGGTTTAGTCCAGTCCTGGTTTAGTCCTGGTTCAATCCTGGTTTAGTCCTGGTTTAGTCCTGGTTCAGTCCTGGTTTAGTTCTGGTTTAGTCCTGGTTCAGTCCTGGTTTAGTCCTGATTTAGTCCTGGTTCAATCCTGGTGTAGTCCTGGTTCAGTCCTGGTTCAGTCCTGGTTTAGTCCTGGTTTAGTCCTAGTTTAGTCCTGTTTTAGTCCTGGTTCAGTTCTGCAGATGTTGTTAAAGCCTTTCTTGTCACATGTTTTTTGTATTTCAAAAGCGTTGGAATTGTTTCTGGCCTCGAGGACAAAACCATCTGAAAAATCTGTCCCTCGGTAAAAATAAAGTTGAATAGCTCTGGTCTATGCCACTGTGGGTTGAAGAAGGACATTTGAACTGGAAGCTTCACACAGTAGGCTCCCCTCTATTTATGGTGTCAAACCTGTGGACCTTCTGTGAGAGTGAGATCATTTTTTAATATCATTGTCAGAGTTTGATTTGGGGCTGGGCAATATGACGATTCAGATTAAACTGTGATCTAATTTCTGTCACAATATGCTCTTTGCGTCACAGAACTATCTCCCGTTCCTACACCAGAGCTACAACTGAACCGCCAACCTGTGGCCCGTGATCTGGTCTCAACCGAGTGTTTTGTTTTTTGTAAAATGTTGGGACAGGGATTTGAACCGCTGGCGCTCAGATCAGAGGACGAGCGCTGTCCCGAGCTACTGTCGCCGGTTTCAGATGCATCAAACGGCAGAGCGCCAAGAACAACGTGCTTTTGAAAGAGACAGAAGTGCTTCTGGTCAGAACACACCATAATGCAGCTTTATGCATCATTTATGCAGACACTTTCCTCTGCCCCGACATTGTAAACATTGTAAAGTGAGTGACAGGTGGATTCCACCAATCACAGGGATGTGTGAACTCTGAAACGCAACATCTAGCGTTATCAAAAGGCATTATTATTATTAGATTATACTCAGTGTCCATGAAATAAAATTATAAATATTACATTGTGATGTAAATGAATGAAATATTTGGCATATCGCCCCATCTCTAGTAGGATTCATTAGGCCACATTCTTTTATTCACTGAAAATTGTTAAGGGGAACATAATATGCTACAGTGACATGTTCTACAACAATGTTCTGTCATCAAAAACATAAGGTTGCATTTAGCTTCATTCATGCTAGTTTGATTATTACTTGTTTAAAAATCCTCTCCTTCCAACCGTTATAAACACTCTTAAGTTTTTACAATTTTAGATGTTCTATCCACTAAGACACCATCAACCGTATAAGGCGACACTACATGCAAAACTTATTTTTTTCAATTTTTTTGTTTTTTGGCCAGTTTACTCTCTCAACATATCGGCTTTCATGTGAAACAACAAACTTGTCCAAACTGCTCTTTAAAATGTTTTATTCTTCCATTGATCCATAGATTTCTCTGGGACATTGTAACTTTAAAGGCTGTTTTCATATAATGCATTTTTCTCCCAGAGACATAAAGATCATCCTTAAAGGAGCTCCTACATCAAACTTTACAATCTGGACTCAACAAGATTTTGACGAAATGTACTGAAGGTACGATTTTTCAATATCTAATTCTAAAACAGCTTTATTGAAGTTTGAATTTTTAGGACAATTTTAAGTCCAGCCCAGTTTACTTAAAAACTAAATAAGAACTCCAAAATCCCCTTTGTAATTTTTTTTATAACTAATTTGTGTGCAACATGAACAAAGAAATGTAAACCTAGTTCTGTCCATTTTTCAGTTGAATATTTCCAAAATATGTGTATTTTTGGCCATTTTTACAGATAAAATGCCTTATTTGTACATGAAAACATGACATGATGAAAAACTTGTAATATATTTTTTTCTTACATTTATGTGAGTAAACTACAGGAGAGGTTTATATTTAAGATTTTTTCCTATTCACCTGCAGCGTCTCATCTTAATCAACTAACCGACTTCTTGTATACAGCTCTACTTTTTACCTTTTCTAAACCTCCTCGTAGCCTCTCCCACGATGCTGCCCTCTCCCTCGTCTCTCGTCTCTATCCGCCGCTGTCTGCTGCGTGTTTGCTGGGAAGACTCGATGTCCACAAACGTCCTGCTGGGAATCGCGGACGGGAGCATCACTCAGTTCATTATAGATTAACCCCTCCGTGAAGTGCGGGGTCGATCCGAGGAGCAAAACAACAATCTTCAAGCTTCAGTCGGCCGCGTGCGGGAGGGGTTCGGAGGCAGCCGGGGGACCGCATTTCCCATAATTCATTGCGCGCGTGTGTTGTTAGCTTGTGAACATGTTATTGCACTTGTGTCTATGAGGGGCAGTCGGAGTTACGGTATAGTCCCAGTCCACCTGAACCAGTCCTGTTGAATAATACATGACGGTCCTGGTTGGGTTCTCTAATGCCGCGCGCCCAGACACCCCTCCACGGATCAATAACACTTAGAGCTGCTTTATAATGAAGGAAGGAGTCGCTACGTTGCCATCATCAGGCAATTAGACGAAGCCTCACTCTCTTGTCTTGCACTGGCTTTTTTTCTAATCGACGTAACACAATGAACAATAACGGAGTTCCTTACATTTTGAGTAACTTTTTAAGGCTCGATAAGGTACATGGTGCCTGTGTTTCTGCGCTGAGGGCCCGGGTTTGCATCATGGGGCGGAGGTCTTGAAAGATGGTAATACAAGTGACGTAAATAATATAAAAGTGAATGTACAGTATGTTGTTTCTTTTAGCCCTGTGCTTGATTTTACAATATTGACACTACAAAACAGGGCTATTCAACTTAAGGCCTGCGGGCCAAATCAAGCCCTTCCGTGGACATGATCCAGCCCTCAACCATCTGTCAAACTTATAGAAAATATTTTAGCTGTTGTTATTGGTTTAGACCTGGTTTAGTCCTGGTTTGGAACAGATTTAGACCTAGTTTACACCTGATCTAATTCTGGTTGAGACCTAGTTTATACCTGGTTTAGTCCTGGTTTAGACTTGGCTTAAACCTGGTTCAGTCCTAGTTTAGATCTGGTTTAGTCCTGGTTCAGTCATGGTTTAGTCCTGGTTTAGACCTTGTTTAGACCAGGATTAGTCCTGGTTTAGACCTGGTTTGGACTTGGTTTAGTCTTGGCTTAGACCTGGTTTAGACCTGGTTTAAACCTGGTTCAGTCCTAGTTTAGTCCTGGTTTAGTCCTGGTTTAGACCTGGTTTAGTCCTTGTTCAGTCCTGGTTTAGACCTTGTTTAGACCTGGTTTAGTCCTGGTTTAATTCTGGTTTAAACCTGGTTCAGTCCTGGTTTAGTCCTGGTTTAGACCTGGTATAAACCTGGTTCAGTTCTGCAGATGTTGTTAAAGCCTCGAGGACAAAACCAACAAAATATAACCTGGCCCTCATTAAAATTGTTAACAGTTGAATAGCCCTGCTATAAAACATCTAAAAATCTTTTCGTTTTGGGTTCACACATGAAATGTGCACATTTGCATTACGGCCGCTCCAAAAACATCTGATTTGGGGAAAAATCTGAACTGAAGGTCAAGACCTGCAGCGTGAATGTATCCTCAGGGATCAGCATCTGTCTTTTACTATTTATTTAACTCATCCCATATCTAGCCTATTATATTTTTGTCCTGAAAACTGCAAATTGTCACAGAGACATTCTTTGATGGCTCATTCCCTGCTCATTTATGTCCTCATAATGCGTGCTATTTTACAGTAAGCTCCATTTGGAATCCTGGAAGTGCTTTAACTCTAACTGCAGACTCCATAATAAGACCAAAGTGTATGGACCATTTACCCACACACACACATACACACACACACGCACGCACGCACGCACACACACACACACACACACGCACCCACGTGTGTGTGTGGTCTGTGTGAATATATAATGGGAGAATTAGCTGCAGACAGTGCTCGGCTGTGGTCCGCCGGGGGTCAGGGGTCAGGCTGGGATAATGCGGTGTGAATGGGCCGGTCTGGGACTTGAGTTCATTAGAGATCCATTATAGACTTTGAGTGACATCATTCTCCGAGGGCTGGGATCCATCACGGCCGGGCGAGGTGTCCAAGAACCCAAGGATAGGTTTGTTTCCCAGTGTTTTCAGCATTTGCGGGGTGTATTGAAAGTGAAACAAGACGGCAGTTTTGACAATCGTTCCATTTTCTGTTAACTTACTGTCCAAAGTCCAGATGGAGGAAAGGGTCTGTGTGTTCCTCGTGGGCACTTCGTTATTTTTTTAGAGAAATATCCGAACAGAAAAGTCTCCAGTACAATTTTTATCTGGCCTAGATTTCAATTTGAATATGCTGACGATGTAAACAGCTTATACGGGATGTTTTTTATTGTAGAGACAGATGTAGAGATTTATTTATTTTAATTTGAAAAATGTCTCAGAGATTCCAAATGACGGACAAACACATGGGCGACACACCTGCTAAATGCGTTACTTTGCCTTTTTTGTTCTTTAACTATGCGTTGCAACACTGGAATGTCCCTATTGTGGGACAAATAAAGGTTATTTTATATTATTTTATGTCATATTTTTGTGCAGCTCAAATTTACATTCAGTCTTCAATCACACCTGAGTCTGTGTTGCCAGAGCTTTTTCAAAACACCACATTTTTGTCAATCATGTCCAGTGTTTTTGTAATTAAAGCAGAACTCAGTAACTTCAGCGACAGAGCTCCCCCTGCAGGTCTCTTGTGGCTACACTGCACCAGTAAAAAGATGCCAAAAGCTTTTTTTCTCTTTTCCCCCTTTCCTTTTTATTGAAATCAGGAAGTACAATCACATACAAACACATTTCATGTCACCAAATATAAAAAAGAGAGCCAGGGTTTCTCTGGAGAGTTGTCTTGGGGTTGGCGTCAGAAAAGTTGCAAAGCTGGTTTAATGAGGTAAAAATGTTTCATAGTTCTACTTTAAGAATAAATCTGCATTGCAATTGTTTTCAATAACAGCCATATTTGATTTGAACATGTTTACCTGACATGTGGGGACACAGAGAGGTTTTGTTTATTAAAATCTAAATCTTACTGTTCTTTTACTCTATTTTTGAACTGAAACTATATATATATTTAAATATAATTAAACATAATTTTAATGTTTTGCAACCTCCAAAACGACAGATCTCAATTTCATTTTTGAATGATTTTCTTGTTTAGACTTCTCTGTGTATTTCATACTATTATGAGTTGATCTTCTTTCTGTTTAGACTTCACTGAGCTGCTTTTGAAAGTGAAAAGGTTGAACAACACATGCCACATTTAGATGTTCTCCACTTCAACCTGCCTTTAGTTTTTTGGGGAAAAAAAAACCCACATCCATCAGCCTGAGCAGACTCCTGTGACTCCTGTAACTAATCTTTTCTGTCACATATTTGCTCCTATGACCAGTTTAGATACAGCCTTCACGCCCTTGTGTGTTTAGCACACGGTTCGTCCTTGTGTGCCCAGTATCGTTCTAAATTCTAAAAAAGAATAGAAAACGTTAATGTTAATATAATCGTAGCCTTTAACTTATCGTTACACCCTTAATGGAGAAATATGATACTTCTTATTCAGGTATTTAGTATTTAATTACAACATAATTTTACATTTTGTTCATTGTAAATCGTAATATTGATCCAAAATGACCTAATAATTGAAATAGATGCATTGACTTCTGACACTGACTTATTATGTCAGTGACTGTTCATAAGTTTAAAGTTCACAATAATGATGATTTTCACGTTTATGAAAATATAAAAGTATACTGTACAAAAAGAAGTATTTTTCTGTATTTTAAATAAAATTTTACTGGACCCCAGGAAGAACATTGGCAGTTTGACCTGCGCTTATGGGGATCCACAATAAACAATAAATAAACAATAAACTTCCTGTTAAAAACTGCAGAACTGATAAGCTCCGCCTCCTCATAGTGACATTTCACCACAACAAGCAGCAGATTGTCATTTACGTGTTGTTATTATTTTTCAACTATCTACAAGACATTTTAGAAGCCTGCATGTATCACTCTGGGTCTTAATTTGTCAAACAATCGGAACTAAGAACAGGGATGTGGGCGGGAATAGGGGGAAGGTGAAAACAGGACTTTACTGCTCAGCTGTCGGACAATTCAGGATTAACTCAAACATGCAGGAATCAATCAAAATACAACTTTGAGTAAAACTAATGATGAAGAGTAGGGCTGCACAATGTATCGCAAAACTATCGATATCGCAATATTGTCTGACGCAACAAACAAAATATATCACAGTAATTTTTTTTTTTTAATATGACAGACATTGTTGCATCAAAAACAGGGCTGCAACAATTAGCAGAATAAGTCGATTATAAACAATAAATGCAGTCGTATTTTGATGATGTTGTCGTTCTCTGGACAAAACAGACTCTTAAACACAAACTTAAAGACTTTTAGAACAAAGACAGTGACATTATTAAAGATTAAACGGCAAAAAATAATATACCATTTCTGATTTTGCTCAATTATACACTTTATGCATAAATATTCTCTCTCTCTCTGCTTTTATTCTAAGTCCTAATCTACAACAGCAATAATCGCTGACTGAAGTAATGGTTAGTTTCAGTCTTTTTCAGTCAAAAAGTGTATTTAAATATCACAATAGTATCGATATCGCAGCTCTTAACAGCCATATCGCAATAATGTCCAATATCGTGCAACACTGCTGTAACACAATACGTCCCCTTTAAAGTGCCCATGACAGGTTGGACGACTCATTTGACGAAAATGCAGTTAAGATTAATATATTTCAAATTTTGTTTAAAATACTTCACAAATATTATCATGGTTTAGCATTCTTTTTGTTTTTTTGTTTTACTTCCTGGTTGTAAATGATGAAATCACAATAGGAAATTACCTAGCAACCATCCTGTACACGGGGCCAAAACTGAGATTTTTTAAAACATTACAAATAAAAATACATGTGAAGGCCTATTTGTTGGAATCAATGTTTAAAGGATAAAAAAAAAGTAGTTTCTTTTGTGTAAATTATGCATAACCTTTGTCTCCCCAGTGTGACGTCATCAGTCTGTGTATTTCCTGTCATTTTCAACATATTTTTCAACTTTTCTCCACAAATAGCTGCTTGATTGATGTAAAACTAAAATGTATATGTACAACTGGTATCAATACACCAAATAAAGTCAAAATGAGAAAATCATAAAAACCTGTCATACGCACTTTACCTGAATCCGTGTTTAGTGACAGTTACGAGTGCGCTTTGAGCAGTCGAACTTCTCCGAGCCTCTGAGATTCCGCCGCGGTCCTGGAGGTCACTGCGCTGTGGCCCTCCCCGTCGCTCCCGAATAATAGAATAAGGGCATAATTAACTGGAGAGGAGATTTGGCCCCGGGGACGAGCTCTGTCGGCCTAATAGGAGAAGCCGGGGCCGTTGTCCTGGCTGTAATGAGGTCTCCATGGGTCCTAATTGTGCGGCAGTTTAGAGTTTAAGTGGTTCTGGGACAGTACAGTGGGATCTGCCGGATAAAACTGGGCTGCTATTCTCAGACATACGCACGGCGCTCTATTCACTACCTCAGGTCCAATTAAAAAGTCCGGTATGGATAGATTAAGAGGACAATATTATGCAAGAAATTAGAAACGGGCTGTGCAACTTGGAGCTCCTGATTCAGGCTGAAGAGTGGCCTATATAACTGTCATTGTTCAACTGTTTGATGACTTTGAAAAGTTGTTGGAGTTAAACGTTGCCGGGTGTGTGATGGTGAAGACGTATTGATTCAGGTGAGTTCAAGTAGGACTTACTGTATGTGTCACTTCCTATCTGCGTCAGTCGCTTGCTCTGTTTACTGTCATCAAACTTGCCTGTTCATATTTATTGAAGTGAAGTAGCCCAGTTGATGTAAGGAAATTTGATAAAGAGTGAGATGTTTAGTGCTTTGCCGGTGGCATAGTGGCTAGGAGCGAAGCACAAGTGTGGTGTCTAACTCAGTGAGGTCATGAGTTCGAGTCCAGCCCTCAGCATTTGCAGCAAATTTGGGCCAAAAAAAAAAATGCTTAAAGGACAAATATTCTGCTCCAGTGACTTTTTTGAGCTTTAAACCATGTTCTAACAATGTTCCGTCATCAAAAACATACCTGAAGTAGCATTCAGTTGCATTTACGCTGTTGAATGTTTATTTGAAAATCCTCCCCCTTCTGAGCGTCAAACACACTTCCTGCTGGACTTCTGGGATTTTCTGACATATTTTCGGATCATCTACGTCACTTATCAGAAAATCCGCATCATAACATCTTTTCGGTGCTATCTTCACTAGATTGTATATAGTGCTGGCGCCATCTGCTGGCTGGATGCACTCAGTAAGAGTCATTTCATACTAACACAGGTCATAGAATGAATAAGAACCTTTTTTTTTTTAAACATAAGATGTTAAATTAAAGGCACTCAAGAGCATGTTTAAAGGCTAACAGCAATATGAAAAATGCAGAATATTTTTCCTTTAAAAAACATTCTTAGCGTGTTCGGCTAACTGCTATCAGTCCTTTTCCTATGACATTGTGGTTAATGCTCATAGTTACCACCAGCCTTTATTGTCCCTCTAGGAAAATGTGTCCACTGCATTTGACCCATCCTTCACTGCCACTGGGGCACTGTCAGAAGCAGTGGGGACCCATCTCCAGATCTTAAACTGGACACTTGGTCAGGACGTCCCTCTCCTGAAGATTTCACGTACTGCATGTTTGATTGGGGAAACCAAAGCCCAGAGGGAATAACAAAGGGACAAAGGGAATAAACATATGAACCTTCCTGCTGTGAGGCGAGAGTGCTGGCCACTCTGCCATCGTGATGCTTAACCAAGAGTTGTTTTCTAACTTTATGAGGCTTACTTTAAGCATCATCGCACACTTGTTCTTTCATGAGTTGTTATTTCCCCAAAAACTCTTGAGTAATTCTCTGGACTGTTGCTTTGCACCAGTATTTCAAATTATATCAGTACCAACAACTTTTGAAAACATCTTTTGTCTACTCCACCCCTGTGGTGCATTGAAGCTAGCTCTGGACAGTCCTTTCAACTGTGTCTTTGGGCAAGACACTTCCCATATTGATGTGATGTTTAAGCGGTCATCAGTGGTGTCATGCTGAACAGCAGCTATGTTTCTGTTCCAGCCCCAAAGCACAGAGCTATAGAAGAACAAGATAATACAATACATTGAAATCGCAATTTGAGTTGCCACATTTATCTAAAAAATGTCTCTCTTTTTATAGAAAACTCATGGCAAAAGAAAATTTAAAGAGTGAAGACGTTTCACCGCTCAACCAAGTAGCTTCTTCAGTTCATCTGACAGAGAAATGGAGAATCATTGCCTTATATCTGACAGAAAACAGAAAAGGAATAAAGTTTTCTTTTGCCCTGGAAAGGGTCTGAGGGTCTACACAGACTCTGCAAACATGTTCTGAAATGCATAAGATTCTTGTATTAGTTTATCAGTTCAGATCTTATTTATTTCATGTCTTATTTATATACCTTTAATGTTAATTGTCCTAAAGTTTACAAAGAAAAATCCTTCTTTTTAAACAATCATTGCAAACTTAATCGCAATCACAATACGTGTGAGAAAATTGCAATTCCTTTTTCATCCAAAATCACCTGCAGTGCCATAATATTGACTTGACTAAAGTGTTTCCTTTTAAACGCAACATTAGCTTGTTCAATCCTAAACTCTGATTCCTCTGATACCATCACACTTCAAATGTCGTCAGATGTCCATCAACTTTCTCTTGTGCTGGCAGCTCTTCAACAGTATCTGGCCCAAACTGCCCCTGTGAAAGACATCCAAGAACATCGATGTTTTTCACACAGCCACTTGTACACACTCCAGCGGCTTCTGCTCCGTTTCTCTCTGCATTTCAGATTTATTTGAATTTTCATCACCACAATTGATCGTGCATTTTACTCAAGGGACAAATATACAGACTAAATGACTATTGACTCGCAAGTGTATGAAAAATGTGTTTGTCAGACCACCAGTGCTATTGATGAGCTCGTATTAAAAACTGTATCAGGACGATCAATGGAGAAGACGGTTCATAACAGGAGGCAGTAGCAGGCAGCGTTTTGGCCCCGCTCGTTCCCCCTCCGGCTCTTTATGTGTCTGCTTTTGTCTGTAGTGCACTGTCTGGGCGAAACCACTGCTGGCGCATTGCAGTAAGTAGGAGCGGTGTGTGTGTGTGTGTGTGTGTGTGTGTGTGTGTGTGTGTGTGTGTGTGTGTGTGTGTGTGTGTGTGTGTGTGTGAGTGTGTGAGGAGCTGCAGCAGATGCATCGATGAGCATCAGCACTGTCCCCATAAATCTCACTGCCCAGAGCACACATGTCACGTTTTTGTGTCTTATGAGGACGTTACTCCCTTCGTTTTATGGAGCCTAATCCTAAACTTAAAGTGACACGTGTTCTGCTACAGTGACATTTTTGAGCTTTAAACCATGTTCTAACAATGTTCCGTCATCAAAAATAGGGATGACTGAGGAATGTTTATTAGGAAATCCCCCCCCTCCAAGTGTCAAACACTCTTCCTGTTGAACTTCTGGGATTTTCTGATGTATTTTCAGACTTCATACGTCATTTTTCAGAGAATGTTCCTTGTTCTGAGCATTTCTGCCTCTAAACATGATAACTGCTACGGCAAATCCGCACAATGATGTCTTTTCAGCGCTAACTTCACTAGATTATATATAGCGCTGGCGCCATCTGCTGGCTGGATGCACTTTTACATTTCATACTGACTGATAACACAGGTCAGAGAATGAATAAGGAAGAAGAACAGCAATATGAAAAATGCAGAATATTTTTCCTTTAAAAGGTTTAGCGCTGAGAGATACTATTTCAAAAATTTAATACTAATCCCTGTGAAAATATGCTATTCATTTTAATGTAGAAGAGCTGCTCTGTCACTCACTGTTCTACATCTACAAGAACAAACGCCAACTTTAGGGGATAAATTAAAGGTAACATATTATACTACAGTGACTTTTTTGATGCAATGTAACATCATCAAGAACATACCTGGAGTTGCATTTAGCTTCATTGACGCTAGTTTGATGAATCCTGGTTAGAAATTCCTCTCCTCTCCGAGCATCAAAAACACTTCCTGCTGAACTCCCTCGATCAAAGACGTTTTTTCTGATTTTAGACGTCACTTATCTGAGAATCTTCTGCTAGAACTAAGTAGAACTAAGTAACATGTTTTAAACATCTTTGCAAATCTGTTTGAAGCTCCCATCGCCGCTGCTGTCTCCGGGTAAAAAAAAACAGCCTTGCAACATTTCCTGAAAGTTGAATTTTCCAAAATGTCTTAAAAAACTGCAACTTAAATCTAACACTATCCTAAATGTTTACCACAGGTGCCCTCCCACCAAACTAAGTCATAATCAGAATATCATGAGAACTTGTCATATAGACTTTAACTAACCAGTTTACACTCTTTGGGTTGAATAAATGTGTACATGTGCTATGACCCATCGGGTTCAAAATTGGGCAAAAACATCCTCTAGTGTGCACAAGGCTTTACTTAAAGGGGCTGCACCTGATTTTTACTGTTGTGAAACGGGAAAAACAGAACAAGTTCATGTTCATGATTTTTTGCATGTAATAAAGTCAAATCTGTGTTGTTCCAGCACAGATGTAAAAGTATGTCTTCGGATGATAGTGAGACCACAACTTTTACTCTGATTCTATTTATAGAGCCTTTTATTCAACAAGAGAAGCAGGAAGTGCGCCGTTACCATGCTAATGTTTTTTAGCTTTATCCGTGACGATCCGTGATGCGATGGGCTCAGAAACTCGTGAAAAGTGCTTACAGACTTCTTGCGTTGAATATTTAGGATGCTGTGACTGTATTATGAAAGTGAGCGATACATTTGACTGATGTAAAGACTTTAACATGAACTAGTTCTGTTTTCCAAACAGTAAAACAGTAAAAGTCAGGTACAACCCCTTTAACCTAAAACATGTTCAGAATACTAATTCTTCCTTCTTCTAACAAAGACCTGACTCAGATCTGCTCGAGGGTCTCCAGTGCACAACCTCTGACCCCGATGGTTGGTCTCATGAAAACTTAAGGATTTATTTGTTAATATTCATTCAACTCTTTGTTTGAAATTAAAACTCATGTATCACAGCAAAAATGAAATTCTTGATTGTAGGATATTAATCTGAATTTCAGACGTTTTGACTTGTTGAGATTAGTTATTAAGATAATTTAATTTGATAGAACTAGACCGTTTATGACCATTTATATTTTATTTCTTACTTCAATCCAAATAATCTAATTATCTGCAGTTTTGACTCGATGAGATGAGAATATTTCACTGGTTTCAAGGTATTGACTGATCATACGATAATTTTGCTTTAAATAAGAAAATACAGTTGTCAGTGGGGTAAATAAAATGATCTTTACCCACTGACACTGACATAATTTGGATTGAACTAAGAAATAATGTATTGAAACAAGTCAGAAACGGTTTGAAACAAGTAAAATAATCTAGTTCCATCAAATAAATTGTCACCAATCTTAACGAGTCAAAACGTCAGAAATTCAGATTAATATCCTAAAATCAAGACATTTTAACTCATCTACAAATTCATTTTTTGCACTTTTGGTCAAACACACAAGACATAAGACAAAAACCGTTTCCCTTAATCAATGCTAGAACGCTACACACTCAACTTGAATTTAATGAACTTCTTAGGCTGCATCCGCTCACCGTGTAGAATGTACTTACTGGCTCAAATATTTCTCTCTTTCTTGCACATCCACGCCAGCCTTTTGTATTGTCTCGTACAATATTTGCCTTGGCTAATCCCATTTGAATTGTACTCCAGTCTCGGCCTCATTCATCTGAACGGCGGGCTGTCTCTCTGGAACGCTCGGCTCCACAGTCTGACGCCGCTGTTTGAGCTGCCGTTTTAACATCCTCATTTCATGACTGGCTGGAGTTTATGGATGAGATGATGGACGGTGCAACTGTTTGACGTTAGGGATGGACAATATATTCATGATGATATCTATATTCAGCCATATTTGGGCTACTTGAGACAATATTTGGGATGTTTTTGGTGATATATATATATTGGCATCAATCTAATTTGCCAATGTTTTGCCAAATTTTATGAAGTATCATTCTCAAGTTGTGTATCAAACGTGTCAGACAAAGGAGATAAAATGGAAATAGATGAGCAATTAAGCTAAAAATTATAGCTATATGTTCAAATACAAGAACACGATATTATTATATGTCAGATAAATACACTTTATTATTTTACTAAACATAATAATACAACATTTATTTGACCTTCAGTATGGAAAAAGGAATTTGTGAACTTTTATTTCACTTTATTACAATTAATTAGCAGGCAGGGCCGGATTAAAGATCTTGGTGGCCCTTGGCTGTTATATTTTGAGGGAGTTTTAACATCCGTTCCGTAGAATTTTTTAATGTGTTTATGACATTTCTGAAGGCAATGGAAGAATTACCTTTTTTATGTAGGCATATAAACAGAAATGAACAACAAAGTGTGGGGTGTCTTGGGGGTTCTCCCTCCGAAAAATCGGAAAACATTGTCATTGTTTCGTGTCGTCTGGTGCATTTTAGGGTCAAAATATTTTGTGTTCAGCAGGTCATTAAGCTCTTAAAAACATGTTTTATTCTAAAATGGTTTGAGAATTTTGGAATTTGGAACTTTGGAACTAGTAAACTGGACATGATCATGATAAATCAAGCAGACACTCTTTGAGGGCCCTGCTGGTGAGGCCCTTGGCAGCAGTCCATATTCATTCATTCATTTCATTTTTTTATTCATTTCATTCATAGCAACAAAATAAAAACAACTACATCTGTCATCTACAGAGATGAAGAATGAAAGGGCACAGAAAGAAGCAAAAGCTTACGATATCTGCCCCTTATCAACAAAAATCGTACACTTCCAGTGCGATGCATTACAAACAATAAACAAATAAACAAAAAAAGAAAGATTTTCTGCTACATACACAAAAGAAAACTTAGGATGTCCTGCTACACAACATTTTTATATCTTCCCATTAACAATTTTTTCATATATAATGCACTGCTTTAATCTGGCCCTGTTTGCAGATTTTGCCGTAGAGTTTAAAACCTGGATTACGTCTCATCAGAGACAAATATTGAATATTGGTACAGACTGAAAACTCTCTTTAATGATTTTTGTCCAGTTCTTTTTATATTGATATGGACTGTGTGTCTCTCTCTCCTTTTCTCTCTCTCTTTCTTTATCTCTCTTTCTCACCCTCTCTTTCTTTCTCCCTCTTTCACACTGTCACTCTCTTTCTTTCTTTCTTTCTTTTTCTTTCTTTCTTTCTTTCTTTCTTTCTCTCTCTCGCTCTCTTTCACTTTCTCTCTCATTTTTTCTCCCTCTCCTCTCTCTTTCTTTCTCTCTCCCCCTTTCACACTCTCACTCTCCTTCTCTCTCTCTTTCTTTCCTCTCTTTCTTTCTCTCCCTCTCTCTCTTTCACTTTCTCTCATTCTGTCTCTCTCTCCCCCCTCCCTGTCTTTGTTTCCCCCCTCTCTCTCTTTGTCTCTCTCTCCCCCCTCTCCCTCCTCCCTCTCTCTCTTTGTCTCGCTCTGTCCCTCTCTGTGTCTCCCTCTCTCTCTCTCTCTTTGTCTCTCTGTCTCTCTCTGTCATTAATGAACTCCTTTAGAGGTCGTCGTTCTCTCTGTGTTATATTCATGGACTGAGAGCTGCTGTTTTCAGGTGGTGGTGACCTTTGCTTGTTTGACAGCGGGAGACTCTGGATGACAGACCGAGATGACAAGAAATAGCTTCACAATAGGCGTGATTTTGTTTGTCCATAAAGAATAATACAGCCCAATAAACAATGTTGGAAATGTGTTTGTTTTGCTTTGAAGTGAAGTAATGACCGACTGTAATGGGGAGAAATTTAGTCGGTGTTGTGTAAGTCGTGTGAAAATGGTTGTGTCTTTTACGCTGTGTACTGACATGTTCTCCTAGTGTCTGTGTGTGTTTTTTTTTCTCATCTTTAAACACCCTCTGCTCCAGTTAGTTTAGCACTAAACAATGACTAGGTTAAATGCACAGAACAAATACTTGAAACATGCTTTAAAGGTCCCATATTCTGCTATTTTGCCCTTTGCACAGTCTATTCTAAGGGCTCTGTTGATAAAATTTTGCGTTGTGCAATATCCATAACATAACAGTTTCCAAAAAACACCCATTTCTTGGACTGGCCCCCCTTCTTGCAAAAGCAAACGGCTCACTCTGAGATCTGAGCCCCCCGAACAGAGAGCAGGCTGCCTCCCCCGCCCAACTCGCGCGCCTCCCCCGCCCAACTCGTGCCGAAGCCTAGAGTGGAGATAGTGCGCATGCGCTGTGTGCTCCGGTAAACAGCGATACACAAACACGGGAATAAACATTTTATCCGTCCTGACGGTGCGTCGTGCTGAGTCCTACGTCCTGGATCTGACCTGGAGTTTGACGTGCTCCAGTACCTCAACGACGGACGCTGCCGTTTGGTAAATAACAAGCTAACTCTTCGATCTGTCGTATCCATGGTGTAATTACTGTGTAGCATTAGCATTAGCATTAGCATTAGCTGTTTTCATTCTGCGGCTGCGCGCTTCCCGGAGGCGTGGCTTAAACACCGCGTCATCCTTGGGAAGCGCGTCATCCTTGTGAGGAGCCCCCGTTTGCCTGCTCAGCCGAGGGGGACGGAAAAGACAGTTCTCTAGCGAAAACATCCGGGAATCAATCAAAAAACCACTTTGGGCACAACATACGAGGCCCAAATAGCACTGTAGGAAGGTTAAAATCTCTGAAAAGTCGATTTTGTATGTTATGGGACCTTTAAAAGGCTATAGCAGGGGAGTAAACAGGGGGGGACAAAGGTGTCTGTTGTCCCGGGCCTCAGGGTCTTAGGGGCCCAGATTTGGACCCTCTTCCTATTAATTTATTAATTAATTTTCCCCCTCAGAAGAACAGTTTTTTTCTGTGTGGAGTTTTCATGTTCTCCCCGTGTCTGCATAACTTTCCTCCTGGTGCTCAAGTTTCCTCTTCCACTTATAACATGTACAGTAGTATGTGGTGTATGAATGAGTGTGAATGCAGGACAATGGATGGAAATTAACCCATGGCTATAATTCGGCATTGCTTCGGTTTACAGCAAAAAAACAAAAAACAAATAGCACCTCATCTCCAGATCTTGAACCACGTTTGGTCAGAAGAACTGGATCAGTCTATTGAGCATGCATTTTGTAAGTTGATCAATTTATTATTATTAACTGTGACTATTATTTATTGAAGTTTAAAATTTTTATGACTATTTTCAGTCCAATCTAGTTGACTCAAAAACGAAATAAGAAACCCAAAATCCCATCTGTACATTTTTTGTAACTATTATGTGTAAAAATGAACCAAAAGTGTAAACCTGGTTCTGTCCATTTTTCAGGTTTGAATGTCCCAAATATGTTCATTTTTGGCCATTTTTACACATAAAATTCATAAAATCTACATGAAAACATGACATGATGAAAAAGTTGTAATATATTATTTTCTTACATTTATGTGAGTAAACTACACGAGAAGTTTCAAATTGATCTCTTTAAATTTAAGATGTTTTCCTGTTCACCAGCAGTGTCTCACCCTAAATATTTTACTCAAACTAGAACCACTTTTTTCTTTTCCATGTCTTCGTGTCTGTATTTGAAGTCCATGTTTGCTCTTGTAGTTGTTGAACAGTGGTGAATGGAGCATCTGTTCTGTTTGTTTTCATCGCGGCGCTTTCCTTGCCGTGTAAGGCGCATGAACAGGAGTCACTCTTGTCCGTGCGGTCGATAACCCTCCGACTTGTTTGGATTTTGGTTTCGGCCGCCGAGATCCAGAGCGGCTGTTCATGACAGGTGACGGAGGGCTTTACAGTTGCGTGTCTGCCCCCGAGGAAGACACTTAACCCCCACCGCTCACTTCAGTCACACTAAAGCGGCTTTTTGTCCAGGACATCTGGCAACATGGCTTACAATGGCCACCTCTGAAAACGGGTGAAATCCTGGTCGAGAGGACATATTTAGGAGACGTTAAGTGCACTTGAACCTACATGTCATCCAAGCACTTCGCCGGTGAGTGATTGGAAGTTCAGAGGTCAAGACGCTCCACTCCGAAGAGGATGTAATTGTGAAGTGTGTCGGAGTGTTGCGCGTGGAAGCCAGCCTATGTACACATGTAGTGGCCCCGGTTAGCTCACAAATGTTGTCTGGGTGATGAATGGCATTGTAAACATCGAAGCAGGCCAAAACAGCCCTCTGGAGAGCGGCCATGTTGAGGTGAGATCAGCAGAAAAATCCCTTATCATGCCCATTACGGCGGGCCCCTCCACCGCGCCGTGCATGCTAATGTGCTTATCTATTGTTCATTAAAGCTTCACACTGCGGTTAACGTGCGTCCTGATAGCATCACGAGGCCTGCATCGCTCTGATAAAAGTTTGCAAACGAAATAGAGAGGGTTGAAATATGGCCCTATCTGTGAATGCCAACACACGTTAAAAAAAGTGTCTTAAAAACAATGATGTGTTTATTTATTTGATTACTTTGTGTTCATAGTGGTGCTGTCAATCAAAACATATTTGAGATTAGACACACTTGAAATACGATGAATGACACACAATCACATTGCATGCAAGTCATTCTTTAAGCGTAACATAAAACGTTGACAAAAGAAACAAGGATGTGGGAGTTTATTACAGGTGTTTCAATCAGTGAGAGCGGTAGAAGGTGCTCTTGGAAACAAGGATAAAAGCTGAGAAAAACACTTAAGTACCCAGGCACGACAATAAAGTATAAGCCGCACAGAGGAAGTATAGGACAATGCATCATCCTTATTTGTTAGGTCTGATGTAAGCCCACTCACAAAGTAAGGATGAAGGTTTTTCAGTGCAATAAAAGCAGCAAAAACAAAAAGAAAATGTCCTTCAATTTTTTGCAAAACAATCATATATATATTAACAAATCAAAATAGGTTTGAGAAGGAGTAGAAGACTTACTTCCGTCTTTCTCCACAACAACAACTTGCACATAGTAACAAATTATTTAAACATTTCAACTGAATGCAAAACATATTTTACTTACTATTTTCCACCTCGCCCTTTTTTTGCGTCTTTTTGCCACAGATATGCGCTTCTGTTGTAAATGCACTTCCGTTTGACGAGAACTCCGTTAAAGCTAATTGTGAACGAGGGAAAAGTCTCGTCGCTGAAATGTTATGTAAAGTAGATTGATTTGTGTGAAATGTTTGATGAACATGAGCAACAACAAGTCAACAACGCACCGATTTCCTGGGCGGCCTGAAAACGTCTTTTTAGTCCATGTAGAACTTATTTTCTGTTGAGCTTGTCTTCTCCATGTAAACTAATACAAAGGAAACAAGATGGTGGTGCCCATGACAACTTCCGGGATAAGGTGAATAGAACTTGCGTCTCCAGTCGCCACAAGAGGAGCGCTCTGATTGGTTCCTGTCCCCATTCACAAAACACTTTTCATTTATATTTAGCTCAACTTTGAATTAAACAACTCTTTAGTCTGTGATGATAATGCACAGAAGTTAGTTTACCTTTATTTTAACCTTCCTTTATTATAAACCGCAATAATCCAGTCTGTTTTGTCCATGTATGTGATCCATGAGCTTGTGACGCCTTCAGTTTATTGATAACTACGTTGTTAAAGGACAATTATTATGCATTATTTGTTATTGACCTTTAAACAAACTCTTGAGTATCTTCACTTTGACATTTCATGTTTTAGAACTAAAAAATGTTTTTACACAGAAAAATATAACTTTATCTGAATCTTGGGAGATGCCAGAACAACTTAGCTGTGGCTCCATCTACTGGCTGCAGAGGCAATTACACAAATTTTAAAAACACATTGCTTGTTAAGCTAGCCGTGTTATCAAGCAGACACGCAGTGGTAATGGTCGTGATTAGACGACAGAAATGCTCAGAGCGAGTCTGACTGTGATTTATGAACTTAAAAACAAAAAAGAAGAATCTGTCTTTTACACATCCAGAAAACATCGCTCATCGCAAATTCAGAATGGAGTGCTTTTGACGGTCGGAGGGAGAGGATTTTCAAACCAGGATTCATCCACCTTACATGAATGAAGCTAAATGCAACTCCGGGTGAGTTTTTGATGAACAATGTTACAACAAAACTCAAATTTGCATAATATTTGTCCTTTAAATCTGCGTTTTCCAACCTTTTTTGAGTTGTGGCACACTTTTTGAGTTTAAAAGATACCACAGCACACCACCTACTACTAAAACATTGCCCAATTATTAAGAAATATGGTCTGTGCAACTGTCTAGCTCATTAAATGTAGAATAATGATCGTTTTGCGTTCTTTTTTAACAGAGAAGTAGCTCAGGACTTACCAAAAAAGTACATTTGTCAATCTGTTAACTCAAACTGGACATTTTTTCAAGGCACACCTGGCAAAACTTCAAGGCACACTGGTAGAAAATCAAGGCTTTAAATCTCCAGTACATTGTTTACAAAGTCCATTCCACACAGTTTTACACTTGCGCCACCTGCTGTTGTAGAAAGATATTGCGTTGTCTTTGTTGCTGCAGTGGCAAAGCGTTGAGGACGCGTGGAGAGACAAGTTGTCGCCCTGACTCAGTGACAGGAGTGTGCTGGAATATGTTTGTAAAGTTCAAACTCACAGCAAATAGTGATTCCGAGGCTGAAGACAGTTTTACTTGCCGTTCGAGTGAGAATCCGCTCTGACCAACACAAAAGCCACGCGCCTCATAAAGAAATCCTGATTTGAAGGCGGACTTTATCGCTCGTCCATAATTTAGCATATAAGACGGCGTTCGGCGAGCCTGGCCATGCATCCGGGTGAACTCTACCATCTGGCCCTCCGCAAACCAGGGCGCAGGCAGCTGATGTTCAACCTGCACCCGCCCCCTTTGAGTTGCACCCCGTTGCACCCTAAAAACGGGAGAGGAGCGTGTCCGTGGGCGTCTCCCTCCCACACCTCCAGTCTGTGGCGCTCGTCGTGACAGATGTTCACGAGCAAGAGCCGGCGTTTAGCCAGAAAAGCACACAACAACGTTACGAGGGAGACTGGAAAACAAGCCAAACACGAATCCTCAAGACTGCAATGAAAATAAATAAATAAAAGTAGAAGGGGAAAAAAAATTGTCAAGCTGTCGCTGAGTTTTCAACACAAAAGACGGATAAAATCTTTGGGGAAATTGACACCTTAAAAGATATAATGATGAGAGAAAAGTAAGACAAGAAAGAAAAGTGACAAAGTGGTAATCAAAATCATATACTTATAGTTTGTGTCAAAATGGATTAAAAGAACAAAAAATAAAGTTATGATTGTTAAAGGCTTGAATGTGAATAATTAAAAACAGCGACGCAAAAATCTTAAATTAACCATCAAAATATTGTTGAGTCCTCTATTTAGGAGAAAACAGCCTCTGAAGTTACAATTGGATAATAGTTGATCAAGATTTTTGTGTAGATTGGTCGATTTCTTTGTTTTTATTCAAACAGTTCACGTGTTAATTGACGCAAAATTGACCTAAAACTGTGCTACAAATTAAAAATAAAAGGTTTTGCCTGGAGACTTGCAGTCCTTTTAACAGATCTTGACATGTAAAATTGGTCTGTAATCAGCACAAATATGGCTGAACATGGTTTTTGTGATTTTTTAAAAAGGTTTAATGACTGATGATGTGATTGAAGGACCCTTCACTAAAGTGAGCCTTTGTGTTTAACTAAATCCCTGATCATCAAACCAGTTTGACTTTTAAAAGGTGACTGGTTCTCAGATGACCAGAGGGCTGAGTGTTGTTCATAGCAACAAAAAGCATTCGTTGTGTGGTTTTTAAGGAGACATATTATGCTTTTTTCAGCTACAAATGAAGCATTCCATTCATCCTCTGAGTTTCTGTGTTCTTGTTGTCAAGTCGGAAAAACAATGAACAATACATTACTCAAATGAAATAATAAAATCCAGGAGTGCTCAAACCAAGTGCTCAAATCAGCCAATATGTGAGTTCCTCAAGGCAGATGAGGAACAGTTCATCTGGTGTAGAGAGAGTTCCTCCATGCAGATGAGGAACAGTTTATCTAGTGTAAAGAGAGTTACTCCAGGCTGATAAGGAACAGTTCATCTAGTGAAGAGAGTTCCTCAAGGCAGAGGAGGAACAGTTCATCTAGTGTAGAGAGAGTTCCTCCAGGCAGATGAGGAACAGTTCATCTAATGTAGAGAGAGTTCCTCCTAGCAGATGAGGAGCAGTTCATCTAGTGTAGAGAGAGTTCCTCCAGTTAGATGAGGAACAGTTCTTCTAGTGTAGAAAGAGTTCCTCCGGGCAGATGAGTAACAGTTCATCTAGTGTAGAGAGAGTCCACCAGGCCGATAAGGAGCAGTTCATCAAGTGTAGAGAGTTCCTCAAGAAAGATGGGGAACAGTTCTTCTAGTGTAGAGAGAGTTCCTCCAGGCAGATGAGGAACAGTTCATCTAGTGTAGAGAGAGTTCCTCCAGGCAGACGAGGAGCAGTTCATCTAGTGTAGAGAGAGTTCCTCCAGTCAGATGAGGAACAGTTTTTCTAGTGTAGAAACAGTTCCTCCGGGCAGAAGAGTAACAGTTCATCTAGTGTAGAGAGAGTCCACCAGGCCGATAAGGAGCAGTTCATCAAGTGTAGCGAGTTTCTCAAGAAAGATGGGGAACAGTTCTTCTAGTGCAGAGAGAGTTCCTCCAGGCAGATGAGGAACAGTTCTTCTAGTGCAGAGAGAGTTCCTCCAGGCAGATGGGAACAGTTCATCTAGTGTAGCGCATGAGCATAATTTGTTTGTCAAAAAGCAAATATATCGATATCGCGGTACATAAAAGCAATATCGTTATTCATTTCCAACATCGTGCAGCCCCATTCATGTTTTACCATTTTTCACATCAAGTCTGGCTCACAGCGTAAACAGACCATCTTTCATTTGTGTCTTGTTCAACCGCACTCTGAAAGTTTATTCATTCCCACTCAGTAATCATATTTGCTCCATATAATTTCCTATAAGCTGATCACTGCTGGAGGAGCCCCATTGATGAACGTAATCAGAGGTGCCGCGTCTCTAAATGACTTTTTAGATTGACACTTGAGTTTATTAGACACTGTGCTGCAAACACGAGTGTGGAGTGCAATTAGCGCTCTCCCTCTGACAGCCCTTTGTGACAGACACCGCAGCAGCCTGCGCTAACATGGAGCTTTGCATGTTCTTCTCCTGACGGGATCTGTGTGAGTCACATTCAGAACACTCGTACCAAGGACAGACAGGGCCATTGTGAGCGCACAGGGCTGTCAGAAAAGGCGGGGGGGGGGGTTTAAACCAGGACTAAAACCAGGACTAAACCAGAACTAAATCAGGACTAAACCAGGACAAAATCAGGTCTAAACCAGGACAAGACCAGGTCTAAACCAGGACTAAAACTAGGACTAAACCAGGACTAAAGCAGTATCAAACCAGGTCTAAATAAAGAATAAACCAGGTCTAAACCAAGACTAAAACCAGGACTAAACCAAGTCTAAAACCAGGTCTAAAACCAGGACTAAACCAGGTCTAAACCAGGACTAAACCAGGACCAAACCAGGACAAAACCAGGACTAAACCAGGACTAAACCAGGACAAACCAAGACTAAACCAGATCTAAACCAGGTCTAAACCACGACAAAAATCAGGTCTAAACCAGATCAAAACCAGGTCTAAAACCAGGTCTAAACCAGATCAAAACCAGGTCTGAACCACGACTAAACCAGATCAAAACCAGGTCTAAACCAGGACTAAACCAGATCAAAACCAGGACTAAACCAGGACTAAAACCAGGTCAAGGAGAACCATCAGCAAAGAAACAGTGACCAAGATAATATTATTTTAAATTGAGGGACAAAGAAATGGCCTTTATTCTCTGGAACATGACACAGCAGACAGCATGCATTTATCTATGACATCAGCGGATTTGTCCACATGAAGCTGTTTCCGTAGATCTGGTGAGCACTTACTGCGGCCTTTCAAGAGACTCCAGAGAGACCTCTTTGGCTTGGACCTCTGAGCTAGAGGACTTTGTGCGTCAGAGGAAGAAACAGCAGGCTCTTTGTCACGGTGCGCCAACCCAAAAAAGAGGCATTTTGCCACAACGGAGGCTGCTGTTAGTATTGTAAAAGTACTAAACCTGTGCCACAAGATACAGAAGTTACTTCAGCAAAACATTTATTGATCCCCAAAGGAGATTAAAACTTTGAGCTGAAGGATATAGTTTTAGACGTTAAGGCTGACGCAGAAGATTCACTGTTTAATGCAATTATATCTTTTTTTCAGATATAGTGAGTTTAGTTTGTATATCTATTTGTTCAGCTATATGTTCTAAGAGTAGTTTTGTACTGAGTTAGAGGCTGTGCTTCATCAGTGGGAGAGACAAGGCTTGCTCTCTTTTTCACCGGGACACTATAAACATTTAGGATACAGTCCCACTAAAAGTGCCAAGTATATTGTTCTTACAAGCGTAGGGTGTATCTGAGCGAAGAGCCGACCTCAGGGTTGAGAAGGACAATAGGTCTACGGGGAATAGGTGTCAAAAGATGAGTCAGCTTCATGACGCGTGGAGAATTTGGACAGGTTTAAATGGACTTTCATTAACCACTATATTCCACTAGTTTAGGAATTTTGTTCACTACCAGTAGTATTAAACATTTTAAACTCTGCTGAAACTGGTCCTTGGCCAGTGTCCACATCGGACACATGTTCACAGAGTTACTGGCATCCTGCGCCTTCCTGTGTGACAGACAATGATGGAAGCTTTGAGCTGCATGGACACAAAAGACTTTGAACTGTGGATGCTCAGGCTCCAATGAACACTTGCCTTTTGTCTATAAGGACCTGTGTGCGAGAGAGAGAGGAGGAAGAGCTAAAGATATAAGCCAGGGGTGTCCAAACTTTTTCCACCGAGGGCCACATACTGAAATGTAGACCAAGGGGAGGGCCACAAATAAATCGGGAAATGTTCAAAAAAGTTGTATTAATCTGATTTTTAAAGTGTCACCACACCTAAATTCAGTCTCAGTGCCTTAATATCAGGGCTGTCTCACTCCAAAATGTTAGTTATTTAGGTTATAATAGTAGAAAGTCTGAAATTTGCTGTAAAAAGTTGTCTTAGGACAATGTGGGCCAATTCACCAGGAAGCTTGAGGGCCAAGAAAAATTGGTCTGCGGGCCGCTTTTGGCCCCCGGGCCTTAGTTTGGACATGCCTGATATAAGCTTTTAAAACTTGTGTTTGGTGTTCGACACTGGCATGGTAGAAAAGTTGAGGATGATGAGCATGATATCTCTCGAGGAAAAAACTTCAGCCACTATTTATCAAGACAACAGACACAGAACCATATCCCTCAGCCTCTCCTAGCTTTATTCAGGAGGGGTCAAATAGCTTACAATAAGTGCATTTTGTGGGGACATTTTCTATTAAGGGTGGTCAAAAATAAACAATACCCTCAACACCTTTGAAACTTCTGAAAGCAAAACATCTAACGAACCATCTGCCTGCTACAGTGTGATAGTAGCAGAGTTATCCAGCATGAACCTCATAGCCAAACAACACATTACACTGAGCCTGTCGGAAAAACACAAGCCAACCCTGAAAAGTCATTGTAAAGACGTTTTGTAGTAAGACCTATTGAAAAACTAGCCTGACTAGCCATTCCCACTATCTTTCATGATAGTGGGCATGATCGCTAAACCCACTACTTCCTCTATTTTGCGGCAACCGAGACAATCAGAGCCGTGAGAGGAGAACGTCACATCCGTGTGCCGCGATTACAAGCGATAACAAGCAAGATGGCGTCCACGACAGAGAAAATGTCCAGGCCTCTCTCTTTTAAAAGACCAGGACGTGTCGTTCAAACCACAGCCAGAGGAAGCTTTACAGCTACAGCCAATTCTGGACTGACACACAGCTCTCTGCTGCTGCATAAACGGTCCTGTCCTGGTGCTGTCGTCATGTCTGCTGTTCGTCTGACTGACACATGTTTGTCCCGCCCCCTGAAGTCAAATTGTGTGGCGGCATCTCCAGACTAACAACAGCATTGAATAAAACATAGAGATTAGAATGGAGGCCAGGCAAGTGAAAAACACCTTCACAATACATGAGAAATGCCTTCAACCATTACACAAATGCTTTCAACCATTACACAAACCTACACAATAGTCAGACTCCTGATGATTTAACACACACAGCCCCTGGTTATACAGGAGAGTCAAAAAACCCTGAAAAGTGTCGTTTGTAGGGCCTATTAAGGGGTGTCACAAAAAAGTCCACAACTAGTGCCATTTGTAGGACATTTTCTATGAAGAGGGCGTCATTTCTATTAAGGAGGGGTCAAAAACACCCGCGAAAAGTGCCCTTTAATACGACTTGTCGGTATAAAAAGGGAAACATGCACTGCTTCCAAAATAAACCAAAACCAGAACACGACTTCAAATCCAATCCACTTGCACACATTTCAGTCTTCCCATCTCCGTGCCACTCCTCCAGCTGACTGCGCTGATGCGTTTCCTTCCGCCGTGATTGCACCTGTAGCTTCGTCTTCATTACGGCGTGAACGCACTTGGCTCGACTCCAGAAGCTCACGCCGAATATAGCTCTGTGTTTACATAAGATGTAATAACAGTGGGGCTGATTACGACTAAATTTAGCAGCACTCATAAATAAAAACTCGACTGAACGAGCCTATGCTGTTGGATGTTCAATTGCCTGGATGCTAAGTGGCTGTTATGACGGGCTGTTGAGCACCTGTGGGTTTCCTTCACTTTGAGTTTGCAACCATTTTCAAGTACGAAAGAGACTTCAGGAACGACTATGAAAGTTTGAAAATTGCTAAATCAGAGCTCTCAAGGGATATAATCTCAAAATTATATAGCTGTATTACAGACATGCAATGGTGTATACAAAATAAATGGAAAAAGGAAGGAAATTTTGTTAGAAATGATGAAGAATGGGAACATATTTGCATATCTCAAAGGAGAAGCACAAAATCTCATGTCAAGAATTATAACACCATATCAAAGTGCACATTAGTCGCAGGGAAATAGTGGAGAAACTGTGGCTGCCAAATAACTCATCACAATCATGTGTTTTGGGACCATTCTATTATTCATAAATACTGAGATCAATGAGGCGCTGCAGACTGTCTTCAACAACGATGTTTCATTTGACTTTAAGGTGAGACACTACAGGCAGAACTAATTTTGTGTTTCTCCAGAGAAATCAAATTTTGTTACAGTCCACTTTTGCTTAAAGAATTTAGAATGTTTTTGTTTTTAAAGAGTCTATAGCACCATGGGTCATGCATTTTTCTGAAAGCAACAACCTCCTCTTGTTTCTTTTTAACATTTAATTTGCTTTTGACTTGTGTTGAAACAGAATGACATCTCTTAAACGCAGCCTACTGTTCAGTCAAACCACCATCTCGCCATCTTTGGGAGAGAAGAATTGAACTGGTGCAAAAAGAACGTCCAGCATGTTCCTCCAAATGCAGACTGATGGACAAGGTGTGACACGAAGACCCAGCCACTTAACCGGCGCTAATGGCCGGACCAGATTACCTGTCTCGGCCCACCCGCGTCGCCCAAATCAGCCGCTCAGACGGAGGGCCCCATCTCCAGCCGAGCCGCGGAGCAACGGCCCCTCTCGCTCCCTCCTCCATTAGGGAATGCCATTTTCCCATCGGAGCGTTTGAAATTGAGTTTGGGCGGCTTAATATCGCGCCGCTTTGATACCTTTGGGCCGCCGGTGGGAGGAGAATATTAGATCGTTTCACGTCGCGTCACAACTTCATAACGCCGCACATGGAAGACAGACAGCCGTAAATCTGTGCATATACTGGTGGCCACTGGCGATTTGTCACAGTTTGCGGGAAACCAGAGGAATAGCAATGTGTTTGTGTGAATGAGCGATCGGTGGCTGCATCGGGGGGTAATTGGCGCACATTAACAGTCAACAGAGGGAGGAGTGAATGGGTGAACGCTTTGAGAGAGAAACGCACACAAACAGAGCTCTACGGGGAAAACGAGTCATTTTAAAGTGTCAGAGCGGCTCCATCACCCACAGTTCAACAATGCCAAGAGCAAACGCCACATTTAGGAGTTTTAATGTGCCAAATACAGACCTAGAGATGTGGAGAAGTGATCGACCGACCTACATTTCCTAAGTTAACCAAGAATGCTGCCGTGAGCTGCAGGCTAAATGCTACAGCGATGCTAGCGCCAACTGCCAGGTCAACGTCTGCGAAGATCCAGTTGTGACTTGATTCGAATGTGTTGTGTTTAAAATAGACATAATTTGTCACAAAATGTATTAGAAGAAGGGAAAAGTTGAGTTTCCTGTTCAATCAATGGAGAGTTTCCCCCGAGCTTCCACCAAGTCAAGTTTCAAGTCAAGTTTATTTATAAAGCACATTTAAAAAACAACCACAATGGGCCAAAGTGCTGTACAGAAGCAATATAAAATACAATAAGACAAAACAGAGCATGCAGAAACAAGCTACAATAAAATAATGCAATACAAATGTTCTGCTCAGCTTGTATTGAAAGCCCGTGCAAACGAATGGGTTTTCAACAAAGTCTTAAAAAGAACTTGGGCTGTTCTAATGTCCAGAGGAAGACTGCTCCAGAGTGTGGGACCTGCCACAGAGAAAGCCCGGTCCCCTCGGGTTTTTAACCGTGATCTCCACCACAGCAGACCATGTCCTCGAATATGACACGCTTCCAAATGTATACATACAATAATATGAATAAAGATTCAATGGCTCCATGACTTTTATCTTGTAAAATATCTTGTAAAAGCATCACTTTGGGACAAAATCAGACCGCTGTGCACTGTCTGCATGCAAAAATAAACTGTTATCTTTCAGAAACCCGTAAATATTTACAGAGTTTTGGCGGTCCACCTCCGTTTCACTTTGCCATTTGAAAATCTGTTCCAAAGCCACGTGAAGCATGTGAATATGGCATGTGCTAAGGGGTTTGTGAGAAATCGATTTAGAATACTTCCTCCATTTGCTTTTTGAAAATCATATTCCTCAACTTTAATGATGTAACATGAAGGGAAGGGAATAAATATACAGTATATACAGTACAGGCCGATGTATTGACAGGTTTTCAGAACCAAACTCCTTAGATAGGTTTAACGCCTGACTGTGTAACATTCTAAGCAAAGTAATAAGATATTCATGGAGACGTGCAGGCAGGTAGTGGACCCTTGGGTGCACCCAGTATATTTATTTATATATTTATTTTTATCTTTTCCCCATGTTATTACATTTTCCCTCATCAGAAACATACCTGGAGTTGTATTTATCTCTTTGTTAGGGGAATCCTGTTTGGTAAGTCCTCTCCCTCTGAAACTCAGAAAACACTCCATGCTAAATCTCCCAGTTTTGTGACATCATACGTTGAGCTCCTAGATCTGTTGAGCAGTTTTTAAGTTTGTTAATTCATCACTTCGTCTTGTTCTGAGCATTTCTGCCGTCCAATCCTGTTCCTTACCACTGTGTGCCCGCAGTCCAGTAGATGGCGCTCTAACTCTATTCCAGACATGGGAAACGCTTGCCTTTACATTAACCACATTATTTTAATGTCTAAAACATGAGACCTGTGAGAAATCGATTTAGAATACAGTACAGGCCGATGTATTGACAGGTTTTCAGAATCAAACTCCTTAAAAGTTCTGACCTCATGCAGATTGGATCGTATTGTTAGATATTTTAGAGACAGAAACCTGAGTTTCTTGAGGATGAAAACTCCAAAAGCTTCACCTTGTTTACTTGCTTCCTACTTTGAGCTCGTTTTGCCCAATATTGTTCTCTGCCAGTCTTTTCCTCACAATGTTAAGTACTAGATTTGTATTTGATTTAGAGAGAGGCAGATCAATACCAAATATTGATACTGACAGAGGTGTGGAAAGTATCAATTCTGAAATAATAAAATAACATTACATATTTTATTAAATTTTGTTGTTTTCACATACAGTTTATTCAATGTTTAGCTTTGACCAAGTTGGAATAAAGTGACAATAGTAATAGTCTTTCTACCAAGAAAATAGTCTCAATTATAGAGGAGTTTCAGAACAAAACCCGTTGGTATGGATGTTGGATTGATTTCACAATACTTGCCACAGTATTACAGATAAATCACTGCATCGTCAATCACTCGTTTGATTGGCTCGTGGTTTTGACCGAGCTTTGAGAACAGGCTTGTATCTTAAACCCACCGTTTCAGTCCCGGTTCAGGAAGTGACCCCCGACTGCACACTGTAATTAATGCTACAAACAACCCGACCATGAAAAAGACATAACAAAGATCATTAATACGACTCACCACAGGAGCAGCTCTGTGTGATTATAATGATGCTTATCTACTGTGCTATTCAGACGCCTGGAATACAAAGGGTAAACTACTGTATAGTTAGCCCTGTATTAAACCCAGTCATATAATTATTTCTTATTAACAACACGACCACTCCACTTCCACCGCGATTCATTCAGTTTTTGCATTTTCGTCTAGGAGTAACAAGTGATTCATGTGGACGAAAAGTCTAAAAGTGCTTGTGAAATAGTAATGAAAATGTAGAAATAAACAGGAGCCCTCCATCATGTAAAAGTGCCCTTTAAAGGTCGCAGTGACGGTGGTAATAAAACCCAGCCTTAATAAAACGTATTGACTGTGTGAGGCCAAAGCAGAGCCGGTCTGACTCTTTTGGACCACAGCGGGACTTTCCTTTTTTATGCATGATTCATTTGAGCTCCTGTGTCTAATGAGGAGAGTTACATTTACTTATTTACATTTACCTGAGTAACTTTTTTTTTCTCATTTTCCACGTTTCCCAACCTTTTTTCCTTGAAGCCCCCTCTGCATGAACCAGAGATTTGCCCCCAGTCCAAAACTTTGGACCCAAAAACTGTATTATATGATAAAAATTAGCACTGATTTCAAACAAATAAACAGCAGTTGTGTTTTTATGTTCCCACATCCAATTTCCAATCATTTGTTTGGGAACTGAAATCTCTGGCACCCTCCAGTAGTTCCCAAGCCCCCCAGGATGGGAACTACTGCCTTAAGCAATAGTTTTTCTACTTGAATCTGCTCTTCAGGGCTGAGGCTGAAAGTGGCAAAATCTTTATGTTGATATTATAAATGACGTCACGTTTGCATGTTTCTCTTTATGACTAGACCAAGACCAGACCAAGAGCTGGATCTGGTCCCCAGCGGCACTAAAGGATGGGTCAAATGCAGAAAATGTCCCTAAGGTGACAACAAAGTGGAAGCTAAGCAGTGTTGGCACTGAATGAGAGACTGCTGTGTCCTTGGGCAAGACACTTTACCCACATTACCTCGAATGAACCTGGTGTGTTTTGGAGTGTTAGTGGCAGCCTTGCCTCTGTCAGTCTGCCCCCGGCGCAGCTGTGGCTACACTGATAACTTAAGTTTTTGGTCTCTTGAAAAGAACTTTACGTTAAGCAGAATTGTTATTATTAGGGGATTATACGTGTGAGAAAGGATCATGCACACAACACTTTGAAAAGCGTTAATTATCATTATGCTTATACCTCACTGTACAAATCATTTTCTTTATCTTCTTTGATGACCAACTTTTCTTCTATTGCAGGATATAATTATAATATAATTAGTTGTTTAAAATATTTAACCTTGAAAACAATGTGTTCTCATTATAAGAGACGCCGTCTCTAGATCTGACCTTTAGCCTGTATCAATGAAGACATATGTTTAACGCCTGACTGTGTAACATTCTAAGCAAAGTAAATAAGATATCCATGAGACTTGCAGGTGATGGACCCTTCACCACAAGGGTGCACCCAACAGTATATTTAAAGGACGTATAATATACAAAATGTCCATCCATCCATCCATCCATCTTCTTCCGCTTATCCGGGGCCGGGTCGCGGGGGCAGCAGTCTAAGCAGGGACTCCCAGACTTCCTTCACCCCAGACACTTCCTCCAGCTCCTCCGGGATCCTCGAGGCGCTCCCAGGCCAGCCGAGAGACATAGTCCCTCCAGCGTGTCCTGGGTCTACCCTGGGCCGCCCGTGGGACATGCCCAGAACACCTCCCGAGGGAGGCGTCCAGGAGGCATCTGGAACAGATGCCCGAGCCACCTCAGCTGGCTCCTCTCGACGTGGAGGAGCAGCGGCTCTACTCTGAGCTCCTCCCGTGTGACTGAGCTCCTCACCCTATCTCTAAGGGAGCGCCCAGCCACCCGGCGGAGGAAGCTCATTTCGACCGCTTGTATCCGCGATCTTGTCCTTTCGGTCATTACCCAGAGCTCATGACCATAGGTGAGGGTCGGAACGTAGATTGACCGGTAATCGAGAGCCGCTTTCGACTCAGCTCTTTCTTTACCACAACGGTTCGATACAGCGCCCGCATCACTGCAGACGCTGCACCGATCCGCCTGTCAATCTCTTACGCTCCATCCTTCCCTCACTCGTGAACAAGACCCCGAGATACTTGAACCTCCACTTGAGGCAAGGACTCCCCACTCCACCCGGAGAGGGCAAGCCACCTTTTCCGGTCGAGAACCATGGCCTCGGATTTGGAGGTGCTGATCCTCATCCCAGCCGCCACACTCGCTGCAAACCGTCCCAGTGCATGTTGCAGGTCCTGATTTGAGGAAGCCATCAGGACGACATCATCTGCAAACAGCAGAGATGAGATCCTGTGGTTCCCAAACCGGACACCCTCCACGCCCTGACTGCGCCTAGAAATTCTGTCCATAAAAATGATGAACAGAACCGGTGACAAAGGGCAGCCCTGGCGGAGTCCAACATGCACTGGGAACAGGTCTGACTTACTGCCGGCAATGCGAACACAGCTCCTGCTCCGGTCATACAGGGACCGGACAGCCCTTAGCAAAGGGCCCCGGACCCCCATACTCCCGGAGCACCCCCCACAAGGCGCCCCGGGGCATACGGTCGAATGCCTTCTCCAGATCCACAAAGCACATGTGGACTGGTTGGGCAAACTCCCATGAACCCTCGAGCACCCGATGGAGAGTATAGAGCTGGTCCAGTGTTCCACGACCAGGACGAAAACCACACTGCTCCTCCTGAATCCGAGGTTCGACTATCGGTCGGATTCTCCTCTCCAGTACCCTGGAATAGACCTTATACAAAATGTCCTTTTTTAAAATCTTTTAACCATGTTATTACATTTTCCCACATCATAAACACACCTGGAGTTGTATTTATCTCTTTTACATTTTTTAGAGGAATCCTGTTTAGTAAGTCCTCTCCCTCTGATACTCAGAAAATACTCCATGCTGTATTTTCCAGCTTTGTGACATCATAGGTTGAGTTCCTAGATCTGTTGAGCAGTTTTTGACTTTATAATTCATCACTTCGTCTCGTTCTGAGCATTTATGCCGTCAAATCCTGTTCGTTACAACTGTGTGCCTGCAGTCCAGTAGATGGAGCTCTAACTCTATTCCAGACGTGGGAAACGCCTGACTTTACATTATCCACATTATTTTCAGTTCTGAAACATGAGCCCTAAACACATAAGAGACCTGAGCACACATTTGTTCTTCAGACAACCTCACGCGGCTGCTCCTCTCACCTCTGCAGGAGACGGTGCTAAACCCTGCGTGTGCCTTGTCCTTATAGACAGAGGAAAGTGGTGGCACTCACAGCTTGATGATACAATTATCCTGCCTGAGTCTGCTCTGACACGGGGCCACCGTCGAGCTCATGCCCCCTCTGCGGTCCCCTCTGCTCCGCACATCACTTCACTGTAATTAGTGTCTGTCACGGCTCTAAAATGCTCTACACGTGCTCCGCTCCGCGCCTCTTTCTCCTCGTGTCGGTGCGTCGGTGCTTTCATACGTGCGGCAATAGGTCGGCTCCTGGAGCAATCGATTCTCAATTGCAGAAGAAGCGTTTTGTCCTGTTTTTTCGCCAATTCAACACGTGATTAAAGCCGGCGGGGCAATTACCATTCATCTGCAGCCGACAGGAAGAACAGGACTGTGAGAAATGTGAGAATCAATCCAATATGAGCAGAACGTCTCCCTCAGCTCTGTGTGTCTGACTGCTCGGGCAGTTTCAGCAAGCAGCATTTTTTATTTTCTTTCATTCATTTTGTCGGATAATAGGGCTGCACAATATATCGCAAAAGTATATCGTTATCGCAATGTTGTCTAATGCAATAACGATATCACAACAAACTATATATTAGTTTGTTGCAGTAACACCAAACTAAATTAGCCTTGGTTTTGTATTTTTTGTTTTTTATTTTCATACAACAGACATTATTTCATCAAAACAATTAGTAGTATAATCATGAAGTCGACTATAAACAATAATTACAGTCATATTTTGATGTATTTGACATTCTCTGGACTAAACAGACTCTAAAACACAAACTTAAAGACTTTTATAACAAAGACAGTGACATTATTAAAGGATGGATTATTAAATCCAGCCTTAAAGACCGCAATGTCCCTCCAGCGTGTCCTATATACCCCTGTATATGTATGTAACTCAATAATCCACTACATGCATCATTCATGCATTAAAGATTGCACACGTGAAAACCAAATCAAAATTGGTCTAGACTTGAGCCACAACAAACCTGGACTACACCAGGATTAGGAGAGGACCAACCCAGGTCTTTTTAGGACTGAATTGGGCTCAAACCTGGCTGTGTCCAATTGATATGTTTAACCCTCAGAATGGACTTCTGCCCATTTAACAGTCACTGAAAGCCATCAGGCATTGATTGATCATTTCCCAATAACGGAACAAGCTCAGAAATCTAACTTTTGTTATTAACAGTTGAGTAAAAAGCACAATCTCAGCTTATTCCTCTGTTTGTTTAAAAAAAGAAAAAGAAAAAGAAAGAAAATCTGTACTTAAGCTAAAATAGGTGAAAGTTTGTCCGTTTGCGTCTCCATGTTTGTGTAGGTTCGTTTGGGCACCTCACCTTTGGCTTCTACCCAAACCACAGTGCTGCTCTGTGATTGCTTCAGGCCCGACCACAGACGGATCCTCAAGAGTTTGTGAACTCACAAACATCAAGAATTCATTTTGCCGACCGATGGTGCTTTGACAGTTTGGGAACTACAGCAACCTATTTTCTATTCACAAATTTGTTTCAAGTTGTATGTTTTCTTTTGAAAACTTTGAACCATCACTTTGAAATTGTTTTCTACCTTTAACAATTCATTTTATTCAAACAATAAAAGTGTTTTTAAAATTACAGACAGTGTTTTATTTATTTATTTTCCAGGCACTCAGTTATTGAGAACATGAGTCTTAGAATGCAGTGCTTTGTCATTGAAATTTTTTTCTTGTACGTTCCGTGTGTTTCATATCAAATGGAGTTAACCCTTTCATTCAATAGTATTTTACCACGTGTGTCCGCCGACATTTCTCCATCTTTTCAAATGCATTCTCTCTGTCGCGCTCTCTTTCCTCACATCATGTTCCACCATCAGCGCTTTGCTTATACAAATGCACCTATTGTCACTGTTCACTTTAATTAATTCCGTTTGTTCTCGCCGTGAAAGGGCCCTGGATGTGATATGGAAATAGGGGTGCTGTACACGGCTTGTAATTGCTTTTTTAAGTGCTACCTTCCTCCTCACCTCTCCCTGGCGCGGCTATCAGGTCATTAAAGCCGGCCAATAATGCCTCGGAATACATTAAGACTTGATGATTGTTGACGGCGCGTGGGGGTTTCGAAGGAGACGTGATAAGAAAAGAGAAATCTAATTGGACGCCAAGGTTGCCCCTTTAGTCCAAAGAAATAAGATAAAGAATTACTCAAGTGCAGATGCAAACGTTGTCAAAAAGACGTATTTATTTACATGCACAAATACATCAATCGAGCTGGGGGAAATTGTATATTAAGCGTACAAGAAGCCTAAAATCACTTCGTTTGCGATAATAAAAAATCCAATTTGCGGCGTTCCTCTTGAGGAGAGATAAGTTCCGTGTGTGTGTGCGTTAAGCCTCGTCTCTGCTCTGTGATAGAAAGGTGACAGGTGGCACAGTGCAGGTTCTTTAATGTCCAATCACACGACCCACTGTCGGACGGACTCTCTCGACGAAAGAGGGAAGAGGAGCGGCCAGGAAAGCGTGACTGATTGGAGTGGATTTTCCTTGGCGCGGCTTTGCATGGCGGACGGACAAACGCAGGGAGACGGGGGTGAGACAGCTGTGATCGGGAGGGTGAGGAGCGCTGTTTCTGCTGGACAAGGTCAGGGCTGGGACGTTACAGAGAGATAAGTGCGGGTTCAAACAACAGGTCACTCACGACGTTTACGTACACGCCAGGCCGGGGCCAATTCAGACTGATTCAACCGATTAAAATGCAGGTAACCTCGGGAACTACGATGCATGTTTACACTTCTTGGTCTGGAGGACTCTTCAGAAGAAAATGTCAAATGAACTGAAGTGACGGAGGGTGCAGTACCATCTGTCACCAGAAGGGGTTAGTGGGTCCTGTTGGGAGCAGTGTGTCAGCGTGTTGGATAGAAATGCTTTTATTCTGTTTCGTAAAGCACTAGGGCTATAATCCTTTAGTCGATTATGTCAGACTTTTATTAGTCGACTAATTATTTTATTTATATTAAATTCTTTTTAAAATGATTCATATGGAAAAAACGAGAAGATATGAAGTGAGTTAGTTGAGGATTTTGAAGTCTTAACGTATAAATACACTGTCTCTTAGTACTTTTACTGTATAATAAGTTATTTTTGCTTGCCATAGTATTACAGATAAATGACTGCATCGCCGAGGAGCCCCAGGGAGCAAACTGGCTGCCCGTTGAAGTCAATGGGCCATGCTGTCACCAGCCTTTAGCGGCTAGCTCCATCCGGTGGTTTGTGCAGCCCGGAAGTAGCCTGAAATGATGCACGCTCTCGTACCACCCTACCGCTCTGACCAATCAGAGCGAGAGCTGCCAGAGCGGAGCAGCACCAAACAGAGTGAGTCGAAGGTAATGATTCATGATCTGAAAATAGGAACAAAATTGCTACAAAATCAGACCTTTGTGAAAGCTGCCTGTGACACAAACGAGCAGTTTGTATTTACATCATGCTCTATGGGAAAAGTTATTTTTTAGTTGCATTCAAATCCAGATAATATCATAGCCTTTTATCACAGCAAATGCTAAAGTTTATTAAAATGTTAATTATACAACAACCAATTAAAATGTAAAGTAAAACCTTCCTGAATATTTTTTATTTATTTATAGATTATGTTTTATTTTAATGTGTTATTTTTTAGCTTCAAATTAGCATTAGTGTTGGCATTGACCCACCAACACCTCCATTTATCAACACAGAAGTTTTGCACGTTTTGCAGAAGTCTAACACGTCAGTGACATCCAGCTGCAGCTCACGGTCTGATCTTTAAGTATTTATTCATTTTACTGTAACTCTGCAAAAAACCCTGTAGAGATAGAATTGGACAGGAAGTAGTCAGCAGTACAATGAGCTAGCCAATTTCAAAATAAATAGCCAACTGAAATTGTTTCTGTGTTCTATGTGTTAAATGTACAGTACAAATAAAGCTGGGTTGGATTCTGCTGCTGCGGTTGTGAATCATTTCCGTTCACGCACACATTCCGAACACACAGGTGACACTCGGTCATACACTGCATAGATTACATTTCGGGATCGGTCCATTAATCTATAATTACCATTCAAAGCAGACACTGTGACTGAGACCTTTTCATCAGATCTATTATTTTCTCATTGCGCCGGCGTGTCATTAAGCCTCTGTTATTGTCTGCTGTTGAAATTGCAGTTCTTGACTATAGCTTTAATTTCTGTGTCCTTATTACGGCCTTATACAAGCGCGTGTAATCATTTGGCTCGATAAGTGTACATTTTGTTACAGCTGGCTCATCCCTCTCTCGTCTATGTGTTTTTAACTGTTTCATTTGTCTAAGTCGCAGTAATAGCAGGGCAGAATGGGGCGGTTGGTTCTGTGCTGTCAGTAATTTGAGCTTCCAGAAATGGCCTTGTTTTGTGGCAACATTAGAGGCTTTTTACTCTTGGACCTCCTTTATTGCTTTCACTACATCAGAGCATTTGCTGAGGCGAGCATTGGCGTTAATTATAAAGGGAGCAATAACGCTATCTAGTAAATAGAAAATGTATCCGAAAGCTTTAAATATGGACAAATTGGAGTTGCACGATTTCTGACAAACAAGTAAAATATCCACTGTTTCAGAATGTTTATGCCACTTTAAGTCGCATTTCTGTCATGTTTAGGTCACATTTTTGTCGCTTTCAGTTGCCACTTCAAGTCGTATTTTGATGTTTTTTGGAGCGTTTTTGTCATTTTTAGTAGCTTTTTTGTCACTTTTAGCATATAAAGTATAAACAGAATTGGACCGAGAACTGAACCCTGCGGCACACCACAGGTTACTTTAGAACAAGGAGAGGAGCTCTGGATTAAATTAACAAACTGGTAATACATTTTGAACCCAACAAATAAGAAATTATATTAACCACTGGATTTGAAGGGCGTCAAGCCTTGTTTAAAGCTATTGCATACATTTTTTTTCATATCACCTGGGGACCACCGGAAATCATTTACTTCATATTCATATATTCACCTCTGCAGTACAATTACAATACTCTAGTTAAATGAAAAATATTATGCATTTTTCATCTTTAAACATGCTTTTGAATACCTTAAAATTGCCATCTCATGTTCTGAAACTAAACAAAAATGTTTATTATGAAATAAGCGAACAAGTTTCTCTGCTGTCTGCCTAGCGCTGTACACAATTTAGTTATGTTATCACTTTAAGAGAAGCTAGTAGTAGTGAATAAGTGACATATAAAATTGGGAAAAACATCAGCAATCGAGGAAGTTCAGCAGGGATTGCTTTTGGCAGTCGGAAAGAAGAGGGTTTTCAAGCTAACATTCCCCAAAATGGTGTAAATGCAGCTGAATGCAACTCCATTCACTCCACTCTCTGTAGCAGAATATGCGTCCTTTAAAACCCTGTATTTTTACTTTCCAAATATTTTCACCAACACAAAACCCTCACAAAACCCACTGAGACGACACCATTTGCATTTTCCAATTTCTCTCATCGCTTTAATTCCCCCAAACGCCAAGTGTCAATTGCTCTGCGCCACAAACGTCGTCCCCAAATCATGCCTTTTGTCCATCACCAAAATTGCAAATAAACGCACATCGCCATAAAACAGTACATTGCCTCCGTGCCCTTGGGCCAGACAGCGATAAAATAGATTGATAATTAGCCAAAAGGATCACACCAAATATGATCCGATGAAATTACCAGGGCAATTGTAGCAACACATTTTCTTTCTATTAGATTCCCAAGCACTAAATGAATTGCCCGGAGTAGAGTGCGATTTAGGTGCTGGACCCAGGCTGGTTGTTAATCATATCAATGGCAAAAGTCCCAATTAAGACAAGCCGTAAGAGGCGTTTATGTTTTAAACCAGTCTGGATTAGCCCAAACCACTCCACTAAGAAGGCCTAATCACTGTACTGCGCCAGCAAGAGCCAACGTCAATGAAAACGTCAATGTGGGGTTTAAATCATAACTCTGTCTAATTCTTCCTGATTGAGCAACTGGGGTTTATGTGAATGTTGAGTGCTTATGTCCTGGCAGTTTGAACATTAAAGGAAAATATTGTGCATTTTATATTGTTTTTAGCCTTTAAACATGCTCTGGAGTGCCTTAAATTCGCAGTTTCTTATTATCTTATTTATGATTGATTAAATGAGTGTGAAATGACATGTACTCAGTGCATCCAGCCACTAGATGGCGCCAGCGCAATATACAATAAAGTGAAGTTAGCGCCATAGCTGCAGGAACCAGGGGTGCAGAAGGTGCAATAGCACCCCCTGCTGGATGGTCAACTCAATGAGAACTTGTAAGCAGGCTCATTGCTGTTTTTTCCCTGAGCAAAACTATATATTTTCTTGGTAACATTATAAAACGACACAGTTTCTGTTTTAATAAATATGGTATTTTTACTTTTATCAAATGTTTTGCAGTCAACTATATGCCTGCAGGTTAAAGTCAGGGAAAACTAAACCTGTGATGGTGCGCAGCGCACTGACCTGAGCGCGCAAATCGCTGTTTACCGCTGTTTGTATATTCTCTTAAATGTGAGAAAATAAATGAGGAAATGACAACCCCAGGCTGGATTAAGAGGTGAAACTACACCACATACGCCTAAATGTGAGGACTTTGCTGGAGTTACAGGCTACATGTGCACAACTCGTGTTTGAATCTGACGCGACGCATAAGAACCAAAGGGAGTTTACACGGAAAGAGAGCAGCAAAAATCCACGTTTCCTCATCTCGTAGAGGTGGGACTTTGCTTCATCTGAGCGTCTGAGTGAACTGATGAAGTCGCCGTATGTCACGGAGAAACTCAACAGAAGTGAAGTAAACAGCTGGTTGTTGCACCGTGTTGCTGTCGTAACACTGTACAGGGTCCTACTGTGTTAAACATTGATATTATTTAGTTTGGCATATGACCTGTGAAGTATCTGCTGTGAGAGACAGTTGTTGGAGATACTGGTAGAGATAATTGTTTATTCAGTTGCCTTTAGGCTGCGGGGCCAAAAGGGGACAAGGGTAATTACAGGTCAAAATTAGGTCGGTTGAACATAAACTAAGAGTCTGTAAGTTTGGGAGTTTTATGAGGGGCAATAAAGGAACATTTGTGAGTGGGTATTCTTATCTGAAAAGGGGGTTTGCCTCCTTTGAAGTAGCAGTTGTTCTACCATATATAAAGCTGTCTTACACTAGAATCTGGGAGATCCTAGATTTGGCCACAGTGGGACTCCCAGGACGAAGCATCGGCTGTCTGTATGTGATGCTGCTCTCTGTAATAAACTTCCTTTAATATTCAGAAGCTAGCGTCCACGAGTCTTCTTCTACTGATTGACACACCGACCAACATCTTCAGAAACCACAGATTGGCGTCACGAACAGGATGGGGTACAGCGCTGGGGACTCTCCAGCCTTCGACTGCAGCGACCAGTTGGTTAAGGTGAGCTTTTTCTCTTGGCCTTTGGTCTGGTGCTGTTTGAATGCTGGCTGTCCTGGGTGGCTGTCCCGTTAAACTTACTTGTGTGGGATAGGTCTTGGTCGATGTGAATTAGTGGGTAGAACACTCGTCTAAATTGTTTTTTTTTGTGTTGTGATGGTTAGGTAGAAGTTAGACAAAGAGTTAGAATAGAGTTTGAATAGAGGTTAGAATAAAGAAGTTAAAGAGTTTTAAAAGAGTTGCATGAAGATAGAATAAAGAAGTTAAAGAGTTTGAAAAGAGTTGCATGAAGATGAAATAAAGAAGTTAAAGAGTTGAATAAAGGTTTAAAAGGGGCTTTGAGTTTTGTGTGACACTAAGACGAGACTTTATAAGCGGGACCTGACCCAAGTGTGCTTTGACCGTGGGCCCTTAAGGTCAGTTGCCGTAAATCTTGCTGAATCCGGGTAACGTTATACTGTCCAGTTGAAGTGCTTTAGCTTAGTTTAGTTTAGTTTCCTAGCGCTGGTCGGTGTGTGCTGACTTAGTTGTCATGGCAACCTGACTAGGGGGTAGTGTGTGAATCCAGTGCAGAGACACGTGGAGTTAGTTTAGAAGTTAGTTTAGTTAGTTAGTGTTAGCCCAAAGAAGAAGAGGTTGTTGATTAAAGAAGAAGTTGTTGATTAAAGAAGAAGTTGCCCCGGGTTTGGACCTTTGGAATAGGTCTTTGTGTTGTTCGTACGACTACAGTTGCAGCTAAAGTTGAGGTTAAGGCATGCTTTTTGATCCCTCTTGGGGGCTTGCAAGGTTTTTTGGTTACTCGAGTGTGGTTCGGCCGTTTGTTTTTTTGGGTGTGTTGATCTGTGTAGTGTGCAGGGTTTTTTCGTTTTTGAGGCTGGTTCTCACGAAGCCCATGGTTTGGAATGGATTTTTAGGTGTTGTGTTCATCACCAGGGTTAGAGAAGGACTGAGGAAAGTGCAGCATTTGGGAGGCGGAGCTATTGGCTCCTCCTTTGTGTGTGTGAGTTGGAGAAGGGCGGAGGAAGTAGTGCTGAAAGGGGGGAGTAAGTCTCCTGCAGTAGTTGATAATGGTGACATGTTGTTAGTTTTTATTTTGGAAAATAAAAATAAAAGGGGGATATGACTAGGAACAATAGCATCTTTGAGTGTCATGACTAGGAACAATAGCATCTTTGAGTGTCCTGAAAAGCGCTATATAAGTATAAGGCATTATTATTAATAAATATAAATAGAAAATACAAATAGAACTAAATAAATAAATAATAAATAAATAAATAAGTAAATAATAAATAGATAAAGGAATGATAAATACCCGGTATTAAAATAGATGGTTTATATATATATATATATATATATATATGTGATAATTTATGAGGTGAATAGTCTCATAATAATGGTTTGAAAAAGACCTGATGTTGGCAAATGATCATTTTGAGCGTTTATGCAAAACATTGTTTTATTTAACTTTTTGTTCTTTTTACGGTGGCATGCGAGGCCAAGGTGAAGCAGGAGAGAAACAGGGGACGACGCAGCTGACAACACAGTGCAGAGCATTGTTCCAGCCAAGTGGAGGAAAAGGAAACGCGATAAGGCCAGTGTATTTATCCACAAACTCTTCATTGCCTTGACACACATTGTAATTACAGGCTTTTGTAATTTAAAAGAAATAGCTTATGGTATAAGTTTAATAGCACATGTATGGGGTTTGGCCTACATGCATGGTGTGTTTATGCTATTAGCACAAGGACTTGGCAACAATTGATTGATTGATTGAAGAATTTTTCACAATAGAGAATTAGACAATTTTGGTTGGTCTACTGCGTAATCTGCAATTTTTTGTCTATTGATGCTTTTTGCTTGGATTGTTATGATTTGAATTTTTCTGGTTGACATTGGTCACCACTTCTTTCACCTCTTCTGAAGTTGGCAAGCATTGTGAGTCTTTTTGGGATTTACTGAACGTTAATAGTAGGCATTGTTGATTTAGAGAAAAACGTTTAATTAGAGAAAACATTTTTTATTTACATATTGGCGCGCATTGTAGGTAAAAGAAAATAGTATAATGGCGACAGTGAGGGTAATTACCCCAGTGGACGTGGTGCAGAAAAACAATCCACTCGTCAAAAATATCCCCAAATTATCCAAAAAGTGGAATCGACGTTGGCCTGACATTGAGCAGCCTTGGCCGTTGGAGGGAACTATGAATCTGGATGTAATTAAAGTACTCCAAGTGTTGATTGCATCCTACAAAGTAAATCAGAAGAAAGGTTGGCGTGGACAGAAGCGCAAAGAGAAGAGGAGAATCGAACTTGGTGTGATGCAGCTGTTTGAAAATGAAGGCGTGAAATGGTTAAAAAATAATAAAGAAAAAAGAGATAAAATGAAGATTGAAATTGAGAAGAACAAGCCAGAAGTTGACAAGCTATTGGAAGAGATTAATACACCATTTTCATATACACAGGCAATACAGAAGAAACCACCGCCTTATGAGAAATTAAATGATATTGTAAAGGAATATCCCCAACTCCCAGTGATGACACAAGATGGAAGTTATCAAATCAAAGACGATGATGAGCAAGTGATTGAGAAGGGTAAAGCTATAACAACTGTAACAATGTACCCAAGGTCCAAAAGCAAGAAAATGAAGAAGTCTAGTCTGAAAACTTTAGGACGGAAATTCAAGAGAATGTCAACAAAAGAAGACCAGAGTGATGAAGAAGGAGCAGTGGGTGGTTACGACCCAGCTGTGAGGAAAGCACTGGCTGCAGCTGAGAAAAAAGGAAAGAAATTGTTAAAAAGAGGCTGATAAAAAAACAAAGGATCCTGATGACACTGAGACAGAAGACAGTGATCAAGATTCAAATGATGGCTCTGATTTGAAAGAAGAGATTCAAAGTCAGAGTGAAGACTCTGATTTTGAACTTTGGAGAGTTTTGGAGGAGCGCAGCAGAGCAGCTTCAAACAGAAAAGGTGATAAGATGTGTCCAATAATAGTAAGAGGACAGAATTTGGAATACAAACCATGGCAGAGTATTGATGTATCTGATTTTATGGAAAAGCTGCCCATACTCCAAGATGGTGCCCACCCCTGGATCGCTAATCTGGAGGAGATGTTAGTGGGGACACAGGCTGCAGTGGGAGACATGAAGCGACTGCTAGCTGCCATCCTAGGAATGGCAGGGATGCAAGAAGTTTTAATAAAAGCAGGGCTTAATCGCTATGTGAAAACAGCAGTGTATGATGCAGAGCTGCTTGTTGCCTGTAAAGGACTAATGTGGAGTGCACTGCGTAGTATGTTTCCAACGAATGTACATCCAGACAATATAATTCTTGAGCCGCTGGGGCAAGAAGAAAATCCAAGGGCATATGTGTCAAGAGCTCATCAAGTTTGGAGAAATGTTACCGGTAAAGATCCAGAGTCGAACCAAATGGAGCAATCAATTTTACGAGCTAAGATTCAGAGAGGCCTGCCATTACCAGTGAGAAGTAAACTGGCAGAAGTAGTTGGCCTTGGGAGCATGACGAAGAGTATTTATACGGATCATATAGCTCATCAAGTTGAGCTGTATCGAAAAAAGGAACAAGATCAAAGAGAACAAGATCAAGAGGTGCTTAGAAAGCTAAATCAAGTCCAATTGGTTGATTCCAAGAAGAAAGAAAAGACACAAGCTGTGGTGATACAGAATCAACCTCAAGTAAACGAATTATTGCCTCAAAAACAGCCAAACCAGGTTCAGATCCAGCCACCTCAGATAATGCCAGTGACACCGCAGATAATGCCATGGACTCCACAAACTGCCTTCGCGCAACCAGTTTTCAATCAGCAGCAATATTGGGCAGTAAGAGGTCGAGGGAACAATAATAGAGGACCTTGGTGTTAGAAACTCCCACCATTGTTCTAGCGAGTTTATTTGATGTATGATAAAGCATCAGCAGTCACGATGGGTTATCCAGTAACAATACTTACTCATCACAGTTTGAGAAATCTTCTAAATTATGGGAAAGACACTTTGACTATGCCAAGGCTTAGAGACTATCATAGACTTTTACAGCAAGAAGATGTTACTTTGGCGAGATGTAACATGGCTAATCCAGCAGAAACCTTGCCAACATCCGAGGATGGTGAACCACATGATTGTGTCAAAGAAGTGGAAAGATTTTCAAAACTCAGATCAGATTTGAAAGCTTTTCCTTTGCAGGATCCAGATTTAGAGTTCTGGACTGATGGTTCTTGTTATCGTATTGGCGATACATGAGTGCTGGGTATGCAGTAGTACGGAACCAAGGGTCTGATTTTGTTGTGGAAAAAGCAGAGGTTGTACCACAGCCAGCATCAGCGCAATTGGCAGAGCTTGTGGGTTTAACGGAAGCATGTTTACTGGCCGAGGGCAAGCGAGTTACGATATACACTGATAGTGCATATGCGCATAATGTGTGTCATCTGTTTGGGTCTGTGTGGAAGAACAGAGGCTTTAAGAGGACTGATGGTTCACCCATACAACACCACACTCAAATAATGAAATTGTTGCAGGCCATGATGAAGCCTAAAGAGATAGCAATAGCTAAGTGTGCTGCACATAAAAACGAGTCAATCAAGGGTTACACAAGGTAACAAAGCAGCCGACGAAGCAGCAAAAGTTGTTACAGGTGCAGATAGAGGGAGGAAAGAGTTCTCCCTTGTCACGCATGAGGTGGATTTGGAAGACAAAATTACATTTAGAGATGTGATTTTGATGCAGGAGAATACTTCTGAAATGGACAAAAAATTATGGCGAGACCGAGGGGCTTTACAAGATTCTACTGGTCTTTGGAGGAATCATGAGGGGTTGATTGTGGCTCCTCCGGATCTATTGGGCCTAATGATTCATGAGGCACATGGCTTAGCCCATGTTGCAAGGGGGGCCGCGAGAGAATTTTTTTCCTACTTAGCGAAGTGAAAACAGAAGGGACAGAAAACTGTTAATGTTTAGTAGGTTTTTCGCTCTCGCACTCGCTGGTCATGATTTGTTCGAGTTTAAAGACTCGAAAAGGGGGGAATATCTGAAGTATCTGCTGTGAGAGACAGTTGTTGGAGATACTGGTAGAGATAATTGTTTATTCAGTTGCCTTTAGGCTGCGGGGCCAAAAGGGGACAAGGGTAATTACAGGTCAAAATTAGGTCGGTTGAACATAAACTAAGAGTCTGTAAGTTTGGGAGTTTTATGAGGGGCAATAAAGGAACATTTGTGAGTGGGTATTCTTATCTGAAAAGGGGGTTTGCCTCCTTTGAAGTAGCAGTTGTTCTACCATATATAAAGCTGTCTTACACTAGAATCTGGGAGATCCTAGATTTGGCCACAGTGGGACTCCCAGACGAACGCCGGCTGTCTGTATGTGATGCTGCTCTCTGTAATAAACTTCCTTTAATATTCAGAAGCTAGCGTCCACGAGTCTTCTTCTACTGATTGACACACCGACCAACATCTTCAGAAACCACACCTGTAGACTGTCGCCAAATGTCATTTTCACACGTAGAAGTCGAGGTTCATGATTTCATACTTACACCTGCTCGTACGTGTGTGTTTGCGTGTGTGTGCGTAAAGTGAGGCTGGGCGCTGACGCTGTCCTGTAGCAGACTCAGGATCAGCGTCTAATAATTAACTCTTTACGCTTTTTTCTGGTGTATCTTGATCATTCTACAAACGTTACATGGGTCCTGATGCTATTTCTGTACCCTTAGTTGGCCCTAAATAAACACTGCATGGAAAAAAACTAAACTAAACTGCACCCCCTTCCAAAATTATGTTCCCGTGGCTATGGTTAGCGCTGAAAAGATGCTATGATATGGATTTGCTGCAACAGTTATCGTGTTTAGAGGCAGAAATGCTCAGAACGAGTTTAGCGTTGATTTAAGGACTAAAAATGGAGGAAGGTTCTCGGACAAGTGCCACAGATAATCTGAAAATAAGGCTTGACATCCCAGATCCACGAAGTTCAGCAGAAGTGTTTTTGACGCTCGGAGTGGGGAGGATTTTCTAATGAACATTCCTCAAACTGGGGTGAATGCCGCTAAATGCAACTTCAGGTGTGTTTTTGATTTAAAAAAAAAAACATTGTTAGAACATGATTAAAAGCTCAAAAAGTCACTGTAGCGGAACATGTGGCCTTTAAATATAAGATAGGCCCTGTTCAAAATGATTAATAATTCTGCTTCTCCTCCATCGAAAAAAAAAAAAGATTAAATATGACTCTGAACTAAATACTCAGACAGAGGGATCAGCTTCCAAGCAGACTGAAACTATCAATAGATATTCCTAACTTTACTCAAAACTTGATAAAGCACATCCAAGAAAATCCACTGCATCAACATCAGTCAAACTGTACTTGTAATTTCCACTGCAAACATTAGCACATCATTATGTTTTTTATATTTGTAAGAACTATTTTGTAATCTTAGAAAAACATCTGAAAGGGTGGCATTTGATTGTGTGTTTTACTGAGCTGTTATTAACAAGGAGCTGAGTTATTTGTAATTGTAATTGTAATGTAATGTGGGCTTCTACTGTAGTGTGCACCTGCAGATGGAAAGTAGCATTAGCTAAATCTGGTACAGATCTTTCCTTTTGTAAGATTCATGCATTTGCTCATGGTCCCTGACAACTAAAGATGAAACATAAAACTAAAGTAAACTATAAATAGATCCCAACAATTGCTGTATCATCAGAGAACTTCGGCGCAATACAAAGCCCTGAAGTCTCACTTGTAGAGAGTGGATTAGATTAAATTTCTTTATTTGATTCTTGAAGGGTAATTCTTGCGCAGTCAGCATCTTGAAAACATACACTTAAAAAACATCACACAAGCAAGAACAGGGGCCGCTGCTTGTCGTCATCACCAGCGCCCTGTGGTCCAGGACTGTAAACAGGACAGGTGACAGTACAGTCCCCTGTGGAACACCAATGCTGCAGATGAGGACCTCCTTTTTACCAGTTTACAGCAGGTCAAAGAACCGATTTGGTGCAAATGACGGCTGAGAGAGGTTCAGGGGCGACTAGTGATTTAGCATTAAAACTATAACTTTCACGCTATATTTGCAAATAAAACCAGCTATCATACATTCAAACTTAGATAAGCGACATCGCACGAGCTCATGAGCATCTGATTTGAAGCCACGATGAACTGCGTTGGTCATTTGCTCTCCACAGCGCAACTAAGCACATTAAAACTCTGGTAGTTTTTACTTTCACTTTAACGAAGCGGACCAAAACACAGCAACACGTTCTAGTTTGCGATCAAGGGACTGTAGTTTGTCATCTCTGCTGATCTAAAACGAGTAAGTCCACGTCCAAACTCATGTCTAATATTGGTTTTTCTGTCTGTTTCTGACCTGGTGCCGTGGAATCCTCTCCTCGTCTGCTCCTGGGCTGATCAGACCGAACTGTTACAGCAGCAGGAGTACGACACATGCACTTCTCCACATGAATTATTGAGTTCTTTCTTTCAAACCACGACGCCTCAATCGTAGTTCCCAGGTTTACATGCATACACTTTAGAGAGAGTTATCCGGTTTCCCAGTGACCAGTGCATACTCAGGGATGAGGTTAGACCTGTGTTTTTCAACCTTTTTTGAGTCAGGGCATACTTTAATTGGTAAAGAATATTCCACGGCACACTACCTATTAAAATATTATAAAATCACAATATTTAGTTGAAAAAAAGCGGTATTTAATGTTGCAAATATTGTCTGTGTCGTGTTCTTTAATTTTTTGCCTTGCTGATTGTTTTGCATCAGAATTACCCAGGACACTCCAAAATGGCAAATTATTAAATGAAATCTATAAATCTGACAATTTTCAAGGCACAATTGACAATCCCTCAAGGCAAACTAGTTTTTCCTGGTTGAAAATCAAGGCATCGGACCAATATTTTCCACTGACTTTGTTTATAAGTCCAATATTGTGCTTCTGATTCCTTCTTTATGCAGTGTGTACAAGAAAACATTGCATGAATCCAGAATAACAATAATTATTTCGTACATTTCTGTCATTGTAATATATTTAGTAGTTTTAAATTACAGTAAAAGTTCCAATTTCGCAAACAAGCTTTCAATAAAACCTCATAAAAGTGCTGTATTTGTTTTTAAATTAAACTTAACACACATTTGTAGATCTGTTCATGCTTTGTGAAAGTGTCAGAGATCGATTCGGCTGAACATGTCCAATTACAAAGAGAGTTTCCACAGATCTGAATATGAAACCAGTGCTAATCGTTTTGTGTGTACATCATTAGACCAGCATCCACACTCAATTCAATTACATGCATGCAACGGAAAATCATTAGTCAATTATATTATCAAGTCTTTTCAGGCGATAAGCTCTGGCCCTTTTATTTCATCGTGTTTTTCTGGCCGTGCATCTGTCAGCGATCCTCGTGAGTTCCACCATGACTAAAAATGACCCGCCTGTGTCATTAATTACACTGATGAAACGAGTCTGTCCAGGAAATGAAAGCAATTGTGTTTAAGAGCAAACAAAGAAGAAAAACGTGTGTTAAATTTCTCTGGAGACCAAGAATACGAGCAGTATTTTATTTCTGTTTTTTAGCAGTGGGAGGTTTAAAAAAAAACATCTGGAAAATCTGTCAATTTCAATTAATTTATGTAAACAAGTTTTCTTGGGTGTGTTATTATCAAGTAAAAAAAATCATCATGACATTTCAATTTACAAACAACTTGTATTTGAATTCATTTTTGTAAAGGTCACTCTTAAAAAATAATTAGTTTTGGGAGTGAATGCCGTCTGGAGAAAGGCAAATTTTAAAATCCTGTTTACTGATGTGTGTTTCGCCACAGATTATGTTATTGCTTTGCCTTTAATGTTCTGATGTACGCCATTAAACTTATCTGTTTCCATGGATACAAGGCCAAGATACTGATCTGTGGAGAAGCAGTAAGAATCCATGTTTTCCAAGTTTTGTTTTTTGTTTTCAATCTAGACAATGGAAGAAAATAAAAATAGCTTAATACTGTGGGACATTAGGCAAAGCAATATGCAGATAAGAAGGTGTCGTGCCTTTCACCAGAAAGTATCTTTAAAGGGGAGATGTAAAATGACTTTTAAAGGACACATATTCTGCTACAGTGACCTCTTTGAGCTTTAAACCATGTTCTAAAAATGTTCATCACCAAAAACATACTTGAAGTAGCATTCGGTTGTCACACTGTTTTGAGAAACGTTTATTCAAAAATCCTCCCCCTCTGAGCGTCAAACACATGTTGTGCGCACTCCCTCTATCCAAAACATATTTTCAGACTTCATATGTCATTTATCTGAGAATCTGCCGCTGTTTTAAGTCCTTAAACCATTGCTAAACTCGTTCTGAGCATTTCTGTCATCTAAACATGATAAATGCAGCAATAAATCCACATCAGAACGTATTTTCAGCGCTAACTTCACTAGATTGTATATAGCACTGGCGCCATCTGCTGGCTGGATGCACTCAGTAAGTGTCATTTCATAGTGACTGATAACACAGATCATAGAACGAATAAGAAACTTTTTTTTTGTTGTTTTAAAACATGAGATGAGATGAAAAATGCTAAATATTTTCCTTTAAAAATACTTTATCTAAAATGCACCAGAATACCGTAAATGACACATGGTTTATTAAAATTTTCTTGGGTGAGGACCCCCCAAACCCCCCTTTATAAAAGAGTATTTATCAAAACAAAGGCAAATACTGATGAACTACATAAATGGTCGGCCTGAGATCCAGAGTCACTTTTTCTCCCCAGTCGACCTCTGATTATTGAACAGATTTTGTCAAAAGGTGGACCACAACCAAAATCTTGCTTAGGGTCAAATCTTGCAAATTTGACCTTGACCCTGAACGCAGGTGAACATAAAACCGGTCATAAAAGGCACAAGTAGATGCAACAGTTCATACAACTCGCGTTTGTTTGCCTCCAGACTTTATTTAATTTCTTTATTACGACCGAAATGAATCTAAAACGTGTGGAGAAGGCAGAGGACGCTTCTTAGAGAGTCTGTAAATGTATGCAAAGCACTACTGGCACCTGCCCTGCATTCGTTATGTGGGCAAATCTTCACACAAAGCTTGTTTACACGACCAGACTGCGCTTCATGAGGTGATTGTTTTTCCTGGGCTTTCGTACTCGCCTTCTTTCATTGTCGTCGTAAACCATGTAATGCTATTAGCCAGCGTTTGCATTCCGGCGCTCGTTTCAGTGTAGCTCGCACAATTCTCCGGGTGATGTTTCTCCCTGCTCCCTTCAAAGTGCTTTCATTTCCAGTATCAGTCGAGTCCGGGCCGCGCACATTTACTCTAATACACATCCAAAACGGCAGCATTTTACAAGAGTCGGAGAACTATCGAGTCTCGTCGCTGCCGTGAGGGTATTTCACACACCATTTGCTAATAGCCATCTTGTGCGCAGTCAGCTGTGGACACATGCAGCATTGTTCCTCTCTCTGTCGTTCACAACAAATGGACAAAACGGGTGGATGGGGAACCCCCGTTATAATGATGGAAAAGAACACGATGTAAAACAGAGAGCAGAGTATATGGAAATGTTCTTTATTGTATCCTGTAATGATGATGACTGTGATATTTAGCCTAATACTGTTGTGAAGAGGACAACGGATAGAATAGTTAGAGTTAAGTCTATGCTAAATCCGGTATATTTACAGAAAGTCATTGTGTTTGTTAAATTGCACTGTTCTCATCAAATAAAGAATAAGAGAATAATAAGAATAGAGAAATAATAAAAATAAAAAAAAATCTCAGCAAAATACTTTATTAATGCAGAACTAAGTAACTTCAGGGACAGAGCTCCCCCTGCAGCTCTCTTGTGAAAATACACCGCTATTTAAAAGATGCAAACGTTAAAAAAAAAAATTGAAATAGGAATAAGGAAGTACAATCACATACAAAAAATGTATGTTGACGAATACTCCAAAAAGAGGCAGGGTTTCTATGGAGAGCTGTCTTCAAGTTAATGTCGGCAAATGTTGCGAGGCTAGTTTTCCGCGCAGAGACAGCAGGGGGCGACAACAGGTGCTTAAACATCCCGAAAATACATATGTAACCACCACACGGACTTACAAAGACTTTTAATTATGTAAAATGTTACTTAGTTCTTCTTTAAAGTGGCGGTACCTAATTTCAACCATGAGTGAAAAGCGTGTTTTAGATTTAAAGGTACTGTACCTGAGTTTTACTGTTTTGAAACGTGAAAAATAGAACTAGTTTGCCTTTATATCCCGTATCGCTCACTTTCCTCCAGTACCAGCATCCTAAATATTCACCGCAATGAGTTTATAAGCACTTTTCACGAGTCTTTGAGCCCAGAGCATCATGGAAATTCATGAGTAAAGCTAACAAAATTAGCATGCTAATGGCACACGTCCCGCTTCTTGTAGAATAAAAAACTCTAAATAGATGTAGAGAAATTGCTGTGGTCTCTCTTCACACAAGTGCAACACAGATTTTACTTACTTTACTTACTTTAACAATAAAAATCAGGTACAGCTCCTTTAATTATTTGCCCCATGACAGAGAAAAAAACAGAATAGTCAAAGGCAGTTGTTTCCATATGGTTCTCATTCAACATTTGGATAAAATAGTCTGTCCATAGTGGTTGCTCCTTCACGATTCTCATCCCAACAAAATGCCTTTTAAGGTGTTTCTTTGTGAACCTTTATGTAAGAACACTTTGAGATTGAGACCTCTTTTCCAAGGGCGAATCATCTTTAAGACAGATAGTTCTATTGCAATATAATTAATGGAGTTGAAGGTGTTTTATGAAAGTATGAAAAGTAATAAAAGTCAGGCACAGACTCTTTAATCTTGAAAATCACAAAGGGGTGCATTATTGTGGTTTTTATGTTTGATTCCAGCGCTCCATCTGCTTCACTCAAGGTGACTCTGACAAATGGAACTATTTACCTATTTTTGACTCAAAACATTGACACCCGGAACACAACATTTTATTGATGTTTTGGGGAATTTCATAATTATGAGTCACAATTATTTTTATTTTATTAGATGAGATTCTTTACCTTTACCTTGTACAAAAACACTCAGAAATTCAACTACTCTGCAATATTTGGAGGATAAATAGTGACATATGGCACATATCTACACCCCTCTCCTTCACTCTCCCTTTCTCTCTCCCTTTCACTCTCTTTCTCTCCCTCTCTCTCTCTCACCCTCTGTTTCTCTCTCTCCCTTTCTCTTTCTCTCCTTCTTTCTCTCAATCTCCCTCTCTTTCTCTCTCTCTCGCTCTCTCCTTCTCTCTCCCTCTTTCTCTCACTCGCTCTCTTTATCTCACTCTTTCTCTCTCTCTCTTTCTCTGCCTGTCTTTCTCTCACTCTCTTTCTCTCTCACTCTCTCTTTTTCTCACTCTCCCTGTCTTTCTCTCTCTCCCCCTGTCTTTCTCTCACTCTCCCTCTCTGTTTCTCTGCCTGTCTCTCTCTCAATCTCCCTGTTTTTCTCTCCCTCTCTTTCTTTCTCTGCCTGTCTTTCTCTCAATCTCTTTCTCTCTCACTCTCTCTTTTTCTCACTCTCCCTGTCTTTCTCTCTCTCTCCCTGTCTTTCTCTCACTCTCCCTCTCTGTTTCTCTGCCTGTCTCTCTCTCAATCTCCCTGTTTTTCTCTCCCTCTCTTTCTTTCTCGCACTCTTTCTTTCTCTCACTCTCTGTTTCTCTGCCTATCTCTCTCACTCTCTCTCTTTTTTTCACTCTCCCTGTCTTTCTCTCCCTCTCCCCCTCTCTCTCTCCCCCCTCTCTCTCTCTCCCCCTCGCCCTCTCTCTCCCCCCTCTCTCCCTCGCCCGTCGTCCCACAGCGGCTGACCTCTGACCCCGCTGCCTCCTCCATAATGACCACGGAGCAGGTCAGCGGTCGGTCTCACACTCGGATGCAGCTCGTCGTGGATGTTGTCAGTGCTGGTGGTTCTTCAGTAATGGCTGCTGTTGTGGATCATGAGTCCAGTTAATGACCTCTGCTTTGAGCTCGGCCTCTGTGTCTGGACCGTCCTCAAAGAGCTCCTTCACAACACAGCACCTAGAATTACACGGCCAAAATATAAACATGAACCAAATGTAAAAACTATTTGAATGGTTAAAGGTTTATATTATTTTTTAAGGCAAGACACTACAGGCAAAACAATTTTTTTTCATTTTTTTGGTTTTCACCTTTCATGTGGAAACAACAAACTTGTCCAATCTGCTCCTAAATATGTTTTATTACTTAGCTTAATCTACTTCATTCATAAATTTATATTAGACATTGTAACTTCAAAGGCTGTTTTTTAAAAATGCATTTTTGATATCTACAGTATTTTCCGCACTATAAGGCGCACCTAAAAGCTTTCAATTTTCTCAAAAAACTGACAGTGCGCCTTATAATCCGGTGCGCTTTATATATGGATCAATACTGAGCCGCAACTACGCAACCACAGCCACTACTGTAGCTTCAGTTCTATGCGCCTTATAATGCAGTGCGTCTTATATATGAACAAAGTTTTCAAATAAGCCATTCATTGAAGGTGCGCCTTATAATCCGGTGCGCCTTATAGTGCGGAAAATACGGTAATTTTAAAACCGGTTTATTGAAGTTTTAAGTCAAAAACATGAGGCAAAATTTGAATTTTTAGGACAATTTTCAGTCCAATCTAATTTACTTAAAAACAAAACAAGAAATCCAAAATCCCCTCTGTACATTTATTTATAACCAATATGTGTACAAAACGGACCAAGAAATTTACACCTGGTTCTGTCCATTTTTGAAAACGTGACGTGATGAAATACTTGTAAAATATTTTTTTCTTACATTTATGTTAGTGAACTACAGGAGAAGTTTACAACTGATATCTTTAAATTTAAGATGTTTTCCTGTTTCCACCTGCAGCGTCTCAATGCATTTTTCAGGGACTTAATATTGAATTATAACATATGTAGATCATAATTTTACATTTTGCTCATTATAAACCACAATATTGATCTATAATGTCTCTTTTACTTTCTGTTCAAAACTGCTGAACTGATAAACCCCGCCTGATATTTGAAAGTAATAAGAGAGAAATAATAAGAGAGAATAAGAAAGAGTAATAATCAAAATTTGCATACGCTTTTGTGGGCATGTTGCACTTTATTTACCATCAGAAACTGGATGTACTGTTAGTGGAAGTGCAAATGTGCCTCAGCTGCTGCTCCTTTGGGAAAACAGACATGTGAAGTTATGATGATAAATGATCATATTCACGAGTCTCATGGGCCAATAACTTTATTCAAAATGATATACATTATTGTAATTACAGCACATACATTTTTTATGAGTTCTTCATTTTAGGCTATAGGGAATACCTGTGCCTATATGCCTTTAACCTGCGCTGCATGATGAATATGGACCAAGGATCGCGAGGGTTTTATAACAGTCCAGGGATAACGGGACAGCACGGACGCACGGCTTTGGACACGCCCAGGACCATAACCCGGGATGAGAGCGAGACGAGGAACAGGTGGACGAGTCGAGTCTTCTCCTGTGTCATCACAGCACCAATGTGTCGGCCAACAACACTTCAAACAGTTCAAGGAGCGCACGGTTTAAGGACATTAAAAGAATCAGGGACGACTCCTGTTTTTATAAATGAGCCAAACACAACCATTTGAAACATTTTTAACACCACACTGATGTGTAAACTCCAATAGTTTGTTCTGCACAAAGGTTTAATACCTGCTTTTCGGACGTGCTAAATTTTCACACAGTTTTATCTATCAATCAATCGAACTTCATTTATAAAGCACTTTTCATACATAGCATGTAACACAAAGTGCTTTACAGTGCATTAAAAACATTCCCACACATGACCATTTCCCACCCAACCTCCTCCCACCAGCCAAGCAACCCACCCACAGTCACACACACACACACACACACACACACACACACACACACACACACACACAGACACACACACACACAGACACACACACACACACGTGCGCACACACGCGCGCGCACACACACACACGCACACACACAGACACACACGCGCGCACACACGCACAGACACACACATGCGCGCACACACAGCCACACACACACACAGACACACACACACACACACGTGCGCACACACGCGCGCGCACACACACAGACACACACGCGCGCACACACACAGACAAACACACACACAGACACACACATACACACACACACATACACACACACACATATCTATGTCCATATACACACACAAGATACATGAGGCTGAGCACAGATACACCAGTTGAAGAAGCACCATATGGGGAGCCGTCTGCACCAGGAGCAGAGCGTTGCCTGCAGCCACAGGACACAGACTCAGGGCCCAGAGGAGAGACGAGGCTCACACCAAACCTCCTCCAGGGACCCATGAGCCAGGGCCCAGCAGCCACAGCCGAACACCGCTTCCAGTACAGAGGGCCCCTCAGAGGAAACACTGGAGAGCCTAAAATTGAGAAGAGAATAGATAAATAAATGTGGGGAATTAATAAATAGAACTAGAGTACTTTATTCCTTGTATAAATCACATAGCTCACACTAATTATTATAATTAGCATTTTCTGTTTTGCATATTCATAAGGTCCATGAGCTAAAATTTGCGCTGTGGACTGAGAGAGACGCAAATCTACTACACACGCTTTTTGCTCCAGTTTAGCGCGCAATGCACCTGCGCAAACTAAATCTGGGCCTTAAGGTCTTTATTTTACAAATAATCACAACTAAGTACAGGGGGTGGGGATAGGGGGTAGGTGAAAACAGGGATTTCCTGAGTACTCAAGCCTCATTTGCAGGACAATACAGGATTAACTCAAACATACAGGAAACAAGACACTACTTCAAATAAACAAATGAAGAAACACTGGGTTAAAAGCTCATTAAAGTTGATTTACCATAGGATGTCCCTTTAAAATCAAATGTATACATAAAATATAAATCACATATATTTATTTTGATATTGTTTTTAAGAAGAGCTATTGTAGGGACACTGTAAGGTCATGCTTTCAATCTATTTTGCGACCTGGCACTTTTTTTTTTTTGTTAAAAGGAGGCTTCGGGGCACATTATCAACTAAAACATGATCCAATGACACCAATTAGAGACAAAAAAGTGTAAAAGTGTTAATAATGTCTGTGTCACTTAATCTGGGACAGGAATTTTTCATAAGTGGCCATTTTGGTGCCTTTTCTGGTTCAGAGGTTTGCTGAGGTTTTTGCAAATTGGCCAATACCAAAAGTATGATATTAATTTGAATATGAATTTGAAAAAGTCCTTTGCATGTTTTTGTCACTTCTCACATCACAGTTTTGATCCAATGGAGTTTAGCGTTTAGCCTTAAACGTTTAGCCTTCAACTAGAACAAAAACGTGTAGCTATAAAGCAGAGGTCTTTTTCTTCTCTGTCAATTTTATTTTATTTAATGGAAGGATGTACTAATGTAGTTAAAATTAGCTTTTCTTTTTTTTTTTTTTTCATCAAGTGACCCTAATACGCCTTCGTATTATCCACACTTATGTTCTTCTTAAAGACAATAAATTACACAAGTCAACAAGGTAAATACATCTCCTAATTTACTGTCTTTAAGAAGAACATAAATGTGGATGCAGCAGCTCCAGATCATAACTGTGGTGGATACCTCTGCCACCACTTCACACTGTTAGTATTTTTCTTTCATCACATGATTTAATTTAGATTACAAAACACATTATGCATAGTTTAATTTAATATATTTTATTTAGACACAGATTTTCTAATTTGAGTGCACACTTATTAGTTAATATTTGTCTGAATTATACTTACACTTGTTTCTTTTGAGTTGCCAGAACATCAAAGAACCAGACCAAGAGGGTTAGTTTGGTTTAAAATAAGTTTTGTTAATCACTTATTTAATTCTGTTTAGTTATTGTCATTTGCCTTCTTGTTACTTTGGTAAAGTTTGCAGTTTTGGTTTTGTCTTTGGTGTATTGTCTCCCCCATGTGTTCATTTTGGGTTAGTCCTTTTTGTATTTAAACTCCCTCCTTGTTTGAGGTTCTCTCTGTTGGTCGGGGTTTTTCTTTGTTCTGTTATAGTTATGGTTTAGTTGACTTCAGTTGGGCCCAAATGTTGTTTATATTGCTTTGATCATTTTTGGAGCCTTTGTTAAATTCATATTTTTTGACTTAATTAAATTAACCTGATTTTTTTTACACTTGTTGTCTCTGCCTTTCACTACTGTCAACTACAATAACACTGCCCCCTACAGGCTTCAGGAGGCACTCGGTCACTTCACCTGCCTCTACGACCACAGTTCTTCCTCCAACATGATGGTTCCTCACTATCCTTTCAGTTTTTAATGATGCGTGGCCAATTTAAGTAGTTTCTCCTCAGAAGTTTGGCTTGATGTCAGTGATTTGACCCTTCTCAAACAAACTGACATCTTTTCCACGACCACAGGATTTGTCTTTCCACATTGTTTACAGAAATGAGAAGCCACTCACTGAATCTTTTGAGTTAAAGTATCAAAGACAATCACTCGCAGCAATTATCCAACAGGAGGCATCCCTATTTTCTCAGTTGAATCCAGTTTTATTGTGTGTGTTTTTTGGGTAAGATGCTAAAGTAAAGGAACTCAGGACGACGTTTAAAAGCAAAAAACTAAATCTGTGCGTGTAATCTGCGCTCTTTAAGGCTCGGTAAAGGCCTCTCTAGCATTTACCCCTGCACTGGACGCAGCAGACACACTGACCCCTCATGTCCGGCGCAGGGTGACATTGCAGGTGACCCAGGCCTAATCCGCCTCCAGTTTAATCCCACAGATTTTGGCCCTGAACATGTTCACTGACCCTCGGCGCACGGAGGCAGACGGACAGAGGTCACACGTGGTTTGCACTTTCACACAACCGCCGTGTAATTAAAGCTTCAGGGTAGAAGGGCACGCGGGATTTCTTTCGTCAGATTGGTCCATGATATTGTGACGTTGAACTTTTGACATTCCAAAATCCATAACAAGGCCAGGGAAGATTTGAAACGTATCCCATAGATTAAATGTCACACTGTACAGTCAGTTGGTGCAAACATCTTTCTTTTATTTTCAGTCAAAACAATAAAAATATCTGTGTTCTTATCTATTCAGGAGAAATGGATGATGGAGATCATTATATATCACCATTAAGGAATGTTAAAGTGCGTATGACAGATTTTTATGTTTTTCAACTTAGTGTATCAATACTTCTTATTAATATATATTATAGTTTTACACCAATCAGGACACTGTTTGTGGAAAAAAGTAAATTGAAAAATCTGTTGAAAATTACAGGAAGTAAATAAATGATGACATCACACTAGGGTTATGTAAAGGTTACGCATAATTTACACAAAATCAACTTTTTTGACCCTTTAAACATTAATTCGACAAAATAAAGATGTTCACATGTATTTTCTTTGTCAAATAAAAAAAATCTGAGACATTAGAGGAGTTTTGGCCCAGTGTATAGGATTATTTCTTGGTCATTTCCTGTATGATATCATAATTTACAACCAGGAACAATTTACTTTAACTGAGGTAACATTTGATTTTAGCAGAATTTGAAATATATTTATCTTAACTGCATTTTTAATTAAATGCGTAGTCCAGCCTGCATAGGCACTGTGAATGGGTGAGTGCTGTCTTGATGTAAAGTGCTTTGAATGCCTTAAAATGCCTTAATTTGACAATTTGTTTACCATTTACTTGTTAAACGTCTCCTTCTAAGGTACAATCAATCAAATTATTTTCATCTTCTACCATGATAATGGCACAATAGTGGGGTGATATGACAGAATATCTTATAAAAGTAAGAAAAAAAGAAAAAAAGTGAATACAAAATTTACTTTAAAAAAAAGTTGAAATTTTAATTAAAAATGTATTGCCATCCAATCCAACTTTATTTGTAGAGCACTTTAAAAACAACAAAGTCAAACAAAGTGTTCCACACACAAATGAACATAATACAATATAAAACAAGAGAATAAACACACAATTAAAAACTAAAGTCTTCATTCCAAATTGTGTTAAAAAGCCAGAGAGAAAAGGTGTTTCTGCAGCAGACTGGAAAACAGAAATCCAAATCCCTGTCATTCCAGAGTTTTCCCAGGAAATACAAACACCCTTTGGATATTATAAATATGTTTACTGGGGATCACCAGGAAAAAAATGCTCTAGCTATAAGTATAGTAGAAGTGAATAATCGCTTTTTTAAAATGATTTATCTGAAATCTCTTCTAAAGAGCTTTGAAGTAATTTCCAGCTTCTGAATGTATTTTCATGTCAGTCAATACATAACACATGATGCTTTATCCAAACATTTTCACTAACTTGTTACTAGGTGACAAGTTAGTGAGGTCACCTAGTGACTAACTTGTCACCTAGTGACCTTTTTTGGAAGATTTCTGTTTTTATGCCAAACAAGAGGGAAAGGAAGATCCACCAAGGACCGTTTTGGATTATATACTGTACAGGGATGTCACTTTTCCCCTGGATTTCCTGATTTTGCTGCGGCTGTGACAAAACCCCTGAATGAAGAAACTCTGGCTCTTCTGAAAAAGCCTGAAGACTGAAAGTCCAAGACCAGCTAATGGTATCATCCATCATTTTAATCATGTTTAATTCTAAATAATACACAAAAATCAACTGGAAATAAAAGAAGTTCACAAAGTTTACAACACACAACCAGTACGTTCCATTTTCTGACTCAAAACAGTCTGAAAATAACAGCGGTGTAAAAGTCTTTGTCTCTGAACGCCTGCAGGGTTCTTCATCTTTGTTTTGTGCTTTTTCATTAGCCGTCTATTTGGAAACACGCATGCACCGGGCTCAATGATATGAATATAAAATGCCATTTCTGTGTTTTCCATTTCATTGAAGTGAGTGGCCTGCTGTATCCCTGCGGCTTTCGAATTAGGTCCATTCTTCCCCGGCTACAACAAGGTTAGCTCTTAAAGGTAGCATCTTTGCACAAGTCCAGTGGGAGACGAATTTAAATTAGGCGAGAGAGACGGAACGAGCATAATCTCCTCTGTTTCATTGTTTTCCCGTTTTGAACATTATTTCCATGGAAAGCGTGCATCTCCAGGCCCTGCTCAGAGATTGAATGTGGCAAATGTAATCCTGTCTGCTCTCCCTCGGGCCGTACAAAGGTGCGAGGGACTTGACTGACTTGAGTCTCGATGTCTTGAGGTCCTGATGGTATCTTTGCCACCCGTGTACCCCCTAATCTGTCCCTGTCCTGCAGCTTTTGCCCCCACACAAACCCAAACTGTGAATTCAACCAAGGAGTCTTTATTTCTTACCGCGTTTATTTTATCGTCAGTCTGTGTTTCAGGCAAAATATTAAAGCAGAACTAAGTAACTTCAGCGACAGAGCTCCCCCTGCAGCTCTTTTGTGAAAATACACTGCCAGTAAAAAGACACAGAAGCACTTTTTTCCTCTCTCTCTCTCTTCATTTTTAGTGAAATAAGGAAGTCCAATCACATACAAAAACATTTAATGTATCCAAATATAAAAAGAGAGCCAAGGTTTCTCAGGAGAGTTGTCGGCGTCAGGAAATGTTTCAATAGTTTTCCATGCAGAAACAGCAGGGGGCAACGGTGGGGGCTTCAAACGACCCAAAATACATTTACGTTTAATAAGGTAAAAATGTTACTTAGTTCTGCTTTAAGGAGACCTGTCTGGATAGTGGGAGACTGTACTGCAGTTGGGGGCCCCTCTCCAGGTCTTAAATCAGAATTGTTGTCAAGAGAACCCTAACCCAACTGCAATACATTCAGTTCTAGATGAGTTCAAATGTGTAAAAGTTTCTTATTCATAAATGACAGGTTTTATCAGCCTGTATGAAATTACACTTGAGCGCTATATACAATCTAGTGAAATTAGCACTGAAAAGACGTTATGATGCGGATTTGCTGCAGCAGTTATGGCGTTTAGATGGCATAAAAGCTCAGAACAAGTTTAGCGATGATTTAAGGACTTAAAACAGCAGAAGATTCTCAGATAAGTAACATATTTGATCTGAAAATACGTCCCAGATAGAAGAGTTCAGCAGGACGTGTGTTTGACGCTCGGAGGGGGGAGGATTTTCTAATAAACATTCCTCAAAACAGCGTGAATGCAACTGAATGCTACTCCAGGTATGTTTTTGATGACGGAACATTGTTAGAACATGGTTTAAAGATAAAAAAAAAAGTCACTGCAGCAGAATATGTGTCCTTTAAAACGTGCGTAAAGTAAAAGCAGACGATAAACCAAAAGTAGTTTCTTGTTTACTCTAGCTTTAGCCTCGTCTCACAGCGACACAAACTAGAGCCTGGTAAGTGTTTTCAGCACGACTCTCAACGCTCCTCCACCTCAGCCTCTCCATCTCCTCCTCTTTTTACTGATTATACTTTTATTACACTTTATCACATCAGACACTTTTACCTACTGGGACGGAAGCGCTAAACTTGATCCATTTAATAAACAATCCATCACCTGATTCTCCGTCTGTTTGAATCTGGGTTGTGTGTGGCTGAACATTTGCATACGTTTGTCTGTCTGCTTGGCCCGATATCTCGCTCCCCTGCACGCTTTCCTGATTGACTTTTGTTTATCTCTCTCTCGCTCTTCCCTCCGTTGTTTCTATAAGGAGATTGGATCGGTCAGTGTTTACATTTGAATCTATAACCGCGCCGGGGAAAGTAGCTTCTCCAACACTTCCAATTATCTTCTTTCCTCAGGCGACACAGGCTGTGCAGCTTGTCCCAGTCCAAAAATCCCTCGCTCAAACACTCACAAATGCATTCCACAAACTGTGACAAACATGCAGAAACCTCATGTCAAAAACATGTAACTACGTCTCCAAATTTAGTAGATTACAGCCGGATTTGTAAAGATTATAAACATATTTTGGTTATACTTATCCTGCACAGTCGAGTTGACCTTGTGACTTGCAGAATGTAAGTGCAATTGTAGATTCATGAAAACTCGCAGTAGAAATTCGTATTTTCTGGGGCGATGGAGTCGGTAAATAGGTCATAAGCAAAGAGTTTGTGGGCTAGAGTCTCGGGTTGGGCAAAACTCTTTCTTGGCATCCACTTCTAGCACAAAAAAATGCATGCACTTCAAAACTTTGGGTAGGAAGGTAGGTGTAGGTAGTTCCTCCTATTCCCACAGATGTTTAAAGCAGTGACTTTGATGAGTGACAAAAGAAATTTACTGCAATAAACTTTTGTCAAGAATTCCATTTTCTTTTGCGATGCCAGGGTTAATTGATAAATGGATTCCACCATAAATGCCAACTTGGCCTCAAATTACATTATAACAGGCCCATGAGTGTTGCAGGACTTGCATACTTTGAACTTTTAACCATATTATAACATTTTTTTCCTCATCAAAAACACGCCTGGAGTTGTATTTAGCTTCATTCACACTTTTTTGATGAATCCTGATGAAGTCCTCTCCCTCTGAGCCTCTAAAAACTCCTGTTCCTGTTTTGTGACTTCTGCACAGTTTTCAAGTCATAAATCAGCCGCGAGACTCATTGTGAGTTTCTTTTGACTTTATTTCTGCATCAATCACATTCATTACATGTGTGCCTGCATTAGCATGTCGGGGCAAGCTAGGTTGGTTATGTTAGCCTTTGTAATTCCCTCTGCTGACAGTAGATGGAGTGCTAACTCAATACTTGATATGGGAAACTGCACCTTGGATGCTCCGCCCCCATCTCATGACCTTGACCTGTAGACCCGAATGTTCCTCGTTGGCCCAGAGGAACTCTCTCTTCACTAGATGATCCACCTTCCGTCTTCTTCAGTGGTTCTGGTCCAAATGGATGCATCAGTCCTGGTCCATCTGCAGTCTGTCCGTCTGTGGGAGTAGGATCTCTCCTTCACTGTTCTCTCCGAGGTTTATACTTTTTTCCACTGGGTTTTTTCTAGTTTTCCGTGCTGAGAAGGAGGGTCAAGGACAGGAGATGCTCTGGGACAGTTATTCATTTAATACATTCTGAACATTGTTTATTTAAACTGCTTTCTACCTGTGGCCCATCGAGGCAACTGTTGCTGTGAATAAATTGAAATTCAATTGAAAAAATTTAATATGATTTTAGACTCTCACACTATTTTAAGAACTAAAACACGAGATGCCAAAGCAAAGCAACAACAACATCAATAACAACACAAATGATCCGTATTTGTCCTCTGAGTATCTGCCGTAAAGTCTCACATCCACAAGCCCATAGGAGCCGGCTGAATGTAAATGATATTTATTACAGCAGCAATCAAGCTGATTGTTGTACGTTTCAGACATTCGTCCCATGTGATCGGTCATCTCTGCTCGCGTCTGATGGAGTGACCTCTGAGCCCCATTAGAGCCGAGACAAGCACTTGGTCCTGACACGTTAATCGTTTGTTGGTGTAAACGATCACACAACATGACAGAGGCTTGAGCACGTCTCATCAGTGCGATACATGCGGCAGTCACAACAAATCATGATGTCCAAGGATCAAGACCTGGCTTGAAATTGATCTTTTGAAATGGTTCCGCCAAAGTATCACCAATGAGAGCGTTAATCCTCCAGAGTACCATCAAAATAATCCAGATCTATATTTAGGCTCAAGGTGAGAAACTACATACACTACGCAAATTTAAAGATATCAATTTGAAACTTTGCATGTAGTTTACTCACATGAATGTACGAACACAAATCTAATATAAGGTTTTAATTAATGTAATGTTTTTATATAGCAATAAGGCATTGTATGTCTAAAAACTGTATTATTTTCCATTTTTGCAGCTGTTGTGTCATTTTTAGGACTATAAAGTTTTTTTTTTGTGGGAAATGTAGGCGATAGAAAACAGTGCAGAAGGAGGTCATGAGTTTGTGCTTTTTAATTTTCATTTTGTCCACTTTTATGAGCTAATATAATTATCACTCATACTTAGTCTTGGTTTCTACAAGTTGTGAAAAGGTTAAATATCGTTTCCCTCTTTTCATGTTGTGAAAATCTTGCTTCAGCCTGAGTTTAGACCTGGTACAGTCCTTTTCCAGACCCAGTTTAGATCTGGTGGAAGGCTAAATATTTTCTCATTTGGCACTTGGTGTGAAACGTTTGAGAACCACTGTCTTTTATCTGTTAGCATGAGGTCGCCCCCTGGTGTGACGTCAGACTTTTTCTTAATTATTCCTTTTCATTCCACCGTCTGAAAAAAAGGAAACTGTCAGCTGCAGGCCATGTTAAATAGAATAAAACAGAAAGCTGTAACCTTTTATTTCCAGTCAAACCCACCATTCTGGATCAATCAGCATGAGTTTGTTTTCCAAACCCGCAAATAAAAAAAGACCCTAAAATAAACATTACAAATTAATAGGACTTTTATATGGATTCCGCCTGGACTGTTTTATTTCATCACAAGTCCCTAAATCTGAAATTAGCTTCTGATATTAAAGAGGAATTGTCAAAACCCAACAAAATCCAAATCAATCAGACCGTCCTCCAGACATCAGCTTCTATCTGGACGGAATTTAAAATCTGTTCCTCTGAGCAGAGCTTGTTCAGTAAATTAAACATCAGAGGCCAAAACTACAGAGTCTGAGCTTCACAAAGAGTCCAGCCAATAGTCTGTGCTCCAAAAGATCAGAAACAGATTCAGTTTGAATTCACTGCAAAAAATGAATTACTAGATGACTTAAAATGTCTTGATTTCAGAATATTCATCTTAATTTCAGATGTTTTGACTCATTAAGTTTAGACTATTTAACTTAAATGTTAGCTATTTAGTTAAGACTAGTTAAGATTTGATTGATTATTTTACTTGTTCCAAACTGTTTCTGACTTGTTTCAATACATTACTTAAGACAAATTATCTGCCACTGGGTTATGATAATTTTACCAATCATAGGCAGATTATTTATTTGTAAGCTAAATTATTGCAGAAGCAGTTAAAAATATCTTGAAACCAGTGAAATGTTCTGCATCACGTAAACAATTAAAGGAAAAATATTATGCATTTTTCATACTGTTATTAGCCTTTAAACATGCTTTTATTAGCATGCATGAAATGACACGTGCATTCAGCCGGTAGCTAGTAGATGGTGCCAGCACTATATACAATCTAGTGAAGTTAGCGCTGAAAAGAGGCTATGATGCAGATTTGCTGCAGCAGTTATCATGTTTAGAGGCAGAAATGCTCAGAACGAGTTTAGCGATGATTTAAGGACTAAAAACTGCAGAAGATTCTCGGATTAATGATGTAGATGATCTGAAAATACGTCCCAGATCCAGGAAGATCAGCAGGAAGTGTTTTTGATGCTCGGAGCGGGAAGGATTTTTTATAAATAAACATTCCTCAGTGTGAATGCAACTGAATGCTACTGCAGGTGTGTTTTTCATGACAGAACATGTTAGAACATGGTTTAAACTCAAAAAGTCGTGGTAGCAGAATATGTGTCCTTTAAATATCAATGAGTCAAAACTACTCAAATCCACATAAAAACTCTTAACTCAAGTAAATTTAAGATAGATAGAAGACTATATATAGTGTTTTTTCTGTGTGTGCTTCATTTTGGTTATACATTTTACAAAAAACAGCCTCATAGTAAGGGTTAAAAACATATATATTCTCCTCCCTCTCGCCGTTCAGAAACGCCGGGGCCCAGAACAGTTGCTCGTACACAGCACCAGAGAAATGTCAGCGGCCCATCAGCCGCTCTAATTGCACGGGCATGTAGCAGCTGACATTTAGGTGCTGGCTCTACAGGTGCTGAGGAGGGTCATGCCTGGTGGGCTGTGATGGTGTGGGTCAGTGCCCCGGTCGCCTTCACTCTCCAGAGGCTGCACTTGGCCTCTCGCTGCAGCTGGACCACACTCCCCTGGACGCTCTTTAAACCTGGAGGCCTGTTTGGAATAGATACTGGTGTGGAGCAAAAATCAACAACTAACTAAACATTTGCAAACAAAAACAAATTCTGGAATAGATGTAAAAGTGAAGTGGAATATAATGGGATTTCATTGGAGAAACTGGGACTGACCGAAAAAATGTGGAAAAATCCAGGTTGTTTTGGCAAATGAAAACCTCTGAGTGACATCAGAGCCTGGGTTTAACAGATTTACAATAATATTTCACATTATTTGTTTTCTCAATAGTAGATTTTGCCTCAGTTTAGCTATTTTTAGGTTTTTAATTTGACTTCCTGGTTGTAAATGATGACATCACACTGGGAAATTACCAAGAAAACATCCTGTGCAGTGGGCCAAAACTCCTCTAATGTCATAGACTTTTTAATTTGACAAACAAAAATACATGTGAACATCTTTTTTTTGTTTTTGTTGAATCAACGTTTAAAGGGTCAAAAAAGTAGTTTTTTTTTTGTGTAAATTATGCATAACCTTTGTCTCCCTGGTGTGATGTCACTTCCTGTTTACTTCCTGTAATTTTCAACATCTTTTTCAACTTTTCTCCACAAACAGCACTTATTGGTGTAAAACTATCATTTATATTTACAAGATGCATGAATACATATAAAGTCGAAATTAAAAAAATATAAAAACAAAAACAAAAAATCCAGTAAAACTTAAAAAAAAAAGAGAAAGAGAAACATGAAGAAAAAAGAGAGAATGAGCAAAAGGGAGATGGAAACAAAACTAGAAACAAATCAAGAGACTTGAAACTTCTTTTCATTGCATTGAAAAACATACAAAAACAAGCACCCTTACTGTGAGCCGGTTCGCTCCTCCTCAAACCTGACTCGTACTTGTCCTAAAGGAGCCTCCTCCTGCTTGTTTCCATGGAAATGCTGTTACTTTGGCTGTAATATTCCACAGTAAGGCACTCTCTTTTTATGGAGAATGTTATACAGTTTTAGCTTGATATTTCCATGGAGTCAGGCAGGTGTCTCCTCCAGAAAGTTACGCAGCGTTGCTTAATGTCTATAAGACCGATTGGACGTCACATTTCACTAAAACGTACTGAACATGATTATATTTAAGATTTGACTAAACATTCTGCCTGTTTGTCCCCAATTTGACAATTTTTGCTATGTTTATAATGTTACTTCCTGGTTGAACATGAGCAGCAAATATGACATAGATAGAGGTAATTCTACAACTGTTACCATAGCAACCAGACTGAAAACAAGGACCAAAATCCATATAAAATACAAAATAATATGATTTTAGAAATAATACCTGATAACACATTTAGTTTGTTGAATGACCGTTTAAACTGTCAGTTGTGTGTAAATTGTCTCAGAATTTTAATGCTAAGTCGCTTTTTGATGATATCACAGAGTCGTTTTAGAACTCAGCACTACTCCCTGTCATTTTAAACTGTCATTTTTCCAAAAAGTCTTCACAAACTGCAACTTAACAAATGTAAAACTATCCTAAATATTTACCACAGGTGTTCTCCCAACAAACTAACTCCTAATTAGAATGTTATGAGAACCTGTTATAAACTTTCATTTCATAACATTTAAAGTTATCGTCCAAGACAATCAACAATCTGGCATTGCTTTGACAAACATTATGTAAGTTTTGGCTGCATATATTTACTAAATTTTATGCCACTTAATAACTGTAAAATTAAATTTAAATGTAGTGAGCTAATATTTAATTAAACGGTTGTTGTTGGATTGAGATATTTGACAAATTTGACAAACATCCACATACATTTTTGTATAGATTCAACACAATTTTATGGAACCTATATCTGATTTTTTTGGGGGGGGGTTCTAATAAAGCTAACATATGAAGCAGTTCTATATTCTTTCCATATTTGAAGGTGAAGTGGACGTTACAAGGTCAGGTGGAGATTGGACTTTGAGAACAGGATGATTTAAGGACTTAAAACAGCACAAGATTTTCGGATAAGTGACGTAAATGATCTGAAAATCCAGGAAGTTCAGCAGGAAGTGTGTTTGATGCTTGAGGGGGGAGGATTTTCTAAGAAACATTCCTCAGCATGAATGCAACTGAATGCTACTTCAGGCGTGTTTTTGATGACGGGACATTGTTAGAACATGGTTTAAAGCTCAAAAAGTCGCTGTAGCAGAACATGTGTCCTTTAAATCTCGATGAGTCAAAACTAGTCAAAAAAACTCTTAATTCAAGGAAATGCACATCCACAACAAACATCCACGTCAGTTTTTGTATAGATTCAACACAATTTTATGGAACCTATATCTGTTTTTTGGGTTTTCTTCTACTAAAGCTAACATATGAAGCAGTGCTATATTCTTTCCATATTTGAAGGTGAAGTGGACGTTACAAGGTCAGGTGGAGATTGGACTTTGAGAACAGGACAGCGGGGAGACTCGAGTGGCAATTATAATCAGATTACAGTCAGAATTGAATTTTGCAGCCCGTGCGTTGTTCGTGGATAAAAAGCCTAGCGTTTACATTGGCACGAACAAACCAGTGCGTGGCCAGTGTAAAGATATGTTGACAGCGAAACAGGTGACGCATTTTCCCCCACAATCCTTTGAGCTACAGCCTGTCCGCAGCAGTCTCGGAGCGCTAAAGCTCATCTGCGCTGCCTGCTTCTCCCGCTGTGTCGCGGTAATGAATCTGCCTCGGGAAAATGTGCAGAGAAAAGACGGGAATTAGAACATTTTGTCGCATAAAACACAGATTTAAGCCCCAGCGGGAGAGCGAGCAGGCGGGAAACTACAGCTAAAGACGAGAAGATGTGTCTGTACTGAGTTGAAGATGTTCTATAGGGGAATCCTTCTTCTGCATTTGACCCGTCTTTCACTGTTAAAGCAACCTTAAAGGAGCAGTGGGTGATGTGAAAACCAAGAGAGAAACTTCACAAACAAACGAGTCAGGCGCAAAGAATAGTTTATTGGCAGTCGGAGATGTTCAAAGTGTTGAAGGTGTGGAAGTTTGTTATGGAAAATCTTAACTATGGCCTCGAGCGCGATGTTAGCCGTCTGCGATGAAAGATTGAGGGAACATTTCGAATCGTGGTGATATTTTGAGCTCTCGGTCGCAGTGTGAGTCCTCCTCTCTCTGCGTCTACGATCTGTCAACAGTAAACACAAACATGCATTTCCACAAAACTGACTCATAATCGGTCTGGAGCAGTCTGCCTCTGCTTGTTTCCATCGAAATGTTGTTCCCAGTGACTTTGGGCGTTAGGCGGGGTACACCCTGGACATAGGCCTACTCATCGCAAAAGAAAGTATGGTTTTAACGGTCTTTTTCCATTGAATTATGCAGGTGACGTGCAAACAATACCATATACTAATTTGGACCAAGAGCCCTCCAAGGGACATGATCCGGCCTTAAACTCTACTTCAAAAAATATAAAAAAAAATGTAATCTGTTGTTATTGATTTAGACCTGGTTTAGTCCTGGGTCAGTTCTGCAGATTTTGTTAAAGCCTTTCGTATTACACATGTCTGGACCCGAGGACAAAACCATCCAAAAATCTGGCCCTCAGTAAAATAAAGTTGAATAGCTTTCACTTAAAGGATTTTTGACCCGTAAGCTTCATTAGACAGAACAGAGCTGTGTGAAATGGGGATTAGAGCGAGAGGGACATTCAGCTAATTGTCAGAGCTTGAATCAAACTCATTCATGCTGCTTGTGGACCCTGGCAAAGGTTCTCAGCCACCGAGCAGCACTATTAAGTCATGTTTACAAACGCTAAAGCACTGCTAGCATGTAGCGCTAGCCTCAGCTAATCAGTACAACAATAGTGACTTTACCACACGGAGCACAGAGGCTGATATTCACTGGTGAACCACGGCACAGTGTGTGAATACCGTCTTGCAATTTCAATTACTCGTGTCTAGTATTCTGACATACAGACTATAAAAACAGAAAAATGGTGGTTCTGCAGCTGTTCAGGGATATGGGGCAGAAAACAACTGAGGATTGTATCAGTTGCATGATGTAGAGAGTGTTAAATGACTTGAGAAGTTAATTAGACAGAAGCTATAGAAAATAGTCTACTCGGTTGAAATTGCACTCCAACTTCATTCACACTAACGTATCACTGACACTTGTACAATTGTCCCAGTTGAAATGTCACTTACCCTTAAATAAACCCTACTTACTGCTGGGCCAAGTGTCCTAACTCGACCTTTTGTTCAAGCCCTCCATTAGCCCACTCGCTCCCAGTGCTCCTGCGGCGTTGTGGGCCCACTGCGGCGACCTCTGCAGTGAGATACGGTTACATTAGCGTCTATATGTGCGGCATGCGTAGCCATTAGTCAATTAAAGGGTTAATGACATGTCACTGAAGAAGGCTGGATGGAGGAGCGCACACACCACTCCAGACGACCGGCTTTAATCTGGCTCACTTAAATATGCATGAGTCCTCTGCCACGGGACGTTAATGGCCCACACAGCCCCGTCCGAAGCCACCGGCGCACCTCCGGTTACCGCCTCAACGTTTGCTCAGGCGTCTGTGAAATAACCCGAGCAGCGAGATGTTGTCAAAATTAGAGTGTCTGTCTGTCGCCCTCCCTCGTGTGCATAACGGTGAGTGGAGACCGTGCTGTAATGCCGTCTGCACAGATTGATAAAGCCGGTAATGAAAAACTTTGTCCAACCTGAAGAGGGTAATTTGGACTCTCTCAAAATGACACCGCAACGTCCTGTTTCTGTAAATCAATGCGTGTCTTACATAATGCGGAGTGGGCCAGCAGGAAGAACACAAACAACTGAATCAAACACTACGTTAGACCTATTCAACTGAAGGCCTGCGGGCAAGATCAGGCCCTCCAAACAATCTGATCCGGCCCATGATCTTCCAAATATTACAAAAAAATATGATTTTTCTTGATGGTTTAATTCTGGTTTAAAACTAGTTTGGAGCTTTTATTCTGTTCTAATCATAGTAAAGCATTTTGTATTTTATTTTTTCACAAAAATCTAATTTAGCAGTAGTTATTTAATCATTATTGAAACAGATCTAAAGTCAAATTGTGGTAAAAGTGGAGCCCCCTCTGAAAAAGTTTACCTTTGAAAAATTAAGTTGAAACGCCCCGCCCCTCGTCAATTTGTTGCAATATGAAAAACAAAAAAGTCACAAAAGTAAGTTCATGATCTTTTCCAAATATTATGCTTTTAGTTTTAATCACTTTCAGAGACATTTAGTTTGAATTGAAATATTTTTTTTAACTTTACAATTTATGTGGTGATTTGGGTTGTACGTTGTTACAGATTGTTCCCTGAAGGAAACACATTTTAAATGTGATGAGATGTTCATCAAAAACGATCTTGTTCCTAATACGCAACTCTGAGGCACTTCATTATTTATTGTTTCGCATTTAGATTTATGGTCCGCTGTATGAGCAAATACTGTGACGGATTTCCGTAGTAAGATTTCATCCAGTTTACAGCAATTCCTCTAGTTTAGATTTTTGTTAATTATATTCATATTTCATGTTCAATATTTTTTTCAAGTCTAGGAAAAATCCCATCACACATTTTTATAATCTATATTAATGGTTATGTCCTCAGTGTGAATATTTTATCTTGTATTGTAACTGCAACAAATCCCCAGGGCTGATCACTTGCCCATATGAAGACTTTACTTGTGGAGTTTGCATGTTTTCTCTGTTGCGTGTGTCGGTCAAGGGTGTCCAAACTATGGCCCTCAGACTAATTCTGGAGGCCCTGAGGCTTCCACATGAAATGGCCCAGATTACCCCTCGAAAAAAAGATGTTATTTGTTTCAATGGGCTATCCTAAAAGAAAATATAAAGCATTTTAAAATAAACTTAACAACAAAGTGTTTGGTTAAAAAAAAAACTAAAATGGTGCTGAAGCGTAATCAAGCCTCTGCTTAACACATCTTACTAAATGACTCACTGTGCTGTTACCTGTCTGTGGCCTATGCTTTGTTTATTTCAATATGCAGTCTTTGGTGGACACCCCTGGTTTAGGTAAATGTATAATCGTCTTCCGTTGTCCTCAGACTTTACCTTACAGGTGCAAAATGTAACTCTTCAGACGGTGGACAGTTGAGCAATAACATCAATGAAAAGTTCCCCAGCAGAAAAGTGACATATAGCACCTTTAAACACCATCTGCAGTATTCAAGGACAAATCATTAACACTGGACGATAAATTGATCAGAAATCATTAGCTGAACACAAGCTGCCTCCTCTCCGCTGCCTTATCTGACCACCAAAGTCATCTCAAGATCGTTTGTGCATTTTCTGCTGGTGCATTACATCCAAGGGGTGATGGATGCATTGCAATTTGATGATTGTCAACACACAAATAATATCAATGTTGTTATTCTAAACAGCAGAGGTCGATGGCATTTGACCTAAACATGTCAATACTGTTTATTTACCAGACTTGGGCCGTGGAGTTGTTTCACTAGATCCATTTCAAAACACAAATCCGTGTACAGAGCCGCCTTTGTAACCCGATATCTTTGAGAGAGGCCCACATAAGCTTTTTCAATTTTCGGCTGCGACCCGGCGTGAATTATAATGGCACCGTGGCATTGGGGACAAGTCTCCGCGGAGGTCATCGGCTCGCCTTCTGTCTCTGCCACAAAAGCCAACACTCGCGGGGGGAGATCGCCATTACCGCTGTCCCAAAGAGAGTATCGGGTCTGCTCCCCGTGGGACGTCACGCGAACCGCTCAGAGACGGGCCTCACGTGGCCACTGTCCCGCCAAAACCTCATGACATCACCTCAATTAGCACGAGGTGATGTCTTTTTCGGCAATGTCCCGTGGCTAATTTGCGCGGCTCACCACCGAGAGAGCCTGATTGTATTTTATTTTTTAATGTGAGACACTACAGGTGAATGGGAAAAAATATTAAATTTACAGATATCAGATTGAAACTTCTCCTGTAGTTTACTCACATAAATGTAAGAAAAAAAATGTATTACGAGTTTTTCATCATCATCGTCATGTTTTGGTGTAGAAATAAGGCATTCTATGTGTAAAAATGACGCAAAATACACATATTCGGGACACAAAAATCAAAAAAATGTACTGAACCAGGTTTAAATTTCTTGGTTCATTTTGTACACATATCCGTAACAAAAAAATAAAAAATACTGAGGGGATTTTGGATTTCTTATTTAGTTTTTGAGTAAACTAGATTGGACTGAAAATTGCCCGCCTCAATTTCGCCTCATTTTTTGGACTTAAAACTTCAATAAATCAGTTTTAGAATTAGATATAAAAAATCCTTCTGTACGTTTCGTCAAAATCTCCAAGATTCCAAGATTGTACAGTTTGGTGTGTGATCTACTTTTCCTTATGTACCGAGAGGAGAAAAATGCATTTTAAGAAAACTGCCTTTTGTCCCAGAGAAATCTATGGATGAAGTGGATTAAATGAAAGAATAAAACATCTTTAGGAGCAGATTGGACAGGTTTGTTGTTTCCACATCAAAGGCGAGAAGTTGAGAGAACAAACTGACCAAAAAACAAAAAATTGAAAAAAATTTGTTTAGTCTGTTGTATCTCGCCTTAAGTGCCTATGACAAGTTGGACTACTAATTTCACTAAAGAACAGTTTGGATAAATATATTTCTATTTTTTCTAAACTACTTCACAAATTTTATCCCAATTTAGCAATTTTTAGTTTTTTAGTTTTACTTCCTGGTTGTAAACGTCACACTATGAAATTACCATAGCAACCACACTGTACACTGGGTACACTTTAATTGAAGGACAAATATTTAACATATAAATTGCCTTTATAGAACTTTTAATCATGTTCTAACATTGTTACCTCATCAGAAACATACCTGGACTTGTGTTTAGCTTCATTTGAGGAATCTTGTTTGGTAAGTCCTCTCCATTTGAGCCTCAGAAAATACTTGGTTCCAAATTTTCCAGTTTGTGACATCCACTCCGAGATCTTCGCCAGGCTTATTTTGACCAATTCTGCCTTAAATCACAATCATCACAATGTGTGCCTGCATTGGCAAGTCAGGGTAGCTTTAGTTAAATCCTTGTAATTCCGTCTACAAGCACAAAAAGTACAAAAGTACAAATCAATTCAGTTATTTTAAGTTTTAAAATATGAGTTGCCAAAACAGAGGTGCTAAAGAGCACGTTAAAGGACAATAACAACACAAACAAAGCATAATATGTGGACTGTGAAAATTAATTAAACTGACATTTGAAATTTAGCAAAAGATGAAAAAATCATAAATTAATTGAGATGTCGTCGCTTTGTGTGCTTTTTGAAAAATTGTTTTGAATTGGACGAGGCAGTTATCCAGTTTCCCCGGCGTGTAAACGTAGTGAGTGCGCCCCAGGACAGCTGTGGTCCCAGAAGAAGCTCATCACCACCAGAGCGACACCGAGCCCCAAAGCACAGTGGCACTTTGGGTAAAACGTTAATATTGAGTCATAAAACTGGAAACAGCAACGCAAATTGTCCTAAAATATCTCATTCTAAAGTGCATATACAACATTTCTTCAAGGAGATATTATTGCTTTGGCTGCAATGTTCCACGGCATGGTATTAATCTCCATGGAGACAAGGAAGCGACGCAACCAGGCAAAGCAACAAGTCAGGGGTCTTACTTATAAGCATATAAAAATGTTACATGCATGACTTTCAGCGTTAAGTTTGTGATTTATCAAAAGACAACTTGACGAGGAGATGAGCGTTTCCGTCCAAAAACTCTGCACTCTTTGCGTTGCTTTCAAAGACGAGGCAGAGAACAAGAGCCCAGAGAGACGAGACATGAGCGTGTTAGAGGGCGTTTTTGGAACTTTGTGCTTAGTCCTTACAAACTTTTTTAGTAAAAATTTCATGTTAAGTTTTATTTTTAGCTATAAAGAGATGGGTAAGTTCAAGAAATGCAAGATAGATATGTTTAATGCCAACGTGCACCTTTATAGAACAGCTGTATCCCAAAGTATGTACAAGTGGGGACTTGAAAGAACTTTTATCTGAAATGTTTAGTCATGAATAATTTTGAGAGATTTAGCAGTAGGAAAAAAAACAACTTAAAAATATGTTTTTTTTAAAGTGATTTTTTGTGATTTATGGGGCATTTGTAACTCGGCTTACACCAGTTTAAAGGACACATATTCTGCTACAGTGATTTTTTTTATCTTTAAACCATGTTCTAACAATGTTCCGTCATCAAAAACACACCTGAAGTAGCATTCAGTGGCATTCACGCTGTTTTGAAGAATGTTTATTAGAAAATCCTTCCCCTCCGAGCGTCAAAAACACTTCTGTATGAACTTCCTTGTTCTGGGACATTTTGCCTTTCTGTCCCCAGTTTGACAGTGTTCTTAATGTTTATAATTGTACTTCCTGGTTGGTCATGGGCAGCAAATATGACATAGTTAGAGGTAATTCTACAGCTGTTACCTAGCAACCACTTTGAAAATAAGGGCCAAACCCCATTTAAATTACACAATAGTTATGATTTGACAAATGATAATACCTGATAACACCTTATTTTATTGAATTACCATTTAAACTGTCAGATAAAATGTGTTAACTGTCTCTTTATTTTACACTCTATTGATGACAGGTGGAGGGATTCCATTTTAGAACTCTGCACTACGTCCTGTTTTATTTTTCAAAATTTCTTACAAACTGCAACTTCACAGATGTAAAACTATGATAAATATTTACCACATGTGCCCTCTCTCCAAACTAAGCCAGAATTTGAAAAACATGACAACCTGTCATATAGACTTTAACTCTTTTCAGCACAAAACTTTTGATGCGGGTTAGCAGTTGCAGTTATCGTGTTTAGACGCAGAAATGCTCAGAACGAGTTTAGTGATGATTTAAGGACTTAAAACAGCAGAAGACTCTCTGATAAGTGACATATGAAGTCTGAAAATACATCCCGGATAGATGGAGTACGCAGGAAGTGTGTTTGACGATCGGAGGGGGAGGATTTTCTAATAAACATTCCTTAAAACAGCGTGAATGTAACTGAATGCTACTCCAGGTATGTTTTTGATGACGGAACATTGTTAGAACATGGTTTAAAGCTCAAAAAAGTCACTGGAGCAGAATATGTGTCCTTTAAAACATCACAGACTCATTTTGAGCATTTCTTCCGTCTAAACACAATAACTGCTGCTGCTTGATAATTGTCTTTAGCATATTCGCAGATAGAGATAATAAAGCTAAGAATAAAACTTTTTTTTAAATGTCAAAATATGAGATGGTAAATTTAAGGTAGTCGAGATCATGTTTAAAGGCTAATAACAAGATGAAAAATGCTGAATATTTTTCCTTTAATATGTGCACTCTCGAAATTAGTTCTACACAAGCTCTCAAGTCTTTCTCCAAAGCATCTCCCGGTCGAAGCGTCACAAGAGCAAAAGAAGCAGAAAACAGTGTTAAATCATCCACAGTGTCATCATTCCCTTTCACAAATACACAAAGCATCTCTACGTGCACATTTTGAAAAACAACATATTTTGTCTTTCTCTTAAAATAGTCCAATGTACGTCAGTGTTTGTTTTGGCTCGGATGCTCTGGCTCCCGCCCAAACAACAACGCTGCGCTGTGATTGGTCCGGTCCAAGCAGGGCGCGTCCCAGATCATCAGCAAGAAGGTGGTTCTCAAAAGTTTGTGACTATTGCTGGAATTTGAAGCGTGAGGCCTTTTTAATTGTCCTAAAAATGACACGGCAGAATGGAAAAGTGTCAAATAATGCTCTGGCGGACTATTGAAACGCCTCACTTCAAATGGCAGGTCACGAAGAGTTGAAAACGGGCTCTTGTGAAAGATTGCAATCTCTGTCGTCATGTGCGGCTCACAGTTTGACAGCGGTGGGCCGGAGCTTTACTTTGGAGGGGAGTGTGGGGGACATAGCAGCATGTAAAACAGGAGGCTACACGGAGAACATGTGGAGAGGAGAGAGAAACAGACCAGAAAATAACTGGACCCGCGATGATGGACAGTGTTTAACAGATGGGTAAATAGTTACAGATTGTGAAGAAATAAATAAAGAAGTGAGGAGTCTGTGGGCAGTTTGACATATTTGGTGTAAACAAAAACCGCAAGAGACAAGCGCTGCTGCAAAGTGAAATACTTTTAGTCTTTTACAACTTCTGTGTTTGATTTTAAAGTCTATGTGACAGGTTAGACGGCACATTTCACTAAAACGTCGTAAACGCGATTATGTTTAAGAGTTTACTAAACATTTTGCCTGTTTGTTCCAAGTTTGACAGTTTTTAATGTTTATAATGTCACTTTCTGGTTGAACATGAGCAGCAAGTATGACATAGATAGAAGTAATTATACAACTGTAAAAAGCCAAATCCACAGAAATGACACAATAGTTATGCTTTGACAAATAATAATACCTGATAACACCTTTATTTTTTACTGTTTAAACTGTCAGAAAGACGTATCAGTTGAGTTTGTGTTAATGCTACAGTGCTGAATAAGCCGTCACTCCAGGCTCTGTGCAAATATTAATAATATTACGTTCAAATTCATGAATTTTTGTGTTTTTATGACAAATTTAAGTTCACGGTTGAGCTGCAGGGAGCTGCTGCGTTCAAGAGAGAGCGGAACGGAGAGAATCTTCTGTGGTTAATTACAGAAACTGTTAATACACTTTATTAGACCACATCATATTTACTAAACGCTTACAAAAGGCACAGAAGTTGTCTTGTTAAGTGTCGATGTGTCACTCTTTTCCTCTCATTAAGAATCACACACAGCTTGCCTCGATGTGCTGGTGTAAACACACCGTCGTAATGAACATGATTTGAGTTTAACGTGTTTTGGGAGTGTCCTGTCGCCCACAAATCAACAGCGCTGCAGACTATTTTTCAACATTGCCATTCCACTTCAAAACCCCTGCCACGGACACTGTCAGTTTTGGCAGCAGGGAAAAGGCAAGCACAAAAAAATGGATGACACAAATTGAACCCACTATCAAGGACGGGACTGAAATTACAATGCAGAAAATTATGTTTGGACTAAATTTGAAAATTGAATTATTTGACAGACTTCAGACCAGAGTGGACGTGTCGCAATGTTATATTATATTTTATTTTATTTTATGCTTTGATTGTTAGATGTTGGGGTGCACGGTGGCAGAGCGGCTAGAGCTTCTGCCTCTCAATAAGGAGATCGTGGGTTCAAATCCCAGACCACCCCAACATCGTGGGTTCGAATTCCGAACCACCCTAACATCACACGATCTCTCTGGGTGGAGTCTGCATGTCCTCCCCGTGTTACCGTGGGTTCTCTCCGGGTTCTCCGGCTTCCTCCCACCGTCCAAACACATGACTGTGTAGGTTAATTGACAACTCTAAATTGTCCCTAGTGAATGAATGTGAGAGTGAATGGTTGTCTGTCCTTGTCTGTCTCTCTGTGTCAGCCCTGTGACGAGTTGGCCACTGTCCAGGGTGTACCCCGCCTAAGGCCCAAAGTCACTGGGATAGGCTCCAGTCACCCGCGACCCCTAACGGGAATAAGCGGTAGAAAATGAATGAATGAAGAATGAATGTTAGATGTTGGGTTTTAAATTTTTTGTTCTTGTTCTTGAAAAAGTTGTTTTTGGTTCTCGAGTTTTATGTGTGCTGTGTTTTTTAAATAACAAAATTCATAAAGAAAACAGAAAAGAACGCGATTTGAGGCAGAAATGCTCACAAGAATCTGGTGAGGATTTGTTGACTTTAAAGCAGCTCAGATGATCTCAGGCCTGTATCTATTACATCACCAATGTCAAATTTCAGAACCAAGTGTTATATGAGGCTCAGAAAGAGAGGACGTACTACACAGGATCCATCAAACTAGTGCGAACGAAGCTAAATACAACTCTAGGCTTGTTTTTGACGAGGGAACAATGTAACATGGTTAAAAGCTCAAAAAAGTCAAATTTACAAAATGTGTGCCCTTTAAAGAATCTGTACTCTCTGACAGTAGTTTAAAAAGAAAGTTTAAAGGGTAGTTGCCTGAACAATGTTTTTGAAATCAAGTCAGTTCAACTTCCTTCCAGAAGTCGCTTTAAATCTGAAGGAGCTCGTCCTCTGAATGGAGTCATAACCTAAACAAGTTTAACAAGTAGACAAAGGGAAGACCAGTAGCAGGTTATAACAACAGTGAACTTTTTACTTCGAAAATGACCCGGTGTGAACAGACAAAGCACTATTCTATACCTTATCCGCTTGAGTAAGAATTTAAAGGACAAATATTATGCATTATTTGTTATTGGTCTTTAAACCTGCTCTTGGTTTTAGAACCAAAAATAAGATGTTTTTACAAAGAACAATATAACTATCACAGCCTTGGGAGATGCCAGATGCCAGAGTAACTTAGCTTTGGCTCCGTCTACTGGCTGCAGAGGGAATTACACATATTTTAAAAACACTGCTTGTTATGTGTTATCAAGCAGTCGCGCAATTGTAATGATTGTGATTAGACTGCAGAAATGCTCAGAACGAGTCTGACAAGGAATTATTGATTTAAAAATAACTTCACACGTCGAAAAAAAGGTCACACATTGAGGAAATTCAACCAGGAGTGTTGGAAGTAGAGGATTTTCTAACCAGGATTCATCAAACTAACGTGAATGAAGCTAAGTGCAACTCCAGGTGTGTTTTTCATGACAGAACAATGTTAGAACATGGTTAAAAGATCAAAAAAGTACATTTTGCATAATATTTATCCTGTGAGTACTTTCTGTTTTCCACCTCAACATAACATTGTGCCTGAGCAGTGTATGACTCTGTGCCTGCTCTCACTCTGCCCACAGGGGACACTGCACACTTCCTCCTGTTCAAAGACCACAGACTCTCTCCTCCGAGCCACAAACGTCACAAACGGACCCACGTCGCCGCTCCTCGGTCGTCTCCCGGCTTCAACTAAGAGACTATTGTTTATCTAAATTGCCGTCGGATATCGAGAACCATTTTTCAAAACATTATCATTTGCTATTTCCTCACGGTGGCGCAAATTGATGCTTATAGGTTCCTGCGGGGGAGGGGCCGGGGTACGGGGGAGTCATATAGACAGAACACGGGACCATCAATCACAGCAAAGCAGCCCGAGTGACAAGAGGAAGGTCTGTGACATTTCTGACGGCTTTGATTGATGTGTTATTGAAGTGCGCGGAGACACAGACTTCCTTCGGTGCGCAGCGGAGCGATCGCAAATATCCCTCAACGCAAAGCCGTGATCACAGATATACTTTTAGACGAAAGTGTCGTGGGTTCTGGTTCCCTGCAGAGAGAGGCCGGCTGCTGCAAGTGATGACGGTTTATGAGCTTTATTAAATGTAAATATAGACAAAACGTACAAAGGGTTTCTTCTAATGACGATGAATGCATCAATTGCATCATGTGACAACTAGAATTCTTATAGATAATATTTGATACATTTTTCTCCAGTATTATGTATTTTTTGTTGTTGATGAATGCATGTATGTCCATAAATGTAATTCAATGCTGATAAATGTCCACCAAAGTGCTATGAATCGGAGAGAAAGGCAGGCACAATAAGCCTTGGCCTTGGCTTCAGCACCTGGTCAAACAACAAATATTTACTTATTTTTTGTTTTGTTTGTGGTGCACTTTGTGTATTTCACCAAATAATAAAAAAAAATAAAAAAAATTTGCAAGAACAAACACGCTGAGATAGTTGACCCGCTTCAAAAGAGGAAGTGTGTAACTCCAGGCCCGTTGCGTTGGTACTTGGCCTGCAGTCTGTGTGCGCCTCGGGCCAAAAGGTTACCGTTATTTGTCCCAAAATGGGGAATTTCCACAGTTGCAGCATGCAGTTCAAGGACAAGATTTTGCTTGTTTTTATAAAGTTTAAAAATGTTACTTTCTGATTAAACAGGAGCGGTGGATGTGACACAGCTGTTACCTAGCAACCATGTTTTGTAAATTACACAATAGTTATGATTTGACAACAAATAATACCTGATAACACCTTTATTTTGTTGAAAGACTGTTTAAACTGTCAGTTGCTGTAAATTCTCTGTATTTTTAATGGTACGGCGCCTATTGATGACATCACAGAGGAATTCACCTTATTCCGGAAGTTGCTGTGGGCACTGCCATCTTTTTCCGTTGTAGTTTACACGGGGCAGACGAGCTCAACAAAAAATAAGTTCTACACGGAATAAAAAGCCAATTTCAGGCCCCAGGAAATCGGTGCATTTCTGACTTCTTTTTGCTCGTGTTCATCAAACATTTTAGACAAATCTACTTTATATAATGTTTAGACTAGAGTCCCTTTACTACAAGAGCGCGAATCATAAACATTAAAAGAGGCAAAAGTGGGCGGGGCGGAATATGGTGAATACATCCTGTAATTTAAATGTGTATATATACATATGTATGTATATATATATATATATATTATATATATTTACCACAGGTGCCTCCGGTAATTAGAAAAACAGAAGAACCTTCATATAGATTTTAACCATTCAGAATATTTTCATTCTTCAAATATTAAACCAAAAGTAGTCAATGAGTGAATAATTATTGACTATCAACAATAAAAAAAAAAAAAAAAAAAAAATGCATTTCTCATATAGATTGTCTTAGCATTCTGTGTTAGCCTTAAAAGCAGGAGAATATAAGCCTGGTCTGGATGTTTTTTCCCTCGACATAATTACTGAGGCCATTATGCAAATAGAGAGGACATTCTTTCATGGCAGTCGCCTCGTTGCTTTCGGAGCACTCCCTAAAAGACTTCATTATCAGGCCTTACACAGACGGCAGTAATAACAGTGCACTAATGTAGCCGTGGTGTACGTAAGTAAGTTATGGACTGAAAGAATGGGGTTTGTCCTGGTCATTCAAACTGACAGAGAACACGTGTGTCAGTGTCAGTGGAGCTGGACAGGCTGCTCGTGTGCTCCAGAGCCCAAGAAAAAAGAAAATGTTGTGAAAAATGTCATGTTAATGGGCTGTACCTAATTTTTACTGTTGTGAAATGGGAAAAACAGAACTAGACCATGTTCCTGATTTTTTTGCATGAAATAAAGTAAAATCTGTGTTGTTCCAGCACAGATCAATTGTAAAAGCATATATCCGGGTGAAAATGAGACCAGAACTTTTACTCTGCATCTATTTATGAAGCCATTTATCCTACGAGAGAAGCAGGAAATGTGCCGTTAGCATGCTAATGCTTGTTAGCTTTGCTCTTGGCTCAGAAACTTGTGAAAAGTGCTTATAAACTCATTGTGGTCAATATTCATGATGCTGGGATGGCATTAGGAAAGTGAGAGATACATTTGACTGATGTAAAGACTTTAACATAAATGAGTTTGTTTTTTTCCACTTTCCAAAACAGTAAAAATCAGGTACAGGGCCTTTAAAGTACATACATTATGCAAACGCTTTAAGCATTTTTCCATCATCAAAAACATAACTGGAGTTGTATTCAGCTTCTGTCACGCTCGTTTAGGAAGTCTTCTCCCTATGAGCCTCAGAAAACACCCTGTTTCAAATTTCTAGATTTGTGACGTCATAGACCGAGCTCCGAGATCTTCTGCTTTTTTAAGTCCATAAATCGTCACCAGACTCGTTTTGAGCATTAATTACAACTGCCTGCTTGTATTATCATATGGGAGGAAAGCTAGGTTTGTTTATCTCCTCTCTCCTCCCAGTAGATGGAGTTCTAACACAAATCCTGACAAGGGAACACCTTTGAGCTATAAAATAAGGTATGCTGTCGGTAGATACGTCATTTTAAGTTCTAAAATATCATATTGCAATGTAAAGAGTCTAAAAAACATATTTAAAGGACAATAACAAAATGTATGTGTTGTTTAAATGAATAAATATCTAATATCAAAAGACAAAACTGGATTAAACATTTTGACAAAGCAAATTCATGATAATAAATATACAACTGTATGTCTATTAGTTGTTGTAATTCAATTTAAGGGTTCACTATAGAACCTTTAAAATGTGATGCCATAAAAATTCCAGAATGGAGGCGACTGGTGGCAAAATGAAGTTTTCCATGATTTGCTCTCATTAGATCTAAATTCTACTGGTTTTAAGTGTTTGTGTTGGAAAAAAACAACACATTTGAATTTCCAGAGTAGAAAGGTCAGTTAGTTTGCTTTTCTATAACAAACAATGGACAAAATAAAAATTTCTAGCCTTAAAATTGTATTTTAGCTTTGAAACAGTCGTGTTTATCATATAGTATCTAATATATCTCTAGATAAAATGAAAAATTATTGTGGGCTCAACATTTCTGTGAGTATTTTTCCAATCAATACAATAATAAATGTCTTTAAAGCAGCTCTGATGTCACTCACATGTGTCTGAGGCTTTTACTTTTCCAAAATCATCTACATTTTTCATATTTTGTGATATTCTGAGGTCAATCTCAGTTTCTACAGTGAAATCACACACAGCATTTCACTTTTGCCTCCATTCCAAATTTAGAATGTTTTTGTTCACAAACTTTTAAAGGGTCTATACTATATAACATTTCTGGTGGTTTGCTTGGAATGTTCCACAGTAACTCATCTATTTTTCATGTATTCCATTCGTGGCCATATGAGTTTCTGCCATAGAATGTCCAAAAGGTGACGCTTTAAACTCTATAAGTCGCTGCCCTTCTCTTACTCGTCCTCTGACCTCTGGACGTCCGTCTCTGGTTAAATGGGTTTACTCCTGTGCTCTGCTGCTCCGGGAAGCTTCTACTCTTGTTTTCCTGCAGTAATTCAAGGTTTTTGTATTGTAGTGTCAGGGATGGTGATGGTGTGTTCAGGATGGCACCTCGCTGTTCGGTGCTTTGTCGTCCGGCCACCCACAGCCGGGTCCGAGGGTGTCGCACCGACTCTGGGTCCAGTCTGGGTCCATCAATCATCAAGGCTGCACGTCAGAGGTCACTGAGGTTTTCTTTACCAAACGCTGCATGTGCTTATGGTCGACTGCAGGATTTAATCAGAAATGTGCAATTGTATTTAGAGAATAGACCCTTTGTAAACAAAAACAGTTTAAATTCAGAATGGAGGCAAAAGTGAAGTGCAACATAATGTGATTTCACTGGAGAAACTGAGATTAACCTAAATATCACGAAATATGAAAAATTAAGAAAAGTAAAAACCTCAGAAACATGTGAGTGACATCAGAGCTGCTTTAAACACATTTATTATTGTATTTTACATTTTTTAGGAAATTATTATAAACTCTTTGCATTTTCCAGATTTATGGGTTTTACTGGAGAAATACTCACAAAAATTGTAACCCACAATAATTTACATTTTATCTAGAGATATATTAGTCACTATTCCATAAATGTGATTCTTTTGAAGCTAAAATACAATTTTAAGGCTAGAAATGTTTATGTTGTCCGACATTTGTTGTAGAAAAGCAAACTAACTGATCTTTCTACCCTGGAAATTGAACATGTTGCTTTTTTCCAACACAAGCACTTAAAATCTGTTGAATTTAGATTTAATGTCAACTTCATTTTTCCTCCAGTCGCCTCCATCCCATTTTAAGGGGTCTATTGGGATAGTTGTAACTGCATATGGACTCATGGGATACGTGCAACAATTTTGAAACAGAAATATGTGTAAAAAACAAACAAACTCATGTACAAATGTGGACTACAACATCAACACAACAAGTTGATTCTCCGTGAAGAAATTTGCAGAATGTACTCCTCATTCTCCCCTTCCATTTCACAATATATTGTCCAGTCCACTAACACCAATGAGCAAAGAAGATGAAATTTGGACCAGGCTGGGTCTAATTAGCAGGTTCTGTTCTAATTATGTCTTAGTTTGGTGGGAGGGCACCTGTGGTAAATATTTATCATAGTTTTATATCTGTGAAGTTGCAGTTTTTGATACATTTTGACAAATAAAAGTTAAAATTACAGGATGTAGTGGTGAGTTCTAAAATTGACTCTGTCTGTGATGTCATCAATATGCGACGTGCCATTGTAAATATACATAATAATAATAATTTTCATGCAACTGACAAATTTTTTCACAGTTTAAACAGTCATTCACCAAAAATAAAGGTGTTCACAGGTAATATTTTCTGTCAAATCATAACCATTGTGTAATTTTTCTAGATTTTGGCCCTTGTTACAGTCTGGTTGCTATGGTAACAGTTAACTGTATAAAACAAGAACATAGTACAACCAATATATATACATGCTGTGATTTTAAACTGAATATTACCAAAGATGAACTTAAAGACATGCGAGCAGCTACGTTTGCTTGCGACAGCAGAAACGACCTCACAGTTGTGAAATAATGCACATCTAGAGTCGTGTAGCTGCCCCGGCTGCTCTCCCTCACGTCCTTCTCCGTCGCGTCGCTGACATTTGAAAAGTGCATTTCCCTCTCCGCTCTGTCAGTCTGCCCCGCTCTGCACAGACAGCCCCTCCATCTGTGCACCGTAGACTCACACACGGCGCACCCAGAGTGACCCCGGGGCCCATTAAGAGTCCTGCCTCCAAAGCTGTCCCGTCCGCTCCTGGACAAACCCCTGTCCCGTCGCCGCTGTGTGGAGCCTCCTCTCACGCTCGGCTTTAGTCAGATTAAATCGCTGTAGAATAATGTGTTTGTGGCTTTAAATAATCAGACGATAGCGGTTCAGGTGGAAGAGTCTGGAGGTTGGAGGTCGGCGGTTCAATTCCCGTTCTGTACCTGATTTTACATTACACATTGTTAGGTACAAGCAACTTAATAAGAAAGACATTGTTTGTAAAGTATAATCTGTGCATTTTATGAACGCACTTTTTTAGGAGAGAACTAGTTACCGGGGTCGCCTCTTTTTGTCCAATCAGGCACATTGTACGCTATGAATCATGGGGAAATATCTCCTTGACACTATCCCTGACATGTGGTTCTCTGTCATGGTACGTTTTAAAAGAAAAAAAGAAACTTGTTGTAAGCAAAGTTAGAGAAACTATAGAAACAACTGCATGAGACTGTTACAAACGGTCGTTTCCGAGTCAGTTTTGAGTGAAAGAGAGGACTATGTGGGCGGGGCTAATGGTTCAAACATAAAACATGTTACTGTCTCACGGTTCAAAATCATGTACAGGCCCTTTAAGGTAAGACACTTCACCCAGGCTGATGACTGTGGGAGAACAGCACTGTGGTAATGTAGATGCAAAAAGGAGGTGTTTGTGTTTGTCAGTTTATTTGATAATTAAAGTGAGACACTGCAGGTGAATAGGAAAAAATATTTTTCATCATGTCATGTTTTCATGTAGAAATAAGGCATTTTATGTGAAAAAACGAACAAAAATACACATATTTCGGTCATTTAAATCTGAAAAATGGACAGATCCAGGTTTAAATTTCTTGGTTAATTTTGTACACATGTTAGTAACAAAAAAATGTACAGAGGGGATTTTGAATATCCTCATTTAGTTTTTAAGTATCGGACTGAAAATTGTCCTAAAAATTAAAATGTCGGCAATTTTTTTTAAAAACTTAAAACTTCAATAAATCTGTTTTAGAATTAGATCTCAAAAAATCCTTCTGTATGTTTTGTCAAAATCTTGTTGTACAGTTTGGTGTAGGAGCTACTGTAAGTGGTGATCCTTATGTCCCGAGGGAGAAAATGGGATTTTAAGAAAACGGCCTTTGAAGTAACAATGTCCCATAGATTTCTATGGATGAAATGGATTAAATGAAACAATAAAATATTTTTAGGAGCAGATTGGACAGGTTTGTTTCCACATGAAAGCCTATGTATTGAGAGAGCAAACTGACCAAAAAAACAAAAAAATTGAAATTGCCTTTAGTGTTTCGCCTTAATCTCCATTGCAATCGAGAAATAGTGCTGTTCAAATCAAATCAATTTATTTTTGTAGAGCCCAAGATCACAACAGTTGCCTCGATGGGCCACAGGTAGAAAGCAGTTTAAATAAACAATGTTCGCAAGAATTTAGCAACTGACCCTCCTTCTCTCCTTCTCGGCAAAGAAAAACTACAAAAACCTTGAGGGAAAAAGTAAGTTCCTCCAGTGCAGAGAGAGTTCCTCCAGGCAAATGGGAACATCTAGGTCACAGGTCAGGGGCGTGAGATGGAGGTCGTCACCTCCCGAGGGAAGTGGAGAAGTGCTGTTGTGTCCTCGTGCAAGACATGTCATCCATTTCCCTGCAGAGCTGCAGAGCTCGTGAGGGATGGTCTTCTCATCCAAAGGGCGACAGTTCGAAACCCATTCTGGACATCAACATGAGCCATCTTGACGTAGACGTGTTGTTGTGATCATGTACCATTCATTTGACATGGTTTCTGCACACGCAAAGAATACATTGTTACATTTATATAGTTTAGTTTGTGTTTTGGTAGATATAAAACTACAGAATGTTTGATTTAGATGACTCAAATACAAGAGTGAAAATGTAATAATTATCATGCCTATTATTTTCTATTTTGTGCTCATTGAGTCTTTTAAAACAGATCATCCATTCAGAAACAAGAACATACAGCAAAACAACTTTGTCATTTTCATAATTTACAGCTTTTATCTGCTAAATAGAAGTCCATCGCTTTAATTATAACATTTGAAACATAAACAATGAAGACTAGATCATTAAGTGCTCCACACAATTACATTTGTTTGAGCTGTAGGTTTGACAAACATAAATGATCTTCGATGTTCAAACTGGTATTTTGAGCAACTTCTGGACACAGAACCAGGATGTTTTAACTTTTTAATTGAATTGAGAAATTTGTAGAGTTAAAATTGTGAATGTGACGGGAAGCAAAAGACATGGGACTTCAGACGACTGAAGATGACTTTTTGCAAACTTGGACGTGACTGTAACACTTTTTATTTGACAGACACATCATGAGACGACCAACATAATATAACATGACCCTGATCAGCCACCGGTGACCAGTGCCATCCCAGAGTGCATCTGTGGGAGCTGGGACCGAACCGACAACCTGTGGTCAGATCTACCAGCTGACGTCGCTGGGTCAATATTTGTATTGAGCTTGTTGTTAGTCAGTTTTTTAGTTAGTTTATCATTTATTTTGAACATTACAAAGAAAGAAAAAAACAAACATTCAAACATACAATAATTTTGTTGTTGTTTTGTTGATTTTTTGTTTTTTTTGTCCTTTATTTGCTGTTTAAGAATGGTTGAGTATCCAGAAAAGTGCTATAAGGTAATAGTCATATTATTATTATTATCGTTATTATTACTCTGTCAGTGGCTGCATGCTATATTACAAACAATAGCCACGTTTGGTTAGATTAAAATGCTAATGCTACCCAAAACCCCAGCCAGAAATCCAAACCTATCAACCAAAACAATTAAGATGTGTTTAAATGGCCCGACAATCACTGGTATTTGCACACACACTGCAGGGCTGTTTATCTCCCGGGCGACAGAGTTTTGCTGCACACGGGGAACTTAATTGCGCGGCTCATTAGCGGCGTTCGGGGCTGCGGCGGACGCGATGCTAATTGTTTTTATTCAGTCAAAACTTGTGATCTCTAAACCTGGGCAGAGAAACGGCCTGTCCTCCAGCGTTGTGTGTTGTGCTCATTCCCCTCATTCATTTTTAATGGGCTTTGAAGAGTGCGCTTGTTTTCCATCACTGTTTTGGCAGCGGGGTAAACAGATGGATGCTGACAGTGAGTGAGCGTGTCCTCCTCCACACAACACTCGCACGCCCCGCTCCTCCTCCGTCCCACAGGAGGCCAGTCAGAGGAAAAAGCAGAGACACAAATAACCGCTGTCCGATTGTGCGGGTCGGAAACAGATGAGCGACACTCTTCAGGCGACTGTGACTCCGGAGGGTAATTAATGTGGAATAATAGGCACACTAAACGCTGCCTTAATACGAGTTTAACACCAATTAAAAGCGCAGATCACACAAAAGCCATGTTTCCACTGGTTCACTGTGGAGTGATTTGATACAGTCTGCAAGTGTCTCACAGTCTTAAAGCAGAACTTCAGCGACAGAGCTCCCCCGCAGGTCTCTTGTGAAAATACACTGCCAACAAAAAGACCTAAAAGCTTTTTTTTTTTTTTACTTTTTCCACTTCCTTTTTATTGAAATGAGGAAGTACAATCGCATATAAAAACATTTCATGTCGCCAAATATAAAAAAGAGAACCAAGGTTTCTCAGGAGAGTCGTCTTCGAGTCGGTGTCAGGAAATGTTGCAGCTGGTTTTCCGCTCAGAGACAGCAGGGGGCGACAGAGTTAGCATCAGATACTCCGAAAATACATTTACAACCACCACACGGACTTACAAAGATGTTTAATAAGGTAAAATGTTACTTAGTTCTAGAAGAAGAAGAAGAAGAAGAAGAATTTTTTATTTATAGAGCGCTTTTCCACCTAATAGGCACCCAAAGCGCTTTACAAACCGTTGAAACTACAGTTGCAGTTACAACATAACTACTACTTTAAATTAAGTTTAAAGGTCTGGAGAAAACAAGACGGCAAAAAGCAGATATAAAGAGAAAATAATATTTAATTCATATATATAATTTATCACCAAACGCTGACTTGATCTTGTGATAAACTGCTGTATTTCCAGTGATGCTAACTTATCTGTTGAACCAACAAACTTAGCAAAACAAAGCTACCACACGTTAGCATCAACTGTTTCCTGTTTACCGATGCACGGCACTTGCGTCAAGACCCAAAATATTATATTTCCAGTTCATAATCCATCTAACATTGTCCAAACCCAACGGATTACATAAAAGAGATGTTAAAACACAGTGTGGACTCTTTGCAAAGACGTGAAATAAATGCTGAAAAAGCCGGTGATAAATAGGAAGTAGTTTCTTGTTTACTGTAGTTTTAGCCACGTCTCACAGCGACACAAACTTAGATATAAACGTCTTTTTGTGACTTGCTGAGTTCAGCCTCATGATTTAAAGGCATAGTTCAGGAACGATTTAGATTTTACTATGTTTGGACGACGTCAGCAGCAGAACCCTGACTCTGGACCCAGAGGATTGAAATGTACTCCACTATGAATGGACTCTACCCAAAGAGCTCAAAGGCGACGCAGTCAGTGGGATCAATGTCAGCTGAAACAATCGTAGCTTCACATAAAAATGCCCAGACATATCTCGTAGTTCCTTTATAAAATACTACATTTAACTTAGATTGATTTGAAACAGTTTTCTTATCATAGCACTTCGTTGTTGGTAAATGATCCCCCACTGAGCTTAAGCTTCATTAATCAGAATCTGAAGTATTTATTCATCCCACGGGGAACTTATTTTGGTTACAGATGAGCAGTGCTGGGAGCGCGCTGCAAAAACAATATGGCAAAACATGATATTAAGTGCACAAACTAAAATCAGCTCAAATCACAGACATGAGCAACGCACGGGACTGAAATGATCCAAGAACCTCTGAGTTTTCTGAATTACAGGAGGTACATTTCAGGCAAACCTTTACAGACATTTTCAGACAGAGACAATAAACATAGGACAACATTCGCAATTTTTACAAGGTCCAAAGGTAAAACTAATCCTGTCTGAATATGAGCAGAGAAAGAGATTTGCTTCATTTAAATTTGAGCTGTATAACATCATATACCTTGACCAATGGAAGAGCTAAAAGATCGCAGCTCATCCTTCAAGTTTCCGTTAATATTTGTGAAGTTTGCGTTTGCCTCCCCCTGCCCTGTCACATCACACCGGTTTGATTCGTTGCCCTTCGAGGCTGTTATTGCGTCTCCCAAACATCCTGCGCCGTGTGTGAATGGGTTTGGGCGAAGTCTGTTGATCAGTGCAGCTTGTGGTGAAGGACTTGTTGAAGGTCGCCTGTGAAGCTGTGCAAATCGATTATGGCAGCGCTCTCGGAGGAAACTGTCAGCTCCGAGCCACATGACACATCCGACGGGCGAGACGGGGAGGGGACTGAGCCGCGCTTACATAAGACCACAACAAGACTGCAACTGCCGGGAGAGCGGCGGCGGCATCACACCAAAAAATGAGAGTTTTACCTCGGGATCGCGGGTGAAGTGGAATAATTGCGAGCGTCGTCTGTGTTTCTCGTGCGAATCCCCTGAGTTTTATCCATTGTATTTCATCCCATCACACATAAATACATACGTTTTGCGTGATCAGAACAGGCCAAAGTAAAATGCCTTGTGCCCAATTTTTGCATCAATTTACATTTTACAAGTTGCCTTTTTAAACATCTTTGACCTTCTTAACATAAACATACATCTTTGACATTCTTAAAGTGCGTATGACAGGTTTTTATGATTTTCTTTTGATTCATTCAGTGTATTAATACCTCTTGTAAATGTAAATTATAATTTTACAACAATCAGGTCGCTGCTTGTGGAGAAAAGTTGAAAATTATGTTGAAAATTACATGAAGTAAACAAACTGCTGACATCACACTGGGCAGACAAAGGTTATACATAATTTACACAAAAGAAACTCCTTTTTTATTACTCTTTAAACATTGATTCAACAAAATAAAGATGTCAACATGTTTTGTTTTTTTTTGTCAAATAAAAAAATCTTTGAGTTTTGGTGCACTGTAGAGGATGGTGATGTCATCATTTACAACCAGGAAGTACAATTAACAAAATAGCTAAACTGGGGTAACATTTTTAAAGATTTCAACAGAATTTGAAATATATTTATTTTAGCTGCATTTTATTTAAATGAGTGGTCCAACCTGTCATAGGCACATATTCATTGATTCGGAGAACCTTCTAGATTGGACTGTGACCATTAATTTTTTAGATTTAAATAAAGAATTACACATTTTCATCTATTTACTGACATTGTCCCACAGCTGAGGCCCAAGAAAAGACAGACATCTTTGTTTAAGTCCTTATCTGACTTTTGGCAAAAGAAATTTACAATAATCTCTTCAATTATATTTAGTTTTTTGAAGTTTAAAGTATTTCTGAACACCTTCTGGGAGAGTATTCACCCGGGCAAATGCTCATGTCTGTGTTTTGGACTGTTTTTAGCTGTGCGTTGAAGCTTAAATATATTAATTTAATACATGTATCGATTTAAAATATCTCTACGTTCAAATTTGAATTAGAATAACCATGTAATCGACGACTGTTTTTTTGTTGTTGTTTTTTTCAATTAAAAAGTTAAAAACACTAGGAACGAGCATTATGGAGGATCTTTTGGGAAAATGTCTTCTTTGAGCTTTTGAATCTGGTCTAACATTGTTCCGTCATCAAAAACATACCTGGAGTTATGTTTAGCTTCATTCACGCTAGTTTGATCAATCCTGGTTGGAAAATCCTCTCTGTCTGACCGGCAAAACCACTCTGTCCTGAATTCCTTCGATGAGTGACGTTTTTCGTTGTGTGACGTGGCCCCGAGAATCTTCAGCGCTGTTTTTAAATCCATAAATCATCGTCAGACTCGTTCTGAGCATTTCTGCCGCCAAATCACGATCATCACAACTGCGCCACAGCTCAGCACAGCTCACATAACAAAGCATTGTGTATATTAACATGTGTGTAATTACCTCTGCAGCCAGGAGATGGAGCCAAAGCTACGTTACCATGCCAAAGTTATATTATTCTTATTTTTGATTCTAAAACATGAGATGTCAAAGTAAAGATACTCAAAAGCGTGTAAAGGCTTATACGAATACAAATAATGCATAATATTTGAACTTTAAAGTAGGATGCAAGAAGAAACCTAGTGTTCAGGTATCAAAAAATGTAATACTGCAAACACAAAGCTGGTGTGTGAGGCTGTTTTGAATGTTTGGTTGTGTCCGGGGGACCCCTCAGACCACCCCGGGCCCAGACCTTACCAGACGCACCAGACACAGACGCTCGCCGAACTGAGACACTGAGCCGTTTCTCTGTGAAGGTGAAACTCGAATGCAGAGACGGCGCCACGGGAGACGAGCGGGTCTGGAGCAGGTGAACCGCTGCCTCCTCCCGAAGACACCAGCCGTTATCTGTCGCTCCCAGACGTGCAGCTGCTGTGGCCTCTGCGCCGCTCTGCTCCGGCGTCCAGCTCTCAGCCGCCGCTCACAAAACCATCATTTAGCTGTGAACCAGGAGACGAGAGCGCTTGTGTCCAGCGGCGGAGATAGAAGTCTGGGGGCCCGAGGCAAAATGAAGAACAGGCCCCTGCTCATCAAGTGGGATTTTCTGTAAGTTTTCTGAATTGTTGTTGAAGGAAGTTTTTGTTGTTTTGTTTGTTTTTTGATGTGTGGTGGCCCATCCAGGTCAAGATAACGTAGAGTGGACACTTAATTCTTTCATTAAGTCCTCTTTTAGCCGGAAACACGTCTGATAACTGTTGTTTTCACAGATAGTGCTAATCATATATGTCCTTGTTTCTTGTTTCACAGTGATGATCATGTTGTCTCCTCATGATGTGATATCTATGTCTCCACCTCTGTTTTAGTATAAAATGCTTGTCCTCTGAATGTAATGGATCCGTCGACAAGGGAGAGACTACTACCAGTGAATAAATCATACTTGTTGATTCAGACTCATTCTCTTTGCATTTTTATTGTTCAACCCGTCTTAGAAATCCACAACAGCAATTTTTCCACAACACCGGACAGATTCATACATTTTGGGTGGTAAGTGAACTATTGGAAAATTCAAATTCATATATGCAAACAGAGGGGTTTGGGGGTCCTTCCCCAGAAGAATATTTCAGAAATCAGACCATATTACCCGTATGTTGGGGCATTTTAACATGTTCCAGCTGATTTAAATATTATGTTATATATGTTTTTTCAAATTTTGTAATTTTATAATGTTTAGCTTAATAGTTAGTTTTAGCTTCATGAAGGGGACGGCTTTTGCAGAATTAGTACATTTGACAATTCCAGACTATTCTGTTGTTCTTTTTCTTATTTGAAAGTACACTGCACCACTTATTTATGATATTGAGAGAACTGTTTCAGAGTCCGGTGTCTATGATGATCCGGAGGGGCATCTTATTGGGGGTTCCTTCAGGTTGGGGGCCCTATATTGTGGCAAGTTTCCTAATGGTAAGTCCACCAGTCTTTAGTTTATGCTGCTAGTAGGAATGCAAAAGTCACTGTCACACAATGTTAAATGTTTTCCCGATAACTAGTTTCAACCTCTAGAGACTGAAATGAAGAGAGCGAGCGTTAAATGTTGAGAGACTTTTGAATGATATATAGGTATGAATGATATACAGTATATAATGATAAACATAGTATGTTTTAGATCCTGGCAGGGCACGATGAGCGATGAGGTGCAGAGCTGGTTGGTAGGAATCTTCCCCTCGAGCCTTGACACTGGTGCTGGTGAAACCTGCAGGTGGTGCTGGGGTGGAGGAGGGCTGCATGAGCTGAAATACTGAATGCAGGAGCAGAGGGCTGAGTTTAAAACTAGAGTTGTCTGAGTAGTGAAAGGCCAGAACAGGCGAGGCAGCAGAGGTCTTTGATAGCGGACAGTGAAGTTTCATAAAACACGTAAAAAAACAGTTGTTTTTCATTTTGTTTTGTTTTTTAAACCCAGAATTAGCCAAAAGGCCATTTTTTTTATCAGTTGTCCCTCAGCTATGATTTTAAAGGGGCTGTACCTAATTTTTACTGTTTTGAAACGTGAACAACAGAACTATTCCATGTTCCTGATTTTTGGCACGTAATAAAGTAAAATCTGTGTTGCCCCTGCACAGATATTCTGTAAAAGCATCTACACGGGTGAAATGAAACCACAACGTTTCTCTGCATCTATTTATAGATCATTTTATCCATATGAGAGAAGCATGAAGTGCACCATTAGCATGCTAGTGTTTAGATTTACCCATGAAGGTAAAGAGCCTCTGGACTCTGGACTCAGAGACGGTGAAAAGTGTTCATAAACTCATGGCGGTGAATGTTTATGATGCTGGGACTGCATTAGGAAAGAGAGCATACATGTGACTGATGTAAAGACTTTTCATGTTTCAAAACAGTAAAAATCAGGTACAGCCCCTTTAAAGAGGCAATAACAAGAAAAAATATAAGACAGAATATACATGTTTGGCGTACAGTAAGCCCTTCAATTATTTTTCTTTTAGTATCAATAATAAATATAACACATTTCATTTGCGGAGCACTTTTCTGAACATCTAAGTGCTTTACACAAGACTCCAGGAAATAAAACCATACAATAAAACACAAAACTGTACAGGGATATCTGAAGGGGCAGTAAGGCTTTAAAAGTAGTAAGTCAAATATTTAAATAAATTCTAAAAATAACCAATGCAAGACTTTAAACCTTTTAGCAAAATGGACTAAAATAAAAGCGTGTTTACTTTATTTTGGATGGTTTTGTTGCACTGTCTTTACATGTGCGGGCTCCACAAACCTGACTCGTGCTTGGCCTGGAGGATGCTGCGTGTCTCCATGGAAATGTGGTTCCTTTGGCTCTAATACTCTACAGTGTAGCATAAAACATATCTATATCATGCTCTGAAGTATGTCCAGGTTAGTTGTTGCTTCCTTAGTCGTCTGAGGTCACTATAGTTTGAGCCGATTGCACTTCAATCTTCACTTCAGTTGCACTTCACTGCAAAAAATACATTTCTAGATGAGTTGAAATGTCTTGATTTCATGATATTAATCTGAATTTCAGACGTTTTGACTTGTAAGTACTAGCGGAGACTATTTGTTTGATGGAACTAGATTATTTTACTTCTTTCAAACTGTTTCTGACTTGTTTCAATACATTATTTCTTACTTCAGTCCAAATGATCTGTCAGTGGGTTAAGATCATTTTACTTAACCTATACTGACACACTTATTTTAAGCAAAATTATGGTATGATCAGTCAGAAATACCTTGAAACCAGTTAAATATTCTGCATCACACACAAGTAAAACTACTCAAATCCATAAAAAATGATAAATTCAAGCCATTAAGCTTGGATAGATTTACATTTCTTGCTGTGCAGGTAGATCATGTGGATTGAAGTAAGAAATAATGCATTGAAACAAATGAGAAACGGTTTGAAACAAGTAAAATCATCTAGTTCCATCAAATAAATAGTCTCTACAAATCTTAACGAGTCAAAACGTCTGAAATTCAGATTAATATCCTAAAATCAAGACTTTTTAACATGTACAAACAATATGGGGCAAAATTTGACCTGGCTACCCTCCAGTCAGCGTGCCAAAACATACTTCCTATGCCACTTTCTGTCTCAAAATGTCACACAAGATAACCGTAAAACATGTCAGCGCAGTCCCTCATTCATCAGCTCCATTTTTGCCTCCATTCTTGCATCTTTAACGTGCAAAGTCGCGTGAAAGTTTGTCTTGGAACGCGCCTGTGCTCTTTCCATCCGAAGCCATGTGTCCCCGCTCAGTCTGAGGCCCCGTCCCGCTGGGTGAGAGCCTCAATTACCCCGAGCCCATCACCACAAACAGACCCTCTGCCGCCAACCACCTGTGAACCGCTCTGTGGAGGCTGTGCCCGGGGCCGCGACTGAGCCGAGCCGAGCCAACGCCTCGCCGAAGCCGCCAGCCATTGATTAAAGGAATCAGTATTGATTAAGGGAGCAGGGGACATCTGGAACGGACCAATTTATGTCCCCGCATCAATTATTCAAATGGCTGCGCTGAATCGGATTAGAGGACGTTCTCGCGCCGCCGTCCTCGCCTCCCGCCACAGTCTGCGCCCTCTCACCAAGCTGTCGCCTCCCGGATCCAAACGCTTCAAAGTCAAACTGCACCCGCAAACCGCAGCCAGACGCAGACGGTGCCCTCCGCTCGAACTGGCGCCTCCGAGAAGTGGAAGGTGGCGAGGCGAGACTTGCTGTTTTGTTTTTTATTAATTTTTTTGATGTAGAGGTAGCACATGCAAATCACAAGTTTTCCATTTTTCATGCAACTTAACTTAAAGTGCCCATGACAGGTTGGACTACTCATGTAACTAAAATACAGAAAAGATAAACATATTTAAAGTTTTGCTAAAAATAATTATACATTTTTATCATTTTTAGCCATTTTTTTAGTTTTGTAATATCACTTCCTGGTTGTAAATGATGACATCACACTAGGCAATTACTTTGCACACTGGGCTAAAACTCGGCTAACGTCAGAGATTTTTTTGTCTGAAAAATCAAAATATTCGTGAACACCTTTATTTTGTTGAATTTGTGTTTTAAGGCTAAAATAAGTTGTTTATTTTGGGTAAATTATGCAAAAGCTTTGGATAGAATGAGTCTCTCCGGTGTGACGTCATCAGTTTTTGACTTCCTGTCATTTTAAACAGATTTTTCTCCATAAATTACGACTTGATTGGTGTAAAACAAGATTTGTATGTACAGTACATATTAATACACCAAATAAAATCAAAATGAGAAAATCCTGAAAACCTGTCATACGCACTTTAAATTAACTAGTCCTACACCATTACTTCTTTTTACATCTCCTCTACTTTTAAACAGTAATTGACTTTTTTTCCCCTAAAGTAAAAGAAAATAATTAACATAAAAGAAAACAAAAACTCGTGAGCAGCTCGGAAAAGGGAAGTCACTATTGCCATTACAAATTCCTTTCACAATCTAGTGTTCTTGGTTATTTTTGAAGACAGATTTGTTGTAGGGCTGGGCGATGCGGTGATAAAAAATGGAACGTGAGCTCGTCCCCGTGACAATCTGCTATGTTTGTGAAATCGTATATCGTGATTCACTGTCTGTCTCTTTAATGCAGCCGTCTGTTGTTGTAGATTTTCTTTACACACTCTCAAAAATAAATAAATACTGAGAAGAAGCTATCTGTTTGAAATGATCAGTTTTATTTTACATGTGCACAGCAAACTATGATCTGTCCCTGACAAAAATGATCTCTCCCTCTACGATTCCAAAAAGCAAAAAAAAAAGGAGCCCGAACAATAATAAAACACATCCTTAAATATCCCAGAAATGGAGACATCAGACATTAATAAGATCGACACAAAGGCCAAGGTTTTGTCTCAACACATGAGATGATCAGGCAAGAGACAGTGTTCCCATTTCTCTCTTTTTTTTTCCTTTATTTATTGGTTACATTTACATTGATACAGAGAATATTTATAAGGACAAACATTGAGCAATAAATTATTACTTAGTTCATCTTTCTTTTGTTTAAAAGAAAGTCCTGTATCATTTCATACATTTATAGAATTAAAAAAACAAATAACCCACCGGCCCACCCACACCCACCCTTGCTTCTGCCCTCCCCATCCGTCCCCAAAGGCTCAGGGTCATTCAATTCATGTACCGAGTTCATTAACAACAACAAAAATCAAACACATTACATTACAATACCTCAAAAACTAAAGAGTTCATAGATTCTGGATTTTAAAGATCACGTCCCATATTTTTTTAAATACTTCAGGTTTACCTTTGGCACCACATTTTATTTTTTCTGAAGTGCAATAAAGTGTTCCCATTTCTCAAACACAATAACCTGTAACCTTCAAGCGACACTTAAACATACAGGGACATGACATTTCGTCCCACAACACTGTTCAAACACACTTTTTCTCCTGTTGTTTAGCCTCTGAAGGCTCTAAGCAGATGACTTTATGCAACCGAATGCTACTTCAGGTGTGTTTTTGATGATGGAACATTGTTAGAACATGGTTAAAAGCTCAAAAATGTCACTGTAGCCAAATATGTGTCCTTTAGCACTCAAAGACACTTGACATTGCATTATTCACTCCACACTCGGTGCTGATAAAGGACTAGTAGGAAGTGAGGCTGTCAATCTGCACCATCAGCCTCTCCGACCACCACCAATCATTCACACACACCAGATTCAGGCAACGTGAGGTGAAGTGTCTTGCCTAAGGTCACAACAACAATTAGCTCTACAGTCACAGCTACAGTTCTCCTGGTTTTTCAAAGTCTCCCGTCCAAGAACTGAAATGACCCTGACGTATTTAACTTCTGAGAGTTGTCAGGCTTTGACAGCAGCGTGGCTCCTCTGAACACGAGCTGCAGTACATTTAGCTGCACTCCTCGCCTGACCTCCCTCACCTCTGAGATGAAAACAAGCTGCAGGGTGCATACAAATCAGATTGATCAACTATTGGTGTTTCGATAAATGACACGGCTCCGGTGCGCGGTGTTCGGGACATCCACATCCCTCGCGTCACCTCCAGAGAAGAGGGGCAGCTTCAGACAACGCCGCGAGAATTAAAGGTTACAGGGGTTGTCATCTGGATGCTGTTTGAAGATCGAGACGTTTCGGCTTCTATCCCGAAGTCATTGTCAATCAATCAGTTCTGCGATGGAACACGCCTGGACGAATGAAACCTTGGATCTGGTGCGGGAACTCTACGATGGACGAATGAGGGATTACATCGACGAACACCAGGAGAAGCAAAAACTGTGAAAATTGCACTCTGGCGTCGTATCATGTCTTTCGTGATAAAATAAATGTAGTTAAATGTGCTGTACACTGACATTTCACCACAGTTTGGAGTGAGATTCAGCGGTGCCCAGGCCCAGCGAGGATGATTTGTTTACTGTCAGCGGATGAGGACACCGTTTTCCCTGCAGTGGCTCAGCTGGGCCCCAGAGCTGACCGAAGTAATTCTGCAAAGCGGTTCCAAACACAGTTACAAGTTAATGTGAAAAATCCCTGACATGTCTTTGGCAAAATACCTTCTGTAGAACATAATAACTGGGTTGAAAGAGTTATCGTAAATGTAAAAAAAAAGTAGTAGATCCAGCTCCAAGAACATCGTGAACCAGACTTAAAGTATCAGACGTGTATTTTAATATGAGGATTGACTTCACCTTTGCTTTGATTGTGAGGATTGTGTTGAACGTTCGATTTGACGAAACTCCGGTTAGCGTCGGCCAACTGTAAGAGTCTGAGCGACGAAAAAGAGACGGAGAATTTTGTGTCTGTGAATGTTTATGTTAAAAAGTACTTCCAGAATGAACCAGGCATAAAGCTTGGACAAACTCCTTTTTTTTAACCTTCCAATCCCTGCAGTGCCTTGGGCCAACACACACACAAACACGCACACACACACACACACACACATATACACACACACACACACATATACACACACACACACACACACGGGGAGGTTGTGTTCTCCGCTCTCGTCTCGTCTGCTCTGACATGTTGAGGCTGGAAGCGGCAGAATGGCAGTGTCTGTTGGACCGGGGCCCAGAGGGTTATTCATATTCATAATGTTGGTGTGACGGAAACTGTGAGATGTGGAGCAGTCCAGGAGCTGCAGCAGTGAGGCTCGGTCTGAGGATCTGTGTGAGGCTCGGTGTGAGACTGTGTGTGTGTTTGTTTCCACCTGCAGCAGTCAGAGTCCAGACGAGGAGGGAACGGGGCAGAGGTCAAAGTCTTCTGGATCAAATAGCTGTAACTGTAAAATCACATGGCAGTGGTACCAAATATTATGCATTATTTGTATTGTTTTTAGCCTTTAAGTCTGCTCCAGTGTCTTCAGTTTGACATCTCATGCTCTAGAACTAAAAATAAAATGTTTTTACAAAGAAAACTACAACTATCTCACTGCGTTGGGAGATGCCATTTTGACTTAGCTGTGGCTCCATCTACTGGCTGTAGAGGCAATTACACTCATGTAAATATAAACCCACAATGCATTGCAGTAAATAGTGGATCTGACAAAGTTGTAGTTATCGTGATTAGGAAGAAATGTTCAGAGTGAGTCTGGCGATGATTTAAGGACTTAAAACAGCAAAGGATTCTGGGATAAATGACGTCAGCATCATCTACGTCACACATCGTTCACAACACAGTGTTGGAGAAAGAGGATTTACAAACCAGCATCAGCAAACATGAATCAAACTGAATGCTACTCCACGTATGTTTTTGATGATAGAACAATGTTAGAACATGGATAAAAGCTCAAAAAAGTAAATTTAGCATAATATTGGTCCTTTAAGGAGATATATTATATACTTTTTTTTTAAATCTGTTTTTAAACATTATAAACAGAACAGAAAAACACAACAAAGCACGACCAGAGAGAGCAGAAAAAAGCAACTAACAGAATCCAGCATAGAGAAATTAAAAGTGGCTTGTGATGTTGACATAAAGCCCAGATGGACCAGCGCCAGTGAACTGTTTGTGTCCTTAACAGTGAATACAATGCCAGCTGTTTAAAGAAATCTAATGTATAAATGTACGTGTCATCTGAACAGTTCACAAAACATTCTGATTTTATTCTTGTCTAATACTGAATGCCATCCACTAGAGTTAACAGATGTGGATCAGGTGTAGTTGCTTCCTGAGAGGTTAGGGGCTTGTTGGTTTTAAAATGTTAGTTTTGCCAGTTTTTTTTACTATGGAGCACGAGTCCACAATAACGATCTAACTATTTATCCATCTATAAGGCACACACAGTTAGAAGAAAACGTCCCATTTTGATCAAAGTCTGTCAAAAAGTCTGAATGGTTTCAAAGGTCGTCATCTGGACACTGTTTTGAAAATCAGGACGTTTTGACTTCCATCTGAAAGTCATTCTCAACTGAGAGACTTTCGGAACGTCTTGATTTTCAAAACAGTGTCCAGATGACGACCTTTGGAACAAGGGATTAAACAAGGGATTAAACAAACTGAAAAGTCTGAAGTCCATTTTTCTCTATTATTTTGTCTGTCCAGTCCTTGATCGTTGGGTCAGTTGTTGTCATTTATTGTTTTGTGCTGGTCTTCTTTCCTGTCTCCAGATGTATGTTCCAAAGATATTCATCTATTTACGGCTGGAGTTTTTGATAAAATATGTTTCTTTACTTTTCTTTGGCCTACTTTTTGTTTGTGAAGCTAGTGTTTTGCTTAAATCAACTTTATAGGTAAACTTTAAACTGAAAGTAGTTTCTATGTTGTTGCTCTGACTTTGCAGAGCTTAGCTAGCTTGTTTGTAAATAGCAGTTTTTAGGACACTTGAACTGCCGCAAGACAATTATCTTCCTCAACACTCAGAAACATGTTATTTAAGTAGATAAAGATAATGAGTTCAACTGGGTTTGATCCCAAAGTCTGTCAGTGATAAATGTGAGCGCAGCTGCAGTGTTCCTGTTATTTATCTGGTTTTCTACAACTGTTTACTTCATTTTCTTCTTTTCGATGTCAGGTACAAGCTTAATATTTCGCAGGGTTGTGGACTTTTATAACCGTTATCAGTCTTTGGCAGCTTTATCCCGTTTTTGTTGTGTGTTGTGCTTTTACGGGAGAAAATGTCAGCACTCACCATTGATTCTCGTGTTCTCTTTGCCACTTACTGCTAAGGTTCAGAATGCTGTTATGTCATCTGCATAACAATAAGAAAAAAAAGAAAGCTTTCCGGTGGCAGACGAATCACAATCAAACATTCAATTCAAAGACTTTAGAAATGTGCAGTTATATAGTTATTTATCTGAAGTGTTCTGACATTACCCTTCAATATTCTAAACTTTATTAAAACGCACAAACACAACATCTTCTCTCCTTCCCCCAGAGCCAAGAACAGAAGGATATTCCCCGGTCGTGTCTTTCTGGAGCGGCAGTAATTCTCCGTAAACGGCTGAAATGTGTCGGACATGTGGGCTGACCGTGCTCATAATAAATTCAGCGCACTTCTGGAGCAGGTAATCAATTTAGCGTGGGCCCCCAATCGCCTCACGCCGCGTCGCTAATGCACGTCTGACTGCTAGCATCCTGCGCTACGGGCCGCGAGCGAGTGTGCACTTACAGCGGTCCGCGTGCGTCGTATCGATCAGAGCTGGGTGGAGGGGAGATTTGTGGAGCCCTGCAGAAATGTACAGGTTTTTCACAATAGCGGCGGCAAAGAATTGTGCAATAAAATGATAACGTATTCTTGTAGTTTCCTGGTTCCAAGTCTCGGGATACTTCGGTTATAATTTGTCGGTCACAGTTGCTTTGGGGCAGAGCGAGAAAAACATGGCTGTCATTGAGCGTCCGTGTTGACTCTGACCACCGATTTTACAATGAGCTGTGCAGTGGTGGACAAAGGAATTTGGGGGTCCAAGGTAACATTAAAGTCTATATGACAGGTTCTAAAAATGTTCTAATTATGACTTAGTTTGGTGGGAGGGCGCCTGTGGTAAATATTTATCATAGTTTTACATGTGTGAAGTTGCAGTTTGAGAAGAAATTTCGATAAATAAAGGTTTCAAATGACAGGAAATAGTGCTGAGTTCTAAAACGGAATCCCCCTGTGATGTCATCAAAAAGCGACGTACAGTTGAAAATAGAAAAGACAGTTAACGCTCAACTGAAACATCTTTCTCACAGTTTAAATGGTCATTCAACAAAATAAAGTTGTAACTGGATGTTATTAGTTGTCAAATCATAACTGTTGTGTAATTTATGCGGGTTTTGACCCTTGTTTTCAAAATGGTTGCTAGGTAACAGTTGTGGAATTACCTCTAACTATGTCATATTTGTTGCTCATGTCCAACCAGGAAGTGACATTATAAACATTACGAAAACTGTCAAACTGGGGACAAATACACAAATTGTTTAGTAAAATCTTAAATCTAATCATGTTCACTACGTTTTGGTGAAATATGGTGTCTAACCTGTTATAGACTTTAAGTAAGTGATTTTCAATAACTTTTCTGTTGTGTCTCTTTAATTGTTATTGAGGGAAGCTTTTGTTTTTTGTTGTTTTTGTTTAATTAATATAAGAAAATAATACATTTGGGGTGAAAAGTGAACTATTGGAAATTCAAATTCATATGTGCAACAGCTTTGTTCTAAACAGGGGGTTTGGAGGTCCTTCCCTTGAAAAATATTCCAGAAATCAGATCATATTTCCTGTTTGTTGATGCATTTTAACTCATGTTGCAGCTGATTTAAATACATGATATTCATTTGTAATTCTATTCACCTTATTCTGCCCCGCCCACTTTTGCCGCTTTTTGCCACAGATACGCACTTTTGTTGTAAACGCACTTCCGGTTGACGAGAACTCTGTTAAAGCTAATGACGAACGAGGGAAAAGTCTCGCCGCTAAAATGTTACATAAAGTAGGTTGATTTGTGTAAAATGTTTAATGAACACGAGCAACAACAAGTCAACAACGCACCGATTTCCTGATTCCTTATTCCTTATTTTCTGTTGAGCTCGTCTGCCCCATGTAAACTACAACGGAAACAAGACGGCGGCGTGTAAGGCAACTTCCGGAATAAGGTGAATAATGTTACTTTTTTTTATTAGTGGCGGCTTAGGCAGGATTCATAGATTTTGTCGGTCTTTATTTTGTTGGCAGTTGTGACCTGTTGCCTGATGCTGTCACTGGAGCTGCACACATTAGGCTGTTTACTTATGGCTGACTTACTGCAGACAGAATTTCTAAGTGTAGTGTTTTCGGTTTGGGGACCACAGATTCTCATCTCTGTTGTTTGTAGCTGGGACGGTTTGCAGCTGAATGTTAAGCGACTGGGATAAGAATCAGCTCCTCCAAATCCGAGGCCATGGTTCTCGACCCGAAAAAGGTGGCTTGCCCTCTCCGGGTGGGTGGGGAGTCCTTGCCCCGAGTGGAGGAGTTCAAGTATCTCGGGGTCTTGTTCAGTGAGGGAAGGATGGAGTGTGAGGTTGACAGATCGGTGCAGCAAAGAGTCACACTGCGCACTCCCCCTTCTCTCTCACCTGGTCGTGAGCTAAGGGTGAAGACTCCCTCACAGACAGAGGAGCTCAGACACACGGGAGGAGCTCGGAGTAGAGCTGCTGCTCCTTCACGTCAAGAGGAGCCAGCTGTTACATCTGCTCTGGAGCCTCCTGGATTCCTCCTTGTGGACGTGTTCATGTCCCACCGATAGGGGGCCGTGGGGAAGACCCAGGGCATGCAGAGGGGACACTGTGGCCTGAGAGAGCCGTGGGATCCAGACGCCCCAGAGTCTGTATTTTTCAGTTTAGTGCAGAGCTGAGGGTGTGGAGGAGGATGAAACAGGACTTCTCTGAAGACTGAAGTCTCGTGCAGGACATTCTAGCCTCACACAAACATGCAAGAACGAGTCAAAATAAACTACTAATGAGGGAAAACCATTAGAACCATCATAAAGCACTGATATGATTCCTTTACCTGCCATTCTGGAGGTTAAAGTGAGTCTTGTTTTGATCAACTTGTGTTTTCATCCAAAATGCTACCTCTCTCTATCTCCCTCCCCCTCTCTCTCTCTTTCCCTCTCTCTCTTCCTCTCTCCTTCCATCTCTCCCTCTCTGTCTTACTCTCTCTCCCTCTCTCTTACTCTTTCTCTCTCCCTCTCTCTCTCCCTCTCCTTCCCTCTCTCCCTCCCTCTCCTCTCTCTCTCTCTCTCCCTCCCTCTCCTTCTCTCTCTCTCCCTCCCTCTCTCTCTCTCCTTCCCTCCCTCCCCTTTCCTCTCTGCCTCTCTCTCCCTCACTCTCCCTCTCTCTTACGCTTTCTTGCTCTCGCTCCCTCTCCTTCCCTCTCTCTCCCTCCCTCTCTTTCTCTCTCTCTCCTTCCCTCCCTCCCCCCCTCTCTCTCCCTCTCTCCTTCTCTCTCCCCCCTCTCTTCTCTCTCTCTTTCTCTCTCTCCTTCTCTCTTTCTCCCTCTCCTTCTCTCTTTCTCCCTCTTTCCCTCCCTCTCTCTCCCTCTCTCCTCCCCTCTCTCTCTCCCTCCCTCTCTCTCTCTCTCCTTCTCTTTCTCTCCCTCCCTCTCTCTCTTCTCTCTCCCTCCCTCTCTCCCTCCCTCTATCTCTCTCTGTCCCTCTCTCTCTCCCTCTCTCTCTCTCCCTCCCTCTCCCTCTCTCTCTCTCTCTCCCTCTCTCTCCCTCTCTCTCTCCCTCCCTCTCTCCCTCTCTCTCTCCCTCTCTCTCTCTCTCTCCTTCCCTCCCTCCCCCTTCCTCCCTCCCTCTCTCTCCCCCTCTCTCCCTCCCTCTCTCCCTCCCCTTCTCTCTCTCTCCCTCCTTCCCTCCCTCCCTCTCTCTCCCCCCCACAGTTCCACACATCCTGAGACAGAGCAGCAGACTGCAAAGCGTGGACTTCGATGGGTAATTGTGCCCATCTGTTTGCATTCGCTTGTCAATATCTGCTGAAATTAGAGCCAGGATTGTGTGTCCAAAACGCACTTGTTGTTGTTGCTGTTGTTGTGTTTTCTTTCCCAGAGCTTGTCCGTCCTGTTAGTTCTCCACATCATCAGATCTCTCATCGCTCCAGTCCAAAAGTTGATCACAATAGTTTTAATAAGGCTGGGATTATAATGTTGGCAGTTTTGGCTCGGTTTGGTTTTGGCTCTGGCAGCAGATGTGAGCGGAGCGACCCACTTTTACAGAGAAAAACTGTAAAATAGATACATTACTTCAGACAGGAAAACGTATCAGCCTTACAGTTAGTGATGAACAATAGAAACAAAGAAAAAGAAGTAAAAAGGGTGAAGTTTATGATCGTGACTCTTTCTTTCCATAAAAAAAAGCAGTTTAAAGAAAAACAACAGGAAAGAAACAAACATAGAAAAAAGTTAGGAAAAATAAAGAAAAAATAAACGTCTGCTTCTATACGTCAAAGAAGACAAGATGAAGAAAAGAAAAAAAAAAGAGCAACAACATGTGGGAAGGACTACTGTAAGATTTACAGTTTCCTACAAAAAACATGAAGAAAAAGAAAAAATGGAAAAGGAAGGACAAGTTCTGCTTCCTGCTCCAAAGAAAAATAAAATAGATGGATGGACATGGTCTAATTTCAGAACCTTTTACCAAAAGAAAAGAAAAGGAAAATTCAAAATAAAGTAAGAAGACATTGAGAACTTCATATTCCTGAATCCTACCTGAAGAAAGAAAGAAAGAAAGAAAGAAAGAAAGAAATGAGTTTTTGTGTTAACGTTAGCTTGTGTGATTGTAATTGTATTCTTCATGTTAGATCAAATGTGAAAGCATCTGAAATGAAATAAAATATAACTTACGTCTATCGTTAGTCTAGCCGTGTCCACGTGTCTGACGTGCTCGCTCACGCGGCTCACACATGTTTAGCGTTTACCGACGTCACTTAATATGAAAACGGTCATTTCTGTGATTTTAGAAACGGTAGAAAAGAACATTTCCTTCTGTTTTATTTAAATACCGTCTACTTGTAAGTACTGCCTGCAATTATAATGTAATGATAGAAAAAGGCTGGGCCCAAGAGGCTGCAGTACCTTGCACGGCCACTAATCAACCTGGGACACGGAGAGAGTGTCTTATCCAGTTCATTTAATACATCCATGGGTCATGCGCCAATGAGCACACGCCCATAGAACTATAATAAAACCTGGAAGATGAATTCCAAAATGGCGCTCTGTTTATCCCTATGGAGTGTGCTCATTGGCGCATGACCCCAAAAAAGTTTCTTACTTCTGCATTTACTTCCATTTACTTCCTTTACTTCCTGCCATCTTTGCTTTAGGGCGCCGCGTGATGACAATCCCCCATGATGCTTTGAGCGACGTGAGCGACCACGCATTAAGTTTTTGTGTTAACGTTAGCTTGTGTGATTGTAATTGTATTCTTCATGTTAGACACACGTGAAAGCGTCTGAAATGAAATAAAATATAACTTACAGCTATCGTTAGTCTAGCCGTGTCCACATGTCTGACGTGCTCGTTCACGTTGCTCACACATGTTTTGCGTTTACCGACGTCACTTAATATGAAAACGGTAATTTTGGCGATTTTAGAAACGGTAGAAAAGAACATTTCCTTCTATTTTATTTAAATACCGATAATAATTAAGTACAGTCTGCAATTATATTGTAATGATAGAAAAAGGCTGGACCCAAGAGGCTGCAATACCTCACACGGCCACTAACCAACACGGACAGAGGGGGCGTGTCTTATCCAGTTCATTTAATACATCCATAGGTCCTGCGCCAATGAGCACACGCCACAGGGATAAACAGGGCGCCATCTTGGGTTCATCTTCCACTTTTAATTATAGTTCTGTGGTTCTCCCCCTCCCATCTGTGTTGTCTGGAGCTGGGCGGAGAGTAGACATGCTGCACCACCTTCAACGGCTCCTCCCACTGCTCACCTGCAACCCATCTTCAATCAAGCACACGCCCTCTGCAGTACAGACTCGGCTCATTCATCCACCAGATCGTTCAGTCGTGTACTCGCCTGTGCTCCTCGGTCCAGTCTCCTCCACTCCAGTATCCATCCTGTTTTTTGAATAAATCTTGTATTTTTTTTAAACTATCCTAGTCTGTATTATTTTGATCCACCAGTCGTTACAACTCTGGGAACTTAAATAAAAGGGTACACTACATCAGAGTAAAGAAGATTGTTGAGTTTGCGAGCTCTTTCTTCCTGTCCAAACAAGTAAAAAAAGAAAGAACATACAGTAAATATTTCTTTGTACCGAAAAGCAAAGAAAAGCGCCACCTGCAGCATCACAGCCTGAGCACTGTGTGGATGAGAGATGCCTGGACTTCCGCAAATTGATTCCTTCACCGCTTTTCGCTGAAGGTTGTTTTTCTTTTGGGGCCGAACTTTGACACCGCGCCTGACGCTCTCCCATGAGTCTTTGCTCTGGCTTCCTGTTGACAGTCGCCTCTAATCGTCTGAATCGCTCTGAACGATAAGTCTGTTGGGCCGAGGTGACCGGGAGACAAATATGGTTCAAGTGTTGGCGGCGGAGGGGTCGGCCATATTGATTGCCCCTGTCCCGCTCTCCAAACCCCCCACCGCACTGATGGCTGCAATTGCCCCTCGATTTCTGCCCCTCTGTCCATCAGGATCGCTCGGGGCAGACACTTCTCCTGATATTTATAGTGTGTGCTTAGAGCCAGCGCTGCACTGTACAAATATAGACAAAGACTGCAATATGGGTTTAGAACATGGCTCCAAATCAAATAAAGTTCTTTTCATACATTTAAAATTAATCCCACACACCCAACCCCCTCCCACAACCACCCAGTTCCACTTAAACAAGCCCACAGTCACACGTACCCTCCTGTGCACTCACGCACTCTAAAAATGATACACATTAGGCGGAGTACAGAGTAACCAGTTGAGAAAGCATCATCAGATGAGCGACCTGCAGAAGAAACACTGGAGATCCAAAAAAATTAAAACAGTGAAACAATATAAAAACTAAGAACCGTAATATAAAATAGTATAAAGCTTCAGAGGTGTCGTCCGGACAGTTCCAGTGTTTTAAAATGCAGGGAAAAGAGATGGTTTGAAAGACGTGAAAAGGAGGCAATTTTTTTTTTTAAAAGAGGATCCCTCCTTGAACAGAAATTATGAATACTTTACTGTCCTCACACCTTGGTCGAGTGAGAGAACAAGTCAATTAAATGTTAGTCGGGTACCAAACAATGGAGAGGAGAATCAGAAGACAATCAGAATGGGACACGTAAATAATTCAGGGTTTCAGGTTATAACTCTTCCCTGAGGGCGGAGCCAATCCAGCTCAGCGTATTATAAAGTCGACTTTCTCAGACCAGCTCCATCAGATTAAAAATGACTTTTGTTTAAGATTGTCTGTACTAAGGACCAGGACGTGAGAGGGATTACACCTACAATATAAATAATACAATTAGTTCACATATTATTCATTTATTTTTAAACATCAATATTACAACTAAACTAACAATGTTGTGTTCAAACTGGACATGCCACTTCAAAACAGGAAGTAACCCGGGACAAACTCTGAACTAAACCTGGTCTGGACCAGGAACACAACCAAATGATGGCAGCATTTCCTCGTTTTCTTGTTTGGTCCTGGTTTGAGCCTTATTGAAATCTGATGAAGACATGATTTTATCTTGTTTTAATCCTGGTTTAACCTTAGCCTTGTCCATGTTTAGTTCCAGGTTTAATCCTAGTTTAATCCTGATTTGTGTGAACGCATACCTAGTGTGACTCCCCTCGAGTTTAATCAATCTCAAAATCGTTCTTTGGTTTTAACTGACATTTATTTTCAGACAGGAGGAGTCTTCAACATGTCTTGACATGAAAATGATGTCCCACAAATGCCGACACATGCCGTCAGAACTAAAAGAAACACAAAACTTAAATTAACTCTCTTAAAACAAGTCTTATAAACATAATTCTCAAGGAAATATATATACACAACGAATAAATAAAGGCTACATTACGCTTTTCTCTCTAATTGGCTTATTATACAGTAATTGAGTCACGCAGCCGCCACGTGATCAGAGACGACAGTACATTAACACAATTAAACAACAAAAAAGTTGACCTCATTGGCAGCTACACCTAGTCTACATCACGACTGAACTCAAACTAAGACCGTTCCGGGATGTATGAACGCACCCCAAACCAGTTACACACCAGTCCAAACATCGAAACATTCACGTCACGTTGGAATTTAAGCCAGTTTAACAAACACACTTTTTTGCAGTGACAGGACCATGGGGGGTCACAGCGTGTAAAGAACCCACCCGCTGTGCAAAGCAATCACGCCTGGCCCTCCATCATCCCTCCTGCACCAGCCCCTCTCGGCCCATCAGTCCCACTCCATTCACCAGCACACGGGACATTATTGCCAGCTCACTAGTCACAAAATGGAACCCCTCGCCCTCCGCTCGCTCCCCCTACACCTGTACTCCATTACTCCCAGTGCAGCGCCGGGTTTATGGAGGGTGACGCGGGGCCAATTCCATCCCCGGGCTCCTAAACCTGTCCTTCTCCGGGCCGGACCCCCCTCCCGACCTCCGCCAAAGCCACACAAAGTCCCATTTCCTCACCTGACAGTCCTGGTTTCCATCCCAGTCTGTTTGCAATGACTTTGGGTTCTAAAAATACATAGAGGCACCTTTAAAACTGGGGCTAAATTGTGGCGCGGTGGTTCGAACCAATGAGACCAGCCTTGAAAGTGGACGCGCTAAATGACTTCGGATTGTTTTCTAGGACATTGGCTGAGGCGATGCCTTTTGTGCCAACCCAAAGTAGCACCAAGGACTTTTGGAGTGGAAAGAAATCTTAAAGTAAGTTAACTCTTGTCCGCAAAGTGCCTGCTGCAGCTTAAAGTGAAGGGGAGTTCAGTTACGCGGCATCAACGCAGTTAGGTTTACTTTTTAGAGCATAGATTGACTTGAAATGGCGTTGTTATGCTTGTAAGAATGGAAAAAAATATAATATAAGATAGGTTGGGTTCACGTTCTTGAATGTGATTATGTCATAACCTCAGAGGGAGCAAAAGCCACTTTTGGTCCAACGAGGTTCATTTGGTCCACTGATAATTACATTTTTTAGATTCTGATTTCAGTCCAGTGTTTGTTTGTTTTACCTGACAGTTTCTGATTAAGATTGCGAGTGAGCAGGCGAAACTGTCAGGTAAAATAAACACTGGTCTGAAATAAGAACCTTAAAATATTTAAGAGCCACTTTTCTCTATTGATTGCGCTGGACTTTGCCATAAAATATCTCAAGGGTAAATTCACAAATGTTGAACCTGATGATTTCTCTGATTAAACCAATGATTTACAACAAAAATCTGCATTTTAAAGATATTAATTTTAGCTGCCCACCATCTATATTAAATATTATTGGCTGATGCAATGTTGTGATCACGTGAATGCAATCTATTCACCTTATTCCGCCCCGCCCACTTTTGCCTCTTTTGGCCACAAATCTGTAAAGACACTGTGGCGAACAAGGGAAAAGTCTCGCCGCTAAAATGTTACATAAAGTAGATTGATTTGTGTAAAATGTTTAATGAACACGAGCAACAACACGTCACAACGCACCAATTTCATGGGCGGCCTGAACACAGCGTTGTAGTCCGTTTATTTATTTAATTATTTTCTGTTGAGCTCGTCTGCCCCATGTAAACTACAGCGTAAAAAAGATGGCGGCGCCCATAGCAACTTCCTGAATAAGGTAAATACTGGTGAGCAAGACTGCTATGAGAGGTTTGGCGTCCTGTCCTGAAAAAAAAAAAAGAAAAAATAGGAAAATGTGTTTGATAAATTCTGCTCCTTACCCAAAAAAAGACAATACGAAGAAGCTTAAAATCCATGTTTCTTTTTAATCCTGAAATGAGTTGTTTATAGATGCTTCCAGGACTGATGTGTTTAGAATAGCTTGGTACTTGTCCAAGCATTCTATCACATTCATTTTCATGAACTTGGTGGAGGAACAGACTCTGCGGCGTGCGTTAAAACTGTTCAACACGCGGCTCTTCGTTGTTCAATACTCACTTGTAACGGCCACAAGAGGGCGCGATATTCACTGGAGGCGGAGCTTGTTACTCTGACTCATTGTAGCTGCGATGAAATGAAAAAGTCTGCACATCTACTGTGATTGGCTGTTGTAAAGTTCCCCGTAACATGTTAATATACCTTCTGCCCTGTGCCAGACTGGACTGGACTGGACTATTGCACACAATCATAATGTCTTAGGGTTCATGTCTTCAGATCCTATGCTGATGGCAATAAAGTTCTCCTGCGTCTCCAGCCTCATCTCTCTTCTTTCGAGTCTCTGGGCACTTCAAATTATATACAACACCCATCATTCTTTGCGAACCATGTGCCTGATTTGCTGAAAAGTGGTGACCCTGTATTAGTTTCTCTATTAGTGATTACCCAATAAACATATTAGCAAAATGTAATGTTTTTCAATCTATTTTTTCCTCTGAAATATCTGCTATTATATTACACTGTATAATATAAAGGTGTTTAACTTAACCACAAGAAATTGAAATAATGTACAGGCCCTTTAATTAATCTAATTTTGTTTGTTTGTAATTGTAATGAGCATCCCAGTTCTTCTCATTTGGCAAAACACATTATTAACAGGTTATTTTCTTTGATGCAGATCATTGTCACTGATATTGCTTCAATTTATAAAATAGAACATTCTGTCGTGTAAATTTGAAACTTATGACACTGTGAAATGCAACTCACATGAATTCATTTGTACAATAAGTACGGAAGGCAAAAAATGACAATTGGAAATAAATCCATAAATAAAAGAAAGGTGAAAAAATATATAAATTTGCAGTAACTACACAAACTGTATTAGTAATTGTAGAAGTAGTTAATGTAGTATCTGTTGTAAAATAATGTAAAATAAATAAATAAATGAAATGAAGTTAAAATACATTTAAGGCACATGTAGAAATATGTGTTATAAAGATACATATAATAAAAAAGAAGTAAATGTTAAAATGACTGTAGATACATGTAGACATGCATAAATCAGTACAGAAATGTAAAAACAAGCTTTTTTTTAATTTTAACTTTTTATTGGCCAATATGTATGCAGTAATGTATAAATGCACGATAGATGTATGTATTTTTTTTCTTTTATTTATTGATTTATTTCCATTCATGTCATTTTAGTCCTCCATAATAAGAGTCACAAAACTAAATACTCTAATCTTATAAATATCCTTCCCACTGTTGTACTTTTCCACCAAAACCATGAAGACTGTTAATGTCTGCAGGAAAAGACACAAAGACAAGACAAAGTTCTTGGTTTCATAATAAAGTTTATTCTATATTACAAATAGTATTTTGTTCTTGACTGCAAAATAGGAATGCATTATATTTACATACACAGGTATACAATTAATTATAACAAAGTTAGAGAAGCTCGCCTTATATCCCCCTGGTATCACTTTATCTCTCCATAAGATACTCTTTCTCTGTCAAATATGGTAAAAGTCTTTCTAGAGTGGTTCTGTTACACCTGCTTTAACACTGAGCTAGGACGACTACAAAACGTTCGAAGGTGGAAACTTTATCTTTGCTCTTGGCACAACGAGCCGCCGCGAGCAGACAACCTTTGTGCGGGCGGGTGACGGACGGGACGCGGCGCCGGGGCAGATTCACAACGCCGGGCGATCGAGGACATTCACGGACGACACGTTACCACAACATGGGACAGTTTGGTCATGTACAGCTATCAATTTCCCCGTCAATGTGTTTAGTATGTTTTTATCACTGTAAAAGCCAACAACGAAAGAAAGAAAAGTTTTTTAAAAAGCGCTTGTGGACCATTATTGAAATTCATATTTAACTTTTTACTGTATAATAAGAGCAAATTTAGATGCAAATTAAATTTTTTTTTTAACATTTGTCAAACCTTATAGCTGTTAAAGGTGCTGTATTAAAAACATGAAAGCCATAATACTTCATTTTAAACTGTTTGCAGAGGTCCAAAAGTATTCTTAATTATTTCTAATTAATGATGATTTTATACAAGTGCAATTCCAAACTTTCAAAGACTAAAGCGGAGTTTTGCCGTCACACGAATGCTAACATTAACTAGCATGCTAACGGCGCAACATTACTTTGTGGTTGCATCTGTTAAAAATGCTTCATAATTAGGTGCTCAATAAAAAATGCGTACAGCCCCTTTAATTTGGTCATTTATAGTAACAAAATTCATTCAATTTGTTCAATTTTGAATCTTGAAATAAGTGCAAAAAAAGTTCAAACTATTAACTAAAACAAATAAATAATAAAAAAAATAACAATTGGGTATTTATTTTGTCCGAGTGCATCATTTTGAGTTAACAACATTATTCAAATGTGTAACCCCAACTAATTAAAACAAAGTGCAAAAGAGTCTTACAGTTTGGTTTTACAGTGTCAACGAATCAGAAGTGCTGCATAAAATCCAATATTTAACCCCCCCTTTATTTTCCATCAAGCTTTTTACATCCGTCCCATTTTAACGCCTTGCGAATTTACCCCACTGTGAAAATAAAACAGACCAAACTGTGTCGAGCTGCAAAAAACAAACAGAAAAACAAACACGAGGTGAATTTGAGGCGAGGCCAAAGAAACAGTCACTTGCCAAACGGTGTAAAAAAAACAAAAGAGTGCTCCTTGCGTTTCAATGTGTTAACGACTTACGATAATTAACTGGCGCGCGATGTCAACACAGGATGGAATAGCAGCATAGACAGCGCAAACGGCGTCTGTCTAACGAACCAAACGAACGGCAACAAACGCTCCAAACGAATGGGATATAGACAATGACACTTAGACACGACTACGGCGTTAAATGGCGGCGGTAAGACCTCAGTAGTAGGAATAATAACGTATAAATATTTCTAAGCAAGGCATTTCCATTTCCATCCAAGTAGGTTCACATGCAAAGGGTATATCATATCTTGAGCATCTAACACGTCACAAAAATTCATGAACAGCGGGGGTCTGACTGCACAGCGGTTGCGCTGGGATAAAGGTTCCACCTCAAAACGGAAGATAAAGTTTCTCTTTACACGAACAACCCACTTTTTCCCTCGTCTGAAATCGTCTTCCAAGCAAAAGAAAGAGAAAAGAACACATCCACATCATCATTGCAAGGCTTAAATTTTCTTATTTTTCAACTTTTTTAATAAGTTTCTTAAATTGTTTACATTTTACATGCGCTTAAAAAGCCAATAAAAGGACCCAACGGTGGACCTAGGGCGGTCTTCACACATTCACATCACCACATGGGGCACGTTGTCAAGGCAAAAGAAAGAGCAGAGGTCAATAGGTACGGAGGGGGGCACTTGTTTCACCGATAGTAGGCTAGCATCTGTCCGCTCTGGCTAATATCTATAATCACGTTGCTATCCTGCTGCGTTTCCCGCTCGCCGGTCAGCAAAAACATCCGGCCGTCTTCCGACCGCATGTGGAGAAGCCCGCCCCTGCCGCCACCGAAGACAACTACACTAATACATACAAGGGCGCCCTGTTTGCGGGGCGCGCTCCAAAAGGTTGGGCTTTTTGTCGTATGCAAAACTAGCTACCGTCGCCAACGTTTGTGCAAAACAGAAACGAAAGAAAGAAGGGGTTTTAGAGTCAAGGAGCTGGACGTGGGGAGGGGAGGAGGAGGTCGCGCCGGCGTTTTGTCCGCGCGCTGAGGTCAGGAAAAGATCGCTAAAATCCCGCTCGTGTCGTTTTCCTACGAGCGGCGTCTTCTACATTGTCCGTTTTCGTCTCGTCCGTTCCTTAGTGGCACTTCACAAAGAACATTTTTGACCGAAAAAATTTTAAGCTCCTTTGGTTTTTGGCTGACTGACTCAAAAGTTCAAAGTCTTTGCAACAGAACATCCCAGGAAAAGAAGTGCTACTCTTGTACAATCAAGCCCCGTTTTGGTAGCAGTCAGCGTTTGTGTCGATAATTGTTTTCTTTTCTCTTTTGTTACCCAGTGTTTTCCGTCCAGCTCATCCCTTAAGCTCGTGGTAGGTCTCTGGGCAGATCTCGTTGCTGTGCGTTGTCGTGTGTGCTTTGATTGGAAGTGGCGAAAGCCCGGAGACTGCTCGTCGTCTTTTTTTTTTTTTTTTGTAAGTTAGCAGCCGAAACTGTCCGAAAAAGTTGGTTGTGTGCTTTTTGTTGAGGTTCCAACTCGCGTCAGGGCCTCCAGGGTGTTTTTTTTTGTAAGATCTTGAACCACTTGCGCAAAAAAAGGGAAGCAGTAAACTGGATATTTCGAATGTACATCGGCTGGGCGAGTTGTGCGAATTTTTCTTGGGGGCAAAAGAGGTTGGGATATTCTGGTTTTGTCAGTCATTTCAGTAGAGATGCACTAATCCTTTACCCCTACCCCATCAGTTTCAGTCTTTAAATTCTCCAGCTACATTAAAGAAAACAAGAACATTCAAAGGTTTGCCTCCCGAAATCGCCCCAGATTCTGCAGATATGTATAATTCGCTTTTATAGGTACAGTGTAAACTTGGCAAACCATTGTTGCATTCATTTTTTCGAGGTGTTCATTTGGCTTGCAGTCATCATTTTTGTTTCCTCTTATATCGATATAGAACTACAATAAACAGGACTCTAAAGATGTTTCGTTATCACTATTTCCTAAAAAGTTCTCAACAAAACGTACAGCCAACATAGTGGTTTGTAAAGAATTACCTATTGTAAATTCTTGAAGGCAACATAAAAGGTTTTTTTCCTCTTCTTTCCAGCAGGGGGGCGGACCGCAGCGCGCCAATATGGCCGGCTTTTGGAGCGGCCGCCCCCCATTGAAGCTCTCCCTGTGGTGAAGCTGAGGTAATCTCCCACAATGCAATGCGGGAGAGGCCTTGCCGCCAGCTCCGGACCATCACATCTTCAGGTTTAACTAGTCTATGCAGCAGTGGATGAGGAACAGTTTTTTTGATCGAGAGGAGGAAGCAAAAGTCGAAAAAAGGCGTCGAGGAAGAAGTCGCGTGATGAGGAGGAGGTGGTGGCGGTGGTGGGGGGGGGGGGCGCGGGAGGGACAGGTTCTTTTCGCTCAGGCACGGCTCGGTTTGTGGGCGGGGCTTGGGGGGCGGAGGGAGGGTTGTCGTTCCCAGTGCACCCTGGGAAGTGCGGTCCTCAGCTCTCCAGGCTCATAAAGGCCACCACCTGCTCCAGTTTGAAGGCCAGCCGCTGTTTCCGGGCCGCGTCGTCCTGCTCCAGCGCACACACGATCTGCAAATCAGACGCAGAGACGTTCAGTTAAGGCGTTGGACTAGAATTTAGTTTGAGTCATGCCATGAACATTCTTTTGCAGAGTGTTCATGGCAGAGAATGTGTTGCCTCTACATGGACTCAAAAACAATGAGATGTTGACCTTAAATAAGTTTATCATGTCACCTTCCATTCAAATTACTCAAGATGAACAGATTTATTTTGAATTGTGAGAGTGAATGGTTGTCTGTCAATGTCTCTGTCTCTCTGTGTCAGCCTTGTGATGAGTTGGCCACTGTCCAGGGTGTACCCCGCCTAAGGCCCAAAGTCACTGGGATAGGCTTCAGTCACCCGCAACCCCTAACGGGAATAAGCGGTAGAAAATGAATGAATGATGAAAATTTGTTTTATTCTTATTTTTTACTTTACCTCCTTTGGGCACCACTGGATGTTGTAAATGTGCTATGTAAATAAATTTGACCTTGACCTTGAAAATGATTTGCTTCGGATCACGATAAATAATTAAATGGAAAAGACATTAATATGTCAACAGAGAACAGAGAGGGTGATGGGGGATACCCACCCAGACAAAGACAAACCCCACAGAACGGATTGGGTGTAGAAACTGTGACCATGTGGTGTGTGAGTGTCAGCTACTGAGCCGGTAATCGAGGGTAGCACTTATAGCGGCTAATTTGGATTAGAGCACATTTTATGGTAACCACAGAGCCAATCAGGAGCGAGTATGTTCAAGGCCCACAGCGTTGGTTTCCATGAGGCGGGTGCTTAGCAAGGGGCTAAAAGACTTTCAGTCGGAAGTGAATGGGAGCCAGACTCAAAGGAGCCAGTTCGTGCTCACTTCCCATTTGAAACGAGGTGACCAGTAGGTTAGTGATGTCCACTTATGTCTACAGTCTATGGGCAGCACCAAACAGAACAGTACGACTCCATAAATCTAAAGCGGTCCTCACCTCCTCTGTGTATTTGCCCACGTAGGAGTAGATCTCACTGAGAGAGCTCATGCTGTTGAACTCGCTCATGTGCATCCGTGATTGTTCGGCCAGGTAGGCGTTCATGTCCTGGTCACTGATCGCAGGCATTTTACTGATGTCCGAGTAGTACCTGAAACATACGACACACGCTTAGTTATCAGTTCATTTGAAACGTGTTTCTGGTCATGGAAAATGTGTGGATTTCTGTCCTCTGGAATTGTCACAAAAAAAGAATATCCAGCCTTGGTAAAATGACTTGCATTCAGAATATCAATCATAGTTTGAGTCGTTTTGACCAGGTTAGATCGAACTGCTTGAGTTGTAGAATATTCACTGCTTTCATGACATTTCAGGCTGGTAAAATAATTTAGCTTGGAATAAGAAAAATAAATGTGTCCATGAGGTAAGTAAAAAATTCTCACCCAATTGGCAAATAATTTGACTTGAAATTAGAAGAAATGAACTGAAACGAGTCAGAAACACCTTTAAAAAAGCAAAAGAAATCTAGGTTCATCAAATAAATACATGTTAAGTCATTAAAGTTATTGAAATTAAGATTAAAATCCTGAATTCAAGCCATTTTAACTTATAAATGCTATAAATGTATTTTTGCAGTCTTGTGTTATTAAAGTTACTATAATTCTTACTAGTGTTGTCTCGATACAAACATTTCAAACATCCAGCGATATTTTCTTTTTAGAATAAACGCTGTGTGCAGAAGAATAAGAGTGATGCTGCTTGAAGGATTTCCAGATCAAAAGTGCAGAACAGTTATAACAGTTATAAAAGGCATGTTCCAGCTGCCAACAGTTTCAATAAAAGGAGCAGAGAATTGGAGATATGAAGAACATTTGTCATAAGTTCAGACCAGTTACATTCACCACAGGCAAAGACAGGTGCACCGAGTCGAAGGAATTGTTTTATTTACAAAAGGATATCAGGATTTATTTATTTAGAAATTGATTTTCAGAGTTCTTGGTAGGGTAATCGTTGAATATGAAAAGGCTCTATACTGAATAAAGCTAAAGACATGCATGATTGTTCTCTCTGTAGCTGCTCTGTTTTCTGTACTCGCGCTAAATAATCAGAGCAACAATCAACAATCAGAGCTGATAGTGGGCAAACAAACAATAGCCACAGATAAGATTTGGCTTTCCGCTGATTTCCGTTTTATAGTCTGGCCGCTCGATTATGGCAGAAGTTGTAGACATAGTCACTTCTATCCAGTCAGAATAAACCTGTAGAGAAAGTATGGACCCGCTAAGGCTGATAAAGTCAGTCCAAGTCGACAACTCTGCTAAATATTTAGGTCGTGCCTGAAGAAAATCAACAGTTGTAGAAAACCAGATAAACGACAGGAACAGTGCATTTACAGACTTTGGGATCACACACAGTTGAACTCGTTAACGTTCTCTCCTTAAAGTCTATGTGACAGGTTAGACGAGACATTTCACTGAAATTAAGATTTTACAAAACGTTTTCTCTATTTGTCCCCAATTTGACAGTTTTTGTAATGTTTATAATGTCACTTCCTGGTTGAGCATGAGCAGCAAATATGACATAGAGGTAATTCCACAACTGTTACCTAGCAACCATTTTGAAAACAAGGGCCATATAAATTACACTTTACATTATGATATGACAAATAATAATACCTGATAACAACTTTATTTTGTTGAATGACTGTTTAAACGGTGTCATTTGTGTGTGCATTATCTGTATTTTCAATGGCACATCGCTTTTTGATGACATCACAGAGGGATTCCAGCTCTACTTCCCACATTTATTTTTCAAATTTCTTCACAAACTGCAACTTCACAGATGTAAAACTATAATAAATAACTGCCATAGGTGCCCTCCCACTAAACTACGTCATTTTTTGAGAACCTGTTGTATTGACTTTAAATAGCATGTTTTTGAGTCCAAGTGTTGACTGAAATTGAAATTAGCTGTTCGATTTAATCCCTCATTTGTCCAGGAATGTTCCATCGCAGAGAAGGATGGAATGAACTGTTGTGCAGCAGTTGAAGTGCCCTAAATCTCCAACTGCTATTAGCAATTAAGCTCTGCACAGCAACAACCGAGAAACTACTTTCAGTTTACATTTCACTGCATAAAGTTGATTTGAGCAAAACAAAAGCTCCACGGACAAAAATTAGACAAAAGAAAAGCACATTTTATCAGTTGTGCTTCTTATGAAAATGATAATGTTGAGGAGCATTTTTTGAATAAAAGAATGTCTCTGCATAACTTCTATTGGTCCTGTAAAACTCCATATTCCGCAATTTCCGGTAAGAACTGAAATCACGTTGTCCTTGTTTTTGTTTTTTTTCCTTGTTTTTTTGTTGTAATTTTAGTTATTTAAATTCTTTTTCTTTTCTTTGTTGTTGTTGTCTGTCTAGCATCAACAAATGACACAATTGTGAATTGGTTTGACACAAAAATGCTGAATAAAATATATAATTGCAGGAAAAAAAAGAATTGAAATCACTATTACGAGTTTGATTAACCACATTTTCAAAGAAGAATATCCATGTTTAAATGAGCTATAATCAGATGTGTTTTGGGGACAGGGCGGCCCTTCCTCTCTGTTGCTCGTGGCACAGACTGAGGAGTAATGAGCACCGCCTGCTTGAGCCTGAAGCGGCTCTCCGGTTCAGCCATGCGAGCAGCCCTCATATATCCCCATCCCGACGCTCTCTCGCCGCGATGGAGCAGCCCACAAATAAATACTCCCGACCGCTTCATCCTGCACATTTTTTATTCACGACCTCTTTGCCTCGTCTGCTGACAAATAAATTTAATAAAAGTCCCATTTTAACAAATTACCGACCTCTACTGCCTGCTACTTGCCAGATGATTTTTTCTTTTTCCGCTCTTTTGCGTCGTCTCCGGCTCGGGGCCTTTCCGATCAGCCCCACACGTGTTGCAGTTTTAATTGTGTTTCATGGCCAGTAGATCACAGAGTTTTGAAAGCAGTGGCCATTATTCATGTCTGCATCCTAAACCAGGATCTGAATGTTTTGCTGCTTTTTTATTCACACTGTTTATGATCATTTGTGTACGTGTGTGGCCAAAATATCGATACGTTTTTGGATCCACATTCCTATTTCAAAGTGACAGGTTTCCAGTGACAGAAAGTAACGAAGTACATAAGTAAAAGTACTGCACTTAAGTAACGTTTTCAGGTATCTGTGCTTTACTTACGTCGTTTTTACTGTGGATCATTTTTACTTTTACTTCACTACATTTGAGAGCAAGGATCTGTACTTTTTACTCCTCAACATTTTTTAAGTGGACTGAAAAATAGAAAGTAGGGTTTTTTTTTTACTCGCTGATGTGACATTTTGCTCATTAAGCTCATTTAATACGTAAAACTGGTCTCATGGTCTGCATGAAATACTTTTACTTTTTACATTTTCAAACAGGTACTTCAAAACGTTTACTCGAGTAATTTTTTGTATATATATATCTGTACTTTTGATTGAAAATTCAGTACTTCTTCCACCACTGCAGGTCTCTATGATATTCTAATTTTGACTTAATGGGGCTGTACCTCATTTTTACTGTTTTGAAATGTTAAAAACAGCGCTAACTGATGTAGCCTACCCAATGTTTAGCCTGTAATAAAGTAAAATCACATCATTCATATACAAACAACTGTAAAGGCACTCATAAACTCATCGTGGTGAATTTTAGGATGCTCGGAAGACATTAGAGGACAAATATTATGCAAAATTGACTTTTTTGAGCTTTTAACCATGTTTTAAGATTGTTACATCATCAGAAATGTATGTGGAGCATTTAGCTTTGTTTGCTAGTTTGGTGAATCCTGCCTGTGTCACTTTGCATTAGTGGCTATGCTAGCAAAAGTTTATTTTTTTTTTTATATATATTTTTTGTTCACAATTGGGGTAAGGTTAGCATTAGGTTTAGGAACAGACAATTTTGTTAAAAGGGCTTTGGGGCAGATAAGCTAACCAGGTCTCTGCAGAACTGGGTTGGAGAAAAAAAGGACAAAAGTAGAAGGTGCACTATGTAAGTCTTCAAGTCGAGGGTCCATCACCTGATTTTCTCATTTAATTGTTTTTGCTTTGCCTGAAGGTAAACTCATCTATGTTTAATTTATCCAGTTAAATGCGTTTTTATTACCCCAAAAGTACTGTAATTTTAACTTCATTCATTTGTTTATTTGGTCAGGACAGCACATCTTAATGAACATACAACGCCGGAAGTTGCGTGAAACCTGCGCACCCGGAGGCAACCTATGCAGACACGGGGAGAACATACAAACTCCACGCGCCGCCCGGGAGTCCCAGGACCTTCTTGCCGTGACATGAGAGCGCTAACTGCTGAGCTACCGTGCCGCCGTCTCCGGGAAGTCGCTTGGTTTTACTCCATCTCCAGGAGAACAGACCGTCTCACGCCCTCCACCGGCAAACCACGACGTGCTCCTTCAGTGACCTCTCCGTTTGCTCGGGACGCGGCGCCGCACTCACCTCTCGACCCAGCTCTTGTAGCTCGGGATGTCCTTGGCATACAGCAGCTTGTTGGAGGGCGAGTCTTTGCCCAGGCGGTGCTCTGAGGTGGAGCAGGAGTCCATGAAGGTCTGGGCCACCACAGACAGGCAGGCGTCCGTGATGCTGCTCTTGTGGATGTCGAACACGAACTGAGGGTTCTTGATCACATTCACCCAGAAACGCAGAGGTAGGCTGCAGACACAGGAAGACAAGGCTGTGTTAGATTTTTACATTTTTTTCTTGACAAAACATCCAGCTTTGACAAAGTTTAACAACATGAAAAACACTCTGATGTGTGCGTTTACTCTAGAGTTCTCAAAATTATAAAAAAAAACCTGATAATTGATACTGAAACTAGACACTCATTCACAATCACATGATCAGAACAAAATTTAACCTTCGCTGAACAGTTTTACAATAATCTTGAGCTAGTATTAGAACATATGGCAGTGTTTCCCAACCAGGGGTACAGGGACTCCAAGGAGCGCATGAGGAATTACCAGGAGGTTCTTGGAATGGTTTCAGGTTTTAAATGAAGATTAAATGTACTTATCTCAGTAAAAAGGATCATTAGTTGTAAATTTAGCTTCTTTTTGGAGTATCTTGCACCACAAATATAATTAAAACAAAACATAATAGTAATAATAGACTGTATTCGACAAGTAAACCCATGTATTTGCTTGAAACTCAAATTAAGGGGTACTCTGAGTGTGAGAAAAAGCTTAGGGGGAATCACTGTCATTATTTTGTGTTTGAAATTGCAATTTATTGTCTTAATTTATCTCTTCCCGAGTGTGAAAATTGAGTTTGAAATTCCAGTATGATGACAACACGAGCTCACACTTGTTCTTCGAGGCCAGTGTAGTCTTGATGTAGACTAGGTTTAGTTCATGTTCACGTTTCAATCCTGATCCATTCCTCCGTTTAGTTCTTGTTTAGTCCAAATTCTGATGTGGCGTGTCGTACAGAAGTGTAAACGCACCGTTATTGAGAGTTTTGTGCTGACTTGTTAAATTGCTCATTTGGTGAATGGAACAAAAGTGTTTCAGTTTAAACATGTTTGACTGCTAACTATGTTTGCATTTCATTCCAGAGGTGTTGTACGTTTAAGGCTGTTCCAAATTAAAACAAGGGTAGGCGTTTTAACCATATGTGCAAAAGTAAAACAAGTTTGTACAAAAATGTAACCACAGACAGCATTAATTAAGAATGCAATCACACTTGTCATTATTTAGTCTTATAAATTAAGCCCGTTTTAGTCTTGATGTGGACTTGGTTTGGTCCTGTTCTAGTCAGGGGCGCAGCACCAAATTCTGGGCCCCAGGTACAAACCTTTTCGTGGGCCCCAATTCATCATTTTGTATACAATTTATTTATCCCAGGAAATATGATCATTTCTTTTGCTAGAATATACATCTTATGGTTTCTACATGCACCTAACAATAAGTCGCTAATTTATAGACGTCCTGCGCAGCTACCATATTAAATTATGATACAGTAACGTTTGTTTTTGCAATAATTACCTCAATAATCTTGAAATGTAGGACTTTACTCCAACACAATGCCTTTTATTACAACAAAAATAGATTAAAGTGTAGAAAAATGCAAATTAGGGGGAAAAAAAACAGCGGTAAACCAGTACCATTTACCCCCGCAGTCTGACGCCCCTGATTCTCGTCTTTGTTTCAGTCCTGATCGAGTCTAGGTTTAGCTTCGGGTTTAGTCCTGGTTTAGTCCCAATTCCGATGTGTCGAATGTGCAAGCGTGAACTCAGCCTACGTCCTACTGTCCCAAACATCGTGTCGGGGTTAAATTCACAAAGAAATCTCCCTAAATGGTGTTGGTAGAAGTGCAGCAGTGAGTCCTCCAGCTGGTGCACGTGTCTCTGGTTTTACGCTGCAGATGCAGCGGTGGATTCATTCACTTTGCGCCATCAGTGTCCCTCTCCCGCTGTTCCTTGTACGCTCCATTTAATGCGTTCACTTCAATAACACCTTTATCTCCTAAACCAGGTGCTCGCTGTTTCTAATTTCTTTCCACATCAGTGTCCAGGGATCATACAATTTATATAGCCTTATTTGTGCTCGTTGGGGATAATGAAAAAAGGTTAGAAACATATCTTTGTGCTGCCATAAATGTGATACTAAGGCGAGACACTACAGGCAAAACAAATGTTCGGTTTTTTTGATTAGTTTGTCTCAACATATGGGCTTTCATGTGGCAACAATAAACTTGTCCACTCTGCTCCTAAAGATGTTTTATTCTTCCATTGAATCCACTTCATCCATAGATTTCTCTGGGACATTGTAACTTCAAAGGCCGTTTTCTTAAAATGAATTTTTCTTCCCTAAGGACATAAGAATCACCACTTAAAGTAGCTCCTACACCAAACTTTACAATTTTGGACTTAACAAGATTTCGACGAAACATACAGAAGATTTTTTTTTAATACCTAATTCTAAAACTGATTTATTTAAGTTTTAAGTTTAAAAAAATGAGCTGAGATTAGAATTTTTAGGACAATTTCCAGTCCGATCTAGAAACTAAATTTAAAAACTCAATGAGGATATTCAAAACCCCCTCTGTAAATTTTTTTTGTAACTAATATTTGTACAAAATGAACCAAGAAATGTAAACCTGGTTCTGTCCATTTTTCAGGTTTATATGCCCCATATATGTGTATTTTTGGCCATTTTTCACATCAAATGTATTATTTCTACATGAAAACATTACATGATGAAAAACTTGTCATACATCTTTTTCTTACATTTATGTGAGTAAACTACAGAAGTTTCAAATTGATATCTGTAAATTTCAGATTTTTTCCTATTCACCTGCAGTGTCTCACCTCAAGGAAAAGTGATATGTTTCTCACTTTATCTTGAATATTCAAAGCTGACGTAGCAGAAACTAAAAAGAACTGACACTACAGCACGAGGGAGCATACAATATCACAGGAAACGAGCACGGAAAAAGCAAAATACATTATTTAAACACCGCCCATATCGCCCGACTAAGCAGTTATCCCAACACAACCGCCCACAAAGCCCATCTCACAAAAGAGGATTTGGACTTAGCGGAAGGAAATGTCCGCTTTATGATTTAAATATTAATCTGGGCAAAGAATCTAGCGCGATTAGGAGCAGGGATCAAAGGGATGTTAGCGCGGCGGTGCTGGGATGGAGGACGACGTGCCCCGGCTGCCCCGCGCAGTGTCGCCGGAGCAGGACGCACAAAGGAAAGGCTCCCCGGGACTCTGTGTTCAAAGCGCCGGGATAACAAGCGCAATTATCTGCAAGAGTCGAGTGCGAGCTGGTTATTTTTGGTCACGGATTCGGGGTTTGATCAGCTGTTGTGACAAGGGCGTACTTACTGCCAGTGTTTGCCTTGTTAGTAATGTATCACACGCAGAAAATCTTTAATCTGACACAGTTTCCACGAACAGAGGGAACAATTAAATGTTTAAAATGTCAAGGTTTAGTCATGATCTTCTGAATTTGACTTAGACTTTAAGCAGCTGTCATCCAAACATAACAAACGTTTATAAAATCTGTGGGGTAAGCGTTGATAAATTTGTACTTCTACTTACTCCTTTAGAGCTTTTGTATTCTATTTTTCCATGTGTTGTACATTTGAACAACTCAAATAAACTGAACTTAACTAAATAAAATGTGTCAAAATTCTACTTTTAGATCATGAGGCAGATCTCAGAAATTCTCAAAAAGATGTTTAGTAATTCAAAGTTTGTGTCGCTGTAAGATGTGGCTCTAAATCTAAAGTAAACACTAAATACTTCTGGTTTATCATTTTAGCTTTTTCACTTTATTTCACTTCTCTGCAAAGACTCCACACTGTGTTTAACGTGTCTATCCATAATGCTTTGGGTTTGTCTGATATTAAATATATTATACTCTGGAAATGTAATACTTTCTGTCTTGATGAGAGTACTGTGCGTCGATAAACAGTAAACAGCTGATGCTAACGTGCACTAGCTTTGTTTTGCAGTCTGTCGGCTCAACATGTGAGTTAGCATTAGTGGAAATACAGCAGATTATCCCAAGATCAAGCCAGCGTTTGGTGATAAATGATTTTCTTTGCTTTATATCTGCTTTTTGCCATTTTGTTTTCACCTGAGTCTGTGTTCTCTCTTATCCAATCATCTTGCTCTGGTGTGTAGCTCCTCTTTAGCTAAAGAAATCCAGAAGCCAAAGCAAACCAGACCACTTTTGAAGTTAGCGCCACTCACGGTCCACTTTGAATCGCTTAAATGGGCCGGAATGCTTCACTTAAAGGGGTAGGGTTAGGGTTAGGGTTAGTACTGATTTTTACTATTTTTAAACTTAAAAATCAGAACTAAATCATGCACTCACTTATTTGCATGTAATAAAGTAAAGTCTGTGTTGCTCCAGCACAGATATAATGTAAAAGCATATATTCAGGTGAAAATGAGACCACAGCACTTTCTCTGCAACTAATTCTAGAGCGTTTTAGCCTAGAAGTGCGCTGTTAGCATGCTAATGTTAATGTAGCTTTACCGAGACTGGTGACAAGTGCTTTTTCCACTCATGGAGGTGAATATTTAGGATGCTGTTGACTGTATTAGGAAAGTGAGCGATACATGTGACCGATGTAAAGGCATTAACATGAACTGGTTCAGTTTTTCACTTTTCAAAACAGTAAAAATCAGGTACAGCCCCTTTAAGACAGTTTAAGATCATGCACATCCGCTCTAAAGTCAACCAGTGGAAACAGGCCTTTAGCACGATTTCCATACTTTTCTCATACGTGACACTGAAGAAGCCAATTCAGGAGACGTATCCTGCCCAAGGACACAACAACAGTCCGCGCTCCATTGAGATTCGACTGTTTAACGCACTGCGACACTTGATAACAACATCAAAAGCTGTCACTATATAAAAAAAACTGCAGCGAAAGTAGATTTATTCAACAAAGAAAGTGCTTATCAAACCCGAGCCTTTATCTGGCGCCTGCACTGCCACTGGCCACTGTGCGGCGAAAGCAAACAACAAAGGAGACTCGCAAGCACATTTCCAACCAAAGTGAGTCTCCCCGCTGCTCTTTAGTGCCTTGTCCACCTCTGGCGCAGTTTGACGTTCCTGCCACACTGAGCCAATAAGCCTTTGAATGTGCAGTTGTGCGCCGCAGCGGTCGCCTTCAGCAGAAAGCCCGATGAAGTTGCTGTCGCGGACACGGGGTCAGGGCCGTTGTGATCCGGGGCAGGGCTTTGGAGACTCGGAGGCACGGGCCGCGGGTGACCGGGATGACCTTTCACGAGCAGCAACGGGTCTGACTGAAGGTGACCCGGGCGTCGGACATTGTTCTCCTGATTGTGCAGGGGGGGTTGTTCTGTTGTGTGCAAGCAATTCGGGCTAATTCATTCAGCTTTTGCCATGCTGTGTCTGTTTCTACAGCGGTAATATACCTCGAGTTGTGCTTTGTTTCGTTTGTGCGTGTTTCACCAATCAATGTGCAAGTTAATGAACGTGCTTGATGCTGTAAACACGCCGGAGTGTAGCCTTGGGTCATTTAAAGGACAGATATTATGCATTATTTGTATTGTTATTAACCTTTAAACGTGCACTTGAGAATCTTTACAAGCTTCACAAAAGTGTAATTTGATCTTAAGTATGCAATATTTCTGTAGATAAAATAAAAGACTATGATTGGTTCAACACTTCTGTAAGTATTTGTCCAGAAAAACGTAAAATATGGATTATGCCTTGCCAATAATAATATCATCATAATCATAATCTCCTAAATAGACAAATAATGTAAAATACAATGGTACATATGTTTAAACTCACTCCATATTGTCCCGTTTTTTTCTGTTTTCACCAAATAAATCCTCTTAATCTAAATGAAATAATTAGCCGACAAATACAAATGTTGGTCGACCAATATACCATCAAACGACTCAGGGATTGCAGTCCTACTTCTGTTAAAGCTTGAAACCCCTCGTCCAAAAATATATTTCTCTATTGAGAGACAGTGAAGTGTAAAAGATCTACAAACACACTCTCATTCATATATCAGCATACTTTAAAGGAATATATTGTTTTAGCCTTTAAACATGTTCGACCTTAAATTTGCCATCTCATGTTTTAGAACTAAAATGTTTATTATGCACTAAATGAACATGTTTTTCTGCTGTGTGCAATGACACGTACTGAGTGTGTGAAGCCAGCAGATGACGCCTAGTACTATACACACTTTAGTTATGTTATCACTTTAAGAGAATCTGTGACACGCTATTATCAGGCTAGCAGTAGCAGTTAGATGGCAGAAATGCTCAGAACGAGTCTGCCGATGATTTAAGGACTTAAAACAGCAGAAGATTCTTGGATAAGTGTTGTACATGATCTGAAAAAACGTCATGGATCGAGGGAGTTCAGCAGGGAGTGTTTTTGACGCTCGGAGGGGGAGGATTTTCAAACCAACATTCCTCAAAATGGTATGAATGAAGCTAAATGCAACTCCAGGTATGTTTTTGAAGGCGGAACATTGTTAGAACATGATTAAAAGCTAAAAAAAGTCACTGTAGCAGCATCTGTGTCCTTTAAAACAGGATATAACGCGGTGAAGTGTCTTGCCCAAGAATACCACAGCCATCTGCACTGTTACCACTGCTGCCGCACCTTCGGGGAATCTAATGCTGCCTCTTCCTGCTGCGATTCAAGAGCGATAACATTTGCCTGTACATTTGGTGAATAAACTTCTCAGTAGTAACTCCGGCGAGTAAAAGCGAGGACTTTCCGAGTATAATTAAATGTGTGCGGTTTGACAATTTACAAACAAATTGAGAAAGCAGAGAATGGAGTGCGGCTGAGTGGAGGCATTGCCATGATGCTGCTAATCCAACAGATACCATCTGGAGCTGCAGTCGGAGCCAGTCAGTCTGAGACACAGGCACCGCCGCGAACACACAGCTCCGTCACAGAAACTACAAACTCACTCTGACAGGCCTTCAAGTGCACATCTGTGAGCGGACTTCACAATCGTGGAGGAAAACAACTTGGATTCCAGCTAGTTTAAATTGAAAGTCTTGGAAAGCGTCTGCATAACGCCATAAGTGTCCTTTTAAATGAATCCTGGTCAGTCTTACCAGATTATATACACGCAAAACTCACTAAATATGACTTGAAACGTTGTTAATGAATATGTTGCTGTTAGAATCTAAAATAATTCTTGAAGAGGACCAGCAGAGGGCAATAGAGTTGAGTTTTGTTGCTCTCTTTTGAACAGAAATGCAAAGAAAAAGCTCCATACTTTTCTAAACTTTTTGAACTGTTATTTCACACGACAACTGACAACAGCGAGGGATGTTTTTTCTTTTAAATATTGAGAACAGACTGAGTGACTGGAAAGTGTTTACTTGAGAGGGCAGGGTTTTTGAAAGATTACAGCATCATCAAAACAGACTTTGAATGCAACACAACTCCAGGTATGTTTTGGTGAATTTAAAGTCATATTTAAAGACTCCATACCATGAATTAATCTGCCTTTTTAAACTCCTTTCTTTGGGCGCTTTAGTCTTGGTCATTTCTGTAGTGCAACTTAAAATAAACTTAACTAAAAGGACACATTTTATGCTAAATGTGCTTTTTTTTCTTCTTTTAAAAAAAATAACTTTAACCACTTTCTATCAAAAACATACCTGGAGTTGTGGTTAGCTTCATTCACGCTTGTTTGATGAATCCTGTTTCCACTCTGAGCCTCAGAAAACACTCCATTTCAAATTTCCCACATTTGTGACGTCATGGGTAGAGATTGTGTTCATTACAATAGCATAACTGCATTAGCATTTGCATCAGCATTAGCATTAGCGTGTTGGGGCAAAGTAGCTTTTGTGTATTCCTCCAGGGTAATTGCCTTTGCTGCCAGAAGATGGAGTGCTATCACAAATCTTGATGAGGAAATGCTTCACTGTTTTCAGTAGATTCATCATTTTAAGTTCTAATAACACAAATAATGCAAAATATTTGTCTATATCAAAACAATGCAGGATTACCGAAATAATTAGCACTTTTTTAGCAACTTTTTTACCTTGCTTATTTATATCTTGAACTCTTCAATTGTTTTATTCTTAGTGTCTCTTTGTATTTTATTGTTAGTTTTTGTTTAGGCCAATTTATAATGCTATTTATAATGCTCATATTTGATACAGTTCCTTATTTATAACATGTGTAGTCTTACTTTTTGCAGACTTTTATGTTCTTCTGCTGGTTGAATTTCGCTTTGGAGAAAAAAACTGATTCTGAAAAGCTCACAATAAAGTGTAGAATAATTAGGGATATTTCAAGGATATATTGAATCTCTTGGGATCTTAGGATCTCTAGGCGTTTTATTTTTTATTTTGCGCTCTTCCCAAAACGTAACTTATGCTTCCTACTGTACTGCATAGTATTTATTCAATCTCTCTGTACGTGATGCACTTTGGTAAGCAGAAGTCGTTTGAAATGTGCTATAAAAATAAACTCGAATTGAACTGAAGAAGGAGACAGGACGTCCTCCACATCTGGGACGTCCACACAGGGGAGTGCAGGGCTGGACGAGGGCTCGGCGTGGGGGGCGAGCTCCTCGTGTCGTGCGCCGGGGAGAAGTTAATGGTGTGTGAGATGACGATGGGCCTGGTGGGTTTAATGGGACAGGGGCGCACCACGGGAAGCACGGGGCGTTTTTTTACTCCGGAGCGCGGGGCCAAATGAGGGCTTTTGTTCCCTCCCAAATTGCAGTCTTTCTGAGGCGATTAGAGGTTATGGATAAACGCACGCCGGGAGAGGAAAAGAGCGACTACATACATGTGCAACGGGAGGAACTGCAGACTGCGCTGGTTAAACGGGTTTTTTTCGGAGGGTTTATAAACGAGCTTTAAAATCAGTCGTACTGTAAGAGCATTTCGATTAAACAGTCCAGGCTTAACTCGGTAAAATGCACACGCAAATAAACCAAAGTAGCTTAAGGCCAGACACTGCAGGTGAACAGGAAAAGATCTTAAATTTAGTCCATTTGAAACTTCTTTAGTCGTTTACTTACATAAATAAGACAAACATATACTATACCTTCTTCTTTAACTATAGTTTTCATAAAAATAAGACATTTTATTTGTAAAAATGTCCAGAATTGCACATATTTGGGACGTTTTTATCTGAAAAATTGATTTGATGACTTGCTTCAAGATCCACGGACTAGACTTTAGATATATCTTATTTACTATCTCAGTAACTTCCAAATAAGGCCTAAAAATTTTACTATTTTTAAAGTAAAATCTATAATAAAATAAAGAATGAACAAATCCTTCTGTACTCCTACTTTAATGCTGATCTTTATGTATAAATCTATATTAATAATAATTCATCACACTTATATAGCACTTTTTGGACATTCAAAGACACTTAACGTACAAAGAAAATAGAGTGGATTAAATGAAATATAAAACATCTTTAGGAGAAGATTAGACAATGTTTAACTGACGCAAAAAAATCTTGTTTTGCCTTTTGTGTTCACTTTGGCTATATATTCAAATTTATACGTTTTACTATTTTTCATGTTCATTGATGTCTCGATGTCATCTATGTATTTAAATTATTTTATTTGACTTGTACATATAAAAATCTGCACATTTGTACTTTATTAGTCACAAATAGTTTGCAAATATAAACACAATCATTTTTCTTTGTTACTACATTAGAATTTGAGCTACTGTTCAAGTAATTTCCATCGTGGCTCAGTAAAGTTAAGTCTAAGTTTGAATACGGATAAAAGATAACACTTTCGCTCCAACTGGAATTTCAACTGTTCTTTCTGAAAAAAACACGATCACAAAATTTGACATTGCGACTTCTAACAGTCAAAAGCAATCCATTTACTCTTGAATCCTTTTTTTTATGAAACAACACGACCGAAGCCGTTGCTCGTGATTGATTGTACCCTCCGTCTTCTCTGTCTTTTGGGTCATGCGCTGAGTGATGCATGCTGGGGTGTTTTCAGAGGCCAAAGGTTAATGAGGTAATAATGTGTGCTTAACTCTTTTGGGCTCACCTCAGCGTCTGCACCTTTAATTAGCCCGTTCCCATATCGTCGCTCCCCGCTGCTTGTTCAACCCATACAAACCGCGGAATCCGAGCTCTCCAGGTGACTCAATTAATTATCAGATAGGACTTAGTAGTGCGCGTTTCTCACTACGGAGGGTTTTTTTTGGCCTAGTTATCCGTGATAATAGATAGGAAGCCTCGGCAGCCAATTGGATTAGCCCCTTGTGGTTGGTTTTAATGAAGATTACACGCCCCTGCGGTTAATGGATGCGAGCGGGGGAACAGGCCCGTGGTGAGGCTTGGCACCGGATCAAGGTGATGCCAGAGTCGTGCCATGAACCGTCCCATTGTGTGTGAGATTATTACTGTACCGTACTGTATGGGGCAGTATGGACTGGAGGGTGTGTGCTTGGTGTTTGTTGATATTGTTAAAAGAATATGTCATGGTTTGGTCGTTAAAATGGATAACGACAGTGATTACGGTTTTGGGAAACATGGGAATTAGAATTTGGTTCACATTTTGGGTTTGAGGAATTTCCCGTTGGTGATGAATAAAAGTAATTCTGATTGCACAAAAGACTCTTAAATAGACTCAGAAATGGAGGCAAAATTACTGTAATAGATTTTCAAGGATTAAATGAGACCAGATCTAACTGCTGGACTAAAACTGGACTGAACATGGACTAAACATGGAATAAAACTGGTCTAAAACTGGTATAAAACAGGAATAAAACTGGACTGAACATGGACTAAAATGGGTCTAAAACTGGACTAAAACTGGTATAAAACAGTAATAAAACTGGACTGAACATGGACTAAAACAGGTCTAGAACTGGTCTAAAGCTGAACTAAAACTGGACTAAACATGGGTTTAACATGGATTAAACATGGACTAAACATGGACTAAACATGGACTAAACATGGACTAAAACCGGACTAAAAATGGACTGAACATGGACTAAACATGGACTAAAACGGGTCTAAAACTGGACTAAAGCTGAACTAAAACTGGACTAAACATGGGTTTAACATGGATTAAACATGGACTAAACATGGACTGAACATGGAATAAAACTGGACTAAAACTGGATCAAACATGGCCTAAAACTGGACTAAAACTGGTATAAAACAGTAATAAAACTGGACTGAACATGGACTAAAACTGGTCTAAAGCTGAACTAAAACTGGACTAAACATGGATTTAACATGGATTAAACATGGAATAAAACTGGATCAAACATGACCCTCTGCCCGACGCCCCTGCACAGGAGCAGCAGATACAGATGTGCAGCGGTAGTGCGTGTTTTCTCTGTTTTGTCTCACCAGTTGCTCTTCCATGTGTGCCGGACGTGAGGGTCGTGGATGCTGTGCTTGTCCGCCTGCTCGTCCAGGAAGTCGAACATGTACTTGATGGCCAGGGGCAGGGCGCTGCCTCGGTGAGCTGTGCTGAAGATGGTCTCGAACAGGTCGTCCACAAACTTCTGTAACGTGCCCTGGAAGAGAGCGAAGAGGAGGGAAGGGAAGTTAGATCATCTGTAGAATTCAGCCTTCACTCTCGACACGCGGCACCTGTCAACAGAGCATCGCGGCTCTTTTTCGTTTGAACCACTTTTGAGTGATGCTCACCACAGCAGACCAAAACTTCACCCAAAAACTGCAGTATTTGGAGACGCTTCGACCCAGAGGCTTATTTGTTGCACAACTCGAATATCCTTATCCTTTCAGAGATAGATATATAACTTAAAGGGGACGTATTATTCAAACTTTAATGAATCTTGTTACAGCAGTGTTTACTCGAAGGTGTATTTTGATTGACTTGTGCATGTTTGAGTTAATCCTGTATTGTCCTGCAACTGAGGCTTGAGTGCTCAGAAAATTCCTGTTTTCACCTACCCCCTATCCCCGCCCCCTGTACTTAGTTGTGATTATTAGAAAATAAATAAGACAACGAGTGATGAATGTAACAAAGCCAATTAAAAAAAATAATATAAAAACCTGTAAATGACAATCCGCATCCTGTTAAGGTGAAATGTTATTATGACAAGGCGAGTACTAAATATGGACTAAACATGGACTAAAACTGCTCTAAAACTGGACTAAAACTGGACTAAATATGGACTAAAACTGGACTAAAACATGGACTTAAACTGAACTAAAACTGTTCTAAAATTGGTCTAAAACAGGACTTAAACGGGTCTAAAACTGGACTTAAAGTGGACTGCCACACAATCTGACGCTTCACAAAGGAAAAGCCCGGTCCTGTATTTTGTCGCCGAGTTCCTCCTGCGCCTCTATCTCACAGACCTGACCCCTAAATCTGTTTGCGGCTTTGATGGAAGAAACGCTTATTTCACAGCTGACTTTTAATAATATCTGCGAACAGGAGGCGCATCTCCTAAGCCTCTTTGTGCAGCCGGATTAGCTCCTGCACTGCACCATTGACCCTAATTTGATTTAATGTTGGCGACTTTTAAGGAGCAGAAGGAGGAGAGAGAGACAGGAGACACAGTTTAATCCTCTTGTACAGAAAGGGTTGATGGGATGCGCGGGGAAATGCCAGGAGTTGCATTGGGTTGGAAATGAAACGACAGGGGTTTTCGATCAGAGAACCAGGCCATTGAGTGCGGCAGATGAGGTGTGTACAGGCACGAGCAAGTCCAAATCCAATTTGACTCAGAGCGGGTCACCAAATCACCGAGAGGAGAATCCTGTTAGTGTGACAATCGCGGCTATAATTCTAATATGACCCACATTTGTGACACTTTATCACTCTGTCTGTAATGACGGTAATGCATATATACTGCTATATCAAGTCCTCAGTTTGCATTGAAGAGGTTTGTGTGCAAGGAGGGATGACCTACAGTTAGAGAGCTAATGCAGAAGACATTCTAGAGCAGGAGGAAGAGTGACTAAAGGATTTCATCAGAATCAGAATCAGAATCAGAAGCGGTTTATTGCCATTGTCAGTGAAATTCACAAACATAGGAATTTGCTTCGGCGAAGGTGCAACATAAAGCAATGAGTAAAATATAAAAAATATATAAAAAGGCATGCATAAAAATTAAGAATAAAATAGACTAAGATAGACTATATACAAAATGTACAGTTGGCAGACAGTGCCATGTGCAAATCTTTGTCTTTTACTAGTTTATGTGACAATTGTGAAATCACGTTTGCACTAGTAGTACTGGATTTGATGCCAATATGTTATTGGTTATGATATTGACTGATGTCACTATTACAGTGTTACCTATCCTTGCCCAGGGCCTTAGTTTTGTAGCTAAAACTGGCACATTTACAGTGCATTATGTGTTTGTTATTTGCATTGAACATGCTTTTGATAACCTTTAATTTGGCATCTCATCTTTAGAACTTAAAATAATGTATCTACTGAAAGTACACATAACTTTATAGCTGTGAGGCGTTTCCCCATCAGGATTTGAGTCAGAACTCCATCTACTGGCAGCATAGGGAATTACCATGGGGAAACTCACAAAAGCTAGCTTGCAAACAGCATGCTAATGTAAACATGCGTTTGAAAATAGCACAATTTGACAATGGAAAAGCTCAGAACTAATCTGACGATGATTTATGGTCTTAAAAGCAGCGCAGGAGACCTCAAAGCTCTATTCATGATGTCAGAAATCTAGGAAATTTTAAACTGAATGTTTTCTGAGATGTAGAGGAAAGAGGACCTCAGACAGGATTATTGAAAGAAGTGTGAATGAAGCTAAAAACAACTCCAGGTCTGTTTTTGATGAGGGAACGAAAGAAGAAAATGGATTTGGCCCTTTAATATGCACTGTTCGTGTGAATATAATAAATAAATTCAAATTTTCAACTCACTGACTGAAAGCTGAAATTGCCGACTTTGTTTACTTTGCAGCTTTTGCTAAATACTTTGGAGCCAGCCTGTTTTTATAGGCCTTTCTCCTGTGTTTACTTACTTGTTATCTGCGACTACTCTCAGATCAAGTATCAAAATCACAACATATTTCAAAATGTTACCTAAATAACCATCATTATAATCAGACAGAATAGTCTAACTGCGCCTTTGAAAGCTGCCACTGTTTTCCAAATCTGTGCGCGGCAGATGCCATCTTGTTAAGTTAGATTTTTTTCATTTTCCCAATATCATTTTGCCTGTCCGAGCGCACTGGGGATCGGGGCTGTCATCTCCACGGGTATGACTCGTCCCCCGCTGCAGACACCACACCCCCGCGACGCTCTACCCTGTCATTACGGCGCTCTCTAAACACGGCGTGTCATCGGGGGCCTCTTTCAAGCTGTCTGCCGCCGAACGGGAGCGCAAACAATCCCCACGCGATGGCTCCAAATGGGATGGAACGCACAGGGAGACCGCCGCAATCATCTGTGGCTAGACGTCGACATGAGCGTAAATGCAAAAGGTATTGGAGAGAGTATTGGAAATTTGGGCCTGAATGTGCAATTACGGTACAGGAGAATTCAATCGTCCACCAGACTTTGTGTATAGAAAGTTAAACACGTATCCAAAGTGTACAAGAGGAAAACTAAGCTTATGGAACTACTTTAAAGTCGATATGACGGGTTAGACGACATGGTTCACTAAAACGTACTGAACACGATGATATTTAAGATTTTACTAAACATTTTGCTAACATTTTGCCTATTTGTCCACATAATGTTTTAAATGTTACTTCCTGGTTGAACATGGACATAAAATATGACTTAGAGCTAATTCCACAACTGTTACCTAGCAACCATTTTGAAAACAAGAGGCAAAATCCTCATAAATTACACAATAGTTATAATTTGACAAATATGTTCACCTGATAACACCTTTATTTACTTGAATGACTTTTCAAACTGGCATAAACATGCGTCAGTTGTGTGTGAATTGTCTCTGTGTTTACATTGGCACGTCGCTTTTTGATGACATCACAGAGGTATTTTGTTTTAGAACTGAGCACTATGATAAATAATCGCTTCAGGTGCCCTCCCACCAAAGTCATAATTTGAACATTCTGAGAACCCCCATCTAGACTTTAAGAAAATTTAAATCTAAAACAATGATAAAGTTTTGGAAAGAATTCTGTTTGAAAAATGTATCACAGTATTTTACACCAGGGCAAAGTGCACATTATTCACAGGGAAATATTGGCAGTTGGAGAAACTGTGGCAGTGAAATAGCACATAATTACATGTTCATTAATACTGGACTGAGATTAACGACGCACTGCAGACTCTCTTCAACATCGACATTCCATTTGATTTGAAAACTATATATCGTATAACTCCACGTATAACTCTAACGATGGAAATGATGGATGGATACCTGTGGAGTGTACGTCCTTTTGGCTGCAGCATTATCGCAATTTACCATTTTTAGTGGACTAATACTTAGTTATTTTATCAACTTACTGCTTTAATAGTGTTTCCTGACCATTTACTAATCTATGTGTGTTTTTATGTAATGCTTTATGTAATGTTTTTAATGTACGTAACCTACATTAAACATAGTTTGACATGTTAAATCTCAAAGAACTTTCCTGATCAAGTAAAGGTCAAATAAAAAAATAAATAAACTGAAAACTAGTCTGTCTGTCTCCAAATAAAAAAAACACTTGAAGAAAGTAAAGTAATATTCATAATGATTCCATATTCTGCTAAAGAAATTAAGTTTTGCTTCTAAACTATATTCCTTTTTATAATTATTTCTTTTCATGGACGTACAAACATTTAACCATGGAGATCTTGGCAAAAGAAAATAAGAATAAGCAGTAATAATAACAAATCATAGAAATCATGACTACTACTACTACTATTACAACTACTACAAAAAAACTGCAAACTAATACATACATTAAACTAACTACAAACAGATCATCATTAAAGTAGACATATTTTACTAATTTTGATTTTTCTTGTACTTAATATTGAACTCTACAAGTAAATTATGATTTCATGTTGTGTTCATGTTCGTGCAAAACCGTACCACCAATTAAAAAACGGAAATGAATTCAGTATTGTTAAAAGTATCAGGTATCTAAATATCAATATTAGCTACCTGTGCAGAGTACACATATCTGCTGTCTGTGCGTGTCCCTGCCCTTTATCCAGAGTGACACTGATGGAGCTAATGTGTCCCACGTCAGCTCCGTTGCCATGGGACTCGTATTTATTGGCAAAGTAAAAAAACACAAACGCAGTCAATTACGCCGCCTGTCTGCCCAATCATTTCTCAACGAGAGAAATGGACCGGCCGCGATCAACTGGTTATTTCGCAAAAACAATCCGTTCTGGAAGGGCCGATGTGCCGCCTCGACGCGATAATGGCAGGAGACGGGGCGGGGGGGTGACGTGTGCGCGCGAATGTGAGGAAAAAGCTGTACAGTAGCTAGCATGACGGATGTTAATCGCCGATATTTCTTAAAGAGGCGCTAACTTTTCCGCTGGAGTGTGTATGCCAGATGTGTGTAGGAATGCGTGTTTTTACAGGCAATAAAAACACTGACTGAAAAGAATAATTTACTAATGCCATACTGTGGAGTATTTCAGGGAAGGCAATGACATCTCCATGGAAACAAGCATGTGTAAAGGTAAACAGTGTGCATTTAAGTAAGGCTGTAAGGAACCTGTTTTTGACTCATATAGTTATAATTTTCCTTTTGGTGGTGACTTTAATCTACAGATAGATAGATAGATAGATAGATAGATAATTGTTTTTAACTATTTATTGTTTTTTAATTGTATTTATACATATTTTAATTGATTTTACTGTTCCTATTTATTATTCATTTACTACTTACGCAGCACTTTGGAAATTGTCATGTTTATAAAATGTGCTATATATACAGTATAAGGTATATCACGTAGCTGTTTGTGGAGAAAAGTTGAAAAATATATTTAAAATTACAGGAAGTAAACAAATTGATTGCATCACACTGGGGAGTTATGCATAATTTATACAAAAGAAACTACTTCTTTGACCCTTTTAACACTGATTCAACAAAATAAAGGTGCTCACATGTATTTTTCTTTGTCAAATAAAACAAAATCTGTGACATTCGAGGAGTTTTGGTGCACTGGACAGGATGTTTCTTGGTGGTCCTAGTGTGATGTCATCATTTACAACCAGGAAGTGAAATAAAACATTTTTAAAAAGCTAAACTGGAGTAACATTTGTAAAGATTTTAGCAAAATTTGAAATATATTTATCTCAGCTGCATTTTAGTTAACTGAGTTGTCCAGCTAGTCAGAGGCGCTTTAAGGGGTCTGTCCTATCAACTGATTTTCCTTTAAAGTAGTTTTAGCTTTGCCTAGAAGTTTCCACAGTATGATATAAACCTAACTGGATCCACATTTTGGCTGATTTTACCACTTTTCTTTCACTTTTCCGACTTCACGACTGGAGCACTGAAACTCGTAGAAAACAAGTCCGAGTGCTGACCTCCGAGGACGCAGCATTAAAGCCACAGTTGCCCCGGGGCCAAATGATGGAAACGTGGCTGCCAATTTGTGCCTACGACCTCACTTTGCTACACATTTTATTCCGGATTCTCTTCCTGCTGCACTCCTCACTATTTACTTTTGTTAGTTATGTTTCTAGTTGTGCATCTATCATTGGAATAGTAAAATAATCACAACAAACTTAAATTTATTCAGCTGTACTGGTTAAGTAATGATAAAAAAAAAAAAGTAAATAAATGCTAATCAGAACAAGACAGACAGAGACTATGACATGTTGCTTTTTTCTTACTTTTACTTCAAACTATTTTGCAGGAATTCAAGTGAAAAACACAACAAAAAACAGCTTCACTAAAGGTAAATGAGGTAAATTATATATTAAAAAATGTCTCTGAACATCCAAATTGCAGTCCGCCCTCCTCCTCGCTTTACGTCTGTGCCTGTTAGAAATAAACGTCTTGATGAAAGAATAGCGACGCCAGGACCTTCCCTGCTAATTTGCATTCAGCTGCTGGATCAAAGTCACATTTCCCTCCAAACCAAATTAACATTTTTTTCTCTCTTTTTCGCTCGCAGCCAATGCTCACAATGCGCAGGCAAAGACATTCATTTTACAGCTACTTTATCGACGCGCTAAAGAATCCCCATAAATTCCTCTCCACTTTTTTATTTATATGTTCTATACGCAGCCACAAACTCTCAAAAGTAATGAAAAGAAAAGTTTCCAAGAGCGATGAATCAATGCGGTATAAACATTATCAAACTCAAGTAGAGTCTTTACAAAACGCGGTGACCTTTTCGACCTCTCATTCGCTGCGGCTACTGCTTCACTTTAGAACATTTTTTTGTCATGTTTGTATTTAAAATGTGTTTTAGGAACTCACTGAGAGAAGACACAAGACTCACTAACTTCAAGGTTATTACTATCTCTATCATACTGTGCTTAATATTGTCCATTGACACATTTACTCTCACCAGCAACGGATTCATTGATCTTGCACTGGTGCCATTTTGCATAAAGTAATCGATCACGATAATAGGAAAAAACATACAAAATAAAAATAAAATAAAACATTAAAGGACACACATTATGGATTATTTGGATTGCTATTCTTGTTCTTTAAACATTCTCTTGACTTTGCTTTGGCAGCTCATGTTTTAGACCTTAGAAACACACAGAAGAACTAAAAGGCGCGTTGCAAAAAACAAAACAAGCTATTTAAAGGGGCTGTACCTGATTTTTACAGTTGTGAAACGGGAAAAACAGAACTAGGTTATTTGCATGTAATAAAGTAAAATGTGTGTCGCCCCAGCACATATGTATTGTAAAAGCATCTACTCGGGTCAAAATGAGAACACAACCTTTACTCTGCATCTATTTATAGAGCGTTTTATCCAACAAGAAGCAGGAAGTGTATCATTCGCATGCTACTGCCTGTGACGCTCTGGGCTCAGAGACTGGTGAAAGGCGCTTATAAACTTCTCGTGGTGAATATTTAGGATGCTGGGACTGTATTATGAAAGTGAGTGATACATGAGAGACATTAACATAAACTAGTTCTGTTTATCACGTTTCAAAACAGGTACAGGGCGTTTAAAGGGGCTGAAGCCATTTTTTTCATGTACTATAGTAAAAGTGTTTATTTTTCCCACAGTAGAGATACATTGTTTAAGCAGCTTGTAAGATGACAATGATACAGCTGTGTGCTGGATACAGCGTTTTATTCTCCGCAAAAACAGGAAGTACATTGTTAGCATGCTAATGCTTATTATCTTTATTGTAAGTATGCAAAACATGAATAAAACTAATTTGACAGAGTAAAATCTGATGCTCAGAGCAAGTTAACAGGATAAATGAAACAAGCATGAATGAAACTAAATACAAGGCCAGGTATGTTTTAGAACACGAAATAATGTTATGTTCTGGCAAATGAAAATACTAATTGTCAAGAGAATGTTCAAATTGCATAGCCTCAGATGATTGTTAAGCAGATCTTCAAATACACAAATGGTTCAAAGTACAGGGCCAGCATGTGTACCTTTGTGGCCAGCAGCCGTGTCAGGTAGATTTCGGACACCATCTTGCTGCCGCGGTCGCCCTCCTTCTGGTCTCCATGCTCGTGGTTCTTCACCAGGTGCCACACTTTGACCCCACTCTCCAGGTCAGGCGTGATCATGGGCGTGCGCGACCGCAGGCTGTCCGGGCTCCCCGTGTATTTGATCATGTTCTCTGCAAACAACAATTCAATAAAACTGTTCAATTTTATGCTCCTTAACCTGACATTACAACAGCATTAGCTTCACAGCAGGCACAGGATGATTATGAAATACTGTCTCAAAGAACATGACCAAAATGAATGTGTGATTAACAATACAAATGCTTCACAAAAATACTAAATGAAAAATATAATATAATATAATATAATATAATATAACAAATGTTTAGTTTGTATGCATTAAAAGAATAGATATTATGCATTTTTATATTGTTAATAGACCTTAAACATGACCTTAAACATTGAGTACCTTATGTTTGGTATCTCATGTTTTGAAACAAAAGAAAAAGTTTATTATGCACTAAATGAACAAGTTTCATTTATAACAAAAATGCAGTTTCTATATAAAACAAAATAAATATTTGTATCTGTTGTTGTCTTCCACGGCACTCAGTGAGTTTAAGCGCCGTCTTCTGGCTGCGTAGCACACAAGCTAAAAATGTGTTTGTGAAGAAATGCGAGTGGCCTAGCAGTTTGTTGTGATCGTGTTTAGACGGCAGAAACGCTCAGAACGAGTCTCGCGATGATTTAAAGACTTAAAACAGCAGAAGATTCTCGAAAAGTGACATCAATTATCGGAAAAACGCCATCGATCGAGAGGATTCAGAATGAGCTTTTTTGACAGTTTTAGAGAGAGGATTGTCTAACCAGGATTGATCAAACTAGTGTGAATGAAGCTAATGTTTACTTGACTTGACTGACTAAAACAATGACTAGAACACGGTTAAAAGCTCAAATAAGTACATTTTTCATAATATTTGTCTTTTGACTCTGAGAAAACAAAACTTTGTAGCCATTTCTTCAGTTTAACCGTCAACGCAGATACTATGTTTTTACTTTGAAATGATTAAAGTTGAGAATGATTAAATAGATATTTATACATATTCATTTCTCCATCTTAATTTCAAACAGCTCACAAAGAAACGCAACAATCAACAATCCATGAATCGTGCGGGGGAAGACCACTGTGAAGCTAACACACGATCCCAATTTAAAATACAATTGTGGGTTGCCTTCTCGCCGTGGGGCCCGAGCACTGACCGCTTTGCCGCCGCTCAATAGAGAAAACTATATTTTTGTTATTTGCGGTCATGCCTTGGCAAAGTGGACATGAAACTTTCAGAGAGTGCACTGTACATTGTTAATTTTTCATGTTTTCTTTGGCCAGGAGAGCGCGCGGGGGCATCGGCGCTGACATAAAATCGAACAGGTGTCGGCACACATGAAATATGCATGGCCCACCCAACGGTCAGAGTGGCAATGACATTTGAAAACACACGGCTCAATGAATGTTTACCCAGTGTGAGCAAAATTGATCAGAGGATGTGGTTTGTGGAGACGAGTCGAGAGAAAAAGATTTGACAGAAATGAATCCGAGCCGAGGCAGGCACAGCTGGAGACCGCACACTGCACACATATCAGGTTTGGTCTTATCAAATACGGCCCAACATCACACAATTAAGTTCTCCTGCAGTTGGCTCGGGGATCTGGTTTCTGAACCTGGAAAACGTGGGATTGATATGACAGAGATAATAAGGTTAGCCCCGTGATATCAATTTGGAATGAGCTACGTTGAAACAAGCAGGAGGAGCTTTTTTATTTCTATGTGCCAGTGGTTTTGGCCAAGCAACTATCTAACTGTAGTAACGTTATTTAAAGACAAATTAAATTGAAATATACATGAATACTTTGTGTTTTAGTGTCGTAATTTAGCTAAAAGGGCTTTTTGTAACTTTTCTGGTGGCAATTTTTCTTCTTTGCATGAAATCTTCCACAGTATGGCGTTCACGTTATCCGGTGTTGGTGCTTTTATTGCAAAAAAAAAAGAGAAAATATTTGTGAAGATATGCCCAAAGACATGTAACGCCGCGTTCACTCAATTAGCAACTCGGCTAGTGCGAAAAGATTTGGAGAACTCCAGAGCCAGTCCTGTATTTTTTCCTATAGTCGTCAGCATTAGCTGTTAGCATTAACACGCAAAAAAACCCAAAAACACGCAAGTTATGAATAATCAAGAGTGCTTGGGCAAACCCATCGACCACATTTAGATCAAAAGTCAGTGTCATTTTAGATAATAATTAGCGTGTAAAACTAGCATCTGAGCTAAAGGCTAACTAACTTTAAGTTGAGATTTCTGATGTTGTGGTTCAGGTAAGAGTCTAGTAACACTAAACATCCTTTTTTTACACTTTGTGAGGGGAGCAGATCATGAAATAAACATTGATATATTTATTAAACTTTATCAGTCTTTAGTGATGTACACACTACTAAAATGTGCACTGGCTTCACCAGTTATATATTTGTGAAGCAACACCAGATGTGGCTCTAGTTAGCATCGGCCAAATGTAAGAGTTTGCACGCTATACTGAGGAACATTCCAAGAAAAGTATCTCCATGGAGACGAGCAGATGGCAGAACCTCTAGAAAAGTTACATAGTGCACCTTTAATTATACTGCTATACCATGCCTTTCCATAGAATTGTTAACATATAATAGTGCAGTAACAACACTTTTTTTAACTACTACAACTATTTTAACAACACAAAGCAGATTCCACTAAATATATAATTAAACAAAATTGAATAAACTTGAAAATGATAACAATAAGTGTTGTCACGATACAAAAATTTCAAACTTGATTCAAAACTAAGAAGTATACTACATTCTCGATACCAATTTCAATACTGCTCTTTTTCAGGTCAAAGATTTAGACAATAGACTGACATTTTCAATACTAAATAATAGTTTATGGTCTAATAGTTCTGATAAAGCTCGAGATCATTCTAAAACTGTTCATGAAAGGTCGACTTTCTCCTGTAAAAGAGATTTTTTAGCATCAATACCTTCTCAAATGAGTATTGATACTAGTTTAAGGATTAGTATCTGATTTTCGATACTTTTGACAACCCTATGAACAATCCAGAAAGCCAAACGATGAATTTCACACATCCACTGTAGTCATTTTAATCTGAAGAAGCAACTTTGCATGAACCAAACGCCATCATGACTTTACCGTTTAAGTGCATGATCCTCTGACTGTGCTTTGTCTCGATCATTTATCGAAGAAACCCAAAAGTAGCTGGAAAAGCCCTGTTGAATTAGGACTCGGATGCGCCCGGATCCGTACGAGGTGTGGAGTTTCACCGTGTTTTTCTGCTTGTGGTTCCGACATCAAACAGCCGCGCGGTTTCCCCTTTCACTCCTGACTCAACACGCCGCATTGTGCCGTCTTATGATCTCTACTTTGTCTCCAGCTGGATCAGATTCAGCTCCATTCTCTCCTCAGCCTGCCATTGTGCGCCGTACCAGTTCAAAGTCGAGGGCTCAAGTAGCAGATACTTCCATTTTCAAGTCAAAGCCCTTACGAAGCGATCAAACTTTTACTTTAGGATTCATTATGTTAAAGTGTCCGTGACAAGCTGGACGCATTTAACTAAAATGCTAGAGAAATATATTAAAATGTACGGAAGCGTAGAACTGTCAATGTTGTGTTTTTTGTTTTTTGGGATAGTTATTCTGACTTTTTTTTTTTTTTCCGATAGTTATTCTGACTTTATTTTTTTTTTTTTGGGATAGTTATTCTGACTTTTTTTTTTGGGGGATAGTTATTCTGACTTTTTTTTTTTTTGGGATAGTTATTCTGACTTTTTTTTTTTTTCGATAGTTATTCTGACTTTTTTTGGGGGGGATAGTTATTCTGACTTTTTTTTTTTTCGATAGTTATTCTGACTTTTTTTTTTTAGATAGTTATTCTGACTTTTTTTTTTGGGATAGTTATTCTGACTTTTTTTTTTTTTTTTTTTTTTAGTTATTATGAATTTTTTTTTTTTGCAAAGCTTTATCTTAAAGCTTGAACAGGAAATGACTACTTTACAACACCAGGAGGAATCAAGAGGGCGCATGGCGTCGCTGGAAGAGGATCTGATCAAGTTTTACTTCAGCCTTGGTCTCAGACATGGCGAGATATTATTACTGCTGAACACTGTAGACAATATTGTCATGAGTATGAGCACCTTGAGACGTTTTTTGAAACGATTGAGATTATACAGGCGGAAGAATCAGTCCGATCCATTGGAGGTAGCAGCATTTCTCATTGATCAACTGAATGGACACAAAAAGATGTATGGATATAAGTTACATCATCTCAACTGTATCCAAGATGGCTTTGTGGTGACCCAAAATACTGTGAGGCATCTTTTAAGGTTTCTCGATCCAAATGGTGTGGAGCAGAGGCGAAGAAATCGTCTTCAGAGGCGCAGATACATTAACCCAGGCCCCAATTACGTGTGGCACGTGGCACATTCATATGACTCAAACTCAAAACTCAAACCGTATGGTATTTGTATAAATGGTGCTATTGATGGCTTTTCCAGAGTTATAATATGACTTCACGCCTATTCGACAAATAGTGACCCCAGGATCGGACTGATTCTTCCGCCTGTATAATCTCAATCGTTTCAAAAAACGTCTCAAGGTGCTCATACTCATGACAATATTGTCTACAGTGTTCAGCAGTAATAATATCTCGCAATGTCTGAGACCAAGGCTGAAGTAAAACTTGATCAGATCCTCTTCCAGCGACGCCATGCGCCCTCTTGATTCCTCCTGGTGTTGTAAAGTAGTCATTTCCTGTTCAAGCTTTAAGATAAAGCTTTGCAAAAAAAAAAAAAGTCAGAATAACTATCCAAAAAAAAAAGTCAGAATAACTATCGAAAAAAAAAAAAGTCAGAATAACTATAAAAAAAAAGTCAGAATAACTATCGAAAAAAAAAAGTCAGAATAACTATCGAAAAAAAAGTCAGAATAACTATCGAAAAAAAAAGTCAGAATAACTATCGAAAAAAAAAAGTCAGAATAACTATCGAAAAAAAAAGTCAGAATAACTATCCCCCCCAAAAAAAAAGTCCGAATAACTATCCCAAAAAAAAAAAAAAGTCAGAATAACTATCCCAAAAAAAAAAAAAGTCAGAATAACTATCGAAAAAAAAAAAGTCAGAATAACTATCCCCCCCCAAAAAAAAAAAGTCAGAATAACTATCCCAAAAAAAAAAAAAACACAACATTGACAGTTCTACGCTTCCGTAAAAATGTACCTAAAAAAGTTTTGTTATTTTACTTCCTGGTTGTATATGATGACATCACACTGGGAAATTATCTGGCAACCGCATTGTACACTGGGCCCACACTAATTTAATGTCAGATTTTCTAAATTCGACAAATAAAAATACATACAAAAAGCTTTATTTTGTTGAATTGATGTTTAATGTGTCAAAAAGTTGTTTATTTTGTGTAAATTAGGCATAACCTTTGGATGGAATGAGTCTGCCCAGTGTGATAAAAGTTAAAGGTGCACTAAGTAATTTTCTGGTGAAGGTTCTGCTTGTCTCCATGGAGATGTCAAAGCTTTGCCTGAAATGTTCCACACTATGCCCTCTTGCATTTCTTCATCTGCAGGTGTTTTATTGCTCAAATATACCTGGAAAACGTGAATTCTTTACTGTGAGCGGGGTCACCTCTCCGCAGATCTGACCTGTAAACTTTTATTATTATGATAAAAGATTATTGCCATACTATGGACCATTTCAGGCGTGGCACTGACATCTCTACGTAGACTTCGACCACAATCTGCTCCTGTAAGTATGTCTTTATCTGTTTATTTCAAGAGCAGTTCTCCATTGGAAGAAAATGGGTTAGAAATATTGTATAAACTTAAATTAAAGCCTAATTTAGTATATAAAGATAAATAGTAATAGACTTGTCAAAACTACTGCTACATACACATTCATATTATTAATTCCATCATTTTCAGGCGAGACAATGCAGGCAGTTTACTCATGTAGATGTAAGAAAAAATGTATTACATATTTCATTGTGTAATGTTATAGGTAACTTTGTGTGTTTTATGTGTAAAAATGACCGAAATTTCACATATTTGGTAGATATAAATCAAAAAAAGGAGCCAAATTTAACTGTTGACATATGTGCTAAGGGCATTTGGGTATATTATCTTATTTGAGTAAAGTAGATATTATTACTGAAAATTGTTGTAAAAATTCATTCGTCCATCCATTTCTCTAATTTCTTGGAGTTAAAACTTTTGATAAAACAACAAAACCTTCTGTACGATTTGTAAGAATTTTGTTCAGTCCAAGATTGCAAAGTTTGGTGTGTGTAGGTGCTACTTTAAGAGCTTCTCGTTATGTCTCTGTGGAAGAAAAAATATATTTTCCTCTGAAGTTCCAATGTCCCAGAGAAATCCATGCATGCAAGCGAATTAAATGAACTAATAAAACGTCTTTAGGTGCAGTTTGGACTCCGCCTGCAGTGCCTCGTGTGGATTTCTCTTTGTTGTAGCGGGCGAACCAGGCTCCTTCCCTCTTCTTTCTCTCAGGTCTAATTGCGATGCTTGGACCAGAGTGAGAGGCGATGCAGATGTGGACATGCTCATAATGGGCCACCACTTTTGATGCTTCTCGAGTGTTTTGTGTCCGGAGCGCCGGGGCTTTGATCAGGCTGACTCGCTGTGGTTTATCCAGGCTCAAGGAGGAACGAGTGGAGACGTATGCAAATGGGGCTAACACGTACGAAATGAGACCACACACTCCAGACCACGGACAAATCCTTTTAGAGATAAATTTTTCCTCTGTACGTCCAACTTCGGCTTTAATGGTCCTGCTTTGTTACATTTCTATCTACAGTTTTGTCCCGCTCGTTTTTTTGTTCTGTTTGTTTGGCTTTCCAGATGATCCCGTCCAAAATTGCCAGAGTAAATCTCTTTTGTTAGCTGAAAGTCATTAGCATTTTGATTCAGCACAAATGTGGTACCAAAACAATGCACTCCAGGCTTGGGATTGAATAAATACATATACTTCTGTTTGAGTATAGTGTTTTTTACCCTTTACCTCTTCTTTGTTTTGCAATAATTCATTTTCAGGAGCAGATTAACCACCTCTTCTCTTAAACTCGTCTTTATCTGCTTTTCAAGGGATGGTTACCTTAAAACGATAAGCAGAAGGCTACAATGCATTTTCTACTGGGTTTTGCAATGTTTTACATTTTACAATCACTTTGAGAAACATAGGTATACATCTTTGGCTAATTTCATGACATTTAGATATTTTAGGACACTGCAATTATTTATTATAGGGATCAACTAGTCAGCGATTGAGTCATTTTAAATACATTATCAACTAAATAGAGGTTGAATTATGATGACTGAAGGCTTCTAGATAGAGAATATTTACAAACAAAGTGTATAATTGATGAAAATCTGAAAATGTTCATTCTTTTTTTGGCATTTTGATTGAATTATGCTACTGTCTTTGCTTTAAATGTCCATATATATATATACACATATACCTCTGTATAAGTATAGTCTTTTTTACCCTTTACCTCTTTTGAAATATTTCATTTTCAGGAGCAGATTAGCCACACAAATTAAAAATGCCTTTTCATTTAGTGCAGTCCAACTCACTTCAGTTATACTCTTCTCTTAAACTCGTCTTTATCTGCTTTTCAAGGGATGGTTACCTTAAAACAATAAGGAAAAAGCTGCAATGAATTTTTGATTGGTTTTTGCAGTGTTTTACATTTTGATTTAGCCTAGATGAAGTAAGCCTTTCTGTTTCTTTGTGCTTGGAGCTGGTCGTATGTTCTTGTCCATATTGTCCTTATTCCGGACGTTGCCGTTGCATTTTTTTCGTGTTATTAGCTTACAAGTTCTACACGGACCACAAAGCTGACTTGTTGTTGCTCGTGTTCATTAAACATTTTACACAAATCAATCTACTCAGTGCGGATCTGAGGCAAAAAGAGGCAAAAGTGGGCGGAGCCGGATAATGTGGACAGGTAAACAGGAACTATAGGCCACAGAACTATAATTAAAACTGGAAGATGAACCCAAAATGGTGCCCTGTTTATCCCTATGGCGTGTGCTCATTGGCGCATGACCCCAAAAAAGTTTCTTACTTCCGTGTGACTTCCTGATACAGAGGCTGCCATCTTTGCTTTAGGGCGCCACGTGACCACAATCCCCCAGGATGCTTTGAGTGACGGGAGCGACCACGCAGCTTACAAGTTTTTGTGTTAACGTTAGCTTGTGTGATTGTAATTGTATTCTTCATGTTAGATCAAATGTGAAAGCGTCTGAAATGAAATAAAATATAACTTACAGGTGTCTCTAGTCTAACCATGTCACCTGCTTCCATTTGTATCGTCCGACGCTCGCTCAAGCGGCTCACACGTGTTTGCGGTGACGTCACTTAATATAAAAACGGTTACAGAAACGGTAGAAAAGAACATTTCCTTCTATTTTATTTAAACACCAATAATAATTAAATACTGCCTGCAATTATAATGTAATGATAGAAAAAGGCTGGACCCAAGAGGCTGCAGTACCTCGCACGACCACTAATCAACCTGGGACATGGACAGAGGGGGCGTGTCTTATCCGGTTCATTTAACACATTCATGCTTACCGTATTTACTGGCCGAGGTGCGGGAGACGGTGGAGTTGTTGACTGAGTTGTACGCTGTCACTTGTTTGGGCACCAGCGCCATCACTGCATTATCAGGCACCTGAAACACAGAAACATTAACATTTTTATTCTAACATTTTAATCTGTCGTTGTGTGTTTTCCACTTTGTATTTACTGTGGGTCAATAGAGAAATACTTACAACCATCAGTTTAATCCAGTTTATGTTGATGAATTTGCATAAATAACTTTGTTGCCAGATTGCCACGTTTTGCTCATTTAAAGTAATCGTTCAAAACAAGATTTGCACTTTAATTATGTCAGACAGCTTCATCTGAACTAAACACTGTTACGCAAGTGTATTTTTTATGCTTAAGATGCTCAGAAAGCAGTTGCAAGTCACGTAAATTAAAAGCATGTTTACACTTTTGGAGAAAATGTAGGGCACATTTTACTTAATCTATTAAACATTTACAGGGATTTTAGAGGCAAACTGTGTATAATATCTTTACATTCTCATTTAAATTATATAGATAAATCAAAAAAATGTATTCTCTGTTAATTTTTGCATTGCTAGTCTTCTCTTTTGACCGTAAATAATCACAAATTTGAATTATGCAAGTAAAAACACAATGGGGCAAGTTGAAATTCAGTCCTAGACCTCAAAGAAAACATCAGCTGGACCGGCTTTAATCTCCTCAATTAATCTTCGGCGTTAATGGATGGAGAACGTTATTTCTGTGCCGTGTTCCGTGTGTGTGGATACGGTGAGTGACGGGAGGCGGGAGGGTTTAGCGCCGCTTCCAGAAGACCCGGTGCAAAGGGACGTCCCACGGTCTCCATTCAATAACGCGACTCCTCCTGGACCTCGCATCGATGGTCATAGAATGTGTGTCGATTTCGATGTGTGCGCGCGAAAAGCAAGCGAGAGCCAGGAGCCCGACACCGGAAAAAACATCTAAAATACAAACTATTTATTTTGTATTTTGTTTTAGTTTCAACTGTCTTTACATTTTAAGAGGCAATACTGGTTTGTGTTTCATAGTTTTTTGTATTTCAAGCTTTAATATCTACCAGAGAACTAAGATTTCTGAACTAAGATTTATTGAGTGCAAATTTCTAACTCCAAATTGTATCTGGGGTGCTTTTACAATTCCTCACACACACGTCAAAACTGGCACTAAAATTGAACTAAATCCCAACGTAAACCTGGACTAGACCATAACAGGACCAAACTATGAGTCTAAAAAACTCAAAACAGGGGAAATATTATTTATTTAAGCCTTTTAAAGTCATCTAACATTTTAGAAAAGGCCATAACTACCAAGCATTCATAAATGTCACTAACAAGTCATTGTCTCATCGTATATGATTAGTTCACTTTTTGCTAATGATTAGTTAACGATTATTAAACATGTGTCGATGATTTGACAATGTTTGTTCATGAGTAAAAATGATTAAATGTGTTAATAATGAGTTCATTTTCTGCTCATGATAAGTAAATGATTATTGAACTTGTATTAATGATTAGTGCATTTTGTCCATGATTAGTAAATGATTATTAAACATGTGTTAATTATTTGTTCACAATTCTTGATGATTAGAAAATGAACAATAAACATGTGTAAATAATTTGGTATTTTTTTGCTCATGATTAGTAACTGAGTATTAAAAACTTATCAATTTTCCAATTGTTCATGATTGGTTAATTACTAGTAAATATGTGTTAAAGATTGGTTTATAAGGTCCTAAGGCAGTGGTTCCCATCCTTCTTTGTCTCGAGTACCCCCTAAGCTTTGTCTCACACTCAGAGTACCCTATAACTTAAGTTTCAGGCAAATAAATGGGTTTAGTTCTTGCATATTGTCAATTATTACTATTATATTTTAGTTTGAATTATATTTATGGAACAAAGGTACTTCAAAAAGATGCTAAATTTACAACTAATGACTCTTTTTATTCAGATAAAAGTACATTTCATCAACTTTTAAAACCTGAAACCATTCCAAGTACCCCCTGGTATTTGCTCATGTACTCCTAGGGGTCTCCGTACCCCTGGTTGGGAAACACTGTCATAGGTATTTAGTGAAACCAGTTACTCATTGTTTGTTCATGATTGGATAATATATCTGTTAAAGATTGGTTTATAATGTCCTAAGGTATTAAGTGAAACCAGTTGCTCATGGTTTGCTCATGATTGGTTATTTACTATTAAATATGTGTTTATGATTGGTTTAAAAGTTCCTAAGGTATATATGCCTTGTTACAAACCAATTATTTTGCAGTGTACCTGAATGAATAAACCAGTCATGCGCTCTCTCTCCCTCGTCACCCGAATGCTATTCAATTAACAAAGCCGCTCTGGAGGGCCGTCCCACGCCATCCACACCCACACCCCATCATCTGGCGACCCGCACTGCATTGTGGGTAACGGGGGGGGGGGGGGGTTTACGGTTGGGGTTAATTGAATTGATCCCAATCGCGGGGCGTGGGTGGATGCGTGGGGCAAAGGCCAGAGAGAGTGTGTGTGTGTGTATCCCAGACGGTCATGGGTTGTGGGATCATTATCCAGTCCACCAGTTTGCTAACCCCTGGTATAATGACTGTATGAACGAGCACAAGGGCCGGTGGGGTCAGGAATTAAAGAACTGCATCGGTTACAATAACTTGAATTCATTATATTAAGCATGCATGGACGTTTTTTTTACGCCAAGTACCACCGAAGAAAAGACATGGTTTTAAGTAACACACATCTAAATCAGGTCTTTAACAGGATTTTCAGGTCTTAATTAGGGCTTTTAAGAAGGTTTAAGAAGGAATACATCATTGCCACAGTAGTTTTAACAAAGAAATTACACAAAGAAGAGCAAAAATGTGAATAAGATGTATCTATGTATCTTGTTTCTTCTGGTCGGACACAGTTTTTGAGTGAGATGTAGTTACCTTGACATGTTTCGGCGCCAGCTGTGAGCCAACAAGGTATATGTCACTCAAAAAAGTGAAAACAAAACTAGAAGAAATAAGATATATATCATAACCGACAACAAGATGAACGTTAGCGAAGTGAATAAGATGTGAATACGATGTAACCAAGTAAACACTCATTGTTTTATGTTGCACCTCACGCCGAAGTAAGTTCCTATGTTTGTGAATTTGGATCACTGACAATGGCAATAAACCGTTTTCTGATTCTGATTTCTGATTCTGAACTGAAGAAGTGTCCGCGAACCACCAAAATAAAAATAAACGACCAGTGGAGTGAAAAAAAATACACTTAATAGGTTAAGTCAAAGAATGTTATCCACTGCAATTATTTATTTATTTTAATAATTGACTAGTCAGCGATAATTTCTATTGTGCCATTTTAAATACATTATCAACTAAATAGAGGTTGAATTATGGTGACTGAAGGCTTCTAGATAGAGAATATTTACAAATAAAGTGTATAATTAATGAAAATCTGAAAATTCTTTTTTTGACATTTTGATTGAATTATGCCGCTGTCTTTGCTTTAAACGGTCCAGATAACAATAAAAGTTATCAAAATATGACCTGCAATTTGTTTTTCACTTATTACTGTTAAAGTGCCCCTGACAGGTTGGACAACTCATTTGACTAAAATGTAGTTCAGATAAATATATTTCAAAGTTTGCTAAAATACTTTACACATTTTATTCCGGTGTAGCTATTTGTTTAGGTTTTTAATTGTACTTCCTGGTTGTAAATGATGACATCACACTAGGAAATTACCATAGCAACCACAGTGTACAGTGGGGAAAAACTCATCTAATGTCACATATATTTTTATTTGACAATTTGGAAATACATGTGGACATCTTTATTTTGTTGAATTAATGTTTAAAGGGTCAAAAAAGTAGTTTGTTTTGTCTTTGTCTACCTACTGTGATGTCATCAACTTTCAACAGATTTTTCCATTTTTCCTCCACAAACGGCTATTTGATTGGTGTAAAACTACAATTCATGTTTACAACTGGTATTTATACATCAAATAAAGACAAAATTAGAAAATTATAAAAACCTGTCAAACGCCCTTTAAGTCATTCGTGGGGCGTGTAGACATTCATAGGATTTAGTTTTGTGTCTAAAACTATCTTTGAGTGAGACTAACAAACAAACTAACTAAAGCATACATAAAAACTAAGCCTGTCGTACCAATAAATAGATAAAGTGAAGTAGGTTTCATGCACTGTGGACTTTTTTGCGGTGCTGGATGTGCTCCTAAAACATGCTGATCGTCGCTCTTACGCCACGAACAAACACAAAACGAGCACAATAGGCTTTAATTAAATGAGCGAAGTAGGAGTGGCATTTGTAGAATAACATTATAGAGAAAGTCCAAAGGCAAAAGAGGCTGCAGTGAATGAGAAACAGACGAGCAGACGAAAAAGACCAAATGTCCCTCGTTTATTGGACTCAGATCTGATACGGGAAAGGCCACTTTTGTTGCTTGTAGCTACAATTTGGTTTGATTTAACAAAAACTTTTCACTTTTCTGTTTATGGGAGATGTTTTTGGAGCTGCAGAAGGAGAGTTTCAGTGATCAAAAGAGAGTGTTTCTGTTGTCTATTGTCTATTCTATTCTATTGTTGTCTCTTTGCACAGTGACAAAACAATTATAGTGAAACATCTGTATAAAATCCTAGCTTTTCCTTTTGGAATTGTTGTCTCGATTCCTAAAATTTTACTTGAAAGCCTTTCACATTAAACATTTGTCATGATTCATTGAATTGATTGAACATTTGATTATTATTTGTGCATTCCTCGACTAGGAATGTCAAGATTATTTGGTTCTAATCATGCATATTCAGGTCACAATATAATTTTAAGAACAAAAATATGATAATTGTGACTATTTTAGAAGTAAAAGTAAGTCATTTCAATTCAACCTGTCCTCGTCCACGTAAATGCGTTGTGCTTTTTGTGTGGCTTTTCATATCACAATAACTTTACTTTTGCATTCAGAAAGTTTGATTTCATAAAGCTGCTCACAAACTATTGGAGCAGTGATGTATTAGAACGAAGGGAAATGAAGGCTTTTGTTTTGTGTCAGTAACTGCGAATAATCTTTATATTGTGATGTTTCTTCTCACAGTAATTCTATATCGTGGCACATATAAAAAGTAGCAATAAACTCATATCGTTACTACTTTTAGTAATGCTTTAGATTAAAGTTCCTTAGTAAACTATTTATAATGCATTAATAAGCACTTGTTATGTGTTTATAAGCACTTCTAAGTCATTCACAAGCATTTATTAGCGTGATAATTGAAAATAATGTAATATGCAGCTCATTGATGCTCTGTATGTGGTTTATTCACTCAAACATGTTTTGGCTGATGGATTATAAACATGTATAAGGCATTATAAGTGCATAAATTAACTATTAGTGCTTATTAACATCTTAACTAAGGAACCTTAATCTAAAGCGTTACCCTACTCTTTTGTAACTACATTTTAATTTGCCTTAACAAAGCATTAACAAAGACTTAATTGATCATGAACAAATAGTTTATTAAGCATGATTCAGGCTTAGTAACTACTTAATTAAGGTTAGGGTTGAGGTTAGGAATTAGGGTTGGATAATAGTTAAATAGTGACTAATCCTGAATCATTCTTAACAAACTATTCGTTAGCCATGACTTTGTTCATGCTTCATTAAGGCAGGAATATGTGCAGTTATCATATCAAAGTGTTTCCAGTGTTACCCTCATATTGATATGTTTACCCCAAATCGTCAAGTCATTTACAAAAATTAACGACATCTTTTTACATATAAATAATCTCTGTAAACCTTGGTGTTTCCCCTGGCTGCACACAGCACTTGTAACACCATCTTTCACCTGAAAACGTAATAAGAAACAGCATTTTCGTCACATCTGCCTCAACATCTGTCCTCCTTCAGTCGGGCCTTCAGCTGTGAGTGCGTTCCTCGTGCTGCTCTGAACGTCGACGCGAGGAGCCTTGTGTTTTGCCGTGTTTGAAAAATGAAAGGTAATGCGAGCAAATGGCGTACCTGATAATGGAAAAGCATGTTCAGTCTCTTCCAATCGGCTTCAATTTTAGTGGTAATGTCCTCGTCCTGCAGAATCATCCGCTGCCCTCTGCCTTGGCGCCACTCTGGAGGGAAAACACAACGTTAAAGCACATCGTCACGCAAACGTATACGGCGAAAATACAGGTGAGGACGCGAGTGTAAATGTTGAACTTGTGTAATCGAGCTGCTCTTTCTTTAAAATGTGTACTGTAATCGCAGTTATTAGTTTTGCATTCTTATTGTGGCTTGTACATTCTGAATTGCTAAGGTTAACTTCGACTTTAACACCTCTTTTAGCTCCCAGTCACAAAGAGAATGGGCATCTAATCCTTTTATGACGTCTTTTCACTCTGAGATGTGGCTTTAACTGGAAACACCACTGATTTAAACACATGATTCAGTCCCTAAATCATTTTGCTATGGACTACTACAAATTTTGGGTCAACTAAAACATCTTAATCGACTAAAAAAGCCAAAGCCCGAGAAAGTTGTGTAATTCAGAAAACTCAGGGAACCTCGGGAAATGTTAATCCCGTGTGAATGTCTGTGATTTGAGTTGTTTTTATTCCACTAATATCAACTTAGAATGTCTGTTCGGTTCATTTTAGGTCCAGATTTGAACAAAATGAATTGCCATGGACCATTCTCCAAACCGATTATTGTTTTTGTACAGTTGAAATGTAAAAATCAGAAAACAAACTGGTAAAGACATGACCCAGTGGCTGCGGTAACACTGGACCGAGCTGCACAGGGACGTTTTGGTAAAGTTAATAATGGTTTAAAAACTGCAACTGTTTCATATAAATTTGATCATGTGCTCATTCTGAAATGTGGCTTTAACTGGAAACACCACTGATCACTGTTGTTTTTCATGAATATTGATAGTCACATATGTCCTTGCTCTTGTTTCACAATGATGTTTCATGTCGTCTCCTCATGATGTGATAACTATGTCTCCAACTATGTCTTGTGTATAAAAAGCATGTGTTCTGACTGTCATGGACCTCCGTCGACCAGAGAGAGATCACTGTCAGGGAAAGGCGACTATTCACTTTGGTACCAGTGAATAAATCATTCTTATTGATCAGACTCTCTGCATTTTTATTGTTTAACTTGTTTTAGAAATCCACAACAGCGATTCTTCTGTAACAGTATGTTTTTTAAATGATAGACTCACTGTAACAAAACACAGTCCACACTATTACTATGCTAAAGCCGGATTAGTTTTACAAATGGACCTCGAGTAAATTGTACAAGTTGCGCACACTGTATGTATTTTTAGTCCTGTTTGATTTGTCGATGTCTGTGGAGGTTCAAGGGCTGTTGGCGATTAAAGGCATTCTTTTGCTTTACTTTAAGTTACTATGTCGTGAAAACTCTCGAAACTCTGCAGCATTTTCATGATTTGACCGTTTATCTGACAAACAGCAGTCTCCAACTGCAATCTGGAAAAATGAAACTGTATTTCTATGTAAAAGACAGTTTAAACCAAGTGGAAAGAATCAAAGTACAAAAGTAAAAGTACTGTACTTTTAAGTATTTTTTTAACATATATCTTTACTTAAGTACATTTTAAATTATGTTTTATTTCAGAGCAGGTATCTGTACTTTCTACTCCTCTACATGAACTGGACTGAAAAGTAAAAGTATATTTTCTTAAAGTACTTAAAGACCTGCTGAAAAGGCTGAGGGGTTTATTTTTTTTAGCACATCTTGTTTTTGTTTTTTCCTCGTTCCCTTTTTGCAAACAAAAAGCCTCGGAAGAGAAAAATAACCAGGAAAGTTGCCTCTAGAGCTTGATGCTTTAATCGTTCTCCAAACCAAAACCTATCCTTATCCTTTTTGCTATGGACTAATACAAATTTTGGGTAAACTAAAACACCACTGACCAATTAATCAACTAAAAAAGCGAAAGATTAACAGCCCGAGAAAATTGTGTAATTCAGAAAACTCAGGGAACCTCAAGAAATGTTAATCCCGTGCGAATGTCTGTGATTTGAGTTGTTTTTATTACACTAATATCAACTCAAAACGTCTATGCAGCTCATTTTAGGTCCAGATTTGAACAAAATGAATTGCCATGGACCATTCTCCAAACCGATTATTGTTTTTCTACAATTGAAACGTAAAAAACACAAACAAACTGAGGTAAAGACGTGACCCAGTTGCTGCGGTAACACTGGACCGAGCTGCATGAGGACGTTTTGGGAAAGTTTGGGTGCTTATGGATGGATAATGGACTAAAAACAGCAACTGCTTCATATAAATTTGATCATGTGGTCATTCTGATCACAAGAAAAAGGTAAAGATGTCTCATGCTACAATAAAGGTACGTAACGATAAAAACAAATGTAAAACAGTTGATGATTGAAGAAACGCAAACAATATGAATGAATGTTTCTGTTTCAGTGTCTTTATCAGTCTGCCATTTTTGGGAAATAAGTGAATTACTGACATTTCTTTCCCCATTTGAATTCTCAGAAAATAACTCAAACATGTTGTGTAATTTAAATTTTCACTGACGTCCCTTTTTAAAACTAACCTTGTCCAAATCTGTCTTAAAAGGGAAAAAAGGAATAAAATGTAGGTGTTTTACCCAAGGGCACATTTCCAAAAACCTTCCATCTCCGAATACAGTCTTTTTGAAACGTTTTTGAGTCACGCAGCACTTTTTTGGTTGAAAAGACTGCGTGGTACACCTCAAATATTACCAAATCACACCTTTTAGAAAAGAAAGTTGTACAAATTCGCAAATACTGTCTGTACCACTGCCTGGTTTTGTTTTTTGGATCAGAAGTTGTCCAAGGACACTCCAGAATTGTACTATTTTGTTTTATTTTATTTGCTTATTTAATTAAATCCACGTGTCAATCTGCTGGACTTAAATTGTGTGTTTTTTACGGCACATTTGGCAATATCTAAAGGCAGACTAGTTGAAAATCCAGACGCAAATATCTACCAACTGCGCTACTTCACCTGCTTCTAATTTACAATTTACAGCACAACTTTAATTTACTTTTCAATAATAGGATTCTCCCATTAGATACTCGCTATAAAAGCATATCTTTCCTTTCCTATCCTGTTCATACTTTATTATTACTCGTATATATCCCGTAGCTACTCTTCCCAAACTTGCCTTTATTCCAATCCCGAACCTTAACAAACGACATCAGCTCCGGAAACAGTTCCCGAGCAAAATGATCACAAGTGAAACCCTGTGTTTTGTCGCACACGTCGCGCCGTGGTCGCTTCCTCGCTGCGCCCGCCGCTAACGCTTGCCGCCGGCGTCATCTCTGATTCTGATCACAAACGGCAAAACAAAGCAGCAATCACGGGCGCGCACGACCGAGCCGGTCTTTGGAGGATTGATCGCAAATGTGAAAATGAACCGAGGGACGAAAAGAATTGCAGAGATATGAAGATTTGCTTGTTGTTTTTGCCGTCACAGCAGCGTGTTCCTAATAAAGATGGAAATGATGTTGGGTGGTGGTCGTCAGTCGAGGGTTAGAAAACAACTGATGAAATGAAAGACAAATAGACAATACCGGGATGTAATGATAATAAAAATAACAACAACAAATTGGGGGATTGAGAATAGTTTGTTGTGGCAATCCATCTTTTTCAGTCTCGATAACAACTGACAGGAGTGCTGAAACTGAAACTAAATAATCATCAGACGGGTCCAAATAAACAAAGAAATGTATTTTCTATGAGTAACTTCACGACATTCTAAAACGCAGATAAAATTAAATGTTGAATTCCTATTTTTTGTTGAATTAAATTTTTGTTCACTGACGATGGCAGTGGTGGAAAGTAACAAAGTACAAATGTAAAAGGACTGTACTTAAGTGTTTTTTTTAAACATATATCTTTACTTAAGTACATTTTAGATTATATTGTATTTCAGAGCAGGTATCTGTACTTTCTTCACTACATTTTTTAGGTATCTGTACTTAAGTCGTTTTTACTGTGGATACTTTTTACTTTTACTTCACTACATTTGAGACCATTACTCACTACACTATGTTTTTATCTGGACTGAAAAGTAGAAAGTACTTTTCATTTTGTTTGAGGGTGATTTTTAACAGGTTGATGTGACATTCTTCCTGAAAGTTTTGAGTTCAAGCTCAACAACAAGCAAACAAACATATACACATGAAATTTTCTACAAAAATTAAGAAATTACTTTGAATAGATCTTTGCGGACCGAAATTAAGCAAAATTCTTTACCAAACTATGACATTTAATACGTACAATTGGTCTTTGAAATACTTTTACTTTTTACTCTTGAAGTACATTTTCTGTAACACGTTTACTTTAGTAGATTTTTTAATGTGATACTTTTACTTGAGTAATTTTTTGCATACGTATTTCTACTTTTACTTGAGTAACAAACTTGAGTACTTCTTCCATCACTGGACAAAGGCAATAAACCTTTTTTTGTTAAATAAGTAGTCTTTTAATACTTAAATCATACCCTCAAATCAATAACCTCAAATCACACCCCATCCAGAACATTTTCATTCCCCTCTGAACATTAAAGGGGATTTATTACACAAAATCAACTTTAATTCACTTTGAACCTTGTTACTACAGTGTTTCCTCATCATTTGTGTAGACAATTTTGTATTTTGATTGAATCAAGAATGTTAGAAAAATCCTAGATTGTCCTGCAACTGAGGCTCGAGTGCTAAGAAAATTTCTGTTTTCGCCTACCCCCTATCCCCGCCCACATCCCTGTACACAGTAGTTTGCTATCTGCTGCTTGTTACAGTGGAATGTCACTATAAAGAGGCGGGGCTCATCAGTTCTGCAGTTTTGAACGGGAAGTCAATGGATTACTTTCTGTTACTAAGTCGTTTTAGATCAATATTGTCGTTTACAATGAAAAAAAATGAATAAATAATGATCTACGGATGTTATAGTTCAATACTAAATATATGGAAAAAAGCATCATATGTCTACTTTAATTTTGGTTTGTTCTTAAGCTCTATTCACCTTATTCCTGAAGTTGTCGTGGGCGCTGCCATCTTTTTCCCTTGTAGTTTACACGGGGCAGACAAGCTCAACAGAAAATAAGCTCCACATGGACTAAATAGCTGTTTGCAAGCCGCCCAGGAAATTGGTGCTGTTTTTGCTCGTGTTCATTAAACATTTTAGACAAATCAATCTACTTTAAATAATGTTTTAGCGAGAGACTTTTCCCTCAATGGCCATTTTCCCGAACACCATTAGCATAAAACCGGAAGTCCCTTTAGTGCGGATCATAGACATAAAAAGAGGCAAAAGTGGGCGGGGCGGAATGAGGTGAATAATGGTGGAGAATTTTTAGAAATAGCAATCAAAAGTTGTGGTAATGGAGTGTTTTACTCAACGTCAAGTCTGTGTCTCAAGCAACTGCAGTATATAGCACTGTGTTCATAACAAAGTGACTCTTTAAGACAATAAAGTTTATTCTATTTTATTGTGCCTGACTAGACAAGATAAAGGCAAATTGATTGTTATTGTTGTTTAATTGTTATAATAAACGTGTAAGACTGAGAAATGTCAAATATGGCTATTTCTTATTGAAGAGCTAACATATCAACATGCAAACTGACAATGAAAAAAAAACAATAATTAAAACGAGAAACTATCGGCATGTAATAATAGTACAAAAATAACTTGAGGTGGACAAGAGTAATGCAGAGCCTTTTGTATATGTATGCCTATTCTATGCGAGACTGCATAGCGAACGTATCGACTTGCACATTGCCAAACAGATGAGGGCTTTGGGGAGCTAGTGAAAGGATAAAGTGAAGAGTGAGAGGCTGGAGGTGACTGTTGTACTCCCCCGAGACGTATGGGACACTAGCGCCAGCCGCGTACACACAATCCGGCGCACAGAGACGCTCGCTTCTGTGTTCACACTCTCTATCTTGTCCAAACCTCTGCAGGGGACGGGCCTGGGGGGAATTAAAAAACAATACCTGGAATAACAACACTTCTGCGCATTGTGTCCCGGGACGGTTCTGCGGCAATGCCATTAACCTTATCACGCGTTGCAATCACTGCTCCTTTATGAGGGTGCGCGGCGTTGGCTGAGGATATTTATTTGCGCAGGTGAACGGCCATTTTGTAATTCCCTTTCTATCTCTGTGATGGACTAACTCGACTTGGATGGCTCTACTGTGTAATAAAACAAAGAAATACACATCCTGCCCCAATAGAGGGTACAAGCACAAAGTGGTTAACAACCTCAAAACTCATTCTCTGCAGAAGACTTTAGGGCTGTTGAAGATATGGATGTAATGAATGTGGAGGGGCAAGTGCACAATGACATGCTCTCTGGGGGAAACGGGACAAAGTAAAATTGTAGGTATTTGCAAAAGTTAAAAGTGAGGAAAAACAAACCAGTTCAACTGTTTGCAGCCTTCCAAAGTTATTGCTCACACACCTAAAAAGCAGCTGCACCTGTAACCATGAATCTCAGTTCTCTATGTAACTAGAGTTCTATGAGTGTATGAAGGACCCTTAAAAGGCTAAACTTTTGGCCAAAAACATGTGGCCATACGAACTCACCACAAAATCAATGTCTAGATGTAGAGTTTAGAGTGCAGTTTGTTGGGCTTTTAAATAATTTATTTTGATTTGTGAAATATTGATTACATTATTAAATTTTCATAACAAAATGTGCAAAAGTACACAATATTTTGTGTATAATGTAATACTCGAAATAAAAAATGTAACCGCTTGTTCCCGTTAGGCAGAGGGGGGCAAACTAAGGCCCGGGGGCCACATGCGGCCCTTTTGGCATTTTGATCCGGCCCGCAAAGTATTCAATAAAAAACTGTATGAGTTAGGTGTGGTGCATTTGTCATTTTATAGTTTCCTGAGCAGCTGCTTGTTCATTAAAATCAGTTTTGAGAACAGCCACCACTAGAATAACACCAAACTTTGATGCATTGGATAAAAGGAGTGATCAACTGCACTGTTCCCACTAAATAAAGGTAATGATTTTTGCTATTCTGTAGTAATTTTTTGTGTATTTTAGGCATTAAGTCTATGCGTAGTAGTATGTGTGTAAAATGGTCCGGCCCCCAGGCAAGTGTAAAAATCCAATGTGGCCCTTGCGTCAAAATAATTGCCCACCCCTGCCGTTAGGGGTTGCGGTTGAATGGGGCCGATCCCAGTGACTTTGGGCGTTAGGCGGGGTACAACCTGGACAGTGGCCAACTCGTCACAGGGTCAACACAGATACATGGACAGACAACCATTCACTCTCACACAGGCAATTTAGAGTTACCAATTAACCTACACATGGATGTGTTTGAACGTCCAAAACAGAAATGTAAACAATGATATTTCAAAATGTACAGCATGCGATTAATCATGATTAATTACATTTCAAAAGTGTGATTAATCTGATTAAATGTGTCGATTGAAAGAACTTCTGATTATACTTAAACAATTATAATAAGTAAAATTTAGATACCCAAGAATGACTTGGCAGCTTCATGAATCAAATGACTGTCTATTCTGGACCTGCAGTGACACAACTCTACCTCTTACTGATTTTTCAACTGATGCAGGGGAGAAGTTAACTAACCTATTTTACAACTGATATCTAAAAATAACAAAATAAAGCAACCATTTACTCCTCGAAATATTTTACAATTTATAAGCACACCTGATTGAACTGCACCAACCATTATAACCAACAACAGCCAACCATTATAACCAACAACAACCCACTGAGATTACCAGAGCAAACTGAAGGAAAAGTCAAATTAAATACTAAGACGGATATAAGCACCAATAGAGAGAGAGAATACAATGCAAAGGATTAGGAAGAAAAGGCTGTTATTGATTAGCCGATCAATCAAGTGACTGAAGTTGACAAGTTGATCAATGCCAAGTTTGAGATGTCCAAGCTAACACATCCAGGAAGTCCGATCTCAGGGGATATTATAAACGCTGCTCTCCAGATGAAGCAAGTTCGAGAGCAGCAGAACATCTATAAAAATCACTAAGCTTTTGAGTTTGGTTTGCTTTACTGAATGGAACAAGATTTTTGATACATTACAATTTGTCAGTACGTCTCCAGGACTCGGAGCAGGTCGATCACAGCGGACCCTTCTCACCTGGACATGGACTGTTTGAGCCCCTCCCCTCGGGCAGGAGGCTCCGGACCAGAACCTCCCGCCACAAGAACAGCTTCTTTCCCTCTGCCGTTGGACTCATGAACACTTTATAACCTTGATTTTCAACCAGTGTGCCGGGGAACACTAGTGTGCCTTGAAGTTTTGCTGAGTGTGCCTTGAAAAATGTCCAGTTTGAGTTAACGGATTCACAAATGCGGATGTAATTAACTAATTGAGCAACCAAAAAACAATGCAAAACCAATCACTATTGCCAAATTTACAGAATCAGACAATGGCACAGACATTATATAGCATATTTTTTTAACTATTGTCTGATTTGGTCATGTTTTAGTAGTAAGTGATGTGTCCTGGTGTCATTTGAACTTGAAAAATGTGCCGCAACTCAAAAAAGGTTGAAAAACACTTGCCACTTTAACAATCATAATAAAGTAACTATCTATTGCACTGCCAAATTTGCACTACTGTCTGGCCAACTGTACATTTCTGTATATAGTCTAAGTCTATTCTATTTTATTTTATTCTTCTAATTCTATGCATGCCCTTTTTTATATTTTGCTATTATTTTATTCACTGTTTTATGTTGCACCTTACGTCAAAACAAGTTCCTATGTTTGTGAATTTTGACAATGGCAATAAACCGATTCTGATTTTAAAATGGAAATGTTCATTAGCTTTCAATTCATTGGTAATTGTACATTTTGATGCAACATCAATTAAAGTGGTGCCCATTGTAGACACTTGCATTATTACTGGGAAGTTATCGATTAAATACCAAGAGTTTTGGCAGGGACAAGGGAGTTTGCCCTGGATCCACTTTTTAGACTTTAAATGATGTCAAAATCTCGTCTCGTGTCTCTTACTCGTGTCTCATCTTGTGGGAATTGTGTCTCCTACCTTTCATAATGATAATGCTTTTTACGATACTCAAAGATGCTAGTGGTAAAGACAGCATCCTGTTCATACCTAGATCCATGTCTGAAGCCTTTAGTCGGTGCGAGTAGGGCACGTTCTTGTAGATGGCGTCTAAGATCTTCTCCTTGACTTGGCTGATTGTGTCACAGTTCAGCACCTTCACCTGGATCTCCGGGCTCTTCTCGTTCTCTGGGTGGATGCAGTTCACCACCTGACACACAAAAAATGGGAAAATAGGAGAAAAAGAGAAAGAAATGATGCTGTATACTTACACAAAACACCACTTAAAGGATCCAAAACACAAAAAAACGTTGAGCTTGAAGTTAGCTTTGAACAGACTTTTGAGCACAAAGGTGAAGATAGCAGATTTCTATTGGTTAAAAGAGCTGTTTACGTTGCTAAATGCGTATGCCCCACTGAGAAGTGATGTCTCTTTTTTCACTAGTGTCATAGACCTGACTGACATAGACCTGATTCAAACCACTCTGAGACAATCTTTATCTTTGGCGGTGACTTTAACCCCCACATTGAGCAAACACTAGATGTCTCAAACACACAAACACTAGTAAAACAGTTAATAATACATTTTACAAATGAATACAAAATATAAGATTAAAAGATATCTAGAGAGAAATATAATAACTACACTTTTAATAGCATGAACAAAGTAAAAATTGTTTATAAAGAATAATTCAGGCTTAGTAACTATTTAATGATTACTTTAATCATAACGCCTAACCCTTAAGTATTTACTAGACCTGAATATTTCTTAATTATCTATTTGTTCATCATGAATTAAGTATTCTTCTTTCATAAGGCTAACTAAGATCAGTAATCATAAAGTAGTAGATAAACCTTTATGATCTCACTGCTAAATGTATTATTTTTTTGTCGATTTAACATTTGACTTTTGAATTCACAATAAAACGTTCAACTCTTGCCCCTCTTTAAAACAGAGAACAATAGAACAAAAACTCAAACACTGTCCTACCCTTATGCGCATACATAAACATGCATGACCTGTTCTCCCTTTTTGACAGCTCGAGTCTCAAACGACCCAAAACCACTCCTCTAGTGCCCCCTTCTCATGTCAAGCACGACAATAACAACTCTATTTGCTGTAGCACTTTACCGACTGCCAACCCGTAACCACCCTCTTCCTCCGCCGATGGCCCCTGGAAGCGTTTCAAGACTCCCCCCTTGGCCCCACCAATCCGGGGCAGGTAAACCCTCTCACCAGCGTCTTGTAGTCGATCTGCTGTCTGATGAGCTTGTCTTCGCTCAAAGAGTAGCGAGCCTCTCCTGTGATGGAGTCAATGGGGCCTTTTTCCATCTGCTGTTTGATGGCACAGAAGAGGGAGAAGAGAGGCTCGCCCGCGCACTCCTGCACACGCACAAGAAGAAGAATGAGAAGGGCAAATGTATTCACCGAAGAATAAAAAGATCTTAAATGTTCTATGTTGGTGGCAATGGTTGTCTATTTTGTGTATGGCACTATGTCACTCCATGTCTCCATAAGGGGGAGGGCTTTTTGGTTGCCCTATTTGGTCAAAAGTCAAGTTTACTTTGAACTTTTTAGGTGTAAGAAGGAATGATTCAAAAATCTTTCTTGCAATTGTTTTCAAATGTTGGTTTAGTTTTATTTTTCTTAAAGTCCATATGATAGATGATACAATTCTAATTATGACTTAATTTGGTGGGAGGGCACCTGTGGTAAATATTTGTCATCACATTTGTACTTTGTGTGCTGCTCTATGCTCTCACAATTGAAAAAGAGGTCTTGATCTCAATGGGTTCTCTCTGGTTAAATAAAGGTTAATAAAAGAAAAAGCTTGCAATGGTATTATTATAGATAACAATGAAGAGCACATTCTTTGAGTGAGTATAGGACGTATATCTTTACCTTTAGAAATTTATAGAGAAGGAATGTAAACCAGTTGGTCAGCATTTTCTCAGCCACAGACTCGGTTCTGCAAACAAACAGATGGGACAAAACACATTTAGTAAGCACAGAATCCACAGCACTCTGATTGTCCTCGATATTAAAGGTTCTATATTGCATAAAAACGACTCCAGTGACCTGTTAGCCATGTCAGAATGTTGTTTCCTCATCAAAACAAACCTGGAATTGTGTTTTGTTTAAGACATAAATCCTGTACATTTAGGCTATGTTTTTCTCAGACTGAAAACTCTTAATTCCACCTTGTGATGTCATTAACGGTCCTATTTTATGTGACTCCAGCGAGCTTTTAGCCATGTTATAATGTTGTTTCCTCGTCAAAGACATCCCGGGAGTTGGGTTTCGTTTCATTCACACACGTTTGAGTAATTCTGCATTCTTAGGCTGTCTTTATCTCCAAATCCCAAAATGCTCTGATCTACCTTGTGATGTCATTAAGTTAACTTTTCAACTACTTTACAATACAATACGCTAGAATAACCTTAAGTCGTCAACCTTTTGTTCAGTTTAGATTGCCACCGAAAGTCCCCAACATCTTCCTGAATTACCACTTAATGACATCACAAGGTAAAACTGAGCGTTTCTGAAGAACACAGCCCACAAATAAAACACAACTCCAGGTATATTTTTGATGATGAAACAGGAGTATAGCATAGATGAAAAATTGGGACAATACAAGCCCTTTAAAGTGCTAATGACAGGTTGGACTATTCATTTAACTAAAAAGCAGTTAAAATTAATATATTTCAAATTCTGCTACAATCTTTACAAATGTTACCCCAGTTCAGCTATTTTTTATATTTTTAATTTTACTTCCTGGTTGTAATTGATGACATCACACTGGGAAATTACCAAGAACCGTCCTGTACAGTGCACCAAAACTCCTACGCACATTTATTTTATTTTTTTTCACAAAGAAAAATACATATGAACAACTTTATTTTGTTGAATCAATGTTTAAAAAAGTTGTTTATTTTGTCTAAATTATTCATAACTCCCTAGTGTGATGTCATAAATTGTTTACTTCCTGTAATTTTCAACATATTTTTCAACTTTTCTCCACTAACGGTGACCTGATTGTTGTAAAACTTTAATTTATATTTACAATCGGTATCACTACACTGAATAAAGTCAAAATTAGAAAATCATAAAAACCTGTCACTTTAATGTTCATCATTAAACATTCTTGTAGCTGGCTTTCACTACAAAGCACCTCAATGGAAAACTGTTTTTTTTTTTTTCCACAGATGCTATACGGTGTCTTTTCAAACAATGTTTTTTTTTCTCCCCTGGCTTTTATGCTCAGGCACGCCAAGGGCAGCCTATCCACATCGACGATAGGGATTTTAATACCAAGCAAAGCAATTAAAAGGCTTTATTTGATCCCGGCGGACTGATGTCGTAAGGGGTCGCTATGTAATAACACTAGCCTCATTATCAGGCGCTCCCCTCGCTCTATTCAGCCGACTAACACCCGATCCGCGCACAATGGAAAGTGAATGAATACATCTGGCTTCCTTTCTTGTTCCGCCTGGCATCCATGCTTCACTGGTGTAGCAAAATGCCGTGCGCGGTGACCTGGGCCGGTGGTGCCAGTGATCCCGTGTGAATGGCTAATACGCGTGCATGAAAACAACAGAACAGTGGCGGCGGCGGTGATGCTGGTGGTGTGGAGGGGAGAAAAGGGGAGCGGGAGAAGAGTGTCGGGTGTCCATTGATGCTAGTTTTCCTGGAGGCAGCAGCAGGAGAACACAGGAATAATATCCAAGTCAAAGAGTTAGTAGTAAAATGTAACTTGAGGTGAGTTATAGTTGTAAGGTTGACACAAACTAAAAATAAAACACAAATAGGGGTACTAATTGATACTAAAACAAATATTGAAACTATATGCAGATTTTAAAAAGTGTCAAGACTGTAAAAAGTCAGATATACGTTTGGACCTTTCCTGAATAGTTTTTCCCCCTTCAGAACTAGTAATACAGGGTACTATATATATAAAAAAAAACACCTAACATTTTACGTTAAAAATTCCATTCTATTATAATAACATTAGAAAGTAGTAACTGGTATCTGGTTTATGCTGTAAAATGTATAATTTTGGAGGAAAGAAAGCACAAAAAAAAGTCTGAAATGAGCAATAAAAAAGAATGATCTGAACTAAACAAATACTGTACAAATGTACAGAGGTAACTAAATACGCCAGTACAACTTTTTATACAAGGCATACATTTCTGTAACAATCAAAGAACCAAAGAAATGACTCTATAAAATGATATTCCTTGCTCAGGAAAAAGTTTGTAGTCAGTTTGCTCTTTCAATATACAGTCCCGATCAAACGTGTAAGACCAGTTGAATAAATGGCAAAAGTCACATTTTCATGGTTGGATGGTTCCAATAAGCAACAAGAAATGGGAGTGAAAAAGTTTGAGTTAACATTTTACTGAAAACAACAATTAAACTGAAACAGGCTGTTCTGCATCTGATCAAAAGTTAAGGACCACACCTCAAAAAACAACCCTAAACCCTCTTGAAACAAAAATCAGTCACTCCCATTTCTTGTTGCTTGTTGAAGCACTTGGAACCTTGTTATGATCCAATCAAGAAAAATGTGACTTTTGCCATTTATTCAACTGGTCTTAAACTTTTGATCGGGACTGTGTATGCTTTCAAAAAATATTGTCAAAAATATTATCTAAAATCCCCTCAGCGTCATCTTTTTAAATGCAATATAGCAACACAATGAAGCAAGAACTGCAAACGTGGCTCAACGCATTTTTCAATCTATGTGTCCCAAATATTGCAATTTTGGCACTGCTTACTCAGAAAATGCCTGTATATGAAAAAACTACATGATTAAAAAGTTGTAGTACGTTGTAAGTAAACTACAGAAGTTTCAAACTGATATCTCTAAAGTTTCCATTTGTTCCTCTCCGCCTGCAGAGTCTCACCTTACAATGTCGTCAAAGTAACTTATCACTAAAAGCGCTCCACAAACCACACAAGCCTCTGCCCTGGCCCTCACGCGGGCATCAATATTTCAGGATTAGAGCCATTGTGTCGCGGTGGGTTTTGTCCGGTTCTTTCGGCGGCCACCTGCAGCCTGCCACCATTCACTCTGCCTCTCCAAGGGTCTCTTCATGTGCCCGGCCAAGAGCGCCAGGAAGGGGAGGGCCCGGTGTCCATCCAGCCAGAAGACCAGCCCTGCATGGCACAACACCTGCCTGACGCCGTGCCCACTGTTTTCACTGCGCTCTCCAAAAAGCGGCGAGGGTCTGGCGGGTTACTCTTCATCTGCTTTTCTGTCTTTGTCACTCCTTTCTTTCTTTTTTCTGTTTCCTTTCATTCTCACTATAGCCACGTTTCGACTGGCCCTTTGTTCTGCTGACGTCACCCAAGCACAACACGTGTTTTGTTAAGAAATTAAATTGAAATTTGTGCCTGAATTATACTTTTTAATCGTGAGGCCGATCTCAGAAATACACAGGAAACTACTTTTGGTTTATTGTCAGTTTTTTCTGCATTTCTTTTCACTTGCTATGCTATGCTATGCTATATTTAAAGCACAACTAAGTAACATTTTACCTTATTAAACGTCTTTGTAAGTCTGTGTGGTGGTTGCATGTGTTTTTGGGGCGTTTGAAGCTCCCGTCGTCGCCCCCTGCTGTCTCTGTGCGGAAAAACAGCTGCAACATTTGCACACAACACAACACAACTCTGGCTCTTTTAAAAGAGTTTGAGTTTGGCTGATGGCACTAGAAATATAAAATGTTGGTTCTTGAGGTGAGTGCAGTGCGTCGATAAACAGGAAACGGCTGGTGCTAACGTACGCTAGCTTTGTTTAGCAAAGTCTGTCGGCTCAACATATAAGTTAGCGTCACTGGAAATACGGCGGTTTATCACAGGATCAAGTCAGCATTTGGACTTGAACTTATTACTTTCTGTTTATGTCTGCTTTTTCAAGTCTTGTTTTCAGCTGAGTCTGAGTTCTTCCTTTTCCAATCATCTCGAGATATAGTTTTCTGGTAGCTAAAAGTGTGCCAGACTATTTTGGAAGCTAGTTCCTCTTATGGTCCACTTTGGATCTTGTAAACGGGCCGGTACAGTTCACTTAAGACAGTGGAGACACTTTCGGACCGCGCCAATTCGCTCTAAAGTGAACCAGTCGAAACGTGGAATTAGAGCTGGGTTATCACGATTTTCTTGGGGCCAGATCATGATTTCGATTTGATCACAATTCATGTTCACTTTTTCCCATTGCCTTTAAAAGAGCAGCACAATTTAGGAAAAATATCGAATTGTGATTTTTCTGACCAGTGCGATTAAGATTAGATTTGCGATTTAGGTTTGAATAGTAGGATTCTGTTTTGTTGCTTTTTAGTTTTTGTCACGTTCAGTTGTGTTTGTCATATTTAAATGACAGTTTTTTTTCCACGTTTTTGTCGGCCTTAAGTTATGTTTCTTGCGTGCAGGCGCATTTTGGTCGCTTTTGTTTGCATTTTTAGCGCTTTTGGTCGCGTTATTTTTTGCTTTTTGTGTCGATTTCGTTGAGTTGTGCAGCCCTGGTCTATAAGAGGTCACTAAAGTCATCTGCTCAGAGACTACAGAGACTAAACAACAGGAGAAAAAGTGTGTTTTAACAGACAGCTGCATTAAAGAGAGAAAAACAATGAATCACGATACGTCGATTTCACAGGGACCAGCTCACGATTCGATTTTTATCACCGTATCGCCCAGCCCTACGTGGCATACAGTATCTCTCTCTTTTTCTGTGTTGCTCTCTCTCTCCTATATCCCTTCTTATCTCTTATCATCTCTGTGTTTTTACTCATTCATCCTCCTCCTTTCCTCGTCTTTCTTCCTTTCCTTCCTCACAAAACCTCTCACCTTTCTCCTCTCGCTCTTGCTCCCTCTCACCTCCAATCTTTCCATTTCCCTCTCTCTTTCCGTCTCCCCTCTTTGTCCTTTCGCTCTCTCTGCCACTGCCCTCTTCTGAGTTCTGTAATCATATGCACTCCCCGAAATCCTCTCTATTTCCACAAACGAAGCCCATCTATCAAGGATGAAAGGGGCACGGAGAAAGCGAGAAAGAGGGAGGGAGGGAGGCAGGCAGGAAGGACAAAAAAAGAAATGCGTTTGGCTGAATATGGCGCTGGGTTTCTTTAACAGGTTTCCAGGAGATTTTTCTGCTTTAGTGGACACAGAGACAAGTGCGAGGTTCTTTTTAAAGCGGCGGTGCAAAAAGGGACAAATTGCTTCCAGTGTAATAAATGAGCACGCATGTTGACTCGTGTTTACTGTGTGCTATGTAGCTGCACCTTATTAGCCTTGATAAAACATGAACAAAGACTTAAATGTGCGCCTAAAGAGCTTTTATTATTTAAATGAATCTACTCGCATCCATAGATTTTTCTGGGTAACTAACCTTGTAACGTCAAAGAACATTTTCAGTGCATTTTTCTCCCACAGAAACATAAAGATCAGCTAGAACTTTGCAATCTTGTACCTAAATAGATTTTGACTGGCCGTACACATTTGTTGATCTCTATTTCTAAACCTGATTTATTAAAGTTTTACTCCAAAATAGGAGGCGAAACCAGAATTTTCTTAAGATGTAGAGTTCTCAAATACTAAATAAGATAAACAAAATCTCTTCTGTCAATGTTTTTTTTATCCAAAATGTCAATAAAATGAAGCAAGAAGTTCAAGCCTGACCTGAACCTGAAAAAAACACCTGCATTTTTCAAATTTATATGTCACATATCTGTGCAATTTTGGCAATTTTTACACATAAAATGCCTTACTTGATAACATTATATGAGTAAAACTTTCTATACATTTTATTCTTACATTTATGCAAACAAACTATAGACATTTCAAAAAGATATATTGAGATTTAGAACAATTTTCCAATTCACCTGCAATGTATTTGTTTAAGCTTTATTAAGGCTACTTAAAGTGTAGTTATGATGGTACCAAATAGTGCCATGATGGAAATCTTGCATAACTTGCATAACTTTTGTGGTGGTTTTGCCTTACCTGGATTGTTCCACACTATGGCATTAAACATTGTTATCTACTGTTTACTGAATTAGAGGAGGTTTTATTACTCAAAAATACCTTGAAAAGCAAAGCATTGTATTTATTTATTTATTTTTTGGCCTGTAGGTTTAATCTAACAAGACAAAGGAGCGTGAAACAGGCACGAGACTTTGGAATGACATGCAGCAAACTGTCGATGCTGCGGCCTGCCCCACACTGCAGGCATGTGTGCTATCTCTCGATTACAAGCAGCACAAAAAACAAAACATTTTCAGAGTGAGCTGGCCCTCCTCAACACAGATCTGATCAATGGCTCGCCTGATGGTGGCACCTTCTCGTCTCCATGGAGATAAGGCAAAGGAATAAGCCATGTGCACCTTTAAGACAACATCAAAACATACTGTAGCCCTGTACTGTTCAGTTTAGATGGAGGAATGCACTGATAATATGCATATTTTGTGATACGGCTGGATAAATACCACAGGAGTAATGAGCCTCGTCACAAATTTATCAGCTTCAAAATCCGTGGCTCATTCGATAAAAATACATGCGGTATGACGAAAAAGCAAGAATGTGTATAATCTAGCTAAACAACACAGTGGATTAATAAGTGTGTGCGGATGAAGTAAAATGTGCTGTGGCATGTTGGGCACAAATGAGTTCCTGGCTGCAGACAGAGAGACAGAGGGCTCTGGTGTAACTAATGATGTAGAACAGAGAGCACCTGGCAGGACAACCAGCCGCAGAGCATGGATAAGTCACACACGATCTGGCAACACTGACAGATATGATCAACCCAACAGTTTGTGTGGATGGATGCAACAAACTATTGGGGGAAATTATTACTCAGCTAGTCTTGTTTTAATATGCGGGGTGGCTGCTTTAACTCGAGTAAAAGACAAAATACATGCCAACTTGAATGTCTTTAAAGGGCCTGTGCCTGATTGTGAACCGTGAGACAAGAACATGTTTTTGTTTGAACCGTTAGCTCCGCCCACAAAGTCCTTCACTCAATATTGCACCATGACTCAGAAACGATTGTCTGTAATAGTTATAGTTATAGTAGTTATGCAATTGTTTCCATACAGTTCCTCTAACTCTTCTTATAATTAGCTTTTAGCGCTTTTGAAACTGCACCATGAGAGAATCACAGTCTGGGATAGTGTCAAGCAGTTATTTTCCCATGATTCATAGTGTACTATAGCAGAATATTTGTAAAAGCATCTATTCAGGTGAAAATAAGACCACAACGTTTACTTTGCATCTGTTTATAGACTGTTTTATCCTTCGAGAAGCAGGAAGTGTGGTGTTAGCATGCTAATGTTTGTTAGCTTTACCTGCGAAGGTACATGCCACTCCTGGCTCAGAGACTCATAAAGTGCTTATAAACTCATTTGCAATTTTCAGCTTTCCTGGATTGCGTCGCAGGCCCGCGTGTGCAGGTCGACATACGCCTGCCTGGGGTTTCTATGGGCACTACTTTGGCCTGTCGCTTAGCAGAGGGAGACTGGCGATTTTCACATTAGAAATGAATGAAGAAGAAGTGACGCCAGCTCTTGTGTGTCGAGCTCATAAGGTAAGTGAGCGATTTATATGACTGCAGGAAAGACTTTAAGACAAACTAGTTCTGTTTTTCACATTTCAAAACCATAAAAATCAAAAACAGGGCCTTTAATTAAAGTCTATATGACAGATTCTGAATATCTTCTAAGTTTGATGGGATAGTACCTGTTGCAATTATTTATTTTTGTTTTACATTTGTGACGTTGCAGTTTATGAAGACATTTTTGCAAATAAAAGTTAAAAATTTCAGGAAGTAGAGCTGAGTTCTAAAATGGAATCCCTCTGTGATGTCATCAAAAAGCGACGCGCCATTGAAAATGAGACAATTGACACATTGACAGTTTAAGCCATCATTCAACAAAATAAAGTTGTAAGTAAGTCATAAATATAATCATGTTAAGTATGTTTTAGTGAAATGTGTCGTCTAACCCAGTGGTTCCCAACCTTTTTTGTCTCGCATAACCCCTAAGCTTTGTTTTACACTCAGAGTACCCCTTAACTTTTTTTTGAGTTTCAGGCAAAAAAAAATGATTTACTAGTCGAATATAGTCAATTACTATTACATATTTATTTTAATTATATGTATGATCCAAGATACTCCAAAAGATGCTAAATTTACAACTAATGACACTTTTTGATTCAGATAAAAGTACAAACCATTCCAAGTGCCCCCTGGTAATTCCTCACGTACCCCATGGGGTCCTCGTACCCCTGATTGGGAAACACTGGTCTGACCTGTCATATAAGCTTTAAGGGTTTAGGGTCAGAAGTTAGGGTTATAGTCCTAATTAAGCTGTTACTAAGTCATTCGTAAGTCTTTGTTCATGCTTTTTTGTTTCATTAAGCCATGAATAAGTGCAGTTATTACAAATGCATTGAAACAAACGGTTTAAAATGCACTAGTTCGGTTTTTCACATTTAAAGAAGGTAAAAACCAAGCACAGCCCCTTTAACCAGCTCACCGCCCGCTGAGACAGATCTCTTTCACGATCAACTGAACTTCAACAGGCTGTCAAAAGTGACCTATGGCACACGGCGGCGTCCTCGTCTCCACGTCGACACCAGCGCCGCGTCCCCTCCGTCGGGATAACGGGAGGGCTGCCGGTGGAGACGGGGAGAGGCCGCCGTGACGGAGTAAAGAAGAAGAGCCACAGGAGCAGACTGCAGTGCGACAGATGGTGGTGAGGAAGTCTCGTTTGCTCCAGCTCAGGTTGAGATGGGACAGATGGAGAGATGGAGCTCTGCGTGTGGATTCACCAAACACACACACCCTGTCGCTGTCTCTCCCCTTGCTTTCTCTCTTTCTCTCTGTCGTCTGCTTTTCTTTTCTCTCCCGCTGTTTCTCTCTCTCTCTCTGCCCATTTGTTCACTTTTACTTAGTGTCTTCTTCTCGTTCTTTATCTCTTCTCCCTTTCTCACTCTATATATCTTTTCTCCCACTGTCTCCTTTTTGCTACCACACTCTCTTTCCTTTTCGTGCTCTTATACTTTTACTCTCTCCCCGTTTCTCTTTCTCTCTCTCTCTCTCTCTCTCTGTTGTCTGCTTTTCTTTTCTCTCCCACTGTTTTTCTCTCTCTGCCCATTTGTTCACTATTTCTTGGTGTCTTCTTCTCGTTCTTTATCTCTTCTCCCTTTCTCACTCTATCCCCACTCAATCTCTTTCTCTCTCTTGCTTTCTGTCTTCCTCTATCTTTCATTAGCTCTATATCTGTTTATCTCACTCTTGTTCCTTTTCCACCCTTTCTCTTTTCTTGACTCCCACCCTCTCCTCTTCTTTCCCTCTCTCCGTCTCCGTTCCCCTCCCACTGTTTCTCTCTCTACCCATTACTTTGCTTTTCTTTTTCTCCCCTTGCGTACTTACTTCTCGTTTTTATCTCTTCTACCTTTCTCTCTCCATCCCTCTTTTCTCTCATTGTCCCCATTTTCTCTCTCTCCTTCCCTCCCCTCCTTTTCTCTCTACGTCCCACTCACTCTTCTCCTCTCTCTCTTTCACTCCTTCTCTCCTCTTGCCCACATCTAATTCTCTTCTCTCTCTCTACATCTCTTTATTCCTCTCCCCTTCCATCTCCTTCCTTTCACTCTACCCCTTTCTCCTTCTTTCTCTCTCTCTTTCACTCCTCTTCTCTCGCACCCATCTCACCCCCTTCTCTCTTTCTCTTTCCCTCTCTCTCTTCCTCTCCTTTTCTCCTCTTGCCCTCTCTCTCACCCCCTCTCTCCCTTTCACTCTTCTTCTCCTCTCCTTCCATCTCATCCACTTGTCTCTCTCTCTCTTTCAATCTCTTTCTTTCTCTCTCCTTCCATCTCCTCCCTTTCTCTCAAACCCCTTCTCCTTCTTTCCCTCTCTCTTCCTCTCTTTCACTCCTTTTCTCCTCTAGCCCTCTGTCTCACCCCCCTCTCTCCCTCTCCCTCCCTCTTTCTTCTTGGATGAGGAGGCTGTGTGTAACCGTGCTCTGAAGCAGCGCCAGAGACACCCTGCTCACGCACTTTAAGCATTGATTTAGCAATCAAGCAAACAGGGGAGCGGGGAAGTAGCGGCGAGAGCGAGATGGGGACTATAGATTGAGCGGGCGAGTATTGGAAAGGAGGAAAGATAAACATAGTTCGGCAGCGACAAAAGCGGCACAAGCATCGAGGGAGGAGAAAATCAGGAGCAGTGGGGAGTGAGTACACAGGGTTCGGACGGACAGAATAAGTGAGCAAACAGAGACAAAGACACACACGGGACAAACGGAATGACCCCGGATCCTGCAGAACGAGGACACACATTTATCACTCACAAACTTTCAGACGTAAATGTAATTATGCTCCGCACAAGAGATTTACAATCCGACTGCAGTGCTTTGAAATGAATCTAGTTTTGTAGCGATAAAAGGTTTTTAAAAGTTCATCTGTGGCCATGGTTTTGGGATGAAGTTGTTTGGGCTCAGATCCATGGCACGAAAAACAAAACCATTACATATTTAAGGACACATGTTATGAAAAATTGACTTTTTTTGAGCTTTTAATGATGCTATAAATTTGTTTGTTAAATTACGTTAATTTCATAAATCATCTCCAGACGCATTTCTGCCATCAAATTGCGTTAGTTAAAACTGCATGCTTATATTAGCCTATCGGGGCAAGCAGCGTTTGTTTATTTCCTCACTGTAATTCCCTCTGCTGCCAGTGGATGGAGTGCTGACCCCAAGGAACGCCTGACTCATGTGTGGTTTTCAATACATAAATAATTTCAAATTCTAAAACATGAGTTCTCATGAACATGTTTTTTAATCCAAAATCAACACAAATAATGCGAAATATGAGTCCTGAATATTTTTTGCTGTTTTAAATCAGGTTTTGACTTGTAAATCAATGCAGTAGATGTACTGCAGCAGTTATCATGTTTAGGCAGAAATGCTCAGAACGAGTTTAGCGATGATATAAGGACCAGAGGAAGATTCTCTGATAAGTGACATATGAAGTCTGAAAATACATCCGAAAATCCCAGAAGTTCAGTAGGACGTGTGTTTGACGCTCAGAGGGGGGAGGATTTTCTAATAAACATTCCTCAAAACAGTGGGAATGCAACTGAATGCAACTCCAGGTATGTTTTTGATGACGGAACATTGTTAGAACATGGTTTAAAGCTCGAATATGTGTCCTTTAAGATCTAAAACCAGGATCATTACGTAAACTCAAACTGTCCAGAAATCACAACCGCTTTCAAACTTCGCCAGCACGCTCCCTCCCCACTTTACATACAGTTGTTATCGAGCGTCTTTTGCAACACTGAAACCCAAACGGAGAGCCAGATTGAGGCGCTCTGTTCCCGGGTCCGCGTTGGAGCCACGGTCTGGGCTATTTTGAGCGGAAATGCCAGTCAGCCCACACTGCAGGGCGGCGCTGCTCTCGTCACTGCTCAGATGCACGCTGGGGTGTGGACGCACTAACAAGCGGATCTGAGCAGGAGGAGGAGGAGAGATGAAGAGACGATCTGATCACTGCCCATCACGGTGACGTCCGGGACAAATTGGCAATCAAAGCGGCCGTGCGTTTGTGGTAAACATGTTCCAGCTTCCTCCCTCTGCAGCGCCGATGTTCTGACAACCAGCAGAACGGGAGCCATCATTATGGAGGGACTGAATATTAACTCGACAAAGTTTGGTTGTTTCTCTTTCAGCGGCGAAAAGAGAGGCACTTCTTCACAGCAAAAAAAGCTTAAAATGACTTAAGATTTGAGCAGTTTTAACTACTGTGATGCAGAATATTTCACTGATTTCAACATATTTCTGTCTGATAACGTAGCTTAAAGGACATAAAGTGACCTTTTTTGAGCTTTTAACCATGTTCTAACATTGTTCCGTCATCAAAAACACACCTGGAGTTGCATTTAGCTTCTTTCGCGCTACTTTAATGAATCCTGGTTAGAAAATATTCTCCCTGCGACCGGTAAAAACACTCCATTCTGAATTTCCTCGATGAGCGACATTTTTTTTCGATAAGTGACGAGGCTCGGAGAATCTTCTGTGCTGTTTTTCAGTCAGTAAATCATCTCGAGACTCTGAGCATTTCTGAACAATGTTAGAACGTTGTCAAAAGGTCAAAAAAGTCCAATTTGAATAATGTGAATCCTTTAAAATGATTAAAAATGACAAACAGCTCACATCTTCGTTTCGTCAAAATCTTGTTGAGTCCAAGATTGTAAAGTTTGATGAGTGTGGGATCTACTTTAAGGCTGATCTTTATGTCTCGAGGGAGAAAAACGCATTTTAAGAAAACGGCCTTTGAAATTACAATGTCCCAGAGAAATCTATGGATGAAGTGGATTAAACGGGAGAATAAAACATCTTCAGGAGCAGATTGAACAGGTTTGTTGTTTCCACACGAAAGCCGATATATTGAGAGAGCAAACTGACCAAAAAACAAAAAAATAAGTTCAGCCTGTAGTGTCTCGCCTTAAATACAGAATGTTTATCACACACTGTTCCGTTTTCTTTCAGATCTGATGCCGCTGCCGTACAGATCCGGCCTCGCGCTGATGACACAGTGTTGAGCATCTCCTTTGTCCTTGAGAGCTTGTCCTGTCTGCGCCGCACGTAGCATCTCTCTGTAGTATCTGGAGCTAGCATCAGTGCCTTCTCCATTGTTTATTGCCCGTGCCACAGCTTGGTAAACTCTAGAGGCAATTAATCAAAACTCGTGCGCAGACGACATAAATCTTACCCCGAGTCACTGAGCGGATTTCAACACGTTTTTACGACGCGCCGATCGTAACTGTCGCCTGCTGCTGCGGCGGAGGAGGAGGTTTGACATCAACATTTGGCTCTCTGTTCGAAGTTGTTAGCGTTATTTAGCGTTAATTGGATTATATTAAAAGCCGTTCAGGACTTTAACTAACTGCGTCACTCTGTAAAATTGTATGTTTGGGTAAAATTGTTTTTTTATTTGACTTATTTCGTGTCAAGGATTCACACGTTTAACCTGTTGCATGTAGAGCAGGGTGATGTGGCCTAACATTTTTAATCAAGATATAAAAGAGAAGATTTGCGATAATGGAAAGTGGCTGTGATATTATTGTATCTGAGTGGTTTTCATTTGACAAAACCACCTTGATATTTCATAATTAGTGATATTCTCTCAGTTTCTCCTTTGAAATCACATTTTGTTCCACTTCACTTTTACTTCCAGTTGCTTCCATTATGGAATTGAAGAAAGTATTTGTTTACGAAGAAATGTCCATACAATTGACAAGGTGAAGTGTCTTACTTGTCTTACTTATCTTAGGACACAACAACTGCCATTCTGGTACAACCAATATTCCCAACAATCTCCGATCCAAGTACTAACTAGGCCCAACCCTGCTTTAGATTCCAAGACCAGACGAGATCGAGAGTTTTTTTAAAGGACACGTGTTCTGCTACAGTGACTGTTTTGAGCTTTTAATCCTGTTCTATCAATGTTCCGTCATCAAAAACACACCTGAAGTTGCATTCATGCTGTTTTGAGGAATGTTTATCAGAAAATCCTCTCCCTCCAAGTGTCAAACACACTTCCTGCAGAACTCCCTCAATCCAGGACATATTTTCAGATCATCTACATCACTTATCCAAGAATGTTCCGCTGCTTTAAGTCTTTAAATCATCGCTAAAGTCGTTCTGAGCATTTCTGCCTCTAAACACAATAACTGCTGCAACAAATTAAATCATAACGTCTTTTCAGCGCAAACTTCAGTAGATTGTATATAGCGCTGGTGCCATTTAGTGCCTGGATGCACTCAGTAAGTGTAATGTCATACTTTTTTGTTTTAAAACATGATATGGCAAATTGAAGGCACTCAAGAGCATGTATAAAGTTTAAAAACAACATGAAATATGCTGAATATTTTTCCTTTAAGGCGGTGAAATCAAATGTAAAATCTAGCTGCTGACCTTTTGTCTCGTGTCCATGACAAAACCTAAAACACTCCAGCTCCATTTGAAACCCTCTAACGTGTTCTGTTTGTGGCTCTGCTGAGTGGGATTGTCTTTAGCCAAAGGGAGATTACGAATTTTAATTGAAATGAGACGGAAAAATGGAAATCTGTGCAATGGCTGTCAGATCATTTGCGGACAGCTCGGCGAACAACCCCGAAGCTGTTGGAAATACCATGCATTAATTCACAGTCGGGGCGCACAAAGCAGTGGCGGGTTCCGTAATATTTTAACTAAACACATCCGACGCCACGAAGACAAAATCATGCCAAGAATGTGTTTAACTGTGTAGTGTTTTGCTGTAAAGACGGGGAAATTCTTCAAGCTAATGCCTTATCCTATTCCAGTTTCTGCTACGCTATCTAAAAGCAGCCGCGGTGCTAATTACTCATAATTATTTTTTTAATGATATGCGCGGAGATGCACTCTGTAAGACAGTTATTCAAGGTCATGAGGGGGATTCCTGTTGCTGGAGCAAAATACAGCGTAGGAGAACGTAAAACAGTTAAACGGAATAGTTTGGTAACACTTTATTTTAGGCTGTTAACGTATAACTTGCTGCTAATTTGCATAAACATTAGTGGTTAATTCTGTTGTACTGTGCCATTCCTACAGTATGTATTATTGTTCATAATCTTACTCAGGTGCAAATTGAACTTATTACTGTTTTTTTGTATATCAAGTAAACAAAAAGTTAATTGCAACTGATCGATTTATAATAAATAATAATAATTGTCAGCCAATTTCAATGAAATCAATGTTTTTTTTAAACTATCCACAACCTCCAAAATGTGAGAGAATGTTTTATCACTCAGACGAAGCAGAATGCAAGTAAAATGACAAAATAAACATGTAAAGTTAAGTGTTTTTATCGAAAAACCTATCTGTCTGTGACGATGTGGTGAAGCAGCATTTTTTTTAAAGCTTCCCCACAGTTAAATGTTGTAAAAATGTCAAAATGTCACTGGCCTTTCACAATCTGGACCCTTGATTTTCAAGCAGTGTGCAAGGGAACACTGGTGTGCCTTCAGGTATTGCCAGGTGTGCCTTGAAAATATGTCCAGTTTGAGTTAAATTCACGCATGGATTGAATATTTACCATTTTGGAGAGTTCTAAGCCGACTTCTAATCCAAAACTAGAAAGCAAACAGTCACCATTGCCAAATATAGTGTCATGAACTATATTAGCTTCATTATATTTGAAATTTTTTCGCTCTAAAAGGTGAAATTGTTATTATTTTCAGTAGATAGAATAGTTTCAACTAAAAAAGTGTGCCTTGAGTCAAAAAAAAGTTTAAAAACACTGATCTAGACCAGTGGTTCCCAAAGTGGGGGTCGGGACCCCTCGGGGGGTCGCGAGGGGTGAGCTGGGGGTCGTGAGATGATTTCAAGATCCCATTATAATTAGTATGACATTGTATTTGCTCTATTTTTTAAATTTAAAACAGTATCTTTTAGTGAAATAGGATCTAATAAGACAATAAACTATTCAAATAACCAATATTAAACCTGATTTAACAGGCTTTGACACTTAAAATTATTGCTAGTGTCATTTTCATTTCGCTTTGGGGGTCCCGAGTCAATTGCTTGGCTAATTTGGGGGTCCCGGGCAGAAAAGTTTGGGAACCCCTGATCTAGACAACTAATCGATTAATCAAATGAATGATCGCCAGACTTATCAATTACCAAAATAGTCGTTGCAGCCATTAATGATGATCCTAATAAGGCTTTTGGTAATAAAAGAGTTGCTAAGGAATAGTACCACATGCAACTGTTTATACCTATTAACGTTTATTCATGAACAAAACTGTCTTAACATTAGGAGCGGACAATTGGAGTAATCCGATAACAATTTTCATACAACGTTATCTCCATCCAACAGAAATGTGCTAAAACATGGCTTGAAACTTATTCACTGGGGTTTAATTATCAGACAAATGTGAAATGTCTCTAAAATTAATCACAAACGTGCAGAAATATCACTTTTATTTGAAAGCAGTTTTTCTATTAAAATTTGACACATTTTTCAAAAGAACATTCTCAATACTATTTAAATTTCTCTCACCTCCACTGAACATCGCACTAATAACCAGTGACGAGGAGTTTATTAATAGCAAAGCGGTAGTAAATGCCTAATTAGCAGCAGAATAAGGTTATGCAGAGTAAGACATTGAAAAGGAACAAACAAATACAAATTAACATCAAAGTAACCATTTAAAGTGCAAATTAGCAGCTATTTAAATGTTAATAAGTGTCCCCTAAAATAAAGTGAGTATTAAAAACTATGCTTATCATTCAAAATGATATGTATGTTATGTATGACTGGATTTCTACAGTAATAAACAGCCTCATAAAAACATACTGATAAAAATCATGAAACTAAATGACATTTGAGGCTGTCAAATCAATAATATTTTAAATCCAATTATCAACTGTAACTACATGGACATTGGATGGCAGCAGAAGAAACTCAGATATAAGGAATCGTCCAGGCCACGAACAGGACTTTTATTTTGCATGAAAGTACCATATCCGTTGTTGTAGTGATTAGGAATAAAGCACTCCAGAGTGTGTTTTAAAATTGCTAGCGTTAGCGTTAGTCTAAGGTGAAATGCTCCGTACTCTTGCCCGTATAACGCAAACTCCAAGTTGAGTAAAACATGTACGATCAATATTAGTCCATAAATACTGCAGTGTCTCAGGTTTGTTCATTAAAGATAAATCCATTATTATTGGATTTTTTGTCACTCAAGAGACGTCACAGTTGTATGAGAGCTGTGACGTTGTACCAGGACTAAACCAAGACTAAACCAAGTCTAAATCAGGACTAAACCAGGTCTAAACCAGGACTAAACCAGGTCTAAATCAGGACTAAACTAGGACTAAACTAGGACTGAACCAGGTCTAAACCAGGTACAATCCATGTCAAAACCAGGTCTAAACCAGGACTGAACCAGGCCTAACCCAGGTCCAATCCATATCTAAACCAGGTCTGAACCAGCTCCAATCCAGGTCTAAACCAGGATTAAATCAGGTCTAAATCAGGACTAAACTAGGTCTAAACCAGGTCTAAACCTGGACAAAACCAGCTCCAATCCAGGTTTAAACCAGGTCTAAACCAAGACTAAACCAGGTCTAAACTAGGACTAAACCAGGTCCGATCCAGGTATAAACCAGTACTAAACTAGGTCTGAACTAGGTCTAAACCAATAAAAAGAGATAATATATTTTCTATATATTGGAGGGCCTGCTTTAGCCCCCGAGCCTTACTTTGAATAGCCCTGGGTTCAGACAGTTAGTCATGAACACCTCTTCTTCCTATGTAAACGTCAAATGCTTATTTTTCACACAACTTCGCGAAAACTTCAACACTTTCCAAAGCGTGAAAGACATCAAATGGGTGCAGCGACTGATATTGAAATGTGCTGGTCTTCTGCACATGAAACTCACCTGCGCAGGAGTAGCTTGGGGTGGTTCTTGCTCTCCAGGTTGCGGTCTATGAGGTCGGACAGCAGGTGCTTGAGGACGTCGGTGGCGTACTCCAGTTTGCTCTGAAGCACTGTCATAATGAGCGAGGCCACGTTGCCCCGGTCCCGCATGGAGAAGCCCCGCTGCGCCTCCAGAGTGCGGATGAAGCAGAGCAGGTACACCTTGTTGTTAATGAGCTGGCCAAAGAGCTTCAGTCCCTTCTCCACCTGCTCCTGGCGGTATCCCGGCACCTGTCGACGAACAGTGGAGGAGTTGAGTGAGACGCAGTGAAAGAGAAAGCATAAACAGGGAAAAGATAGGAGCGTAATCCAGGCAGGAATGTGTTGAAGCATTTTGGGACAGGAGGGCAGAGAGTAAGGTGAATATAAAAGTAAAATAATATGTAAATATAGAAGATTTTCACATGTGAAGATACAATAAGATAACCCTTTATTGTCTCCAAAGTAATACACTATCATCGGGCCTTTAAGTGACTATTTTCAAGGAAATATTTCACAGTATTGATGTTTATTTAACCAGGCAAGTCCCACTGAGAAGGGAGGATCCAGTCTTAAATGCCCTGTACCCGATTTTTAATGTTTTGAAACATGAAAAACAGAACTGGAATCAGAATCAGAACTAGTCCATGTTAAAGTCTTTACATCAGTCACGTGTATCGCTCACTTTCCTAATGCAGTCCCAGCATCCTAAATATTCACAGTGATGAGTTTATAAGCACTTTCACGAGTCTCTGAGCACAGAGCGTCGCGGGTGAAGATAACTGTTAGCATGCTAACAGAGCACTTCCTGCTTCTCTTGTGAAATCAAATGCTCTATGAATAGATGCAGAGTAGAAGTTGTGGTCTTATTTTCACCCGAATAGATGCTTTTACAATAAACTTGTACTGGGGCAACACAAATTTTATTTTATTCCTTGGATTAGTTCTGTGTTTCTCATTTCCCAACAGTAAAAATCAGGTACAGGCCCTTTAAGTTCTGTTTTGATTGCACATTCCCTTAAGCCAATGTGCAGTTTCAAGATTACTTTATTCAGACCAACAGGTACATTTTGTTTGGCAGTGAGTCAATCAGTCATTCATTCACATCCATCTGAATCTATGTAAAGTAACAACAGTGCATAGTGCAGGCCACAACAAATGCCATTTAAAACAGAAAAAACACAGATGTGCCAAGGGGGCGTATAAATAACATAAATACAAATAAAATACAACTACTTGTTCGGAGCACTGAAGGCTGCCGGAACAAAGACACTTGTGTGGCGCTTGGTTTTACATAATGGAACTTTAAACCTCTGTCCTGATGGGAGCAGTTGGAGCTCATCATTAAGAGCCATTTCTCCAGATGGACTCTGCCAGACTCTGAACCTGCCTTGAATAAAGAGGCGCAGGATAAAGCTGAGACTCACCGATCAACACGCTTGCACATTTTACCGCTTGATTCAGGTTCAGTTTTGATTACCTCTTGATTAGCCTCTGTGCAGCTTTGATTGCACAATCCCAAAGCCTCTGTGCAGCTTTGATTGCACATTTCCCAAAGCCTCTGTGCAGCTTCGATTGCACATTCCCAAAGCCTCTGTGCAGCTTTGATTGCACATTTCCCAAAGCCTCTGTGCAGCTTTGATTGCACATTTCCCAAAGCCTCTGTGCAGCTTTGATTGCACAATCCCAAAGCCTCTGTGCAGCTTTGATTGAACAATCCCAAAGCCTCTGTGCAGCTTTGATTGCACATTTCCCAAAGCCTCTGTGCAGCTTTGATTGCACATTCCCAAAGCCTCTGTGCAGCTTTGATTGAACATTTCCCAAAGCCTCTGTGCAGCTTTGATTGCACAATCCCAAAGCCTCTGTGCAGCTTTGATTGAACATTTCCCAAAGCCTCTGTGCAGCTTTGATTGCACAATCCCAAAGCCTCTGTGCAGCTTTGATTGCACATTTCCCAAATCCTCTGTGCAGCTTTGATTGAACATTTCCCAAAGCCTCTGTGCAGCTTTGATTGAACATTTCCCAAAGCCTCTGTGCAGCTTTGATTGCACATTCCCAAAGCCTCTGTGCAGCTTTGATTGACCATTTCCCAAAGCCTCTGTGCAGCTTTGATTGCACATTCCCAAAGCCTCTGTGCAGCTTTGATTGAACATTTCCCAAAGCCTCTCTGCAGCTTTGATTGCACAATCCCAAAGCCTCTGTGCAGCTTTGATTGAACATTTCCCAAAGCCTCTGTGCAGCTTTGATTGCAGAGTTCCTAAACAGTTGTGCATTTGTGATTGCACATTCTCCTAAACTGATGTGCAGTTTTGATTGCACGTTCCCTCAACCTGTGTGCAGATTTGATTGCACCTTTTAGGCTTATTTGTAGCATTGATTGCACCTTTCCTTGATCTATGTTCAGTTTTGATTGCACATTCCCTAAAGCATATGTGCAGTTTAGATAACACATTTCCTCAACCTGTGAGCAGATTTGATTGCACATTTTAAGCCCATTTGTAGCACTGATTGCACCTTTCTTTGACCTATGTGCAGTTTTGATTGCACATTCTCTAAGTTAATGTACAATTCTTTTTGAGTAAGGCTTTATATGACATTTGATAGAATAACGTGTTACAACCACAACACAAATATTAGAAGTGACACAGCAGTTTTTTCGTGGAACATTTCTTTACTTTTTATTGTGTTTAATTCAAATATATGTTTAAATTGTTTTAAATGCAAGTGTCAGATGTCTTGACTTGATTTAGGAATAGCATTTATGCAATTACTGGGTCATCATGAAACAAAAACTGGTACAAATTCCCTATCAACACAAATATTACACTGTTTCGTCACCCGTCAAAGACTGGTGATATCTTGAAAACACACAAGTGCGATTTTAGGCTCAGCGAAGCATTAAGCGACAAGATTAATATTAAAGTGACAACAAAAACAGTTCCTCATTTATCATTCTGAGATGTTGACATTATCTTGTTCTGGGACTGTGAACGCGGCCTTCTGGGCATTTGGACTGGAGTCTGTTGTTATTGGTTGAGAAAAGAGGAGAAGAACATTTCACAAACTGCTGCAAGATGTAACGAGATAAAAGTTTGTTGTTTACTCTGATGTTAAGCGAAAGATATGAAACGGCGCGCCTCTTAAGGGACTGTTTAACGCTTTGATGGCGCTCTGTTTTACAATACTCGGAGTAAAAAGCCAGCTCATTGAAGTGCTTTCCCTCTCATCCGAGACCAACGTGTCCCCGCACCATTTTTAACAACTCGGCGCCGTGGCTTCTCCTTTCATTTTTAAATACAGTCTACCTACCTATGGAGATTATGCATTTTTGTATCTGTCAAGAGCGCTCGGCACGACAGGCTCTCCTCGGACCGATGCAGCTGTCAGCGTGCATCTGTTTTCTTTGTAGCTTCCTGCCGTAGTGCATTGTAAATCTGACAGGAGCTATTGTTAAATTGCGAGTCTGAATTGTACGGATCCGCCTCCCGGTGCATTAACGTTATAGTTACACGAGCGGACGAGACGGAGGAGCACCCAGCCGAGCGCGGACCATCGCCGCGCATTTGTTTTCGAGCGCCGAACACGAAGCGCTGACAGGATGCTGCGGGATTAAATTTGACAGTGTTCTCAGGTGGGCTGGGGGGGGAGAAAGCGGTGCAGTGGATTAAGTGATCGCGAGTGGATGAAAGGTTGCGTGTTCGATTCCCATCCGAGCGCGGTTTCATTAGGGTCCATAGTAGAGTGCTACAGAACGGACATATTCATGAAGAAAGTGCCAGAACGCTGAGCAGCACAAACGTAACATTATTAAGATTTTAATAAATGAAAACTATTGTGTCAAATAAAGAAATCCATGTTAAAGGACATTATTCAGCATTATTTGTACTGTTTATCAGTCTTTAAACATGTTCTTGAATACCTTTACGTTGGGATCTCATGTTTTAGAACTTAAAATAGAACTAAGTGAATTTTTTTACCATAATAAATCTTTGTAAGTCTGGGTGGTGGTTGTAAATGTATTTTCGGGGCGTTTGAAGCTCCTGTTGTCGCCCCCTGCTGTCTCTGCGCAGAAAACTAGCTAGAACTTCCCTAACACTGACCCGAAGACAACTCCCCTGAGAAAACTTTGCTCTTTTTTCATATTTGGCGACATGAAATGTTTTTGTTTGTGATTCCACTTTCTTTTTTCAATAAAAAAGAAGAGGAAACAAAATGTGCGTCATTTTACTGGCAGTGTATTTAGCAGTGTATTTACACAAGCGAGCTGCAGGGGGAGCTCTGTCGCTGAAGTGACTTACATACATCTATGGTGGTTTCTAGAGTTAGGACGAAAAGTGAAGTTCTATACCTCACAGATGTGGAACTTCCAGAAGATCTACGTTTTGACGTAAGGCCCAATATTTTTAAGAAGATTTTTAAGATTTTTAAGACATCTTTTTTAATATTGCTTATGACTGAATTATAGCAAGGTTATATATGCAGTCATACTTTTATTGACATTAAAGTGTTTTCTAATTGTTTATTGTCTGTATGTTATTTTAATGTATGTAAATGTTGTGACTCAATGTGAAGCACTTTGAGTTGTCTGAGTGCATGAAACATGCTCCACAAATAAACTTGTCTTGACTTCACACACATGACTTCACATCTCTCAGACGTTTCCCAAGTTAGAGAATTACTTTGGGCTCCATCTTCTGGCCATAGAGGGAATTAAATAGGTGAGATAAAGAAACCTAGCTTGCGACAACACGCTAATGCAGGCACACGGTTGTAATGATCACAATTTGGCGGCAGAAATGCTCAGAAAAACTAAAACAAAAACTAAAAATTAAAAACAGCACAGGAGATCTCGAAGCTTGACCTGTGACACAAAAAAAATAATCAAGTTGTGTCTTAACCCTCAGATGGGGAGGACTGCCTAAAGAGGATTTATTAAGCAAGAGTGAATACAGCTAAAGACAACTCCAGATTTTATTATGACATGGTTAAAAGCTAAAAAATAACAACTCTATTTTGTTTGTGTCGTAGAAAAGGGTTCAAAGGTCGTCATCTGGACACCGAAAAGTCATTCCCAATCATAACGTGCCCTTCAATTTAAATATATTCAAACATAATATGTGAAGAAATAGCACAGTAAATGTGCGGTTTGTGTTTCTTCCAAGTACAAATAATTGCCAAACGATTACAGTGAACCAGGAGGCAGAATTAACTGACAACTTTATTGCTTTTCTTGAACACAAAAACCCAATTTCTTAACAATAAATGTTTTTCAGACTTGTTCTCTTTTTAAATAATTTCACCGTTGTGGCGTGTGTGCTGGTCCTTGCCATTTAAATCCGAGTCAAACCCTGCCTTGCTTTCTCTGACACATCAATAACAATTAAGCAGCCATCGAGCACAGATGACAAGCCTGCTGCTTTTTCATTAGGCCCCTATTATGCGTTATACTGCTGCTACAGTTCGGCGTTTATACCAATTAAAACATAATTAATACCGCTTATTACTTGGAATTTCTCATCAGGGACAGAGTGGCCAACCCTGAGGCCACTAAAACGGGAGTCCATCATTCTTTTAATGGGAAAAGACGTCCAGCTCAATTATAGCTGTCTGTCAATGTCACTACTGGGATGCACGGCTTGAATTCTGTTTTTTTTTTCTACCTGATTTACTTCTAATTTGCGTTGGAGCTCGGCGGAAAAAAGAAAAAAAAAACACAGCCCGATCCTGCGAGCAATTGAAGATATTAATGAGTGTGATCTCAATTTGGAGGTAGCCATGTTTGCTGTTGAGAGAGTGTTGTTGTCAGCTGTCAAAAGGCTTTTGTTTACCTCGCAGCGACACAAAAACAACTTCGGCATCAATTTCACCCACTGTGACCCGCCACATTGTTCGTCGGCCCGCGCCTTGTGCCGTCTTTTCAAATGAGGCTAATTGCATTACCATTTGATTGGGACCGAAGAATGGGTACACACTCGTGAATTCATTAGAGAAAAACAAAACAACAAAATAAAACGTGAAAGTGGTGATGATTCTAGCATTTTGTTGAGATTTTGTTAAGATATTGATGGTGAAATCTCAATTTTGTTACTTTTTGTAGTAAAAATACAGATGCAACATACGAAAGTAAAAGTAAGTAAAAGTATAAAAGTATGTATTTCTAAATGTAAGAGTTAAAAGTATTTCAGACAGATGTTGAGAACTATTAAAGCATCAAAAGTAGTGATCGAGATTAAAAACATTGATGGACTTCCTAATGTTACTATGTTTTTATTATTTGTGTATTTTTTGTTTGTTCAAAGTTGTGACGTTAAAGGTCCTGTACCTGATTTTTACTGTTTTTAAACATGAAAAACAGAACTAGTTCATGTTAAAGTCTTTACATCAGTCACATGTATCGCTCACTTACATAATGCAGTCCCAGCATCATAAATATTCACTGCGATGAGTTTATGAGCACTTTTCACGAGTCTCTGAGCCCGTCTTGGTAAAGCTAACTAACATTAGCATGCAAATGGCGCACTTCCTGCTTCTCTCGGGGGATAAAACACTCTATAAATAGATTCAGAGTAAACATTGTGGTCTCATTTTCACCAGAACAGATGCTTTTACAATATATCTGTGCTGGGACAAAACTAATTTGACTTTATTACAAATTAGTTCAGTTTTTCCTATTTCACAACAGTTAAAATCAGGTAAAGCTCCTTTAACTCAAATGATGAAAAAAACAGAAACAAAAAAAGCTATTTCAGGTGGTCTCAAACAGTGAAGAAAAGCACTTCTTACTTTTTATTCTGGTTAAAAGTTTCGTGGAGCAGAAGGTAAAAACTCTCAAATGTAGTGAAGTAAACATTAAATGCATCCACTGTGAAATGCACAACTTGGGTGGGTCCTCTGATTTTTTCTTTATTCCTTTTGTCCACCATCTGATAAAAGGAAACAGCTACTGCTTAAACATAAAAAGAAAGCTATAACCTTGTTATTTTCAGTCAAATCAACCATTCTGGGATGGATCAGGGCCAGCTTGTTCTCCAATCCCACAAAAAAGGCTTTGTATATGGATTCCGCCTGGAGGTTTTTACTTTATCACAAGTTCCTAAATCTCATTTTGAGTGAAATTAGCGTCAGCTTTTAAAGAGATATTGTCAAAAACCCAACAAATGCCCAAACTAGTGTCAATCCGACCATCCTGCAGACACTAGCTTTACTCCTTTTTATATTTAACGACACAACAGAGTCTCAGCTTCACAAAGAGCCTAGACATTTGTTAAAACTCCAAAGGGTTCAGAAACAGATTCAGTTTGAATTGGAGCTGATTCCAGGCGTTTTAAGAAAAATGACCCTAAGCTGAAGGATATAATACAGTACAGTACAGTCATTTTTTTTCTTTACCTTGTTAATTTCCATCACTGCATTTAAATAAGTAAAACACACCCTAAATCTAACCTAAAACTACAACGTAACTAACTGTAATTTGAAATAAAGCTGTTTCAGAGTTAAATAACTGTCAAAGCATAACAATTACCAAACCTGCTGTGAGTGGGAAATATATAGATAAAGTTCTGCATTACCTCCAAATCTTTAAGCACGGGATGTTCTTCGATGCCGGGGAACAGGACTCTCATGGTGTACGTCCTGTAATCCAGAAACGGGATCCCGGCTCCGTCCAGATCGCTGGTCAGCTCGTGGATGTCAGTCTGCAGCTCGGCGAAAGCTAAACAAGAAAAGTCAGAGCAACGTGAGGGCAAGTTCTATATAAAGGTTTAAGGCAAGACGCTGCAGGTGAATAGGAAAAAATATTGAATTTAAAGATATCGACTTAAAACTTCTCCTGTAGTTTACTCACATAAATGTAAGAAAAATGTATTACAAGTACAATCATGTAATGTTTTCATGTAGAAATAAGCCTTTTTATGGGTAAAAACGGGCAAAATTACACATATTTGGGACATTTAAGGTGAGACACTACAGGCAAAACTCTCAATTTTTGTTTTTTGGTCAGGCTGCTCTCAACATATCAGCTTTCATATGGAAGCAACAAACGTGTCCACTCTGCTCCTAAATATGTTTTATTATTTCATTGAATCCACTTCATCCATAGATTTCTCTGGGACATTGTAACTTCGAAGGCTGTTTTCGTAAAATACATTTTTCTCCCACAGAGACTAAAGATCAGCCTTAAGTAGATCCTACACCAAACTTTACAATCTGGGACTGAACAAGATTTTGACGAAACGTAGAGAAGGATTTTTTTGATATCTACTTTTAAAACCGATTTAATGTGAGGCGAGAATTTTAGAATTTTTTAGGACAATTTTCAGTCAAATCTAGTTAGTCAGTCAAATCAAATCCCCTCTGTAAAGTTTTTTGCAACTAATGTGTAAAAAATGAACCAATAAATTTAAACCTGGTTCTGTCCATTTTTCAGGTTTAAATGCCCCAGATATGTGTAATTTTGGCTGTTTTTACACATTTCTACATTTCTACATGAAAACATGACATGATGAAAAACTTGTAATATATATTTTTTCTTATATTTATGTGAGTAAACTACAGGAGAAGTTTCAAATTGACATCGTTAAATATAAGATTTTTTCCTATTCCCCTGTAATGTCTCATCTTAAATCTGAAAAATGGACAGAACCAGATTTAAAACTCTTGGTTCATTTGAAGTTCATGAAGTTCTGTGTTCCATATAAATCGATGGATGAAGCGGATTAAATGAAATAATAAAATATGTTTAGGTTCAGATTGGAGAATGTCACCGTTTCCACATTAAAGCTCACATGTTGAGAGAGCAAAACGAGCAAAGAAACAAAACATTTCACTTTGCCTGTTGTGTCTCGCTTAAGTTTATCCGTTCATCAAACTGTTAGGACTCTGCTTTACCCTCTTTGCACTCCAGGGCCACGCGGGACTCCAGGTTGTCCATTTGCATCTGCAGCCTCTTGAGGGTGAGGTCGCTCTCCCTGGACTTGCGCTTGTAGGCGATGAGGACCATGACGATGGCCAGGATGAGCATGGCGCCGGCCGCAGCGATGCCGATGATGGCCGTGCTGCTGAGCGGGCTGTCCGAGGTGATGTGGACCACGCCCGGAGAGAACTCGATACCGCCCACACGGGCCTAGAGCGGAGGGAAAACATCTAATGAAAACCACTTAGATACAAGTGCAGGGTCAAACACATTTACGATTGTATTTTAAAGTATTAAAGTAAGAAATGGGAGATTATAGTGAATATTTACATTTTTGATGGTTTCATGATTTGAATGTAAAACCCTGATTTTTAGATTTTACTGGACTTAAATAAATGTTGACCTCACAACAGTTTTTACATTGATATATTACATACTTTACCACAAATCATACTTATGTGAAACTTCAAAGAAAAATATTGTGCATTTTTCATATTATTATTTAAACATGCTCTTAACTACCTTAAATGTTCCATCTCCGTTTCCATAATAATAAAGTTTATTATGCACTTAACGCTTACAAAATTTAGTTTTTTTTAATCACTTTTAGAGACTGTGACACGCTTTGAGCAGGCTAGCACTTCCAGAGATCGTGTTTAGAGGCAGAAATGCTCAGAACGAGTCTGGCGATGATTTAAGGACGTAAAACAGTGGAAGATTCTCGGATAAATGATGAAGAAAATCTGAAAAAAGATCACAGATCGAGGGAGTTCAGCAGGGAGTGTTTTTGACAGTCAGAGAAGAAAGGAAGAAAGGAAGGACAAACATTCCCCAAAACAGCACGGATGCAGCTAAATACAACTCCAGGTATGTTTTTAATAACAGAACGTTGTTAGAAGATGTTTAAAAGCTCAAAAATGTCACTGTAGAAAATATGTGTCCTTTCAATCCAAAACTGATGTTGGAAAATTGTACTTTTTACTTAAGAGAAAAGGAAACTAACGACAATTTCCTCCCTGGTTATGCAAAGTCGTCGCTTATAAATGCATAAATCATTTGCATTTAAACGAGCATTTAGACCCGTTGTTATTTTTATTAGGAATATGCCACAGCTGTCTAAATAAAGACTCGGTTTCTGCATTCCATTCTGTATTACAAAAAACAAAACAAAAGTAATTACCACAGTTAGTACTAAGAAACCTTATTTTAAAGCTTTATACATTATTGTTTTAGCTTTATGTGTGCACAGTGAGAAATTGTGCTTTGGATAAGTTTGATACAGTCTTCCAGAACTTTATCGACTTGTGCTGAATTCCAAACAAAACCTCCCGAACTGCGACATCATTTGATCGTTTGCTGGGGCAGAATCTAACGCTAATTGCTTACAGTAATGTGTCTACGTCTCTGGTAAGCGTTTCACCACCTCACTCTGGGCCCGCAGTAAAACTCGGGCGGCGTACGGTCCAAAGTGGCCCCAGAACGAGCCACAAATGGGGTCTTTATTGAGTTTGCCGAGGCCTACTCCTCTTTAGTGGACGCTCGTTTGTTTGTCTGTTGTCTGCTTGTGGCTATAACAGGAACCAAACTGCTGATCGGATTAGGGACGTTCTCTGTCTGGAAGTGGACGCCGGACGGATACAAAGCCACTCTCAGTAGATCTATTCTGTGTCGTTGGCGTTGCTGGCTGACTGCGCGAACTCAGGGAGGTTTGAAGGGTTTTGAATGACTCGTGCCTGTTACAATCTGCTGTTTTTGTGAAATCGTTATGTCGTGATTCACTGTTTGTCTCTTTAATGCAGCTGTCTGTTCAAACACACTTTTTCTCCTGTTGTTTAGCCTCTGAAGCCTCTGAGCAGATTACTTTATTTTACCTTATTTAGCTGCACAGTTAAACAGAATCGACATAAAATCACAATTTTAAGGGCGCAATTAGCAAATCGTAAAAGATGCAATTTTCCAAGTGCAATAATTTCTTCCACAAACAACAAATGTCTTGGTTTAATTTGAATAAAAATACGGTAACACTGTAGTTTGGATTTCTACAAACATGTTCTGAAACAAGCAACAAAAGCGTGACAAACACGATAAAAATGCGTTCAAAAGCGACAAAAACGTGCCTACAAACAAACGCGACTCTATGCACCAAAACGCGACTAAAAACGACAAAAAAGAGACAAAAACATACAAAAACATGACTACAAACGACAAAGACATGACTAAAAGTGACACAGACGTGTTTTAATGTGACAAGCACAACTGAACGTGACAAAAGCGCAACTATATGCTTCAAAATTGTTTTAAAATCAGAACAGAATCCTATTATTAAAACATAAATCGGAAATCTAATTGCAATCGCACTGGTCAGAACAATCACAATTAGATACTTTTCCTGAATCATGCAGCTCTTATGATGACAATAAAAACAAGGCCTGCTACGTCGCCCAGATTAGCGTTACCAGGGCCCCACCCTGGAGCCAGGCCTGGGGTGAGTGCTCGACGGCAATGCCTGGTGGCTGGGCACGAACCGAAGAAGCAACGTGGGGCCGTCCCACCGTGGACCCACCACCTGCCGGAGGATCTATAAGGGGCCGGGGCGAAGAGATCTGGGCAACAGTCGAAGGCAGGGGCCTCGACGACTGGATCTCCAGACACAGAGACTAGCTCTATTTTTGATGTATCAGGTGGAATTGCGCTAAGATCTACAATAAATCTACACCGTTGTGAAATAATTCCTCTGGAGAGTTCGGCTTTATATACTTTAATAAAGATTTCAATCAAAGAGTAATATTCACTGTCCGTGTCACCGTGGTTTAATTTATTGGCTGTAATTACTCCTTTGTAAATATGTGTAAAAATCCTGTTTCTCTAAGTCAAAGGATTCTTTTAAATGATCAAAACTCTTCATTTGATGCCCATGATGAAATGATGTGATATTCAGGAATGAAAATTAATTAATTACACTCATTTTGAAGGAATTTAGTAGATTTTTTTTGATAATTCTTCTTTATTGAGTTGATTTTCAGACTTGTGCTTGTAATTGTAATTAATTGAGTGTATTTTTCTCTATGTAATTCTAAGACGTTTCATTTAAAGTCTTAGTTACAGAGCACAGTTGATTTTTTTTTACTCACCAGGACTTTGTGGCGTCCGGTCAGGTTTGGGGACTCGCAGAGCAGCTGGGTCTCGGACACTGTTAACATACACGGCTTGTCTCCGATGAAAACGGTGTAGTTCAGCTTCCCATTCCCGCTGTTGGTCGGTGGGAGAAAGTTGCGCCCCTGAAAACAGTGAACGTGGAGTTGACATTTAGAGAATAATAACATTTTGAATAAATTACACGGAAAATGGTAAGGATGCATGTGTTTTTAGAGTGGCGATTGATTCATAATAACAGGAAGGTTGATAGTTTGTTGTTGTGTTCTTAGATGAGACACGGCTTTTTTCAAATTTCAAAAAGTATTCAGCCAGAATTATTGAAATCTTTACTATTTGTGCCAGTCTCCTGCTACACAAAACACTTCGGATCAGAAAGGCATAATTTGTCTTGAAGTTAATAGTTGTTAAAGTTGTAAAAAGTTGTTATTGTAGAATTATGAATTATTATGAATTATTAGAACTATGACAGGTTTGGATTATTATTATTATTTTCCATTTTTTACTTTATTTTGTGTATTAATACTTGTTTTAGTTAATAAATAAATAATAGTTTTACACCAATCAAGTAGATTTTGGGGAAAAAAAGCGGAAAAATCAAACATTAGCATGCTAACGGCGCACTTCCTGATTCTCGTAGAATAAAATGTTCGATAAACAGAAGCAAAGAAAGCGCTGTAGCCTCATTCTCATCCGAAAAGATGCTTTTACAATATATCTGTGCTGGGGCAACACAGATTTGACTTTATTACATGCAAAAATCAGGAACATGAACTAGTTGTTTTTCCCGTTTCAGAAAAATAAAAATCAGGTACAGCCCCTTTAACATCCTCTAGTGTGCAGCCAACTACAGAAAATGTGAACGCAAGAAAATTCAGGATTTCATTGTTTTATTTTATTTTATCTTATTCTTAATCTCATGCATGCGTCTTTTATATATTTTATTATATTTTATTCATTGTTTTATGTTGCACCTCACGCCGAAGCAAGTTCCTATGTTTGTGAATTTTGATCACTGACAATGGCAATAAACCAATTCTGATTCTGATTCTGAGTCTTGGTGTCTATAACTGAAAATGAACCGCAACATCGTGATACAACAATCGTGACTTCCGTGTCTTTTCTGCGTAACGCGTCGTCCACCGCACCTTGAGGATGATGGGCGACCCCGGCTTGAGCTCCAGGACGCCGGACACGCTGAGCGGCTCGAACTCGGGGTTGGGGTAGTAGATGAAGCTGGTGTGGTTGAGCGCCATCAGGGCCTGCACGTCGTCCAGCTTGAAGCCAAACTCGTCGGGGCGCTCGGGGACCTCCAGCTGCCGGGACAGGCTGATGGCCAGCTCCGGGGCCTGGCACAGCATGGTGGTGGGGCTCAACACGCTGCACAGCTACGCAAACACACGAGAAACAGTGATGATTATGTAAGAACGCACATGGAACTGGTAAAACATGGCAGGACACAGAAGGGACATAGGAACTAGGAATGCACAATATCTCGCAAAAGTATCGCTATTGCAATATTGGCTGACGAAACCAAATATATCGCCAAAAGTCCTGCATCTCATAGAAATGTTCTGTTTTTAAAATGAAACAGTGATAATTATGTAAGAACACACGTGGAACTGGTAAAACATGGCAGGACAGAGAAGGGCTGCACAAAATCTCGCAAAAGTATCGATATCGCAATATTGGCCGACGCAATAACGATATCGCTACAAACAAAATATATCGCCAAAAGTCCTCCATCTGATAGAAATGTTCTGTTTTTAAAATGGAAACAGTGAAAAGGGAAAATCATGAATAAAATCTAGCTGTTTCGAACTAAATTCGCCTTGATTTTGACATTATTGCATCAAAAATAGATCTGCAACAGTCAGTAGAATAATTGTAAAGTCGACTATAAACATTAACATGGCAAAAAAGAACAGACCATTTATAATTTCCTCAATTATACACTTTATTCATAAATATTCTCAATCTAGAATCCTTCATTCACAATATTTCAACATTTATTTGGTTGAAAAAAAGCATTAGCCCGCAAAACACGCAAGTTCTGAATAGTCCAGAGAGTGTCAGCTGGTACCGACCCATCGAGAGCATTTACGAGAGGTCAAAGGCTCATTAAAAGTCAAAGATTCTGCTTTTGCTGCTGCTTTTACTACTGCAATACCACTGTTACAACTACTACTTTTACTACAATAAATACACGTGCTAATGCTACAGCGAATAGTATTGTTTATCCTGTCAAATTTGTTTCATATACTGTATATTTATGCTGTCCTTACAAGCCATAATACATGACTTTTTTGCTCAGTTTGACTTAGATAAAGCTGTTCGATGACGTCCTGCCGAAGAATAGTCACAGACAAAATGGCATTTTAATCAAAAAACACAAAATTTACACATTTCCCATGTCATTTTTTGTGATTCTTGCTCTGTCTGAGTAACAAAATCTCTTTACTCAGCTCATGGCAACTATTTATATAATTGTTTAGTTGCGATTAATCCCTAAAACAAACTAATTATACGCGTTTACTGGAACAAATTTAACAAAACCCAGGGCATGTTTTTGATCAAATAATAATTTAATGATTTAGTAATAAAGGTCATTTAAAGTGCATAGAACATGAAAACCGATGACGTGAGCGACAGAAACACCATTGTCTTGAAAACCTCATCTCTGCCTGTTATTCCAGCTCTGATCGTTCACATCTTTGACACTTGTTCGCGCCGTCATCTTTGCTCTGTGCCACTTCACCAGCGAATTACACCACATTTTACAGTAAAGTGCCCCATTTTCCAAAAGTCTTATATAAAAATCCAGCCTTCTGTCTTTGCTACATGGGCCTCTCTGATCTGAGGAAAACATGTCTTGAGTTGAGAGAAAAAAAATGATATGTTTCAATTTAAAGGCTTGAAAAACAATAAAAATACGAGTCAAACTAACCAAGGTAAAATGAATAAATAAAGCTTGGCATTGGCACTCTTCTCTTTTAAAGCGTTTTTTAAGCGATTCTGTATGTTTTTATGTGTTTTGTGATGTTAATGCAGTTTTTCCTATTATGTAAAGCACTTTGAATTGCCTTGTGTACAAATTGTGCTCTACAAATAATCTTGCCTTGCCTTGCCTAAGGTTGAGATATGGAACAAAATAAAATAATATAAATTAAATATAATATAAGTCAGAAGTCAAGCATTAAAAGCCTGTTTAAGGTTTAGCCACATAGGATTTTTTGTTTGTTTGTTTGTTTCTTTAATCAGAATAATAATAAAGAATTAATAAAGAACTGTCAATGTAGTCGGAATACCTTGCATCTTTTATTCCGTCTCGTATTGATGTTTTTTGTAATCCTGAAGAGCTTTAATATTTTGTGACATAAACTCTAGCTATGATCAGGTGCCAGAGAGAATGTTTACAGATTAAAGTCTATGTGACAAGTTTGACGTCACATTTCACTAAAACGTAGTGAACATGATTGTATTTAAGATTTTACTAAACATTTTGCCTGTTTGTCCTGGGTTTCACAGTTTTTGTAATGTTTTTAATGTCACTTCCAGGTTGGACATGAGCAGCAAATATGACATAGTTAGAGGTGATTCCACAACTGTTACCTAGCAACCGTTTCGAAAACAAGGCCCAAAATCCATATTAATAACACAATAGTTATGATTTGACAAATAATAATACCTGATAACACCTTTATTTTGTTGAATGACCGTTTAAACTGTCAGTTGACTGTTCACTGTCTGTTTATTTTCAACTGTGTGTCTCTTTTTGATGACATCACAGAGGGATTCCATTTTAGAACCCTGCACTACTTCCTGTTAATTTAAACTTTTATTTTTCAAAATGTCTTCACAATCTGCAACTTCACAGATGTAAAACTATGATAAATATTTACCACAGGTGCCCTCCCACCAAACTAAGTCAGAATTAGCAAAACATGAAAACCTGTCATATAGACTTTCAAGAATTAAACCTGGATTATACCAATTTATGTTGAAAAACAAAATAAAGATAATAACGTAATTGACTAAATTGACAAAACCAGCAAGCAGCAATTACCAAATCCACTTTTTGTTAAATAACTGAAAGCCGGAACAATATTTTTTGGAATTGTGTGTACTTTCACTCTGCACTAACAGGATATTTTTGTATAATTTGAGCTGCAGAAGGTCAAATAATTAACATCTCCAACTCATGAATGAGACGAACTAACTACTTAAGTGTTTCATTCAGCTGTTTATTAAGTGCAGCTCATGTTTATTGGGATTATCCTGCATTTGGGTTTATTTTATATATTTTCTGCAACGGTATTTCGCACTTGTACGTTTGTTTTCGTGACGGGCCACACCATCGTAGTGAGTTCTGTGCCAGTTTCGTGATCAAGTGCAGCTGCCTGAAGACACAATGACTCGTGGAAGTCTAATCACAGAGTTGCACAGATGTTAAATGTGGTGCGTGCCCCGGCTCAAATGGACCATGAAGGTAGCATTACCACCCTTTGTCGCTCCCCGTTTTTTCAATCAGCCCTCCGTAAACCTCCCCCGGGTGCAAACGGCTCAATAGACACTCGCGGGACGTGATGAGGGTCGGACGGCGCGGCTCCGAGGGCGGCGCCTTCTCTTTATTCAAACGCCGCCTGTTGACTCGCGATATTTTATCCGCTGTTTTCTCCTTGACCCATTTACCCTGACGTGCCTCGGAAAAGAAGAAGCGCTATAAATAAATCTTTGAGGTTGTCTGACATCCAAACAGCCGCTTGACAGACAATGGCGAGTCTGTGGAAAGTGAAAAGTCCGGGGCTTTGTGGAAAGAAGCAAGTACACCAGGGATGTTCAACTGCATTTTTGGCCGGATTTTTCGAATTTCGGTTTTTAGATCCGTTTTAACAATGATAAAATAACTACTTCTAGATTAGCTATTTGTGTAAACATAAAATATACAGACTCAAAAACACATGTCAAAAGATCTTTTACAACAAAGACCTTGACATTAATGCATCAAAATGTCAAAAAAGAATAGATTATTGCTGATTTTCACCAATAATACACTTTATCCATAAATATTCTCCACCTAGAAGCCTTCAGTCGCCATATTTCAGCCTTTATTTGGCTGATAATTAATTTAAAATGATAAAATATTCAATAGAAATAATCATTTGACTAGTAGACCACTAAAATAATCATTAGTGACAGGCCGATGAAACTCAGAAACAAACTAAGGGCCAAACCAGATCTAAAAAGAATTAAACAAGGACTAAACCAGGATCAAACCAGGTCTAAACTACACTAAACCAGATCAGGGGTCTCATTTACAAAACTTAATGCGGAATTCTTACTAAAAGTGTACTTATGGACAAAACTCTGAAAAACTTTGAGATTGCGTTTTTCCTCATCCCTGCAAGGTCCAGCACACAAAGTTAAATGTTTTTGGACCGGATAGCTCATTTTAATGTTAACTTGCCTTTTTAAAGAGCAAAAACTTAAGGTGGAAACGTGCGCATTTTTGTACGTATCAGTAGTTTATAAATAAGACCCCCAGTTCAGTTGGAGGGTATGACCTGGCTCCAAAAGCACACATTTCACTCAAACATAGTGAGCATGATTATAATTAAGATTTTACTAAAGATTTTGCCTATTTATCCCCAGTTTGACAGTTTTTCGTAAAGTTTATAATGTTACTTCCTGGTTGGCCATAGAGGTCATTCTACAACTGTTACCTAGCAACCATTTTGAAAACAATGGTCAAAATCCATATAAATTACACAATAGTTACGATTTGACAAAATATAATACCTAATAACACATTTATTTTGTTGAATGACTGTTTAAACTATCAAAATAATGTGTCAGTTGTTTGTAAATTGTCTCTGTATTTTCAACGGTATGTCGCTCACAGAGGGATTCTGTTTTAGAACTCAGCACTACTTCCTTCATTTTAAACCTTTATTTTTCCAAATTTCATTACAAACTGCAACTTCACGGATGTAAAACTATGATAAACATTTACCAAAGGTTTCCTCCACCAAACTAAATCATAATTACAATATTGTGACATATAGATTTTAAGTTGAATCCCTGCTGTACGTCAAATGTATAATTCAATTTGCTAAAAGAATTATGTAAGACCTAAAAACAAGTTAGACAGATAGATTTAATACATTTTTATGGTTTTGCAGTGTTAAAATCAAGTACCCAAGTTTTAATGTGTTGTGTTCTGTGTTAATGTGTTGTGATATAATTCGAATTTCCGTGTTAGATCGATTTTCTAAAGTAAACTGCAAATCTAAACTCATTATGTCCACAGTATAATTGATTTAGGCCACACCAGAGCTTACTGTGAAGAACTGACTTACATTAAGCGTCTCGTGCCCGTTGTATTTGGCTCTGATCAGCGGCGTCTGAATGATGTCCAGGTTAGTTCCGGTCACTGTCACCGGCGTGTGCCCACTGAAAGCGACAAAAACAATACTCAGAATTAAAATTAAACATTTCCCCAACACAAAATGAGCATCCGGATGTAAATGTACCTGTAGATGCTCCACTCGGGCTCGATCTTGGTGATGGTGGGGTCTTCCACGTACTCAAACCTTAGGTCCTTCTGGAGGTGGGCCTTGTCTATGCTCACGGACACCGACACGTTCCCGTAGCCGTGGAGCGAGGCATGGGTGCGACAGGTGAGCCACAGCCCTCCCCTCCTACGAGAATATGACAAGGAAAGACACACATTGGTTATATTATACGCAAAACATGATCACAGGATGAACTGGGGGTCGCGAGATGATTTCAAGATCTAATTTGAATGTATATGACACTGTATTTGAAATCAAAAACAGTATATTTTAGTGAAAAAGGTATAATAAGACAAACTATTCAAATAACCAATATCAAACCTGATTTAACACACTTTGACACTTTTTTCATTTCACTTTGGGGGGTCCCGAGTCGGTTACATGGATATCTTGGGGGTCCCGGCTAGAAAAGTTTGGGAACCCCTGCTCTAAGCTGTAAAATGCTCTTATTAAAGTCACTGTGCAATTGTCAGATCACTTGTAAGATTCTACATGTGTTAGGGTTATGTAAATATGTAACTAGGTTGTGAAGTCTTTATGACAGGTTTGACGACACATTTCACTGAAACGTATTATTGTATTTAAGATTTTATCAAACATTTTGCCTGTTTGTCCCCAGTTTGACAGTTTTCATAAAGTTTATAATGTTACTTCCTGGTTGAACAGCTAGAGGCAATTCCACAACTGTTACCTAGCAACCAGACTGTAAACAAGGACCAAAATCCGCATAAATTACACAATAGATATGAATTGACAATAATAATAGCTGTTAACAACTTTATTTTGTTGAATGACCGTTTAAACTGTCAGAAAAAAATGTATTTGCTGTGTGTATTTTCAATGGCACGTCGCTTTTTGATGACATCACAGAGGAATTCCTCGTTTCCTAACTCAGTATTTTAACCTTTTTTCACAAATTGAAACTTCACAAATCATACAAACTTTTAAAAGTGTTTAAATTAATTCTGCTTTTACATTAAAGACGACAAAGGAAAGGATAATGGACAACAACCTGGCTAAGTATCACTCTGAATTGAGTTCTACACATTTATCGATCTGGAGCGAAAAGGCAGAACGTCATGACGAATATTTGAATCTGATTGGTCAGCAGAACAAGCCGAGAATTAAACTTTTGTTAAAGAAAAGCACACATAACCTTACCTCTAATAAAGCACAAAACACTTCTATATTCTATACTTCTATATTTCAAAAACAAAATTGTAGATATTTCTGCTAAAATCAGTCAAAGCAGGTCCATCGACGCCGCCATGTTTGTTTTAGTTTGTTTGCCCGATTAGATATTTGCTTTCTTGCTATTTTAACCTTCACGTTAAAGCAAGAGCGCTATATCCAAGGTCGAAGCGTTTAAGCCGGTTTCCTCCCGCTGATAGATTCACATTGGCTTTGACGGAGCTGTTAATTGACTGTTGACGTGTGAGTGGCAGCTCGGGCCGGCTCCTCGCTCACCTCAGATACGTGCACGGCTGGTCCTTAAACATGATTGACACGTTGCTGCCGGCGTCGAGGTGGCTCCCGGTGATGTTCACGATGGTTCCTCCCGACACCGGCCCGCGGTTCGGCTTAATGCTGAGGATTCGGGGGATCTGAGGAGAAAAGGGCAACGAAGACGAGGGAAATTAATGCAGTCGGGGTGAAGATGATCTTGCAATTTCTCCAGCAAGAATCAGACTTTCTTGGTTACGTTGCCGTTATTTCAGGTGGGTTAAACCTACAAATCAAGTTAGAAATCTGAGGGTAATAATGGACTCAGACTTGAACTTTAATAGCCACATCAAATCAATAACATCAACAGCCTTTTACCACCTTAAAAACATTGCCAAAATTAAAGGTATAGTGTCTAAACCAGACTTCCATGCATTTGTCTCCAGGAGGTTAAACTACTGTAACGGCTGCTCACTGGCCTCTCCAAACAAGCTGTAAAACAGCTGCAGTACATCCAGAACGCTGCTGCTCGAGTCCTGACAAGAACCAGGAAGTACGATCACATTAGTCTGTGCTAAGGTCTGCACTGGCTTCAGGCTCAGAGAATAGACTTTAAAGCAGCTCTGCTTGTGTTTAAGTCTCTCCACGGCCAAGCACCAAAGTACATCTCTGACATGTTAGTGCCACATGAACCATCTCGCACTCTGAGGACCTCAGGGACCGGCCTCCTGCAGGTACATAGAGTCAGGACTAAACATGGACCGGCCTCCTGCTGGTGCCAGAGTCAGGACTAAACATGGGACTAAACATGGACCGGCCTCCTGCTGGTGCCCAGAGTCAGGACTAAACATGGACCGGCCTCCTGCTGGTGCCAGAGTCAGGACTAAACATGGACCGGCCTCCTGCTGGTGCCAGAGTCAGGACTAAACATGGACCGACCTCCTGCTGGTGCCAGAGTCAGGACTAAACATGGACCGGCCTCCTGCTGGTGCCCAGAGTCAGGACTAAACATGGACCGGCATCCTGCTGGTGCCAGAGTCAGGACTAAACATGGACCGGCCTCCTGCTGGTGCCAGAGTCAGGACTAAACATGGACCGGCCTCCTGCTGGTGCCAGAGTCAGGACTAAACATGGACCGACCTCCTGCTGGTGCCAGAGTCAGGACTAAACATGGACACGCCTCCTGCTGGTGCCAGAGTCAGGACTAAACATGGACCGGCCTCCTGCTGGTGCCAGAGTCAGGACTAAACATGGACCGGCCTCCTGCTGGTGTCCAGAGTCAGGACTAAACATGGACCGGCCTCCTGCTGGTGCCAGAGTCAGGACTAAACATGGACCGGCCTCCTGCTGGTGCCAGAGTCAGGACTAAACATGGACCGGCCTCCTGCTGGTGCCAGAGTCAGGACTAAACATGGACCGGCCTCCTGCTGGTGCCAGAGTCAGGACTAAACATGGACCGGCCTCCTGCTGGTGTCCAGAGTCAGGACTAAACATAGACCGGCCTCCTGCTGGTGCCAGAGTCAGGACTAAACATGGACCGGCCTCCTGCTGGTGCCAGAGTCAGGACTAAACATGGACCGGCCTCCTGCTGGTGCCAGAGTCAGGACTAAACATGGACCGGCCTCCTGCTGGTGCCAGAGTCAGGACTAAACATGGACCGGCCTCCTGCTGGTGCCAGAGTCAGGACTAAACATGGACCGGCCTCCTGCTGGTGCCAGAGTCAGGACTAAACATGGACCGGCCTCCTGCTGGTGTCCAGAGTCAGGACTAAACATAGACCGGCCTCCTGCTGGTGCCAGAGTCAGGACTAAACATGGACCGGCCTCCTGCTGGTGCCAGAGTCAGGACTAAACATGGGGAACCAGCATTTCAGTTTTTTGCAGCTAAAATCTGGAACAGTCTCCCTGAAGATGTGAGACAGGCCTCTGCTCTGACAATGTTTAAATCCAGGCTAAAAACAGTTCTGTTTAGATGTGCAAACGACTGAAAGATCTATCTGCACTCTTCTCTTTTAAAGCGCTTTATTTTAAAATGATTCTGTGTGTCTTTTTGTGTTTTGTGATTTTAATGCAACTTTTCCTGTTCTGTAAAGCACTTTGAATTGCCTTGTGTATGAATTGTGCTCTACAAATAAACTTGCCTTGCCTTGCCGTTATGCTGTATGTTACTGCTTTATTTAGTGAGTGTTTCTGTGACGAGACATTGTACAAATATCAAACTGCGAGTGAAGAGAGTGACTCACCACAAAGTAGTAGTATTTGGATGATTTTGCCATAAACTCGGGTCTGCACTCTCCGACTCCCACGCAGACCTGGACGTTCCCTGTGTACTGGCTGGTTTCTGCTCGCCCCATCTCACACACGATCCTGCAAGAAAACCACGCACAAACAGGATTGAACATGGCCATGCGTGAAGTTTAGTTTGGTTTATGTGCGGTTTGTAGTTTAAAGACTAAAAAGACACTAAAAGACACTATAAATCTAAACAAACAAGTTACAAAACATTATCAGGGATGTACTACCAAATTCTGGGGCCTGGGTACAAAGCATCCTGATGGGCTCATGTTCTCTATAGTCTAAAAAAAACCCAAAAAGTCTAAAAATGCACATTACAGACTTTGTGAGGGCCCCTCTAACGCATCTGCGCAATATGAACGAATACATTTAAAACAATAACCATGAAGAAAACTAAATAGATTACACTCATGCTACGGTCTTCCAATGGAGAGAAAAGTCAATATTTTACGCTTATTATTAGGGCTCTGGTCTAATAGTCATTTAGTCGATTACTGTTTTAGTCGACCAACATTTTTATTAGTCGACCAGTTATTTTATTTCGATTAAAAGTATTTAGACAACAAAAACAACGAAAAGGTGAAGATATGTAGAGGGCTCGCTGAAGATCTTGGAGTGAATAATGAGTTTAATCTAATTTATAGACATTAAAATACACTGTTTCCTGGTACTTTTCTTTATAAATTGTTTTTTTTTTTGCATGATCTCCAGTGCAGTTGTGTTTTTTTGGTGCAGTTTGAGTCAGATACAGAGAGATACTTCATAGTTTTGCCTTGCTACACCCATTTTTAGTTGATTAATCGGTCAATAACACAGGACTTTAGTCGACCAAGAATTTGACTACAGCCTTATTTATTATGCAATATTTATTATTATTTGGCTGTATTTTGTCTCTTTTGTCTCTGATTAGCTGAGCCCACAGTGTTGTCTTTCTGCCATTTTCATGTCTTTTTCTGCTTGAAACAGACTTTCAAAACACACAAAGCAAGATTCATTCTTCCAGTGGACTCATTCAAAACTTAGACTATTCCGTTTTGGATTATATAATGGACAGGAATGTAATACATGGCTGGTGCAACTTTTCCTTGCACTTCCTGACTTTGTTTTCACGTTGTTACAGAGCTGCTGGAAAGAGCAGCAGAACAAGCCATGGTTCGTTTGAAAGCTTGGCCAGAAAACAGTCTCTATCTTTTATTATTTTGAAGATAGAAACAGTTAGGCCTTATAGTTATAACAAAGTCTGTGGTTAAAAGACATGAGCAGTCAAAGTATGCAACATTTTACAGTTTTATATCGTCAAAATGTTATTGTAAGAACTAGAGCTGGAACTAACGAGTATTTTGGTAATCGATTAGTCCAGGGATTATTAGATAAGAAGTTGTTTAGAACGCGAAAGTCCGGTGAATATTAGATTTGTACTAAATTATACCCAGATAAAACTGAAAAGTCGTTTGAGGACGTCTTGGTGGAGAATACTAACAGTCAAAAGAGTGTTTTCATTAATAATACAAAATGTACATTGTTTCTGTGTGATTCCTGCTTTTCTGAGCGATAAAACCTCATCTCTCAGCTCATGGCATGTTTTGGAGGCACGCCATGAGTTGTTTTGTTTAGACCGGTTAACGATTATTCGATTTCTAAATCAGTTGACAACTATTACAATAATCAATTAGTTGCGATCAGTTCATGCCAACCTACACTACATTCATGGTTAAATTGGCTGGCCGGAACATACTGTTTCTACGGAAAGCGACAAATATTTGCTTTTTGTTCTTTGTCTTTTTCTAAAAATGCAGCTGTGCTTTTGTACGATTGTCATTTGTCGTTGTATAATTGTCAGAACCACAGGAACGATCAGGACTGTTCTGATATTTGAGCAGTTTATGCAGATTTTCTTTGGCGTTTCCATTTGTTTCCATTACCAGAGTCAAGACGGCTGCGGGTGGCACAGATCACGTATCTGACATGAACTGATCAATCGATTAACTTTTAAGAAGAACCACACGAAACATTGATACTTAAAATACAACTTGCACAAAAACTGACTCAAATTTGAAAACATTGCGCACTCCTGCCATTATTATTCCGTATAGCATTTCTATATTCTCCCTCTTGTGCACACATTTGTAGTCTGCCACAGTGGGTTTGCATAAATGAACCCAGTATTAAAAGCTGAACAAACTAAACAAACGAGGCATTACTGAGCTGTCTCTTCCACTACCTGCATACTGCCAGCCTGTGGAAAAACACAGCCTCCATTTACATATGACCTAAAAATCCAGCTTTTCTGTGAGGTTAGCGCCTGCTTTGAAAACACCGTCGCCGAGCTCGGGTTTCGTTTCAGCGGAAATTATCCATCAGGCGATAACAAAAGCTTACGAGCCGGCAGATTAAGACTCACTGTTCCGCCGGGATGTAGCCCTCTCGGATTGGCGTGCACTCCACCTCCGCCACCTTCACGTTTCCCTGGATCTCCGAGAAATCCAGGCCCAAGTTTTCACCGCGGATCGTCACCAGAGTGCCTCCTTCCCTGGGGCCCCGCAGTGGAGTGATCTGTGAAAATGGATCATGAATGAATTAAAAGACAAACCTCATTGCAATAACAGATTCGAAACTACTGGATTACAATTACAGGGCAGAATATATTTGTTTTCCAGCGTTGAAGTAATTTAGGTATTTATTTAAAGGGCAAATATTATGCAAATTTTGATCCATGTAAACATGTTGTTTCCTCGTCAAAACAAAGCTGGAGTTGTGTTTTGTTTCATTCACACATGTTTAAGTGCATAAATACTGCATAGTTGAGCTGTGTTCTTCTCTAAAACTGAAAACACTCCAATTCCCCTTGTGATGTCATTAAGAATTTATACAGGAAGTGCTCCACTGTGGTTTTAAACTTCATATACTTTCACAAGAACAATTTCAGACCAGGAAATGCCTAAATTTGAAGCTATAGCTATTGTTTTAACATCAATGTAACTTCTCGGTGATGTCACAAGGTGCAGAATTACAATGACATTTGTGAATGAAACAAAACCCAAAACCGGGTATGTTTTTGATGAGGTACTAACATTTTAACACGGCTAAAAGCTGGCAGAAGTCAAATATGTGTGAAGTAGGACCTTTAAGTCATCTGCAATATATGGACTATGCATGTTATAATGATGATAATAAAAAAACGTTGGGATTTCTGGTGCGTTTACAAGCTTAACAAGATACAGAAAGCAATATACAGTTGATAATCGACAATAACTAAACAATAAATACTACATTAGGCCTAAACTGGGCGTAAACTGGGGCTAAATCAAAACAAAACAAGACATACACCAGATCAAAAACTGAAAACTATGGCTGCAACAAATGATTATTATTATTTTTTTATGATTATATTGAGACGTTTAAAATACAATATGAACCAAATAAGGGTTGAAATATGTTGACAATTATTATTATCTTTTTTTGCCAATTTTAATTATAAATACCACTGTCTTTGTTTTAAAAATGGTCTTTTCGCATGTGTTTTACAGTCAGTATAATCTAGATAACAGCTCATACCAAAACACGGCTACAATTATTTTTATTGTCACACTGCAAAACAAGATTTTATAGATTAATTCAAATGTCTTGATTTAAGTATAATAATCTTTATTTCAGATGTTTTGACAAGTTAGTTAATGCTATTAGTTAAGGCTATTTATTTGATAGAACTAGATTATTTTACTTGTTTCAAACTGTTTCTGGCTTGTTTCAAAACATTAAATCTTACTTCAAGCCAAATTACCTGCCAGTGCATAAAGATAATTTAACTTATCTTATTTTAAGCTAAATTATCACATGATCAGACAGAAATCTCTTGAAACCGGAGAAATATTCCGCATCACATAAACCACAAAATCTCATAGAAACGTCAAAACGACTCAACTCCACATATAAATCATAAATTCACGTTCAAACTTCCACCTGGACTAGAGGAGTCTGCGTCAGGACAGAGCTGACGTGCACAGAGCCGGGACAGTGAGTGAGTCGGCTGCTATGACTGTGTCCCGCTGAACCGTGGTGCGCTTCAGGCAGGATCCCGGCTGTAATGGTGCAGTGTCACTATCCTCCTGAAAAATAATGATCTCCCGGGACGCTCGCTCTTCCTCAGCACTTTCCTTTTTACCTGACACCAAAGCCCCGCTGTTCTCACCAGTGCAGTGATATAAGGGAGTGCGCTCGGGTTTGGACTGGAACCCGGCAGTCATTGTTCAGCAGAATTTGTGAAATATTGTGTGGAAGTGGTTTATTATTGCTGCCTCTTTGGGGAGGGGGATATTGACAGAAAATAATGTCGCAGTGTTTTTGCGATAACGATGTTTTGTCAGTGCATCGGGAATGTGCTAAAATGTCTCTGTGAATGTCTTGGTTGAGGTTTAAGTATCGCAAAAAACGTGAAATTAACGACACAAAAGGGCAGACTCGTCACTAGACAATAAAAAATGATCGACAATAAAAAGGATATTCGACTAATCATTGACTGAACTATACAGACTCAAAAACACACGTCGAAAGACCTTTTATAACAAAGAGTGCAACTTTAATACATCAAAATCTTAAATGTCAATCAGTATTACTCTTTATCCATAAACAGTCTGTATCTAGAAGTCTTCAGTCGCTATATTTCAACCTTTATTTGTCTGATAAGGTATCTAGAAAGTTTAAATATACAAAAGAAATTATCGTTTGACTAATCGACTAATCGAAAAAATAATCGTTGACTAGTCGGCTACTAAAATAATCAATACACAGCCCTACTCATCACTTTATATCCATATTTGGGAGTTTGCAGTAGACGTTTCTGTCACTTTTTAGGTCATGTTCAATAGTTTTAATTGTTTGTTTGTGTCGCTGTGAGACGTGGCTAAAACTAGAGTAAACACAAACTAAACCAATGTCGGTTTAATCCCCCTTTGTGTGGTCCATGGAAAAACTTGTTCAAAAGGTCTGTACACTGTTTTTGAAATCTAGATGTTTTGACAACCATCGGGAAGTCATTTTCAATCTAAAGGTAGCGGCATGAGAAGTCAGAACGCAAAATTATTCCCAAATCACTCCGTTCACAAAAAAGTGGTAGCTTATAAAATGCAGCAAATCGTCAAAATATTGTCCTGAGCCTGTTTCTTTGAGTTTGGCAAGGGTTGTTTTGTTTTCTTGTGTTCGATAAGAGGTTTTCTCAGGTCATTCCGAAACGTGAAAGTATTCCATTAAATCCACGGGTGATTCCAGAAACTCACATTGGCAAGTTTTTCACGGCAATACCTCGAGGCACACTGGTTGAAAATCAAGGTCCTGATGAATAATTCTCTCTTTATTAACTACAAATGTGAAAAATATGGTTTACATTTTGAATTTCGTGAATAAAAACCGCATTCTACCTTTCCACGAACTGTATTTAGAAGCCGACGTACGTGCCACCGCTTATTTTTAGATGTTACACTACACAGAAAATGAATCAGAGAGAGGTTCGAGCCCGGTCATGCACAATGGGAGATATTGTCTGTCTCTGATTAATAACATTCCCAAGTGGCATCTTAATGAGAAAACGGCCTTCTGGGAATAAAGCACCATTCAATTTGCAAGGTTTCTCACACTGTATCAATCATTGCAACGTATTAGCATAAAATATAGTATGAACAATAGCACAGGAGATTAGCTGGGGAGGAGATACGGCGAGCTGACGAGTGAAAGATTCCAAATGAGCAGATCAGATTCAATAAAGAGTTAGATATGAGACTTGGACGCAATAATTGACATCGGAGCCACTTAATCAGTCTGTTTACCTTCTCGTGCAAGTCCCTGCAGCCGCTGATCGAAGAAGTCAATGTAATGAATTGTATTAGGACGCGTTATGGACCAGTCTTCTTGGAATGACCTCCTTTTTAAACACCGGCGTCAATAATGGAGGCACGTTTAAGAAGATGAATACGTTTGCAGCATTTGGAGATTAACGTGAGCCGCGCTAAGAGTAAAACATAGAGTAAAACCATAGAGCTGGGCGATATGATGATAAAAATTGAATCGTGTGCTTGTCTCTGTGATAACCTGCCACACTGCAAATCATGAAGTTCTAGATGAGTTAAAATGTCTTGATTTCAGGATATTAATCTGAATTTCCAACATTTTGACTCGTTAAGATCAATGCAGACGATTTATTTGATGGAACTGGATTATTTTACTTGTTTCAAACCGTTTGTGACATTGTTTCATTTCTTACTTCAATCCAAATTTTCTGTCAGTGGGTTAAGATAATTTTACTTACCCTTCTGACAAATACACTTTCTTATTTTAAGCGAAATTATCGCAGGATCAGTCAGGAATACTTTGAAACCAGTGAAATATTCTGCATCACATCAGCAATTAAAGTCTGTGTTTGGACCAGTTCACGATTACTCGATGATTTCATTAGTTGACAACCGTTTCTGTAATCGATTAGTTGTGATTAATCAATTAACTTGTTACAGCCCTACACTTGACCCTTTATCACAAAATAGTTTAGTAAGCAATTTATAAGGCTCTTACAACTATTTTGATTTTTGTTATTGATGGCTTATTAACATCAGATATAATAAGCTATCTACAAATGTTTGGAAATATTATAAGTGTATTTTCACATTTCAAAGCGTTACCAAAAAGTCCGCATCAATTGAAATCCAATCATCTAATCCCGGTTTCTGAATAAGGTTGAATTAACGATAAATCATTACACAGGACCGTGCTCTTTGAAATAAACTGCGCCTTTATCCCTCAGCGTTGTGCCCCGAGCCTGGTATAACAGAGAGGAATCGCGCCCTGTCTTTTTCACCGCTTCATCTTCCCCCTTCCTCTTCTCGCCATCCCTCATCTTTACTGAGGCGTCTGCGGTGAGAAACTAGAATAAAACGCTTGTGGGAGGCGACTTCCCTCTTTCTTTCGCTCTCTTTCTCGGCCCATTCATCGCGGGCCTCATGTAAACCCTATCAATCCCCCTCCCCTGGCTGCATTTCCATCCATCTTGCCTTTTTGCCTGCGCGGGTTATCCTTCATCGCGCTGACCCCGGGTTCCCCTCCGCTATTATCCCCCTTTATGAGTGTCTCGCGGGTCAAGTGTGCTTGGCCTCGCGTGCCTCGCCTGTTTTCGGGACACGAGGGGTTAAGTGGAGGAGCACGTCGGCATCTGTGCGCCGCTGATTGATAACTGGCAACGAATGAGCCTGATTTTTCCTCTCGGGCGCGCGCTGGACTCGAGGACGAGGTTGGGACGTAGCTTTTAGTGAAAGTCTTACTGTATAAATACGTGACAACACAAGTAATTGCAATGAATGTTGTTTGTTATTTTATATTGTGCAAGTGTGGCTTTATTTGATTGTTAGAAGGCTGACTGTGCCACTTATTTCCCACGTCATTGGAGAAAATAACATCATACATTAAAGACAAAATTGACTTTTTTGAGCTTTTATCCATGTTCTAACTTTGTTCTATCATCAAAAACACACCTGGACCAGCATTTATCTTGATTCATTTTTGTTTGATGATTTTGTAAATCCTCTCTCTCTCCAACACTGTGTTGTGAACTCCTTCGATGTGATGTAGATGATGCAGACGTCATTTATCCCTGAATCTTTTGCTGTTTTAAGTCCTCAAACCATGGCCAGACTCGCTCTGAACATTTCTGTCGTCTAATCACGATAACTACAACTTTGTTAGATCCACTCTTTACTGCAATGCATTGTGGGTTTATATTTACATGAGTGCAATTGCCTCTACAGCCAGTAGATGGAGCCACAGCTAAGTCAAAATGGCATCTCCCAACACAGTGATAAAGTAATATTTTTCTTTGTATATTTCAAACTGAAGACGCTCAAGAGCAGGTTTAAAGGCTAAAAACAATGCAAATAATGCATAATATTTTTTCTTTAAGATTTTAAAATCCTGTAAGACCAAAATAGTTCATTCAGTAAAGTAATAATTTGAATGTTTTTCAAGAGAATTTCAGAATGAGAGCAGGCTCCTTTGTAACTGTATGGGAGAGTCAATACTTTGTTTTGTTTCTTTAGATACAGGAGTACATTTATAATTTAAAGAGTTGAATAGTTCAGTTTTACATCAAACAATAGATACAGCTTTTCCACTAGCGTTAATAAATGTTACCAAGTTGTACCACTGCAATTTTATGACAATTACGTTGACTGTGCACCATTGTTTCAGATGAAATGGTTTCAATAGCAATGTTTTGATGATCCCCTAGGCCTTGGAGCACTTGGAGCAGGTCTTTTTATAGCAACGAACCGCAATTAAGAGTCACTATGAAGAGTAGTGTTAATAAATAAAATCTAAATCATACCTGAATTACACTTTTTAATTATGAGGCTGATCTCAGACGTTTAGTAATTCCAAGTTTATGGCTCTACACAGGGCCATCACTCTAACTATGTCACATCTGCTGCTCATGTCCAACCAAGAAGTAACATTGTAAACTGTACAAAAATACTCAAACTGGGGACACATAAGCAAAACGTTTAGTAAAATCTTAAATATAATCATGTGCACTACTGTACATTTTAGTGAAATGTGTAGTCTAACCCAGTGGTTCCCAAAGTCGTTCCGTGAGGGGTGAGCTGGGGCTCGCAAGATGATTTCAAGATCTCATTTTAATAAATATGACATTGTATTTGCTCTATTTTTAAATTAAAAACTGTATATTTTTGTGAAATAGGGTCCTATGAGACAAATAACCAATATTAAACTCGATTTAACATACTGTGACAATTAAAATGATTGCTACTGTCGTTTTCATTTGGGGGTCCTGAGTCGGTTGCAAGGCTATTTTGGGGGTCCCAGCCAGAAAAGTTTGGGAACCCCTGCTCTAATCTGTCATATGGACTTTAAGTATTGGTAACACTTCAGAATAACTCCCTTATTCCTGCCTTAGTAAAGCATGAACAAAGTAGTTTATTAACTACTAATAAACAGTTTATTAAGCATGATTCAAGATTAGTAACTACTTAATTAAGGTCAGGGTTAGGGCTAGGAATTTGGGTTAGACCAGTGGTTCACAATAATAGTTCACAATAGTTAGACAATAGTTCACATTCGCGACCCTCAAACACAAAAAATAGGCGACACACAAAGTGATAAATTAGCCTTATATCTAATGTTCGATTTTATTTTGAGAATATAGACCTAGAAAAATGACTCTGATTGGCCAGCAAATAGGAATCTACATTGACCACTGCATTTGAAAGTGTCAAGCCTTGTTTAACACTATTGTATACATTTTTCCCCATCATCTGGGGACCCAGGAAATCATTTCGCGACCCCCATTGAGGTCCCAACCCCTAGTTTAAGAACCACTGGGTTAGAGTATTAGTAAAGTAGTTAATAAGCCTGAATCATTCTTAATAAATTCATTGTTCACTATTAATGAAGTCTTTATTCATGCTTTACTGAGGCAGGAACAAGGGGAGTTATTCTGAAGTATTTTGCTTAAACATACAACGATAACACGCGTCGGTCGTAGCTCTGGGTCACCGCTGAACCACCGACCACTGCCCCAAACAAACCTAACAACAGTGTGGCTTGGCGCTGACACACCACGTACAACTCTCCCTTCTGAACGCCAGCGTTTTTAGCCACGGGCGTCAGCGGCGGCGGCCTCGCTCCGCCTTCACAGTGGGATAACGAGCGGGGTCTGCCGGACTCGGGGCCCACCTGCGTGATGCGTGGGTGGGTGCACTTGCTGTTGATGCCGTTGTGCTCCAGCCACTGGTTCTCCGGGTGGGGGCAGTGCTGCTTGAGGGTGCAGCGGTTCTCTCCTTTGCACCAGACGCAGCCGAACTGTGGGTTGGCCTTCAGGCACAGGCCGCAGCTGCCCCTCTGAGCGTCGCACTTGTACAGATGAACTGGAGGCAGAGGAAAGAGACGGGTTTAATGGCTCTGACGTATCTGGACGATTCATTCTGTTTACAGCTGGTTTATTAGAAGAAAAACACACGTTAAGGCTGTGAATAACAATAGAATGCACTGTCTGCCAACTGTACATTTCTGTATACAGTTTTAGTCTATTTTATTTTATCTTATTCTTAATCTTACGCGTGCCTCTTTTATATATTTTATTCATTGTTTTATGTTGCACCTTACACCGAAGCAAGTTTCTATGTTTGTGGATTTGTATCACTGACAATGGCAATAAACCGATTCTGATTCTAAACAGTGTAAAAATAAATGAATTAAATGACTTGTACAGCTGGTAACACTTTAGAATAACTCCCTTATTCCCGCCTTAGTATACATTAACAAAGTAGTTTATTAACTACTATTAAACAGTTTATTAAGCATGATTCAGGATTAGTAACTACTTAATTAAGGTTAGGGTTAGGGCTAGGAATTTGGGTTAGAGTTAGTGAAGTAGTTAATAAGCCTGAATCATTCTTAATAAATTCTTTGTTCACTATTAATGAGGTCTTTAGTCGTGCTTTACTGAGGCAGGAACAAGGGGAGTTATTCTGAAGTGTTACCGTGCAGCTTGTTCTTAGACCCAGACCCATTTGAATATTTAACTGTATTCAAATAATTCATGCTTTGTCTATATATTTAATGACCAATCACTGCCAGAACGTGGACAATTTATCTTTAAACTGGTGAGAAAATATACTTTAACAAGATTTACGTCAAGATACAACATTTATTCAAATTCAATTTCTCTTCACAGCAAAAAATGTAACTCGAGCCTAGCTTAAAATGACTTGAATTTATCATTTTTATCTGGATCGTTTTGACTCGATGAGATTGAATTGCTGATGTGATGCAGAATATTTCACTGGTTTCAAGACATTTTTTTTATCTTAAGTCAGTGGCAGATAATTTGACTTGAAGTAAGAAGTAATGTATCGAACCAAGTCACAAACTAATAATCTAGTTCCATCCAAAATAAAACTCTTAACTTGTCAAAACATCCAAAATTTAGATGAATATTCTGAAATCTAGACATTTTAGCTCATCTAGAAATTCCTTTTTTGTAGCTTTTATTAAAGTTTTGCTGCAACTCTAAACACAAAAAACAAATTAACAAAACGTACGGAGATAAAACGACAAAAAAAAAGCAAAAAAAAGATAACATTAACTCAAAAGTCAATACAACAATTGGATTCAGTACAAAATGCAGCAAAAGTATGCATGTATTCATTACTCATTCATGAATCTATTTGACTGATTTGAGCATCAGTTAAAATAATAATGAAAACCTTCAAGATGCAAGAAAAATAAATAATAAATAAATAATACACTATCAACTACATGTCTACAAGAAGGAGGAGGATGTTTGAAAACAAACAGAATCCAACTCTTCTTGTAATAAAAAAATTTCGAAATCTATCAAAACTAAATCTATTAAATCAAGATAAATATTCAGAATTCAAGTCACTGCAAGTCAGCGTTGTAAATGCTCCTCTTTCCAGCGCATTAAAGAGAATATACTATGCTAAATCAACTTTAATGAGCTTTTAAGCCCGTTTCAACTGTGTTTCCTCATCATTAGTTTGTGTTTTCATTCCTGTTTCCATTCCATGTTTGAGTTCATCCTTTATTATCAAGTTAAGGCTGTGAATAACAATAGAATAAGATAAACAGCGTAAAAATAAAGGAATTAAATGACTTGGCTTGTTCCTAGACTAGATTATTTGAGTATCTGCTTTACGCAAATAGTTTATACTTTCGCTATATATTTTATGATGAAAAATTTCTCCCAATTACTGCAAGAAGGTGGAAAAATTGTCTTTAAACAAGCCGCATTTATTTAAGTTCAAGTTCTCTTTATTGTCCCATGAGCGGAAATTGGTTTTGCAGCACCTCAATAAACAGCTAATCTAAAGAAGAAAGAAAACAATTTAAAAGAAAGAGTAACAATAAGCCAAAAGTACAAAAGAGCAAACTTCAAAATACTATATAAGTATGCACGTATTCATTATTTATTCAGATTATATTTGTTCATTTGAGCAACAGTTAAAGTAACAAGGAGGAGGAAGTAAGGTATCCTACTCTACTACTACTAAAAAAATCATCAAAATTATATTCAAATTAAGATCCATTTTCAGAATTCGTGTCGTTCCAGAACACTCTTTCCATTGTATTAAAGGAGACATATGTATTTTGTTAAATCAACTTTAATAAGCTTTTAAGTTTGTTACAACACTGTTCCCTTGTCATTAATTTAGTTGTATTTGATTGATTCCTGCACGTTTGAGTTTATCCTGTTTTGAACTCGAGCGCTCAGAAAATGACCCCACATCCCTGTCGAGTCGTGATACTTTGCAAAACGAATCAGAATGTTTTTTATTGCCATTGTCTGTGCACAGAATTCACAAACTAGAAACTGGCTTCGGGGGTAAAGTGGAACAAACAGATAGCAATGTAATAAAAATAGTACAGTCAAATGTATAGACAATGCTAAAATAAAGAATACATGTTTGTTTTTTCAAAAATCCAAACATGTAAATGACAGTTTGTCACTTGTTACAGTAAAATGTCACTGTGAAGAGGCGGGGCTTATCAGTTCTACAGTTTTAAACAGGAAGTCAATACACCTGTTTCTATTATTAAGCCGTTTTGGATCAATATTACGGTTTCGAACAAATAAAACCGTGTGATTGTTTAAAGCAGGGGTTGTCCAAACTTTTTCCATCGAGGGCCACATATTGAAATACAGACCAAGCGGAGGGCCACAAATCAATCGCGAAACGTTAAAAAAAGCTGCATTTATCTGATGTTTTAAGTGCCACCAAATCTACATTCAGTGTCAGTGCTTTAATGTCAGGTCTGTATTGCACCAAAATGTTAGTTATTTAGGTGAGAATTGTAGAAAATCTGAAATGTGCTGTAAATAGTTCTTATCAGGACAATGTGGGCCAATTCACCAGGAAGCCTAAGGGCCAAGAAAAATTGGTCTGAGGGCCACATTTGGCCCCCGGGCCTGAGTTTGGACATGCCTGGTTTAAACCTAATAAAAAGCACAATACGTCTCCTTTAAATAGAACAAAATCACAGTAGTTCACTCTGCTAACGCGTCACCTCTCCATTATAGTTTACCATAATGAATGTTGTGACTATCTGTGTGTCTCCTGCCCCATTTACATACCATCGCCATGGCAACCGGCCGCTCATTTTCTCATTAACTGTCATCGGAAGCGTGTGGGACGTTCCTTATGTGCAGCAACTATTTCCACGGCGCACGTTTCGGCTCCGGGCCGGCTTTTCTGCACAGTGTTTACCGCGTCGCGTCCGAACAATACGCAGTAAACTTTGGAACGGTCAAACTACACAGAACCGCCGTCGGTGAAGCCGGCGCGGTAGAATCTGATTCCCACGACGGCCGCCTCTGCCAGCGTTGGTGATGTGCTGCCCGTGGCCGAAGTGAAAGAAGGTCAGCAACTTATCAACAGCTAAATACGTCTAAAGGTTAGAGCTGCTAATAGTCCGAGGGTGATATCGTCAAAAATGAACATACTATTCAGTAAATATTAAAAATAGTTTGCAGTCAAATACAAATGTGCTAAAAGGTACGTGTGAAAAAGCATTATTTATCAGTGCTTTTGGCTCTGGTACAAACTGTAATTTAAAAAAAAAAACTTTACCCAACTACTAAATTGTCTCACTTCTGTAGCCAGTGTAATGTAAAATGCTTTGTGTGTTTTGAATAATGTTGTCGCTAAACATTACTAAAATACTAGATACTAAAATAAAATACTGAAATTTCACTTTTCTTACTAAGAAATATACTCAATTTCAATAAGGATAATTACAAATGCTCTTTTTTAGGTCAAGATTGACATTTCTAGCACTAAATAATGGTGCTTTTTTATTCAACATTGTGGTTTTATATTAGTTCTGCTCAAGATTATTCCAAAACTGTTCACAAAAAATCTAATATTATCCTGAAAAATAGATTTTTTTTGTATTGATACTTGGTCAAATTAGTATCTAGTTTCGATACAAGTTTAATTATCGATAATTACCAGATTTTCAATACTTTTGACAACTCTAATCTTGAAAAGCGCTACTACATTTATCTTTTTGACTTTTGTGACATCCTCCATTTTGTAATTTTGTACTTTTTAAACAACTATTTTTGATTATTTTGATAATAATATGGCTAGTTTCCAGATTTCAGACATTAAAATCAATAGGAAATCTTTAATATTAAGAGCCTTAATGAAGCATGAACCAAGACTTAATTCACAATGAATAAATAGTTAGTAAAGACTTAATAACTACTCTAATCATTACTCCTAACACTAATCCTCAATTAAGTAGTTACTGAGCCTGAATAATTCTCAATAGACTGTTTGTTCCCTTGTTCATTATTACGTCTTGTTTGTGTTTTAATAAGGGTAATTAAGGTGCGATTATTGTTATCCATGGCAACTACAAAATATACATATCTCTATAATATAATTAGCCTTAATAAAGCATAAACAAACACTTAAATCATAAAAATAGTTGATTAAGAGCGATTCAGGCCTAGAAATTACCTAATTAATACCCAAACTTTCACTGTTTAATTAAGAAGTTACTTACCCTGAATCATTCTTAATAAACGACTTGTTCATTATGATTAAGGAGTGCTTTATTACGGCTAATTAAGGTGTAGTTATTGAAACGAGTTACTATTGTACAGACATTTAGAGATTTTTGGTTGTTTTTTATGAATACTGAAGAAAACAGACCTTGTCACAAATCGAAAAGATCAGATTTGAACCTTTTTGGATGGTCCTTTTTGATAATTTTTGCTTTAATATCACGTAATAACAGGAATACTGCGCCATCGTTTCATTTATTGCAATCTGAAAGCACCCAATTAAAACGGTCACTCAACACCAAAGGAGGAAGCCGAGCAGCAGCAGATGTGTTAAAGTTAAACCACTCCACAGAAGGAGATGAGAGACTCAGCCTGTTGCCATAGAAACAAGCTCCAAGGGGCAACAATGGGAAGTCGTTTTACAATGCATCGATATGAATGAGACTGGAGGGGGAGTAAGAGAGAGAGAGAGAGAGAGAAAGAGTGGAAAAAGGGAGAGAAAGAGAGGAGAGAGAGCCGGGAAGGTGTAAAGAAGAGGGAGGGGGAGTAAAAAAGGGGGCAAAGAGGGAAGAGAGAGAGGGAGCTAAGAGATGGAGAGTAAAAAGAGAGGTGGGAGAGAGTTGAGAGGGTGCAAAGAAGAGGGAGAGAGAGGAAAAGGCAGGGGGGAGAGAGAGAGGCTAAAAGAGAGAGTCAGGAAGGTATAAAGAAGAGGGAGGGAGAGTAAAAGAGAGGGCAAAGAGGGGAGAGAGAGGGGAAGAAAAGAGATGGAGAGTAAAAGGAGAGGTGGGAGAGAGTCGAGAAGGTGCAAAAGAAGAGGGAGAGAGAGGAAAAGGCAGGGGGGAGAGAGAGAGAGAGAGGCTAAAAGAGAGAGTCAGGAAGGTATAAAGAAGAGGGAGGGAGAGTAAAAGAGAGGGCAAAGAGGGGAGAGATAGGGAAAAAGAGATACAGAGTAAAATAGAGGTAGGAGAGAGTCGAGAGGGTGCAAAGAAGAAGGAGAGAGGAAAGAGAGGGGAAAGAGAGAGAGAGAGGTATACAGAAAATAGAGGGAGAGCAAAAGGAAGGGGAAAGAGAGGCATAAATAGAGAAAAGAGAGCGAGAGTAAAAGAGAGGAGGGAAAGAGAGACAAAGGAAGGGAGAATGTAAAAAGAGGAGAGAGATGGAGGTATAGAGAAAAGATAGAGAGAGACGTAGAGAGAGGGAGATGTGAAAGAGCGACAAAGAGTAAAAGAGAGAAGATAAAAAGAGAGAAAGAGTAAAAGAGGGGAGAGAGAGAGAGAGAAAGAGAGAGGGGGGACAGGAATAGAGAAAAGAGAGCGGGAGTAAAAGAGAGAGGAAGGAGAATGTAAAAAAGAGGAGAGATGGAGGTATAGAGAAAAGAGAGAGAGAGTAAAAGAGGAGAGAGAGGGGGAGTAGAGAAAAGAGGAGAGATGGAGGTATAGAGAAAAGACAGAGAGTAAAAGAGGAGAGAGAGAGGGGGATAGAGAAAGAGGAGAGATGGAGGTATAGAGAAAAGGGAGAGAAAGAGTAAAAGAGGAGAGAGAGGGAGGAATAGACAAAAGAGGAGAGATGGAAGTATAGAGAAAAGAGAGACAGTAAAATAGGAGAGAGAGAGAGAGAGAGGGGGGGGGGTAGAGAAAAGAGGAGAGATGGAGGTGTAGAGAAAAGAGAGAGAGTAAAAGAGGAGAGAGAGAGGGGGATAGAGAAAGAGGAGAGATGGGGGTATAGAGAAAATACAGAGAGAGAGTAAAAGAGGAGAGAGAGAGAAAGAGAAGAGAGGGAGGGAGCAGGAATAGAGAAAAGAGAGTGAGAGTAAAAGAAAGGGGAGAGAGAGAAGTGTAGAAGAGCCTGTCGAAGTCTCTCAAAGCAAGAAATGGACATAAACACTGGTCACTGATAATTACTGTCCCAACAATAACTACGACATCAAACCGTCCCTGATCCTTTGCTTTGATGGTGAGCAGAACCACAGACTGAGCCGGGCTCCAGCTGCACAGAGCGGCCCGGGTCACACACACACAAACCTCACATAAACATAAGGTAAGAGGTTGTACCATCTGATCATGTCAAACGTCCTGACGCAGCTTCGGGGCCAGAGATGTTTAAACAGCATTTGTTACAGAATATGATATTAGAATGTGGATGGCGTCAGTAAAGAGTTGTGTTCTCGCTAGAGTTAGATTTAATTTCATGCTCAAAGTTAACGTTTTTGCACTTTTAGTCGGTGTGAATGGATTTATCTGGTTCAGCTACGTTTGTACAAGTGTTTAATACAAAGCTTAGTGAGTTCTAAAGAACAAACGATGGACAGAATACAATTTTCGGTACCACTTTAAAATAACTACATCTAATTTTGCCTTAATAGAGCTTAATTAATAATGAATATATAGTTTATTGAACATGATTCAGGCTTAGTAACTACTTAATTAATGTTAAGGTTAGAGTTAGAAATTAGGGTTAGAATATTTGTTAAATAGTTACTAAGCCTGAGTCATTCTTAATTCTTAAACTTATTGTTATGAACCCTATCAATTAAGTCTTTGTTCATGCTTTATTAAGGCATGAATAAGTAGTTATTATTAAGTGTTTTCAAGCCTTAAAATTGTATTTTAGCTTCAAAAGAATCTAATTTATGGAATAGTATCTAATATATCTCTAGAGAAAATGAAAATTATTGTGGGCTCAACATTTCTGTGAGTATTTTTCCAATGAAACCCATAAATCTGGATGCAAAAATACAAAAAATGTATCATAATTTCCTTAAACATAATGTAAAATACAATAATAAATGTGTTTAAAGCAGCTGATGTCACTCTCATGTGTCTTTCATTTTCCAAAATCATCTTAAATTTTTCATATTTTGAGATATTCTGAGGTTAAATCCCAATTAATTTCTCCAGTGAAATCACATTATGCTGCACTTCACTTTTGCCTCCATTCCGAATTTACAATGTTTTTATTTACAAAAAGGGTCTTTAAAGGGTCCATAGGGAAGAATCGAGAAAAGCAAACTAATTGACACTTCTAACCTGGGAATTCAAGTGTGTTGCTTTTTTCCCCGACACAAACACTTAAAACCAGTAGAATTCAGATCAAATGTTAGCTAATCACTGAAAAGTTTACAGACAACTTCATTTTGCCTCCATTCCGGAATTTCGATGACGTCACACTTTAAAGGGTGACGTCTTATCCCTCCTCTCTAGATCTCGCACAAACTTCACAACAAACTTAGCGCCCATTACCTTTATTGTGGGCGGGGTTGTCGATGCTGAAGTCTCCGTTCCAGATGACGGTCAGCTCCACGGGAAGACTGCTCATCTCCATGCCGTCGTAGAAGTACTGTCGCCGTGGCAACCGGAGAGCAAACGGCAGCGGCGAAAGTACAGGAGATGAGGGCAAAAAAAGAGGGAGAAAAGAGGGGGGAAAGCTGTTGAGACACTTTAAACGATTTATTATCTTTAGCATCGGGAAAACCTCGGGGGTCGCAGTCCCGTGAACGTACGATGCATATTCATCAGGTGGCGGCACTCGCGGAGCTGGAATCGCGCTTTTTTCTCTGCAAAATTACAGTTTCCGCTCCTCCACCGCTCAATCATAGTACAATATTTGGATTACATCGTGATTACACAGTGCACACGGGCGTCTCTCTCGGCGCAGACACTGGTGAGCACACTCGAGTGATGAAGACAGACAGGAAGATGAGATGTTATTATGGCAACAGGCGATTAGCATCAGGACCAGCGTAAAGCCCTTTTCATGCTACTCTCTCATCGCTGTCAATGTTTTATTCAGGGGGATGAATGGAGCGTGATGGTACGAGGGGCTGCGTAAAAGAAACCCAGTCGAGATCTCTGCCCGAGTAACCAAGTGGACCAGAAGGACGCTGGAAGGATTTGAAGAAGACCTCGGCAAAGGCGTAACGACCTCAGCACGCAATGATGTTTTCCTCAAAAAGGTTGTGCCACGACGCTAACTGAACTATTTGCAAGTAGTTTGAAAGTTTGCAAAATAAACACAATAGTCACGTGTCATTTGAAAATAACAAATTAAAGGGGCAGTACCTGATATTTTTTTCATCTATTAAAGTAATGTTTGTTTTGACCCAATACAAATACATCGTAAGAGTAGCTACTGAAAGTGAAAATGTAACTGTTTGTTTGCCTTTTGCGTTTAGTTATAGAGCGGTTTATTCTCTGTAAAGCAGGAGGGGCAATGTTAGCATGCTAATGATGGTTAACCTCACCGTGACAGTAAACTCCGGCCTCTTAAAGTTGTGAGAAGGGCTTATAAACTCATGGCAATGAATAATAAATAAAGTGAAACCGTTTATATCTTGAAAAACACGTCACGCATGCTTTAATTTCATCCCGATTAGACGATTGTAATGTACTTTCTGACCGTGCACTAAAAAGCATAGATTGAAACTTGCGTAAATAAAAGCATAACGGAATATAACAGCAGAAGAGAAGATAAAGTATTTTAAAAACACACTTAAATGAGGTGAATATACTTTATTGAATGGGCTCTGTGCACAGCAACAGTTGGCTAAGCTAACCGTTTATTACAACTAATGCTAACTTTTAGTAAAATGTAAAACGTAAAGAAACAACAAATTAAAATTAAAGTAAAGACTACCTGATTGTTTTTTATACAGATCACTTTAGTTTTTATTTTAAATTGTTTTATTTGTATATTTATTATGCTTTCAAATTAGCATTAGCATTAGCATCAACCCACAAACAGCTCCATTTATCAACATAGAAATATTCATCTCATTATTTCTTTAATCTCAGTCGATTTCCGTCTTTAACCTGCAGCTCACTGTTCACTGTGAGTATTTATTCATTTTAGTTAGACTCTGCACAAACCCGATAGATAGAACTGAACACGAAGTACTCAGCAGTGTGAGCTAGCCATTTTAAATCCACTAAAAATCCAACTGAAATTCCATGCACAGAGCCCATTGAATTAACACCGCACCTCCAGACTGACAACTGTGACCACTCCCTTATTTTAAACCATATTAGCGCAGATTTTCAACAACTATTTCCCTGCGTCTGGCCTTGTGCTGTGTTTGTCGCCTTCTACACCGCCCTCACCGATGTGTTCTGGCACTGCACCGAGGACCTGTTGAACCTGAGGGCGGGCACGCGGTGCTCGTTGCCCTGGATGGTCAGCACGCACTCGTAGCCCTTCTGTCCCGACTGCGGCTGAGGCAGGTTCTTTGCCCGGAGCGTGATCGGCTTCACCACGTTCACCGGCACCAGGATCTTCTCTGCCGGCAGCAGCTGGGGACACTCCTGCAGAGAGAGGGAAACGTAAATGTGAGGCTGAAATGAAATAATATTATACAGCGATGGGAAAATGTACTGCAACAAGTGACCATGGATTGTCTAGACTCAGTGTTTCAACAAGCAGCATCTACAACGTACTTGAAACTAACTTATTTTAATATAGATCATCTTAAAATCTAAATTCTGTGCTTCTAGGCAAAGGCAAGGTGATTTGTACAGCACAATTCGTACACAAAGCAATTCAAAGTGCTTTAAAGCAGTGTTTCCCAACCAGGGGTACTTGAGGAATTACAAGGGGCACTTGGAATGATTTTAGGTTTTAAAAGAAGATGAAATTGACTTTTATCTGAATAAAAAAGTGTCATTAGTTGTAAAATTAGCATCTTTTTGATTTGTCTTGGACCATAAATATAATAAAACAATAAATATAATAGTAATAATTGACTATATTCAACTAGTAACTATTTATTTGCCTGAAACTAAGTTAAGGGGTACTCTGAGTGTCAAACAAAGGTCAGGGGGTACTCGAGACAAAAAAAGGTTGGGAACCACTGTTTTAAAGGACATTTTTCACATTGCTGTTAGCCATCTCATATTAAAAAAATAAATAAATAAATAAATAAATCAGTTTTCTTACTCATTCTATGACCTGTGTTATCAGTCACTATGAAATTACTGAGTGCATCCAGCCAGCAGACGGCGCCTGCGCAATATACAATCTAGTTAACTTCTTTTCAGCGCAAACTTTTGATGCGGATTAGCAGTAGCAGTTGTCATGTTTAGACGGCAGAAATGCTCATAACGAATTTAGCGATGATTTAAGGACTAAAAACAGCGGAAGACTCTCTGATAAGTGACGTAGATGATCCGAAAATACGTCCTGGATAGACGGTGTTCAGCAGGAAGTGTGTTTGACACTCGCAGGGGGAGGATTTGCTGATAAACATTCCTCAAAACAGCGTGAATACAGCTGAATGCAACTTCAGGTGTGTTTTTTTTTGATGACGGAACATTGTTAGAACATGGTTTAAAGCTCATAAAAGTCACTGTAGCAGAATATGTGTCCTTTCACCAAAGCAATACACGACTGGCTTTACTTTCCAGGCAAACGAACAACTGGCTGTGGTCATAATATTTGGTATAATTGGTGTAAGTTACAACATGATAGTTAAGCTAAGTTAAGATCACCAGAAATTAGAATTAGACATCTTGCAATGATAAATAAGAATATATAACAAATAAAGGCCACTCTTGAACATGTCTTTGGTCAAAATGGCCAAAAATGAGAAATGGCTAATAATAAACAGGCTCACAAAGTGCTACACTGACTCAGAAGCAAGACTGCCAATGTGAGCCACAATTACCACCCGTCACTCACATACCACAGGCTAGACCACACATTCCACTCAAATGTAGTGAACATGATTATATTTAAGATTTTACTAAGAATTTTGCCCATTCGTCACCAGTTTGACAGTTTTTCTGACGATTATAATGTTACTTCCTGCTTGAACATAGTTACCTAGCAACCATGTTGCTAACAGGGGCTAAAATCCCTTTAAATTGCACAATAGTTAGAAATTGACAACAAATAATAACAGATAAGACCTTTATTTTGTTGAATGATGGTTTAAACTGACAGAAAAATGTGTCAGTTGCGTTTAAATTGTCTCTGTATTTTCAATGTTACGTCACTCTTTGTTTCGATTCTGTTTTAGAACGCAGCCCCACTTCCTGTAATTTTATTTTAAACTTTTACAGTTCAGAATTTCTTCACAAACTGCATCTTAACTGGTGCAAAACTATGATGAATATTTACCACAGGTGCCCTCCCACCAAACTAAGTCGGAAAATATAGTCATATAGACTTTAACAAAACTTTATTAGAGCAGGATTGTTGCCGATTGTTGACATTCGGGTTGCTCTATGAGTCACTGTTTCCCCAATCTAGTCTAGTTTACACACGATTTTCATTCACAAAAATTTGATTAATAGTGGATGTCTCTATGAGCAAAATGAGCGTATACGAGCGCCGGAGTGAGAAAGAGGTGAGTCACTTAGCAATTGGAGGTCTTAAATTAACAGCCAATCAATTCAGGTGCATGACGCTAAATATAGAGCACCTATGGGAGATAATAGAAGGGGGAGGACAGGTGACGAGAGGGGAGGACAGAGAGAAACCAAGAGCATAAAGAAAAGAAAAGCCACAATGGATGTAGCTTTACTTTGGGATGTGAAATGTAAAATGAGTTAAAGCTGAGGTACCAATTTTCACACAGCAGAACTGGAAGTAAAATCTGTCAAACTTGTTCCTGGCGCTCACAAACCCGTTGGCGCATCGTTAATATCCTATTTCAGTTCATGTTCAGCTTTAGAACAGATTTTTTTGACGGCAAAGTCAAACTCGTGCGACCGCCCCAAGCACAGCCAATCAGAGCGCTGCTTTCGGCTCTTACTTCCGGGTTGACGAGACATAAAATACTTTTCTATTAGAGGCAGAAAGAACGCAGTGGTCTCATTTTTTCTCAAAGTGCTGCTTTTACAAGAAACTCTTTTAGGGAAAACACAAAATTGACTTATTTAAACTTTAAAAAGTCAGGTATTGCAGCTTTAAGACGTTTTTATACCTATTTAAAACTGAGATCAAATCGAGATCTATACTCTTTCAAAGCAGCATATAAACAAATGTATTTAATGTTGCTCTTGTTTTTTTCATAAACATTGACTGATTGATAGAATGATTCTTTTTCGTGTACAATTAACAACTAGTTTATGGCTAATTTAATTTAAAACATATTTCTAAAAGAATTAACCAAAGAGGGACTTTGACCTGAAGTCTACAACAATAATGTGTTAAGGCGAGACACTACAGCTGAATAGGGAAAAATCCTACATTTAAAGATATCAATTGGAAACATCTTCGTAACTTAGTAAAGTACAGGAATAGTTTAGAAAAAACTAGTTAAGAAATGTTTTTATTGTGTCATTTTTTTCCCATATTGAAATAAGGCAGTGCTGTGAAAAAAATATGAAAATTGCACATATTTTGGACATTTAAATCTGAAAAATTGACAGAACCAGGTTTAATTTTGTATGTTAATTATTAAATACATTTGGGATTTCTAATTTAGCTTTGAGGTCAACTTAATCTAACTGAAAATTGGCTTAAAAATTCTAATTACAATCTAATAAATCAGGCATGGAATTAAATATCAACATAATATTCAGTACGTTTCATTAAAACCCTGTTCAGTCCAAGATTGTAAGGTTTGATATGTGCAGGAGCTCCTTTAAGGCTGATTTTTATGTCTCTGTGAAAAATGCATTTTAAGAAAACAGCCTTTGAAGTTACAATGTCCCAGAGAAATCTATGGATGAAGTGAGTAAATGAAATAACAGAACATCTTTAGGAGCATATTGGAGGAGTTTATTATTTCCAAATGAAAGCCGATATGTTGAGAGACCAAACTGACCAAAAAAATCGAAAAAGTGTCTCACCTTAAAACATCTGAGCACTTTTCCTCAAGTACTTTGCAAACTATTTCCCGTTCTTTTCCCCGGTTAGGTTAACACCAAAATGAGAATCTGAACAGAACAAAGGGAACAGAGGAGCTAACGGAGCCCAAATACTATTAAGCATATGCGACGGGAAGAGCTTGAACGTGTCACAAAGAGGCGCCGGGCGGAGATAAGGTGAGTCCCGCTCGGGTGGAGGAGGAAGCGCTGGGGGGAGAGGAGCAGGAGAGCGGCGGCCCCACGATAACACTTGTTTGAAGTTCATTAAAAGCCACTTGATTGGGTTAGACTGACTGACGGACCGGCTGGGCTGAGAGAGAGAGGGAGGGAGAGGACAGAGAGAGAGGAAATAGGTTCAAAAGTGAAAGGGGGGAGAGAGAGAGGGAGAGAGAGAAAGAAAATAGGTTAAAAGTGAAAGAGGGAGAGAGAGAGAGGGGGAGAGAGGACAGAGAGAAAGAAAATAGGTTAAAAAGTGAAAGGGGGAGAGAGAGAGGACAGAGAGAGGACAGAGAGAAAGAAAATAGGTTAAAAAGTGAAAGGGGGAGAGACGGGGGGAGAGGACAGAGAGAAAGAAAATAGGTTAAAAAGTGAAAGGGGGGAGAGAGAGGACAAAGAGAAAGAAAATAGGTTAAAAGGTGAAAGGGGGAGAGAGATAAGAGAGGGAGAGAGAGGACAGAGAGAAAGAAAATAGGTTAAAAAGTGAAAGGGGGAGAGAGCGAGAGAGAGAGGACAGAGAGAAAGAAAATAGGTTAAAAGTGAAAGGGGGAGACAGATAAGAGAGGGAGAGAGAGGACAGAGAGAAAGAAAATAGGTTAAAAAGTGAAAGGGGGAGAGAGACTAGGTTGAAAAGTGAAAGATGAGAGAGAGGGGTAAAGAGAGAGGCCAGAAAGAGAGAAAATAGGTTAAAAAGTGAAAGGGGAGAGAGAGAGAGAGAGTAAGGGAATATATAGAGGGAGAAGGGGTGAGAAAGAAGAGAGATAAAGAAAAGACAAGAGGAAAAGTGAGGAATACACAGAAATAGAAAGGAGCGGGAAGAAAGAGAGAGGAAAATAATAAAGAGAGAGAGAAAGAAAATAGGTTAAAACGTTAAAAGTGAGAGAGAGAGAAAGGGAGAGAGAGAAAGAAAATTGGTTAAAAAGTGAATGGTGAGAAAGAGAGGAAGAGAGAAAGAACTTGGGTTAAAAAGTGAAAGACGAGAGAGGGAAAGAAAGAACATAGGTTAAAAAATGAAAGTCGAGAAAGAATGAGGAGGAGAGAGAAAGAAAATAGTTTAAAAAGTAAAAGGCGAGAGAGAGAGAGAGAGAGAGAGAGAGAAACGTGAAAGTTAAGTAAGAGAGAGGAGGCGAGAGAGAAAGAAAACAGGCTGAAAAGTGAAAGGCGAGAGCGCAAGAGAGAGAGAGAGAGAAAGAAAGAAAACAGGTTGAAAAGTGAAAGGCGACAAAGAGAGAGAAGGAGGAGAGACAGAAAAATGGGGCTAAAAGCGAAAGGCAAGAGGGAGAGAGAGAAAATCAGTTTTAAAAAAAGTAAAAGGCGATAGAGAGAGAGAGAGGGAGAGAAAGAGAACATAGGTTAAAGAGTGAAAGTCGAGAAAGAAAGAGAAGGAGAGAGAGAAAACTAGTTTAAAAAGTGAAAGGCGAGAGAGAGAGAGACAGAGAGAGGGAGGGAGAGAACAGAAGAGAGAGAGAAAGGGGTGAAGAGAGAGCAGTGGAACGCTCGGTGACACTATTCACAAAGTCATTATAGATAAATGACACACAGGCTGAGTGAGTTCGGCACTGAAGTGGAGGAGGTGTGCGTGCGCATGTTTGCTCTCCCAAATCTCATTTTCCTAAGAACGAAGCACCATATTTGGCAAATGAAAACGAGCAAGAGAGCAAAGAGAAACGCAATCCATTTTTAATCACATCTTTTCCAGCTAATACACTCGAACAATAAGGACAATAAATTTGATCTGCTCCACCAAACGGCCCGGGAGGCGTCCGAGTGTGACCTTACGCCGAGAGAATTTTAAAAACACAGATCGACGTGACAGCGACGAGTTTGTGCGGCGTCGCGGATCAATCCAAGTTTCTAAGAACCCTTAAAGCAAGAATATTTTTAAAAAGTCACTTCTGTTAAATACTTTTATCAATATACAGTCTTAACTTGTTCCTAGCGCTCACAAACCCGTTGGCGCATTGTTAAAATCCACTTTCAGTTCATGTTCAGCTTTAGAACAGATTTTTTTGACTGCAAAGTGAAACTCGTGCGACCGCCCCAAGCACAGCCAATCAGAGCGCTGCTTTTGGCTCTTACTTCCGGGTTGACGAGACATAAAATACTTTTCTATTAGAGGCAGAAAGAACGCAGTGGTCTCATTTTTGTCTCAAAGTGCTGCTTTTGCAAGAAACTCTTTTAGGGAAAACACAAAATTGACTTATTTAAACATAAAAAAGTCAGGTATCACAGCTTTAAGACACATATCTATTTAAAACTGAGATCAAATTGAGGTCTATACTCTTTCAAAGCGTTGTTCTTGTTCATTCATTCATTCATTCATTCATTTTCTACCGCTTATTCCCGTTAGGGGTCGCGGGTGACTGGAGCCTATCCCAGTGACTTTGGGCCTTAGGCGGGGTACATTGCGTTGTTCTTGTATTTTTCTTTATTTTACTGGAAAGTAGTTTGGTCGGTGTTGTAAAGGGCTCTATCAATAAACGTTGATTGATTTATTTTTGTTTGTGTACAACTAGTTTATGGCTAATTTAGTTTAAAACATATTTGTAGCTAATACACTCGAACAATAAGGACAATAAATTTTATCTGCTCCATGAAACGGCCCGGGAGGCGTCCAAGTGTGACCTTACGGCGAGAGAATTTCAAAAACACAGATCGACGTGACATCGACGAGTTTGTACGGCGTCGCGGATCAATCCAAGTTTCTGACAAACCCTTAAAGCAAGAATATTTTAAAAAAGACAAGACACTGAACTTTCCGAAGCGGCCGACACGTGAAGGATAAACAGCAGCCTTGGAATTCATTACGGCGTTAGATAAATGCCACGAGTCAGACGTGGACGGCGCCTCTGGAATCATCTGCATTTATGACAACGCGTCAGGCCCGGGAACCTCTAAATGCTAATTTTAGCCACGGCGCAGTACACGCCGGCGCATTAGCATACTGACGTGGATGCCTCCCGCCGCGCGCAAACATTCCCGTTGTCTCCACGAATACAAGCGACGTTCCGAGCTGCTTTCTTTCCTCCTCGCTGGTGGACTCAAGGTGTAAACAGGGAAACGCGCGGCGAAACCTGGAATTTTATCTGTGGGAATTCACCGGGAAAGAAAAGAAGAGTTGGGGTTTATGTATTCTGCGGGATCCGCGTGTGGTTCGCGCTTTGGTTTTTTCCGGTTTGAAGCCAAATCAGAGAGAGGGGGAAACAAACAGTTTTTGATTTTTGTGACGAGGGGAAGGGTTTAGAGCTCGAAAAACAGACGTTGTCATGGAAATCCGCCATGTTTGCTGGTGGTGTGCTAAACTTAGAAAACATAGAAAAACATTAGCCAGAACAATGTAAAAGTGAACAAAAAATCAATGGAAGAACCTGATAACCTGCTGCGTCACTTCTGGCAAATACATTTATCAGTAAAGAGTGTTATGCTGCCTTCATGTGCTCTGTAAAGATGATCCTTTCACTTGTGAAGTGGTAATGATGAGTATGTTCTGTCCAAGTGCTTTCTTGTTCGCAGCAAAACGAAAAACACTTTATCTGGATGAATATGTGTGAATACAGAGTAAAAGAGGAAATTAATGTGACATGATATATTACAGCTTGCTTCGGTGGAAAAAAAACATATTATTTTATAACGCAAAGTGGAAAAAGAGAGTTATAAAAAAGCCATATAATTGTGCTGCAGCAAAATACAGTGCTAACAGGTGGAAAAACTTTTAATATTTTTAACTTGTGATTCTTTTTCTGCTGTCCGCCGTGGTGAGAGGTCAAAGGTTATTTTCTACTCGGTAACTCGGGCATTGAAATTATTTCCCAGTTTCCCACTGGAAATTACGAGATGAGGGGGCGTTCGTTCCCACTGGTAAACTGGTATTTACCAGAATTACGAGATCACATGAAGGCAGCATTAGAATACTTTTGAATTAATGCTAAATTTTGTCTTTAGCATTTTAAAAATCTCCATCGATTTAAAGTGTCTGTCAGGTTGAACTACTCATTTAACTAAAATGCAGTTGGGATAAGTATATTTCACATTTTCTGAAATTCTTCACAAATTGTATCCAAGTTTAGCCACTCTTTTTTTTTTCGTTTTTTAAAATTTCGCTAGGAAATCACCACAGCAACCATCCTGTGCCAAAATCCATCTAATGTCACAGATTTTTGTCTATTTCAAAATTTAAAATATATTTGAATGTAGAAGTAGCTTCTTTTGTGTAAATTATGCATAACCTTTGTCTCTTCTAACCATGTCATATTTGCTGCTCATGTCCAACCAGGAAGTAACACCTTAAACATTATGAAAACTGTCAAACTGGGGATAAATGAGCTAAATGTTTAGTGAAATGTTTAGTAAAAAAGATGCGCCAGAACAATAACTAAAAGAGACTACAGTTTCCAAAGGTGCATGACTAACTACATTCAGCCAAATCGTTGTGTCCATCAGACGCACAAAATGATGGAATACCCAGGCAGAGCACGTCAGAAACCAGGGCAACCACTCAACCTTCAAAAGAGATCGTTCATGGACCATCTTGTGTTTTATTTCTCAGACTCTTTTAACTTCTGGCTGTTGTTTTTCGTGAAAATAGTCTCAAGTTTTCTCTAGTAAGGTCGGATTTTCACGTTGCGTGAGTTTGTTGTTGTCGTTGTCAAGTTATCGGTCTGTTGTTTATGTTTAAGTGGCTGTTGCTGACAGAAAAAAAAAAAAAAAGAAATGCGCCTGTGATTATAGCTTAGTTTGTTTACATCTGAATAAACAGTTAAAGTTAAACAAAACTTCATAAGATCGATACTTTATTCACCTTACCATCTTGTTTCCGTTGTATTAGTTTACACGGAGCAGACGAGCTCAACAGAAAATAAGTTCTACATGGACTAAAAAGCCGTTTTCAGACTGACCAGGAAATCGGTGCGTTGTTGACTTGTTGTTGCTCGTGTTCATTAAACATTTTACACAAATAAACCTACTTTAAGTAATATTTTAGAGGCAAGACTTTTCCCTCGTTCGTCATTAGCTTTAATGGAGTTCTCGTCAAACGGAAGTGCGTTTACAACAGAGGTGCGTATCTGTGGCAAAAAATGGCAAAAGTGGGCGGGGCGGAATAAGGTGAATACTGCAACAGAGACCTGGAATTACTTGAAATACTGAAACTGATACTGAAAAAATACTACGAACTACAAAATTCCGAATGTCTTGTGGGGAAAATGACACGAAATTTGTCTAAAAAGAGTGTTTTTTGATTGTGATTGTGATGTAAAAATCAGTACAAAGTATTAATAACGAAACTAAACGAAACTTTGGCACTGAATGATGAGTCTGCGAACTATCCAGGGTGGTACAATCAAATAATGTAGTTTTAATTGTTTGAGACGTGTCTTCGGGTTCAGACAGGTGTTTGTGTCACGCCTGATGGATGTAGGATTAGTAACGTTTGCGTCGTTGGGGTTTCCTCGAGGACCACTGGAGCTGGAGCCGTCAGATTTATGACAGCACCAGTGGATCAGCTTGTTTATCGCTGCTCTCCGCCTATAAATGACAGACGAGGAGTAAATAACATCGTCCAAGCTACAACAAAGTACTGAACGACTGAATCAAAGTATAGACGTTTTTACGCCACGGAACGAGCCTCTGGCAATATCCATCAACGGATTAATACTGGTTTGCTTTGGAGCAGATTGGTACAACAGAGCTGCACGATCTGGGAAAAATGCTGAATCTAATCGTGACTCATGTTTTAATTGTAGGATTCTGATTTTAAACACAGCCAGCAGTTTTTGTCGCTTGAAGTTGCGTTTTTGTCACTTTAAGACATGTTGTAGGTGCATTTGTGCCACTTTAAGTTGCGTTTTTGTCAGTTTTAGTCACGTTTTTTAAGACATGTTTTAGGTGTATTTGTGCCACTTTTACTTGCGTTTTTGTCCCTTTTAGACACTTTTTGTCACTTTGAGTCAAGGTTTTCTCACTTTAAGCCAAATTGTTGTCACTTTAAGTCACATTTTAGTCACTTTAAGTCACATTTTAGTCACTTTGTCACGTTTTTGACACTTTTGATCGAGTTTTTGTCACCTTTACTTGCATTTTTGTCCCTTTTACTCACTTTTTTGTCACTTTGAGTCAAGGTTTTCTCACTTTAAGCCACATTTTTGTCACTTTAAGTCACATTTTAGTCACTTTGTCACGTTTTTGACACTTTTAATAGAGTTTTTGTCACTTTTACTTGCGTTTTTGTCCCTTTTAAACACCTTTTTTGTCACTTTAAGTCGCGTTTTAGTCACTTTTACTCTTATTCTTGTCACTTTTAGTCACGTTTTTGTCACTTTAAGTCACCTTTTGGTCACTTTTACTCGCATTTCTGTCAGTTTTAGCTGCCTTTGTGTGCATGTTTTGTCACTTTTTGTTGCTGAAATTTGCCTCATGATTAAAACGTATCATTCTGGTACAATTAAGATTGTAGGCACCACTAAAATACACTAACTACAGCTTAATTAGTCCCAATAAAGCATGAACAAAGATGATTAAGGCTTTGTAACGACTTCATTAATGTTAGGGTAAGGGTTAGAATATTAGTTCAGCGGTTACTAACCCTGAATCATTCTTAATAAACTATTTGTTCTAAAAAAAAAAAAAAAAAAGAAAGAAACTGACGCCACCAGGTCATGCAGAGGTCAGATCTACGCCAATATTTCTGAGCTGTAAACCCCCAACCAGAAACGTCACGCATTGCACCTTAAAAAGACAAGAAAGAAATACATTTTTAGAAGCAAACTAACCAATTCCAATGACAGGGCGCTCACAAATCCTAAATAATAAGCCAGAATTGTGATCATTTGCGCAGATATGGACGTGCGTTGTTATAAGGCAGTGCTATGAGTCATCTTCTCTTAATATGCGCTGGCTGCTGCTGTTCTTCTCCACTTCAGACTGACTCATTGTTTTGCAGCCACAGATGTGATTCTCAAACTCTCATTCCAGTGTTCACTTATCATCGCCCACAGAAGCCACCCACAATGTCCCAGAACTTATTTATTCCACCTATATTCTATAGTAAAGCAATTTGCCTTCAGATTCCATCTTTCTCTCTGGCAAAGGTTAAAAGAGGCTGTGCACTTTGTATATTTCATGTAGTAGAGTTTTATTCATAGCACTTTTTCCTTGTGTTTATTCGGTTGCTTGTTAATGCTTGTTAATGTCATCTAATTTCAGACACTAAGCAGGAAAGGGCCCGGGTCGATGGCACGGATTGGCAGCCTCACTTCTGTCAGTCTGTCCCAGGGCAGAGTGGAGAGAATGAATAGTGCAATGTGAAGCATTTTTAAGGGTTCAAAAAGCAATACAGTCATGGCTGAACTCCTGATTTCTTTTCTATGAAATGTAGTATTTCTCCCCAAAGTGACTGGCTTTCAGGTGTGATATTTATATTACCCACACATGTTACTTGCCCCAGGTGGGTTTAAATGAGTATCACATGCTTAAATTAATAATTAATCATTTTTGTGAGAGGAGAGGTGTCTTGGGGTCACCGTCAGGAAAGTTGCAGCTGGTTTTACGCTCAGAGACAGCAGGGGGCGACAACCGTGGCTTCAAACGCTTCGAAAATACATTTACAACCACCACACGGACTTAGAAGGACGTTAAATAAGGTAAAAATTTTACTTAGTTCTACTTTAATATCTTAAAATGGTGAAATAAAGAGCTGGTTCATTATAAAGTAGTTTGAGCCCCCGTGTATATTGTAAAAGCAACTCTAATCAGGCTGATTTGCACTGTGTATACTTTAAAGCAATTAGCGGGCTAGGAGTTGCTAACATGACAAGCGGTGCTCAAATCCTAACATTAGGCCCCTCTAAGTTTAAAAATGTGCTTGAAATTCATCCCAGTGAACAACCTGGAGACGTAAGCAAGGCAGGAAAGAGACTTCAGTTTGATTTTGTCTTAATTACAACGTTTTATTTCAGTGCTCACAAAGACTTACCTACCATTTCTTTCCGTTTCATGCTACTCTTTCACTTTTCAAAGCACCAACGGTTACAACTCTTGCGCCCTCTGCTGGCATTTTGCACAGACAAATCCAAGGCAAATGTAAATCTTTTAAGTTATATAACAGGAATTGCAAGTTTTAAGATTTGGCTAAAGCGGCTGGGTGACAGAAGACAGAGAGAGTGCACTTATAGGAAGCAGTTAAGATCTCCCTGCTTGAAATAACTACTGAACAGCTCAATTTGTCTCATAATTAAAGTGTTGTAGGTGGGACATTTGTCGGGCGCGTGGAGAACGAACGCTAATGTACATTTGAAAGCGGGCTTTAAAAATAAAAAGGACCATAATTACCGCAGAGCATAAAAATAGGGATTGAAATTAACATATACAGTGTGTGCCTATACCTTGATCTAAAAGCAGTTCTTGTCTAAGCCATGTTTTATCTTCTCACCAGGGGCCCCGGGCAAAGACGTTTCCACTCCGCTTCCTCCTCCTCCTCGCGCTCTCTTTTCCACGCAACTTTCGGTTTAACATCCTGTCTGCTTTGCATTATTAATGGCAACTTTTTGCTCTGAACCAAACTTTCACACTCTTCGATATCCAGTTTTTCGCCTGCTTTGCATTTTGCTGACCTTACCCTGATCCTTCCCCATTTGGCCGCCATTCGAATTCATCTTTCCATTTCAAAGTCTCCCTTTCTCTCTCGGCAGCTGCAGCATCCCTTTTGCAGATGACATTGATTTGTCCATGAATCAAAACCCCGCACGAGCTTCTCATATCGACTGCTAACGACCATTACGGCTGGCATTTAACTTCTTTAATAAAATTATCCTTGATCATTTGGTCGATAGTTTGTTCTGTAAATACAGCGCGGGGAGCAGTGGAAGCTGGAGTCGTCACTACAGATACAGGAGCGCAGGAGGCGTTCATATTTCTTTGTGACATGGGCGTATATTGGGGTGGCTGGCTCAGGATATGAGTATTCTGCAGACGCTGGAGGAGATACAAATGTTCTTTTCTGCGTCTCGTCACAAAAGAAGTGTGTCCTTGTGGTCTCCTTGGACGCAAGAAGAAGAAACATGACAGTGTCGTGTATGGCTTTTTGCAGGCTTTTATTGTTTTGATGTAAACAGAGGATAAATAAATAATACAAATAAAATAAAAGCTGAGTTTTTGAGTCTATAGAATGGGTTAAAAAATACAGTATCACCTGCCACCTGCTTGTCTCGTTGGAAGCAGGTGCTAAGAATGTTACACGGTATGGCATTAAAGGGGTTGTACCTGTTTTTTTTATGTTATTTAAGTAAAAATTGATTTGCCCCATTACAGATTTATTATAAAAGCATCTACTTGGGTGAACATTTGTCTATTATGTGCTGTCTGGATCTATTTGTCTAGGGTTTTATTCAACACAAAGCAGGACGTGTGTTGTGCTGTTAGCATAATATATATATTTTTTTGTTTACTGTATTGTTAACGAAAAGAGGGGGTAAATTAAAGTAATTCTGATTCTGAATGGTCAAATACACAATGCGTACAAGAAAATATTTTTTACAGAATTATAAATACACACTTTATCTTTAGTGTTTTGGCTGGTACCAACCCATCAACCACATTTAGGTTGAAGCTTCGTTAAAAGTCATTGCTTAGTGTGGAAAGCTTTTGGTATTTTATTTTAGATAATAATTAGCGTGTAAAACTAGCATCTGAGCTAAAGGCTAACTGAGATTTCTGATGGTGTTGTGTTTCTGGTAAGATTGTAGTGACACTAAGCATACTTTTTACATGTTACTGGTGAAGAGAGCAGATAAATGACATAAATATCATGAAGTTAACATATTATATACTTTAAAGCTGGGGAACCTGATTTTCATACTGGAACCGGAAGTAGGTTTTTAGATTTATATAACGTGTCCCTAGCCCTCACAAACCCTTTGGCACATTGTTAAAATTCACGTGCACAGCTTTACCACAGCTATTTTTAGATGGTGAGTGAAAGTGAAACTGGAAGGACCACCCAAACGCAGCCAATCAGAGAGCTGCTTTTAGACAAAATACTTTATTATTACACAAACAGCACGCAGATGTCTTATTTTTGTCATTAAGTGCTGCTTTTACAAGATACTCTTTGGTGGAAGACACAAAATGTACTAATTTACACCTAAAAAATTCAGGTACCACAGCTTTAATTTGGGTTATTACGTTATTCATCTGTTTGTGAAAGAGCGGTTTGATTTGACGTCACTCCATTTATAGCATCATCCAAGTGATCAAGTTTGAGCAAAGGACAGAGATTGGGTATTTCATATATATCTATGAATGTCAGAAAAGTTACACAGCGCATCTTTAACACTGTGAGACAGGGCCCGAGTTCCATTGAGTTATCCTTTTCTTCTATTCCCAATTTCCTTCTTTGCCTTTTGAAAACAAACCTACAACTTTTCTCTGCGCTTAATGATTCAACCACATCCTGCTGTGTCGCCTTTTTTTTTTTTTTGTCGTCAGTGTAGCTCATTAAAAAAAAAACGCTAAGTCCTTGAGCTATATGCAGGGCAGCAGGGACGCGCCCTTGGCTAATGTGCTAACATGCAAATGCCTGATCCGCGTGCCCATACCACTGCTGGCAGGAATAAAAAGAGTGGCCAATACAGCCCGGCCTGGCTTTATCCCGCTCTGCCGTGAATACTAACAACAAGCTCAACCAGTGGGGACAATCGCAGAGTCCTCATCATTAGCATAACGCCGAGGGATTATTCACATCGCCTTTGCAAATCCCTTAATTGTAATAATATTCAAAATCCAACAAAGATCTTCAACTGGCTCCGTTCGGGATTTGGTCCGGGTTAGCGCGTTAGCATGTTTATACGTTCTTAAGCACGCATGCTCCTGTATTTACGAAACAAGCGGCGTCTGTCGGTACACAAACGCCCCGCCATTTTGAAGGGTTAATTAAAAGTAAATTAAAAGTCATTAGGCTCACAAAACACCTGCTTTCCCTGTGACAGCAAAAAGAGGGGAAAGCCATTAATGTGCTAATACCAAATCCCTCCCTTTGCGTTTTATTTGTGCTTTTCTTTTTAGTCGGCGACACAATGGAAGGAGGATTCGCACATTATTATCCTCAGTCAATATTGACCACACAGCGCCGGAGTTAATTGGAAAAGTAAACCTGCAAAGACAGCGGCGCGGGCCCTGACTAAGCAGAAGGTGCGAAAGGATAATGGAATTGACAGAAATAAGGGAAAAATAATATCGTCCAGGCAGGTTGAATGGCTTCGGGGGAGAAAACACGGCTAGAATAACGCAATTAAGACAGGGGCAGCTCATCAAAAAGGAGGCAATCTGGCTGAGTCTATCGCTGCGAGTGTCTGCCAAGCCGGACGCGAGCTCCAGTGATCTTCATCAGGGCACCTCGGGCTAGGATTAACAGGCCACTAACGCGCTGTTCTGCCCTCCTCCAGACGACCACGGTAAATTGGTAAGAGCAGCGGGAGAAATCGCGAGGAAGATAAGTCTATTCACACATGCTCGCACACATTTTAATGAGTCAAACAGAGATGTACTGTATCAAAGTCAGGGAGCCGCGGAGGAGAGTTTTCGCAGATTTTTAATGCTTTCGTAATTGCGTTGCCAGAAACAAAACAGCGGTGGTGGAATGAATGAACTTTTAATTATCTGTAATGTGGAACTGTCAACAGAATCGATGTAGATTCGATTTTAATATGGGATTCTTCTTATAGTCTTGAAGTAAATATTGGTATTTATATTTATGTAATGTATGTAATCTGGCAAATTACACTGAATATAAAAAACACTTTGGCAACATTTTCAACTATTTTTAAAGGGGACATAGTATTCAAAATCAACTTTTATGACTTCTCTCATTGTTTTGGTCAGATTCCATTCTATATGTTTAATAAGCTTGTATTGTTCTGCGTTTGAGGCTCGAGTGATCAGAAAATGTATGTTTTCACCTACCCCCTATCCTCGCACAGGGCTGTACCTAGTTGCGATTATTTGAAAATTGAAGACTCTGAGTCATACAGAAAAAGTTAAAAATCTGAGTCAGGAGTAATTTTTATATATCTTGCTACTAATTTTATTCATGGTTTTATGTTGCACCTTACGTCAAAAAGACTCCCAGTGACACATTTAAATGTCAAGTAGCCACTTTCCCAAAATAAATGCATGTAAATGACACTCTGCTGCTTGTCACAGTGAAATGTCAATATGAAGAGGCGGGGCTTATCAGTTCTGCAGTTTTTAACAGGAAGTCAATGAACCAGTTTCTATTACTAAGTCGTTTTTGATCAATATCGTTATTTACAATTAACAAAATGCAAAATGATGATCTACTTATGTTACAGTTCAATACAAAACACCTTAAAACAAACATAATATATCCCCTTTAATAGACTCAAATGTTAACACCTGTTTAATGATTCTAGCAGAGACTGTGTCCATTATTTCCATCTGCAGTTCTTCAACATAAGTTTTTCAAAACAGCAGAACACTCAATCCTGTATTTCACGAGCTCGGGCAGTGCAGGATTTGGAGGTGTTCGCGACTGGCCCTCATTTGGCGCGGGCCCCGGCCTGTGCACCGGGCCGGCCTCATTACAGCGCCCGGGAATAGGAGAACCTGCCAATACTATTGATAATTCACGGAGACTAAGCTTTCGCAGCAGAGAGGAGGTCCGGGCGAGAGGAAATGACTGCGTTTTTTATTAGTTTGTGCTGCTCTTTGAAGTGCAGTCAAGAGTGAGACAAGCCAAAAGAGCCCCGCGCCAGATGGAAGGTGTCTCAAGCCTTTCAATTCGCTTTGCTCGAAAACCTTCAATGGAAGCTATTAGTGTCACACAGACGAACATTCAACTACATTTATTTTATTTTCCCGTCGGCGTAGAAAAGAAATGGCAGCTACAGAAAAGGTAGGGGAATGGGAAATCGTCTTAAGAGGTCATTTGTTTGGAAATAAAGCAGACGTGATGCTACAGCGCCGCGCGAGAAAGCCAAAAACACACTTAGTCATAGAAGTGTCTCTGCATATTGAACACCCGAGCACATGTCGGATTACGATATTCATTATTCTGACACATTATTTGTCTGTTGGCTATTCTTTCGTGGCAAGAGAGAGGCTGTTTTCAATCAATACAAGCGCAAGTTTTGGACCAATGCAGCATTTACATCCTTAGAATACGATCAAAGTTGAACAAAAACTGATCTAATTGTCTGTTTGTCCTTAAAGTAACTATAGAACAGCTTTTAGTAAATAAAAGTTAAACATTATGAGACATTCAAGGCCAAAAACTGAGAGTAAATTGTATTTTTACATAAATTAATGCAACAGAAAATCGGCTAAATCCCATTTTTTGCGGTGGATTTGGTGTCTGTTGGCCAAAGTATATAGAAAGTTTTTATGCGTATCTACAATGTTTCTTCATCTAATATAAATTCTAACATAAGGAATATTTCAGCACGTTTGTACACTTTAAATTCTGTTGCATTATTCAATCAATTACAATGATTTTTTTTGAGGAACATGGCAAGGTTATCCATTCAGCCACACATTGTTAGTTCCGAAAATGTTCCGAAAATGTTTGTAACTTTAAATATATTATGTTGAAATTGAAATACTGCTGTGTACTGCTGTGCGCATTAAAGGACACATATTCTGCTAAAGTTACCTTTTTTGTGCTTTAAATCATGTTCTAACAATGTTCCGTCATCAAAAACACACCTGGAGCTGCATTCATGCTGTTTTGAGAAATGTTTATTAGAAAATCTTCCCTTGGCCGAGCGTCAAACAAACTTCCTGCTGAATTTCCGGGATTTTCAAATCATCTATGTCACTTTTCAGAGAATCTTCTGCTGTTTTAAGTCCTTAAATCATCCTCAGTCCTTAAGCATTTCTGTCGTCTAAACACAATAACGGCTGTAGCAAATTTGCATCAGAACCAAATTTTCAGCGCTAACTTCACTAGATGTACATGTTTAAAGGCTAACAACAATATGTAAAATGCTGAATATTTTTCCTTTAAATAGCGCCACATCCCAGAGCGGGAGCAAGACGACAGTGAAAGAGAGGCTTACCATGGGCTTCTTGACTCGTCCTTCCTGGAAAGAGCAGGTGGTGGGGTCGTGGGTGCAGCCATGTCTGTATTTACACCAGTGACACTCGTATGGACTGCTCACACACGACAGACATCTGCAGGAGCACACAAAGACAACAGAAGATGAGGAAAAAACAACAACTTATGGAAATGTATTTGACCTTGAGCTGCTCAATGTGAGAAATAAACAGAGATATATGTTAAGTAACTGCGATGTTATTGCAAAATGTATCTCAATCGTCATAGCGCATCATCAAAATGCATCTCCACAAATAAAAAGTGGTTAAAAAAAGAGTTTGAGACGTGATGCACTTAACCTGTTAGCATGCTAGTTGTCTTTAGCTTTACCGTGATAGTGCTCTGGGGTCTGAAATACGCTGTTAGCATGCTAGTTGTCTTTAGCTTTACCGTGATAGTGCTCTGGGGTCTGAAATACGCTGTTAGCATGCTAGTTGTCTTTAGCTTTACCGTGATAGTGCTCTGGGGTCTGAAATACGCTGTTAGCATGCTAGTTGTCTTTAGCTTTACCGTGATAGTGCTCTGGGGTCTGAAATAAGCTGTTAGCATGCTAGTTGTCTTTAGCTTTACCGTGATAGTGCTCTGGGCTCTGAAATACGCTGTTAGCATGCTAGTTGTCTTTAGCTTTACCGTGATAGTGCTCTGGGCTCTGAAATACGCTGTTAGCATGCTAGTTGCTTATAGTTTTACGTGACAGTGCTCGGGGCTCTGAAAGACGCTGTTAGCATGCTCTGAAATACGCTGCTAGCATGCTAGTTGTCTTTAGCTTTACCGTGATAGTGCTCTGAGGTCTGCAATACGCTGTTAGCATGCTAGTTGCTTATAGTTTTACGTGACAGTGCTCGGGGCTCTGAAATACGCTGTTAGCATGCTCTGAAATACGCTGTTAGCATGCTAGTTGTCTTTAGCTTTACCGTGATAGTGCTCTGGGCTCTGAAATACGCTGTTAGCATGCTAGCTATCTTTAGCTTTACCGTGTTAGTGCTCTGGGCTCGGAAATACGCTGTTAGCATGCTAGCTGTCTTTAGCTTTACCGTGATAGTGCTCTGGGGTCTGAAATAAGCTGTTAGCATGCTAGTTGCTTATTGTTTTACCATGACATTGCTCTGGGCTCTGAAAGTTGTGAAAAATTGTTGTTTTTCATGTTTTTAAGACAGAAAAAATAAGGAATAGCGCCTTTAAAAAGAATAAACCAAGACCAAAACAAGGCTAAATTAAGGATGTTCACAATTTACAATTCTGTTGGATAAAGAACATTGGTGTTATTGTAATAAATTTAATTTTGAATATTGAATTAACCAGTTTTGTGATGTTGATAACTTTGTGACATACCTTGCAGCCCTTATTTGGACAAAATTTAATTACATAAGTTTTTCCCATTATAAAAAAAAATTGTTTATAAAATGTGTTTTGCTAATCTGTAGAATTTGAACCTTTGGACCAATTTGTTTAAGAAAAATGTATTCAAAATGTGAATCTTTTTTTGCCAGAGCATCTCATCTGCCATTTAGATTCTCAGTTCCCGCACATATAAGTCCATCAATTCTTACATAAACTAATCTATAATGTAGACCTTTAATTTAAGACGCTGCTGTCCCAAATGCCAAGGCAGTAATGCTTTGACCCGTATGATACCGCCACAGTGAGAGTCTCTTTTATGAATTGACTGTAAATGTCACAAGAGTCTGTGGAAAAGAAATGTCTGTTCTGGCGCAGGTGAAGACTTACGACTTGTGGACGCTGCAGTTGTAGAAAACAAAACTGGTGTTTGCGAAAGCCAGGCCCGTCTCCTTGGACTTGAGGTAGAGCTGCACGATCTGGTGGTCCCCTGGAAACAGACATACACAAAAATAAACAAAATTTAAAAAAACAAGTCAGCAAGGATACTACTGCTACTTTTACACTGGAAAACAAATATACAGCTGAAAAAAACTTGAATTAAGAATAGATATGAGTACTTTTGACCTTGTTGGTATTAAATTGCATGCTATTTTAAAAAAATGTAGCTTGAAATAAGAAAGTAAATATACCAATAATGAAAGTTCAATATTCGTATTCAAATTGTAAATATGTTAGCCCTGAAATGATAAGAAATTAGAGTTGTGCAAATAATGAAATGACAATCTTAGACGAGATAGTTAAATAAGTGTTTGAATTTAGAATTATATGTTGGGATTTGAGTATATTTTGACTGCATTGCTAATGTGACAAGCATTGAATGTCTTATTTTTTCTTAAAATAAGGAAAAGACGAGCATTTTCTCACTTCAAACAAGCAAAAAAATTCTAATGGCACCAAAATTAGGTTGAAATGTATTGATTTGAACTTGTTCTATTGGCAAATCTGATTTCAAGAATTTACAAAATGACTCAAATCAAGTTAACATTTACGTTTAAGATAAAAGTTTTGTTTTCTAGCAACATGGACTTGTTTGAGGTTGTGTTCTTTCCGGTGTAAATCGTTTTTTATGATCATTGTTCAGTTTGGGGATTTTTCTCTCTGTTAAACTTAAATTTAAGACTATGAAAGAAAAATAAGTCTGTCCAACTAATGTTCATGCATTTAAGATTGAAGGCCATATTTATTTGTTGGAAAATGATCATGAATTTTTTTTCCCCCACAATATTGCCCAGCCTTTGTGGAAATGTATTGCAGCAAATCTAATAATCCATGACCCCCACAAAATAAACCTAAATTTGCTCAGATTAAGACGAGATACTAAAGGCAAAACTCCTAAAGTAGCTCCTACACCAAATTTTACAATCTTGGACTCAACAAGATTTTGATGAAACGTAGAGAAGGATTTTTTGATATCTAATTCTGAAACTAATGTTTTTAGTCAAAAGAATTAGGCAAAATTAGAATTTTTAGGACACTTTTCAGTCCAGTCTAATTTGTTTCAAACCTAAATCAGAAATCCAAAATCCCCCACATTTTTTTGTAACTAATAAGTGTACAAAATGAACCAAGAAATTTAAACCTGGTTTAAATGTCCCAAATATGTGCATTTTTGGTCGTTTTTCCACATATAATGCCTTATTTCTACATGAAAACATGACATGATGAAAAACCTGTAATACATTTATGTGAGTAAACCACAGGAGAAGTTTACAATTGATACCTTTGAAGTTAAGATTTTTTCCCGTTCACCTGCAGCGTCTCACTTTAAGATTAATATTCTGATTTTAAGCCGTTTTAACTCATCTAGTGCCGCATTTTCACAGTGCAGACCCAGAAAACACCACTATATCATTAATATCGAACTGAACTACACAATATACAGTCTATTTTGAATTATTAAGAGTGAGGTAACACTTTGAGCCACAGGTGGTAAACTTGTGGCATGAACACATAAAGACACTTGTAGAGATTTGAAGGGTTAAGCCTCCGTTCTCTGCCGCCGTAAGTGACAATAAAACTTAAAGACGTCTCCCTCGGGTGGAAGATCTCAGCCTGAAACGTCGTTGAAAGCGTCTTTGACAAGGTAGCGGCGTGTGCGGCGTGAAGAGAGCGGCTCATCTGTATTTGCTGTCCTTTTGTCTGGCCTTAACGAAGGATTCATGTTTAATTCAACAGCCACGCGCCTAACTAGTCTCTTTTTCAGTCTTTCTCGCCCTCTCTGTCTCCATCTTTGGTGTTTTTTTACTCTGTCCTCTTTCTTTCTCCTCATTCTGTCTCCTTCTCCATCGTTCGCTGTCAAAATTTAAATAAACAAAATAAATTCCAATAGTTTCCCAATTGTTTTGATAGAATGCCTTTCATTTTTGTAGTAATTTTGACTTGACAGTGTATGTTATCTGTGCATATTAAGATACCATTGTTTTAAATAGGCTTTTTATTTACTAAACTATTTAAACAGAGCAGATTATTGTACTTATCTGGCATTTTAAAGTTGCCAGAAGCTGACAATTATTCACAATTACCAAACAATCAAACAGTCAGATAAAAGAATGATTTTACATTTAGATGTATTTTCTTGAATTACAGATTGAACAAAAAAAATCTTCACTTTGCTTCTAAAAATCTCATGGTCAATATTTTGTGACGATTATCAATCAAATAACCTGGACATCTGCCGTCGTGTTATGAGGGTCTGTCTTTCTCCAAACCTCTGCTTTCCTCCACATCCCTCCCCATCTCTTCTCTCTCTCTCTCTATCTCTCTGTCTCTCCCTCTTTTACACCCGCTCCTGCATTCCTTTTCTTCTCTCTCTGTCTCTCTCTCTCTCATTAGCTTTTTTTTACCCTTTCTCTCTCCCTCTCTCTCTTCTCTCCAGTTTCTCTCTCTCTCTTACACACTCTCTCGTCATCTCTCTCTCCCACTCTCTCTCTCTCTCTCTCCCACTCTCTCTCTCTCTCTCTCTCCCTCTCTCCCACCCTCACTTCCACTCTCTCTCTTTCTCTCTCCCTCTTTCTCTCTCTCTCCCTCTCTCACTTCCACTCTTTCTCTCTCCCTCTTTCTCTCTCTCTCTCCCTCTCTCACTTCCACTCTCTCTCTTTCTCTCTCCCTCTTTCTCTCTCTCTCCCAACCTCACTTCCACTCTCTCGCTTTCTCTCTCCCTCTTTCTCTCTCTCTTTCCCTCTCTTTCTTTCTCTCTCTCTCTCCCTCTCTCTCCCACTCTCACTTCCACTCTCTCTCTTTCGCTCTCTCCCTCTCTATCTCTCTTTATCTCTCTCTCCCACTCTCTTTCTTCCTCTCTATCTCTCTTTCTCTCTCCCTCCCTCTCTCTGACTCTCTCTCTGTCCCTCTCTCCCCCTCCCCCCCCCATCTACCTCTCTCACTATCTCTTCTCCCAGATCCCCTGTTTCCTGCGCCGTGTCCCTCGAAACAAAGAACCAAATCATTCATCAATCACGAGGAAAAGCGACCCGACGACGGATCTGTCCTAATTAGGCCGCCTAAATGTTACCTTGAAGCCTGCGACCATCACTATCCCTCCCTCCCTCCTCCCCCTCCTCCCTCCGTACCCGTCTCCCCCTCCTCTCTCCCCACGGACCAACTTTAGACTAATGAGCGCCAGCGAGAAAGACACGGGACACATTTAAATATAGGTGAATAATTGCGTTTGTCCTGAAAAAGAAACATGTTTTTTTAACACGTTTCCATCTTTGCAGTTGTGTCCTGGCACAAAATCTACATAAAATTCCTAAATAAACCCCGGCAGAACAACAGAAGTGTGCAACCGCATTAACAATTCAAGACGTAACACAACTGTCACTTCAACGTGGAATTCTCGCCAAAGTTTCATGGGGGTTTGCTCCATTTGAAAACAAAAATTCTGTTTTGTTCTGTTTCAGTCGTTTCAAATGTCGCTTGAATAGTGTAGATGTGTAAATGTTTTTATGATTGTGTGCTGGAATGTTGCACTTTTGCCCAGGTCAACCTTGAAAAAGAGAGTTTTACAGGGCTAAATAATGGTTAATAAATAAATAACTGTAATAAAACTGCATTCTGTTAGATTTCGCGACATCGACATCATATAATAAACCAGTTTCTTCATAAAAATTCAATAATATTAATAAGTAAAATAACTGCACAGTAATAAGGGTAATAGGATGGAAATAGCACGTGAACTGGGATCAAATGGGACGAATGCATTGTAAGTCTGTTTTCAAATTAATTTCAAGAAAATACCAACATTTGTTCCTGGAGATTTCTTCATAGTTGATATTTGGCTTTGTCTGAGGCATAAAACCTCATCATTTCAGCTCCTGGCATGTTTTGAAGTCTGTGTATTACAACAGATAACGATTACGGTAGTAATTAGTAGAAAACAAATTCTGAATAAATTCTCAATACTTGATTAGTTGCAACAAATTGATGAACTTTCTATCCTACTTTCTATCCTTGCTTCCTCCCACATTTTTATTTTTATTTTTTCAGGTGTGTCATGGTACAATATTTACATAAAACTCCAAGGTATCGCTTTAGATTAAGGTTCCTTCGTAAACTATTTATAATGCATTAATAAGCACTTGTTATGTGTTTATGAGCACCTATAAGGCATTTACGAATATGTATTAGCGTGATAATAGAAAACAGTGTAATAAGCAGCTCATTGATGCTCTGTACATGCGGTTTACCAACACAAACATGTTTTTGGTTAATGGTTATAAGCATGTATAAGGTATTATAAGTGCATGAACAAGTAAATAGTACTACTTATTAATAGTTTACTAAGGAACCTTAATCTAAAGCGTTACCAACTCCAAAATTAACCGTTTCAGAACATGTGGAGGTTGCATTTTAGTCTTTCAAATGCATGCCCTCTTTCTCTCTCTTTCTCTCAAGTTCTCTTCTGTCTCTTCTCTCATATCTGTATTTTCTAAGTTGTTGTTCTCTTGTTTGCGTGTCTCGTAAAGGCTAACATTCCTAAAAGTACACTCATGATTCCTCTTCCCTTCCGTGTCCTTGCACTTTTTGCGTGAGTCACTTGAGATCGTGGGTGAACGTGGCGTTGCACTAAATCACAGCCAGAGCTCGGAGGTCAAACAAACGACTAAAAAGCAAATTCACTGTTTTCAAATATGATTCATGGCTTTCCGTGGCAAAGGGATGAGCGGGCGACACCCTCCCAGGCGTTATGTCACCTCCTGGCGCTGAATCAACAACAACAACGCCTGCCAGTACACTTTGTTTATCTGCGTCGTTTGAACCGAGGCTAAACGAGGTCCCCGGATTCCCCCACTTTCCACTTTCGCGCAGGTTGGAGGGTTGCGTCCCAGAGCGTGCCGATAAAGTGTTGTTCTTTGGCTCCGTAAATGTGTCCTGGGGCAGCGCCGCGGGGGGCGAGGAACGAGGAACGGCGCGCGGAACGAGCTTAGCCTCAGGACGACGGGAGGAGAGAATGAGAGAATGCTAATGAGGCAGAGATTCATGGTAGAGATGTCACTAGATCTGTCACGATAATTAATAAATCGACTTATCGTTCAATATATGACAGAAAGAACAATGTTTTTCAGGGTCAGAAATGATCGCGTGTGCCTTTTCTTTGGACTAGAGGGAGATTTATTCTTAATTTTTGTTGTATCAGGCCATTAGAACAACATTTAGGCTGTAGTTTGTCGATCCATTAACAATTTAACAATTATTAAAGTAGTGCTGGGTGATACGGTGATAAAAATTTAATCGTGAGCTCGTTCCTTTGACAATCTGCTAATTTTGTGAAATCGTTATCGTGTTTGTCTCTTTAATGCAGCTGTCTGTTCAAACACACTTTTTCTCCTGTTGTTTAGCCTCTGAAGCCTCTGAGCAGATGACTTTATTTACCTCTTAAAGACCAGGGCTGCACAATTAAACCAAATCGACGCAAAATTGCAATTGTAATAGATTCATTTAGACTGCAATTTTTGAAGTGCAATAATTTCTTCCAGAAACGACAAAATGTCTTGTTTTGATTTGAATAAAAACTGCTAACACTGTAGTTTGGATTTGTATAACCATGTTCTGAAACAAGCTACAAAAGAGCAACCAAAAGCAATAAAAATGGGTTCAAAAGCGACAAGAACGCGACTCAATGCACCAAAGCGTGACTAAAAGTGACAAAAACATGAATGCTTATTGCTGATTTTCCTCAATAATACACTTTAATCATGAATATTCTCTATCTAGAACACTTCAGTCACCATATTTAAACCTTTATTTGGTTGATAATGTATTTAAAAAGTGTAAACATACAATAGGAATAATCGTTTGACAAGTCGGCTAATTGAAAAATAATCGCTGACTACTAAAATAATTGTTAGTGACAGACCTACTTTTGACAACCCTGTATACTTCCAGGAGATTTAAACACATTTTGGGCAGTTTTGTTGTGAAAAATTTGTGTTTATTATTTTTTTTGGAAGAAAATGTAAAACAGCGTCCTTTTTTTCTACTGAATAATTCTACTGAGAATGAAGCCCTAAACTGAACTAAATGCTCCTAAACTTAAGCCTAGTCCTAACCTTACCCTAACTGTGAAAATAATAATAACAATAATAAAATAAAGTGATGCTAAGTGGCATAAGTGAGTTAGAAAAAAAATGAAGCTGTAAAATATTATCCAATTTTGTACTTTGACGCACCTAGAGGCCCTTGAACTGAACATTAATAATAGCTATTTTAATCCTTTATTAGGCCTGGAATGTTTGAATGTTTCTGCATGTATTCCTTTTTGTCAACAATCTGATAAAAGAGAACTAACCTTTGCACGAAAAACACAAAAAGAAAGCTATGACCCACTTATTGTCATCAAATTAGCCACCATTCCTGGAAGAATCAGGAACAGTTTGTACTCCAGACTAAAAATAATTAGCCTAAAATTCAACAACATTTAGCCCCCCTCGCTCTCTCATGAGATCTCCAACAGCAGGTTTATTCCTCTTTATATTTACCCAAAAAAATCTATCCGGGATTAAATCACAAAGAGCCCAGCAATTTGTTTGTTGTTTGTTTATCTCTACAGTTTGAAATAGTCAGAATAGATAAGTGAAAAAATAAGCTGGAATGATTAAAAACAATGTGAGTAACTTAAAGTGCATATGATGGGTTTTTATGATTTCCTAGTTTGACTTTTTTGACTATTTGATTGGGATAATACCTGTTGTAAATATAAATGGTAGTTTTACACCAATTAAGCACTAGTTTTTGAAGAAAATTTGAGAAATATGTTGAAATTACAGGAAGTGACATCACACCAGGGAGATTCCTTTCAAAACATTTATTTTTCTGACCCTTGAAACCCTTATATAACAAAATAAAGCTGTTGACATGCATTTTTATTTGTCAAATAATTATTTCTGTGGCTTTAGTGGAGTCTTGGCCCTGTGTATAACATGGTTGCTAGGTAACAACTGCAGAATTTCCTACTGTGATGTCATAATACAACCAGGAAGTAAAGTAGTAGTGGTAAAAGTAATTTTAACCTAAAAATGGCCATATTGGGATAAAAAATGTAGAAAAAATAAAGTAAAACGTAAAATTTGTAGTTGAACATGTCATACGCACTTTAAAGGCCTTATACCTCATGTTTTTTGTGTCAAATTTCTTTTTTCAAGTAAATTAAACGTGTAAAAGAGTCAAAATCAGGCCGCTATGCTCAGTCTGCATCTAATTATAAGGATTTTTATTGATCACAAAGTAGTGCCGGTGTGCTGTTAGCAGGCTAGCTGGTGTTAGCAGTGCTGTAATTCCCCGAGAAAACTGTGAAACATGCGTATCAGGGACAGGCGTAGCAACACATTTTGGGCCCCAGGTACAAACCTTCTCAGTGGGCCCCAATACATCCTTTTTTTGTATATGATTTATTTGTCCCAGAAAATATGGTTATTAGTTGTTATTGCTTCTTCGTTTCGTACAGAAATCCCACCAATATTATGATCCAGTCCTGTTTGTATTTGCAATAACTCCCAGACTAGTTTCACAAAGATCTTGAAACGTATTATTAGACAAGAAAATACTCTAACTGCAAATAATAATTTATGTATTATTGTTTGGTCAAATACACAGTGCACCACAACCAAAACAAGAAAAAAAAAAGGTAAATATTTGTTGTTTGACCAGCTGTAGAGGCCAAGGCTCATTGTGTCTGCCGTTCTTTCCAGTCCATAGCACTTTGGTGGACATTTATTATATTAAATTACCTTATGGACATACATTCATCAACAAAAAATACATAATACTGGACAGAAATGTATCACCTATTATCTATAAGTCTTTCAATATTCCACAGCAATAATAAACATTTTTATTCTGTTATATCTTTCCATTTTCCATTTATATTTTCTTAAAAAAATCTTTAAATGTAAACGAGAAGTGGCTTTTTTAACTCATTGCAAGAGTTATTCCATAATGTAGCTGTTTTATTTGATAAACAATGAATGCTCCCTCAATCACTTTTTATTTTATTATTTATTAACAATTTGGCTGATAAGTGAACAATCATTTTCTTTGGACCCTCAGATGTCATGCATAACTGTGTCTCTCAAGGACTTTACTCAACCACAGTGCATTTATTTAACAACAGTGTATAAAAATGCAGCTGAGGGCCCTTCCCTGCCCTGGGCCCCGGGAAAACCAGTACCCTTTACCCCCCAGTAATAGGAATACATCTGAATTTTGACAAAAGAGTTTAGACTTCTGTAACTAAACTGAGTTCCACTGTTTGAAAATGGTAAACAGGTCCTTTTAACAATGAAAATATAAAGTAAAAAAGAAGCTGGTTGATCTTTACCTTTACCTTTCTCCACTATGATCCGTGGCATCTCCCTCTTGGCCGGAGAGGAGCACCTGATGCGGTTCCCCTCCACGAGCCCGTTCATCTCTGTCAGGTCCTCAAACGTGCAGTTAACTCCAGCCGACAGGTCCGGGACGTTGTGGGCCTCCAGCACCAACTGCACAAACACAAGAGGCAGGAAACACGGTGAGTATCGTCTGATGAACGCAAACAACTGCTCGGATATACTGTGAAACTTTGTGGACAGGTAAGTTTGCGAAGTAGATGTCTTGCTCAAGGACACATCAGTAGTATTCGATGTCAGAGTCGCAGATCGAAGCTGAAAGGTGAAGTGTAATTTAGATAATATGTAAACGTTCTGAATGTTGGTGTGTTGGGTATGGCACACTAATTTAGGACTAAACCAAGACTAAACCAGGACCTAAACCAGGAATAGAGCAGGACAAGAAAAAAAAAACGATAGACAAGAGCATCTATAGCTGTTAGATTCATTGGTGCGTGTTTCAGTTTGATGATGGAAATCAGGAGAACCTGGTTGGAAAATCCCCTTAAAAATGGGCGACAAAGCTTGGTGTCCACAGCACGATTATTTTCTTAACTTTTTATTTCTTTCTTTTAAGATTAATGGCCAGGACTTCCTTGAAAAAGGACTAAACCAGAACTAAATCATGACTGAACCAGAACTAAACCAGGACTAAATAAGAATTAAACTAGATTGAACCAGGTCTAAACGAGGCTTGAACCAGAACTAAACTAGGTCTAAACCAGGACAGAACCAGAAATAAACCAGGTCTAAACCAGGACAGAACCAGAAATAAACCAGGTCTAAACCTGATCTAAACCAGAACTAGCAAGAAGTGTCTTTAATCTAGTTTTAATTTAATATAGTTTGTTATATAACTTATGCAAGTTGTCTGTCCCATGTGTAAGAACTGACCAGAACTAAACCAGGATTAAACAAAGTCTAAACATGGACTAAACCAGGTCTAAACCAGAATTAAACCAGAACTAAACCAGGACTAAACCAGGTATAAACCAGCTCTAAACTAGGACTAAACTAGAACTAAACCAGGTCTAAACCAGGACTAAATCAGGTCTAAACCAGGACTGAACCAGGACTAAACCTGGACTAATCCAGGACTAAACCAGGACTGAACCAGGACTAAACCAGGTCTAAACCAGGCATAAACCAAGACTAAATCAGGACTTAACCAGGTCTAAATCAGGACAAAACCAGGACTAAACCAGAACTAAACCAGTATTAAACCAGGACTAAACAAGGTCTAAACCAGGTCTGCATCAGGACTAAATCAGGACTAAACCAGGTGTAAACCGATAACAAGAGATAAAATGTTTTCTGTATATTAGGAGGATGGTTGAGGGCCAGATCACATCCCTTGGAGGGTCTGATGTGAATAACCCTGTAATAAATAGTCTGAATTGGTCATATTTTAGTAGAAGGTTATGTGCCATGGTATCTTTAAACGCCAAAAACTGTGCCACGACTCAAAAAGGTTAAAAAACTCTGGCCTAAACTGCTCATCTTTGTGATCTCCAGTGAACCACATGGAGTGATCCGACGAGTCGACGCTGCAGAACCAGGTGACGCGCCATGGCCTGAAAATCCAAAAGCGGAATCTATATTTGTACGACTTTGAAATTGATGCGGCGAGTTAGCATTTCTTTCAAGTCCAGCGGCGGCGTGATGTAGCCGGGAGCCGCATCTGCTGCGAGAGAGAGCCATCTGGACAGCGGTCAGCGCCAAAGCACGGCCCAGGGACGGTCCAGCCTCAGAGTCCTCCTTTACCCAGATTAAAACATCTCCACTCGCAATTCAGACGGACCCCGAGCCAGAGCAGCAACACTTTCACGGACGACCACGCCAAAGCTATCAATTTATGGGTGTTTTATTTTGTGTTTTGAATATTCAGGTTTCTGCGGACAAAAATGACGATAACTGAGACCAAGATCCACGATTAAGTCTTCTTTACAACTCAATATTGTAGTGTTTTGTTTTGTTTTTGTTCTTATTCCTGCCTTAATAAAGCATGAATAAAGACTGAATTCATTGTGAACAAATAGTTTCTGCGGACAAAAATTACCATAATTGAAACCAAGATACATGCTTCATTAACTAATAACAATTCAATATATTACTGTTCTGTTTCGTTTTTTATTGGGAAAGCTAACCTAAAAATATATAGGTAACACTTTGTAATAACTACACTTATTCCTGACTTAATAAAGCATGAATAAAGACTTGATTCATTGTGAACAAATAGTTTATTAAGAATGATTCACGGTCAGTAACTACTTAACTAAACTCTAAACCTAATTCCTAACCTTAAATAAGTAGTGACTAAGTCTAAATCATGCTTAATAAACTATATGTTCATTATGGATTAAGTCTTTGTTCATGCTTTGTTAAGGAAAAATAAGGTGTAGTTATTATAAAATGGTACCAAAATGTAAAATGTTAAGTAAATGATGTATACGTTTGATGCATATAATTCTGTCATATTAAGCAATGGTATATTTCAAATGCTTAAATTGTTGAGTGACATAAAAGACAAGGAAACATTCTCGGCTAATTAACCATTTTTATAGTTTGTAATTTTCAGTAGCTTCATTTCAACTCGACATATATTTAGCCCGTTAGCATTAGCTGTGTTGGACAGGACAACCAGAAGTGTCTTTAATCTAGTTTTAATTTAATATAGTTTGTTATATAAGTTATGTAAGTTGTCTGTCCCATGTGTAAGAACTGACAGGGGAAAGAGAGCTTTGTCTTATGCTGCTCCCACAGCCTGGAATTCCCTCCAATCAGAGTCGAGGTTACGTGAACCGGTCTCAGTCAGGGGTTTTCACACAATTTTGAAAAACAAAGAGCATGAATCTTTCCGAAATTGTCAGTACCTTGAATGTTTTTGACAACATTATAATAGCTCTGGTTTTTAACACCGCGTAAGTTGTGTGTTTGCCTGTGTTTTTTATTTTAATTTTTGTATTTATTTATTAAAAACTTATTCCATTAATTTATTTCTATTTGATGGTTTTATGGTTTTGCTTGGATTTGATTTGACTGGTTTTACAAGCAGTGAGATCAAATGGAGTTGTTATTATATATTTTTGTTTTGCCGTTTTATGTTTGTGTGTTGTGTATGTTATGCACTTTGGAAACAGTTCTATTTATAAAATGTGCTGTACAAACAAAGTGGATTTGGATATAACAAGGCAGAAAGCTCCAGAAAGTTGATTTTGCATAATACCCCCTCTTTAAAAAATATAGTGGATTAGAAAGTTCAGATACCTGCTCTCAAGTATCTGTTGTAAAATGTACTTACTTATACTTTATGTTTGTACCTTGTTACTTTCTACAGTTTAATACAATAAAACAAACTGCACACATCACTTCCTCACATGTAGCTCCAAAAAAAAAGGAAGCGAAAAAGTCAGCTTTGCGTATATTTCAGACAGATATTCCGATTGCGAGGCCGTCTGCGCTCCGGCACACTCCGACATCCAGATGAGAACCGGCAAAGGCTGTCGTGCTGACCTCTGCTGTTTTTATATTGCTGTTTAATGAAAAGATGGCGTTGCACTTGTGAGCAGAAATAATCTCCCGAACACGTGGGTGAGTCTCTCGTCTTGCGATGGCCGCTCGTCGCTCACCTTTATATTCTGTCGCAGGTTTTATTTTCTGCTTAAGCTGGAAATATGGAAAGCCCCTGCGGCTCAATAACGCTGTGGGTAGTTAGACACTCGCGCTGGGCTTTCTGTGAAACACGCTCGATGGGAAATACATAAACAGCATTAAAGGTGGACGAACGGTCATATTAAGGATGGAATTGAATGGCCACAGATTGAAAAGTATGAGATCAAGTAGAAGGTGTGCTCCTTCAAAAGGTTTTAACTCAGATAGAAGTAAGTATTTGAAGGTGAAATCACAATTTTAAAAAACAATTAGAGAGAATCTGGAGCATCAACACACTTAAAATGAAGAGAACGAACAGATAAAATGAAAGTAGGTGGTCGCAGAAATAGACAATCTGTGCAACTTTTAATTTCTGTCACATTTTTGTCCATAGAGCTACCGTTTCACTCAAATTAACTTTATACGGAAAAATGTCAACTGAAAGTAGTTTCTTTGTTGTTGCTTCACCTGTGCGGAACTTAACTACCTTGTTTGCTAACGCTAGGGGGGATAAAGGACATTTCAACTCACCCTACAATTAATTTTCTCCTCATTTGGACTCAGAAATATGTTATTTAAGGAAATAAAGATAATGAGTTCAACTGTGTTTGATCCCAAAGTCTGTGTCAGTGATAAATGTGAGCGTAGCTGCAGTGTTCCTGTTGTTTATCTGGTTTTCTACAACTGTTTACTTGTTTTTCTTTTTTTTTTAGATGTCATTTGATTAATTGTACAGCCCTAAAGAGGAGTGTACACCATTCTGCTTGTCTCCATTGAAATGTTATGTTTTTTCCCTGGGATCTTTCTCAGTATGGCATAACGTAATGGAAAAATTTCACACCACCAGGGCAAGTTACAGGTTAGATCTGTGGAGAAGCGACACATTTTTTTTCAAGATATTTTTGAGCAATAAAAACACATCTGTAACTGAATAAATGAAAGACAGATACGTTTAATGCAAATAGTGTTAAAGGCGCAGTAGCTGGTTTTTACTGTTTTGAAACATGAAAAACAGAACTAGTCCATGTTGCCAATTTTTTTAACGTAATAAAGCAGGGGTTCCCAAACTTATCTGGCAGGGACCCCCAAAACAGCCATGTAACCTACTTGGGACCCCCAAAGCCAAATGAAAATGACAGTAGAAATCCTTTTAAGTGTCAAAGCGTGTTAAATCAAGTTTAATATTGGTTATTTGAATAGTTTATTGTCTTATAGGACCCTGTTTTACTAAAAGATACTGTTTTATTCTACGAGAAGCAGGAAGTGCGTCGTTAGCATGTGAAGTATCTACTGTGAGTGACCATTGCAGATATAAGTGTTGATTCAATCACCTCTAGACTGTGGGGCCAAAAGGAATATGGGGTAATCATTATCATAGTGATTAGGTGTGACCACAAACAAAGAAAGGGTCAATCAAGAAACAATCGGGAGTGGGTTTTCCTTATCTGAAACAGGGGTTTGTCTCTTTTGAAGAAGCATTCATTCTACCATATATAAAGCTATGTTACACTAGAGTCTAGGAGATCCTGGATTTGGCCACAGTGGGACTCCCAGGCAATGCCGGCTGCCTGTATGTGATGCTGCTCTCTGTAATAAACTTCATCTAATATACAGAAGCTAGCGTCAACGAGTCTTCTTCTGCTAATTGACACACCGACCAACATCTTCAGAAACCACACATGCTACTGTTTGTTAGCTTTACAGTGACGGCCTCAGAGACTCGCGAAAAGCGCTTCTAAACTCATGGAGGATTTAGGATGCTGGGACTGCATCAGGAAAGTGAAGACATGTGACTGATGTGAAGACTTTATAACAAACTAGTTTTTTTATATTTCAAAACTGTAAAAAATCAGCTTTTAAGTTATTTTATCTCATCTTTTTATTTGTCGGTGCAATCCCTCATTCATCCAGGAGTGTTCCATCTTAAAAAAAGGTTTCACTGATTGAGAATGGAAGCCAAACTGGGATAACTGAATGCAGGGTATGGCCACAGATTGGAAAGTATGAGATCAAGTAGAAGGTGTGCCGCTTCAAAAGGTTTTAACTCAGATAGAAGTAAGTATCTGAAGGAGAAATCATGATTTTAAAAAACAATTAGAGAGAATCTGGAGCATCAACACGCTTAAAATGAAGAGAACGAACAGATAAAATGAAAGTAGGTGGTGTATCTCGCAGAAATAGACTGTTGCAAGAGGAAAAATCTGTGCAACTTTTAATTTCTGTCACATTTTTGTCCATAGAGCTACCGTTTCACTCAAATTAACTTTAAATGGAAAAAATGTCCATTGAAAGTAGTTTCTCTGTTGTTGCTTCACCTGTGCGGAACTTAGCTACCTTGTTTGCTAACTCTAGGGGGAGATAAAGGACATTTCAACTCACCCTACAATGAATTTTCTCATCATTTGGACTCAGAAACATGTTATTTAAGGAAATAATGTGTTCCATCTTAAAAAAAGGTTTCACTGACTGAGAATGGAAGCCAAAACGCCTCGATTTTCAAAACAGTGTCCAGATGACGACCTTTGAAACCTTTTCTTCGATCTTTTTACTCGTCACATCGCCCATCCCTTTTACCAAACTAAACTTCACCATTTGCCTCCGGGGACAGAAAATCAGATTACAAACATGTACGGCACATGAAACTGAACCCGCACCGGAAAGGATTTGATTTGCGCCTTCGAGTGTCTCTCTCTCAAAAACACTATTTAATAACACAAAGGTCAAGCGGCGCCTATCTGCCCAAAAGCCCGCCCGCCCCGCCGCCTCCCCCCAGCCCGCCGCGGCAATCATTCGGATGGCGAGGACGAGCCGGGGCCCCGAGGAAAGCCTGGCACACTGGGAAAAGGTTAAACGCACACAACACACACAGCCGCCATCGCTTCATGAATATTATTACAGTGAGGTGTAGCACAAATCAACTACACGCCTCCCTGACCCCAAAAACACTCGGCAAGAATAGGCACTCAGGCTTGACCTTAGAAGAGGCAGTTTAGAAATTCATGCACTTTGGAGATTTGAGGGAAAAAAGAAGAAGAAAAAAACAGCGCTGGCCCGTCATTAAATGGAGAAATGGGAAGAGTGTTGGCGTTGGTTAAGAAGGGCAGAAGGAGAGGAGCGATTGTTGCCGATTCTGAAAAATAAATAAAAGTGCAGGTTTCACGACTGGAATAACTTCGACCTGGTGAAGTCAAACACAGATTGTCAGTGTATTCGAATGAAGCTCAACAAGTGCGCAGAGGTTCCCGAAGTTAATTTCCCACAACTTTTTACACATAAACTTTAAAAATACTAGAGTTTAAAATGCCACTGTCTGGGGGCACTTTAAACATTATACGTGACGCTAACATTTCCAACCATACTGTACACTGGGTCAAAACTTCTCTAATGCCACAGAAATTATTATCTGACAAATAAAACTGTATGAAAACACAATTAATATTTAAGATGTGTCAGAAAAATGTGTTTGTTGTTAACTGTGGCAAACTTTTGGATGGAATTCTGAGTCTCCAAGTACTTTTTCATTTTTATTCCTGAAGTGGTACATGTGTTTTGTTTTTGTTTTATTTTTTGTTGAAGAAACATTGAGAACCTAAAATGAGTCTATCTTTCTAACTGTCTAACATTGCGATATGTAAAGATTCTGACATACATTATAAATTAAATTATGAGTGTTATAAGATCATTACTTGTGAAACTTAAGTCCATGTTGAGCTTTCAAACTTTTAATATTTTTTCCCAGAAAATCTATGGGAAAACTAATGGGAATTTTGGTGTTTAACCACGTCACTGTTGAACTCCATCCAGAAGATCTCAGTCAGGCAACCCCCATTTTCCAAACCAAAATGGAATGAAAATGTATTTATTTTTTCCTTTTGGTACCATTTTATAATCACTACACCTTATTTTGCCTTAGTAAAGCATGAACAAAGACTTATTTCATACTGAACAAATAGTTTATTAAGGTTGATTAAGGATTAGCAACTACTTAATTAAGGTTAGGGAGGAATAAGTGTAGTTATTATAAAGCGTTACCTTCTTTTTTTGCTGTGATCACTGATTTTCATGATTATCATGTGCGATACTGTTAATACATATTTGTCAATTAATGTGCTATTTATGTGCCATTTTCTCCCGTAAAAGCACAAAACACAACTAAAATCTAAAAGTCTGATAACAAACAATAATAAAAGTCTACACCTCTGCTACATATTTAGTTTGTACCTGACGTCTAAAAACAGAAAATAAATTAAACAAGAAAACCAGCTCCGCTCACATTTATCACTGACAGACTTTGGGATCACACACAGCTAAACCTTTTACCTTTGTCTTTAACATTCTCTTCTTAAATACGATGTTTTTGAGTCCAAATGTTGAGAAAATGAATTGCTGTGTTGAGTTAAAGTGTCCTAAATCTCAGCCGTTAGCAAACAAGCCGAGAAACTACTTTCTGTTGACATTTTACGTTATCTTTAAGTATATTTTGATGTTTTTCATTCATTCTTGTTTGTCTTATATGTTTTTATACGTCATATTATCCTACAGCTGCTTTTCATATATTTTCCAACGCTAACATTTCCGTCTTTTGTGAAAATTACAGGTTTTCTTCACTCTTAGCCCAGCTCTGTCAGAGGCTTAATGCGCTGCCTTTCTGATTCATTTAGTCCATATCTGCTCGACCAAGCATCGCCTATTATATCTCCTCTTTGTAATAATGTTATATTCAAATGATAATGATTGCTGAATAAGGAACATTGCAATTTTCCTCTCTTTATCAGGCGTGAAAGAAACTCTACCAGTGCCAAAAGGCCTCTTATTGATTCAAGTGTTGACGCTGAATAATCAACATCATTAGAGCGTTTTGTGCCAGCGTGCCTGTAAACAGCTGGGCAGATTTCTCTTGTAAACGGCGGAGGATTGTTGACATTTGAAAGCCGGGGTCAGGATTTGAACAGTGCGTTTGGCTGGCGGCAGAATGATGTAAGCACACAATTAGTCATTTACATACAAGAAATAAAACAGTCTTGAGAGCGCGGCTGTCCGAGTGCCAGCGGAGGAGCTTCAGCCAACAGCTCTGGTGAATGTGCTGCGAGTGGATTTATGCACTGGTAACTACTCCAGAGCTAAACATTAAAGAAAAGAAAACACAAGCCAGGCACAGAGGGAGAACGTGCAAACTTTTTTACAACGTCCTAAATATGCAATTGTTCTATTTCGCGCAAAGTCTGTTGAATTTGTCGATTTTGAAATTAAATCCAAATGAAATTTTTTTCAGTTTGTGTAGTTCTCGATTGTTGGTTCAGTTTGTGTCATCCACTTTTTGAACAGATCTGTGTTTTTTCCTTTTCTTTCTTTCTTCCTTTCTTCCTTCCTTCTTTCTTTCTTTCTTCTTTCTTTCTCTCTTTCTTTTTTCTTTCCATCTTTCTTCCTTCCTTCCTTCCTTTTTTCTTTCTTTCTTTTTTCCTTCCTTCCTTTCTTTTTTTATTGTTATCTCACAAAGGAACTGTGACGGCAATTTAATGACAGTATTAAAGCCGCAAGTGGAATTGAATGGGCATCGTGGGCGGGGCTTCAGTGTTATGAAGAATTAGCTAAATTGTCTCACTAATTTGAAGCTCTGCCGCACAGAGACCGTTGCAGTTATCACAATTTAGGGAAAATTTGATAACTTTTGGTGCCCCACTCCTCAAGAGGATTTTCACCAAATTTCAGCTTGGTCGGGGTTACGTCCGAGGAGGAGTTTGTAAAAGTGTGTGGAAAAAATTGCAAATTTGAGAGATTTTGCGGGGGACGTTTCTGTCATCGGTACAGCTTCATCGTAAGAAATATGACATGGGTCTGATTGACTTTTTCATCGGTGGGCCAAAATAGATCATTAAATTTGGGCAAAATTTCAAAAAGTTATTTCACTCTGTGGGCGGCGCTATTTTGTGAAATGAAACACGTCCACAATGAGCAGGTTCAGGCAAGAACATTTAACAACCCATTAAAATGTGGGCAAAATCGGACTTGGTTTGCCAAAATGAGAGCATTTTTTAAAAAAAATTTCTCTCATTTCTTATTTTGTTGATGACAGGTTCCTTGTTCCTTGTGGAAAAATTGTTGCTGCCTTGTAGATGGATTTTTATACAATCATGACATAGACGGACACCTTTTTATACCTTAGTCTGTCTAGTCTCTACCTTTTTTCTAAACGTTTTACTCACAAACGGCCACTTGACTGACGTAAAACTAGCGTGCCACAAATATCACAAAGGTGTCAAAAACCTGTCATGTGCCATCTTTTTTTTTGAACAGAAAAACCCGTTGGAGGAGCGTGGCAGTGCGGTGCTGGTACTGACCGTGACGCTGAACTGGGACACGGAGATGTTGCTGGGGTGGACGCTGAGCCGCACACACTGTTTGATGTCGGAGGCGAAGCGGCGCGGCTCTGAAGAACGCTCGCATTTCTCCTTCCTGGTGCACCTGCGAACGACACACACACGACAACACGTTAGACGCAGATACACACTGTACACACACGCACAAGCACACACATGCAGCAACCTGAGCAGGGCCAGACGTGCGCACCTGTCAGCACCAGACAAGGGACATGTGTGTACTGTTCCCGCGCAATAAGTACAGTGGAAAGGGCTAGAGTTCAGAAAATACTTAGAATATACAGTGGTTTAGATAATTATCATCATTTTATTTTCAAATTTCTTTTTGCTTTTTGTATAAGACAAAATAAAAACAAACAGATCAAGATACAGTGAGTCAAAAGACAAAAACAGTAAGAGTACTCTAAAGAATAGTTAGGCAAAATTGTTGAAAAAAGGTTGAAAAACACATCTTTAGTTGATTAAACACTATTTTAATTGTGTACAACTTGCAGGAAACTTTGCCATCAACTAATACTTTCAATTACAACTCAAAAAAGTTTCAATTACAACTCAAAAAGGTTGAAAAACACATCTGTAGTTGATTAAACATAATTTAATTTGGTGCAACTTCTTCAAAACATCAAAATCAACGAATACTTTCAATTACAACTCAAAAAAGGTTGAATTACAACTCGAAAAAGTTTGAAAAACACTTTTAATTATGTACAACTTCTTCAAAACATCGCAATCAATGAATACTTTCAATTACAACTCAAAAAATGTCAGAATTAGAACTCAAAAAATATTTTTAACTCAAAAAAGGTTGAAAAACACTTTTAATTATGTACAACTTCTTCAAAACATCAAAATCAACGAATACTTTCAATTACAACTCAAAACAGTTTAAATTACAACTCAAAAAGGTTGAACTACTAAAAAAAAGATTGAAAAACACTGCAATAGTTCATTTGACACTCTTTTAATTTTGTGCAACTTCTTCAAAATATCACAATCAACTAATACTTTCAATTACAACTCAAAAAAGATTAAATTACAACTCAAAAAAAGTTGTATTACAATTTGAAAAGTTGAAAAAACAAAACAAAAAAAACACTGCTATATTTGATTAGACACCAATTTAATCTTGTGCAACTTTTTCAAATTATCACAATCAATTAATACTTTCAATTACAACTCGAAAAAGTTTCAGTTACAACTCAAGATAGATTGATTTACAACTCAAAAAAGGTTGAATTACAACCCAAAAAAGGTTGAATTACAACCCAAAAAAGGTTGAAAACACTTTTAATCATGTACAACTTCTTCAAAACATCACAATCAACCACTACTTTCAATTCTAACTTTCTTTCTCTCTTCAACTACGACCATAGCTTCTTCTTCCTCCTTCATCTACATTTTTAGCCGAGCGCATTCATCATATCTCAGCAGAAGTGGCCCGGCGTAAACGTACCCTTGTCTCGGGGGAGCGGGGGGCCGGCGCTAAAACAATGGGCGCTCTATATGCAGAAACGGAGCTGGTCTGCCGGGACGGAGGTCTTTTTGTCCCGCTGTCTTAATGACTGGCATTCACGGCCGGTGCCAAGCGCAGGTGGAAGGAGGAGCGGCTGAGGAGGGCGAAGGGGCCCGGCTATATTTCACCGGCGCTCGTACCGTCCAGGTGGTCTAATCCCGTCATTTACAGTGCGCTGGGAGACTGACTAAGGGCTTTTGTGCTTTTGAGGAGGTATTTACCGCGAGCCACTGGTCTGAAATGGATTCCCAGAGATATTATAGTCTAGGGTTTCGCAAACAGGAGAGTGGGAAAGGCCATTATGTTTGCTCGCGTGGTTTTGATTTTAAAGTCTGTGGGGCGAAAACGAGATTCACAGGTGGTCGGAGTTTATCCCGGAAACTATGCGCAAAACAAAAGTTGGAGGTATGGACGGGCATTAATCTTATGTTCTAGAGCGGGGCGGTGCAACTTTATTTCACAGAGGGATGGATTTTTAGGGCGGTTTTGTCCTCGAGGCCAGAAACGAGTCCAACGCTTTAGAAAGATGAAGGAAATGTAACAGGAAAGGCTTTCACAGCACCTGCAGAACTGAACCAGGACTGAACCAGGACTAAACCAGGTGTAAAACCAGGACGAAACCAGGTCTAAACCAGGATTAAGCCAGGACTGAACCAGGACTAAAACAGGACTAAACCAGGTGTAAAACCAAGACTAAACCAGGTCTAAACCAGGACTAAACCAGAACTAAACCAGGATTAAACCAGGACTAAACCAGAATTAAACCAGGATTAAACCAGAACTAAACCAGGTCAGGTCTAAACCAGAATTAAACCAGGACAAATCCAGGTCTAAACCAGGACTAAATCGGGACTAATCCAGGCCTAAACAGGCCTAAACTAGGACTAAACTAAGACTAAACCAGAACTAAACCATGCATGTCTAAACTAGGTTTAAACCAGGTTTAAATCAGGACTAAACTAGGACTAAACCAGGTCTAAACCAAGTATAAACTAGGTCTAAACCAGGACTAAACTAGGTCTAAACCAGGCCTAAACCAGGACTAAACTAGGGCTAAACCAGGTCTAAACCAATAACAAGAGTTCAAATATTCTCTATATTTTTGGCAGATGGTTGAGGGCCAGATCATGTCGCTTGGAGGGCCCGATTTGGCCCCCGGGCCTTAAGTTGAATTGTCATGTTCTAGAGGTTATTGACGAGTTTAAGTACAAATAGAAATGTTTGCAAACAAATAAATGAACCAATAAGTATTTATTTAAAGATTCTGAATGCAACAGTAGGTAACTATAGAGTTAAATCATACTTCAGAACATTCTCCATGCAGATAGATATGTTTAATGCCATACTGTGGAATATTATTGTGAAAGGAACAAGTACGAGTCAGGTTTGTGGAGCTCCAAGTCGGCTGTCTGTCAGAACCCATGTTTTTCAGTGAAATGAAAACGTAAAACATCTATTTTGTGCCAAACAGTTGCTTTAGGCTTTGTATCCAAATGATGTGTAATTTTCAAAACATATGAAACTAACTATTTGTGTTTGTTGCATGAATGGTCCAAAGCTTTGTGAAATATTAAACAATCATATCCAATAAAAACACGTCTCCACAAAGAAGGGCACGGAAAGAACATGGATTTATTCATCTTGACGACTCGCCTTGAAAACGACACAATTAAGAGCCCAAAGTTTCGCTCCGTTTCACACACCCAAAACCCACTTTGTTCTCATAATCCTTCCACAAACATCTCCAACATTAATCCCACATTGATTTTAGCCCAAAAGTTGCCGCGTAATTACCAAACTAGTAAATCCACGGAGAGCCCTAAAACTCCAACGAGGAAGAAAGCTAATGAATTAACACGAGAGGACTTCAGAAGGAGTTGACTTTCCCCCAAAGCAGAAAGGTTTTTCGGCGGAGAGCGGCGGGAATAGAAAGGGGGCGGGCGTCGACCTGACACGGGCCCTTTATAGTTAAGCAGTTTAAAGAGGCGAACAAAAACCGCAATGAAAAGGAATAATCTCCGGCAGAACAAGAGGAGGGGCAGAGCGCTCAGAATCGAAAACCAAAAGTGAAGCGCGATGCGGCGGCGGCGGCCATTGTTAGCGTTCTCCGCGGCGTTCTGCGCTAAGCTGGTTTGAGGAGGGATTTAGACGATTTAGGTTCCTTTTGTGTTCCTCTACCTTTATGTCTGCGCCGTTTATCGAACACTTTTTACGCGACTGTTTAGTTTGTGAAGCCGGGATGCAGAGTGGGGCTGATTATGAAACAAAAAACATTACTTGGGTTGGAACAGAAACCACAATTATTTGAAAAAATGACAAATGTTAACCAATTATCATCAATTATTATCATTTATTAGTGAGGTTTTGTGACTCCTGTTTGACAAGTGGTTTTGAAGAGCGCCAATTTTGTTTGGAACTGAATTTTAAAATAGTCACCATTTGTTTGAGTTTGATTTGTGCAATAATTGTAAAGATAGTTAAAATATGATAAATTGTACATGAATGAGTGAATGAAGAGGATGTGTCATGGCTTATAGCACTGATTCTCAACCAGTGTCTTGAGGTATTGCCAGAAAATGTCCAATTTTGATTCACAAATTTAAAGTCTACATGACAGATTAGACGACATATTTTACTAAAATGTAGTGAACATGATTATGTTTGAGATTTTACTAAATATTTTTCCTATGTGTCCCCAGTTTGACAGTTTTTGTAATGTTTATAATATTACTTCCTGGTTGCACAAATATAAATAGTTAGAGAGAGAACTGTTACCTAGCAACCATTCTGAAAACAAGGGCCAAAATCCATATAAAGTTATGATTTGACAAATAATAATACCTGATAACAGTTTTATTTGGTTGAAAGACCATTTAAACCGTTGAAAAAACATGTCAGTTGTCTGTAAATTGTTTCTTTATTTACAACTGTACGTCGCTTTTTGATGACATCACAGAGGGATTCCATCTCAGAACTCAGCACTACTTCCTGTAATTTTTAACTTTTATTCTTCAAAATTTCTTCACAAACTGCAACTTTACAAATGTAAAATAAATATTTACCACAGGCGCCCTCACAACAAACTAAGTATAAATTTGAACATCATGAGAACCGTCACGTAGACTTAGCAATTGACAGTTTTGGAATGTCCTGAACAAACATCTAAACCAAAAAAAAGAAAGCAACTCAATCACCACTGCCAGCTTTAAACAACTTCATAGTGGCACAAACTTTATTTGCCACATTAGTCACCTTATTCCAGATGTTGCCGTCTTGTTTCCGTTGTATTATTTTACATGGAGCAGACGAGCTCAACAGAAAATAAGTTCTACATGGACTAAAAAGCCGTTTTCAGACCGCCCAGGAAATCGGTGCGTTGTTGACTTGTTGTTGCTCGTGTTCATTAAACATTTTACACAAATCAACCTACTTTATATAATGTTTTAGCGAGAGACAAACCTGAAGTGCGTTTACTACAAGAGTGTAGATCATAGACACAAAAAGAGGCAAAAGTGGGTTTAGTAAGGCGAATATACCACATTTTTTACTAAAACATCTGGGGTCTCATTTATAAAATGCATAGGGGCAAAAACGTTTTTTTTTTTCTACGCCAAGTTTGTGACGTACAAAAAGACAACTTGATGCGAAATGAACTGTCCAAAACCTCAGAACTTTGCGCATCAGTGTTTTCAGAAATGAGGCAAAAGGAAAAAGGAGTTCTGACTCAGAGAAACAAGACATGAAGAAGTTTGTGTTTGGTCCATTCGAACACTTCTAGTAAGGATTTCACGCAAAGTTTTGTAACCGAGACCCTTGCTCTGGTAACGTTTTAGTCGATTGTGTGCCGTGATATCTTTACAACCCAAAAAGTGTGCCATGAATCGAAAATTCCTGGTGCACATGACCTCATTATTAAAGGTGCTCTATGAAACTTTTCCCGAACATCATTCTCTCAGCGTGTCAAAACCTATTCTTTGTAACTTTTATCTTTCCTTTGTTGGGCGTTTTCTTTTAACCTTCGCTTTTATCTGCTGCTTTTACAATCTGTCAGCTAAGGATGAGAAAAGCTTGAACAGTATTTTGAAGGTCTGTTTCAAAATCGTGTGTGTGCAGACGCCGAGCTTTGACTCCCAGAGAATCCGCAAAGCCAGATGCACGTGAGGTAGGTCTGGGCGATACGGTGATAAAAATCGAATTGCAAGCTAGTCCCTGTGACAATCTGCTATTTTTGGGCAATCGACATATCGTGATTGACTGTTTGTCTCTTTAATGCAGCTGTCTGTTCAAACACACTTTTTCTCCTGTTGTTTAGCCTCTGAAGCCTCTGAGCAGATGACTTTCTTTACCTCTTAAAGGCCAGAGCTGTACAATTCAACGAAATTGACACAAAAAGCAGAAAAAGTGTGACCAAAAGCGATTGGTAAGTAAGTAAGTAAGTGGATTACTCGGTTATGGATTACTTACAGAATACAGCTACCTGCTATGTATGTCTACCGTTTATTGTCTATTGTATATTTGTTGTGATTGCTGTTGTGTTACAACTGTATTTTGTGTCTGTTTATTGTCTATAAATGTAATTGTATGTTATGTTGTAACAGCAACTGTAATTTCAATGGTTTGTTAAGTGCTTTGAGAGCCTGTTAGGTGGAAAAGTGCTCTATAAATAAAAATCATCATCATTTGATCAATTCTCTTGAAAATGGTTTATTTAATCTTAAGCTTTTTTATTTGTCGCCCTTCGAGGCAACTGTTGTGGTGATTTTGGGCGCTAAAAAAATGTATTGAATTGAAATGAACTGAATTTAATGAATAGGCCATCAAGCTTCTAAACTCAGTGAACAGTAGAATTGCGTATAGGCTACTCTTATCACAGTTTTTTGTCTGAATCTAGTTTTATTTGGCAATCACACTGTACCTTTTGCACTAATCCAGAGAAGTGAACCCTCTGTTTGTATTTCAGTGGTGGAAAGTAGTAAAGTACAAAAGCAACACTGTACTGAAGTAAAAATAAATAAATAAATATCAGTAGTTTAAGTAAATTTTACAGTGGATACTTTTTTACTACTTTTTTTTTTACTGTAACTGTTTAACTGTACTTTCCACTTCATTACATTTTTCAACTGGACTGAAAAGTATACAGTACTTTTTACACAGTTTGGGGGGTTATTCTTGGTGACATTCTAACTAAAGGTTTTGAAGTCGAGCCCCAGCTTTGAGCAAAAAAATTAAGACATTGATTCAAATTGCTCGCACATTTAACACTTTAACGGTTCAGCGTGAAATACTTTAACTTTTTACTCTTAAAGTACATGTTTAAAAAAGTAATTCAAAACTTTTACTTACTAGATTTTGTATGTGCTACTTTTACATTTACTTGACTAGTTTTTTTTCTCTTGTATGTGTTCTTTTTTTCACTTGGTATTAACCTTCTGAACCGACACTGACGATGTGACGCTTTGTTATTGTGTATTTTTACTCGACAAATACAAACTGAATTACCCTTTTGGATGCATAAATTTGACTCTGATGTTTGTCTTAATGGAGATGTCGCCGCTAAATATTATCTACAGGGAGTTACTGAGTTTAGATAATTTTGCCTCAATAAAAACAGAGCTATTTGGTCAATAACACGGGGCAATAACATAAAGAAAAGAGCACTTACGACTTCCAAATAGTGTCCGTAACAAGACCGATCGGGGCTATCTTTTGCGGAGAATTAGCCGACCGATGGGTGCTCATTTGGTTGGTAAATACTGCCTTTGTGCCGGGGCTGTGCGACTGACTGGGAATGACACATTACGAGAGCGCGCCGAAAGGATTAGATTAGATTGGCGCTGAATGGGAACTAATCTGCGCTCTTGTTTCTCGCAGCGGTTGATAAGACAACAATTAGAGCGAAAGTGAGGAGACGAGGACGGGGCAGGAGGGCTGGAGAAGGGCGCGTCGAAGCCCGGGTAAAGGGCAAGGTATGACGAGTTTAAGATGTGACGGAGCAAAAGTTCGCGCCGCAAACAGGACGGAAGAAATCGCACGTGTTGCTGATGGATTAGTCGGCGAAAGGGGACAGTGGCAACGGCTCTCACAACTTTGCAGTATTTCTGTAATCTGTAGGGCTGTAGTTGTTAGTCCTTTAGTCGATAAATCTAGGGCTGCAGTCGACTAAAGACATTCTTGGCCAGCCCTGGCGACCAATTAGTCGACTAAAAGGGGCGGTGGCATATGAAAAACTGTAAAGTATTTCCATTTATTTAAACCAAACTACAATCAAAAGAACACAACTATTAATACAGAGAAGTACAAGGAGGTCACTCACTTCATATCTTCTTGTTTTTGCCATATAAATCCTTTTATAATAATTTGATATAAATAAAAATCTTGGTCGACTAAGGTACCATCGACCAATTAATGGACTAAAGGACTAAAGGGTTACAGCCCTAGTCCAGTGGTTCCCAAAGTGGGGGTTGAGGGATGAGCTGGGGATCGCGAGATGATTTCAAGATCTAATTTGAATAAATATGACACTGTATTTGCTCTATTTTTTTTTATTAAAAGTAGTATCTTTTAGTGAAATAGGGTCTAATAAGAGAATAATCTATTCAAATAACCAACATTAAACCTGATGTAACATGCTTTGACACTTATAAATTATTTTTCTTTGACTTTATTGATTATTTGACTTTAAACATGTATGTTTTAAGTTGAAAATGAGCTCAAACACAATATTTAACTGCTAGTAAACCGAACATTGAGGTTGGTTGATTTTAGCAAAATATTTCATTATTTCACTTTCTTCACAAACTCTGTTTAACTTAAATGACTGGTGAACTAAGACTACAACTGACAGATAACACTAAGTCTATATGACAGGTTTGCCTATTTGTCTACAGTTTGACATGTTTCTTTTCTTTTTTTTTTTCTCATGTTACTTCCTGGTTGAACATGGGCAGCAAATATGACACAGTTAGAGGTAATTCCACAGCTGTTACCATAGCAACCGGACTGTAAACAGGGCCAAAATCCATGTTAATAGTTATGATTTGACAAATAATAAAACCTGATAGCACTTTTATTTTGTTGAATGGTACGTCACATTTTGATGACATCACAGAGGGATTCCATTTAAGAACCCAGTGCTACTTCCTGTAATTTTAAACGTTTATTCAATTATCAAAATATCTTCTGGAACTGCAACTTCAAAAATGTAAAACTATGATGAATAGTGCCCTCCCACTAAACTAACTCATAATTTGAATATAATGAGAACCTGTCATATAGACTTTAACTTTCAGGTATTTTAAATGACAAAAATACAGTCAAGCTAATGACTAGAATTCACCAAATGACTGAAATTAGGGAATGACAAGCACTACTGCATTTTCACTGGGAGGGTTAGCGTTAGCCTCCAAACATCACAGAGTATAAAACACCAGAGCCTTATTACGAAACATTACCACAAGTAGAAGTGTTTTGTGTTGATTGTTAACGTTAGTGAAAATTGGCCTGCATGCTGACAACCTCGTAATGAACATTTCTCCAATCACTATTCTGGACAACAATGAGCCAAAAAGCACAGCTGGCCCCAACAAAAAAATGTTTGTTTTATTTCACCAAGTGCCACAAAACTTTTGAGTGACATTAAATATGAAGATAGTTATTACTCATTACCATTTATACAACAACCATGTCTCTGCGTTGTCTACAAACAACAAAATGACAGCTTTTTATCTTATTCTACCTCATTAAAATGAACGGGATAGACTGTTTACATAAGCACCAGGCTGTGTGAGCTTTTGTTCAAAACACATCACTCCTTTAAACAATTAAGCAACTTTTTCCAACAGTTAAACATGAAATATATTGATTTTAAAAAAAGTTATCTTGAATCTGATTGAATTTGTGTCACATTGTTTCCTAAATATAAATAATGCCAATATAACAAAGCGCTTTTCCACCTCAGCGAGCACTCAACATCAACATTCATCGCACGCTCCGGCACTTTAGAATCCAAACGTTCGCGAGGAAAGATTTGAACCGGCAACCGCACGAACAATTCAACTCTAGCGCTGCCTCAAGCCTCGGCCCGACGTGAAAATAGATGGCTTCGACTGAATCTAATAAACACTGTATTTAAGTAAGTAATTTCACTTTTCAACCGTTCTCTTTGTTGACAATTTCGATCTCTCGGCGGCGACAACAGTCATTTGACAGTTCAGCGAAGCCAACATAAACACCGCGGACCGACGCTGTAGTATTTCCTTCCGCGGCGACATGTCATTTGCACCTCGAGCGCCGTGAGTGGGAAATAGTTGGGCGCAAGAGCGGGGAACACGGCGAAGAGATCTGAGTCCGCAGGTGTAATGCATACCTAATGTGAGCCGCCGAGAAGGTCACGCAGCCGGCCCACGAGGCTATTAAATCCACCCAAACTTTAAGTCCTGCCTTTGCTCGCAATCAGACGGCCGCGCGGGCATTTACCGAGCGGGTGCAGTCCACGTTTGAGCCGCGGGTGTGATAATGAGGGTTTACGGTGCGATGGTCGTGCGTCTGCCATTATGTGCGCCGAAAATGAGGTGTACGGTCTGGAGTACTGCTATCCATATGGTCAATATTCAACATTTATTATCAGTGTAAAGAGAAATATGGGTGTCAATGCTCACACAACAACAAACTGGAAATCGAGCCTAGCTTAAAATGACTTGAGTTTACCATTTTTAACTGGATTTGTGTCGTTTTGACTTGATGAGATTTAATTTTTAAGTGATGTAGAATATTTAATGATAATAATAATAATGCCTTACACTTGTAACGTGCTTTACAGACTTGTCAGAGTCTCTCAAAGCGCTGCACTGATGTCATTATTCTTTCATTCCACTCTCGGTGACAGTAAACCATTTATGTAGCCACAGTTGCCCTGGGGCAGACTGATGGGAGCGAGGCTGCCAGTGTGCGCTACCGGCCCCTCCGACCACCACCAACCATTCACACGCACACACCACTCTCACACTAGGCAATGTGGGTGAAGTGTCTTGCCTAAAGACACAACGACATTCCCTCCTCCAGTCGCCCCCCTGTGGAACCTGGTGTTCCAGCGGTCTCCCATCCAAGTACTGACCAGGGCCCATCTGCTTAGCCTCCAAGGTCTGACAGGACTGGGCATTGATAGGCAGGTATGGCCCCCTTTATGACTTTATGTCAATTATACCTTATTTTGTCTTTGAAGAAGCATGAACAAAGACTTAATTAAACATGAACAGACTTTTTTTGTAAAGAACGATTCAGGCTTAGTAACTACTTAAAGAGTTCGGACTGATAAGACTATGAGCTGAATCATTCTTTCATTTTCTACCACTTGTTCCCGTTAGGGGTCACGGGTGACTGGAGCCTATCCCGGTGACTTTGGGCCTTAGGCGGGGAACACCCTGGACAGTGGCCAACTCATCACAGCTCACAGGGAGACACGGACAAGGACAGACAGACATTCACTCTCACATTCATTCACACGGGCAATTTAGAGTTGTCAATTGATTTAACCCCTGCATGTCTTTGAACGGTGGGAGGAGAGAGAAGGAGAACCCACAGCAACACGGGGAGAACATGCAGACTCCATCCACAGAGATCATGTGACGCTGGTCTGGTCCGTGATGATCTGCTCATTGCGGGACAGGCACTCTAACCTCTCTGCCACCGCGCACCGTGTGTCAGTCCAAGACACGGGCAGAAATTATTATTCACTCTCATTTTATTACATTTTTTTTATTGTTCTGATGGATACATCTTTTTCGTCTTGTGGCTGGACAAACTCTGCACACCTGACTGGGCGACAGGTGCGTAGGAGGAATAGCAATTAGTAGAAAACGTTTAAGAAGACTCCCGCACACCGTCTCACTCTTCATGACCTTCTTCAGCTATCACACATGAAGACTGCCAGAGGGACTGAAACGTTGTATTAAGAGATTCATGAAGAGTGAGACAGTCTTCTTAAACGTTTTCTACATTTTTTTGTCAAAATTATTTTAGATTTAATGCCTGTGGGGATTGAATTTAATGTGTTTTAAGGCATTTTAAGCCCTTATTTTTGCCTAAATCAATATAATGACGTTTAATGCTTTTTAACCTGTGTGTACTAACCAAAAATCAGTAACACTTTATAATAACTACACTTCATGCCTTAATAAAGCATGAACAAAGACTTTATTCATATTCAACAAATAGTTTATTAAGAATGATTCAGGCTTAGTAACTATTTAACAAATTAGTTAGGATTAGTAACAAAGTAGTTACTAAGCCTGAATCATGTTGAATAAACTATATATTCATTATTAAGTCTTTATTCATGCTTTATTATGGCAAAATAAGATGTAGTTATTATAAAGCGGTACCCAAAAATCTCCTACCAGTAATCATAAACTGATCAAATGTTCTATGTAAAAAAAAAACACGGTAGTATCTTCTCTGTTTCGAGCAAAATTGTAGGGTTGTTTGACAGGTCCCTATGGAAAACGTCTGAACTTTAACAGCGCTCTGCATCCTCTCAAAGCCTCAATTACCTCAGCGGCCGTGCATCATCACACAGCACACGGGCCCCTGCCGTCGGGAGCCCGGGGCCATATTAGCTCCTGCATGGCTTCTGTCACAGCCACACTCAAATGACTCACTGTATTTACAGCCGGCTCCATTACAGCCCCAGCGTCAGCACCGGCGCACGTTCACGTCGGGTTTATGCGTTCTGTGAGGACACGGTACGGACCTGCGTTTGTTTCTTTGACTTTTTACACTCAGAACACTCGTCTCGACCTTTTTGAACTTAAAGGTAAACCTGCAATCGCTGCTAAAGGTGGGGAATATATCGGAGAAATGATAATATTGTTGTGTTGTGACGATGCTAACGTTTCAAACTATACCAATGAATAGACGCCATTCTTGATACAGATTTAAATATCACAAAATTATGATAAAATGCTTCTTTTTTAGACAAGATAATGCCATTTTTCTCACAAAATTCAGTACTTTCTTAGACTAGATCTGATAAAGTTCAAGATCATTTGTAAAACAGTGAAGGAAAGGACCAATTTTATCAATACTTGTTCAAAAGAGTAGTTTTTCGACTAGTTTTGGTATCGATAAGTATCTGATTTTTGATATATTTGACAATCTATAATTGATCTGGAGATATGCAAATTTAGAATATCAATTGTATCGTCTGTAATTAAAACTATCTAGAGTCATCTTTCACACAGACGCGCCCATTTTCATTTCAAGAGGTTCAAGTATCACACAAAACGTGACTGGACCATACATTTAAACACAAAAAGGCAGCTCCTCTCTTTTTTGAGTTCATTTTTAATAATTTTAATTACAGATGATACACTCAATGTTCTAACCAAATAGTCCGCGTGGGTTTTGGTACGGAACGTAAAGGTAAGGATGAAAAAAATGGTAGAAAACAATGGCGCACTGAGGAAAAAAGTGCAAAAAAGATTAAAAGACAAAAAGACAAAATGTGTAACAAAAAGCAATATAACAAACATCAATCAATACTGCAAAATCTACATATTTTTGTCAATATTTCCCCACTCTTCTATCTCCTCACAGCAAGAGCATCTCTGGTTTGATTCCTGGTCAGCGTGAGACCTTTCTATGTGAAGTTTGCATGTTCTCCCTGTGTTTGGCTGCTCCTGGTAGTTTTTTTCAAGTTTGATTCCGTCAAAGTTTTAGACAATAAACAGACATTTTCAATACAAAATAATAGTTATTTCTTTATTAAACGTTGTGGTCTTGTACACGTTTAGATAGAGCTCAAAATCTTTCTAAAAAAGTTCAGGAAAGGTCATGTTGTCATGTTTATGTGATTTTTTTTTAATCGATACTTGCACAAATAAGTGTCTAGTTTCGATACTAGTTTTAAAATCGATTAGCGTAGATTTTTGGTTCTTTGGACAACCTTAGCTTCTGAAGTGAAGAATAGGCACGATAACAAATTTTGATGCACGATATATTGCTACAGAAAAATAGCACGATTAACGATAATATTGAAACTTTAAATACTTTATACTAGAGACACAGTGACCTTGAAACAGGATTATTCCTGTTAACCATTTTCGAAACATACAATATTGGAAAAAAACATGAATTGCAACAAAGAAATTGCAGAATTAAACAGTTAAAGAGTTATAAATGTTACTTATTACACCCTCTGCAGCTCAAATATTATTGTATTGCAGAAAAATAACACAAATTTCCTCACAAATGCAAAAAACAACAACATACACACGATAAATATTGAGGCCCAAAATATACTGTCCCATCCCATATCGTGCCGGCCCTAGTGAAGTCAGTGAGTCAAATGCAACTTTACGAACAAAATTCATAAAGTTTGGCTCAATGTGACGTCTAAAAGCTTGTCCCTGTGTAGATTGAAGTCCCCACATGACTCGGTAAACACGGCCGCACACATTCACACAAACAGGAACAGAGAGACCGCCGCGGCTCCATTAAGAGCAGTGTTCCACGGAGCACGACCGCCCTGGACTCACCAGTGGGGGAGTCATTACTTGGACCAGTGGCCGTGACCCCTTTACTGCTGTATGTGGACAAAACACAAATTGGAGCGCTTACTCACACACATGCATACGACCCGCATCTCCCAAATAAAATCGAGCCGCTGAAAGAGAGAGACGAAAGTGCAAAGGTGAGAGTGAGGCTTTTAGTCGAAGAACTATTTTTAGTTCCCTGTGCAATACTATGGTCAGTGGGTTTGGATGTAGTGCACACATATTGATTCCTGGCTTCGATAATTACATAAATAAGACATAGTTGGACATTTCCTGAAAAGTTAAAGATCGACCTTGGTCTTTATGACAACTGGTATAAGGTCATGTGGTAATTTTTTTAGGATTTTAACTATAGAATGTAAATAAGTAGACATATTTAGCCTGCTAACCGCTAGCTGCTGCTGTCAAACTCAACATTCTTGCCTTATAATATTGCTCTACATCAGTGTTTCCCAACCAAGAAGTACATTGAATGGTCTCAGATTTTAAAAGAAGATGAAATGTACTTTGATCTGAATAGAAAAGTGTTATTAGTTGTAAATTTAGCATCTTTTTGGAGTTTCTTGGACCATGAATATAATTAAAACTAAAATATAATAGTAATTGACAATATGTGACTAGTAAACCCATGTATTTGCCAAAACTTAGGTTAAAAAGTACTCTGACTGTGAGGTGAAGCTTTGGGGGAACTAAAAAGGTTTGGAACCACTGCTCTACATGATTCTGGTGTGTTTATTTCGCCATCATCTTGGTAAATGAAGCTATGAACAATAATAACCGACCGATCAGGCGCCCTCTTTCGCCGTGGGCCGCTCCAGCTCGCATTATCAACAGGTTTGATTGACAGCTAGCACGGATATTGTTAAGCACGACGAGGCGAGAACGAGCGAGTTTGTTGAAGGTGACGAACATGCTCCTGATTGGCTCTGTGGTTGCCTTGACTCAGATTTCCAAATTTAGAACTCGACTCCATTTGCATTCGAAATATTAATTATTGCATCGTCAAAAGTGTCACAATAATGGTGCAATATATCAAATTACGAGCTCCTTGGCTAAACGGCATTGTTTTATTGCAACAAACAGTCGAGGGGAGCTACGCAAACCAGGGGTCGACAAACCTGCTGCTCCAGATCTTCAGTTTGAGTAAATAACTGAACCAATATTGAGACAATCTATGGACTAAGATGAGTGCACTTAAAGCTTGTATTGGTGTTGTGTAACGATGTGTGAGCAAGGATGCTGTCGAATGCCGCGCAAGATAATATCGATCCGTATGGTCAATATCCAGCCTTCGAGTGTTTATTCACAAGCGCTCTTCACTTTCATGAGCCGTACAGTGTGCATGTGTGTCCTACTGCGTGTCCTCCTTGACTGGAGAATATCAAATGTCACATCCATTATCGTGATTTGCATAAGAGACGCACAAATGATTGCATTTCTATAGGTTTTCTTTCCAGTGGTGTTATCAAAAAGGACTAAACTGTCTATTGTGGGTGACAAGAGGTAGAAAGTTAGATCAGTGTTGTTTATATTTACTTGTGTTTGTTTTATTTAGAGATTAATCTATAAATGTTTATTCTCCTTTGAGTTTATCATTATGTACAACTATTTTATCCCTGGTTTAGGATACGTTTGTCATTTGGGCCTAAATTGTGCTAATTTCTGTACTTACGTGAGCTAGTTTGGTCCAGTTCTGGTGTCCAAGTCCAAGAAATAGTCCTGGTTTAGTACAGTTTTGATGTGGTTAGTCTCCTTTCGAATGATGTTCAGCCCCAGTTTACGCCAGATAAAGTCGGAGTTTAGATCTGACGGTTCTTGTCAAAGCCAATTATAATCTCAGCTGCAGCTTGGTGTGAAAGGTTTGTTCGATGATATTACAAACATACATTTAGTCAATGCACACACTGTGTTCCATTGGTAATTCTTAAAGTCTGTTCACCTTATTCCACCCACTTTTGCCTCTTTTCACACTGATCCTCACTCTTGCAGTAAAGACACTTCCGGTTTGGTGAGAACCCCGGAAAAGTCTCGTCGCTAACATATTATATAAAGTAAACTGATTTGGGTTAAATGTTTAATGTTCATGTTCAACAACAAGTCACAACGCAACAATTTCCTGTGAGGCCTGAAAACGTCTTTTTAGTCCATGTAGAACTTATTTTCTGTTGAGCTCGTCTGTTCCATGTAAACTACAGCGGAAAAAAGATGGCGTCGCCCACAGCAACTTCCAGAATAAGGTCATTATGACAGGTTAGATCAGTGTTTTTCAATTGCGGCACACTTTTTGGGTTGAAATGATACCACGGCACACCAACTACAGTTAAAACATGACCAAACCAGACCATTTAGTTTTTTAAAAATATGGTAAATAATGTCTGTGCCACTGTCTGGCTCTTTAAAGTAGTGATGGTTTTGCGTTGCAGAAGTTGCTCAGGACACTCCAAAATGATAAATGAGTCAATTCCATCCACAACTGTCAATATGTAAACTTACATTGGACATTTCTTCAAGGCGCACCGGTCAAAACCTCAAGGCGCACTAGTGTTCCCCGTCGCACTGTTGAAAATCAAGGGGTTAGATGACCCATTTCACTAAAACATAGCAAACATGTTTATATTTAAGATTTGCCTTCAGTTTGCTTAAAATGCTACTTCCTGGTTCATGGACAGCAACTATGACATAGTTAGAGGCTGTTACATAGCAACTTTTTTTTTTAAAAAGGGCCAAAAACTACATAAATTAAACAATAGTTATTATTTGACAAATAATAATACCTGATAACCACTTTACTTTTGTTAGATGATGGTTTAAACTGTCAAAAAATTGTGCGTAAATTGTCTGTATTTACAACGGTACGTCGCTTTTTGATGACATCACAGAGGGATTCCGTTTTAGAACTTAATTACAATTGCTCAAAATTTCTTCACAAACGGCAACTTTACCGATGGAAAACTATAATAAATATTTACCACAGGTGCCTCCAGCCAAACTAAGTCATAATTAGAAAATGTTGAGAACCTGTCAAATCGACTTTAATTTACTTTTTTTTTTTGCTATTCTCAGAGCTAAAAACAACAAAAGAGGCAAACAAACAAACATTCCTCACAGACGACACATCTCTGCAGGCGACATATCTGTTTGAATAGTCTCATATTGTTTACGCCGACACTTACACACGTGTGATTAATGCTCTGGAGCTTTTGAGAGGCAGTCATTTCTCATAACGCGTGCGAGTGCAGAGTCGTTCTTTTCCCTTAAACTTTTGATGGTTATTGAATGCATCACCATGCGTCTTGAACTTCCCCTCCTGTCAGCGTTTCTCTCTGTCTCCCTGTGTCTGCTGTCACTCCTCTTTCTGGTTTATGCTCTGCCAAACAAAAAGCCAGCTCTTCTGATAGTCTTTGCCAGTGTGTGTTGTGGTGACAGAAGGTGACAGTGAGGAATGGCCCGCACTTTGATACAGGGGCTTCCAGATCGCGTGCGTTCGCTGCAGAAAAGATGGAAAAAAGGGTAGGATAACGTGGATTCTGAATATCGAGCCTGGTCAGAATCGATTTACGAGATTCACTCACTTGATGGACCTAAAATATCGATCTTTTTTTAAAACGTGTCGAGCAAATCAGAACGTAGAACGAACTCAGCACTTTGGGTTGCCAGATTTGATGTCTAAAACCAGTTTGCAATAAAACAGATATGGTATGATGTGTTCTCTAGTGCTGTCAATGGATGAAAAAAAAAATCAATCAGATGAATCACTTTTAAATACAATGAATCACAATTATTAATAGCAATAGGGGTGGCGCGAGATCTTGCGAGACTGAAATGGTTCCAGCATCCATAGACTAATCTCACGAGAATTATTTAATACACTGTTTTTACGAAGCAATTACGGAAGAGTGCAATAACTGTCCTGGATGAATTATTACTTAAGATAAAATCCAGTTTTAAAATGGTGTTGTGTCCAGTGGTTCTCAAACTTTTTCAGTCGCAACCCCCAAAATAACAATAGTTCACATTCACGACCCCCAAACACAAAAAATAGGTGACACACAAAGTGATAAATTAGCCTTAAATCTAATGTTTTATTTTATTTTGAGAATATAGACCTAGAAAAATTACTGATCGGCCGACAAATAGGAATCTACATTTACCACTGCATTTGAAGGGTGTCAAGCCTTGTTTAACACTATTGTATCAGTTTTCCCCATCATCTGGAGACCCCCAGAAATCATTTTGCGAGAACCAGTTTAAGTTAGTTTAAGAACCACTGGTTTAGTCCAAATGTACACACGGTTAAGTACTAGTTTAGACCCGGTTTAGTCCTGTTTTAGATCTAGATTTGCATTGGTGGTACACGAAAAGCTGAATATTTTCGTCTGTGCTATTTGTTGTGAAAAGTTTGAGCAGCACCGATTTGATACAAGCAATTAAATCCACTCCAAAGCACTCAAATGCAGATGAAACTTTGGATTCTAAACTATTCTAGACACTCTTCTCTGCCGTGTTGATGTAAGGTGCTGCCTGGTGACAGTTTGGAGCGGCGCAGGAGGTGCTGTGGTGCTCCGTTCCATCCCGATGACCCTGTCCCTTCCTGGCCTTGTTCCCTTCCCTCAAGTCCTCCCCCCCAGCGCCCAGAGACACGAGGGAGAGAGGGGAGAGAGCACTGGGCCGTACCCGCGGGACGGACATCTTCCCCTGGGCACACACTTCAGAGCGCTCCCTGATGTGACGGGCGACATATCAAACAGACAACTGCATTTCATTGATTTAACTATTTGAATAATTTTGGTGGTTGGCAAAAAAAAGTTAGGATTTTGGGTTGGATTCTGTTCTCTTCTTGGAGCGGGGTGCACTTAGGTCTGGGTGATAAAAATTGAATGGTGAGCTGGACCCTGTGACAATCTGCTATTTTTGTGAAATCGTCGTATCGTGATTCACTGTTTGTGTCTTTAATGCAGCTGTCTGTTCAAACACACTTTTTCTCCTGTTGTTTAGCCTCTGAAGCCTCTGACAGGTGATGAATATTGAAGGTTTTTGGGTGTGAGACTGGATTACAATCATTAAAGTGAGTGTAGAAGAACGCCCCAAAGTTAACAAGAGACTTACAAGAGTTACAAGCACTTTTTTGACAGACGGAAACTTTCGCCATTAACGCCTTTCGCCGACTCGATGTTTCAGAGCAATTACAGCTCCCACCAACAGGAGGCCAACTGGACACTGTTTACATGCTAATTGTTGTGCTGCCATTTAATTAGACTTAGTGTGGCATACTCCGGTAATAAGCCCGCTGAGGTAACACTGGACTCAGCAACAGGAAGAAAGAGGAGAGCACAAAATATCCAATAGATCTGCCAATTAGCTGTTTTCTCTGAAAAGGTTAAACATTTGGCAACGTCAAGAATCTCTGCAGAATACAAAACAAGTGGAAACTGGATTTTACTTTTTGGACTTTGGGCGCTTTCTTGGAAGTTTGTGTTTGTCTTCAAGGTAATTATTACGCACAGTTGTTTTTAAATTGTTATTAGCCTTTAAAGTGTCCATGACAGGTTGAAGTTAATTAAAATACAGTTATGATAAATGTATTTCAAATTCTGCTAAAATCTTTACAACTTTAACTCCAGTTTAGACATTTTATTACATTTTAATTTTACTTCCTGGTTGTAGGAAATCACAATGAAACCTGTACAGTGCACCAAAACTCCTCTAATGTCAGATTTTTTTTATTTGTTAAAAGAAAAATATGCATGTTTTGTTGAGTTTCTTTTGTGTAAATTATGCATGAACTTTGTCTCCCTAGTGTGATGTCATCAATGTGTTTACTTCCTGTCCTGTAATTTTCAACAGATTTTTCAACTTTTCTCCATAAATAGCGACCTGATTGGTGTAAAACTATAATCTATGTTTACATCAGGTATTAATACACAGAATAAAGTCGAAATCAGAAAATCATAAAACCCTGTCATATACACTTTAAACATTCTCTGGAGTAAATCTAGTTTGGCATCTCATGTTTTAGAACAACAACAAAAAAACAAAATGAACATCTGTATCTCTGATGTTTCCGACGGCGCTAACTGAGTTTTGGCGCTATCTACTGGCTGCAGAGTGTATTAAACGAGTTAAAAATAAACAACTAGAAAGTTCTGCGGTAGATTAGATAGCCGAGCAGTTGTAGCAATCGTGATTTGACAGAAATGCTAAGAACGAGTCTGATGATGATGATTTATGGATTTAAAAACAGCGCAGAAGCTTCTCTGAGCCACGTCACACAGCGAGAAAATGTCACAAATAGAGAAAATTCAGAGTGTTTTTGACGTTCAGAGGGAGAAGATCTAACCAGGATTCATCAAACTAGCGTGAATGAAGCTAAACGCAGCTCCAGGTATGTTTTTGATGACGAATTAATGTCAGGACATGGTTAAACGCTCAAAAAAGACAATTTAGCATAATGTTTGTCGTTTTTTAAAAATAGTTTTTATCTTTTGAAGCCAGTTTTGTCAATAAGGAAAGCAGTTTACAAACTTTATCTGACAAAAACAATGTTATAAATGCGTGTATGATGCTATTTAGAACAGATTGGTCAGAGTAGGATGGAAAGCAGAAGTAGAAGCATGGAAGAATGAGCCATTTGGAGCTCAGAGAAAGGCAGTGCCAGAAAATACAGGATTGCTCACAGTTTTTGAGGTTACAACATTATAAATAGCTGAAAAGAGTCAAATTTCTACCATCTAATCTGGGTAATTTGTTAGGAGGACATAAATTATGTTCAGTCTATTAATGTTTTAGTCCTCTTTCACTCAGCGATAATGGGAAATGTCATTAAAGTGAAGAAAGTACGGCAGAAAACCCTTCTCGCTCCAGCTCTGACGTTACTGATATCCTCCATCGCGGTGACAAACTCGACGCCATTCAATCTGCAAATAAATCTCTCCAAATATGATTTCAATCTGTCTGATGCCACGAACGACAGCATCATTGACAACCTATTTACCCATCACGAGTGACAGCTGACACGCGGCAACACTCAGGCAGTGAACATGGATAAACTCCTCCTGCACCAGACGTTACACTGAAAATTCTGGAGGATTCATTTGAAGATGTGGCTTTCCCGGTGGAGAATGCGCCATGTGTTTGTCCAAAGAGGTCTAGATCCTGGTCTCTGCCTGTTTTTAACTTCATGAGAGACCGTTTCTTCATTTTTTTTCAGAATGTCTACCATTTGATAAAACGTAAAGATGAAAAGAAAGCTGTGATGCTCTTATTTCCAGTCAAACCGTTCTGGGATGAATCAGTTTGTTTTCCAAGACCACAAATTAAAACAAAGTACCCTAAAATTCCCCAAAAAGTTGATAGGCCTTTTATCCGCTTGGACATTTTGACTTTATTACAAGTTCCCAAAACTCAATTTAGGTTAAATTTGGTTTCAGTTTTGAAAAAAAGGGGTCAAAACCCAACAAATGTCAAATCTGATATTCCTCTGTGCAGAACTTGTTTACACTTGAAATGAGAGTAAATCAGACATCAGAGGTCAAAGCGTCAGAGTTTAACCTTCACAAAGAGTCCAGATCTTTGTTTAAACAGCTCCAGTAATTTTAGTCAGACGTTTTATGAAAAAAAAAAAGGTCTTATTGACTTTAAACATGATAAATTTGTATATATTATACATATACTATGACCACATTTTTGATCTTATTTGGCATTTTATGGTTTGTGTGCATCACTTTTGCCAAGTGGTAACATTTAAAACGCGCTTATTACATAAAATATATGTAATTTCATATAGTTTGCAGTTTGTTTCTATAGCAAAATTAATAGGAAAAGTGATTAAAAAAGGAGACCTATAATGCAAAATAGACTTTTAAGAGCTTTCAACCATAATATAATTGTTCCCCTTGTCTCTTGAAGTTGTATTTAGAGTGATTCGTGCATAACGGAGTAATCTTTATTCTTCTGTGGACAAGACGACATGGCTGTCAGTCCAGGTTTCACCACTGCACAGATCCCTCCCCGTTCCACACCCATTGCTCTTAACATAATTAATTCAGTAATTTTATTTTCTTAAACGTTGGCAGTCTTGAACTGCAGTGTAATGGCTGGCTTTCAACACAGAAGTAAGCAGATTTGTTCTTTAATGAATTCGTTTTAGCACAATATTGTGGTTTAAAATGTCCTAAATATAACATAATGTCATAGATTAGAACTATATATGTAGAAGACAAATGCACAATAGGTGAAAAGGTAAGTTAATGATAATATAAACAAGAATCAGTGTAAAATCAAATCAAAAGAGTGCTGGTGAAAAACACTTTCAATCGTCACACGCACAGCTGAACAGAGCCGTTTTCCGTCTGAATCTGAACATTACATTACCAGAGAGTAAAGGCCTGTCACATCTCCAGGAAGACATTTTCAGATATCAGCAGCCCAAAAAAAAAAAAAACAGAAACAGCGCTTCTGAGATGATTCATATGACACCAGCACGTCAGAAATGTACTTTGGAGCCGAGTCTTGGAGCGACATTGAGACAGAATGAGACGAATCGCAACAAATCAAAAAGGATTCAGCGCACAAATATACTTTACCTTCACTTATGTCGCATTCACAGCTCATTGAAGAGAAGTTACCAACCAAGAGAGAGCCATAAAGCACATCAAGTTTTGCTTTTGCAGTTTGTTTTTGTCATTAAATCAAGACAAAAACACAGATACAACTTAAAGGAAAAATATTCTGCATTTTTCATATTGTAATTATCCTTTAAACATGCTCTTGAGTGCCTTAAATTTGCCATCTTATGTTTTGAAACAAAAAAAAGTTATTCATTCTGTGATGAAATGACACTTACTGAGTGCATCCAGCCAGCAGATGGCGCCAGCGCTATATACAATCTAGTGAAGTTAGCGCTGAAAAGACGTCATTGTGCAGATTTGCTGCAGCAGTTATTGTATCTAAACGGCAGAAATGCTCAGAACAAGTTTAGCGATGATTTAAGGACTAAAATCAGCGGAAGATTCTGTGTTAAGTGACGTATGAAGTCTGAAAATACGTCTGAAAAACCAGGAAGTTCAGCAGGAAGTGTGTTTGATGCTCGGAGGGGGTGGATTTTCTAATAAATATTCCTCAAAACTTTGCATTTTCTTTGCATTTCTTGTTTTTTATTAAAGTTGATACTGTGCTATGATTATTTCGTAAAACCTGGATAAAAACTATATTGCACAGAAAGTTGGCGATAGACGAGACAGGAAGTATTTACTTTAGCTTCACTGATCCTCGCTGTGTTCATCACGCTCTGCTCGGCTGCTGCAGCGGTGATGTTTTATGGTTATGATGTCGCAGATGTTGCTCTGACAAATGAAGAGCAGAGCGGCTTAAAAAATATCCAACCTCGGGTCACGCCTCTCCGAAGTCGTGAGAAAGCAAATCAGGGCCAAACTCGGGCCAAATATCCCGCAGTGTGTGGGCTTTATACAGTTCATTATTATCACGATTTTCTTGGGGCCAGATCATGATTTCGATTTTATCACGAGTCACTTTGTATTTTTCTTTTGTCTTTAATAAAGTTGCATGATTTAGGAAAAATATCGAATTGTGATTTTTCTGACCAGTGCGATTGCGATTAGATTTCCCTAACCCTAATAAGATTCAGCTCAAATTCACATTTTAAACACAATTTTGTCACTTTTAGTTGGGATTTGTCACGTTCAGTTGTGTTTGTCATATTTAAACATGTCTTTGTCACTTTTAGTTGCGTCTTTGTCATTTTTAGTCACGTTTTTGTCGCTTTTAGTCACGTTTTGGTGCATTGAGACATGTTTGTTGCCGTGTTTTTGTCACTTTTGAACATATTTTTACTGCTTTTGGTCACGCTTTTGTCGCTTGTTTCAGAACATGTTTGTACAAATCCAAACTACAGTGTTAGCAGTTTTTATTCAAATCAAAGCAAGACATTTTGGGGTTATTTATTGAAGAAATTATTGCAATAATTGCCCTTGCGATTTGCTAATTGCATCCATTTCAATTACAATTTTGCGTCGATTTGGTTTAATTGTGCAGCCCTAGCCTCTAAGAGGTAAATAAAGTCATCTGCTCAGAGGCTTCAGAGGCTAAACAACAGGAGAAAAAGTGTGTTTGAACAGACAGCTGCATTAAAGAGACAAACAGTGAATCACGATACGACGATTTCACAAAAATAGCAGATTGTCACAGGGACCAGCTCACCATTCGATTTTTATCACCATGTCGCCCAGCCCTACATCATGAGACAAAGATTGAATTTTTCCCTGAATAAAATGTACAAAAATCGACACAGAAATATATTTGCAGCTTCATTGATTTAAGGCTTGATTAGAAGATCGTTTAGTGACAAAAACCCACTTCTGTCATCAATCTGGAGCTCTGTGAATCTGGTGAAACGCTCTGTCCTTCTTCTGCCCTCGATCGTTTTTGGGCTGCCACTAACAATTATTCAATGAGTCTAGCGATTATTCTTTAGATTAATCAATTTGTTGTTTAGAACGAAAATGTCACGTGACTCAGTTTGACCGCGATGAAGCTGAAGTGAATCCGTTTGAGGATCCTGGTGGAGTACATTTATTGACAAAAGAGCATTTTCATCAAATAGACTGAACTGACACATTTTCCACATCGTTTTCATGCAAATTGCTGCTCAATTTGAAGGAGAAAACATATTTTCTCAGCTCATTGGAACCTATGCATAAACCATTTGATGATTTGTCAATTACTAAACATGTTGCAGCCCTAATTATTTGCAAAAATAATCCAAAATCTCAAATCTCTTTTAAACCTGTTCTAACAGTGTTCCATCATCAAAAACATACCTGAAGTAGCATTTAGCTTCATTCACACTAGTTTGAGGAATGCCAGTTAAAAATCCACTCCCTCCGAACCTCCCTCAAAAACACTTCCTGCTGAACTCTCTCGATCAATGACGTTTTTTCGATCACTTATCCGAGAATCTTCTGCTGTTTTAAGTCCTTAAATCATCGTCAAACTGGTTCTGAGCATTTCTGCCGTCTAAACACGATTACTTGCATTTCCTGAAAAGCTTGTGTAAGCGCTATGCAGCCAGTAGATGGCGCAAAACTCAGTGACAGGGAAAACAGAACCAGATACAGATGATAATTCTGTTTGTTTGTTTTTTAGTTCTAAAACATGGAATGCTAAACTTAAAGTACTCAAGAACACGTTTAAAGGCTAATAACAATATTAAAAAATGCATAATATTTTCCTTTAAACCCTGATAACCCTGATAACTGCAGCCGACGCGGTTCGTTCCCAAGAGGACTCCCTGCGTGACGACGTACGCAGGAGCTGTATGGATTCTCCGGAAACACTTACATACGACGGCGGTGATTTTGTTTGCAGCAAAGTGAGTGTTTGAGAAGGACGAGGACTGCGAGGCTGCACAGGTGCACAGTCTGCTCCTGCTGATTTCCTGGCTGTAATATTGATCGTCTTCCTCCTGTTCCCCCGGTGTTCTCTCTAACAGCTCCTCTCAACAATCTATAGAGTAAATAAAGGTAATGGTCATAGAGAACCGCTCAATGTGTGTGCATGTGTGTGTGTGCGTGTGCGTGTGCGTGTGCGTGCGCGTGCGCGTGCGCGTGCGTGTGTGTGTGTGTGTTTACGAGCCAGGCTTTGGTTTGCCCTGAGAGGAGATGATTTCAAGGTTGATTGGAAAAACTAAACTATCGCAAACAACAATTTAAAAAGAACTGCGTGCTGTTGTTTACTGCTTTAGCTCAGCGTTCAGGCCGTAAGGTAAAGGAATTGTAAACTTTAGTTAATGTTTTTCTAGTTATTTTAAAGTAAGACGAGACACTGCGGATGAAAAGGAAAACATCTTTAATTCATAGAATTCATTTTGAAACTTCTGTGTTACAAGTAAGGCTGTAACTTAAGATAAGTTTGCTAATCAATTAGTTGAGCAATTAATTTGTTCTTTTATTTGAAAAATGCTAATCAATATCCCGACTACATTAAGTGGTAGAATTATAGGCAGCATTTTTTTTTTTTTTTTTTGCATAATAGCTGTCCATGAAGCTTTCGTTTTGCTCAAATCAACTTTATAACTGAAAGAAGTTTCTCGTTGTTGCTGTGACTTTGCTAACTTTTTTGCTAACAGCAGTTGGAGATAAATTACACTTCAACTATCCACTTTATTCCGCCCTGCCCACTTTTAATATTGATAATAATACAACGGAAAATAGATGGCAGCGCCCATTGAAACTACCGGAATAGGGTGAATAGAGCTCAGCACAGAACGTCAAAAAACAGCTACGTATACTTACAAAAAATAGCAAAAACAATGTAAAAAAAGTGAAGAAAAATCCATGGAAGAACCTGATAAACTGCTGGGTCACGTCTGGTAAATACATTTATCAATATATAGTGTAAGAATACTTGAATACTTGAATTAACGCAAAGTTTAGCATTCAGCATCTTAAAATCTCCATTGATTTAACGTTGCGCTAACTGAAAGTTCTGTTATGTGCGACGTCACGATCCCGAACTCAATTAATTTCCTCAACACTTGAACTCAGAGATATCTTATTTAAGGACAGAAATACATCTTGTTCAACTGTGTTTGATCTCAAAGTCTGTGTCAGTGATAAATGTGAGCGTATCTGCAGTGTTCCTGTTGTTTATCTGGTTTTCTACAACTGTTTACTTGATTTTCTTTTTGTGACGTTAGACACAAACTAAACATTTAGCAGAGTTTTGGACTTTTACGTTTGTCATCAGACTTTAGCATCTTTCGCACATTTTGGGTGAAAATGTCATTGTGTATTTGCCACTCACTGATAAAATTCTTAATACTGCATAAAGTCTCTACCGACTAAACATTCAATATAGCAATGGATGGAATAATATTTTTTGGGCCTCAATATTTATAACGTGTGCCTGTTTCTCATTTTTTATTCTATTACATGAACATATCTATCACTCATTAATGATTCTAACAAGCTACTTTAGTATTTATTCTGTTATCTTATATTGCAGATGATGTTTTTTATGATGCGTTCACTTAGAAAACGACTTACCGGGATTCTCCTTTAGTGTTATCGCGTCATAAAGTAGTTTCAATGTTATTGTTTATCGCAATGTTTTCATTTGTCATATATCGCCCTTCAAAATAAAAGTATGTTTATGTTTTCTTGATGAAGAGTTGCTTTGAGGCCATTCTCCAGATCTGAAGTATTTTGCTTATAGTTTATAATCTATTTAGGTAATGAAATTTATCATTTATGTTATTTATTGACATCAACACTTTTTAACTGCTTCATAATACAACAGTTCATTTTCAAATGAATGTTATTTCTCTAAAACTGACCTCGCACGCCTTCCATTAAATCTACAAGGACCGAACGACTCTTGAGACACCACTTACGAGCAATTAAAGCATCATTTCCTATGTATGTTTTTGATCCGGACAGCTAATTATCCTAAAATCATTCTGCCGGAGTTGACCTACAAGCGAAACGATGACACTTTTATACCCGTTATTTACGGCGCCGCGCGAGATTGCGGCTGTTAATTCGCGGAGCTTTTGGCCGTCCTCCAGAGCCTAAGCGTTAAAAGCAGAGGTTTAACGCGGTGCCTGCCCCGTGGCGAAGGTGACACAGGATGGTTTAAGTTACGGCCAGACCTTGTTAAGAATTCACAAGCGCTGGGGAGACGAGGCGACCTGGAGGTGGATCGCGACGAAGGGCAAAACCGGTGGTCAATCAATCACATTTGGTTGGAGTTTTTACGGGTTTGTTTGTGTGTTGTGTAACCTTGAAACAGTCCAGGAGTGTAGCTCTAGTGACCCTGAAATCGGAACATCTAAATGACATTTTTTATTTTGATCTCTGACCTTTAGTAATCTCTCTGGTCTTTCTGAAAACTTGTGAAATCTACATATTTCTGTTGACAATTTAGCAGTTTTGGTGCTTAGTGAAGTCTGAATCTGAAAGGTTAAAGGACACATTCTGCTCCAGTGACTTTTTTGAGCTTGAAACCATGTTCTAACAATGTTCCATAATCAAAAACATACCTGAAGTAGCATTCAATTGCATTCAATTTTGAGGAATGTTTATTAAAAAAATCTCCCCCCTCCGAGCGTCAAACACACATCCTGTGTACTCGATCTGGGACGTATTTTCAGACTTCATACGTCACTTACTCGAGAATCTTCCGCTGTTTTTAGTCCTTAAATCATCGCTAAACTCGTTCTGAGCATTTCTGCCGTCTAAACACGATAACTGCTGCAGCAAATCCGCATCAGAACGTCTTTTCAGTGCCAATTTCACTAGATTGTATATAGCGCTGGTGCCATCTGCTGGCTGGATGCACTCAGTAAGTGTCATAGTGACTGATAACACAGGTCATAGAATGAACAAGAAACGGCAAATTTAAGATACTCAAGAGCATGATTAAAGGCTATCAACAATGTGAAAAATGCAGAATATATTTCCTTTAAGTGATTGGCAGGAAAGTAAAATAAAGTGGATTGGACAATATTGGTGATATTGCAATATCGCTGTACCAAAATAAAAACAACATTGCCATGGTCTCTTTTCAGTTTTAAAGGTGCTGTACCCATTTTTGCTGTTTTGAAACGTGAAAAACAGAAATAGTTCATTTTAGGAGTCATGTATCGCTTACTTAAAAACCTAAATATTCACCACGTTGAGTTACAAGCACTTTTCACAAGCCCAGAGCAAGTTTTGTCATCCTGGGTAAAGCTAACAAACATTAGCATGCTAACGACACACTTCCTGCTTCTCGTAGAACGCTAACAGATGCAGAGGAAGAGCTATGGTCTCATTTTCACCCGATTAAATCTGTACTGGGACAACACAGATTTTCCTTTATTACACGCAAAAACCTGTTACATCAACTAGCTCTATTTTTCACGTTTAAAAACAATAAAAATCAGGTACAGCGCCTTTGAAATAATACTTTTGATTTCGCCTCAGCTGGGATCGCCAACAAGATCTACACACTTTCCACACTCGCATTACGAAAACAGAGCGGCATCTGCAAATAACAGCGAATGGATTAGAGAGGAAAGCTGCATGCACACTGCGCTTGAGTCCCACGGGCTTTGGTTTCGCCAAGACAAACAACGATGGACAGAAGTGTAGAACTGCTCGGGAAATACTGTACGAACACCAGGAGGACTGTACGACAAACTGACACTCAGAAACATTCCCAGACGCTTCAGAGATTTAATTACAGTATTTTGTTATTCTTAAAGGAGACTTATCACTTCTCATTTACTCACTCAAGTAAGTAATGCACGTTTCTTCTTTTCTTCTTTACACGTCTGCAAACAAGATGCCATTGCTCCGAAAATTCCCGTTTTCCCCTACCCCCCATACAAACCCACTGCTCTGTACTTACTTTGTTCTTAGATTTTTTTTTTTTTTTTGTCTTCAGTGCTGATACAGAAACCTCCACTCTTCGCTGCTGTGATGTGTCAAAGAACATAACTATGATATCGCCCTTAAAACGAAAAGTATGTTTATGTTTTCTTGAATGAGAGTTGCATTGAGGCCATTCTCCCGATCTGAAGTATCTAGCTAATAGTTTATTGTCTATTTAGGTAATAAAACCATGTAATTTATTTAGTTTATTGAATCAACACTTTTTAACTGCTTCAACAAGTACACTACCCTTCATAATACAACTGTTCTTTTTCACATTGATGTTATTTTTCCACCTGGACTTACTTTATTCTTAGATGTATTTGTGTTTCTTAATCGCTGATACACAAAACTCCACTCTTCGTTCTGTGATGTGTCTTAGAATATAACTACTGTAATGGCAGACATTGGGGTTTCACTCATTCTAAGTTGCTAGGGTTAACTTAAACTTTAACATAGTCATATTTTGTGTTTGTTCCGCCTGGCCGGAGCCCATTTGACCCAGGTCACTTATTTAGATAAATGTCATCTATATCACAATTTAATCTTCCTCCTTGTCTTGGTGTAATGTGTTTATGTTTTGACTATTATGTGATAATTGTATGTTGTGTCTTTATTATGTGTTATCTCTGAGTATAAAGCGCTTATACTCTGAATATGTTGTATGCGTCGTACAGGGGGAGATTACTCTGTTAGGGACAGACGATATTCACTTTGGTACCAGTGAATAAATCAACTCCTTGATCAGACTCATTCTCTCTGCATTTTTATTGTTTAACTTGTTTTAGAAATCCACAACAGCAATTCTCGCTTAACACTATGCAGCAGACAAAAGTATAATATGTAAGAAAAACATCATATTGTCGAATAGTCTATTTTAAATGTGTTTGGTCACTTTGGAAAGTAATAACTTCTGAGTATCATTTAAATTGGACTGGAATCCTTGAGTCCTTTAGTCGATTAATTGGTCGATGGACACTTTTATTAGTCTGTCAGGATCCTCAAGATTGTGCTCCCTCCTGTCTGCCCCCTCCTTCCTGAGTTTCCTGTCTCTCCTCCTCCCTGGGTGTGTCCTTCGGGGTCTGGCAGCAAACACACCTGCATCCACTTACATCATTACCTGCAGCATAAGAAGTCTGGTCCTTCATTCACTCATCGCCAGTTCGTCATATATTCTACTACAGTTAGTACTGCATTTTTGGCTCCAGAAAACTCAACTCACTTTTGTGCATTTTTGGAATTGTTCTTCACCTTGTCCTGTGTCCAGGTGTCCCTGCTGCCTCCCTCCGGTAACCACCTGCCTGCTCCTGTGTGCCTGCCTACTCCTACCTGCTTGCTCCTGTGTGTGTGCCTGCCTGCCCGTTCCTGCCTGCCTCTGCCTACCCTGGACACCCCCCAGCCCTGTAACCACTTACCTGTCGTTGTAAATAAACTGTGTTTCACCTGCCTCCGTTGTACTGCTCTTGGGTCCTAAGTCAAACCCCTGACATAGTCGGCTAATTATTTTATTCAGATTAAAAGGATTTATATGACAAAAACGATAATATATGGAGTGATTTAACTGAAGATATTGGGAGTAAATCATGAGTTTAGTGTAACTTCCATACATCTGACACAGAAATACACTGTGTGTCCTGTACTTTTCTGTATAAATAGTTATTTTTGCATGGACTTCTCTGCATTTGAGGTATTTTGAGTGCAATTTGGCTCAGATACATGGACATACTTCATATTTTTTTGATGTATTTTTGCCACGCACCCTTTTAGTCGACTAATCGGTCTTTTGTCGAGCAAGAGTTTCTTTATTTGACCACAGCCCTGCATCTAAATCCTTATGTTACACTTTATATTTATCTCGACTTAACACACTCCACCTTCAATGCGCCTGTCCTTACCTCGCGTCTTCGCCCCAGCCAGCATGTCTCGCTGGCGCCTTTAGGGATCGTGGCGCTAAATGTACTCACTCACACACACACAGACAGTCCACCCAAGGGCTAGCGCCAACACAAGAAACCAATTTTCAATTTACAGTGCAGAGGGAAAACTCTCTGCCCCCAGCAAGAGCTATCTCCCACTGCAATCTGGAGGGAGAAAGGCTTGACAGCAGCTGAGTTTTGTGTATTGAAGCGCTGATGGGCCAGTGCGAAAAAGATACGGACAGATTTGTGGGGGGAAATTGGCAAGGGAAACACCCCAGCCGAGCGAAAGGTGATGGGTGATTAAATATTAATACTGGCTTATGTTGATATAACAGCGCCTCCAGTAAAAAACCTGCGAATAAAATGGCGAAGTCCATTTTTTTGGAGCAGGTCCCATCTAATTCCTGGCACCGCTTACCTGCGTCTACTCTCTCACCAGGGTTCGGTGTCTGAGCCGGTAAACAATCCCAGCGGTTAAGGTTTGGTAATGGATCTAAGAGGGGTGTTGGAGCCGAGCCGAGGCCCAACAAGGCAATCCGAGACTGGGACGGAGTTGGCAGAGCGAGCCCCCTGTTCTCGTCCCTCCACACTTCCCAGGACTGGCAGCTCGGGTTTGACAGCGACCGGAGGGAAAACTGGATAACTGGGCGAGTCCAGTTTGAACAGGAACCTGGGATGTGATTGAGATGACGTGGTTTGAGTGTGTTTTATTCCTACTGCGTGGTTTAGTCTCGTTTTAGAGCCTGATTTAGTACAGGTTTAGAGCAGTATTAGTCCTCGGAAAGCCCAATTTGGGATTAAAACGTTGTGTAAAGAAAAAATTACCTCCGTATTTAACTTGAGAATGGACATTTTACATTTTCAACAACCAGTAGTATAACTGAGACCGATATGCCAAACAACATACCCCAGATAGAAGATTTGTTTCTTAATAACATAGGAAGGGCATGTTGTTACACTGTATTTATTTTTTTTCCAAATAAAAAAAATTGAAGTGAAATAGCAGGTTTGTCTGGGTCTGAACTTCTGTCCTGAACATGAACTAATTTGATCTATGATTGCCTGAGAAATATCTAAAAAAGTCACAAGTAAAAAAATGAATAAAACATGCAATATTTTGGTATAACTTTCCAGGAAAGAAAAAAGAAGAAACATTTCAACAAATATAACTTTCTTGTGAGGACTTAAGATGCCTCCATCACATTGTGCAGTCATTACTTCCATGAAATGATCTGTAAAAACTATTATTGCGCATCCGAAAGCTAGAAAATACAACCATCATGTATAATCACATTCATTTTAGTTTTATATATTTTCTATGATCATTATTTAAAGATGATTGTGACAACTTGAGGAGATGATATTAAAGACCAAAAATAGCTGAGATGTTGTTTTTCATTTGATATACATTTTATATTTGTCTTCGGTTTCAGAGACAGGAATGAAAAAAGCATGAATAAAAGTCTCCCCCAGGGGCGTCAGACTCGGGGGGGGGGGGGTAATGTTGTTTTTTTCTAAGTTGCATTTTTATATGCTTGAATCTATTTTTGTTGTGATAAAAAGCATTGTGTTTAAGTAAAGTCCTTGAGAGACTAAAATACAGTTATGCATGACATCTGAGGGCCCCAACACCCATTAAAAAAGAGGGAAATCATTGCTCACATATTAGCCAAGTTGTTAACAAATAAAACAAGTGATTACAATTTGTAGTTGGTGTATTTTCTTCTTTCATTTTGAGATGTTTGTGTAAATCGTCTGGTAGTTATTGCAAAAACAAACATCACGATATAAGCCGGTAAATTAGTGAGTTATTGTTAAGTGTTTGTAGAAAATATATGGTGTATATTCTAGCAAAAGTGAATGAAAAATAACAATAACAATCCAAATTGTGGGGATGAATAGTATATACAAAATTACGTTTACGGCCCATCTGGAAGATTCATACCTGGGCCCCAGAATCTGCTGCTACGCCCCTGGTCCCCCCTGCTTTTTCCTTTTGTTTGAGAACGATGAGAAGCGGTCGACCGTCAGGGCTAACTCAGGACTATTGACAGGCCACATTCACATCTATTCCCGCCGGGACCACATGACCTTCGTGCTTTTGTGATGGGCTCGCAAACACGGCTTTCCAGTATGCTGCAGACGCCGGGGTTTCGACTCTGTGTACAGGCGGACACACGGGTCTGAGACGGAGGCGGCTGTACTTACATGTTGTGGAGCACGCACCAGCCGCAGTGGGGGTCTCCGGAGCCCAGGCACTCGCTGCAGGTGGAGTACTGGTCGCACGCCTCCACCGGAACTCTGGACAACTGCAAAGAGAGAAACGACACGCGAGCGATTAGGATGGATCGCGGTAATTGACAAAGAGATCTACTTTTACTTAGTGTTTTGGGTAGAGCTCTGATTGTGTGGCTTATGCAGGTTGTGACCACCAGGGGGCATCGGGAAGAATACACGTTGAGAGATGAACCAGGGTTAAAATATTGATTTGAACATTGATGGTTTGGTGGTTGCATGTGGGTATGGTTGTGTGTATGTGTGGGTGTGGTTCTGTAACATAAACAAAGGAGAATATAAATTACAAACAGATCTAAATACAAGAAAATATAACGGCAAATACACACAAGAACGGCTCCGTCATCACTAATGAAGTTAACGCATATCTCGAGGCACTTAGCACTGAACAAGTATAAAAAATATACAATTAAATAGCCTTAACCTCAACCTGAGCATTCACAATGGCATGCAACAGCGTGTGAGCAAATGTGGAGGAATATGTGTTCTTAAATCCAACCATTGCTCACTTTTTTATTACGCACACCGACTGGCAACCACTGCACAATGCTCTTTACCACAACTAAAACTTAGCAAACCCGAAGCGCTGTCAACCAAACTTGACTAGGCTAACTTCTAATTCTTCTAATCTTCTACTCTGCCTGTCAATCAAACACCCGGGAGCAAGCCCTTCGTCACACTTAGCGTAAAGTATATAGTACTAATTATTGAATTCACACAACACTAGTGTGCCTTGAGGTTTTGCCAAATGTGTCTGAAAAACTGTCCAATTTGAGTTAACACATTCACAATCGCAAATGTAATTGACTAATTCACATTTTTGCGGTGTCCTGAGCTACTTCTGCACCAAAAAAGAACGTAAAACCATAAGTACTGTCAAATTTGAATAACCAGCCAGTAGCGCAGACATTATTTACCTCATTATTTACCATGTTTTAACTAAATGGTCTGATTTGGTAATGTTTTAGTAGCAGGTGCCATCTTCACCAAAATAACAAAAAATAAAAAGCCTAAAATAAAATAATTACCTGTCCAAATGTTGTGATAAAGTCTGTTTTTACACCCAGTGAAGCGTGCGCCCGCTGAGCCTAACCCTAATGGCTCCATATGGGAATGGCCACCAGGGACCGCTCTCCATTTATGATGATGTATAACCCTGCCAACTCAGACTGGCAGTGACTGGCACTGATTGGCACGGGCCCTCAGTGACCAGGGGCCCAGCAGACTACACTGTGCAACGGAAATGATTTACAAAATGTATCTGGGTTTTAGAGTTTGGGCTGTAGAGATGTATTACATATTAGAGCTAGAATTTTGGAGAACTAACGATGGCGTATAGAGACCAAATACTGATATACTGATACTGAAGTGTAATACAAACCCAAAGTATTGAGTATCTATACTAATAATTTCTCAAAAATTGTGAGTTTTTAATGTATTAGTCCAGTTTTATTTGTGGGTTTCTGCTTCCAGGTATAGACCCTTTCAGTCTTTATAAACAAATGTGAAGTTCCATTTGCCCAGTACCATTTCACAAGTTAGCGCAAGTGCATTTTCAATTGGAGAGTTAGCGTTAACTATAAAAAACCAGGGCTGTTGAGGACCACTCAACTACACGTGCGTAATTCCAGAGCCAAAACCAAAAACACAGCAAGCCACAACAAGGCAATGAAAGTTTTATGTTGTGATGAACATATAAACAACAACCATGTGCCTGCGTTTTCTACAAATTACAAAATAACAGGTTTTTATTTGTTGTCCCGATAAAATGAATGTGATAGAATGTTCAGACAAGTACCAGGCTGTGTGCAGTGGTTCTGAACACATCTCTCCTGAAGGGTTTCTGTAGACGTTTGTGAACAAAGAATGGAGGCAAAAGTGAAGTGCAACATAATGTGATTTCACTGAGAAACTGGGATTAACCTCAGAATATCGCAAAATATGAAAAATTTAGATGATTTTCTAAAATGAAAAGCCTCAGACACATGTGAGTGACATCAGAGCTGCTTTAAACGCATTTATTATTGTATTTTACATTATGTTTAAGGAAATTATCATAAAACTCTTTGCATTTTTGATGAAGGAACAATCCAGATTTATGGGTTTTACTGGAAAAATACTCACAGAAATGTTGATACTGTACCATAAATTAGATTCTTTGGAAGATAAAATACAAATTTAAGGCTAGAAAATTGTATTCTGTCCATCATTTGTTATAGAAAAGCAAACTAACTGACCTTTCTACTCTGGAAATTCAAATGTGTTGTTTTTTTTCTCAACATACACTCAAAACCAGTAGAATTTAGATCTAATGAGAGAGAATCGTTGAAAAATGAACAGAAACTTCATTTTGCCTCCAGCCGCCTCCATTCTGGAATTTTGATGACATCACATTTTAAAGGGTCTTTATGCAACATTTTCAGGACTTTTTTCCATTAATAATATAGTACTTTGTTTTAAATTGTCAGTTTCTATGGCAACAGTCCTAATTTTTATCATTCTCAAACCCATGGATACATCGTTTATTTTTTAGATCAGGAGCAAAGATAATGACAAAGGTAAAAATCTTTATAGTACAGATGTTTCAATGCATTAAAATTCAAAAGTCAATGGTACCAGTATCAGATCGATTTCCGTGATACTTGGCTGCAGTACAGAAATCTCTGATCGTCACTATTCCAGAGTTACTTTTACAGTTCCAATGTTTTCTTTTTATTTCAAGCCAAACGAATTGCCAGTAGGATAAGATGTTTTGACTGGCAATTTTCCATCTGCAGATAATTTTACTTTCAATAGCAAGAAATTAGTTTAATTTATTTGCCACTTGTAGTAAAATCCACACTGGAAAAACATGTGCAAAGAGCTGAGAGTGCACAGTAATACGTTAAAAACAACCACAAACAGACACTGAACATATGTTACAAAACACCACCAGGAAACATTTGGACAGTGAGAAATAAAACTGCTAAACTATTCAAACATCTAAAAACAATCTATTCCTTCAAACTGAATGGATGTAAACGAGAAAATTCAACACACGCACAGAAAACCAATCGTCCAGACAACACATTTCATTCATTCATTTACCACTTTATAATAACTACATCTTATTTTGCAAACAAAGCATTAACAAAGACTTAATTAATAATGAATATATAGTTTATTAAGCATGATTCAGGCTTAGTAACTACTTAATTAAGGTTAAGGTTAGGGCTAGGGTTAGAAATTAGGGTAATGCTTTAGATTAACGTTCCTTAGTAAACTATTTATAATGCATTAATAAGCACTTGTTATGTGTTTATAAGGCATTTACAAGCATTTATTAGCGTGATAATTGAAAATAATGTAATATGCAGCTCATTGATGCTCTGTACATGTGGTTTATTCACTCAAACATGTTTTGGCTCATGGATTATAAACATGTATAAGGCGTTATAAGTGCATAAACAAACTATTAGTGCTTATTAACATCTTATAAAGAGTTAACTAAGGAACCCTAATCTAAAGCGTTACCGAAATTAGGATTAGAATATTTGTTAAACAGTTACTAAGCCTGAATCATTCTTTAAAAAACTATTTGTTGCTTATGAATTAAGTCTTTGTTCATGCTTTATTAAGGCATGAATAAGTGCGGTTATTATAAAGTGTTACCCACATTTCCAAACTAAACTGACAAAAAATACTCCGAAATCAGGTCACTGTACACTGCACTCCTCTCTCTTTCTCTCCGTCTTTCTTTGCAGTGTAAATCTTAACCCGGTCCCTGTTCCCGTCGCCATGGAAACAGCATGGCGCCGTCACAGGAGTCGGTGGCACTTTTGATTAATGAGGCGGGCGCGCCGGATGACCGCTGTCACTCAGGGCGCTCCGTCCTGACAGGCGAGACAGACACGAGACGGGGCCATATGTGGCTGATACCGGGGGCCCGCGCGTCCCCGTACAGAGGCGTCACTCCGCACGCCGCCGAACTAAACCGGTAAATTAAACTGTTCTGCGTTGTTTGTGCTGTTCTTGGACTTTGAACACGCTGTGCAGGGGCGTCGCACTGGGGGGGTGAAGGGGGCTGGTGTCCCCGGGGCCCAGGGCAGGGAAGGGGCCCCAAAAGCATGCGCTGTTTTTCTTCGCTTTAATCTATTTTTGTTGAAACTAAATGCAATGTGGGATAGTTAAAGTGCGTTTGACATGTTTTTATGATTTTCTAATTTTGACTTTATTTGGTGTATTAATACCTAATGTAAACAAAAAAATATAGTTTTACACCAATCAGGTCGCTGTTTGTGGAGAAAAATGTGTTGAAAATGACAAGAAGTAAACAAATCGATGACATCACACTGTGGAGACAAAGGTTATGCATAATTTACACAAAATAAACTACTTTTTTGACCCTTAACACACAAAATAAAGGTCTTCACATGTATTTTTCTTTGTCAAAAAAAAAAAAATCTGTGACATTAGATGAGATTTAGCCCAGTGCACAGGATGTTTCTTGGTAATTTCCAAGTGTGATGTCATCATTTACAACCAGGAAGTAAAATTAAACCCTAAAAAATAGCAAAACTGGGGTAAAATTTGAAAAGATTGTAGCAGAATTTAAAATATATTTATCTTCACTGCATTTTAGTTAAATGAATAGTCCAACCTGTAAGTGGCACTTTAAGTCTTTGAGAGCACATATTAGCCAAATTGTTCAGAATAAAACTAATGATAACAATTAGCAGTTAAGAGTATTTTCTTCATAATACATTTCAAGACTTTTCTTCATTGGTCTGGTATTTTATGCAAATAACAACAAGCTGTACTGCAACATAATAAAGGCCAGTCGCTCCACACGATGTCTATAAATTAGCGAGTTATTGTTAGTATGTAGAAACCTACACACACAACAACAACTAATTACGATAATCAAATTAATTGTATTGTTTGTGTTGTTTGTCAGATTTTATGTTTCTTAATAAAACAAAAAAAACAAACACGAAAATGAATTAAAACCTGGAATGTATGGGGTTGTTTTAACAGTTCAGCAGTTCATGTTGAGTCTGTTCAGTGAACTTTTAACTGAATCATACCATCAAAACAAACAGCCAACTGAATCAAAATCTGTGAAATTTGAAACCAAGTATTTTGTGAGGCTCAGAGAAGGAGCAGAGAGGGGGACCTCATAAACAGGATTAATGAAACAAGTGTCAGTGAAGCTAAATACAACTCTGGGTATGTTTTTGATGAGGTTACAATAGTATAAAGCTAAAGAAAAGTCCATTTTTCATAATCTGTGTCCTTTAAAACTGACAGAATATTTATCTCGTTGTGTGTTTTGTGTTGACCAGTTTAGATTTATTGAACTTTTTTTTATTTTTAACCTTGCTAATCTTACTTCAAATGTTTTTCTTTTCACATGAGAAAAGTGAAACAATCTATTTGCAAATAATCAAAAACATTACGTCCTGTCAATAAAGTGAAGTTGCCGCATGTAAGAGGGAGAAAACCTTAGTATTTTTAATTGTTCGGGTTACTTTTTTATAATTGACAGGATTCTTTTGTTTCGTTTTTTGTTTTCAATGCAGTCAAACTTTTATTGTCACTTTTTCCGTCTCTTTCATTTCGTCCGCGAGAGAAGGAAAGAAACAAACCAGATTTAAAAACACAGGATATGTCTTTGTCTGGCTGGGTACAATCTCTCGATAAACAATGAAAGTGCATCTCTGCTCCGGGAATCTGATATTGCGGCGCTTTCTTCTGTGCATAACCTTTGTTTACATTCGATAAAGGCAATGAGTTTAGAACGGAGCCCGAGACAACACTGATATGCTTTGTGCTTCTCACGTACTTATTTCCCCATCTGCCCTTTCATCACTGCAAGAACATATTTATCTGGAATATACCTGGCTTTAAAAGAATATTCAGTCTCAGTTCATTGTTAAGAACGTATTTGTGCTCTATTAAGGCTTTTTACCGTGCAGTGGTGGTGCTGAATATTCTGAATTACAGTCATTTTGAAATAAGATATATTCCTGATGTATATGGTATATTTTTGCATTTTAATTGACAAATATAATAATACAAATATTTATCTAAGCATTTTAGTGTTTTAACTGTATATTCATTTCAGAGAGCAATTTTTACTACACTGTATTGACCCTTTAAAATGTGATGTCATCAAAATTCCGTAATGGAGGCGACTGGAGGCAAAATGAAGTAAATTTTCCATGATTCGCTCACATTAGATCTAAATTCTACTGGTTTTAAGTGTTTGTGTTGGAAAAAAGCAACACGTTTGAATTAGTTTGCTTTTCTGTAACAAATGATGGACAAAATACAATTTTCTAGCCTTAAAATTGTATTTTAGCTTCAAAAGAATCTAATTTATGGAATAGTATCTCTAGATAAAATGAAAAATTATTGTGGGCTCTGAGTATTTTTCCTGTAAAACCAATAAATCTGGATTGTTCCTTCATCAAAAATGCAAAGAGTTGATCATAATTTCCTAAAACATAATGTAAAATACAATAATAAATGTGTTTAAAGCAGCTCACTCACATGTGTCTTGAGTATTTTTTTTTCTCCAAACTTTTCCAAAATCATCTACATTTTTCATATTTTGTGATATTCTGAGGTCAATCTCAGTTTCTCCAGTGAAATCACATTATGTTGCGCTTCACTTTTGCCTCCATTCTGAATTTAGAATGTTTTTGTTTACACACTTTTAAAGGGTCTATTAATTGGGGTATTTCCAGATGTGCCTTGAACGTTCCAAGTCAAGTTTTACGGAATCACATGGATTTAAATGAATAATTTTTGTGTGTCCTCAGATTGAAAATGGTCAAATTCAAAGAAAGATACACAAGGGACAATATTTAATACATTATAGAGGCTACAATTTTTTGCTAACGGTAATACTTTGGCATAAAGTTTTCTAGCTTCTCAAGCCAGTATTTTCAGAATGAAAATGATTCTGAATGGCAGTCAAAAAAGAGCGCCCAAACCACTATCTTTAACCTTTCCGACCACGGACCGTTCCATTCCACCACGAATAAGAGATTGCACGACTCGTTTTTGGTTCGCCGGAGAATCTAAAGTGAAAAAAAAGGGTGAGAAACACTGTCTAGGCGACCATTATTTGGACAAACTCTTTTTTATCAGGATTATAAGGATTTATTTGGACCAAAGCCGAAAGGAAAGAGGATGAAGTGACTTAGCTGGAGTTTTAGGAGTGACTGGGGAGTTTAATCTGCCTTTTCACTGCTGTTGACTCGTAATTCTCAGTATATATCATCGTTTTTACATGATATAATATTCATTTTGAGAGCTTTAAACAATACCACAGAAGGGCTGCGCAATATGGACCTACATTGAAATGAAAGTTGATAGGGATGCACGTTTTCAATTTTTTCTTAACCGATCGTTGGAGCCTTTCGCGGTCAATAATCGATAAACAGGTATACATTAACATCGCTTTTCCGCTGCACTTTTTGTTACTGACGAGTTATTTTAGATGTCGGTGCATCACGAGAGAAAACGCAGAGCAGCGCAACAGGTTTAAACAGAGCACGACAGACTGAATGAAAGCTCCAACGAACACTGTTTTGATGCTCTGTAGACAATGAACAGAGCACTCTTTATTTAAGAGTCACGTTGTAAAGTCGCTAACGTTACCTTTAGCTTGTGCAGGTAAACGATCGATAGTTTTCCATCTGAGGCAAAAAGCTGTCTGTTTTCTCATCAACGTGAAATCCAAGGTAAATAAACCATGCAATATTAATATTAATTCATAAATACTGCAGTGTCTCAGGTTTTGCTCCGTCTTAATGCGACAAATCCACTTTTTTGAAATCGTCTGCACTTGTTTTCACTCAGATGCGCTGCAATCGTATGAACTGCTCCCTCGGGCGCCCTCTGGTGGTGCAATTGGTTAATCGGTTAACCATGAACACCCCTAAAAGTTGAGTAAGGTGCAAATATCAAATCGCAAAGACTGAAATTATTTGTGTAATGGAATGTCATCTGTAAACAACAAAATATCCTGTTATTGGGAAAAATGTTGTTTGTCTGTAGTTTTTTCCTCTACAAAGCAGTTCATATTACATTTTTTCCTCAAACGTTAACGCTCCGGAGTGCTTCGAACAGAACCCTACCTTTTACACTCACTGTTTATCGCAACAACCGCTACCTTAACGCGCAGGTCACTCCAAAACGTCATTTTCTTTGACAGTTTCTCCTGCGCTGCGAGAAAACACGGGTGGATTTCGATGCGATCTGTGAGTCCACGTCAAGCGCTTTGTCTCCGATCTCCACAAAAGCCGAGCAGCCAGACAGAACTGCGGCAAACAATGGCGCCATATCGCAGCGGTTTGTAATTTAACAGCTCGTCGGTCGCTGAAAACACAAACATGCAACTTCACATGTACATGAATAAGAAAGAAAAAAAAAAGATTTAATCAATGGAGAGTGGAGGAGAGGCACTGATGTCTTTCAAACGCTTACAATGATTTCAGGTGGAAATGAATAGTGTTTTTAAAATGTTCTTGGTAGCACATCTATACATTTAGCATCTTCAGTATTGGTTCTGTAGGATAGTTTTAGACAAATAATACAATAAAAAAAAGAAAATATAATGTAAATTAAATATGACAGTTGTAATTGGCAATACAGTAGTTATTCGAGTTCCAATGATGAAAGAAACACCAATAAACGATTTAAGGAGTACGCCAGAGTGTGAGACAATGGAGGTTATGCACCGACATTCGTTTATTCAAAAAATGCACCACTTTCTAAGAATTATGAGCAGTAAAAACTGCTTGTTTTGCTCAAATCAACTTTATGTAGCAAAATGTAAATAGAAGGTTGTTCCGTTGTTGTTGCTGCGACTGTGCAGAGCTTAGCTAGCTTTTTTGCTCACTGCAGTTGGAGATAAAGGACATTTCAACTGCTGCACAATAATTATTTTCCGTCAACACTTTGACTCAGAAACATGTTATTTAAGGAGAGAAAAGTAATGAGTTCAACTGTGTTTGATCCCAAAGTCTGTTTCAGTGATAAATGTGAGCGCAGCTGCAGTGTTCTGGTTTTCTACAACTGTTTACTTGATTGTCTTTTTTTTTTTTTTAGGTCAGATACAAACTTAATATTTAGTTATAAAGTTATAAAACTGTAACAGCTCTTTTACTTTACTTTTAGTTTAGTTTTAGAACTTCACTGTAACAAATTTCAGTAAATTTCAGTAAAAAGTAATGGAACGAATTGCTGTAAAAGGAGTTAAAGTGCGTATGACAGGTTTTTAACATTTTCTAATTTTAACTTTATTTGGTGGAATAAAACCTGTTGTAAATATAAATGATGGTTTTACATCAATCAAGTAGCTGTTAGTGGAGAAAAATGGAAAAATATGTTGAAAATTACAGGAAGTAAACATTTGATGACATCACACTAGGGAGACAAGGTTATGCATAATTTACGTAAAAGAGACTACTTTTTTGACCCTTTAAACATTAATTCAACAAAATAAAGGCGTTCATGTGTATTTTTATTTGTCAAATTAAAAAAATCTCTAACATTAGATCAGTTTTTGCCCAATGTACTTTCTAATTTCCTAGTGTGATGTCATCATTCACAACCAGGAAGTGAAATTAAAAACCTGAAAAATTGCTTAATTGGGATAAAATTTGAACAGCATTTTAGCAAACAGTGAAATCTATTCATCTTAACTGCATTTAGTCAAGTGAGTAGTCCAACCTGTCATAGGCACTTTAATTTATGGAATGATCTTGACAAAGAATCAAAAACAATAATGTAATTCAAGAAATGCATAAAAGCTATCATAATAAGAAGTATGAAAAAGAAAATCAAGTTGTTGCGGTTAAAAGAATGAATATATTTTCAGTGTAATTGTGTTAATGAAGGAAAACGTTCTTAAACCATCAGTGTTAAGTACAAGTTGTAAAAGGAGCAGACGACATAAGATTGCTCTTCTTTCTGCTCCTTTTCATTCATTTTTTCTGTGTTTGAAATATGTCACTGATGATGTATTTTTATGACATGAATGAAATAAATAAATAAAATTAAAAATAAATTTACACCAGAATTTCTACAATAATTAACAGTTATGTCCAATAACAGTTCTTAAGTGTTAAAAAAGTGTTAAATTACAGCCATAAAAAAGAAAACTCTAATGTGATCAGAGAAAACCATGTCATCCTGTTGATTTATCGCGTGAGTACAGTCCTTGTGGAATTCTGGGACAGACCAGCACAATGTCATCCACGTTCATCCAGCAGCACATTCATTATTTTAAGATTCTTATTTCAGACCAGTGTTTGTTTGTTTGTTTTACCTGACAGTTTCACAGTGCAGTGACAAAACCTGTCCAGATCAGCTGACAAGACACGTCACAGCAATTGCTGTAAAATTGCTGTAAAATTAATTTATTCTTAATTTTATGCATGCCTTTTTATATATTTTTTATATTTTATCCTTTGCTTTATGTTGCACCTACGCCGAAGCAAGTTCCTACGTTTGTGAATTTCACTGACAATGGCAATAAACAGTTTCTGATTCTGATTCTGATTCTGAGCAGCATCGAGTGACACTGATGAAGACTGCCAAACTGTCAGGTAAAACAAACGAGCAAACAAACACTGGTCTGCAATAAGAATCTTAAAATAATCAATCAGTAGAAGACCAAATGAACCTCGTTGGACTAGCAACAGATTTCCGAGGTAAGAATCTAATATTAGTCCATTTATTACGCATTTATTGCACACTGATTTTCTAATTTTGACTTTATTCAGTGTATTAATGCCTCTTGTAAATACAAATTATAGTTTTGCACCAATCAGGCAACGGTTTGTGGAGAAAAGTTGAAAAATATGTTGGAAATCACACTAGGGAGACAAAGGCTATGCATAATTTACACAAAATAAACAACTTTTTTGACCCTTTAAACATTGATTCAACAAAATAAAAAGTGTTTGCATGTATTTTTCTTTGTCAAATAAAAAACTTTGTGACATTAGATGAGTTTTGGTGCAGTGTACAGGATGGTTTTGGTAATTTCCTAGTGTGATGTCATCATTTACAACCAGGAAGTAAAATTAAAAACCTAAAAAAACAGCTAAACTTCGGTAAAATGTGCAACGATTTTAGCACAATTTGAAATCTATTTATCTTAACTGCATTTTAGTCACATGAGTGGTCCAACCTGTCATGGGCACTTTAAATATTTCACCAATCCGTCTGAAATCGAAGCCTTTGCGCACGAATCCCCTCCATCGCTAAAACGTTTTAGCTCGCGATAACCCCCATAAATAACACCTTTAACATCATCCACCGCTGCTCGTCCGTCTCCCACCATTCCCACACTTCTGGCCCCTCTTTTACGACAAAAAAAAGACGAAAACGCCGGGGATTTGGCGGGCTAAACGACCCGGTGCGCCCCTTGCCTCACTCGTCTCGATCTCCCGTTCGTTTCGCGCTATCTCCTCCGAGCGGGCTCAGCTCCTCTGGCGGCGGCCCGGCCTATCATATCAGCGGGGATAAATACAAAGAACGGGAGAGTGGCATTTACGACTCCCGACTGTTTCAGGTGAGCAAATGACAGCCATTACGCCCCGCACTCTCCCCTCCTCGCACAATGGGACGAGATGGAATATAATTACGCTTTTAAAAGGCTGAGATCACACGAGTGCTTGATGCTTTAATGTCTGGAGATGGAGAAGTGCTTGGGAGACACGGTGCATAAATTACGTCACGGCGACTTCTGTTGTGTGTTTTATCCGCCGGAGACGCGGGTCAAATGGGAGATGGAGGGAGAGTTAAGGCGCGATCTGATTGGGGTAAAGCAGTGTCTCTCGGTCGGGGGAAGATATCTTGAAGGAAATCGCAGAAAGTTTCGTGAAACGCGATCGAAACGAACGAAAAAACGGGATAAAACGTCCAATTCAATTACAAAACATGGATAATATTGTTTGTAGTTTAAAAAAGTTTTTCGGCGCCGTTCGGACCGAGTTACAAGTCAGGGTAACGCTTTAGATTAAGGGTCCTTAGTAAACTATTTATAATGCATTAATAAGCACTTGTTATGTGTTTATGAGCACTTACAAGGCATTTACAAGCATTTATTAGTGTGATAATTGAAAATAATGTAATATGCAGCTCATTGATGCTCTGTACATGTGGTTTATTCACTCAAACATGTTTTGCCTAATAGATTATAAACATGTATAAGGCGTTATAAGTGCATAAACAAACTATTAGTGCTTATTAACATCTTGTAAATAGTTAACTAAGGAACCTTAATCTAAAGCCTTACCCAAGTCAGATCTGTGGAGAGCCAAGAAAGCATGTTTTTCATATATTTTTAAGCGATACTAACATCAGTAAATCAATAATTGCAAGATAGATAGGTTTGATGTTCCAGGAAAGGCATTAACATCTCCATGGTAACAAAGCAGGTCATAAAAAGCATCATAAAAGTTGCACAGTCTATCATTTAAAAGTCTATATGACAGGTTCTCATGATATTCCAATTATGACTCAGTTTGGTGGGAGGGCACCTGTGGTAAATATTCATCACAGTTTTACTTTTGTGAAGTTGCAGTTTGTGAAGAAACTTTGCAAAATAAGACTTTAAAATGACAGGAAGTAGTGCTGAGTTCTAAAATGCAATCCCTCTGTGATGTCATCAAAAAGCGACTTTTCATTGAAAATACAAAGACAATTTACAGACAACTGACACATTTTTCTGACAGTTTAAACGGCCATTCAATAAAATAAAAGTGTCTTTAGGTGTTATTATTTGTCAATTCCTAACTACTATGTAATTTATAAGTATTTTGGCCCTTGTTTTCAAAATGGTTGCTAGGGAACAGTTGTGGAATTACCTCTTTGCTGCCCATGTCCAACTAGAAAGTACGACTATAAATATTACGAAAACTATCAATGTGAGGCAAAATGTTTAGTAAAATCTTGAATATAATCATGTTCACTATACGTTTTAGTGAAATGTGTCGTCAAACCTGTTATAGACAAATTTATAATAATTAAGGAATGGTTTTCTGTGAGTTTTTTAATGTAGTTTATTTTGAACATAAAGCGAAGATTGTCTTGATCGGTCGAATAAGAAGTTTAATTTAAATGAAAGTTACATTTATTATAATTTCTGATTCTAATACGGTTTTAAAGGTGCTGTACCTGATGACGTCTTAAAAATGTGAAAAACACAAGTAGTGCATTTTAAACAGTTTGCAGCGGTACATTTTTTTATTTTATCGTTTTATCATTCCTAGCATCCTAAATATTCACCGTGATGAGTTTATGAGCACTTTTCACAACTTTCAGAGCCCAGAGCAGAGTTTGCTGTGACAATAAAGCAAACAAACATTAATGAACACTCTATGATTAGATGCAGACAGCACACGGTTATCTCATTTTGATACTTAGGGCTGCTTTTATATCTGTTTTAGGCCAAAAAATGACAATAATGATAACATAAAAAGGAAAATATAATCAGTACAGACGCTTTAAGTTTGTCATTTTGTTGGTATGCATGTTTACTATAGAGATGGTAGATTTATAAAAAAGAAAATTGACAATATTACAATAGTTGTTTTGGATACAACAAAATTACAATGTTGAGGGTAATCTATAATTAAAACTATTAAAAATTACCTCAAAACGAGACAGAAACGCCTTGTGTAATGTTCCAAACAATCAATCAATCAACCAACCAATAATTATGACCAAAGTGCTTTCAAAACAAAAGGTATAAAGTGATATTTTGTGGTCAATTTCATGATCCATTCACGTTTTGATGCTCAACCACGACGTTTCCTGTCACTTTTTAGCAAATTTCTGTCGCTTTGTGAAAAATGTCATCATCAAAAGGACCAAGATCTTCATTTTCTTCAAAATCGCCGATATCAAACAAGAGATATCAGCCTAAGCACGCGTCGCATCGAGCCGTTTGGAATGCACTGCGCCGCAAAGAAGACGAAGTGGCCTGATTTTGCCGTTCTTCCCCCTCTCTCCGAACTCCTACACTTCCCACGAGCCCTTGAGTCAACCCACGGAAGAAAGTGATCATTTATTAAATCGGCCGGGACTTTTATTACCCTCTAATTCCTCTTCCTCATCTCCGTTTCTCTCCTCATCCCTGGCTCTTCCTGCCCCGGCCACTTGTAATTAAACAGGGATTTCACCTGCAGCCAGACTCCGGCGCCTTAAACGAGCGGAGAAAATGAAATGAGTGCGGCGCCGCTCGAAGCCTGCGGGGCACTCTCTGCTGCTCTTATCTGCGTTCGTCTCCCTCGGGCAAACCTCCTCGCCCTCTTTCCACGGTGCTCGGGCATGTTTGTTCATTCATCAGCGCTATACTGACAGTCGGTTATTGCGGGAAGATCGGGGGGCGGTGCGTTCGGGCCGATGCTAATGCAGGCGCGCGGTCGTAGCAGTCGGGATTCGGCGGCGGAAAGGCTCAGAACGGTTTAGCGACGGTTTGAGGGCTGAAAGTGCACATGGCAGGTTCTAGTGTACTTCTAATTCTGCCTTAGTCTGGCGGGAGGGCACCTGCGGTAAATATTCATCATAGTTTTACGTCTTTACAAGGTGCGGTTTGTGAAGAAAATTTGAAACGTAAAAGTTTAAAGTGACAGGAAGTAGCGCTGAGTTCTAAAATGGAATCCCTCTGTGATGTCATCAAAAAGCGACGTGCAGTTGAAAACAAAGAGACAGTTAACACTCAACTGACATGTTTTTCGAACAGTTTATAGGGTCATATAACAAAATAAAGGTGTCATCAGGTATTATTATTTGTCAAAGTATTGTGCAATTTATGTGTATTCTGGCCCTTGTTTTAAAAATGGTTGCTAGGTAACAGTTGTGAAATTACCTCTAACTATGTAATATTTGCTGCTCATGTCCAACCAGGGAGTAACATTATAAATATTACGAAAACTGTCAAACTGGGGACAAATGGGCAAAATGTTTAGTAAAATCTTTAATATAACCACATTTACAACATTTTAGTGAAATGTGACATCTAACCTGTCATGTAGACTTTAAAAACAGTGTATAAGAGTCTCTACTGTTGACGTCACAAAACTGGAAAATTTGGAATGGAGGGTTTTTTGAGGCTTGAGAGGGAGAAGACTTATGAAATATGATTCATTAAACTAGCAGGATTAAAGCTAAATACAACTCCAGCTATGTTACTGATGAGGGAACAATGTTATAAAAATAATAAGGCCCAACCGATGTGGATTTTTTGGATCTGATACCGATGTTGATTTTAAGGGACTTAGAAATGCAAATTACTATGAACTGGCCAATGTTTGTTTTGTTTTAAATTGCTTTTTTTAAGCATGAACTACTATATGAATGAGGTTAATTTATAAACCATTGCCTAGATATTTATTTGCATTTTTACAGATGGTTAAAAAACTATTAATTTTTTGTAGTACCTCTGCGAAACTCCAAAATATTCCAACTTGGGCTCTAGGAAGAGTAAACCAGGACTAAATCAGGACTAAAGAAGGACTAAAACAAGACTAAACCAGGATTAAAACTAAGTCTAAACCAGGATTAAACCAGGGTTAAATCAGGACTAAACCAGAATTAAAACCAAGTCTGAACCAGGGCTAAACCAGGACTAAAACCAAGTCTAAATCAGGATTAAACCAGGATTAAAACCAATTCTAAACCAGGATTAAACCAGGATTAAAACCAAGTCTAAACCAGGGCCAAACCAGGATTAAACCAAGATTAAAACCAAGTCTAAACCAGGATTAAACCAGGACTAAACCAGGGCTAAACCAGGTCTAAACCAGGACTAAACCTGGACTAAACCAGGATTAAACCTGGTGTAAACCTGGACTAAACCAGGATGAAACCAGGACTAAACCAGGACTAAACCTTGCTCCGTTGCTGAGTTTGAGCCTAAAGTTGAGAAACAGGAGTTGGGTGACGCACGGGGCACATCTGCCGCCGGTGTCACGTCACGGCTGACACCATCGACGATCCATCAGGACAAACTGGCGTTCTTTCATAAACTCGGTTAACTGAGCCCCGCCGGCTGCGAGCGCAATATAGTCCTCCCCGTTCCAAATACTCAGAGGTCAAATGAGAAAACCATCCATTGTATTGTCACGACTGTCAGCGCGTGACAAATGACTGGGATACAATCAATCATCTTCACTTATCTCGCCGTTCAAGAAGCTCCGGGCCCCACGTATGCAAGTTATCCACGGAAAAAAGTGGCCCCGGGCGTTTTCTAATAGCAATATTCAGATCGACTAAATGAGCCATGGTACTTTTGTGTTTCATTATGTTAAATACAACTTCACATCTGGATATTTTTTCATTTTGTCGAGTCTCGAGGGCAGGAGTAATGTAACAATTGGCACGAAGTAGTATTGTTATTACCAACGTCGCAAATGGATTATGTTTTCATCGACGCTGCTTGAGTTTTTCTGTTCTGTTTCAAAATTTTGAAACACGACGAGCCGAGAGGGAAAATGAGCTGTTGCGGTGAGTGCTTTTGTTTGTTTCGCAGTTGTCCGGTTGAAAGATGCAACAAGCGTCGTTCGATATCTTTAAATGGAACTTTATTGAGCTTGACTGTTTACCCGCTTTGGAAAATACTAGTTGTGTTTTGTTTTGTCCCTCTTTGATTGTGCTCAGAGCTCAGATGGTGTAGAAAGTATGAAAAACCCCTGAATAATGCAAACTATTTGAGTCTTTTAAAGGAAGATCAAGATCAAGATAACATCAGATAGATTTTCTCCAAAGCAGCAGTCACAATACTGAAATTTCAAAGTCGATTTTCAGCCCACAATAAGAACCATTTATTTAATATTATCATGTGGTCTTGTAGTTCTGATCAAGACATAGAGCACTAGATCAAGAAGACTACTCTAAAACCTTTTACGGAAAGAAAATATCTGCTTAAAGGAAACATATTCTGCATTTTTCATATCGGTATTAGCCTTTAAAGATGCTCTTGAGTACCATTAATTTGCCATCTCATGTTTTAAAACAAAACAAAAAAAGTTTTTTATTCATTCAGTTACTTTTTTTAATCAGTCAGTATGAAATTACACTTACTGAGTGCATCCAGCCAGCAAATGGCACCGGTGATATATACAATAAAGTGAAGTTAGCTCCGAAAAGACGTTATGATGTGGATTTGCTGCAGCAGTTATCGTGTTTAGAGGCAGAAATGCTCAGAGCGAGTTTAGTGACGATTAAATGACTTAAAACAGCAAAAGATTCAATAAATGACGTACATGATCCGAAAATACGTCCCCAACCAATGAAGTTCAGCAGGAAGTGTGTTTGACGCTCAGAGGGGGGAGGATTTTTTAATAAACAGTCCCCAAAACAGCGTGAATGCAACTGAATGCTACTTCAGGTGTGTTTTTGATGATGGAACATGGTTAGAACATGGTTTAAAGCTCAAAAAAGTCACTGTAAAAAAAGTCACTGAATTCAGAGCTTTGATTTCCCATTTATTATTCAAGACATTTTAAGACTTTCTGAAACGAGAGCCCTGATGTTTTGTCAAATGTTGAGAACAAATTTCCCTAAAGTCAAAATAAAGTAGATATAAACATTTGTTATGTCTGTCCTAAAAAAAATAAGATAAGATAAGAGATCCTTTATAATAATAAATATAAATATAAAATATAATAATAAATAAATAAACTCAAGAGTAACCTTTTATCCTTGTACAACTACTATATAAATTTAAGACCAATTTAAGACTTTTTGAAATCCCGGGGTTTTTTGGAACCCTCTTTTTTTCAGCCCCAGTCAAATGTTGACAAAAATGTACTTACCTAAAGTGAAAAGAAACTATACATAAACCCTTTTTTATGTCTATTCTCTCTAAGGCAATGATAATGTCAGACAAAATTAAAATTAACAACCACAATATTTGGCAATTTTAAGACAACTTTAGATCATAAATTTCCCATTTCTGATTTATGACTTTTCAAGAACCCTGAGGGAACACTTTTTTTCCCAGCCTAAGTCAAATGTAGAGAAGAACTTTCCCTAAAGTCAAAACAAACTAAATATAAACCTTTGTTGTGTCTATCCTCTCTAAGGCAACAGATAATGTCCTAAAAAATCAAACTCAACTGTAACTTTTCACCCTTGTGCAGCTACTATATGCAACGAGGACAACCCGGCGCTAAGACTTCAAACCGAACACGGAGGAACTCTGAAAGCGAGCGAGAGAACAGATAACACTTCAAAGCTCGCTCGCTCCCGAACCGAATCTGCCCCACTTGGTTGACATTTTTCCCAAGTGTGTCAGGACGGGGCCCCTATCAGCGGCGTTCACCTGCCTTGTTAAACTCCAAACTGGGACACGCGGCATAATACGCACATCTAAACACCTTTACAACCACCTACGGCGCGCTAAAGAGGCGAAGGCGCGGCGCTGGAAGGGATGTGTTCGCGCAGACTCGGAATTAAACGGTTATTGAAGGTTTTTGAGATATTTCCGCGAATTGGCTCGTCAAAGAAACGGCCCGGTACAGTATACGTGTCGCTTAATAATTCACACGCACAGATCTGCATTTGCTCTGCCGGTTATGAATAATGTAACGGCGGGTGTAGCTGTCAAAACACTTTACACCACTTTGGGGCGTAGCCAATGAGAGCGAGAGTGCTGCGTCGCGTGTAAAACATTAGAGCGAGCAAGGAATCCATCGAGTATCGTGGAGTTTTACAGCACAAGCCTCCGCAAGCCACAAAACAAGCTACAGGCGGCAGCGAATGGGTTAAAGCGATACACTTCAGGCAAAACTCTTTTTTTTTGGTTTTTAATGTTTTGGTTTTTGGTCAGTTTGCTCTCTCAACATCTGCTTTCATTTGGAAACAACAAACGTGTCCAATCTGCTCCTAAAGATGTTTGATTATTTCATTTAATCCACTTGATCCATAGATTTCTCTGGGACAAGGTTGTTTTCTTAAAATGCATTTTTCTCCCGCAGAGACATAAAGATCAGCCTTAAACTAAATCCCACACCAAACTTTACAATCTGGGACTGAACAAGATACTCTGTTTAAAGAGTCTTTAAAAGATTATTTAATATATAACTTGTTTTCATTAAAAAAGGTTACATTTAACATTTGGTAAACAATTTAACTTCTGCAATCTGCTCTTTTACAAAAGGTTTTCAGCAAATGGGTTAAAGCAGGGTTTCTTAACCTTTTTGACCCTGTGGTCCAACTTTTCCAATGCAAAGCAGCCCAGGGCCCCGATGAAGTTTACTACCATTGTGTTTTCATTAAAAAGGTTATATTTAACATTTGGTAAACAATTTAAAGTGCGTGTGACAGGTTTTCATGATTTTCTAATTTTGACTTTATTCAGTGTATTAATACCAGTTGTACATATTCATTTTAATTTTATACCAATTAAGCTGCCATTTGTGTGGAACAGTTGAAAAAAATGTTGAAAATTACAGGAATCACACTAGAGAGAGAAATTTTATGCATTTATACAAAAGAAACCACTTTTTATGATCCGTTAAATATTGATTCAACAAAACAAAGGCATTTGCATGTATTTTTATTTTAAAAAATAAAAACTTTCTGTAACATTAAATTAGTTTTTGCCCTGAGCACATGATGGTTGCTAGGTAATTTCCTAGTGTGACGTCATCATTTACAACCAGGAAGTATTTTAACAAAATTTGAAATATATGTATCTTAACTGTATTTTTGTCAAATGAGTCGTCCAACCTGTCAGAGGCACTTTAACTTCTCCAATTTGTTCTTTTACAAAAGGCTTTCCTTAAAAGATTCAGGACATGTAACGAGTCCTCCATTTCTGTCTATATTGTACACTATAGAATAATAATAATAACATACACTGAAAAAGTAGAAGAGTCGAGTAACAAGTATCAAGCTTGTTACTCGAAAACTCGTTGACTTTGAAATGTGAAGTGCTCTGTTCATTGAGCTGCGACGAGAAACTTGTCGTTATTTACAATGTGAAGTTGAAGCTACACAGTTTTTCCATACCACAACATCCTCACATTCGAGTTGTTTTGTCGGCTCGCCAATCAATCAACATTATTCACCTTATTCTGCCCCGCCCACTTTTGCCGCTTTTTGCCACAGATACGCACTTTTGTTGTAAATGCACTTCCGTTTAACGAGAACTCCATTAAAAGCTAATGACGAACAAGTGAAAAGTCTCGCCGCTAAAATGTTACATAAAGTAAGTTGATTTGTGTAAAATGTTTAATGAACACGAGCGACAACAAGTCAACAACGCAACGATTTCCTGGGCCGTCTGAAAACGACTTTTTAGTAGAACTTATTTTCTGCTGAGCTCGTCTGCTTCGTGTAAACTAATACAACGGAAACAAGATGGCGGCGCGTATGGCAACTTCCGGAATAAGGTGAATAACACTGAAAAACACGGCAGAATCCAGTCCTTATTGTCATGGAGTCCAAACGTCTCCTCAGCGACCCGAGCGCCCTGGTAAAGCCGCAGTTGAACCAGAGCTTATTAACCACGGACTATTTTTATCTGTGACAGGCAAGAGTTTGATGTGTGACCTGACTGTTCATAAAGCTGTGTAAGGCACTAATAAGGAGCATTACGTCGGCGTGAATGTGTGAGCATGTTTTAGGACGTGAGCGACAGAGGATCCAATTAGAGCAGATCCAATCACGGCGGCTGGAGCGGACACATCGCGCCGCGGTTAAGAGAAGGTCACAGGGCGGCGGCTGGGATAGTTTCAGTGATAATGTGTGGTAAAAAAAGGTTTGGAAATGTGGAGGGATTGTTTGAAATGGCTGTGTTTGTCCTGATGGGCCTGGTTTAGTCCTGGGTTAGACCTAAGACCTGCTACAGAAAGATCACTCAGGAGCGCTGTGATCGTTCAAATGATGATTGGTTGAAAGAAAGGTTTACAAAGTATTGATTTGCCTTCTGTTAGGACTATTTTACTCAGCTGAGTTACACTTATTTTAGTTTCGGGCCCAGTTTAGTATGGCTGATGGCTAGTGCGTTTAATCACAATCAAATCGAAATCACAATTTTAATGGACGCAATCAAAAAAGCTGCAAGTCTAAATGCTAGAATTTCACCCACAAATAGCAAAATATCCTGTTTTATTCTCCATAAAAACTGCTCTGAAAGACTAATCTGGTTCTTTTGTCAGTTTTTGGTCAAAATGTAAACTTGAAAAAACTGAAAATAATGTTATTATTAAAAAGCATTCATTGAAAATCTGATCGCAATCACAATACTGTTCAGAAAAATCACAATAAAGATATTTTTCCCCAATAGTGTAACTCTAGTTTAGACCTTAGTATTCCTTGCTTCCTGGTTTAGTCTGGTTTTAGACCTGGTTAAGACCTAGAGTAGTCCTCATTTGGACCTTTTTTAGTTGTTGTTTGGACCTGGTTCAACCTGATTTAGATACAGTTTAGGTCTGTGTGATAATCCCTGTTTAGACCTGAGTTAGGCCCTGTTTTCACGACAACTGTGGTCAGGAAAACGCACCATTCATGCATAATTCGAAATGTAAAGAGAAACCATTTTAGGTGTGAAAAGCTGCAGTACACATGTTCGGCCATAAAAAAGGCATTGCGCACTTTCTTATTCAGTTTTAGAGTAAACTACAGTAGATTTGATTGAAAATTGGTCTAAAAATTCAAATTTCCCTTCATTTTTTCAACTTAAACTTTAATAAATCAGGGTTAGAATCAAAATATCAACAAATCCTTCCGTAAGTTCCGTCAAAATGTTGTTCAGGCCAAGATTGTACAGTTTGGTGAGTGTAGGAGCTACTTTAAGGCTGATCTTTACGTCTCTGTGGGAGAAAAATACATTAAATCCACTACATTTTCCACACTGACTTGACTAAATAACGATAACATTTTACAGTGCTCTAAAATACTTCAAAAACTGTGCTGCTCAGACCTCGGACCTCGGCCGTGATGCAACAAGGACTTTGCTGTATTTCATTTCCAAATCCTATTTCGACCAGAATGGATTTTCAACGCCCAAATCAAGTCAAAAAAGCGAACAATGGACGACAAGGGCACGAGGAAACGAAGGCCAGAGTGAACCGAAAGCGTAATTGAGCGCGCATATGTTCCGAAATTTACAAACGTGTGAGATTTTGGCAGCGTTTGGCGACGTCTACATCTGGTGGTGTGCGTGGGGAACCCCAGCTGTGACGCTAAACAGTTCGAGGAGGTCATTCAAAGTAGGCTAATGGAGTAATTACGACAAAATCCGGGGCGCTTTTGGAAACTCGCGAGCTCATTAATAACGTACGCTAATTGGTATGGAAAATAAAAGCGCTAACACCACAACTACAATCAGAGAGTTAATGGCAAAACACAAAGGAGTCCTACATAATGGGTAAAATGGAAATTAGCCGTCCTTAATAATTCATTTGTTATTCGGTATCTCGGCGGCCTGTAAGCACAGACGGAGGGTCGGGAGCGGAGAAAAACAGCTTCAGAATCTGGATATTAGCGACTATTAATACGTTTGTGCAGAAAAGTGGTAATTGTTTGCTGCGACAAAAGTGTTGCGCGAGACATTTTGGAGTTGTTGCTATCCTTTTGCGTCAAGAAAAGCAAGAAAAACCAGGTCTAAACCAGGTCTAAACTAGGACTAAACCAGGTCTAAACCAGGTCCAAACCAGGTCCAAACCAGGACTAAACCAGGACTAAACCAGGTCTAAACCAGGTCTAAACCAGGACTAAACCAGGTCCAAACCAGGACTAAACCAGGTCCAAACCAGGTCCAAACCAGGTCTAAACCAGGTTTATACCAGTTCTAAACCAGGTCTAAACCAGGACTAAACCAGGTCTAAACCAGGACTAAACCAGGTCTAAACCAGGTTCAAACCAGGTCTAAACCAGGTCTGAAAGAGATCTAAACCAGGTCTAAACCAGGTCTAAACCAGGACTAAACTAGGACTAAACCAGGTCTGAACCAGATCTAAACCAGGTCTAAACCAGGTCTAAACCAGGACTAAACTAGGACTAAACCACACCTAATATTGACAAATTCTCAGACACTGGGACAAACTGGACAGGTAAAAAAATGGGACGTAAACCAAACTCATTCAACGAGACTACTTTTTTTGTTTCATTCTTTTTACTCTCTGTCTTGTGCCTTGTTTGTTTTTATTTCATTTTTGTTATATAACACAATAAAAAATAGACGTAAAAACAAAAAAGCAGCAGTCTCCACGCCGTGAGTCATGCAGTGTGTACGTTTGTGCGAGCCCAGACTGCGTGTCGGGTCCTTTCCTCTGTGCTGCTTTTTCAACAGGGCCCGTGTCCATTACCCAGAGTGCTGCTATTTCGCTCCACATTCCATGTCATCAAAGGCACTAAGAGAGATGTGGCGAACCTATAGTACACAACGACGACACACAAAAGGACTGTCTCTGTCCGCTAACACATTTATTCAGCCCTGCAGTCCCTACGCCGCGTCTGCGTGAAATACAAAACAGCAGATCCATGTCAGGGCTGCACAGAATATCCCAAAAGTATCGCTATTGCAGTAGATAGAATATATCGCAGTAACACCAAAGTCTTCCATCTGATAGAAATGTTTTGTTTTTCAGGCGAGACACTGCAGGCATAACTGATTTTTTTCAATTTTTTGTTTTTTTGGTCATCTGCTTTCATGTGGAAACAACACATTTGTCCAATCTGCTCCTAAAGATGTTTTATTATTTCATTTAATCCACTTCATCCATAGATTTCTCTGGGACATTGTAACTTCAAAGGCCGTTTTCTTAAAATGCTTAATTTTTTTCTCCCACAGAGACATCAAGTTCAGCCTTAAAGTAGCTCTTACACACATCAAACTTTACAATCTTGGACTCAACAAGATTTTGACGAAACGTACAAAAGGATTTTAAAAAATCTAATTCTAAAACTGATTTATTGAAGATTTAAGGAAAAAAAAGGTGAAAAATGAATGTCAAATCTACTGTAGTTTACTAGTTTTAAATCTGAATAAGAAAGTGTGCAATACTTTTATTATGGCCAAATGTGTGTTCTGCAGCTTTTCACACCTAAAATGGTTTCTCTTTACATTTCATTATGTACGTCGAAATGCAGATCAAATTAGGTGTGAATGGTGTATTTTCTTGACCACAGTTGTCGTGAAAATAGGGCCTAACTCAGGTCTTTACTCAAAAACTGAATAAGTAATCCAAAACCCCCTCTGTAAAATTTTTTGTAACTAATATGTGTACAAAATGAACCAAGAAATGTAAACCTGGTTCTGTCCATTTTTCAGATTTATATGTCCCAAATATGTGCGTATTTCTACATGAAAAACTTGTAATACATTTTTTCCTTACATTTATGTGACTAAACCACAGGAGAAGTTTCAAATTGATATCTTTAATTTTAAGATTTTTTCCCATTCACCTGCAGCATCTCGCGTTAAACAACTAAACGGACAGTGAGAGTAGAAGGCGGTGGAGCAGACCTGTGTCTCGGACATGACGTAGAGGTGGTGGTGGTCCGAGGAGAAGGCCATGTCTCTCAGGATGGGTCCGCTGGTCACGGCCTGGACGGTCTCATACTGCTGCGCACGGGACGAGTCGTCTACGCGGATCTGGAAAACACAAGACGCATTTACATTAACTCAACGATCAGTGCTGGCAACTCGTCCAAAGCAGCGTCGAGTGCTTGTTCATGTTCATGGATTTACTCATTTGTTCACATTTTGGTTGTGGATGAGACAAAACATCACTTAATTTTGTGATACTGTGTCATTAGAGCAAGCTGCTGTATTGATCAGGGCTAAGACCTGCCTTATCAACTGATTAATCCCTTGATTTTCAACCAGTGCGCCGGGGAACACTAGTGCACCTTGAGGTTATGCTAGGTGCGCCTTGAAGAAATGTCCAATGTAAGTTTACATATTGACAGTTGTGGATGGAATTGACTCATTTATCATTTTGGAGTGTCCTGAGCAACTTCTGCACCAAAAACGAATGCAAAACCATCACTATTGACACATTTACAGAACCAGACAGTGGCACAGACATGATTTACCATATTTTTTTAAACAAAATGGTCAGGTTTGGTCATGTTCTAATTGTAATTGGTGTGCCGTGGTATCATTTCAACCCAAAATCGTGCCACAACTGGAAAAAGGTTGAAAAACACTTGATTAATCGACTACAAAGGGGTGTGGAAAGGCAAAATTAGGAAGTATCTCTCTCTCTGTATCTGACCCAAACTGCACCAAAAAAATACAACTGCACTGGAGTTAATGCAAAAAAAAAAACTATTTATACAAAAAAGTACCAAACAGTGAACTTACAATATTCCCGTATCATGTTATTATTGTGAACCATGCATTGTATCAGATTGTGATAAGGATTTGCATTCGCTTGGACCAGTGTTTTTCCACCCTTTTTGAGTTATTTTTTGGGTTTACAACATAGAACGGCACGCCACCTTCTACTAAAACATTACCAAATCCGACCATTTAGTTTAAAAAATGTGATAAATAATGTTTGTGTCGCTGTCTTGTTCTACAAAATTGGAAATAGTGATGGTTTTGTGAGGTTTTTTGGTGCAGAGGTTGTTCAGGACGGTCCAAAATGGTAAATTAGTCAATTACATCCACATTTGTGATTCTGTTGACTCGAAATGGACAATTTTTTCAAGGCGCACCTGGCAAAACCTCAAGGCACACTAGTGTTCCCCGGCACACTGGTAATAAATGAAGGCTTGGACCATAAAGCAAGCTACGGACGACGCAGCATTGAGGTTACTTTTAAAGACGGCAAAAAACATACGCAATCACCACAACTATTCATTCTCACATCCATTCAAAAAAGCTAAACTGTGCCATCAGTCCGCATTAGGTATGAAATTGAGAAGAGGAAATGGAGACTGTGCAGCAATAAAATAATATTTAGAGGATACAAATTGGGCTAAATGGATATTTTGAGCTTTTAATCTGGTTACAACATAGTTCCCTCATCAGATATACACCTGACGTTGTATTTAGCTTCATTCACACTTGTTTCAATAATACCGTTTAAAAGTTCCTCTCCTTTTGAGCCTCAGAAACACTTTTGTTTGTGACGTCAAAGGTCCAGCTCCGGATGTCTTTATGTCCAGGAATCATCGCCAGACTCGTCCTGAGCATTTCTGCCTCAAATCACCTTCATTACAACGCCGTGCTTACGTTAGCATGTAAGGGCAGGCTAGCTTTTGTTTGTTTTCCAATGGTTTTTCCCTCTGCTGTCAGTGGATGGAGCTAAACTAACACCAAATCCTGATTAGAGAACGTCAGACCTATAGAAAGTAATGCGTGCTTTTCAACACATACACTATTTTAAGTTATAATTTTAACATAAAAAAGTATAGACCCTTTAAAAGTTTGTAAATAAAAACATTCTAAATTCAGAATGGAGGCAAAAGTGAAGCGCAACATAATGTGATTTCACTGGAGAAACTGGGATTTAACCTCAGAATATCACAAAATATAACAAGTGTACATGATTTTGGAAAAGTAAAAGCCTCAGACACATGTGAGTGACATCAGAGCTGCTTTAAACACATTTATTATTGTATTTTACATTATGTTTTAGGAAATTATGATCAACTCTTTGCTTTTTTGATGAAGGAACAATCCAGATTTATGGGGTTTACTGGAAAAATACTCACAAAAATGTTGAGCCCACAATAAGTTTTCATTTTATCTAGAGATATATTAGATACTATACCATAAATTAGATTCTTTTGAAGCTAAAATACAATTTTAAGGCTAGAAAATTGTATTCTGTCCATCATTTGTTATAGAAAAGCAAACTAACTGACATTTCTACCTTGGAAATTCAAATGTGTTGTTTTTTCTCAACATAAACACTTAAAACCAGTAGAATTTAGATCTAATTTGAGCTAATCATCGAAATTAATTTACCTCCAGTCACCTACATTATGGAATTTTGATGACATCGCATTTTAAAGGGTGTATTTAAAGACTAATAACAGTACAGATAACGCTATATATGTGTCCTTTCAATGTATATTCAACCCTTTATTATAATCTTTTGGAATCCATACGTTTTTGTTCTTGTGCGCGCGTATCCCACTCTGCGACGACGGTAATTAGACATCTGTGCAAGAGGTGCTGCTGTTGTCTCCAGGAGTGTTTACTCAGCAGAAAGCGCAGCATTAGCCCCCCGCACACTCGTGCACCGATCACGAGGAGCGTGTTTGAGGTTGTTCAGAGCATCTGTTTACAACGTTCACACACTACTGTACATCACACAGACCGACTGCGCAAACCTGCTCCAGCTATCAACACGTTTATGTCTTCAAAATATGTAAATCTGTTCATCAGTTCCGGTGCAAACTGGCCTTCACGATGATTGCGACGTCGACTTATCATTCGATATGTGAAAGCTGCGACGATATATTTTGGAATTCTATTTATAGTGTGTCCTGTTTATTTTATTTATTTATTTTTATTTCTTATCAACAAAAACAAATACTCAAACACAAACAAAGGTCCCACACTGAATGACAAGACAGAATCCCAATCTGACAGACAACAGAAAGAGGATTAAAAGCAAATTATTACTTTTATTTTAATTGAATTAATGGTGCCCCGTTTCTTTGGACTTTTAAAATAAGTGACTTGACTCATTTTTAGGGCTGCAATGACTAATCAACTAATTGTGACAAGCCGACTATAAAAATTGATAATTGACTAAACTGAACAATACAGACTGTACAACACATGTCAAAACATATTATTATAACAAATGAAGTGATGCTGTTACATCAAGACGTCAAAAAAGAATATCTTAAAGTCTACATGATAGGTTAGACATTTGTCCCCAGTTTGACAGTTTTCATGTTTAAAATGTCACTTCCTGGTTGAACATGAGCAGCAAATATAACATAGTTAGAGGTAATTCCACAACTGTTATCATAGCAACTAGACTGTAAACAAGGGATAAGGGAAAAAATGTTAATTACACAATAGTTATGATTTCACAAATAGAAAACCTGATAACGCATTTATTTTGTTGAATGAGCTGTGAATGAGCTGTGAATGACACATTTTTGTGAATTTAAACTGTCACAAAAATGTGTCAGTTGAGTGTTAACTGTTTGTTTATTTTCAACTGTACGTCGCTTTTTGATGACATCACCGAGGGATTCTGTTTTAGAACTCAGCTCTACTTCCTGTCATTTTAAACTTTTATTTTTCAAAAATGTGTTCTAGAACTGCAACTTAATAAATTTAAATGCTAAATATTTTCCAAAAGTGCCCTCCCACCAAACTAAGCCATAATTTGAATATAATGAGAACCTGTCATAGAGACTTTAAAAATAGATTAGAATAAATCTCATATTTACGAACCTTTTGTGTTCTAAACAAGTAATCAATTTAAGCTGTAGTCTTTTAGTCATTTACTGAATTAATCGGTCGATGGTGTATTAGTCGACCAACATTTTTATTAGTCGACTAATAATTTTATTTAGATGAAAAGTATTTATACGACAAAAGCAGCGGAAAGGTGGAGATAAGGAGTGGGTTAGCTAAAGATCTTGGCGTGAATATGAGTTTAATCCAAAGTATATACATGTAAATACGCTGTTTCCTGGTACTTTTCTGTATAAATTGTAATTTTTTTACATGAACTCCAGTGCAGTTGTGATTTTTTTTTTGGTGCAGTTTGGGTCAGATACAGAGATACTTCATAGTTTTGCCACACCCCTTTTTAGTCGATTAATCGGTCAATAACGCAGGTCTTTATTCTACAGCTCAAGAATTAATCGAAAGAATAACCGCTAGACTAATCGATTACTAAAATAATCTTTAGTTGCACCCTTATAACAACCAGATTTGCTTAGATAAATAAATGACAAACAAATTGTGCTGCCCCCCATAAAGCTTTGAACCAAGGGCCGAGAACTTTTTTGTCACGCCCCTGCCCCTCCAAGCAGACGACCATCTTGCACTATTTCGACCCATAATCATTTGTATTTTGCAGCTTGCTCCGGATGATTTCTCAATCCAAATCTCTCAGTCTCGCCCTTCGCAGTGACTCTCTGACACGGCCCGGCCCGGCGGCCCCCGAGCAGCAGACGTGGGCCTCGCTGCCGGACAGGTGTGAAGCTGCTCTTGTTAAAGTTGTGATGACTCCGGGTGGTTCTGGTGCTCCTCGGCTCTGAAGGGCCCGCAGGAACCGGCGCGAACGTGGGATAATTGGACAGGAGGCAGGTGGTGGAGCAGACAAGCCGACGCACTGCAAGATTAATGACAAAGTGGGCCGGGTCTATCTCATGTGTAAGCGTTTTGTTATAACAGGTTGAGATTAAAGATCCGCATTTTACTTCAGTGCATGTTTGGTTTGGTAAAAGTAGTTCATTATATATTTAGTAAAAAGTGCAGAATATATATATAAAGGGAAGTGAATATTTATGAAGTAAGTGTATTAGTGGTGAAATTCTTTGTTGACATTTTGGTTTCATGGTCTGTATAGTTCAGTAAACGATTGGTCGATTATCAATTTTTATAGTCAATTATGTTTTTTAAACAACTGGACACGATTAATTGATTGATTGTTGCAGCACTATTCAGTAGATACATTATTTTAAAGCCCTAAAACTCACAAGAGAATATCAGCCAATAATAACACAAATAAGGTGCATAATATGTGTTGCAAGTTGTAATTAAATACTAAAATGCTACTACAATTAATTTTTTGTTAAGTTCCTTGTCGACAAACCAACCATCCGACCAACTAGTGTTGTCACGATACTGACATTTTCAACTCGATTCATTTCTCAACACCAATTTCGATACCACACAATTATAATAAAAATGCTTCTTTTTAGACAATAGAATTTCCATTTTAAAAGCAAAATAACGGTACATGCGGTTTTAGACTTGTTATTCTGATAAAACTCATGATCATTTGAAAGGAAAACAGTCACTTCTATCAGTCACTATGAAATGACACTTACTGAGTGCATCCATCCAGCAGATGGCGCCAGCACAATATACAATCTAGTGAAGTGAGCGCTGAAAAGAAGCTATGGTGCAGATTTGCTGCAGCAGCTGTCGTGTTTAGGCGGCAGAAATGCTCAGAACGAGTTTAGCAATGATTTAAGGACTTAAAACAGCGGAAGATTCTCTGATAAATGACGTAGATGACCCGACAATACGTCCCAGATAGAAGGAGGTCAGCAGGAAGTGTGTTTCATTCCTCAGAACTGCGTAAATGCAACTGAATGCTACTCCAGGTGTGTTTTTGATGACGGAACATTGTTAGAACATGGTTTAAACCTCAAAAAAAGTCACTGTAGCAGAACATGTGTCCTTTAAACTGTTCAGGAGAAGGAGAAATTTATCAGATTTTTCTAAAACCGATACGTGTTCAAATGTGTCTCTAATTTCAATACTATTTTTGTATCAATTAGTAGCTGATTTTCGATCCTTCTGACAACCCCACAAACAATCAACCACAAAAACCTTACTGAAAACACAACATTTCCCTGTTTAACCCTGCCCCATTCATCACCATTACAGACCTCCGCACACATTACTATAATCCGTCTATTTCAAAGGGAAACCAGAGTAGACTGGGCACCGCAGCTGAGTCCCTGGCGCTGCTCCTGATATTCACTTTCACAACATGACATTTCACAAAACAGGCTTCATCCTTCACCCCGCTGCCACCCTACACCCTCCTCTCCCTCTCGTTCTCTTTCCCTTTTTGTTTCTTTCTTCTTTTCCTCTCCCGCTCTACCTGCTGCTGCTGCTGCTGCTAGGCTTTGCCGCACTGATCCTCCATCTCAAAGGCCTCTTGGATTCCACTCCCTGTATGAAAGCCCTTATAAACTTTCACTGGGAACAATCGCACTCGCTCGGGTCAGTTGCAGAGAAAGGAGCAGACGGGGAGCGAGAGAGAAAGCGAAAGAAAAAAAAGAAAGAAAGTGCGACGCAAGCCGGGCCAGATTGAACAGGTATAAGGTTATCGCGTCTGCTGGGAATTTGGGTTAATTTGAGCCGCGTTGCGTCGGCGTAAACTGCGGATGAAAGAATAGCAGATACAGTTTTGAATAGGGGGAGGTCGTCTTTGGCGCTGGTCCCATCTTGTGTTTTGCCGTGTCCGTTAGTCGCTGGGGACGTGAGGGTTCGAAGGGGAAGCGCCTGTATATTATCATTCAATCTGAGGAGCCAGAAAACAAATGGGCCACGCGGGACGCAACGGCGAGTGCATCCCGGTATCTACAGTCTCGGAGGGATAGGCACGGACAAGCAAAGATGAGATTGGGACTGGTTTTGTTGTTTTTTTCTTAATTTGCAATGGCGATACTGCACGAGAGAGAGTTAATTACACAAAATAAGTTCAAAGTTGAGCTGCGTTTGATTTTTTTTTTCACGTAATAAAGTAAAATCTGTCTTGTTCAGTGCTGATTTATTGTAAAAGCAGGTCTAATGGTGAAAATGAGACCGCCGTGTGCTGTCTGTGTCAAATTAAAGAGCGTTTTATCGCGCGCTGCTAGCATGCTAATGTTTGTTAGCTCTGTCCGGGCTCTGAAAAGTGTGAAAAGCGCTTATAAACTCATTGCAGTGAATAATTAGGATGCTCGGAATGCATTAGGTGAATGAGCAATGACTTAGGACCACTGCAAACTGTTTAAACATTTTTAAATGAACTGTTTTTAACATTTACACATCAGGTACAACACCTTTACGGTATATTCAAAGTGTAAAAAATATGCTAAAAAATGTATGCAAAAAATAGTTCAACTAAAGTATTGATTAAGTCAATGAAAGTGCCTTGAGTTTGTTTGTTTGATATTTCAGGTGGGGGGTTCGCCATCTGCTTCTTTCCATGGAGATGTTAGTGCTTTACCTGGAATGCTAGTGCACCTTTAATTTATTTGAAAAAAAAAATAATAATAATCATCATTTACCTTTTCTGTCCCATAGTAATAAATCCTATGATCTTCAGATTGAACTGCGGTACTAAGCACAAATTGATAATCATAACTCTTCAACGTTACTGAAGTTTTTCATTGAATTGCCAAATCAAAAAGTGCTGTATGTTTTGGAATGTTTTAAAGGAGACATATTATGCTTTATTTTTGTTACTTAATATTGAACTAGACCATAAGTAGATCATCATTTTACATTTTGTTCATTGTAAACAGCAATACTGATCTAAAACGGCTTAATAATAGAGATTGATTGATTGACTTCCTCTTCAAAACTGCAGAATGTATAAGCCCCGCCTCTTCATAGTGACATTTCACCCTAACAAGCAGCATATTGTCATTTATATGTTATTATTTCTGAAAAGTGGCTACGAGATATTTCATTCATGTTAACTCTACATGTGTTGCTCAGAGTCTTCAAACTTAATTCCAGATTGACGGGGATAGGGGGTAAGTGAAAACAAGCATTTTCTGAGCACTCGAGCCTCAGGACAATACAGAATTAACTCAAACATGCAAAATACTTTGAGTAAACTGTAAACAAATGATGAGGAAACACCACAGTAACATAAAACGAAAAAAAAAAAAAAAAAGATAATTTTGCATATGTCCCCTTTAAAATATACACATTTTTAACCAACAAAAATGTCTGGTTGTACAGTCTGAGCAACTACTCCTAAATATAGATCGCAACACAATGACTAATCCTACTTTTATTGCCGGCAACCGTAATTATTCATATATCGCACAGTAATTTTTCATCATCTTAAAATCATTAAGGCAGCTACCGTGGTGCTAGCCAATATTATCTGATTCCTTTTCAACAGTAATAAAGTGGATTAGCTGATCTATGCTAAATGGATTACAATGCTAATCTCTGCTATCACATTAGCACTACATAATAGACATCTACTCCACTGCCAGACAGACATCCCTCTTGTGTCGGCTTCAGCGGGAAGGTGAAAGCTGCACGAGTCTCTGCAATAAATACAACCGCACAACGGATATCTCACTTTGTAGTCGGAGTAACAGTTGTAATAGCAGTAGTAGTAGTAGTAGTAGTAGTAGTAGTAGTAGTAGTAGTAGTAGTAGTAGTAGTAGTAGAAGCAGCAACAGTAGTGATAGCAGTCTAAGTAGTAATTGTAGTAATAGTAGAAGTAATAGAAACAGTAGTACCAGTAGTATTAGAAGTAGTAGCAGCAGTAGTAGTAGTAATAGTAGTAGTAGCAGCAGCAGTAATAGTAGTTGTAATAATAGTAGTAGTAGTAGTGATAAAATATTAATAGTAGTAGGAAAAGTAATAGTAATAGTAGAGAAGAGCAGTTAAAGAAGCAGCAGTAGTAGTACAAGTAGTAGTAGTAGCAGTAGTAGTAGAAGTAGCAATAGCAGTAGTAGCAGTAGTCGTAGTAGCAGTAGCAGCCGTAGTAGTAGTATAAGTATCAGTAGCAGAAGTAGTAGTAGTATCATTAATAGTAGCAGTAGCAAGTATCGGTGGTAGTGGTGGCGGTGGTAGTAGCGGTGGTGGTACTGGTATCGGTGGCGGTAGAAACGGTGGTGGCGGCGGTGGCGGTAACATTAACGGTATCGTTAGCGGTAGAGTGGTAGTGGCAGCGGCGGTGGTAACGGTGGTAGCGGTGGTGGTATCGGTGGTGGTATCGGTGGTAGTAGCGGTGGCGGTAGAGTGGTAGTGGCGGCGGCGGTGGTAACGGTGGTAGCGGTGGTGGTATCGGTGGTGGTATCGGTGGTGGTGAAACGGTGGTAGCAGCGGTGGCGGTAACATTAACGGTATCGCCGGGCGGTGGTGGTGGTGGTAGCGGCAGCGGTGGTAACAGTGGTAGCGGTAGTGGTATCGGTGGTGGTATCAGTGGTAGTGGTAGCGGTGGTAGTGGCGGTAGTGGTGGCGGCAGCGGTGGTAACGGTGGTAGCGGTAGTGGTATCGGTGGTGGGATCGGTGGTGGTATCGGTAGTGGTATCAGGTGGTAGTGGTATCGGTAGTAGTAGTAGCGGTGGCAGCAGCAGCGGTAATAGTGGTTGTAATAATGGTAGTGGTAGTGGTAGTGGTGATAAAGTGTTAATAGTGGTAGTGGGAACGGTAATGGTAACGGTGGGGAAGGCAGTAAAGAAGCGGCGGCGGTAGTAGTGGTAGAGTAGCGGTAGCAATAACGGTGGTAGCAGTGGCGGCCGTGGTAGTGGTATGAGTATCGGTGGCGAAGTAGTAGTAGTAGTAGTATCAGTAATAGTAGAAGTAGCAAGTATCAGTAGTAGTAGTAGCAGTAGTAGTACTAGTAGCAGTAGCAGTAGAAACAGTAGTAGCAGCAGTAGCAGTAGTAGTAATAGTATAAGTAGCAGTAGCAGTAGCAGTAACAGTATCATTAGCAGTAGTAGTAGTAGTAGTAGTAGTAGCAGCAGCAGTAGTAACAGTAGTAGCAGTAGGAGTATCAGTAGTAGTAGCAGTAGCAGTATCAGTAGTAGTAGTATCAGTAGTAGCAGTAGCAGTAGCAGTAGTAGTAGTAGCAGTAGTAGTAGTAGTAGCAGCAGTAGTAGTAACAGTAGTAGCAGTAGTAGTATCAGTAGTAGAAGTAGTAGCAGTATCAGTAGTAGTAGTATCAGTAGTAGCAGTAGCAGCAGCAGCAGTAACAGAAGCAAACCCATGTATTTAATGGTATCATGTGGTGCCTCTGGTCTCACAGAGTCTGCTGCGGCTCGTGTGATAATGAGGGATGCTCCAGAGACACAGACACTTTGAAACAGAACACACATGTACTCTGTGCTCTCAGAATGTGTACACACCAGATCTCCTCTGAGAGCGACAGAGAGAGGGGCCCATCCAAACAGACCACTGGCCCACAAGAACAGGCCCTCTAGTGGTGAGGATGCATCACTACAGCAGCAGTCATTCAAGCTATAGGACAGAGAGAAGCCGTAACCGACGTATTTCCGCTCTGATTCTGTTTGTACTCCAAAACCCACAAATAAAAGTTAAAAAAAAGCTAAAATCACCCACCAAAATTAAACAGATTCCACTTGACCTTATTTTTATAGTCTCTAAATGTCATGTTTTTGTGAAATAAGCTTCAGATTCGAAAGAGGGATTGTCAAAACCCAACAAATGCTCAAACTAGTGTCAATCAGTCCATCCTTGCTTATATTTACCAAAGAAATTCTCTGCAAAATTTAAAATCTGATGTCCCTCTGTGCAGAACTTATTACCACTTATAATTGAGCAAATCAGACATCAGAGGCCATAATTACAGCGTGTCGGCTTCACAAAGAGCCCAGCTATTTGTTTGTGCTCCAAAGGGTTCAGAAACGACATTAGTTTGAAATGGGGTTAAAGCGAGACATTACAGGCAAAACTCTTTTCTTTTCTTTTTTTTACTGTTTTGTTTTTTGGTCAGTTTGCTCTCTCAACATATCTGCTTTTACGTAGAAACAACAAACGTGTCCAGTCTGCTCCTAAAGATGTTTTAATATTTCATTTAATCCACTTCATCCATAGATTTCTCTGGGACGTTGTAACTTTAAAGGCAGTTTTCTTAAAATGCATTTTTCTCCCACAGAGACATAAAGATCAGCCTTAAAGGAGCTCCTACATCAAACTTTACAAACTTGAAGATTTTGACGAAACGTACAGAAGGATTTTATGATTTCTAATTCTAAAACTGATTTCTCAAAATTTTAAAGTGCGTATGACATGTTTTTATAATTCAAATTTTGTTTTATTTGGTGTATTAATATCTGTTGTAAGTAGAAATTATAATTTAACACCAATCGAGTAGCTGTTTGTGGAGATAAATAGAAAAATCTGTAGAAGTTGGAGGAAGTAAATAAATTGATGACATCACACAGGGAGACAAAGTTTTGAATAATTTACACAGAAGAAACTACTTTTTTGACCCTTTAAACATTGATTCAACAAAATAAAGATGTTCAGGTGTATTTGAATGTCAAAAAAAATCTATACATATGACATTAAAGGAGTTTTTCCCCACTGTATAGGACCTTCGCTTGGTATTTTCCCAGTGTGATGTCATCATTTACAACCTGGAAGTAAAATTAAAAACCCCAAAAATTGCTAAACCAGGACAAAATTTAAATATATTAGGAAACTTTTAAATATATTTATCTTGAGTGCATTATAGTCAAATGAGTTGTTCAAACTGTCATGGGCACTTTAAGTTAAAAAATGAAGCAACATTTTACATTTTTAGGTCTAAGTCAGATCTAGTTCATTTAAAAACTAAATAAGAAATACAGAATCCCCTCTGTAAAATTTTGTAACTAATATGTGAACAAAATGAACCAAGAAATGTATACCCGCTTCTGTCAATTTTTTAGATTTAAATGAAATAATATGTGCAATATATGTGCAATTTTCACAATTTCCGCACATAAAATGCCTTATTTCTAAATGAAAACATGACATGATGAAAATCTTGTAATACATTTTTATTTTACATTTATGTGAGTAAACTACAGGAGAAGTTTACAATTGATATCTTTAAATTTAAGATTTTTTCCTATTCACCTGCAGTGTCTCTTCTTAATTTAGTCAGGCGTTTCTTCACAATATTTTACAGCTCTATCTGAACAGCTTTTGGTGACAAAAAAACTATAGTGGCCACTTGTAAATGAACTTCCACCTCAAGGATGTTGTATAATTCCACTTTTCATTAATGAAAAATAACATGCCCAAAGTGCCAGTCTCCCTCTCTCGACACTGGGCCCCTCGCTCGCTCTCGGTCCCTCGCGCCGTGAGGCTAACAGCTAGCAGAAGGTGTGATAGTGAAAGGGAAGCCAATCCGGTGTGAAAACCACAGGAGAAACCTCTCGACTGGCTCTGTGCACCGCAAAACGGAAACGACAGCATTTCCTCTGGCTGTGACCGAGGCCGGGGTCTACTGTATCCTCCGCACGGGTGTCGCTTACATCAGGCCCGAGCAGCAAAACCACAATATCACACAGAGACATTGACTTACAAAGACTACGGTAATACAAAATAAAACATAATTACAGAAGTGAGTCATTGTTTAGCCCGGCCAACCACTACAAACGTCTTGTCTGTGGAAAAGAAAATCTAATTTGTTTTGCCTCTAGTTTCTGTGATGAACCGAAGAAGCTACTTGGATGAGTGGCAAAATTAGTCTTTATTTTATTTTAGACAACACAATTTTTTTTACGCATGCCTTATTTTATTGTTGTTTATTTTACTTTTTAATTATTATTGTTCCTAAGTTCATTGTTTTACCCAATCGGAAGTAACTTTTGAGAATTTTGTCTGTTTGCTGTGGGGAAAAATTTTACTTTTCTTCTTTTCAAATCCTTTTCTTGGTAAATTATGACAATTTCAAGCACAAATAATTCAAGTCGAGTCACTGCAAAGTCTTAACAAACGTTGTAGACCTGATGTTACAACAGAAAAGTAAATGGCTTGTTCTGTAAAAACACAGCAAGCGGCGCTAGCATTGTGGTAGCATTTAGCCCGCAGCTGCTGTAAGCATTCATAGATAAGTTCGCAAATTTGAGCCGTTCGATGACTTTTCCTCCATTTGTGACTGTATTTGGCACAATAAAACTCCTAAATTCGGCGTTTGCACTTGTAATTGCTGAAAAGTAAGTAAAAGAGCTGCTCTGACACATTAAAATGAATGGACTGATTGCCTCATGGAGCTCGTGGGCGTTCCTTCAGATGCCGACTGTATCTTTGGCAATAAAAGTTATTCTGATTCGGAAACTTAATCTGATTCGGAAACACTTTTAAAACTCTCATCCAGTTGACAGAATTACATTTTCTTTTCCAACACAAACTTTTCTTTACAGAGTGAGTTTTAATCAGAGAAATGCACTGTCTTTCACTTGTCAAAACAATCATGGCGCTTGAATGCTCATCAACGAATATTAGAAAAAATAAACTCACTCAAGAGTGCATGAACGTCTGTCGTAACAGCAGGTGAAGCACTGTACAAAATGACATCATAAATTCATACTAAAAAGAATTCAATACGGTATAATCACAGAAAACAATAATGGTTTATTTTGGTATTGTTTGTATGTAGCGTGGGTTAATATTGATATTGTTGTATTATGGCCCAAAGGAGGCCACTATATCAAATTGCCCAGAAAAATGCTGCCTACAGCCGGCTACATCCAGTCCTATTGATTTTGGATCATATGTGTAAACTGATGCACAGTTGTATGGAAACTACTCAGATTCAAGAGGCCTAGTCGTTTATTCACACTCAAACTTGCCAACAGTAATACATTTATATGGGATATGGATTCTGTATTTAGATGCTGGAAATTCGACGAATTACTTATGTTAAAAATGTTTGTAAACTGTCCAGATTGAGATGGTTTTGGTATAGTGATCTAGTAGCAATTCTGAAAGTATAATAGTAGTAGTAGAAGAAGAAAAAATTGAATTCTCAAGGTTTACAACACTTACCACAGGACCGCATTTACAAGCACAAACAATGATCATAGGATTCTCTCTCGTTGTGTCTTTGTTTTTTTTTTGTTTTTTTCCTGTAAAGCGGAAAAATTGTCAGAGGCACCAGCTCAAAGTTTCAGCTCAGTTTGGAGAGAGTTCTAAGCTGTGGGAGCAGCATAACGGAATGCCCGCTTCCCTAAATCGGTCCCCACTTTAAAGTTGTGTTTTTGCCACTTATAGTCAGATTTTCATCGTGTTCAGTTGTGTGTTTGTCATTTTTAGTTGCAGTTTTGTTACTTTTTGTCACGTTTTTAATCACTTTTAGTTGCGGTCTTGTATGTTTTTGTCACTTTGTCGCGTATTTATCACTTTTAATAATATTTTTGTTGCTTCTAGTCATGTTTTTGTCACTTTAAGTCACGTTTTTGTCACTATTGTGTTTTTATCACTTTTAATCATATTTTTGTTGCTTCTAGTCATGTGTTTGGTCACTTTTAGTTAGCATTTTTTATCGATTCCCTTCTCAGGATCACTTTTACGGAGTGTTTTTGACGGCCCAACAGGGAGACAACTTTCAAATCAGGATTCCTCAAACAAGCATGAATGAAGCTAGGTTTGCTTTCGATGACGGAACGATGTTAGGACGTGACTAAATACTGAAAAAAGTACATTTTGCATAATATTTGTCCTTTAAATCCCTCACATCTTGTTGTGTGACATACATTAATCTTAAAGTATATCGCAGAAGTATCTTATTGTTATCTAGAAGTAGCAGAAATAGCAGTAATTAGTGGCGTTCGTGGTGGATTTTCTCTGGGGACCAATTCATGTAATTTCTCTCCTTTCCCGACCAGTTTAGGTGGCAGCAGCCGGAGCCCTCACACAGAGCTGCAGTCTGTCGAACATAGGGCTGGAACACAAACCATGACCAACGCAGAGCAGGAGGCAGGAGGCAGGAGCCAGGGCGAGCTGCAGACTGGAGCTCCAGCAGCACAGAGCATAAAGGCGCGAGAGACGGGGCCAGAGAGGTGAGTGGGCGGAACACACTGCCATCCAAAGTCACACGGCCTAACGGGATAGACTGTGCCTACACAAACGCAGCAGGAGAGAGGAGAACGACGGGTACAAGAGGCGTTTTGAAAAGCATTGTGTAGGTAAAGGTGTTATGAATTGCGTTTGGTAGATTCATGCGCAGGTAAGGTTTAGTGTATTTGTTTGAGAATGAAAAGTGTGATGTTTTATGGATCACTAAATCTAGCAAAGGGTTTACAGTTATAGTATCGCTAAAACCTACAAATACGTGGACCAGAGTCAGGGCTAAACGTGGACCAGAGTCAGGGCTAAACATGGACCAGAGTCAGGACTAAACGTGGACCAGAGTCAGGGCTAAACATGGACCAGAGTCAGGACTAAACATGGACCAGAGTCAGGACTAAACATAGACCAGAGTCAGGGCTAAACATGGACCAGAGTCAGGGTTAAACGTGGACCAGAGTCAGGTCTAAACGTGGACCGGCCTCCTGATGGTGCAGAGTCAGGTCTAAAAATGGACCAGAGTCAGGTCTAAAAATGGACCAGAGTCAGGACTAAACATGGACCAGAGTCAGGACTAAACGTGGACCGGCCTCCTGATGGTGCAGAGTCAGGTCTAAACATGGACCAGAGTCAGGTCTAAACGTGGACCAGAGTCAGGGCTAAACGTGGACCAGAGTCAGGTCTAAACGTGGACCGGCCTCCTGATGGTGCAGAGTCAGGTCTAAACATGGACCAGAGTCAGGTCTAAAAATGGACCAGAGTCAGGTCTAAACGTGGACCAGAGTCAGGTCTAAACGTGGACCAGAGTCAGGTCTAAACGTGGACCGGCCTCCTGATGGTGCAGAGTCAGGTCTAAACATGGACCAGAGTCAGGTCTAAAAATGGACCAGAGTCAGGACTAAACGTGGACCAGAGTCAGGGCTAAACATGGACCAGAGTCAGGACTAAACATGGACCAGAGTCAGGACTAAACATAGACCAGAGTCAGGGCTAAACATGGACCAGAGTCAGGGCTAAACATGGACCAGAGTCAGGTCTAAACGTGGACCAGCCTCCTGATGGTGCAGAGTCAGGTCTAAACATGGACCAGAGTCAGGTCTAAAAATGGACCAGAGTCAGGTCTAAACGTGGACCAGAGTCAGGGCTAAACGTGGATCAGAGTCAGAGCTAAACGTGGACCAGAGTCAGGTCTAAACGTGTACCAGAGTCAGGGCTAAACGTGGACCAGAGTCAGGACTAAACATGGACTGGCCTCCTGCTGGTGCAGAGTCAGGACTAAACATGGGGAATCAGCATTTCAGTTTGATGCAGCTAAATTCTCCTGAACAGTCTTTCTGAAAATGTGAAACAGGCCTCAGCTTTGACATGTTTCCATCCTGTTTAGTTGTGCACACGAAAGCCAACTAAAAAGCCAACTTTCCGATCATTAATTACGTTTATATTTGTTAGCATTTGCTTTTAATGCACCTTTTCCTGTTCTCTTAAGCACTTTGAATCACTCGGTGTACAAATCGCGCTCTCCAAATAAACTTGCCTCGCCAGTACCCGGTGTGCCAGAGACAAAACACACACACACACGCACTTCCTTCATCACAACATAATAGCAATGTGTCTCTCCACGCCACCCATTCATACTGTCAGCCACACAATAGCGCTTGTCTGATTGCCCAGAACTGTCCGGCTCACTGAAATGTATGGCAAAGCGATAGAATAGAGGAGGTGAGCCGCAGTAAAAACAGGAAGACACAGAAGGCGGACTCCATCTATTCCTCAGTGTCAATCAATGGCCCCAACAAACCCCATTCACGGCTTCGATATATAGCTTCAGGCAAAATGGACCGACACGAGGCTGTGGGCGGGAATGATTTGACACTAATCTGCGGGTATTAGCCAGAACACTGGCGCTGTATAGACGCCGCTGAATGGATGGACGTACTACAGTGTATAACGCAAGTGCGAATGAGAACTTGGGGGGTTTCATTGGTTTCTGTGGCGAAGTGTAGGGCTGCAACAAGTTAATTCATGATAGAAATGGTTGTCAACGAATTAAATAATCGAGTACTCGTTAACTGGACCCCAAAACATTGTATGGGCTGAAAGAATAGTTGTTGTTTTTTAAAGATTTATACCATAGATACAGACAAATAAAAAAAAGCTCTGTCTATACCATCGTAAAGCCCATCCTCACGACATTTTAATACCACTGTAAACCTTAATAACAGTAATCGTCCCATCCCCAATTGCATGATTGCGTAAACAAATCGTATGGCCATATTTTAAGCTTTATTGCGATTCTATTTCAATCTAACTCTACAGTCAGTAAAAAAACCAACCAAACAAACAAACGAACAAAGGCGGTAAATACTGGCCTTGTTTTTCGATATTGGCTGATACCAATACCAGAACCAATATAATCCATATCTGTCAGGCTCTACTAGATTCTCAAGAGTTTGTGAAAGTTAGATTCAACAGGCAATAAACCAAATCTAGCAAACTGTTTATCTAAATCATGTATGCTATAAAGTTCTACAGCTACAGCCAAAAAGTAAAACAAAAAAACGCACCAAGCTATCAACGAATGGCCGCTAAACACACTGTTTTCCAGAATATTAATTTGTATAATGAATCGTTTTATTCAAGGGCAACAGTTAGCCCAAAATGACATATGCAAATGACACCCAGATTTGGTTCATTAGCGACACTTAGCTCGCCCGACCCCCGCTGCTCCCCGTTCTCTGGCCTTCTCCCACAAACGAGACGAGCGCCGGCCGGGGGTTTACTTTCCTCGGTTTTGTGTCGCGTCATATCTTCTCCACAGCGGGATTTTAATGAATGTCTTCCCCTGATGGCGCACAGTGAAGCTAAGGTGCTCGGGGGGGGGGTCGCGAATCAGGGACGAGCCATTGTTAGCAAGGAATTAACTACAGCGGAAAGTGTAGCGGCAATGTCACCGCTCTGAAGGAGTGCGACCTCTGCTGCAGTGGTCCTGTTGAGCTTTGTTTATCTATGTTAATTCCCTCCGTTAAGTTCCCTGTTTCGAGGCTCTTGGCAAGGTTGTTCAAATAACGCTCGCATTCGAACGTGGGAGAAGTTGTTGCCGCCTCGTACGCGTTTATGAATGCAACTGGCGCACATAATGTGACTGAGAGGTTGCACTTGGGGCTCTGAGGTTGGGGCGTAATGATGGATGGGTCAAATGCAGGGAGGCGAACAGTTTGAAGTGCATACAGCAGGTTAGACCAATGGTTCCCAACCTTTTTTTGTCTTGAGTACCCCCTAAGCTTTGTTTCACACTCAGAGTACCCCTAAACTTGAGTTTCAGGCACATAAATGGGTTTACTAGTAGAATATAGTCAATTATCACTATTATATTATTGCTTTAATTACAGTCATGGTCCAAGAAACTCCAAAAAGATGCTTAATTCATAAATAACATTTTTTTTAACTCAGAAAAAAGTACATTTCATCTTCTTTTAAAACCTGAAATCATTCCCTCTGGTAATTGCTCATGTACCCCAGGTTGGGAAACACTGGGTTAGACCATTGAATTTCAACCAGTGTGCCGGGGAACATTAGTGTGTGTCCAGATTTTGACAGGTGCGCCTTGAAAAAATGTCCAGTTTGAGTTAATAGATTCACGAATGCGGATGTAATTGACTCATTTACCATTTTAGAGCAACTTCTGCGCCAAAAACAAACTCAAAACCACTATTGACAGATTTAAACATATTTTTGTCGACTGAATGGTCTGATTTGGTCATGTTGTAGTAGTAGATGGTGTGCTGTGGTATCGTTTAAACCCAAAAAAGTGTGGCACAACTCAGAAAAGGTTGAAAAACACTACGCATTTCACTAAAACTTGACACTATTATGTATAAGATTTAGCTAAAAATATTTCCAGTTTTTTCTCCTTCCTGACAATTTTGATGAAGTTGATCATTTTACTTCTCGTTGGACATGAGCTGCAGGTCATCCAAAACTTTTACATAGCAACCATAATGTAAACAAAAGCCAATGCTCGTCTAATTTGAAGAATAAAAATATATGACAATGTGAGGACTGAAACTGGTGATTATTTTAGTAGTTCTATTGTACATTAAGACTTCTTTAATGAAACAAAATGAAGGTTGAATGAAAAATATAGTAACCCCAGGCTTCTGGTTCCCAATCTTTTTTGTCTGGAGTACTTTATGTTACACTCAGAGTACCCCTTAACTTGAGTTTTAGGGAAATTAGTCGGTTTACTGGTTATCTATTGTCAGTTATTACTATTATATTTTGTTTTAATTGTTCTTATGATTCATACTTCAAAAAATATGCTAAATGTATCACTAATAACACTTTTTTTATTCAGATAAGAGTACATTTCATCTTCTTTTAAAACCTGAAACCATTCTAAGTGCCCCCTGGTAATTGCTCATGTACCTCCTGGGGTCCCTGTACCACTGGTTGGGAAACACTGATCTAGATATTCACATATAAAGTGTATTGTTGATGAAACGCATAAATAGTTTCTTCTTCTTTTGCCAATTTGATTCAATAATGTTGCTGTCTTTGTTATAAAACATTCTTTAGCTTGTGTTTTGAGTCTGTCGAGTCCAGATAACGATTGTTTAATGTTTTAATAATAAAATGTGTTTCTTAAAAGTAACATTGTGTAACTTTCTGAAGCTGGAAAGTCACCTGCATGATTAAATAGAAAATTAAAACCATACTTCAGAGCATTCTCCATGCAGATAGACACGTTTTATGTCTATACTGTCGAATACTATACCCAGCAAACTACATTTCCATGGAAACAAGCAAAGTACGAGCCAGGTTTGTGGAGATGCAAGCACGCTCACAGTATTTTCGTCAACTTTTTGGCTAAAACGTTAAGTACTGTGGCTTAAATTGTCTTTGCATTTTGGGATTGCACTTCTGTAATTTTCAAGGTTCTTCTCATTTTTTTGATTTTTTTTTGCAACTTGTCACTGGACTGATGTGAAACTCTTATAAATAGCTTAGTTTCCCCCACAGACATCCTCGCACCTAATTAGAAAAACATGATACCTTGTCATTGCACTTTACTGTAGTAGTAGTAATACACGGAATATACTGTCAGTAATCCATCAAAGTAATTACAAAACAGTAGAAGACTAGAGATAGGTTTAAAGTATTAAAGCTCCCCTGGTAAAAACAAGTTGAGGTTCATGTAGTTCAGTTTCTTTTTCAGGTCAAAGCGTTCACTTGAGAGTTTAGTAAAAGCTGTGGTTCTCGAGCACCCTTCAGCGGAACCTCGGCGTTGACACCTTGAAACGGCGCTGCAGGCGGACCCCCGGCTCAATGAGTGACCACTGTGGCATTAAAGGTAGCACTGCGCCCCGAGCTCTTTGTGGCCTACTAATCTAACCTTCTCGTCCTGCTGAGAGAGGGGGAGCGATACGAGAGAGACGGGGGAGAGGAGGGAGGCGGTGGTGTTAGACGTGAAAGGGGACGAGTGTCTAGAGGCTTCCTGGTTCACTTCCCCTCCTTCCTCCTCTTTCTCCTCGCTCCCTCACGGCCTCAAAGGGTGAGTGACAGGTCTCCCCGCTATCACGGCCCTCGCTGAGCACTGCCCCAGGGCGCTGTGGCCAGGTGGGGGGTGCTGCCCGCCCCTCGCTCTCACTCTGGATTTGAATGTTGTTGAGTAAAATGAGAACAGTCATCTGATGTTTATTACCTTTACCTTTATTAACTATAATTCCTAATATTCATATGTTCACCATCACAGCACAGTTTTATGTTTCACGGCGCTTAATATAATAGACTTGTTCATCTTATTGTAATATATATATTGCAAAGTAAAGTTGTTGAAATGTTTGGTGATTAAGTTTCTGTGCAGTCTCCTCACAGTGATTCAATCGTCCTGAGTTTGTCCTCGACATGGCTCTGCCGCTCATCAGCTGCACATTACAGGGACCTGTCAGAGGAGGTCTGTCTTTATCATGGGTCTGTGTCGGCTCCTCTGTCAGAGGCTCATTAGAGCCGCAGCAGGACGTTGGAGGGACACCTCATTTAGGACAGACAAATATCAGGCCTGGCTCACAAAATCATATGACCACTTCCCTCTCTCAAACCAATTATTCTCCCACTGTTTTTCCTTTTTGAACTCTTCCCCCTCGGCGACAAGAGCTGCTGTTCCCACCTCTGCTGTGGCTGCGACTGGCCGGGCCTCAAGGACCCCACGGAGACAAGGGCATAATTTGAGTGCACCTCAGCACCTGTGCCAGTGTTACTGCTGCAGCCTGGTGGCGCTGCTATGTGTGGCCCATTATATTTAGTGACCAGAGGCCTCTGTGTGAAAGCTGAAAGGCTGTGGGAGCATTTAATGAAGTCAACACACTCCTGGAGTAGAGAGACCACCAAATCTGCCCATTGTGTCCAATCAAGACTGGGCCTTTCAGCAGCGCAGCAGTGCTCCGACTCAGGCTATGGATAGCCTTCATTTAGAGCGAGCAGCAGGAAACTGCTTCAGCTGCTTCAACTCCAGAAACACAAGCTATACTGTAATCACATGGAGAGCCCGCTCAGGGCTGCACACTGTGTACGGAGAGGCAGACAAGGCCCAGCGCAGATGAAAATGCTCTACAGACACACTGTAAGACTGTAAGAACACTTTTCATTTCCATTGCTGTTACTTAACTGTTTCATTCAAGCTGTCACACACATAAGAAACGATAGTTAATCAAAGGAACAAACCATTAGAAGAAAATAAGTATTCAGAGCCTTTTCCCCTTTTCCCTGGTCGTATGAGAACAGTCAGGTGTGCAGTAGTATATAGTACTATATGTGTGTGTGAGTGTGTGTGTGTGTGCGCGCGTGTGTGTGCATGTTTGTGTGAGTGTGTGTGTGTGCATGTGTGCGTGAGCAGGTGAGTGAATAATAGATGGTGAGCAGAGAGCCAGACTCTGTCTGAGAGCACATCCCCCTGGATCCTGTTACCACAAACTGCCATCAGAGGAGCTCTGGAGACAGAGCACAGACTCAAGAACACTCCACAGTGTGAGCGCAGACACATCCTCTACACACTGACCTTTCCCTCTCTCTGCACTTTACAACAACTGTAAGGCTTCTTTAAAAGGTGAGGCCGGTGGAGTGCACAGTTTTGCCGTTATTCTCCAGGTAGTCGTTATGTGGGATTCATTTGGGGCTCTAATCTCACAAAAACATATTAACTCTATGGATCACCGACTGAAGCCGCACACCTCACATTCTCATGAATTCATGAATTACCAATGGCCACCTTCGGACATGTGCAGATTTGTGCGCTCTGGTCGTGTTCACCGCCGATTTAGTGATTTATGAGCTGCCTCTCCAAGTTTCTAATTAAATCGGGAAGAGCCTCACAGCCAATACCTGGGAGATAAGCCTGTGTGAAGCTGTGCTTGTGCGTTTGTTATTGTGTACATATAACTACAGAGAGCCTCCAGGGTGTCCTTTCCTCTTCCTCATCTGAGCTCTTTGCTTCTATTCCTTTATTAAACAGACTGACACTTTCCCTCTATTATACCTCTTATTCCACAGAAGTGAAAAACGACATGGCAGGCGGCATTGCATGGGCCAGAGAGAAGGAGAAAAAGAAAAGGAGAGAGGGGTAAAATGAAAAAAGGGAAGATTGAAGAGGACAAGAGGAGAGAGGAAGAGCACTGCACTAAAACCTCGAGGCGTGAGTTGGTGCACAAACTGCTCAGACTGGAAATTACTTTAAAAAGAAAGAACACTGAGCAGTAAATAGCCATGTTTAAATGTATAAGATGAGAAGTTCCCTTTGTTGTTTTGGTTCTTTAAACAATTCTGGTGCAGTATGAAACTAGGAAAGCTGTTATTGCTTTGCCTGGAAAATTCCACAGTATGGTTTAAACGTAATAGATATAAGATGGGTACGTTTAATGTCATTTTATGGACTATTCCAGGTAGACAAGAAGTTAGCAGAAAAGTTTCTTGCGACTACCTGAAGTAGCAATATTAAAGGTTATTAATATATTATCCAAGACCACTTACATAATATGAGGCCCCATTTTTAACATTGTCTGGTCATCGTCTGGTCAAACTTAAAGAAAAACGCAGCTCTTAGGGACAAAATTAGAACTGTGTCTGATTATAGAGTGTTATAGAGAGTTTCTTTTCTAAGCAGTTAGCATGCTAATGTTTGTTAGCTTTACTGTGATGTAAACTCTGCTCTGGACTCTGAACGTTGAGAAAAGTGCTTATAATTTCATTGTGGTGAATAGTTATGATGCTCGGAATGGATTATGTAAGTGAGGGATACATTTATACCACTGAAAACTGTTCAAAATGGACCAGTTCTGTTTTTCACCTTTATTAAGACGGCACAAATCAGGAACAGCTTCTTTAAAATGAAAATAATTTCCCTAAGAAGACAAGGAATATATTCAATTTTTTTAGATTATTTTGGCCTGAATGCTTTTTTGGACAGGGCAATTGTAGGTGAAATGAGGGAGAGAAAGGTTATGTAAACAGTCGGCAAATGTTGAGGACTAGACTTGAACCCACAACGCCTCGGTAGCAGCAACTACACATGTGTAACGCTGTTAACCACTGCACCACTATCATTACCGGAAAAGTACAGACACGTACAGTATATTCTTTTTCACAAAAAAGACAAGGAGTCCTTCATGTGCGGCGTAATAGCAGAACATTGAAGTTACTTTAAAGGAAAAATATTCTGCAGTTAGCCTTTAAACACGCTCTTGAGTGCCTTAAATTTGCCATCCCATGTTTAAAATGTCATGTTTAGACGGCAGAAATGCTCAGAAAAAGACTGGCGATGATTTAAGGACTAAAAACAGCGGCAGATTCTCAGATAAGCGACGTATGAAGTCTGAAAATACGTCAGAAAATCCCGGAAGTTCAGCAGGAAGTGTGTTTGGCGCTTGGAGAGGGGAAGATTTTCTAATAAACATTCCTTAAAACAGCTTGAATGCAACTGAATGCTACTCCAGGCGTGTTTTTGATGACGGAACATTGTTAGAACATGATTACAAGCTCAAAAAACTCACTGTAGCAGAATGTGTGTGCTTTAAATGGACCTCACAGCCCAATATTCACTCATGCATCACCTTTTGTCTGGCCACCACTTTTCCTTCCTTTTTTCTTCCCAGTCTTCTAGCCAATACAATTTGTCAAACTCATATCCTCTCCTTTATCTGCTTTGTAAACACCAACTTTTGGGCCATAAATGTTAACTCTTGTGCCATGATAAAGACATAAACTGTACCTTCACTTAAACTGTCGATGTTCATAATATTTTGGTCTGATCTGCTCATTTTTAAATCACAAATCCTTCTCAAAATGTTGCATCTTAACAATATTTGCACCAGTTCCACATTTTAAGCAATAGAGACATCCCCAGCCTTCTCTGCCCTTCCTCTGCCTCCACGGGAGAATCTTCTAAAATTAGCCTTTTCTTTATCAGGGGAACACATTAGAGCTTCACGCCCCTGCATTACGCCACGGCACAAAAGCGCTGCATTGTGGGTAATAATGGGGGCTTCACAGCGGGAATCAAATAACTTCGCCCCATAAATAAATGAGCATTGTTTCGGGATGGTTGGTTATCTAATCACAAAGACCGAGGAGCTAATGCAATAAGCAGAGAGCATGAGCATAAAACGATAGCTAATGTTGTTAGCGTGGCGCGATGGAGGCTTGTACGCAAACACCAAACATGCAACACAGGTCTGCACGCACATAATGAGCATATAGTGAAGAGAGGTCATGCACCCACCTTCTAAATACTCATATAAACAAGTACTGATACTGAAAAAACACATGAGCAAAACAGAGACTGAGCTTTCCTCAACAGTTTCAGAACAATCTTGAACTTAATCAGAACTAGCAAGTAACATATAAACTGCAAGTACACATAGAAGTAACATATAAACTACAAGTCCACATACAAGTAACATATATACTACAAGTAGACTTACAAGTAACATAAACTAATATTTTGTGTTGTAAATATTACAGTCGATTATCGATTGTCTAAAAAAGACCACTTTTTCTTTTCATTTGTGCTCGAAATCAGTATCGAGCTGTTCCTTAATAACAAAATTGAGTTTAAAATCTTATATCGCAACAACACAGGCTCCAAACCACATGTTTGATTGACAGCGGACTGTGAATTCCTCCAACGACGAAGACTCCAGCACATCACTGATGATTAGAAATGACTGAATCTTGATCTCAGTTAGATTCAGTTTTAAACTCGATTTTGATACTAAGGACCAGGCTCGATACGATATATACGAAAAATGTGACAAAAGGTGCTTTTCTTTTTGACTGTGTAAACAGTGTAACATTTTATTAAAATGTGTTTGATTGCAAACCCCTAATGAACAGTATATTACACAAAAGAAGGATTATTTTTGTAGGAGGATTTATGATCCTGCATTTGACCCATCCTTCAGTGCCAAAAAGTAACTCATTCCGAAAAAGAAGTGGACCACAGCAGTATATTGCCTGAGGACACTATGAAAGATGTTGAAACAGTCTGGAAGACAGTGCTGCGAGATTAATCACAATTTGGATGGACGCAATTATCTTTAAAGTTCGGTTTGTTTGTTTGTTTGTTTTTTCTATTGCATCTTCTTTTTTCCTGCTGTTATTGATTTGTACGTTGCTACACTGGAATTTTCCCACTATAGGACAATTAAAGGTTCTCTTTTCTCATCTGCAAATCACAAAGAATAATTATCATATTTGAAGTACCATGAATATAGTTGGATTCTCCATAAAACCTGCTGACCTTGTAGTTTACATAGAAGTACAAACCTGCTCTGAAAAACATGATTCTTTTATTAGTTTGTCAGTTAGTAGATCTGTTTTTTTCTGTCTTTTTGTCAATACCACAGTTTTAAATGTGTAGTTTTAAGAGAATCATGTCAGTAAAACATCAATTGCAAATCTAAGCGCAGTCGCAATACATGTCAGAAGTCGTAAACTGAAATCCAATACCAATAACTTCTGAAAATGGTCCAGAACTCAAACCTGCAGCATTTCTCTCCCCTCACCACCCAATTGAAATGTAAAAACTACCGACTATTCAAACTTGAAACCAAATTGTGCGTTTTTTCCTTTCTCTGCCGCGTCAGGTTTAAAGAGGATGTTTGCTGAATGGGACCTGTCAGCTTGTGTTGTGCAGAAAAATCCTCTTACACTTTAAAATTTCAATTAGGAGCAGCGTCTCGGCGCGGTCTCCCTGCAAACGCGCGGTGCACGAGGGGGGATTTGTCACCGCGGCGACGGGCCTTCACCTGCATTATCATTCAAACGCACACAAACCATTTCAAGTGACAACGCGCTACTTCTGATGCTACTTCAATGTGCAGTCGGCGGTGTTGCAATTGAGTTTGTTCCACCGAAAAGGAGACAAAATTTAAACTGTACAGGTTGGCGATGCCGCTGTCAGCTTTTGGACAGATGTAATTGCGGCGGATGTCAGCCCGAACCAATGACACCGCCGCACAGTTATTACAATGCAAAACGGAGCGGGGCTATTTCACAGTCCACTTGAGTTTTAATCTCACTGTTTTGATTGGAGTTTGCATTCGTCAAAAAGAGTTCAGCCATGTAAACATACGCCGCGACAGAATGGAAAAGGCTCAGATGAGTGTAAGCCGTATGGAAAAGCAAAAAGGAGCGTCTTTCGCGAAAATAAAAAAAGTCAGGGTTAAGACCTGGAAGCGAGGGTTTTAGATCAGGAGTAAATGCTATATCTAGACGTTTTTCCATCCTACAATAACGATAAAGTTTCAGTTTCTTGTTACCAAAGCTTGGGTTACAACGATTAATCGACTATGAAACATAATCGACTTTAATAATTTATCATCGTGACTATGCAGACTTGAAAACACAGGTCAAAAGACTTTTAACAACAAATATGGCAACGTTATTACATTAAAATATCAAAAAAGAATAAATGATTGCTGATTTTATATATTTTTATATTTAATAATACACTTTATTCATTAATATCTACAAGCTTTCAGTCACCATATTTCAAACATTATGGTTGATAATGTATTTAAAAAGGCTAAATATACTAGAGAAATAATCGTTTGACTAGTCCGAGTAGCATAGGCTAGCAAAATGGTGGTTTTGGAGAATTTACCGTCTATGAATTTCTATGGCTGAAAACTTATGAATAGACAAATTTCACCCCGTGTCAACAAAAAACAACACACCTTTTTGCATCTCACTGTACCTGGTGCAAAAACCATGATGTGAAATATAAAAAAAATTGTGACTATTCATGGGTTTCAGTTTTGATTATTTTTCCGCGTTAAGACATAATATTTTGTTTTAAAGGGCACGTATTTTGCTACAGTGACTACTTTGAGCTTTTAACCCTGTTCTAACAATGTTCCGTCATCAAAAACATACCTGAAGTTGCATTAAGTTACATTCACACTGTTTATTAGAAAATCCTCCCCCTCTGAGCATCAAACACACTTCCTGCTGATCTTCCGGGAATTTCTGACATATTTTCAGATTTCATGCGTCACTTATCCGAGAATCTTCCGCTGTTTTAAGTCCTTAAATCATCGCTTAACTCGTTCTGAGCATTTCTGCCATCTAAACACGATAACTGCTGCTCCTAGCTTGATCATTGCCTTTAGCACAGTCGCTTATAGAAATAATGTAGCTAAGATAGGCACCATCTACTGGCTGCATGCACTGACTAAGCGTCTTTTGCAGACTCCAGGGTTAGAAGTATTTAATAATAAACCTTTTTCTGTTTGTTTCAAAACATGAGATGGCAAATTAAAGGTACTCAAGAGCATGTTTAAAGGCCAAAAACATTAAAAACGCATAATACTTTTCCTTTAAATACTCAATTTCTACAGCAGCGCATTTCAAAACATCAAAACCCTCACTCCTGTTCAAAGTTCTTGTTAAGTTTATTTCCCAGCGTGCATTTCTCTCATCTCACATTACCCCCGCATACCTGTGTGAAACCTTTTCATTCCCCCTCACTGGCTCACCCTTCGCTTTCTCTACCTCCCTGGCCTCTCCGCACCTTTCTCTCCCAAACGTCCCGATGCTTCTTCTTTCGGCTCTCACCTTTCCTCCCCCTTCCATCTATTCCCAGGGTCCCACCCGGCTTTCATCTTCTCCAGGTTAGATTACGGTAAAGCACTGCCTGTCTGCCAGCATTCCTCAAAGCGTTTCATCTCGACTCCGATTCATCCGGGGAGACAGAGGAGGCCGGTGTGCGCGACAGGACCAGGGGAAAAAACATAAAGCTGGATGCCGATGATGTGTTTGCGACTGTACGGATGATGCAGCCTTTAGTGGTTAACCCGCGCGGTGTGTTGCGTCAGGGGAAGATGGGAAGTTTTTCCTGCTGGAGTTCTGGGCTGTCTGTGAAACGCCCACGCAAGAACTGGGAGCGCACATCACCGGGGACTGCGCAGTGTGGGTTGAATAAACAGGCTGACCTCCTGAAAACAATGCAAAGGAGCGAGTCTTGTTGTGCGCTGTAAGGGTTTGTCAACGAGCGCCTCAGACAGAGTGGCTGTGACGCAAGAAGGTTGTGAGTTTAATGCTGAGGTGTCTACGGTCATGGCTCCGTTCCATTGTTGAGTCATTTTTGAGTCCATAGCCATGTTTCGACTGGCCCTGATCTCAGCAATTCACAAAAGTAGTTGAGTGATTCCATATTTGTGCCTCAGCTAAAGTTAGAGCAAACACAAAACTACTTCCGGTTTATCGTCAGTCTTTTCTGCGTTTATTTCACTTCTCTGCAAAGCATCTACACCGCGTTTTAACGTCTTTTATACAATCAGGTTTGGATGGTGTTAGATGTATTATGCAATGGGAATGTAATATTTTTGGTGTAGACACAAGTGCTGTGTGGCGATGAACAGGAAACAGCTGATGCTAATGTGACTATACGGATGATGCAGCCTTTAATGGTTAACCTAACAATGAGTTGCGTCAGGGGAAGATGGGAAGTTTTTCAAGAACTGGGAGCGCACATCACCGGGGACTGTGCAGTGTGGGTTGAATAAACAGGCTGACCTCCTCAAAACAATGCAAAGTAGTGTGTCTGGTTGCGTGCTGTGAGGGTTTGTCGACGAGCGCCTCACACAGAGTGGTTGTGCCGCTGACGCTGAGCAAGAAGGTTGTGAGTTTAATGCTAAGGCGTCTATGGTCATGGCTCCGTTCCATTGTTGATGAAAGTGAACATTTTTGAGTCCATAGCCATGTTTCGACTGGCCCTGATCTCAGCAATTCACAAAAAGTTACAGTAAACCAAGGGCTGCGCAATTAAACGTATATACAGTATAATCGCGATTTCAATTATTAGGCCATTCAGTTACAAAAATGTTGTAATTGTAAATACAATCAATTGCAGAATTACAAGTGCACTGATTTTGCCTAAAAACCCGGCGCAAAGGCACTTTTCTGAAGCATTACTAATAAATTATAAGTCTTCTCTACAGAACAATTTTAACAATATAGAAGTAATTGTTCGAAATAATTGTGATTTAAATTATGACCCAAATTATTATAATTTTTGCCACAATCAAGCAGCCCTATAGTATACACAAAACTACTTCTAATTAGGCCCGACCTACAGGGTGTAGGGCCTATTGCTTTTTTATCATTCTTATCTGTGTTTACTTCACTTCTCTGCAAAGCCTCTACACCACATTTAACGTCTCTTTATATAAAGCATTGGGTTTGGATAATGTTAGATGTATTATGGACTGGAAGTATAACGTTTTGAGTCTTGAGGTGAATGCTGTGCGTCGATAAACAGGAAACAGCTGATGCTAACATGTGCTAGCTTTGTTTTGCTGAGCATGTCGGCTCAACAAATACGTTACTATCACTAGAAACACGATGGTTTATCACAAGATCAAGTCAGTGTTTGATGAGAAATTATTACTTCCTGTTTATATTAAATTTTTTCCGTCTTGTTTTCACCTGAGTCAGCGTTCTGTTCTTTCTTATCCAATCAGCTCGCTCTGCTGTGTAGCTCCTCCTTGGCAAAAGCGAGACCACTTTGGACGCTAGTACCACTTGTGGTCCACTTTGGATCACTTAAACGGGTCGATACGGTTCACTTAAGACCGTGGAGAAACTTTCAGACCATAACAATCCGTTCCAAAGTGAACCAGTGGAAACAAGCCTTATACTGTCCATAGTAACATAACTGGAGAATGTCTGTTTATACATTTTTCAACGGACAAGCGTTGTTTTTGGTCAATCTGCCATAGAGAAAATGCGATATTGTGAGTGAAATGTCTTGCCCAAGAACACAACGACATCCACTGGTCTGAACTTGAATTCAGCCACCGACGTTGAAGTTTTCGGGCAACAACTGTACCATCTTATCTTTTTTTTTTAACTTTACATACTGTATAATGGAGCTGGTCTCATTTCATGCTACAATAATATAAACTATTTCTACTCAATCTTCCCATGACCCATTTTTGTGTCCCATTTTACAGTTTGGAAAGCACTACTACGACACAAGCGGCATCACATGGCTTGGATCTGCTTCACATCTCTAAGTTCATGACCTAGAAATAGAAAAAAAATCGTCATAAAACGAAGAAACGCAACCAAATTTTAACCCTGCTAATGAATATGTCTCGTGCCCTCACACGGAGCGATCATATCAATGAGCCTCGACGATATTATTCCTGAGTTTGGCGCATTTTAAAAGCTACAAACTACACAAAGCAGACGAAATTATGTGTAATTAGTCGGAAAAAGCACTCATCTCCACTTAGCGGTCTCAAAAGCACCAAAGCATAAGTAATAAATCTGAATGGATGTTAGCAGAAACTGTGCCAAAACGCGCGTGTTTTTACTACATACGGCGCGTCAATAGCGTACAAACTGCAAATATACAGCTTTAATTATACTATACGCCCTCCAGCTGTTTACCACTCGGCGGCACACGCTTTGGCGAAGGAGAAGGTTCCTTTAGAAAATTAAGGGATTGTGTCAGAGGAGTCATGTTTAGCCGTTGCTCAAGTAGAACATTAAATTCAACCGGAGTGGGTTTCAAGGCCTAGTTATCAACCAAATCCCATTTCCTCCGCGGCGTGTGTACTTGTCCGTGTAGAAAAATGAAAACAGAAAGCGGCAAGTGATTTTCATATTTGTTTGAATGCGAGGTTGTCACTGCAAATGTCTGCTCGTCTAGCTTTAGTATGTCCTGGGGCGGAGCAATTTTGGAAATAAGTGTGTTTGGCCTGTGTTTCAAAAGCAAAATAGCAATTGCCCATAGTTTTTTTTTTTTTAGATTGGCTCCAACTTCCCGTGGTCTCTGGAATTGGTGTGAAAGAAAATGAATGAGTTTTGCTATTGGGGCGTGTTGTGTGTGTATGTGTGTGTTCTTGCGATTATTCCCATGTTGCGGTGCGTCAGTAATAAGCAGAGAATTAACTAAGATGTTTGTCTTGTCGGACAAAGAACGTGCAAAGCAAATTACAAAAAATTAACAATGAAGATATAGCAGGTGAATGGAAGGACACAACAATAGTGAACAATGTAAGAGTGCAAAACAAAAATATTGAAAATTATGTGCATGTACGTAACAGTTTAAGCTTCTTTAACATTTAATTATGTTTAATGCTCATCAATAGTTACTGGATTTGCCTGTAATACCATAAAGAAAACGTATTATCATTAATTGTTCACGAATGAGCAGAGACGATATAACTGGGGGACATATTTCCATCCGTTGTCCAGCATTCGCTCCCACAAACGCACTCTCTTCATACAACGGCGAAAGAAATGTGGGTGGAACAACAAGAGTACTCATACTGACTGATCTTGATTTTTGGTTTGGATTTCAATTTATTGTTTGTCTTATTAAAAACAAATACAAATGTATTTCAGTGTATTTCAATGTCAATGTCCTGAACATAAACAATACATACTTTTAATCTTTTCCATTTGGCACAAGAAAAACTGCCATGTGTTCCTCTCAAACAGGGCAATGTTCTTTTTTCCCCATATTTGAATCCAGGCAAGTGGCAGGAGGCCAGACTGTGATCATTGGTGTGACAAATCATCTCTATAAATACATTTCTGTAAAATATGGGCTCTTCGTTCTATTATGTCATTCGTATGTGGTCTTTACTGAGGACACAAGTGCAGTCACATGTTTCATAGCTAAGACAATTAAAAAATAGAAAGAAAAACAATTATATCGTAATCCAAAATGTCTCAGGCAGCCTGCTTTTTCCGCCAAGGTATATATTTTGTTATTATATATTATTTCACAATCGGGCTATGTGTAGAGTTAAGTAGGTTACAGGTATTTTTTGTTAAGGTTAGGGCTTAAAAGTTTAAGGTTTAAAGATGATGCTATCAAAACTAACCAGATCAGGCGTTCTCAAAGTAGTAGAGTAAGGAATTTACTTCAAATGTCTTCATGCTGGTTGTCCCAAAACAGAGCAAAAGATCATGGTTCACAAAGTACTTTTTAGCATGCAAAAAACACCCATTAGTGGATTAGGAATTTGCAATTAAATCTATATACAGGGTTTATGTAGGTTTCAGCAATTCAAATTGAATGCTTTTTAATGCCGGATTTCAAGATTTTTCATGCCATAATCAATATCAAAACAAGACATTTGTACTTTTATCATGTCAAAACTACTGGTTTCAAACCATTCCATTGGGCAGTAGAATGACAAAATGACTAACTACTTTAAAATATTTAAAAAGCTAATTTACATGAACATTAAACCATGGAAATGTATGTTTTGAACCCTAGCTTTGACTTTTTAGATGATTGGATTAAAGCTTTGACATCTAGATTCAATAAATCCATTACACCTTGGAACTGAATTCTGTTTGTTGTCATTGATCTGATGGATAAATCTTTTTTCAAACTGGTTTTTAGATTTAATGCCTGTGGGGATTGAATTTAATGCTTTCTAATGCATTTTAAGGCATTATTTTAATGCTTTTTAATGCCCTGCAGAAACCCTGATATATAATATTTTGAGAGCCGTTTGATTTATTTGAAGCAGTTTAGACGCTTCTTCAATATCAGTACTCTTACCAATTGTCTGATATGGAAGAAAAAACAAGACTATTCGATATCACAGCTATAGTTACATGTCCAGTCAATCCTTTTCCGCAAATGCCACTTTGACAACAACAATAAATAACCTTCAAAGTTGTATTGTACACCTACGGAAAGGGAAAATACCATCCTTCACTCCTCAGCCTCACCAATAATGCATGAGTGCGCGCCTCCGCTGTCACAATGGCCCCTCACACTTCCTTTACATTGACTTTGGAGACAGATCTCTTTGTGCGGCATCCACTGTGTGTGATGGCTGTGATGATGTGGTGCTCCCCGGCATTAAGGCAATCCCTGTGTGTGATATTTATGAAGCTGCCAGTCTGGAGTCTCTACTCACAAGTCTCACGCCTTTTAATCTTACTGCTGTCACCCACGGTCTGTGCTTTATGACTGTGGCCTTGGCCGGATGCCACGGCGATGAGCAGCTACGGCTACAATGTGTGTCTATAGGAGGGAAGAGCGAGGGGAATACCATGGACGCGAGTTATTGTAGGGAGTCTGGGTAAAATATGTTTAATGTTTGAAAGAAACGCTGTCAAATATCAAGCAAGAAAATTATGGGCTCACTTTAAGTCTATGTGACATGTTGGGCGACACATTTCACTAAAAATGTAGGGAACATGATTATATTTAAGATTTTATTAAACGTTTTGCCAATTTATTACCAGTTTTTGTAAAGTTTATGATTGTATTTGTGTGAACATGGGCAGCAAAAATGACATACTGTATGTAAAGGTAATTCCACAACTGTTACCTAGCAACCATTTTGAAAACAAGAGGCAAAATCCATATAAATTACACCATAGTTATGATTTGACAAATAGTAATACCTGATAACACCTTTATTTTGTTGAATGACCTTTTAAACTGTCACAAAATGTGTCAACTGCGTTTCAATTGTCTCTGTATTTACAATGGGAGGTCGCTTTTTGATCACAGAGGGATTCCGTAAAGGGGATTTTAAACCTTTACTTTTCTAAATTTCCTCACAAACTGCATCTTGGCTGATGTGAAGCTTTGGTAAATATTTACGACAGGTGCCCTCCCACGAAAAACTAAGTCAGAATTAGACAAACATGAGAACCTGTCATATGGACTTTAAAGTGCATATGATCTTTAAATATAATTATCTTAACTGTGTTTTTGTAAAATTAGTAGTTCAACTTGTCATGTGCAGTTTAATGATGGTGGAACACTGATGTAACAGGATTAAAAGCTCATAAAAGTTGATTTTACATAATATGTCTCCTTGAAGTAAAAGTAAAGACAAGACAAGACAAGTTACTGCAAAGGCGTTGACTACTGGCAAATCCAAGAATGTGAAAACGTCCAATGTACAATTACACAATACAGTTTTAGTCTCTGGTTTTCCAAAGTACATCTCTTCCACAGAGTAATATGGTGGAACAATGTTAATTAAGCGCATTACCGGTTGGGCCTCTTTCTCAGGGCAGCCGGTGGGTCTAAAGTTACATCTTACAGTGGCTTAAGTGCAAAGCCAGACGGATACATATTACCACAGATGTGCAATTGTAACACTAACATATATGAAACAGTGAGAGCAAAAGTTTCTTTACTCACACTATTAATCAGAGGTTAATGACAGATGGTTCATCTGTACAAGGTCCATTTTAGTGCGTGTGAATGATTAAAAACATGCTTTGGTGTGTGCAGATGTGGGTGAGACTGCACTACAACTACTGTAATTACAACAACAACAACCACTACTACTACCACTACAACAACTACTACATGTAATCAAAAGAACCAATGTAACGCTGTCATATGCACAAGACAGTAAGCGTATTATCTGGTCGGGTGTTATTTCTCCGACTTCTTCGCCAGAGGGTTTGGTGCAGACGGCTCTTCTGATGGTGGTTTATTAACTGGTTCATAAGTACTCGGCATACTGTCTATTTTTTGTGTGTGCGACTGATTGAAAATGTGCTTTGGTGTGTGTAGAAATGGGTTAGACTGTACTACAACTACTACAATTACCACGACTACTACGCAACATAAAGAACCAATGTTCAACAACGCAAACATACGGCTCCTCTGATTATCGTTTCTTAACTGGCTCATCTGTAATCGACAAACTGTCCATTTTCAGTGTGTGTGAATGATTGAAAACGTGCTTTGGTGTGTGAAGATGTGGGTGAGACTGTACAACAACAACTACTATTACTACAACTACTACAACTATGACAACATCTACAACTACTATGTAATCAAAAGAACCAATGTAATGCTAACATATGCACAAGACAGTAAGCGTACTATCTAGTTGGGTGTTACCTCTCTGACTACTCTTAGCCAGGGTTTGGTGCAGAGTGCTTCTCTGATGGTCATTTCTTAACTAATTCATCTGTACTCGGCATACTGTCCATTTTTTTCGTGTGTGAATGATTGAAAACGTGCTTTGGTGTGTGACGATGTGGGTGAGACTGTACTTCAACTCCTGCTACGCCGTCGAAAGAACACATGTCATGCTATCATATGCACAAGACAGTAAGCGTATTATCTGGTTGGGTGTTATTTCTCCGACTTCTTAGCCAGAGGGTCTGAAGTTGCACCTTTTACAGCGGGTTAATTGCGTAGTCTGCAGGAGTGCTACCTCTGTGCTTTACGTGAGGACATAGACAGATGGGTTCGCTCACCCTGCTCCCCTCATCCCTCTCCTCTCTCACCCCTCCGCGGCTATTTTCGGTCCGTTTCGCTTTCATTATCTGTCCCAAACGCAGACTTGCTGAAGAGGCACATTCAATCGGCCCTCATCCATTAGCCGTACACGCGTTTTTACATTGTTCTAGAGTGCCGCGTTACAGAAACCAACAAAAAAAATGCAAAAACCTTGCACGTGTAATACTAATTGGGTAGTCAATCAATAAGTTATTAAGTTGCTGGAATAGCCATGTTTAAATAGCAATCAATAAACGCAATTACAGAAAAAAAACACAGGGGTTGTTTTTTGAGAGGTGTCATTTTGGCGCCACAGTAAAAGGGATTAATGTTGTCGCCGTGCGGAGAGGCTGTGTATCGCGGGTCTGTGGGGAAATTAAAACATTTCTCTTACTCTGCTTGGCGAGCCGAGCCGGAGAGGTCTGACTAAATGACTGATCCTTTAAGTGTTTGCTGCAGTGGTCGCCCCTCACTGTGGCACTTTGCTTTGGATGGATAATTCAAATACATGCGTTCGCCGATGCCAGGGGAATGTGACTGGGGCAGGGACGCGGCTTAAGTTAATCAATGTAGGAATTAAAACTGAAAAGAAGAAGGAAGGAAAAATGAGACAAGCGTGTTATGTGTTATGTGATCTTGTTGTGTTGAAAATGGAAATAAAAATACGACGAGTTCATGTTTTCCTTTTGGAGATTGCACAGAGTAAGGCATTTTTTTATTCAAGATGATCTTTCAGTTATGACTATAAAATGAAAAAAATATATGGGCAGAGGTGGTCAAAGTACCGCTGTTCATTAGTTGAGCAAAAGTACAATTCAATTCAACATTATTGCAGATTCAAGGTCCATTTCAAAACAAACACAAGTACGTAAATAAACAATTACGTTTTAAAAAGACAGTTATACCACATTATACTCCACATATTGGACTGCAGATTGCACTATTCGACAACAATAGTTCATTACTTGACTTATTCAGTCTAGATAAAAAGAGATACAATTGTACATAAGAGTTGTTAGTGCAGCTTGTAGAGTTTTACACGTGCAGAGACAAACATTTCTGGCACTAGTTGGACGCAGCCTCCTCAGTACCACCCGAAAAAGCGTCATTGAAAGCCTCCTCCATCCTTTGCAGACTGGCTTTTTTGTAATTAGTCCAGAGATGGGTCGTGTACAGAGGTGTGCAATGGGATTTAAACAGTGCAATCTTCACATTATCGGTGCAAAAACCAAACTTACGCATCAGAGTATTTGCCTGAGCATACACACAACATTCTACATTGACTATAAATATCTTCATCTGCCAGATACACCTGGTCAAATAAAAAGTAAAGGTAGCTCGGACGAATTACTTAAGTTTAAATACTAGAATGAATAGGAATTAATTAAGAATAGAAAGTAAATGTTGTGAACAATAACTTTGCGTGTTAAAAAATCTCAAATGTAGCAGCCTTCTAAAGACAAGATGCTAATTCTACTTTGGTACATGTCCAGTCCACTCTGTAAAAGTAGTATAAAAGTTGTGAACAACTTTATTTTGTCGAATCAATGTTTAAAGAGTCTAAAAAATTGGTTTCTTTTGTGTAAATTATGCATAAACTTTGGCTCCACAATGTGATGTCATACATTTGTTCACTTGCTGTAATTTTCAATATACTTTTCAAATTTTCTCCACAAATAGCGACCTGATTGGTGTAAAACTATAATTTATATTTACAAGCGTTATTTATGCTGAATAAAGTTCAAACTAGAAAATCATAAAAACTTGTCAAGTACTGCGACACTGATATTATTGCAATATTTGAATATACTTTTTAACACAATCAATTCAGTTAAATTACAACAGAAAAGTGCATGAAAAGAAAAACAACCAAGAAGAAACCAAGACTAATTTTGGACTTAAAGACAAATTTGTCGGCAAGAAATCATAGCGTGTTTTATGTGCGCAGTTAGCATGACGATAAACTCTGCTCTGGCCACCAAAGAAAAGATTCAGCTTCCTGAGTACCACCAAATCTAAATTGGGTCCAAACCAGAACTATTTCAGGTTTAAATTAGGGACAAATCAGGTCTTAAGTTTTATTTCATTATAACGTAGTGAACATGACTATATTTAAGATTTGACTTAAAATGTTGCTTATTTTTCCCCAGTTTGACAGTTTTGGAGACATTTATAATGGTTGGACATGGGATGGATAGAGGTAATTCCACAACCATTACCTACCATAATGTTAACAAGGGCTAAAACCCATATAAATTACACAATAATTATTACCTTTTAGAGCTTTATTTTGTTGAATGGTGGTTTAAACTGTCAGAAAATTGCATCAGATATGTCAAAACGTTTCCAGTTTACCCGTTTTTTACATTGTTTTGGCTAACGTTTTTCTATGTAAGTTTAACAAACGAGCTGCAAACATGGCGGCTTTTCATGGCAACGTCTGTTTTTTGATGTTCTATCCCGAGCTCTATTCACCTTATTCCGGAAGTTGCCATGGCCGCCGCTCTCTTGTTTCCACTGTAGTTTACACGGGCCAAACGAGCTCAACAGAAAATAAGTTCTACATGGACTAAGGCCTCAGGAAATCTGCTCGTCTTCATTAAACATTTTAAACAAATCAATATACTTTATGTAGCATTTTAGCTGCGAGATTTTTCCCTTGTTTACCATTAGCTTTAACGGAGTTCTTGTCAACCGGATTCACAACAAAAGTGTGCATCTGTGGCAAAAAAAGGCAAAAGTGGGCGGGGCAGAATAAGGTGAATAGCATGAGCATCGAACGCCACGTCTACTTATTCATATGTTTGCCATCATGGACTTGTCAGAAAAGTATCAAAGAATAAACTCGAACAGAAACAAGACAAGTCTTAGTTGAGACATCGAGATAAAATCCTCACTGGACAATATGTTTTGCTGATACGGACAATAAATTAGCAATCTCGTGCGCTCCAACTGGGAATAGTTGACACTGCCTGACAATGACTGATTAGGCGTACACTGGAAAGCTGCAGCTCCCAGAAGAACATCGCGCATTCAGGATCAATAAAGCTCTCATCTGTTGTATCCTTACACCCCTGTCCTTCCCTATCGGAGTCCTTTAACTGTCCCATTTGAACCCAATCATTTCTGCGTCCCAGGGGCCGTGTATTTTAGCGCGGGGAGTCTCGGCCCCAGAAGTGCCGGTGTCTTGGGGGTGTAAAACTGAAGTACGGCTCGAGCGGGGAGAGGGATTAGCTTTACTATCCTCTTCCAGCTCTTTACCATTTTAATGAAGCAGGACCGAGGGGCTTTTTCTCCAACCCCAGTCGGCTGTGTTATCGCCGGGCCTCGGGACAGGGCAGCACTGCGGGGGCAAGGGCTCTCCTCGTGCACTGGGAGCAGAGTGAGAGCGTGGAGCAAATAAGGCACACTGAATAAAAACGGTTTGTGGGATTCCTTTGGTTTGTAAGCTTCACAGATCACCAAAGATGACCGGGATAAAGATACTCAAGAAACACTGACACTGGAAAATATGGTTCAAGTGTCTATACGTTGGACTGAAATGCAGTTAAGATAAATATATTACGAATTCTGCTCAAATCTTTACAAATTTTACCCCAGTTTAGCTATTTTTTAGGTTTTTAATGTTACTTCCTGGTTGTAAATGATGACATCACACTGGGAAATTACCAAGAAACCATCCTGTACAGTGCACCAAAACTCCTCTAATGTCATAGATTTTTTCATCCGACAAAGAAAACACATGTGAACAACTTTATTTTGTCGAATCAATGTTTAAAGAGTCTAAAAAATTGGTTTCTTTTGTGTAAATTATGCATAAACTTTGGCTCCACAATGTGATGTCATACATTTGTTCACTTGCTGTAATTTTCAATATACTTTTCAAATTTTCTCCACAAATAGCGACCTGATTGGTGTAAAACTATAATTTATATTTACAAGCGTTATTTATGCTGAATAAAGTTCAAACTAGAAAATCATAAAAACTTGTCAAGTACTGCGACACTGATATTATTGCAATATTTGAATATACTTTTTAACACAATCAATTCAGTTAAATTACAACAGAAAAGTGCATGAAAAGAAAAACAACCAAGAAGAAACCAAGACTAATTTTGGACTTAAAGACAAATTTGTCGGCAAGAAATCATAGCGTGTTTTATGTGCGCAGTTAGCATGACGATAAACTCTGCTCTGGCCACCAAAGAAAAGATTCAGCTTCCTGAGTACCACCAAATCTAAATTGGGTCCAAACCAGAACTATTTCAGGTTTAAATTAGGGACAAATCAGGTCTTAAGTTTAGAAATACACCATTGCCAAAGTAGTTTTAACTAGAACTTTACAAGAGGAAGGAAAAAAAGTGAAGAAAATGTACTCCAAATGAAGTAAACATTACAACTGAAGAGGTGTCCTTTGTACCACCAGAAAAAGTTTACGCACCACCAGAGATACATATACCACAGTTTGAGAAACACTGAAATACAACGTTTAAAAACACGTTAGCGTCAAGTTGCTAATAGGCCCTTGTACTGTTACCCTATAATCCAAGCATTTGGACACAGCTTTTCATACATTATCAACAGGTTAGTTTGTTCATGTTGTTTTGTTTTTAACCGAAATTGGTAACGCTCTATATTAAGGTTCCTTAGCAAACTATTTATAATGCAATAATAAACACTTGTTATATGTTTATAAGCACTTATAAGGCATTTACAAGCATTTATTAGCGTGATAATTGAAAATAATGTAATATGCAGCTCATTGATGCTCTGTACATGTGGTTTATTAACTCAAACATATTTTGGCTGATGGATTATAAACATGTATAAGGCGTTATAAGTGCATAAACAAACTATTAGTGCTTATTAACATCTTATAAAGAATTAACTAAGGAACCTTACTCTAAAGCATTACCCAGAAATTATTTTTAAAACGAATAAGTGTTCAGTCCACCGTGTTACATCCATGAAATTATAACACATCGCTCATTCACAGCTCCACTAGTTTGAGTCGCAGAACGAGCGGCGGCGATTATTGTGTAAAACTCACCAATTCACCCTGTGTTTTATCAAGGCAGAACCAACCTCCGTGTGTCTTTTGTCGGAATAAAAAGAGTAATTTAGGGCTGTCTATGGGCCTACCTCCTGAGCTGCTCCGGCATTCTCCCTGATAACACAGAGAGGGCACATGTGGATTAACGCCCCCATTGAAGGAACTGTAATTACCTGCTGATAGGAATATTATTCGGATTTCAGGGTGTTTCTTTGTAGTGAATGGTTAACAGAGCGAGAGGAAGTGTTTGGGCGCTGGTTCTGGACAATAAAAGTGACAAACAAGTGCGTTTAACAAATGGTAAAATGAGCAAGAAAAGTGTTGGAGAGGGTTGATAATGACAGCAGTTAAGAAGATTGTTAAGAAGTTTGTAACACTTTACAATAACTACACCCATATTAGCCTCAATAAAGCATGAACAAAGGTTTAATTCTTTATAAACAAATAGTTGATTAAGGACATTTCAGCCTTAATCGATAACAAATTTTGAAGTGCGATATATTGTAAGAGAAAATCTCACAATAAACTAAAATATTTAAACTACTTTATACGAAAGAGTAACTCTAAAGCTGGATAATCCCAAACAAAGTCATTCTAAATGTGGAATATTGTTAAAAACACGAGTTACAAAAAGATAACTAGCAGAACTAAGCATTGATCTAGTAAGCTCGTGCCCATAATGATCATAAAAGTAACTTCTTTCACTATGATTCAAACCACAAAAAAAAGACAAAGTTGGTCTTAGTTATTTATTTGAGCGGTATGCAATTTCCGTACATTTTGAGTCAGGTGTGTTCGTGCTTAAAAAGGAGTAGGAACGAGCGTAAACTATTTAAACTAAAAAAGGCTGTTTTCTGCTCAATCATTCAACCATTGGCGCATGCTCAGAGTCAATATTTTTATCAAAACTGAAGAAAAAAAGCAAGAAAAACAAACATGGAGGCACCTACGGCAGCTCTTACATCACATTTGCTAAAAAAAAAGCCATGCAAACAAGATGAGAGAAGTGTTTATTTGTTTTGCGGCTTGTTGTAGTTACTTTTTAAAGAGTTGAGCTCCTACTGTTGTGTTGTGTTCAGTATTGCCTCCAGTGGTCGGCACATGTACAGCTGCATTGATACGAAACCACAAGCTTTGAGGAAACGGCCCAAATGATGGACTGAACAACACCCAGGACGAGCAGAAGACCCAGGGCTATCTGTGTGCGCCTCGAGCTTAGATCAGGGCTATTCACCTTCAAACCAGGCGCTCGAAGGACATAGTCCTGGTTTAGACCTGGTTAAGTTCTGGTTTATATCTGGTTTAAACCTGGTTTTGACCTGGTTTAGACCTGGTTCAGTCCTGGTTTAATCCTGGTTTAGACCCGGTATTGTCCTGATTTAGACCTGGCTTAGACCCGGTTTAGTCCTGGTTCAGTCCTGATTTAGTCCCGGTTTAGTCCTGGTTCAGTCCTGATTTAGTCCTGGTTCAGTCCTGGTTCAGTCCTGGTTTAGTCCTGGTTTAGTCCTGGTTTAGTCCTAGTTTAGTCCTGATTCAGTCCTGGTTCAGTCCTGCTTTAGTCCTGGTTTAGACCTGGTGTAGACCTGGTACAGTCCTGGTTCAGTCCTGGTTTAGTCCTGGTTTAGTCCTGGTTTACACCTGGTTCAGTCCTGGTTTAGTCCTGGTTTACACCTGGTTTAGTCCTGGTTTAGTCCTAGTTTAGTCCTGATTCAGTCCTGGTTCAGTCCTGCTTTAGTCCTGGTTTAGTCCTGGTTTAGACCTGGTTTAGACCTGGTGTAGACCTGGTACAGTCCTGGTTCAGTCCTGGTTTAGTCCTGGTTTAGACCTGGTTTAGACCTGGTGTAGACCTGGTACAGTCTTGGTTCAGTCCTGGTTTAGTCCTGGTTTAGTCCTGGTTTAGACCTGGTTTAGACCTGGTTTAGACCTGGTGTAGACCTGGCACAGTCCTGGTTCAGTCCTGGTTTAGTCCTAGTTTAGTCCTGGTTCAGTCTTGCTTTAGTCCTAGTTTAGTCCTGGTTCAGTCCTGCTTTAGTCCTGGTTCAGTTCTGCAGATGTTGTTAAATCCTTTTACATGTCTTTCATAGTTTAAAAGCGTTGGACATGTTTCTGGCCTCGGGGACAAAACCATCAGGACAATCTTTTTTCTTTACGTCAAGCATAAATAAGCCTTAAGACATGACAAGGAAAGCTCTTAAAGGGATAAGCATTTCACAAAAGTTATAACAAAGTTTTAATAAGAACTGCTTTAAAAATGTGTTCATCTTGCAGTTCTATGACTCTAAAAACACAGACTTGTCCCTTACGATGGTTTTGCTGAAATACTGCAGATAGCTGTAAGGTCCGAGGTCTTGGGAGGACAAAAACTGTGCCTGTGGAGCCAAAGAACAGAGGCCGCGGGGCATGACTGAAGCGGGCCGTGGAATCGAGATCAAACGCTCTGTATCTTTATTGTACGATGCGGATGTGCCCGTCCGCGCTTCGTGGGCCGGCATCCAAAGACACCTCTCAGAATGTGCTCCGAACTATTTTCCGGGATGCAAGCAACCATCGCCGCGAGCAAACAGAAGCCACAGCGGGGGGCCCCGAGTCTGCGCTCCGGGTCGGACAAAAGCCCCGTCCGTCAGCGCTCGGGGTCAGGAGGGTGGTCAAAACTCAAGATAGGGCGCTTTTAGAGACTCCGAGCCGCCGCATACGCACTCATTGTACAAAGAATGCATGGCTAATCAAGCTTCTGCGGTAGAAAAAACACACCAATAACCTTGAAGCGATGCTCTGTGCGTGTCAGCGATAAAAGATTTCATAAAAGGAGGAGGACTTGACCGGAGCGAAGAGGCGCGCAGCTTCGCCCATTGAGCTGGTTATAATGGGGGACGTCATGAAGAGCGGTCATTGATACGGAGTCGAGTCCCGCTTCACGGTGGGTTTTCGGCGTTAAGAGGGCGAGACTGAGGAGCGTTTCACTGCGGACGACGAGCCGCCCCGGGGCAAAATGCCGATGGTGTGGGCGCTTTGCTCGGCGCGGTGACCCGGGGGGCGTCCGGCAACAATCGTGACTGTCAGAGGAGGATGACACGGACTCGTCTTTCTCACGCAGCTCGCACACGGACGAGGCAGGCTGCAGTCAATCAAACCTGCCGCGGTCGTGTCAAAAACCAAAAAGCTGTCAGAATGTCCCCGGCTCATGCATCGTGCTGTATAAAGAGTCCCTCGTGCCATCCAATACTGCAGTACTCGCAACAGACCTGCTTTTCTTTAAGTGTTTTTGTACTATAAGTCTTGGAGAATTCGAAAAAACTACGAACAATGAAAGGTATTATGTTGAACTAATGCAAAAAGTAGCATAGACCAGTGTTTTTCAACCTTTTTTGAGTTGTGGCACACGTTTTGGGTTTAAAAGCCAACACTGCGCGCCACCTACCACTAAAATATTACCAATTCATACCATTTAGTTAAAAATATTGTATATAATGAGGTTAATAATGTCAATGTGGCACTGTTTAGTTCTTTAAATTTGATAATAGTGATGGTTTTGCATTCTTTCTTTGGTGCAAATGTTGCTCAGGACACTCCAAAAAGGTAAATTAGTTCATTAAATCCGCATTTGTGTATCTGTTAACTCAAACTGAACATTTTCTCAAGGCACACCTGGTAAAACCTCAAGGCGCACTGGTGTTCCCCGGCAAACTAGTTGAAAATCAAGGGCATAGACTGAAATTGTACTTTTTGGAGTCGTTTTACTTTTACTCTTATTTGACTAATTTATTTGACAGTGTTTCAGTACTTTATGTTCATTTTGACAATCTCAAATGATATGGACAACATGAAAAGCATTTGGGCTTTAACAATAATATCATACATCAAAGTATAAATTAAATTTAAAGTCGATATGACAAGTTAGACGTCACATTTCACTAAAACGTAGTGAACATGATTATATTGAAGATTTTACTATGCCTTTTTCCTGTTTGTCCCCAGTTTTTGTAGTTTATAAGTTTATAATGTCACTTCCTGGTTGGACATGAGCAGCAAATATGACAAAGGTGGAGGTAATTTCACAACTGTTACCTAGCAACCATTCTGAAAACAAGGGTCAAAATCCATTTAAATTACACAGTAGTTATGATTTGACAAATAATAATACCTGACAACACCTTTATTTTGTTGAATAACTGTTTAAACTGTCAGAAAAATATGTCAGTTGCGTGTTAACTGCCTATTCTATGTCGCTTTTTGATGACATCACAGAGGGATTCCGTTTTAGAACTCACTTCACTTCACTTCACTACTTCCTGTAATTTTAAACTTTTATTTTTCAAATTTTCTTCACAAACTGCAACTTCACAGATGGAAACTATGGTAAATATCTAACACAGGTGCCCTCCCACCAAACTAAGTCAGTATTAGAGAAACATGAGAACCTTCAGGCAGTAACCCGTAGGTCGTAATGTCTTGAACTACTACTTTATTTAGTTTAATTTATATATACATGTTTTTTCTTTAATAAATGAGAGATGTATTCATCACTCATTGTAATTTTTTTTTTTTTTTCATTTGATGTCTACTGATATTTTGACCCAGCATTTGTCGGTTCAGTTTGCATCATCCATTTTCTCGTGATAAATAGCCATTTTTGAGACAGTGCCGTCCAAAAGTATCTATCGTTTCCATTGCGTGAGTTTTATGTCCCAAATGCAGTTTAAAGTCACGTGGAAGGTGGAAAATTGTTTGCGGTGGGACAACTACTTTGTACTTCCACTTTAGTAGTGTTCTTTTTCCTGACGATAGAAGAGGGAGATATATCGATACATGGATAATCTTGTAATAGTTGTTTGCGAGATGTGTAAAATTAGAGTAAAACTATTCAAATTACTTCAAAAAGAGACAGAAACAAGTGGTGTAATCTAGTTTAAAGTGACATTTCTGCATTTTTGTTGTCCATTTCAGGACAGTGGAAGAGGAGGGGCCAAAGAGGTCAGTTGTCTAGGGCCTCAGGGTCTTTGGGGCCCAGAATTTGACCCTTTTCTTATCAATTAATATTAGCGAGGGGCCCATGTGAAGCTTCTTGCAAATTTCTGTCAACGGGCCTGGTCCATTGTGTGCTCCATTCACGTTTTGCTCGATACTCGAATCTCAAACTTGACATTTTCAGGCACATTTTAGCACATTCCTGATGCACCTGGCATTAAAATATCATTTCAATCTCAAGATAAAGCAAAAAATTGGTTTCGATTTTCATTTTTGTCAGTTTCGCCCACATCTACCCGAACGCACTTCTGCTCGAGCACAATTTTCGTCATCAACTCCCGCAGCATGAACAGCCTCTCCTTTGTCCACTTCCTCCGTTCTCCTTGTCTTTTTCGCCCCGTATTCCGCTCATGTCTCCCGTTTGGGCCCGTTTCCCTCGGTCCCGGGGCGCAGCCTAAATCACAGCCGGCTACAGGCACTAAATAAGAACAAACGCCTCTGCTTTACCTGGACGTGCTCCCGGAGGGCACACTCGCACACGGTCCTCCCGGTGTATAGCCTTCCCTCCATCTTCGCCTTTATATCTCCCCCTTCCTCCCCCCTGCTCTCTGCACCCCGTGTAATTGAAAAACACAAGGCCCAGAGGCTTTTATTTTCCTCGCCAAGAAATAGGGCAAATGCCTCAAAGAGATGGGGGAAAGGTGATACCTCAACTATACTAATAAATAGAATTCATCTTCGGGGCTTTGGAATGCAAGCGATACGGCGGGAGGCTGGAAATGCGTCGACGCCGCTCTCGTTGCGTCCAAATATCTGTGTTTTATCGCGCAAAGTTTGGATGTTGTTGTAGATGTCGAGGATTTTAAGGTGCGTTCACATTTGTCCATGTTTGGTACTTGCCTGAGTCGATTTTTCTTTAATTTTATAAACAACTTAGGTTCTTTTGAAAGACAATAAGTTTGGAGATGTAAATAACTGTCCAAAGTTCTGAAGATGACGCGCAGTTATGTCAACGAGGTAACTGCATTTCCAAACAAATGGTTTTTCAGAAGAACCTAAGTTTGTTGATGACTTTTGCTCAGTTACAGAAAGTCTTGACATAGACTTGGTTTGGTTCTGTCGTTCCTGTCTTGTCCTGGTCTAGTCCAAGTTTAGTTCCAGGATAAGTCCATATTAGTCCATAATTTGACGTAGTGTTCGTGTGACGCTCCTGCAGCTTCAACAAAAACTACATTTGCAAGTTTGAATGTCACCGACTTTCTAGCAACGAACTTTCATCCAGGAGTGATCCATCGTAGAAAAAGTTTCAAAAGTAGTCATCAGGGCACTGTTTTAAGAATGAAGACATTTCGACTTCCATTACTAAAGGTTTTTTTTCTGAGGGAGCTGGTCAGAGAAACTCCAATGTATACAGCTCTGAACTGACTAAGCCCTGCCGTGTATCTAACCCTGCTTTTGTTTACCATGAAACAAGCCTGTAAACAAAGACAAGGTTAGATATATAAAGCTTTTTTTGTTGTTGTTTTGTTGTGCTCCTGTCTTCTGTATAGTTTTAGTTCAATAAGATATAATCAATAAAATCCTAAAACACATTACATCTTGGAATTACAATGTGTTCTGAGAAGTTTTGACCCATTGAAGTTTAAAGTTAGTAGGTCAATAGAATGGGGAAATCCGTTTTTTGTTGATATAATCACCAAAATCTACAAAATCTTGATAAAAGTGTATGAAAGCTATTCAGGAAAAGCAATATATGAATAACTCAATTACAAAAACTTCAGATAGAACTCTATAATTCTCAATGGGATGACAACGCAAAGTAAAGTATTCTTGATTTAAAGTTATTTCTGTTATGAGCGGAGTATTTTGTGAGTATTCTGTTAAGATAAAGCCTATATGACAGGACTGACTACACCGTTATGAATATGATTGTATTTAAGATTTTACTAAACATTTTGCCTGTTTGTCCCCAGTGTGACAAGTTTCATAATTTTTATAACCGAACTTCCAGCAAATATGACATAGTTAGAAGTAATTCCACAATGTGTTAATAACACAATAGTTATGATTTGACAAATAATAAAACCTGATAACACCTTTATTTTGTTGAATGAGTGTTTAAACTGTCAAAATAATGTCTATTTTCAACTGTGCGTCTCTTTTTGATGACATCACAGAGGAATTCTATTATAGAACTCACCACGACTTCCTGTAATTTAAAAGTTTTATTTATCAAAATTTCTTCTGGAACTGCAACTTCAAAAATGTAAAACTAAGCTAAATATTTAACACTGGTGCCCTCCCACCAAACTAAGCCATAGTTTGAATATAATGAGAACCTGTCATATGGACTTTAAATGTAAATTGTTTGTTTGTTATCAGGGTTTAGTTGATAAAACAAATCTATTTTATTTGATCATTTATTCTATTGAGATACAGATTTTGAATTTAGTTTGCTATTTTGACCAAGTTTAGTTTTATTTCTATCTTATTCTGACCTTCTGTTTCTTCTGCTGGTCGGTGGCGTGTCCTTGGGGATGAATCAAAGTAATTCTGTTGTGGCAAACACAAAGTTTCCCGACAAACTTGTTGAGTGTTTATCATTCCAATTCTGAAACGAAGGAGTCATAAATGAGCCAAATAACTGCTCAGCTTTAAGAAAACCATTTTAGGGGCGAATACCCGCGAGCATAAATTTGACACCAGCGTGGATCTAATTATTAATTTCGTCTTTGCACATGGCACGTCGCTCCACTACTTTGCATTCGGATCGGTCCCGCTCGCATGTGCACGCAGATAAAAGCGGGACTCGAGTAATTAATTGGATATGTTTGTAATTAGAAGCGAGAGAGGCAGAGATGCACGCGAAGCTCCTTTTGTTTTGTCTGTTGCGCCTGACTACGGCACATGAAAATAAAACTGATTACACGCGGCACTAATTACCATAGAGTTCTCCGTCACTTCACAGGGTTAATGCTGCGTCTGTGGGGCTGAGAGTCAAGCGCGTCTCTGCGATTCATCTGCTGCAGTTTTGACACACAGATATCAAAAACATATTCGGCGTGTGAACATGGGTTTGTTAAGGCTTAGAAGCGGCGAGATGAACATTAAAACTGTTGCTGGAACAATGTTGCTGTTTGATCAAACAGGTTAACAGTCGTGTTTGATACTCTATGAAATGTTCAGCAACAAAATGCGTTTATTTACCAAAGTTCAGCAGCAAAAGAAATACATTTACCAATGTTCAGCAACAAAATATATGTATATTTACCAATGTAGAAAGGGTTTCAGAGGTTGTCATCCGGACGCCATTTGAAGATCGGATGATCGATCTTCAAACGGCGTCCGGATGACAACCTCTAAAACCCTTTCTACGATGGACCACACCTGGACGAATGAGGGTTTACATCGACGATCGATATATTTACCAATGTTCAGCAATCCAAGACTTTTATTTACCTAAGTTCAGCAACAAAATGATCATTAGTTGAAGCCCTATACGATAATGATTTATATTGGTTTAAACTGACATGTTTTAAGCAGTAAGCAGTTTAACAAATCTTGGCATCTTCTGGGTTCTTCTTTATTTATCTTTATTTACCAATGTTCACAACAAAAAATATTTATTTACTAATGTTCAGCAAGAAAATATATGTATATTTACCAATGTTCAGCAATGCAAGACCTTTATTTACCAAAGTTCTCCAACAAAAGAACTTCATTTACCAGTGTTCAGCAACGAAATATCTTTATTCTATCAGTGTTCAGCAATGAAATATCTTTATTTATCAATGTTCAGCAACAAAAGATATAAATTTACCAATGTTCAGCGACAAAATATAAATTTGCTAATGTTCAACTACGATAAAAAAATATACTTATTTACCAATATAAAATACAAAAAATTAACACTTGAATCTAGTTTCGGACCAAATATTTAACCTCTTTCTACTTTCTTATACTTTCATTTTAACTACAATATTTTACATTTGTAGAATTTGAAAAGTGATTTTGTTATGTAGCTAGAATAAATTCAATAAAACCAATATAGATAACCGTTAGGTTAATGATTATTTTAATAGTCCACTAGTCAAAGTATTATTTCTATTGTACATTGAGACTTTTAAAATACCTAATAAACGTTGGAAATATCTTGACTGAGGCTGACTGAGCTTCTAGACAGAGAATATTTATGAATCAAGTCTATTATTGATGACATTCAGAAATTGTTTATTCATTTTTGACATTTTGAGTCAATAATCCCTTTGTCTTCGCTACAAAAAGGTCTTTTTGTTTGTCATTTAGAGTCCAGATAACCATAATCATGAAAATATGACAATTATTTTCATACTTTATTAGACGCGATCGGTCGATTAATCGTTACAGCCATCAACTTGAGTCATTACAACACACACTTTACAAAAACAGCGCCTGGCAGCCTTTTAACTTTCCCAAAGACTAACCACAATCTTGTCTCTGTTGGTCTAAAAAGCTGCGTGAAAGCCTCCCAGCGGCGCCTTCATTCCGACCACTTTTTTAGCTCGTAATGGACGCGTTTTGCCTAAACAGGAAGCGCCGGTAATGACTCGGCGCTGCGGCAGGATCGTCCCGCCCGTGCGCCGTGTCTATGTGAAGCGGGCACTTCCAACTGTGCTGGAAATGCCATCTGATTAACAGCCCTGCTTTTGCTCGCTGGTGTTAATAAGCTTATCCCCCGGCAGCTTTCACACAAACAAACAAGCGCGCGTAAACGACAAAGCCACGAGAAATAAAACTATAAAAGCATTTGTGGCTTTCAGAGAGACCAAGAGACCAAGCGGCGAGGGGCAAAAGGAAGAGGATTAGCTAAAACGTGGCATCAAAGCTCATTAAAGGTGAAAGGATGGTTATATGGAGAGCTGAATTTAATAATATGAATAAATACAGTTAAATAGATAGATTAAAATAGATAGATTAATGTTAATCCAGGTCTAAACGGGGCCTAACCAGGATTATAGGACTAAACAAGGACTAAACCAAACTGATTCCCAATCCAGAAATAAAACCAAATAAATATGGAGTTTATCAAAGTAGATATAATAATACATTAGTCTTATGTAACATTTTTCCAGACACTCAAGGAACCAGACCTAACCCTGGGTATCTTCCGAGATCGGAAAGGTATTTTTATTTTCTATCGATTTTTTAAATCTTTATTTGACGAGGAAAGTTTCAAAGGCGTCTGTCAAAACATCATCTCACTTTTAGACATTAAAGTTACATTAAAAACTTTTTACAAATGCTAGTTCCCATTTCCAAAACTTTCAGCATTAAGTAAAACTGACGTGTCAGTTCTTTCTCCAAACCTTTTGCAAATGGTTCCTGATTGAGGATGCAGAATATTCAAATGTTTCTCTACCAAAGATCGCAGAGAATACTGTATTTGTTTGTTTGTTTGTTTTTTTGTTATTTATTAAGTCTAAACTAAATCAGGATTCAACCAAATCCAGGCTAAACCAAGGTCAACGTTTGCATAAAAATCAAGTCTGAACCAGGACTAAACCTTTGCTAAACCAGGAAAATTAGGATACATTTTTTGCATGATGTAAAACGTTTTGTAAACATGTAGTTTACTCACATAACTGTAAAAATATATATATATATATATATATATATTACAGGTTTTCATCATGTAATGTTTTCATGTAGAAATAAGTACAATAAAAAAAAATGGCCAAAAATTCACATATTTGGGGCATATAAAGTTGAAAAATGGACAGAACCAGGTTTAAATCTTCATGTTCATTTAATGTGTTCATTTTGTACACATATTTGTTACAATAAATGTACAGATTGGATTTTGGATTTCTTATTTCGTTTTTAAATAAACTAGATTGAGCAGGAAATTGTCCAAAAAATTCAAATTTCGCCTCATTTTTTTTACTTAAAACTTCATTAAATCAGTTTTAGAATTAGATATCAAAAAATCGTTCTGTACGTTTCGTCAAAATCTTCTTGAGTCCCAGATTGTAAAGTTTGATGTTTGTAGGATCTACTTCAAGGCTGATCTTTATGTCTTTGTGGGAGAAAAATGCATTTTAAGAAAACAGCCTTTGAAGTTACAATGTCCCAGAGAAATCTATGGATGATGTGGATTAGATGGAAGAATAAAACATCTTTAGGAGCAGATTGGACCAGTTTGTTGTTTCCACATGAAAGAAGATACGCTGAGAGAGCAAATTGACCAAAAAACAAAATCAGTTTTGCCTGTACTGCCTCGCCTTAAAGGTCAAAATGTCATCACTCACCATCGACTCTCATGTGTTTCTGCCACTCACTGATCAAACTCTGCACGCTGTGACGTCTCCTGCGTGACCCCTACACAAACATAACCCCACAGCACTTCACACAAACGCCTGTAGTTTCTTTTAACGCAATGCAAATACTGTAACGATAACACTGCCTTCTGCTTGTGTTACTCCCCTCTGCACTCAGGCAAACATAATGTAAGACTCTTTTCACATCGGTCTTCGGGGACAGCGCGACTCAAGCATGCGCACTCCGCTCTCCCACGGACTAAAAACCTGTTTGGCGTGCGCTTGACCCGTGGGAGAACAGCAGCACCCGGGCCCCCGCGGAGAGACGCCGGAAATGGGCGAGTGGATCCCTCCGGACCCTTCTGCGCCTGTTTTTTTCCGTATTATTTTATTTATTTTTCCCCCCGCGTTGCTTCCCCGACGTCCCCGTGTTGCGGTACTCGGCTGGCTCGCCCCGCGTTACCATGGCAACAAGGACTGGCACGGCCTGGACGATCGAGAGAGAGGAGACGGGAGAGAGAGAGAGAGAGAGAGAGAGGAGGAGAGTCCACCTGCAAATCCTCTGCCAGCCCGATAAGTGCAGAGACAAAGTGTGGTACAATAAAAGGGCTGCAGTTGATCGATTAAGCGTGACAGATTGATTAAAGCTGGTGTACCTGACTTTTTTGGGTGTAAATTAGTGCATTTTGTGTTTTCCATCAAAGAGTGTCTTGTAAAAGCAGCACTTTATGGCAAAAATGAGACCTCTGCGTGCCGCCTGTGTCTAATAATAAAGTATTTTGTCTCAAAGTAAGAGCTAAAAGCAGCGCTCTGATTGGCCGCGCTCGGGTGGTCCTCCCAGTTTCACTTTGTCGTCTGACAGAAGCTGTTGTAAAGCTGTGCACGGAATGAAAAATGAATGCATGTGAATTTTACTGATGTGCCAAAGGGTTTGTGAGAGCGAGGGATGAGTTAGACAGATTTAAAAACCTGCTTTTGGTTCTGCAGCGTGAAAATCAGGTACACCAGCTTTAACTGAAATAATTACTAAAGTAATTTAGTAATCGGAACATTGTTGACTGGTCTGTACGAGCTGAGAAAAGAAGTTTTATGATTGAAATTGAGCCAAAATTGCATGAAATGTATGTGGACAATGTGTAAATGTTGTGTATTTGATGAAAACCCACTCATAAATGAGTTGCTTAGAGCGCAAAAGGCACATGATTTTTACATTTTTACTAAATTTGACTAATAAGAATCTGAAGTGAAGCAAATCAATTCGTTGAAAGAATAATTGCTAGACTAATCTGTTGTGAAGCCCTATATGACAATGATTTATATTGGTTTAAACTGACAGCAGTTTAACAAATCTTAGCATCTTTTGGGTTCAACTACTTTAAGATTTACTAAATTGGGGTACGAAAATGCTAAATATATAACCATATCTCGTTAGTTATTCCTGATGGTGGTTTATTAATACATACTTTTACTTACTTTACTTAGAGACAGTATAGTAAAAGTTTATCTTGCCAGTGTTGGTCTGATTACTTTGTCAAACTAATAAACACATTTTGTCTTTTTTATCACACATTTATGAATTACAAACGTTTTTGGCTCATAATGAACTGTAAACCATAACAATCTATTAATGCATCTTTCTCACTAACTGCTCAATGTTAGTCTTGTTATATACTACAGATTCATTTATTACATGCATGCATTTCTCGTTATTCTTATCATACTGACTCCACTTCAAAATAGGGCTGCAACTAACGAATATTTTGTCAATCGATTAGTCAAGCGATTAATCGATTAGTTGTTTATCTTGACGATTTTTACTCAATTTGACCCCGATAAAGCTGAAGTAAAGCAGTCTGAGGCCGTCCCGGTGAAGAATATTTACAGACGAATAGGTATTTTCATCAAAAACACAAAATTAAACAACAATTAATCGACTGATCGTGATCGTCGAGTATAAAAATTGATAATCGACTAATCATTAGCTGAACTATATGTCAAAAGACCTTTAATAACAAAAACTGTGACATTATTACATCAAAATGTCAAAAATGTATAGGTTATTTCTGATTTCTAACAATAATACACTTTATTCATTAAGATTTTCTATCTAGAAGCCTTCAATTGCCATATTTCCACCTTTACTTTGATGATAATATATTTAAAAAGTTAAAATATACAATAGAAATAATTGTTTGATTGAAAAACTAATCGCTGACTATTCGACTACTAAAATAATCGTTAGTGACAGCCCTAGAGTTATAAAACCTGTCCTCTCAGCTCATGGCATCTTTTGAAGTCAGTGTAAAGACCAGTTAACGTTAAAACTATCTCTATAATCGATTAGTTGCGATTAATCGATCAACTTGTCGCGGCCCTGCTTCAAAGCGAATGTACAAACGCATGCGTATAACAGTTCTAAACGCGTCCTTACAGTAAATCCGACACGAGGAAACAGCACTCGGACATGCATTTACAATTCTCCCCGCGCACTTTGATCCCGACGCGGAGGACACGGAGGATATACGGCGCCCCGTTAGCCATGCAACGTGCGTCCCTGCCGTAATTCCGCGCCATTTTTCTGATGCCGCGACAAGCTTGGAGTAATAAAGTCTGTGTATCTCCATCTCTGCTCGGCGGGACTCACGAGCGAAGGCAGAGCTGTCATCCTGATGTAACAATCTGACCTGAGCAGGCCCCGGTGCCAGTACTCCCATCTCCCCGATAAAGATGTTCATAAAAGGATTTATATTGGCTGTCAGGCGGTGTATAGATCGTTATCGGGGACTATATAGATGCGGCGGCCGTGTGCATATAGCGCGTGCACACGTAGCAAGGGCCCATTCATCTGCGGCTATTAATGCTCCCAGGCATCGGCGGAATCTCGGCGGCTGATCCCGGTTCAGATTTGGGGGTATTGCATGACAAGAGGAAATCACACAGACTCGGATAGGATCGCATCCAGGGAACGTCCTCTAATGTCGGTGTAAAAGCAAGAGACGCGCGCCGACCGCTTTGCTACGGGGGGATCGCGTCGGCTTAAAGTGATTAGGAGCGTCCGCTTTGAGGCCGGAGCGAGAAATTTACGCAGAAATGCAGAAAATTTGAAGTTACCGTTGTAGACACAGATGCTCCGGGTTTGACGGATTGAAGACGATACAGATCTGCGTCATCGATCCTTTCGTTAATCGCCAATTTACAGTCCGAATAAGAAAAGCTGGATGTCTTGCTCGAGGACGCAACAACATTATGTACTTGTCCATGTGACTTTTTTCATGTTTACAATCCAGAAAACAAACAGAACAAAATCAAAAAGACAGAGTCGTCCAAAAAAAAAGATAAATAAAGTCAGTCAGGCATATGTCTCCCTATGTTATGTAGAGCAGTGGTTCTCAAACTAGGGGTCGGAACCCCAATTGGGGTCATGAAATGGTTTCCAGGGGTCCCCAGATGATGGGAAAAACTGAAACAATAGTGTTAAACAAGGCTTGACACTCTTCAAATGCAGTGGTAAATGTAGATTCCTATTTGTCGGCCGATCAAAGTCATTTTTCTAGGTCTATATTCTCTAAATAAAATTGAAAAAAAAACATTAGATATAAGGATAATTTATTACTTTGCGTGTCGCCTATTTTTTGTGTTTGGGGGTCGCGAATGTGAACTATTGTTATTTTGGGGGTCGCGACTGAAAAAGTTTGAGAACCACTGATGTAGTTTTCCATAGATTTTGCTAAGACCATCAATTTTACACAAATGTTGGAGTATAAATGCCACTTATTGCATTTATTCCATCTTTAAACAGTTCCTTTTTGAATGGTGTGGTTTCTTTTTTATATTTTTTACAATAATACAACAGATGAAAAGTAAAAAATATATTAGTATTGGCTTGTTTTTAGACTATGTGGGATAAAATTTGACTATGGGGGCTCCTCTATTAATGGGAAACGCTGGTTATGTATTGGTTTCTTCCTTTCTTTCTCTTCTCTGTCTTTAAAAGCTGTTCTAACGTTGAGCCCGTGCGTGAAGAAGAAAGCTTGTGGATATTCACAATGTCCAAAAGAGTTTGTGAGCACTAGGACATTTCGGTTTTGCTGTGAAAAAATTGGGCACCCCAGCTTTAATCAAGCAAAAACTCTTGGCTTATTAACACGCTGTGCTTTTTACTTCTACTTAAGCCTTTCACTATTGATTTATTGTTTTAAAAAATACAGATAGAACAGTATTTTTAGCACAAAATATTGATCATGTGTACATTTTCTTTGCACTAATAGGGATTTTTTGTATATATTTATTATAATATGATACAATTTGAGCTACAAGGAGTTGAATGCATAACTTTATTATGTTTATTTTTTCTTCAGTTTTATGACTCATAAAATATTTCATGAACTAACGTGTTTCATTATGGTTTTTATTTGTTTTATAATGTACATTTCCAACATTTGTACATTCAAATAACCAGGCTTTAAGGTTTTAGTGACAGTGACTGGTTTCAATATAATCGTTTTATGTGATATTTATTCTGTATCAATATATAGTGCATCAAAATGTGTTATCATGACAGCAAAAGTATCTTAAAAGAAGATATTGTAGGTTTGATGATTTCACTAAAGACAGACGTCATATTTCAACAGTTACTCGAGCAGTTTTCCACAATAACTTTACTAAAACGAAATGATTTTGAAGCATTCTTACATATAACTTAGTCGTGCTGTTTGACGTGCCTTTTCCACAGTTACGGCTTTGTTCAGAGCATTCCTCACAAACTTCACGTCTCTGTCACTGCACTTTACATCTCGGCGTCTGATCTTGAGAGCCAAAGTCAAGGTGACACATTTACAACATGCGACGTTTCAATCTGAAACACTCGCCTGATGTTGCAGCACTCGCGTTTCGCAGGTGTGTCGACAGTTCTGACGCATGATGAAAAAAAAACGGGGTGAATCTATAATTTGCGGCACCTTAAGAAGTCACGTGGCACCGAGGCGCGTTATCGTATTGACAGGCGCTCGATGTTGCTTCAATTAACACGCCGCCGAAGGGGCTCGCACCGATACGACAGAAAAAGACCCGAACGCGCTATCACTTCTCCAGCGACATCACCGTAGGACTTTGGGATTTATTTTAGTCGTTGCATCAGGAATCAAACGAAAAAGCAAGAGCATAACTGAATACACTGGTTCGGATGGGAGGCAGAACGATCTTATCCTTAAACTTAGTCCTTAGTTAATTATTTTTAACCTTCCGTCGCCGTTTATTCTTAGTATTTGTAAAGAGCTAAATCTGTTTCAGCGTTGACCAGCCTTCACCTCCTGAGGCGAGACTCATGGACAAAGCCTTCTTTTCACAATCCAACTCTAGCTCTGTCAAAGAAAGATTTATTATGACTCGAGTTTCCATTTAAAGGACATTTCTGAGAGTTTGGAACAGGCAGTAAGGGCTGCAGCGAAATCTTTTACAGAGGTGGTAAATAGTGTGGTCTGGATACTGAAATTTCTAACTCAACTAAGACGTAATACTCAATAACAACTTACATTTTCCTTTTCGAAATTAGAATTGGATATGGGAAATGTGGTCTTATACTTAAACTGAGCATTTAGTTTTGATAGTAGTCTATTTCTTTGTTTTTTGTCTGTTTGTTTGTGTGTTTTCCCGAATAAGGCTGTAGTCGACTAAAGAAATTCTTGGTCGACTAAAGACCTTCCCCATTAGTAAAAAAATGTAAACTATGAAGTATCTCCGTGTATCTGACCCAAACTGCCCTCAGAAGACCGAAACTGCACAGGAGTTCATGCTAAAATAACAATTTATACAGAAAAGTACAAGTAAACAGTGTATTTATTTGTTAGATACTGATTTACTCCAAAATCTTCAGTTAATTCACTCCAGATTTTCTCGTCTTTGCTGTTTTTTGCCACATAAATTTGTTAAATGCAAATAAAAAAAATTGACGACTAATAAAAATGTTGTTAGACTAAGACAATATTGATCGATTAATTGACTAAACAACTAAAGGATTACAGCCCTAGTGGTGTAAATGGTAAATGCCCCGGGGTTCAAAGATGGCCGCCCGTTTGAGTCAATGGCTGAGCTCATTGGCACGTAGTTTAGCCTTTAGCCTCTTGCAACGTCCTGAAGATGTAGCTAAAAGGCTAAGAAAGCATGCAGATTTTGAACTTGAGAAAAACTTCTTGATATAAAATTTGACAACATAAAAATCACCTTAAAATCCAGCCTCTGTGAAAGCTGTACATCCCTGTGAGCCGAACAAAAGCAGTTTTTATTTTGGGGAAAATGCTTTCAGGGCTACAGAGGATTTTTCGCTGCAGTTCCACTAGACAGGCAAACCCACCAAGTTTAAGGCAAAACTAAGTAACTTCTGCGACAGAGCTCCCCCTGCAGGTCTCTTGTGAAAATACACTGCCAGTAAAAAGACGGAAAAGGCTTTAATTTTTTTCCCCCTTTCCTTTTTATTGAAATAAGGAAGTACAATCACATACAAAAACATTTCATGTCGCCAAATATAAAAAAAGAGAGCCAAGTTTTCGCAGGAAAGGAAAGTTGCAGCTGTTTTTCCGCGCAGAGACATCAGGGGACGACAACGGGGGCTTCAAACGCCCCGAAATACATTTGCAACCACCACACGGACTTACAAAGACGTTTAATACGGTAAAAATGTTCTACTTTAAGCTCGCAATGTCCAATTCAAATAGTTTAATACAGCCACGGTCAAGAAGTTAGCACAACGACAGAGGGCCTGTTTGGTGTTTACTGACCCCTTGTGGCTGGAGTTCCCATATCATCCTACAATGGCATAATTAATCATATTCTTTCGCACAATAGTGACCTTTTCTGAAAACATGCAACACATACATTTTGCGTTATCGCTCTAATCTACCTACTCAGGAAAAACCACAAACAACGTGGCGAAGGTAATCAAGAAGTGACGATGACAAATGCCCTCAAAATACTGTAATTAATATGTTGATAAGAACTGAAAATAAAGTGTGATGCAATTTCCTATCGGGTTCGTAAATAGGAAAAAGAGGAACAAAAGGAGGAGAGAGTGAGGCGAGCATGTTTTCTCTGGTCCCTGTGTGTCTGACAGTGCAATGGATGATTTATGGTGAGCATTGTCTGGCGCCGTAATTGGCCGCCATGTTGGATCCTGGTGTGGGAATGAGCGCATGTGAGGAGTGCAGATATTTCAGGACGCGTGTGCACTTTATCCAAATAGCTGCACTCTGGCGGGGAAAGCGCAGGAGCGACGGAAAAGTGACGGGACGACGGAGAGCGGGAGACGGCGAAAGGCCAGAGCGTCAGAGTTCTGCGGGCGATAACGTAATTCAGTAAAACGGTGGTTCTGCGCGAGTTTCTGCACAGAATAATACATCGGAATGGAACTAAAATTGTATTGTTCCAAAATAGGATGAAACCAGGACTAAAACCAACCTAAACTCCAGATAACCCTGGTTTGAAAGTGGATTCAGTTATTACAAAGGTATAAAACAGAACTAAACCATGTCTAAACCAGGTCTAAAGGGAGATTAAACTATTACAAAACTAAAATATGACCAAACCAAGGCTAAGCCAGGACTAAAACAAGCCTAAACTCCAGATAACCTAGGTTTGAAAGTGGATTCAGCTATTACAAAGGTATAAGACAGAACTAAACCAAGTCTAAACCAGATTTAAAAGGAGATTAAACCATTACAAGACTGAAATATGACTAAACCAGGACTAAAACACAAGCCTAAACCCAAAATAAACCAAATCTAAAGAAGATTGTTGCAAAGGTGTAAAACAGAACTAAACTAAGTCTAAACTCTAAACAATCAGATCTAAAAGGAGATTAAACTATTAATAAACAAGCACTAGACCAGGGCTAAACTTGAAATAAACCAGGTCTAAAAGGGGATTGAACCATTACAAGGACTGAAACAGGACTATAACAGGGCTAAACCAGGACTAAACCAGAACTATACCAGGATTAAACCAGGGCTAACCCAGAACTAAGCCAGGACTAAACCAGGGCTCAATCAGCACTAAACCAAGAGAAACCAGGGCTAAACCAAGAGACACCAGGACTAAACAAGAGCTAAACCAAGCTGAAAGCAGGACTAAACCAGGACAAAAAACAGGATTAAACCAGGGCTCAACTTGGACTAAACCAAAACCAGACCTAAACAAGGAATAAAGCAGGACTACACAAGGGCTAAATCAGGACTGAATCAGGACTAAACCAGGGCTAAACCAAGAGAAAAACAGGGCTAAACCAAAACTAAACCAGGACAAAAATCAGGATTAAACCAGGGCAAAACCAGGACTAAATCAAAATCATGACTAAACCAGAACAAAATCAGGACTAAACCAGACCATTCCAAAGTTTAAACAAAGAATAGAACCTGGACTCAGAGTCTGAACTAAAGATTAATTATAGATTATGGACTGATTGATTGACTAATTGATTAACTGACTAAATTAGATCTAAACCAGGACTAAACCAAACCAGGACCAGATAACGCCATGACTAAAACTGTCCTAAACCAGCACTAACATAAACTCACAGTAAAAGCAGTCGGTGCGTCACGGTTCAGGCAGCTGGAGTGTGAGCGTGTGAGTAATCCAGATGCCATCTTTGTTTATAAAGGTGTCGGGAGAAGGGTGTGAATTAAAACGTATTGATTTGGTCCGTGTGCAGTGAACTCTGCTCAGCCCAGTCAAAGTGAGCTCACACTGATGATAATGAGTGACAGAAAGCTGACTGCACCCATCGACTCGGGGTAAAACCACTTTCTGACCGAGACGCTCTAAAACTGAGAGAAGGGTGTCGGGAAAGTCGTAGTTGATTTAGTTGGTGAAATAAATATTCTTTTTTGATGTTGTATGTGGTTCATGAAACACAATGTCTCTTTCTCATTTTGGTGGCAGATTTGAACATTTATATTACAGTCAATGAATGAACTGATGTACCTTTTGAACAGAATTAAATAGAAAAAATTGTGCTGGGCAATATCATATTTGTTGTTTATGTTCGTAATGCTATAATATGACTGCAACAAATGATTATATTAGCAGTTGACTATCAGCAATCTCTTTTTTTTCTGACAAGTTGACTATTCAAACAATTAGTTTTACTTATTAAATACATTTTACCCCCAAAAAAGGTTGAAATATGGTGACTTAAGGCATCTATAGATAGACTATTTACGAATAAAGTGTATTCATTAGTAATTTGCGTTATTTCTTAATTTTTTTACATTGGCATATTTAATAATGCCGCTGTCTTTGTTTTAAAAGGTCTTATGGCACGTGTTTTAGAGTCTGTACAGTGCAGATAACTTATTTTCATTAAGACAATAGTCATGTCAAGATATCCTCAAATAAAGACAATTCCTGCTTAAATAAGAGTCACTTATTATCGTATTTGGGATTGTATTTTTTTTCTTTTAATCTAAATAAAATAAATAGTTGACGAATAAAAATGTTGGTTGACTAAGACACCATAGAATGATTAATCGAAAAAATATAGTTATGAATATTGTAAGTGTCGACAAGCCACGATTATTCCGACTAATCGTTGCAGTCATGATTATTTGCGTGTGCATGCAGCTATCGCTAACGCTAACGCCACGAGCACTTTAAAGTCTACATGACACGTTCTCAAAATGTTCTAATTCTGACATAGTTTGTTGGGAGGGCACCTGTGACAATTATTTTATATAGTTTTACATCTGTGAAATTGCAGTTTTTGAAGAAATTTAGAAAAATAAAAGTTTAAAATTACAGGAAGTAGTGCTGAGTTCTAAAACGGAATCCCTCTGTGATGTCATCAAAAGGCGACAAGCCGTTGTAAAAACAGAGACAATTTATAGACGCTGACACGATCATTCAACAAAATAGTGTTATCAGACATTATAATTTGTCAAATCATAACTATTGTTTAATTTATGTGGATTTTGGCCCTTGTTTTCAAAATGGTTGCTAGGTAACAAGTTGTGGAATTACCTCTAATTATGTCATATTTTCTTCTCATGTCCAGCCAGGAAGTAACATTATAAACTTTACGAAAACTTATAAACTGGGGACAAACAGGCAAAATGTTCAGTACAATATTAAATATAATCACGTTTACTACGTTTTAGTGAAATATGTCACCAAACCTGTCATATGGACTTTAAACGCTTACCATATAAGCAAAAAACACTAATAATGACAGGACAGTCGGACAATATATAGAGCCAAAACCAGATTAGTTAAAGACCACAATTGTGATGTATTTTCAGTTATATTGTCACTTATATCAAATTCTCTCTTTGGCATGGAGATAAAACCTTTAGGTCGTAAGATAAAAGACAGAGTGGGACGTTTATAGTAGCGGCTACATTGGTGTTTATCTCTGCGCCAACCAAATAAGACAAGACTCGACAAACAGCCTCAGATTGACACATAAGCGTCTGTGGAAGAGTGTGTAAACATGCCAGTACACACGCACACACACACACACACACACACACACACACACACACACACACACACACACACACACACACACGCACACACACAGCTCCAAGCCCCTCTCCTCTGTGTAATCCCATCAGCCGCAGCCTACAGTCATTTTCACTCGGTTCGCTCGAGTTGCATCACGGTCGTCGGCTGATGACATCACAGACTGGTGCGGGTCCAGATCAGGCGCCAGCGTTTAGAAACACGGCACGGGAGCAGATAAACGGAGATGCAACCGGAATACTTTAGATTGGTTTGAGAGATAAAACGCGACAATAGCGGTAAAGTGTAAAAGTTAATATAGCAATAAAAGAAAGTCAAAATAGATGATGAGCTTAAAGTCTGGAATTTGCAATTATTTTGGTAATCGATTAGTCTAGTGATTGTTCCTTTGATTAATTGAGTTGTTGTTTAGAAGACCCTTGAATATGAGACTTTTACTGAATTTTACCCAGATAAAGCAGAAGTGAAAGCGTTTGACGACATCCTGGAGGAGAATATTTATAGATGAACAAGGATTTTAATCAAGAGCACACGACTGACATGTTTCCTGTGTGTTTTTTGTGTCGTTCCTGCTCCGTCTGAGTAATAAAACCTCTTCTTTCAGCGCATACAATGTTTTGGAGTCTGTGTTTGGACCAGTTAACGATTACTCGAGTTGACAACCATTTCTATGATCGATTAGTTGTGATTAATCGATTAACTTGTTGCAGCCCAAGACTACATGTCATTAAAGTGTAGTGAACATGATTACGTTTAAGATTTGACGAAACATTTAGCCTATTTGTCCCCAGTTTGACAGTTTTCATAATGTTTATAATATGTAATATGACATAAGTAGAGGTAATTCCACAACTGTTACCATAGCAACCATTTGAAAACAAAGGCCAAAATCCATATAAATTACACAAAAGTTATGATTTGACCAATAATAATACCTAATAACACCTTTATTTTGTTTAACGATGGTTTAAACTGACAGAAAAAATATGTCAGTTGTCTGTAACTTGTCTCGTCGCTTTTCGATGACATCACAGAGGGATTCAGAACTACTTCCTGTCATTTTAAACTTTAATTTTTAAAATTTTCTTCCCAAACTGCAGCTTCACAAATGTAAACGATGATAAAATATTTACCACAGGTGTCTCCCACCGAACTAAGTCACAATTAGACAAACATGAGAACCTGTTATATAGACATTAAAGGTGCTGTACCTGATTTTTACTGTTTTGAAATGTGAAAACAAGTCTTTACATCAGTCACTATCACTCACTTTCCTAATGCAGTCCCAGCGTCCTGAATATTCACTGAGATGAGTTTATGAGCACTTTTCACAAGACTCTGTGCTGTCCCGGGTAATCCTAACAAACATTAGCATGCTAACGGTGCACTTCCTGCTTCTCATAGAATAAAACATTTCATAATTAGATGCAGAGAAGGCACTGTGGTCTCATTTTTACCCAAACAGATGCTTTTACAACATATCTGTGCTGGAGCAACACAGATTTTTACTTTATTACATGCAAAAAAAATATATTTTTTAATGTTTCATAGCAGTAAAAATCAGGTATATCCCCTTTAATTTAGTAGCAACAGGAAATCTGCAAATCTTGCCCAACACTTTATGCTTTCTTTCTTTTTTTACAGAAAAATCAGGAGTTGAGAAACATGACATAAAACGGCTTTTAATACATGCTGAAATTATAAAATACGACTGCTAAACTGTCCTGTGTGTTAACAAATATGATCCAAATCTCTGTCAACATCTGGAAAAGACTCTTCAATGATGGTGCCAACAAACATTAAAATACCGTTTATGGGTGGAACTAAGGTTTAGCAACACAAATCATGATTTATTTCCCAGTCATTACCGTATTATGTATAAATATGCTGCGTGTTGTAACAAAACTTGAATTGAGAAATGGATTGTACCAAATACTTGCAAACACACTGCTGTACAATAAGATAAGATAAAACAAGATTTAGAAAAATAATAAGAGAACCTTTATTTGACCCACAATGGGGAAAATCCAGTTCAAAAACAGCTGGAGAATAGAAACAACAGACCACAATAGTCAGGTTTGTAGTCTACTAAAGAAATTCTTGGTCGACTAAAGACCGATTAATCGACAAGGGGGTGTGGCAAAAATATATCAAAACTCCTTGTATCTAACCCAAACTGTACTCAAAAAAACACACAGAAATGCATGCAAAAACAACAAATTTTACAGATAAGTACAAGAAAACTGTATTTATACGAAAAATCTTCACCTAACTCACTCCATATCTTCTTGTTTTTGCTGTTTTGCCATTTAAATTCTTTAAATCTAAATAAAAAAATGTGTCGACTAATAAAAATGTTGGTCGACTAAGACTCTATTGCCCGTTTAATCGACTAAACAGCTAAAAGTATACAGCTCTACACAACAGAAAAATATATTTAAAGGTAAGTAAAGTAGAACATTGGAGATATTTAAATCTATCTACCTCATACTAAGCTCTCACAGACCCTTTGTCACGTCGATAATATTCCAGTGCATGACATTTTTGGCACATGCACAGCTTCAGAACAACTTTTTCAGATGGCAAAGAGAGGCAGAGGTGGACAAACATCTCATCACAAACATATTTTATGGACAAATCAGGCTCAGTTTCAGACTGTGTTTAGTATTATAGTGCACAAAGCAGTACTGATATGAACCTTCTATCCCATTCATTTTAACGAAGCAGCAAAAACCTTATTTTTTATGTTGTTGAGGTTGTTGTTTATATGTTCATTACAATCGACAGCGAGTGATAGTTGTCAATATCTAACTTCTAGCTCCATTTTCTAAAGTTCACTAATTAATGCATTTCATTGTCTATATTCTACATTTTTGGTGCATTATTGTCCAATGTTTAGAGTTAAGAAACGCATTCGTGTTTTAATGCGAGGTTCTGGAGAATTCATGTGTGAGCGAATATTTTTCAGTCGCCAAAACAGACCTGGGTTTTCGTAGTTTGCGATGTTTGGAGGCTAACGCTAACTCCTCCACTGAAAATATATCAGAGCTAACATATGGAACGGTACCAGCTTTTAGAATGCAGGCGTAGGCCTGTCACGATAATTACTGTATCAACTTCAATAAATAATGGCTGGGACGATATTTTTGGGGCTCAGTTTTTATTGCGTGGAAAAAAAAAATTGCATTAGTGAGAAAAGTTTTGTTAAATTTTTTGTTTTGTGTGATTTCTATGACTAATTACTGATACAAACTATGCATTCAAGGGTTTTATTCTGTTAGTTATTTATTGCAGCTCATGTTTTTTATCACTATTAAACATTTAGATCATATTTATTGTCGTTTTCCTGCTTTAGAGTTACATAACGAGGTTTCAATCAGCATTAATCGTGAAATTTTTCTGTAGCAACTTTAAAATTTGTCATAGTTTACAAAATTTGGCAGAATTTATTGATAAAAAGTTTCAGACGTAAACACTGCAGCAGGCTCAATTTGCACTGCTTTTACACTATAATTTCTTGGGGCAACAACATTTACGAGAATTAAGTTGGGTTTAGAGCATTTTATATTTATTGTACTATGAAGACAAAACTCCGAAAAGCTTTGTTTGGCCTGAGCTTCCTGGCGAGTCTGCGACGCGCCCACACACAGACACAATTAAACACACATTAGCTAACTTAAACTGACAAGGATACAATGGAGCGACAAGCAGCTCCAAACTTCTGCCTGCGCACCCAAAGAAGTGTGTCGGAAGCAGGTGCGCATGAATATTCATCAGCCTGTTATTCTAACCGCTCTCCTCAAAGTCACTGAGCGAGGCGTTAGGTGTTTTAATACCTACTTATGTGGTAAGGAAAGACATTACTCCGAGAGGAAGCTACACAAAGCGGTGGGCAGAAACGCTGAATATTCAACAGGAACGCAGCGGCAGGAAATGTGATTTTACTGTTGGATTATGCGCACAGGGGCGATTCTGTTATTCAGCTGAAATTCAAACTTCTTTCCGAGTTGTTACAGCAAAAAGTCAGCCGTCCTGACACAGCCTTTTACGTTTATCCGGGGGTCATTGCAATAAATGTCATGTATTTTGACTCAGTGACAAACAGAGAAAATATTAGGGAATCGAATAAAATTGCAGTTTGAATGGACGCAGTTGGAAAATTGCAAAGACTGCAGTTTTTGAAGTGCAATAATTTTCTCCACAAACAACAAAACATCCTGTTTTATTCTGCATAAAGACTGCTAATCTTATAGTTTAGATTTGTTAAACCATGTCCTGAAGCAAGTGACAAGGACACAACAAAAACATGACTAAAAGTGACAAAAATGCAACCAAGACTGACAAAAATGATACCAAATGTGACAAACACTTTCCAAAACATATTTTATCAGTTTGTCCATTCTTATTTACGTTGATTTGTCAGTTCTCCTTGTTGGGTATAATTGTGTATTCGAACAAATCCCATAATTAAAACATAAATCGCTCTGGACTAAATGAATACAAACACCAAACTTACAATCATACACAACATTTTGACGGATCGCACAGAAGGGTTTGGTGATACATAAGCCTGGTTTATTAAAAGAAAACGTGGTGAGAAAATATAGAATAGTGAAAATTAATCAAGTCAAATATAAAAGTCAAATCTTTAGACCAATTTGACTCAGAGACTAAATAAGATATTCAAATCCCTTAGGCAAATTTTTATCGAATTTGTCAACAAAGTCAAAAAAGAAGAAGAACTTTTAAATATGGTTTCATATTTTCATACTTACATGTCCTTAACTCTAACCAAGTTCTTAGTTTGTGAATTTTATCAAAACTGTCTGATTCTGATTCGGTGTCTCTCGTTAAAAAGAGTTGCGTGATTACAGCATTTCCTTGGACTATAACAAACTATTTCAAATGATTTGGGATTTTTGTAGACTGATTGTAGCCCCGTAACGACGACGGTGAATCAGAACATCCTTCCTTCTGTATGACGCAACGTACGCGACACATAAGCGACCGTAAGCTCAATGCATAGCAGCGGGCGTTATGCTAAAGGCCCCATCGAAGTCGCCAGTTTGTCACCTCCGTCCGCGACAGTGATCGATGCTTCTCGGTAAAAGGTGACTCGTTTCACAGACGCATGAATCGATGGGCGCTGACAGCTGACGGTGCAGACGGAGCTGGCTCGAGTGCCGCAGCGTACAGTGAGAGTCGGTGCGCGCTTCGTGACCTCGGCGTGAGCGGTGAGCGAGCAGATACTAGCGTGAACGAATTACCAGGAATGAGGTCGCGCGGAGACTGCTGCTGTGTCACGACGAACTGTCAAACTGTTAAAGGACACGTGTTCTGTATTGATTGTATCGTTTTTTTGTCCTTAAAACATGCTCTTGAGCTTTGATTTTCAATGAGGGTGCCTTCAGGTTTTGTCAGGTGTGCCTTGGAAAAAATCAGATTCTTGGATTTAAGTGAATAATTTACCATTTTAGAGTGTTCTGTGTGAATTCTTTACCAAAAAAGTAAGCAAATTCCCACTGACAAACCAAACACAGTGACACAAACATGTATTTACTACATTAACTGCAACTTTTTGTCGTAAATGGTGTGATCATTTGGTAATAGTAATCTTAATTTTCTAATAATAATAATAATCTTAATTTTAGTTGGTGGTGTGCCATGGATTATTTTCAACCAAAAAAGTGTGCTGTGACTCTGGTAAAACATGTTAAACACTGCTCTTGAGGACCTTTGTTTACTTTGACGTAAGATATATTGGCATGGAAAAATATCAAGCATAACGATAATATTGAAACTACTTTATGCCACTGACAAAAGAACCTTAACACATGATTATCCCCTTTTCTAAACATACAATATTGTCAAAAAAAAACATGAATTGAAACAAATAAACAGCAGAACTATACACTTAAGCAGGTAGTTTGTATCTATAAAGAGTCATAAACGTTACTTAACCCACTTTCTACAGCTCAAATATTATTGTATTACAGAAAAATAACTATGATCTCTGCACAATTGCTAAGAAAATGGACACACGATAAATTTAACGCCCAAACTATACTGTCCCATTTGTCATATATTGAACGATAAGTCGATATAGTAATTATTGTGACAGATCAGAACAAGTCTGGCAATGATTTATGGACTTAAAAACCTCGCAGAAGATCTTGGAGCTCGACCAATGACATAACAAATTTAGGAAATTTGAAACTGAGTGTTCGTGAGGGTCATAGAGAGAGGACTTACTAAACAGGATTCATCTAACAGAAGTGTGAATTAAGATAAATCCAACCGCAGGTGAGTTTTTGATGAAGGAACAATGGTTAAAAGCACAAATATGCATAATATGTGTCCTTCAGTGTTTATTAAAAAAAAAAAAAGTATGTTATAAAAGAAATATTTTGTGCTTTTCAATTCAGATGCTTCATGTGCTTTAAATTCAATTTAAATTCTTTCTTGTTTTTGTTATATTTGTATACAATTGTTGTTGCTTTATTTGAAGTATTTTTCATATTTTTTTGCATTTTTCTATTTACGTTGCTTCGGAGAGAGTTCCAATCAAGCAAATGTTCCTGTTTTGGGATTTTACAAAAGCTAATATGGTACATAGTTTTTTGTTTGTTTTTCAGTTAAATTAGTATGACCCGCTTGTCTCCATGGAGATCGATACGTTTAACGCCATACAGTTGTCAATTCTAGGCAACAGAAATAACATCTCATTACATTCACACTTACACCATCTTCTACAAACGCTCTCTTCCCAGGTGCAACTTTTCAGCATTTCTCTAAAAATGTGATTACTTTTGCGGCGAGCCTTTAATCATGGCCCTCTCCTCCCCGTCCCACCTCCAGCTGTCCGGCCTGCTGTTCCATCGCTCCGGTCCAGGTAAGGAGTGATGGAGCAGCCTGTGGCACCACACTGAGATGTGCGCCGCTGCCACCGCTACACATCTCATCTGCCTACATTAGCATCCACTTTAGCGCGCATTAGACGATCACGTGAGCGGTTCAGCAGTGTGCGAGGAGACTGTGCAAAACGGAGGGACGATTCAATGGGTATGTCACGTCTGAGAAATCTGAATTGTTTTTTGTTTTGTATATAATTACACTGGAAACTACATCAGCACTTGGTAACTTCTTTTTAAGAGTTTTGTTGAGAAAACCTTGGATTTAAGGGTTTTGGGGAGAGAAATCCTTGGATCTAAGAGTTTTGGGGAGAGAAAACCTTGGATCTAAGAGTTTTGGGGAGAGAAATCCTTGGATCTAAGAGTTTTGGGGAGAGAAAACCTTGGATCTAAGAGTTTTGGGGTGAAAACATTGGGGAGAGAATCTTGGATTCAAGAGTTTTAAGGGGGGAAAGCCTTGAGGACAAACCTTGGATTGAAGAGTTTTGGGGAGAAAAAAAAATGGGTTTGGGAAGAAAATCTTGGATCTAAGAGTTTTGGGGAGAAAACTTTGGGGAGAAAACCTTGGATCTAAGAGTTTTAGGGGGGGAAACTTGTATCCAAACATTTTGAAGAGGAGAAAACCTTAGATCTAAGTGTTTTGGTGAGAAAACTTTAGATCTAAGGGTTTTGGGGAGAAAAAAAAAGGGTTTGGGAAGAAAATCTTGGATCTAAGAGTTTTGGGTAGAAAACCTTGGAGGGAAAACCTTGGATTTAAGAGTTTTGGGCAGGAGAAAACCTCGAATCTAAGAGTTTTGAGGAGAAAACCTTGGCTCTAAGAGTTTTAGGGGGAAATGTCTTGAGGAAAAACCTTGGATCAAAGGGTTTTGGGAGAACATCTTGGGTAGAAAGACCTTGGATCTAAGCGTTTTGGGGAGGAGAAAACCTTAGATCTAAGTGTTTTGGGGAGAAAACTTTGGATCTAAGCGTTTTGGAGAGAAAAAAAATAGGTTTGGGTAGGAGAAACTCTTGGATCTAAGAATTTTAGGGACAAAACCTTGGATCTAAGAGTTTTGGGAAGAGAAAACCTTGAATCTAAGAGTTTTGAGGAGAAAACCTTGGCACAAAGAGTTTTGGGGGGAAATGCCTTGAGGAAAAACTTTGGATCTAAGGGTTTTGGGGAGAAAAAATTGGGTTTGGGGAGGAGAAACTCTTCGATCTAAGAGTTTTGGGGACAAAACCTTGGATCTAAGAGTTTTGGGAAGAGAAAACCTTGAATCAAAGAGTTCTGAGGAGAAAACCTTGGCACAAAGAGTTTTGGGGGGAAATGCCTTGAGGAAAAACTTTGGATCTAAGGGTTTTGGGGAGAAAAAATTGGGTTTGGGGAGGAGAAACTCTTCGATCTAAGAGTTTTGGGGACAAAACCTTGGATCTAAGAGTTTTGGGGAGAAAACCTTGGATCTAAGCATGATTTTCAATGTTAACACAAAGAATGACACCGCTCACATGAAAAGGAGTGAAAAGAACTTAAAAATATATTGTACTTCCACCCACGATTCATTATTATAACAAAAGTGATTCATATAAAATGGTTGCCAAGGATTCTTTTGTTACAATAAGGAGAGAAGCAGTTCATACAAGGTTAAGCTTTTAGATCAAAGATTTGTAAAAACTGCATTGTTACCATACTATCAAAAAAGTATATGGCGGAGCAGGCAGGTGCTCGAGTGGCTGTGCGCTGCAGCGGTCTGTAAGAGTTGAAAGTGCTTTTGAGAACGACCCAGCAGGGGGCGAGCTGTTAGGACTCGAAGGAGGTTAGTCAGCCGCGGAAAAAACCCACAAAACGCCAAAGAGCAAGAGTGTAAAGGAGTCCATGTGCTCGGGAAAGAGAGCTCGAGCCACAGAGGAGTGAACTCTCAACTACTACAAACTACAGAGGACCAAATCACAGGTTGCACAGGGGAAAACCTCTGACAGATTAAGTGCCTTTCATCGCGTGACATGCATTTCCACCCTGAAAATGATGCAAAAAAGTCCCGGTAAGAGCTAACAGCCTCCTCCTTTGTGATGCCAAAGGTAAAAAGCTGCTGCTAAAAGGTCAATCGGCTTCCACTTAAGATCTGTATGGCATAGAAATGACAGACAAAAAGATGACACTGTAATTCCCGCAGGCTAATGCACAGTGCTAGCTCGAAGCGTTTAGCTAAATTGAGACATGATGGGTTTGAAATCTCCTTAGTGTGCTTTTCCATGTCACCTTTCAGCAGTTTGCATTTTATGAAGAAAAACTTGGAGAGGAATCTCTTAAAATCAGGTCTTCTTAAGGGAAGATATTGCAAAATCAACACTATAGTTTAAAGGGTTAGTTTATTTTAAGATTAGAGTAGAAAAAGTCAATGTAATGTCAACAAGCAACACGAAATGGAGTAAAGATTGGACAGAGACATTCAGCGAACTGTCAGAGATGGTAATCAAACTGACAAGCCAGCAATTTATTTGTCATTTTGGACTTATTTTCCTCAGTAAAGATCCATGTTTAAGTAAAGTTCAAGTTAACTTCCTTGCTTAATAGTGATTTTCATTTTTTATTTTTTTGCGATGGCCAAATGAAGCCTCATGAACCATTCGAAACTTTCAGCCAATTGCAACAATACACGAGTCAATGCCTTGCACAGTGTTTCATTTGCTCCACTACGCCATATTATGAGGAAAAAAGTAAAACTTGCAAAGTGAAACTATGTCAGAAACCAGAAAAGCATATTTTATTGAGAAAAACACATGCATTTAAGGCGCTGTACCTGATTTTTACTGTCTTACAATCATAAAAAAACAGAACTAGTTCATTTTGCAGAAGTTTGTATGTAATGGTCACTTACCTAATGCAGTCCTAGCATCCTAATTATTCATCTTAATGGGTTTTTAAGTGCTTTTCCACAACTTTCAGAGAGTATGATAAGTTTTGCAAAAATTGAATCAACAGCAAGGAAATAACTTATAACTTATGCTTACTGAGAGCCTCTCTAACATGGACGGACCAAACGCCAACACAAATCAATACATTCGTCTATTAACAGGCCTGGATTCGGACAAAGTCGATCCGAGTTGAACCACTTTCTGAACCATTTCACTTCGCTTCGTTTCGGACGTCACCAACTTTTTCCGACGTCTAAAAACTTGTATCAACTTTTTTCCATTGGACCGTCTTACCATGATGGAGCTGGAGCAGAGAATTAAAGTGCGTCTGACAGGTTGGACCGATCATTTGACTAAAAAGCAGTTTAGATAAATATATTTCACATTTTTCTGAAATACTTTACAAATTGGATCCCAGTTTATCAACTTTTAAGCTTTTTAATTTCACTTCCTGGTTGTAAATGATGACATCACACTAGGAATTGATCTAGAAGTGCTGCTTTTTTGACTTAAAACTTTAGGACACAGGGTCGGTTGTTGTTTTTTTCCCCAATCCACAGATAGAAGGGCGAAACATGGGGCAAATTCAAGAAGCTTAATGTGCCTATGACTTGGACGACTAATTTCACTAAAATGCAGTTTAGATAAATATGTTTCAAATTTGGCTAAAATACTTTACAAATGTTCTCCCGGTTTAGCTATTTTTTTACATTTTTGTTTTACTTCCTGGTTTATAAATGATGACATCACACTAGGAAATTACCTAGCAAACATCCTGTACGCTGGGCCAGAATTTATCTAAAAATGCATCTAATGTCACAGACAAAAATTTTACAAATAAAAAACATGTTATCACCTTTTTGCTGACTGAAAGGGTGAAAAAAGGTTGTCTCTTTTGTGTAAATTATGCATAACCTTTGTCTCCTTAGTGTGATGTCATCTATTTGTTGACTTTCTGTAACTTTCTATAGGCTTTTAAATTTTTCTCCACAAATGGCTATGATTGGTGTAAAACTATAATTTTTGTATAACAACATTTAAGGTGAGACACTACAGGCAAAAGTTTTGTTTTTTTTTCTGTTTTTTGGTCAGTTTGCGCTCTCAATGTATCTTCTTTCATGTGGAAACAGCAAACTTGTCCAATCTGCTCTTAAAGATGATTTATTACTTCATTTAATCCACTTCATCCACATATTTCTCTGGGACATTGTAACTTCGAAGGCCGTTTTCTTAAAATGCATTTTTCTTCCACAGAGACGTAAAGATCAGCCTTAAAGTAGCTCCTACAAACAACAAACTTTACATTCTGGGACTCAACAAGATTTTGACAAAACGCACAGAAGGATTTTTTTATATCTAATTCTAAAACTGATTTATTGAAGTTTTAAGCCAAAAAAAATGAGGCGAATTTTGAATTTTTAGGACAATCTTCAGTCTAATCTAGTTTACTTAAAAACTAAATAAGAAACTTTTAAACTAATGTGTGTACATAATGAACCGAGAAATGTAAACCTGGTTCTGTCCATTTTTCAGGTTTAAAAGTCCTATTTTTTGACCATTTGTATGCATAAAATGCCTCATTTCTACATGAAAACATTACATGATGAAAAAGTTGTAATACCTTTTTTTCTCACTTCTTCTGTGTAAACTACAGGACAAGTTTCATTGATATCTTTAAATTTAAGATTTTTTCCTATTCACCTGCAGCATCTCACCTTAATACACCAAACATGGAGAAAATTAGAAAAATCATGAAAACCTGCCACTTTCACGACTGAACCAGCACACAAACATCAAGACTTTTCATGTAAGTTCTGGACCATGAGGTAATCAGCAGTGAGGAGGGAGCAACAGCCAGCTATCAATAGAACAATAGACCTTAGTCACAGGTGAAACTAGGTGAGGCCAACTATTATACAAGATAGACCAATTAATCAAGTCCCAGGTGACAAACAAACAATTTTCTAACAAAGACAGGTATTCAGTGACTCCTCCCTGGGGGCAGGACTCCCACTACTTAGAGTAGCATATAAGACCAAATTCCCATACCAGCTCTCTGATTGACAATGACTTTTGGATAAAAGTCGAAACGTCTCGATCTTTAAACGGCGTCCGGATGACAACCTCTGAAACCCTTTCTACGATAAGTTCAACAAGTTCCTCTTTATAACTTTGTAACGCTAACTGTTTTTCTCTTCCAGCGATTTCTAATTCAACTCTTCATCTTATTCCAGAACGTAAATGCCACAAACATCAACAAACCGAGCCCAGATCCGTAAAGATAAAAAAACCTTGTCGTTTGTCACAACAGCGTAAAGCAAACTGTCATACCTGGTGTTGAGAACGACGGATTGTGATGATCATTTCAGCGGCACATGGAAGAGAAGAGAGAAAAGAAGAAAAACACGTCAGCAAAAACATTCAATTGGACAAAAAAACCCACTCACGGTAATCAATCCCAAGCGTTACTCAGCGAGGCACGACGGAAAACGAGTCAAAGCTAAAATGCTCAGTTTACGCCACATAATAACCACATATGTCAGCCACATTCACCAAAATACCTCAGGGGCTGTTTGTGTGAAGCAGAAAACACCCACAGACTCCCAACTCGCACTCTCTCTTTCCAAAAAAAAATGTTTTGACAGATCTGTTAAGAGTCAAATCTCTCTCTCTCTTTACACTTTTTCATTCTGTCTTCTCTCGTTTTCCCATTTCTCCTCATTCCTGTCTCGTTTATCTCTTCTATCTTTAGTCTCTTTCTCTCTATCCATCTCTTTCTCTCTCGCAGCACCCACTCTTCTCTTTTTTGTCTCTTCCCTCTCTTCATGTCACCTATTTGTATTTTTTATCTCTCCTTATTCTCCCATCTCTTTCTCTCTATCTCTCTCTCTTTGCCTCAAACTAATTTCAAACTCTTCTTGTCTTGTCTCTCTCACTTCTCTTTTCCTCCCCTCTCTTTCTCTTCACCAAAAACTTCTCTCTCACCCCTTCTCTCTCCCTCTATATCTTTCTTTCTCCTCACACCCTCCTTTTGTCTCACCCCCTCGCTCTCTCTGTTTTCTCCTCTCTCTTCTTTGCAAAATAATTTTCTCCTCTCTCACCCCTCCTCACCTTCTCTCTCACTCTCTCTCCTCCACAAACTAATTTTCTCCTCTCTCGCTATCTCTTCTCTCCCTCCTTCTCTCACCCTCTCCCTCTCTCCTCCACAAACTAATTTTCTCCTATTTCTCTCCTCTCTCTTACCCCTCCTCCTCCTCCTTTCTCTCTCTCTTCTCTGTCTCTCTCTTCGCTCTCCCTCACCCCCCTCTGTCTCTCTTCTCCACAAACTCCTCACTCTCTCTCTGACCCCTCCTCACCCTCTCTCCTCCACAAACTCATTTTCTCCTCTCTCCATCTCCTCTCTCCCTCCTTGCCCTCTCTCCTCCACAAACTCATTTTCTCCTCTCTCTCTCTCCCTCTCCCTCTCTCCCCCCCTCGCCCTCTCTCCTCCACAAACTCATTTTCTCCTCTCTCTTTCTCTCTCTCCTCCGTCCCTCTCACCCCTCCTCACCCTGACCCTCTCTCCTCCACAAACTCATTTTCTCCCCCCGCGCTCCGTCTCGGTTAACAGTGACACCGCATAGTGCCAGTTCAGCCGGCTGGCACGGCGCTGTCTGGCACTCTCCTCCTTTAATGTGAAAGTGCAGCTTGCGGGATGGAGACACGCGATTCATTAATCAACACTCCCCGCGGGGCACAGTAGCGCTGCTGCGGCTGCTACTTTCACTCCCGTTCTACTCCCACCTGAATGTCTGCTGGACAAACTGCACAATAGAAGGTTTAGCGCTGCAAAAAGGATTATCTACGTGAGTTATAGCCGCTCCGAGTCAGGATACTGAACTTCATTTGTATAGTTTCAAGGTTGGAGAGACTGTCATTATCAGGTTGTGTTCCGGGATTGTCACACTTTCCAAAAAAAAGATTGGACTGAAATTAATAAAGCGCCACATTACCGCTGGACAGTTCTGAAGACGGTTCGCAGATAGAAGCCGAAACATGTCAAGGTAAATGCATCTCACTCAAAAAGTTGACTGACAAGAACAAACAAAGATAGATATGACCACTCCACTGGACTTAAAAACTATTTATCTGGGACATAAAACTCCTACAATGGAAACAATAGATGGATACCTGTGTAATCTTTTAGCAGCACGGAAAAGGCTATCACAAATAAATAGATATCACAGACTGAACCAACTATTATGGACTGGGCTCAAATAACAACAGACATGTCTAAAGTTGCAGTTATTATCGCAGAAATATACAAGAGTTATTCACCTTCTTCTGCCCCGCCCACTTTTGCAGTTTTTTGCCACAGATATGCGCTTCTGTCGTAAACGCACTTCCGTTTGATGAGAACTCCGTTAAAGTTAATGGCGAACGAGGGAAAAGTCTCGCCGCTAAAATGTTACATAAAGTAGGTTGATTTGTAAAATGTTTAATGAACACGAGCAACAATAAGTCACAACGGACCCTTTTCCAAATCTGAACCAGGATCTTGGTCGTACATGTTGAAAGGTTCATAAGAGACACCAGGAGAACATGCAAATTCAAAATAATGCGCCACAAAAGTTTAGAGCTTCTTAGACTTAGATTTTATAGTCTTACTTCAGAATATTGCTGACTGATAGGGCTGGGCGATATGTCAAAAAAATATCATTTTCAATTTTATGTTCACTTTTTTGTTCACTGTTTTTCTGTTGCCTTTAATAAAGCCGCACGATTTAGGAAAAATATCTAATTGTGATTGTGACCAGTGCGATTGTGATTAGATTTGCGATTTATGTTTTAATAATAGGATTCAGTTCAAATTCACATTTTAAACACAATTTTGTTGCATCTTTGTCCCTTTTAGTCGCGTCTTTGTGTCTTTGTCGTTTTTAGTCGTGTTTTTGTTAGTTTTAGTCACATTTTGGTGCATTGAGTCACGTTAGTTGTCTACAGGCGCGCTTTTATCACTTTTGAGCCCATTTTTATTGCTTTTGGTTGTGCTTTTGTCGCTTGTTTCTGAACATCTTTGGGCAAATCCAAACTACAGTGTTAACAGTTTTTATTCAAATCAAAGCAAGACATTTTCGTGTTGTTTTTTTGGGGGGGAAGAAATCATGACAATTATTGCCTTTGCGATTCGCTAATTGCATCCATTAAAATTGCGATTTTGTGTCGATTTTGTGCAGGACTGGCCTTTAAGAGGTAAATAAAGTAATCTGCTCAGAGGCTAAACAACAGGAGAAAAAGTGTGTTTGAACAGACAGCTGCATTAAAGAGACAAACAATCACGATACCACGATTTCACAAAAATAGATTTTTATCACTGTATCGCCCGGTCCTACTGACTGGTTTTAGATTCAGATTAAAGCTTTGATATCAAGCAAATGTTATAAATCCCATTTCTTACTCTATTGGGAGAAAAAGACAACACGTGTGATCAAGAGAGATATGTTAATACGCCAAATCAAGCAAAAACTAACCCCATTTTTATACCAACTTTGAGCAATTTCGACTCAACTAGATTTCCCCCATTGGCAGTGAACACATCGACTCCACACAACACACATTTACATAAATATTAACAGCGCTCGTGTCTCTGGAGCCCCTTTTGCTGATGGAATGAGTTTGGTTCAGGGACTGACGAGGATCCCGGGATAATTAGCCGAAAAGCACAAAGCAAAGTGGGAATTTTTTATCTCAAAGGGCCACGTTTACTTTGCTGTCTCTCCGTTACATCTGCTCCCTTTTAGCTGCATTAGAGGGTTTATTAATCACTTTTAGCATGAACTAGCTGGTAATTGTTTTATGAATGTAAAGTGCAGGATTATGCAGGTTTTCTAGAGCAGCGATGTTAAAGGAAAGCAACCTTTGCTCGTTTGCTTCAGGCACAGATTTTAAAGCAGCGGTTCTCAAACTGGAGCCTTGAGTACAACCTGCCGGTATTTGAATTCATTCTGCGCCGCGAAGGTAAAATTGATCTGAACTCAGAGCATGTGCCTTGTTTTGAGGAGGTCGGCTAAATTATGTATTATGTTTGACCGATTTCATAAGATTTTTAGTTTTTTCAATCAAAACGTTCTTTTGGTGGTGTAAGAAAATAGCATTTAAAACTTTTTTTGATTGACAGTGGTGGAAAATGTAGCTTGAAATGAGAATATATGGTGTGTTTTATTCAAGTTTAATTGTTAAAGGACACATATTCTGCTACAGTGACTTTTTTTTTTTTTTTTTAAACCATGTTCTAACAATGTTCTGTCATCAAAAACATACCTGAAGTAGCATTCAGTTTCATTCACGCTGTTTTGAGGAATTTTATCAGAAAATCCTCCCTCTCTGAGCGTCAAACACTCGTCCTGCTGAACTTCCTGGAGTTTCGTACATATTTTCCGATCATCTACGTCACTTATCAGAGAATCTTCTGCTGTTTTAAGTCCTTAAGTCATTGCTAAACTCGCTCTAAGCATTTCTTCCTGCAGGAAATCCGCGCAATGGAGTATTTTCATCGCTAACTTCACTAGACTGTATATTGCGCTGGCGCCATCTGCTGGCTGGATGCACTCATTAAGTGTCATTTCATACTGGCTCATAACACCATAGAATGAATAAGAAACTTTTCTTTTTTTTGAGATGGCAAATTTAAGGCACTCAAGAGCATGTTGAAAGAAATGTTGAAAGAATGTTTTTCCTTTAATATGGACCAGTATAGAATAAAGATCGACTTGACTATAATAAGTACATTGGTAACACTTTATAATCACTGCACTTATCCCTGCCTTGATAAAGAATGAACATAGATGTAATTCATAACAAACAAATTGTTTTTTTAAGAAAGATTCATTCCATCTTAGCAACTATTTAACTAATACTCCAACTCTAATCCCTAACCCTAACCTTAATGAAGTATTTACTTACTTGCAGAGAGCGGAGGGTCATTGCACTCTGCGCTCACGTGATGTGTTTAGCTCGTCTGTCCCGCGTGTGAGAACTGACTGGGGAAAGAGGGCTTTTTCTTATGCTGCTCCCATAGCCTGGAATTTCCTCCAATCAGAGTGAAGGTTACATGAATTGGTCCCAGTCAGGCACAAGTTTAAAAAACAAAGAGCGTGATTCTTTCAAAAATTGTCAGTGCCTTTGAATGAAGAGTTTGTCTTAACTTCTTAAAATTGTCTTAAAATGTAAATATGTTTTTGTCATTTGTGTTATGCCATTATATTTTCCACTCTGCCCCAGGTCACCTTTGAAAAAGACGTTTTGATCTCAATGGGTTAATAAATAAATCCATTTACTGAGTCCGAATCATTCTTAATTAAGTCTTTGTTCACGCTTTGGTAAAACATATTAAGGTGTAGTTATCAAAAAACCATACCAATAAATGTATTAATAATAAAAGGGGGTAAAGAAAGTTGAAAAGAAACATCAATGAGCGGGATGTGTGACAGCTATATTCTGTGAAAATACACAGAGCATAACAAGCTTTTTGAAAATCTTTCCTTGCCATTTGAATGCCCCAAGGTTGTCGGGCTGCTGTTTGGAGTATCAGAAGTAACAATGCAGCCGCTCTCAGACAGCCATCAGTGGGATTAGAGAGATAAAAGGGCCTCGACACAGCAGCCAAAGCAGCGCAGCGTCTACTTCCACAGCGGCCTATGGGAAATGCTGATGCCTAATGGATGAAGACTGAAGTAAACCCAAAGTCTGTGTTGGAGAAACGCAGTGGGGAATGGTTAACACAAACATGCCACTTCACTGTCTTAAGCACTTAGACACAAAAGGGTTTTATTCGGGGTAAAATTGTACGAGGAAAAGGCGTATCGTTGTCGCAAATAAAATGCGGAAAATGGGCAAATGGCTTGTTCGTACAGTTCTATGGTTAAAACAAGTACACAGCAAAAAGTTTAAATCTAGACTAGGCTTAAAAATACTTGAATTTATCATTTTTTATCTGGATTTGAGTAGTTTTGACTCAGTGGGATTGAATTTCCCGTGTGATGGAGAATATTTCACTGGTTTCAAGGTATTTTTGACCAATGTGATGTGATGGTTTATCTTAAAATAAGAAAATTAATTTGCCAATGGGGTAAGTAAAATTATGTTAACTCAGTGGCAGATCATTAAATGTCTTGAAGTAAGAAGTAATGTATTGAAACAAGTCAGAAACAATTTGAAACAAGTCAAATAAACTAGTTCCAACGTGAAAAAAATGTCTTAACTAATCAAAACATCAGAAATTTTGATTAATATCCTGAAATCCTCTAGAAATTCCTTTTTTGAAGTGTAGAAAACATAATAGGACATCAGCAGATCTATCGTATCAATTATAACGACACTGATTGCTTTGATTATCTAATATCCATGGGTTTCAGAATGATGATAAATTAGGACAGAGCTACTAACATTTTATAACAAAATACTTTATCTTTTTAATGGAAAAAAAGGTCCTTAAAAAGTTTTAGGCAGCTGTAATCCATGACTATCAGGTCAATGGTTCCACAAAGCGAACAACAAAGGAGACCAAGCACATCCCTGTCTTACTCCTGAAAATGTTACTTAGTTCTGCTTTAAACACTTTCCCCAACATTTCCTACTTTATACGACTTGGTGAAACAAAGAGAGTTTCGGAAATTGGATTAAAACAAACAAATAAAATAGTAGATGTTCAGTGCTGGATAAATCAGACAAAAAAAATCAGATTCTTCAACATTTTCAGCACAAAGCTTACAATTAGATAATACTAAACCCTCAAACAACACCACACTATGACCACTGTTAAGGGCTAACTAATCACCATCTGTGTTTCCTGACTCCAACAGCCGCAGAATAAAGAAAGTCATTGACACATGGAGGTATTCTGTCCATGCAGCTGCACATGACCAAATACAGACCGGACTGATTCTGCTCTCATTGTGCGTCAGCGGCCAAAGGGTGTCCTCTGGCAAACGATGAGAGGAAGTGCCACTTAAAGCCAGACACAAGCTCTAAACAGCCTCAGGAGCAGAGCCAGTACTCACAAGACCGGTCCCAACGAAGATAAACCAGGACCAACGAGACATTTATCTAAATTAAAGCTGGTGCGCCTGACTTTTTTGGGTGTAAATGACGGAGTTTTGTGTTTTCCATCAAAGAATATCTTGTAAAAGCAGCACTTTGTGACAAAAAATTGACTTCTGTGGGCTATCTGCACCTAATAATACAGTATTTTGTCTTGAAGTAAAAGCGAAAAGCAGTGCTCTGATTGGCTGCGCTCAGGTGGTCCGCCCCAGTTTCACTTTGTCATCTGAAAAAGCTGTTTTAAAGCTGTGCACGGGAACGAAAATGAATGCATGTGAATTTTAACAATGAGCCAAACGGTTTGTGAGAGCGAGGAACAAGTTAGAGAGATTTAAAAACCTGCTTCTGGTTCCACAGTGTGAAAATCAGGTACTCCAGCTTTAAACCCGCACTATTTGTTGTGTTAGTGTGATATTAACTAATGCGATATTGACTTTTTATGTTTTTTGTTGTTGTTTGTCCTAAATCTTCTTGTTTTGTCTTGAATAAATAAATTAATCAGTGTTTATTCTGTGAACGTCAGACAAAATTGACAAAAAATCAAACTAATAATTTAAAAATGCTGCCAGAGTGAGGTGATCTTAATGTCTATTGTGTATATTTTTTGGTAAAGACAACACCACATGGTTATCTATGCTTGTGTTGCTCGAAATGCTCCTAAATATGGCAATAAATTTGTATTTCTCCATGGATAAAAAGCAGGATGTGCCACCAAATCACGCAGGCGACCCCGCATACAGTGAGAATTCATGATTTTTAAGGTATTTTTAAGCAATAAAAACACGAATTTGATTAAATAAATGCTAGACGAGTTAAGTGACTTAAGTGAAAGACTAATTTTATGCATGCACAAAAAGAAAAAAGTCTTGGTTCGGTGATTCTAAAACCGTTTCATCATAAAGGTTTTCGTTTGAATTTAAATGAGAGTGCTGTGTCAAAACTGTAAATTAAAATATCTCCTAAAATATACGGCTGCCAAAATATCCGACACGAAAGGCGGTGACAGACTATTTGTCCTACTGGGATCCACTTATTCTATCATCTCTTCTCAAACACACATTTCCAACAACATATGTGGCCTTCCAGAGAAAACTCTCCATTTGACGAATTAGCATTTAAACCCCGCAAATGAGTCTGGGGGCGGACAGGGGGAGACGGCTGAAGACACATAGCGGTGCACGGAGAAAAATATGGAAATTTTGATTAAGGTTCAACAGATGGGAGCGCTGATTTAGACATGAAGTAGATGACATTTCTGTGCCAGGAGGAAATGGGCACAAAGATGAAGCAGTATTTGCTAGAGATGTCAACGGACTAAAAGGTTGGACGTTTCACTGATATCCTCGAGCAAGACGCTTCACCCAATTTGCCCGTGTGAGTGTTTGAATGAGATTTGTGGTATAGTTGGACATAGGCGTGGAATCGTAATGGCGTTTTCCATCAGGCGTGAATGAAAATACCAAGATTGTAAAATGACTTTCAGGATTAAACAGTAAAAAAGTAGATACAATTTAGAACAGTCTTCCTGAAGATGTTTAATGTACGCACAAAATCTCAAAGGATTAATTTTTTTAAGTAACATAAATTTTGTCTGCCAACAACAAAACATCCATACTGCTAAACCCTGTAGTTTAGATTTGTTAAAACATCTGAAACAAGTGACAAAAACACAATAAAAAATGACAAAAACATGACTAAAAGTGACAAAAACGTGAACAAAAGTGACAAAAAGATAAATCAGTGAGACAAATACATAACTAAAAGTGACAAAAATGTGACCAAAGGTGGCAAAAAGGTGACTCGAAGGGACAAAATTGTGACCAAAAGTGAGAAAAAAGGTAACTCAAAGTGACAAAAAGGTGACTAAAAGTGGCAAAAAGGTGATTAAAAGTGACAAAAAGGTGACTAAAAGTGACAAAAAGGTGACTCAATGAGACAAAAAGATGACTAAAAATGACAAGAAGATGACCAAAAGTGACAAAAGGTAACTCAAAGTGACAAAAAGGTGACTAAAAGCGACGTAAATGAGACCAAAAAGTGACAAAAACTATTCTAAAAGCGACAAAAACGCTACCGAAAGCGACAAAACCTGACAAAAAGCTCTAAAAACCTTCCGAAACACATGCTTCTTTTAATCGTTTGCAGTTCGTGTTTATTGCACCTCTTCCTGTTCTGTTACTTTGTGTACAAATTGCGCTCTACAAATAATAAACTAGCCTTGATTTATTTGCCTAGTATTTTTGACAGGCGTGTGATCTTCAAAAACATCTGATGATTTAGTGGATTTTTAGAGCAAGTGTTGTATTTGGAAAACAAATTACAACAAATTCCAAAATAACTCTTGCGATCTTTGACATTTTTTTGCATCATATTCACGCTAAAAACCAGTACTTTGACATTTCTGCATCACATTGACGCTAAAAACCTGTATGTTTGACATTTTTGCATCATAGTTATGCCAAAAACCTGTACTGTAACTAATCAGATCACTCCAGAAATCAGATAACGAACCGATTTCTAGCCAAACATTTTGACACTATGCTGCGAGCGCACATATGCTCAGATTCTCAAAGTGTCTCCCGACCCTCGCGGGGCAGAGAGAGCTTCTTGTTTCGCCCGCTCTCCGACAAATTACCTGCAGAATTGGAAACATTATTGCACAGCGACTAATGACTGCTCTTAATGCTCCTGTAATTAACCGTCAATAGGATATAATTGACAGTAACAGCAGCTGGTCCAAGGAAAAACGGATGAAAAATAACCGGTCGTGTAATACAGCAGCCAGACACAGAGATATACGAGTTTTAATGCTTAACAATACGCAGCTTTTTCATTTATTTATGGTCTTTTTTGCCTGGCCGGTCTTTGCGCAATGTTCCCATGCATTAGCCGTTGTAATTTGCAGTGACTTTGAAGTGTCCCCGTGCTGAATAATAGGACTTTTTCTCTCTCCCCTCTCAATAGGACTAACAATATATCTCCCGCAACCTACATTTCTGCCATTTTTTTCCACAACTGTCAGCTTAATTTAGCATACATCTTTCTTAAGCCCATTCACTCCCCATATTTCGCCATTGTTGATGTTCCCCTAAGCTCCGCCGACCCACCCTCTGTCACGCTGCGTCTCGGTAGGTGACAGATCCGACCGCGTCTCATTGCGATGCACGACACAGCGGCGCGCACACTTCTCCCGAGTGTGTCTTTTCCTGTTTTGTTATGCAGTTTGAATTGTTTCGTGTGTTAAAGGAAACATATTCTGCATTTTACATATTGTTATTAGCCTTTAAACATGCTCTTGAGTGCCTTAAATTTGCCAGGTCATGGTTTAAAACAAAAAAGTCATGACCTGTGTTATCAGTCACTATGAAATTACACTTACTGAGTGCATCCAGCCAGCAGGGGGTGCCAGTTATGATGTGGATTTGCTGCTGCAGTTATCGTGTTTGGACGACAGAAACGCTCAGAAGGAGTTTAGCAATGATTTAAGGACTAAAAACAGCGGAATATTCTCAGATAAGTGACGTAGATGGTCGGAAAATACGTCCCAGACAGAAAGAGTTTGCAGGAAGTGTGTTTGACACTTGAAGGGGAGAGGATTTTCTAATAAACATTCTTCAAAACATCAAATACTACTTCCGGTATGTGTTTTGATGACAGAACATTGTTAGAACATGGTTTAAAGCTATACTGAGTCTATATGTGTCCTTGAATTGTGCTGAACTAATAAACCTACCTCGCTATTGTCCAAGTTGGCAAGCATTTCCGCATCATACTGGCTAAAAGGTCGCAGGTTTGATTCCCTGGCTGTTTTGGCCTTTCCAAGTAGAATTTGCATGTTCTCCCTGTGTCTCAGCATTCACCTAAAGAATTGCTTGATAGGTTATTGATAGGTCAAGGATGGCTTAAAGTAGAACTAACATTTCTACTAGGAACATTTTTACCTTATTATACGTCTTTGTAAGTCCGTGTAGTGGTTGAAAATGTATTTTTGTGGCGTTGGAAGCCCCCGCCGTCGCCCCCTGCTGTCTCTGTGTGGAAAACCAGAGCGCCGACCCAAAGACAACTCTTCTGAGAAAAATTGGTTCTCTTTTTCAAATTTGGGGACATGAAATGTTTTCGTATCTGATTGTACTTCCTTATTTCAATTTAAAAGGAAGGTGCGTCTTTTTACTGGCAGTGTATTTTCACAAGAGACCTGCAGAGGGACCTCTATCGCTGAAGTTACTTAGTCATGCTTTAAATGTTGGAAACCATGCTTTTTTTTGTTTTGTTTGTTTTTTGAAGAGTGATTTTGATGACTCTTTTTCTGTTCTTTAAAGTACGTTGGGTTATTTTGTGTACAAATTGTGCTCTACAAATTGGGGCTGTGCAATTATTAATATAAATAATCGTGATTTCAATTGTCACATTGTAATCGAAAACACAATGAACTGCATCCTGCTCAAAGTTATACGTGCAACCGTACTGCATTTTCTAAAAAATTACTAACACAATAGTAATGTACTTTTCTAATACATTACTACTGGAATATCTCCTCCTCCTCCTCCTCCTCCTTGTTAGGTCCTCGTTTCCTTTCCTTCTCTCTCACAATCCGTTCCCCCTCGCTCCGGCTTCCTCGGCCACATTATTTATTGATTGGAGGGACGCCGGGGCCAGAGGAGGGCCTATATGCCGACTCCTAAAGCAGGCTGGATACTATTTTCATACATATACAGTGCGGGAAGGCATGATGTTTAATCCGGCGCGCCAACGGGGACGGGGGAGGTCAAAGGGCACGAGGGAAGGGCCTTCAGAGCTCATTAAATATGGACGCCTTATGGCAAAAGCTGATGGGGATTAGGCGGGTGTGAAGGGAGGAGATTCACAATGTATATGGCAAATTGATCGTGGCGTTGGCGAGGACAAATCGAGCTAAAATATGATGTGAAATATGGCTTTCTTTTGTTAAATGTGAAGTATTTTTTAAAGATAACTTGCACTAAATGACGTTGCAGTAATTCAATAGGGACCAAAAGATATGAAGAGGTTCAAGGGGGAGGAAATGTCTGAATTTGAAAGAAAAAAAAGCCAACACATTTCGCTAATTACTCGGTCAATATGTTTTCTGGAGTTTAAAAATGTGTCAATTTGTAGTACAAGACATTTGATGCAGTCTCTGTTGTTTGTTTGAATCTGTAGCTATACCGGCTTCTGTTTGAATGTAATACAGTTCATATTTAGCAATCGGAATTAGAACGATTCTGCGGCACACCACTTACTAAAAAATATATTGACTACATTACCTGTCAGTGGAATAAAATTGTATATAATAGGGCAAATAACGTCCGTGCCACTGTCAGGTTCTTTAAAGCTGGGGTTTTCACACTGCAGAACCGGAAGTAGGTTTTTAAATCTGTCTACCTCGTGTCTCGTTCTCACAAACCCTTTGGAACACCAATAAAATTCACATGCATTCATTTTTGGTCCTGTGCACACCTCTACAACAGCTTTTTTCAGACGACAAAAAGAAACTAGGGAGGACCACCCAAGCACAGCCAATCAGAGCGCTGCTTTTAGCTCTTACTTCGAGACAAAATACTTTATTATTAGATACAGACAGCGTGCAGAGGTCTTATTTTTGCCATTATGTGCTGCTTTTACAAGATACTCTTTGATGGAAAACACAAAATGTACTCATTAACACCAAAAAAGTCAGGTATCACAGCTTTAACTTTGGCAATGGTGAATGTTTTCCTTTCTGTTTTGGTACAGACATTCCAAAATGATAAAATATTCAATAAAAACCCATGTTGGATCTAGATTATAATGGCTTTCTGTTTGGAGAATCCTTACGTAGTCAATTGTTCGTGTTGTATTCGACGCATATGACCAAATCTGTTTCAAATATCTTGCAGTTTCCGACGGCCGAGCGTGTAAAATCCTTCTTACAGTCTTTATTTTTATTCAGGTTGGACTAGATTTCTTCACCCACTCACCTCCTCATTTTCTCACTTTCCCGGAGCCGGGCAATCAGCCGAACCCGTTCTAAGAGGCTCTCAGGCCCCCTCCCCTCTCTCCTTTGAATAAAGTACAAATGGTGCACCTGGTTCGCCTGGCTGGCCGGGGAGTGCTCAAATCGAAGCGACATTGTGCCATTAAATTCCTCCACACTCTGCCCCGTCCCGGTCTGCAGTGATTTGGAGCGGTAATAGGGGTATACAGTATGTGCGTGCCCCCCCAAAGGTCACTGACAGTACTGCAGTCGCTCGTCAGCTGTTTTCGTGGAGCCTGTGGGAGCTTTTACATTGGAGTGTTGGAGGGAAAAAACAAATCTGAAAGTGTAAGCGAGAGGCGAGAGAATGGGAAAGAGGAAGAGAGGTTAAAACTCAAAGCTAGCTAAATACAGAGGGTAAAAAGTGATAAGGGTAGTACTAATATTGTTTGTAAAATCTGGGACAATCAATCAAACGTAATCTACTTATTAATAGTTGCAGCTTTTACTGTTTTGGGATTCCTTAAAGCAGTGTTTTTCAACCTTTTTTGAGTTGTGGCACACGTTTTGGGTTTAAAAGCCACCACGGTAAGCCACCTACAACTAAAACATGACCAAATCAGACCATTTAGTTCAAAATATTGTATATAATGAGGCAAATAATGTCTGTGGCACTGTCTAGTTCTTTAAATTTGGTAATAGTGATGGTTTTACGTTCTTATTTTGGTAAAAATCTTGCTCAGGACACTCCAAAACTGTCTATTAGTTCATTAATCCGCATTTTGTGAATCTGTTAACTCGAACTGGACATTTTCTCAAGGCACACCTGGCAACACTTCAAGGCGCACTAGTGTTCCCCGGCGCACTGGTTAAAATCAAGGCCTTAAAGGACACATATTCTGCTACAGTGACTTTTTTGAGCTTTAAACCATGTTCTAACAATGTTCAATCATCAAAAACACACCTGAAGTAGCATTCAGCTGCATTCACACTGTTTTGAGGACTGTCCAATGAAAAATCCTCCCCCTCCGAGCATCAAAAACAATTCCTGCTGAACTTCCTGGATCTGGGACATATTTTCAGATCATCTACGTCATTTATCCGAGAATCTTCTGCTGTTGTAAATCCGTAAATCATCACCAGACTTGTTCTGAGCAGTCTAAACACAATAAACACAATAATTGCTGCTGCTAACCCGCATTGTAGCATCTGTTGACGGCTAACTTAATTAAATTGTGCTAGGTGCTCGGCGTCATCTGATGGCTGGATGCACTCTAAGTGTCATTTCACAGAGGCTGATAAATCTTGTAATTTAATCGATACTTTTTTTTGTTTCAAAACATAAGATGGCAAATTTAAAGGTACTCAAGAGCATGTTTAAAGGCCAATAACAATATGAAAAATGTATAATATTTTTCCTTTAATACCTTGATTTTCATTTATTTATTGTTTGGTCAAATACATTATGTGAACCATGACCAAAACAAGAAAAGAAGTAAACATTTGTTATTTGACAAGGTGTAGGCAGAACCCAAGGCTTATTGTGCCTGCTCTTCTCTCCAATCCATAGCACTTTGGTGGTTGCATATATCGCACTTCAAAATCTAACTCCCAAAACCCACAGATGTAATTGGTTACGGCGGTCTCCAATGGTCAATTCATCCCGTAATCCAAAATCTCCAATAAAAAGGTCTGCCATTTGAGTTTTAATTCATCTGTTTATCTCTATTAACCACAACTGCGCGCTCAAATCGTCCGCAGCATCACAGCGACGAGTGAAAAGACCCTGCCATGAGGTCAAACACAGTCAAACGCATTGTGAATAAAAAAGAAACCTTCATAAAGGCCCGTGCATTCGCTTTTGAAAACTGAATCAACATTAGCAGCGGGTCTGTGGGGAGATGCCGGAAGGTTGCGCGAAGCCAGGCCGTGGCGCATTAGCAAAGAGGGAGAAATCGGAGCGTTAGCCTTGGCAGCAACACTCCGTCTCCCGGCTGATTTGTCTGCGAGGTCCTCCTCTCCGGTTACGGTATAAATGATCCACTGGCCGGCGTTTATTCGGGCGTTGCGTTAATACGTCACAATGAGCTCGGATAAACCTGAGAGCGGGACAGTTCTCTGTGGAGCGGCACGGCGTTAATCATGCTAGCGTCGTTTGAAATACAGATAATACAAGGCGAGTTAGGCGTAAAGGCATTTAGAAGGGTCTATAGGAAACAATATCCGATGTTAAAGTGGCTGTATCAGATTTTTTTTTCATGTAATAAAATATCTGTCTTTACCCAGTACAGATGTATTATAAAAGCAAACCTTAGGTTAAGATTTAGACCACGGTGTGATGTCTGCATCTAAGTATATTGTTTTGTTCAAGGTTCAAGTTCAAGGTTCAAGGTGTCTTTATTGTCCCCTAAGGGGGGGAAATTCGTTTTGCAGCACAGCTCAACATAAAAGGACAATATAAAAACAATATACACAAACAGATACAAGTAATAAAACAAACCCAACATCACACTTCCCTCAAAGTGCAAAATAGCAGATTAATCACATGTGCAAATGTTCTATGTGCAGATATACAAAGTGCTAAGTGCCATTAAGGTGCTTCACGGCTGTTGGGATAAATGTAGTTCCCAGCCTTTTAGTTTTATAACTAGGAACTCTGTAACGCCGCCCAGAAGGCAAAAGTTCAAACTGTGCCTTAAGAGGATGGTCCTGGGAACTAGTAATGGCTCTAGCCTTTCTCTGCACCCTGCTCATGTACAGGTCTCCTGGCTGAGCCTGCCGTGTCCCCTGAGACTTGCTGGCTACTTTGACCAACCGAGCAAAGTCTATTTTTATTAGTGAGGAGAGGCTTCCATACCATGCAGCCATGCAAAAAGTTAAAACTGATTCAATGAAAGAACGATAAAACAAGGTCATCATTTCAGATGAAACATTAAAAGTGTTCATACGCCTAAGAAAATACATCCTCTGCTGGACTTTTTTCTGGACAGCATCAATCCAGGGTTCAAAACACAATTTCTGATCCACGATAACTCCAAGGTATTTGTATTGCTGCACCAGCTCAATGTTTGTGCCTTTGATTACAGAAGTGGAGGGGGGCGTGGTGTTCTACGAAGTCCAGAACCATGTCCTTTGTTTTTTCGACACATTAAGATGTAAAAAGGAGGCATCACACCACTCCACAAAGTCATTGAGGACTGTCCCATGGTCCTGCTCATCCCCCGACAGAAGACTGACAATAACAGAGTCATCCGCGAACTTCAGGATGTGTCTGTCCTCATATAAGCTGCGACACTGATCGGTGTAAAGAATATATAGAAGTGAGAGAGGCAACAACCCTGAGGGGAACCAACAGATGTAAAGGCAACTTCAGACATAGTGCTATTTGCCCTGACACACTGGGATCTATCTGTTAAAAAGTCAAATAACCAGCCAACCAGATTTAAATCAAGATTAAAATCAGAGATCAGTCTCTCAACTAAAAAGATAAGGCTGATGGTATTGAACGCATGAAGTAAAATCAACAAATAAGAGTCTAACGTGAGCCTTTGCCTTTTCCAGATGGCAAAAAATAAAGTGCAATAGTGTGATCGCGGCATCCTCTACCCCCCTGTCCGACCTATAGGCAAACTGCAGTGGGTCTAACTTGTCCTCCACCTGCAGCAAGACAGCCTCTTTAATTATCTTTTCAAAGGTTTTCATAACCAATGAAGTTAGTGCAACAGGTCGGAAATCATTTAGTGATTTAGGGGTGTTGCATTTAGCCAAAGGCACAATAATAGAATGCTTCCAAATTTTGGGGATTTTCTGCTGTGACAAGGACAAATTGAAAATACATTGAAAGATGTCACATAATTGGTCAGAACATGTCTTCAGTAATCGCCCACTAATATTATCAGGCCCGGGGCTCTTTGACTTTGTGTGCTTGAACATTTTAGCCACAGCAGCACTGTCAACAAAGATGGATGGCGGTGACTGAGTGGCAACCCTAATTTCTTCTGCTCTATCATCAAAACAACAATTATTAAATCTAGAGTAGAATGTATTAAGTTCATCCGCCAGGTGTTTGTCAGAGTCATAACCATTTAGAGCCACTCTGTTTACTCTGTCAGGGGCCCCAATCATTGTTTTCATTCCTCTCCAAGTTCTTTTCAAGTTGTTGCTCTTAAGCTCAGCCTCGATTTTATCTTTTATATCTTAATTTGTTCTTATTTATTTCAGATCTGATTTCCTTCCTCACAGACCTCATTGCATTTTCATCACCCTCATTAAAAACAGTTATTCTTTTAAGCAACAACTCTTTTATGTCCCTCGTGAACCACTGATTGTTGTTTGGGTACACTATTATTTCTTTTTTGGGAATAACAGAGTCTTCGCAAAAGGAAATGTAACAACTGACAACGTCTGTAAGTTCATCAATGTCGAACACGACTTCTGAAACATTGTCCAGTCTGTGCACTCAAAGCAGCCTTGTAGTGCTAAGGTACTGTCCTCATCCACACTTGCACCTGTTTTTTGACAGGCTTTTCCCTCCCTCAACAACGAGGTGTATGAGGGTAAGAGATGGACTGTGTTATGGTCAGACGCGCCCAGCGGAGGTCCTGCCTTGGACCCGTCAGCGCTTTAATTGAACCATAGCATAGGTCCAAAGTTTTATCGCGGCGTGTTGACATGTTACGCACTGATAGAAACTATTCAGTGTTTTCTTTACATTGCAATGGTTAAAATCTCCAAGAATTATATTAGGAGCACTGGGCTAAGTGGACTGGAGCTTGTTCACCGCTTTAAAAACAACGCCAGCAGCTGACTTTGCGTCAGCTTTGGATGGATGTAAACCACAGTTACAAATAACTGGGGAAACTCCCTGGGAAGGTAGTAGGGGCGGCGACACAGACAACAGTTCAATGTCAGGGAGACATAGCCGCCGCGACAGTGATATTGCTGCACCATCTGCGATTTATATACAGACAGACCCCTCCTCCCAGAGTTTTGTGTGTCACCTCACTGTCCCGATCCAAGCGTAGAGGTGCTCCAAAGCCGGTAACTTCCAATACCGAGTCCGAGTCCAACTCCGTGAGCCAAGTCTCCGTAAAAGCCATAAGACATGCGTCCCGATAATCCCTCAGATGCAAAACATTTCCTGTAGTTCATCAATCTTGTTGCGGAGGGATCGTGACATTTGCCAAGATGATTGAAGGCAAGGGATGCGGTTTTGCTCAGTAGCTTCCTGGTTCGCGCTTCACCTCCGTTCCCGTTTTCTATGTTGGCCTTTCTTTACAAAGTCATTATTATAGCCAGTGAGTAATTCCTGGTTTAAAATCCCAGACAAAGAATCGAAGGACGATTGTTAGACCCCACCACTTGATTGCTCCATTGAAAACCCAAAAGGAATTCGCACGGGTGTACTGTAGGGGCTGTTGTTGCCGGTCGCTCCAAACAATGTTCCATAAAGCCACCAAAACAAGGGCATAAAGTGTGACATCCATTTTTCAGCAATCATCAATCATTCGAAAAAAATATAAAACATTAAAACAGAGCGTTCTACAGAGGGAAAGTATGAATACAATACGTTTAAATCACAGGGGACACGGACACGAGCTGCTGCGTGTCGCCACAGAACAGCGCCACACCAATTTTTATCAAAGTTTTATGAATTATTAGCTTTTATCTTGTATTGATTTCATTTAAGTTAGATTTTTTCCCCCCTGTTATTCCTTACTTAATTGTTTACTGTTATAATGTATTAGTTAGGGCTTAAACAGAACAGGAATCGTGTCAAAATGACAACATTTTGTGTATTTGACCAAAAACCTTGTTTGTCTGTGGCTATACTACATCAGGGCGACCTCAAACGGCAGTCAAATTTAGTAAAAATCGTATATTCCCGGGCAAGTCACGTTCTAAACAACTAATAAATAAAACAGATAATCGCTAGGCTAATCAATTAGCAAAATAATCGTTAGTTACAGCCCAGTCTAACTGCAAGTACAGCACTTTGGTTGTTTTAAACATGATTTTTTTTTAAGTTGACATTAATATTGACTATCTGAAGCAGGTAGTGTGTTGTTAGCTTCTAAAGTTTGTTAGCTTTACCTGAGAGTTGTGAAAATCACTAACAAACGCCGAAAAACATGCGCCGAAAAGAGTATCAGTTTGGGAGGTTGTTTTTCACATTAAGACAGTAAAAATCAAGTACAGCACCTTTAAATGTAACTATTTATTTGTTTAATTCACAGAAGTCTATAGCTGTTTGTATCAACAGAAGAATCAGATATTACACTTCATTTTGCTTTTCGTTTAAGACTTTTTATGAGCAATAAAAAACAAACAAACTATGAATTCTATTTGTGACAATGTCTTTAAACCTATTATTTTAACCCAGCTATTATATTAATTTTAATACATTTTTGTCCTCAATCTATGCATGCTGATTTAAAAAAATTCCCAAACCAAACATAGAACATTTTAATTTAGAAAGAAAGAAATACAAGAAATCCCCAAGCAGCTGAGAACTGTTGGTGCACAATCAGCAAAAAATAAGTAAATATAGTTCAGCTTTAAGAGGAAACAACTTTTTTGAAAACTAAACCAGGTCTAAACCAGAACTGAATCAGGTCTAAACCAGGTCTAAACCAGGACTAAACCAGGACTAAACCAGGACTGAACCAGGTCTAAACCAGGACTAAACTAGTACTTAACTAGGACTAAAACCTAGGACTAAACCAGATCTCAGCCAGGACTAAACCATGTCCAAACCAGGTCTAAACCAGAACTAAACCAAGTCCAAACCAGGATTAATCCAGGATTAAACAGGTCTAAATCAGGTCTAAAGCAGGACTAAACCAGGTCTAAACCAGGACTAAACTAGGACTAAACCAGGTCTAAATCAGGTGTAAACCAGGACTAAACCAGGTCTAAACCACGACTAAACCAAGTCCAAACCAGGATTAATCCAGGATTTAAACAGGTCTAAATCAGGTCTAAAGCAGGACTAAACCAGGTCTAAACCACGACTAAAACCTAGGACTAAACCAGATCTCAGCCAGGACTAAACCATGTCCACACCAGGTCTAAACCAGAACTAAACCAAGTCCAAACCAGGATTAATCCAGGATTTAAACAGGTCTAAATCAGGTCTAAAGCAGGACTACACCAGGTCTAAAGCAGGACTAAACTAGGACTAAACCAGGTCTAAATCAGGTGTAAACCAGGACTAAACCAGGTCTAAACCAGGACTAATGTCATCATGAAGACCAAGTGTACTCTGATAAAGTCCCATTAAACTTTGAACTTACTGACCTTGGCCTCTGTTGTTGTTGCTTATTGACTTTTGTACACTAAAACACATTTAAGTCTTTATTTATTTACTGTATCGTCTTTGTGCTGTGTAATTCCGGACAACTGAACATTTAAATTTCCGCACCAGGGATGAATAAAGTGTGCATCCATGTACTTTTCATTTCGTTAAAGTCCCTGGCCGTGAAAACAGGTGAACTCTCTGCTGCGGCTCATACCTGCAGAGCGTTAACAGGTGGGTCGCTTGATGATCTGAGGATTTTCTAAAGATAAACATGAAAGCCGCCCAAATTATGAACCGACTCGAATCTGCCTCTGTGCCACGGTAAACACTCGGCTGTTTGAATTCGCGGAGAGAGAGCGGAGCCGTTTCCCAATCACGGCGCGTTGTATTTTTTTCAGAGCGCGGCGGTGACAAAGAGCGGACAGGAAACATGACAGCGTTTAACACGAGCGAGGCACCTGTCACCGGAAGACAAGGAGCAGAAACAAACGCAGGGGACGCCACGAGAGGCAGGTGCGCACCAGAGTGGAAGGAAAGGACGGGAGGCATTCTGGGCACTCTATGGTGAACTATGTATTAGTTATTGTGATGTTATTAGTCTCAAAATGTAAACACAAACTATGAAAAACCAGAGCAGGGCATTTCAACTTTGTTTTACTGAGGGACAGAAACATGTCCAACACTTTTGAAATATGAAATAACGTACTACGAAAGGCTTTGACAACATCTGCAGAACTGAACCAGGACTAAACCAGGTCTAAACCAGGACTAAACCAGGTCTAAACCAGGACTAAACCAGGTCTAAACCAGGACTAAACCAGGTCTAAACTAGGATTAAACAAGGTCTAAACCAGGACTAAACCAGGTCTAAATCAGGACTAAATCAGGACAAAACTACATCTAAACCAAGACTAAACCAAGTCTAAACCAGGTCTAAACCTGGACTAAACCAGGTCTAAACCAAGTGTAAACCAGGACTCAATCAGGTCTAAACCAGGACTATATCAGGTCTAAATCAGGTGTAAGCCAGGGCTAAACCAGGTCCAAACTAGGACTTAACTAGGGCTAAACCAGGTCTAAACGAGATCTCAGCAAGGACTAAACCATGTCCAAACCAGGTCTAAACCAGGATTAAACCAGAACTAAACCAAGTCTAAACCAGGATTAATCCAGGACTAAAACAGGTCTAAATCAGGTGTAAACCAGGACTAAACCAGGTCTAAACCAGGACTAAACCAGGACTAAACCTGGTCTAAACCAGCTCATTTTGAAGCTAAAATGTTTATTTTGTCCATCGTTTGTTATAGAAAAGCAAACTAACTGACCTTTCTACTCTGGAAATTCAAATGTGTTGCTTTTTTTCCAACATAAACACTTAAAACCAGTAGAATTTAGCTCTAATGTGAGCTAATCATTGAAAAAATTACTTCAACCAACTTCATTTAGTCGCCTCCATTCCGGAATTTGATGACATCACATTTTAAAGCCTCTATAAACGTCAAAATTAATGTTTTATTGATTAAAATTAGTGGTATAGAGTGTTTCCATGAGTACCAGGTTGCGTGCACATAAATCTAAACATGTTCATTCCTCTTTTCATTGTACTGTCTACCAAAAGTGTCCCTGTAGGAGACACGAAAATGCAAACCGTTTAGCAAGCAAGATTTTTCAGGAGTAAAAAACGCTAAGTGTGAACTCAGCAGAACACGAGTGGCGAGCTAAGAGTAAAGCGGAACGCCATCTGCTGCGTGAGACACAATGCAAATCAGTCTGTTCCACGGAGATGATTGTTTACGGTTAACCACTCATCTACTTCCGCACGGGATATAACGAACATTACGGCTACGAGTGTCTGTGCGATGGCGGTGATCGTGTTTATGTTCCTCGCCCTGAGAACGCCATTAAGCTTATGTATCACCATGGAGACAAGCTGGCGAGGTTCAACAGGTCAGATCTGAGGAGAAGCGACCCCACTCAGAGAGAATGTATGTTGTTTATTATTACAAATGCCTCTTATTGTGCGGACACTGATATGTTGATGGCACGTTTTCTCGTACACGCTCATGTTATCTGCTGCTGTTTTTGTGAAAGCAGGAGCTCTAAGGATGGCGGGATTATTGGGTTAATCGATTATTATTAATATTCAGGTCAGAATATAATCGTAAAAAATCAAAAGCAATAATCGTAAACATTTTAGAAGCAAATTTTAGCCGTTTTAATTCAACTAATAGTCCAAAAATACATCTAAATGTCAAGAATTTTTAATATATCTGCGTGTTTTTGTCACATTCAGTGCATTTTGTCATTTCTATTTTGTAAAGCTGGTCACACAAACTTTGAGGGATAGTAACATGTTAGATCTGTGTTTCCCAACCAGGGGTTCGGGGACCCCAAGGGGAACGTGAGAAATTACCTGGGGCTACTCTGAATGGTTTCACGTTTTAAAAGAAATGTACTTTTATCTGAATAAAAAAGTGTTATTAGTTGTAAATTATGCATCTTTTTGGAGTATCTTGGACCATAAATATAATAAAAACAAAAAGTGCATGTAATAATTGACAATATACGACTTTTAAACCTATTTATTTGGCTGAAACTCAAAGCTCAGGGGACAAAAAAGATTGGAACCACTGTGTTAGACAATGGAAATTTCAGAAAATGATAGATTTCACTGTTGTTTGGTGATGATCCCAGTAACCATGAATAACAGTTGTGTTGTTTTTCTCGTTACAATAATCAAAACACTAACATTTTATTATTATTGTGACATTCTTTGGCTTTATGGTGCTTTATGTTGCACCTACGCCGAATCAATTTCCTACGTTTGTGAATTTCACTGACAATGGCATTAAACCGCTTTCTGATTCTGATTCTGATTCTGATTCCTAAGTCACACTTTCAAAATATTGAATGGCTTTAAAAGGCTTCTCTGGCACAAGAATTTCCTTTGGGATTAAAAAAAAGTGATATTGTATTATCTTAATTGAATAAACGCAACATAGATAAGTTAAATGTCATGTTGTGAAATATTCAAGACAAACAGCAGCAGAAAAAGTCTCGCAGTGCACCGTTAAATTTTAAGCATTGACCTGTGAATGTAAATGTAGTTTTTTGCATGTAATAAAATAAAATCTGTGTTTCCCCAGAACAGATGTATTGTAAAAGTATCTACTTAGAAGAAAATGAGACTACAGCGTTTTCTAATTATAGATCGTCAGAGTGTTGTTAGCACTTTTCACAAACACAGCGTCTTATGCTAACAAACTCTTAATACGTGAACAATAACTTTGGATTGCTGCAAAAAGTTTAAAATGAATTTGTTTTGTTTTTTACATTTTAAGATGGTGAAAAAAATCAGGTACAGCTTCTTTAATTCCACCAAAACATGCGAAAGATTTTAAGATTTGTCCTTTATCTGTGTGGAAATTACTTCTCAAAGTTGTATTGAAGATTCAGAAGCGCTTTGAACGGCGTCTGTCTGAAGTTCAACCAAAGCGCGGACACGACCACTTTGAAAACCAAAACACGAATGACTTTTGCACGCGAGATCTGAGAAATAAGCGCCAATTAATCTGAAACGGGTCGAGTTACGATGGTGAGCAACGCGGTACGACAGACGACGGAGACAAAAAGCGTATTCTCTGCGTCCGGTCAATAGCGGCAGTGTCCGGCGTCCATCTGCGCGGCGGTATTGAAGCCGTCACCTGCCCCGGGGCCATCGCTGTCACCAAATTGAGGTCATGTGTCGCGCGCCTGTGATCTCGTTTGCTCCGCACAGAAGGACGGAATCAAAGAGGGTCGAGTCATCCCCAAAAGTCGGAGTCACAGATGCGCGTCGACGCCATTAGGATCCCGCAGGGGGCAGCACCACTTGACCCTGTTAAATATTTACAGCGCCTGCCAGCAACCACGGCCTCGTCCACTCAGCCGCTGTCAAAACGCTGTAATGTAAAGCTAGACGAAACAGGCCCGAGGGCGGAAACGATCTCAAACGGCGCGTGGTGGAGTTAGGCCTGTCACTGTAATTACTATGTTAGTTTATTGTTTAGTAAATCAAAGCTGGGACAATATTTTTGGGGCTTAAAGTCTATATGAAAGGTTCTCATAATGTTCTAATTCTGACTTAGTTTGGTGGGAGGGCACCTGTGGCAATTATTTACTGTAGTTTTGCATCTGTGAAGTTGCAGTTTGTGAAGAAATTTAGAAAAATTAAAGTTTAAAGTGAGTTCTAAAACGGAATCACTCCACCAGTGATGTCATCAAAAAGCGACAGGTCATGGAAAATTCAAGTACAATTTACACAAAACTGACACAACTTTTTGATACTTTAAAGTGTCATTCAACAAAATCAAGTTGTCATTGGCTATGATTATTTGTAAACTTATAACTATTGTGTCATTTATGTGGGTTTTGGTGCTTATTTTGAAAATGGTTGCTAGGTAACAGCTGTAGAATTGCCTCTAACTATGTCATATTTGCTGCTCATGTCCAACCAGGAAGTGACATTATAAACATTGCAAATACTGTCAACCTGGGGATAAATGGGCAAAATGTTTAGTAAAATCTTAAATATAATCATGTTCACCATGTTTTAGAGAAATGTGTCGTCGAACCTGTCATATAGACTTTAAAGTGACACTACAGGTGAATACGAAATTTAAAGATATCAATATGAAGCGTCTCCTGTAGTTTACTCAAATAAATGTAAGAAATGAAAATTCATCATGAAAATTCATCATGTCGTGTTTTCATGTAGAAATGACGCATTTTATGTGTGAAAACGGCCAAAATTGCACTTATTTGGGACTTTTAAATCTAAAAAGATTCTCTGATGAAAAAGTGACGTGCCTTTGAAAATACAGAGACAACTGGCACAATATTTTTATAGTAAGTTTTTATAGTTATAGTTAAACTGTTATTCAACAAAATGAAGTTATTAAGTTGTTATCCAGTATTCTTTTTTGTCAAATCATAACTATTGTGTAATTTAGGTCGATTTTGGCCATTATTTTCCAAATGGTTGCTAGGTAACAGTCGTGGAATTACCTCTAACTATGTCATATTTGCTGCTCATGTCCAACCAGGAAGTAACATTATAAACTTTACGAAAACAATCAAACTGGGGATAAATAGGCAACATTTTAGTAAAATCTCAAATATAATGTCATATATACTTTAAACACTGTTAAACATGTTTACGTCACTGAATTCAACTGTATCTACCTCAACCTTTTACACATAACTTGACCATTTTAACAACTATTTGCTGTAGCAGATGTCTCGACGTGTCTCTCGACGACCCTTTAATGAAGCCGTTGACAACTCGCGGCCGACATCATCAAAAGAGCGTCCGTGATACGAGTGGGACGGGCTCGATTACCCCAGCGCCGCAGTCGATTGTTTGGATAACGGGCCGAGAAGTCATGCATGTATGAAGCCTGTGTGCGTGTGCGTGCGTGCGTGTATGTATGTGTGTGTGTGTGTGTGTGTGTGTGTGTGTGTGTGTGTGTGTGTGTGTGTGTGTGTGTGTGTGTGTGTGGGGTCAGGCGTTACTCCAGGGAGGGCACCGAGGACGATCATTCTCCCGGCTCCATTGTGTTTAACCTCTGACCTTTCAGAGTCAATGCGTTGAATGTGTCTAGACCACTTACTGATCAGTGCAGTCCAAAGAAATAAAGACCGGCCTCGGGATATTTCTGACCAGAGATGACAGAAAATTGCGCGAGGGGCGAAAGGGAGAGAGAGCGCTTTTGTTGCCGAAGAAGTGGGATTCCCGGAACAGATTAGATAAATGATGAGTTTTGTTTTGTTTCTTTGATTTGATTTCTTTCGCCTTTTTTCATTCATGGTTGTCACGGCAGTTTTGTTTTATTTGTTGTTTTGTTGCTGAACCCTTTTCTGAGCTGTCGGAGTTTGATTTTGAAATTTTATTTGACGTTTGGCTCGGATATTTTTTTAAGAAACTGCCCAAGTCATCAAATGTTTCTCTTTAAGGTGAGACACTACAGGTGAATAGGAAAAAAATCTTACATTTTAAGATATCAATTTGAAACTTCTCCTGTAGTTTACTCATAAATGTAAGGAAAAAAATGTGTTAGAAGTTTTTCATCATGTCATGTTTTCATGTAGAAATAAGGCATTTTATCTGTAAAAATGGCCAAAAATACACATATTTGGGACATTTAAATCCGAAAAATGGACAGAACTAGGTTTAAATTTCTTGGTTCGTTTTGTACACATATCAGTTATAAAAAACTTTACAGAGGGGATTTTGGATTTCTTATTTAGTTTTTAAGTAAACTAGATTGGACTGAAAATTGTCCTAAAAATTTAAATTTCGCCTCATTTTTTTGACTTAAAACTTAAATAAATCAGTTTTAGAATTAGAATCCTTCTGTAAGTTTTGTCAAAATCTTGCTGAGTCTAAGATTGTAAAGTTTGATGTGTGTAAGAGCTACTTCAAGTGGCGATCCTTACGTTCCTATGAGAGAAAATTGCATTTTAAAAAAACGCCCTTTGACGTTTCAATGTCCCAGAGAAATTTTTGGATGAAGTGGACTAAATTAAATAATAAAACATTTTAAGAGCAGATTGGACAAGTTTGTTGTTTCCACATCCGATATGTTAAGAGAGAAAACTGACAAAAAACTGAAAATAAAAAGAGTTTTGCCCATAGTGTCTGGCCTTAAACAGACTATATGACTTAAAATGGAAACATGTTCTTGGCAGGGGCACTGAGGCCCAAATACAAAGACATGAACTCGAGTGCTTTGTTCTCAGGCCAGTATTTCTTAGCAATAGGACAGACACATGGTAATGGTGGGCCACAGTTTCTCCAGTGTTTCCCTGTGAATAGTGGGCCAAGCCACATCTTAAAGGACACATATTCTGCCACAGTGACTTTTTTGAGCTTTTGATCCTGTTCTAACATTGTTCCATCATCAAAAACACACCTCGAGTTGCATTTAGATTCATTTACGCTATTTTGAGGAATGCCGATTCGAAAATCCTCCCATCCAATCGTCAAAATCACTTCCTGTTGAACTCCCTCAATTGATGAGGTTTTTCCGATTTTAGACGTCATTTATCCAAGAATCTTCTGCCGTTTTAAGTCCTTAAATCGTCGCCAGACTCATTTCTGCCTCTAAACATGATCACTGCAACTGCTAGGCTACATTAGCATTTCAAGCAGTCCCTTAGCTATGAACATAACTGAATTGTTTAAGCGTTAGGCACCATCTACTGGCTATGACTATAAAAAAATAGTTTCAAAACATGAGATGGCAAACTTAAGGTATTCAAGAGCATGTTTAAAGGCTAATAACGACACCAAAAATGCACAATATTTTTCCTTTGACATCAACTTGTAGAACATGGTATGTAATTTAAAATCCTGCTATCCGTATCGGACAAAGCAGCTGAAAAACATATACATATCGCACAATCACTGCTATTCAGAGGCCGCTTCGGTGTGCAAAATGACGGAAAACGCAGCGATTGTGATTTTAATGGTATCTTTTCAAACGCACACGGCACAAATGTGTATGTTTGTATTCAGGGAAACCGCCTGGTCCTCAAGTCCTTCCCATTAGGACTTTAAGAGTACTAACGGATCACAGGAAGCACTTGTAAAAAAAAAAAGGCAGAGGCATTGTCGAACATGCAAATAGACGCTATCTGGGGAGTCGCTTCTTTTCTTTGAGTATTCTGGTGTGGAGACGTGCAGGAGGAGGAGACGCAAGCCGGCATAAGGCAGAGTGATCCATGGCCGTCTTCTAGTTAGGCCCTTTTGCCTTAGGGATGCTCTTTGGGGCTCTTATTCCATCTCATCTCTATTGTGGCATGTTGTGTGTCCTGGACCAGTCAATAACCCGCTCCCCTCCCGAGGTGCGCCCTGCTAAAACATGCATGAGGCGATGGGCTGGGAATGTGCCACTGGAGGGCCCCGGGGTGAGGGGTGGTGGAATATCTAAAAGCTAAAGAGCCCATCTCAGTAGGATTAGGTCGAAAGGGCTTTACCAGGCTCTACTTCCTGTCCCTGCTCTCATCCACTTCCAAGAACTCCGCCCTCAACCAAGACAGACATATGCCGCCTTCAATACACCAAGTCCGGGAGCTTTAAAGTGGACATATAATGCATTCTTGTGGCTTTAGTTGGCTTTTAAACATGCTTTTGGACTCTTTGGGATAAGTATTTCACGTATTTTAACTTAAATGACACATATTATGCATTATTTCTATTGTTATCAGGCTTTAAACATGCTCTTGAGGGCCTTAACTTTGACATTTCATGTTTTACAACTTAAAATAGTGTGTTTACTGATGCGTTGTCATCAGGATTGGTGTTTGCGCTCCATATTTTGCACCAGAGGGAATCACTATAGGGAAATAAATAGAAAAAAAACAAAAGCAACAAGCGAATATGAGTTGTAATGAAGGTAATTTGACGGCAGAAACAGTCACAACGCGACTGGAAATGATGTACCTAAAACAGCGCAGAAGATCTATGATGTCACAAATCTGGGAAACTTAAAAGTGTTGATTGAAATTTTTTTGTTTTTGAGGCTCAACAGTGAGAGGACTTACTAAACAGGATTCATTCAACAAGCGTGAATGAGGCTAAATACAACTCCAGGTATGTTTTTGATGAGGGAACAACGTTAAGCTCAAAAAAAGTAAATTTTGAATGAGAGGTTACAAATTACATTGAAGATTCCAGCGAGTTATTTAGGCATTGGAGCACCTTCAGGTTTTAAGGACTTAAAAAAACGCACAGGAAAAGCCTGGATTTTTCCTTATGACGCAACAATCCTGGGAAAATTTACACAAAGCGCTTTCAGAGAAGAGGACCTCGTAAACAGGATTCATCAAACAAGCGTGAATGAAACTAAACACAACTTGTTTTTAATGAGAAAACAACATCAGAACATGATTAAAAGCTAAAAAAAAAAAAAAAGTACATTTTGCATAATAACTAAAATGTCTTTTACTTTCTTTAACCCAAAAGGCAAATCAATCAAAGTTTCTACCAAATTTCCCACATATCGCAGCTAACGTAGCACATACTTTGACCAGACACAAAATAACAGTTGTTTCAGATTATATATATATGACAATAAGAGTAAAAACAGTAATATTGAAGTTACGTCCAACTTTGTGCACTACTTTTTCCATTTTTTCACTTTATTGTGCATTAAGAGTTGCTTTGACAAGATTATCAAGTCAGTATCGTATTCAATGGATCAAAAACATCCACTCTCTGTACAATTTCCTCTTTTTCCTTCCTCATATTGATTTTAAGTGAGTCCTCCTTCACACGCCTTGAGTCCAAAAGCTATAAACCTTGAGCCGCGCATATCCCAAGATCAATCTAATTTCCTATAATCACAGAATTTCCCATAGCTATTGTTAAAAAGATTACAATTGTGACAGAGTGCAATCCCGCTACGCACTGTAAAATAAATCTATTACGCACCGGATAAGCCTCAGACCGGGTTGATGAGAGCTTTATGAATGTAAAGTATTCCCCGGGTGTCGGTGCGAAGGGGCAGGTCTGTGGGGGAGGGGCAGATGCAACAAATAAGAGGCTTAAGGAATGTGAAAGAGAAGCAAGGAGATTTAGGGCAATGAATCTTTGATGAGCAGAAATGGGCCCTTGAGTGACCCAGCTGTTGGGCCAGGTGGGGTTTTAGTGGGGGAAGAAATGCCCCTCAACAAAATGATTAGACGCTATGGCTGGTTTTCTCTATCCCGGGTAACGTTTTGGAAGAAAATAAGGAAAGTGCTGCTGTTTTCGTGCTTTTGCTTCATCAAAAGTTGGACAATAACAGGACTAGAACTGGGCCAAACCAAGTCCACAGCAGGACCAAATCAGGCTCAATTTAGGAACAAATGACGACAAACGTGAACAAACCCTACGTAGGCCTGTCGGGATAACACATTTTGAAGTGCGATAACAGAAATGCCACAGAAAATATCACGATAAACGATAATATTGAAACTACTTTATGCCACTGACAGCAAGAAAATCCCCCAAAGAACAGTGCAATTTTGTTAAAAGAACAAACAGCACAATAAAACGCTTTTGTAGTTAGTTGGTGTCGATAATGAGTTATGAAAGTTGTTTATTTTGCTCTCTACAGCTCAAATCGTATCAGAAAAACAAAGAAAAGGTTCCTCAATGTGCAAAGAAAATGTACACGATAAATATTAAGCCCAAAATATATTGTTTTTTCTATCTATATTGAACGACAAGTCGATGTAGTAATTATCGCGACAGGCCTAACCTTACGCAAATACATTTAGGCCCAAGGCTCAGTTTAGGATCAACAGCACATGCATAAAAATGGGGTTCAAATAAATACAGGTGATCATTTGGAAAGTGGGTGAAAGCTTAACCCACTGCACTGCACCTTATCTGCCAGACATAAATTGAGGTCAATACAATGTTTTCTCACTGACTAGAAAACAAACATTGACTATTTTCTTCGGATGAAACCAGGACTAAACTGAACAATAAATCTGGACCAGGACCAAACAAGGACCAAACCAAGTCCATGATATCATGACGAGAATGATCTTAGTTTAGCAGGTCTGTAATACTTTAGTCGCCGTCGATGTTGTATTAGTCCATTAAATATTTGTAATAGTATATCATTTTATTTAAACAATAAGGATTTATATAGGACAACAGCAGAGATACACGATTTTGGAACTAATCATGAGTTTAGTCTAACTTATCCAACATAAATGTACTAGACTAGTACTTTTTTGCATACACTGTTGTCTTTTGCATGAATTTCTGCACACTTGTCGTCTTTTGAGTACATTTTGGGTCATGGAAATAACAAGTGTATAGATAATATACATTAATAGATACCTGTACTAAATTAAGGTCTAAATGTATTTATTTGGTTATTGAAATGATTAGCGTTTGGTGCACTGAAATGGTCTGTTTTTGCGTGAAAAGCAGTGACACAGCGAGAAAAAAAAATCCTTTGAACGTCAGTAAAGTTTGCTTCACCTTCTTCACCTTATATACATTTTCTATATCGCTTTGCACAAAATAAAAATAAAACAGACAGACAAGGGCTGGAGTTTATACCAAAAAGCACATAATTATCATCATCTGAAAGGAGAGCGACTGCAGACAGCAAGACGCCAAGATTGCCGCCGCTATTATGCAATTTCTGTAGACGCAACAATTACAAAAAATAACTTTAATTCGCCTGTACTTTCCCCAACGCTGAAACCATTCTCGACACGCCTGATTGTTCCGTGTCCTCTTTCCGTCTCCGTCCCGAAACGAAAGAGAAAAAAGGCATGCATACATCTTTGTTTTAAGTGCCATCATTACTGTTAGCAGATGCACTCACTGCTTTTGAGAACCATTGATTGGCGCGATCAATACGTCATCTCGGAAAGTTCGGAGGCGCTGCATTAGGGCTCACATGTGCTCTTAAGGACAGGACGGTTCGTTATGGTAATGGGCCGGCAGCAGGTGGGAACGGGCCGCGTCAGGATGGTTTTGGAGGCCCATTTCTCAAATCAGGTTTAGTCGATTTTGGAGTTGTAAACACAGATGGAAGGTCTTTATTCTTCCTTGGGCGATTCAAGAACGGAAAAGCTACCAATGCTGAACTTTAACCATTTTTTGTTACTGAAAATGTGGACAAACTAGCGAGATTCAATGTGTTTTCAAATGACAACAGCCAATAGCATCCTTTATATTAAAATTGACATCAAAATCCCATCAAAATTTCAGAATGGAGGCGACTGGAGGCAAATTGAAGTACATTTTTCAATGATTAGCTCAAATTAGATCTAAATTCTAATGGTTTTAAGTGTTTGTGTTGGAAAAAAGCAACACATTTGAATTTCCAGGGTAGAAATGTCCCTTAGTTTGCTTTTCATTTTGCTGATCGATTAGTCTATGGATTATTCCTGTGGTTTCGAACGCAAAAGTCAAGGATTTTTCACAAAGTTTGACTCAGATGAAGCTGAAGTGAAGTCGTTTGAGGATCCTGGTGGAGCACATTTACGGACAAAATAGTTTTTTTCATCGAATACACTGAATTTACACATTTTATGCATAACTTTCATGCAATTGCAGATAAATTTGAGAAATAAAAACATTATTTTTCAGTTCATGGCATGTTTTTGAACCTATGCAAAGACCAGTTAACGCTTAGTCGATTTAATTAGTTGAAAATCATTTTAATAATCGAAGAGTTGCGATTAATTGATTGACTTGTTGCAGAGTTAGGAGTACAAACGTTTATGATTCATCCAAGATTAATTGATTTGACTGGAATTAAGTGGGTTATAGCTGTCTTTTTATGTGTTCAAGTAGCACTTTTATCAGATGGTGGACAGAAAGGAATAAATGAAAATAAATGAAAAGGGATGAAGAAAGATAAAAGAAAATGGGCCCTCCGCATCTTAATCTTTCATGAACATAAACAAGACAGACTTTTAACCAGCGGTATTTATACACTCCAATTCCTTCCTCCAAAGTCTGAACACTTTACTGACGATTAAGAAGACCCAACCATGGCGAGACATACAATTTTTGTTTTTTTGGTCAATTTACTCTCTCAACATATTGGCTTTCATGTGGAAACAACAAACTTGTCCAATCTGCTCCTAAAAAAGTTTTATTCTTTCATTTAATCCACTTCATCCATAGATTTCTTAAAATGCATTTTTCTCCTCTCAGGACATAAGGATCATCAGTTAAAGTAGATCCCACACACCACACTTTACAATCTTGGACTCAACAAGAGTTTGACAAAATGTACAGAATGATTTTTTGATATCTAATTCTAAAACTGATTTATTGAAGTTTTAAGTTTAAAAAATGATGCAAAATTTGAATTTTTAGGACAATTTTCAGTCCAATCTAACTCGTTTACTCAAAAAGTAAATAAGAAATTCAAAATCCCCTTTGTAAATTCTTCAATAAATAATTTGGGTAATAAATTAATCAAGAAATTTAAACCTGGTTCTGTCCATTTTCAGATTGAAATGTCCCAAATTCGTGCATTTTTACACATAAAATGCCTTATTTCAACATAAAAACATGACATGATGAAAAACTTGTAATACATTTTTTTCTTACATTTATGTGAGTGAACGACAGGTCAAGTTTCCAATTGATATCTTTAAATTTAACATTTTTTCCTATTCACCTGCAGCGTCTTGCCTTAACAATACGATATTATTACACCCTCTTAATCGCGCAGCCTCGCTCGTCTGCGTCTGTCTTTCTCGGTTAAACTTGGCATTCACATCAGATCACATGGACGCGGCTGCAATCATCTTGAAGACAAACGCCATCAACAGAATTAGCGCGTCGGTTTTGGGAAGCAGGGCACACGCGAAGCCAAGATGTCGTCTCTGTAATTATATTAAGTGCAACAAAACAGCGCGCGATGCATCCTGTCAACATCGCTGTCAGCTTTACACGGGAATCAGACATTATTTGCTAATACACAAGAGGAAACGGCGACGAGAGGGAACAATGTGTCAAATAATCACCCACTCATTTAAATACACATATAAAGTGTCAAACGGATTTATTGCATCTTGGCACGCAATTTATCTCGTTTAGATTTCTCCAAACAACAGTTCATAATATAAATTTTAATGGTTTTATGAATGTGCGCCGTGCAACTTTTCTGTCTCCATAAAAATGTCATTGCTTTGTGCTTTAGACACCTTTGCCATGCTTTTAGCTGTAGTATAACTTAGAATAATGACAAGGAAATACCCCCAAGGCATGATATTTTTCAACGCAAAATGTCAGCAGAGGACGTTATTACCTGCGTCTTCTGGGGTATTAAAAAGTGAAGTATTATGTTTGCGGCAGTTTGAACACAGGCAAGTCGTTTCCCAAGGTTTTCGGTAAAAAACGAAATAAATAAAACTTTTTCTTCATTGAATGGTTGAATGTTGTTTGGATTTTAGCGTCATGGTGAGTTTTATTAAAGTTGTCAACAAGGATATGTAGTTGAAACACACAAAGTCACATTGTATAACAAGAGAAAATGAGAAAAGATCCAGGAGTGTTTGTGCATGCAGCCTGGTACTCGACTGAACATTCTATCACGATGACTTTAATGTAGCAGTCAATAAAAACTGTAAACTTGTCATTTGTAGAAAGTGCAGACACATTGTTGTTGTTTATATGTTCATCACATTTGTCAGCAAGTAATATCTAACAATGTCTAACTTCAAACTCCAGTTTCTAAAGTTCACTTTTTACTGTATCTAGGGCTATTCAACTTTATTTTGCAGAGGGACATTTTTTAGATGGTCTTGTCCTCAGGGTCAGAAACATGTCAAACGCTTTTGAAATACAATATAAATGACATACGAACTGAACCAGGACTGAACCAGGACTAAGCCAGGTCTAAACAAGGACTGAACCAGGTCTAAACCAGGACTAAAGCAGGTCTAAACCAGGACTGAAACAGGTCTAAAAAAGGTCTAAACCAGGACTGAACCAGGACTAAACCAGGTCTAAACTAGAACTAAACCAGGACTAAACCAGGATTGAACCAGGACTAAACCAGAAATAACCTAGGACAAAACCAGGTCTAAACCTGGACTTAACCAGGGCTAAACCAGGTCTAAAACAGGTCTAAAACAGAACAAAACAAATTAGAGAGAGATTAAAAAAAAAGAGATACATTTATAAAATTATAACACTTGGAGTGATTTAGCCCCAAGTCCATAAATTGAATAGCCCTGCTGCAGGCTTTGTCAAACTGCAATGTTTTTCGAGTTTTCGAATAACATAAGATTTAAGAAAGTTTTATTATGAGGTTGACGATCTACTCAAAAAGGCTCACACTAACTCTCCCATTGAAAAGGCATTAGTGGTACCAAGCTAATGGAACGCAGTGTTTTGTTCACACTGGAAGGGTCTACAACAAATTTTACCAGACTAACTGAAGATAAAAACTGATATTTCAATCTTAGACAGCAGAGAGTCAATAAGATGACTTGGGCGGTTTGTGTTTTTTGAAAATATTTCTGATTGTCCGAGGATGGAGCCAATGACACCAGACGCAACAGGGTCTGGAGAAAAAATGGCCAAAAATAATCTATAAAGCAGAAGATATGCAAGATCAGGATCCAACAATAGACCATAGTATAACAATGTACAAGTCTCTCTGGCCTTAAAACCTTTGCATTGCATTCGTCATCGTGTTTGAAGATAAACTGTGATCGGGCTATCTTCACACGGGCTGCCAAAGCGAAGGGGCTCGTCACAGTGAAGCAGGTGACATGAGACGGAGCGGGTGAACAATGGGATGGAGATAAGAGAATTAATATTGATTGCACATGCATGTAAGACAGATAATGTCCATTACGATGCGCAGTGTAGCCAAGCTCTTCACAAAGTCAAGCTCAATGTCAAGACTCTCAACAATAATGTTCTGGTCTAGTCCTGGTTTAGCTCCTTCTGGATTTAGTCCCAATTAAAGGAGCAGCATTATGCATTTTTATATTGTTATTAGCCTTTAAACAGGCTCTTGAGTGCCTTAAGTTTGGCATTTCATATTTTCAAGCTAAAAATTAAAATATGTATCTGTGGTGTAGCTGAGTTTAAGTGCCATCTACTGACTGCATAGCGCTTACACAAACTAAAATTGCGTCTGTGAGGAAATGCGAGTTAGCCTAGCAGTTTGTAGCGGTTGTATTTTGACGCAGAAATGTGCAGAACGATGATTGATTTAAGGACTTAACAGCAGCAGAAGATTCTCCGATAAGTGGCTTCAGTTATCGGAAAAACGCAAGTCATCGAGGGCGTTCAGCAGGAAGTGTTTTTGATGGTTGGAGGGGAAGGATTTTCTAAACGGCATTCATCAAACTAGCGTGAATGAAGCTAAATGCAACGCAAGGTATGTTTTTGACGCTGGAACATTGTTAGAACATCGTTAAAAGCTCAAATAAGTCAATTTAGCTTAAAAACTACAATTAAAAACGAATATGTCATGTACTACTGAAAGTCACCGGAGTAAAAATATACAATTACTTCCAGTTTCTTCCATTTGAAATTGGAAAAGTTATACCCTGGCGTTACATAAACAGTAAAAGAAAACATTTCAGTACAAATACAGCTCTAGACGCTCAATACAGTAACCTTTTCCGGATAAAGTAAACAGACGTTGAGCAGTCAAAAAACCCAAATATAGCAAAGTGTTAAGTCTGTATGAGTGAGAGACAGACAGACACGAGAGCGCTAAGAGCTTAGAATTGTAGGAGTGTGTTTTCAGCAGATCAATGCTCCCCTGTGTCTCCGCCCGCACACCCACATAGGAAAAATCAGCTCTGCGTTGGCAAAATTCAAATTTCTAAACTAAAAGGCATATTCAGATTCAATCTGCTTAGTGGTTTTTAGATTGTAGGATTTGTCCCTTTCCCAGTCAGTTGGGAGTTAGAGAGACAATTTCTGTGTGGATTTAGTTTGGTGTGTTGGTAAGAAATGTGTAATTGTTCAACTATATCGGTGAAAAAAAGGTCTTAAGAGGTTAAAAGTAAACGTTAGGCTTCACCATCACACAATACGTATGGGTTTGGTCATTAAAAACACACCTGGAGTTGCATTTAGCTTCATGTGTTTGAGGAATCCTTAGAAAATCCTCTCCCTCTGACCGTCAAAAACACTCCCCACGATTGATGACATTTTTCCAATTTTAGACGTCACTTATCAGAGAATCTTCTGCTGTTTTAGTCATCAAATCATCACCAGACTCGCTCTGAGCTCTGCCTCTAAACACGATCACCCTAAATGCTAGCTAACAGAACCAGATACAGATGTTAATTTTGTTTCCGTTAACATTTTTTTTAGTTCTAAAACATGAGATGCCAAACTAACGGTGCTCAAGAGCATGTTTAATGACAGTAAAAAAAAGTGCGTCCGATTTTTCCTTCGCTCCTAAACGAACCAGAGCCAGTTGAAACGTGGCAATAGCTGGAGAGCAGAAGAGATGACGGACTTGAGAAAATTCTGTGATAAATAAAGCTCATTACTTTTACAGGTTTGACAATATATTTCACTAAGATGTCGTGAACATGATTATATTTAAGATTTTATTAAATATTTTTGCGTATTTGTGCCCAGTTTTTGTTTTTGTAATGTTTATAATGTCACTTCCTGGTAGGACATGAGCAGCAAATATGACATAGTTAGAGGTGACTCCACAACTGTTACCTAGCAACCATTTTGAAAACAAGAGTAAAAATCCATATAAATTACACAATAGTTATAATTTTACTGATAATTACACCTGACAACAACTTTATCTTGTTGAACGACTATTTAAAACGTGAAAAATTATGTCTGCTGTGTGTAAATTGTCTCTGCATTTTCAATGGCGCGTCACTTTTTGATGACATCTCAGAGGGATTCCGTTTTAGAGTCATTTTGAACTTTTGTTTTTCAAAATTTCTTCAGGACTGCAACTTCACGACTGTAAAACTGTAATAAATAATTGCCTCAGGTGCCTTCCCACCAAACTAGGTTATAATTAGAACATTTTGACAAATATAGACTTTAAAATCTTCTTGTCTGTTACACTTAAGCAGTTTGTTATATACAGTTTTTACCTGGATTCCGTTTTCATGAGCCATACATTTCCAGATTTTGACCATTATTGTTAAGGGTAATTAAAAAATGAACGTTTTTTGTCAGGCGCGCTGCATTCTGACACACAAGTTCAAACATTAGGAATAAAGACATCTGCGCTTCCTGAACGGCTGAGGTCAAAGTGCCAGCGTCGTTTGTCGTCGCCTGCTGTGGCTTCATGCTGTCGTACCAGAGTCTACGGGACTGTGTCTGGAGTCCAAAAGAGGGGGCAGCGCGGGTCACAGCGGGATCAGAAATATTATTTATGTTATAAGGTCGTGAGTGTGAAGCAGCTGCGGTATATGCGCGCTGTGTCCGACAATATTAGTGAAAACGGCGTCCTATTGACCAGCTGGAGCTAAGAATGCAATAGAAAAAAGGTCGAACTACTCCAGGACTTTAGGGAAATGTTTGCTGTTATGGAATTTGTCGCACAAAACTCACATTTCCAACTTGATTTTGATACTAAGGAAAAGGTTCGACACTCAAAACTGGCTGTATAGAATGGTATTTGTTTTGTGTTATTATGGAAAGGGCTGTGGAATTAATGGTATATATAATCGCAATTTCAATTATTACGCTATTCAGTTACAACATTGAAACAACAATTAATTGCAGAATTATAAGTGATCTCCTTTTGCCTCAAAACCTGGAGCAAAGGCACTTTTCTAAAACGTTACTAATAGAATTTAATCGGTGTTAACGTCTCTACAGAATCATTTTGACAATATAGAAGTAATTGTGAAAAATTATTGTCATTTAACCAAATGCCAAATAATCAGGAATATAATTTTTAGCCATAATCGAGCAGCCCTGACTATGGAACTCTTTTCAAATTAATGTTTTGCAGAGCCTCAAAGCAACATATTTGACAACGTGACAATACAAAACGCAACATAAGGTATAAGCTGGATCAAGATGTTTTATTACAATGTTGTCATTTATATATAATATTATGGTATATAGGCCCAAAGACTTCACAATGTTCCAACACGATCAAACAGCAGTGAGAACTATTGTAATGCTATATGCGAAAGTGCCTGCAGTTGCTTTAATTTGAATACTGTACATTATTTACAAACTGCCTCCAGAAAAACACCACACGAAAGGTAGAGGCATGTATAAATGAGGTTATTCTTGGATTTAAATCTACAAAACAAGTTTAAAATGGATACGAACTAATGTAAAACTGATGCAAAAAAGTAATTAAAGGACACATGCAAAATCAACTGTTGTTACATTTATGTTTGCTCATCATTAGTTTACTCAGAGTTGTATTTTGATTCCTGCATGTTAATGAGTTAATGCTGTATTGTCCTGCAACTGAGCGCTCAATTCCTGTTTTCCACTACCCCCTATCCCCGCCCACATCCCTGTACTTAGTTGAGATTATTTGAAAAATTAAGATTCTGAGTGATGCATGTAGCGTTCTACAATGTGACGTAGCCACTTTTCAAAATTAAAAACAATCTGCTGCTTGTTGCCGTGAAATGCCGCTATGAAGAGGCGGGGCTTATCAGATCTGCAATTTTGAACAAGAAGTCAATGAAGCTGTTTCTGTTACTACGCCGTTATAGATCAATATTGCAGTTTACAATGAACAAAATGGAAAATAATGATCTACTTAAGCTGTAGTTCAGTAATAAGTACCTGAAAAAAATTATAATACGTCCCCTTTAAATGGATAGTTGTGCACAAATCAAGACTGTCCTTTTAATCAGTGAAAGTCCCATCATGCCTCCTCTCTGCAGCAGCCCATGCGTGTGTGCTGGACCCTCCCTCCCTCCCGTAGCCTCACCTCAGTCCTGCCATCGCCGGGGCAGGTGGGGGGATAAGACCCTCTCCAGCGCTCCAGAGTGCTTGTGAATTGGTTTTGGCTCAGGGCTAAATCTCCTCACACAGACACCTCTTCTTTTTCTCCACGAGACCAGAAAGAGGCTGCTGCGTTCAGCGGAGCCTCACGCGACTCGTCCAATTCGCTGTGATTTGAGCTTGGCCAAAACGCAGGTGTGAAAACGTCTCGGCGCGCACGCAAACGCACGCGCAACACACACACGACGGTATCACAATATCACGGCTGCTTTGCCTCATTCTGTCATTCTGTCTCTCCACTATCTCGTTTCCACAACCGCCTAATCATTTTCAAAACAATAATGGACGGCTCCTCTCGTTTAGCCAGTCCAAGGAGCTCATTCTTCCAAAAAGAAAAAAACGAAGAGGAGGATGCCCATAAACCCTTGCCGACTCACCATTTCCGAATTGGCCACCCATCAACTCAAGCTCAAGTGTAAATTCAACCGGGAAGATGTAATTCCGTTCACTTCTCACCTGTCGATTGCTGTCAGCCAGACGCAGCGTTCTCCCATTTCACAATCGGTTCATGGCATATTGTGTCTACAGGAAGCGACGAGTGTTTACTTTTTGTACTTTGCCTTTTTAATAACGCAAAATTGGGTCACAAACGTTGCCTTAAAGGTGTTGGTTTTTGCAAACTAACGTCTCACACAGCTGTCAGTGCAGATATCGGAGCTTTTTAACAGCTTTTTTAAGACTTTACACAGATTTTTAACTGACAAAGAACTTAATCAATCACTAAAAGCTCAAAATCACACCAAAACTTAATTAATATTTAGTGCTGCAGTATTACCGCACACAAGGAACGTTTCAGACACTTACAAGCCATATTTCCATTGTTAGTATTAAGTATTCTTGGAGTCCATTATGTTTGAATTGTATGCTAATCACCAATGCTAATCGTTTATTAGCATTTTCTCCATAATTCGCTACAGATAAACCACATTAGCTTTTCAAATGTAGCTGTACTTTTGCAATTTGTTGTTGCATAAATGTTAAAACCACAGCTGACACTAAAGATCAGGACTGTTTTGATATTTGAGCAGTTTATGCAGATTTCTTTGGCGTTTGTTTACGTTAGCGACCAGAATCAAGATGGCTGCGGGTGGCGTACAGGTCACGTGTCTGGCATGAACGATTAGCATCCAAATGTTTCTTAGCTGCACAGCGATGGCTCGTGTGAATAATTAGGAACGCATTAGGTAAGTAAAATCAGGCACAGCACCTTTAAGTATCCATCATGGCCTCTATTTACCTGTTGTCCGTCTCTCTGCAGTCTGTTAGCTTCCACGGGCCCTGATTACACTTCTGCTTATTGGTAATTAAGCAGTGTACTTGGTGGCAATATACAGAAGGCTATAAACCCCCTCCTCCATTGGCACGCTGCCGCTCTCGCCCCATTTTCAGCTATAGAGGGAGGACGCAGGTGGCGCGATTGGCACTAATGTGTTGTAATTGTTGGCAGCTCTGCGCGGCTAAAGATATGTAGCGCAGAGCAGGAGCTGGCTTGTCACACGAGATGGGGGCGGGATGTGCTGGGCTACTGCAGAGAGGAGAAAAGGTAAATTATAAATAACAGAGAAGCTATTTAAAAGTAGTGCAGCTCAATTATGATTATGTGCGCTGGCCATCTGGTCATTGTAGCGCACAAAACTAGCTGCGGTGTTTTGAAACTGTTCAGGACCAGAGCTAAGATTGATTTTCTTTGCATTTTCGAGGTACAATCGTCTAGGTGTAAGACATAACCTGAAAAGCAGAAATCCGTCGAAAGGCAAATTACTTGTTTGTATTTGACACATCCTTCAATGCCGTTTGGACAAAATATCAAAAGCAGAGAACGATGGATTGGTCAGGGGTTTCACTGGAGGATTTTATCTAATGTGTATGTTTTGGTTGATGGAGAAAACCCAGCTAGACACAGGAGAAACATGCAGAATCATTCGTTCATTCCATTACAACGGAGTATAGAGTTATATTTCATTGGAATCAGCTCCCTCGCTCTGTACGTGCATTTGAAGTTAAACATAAACTCAAGAAGACATTAAAGTCTCTATGACAGGTTCTCAAAACGTTCTAATTATGACTTTGTTCGGTGGGAGGGCGCCTGTGGTAAATATTTATTATAGTTTTACATCTGTGAGGTTGTAGTTTGTGAAGATTTCTTTTTTAAATAAAAGTTTAAAGTGACAGGAAGTAGTGCTGAGTTCTAAAATGGAATCCCTCTGTGACGTCATCAAAAAGCCACTGAAAATACGAACACACTTTTTGCACAACTGGCACAATTCTTTGACATTTTAATCTATCGTTCAACAAAATAAAGTTATCAGTTATTATTAATTGTCAAATCATGTGTGCGTGTATTTTATATGGATTATGGCCCTTGTTTTCCAAATGGTTGCTAGGTAACAGTTGTGGAATTACCTCTAACTGTGTCATATTTGCTGCCCATTTCCAACCAGGAAGTGAAATTATTATTAATTAAACATTACAAAAACTGTCAAACTGTTGATAAACAGGCAAAATGTGTAGTAAAATCTTAAATCTAATCATCTTCACTATGTTTTATTGAAATGTGTCGTCTGATCTATCACATAGACTTCAACATTATGATTACTGCAGATGACCACATCAACTAAGTACATTTTCATTGTAATTTATATTCATTCTTACATTTTTTCTTCTTTTATTATTGAAGCTTATGTAACCATTTCCTCTATTATAACAATATGACCTTGATACTTTTGTAATGTATTGCTTATATGAATGGTCAAGGTCAAGGTCAAATTTATTCATATAGCACAAGCGCTGCACAAGTTCAACAACACACGACAGAAGAGGACAATTTAATACAGAAAAATCAAGGTAAAAACACAATGATGTAATAAATGATGAATGATGTAATGGCAATATTCAAGGAGGACCTCAGGAAGACTGGCAGATATTAAATGGGAAGCTAATGGGGATCCCAATAAAACAATAAAACAACTCCTGCGATGTGTGAGTGCTGCCAAAGCCTTCACTCCTGACGCTGGTTTACAACTGTACTTTATATGTACAACAACAGACAAAAAACAGAACAAAAATATAAGATTTTAAATGGAAAAGACATCAAAAAATATATACATATAGTCCCATTTAGTCAAAAGTCTGTTTGTCAAAATGTGTCCATTTTTAAGTTAAAGTGCGTATGACAGGTTTTAACAATTTTCAAATTTAGATTTTATTTGGTTTATTAATACGTATTGTACATAAAAAAAAATATTGTTTTACACCAATCAAGTCACGGTTTGTGGAGAAAAGTCTGTTTAAAATTACAGGAAGTAATAAACGGATGACATCACACAGGAGACTCTTTCCATCCAAAGTTTATGCATAATTTACCTGAAAGAAACAACTTATTTTACTCTTAAAACATTATTTCAACAAAATAAAGGTGTTCACATATATTTTTATTTTTTAGCCCAGTGTACGAAGTAATTTCCCAGTGTGATGTCATCATTCACAACCAGGAAGTAATATTACAAAACTAAAAAAAATCCTAAAAATGATGAAATTATTATGAAAGTATTTTTAGCAAAACTTCAAATATATTTATCTGACCTGTATTTTAGTTACATGAGTAGTTTAACATATAGTTACTTTAAGTCAGAATGTCATTTTTTCCTTTTTCTATGTTCATAATAACATCAGTCCAGTCCTTAACTGTTGGTCCAGTTTGTGTCATCCACCTCTTTGCAATGGCCTTTTTCCCAATCGCAAAAAGAGCAACAAAATGCTGTATTTCATTCTACAAATCCGCCGCCACATAACCCGACTGCATTTCAAAAACAGCACGCTACGTTTTTAACACATCTCTACAATCTCCAGATACCGTATGAACCGTGCAGACACGCGCTCCGGCAAAAACTACCCAAAATGATAACAAGTTGAAGCGGTGTTGCGGTGACATTTTGGTGCGAGTGACTCAGCGGCTCCTCCTCGGTGAGAAGGCACCTGTTCTACACATGGACAGATGCTGCTGTAGTCTGTAAATCAGGCTGAGCGGCAGGATGACAGGCCAGAACACACTGTGAGCAGCAGTTAGACAGCCGGCCGCACTCAAACGGGCTCCTGCTACACCGCTGCTCCGTGCGAGGAGAGAACGGCGATAATAAAGGGTGGGCTGTGTGTGGAAAAGAGCTTGTTAACGGAATGAAAGTTAAGTTAAGGTATATATTATTAGGCCTGTCACAGTAACACAATTTGAAGTGCGATATATTGCTACAGAAAATGTCACGATAGACTACTGTATGCCACTGAGAGCAGGAGAATCCCCTCAAAAACCTGTGCATTATCGATAACAACATGAGCTGCAATCAGGGGCGTCGGACTGGAGGGGTAAAGGGTGCTGGTTTCCTGGGGCCCAGGGCAGGGAGGGGCCCTAAAAAGCAAGTGATGTTTTGTTTTTTTTGTTTTTTCAGTTGCATTTTTTCTATGCTTGAATCTATTTTTTATTTTATTTTTTGTAATAAAAAGCATTGGGTTTAAGTAAAGTCCTTGAGAGAATAAAAATAACATTTTGCATGACATCCGAGGACCCCCATCACCCGTTCAAAAGACGAAAATCATTGTTAATCAATAAAACTACAGATTATAATTTGTAGTCGGTGTATTTTCTTATTGTAATAATATGTTTCGAGATGCTTGTCTGGTAGTTATTGCACAAACATCATACTATATAATATTAGCCGGTAGCTATGCAGGATATCGGTAAATTAGTGAGTTATTGTTAAGTGTTTAGAGAAACCAAATGGTGTACATTCTAGCAAAGGTGAATGAAAGGAATAACAATAATAACCAAATTTGTGGGGATGAACAGAATATACAAAATTATGTATCTGGGCCCACCAGCAAGATTTGTACTTGGGGCCCAGAATTTGGTATTACGTCCCTGGCTTCAATAAATAAAATGGCACAATGAAACTCTTTTGTACTTAGAGTCAATAATGGGTCATAAAAGTTAGTTATTTCACTCTCAAAGCTCAAATTGTATTAAAAAGAAAGAAAATATTCCCCAAATCGAAAAGAAAACATGGACAATTGTCGTATATTGAACGATAAATCTATATTGTGATTATTGTGACAGGCCTGTGTGTCTCTCTTCATGCATTTATGTTTGTATTTCTTTGATCCCCATCAGTGTTTACTTAGTTTTTATGTCAGAGGCCCTTCCTGATCATCGTAGGACATCTTGAAACAGTACACTGCAAAAAAAAGATCTCGCCAAGCTTAAAATAGCTGGAATTCAGGATTTTTATCTGGTTTTGACTCAATGAGATTAAACTGCTTATAGAATGCAGAATATTTCACTGGTTTCAAGGGTTTTCTGTCTGATCGTGCAACAGTTCAGCTTAAAATAAGAAAACTAATTTGCCAATGGGGTAAATAAAACTATCTTAACCAAGTAGCAGATAATTTAGCGTGTAGTGAGAAATAATGTATTGAAACAAGTCAGAAAAGATTTGAAACAAGAAAAATAATCAAGTTCCATCAATAAAATCAGTCTTAAAGTCTGTCAAAAATAAGATTAATATCAAAAATAATAAAATAAACTTGTATAAATACAGTTTTTGGAGAGTAGTAGTAGTTTGAGGTGGTAGTAAAAGGTATTTTGTCGAGTTTTCCCCTGTTTTTCTCCAGGTTTCCAATTGATTTTCATATTTTTTCTCATTAAATACCCTCCACACTTCCAACAAACATCGCCAGTTGCATTATCATCTTTGTAATTCTTACTTACTTAGCAGCGTCCGCATGTATCCAGTCCGTGTTAGCCGTATTCAACTCGCGAATTAAACCAAGAATCAAAGTGCAACGCGGCGGAACAGCGCGACTCTTTTTTCCCACTGGTGACTGCACGACGCCAAAACATTCCCAGATACGACGAAACATGCGAGCTCTGATAATGGGGGCCCCCGAAGAGGATGGAAATGGACTGTGATCACACTTTCATGTCTATATGCTGCTCGGAACGGCGCGATTTGGAGGCGAACGCGCGGGGCTTATCGGAGCGGGCAGACAGCCAAGTGACAGGGACTACTCCACGTGAAGCCATCATAATTTATCACGCCTTATCTGCCGGGCCACTCACGCACGTCTCACCTGTTTACGGCGCCGGCAGAGGCTGGGGCCGACGCGGAATTGCAAGTGCACAGCGACGTTGGGGCGGTTTGAGCGGCGAAGAACGTTGTTATTGTTCCTTTGTGAGTAAAATACATAGAGAAATGTGTTGTCGAGGATTGTTGTCTTGGTTCAAGGGAAGGAAAATGGAAGAGGAGTAATAGCCGCTGTGAAGTGTAGTCAAAGAATTGTAGTTTAAAGAAAATAGAAATATGATGCGAAATTGACTTTTTTCGAGCTTTTAGCCATGTACTAACATTGTTCTGTCATCAAAAACATACCTGGAGTAGCTTGATTAACGTTTGTTTGATCAATCCTGTGTTTTGAACTCCTTCCATGTGTGACGTAGATGATGTTGACGTCACTTTATCCCAGAATCTGTCACTGTTTTAAGTTCTTAAATCATCGCCAGACTCGCTCTGAACATTTCATTTCTCAAAAGTACTTATAAACACATAACTAGTGCTTTTTAATGCATTATAGATAGTCTACTAAGGCTGGGGTTCCCAAACTTTTCTTGCTGGGACCCCCAAAATAGCCATGCAACAGACTCTGGACCCCCAGAGCAAAATTAAAAAGTGTCAAAGCGTGTTAAATCAGGTTTAATATGGGTTATTTGAATAGTTTCTCTTATTAGACCCTATTTATCTAAAATATACTGTTTTTAATTTGAGAAATAGAGCAAATACAGTGTCATATTTATTCAAATTAGATCTTGAAAATCATCTCGCGACCCCCACTTTGGGAACCACTGGACTAAGGAACCTTATCTAAAGCTTTAACATCTATTCATGGAGCAAATCAAATGAATGCATTCTGATTGTATTCACAAACTTTTCAGTCACATTTGTTTGGACACAGAGCTGTCAAAGCTCACAGCTGCTTCACTTTGTCATGTTAATTTATATACTTTAAACTTCAGACAAAAACTTCAGACAAAAAATAAAAGTTTGATTGTGATTTGTTCTGTTTTTGTTAACAGCTGATAAGTAGCGTATATCAATCCATCAAACACACATTCTCCTTATGAGGCATTATTTTGTTCATTGCTTAATAATTCCAAGCTGTAGCCCAAACCATTAAACCAAAGAAACAATGAACCCCACACTTGTCACATACAGACAACATTAAAACTATATTCTAATTTGTTGTAATGTTTTATTTAACAAAAAAGTTGCATTTTAATTCTTCTGAGGACCAGCCAAAATCAAAACCACATCAAAATTATCACAAATGTATCGAGATTAGAATCAAATTGTGACCACACAGCATCGTCCCGTCCCTGATTGGAACGCGACACAGTGAGATTCTTCCCCTGACAGATTATAAAAAACGAAACAGACTTCAAAAATAGCTAATGTTTACAGTTTAGCCGAGACTGCCGTTGATATTTGCCGTTTTAAAATACTCGCTCTGTTCTTACACAACATCTGGCCGACGAGCAGGTGTAAACTTTGTCAACACTCCGTAGTATAACGCAGCGAAAGAGAGAGAGACGGCATGGTGCTGCTGCTGCGTCTCCATGGCAACAGCTCAAAGTGTTGAAGTCGGAGTCTCAAGGTTACACAAAGTATTCATGATTTAATAGCATTATTTTTACCCATGAATGAGGCGTCTACTGTAAGTCGGATGAAACTATGTGCAGCATGAACGCAAATGAGATTCAAAGGACTTTTCGTACATGAAGCAAAGCGTTTATGAAGATTCATTTGAGGCTTTTTCAAGCTGGTCATTTATGAAGAGTGCAAGGATGGTCAGCCACTTTTAGCGCTATATTTAGTAATTGCGGTGAAGTGTGGAGTTTAAACGAGAAAAAACTATGATTTTGTTTGACTAGCTCTATGTAATTCGTCTAACTGTCCACAAATGCACGAATAGAGGCTGAAGAGACGTTTTTAATTGAAGAGGAAAAGTCAAAACAATAAATAAACAGGGTTGAAACTATAGTTGCAAAAAGCCCATTGTAAAGATGACTTGAAATAGTAGTAGCTCTAACCACAAAACTAATCGTACGAAAATATACACATTGAAATAATCATTGAAAGGAATCATGTTTGTCTTTAACGTTTGTTCCTTGTTAATATGATGTAATGCTATAATTTAACGGACACCTAAAATGCAAAAACGGACACATTTTTTAGCTTTTTAACCACGTTCTAATCATTTCATTTCAAAAACATTCCTGGAGTTGTATTCAGCTTCATTCACACTGGTTTAAATGATCTTGTTTACATGGCCTTCTTGTTCTACGCCTCACTCCGTTTCAAGTTTCTCAGTTTCGTAACATTAAAGGCAGCGCTCTGAAGACTCCCATGTTGCTTTTTAGTCCATAAATCATCGCTAGTCTCGATTACAATTGCGTGAGTTTGCATTAGCACGTTGGGTCAAGCTAGTGTATGTTTATTTCCCCTTTGTAATTCACAATTAGATGCATTATTTAAAGTTCTAAAACATTAAATGCCAAAACAAAGGTGCGTAAATGCCAAAAATAACACAATCGATGCTGAATTTTGTCCTTTAAACTGCTTCATGTCTATTTCGGTGACCAGTCGAGGCTTGATCCTTGGGAGAGTATTGCATGTCACTGTCCATGGTGCTGAGCTGCCTGAATGGAGGACAAGAGCCACTTCTGTCATCTCCAAGGACAAACCTATCGAATTAAAAGCGAAGCTAAAGCAACAGTAATAGTAATACACACAAGAACTTCCCAAATTACAACTTCAATCACGTAAAAATCTAGTCTCAAAATGTCCAAACCGTTTTCATCTTCAAAAAATAAAATAAAAACTCTCGCTATTTCTGGCCTAATTAAGCAAATGCTAGTCGAGGTGCAGCAGACCATGAATTACTAAGACAGCCAACTTCACTGCTCTCTCTCCTCCACTCTATAAACTATTAATTGATCTCCAGGGAGCCTTACTGTTTAAACTATCCAGAAATATAGAGACGGCAGCTGTAGCACATGCTTTAATAGGGCCAAGGGAAGCCCCATAAGAACGCAAGGCAGACTGGGTTCAAGCAAAAACACAACTCCTCAATATCCTCTAGATCCGCCAACGTTTAGACATAAAGCGTATACGTTTGAGGATGTTATGCAATCTGGTCTGGTGTGCAGTGAATCCCAGATGGTGCAGCAGGTTTCTGGAGATGTTATAGATTTTGCTTTTAGACCCCGAATGGTTGCTGTATCCTTGTTTGTCTGCTTCAGTCTTATACTTTTCCTTCATTAGGCCAATCTCACAAAAAGACATTTAGCAATTCCATGTTTGCGTTGTTGTCAGATGTGGCTAAAGCTAGCGCAAAACAGGAAACTACTTCTGGTTTATTGCCAGCTTTCCCTGCATTTATTTCACTTCTTTGCGCTTTTACACCACATTTTAACTTCTCTAAACCGATTTTGACACCATAATGATAATAAAAAACGCTATTTTCTGGTCAGGATTTTGGACAATAGACCGACATTTTCAACACAAAATATGATTACTTTGTTTTTGTTTCCAAGTGCTCTGGTAAAGCTCAAGATTATATTCTCAAACTGTTCAGAAAAGGTCACATTTTTAAAGTTAAAGAATCAGAATCAGAATCAGAATCCGAATCAGAAATTGTTTATTGCCATTGTCAGTGAAATTCACAAACGTAGGAACTTGCTTCGGCGTAGGTGCAACATAAAGCAAAGGATAAAATATAAAAAATATATAAAGATACTAAAGATACTAAAGATACTTTTTTACTTTCTCAAATGAATATCTAGTTTCGATACTAGTTTTAGTATCGATTAGTATCAGATTTTCGATACTTTTGACAACGATGGTGTTGACAGAAGTAGCTTACCATGAATTATTGAAGACTGAAGGAATAATTAATGTAAAATTGCAAGGGTGCATCTCTGTATTCCTGTATTTTTTGGGGGATAAATGTGCAAATCATGCAGTATGTAGCTTCTCAGTTTCAGTTTTTATATGGCTAATTATATAAAGTGGTGTTTTTCAACCTTTTTTGAGTTGAGTTTTTTTGAGTTTGAGTTTTTTCTGGTTGAAAAGATACCACAGCACACCCCCTCCTAAAACTAAACCTACAAAAATGACCAAATCAGACCTTTAAACCATTAAAAATGTGGTATAAAATGTGGTAAATCATGTCCGCGCCACTATCTGGTACAAGAAATCTGGCAATAGTTACTGTTTTGCTTTCTTTTTTGGTTCGAGAGTCTGTTCAGGACACACCAACATGACGAATAGTTTTAATAAATGACTTTTTGTGACTGTTTACAAAAATTTTTCCAAGGCATACCTGGAAATACCCGTTTTCTGGCACACAGGTTGAAAAACACGACTATAAAGGACTGAAGAAAACAATAAAATAAGAAAAATAATAATAATAAGAAGAAAAATAGTATAAATAATAACGTTCAAATAATATAAGCGCAGATTAAAGTAGAATTATTACTATGATTTGCAGCTTTAAAAACATGAATACTATTGGTAATTACCCGCCTAATAATGTAATGTCAAGAGATCACAAGCCACACAAATTAAAAATGCATCTTTGAGGTTATCAGCGGTGCTTTTTCGTTCCCAGTGGCTCCGCGTTGTATTATTAATGCAGCTACAGTGCCCCATCATTTAAACGCAGCCATGTTTGCGAAGAGGGAATGAACTTCATGAATAGTTAAGATACGCACTACTGTAAGCGCGTAACACGATCAGAGGCCTACCAGGTTTTTTAGATCACATTTTGGGATTGGAGTCACCGGGGAGGAACTGCAAATGCTAGCTGTCGACGCACGAGAATTAATTCCGAGCGTAAGTTAGGAGCGCGGCTGGAGTTGGGTTGTTGTTTTTGAAGGCTACGTATCTATCACTGGAAAATATAGACAAATTGAACGTAATGACGGCGAGGCGGTGAAAGTGCCATGATGTAACAGCCTGTAAACAACACAGTGGAACAAATCACTCACCACAATGGAGTCTGCAGCCACCAGAGAGAGAGAGCGGGAGAGGGAGAGCGGAGTTTGGGGACAGCAAGGACTTTATAATAATGAAGGGAACATCGCTAATAGGAAATATATACAGCGTTTTCCATAGATTCTGCTGAGGCGGTTGTGGTGCGAGTCGTTTTCCTTTGAGTCGTTTTATCGCAAGCAATTTGTGAAGCATAAATATCACTAATACAAAAGAATACATAACGTGAACTACCGTAAAATTCCGACTATTGAGCGCACCAGAGTATAAGCCGCGCCAGCAATATTTACAAAGAAAAACAACTTTGTACATATACAGGCCGCACCTGTCTATAAGCGGCAGGTGTCCACGTTTAACATGAGACGTTTACACAGAAGGATGGAACACGCACAGTTTTAATTGAACACATGCCTTTTTCCAAACGGTGCATTGAGTCCGCTCTGACGTCTCACCATCGATTCATTGATGACGCTCACGTGCAACAGCTTTATTTCCTTCTTTGGCTCCACATCGATTGCTTTTAACTTAAAGCTGCGTCATATTCATTTTTTCGTGTGTTTTCTGTGATGGTGGTGTGTGCATGATGCAAACTGACTGTTCAAAACAAAGTCAAACTAGTGTATTCCTCCGCGCTCTATCTCTTTCACCGGTCTTCCTGCTTTCTTCCTTCCTGCTAGAGCGCCCCTAGAGGCCAATCCCGGAAAAATACATAAATTAGCTGCAGGGTTGAAATCATGAGAAAAAAAGTAGCGGTTTATAATCCGAATTTTAACTGTGTGTGTGATGTGTCTGTATTGTTGGGAAGATTGCGATGCATTTTCTGTTTTAATTATTTGAAGTATCGTATCTCCTTGATTCACTTTGTGGTCGTGTCATGTGTCTGGATTGAGTGTTTTGTGCCTGTTTTATGTCCTGACGGATCCATCAACCTGCCAATGGGACTGCAGATGAAAATTAGCCTAGGTTACATGTTGGACTAACACATGTTCATTAATGTGCACCGTCCCATATAAAATAAAATAAACATAAGATGGGTTTATGTAAATACAACAATGTGTGGTTTGGTGAGGCTAATGTGTCCAGCTCGTTGATGAGGGAGGAATTTAGACTACTGTGACTGGTAAACACGGTATCTATTGACGGTTTTGATATCAAGGAAAAGGCTTGATACACAATGCAGATTTTGATATCACACACTTTTTAAATGTTTCAATGTTTTCTTTTATTTTTGCCATGTGATCTTAGACTAGTTCTGAAGAAGATCATTCTATAACTGTTTAGGAAAAGTCTCATTTTATCCTTTTCTCCTCCTACTTGATGCTATCTAGTTTTAGTACTGATTAGTATCTACTTTAGTGTAACTTTTTAGTAACTTTTTATGTATGTTTTTAACCGCTGTGTGTGTAAAGCACTTTGGTATAACTTTATCTTGTATCAAAAGATCATTGAAAGAAATTACTTTGACAATGTGTAAATCACTTTTGACCTGTATCTCAGAAATTGTTACACAAATATTAAATTATGAAGCCATAAATTTCATCAATTATTGTTTAACTTTGAGTTCATCAGAATAAACATTTAGTTTCTTGTAGCAAAACAGAGAAATAACAGGTTAATTTATAAGGTTCATAGTAACTCCAAGATGATGATATACTATGCAAGGAAATGGTTACCCAGTTAACTATTTACAAGGCTTTAATAAACATTATTTATGTGTTTTTATAAGCATTTAAAATGCATTTAGAAGCATTTATCACTTGAATATTAAAAACTGTTTAATAACCAGCTCATTGACAAACATTTTGTCCATGGTTTAATAACACACTAATGTTTTATGTTAATGGCTCATTAACATTTATAAAAGGTATTTTAAGGCTTTTACTAGCATTTGTACTGCATAAACAAATAACCACATACTAATGGTTTCTAAATAGTTTTGCAAAGGAACCTTAGTCCAAAGTTACTGCTATAAAAACATTTAAACGTGTAACATTAACACTCCTGTACAGATTGTATGCAAAGAATCTAATGCATTTTACTTTACTTTTTCAATGAAACAAGAGGAAAAAAGACTTGACTGAAGATGTAAAAGGGGCAGGACACGGCGACGAGCACCGCTAACGGCAAAGAAGCTCATCAAAGCACAAGCAGGACGCCGGTATAAACAAAGGGAACCACCACTGTGCGTGTCAGCGATGGCGGAAAAGTCCAAACAACAGCGCTCCATAACAGCACATGATTGGGCAAGCCTGTGACTCATCAGCACCCATGGGAGACGAGGCGGGTGCCACAGCAATAAGCAGCAACACACGAGGAGTCCCCGCAGATCACCCAGGGGAAACCTCGACGAGCGTGTCTGTGTGGGTGTGTTTGCGCTCACGTGTTACTATCTCTTATCGCCGCGGACATCCATCACAACAAAACCGCTGAATTATTCAAGGCGACAAAATAAAGGGACATCCTGGGACATGCTTCAGAATAAATGGCCTCATGAATGATGAAGGAGAGACAGGTAGGACGGGCCAAGAGCATCGCCCCGGTGCGGGACACACTCGGGTTTCTTTGTCATGTGACACCGGGCGCGTGCCTAAAAGGGTCAGACTGAATTTACTATCTTTATCCTCGGAGTACGACACGTTGGCATAAAGAGGAAGGAGGCTCCACAACTGCAAATCTAACTGTCTTTCATCCAACATCAATTAAACTACTGGGCTGTAAATGTCTTAAACAATCATATCAGGGCCAGTTCTAGGCATTTGGAGGTCCTAAACAAAATTTTATTTGTGGCCCAACAAACACAGACTGTTTAAAGGAAAAATATTATGCATTTTTCATGTTTTATTAGCGTTTAAACATTCTCTTGAGTACCTTAAATGTGTTTCTTGTTCAGTAAGGCGAGTTCATTTATTTTCTTGGTCTGTTTGCTCTCTCAACATATCAGTTTTCATGTGGAAAAAATAGACTTGTCCAATCTTCTCTTTAAAATGTTTTATTATTTAAATTAATCTACTTCATCCATAGAGTTATATGGGACATTGTAACTTCAAAAGCCGTTTTCTTAAAATACATTTTTCTCCTTTAGGGACATAAAGATCAGCCTTAAAGTAGCTCCTACACCAAACTTTACAATCTGGGACTCAGCAAGATTTTGAGGAAACGTACAGAAGGATTTTTGATATCTAATAATAAAACTGATTTACGGAAGTTTTAAGTAAAAAAAAAAAATCAGGCAAAATTTCAATTTTTAGGACAATTTTCAGTCCAATCTAGTTTACTTAAAAACTAAATAAGAAATCCAAAATCCCCTCTGTAAATATTTTTTTATAGCTAACAAAATGAACCAAGAAATGTAAACCTGGTTCAGTCCATTTTTCAGATTTAAATGTCCCAAATGTGTGTATTTTTGGCCATTTTTACACATAAAATGCCTTATTTCTACATGAAAACATGACATGAAGAAAAATTTGTAATATATATTTTTTCTTACATTTATGTGAATAAACTAGAGGAGAAGTTTCAAATTGATATCTTTACATGTAATATGTATTCCTATTCACCTGTAGCGGCTCACCTTAAAGGCTCTTTACTTCACTAAACTGTTTGTACAACATATTTTACAAACTTTTGGCAGTGCCAGAGAGCAAAGGATTACTCAAACATTTGTGATTGATACTAAAAACATCTTGCGGTTGTGTAGCACTATTTGTTTAGTTTTGTTTATTCAATAATATAACCAACAATGTACTGTATCAATAAACAAAACTTGTTCTTTCTTTTAGCCATAAAGAGTGAGAAGAAGTCAGACTGATTTGTATGGTTTACTGCTCCAAAAACATGTTGAAAAATGTAGTACAACACCATAAACTGAACACATTTTAACTATTTTGTGATAACTGGGGAAAGCCTGAATAGCACTGAATAACTTGGAAAAAAAATATTGTACAATTAACCCATCGGACAAACTGGTTTCTATCTGCAACCATACTCAATTATCGTGGAAATGTTACGTTATTTAAATAGTAGTCGTTGAATTTGAAGTATTATTCTTATAGATCTATACATTCGTTGATTACAGTTAGCATCGTCAAGTTCAGTCTGTTTTCACCGTCACCGAACTGTAATCTGAAATATTACCGATATCATGCAGATTTATCCGAACTGCAAGAAAACCATAAACATGTAAGTGATATTATACAAATTTTCCCCTCAGAGAGAGTCGCAGAGAACCCGGGAAGTGTGCCAAACAATTTCCCTTTAACACAACAACATCTTGAGAAAAATGACTTTGCTTACTTTGAAAATACTCCGGGAGGCGGCGGCAAGAGTTATGACTGAATCGCGTAAGACAACAGTGGGATGGAGACGGCGAGAGAAAAGCAATCATGAGAGGAGTGGAAATGAAAAGACAAAGGCAATAAGGCCAGAGTAAACAGAGGGGCTTATTGAGAGCAGCGCGCACACAATGGAGTCGCAGCATATGTCTCCTGCAGGGCCAGCTGGAGACATCTGGTGCCAGAACTCCACAGGTCAAACTAAGTGACACGCTCCCTGATGTGCGGAGAGAGGGAAACGGGGACGGAGCAGGAGAGGGGGAACGAGCGGGGCGACGGGGAAGGAGGAAGGAGAGCTGGAGTGTGTCTCAAGAGGACACGAGCACAACAAACACGCGGGGAAGGTGAGGCGACCCGAGCGGGACGACTGCGCTGTTTACACGCACTACTGTTAATTGTTTGAATGGAACACATGGCACTTTCCAGACAAAGGAAACATGGTTTAGGGAGGGGCGTTTGGCAGCGGAGAGGCGATAACGTCAAATGGGGTAATCGCCTTTGCCAAGTCCTGGTTTTCCCGGACGTCCGATAATATTGTGAATGCGTTTTTTATGGTATATTTTGAAGTATTATAGAGTCTGTGGAGTACAGAATTGTGTCATGGTCAGTTGCTTTGCTGACGGAGAGTGGAAAATCATTCATATAAATGGAGAAGAGAGTTGGTCCAAAGACAAACCCTTGAGGAGAACCTCTTGAAACACGGAGGGCTTTTAAAAAAAAAAGAATTAATACTGGTTCTAACAAAAAATAAATTAAAAACCATGCCATTTTAATGTGATTTTATTAGGTCTTAAGCTATAAGCTTAAAGTGCGTATGACGGGTTTTTATGATTTTCTAATTTTGACTTTATTCTGTGTATTAATACCTTGTGTAAATACAAATGATAGTTTTACACCAATCAAGTAACTATTTGTGGAGAAAAGTTGAAAAATCTGTCGACAATGACAGGAAGTAAACAGACTGATGACATCACACTGGGGAGACAAATGTTATACATTATTTACACAAGATACACTACTTTTTTGACCCTTTAAACTTTGATTCAACAAAATAAAGGCGTTCACATGTGTTTTTCTTTGCCAAACAAAATAAATCTGTGATATTAGATGAGTTTTGACCAGTGTACAGTCTGGTTGCTATGGTGATTTCCTAGTGTGATGTCATACTTTACAACCAGGAAGTAACATTTAAAACCTAAAAAACAGCTAAACTGGGGTTAAATTTGTAAAGATTTTAGTAGAAATTTGAATATATTTGTCTTAACTGCATTTTAGTTAAATGTGTATTTCAACCCGTCATAGGCCCTTTAAGCTTATAGTTTATAAAATAAGCTAAAATTTGGCTTTCAACATTAATTTCCTGAATATAGCACGTTTTATGAACAGAACCGTTTCCAAAGTGCTGCACAGACATAAAACATCAAACAAAATGTATAATAACTGCTCAATTTTATTACTAACTTGCTACTAACTAAAAACAGTAAAACCAGTAAAATAAACAATTATACAAGACATACAAACAGCCATTTAACACAAACATAGTCCCTTTTTTTCCTCCAAAACATCTTCCAAACTCCATCTATTACAGGATTGACTAAAGACCTCTAGATTAAAAAGACAATGCTGATCATTGACGATTTGAAATGATTTAATGTCGATCTTGATTAAAACTCGCAACTCAAGGTCATAGATTTAAAAAGAACGACTTTAATGGGAGAGGACGTGGCAGTGCCAATGTTTGCACAACTGTGTGTTCTTGAAGGAGTCTTAGTTCAGTGCAGGGGTGTCCCACTTCCCCGGGGCCCAGGGCAGGGAGGGGCCTTGGGATGGTTTTCTCTCAGTTGCAGTTTTCAATGCTTTAATCAATAGTTGTTGCCATGAAATGCGATGTAGTTGAGAGAAATCCTTCAGTGACTAAATACAATTATGCTTGAGATCATCACAACTTTAAACAAGAGGAAAATCATTGCTTCCATATTAGCCAAGTTGTTTGCAAATAAAACGAGCCATTATAATTAGCAGTTAGTGTATTTTTTTACAGTAATAATCCATTTCGAGATATTTGTGAAATCGGTCTGGTATTTATTGCAAAAACAAACTGTACTGTACTGTATCATAATATAAGCCGGTAGCTGTAAATTGAGTGAGTTTTTGTTGCTATGTGTAGTACCCATAAGGTGTACATTCTAGCACCTTGATTTTCAACCAGTGTGCCGGGTTTTGCCAGGTTTTGCCAGGTGTGCCTTGAGAAAATGTCCAGTTTGAGTTAACAGATTCACAAATGCGGATTTTTAGACCTAATTTACCTTTTTGGAGTATCCTGAGGAACATTTGCACCAAAAAGAGCGCAAAACCAAATTTAAAGAACTAGACAGTGCCACAGACATTATTTGCCTCATTATATACAATATTTTTAACTAAATGGTCTGATTTGGTGATGTTTCAGTGGTAGGTGGCGTGCCGTAGTAGATTTTAAACCCAAAACGTGTGCCACAACTCAATAAAGGTTGAAAAACACTGAAAACAAACCAATTAAACATTTCTGGGATAAATAAATCATAGACCAAATTATGTATTGGGGGCCCACTGAGAAAGTTTTTACCTGGGGCCCAGAATTTGATGCTACGCCCCTGGTTTAGTGTCAATACTTTTGGTCTTGGTATTACATATTGGTAAGTCCTGAATGATGAATGAAAACCACAAAATATTGACAACTACTTGGTATAAAAAGTCTGCAATATAGTTCTTTATTCAAATAGCTCTCGTCGTGTCCTCCAGCACACAAACACAGTCACACCAAAAAGCTCAGGGCACACGGGGACAAACTATTTAAATACATATTTCGCAACGAAGCTTCCACTGCTCCACTTGTGCATTCTTTTCACAACAATCAATAAAACACCATCTGTTTTTAATGGGCAACACCACTTGACTTTTCAACAACTGCCATACATTTTAAAACAGGCACAGCAGTCATTAAACCGGCAACATTTACATACGTAGACGCATTTTTACCGACACAAAGGCTGTTTTGAATTAGCATTAGCTCAAAGCAATGTAAACAAACAGGGGAAACTGAGATAAATGGTTTTGTTGTCCAGCGTTGCTCGTTTAGATCAGGGGAAAGCACTCTGGCTGGGTCCAATCAGGCAAAGACGTCGCAAATGAGTTACAGGCTACAAAGATTGGCTGCTTGTTAAACAGAAAAGAGAGACTAAAGACAAGCAGCGGTCAAAAATCAACAACAACACGGACGCTATGCATGAAAATTAAAACGTAGGATATCTGGAAGCAATGGGTTGGTTTCGCAAAGAGAAAGTAACCAGAGATTATCAACAATTTCACAAGTGAACGCTCATTCAAAAACACGATTATCACGGCCAAAATAATTGCGATTAACGATAATGTCACGATAGATTATTGCTGACAATAACTGCTGACAGTTTGAAAATGTGACATATAAAGACATTACTTTCTCATTATACATAACTTCTGACATATTTGTAGTTTATTATAAGTGAAACAAAAACGATCTAGAGATGAAATGGCGATTATCTTTGTTGGCGATTATCATGATTGTACAAAATGTAGCACAAACGATTATTCTCTTCCCTTTTTATCCCGATAAACGATATTATTGTTTATTGTCCCATCCCTATTTTGTAATGACAATTTGATTTTAAGGGTTGTTTATTTATAAGTTTTGGCTTGAAAGATGCACTAACTTCTGATGTAAAGCGTCTGCCACCTGCTCGTCTCCCATTTCGATTTTTGGTAGCTCCTATAAACTCTTTCAGTGTTTGTAAACAAAACACTTGAGTTCCAAAGCGTGGCACCATTCCACGAGTTAGCTCCATGCGTTTTCAATTGTCAGAGTTAGCATTAGCCTCAAAACATCGCAAAGTATGGAAAACCAGAGCTGTCTTGGTGACCGTAAACCACTCGACCACACACGAGTAACACCAGAGCCTAGGATTAGCATTAGCAGAAGTGTTTAGCTTAGGCTACGTTCACACTGCAGGTCGAATCTGATTTTTTTGCCCAAATGTGACCTGGATCTGATGTTTTCATGACAGTGTGAACAGCCCCGATCAGATTATGTTTCCAAATGCGACCCAGACCACTTTCATATGTGGAACTAAATCTGATTTGAGTCTAATCTTTAGCAAAGTGAATGCAATTTGATCACAATTGGCATTTTACCCTGAAATGAAACATGTTTTAGACAGGAAAAGACAAGAATTAAACAGATAAAACCTCGAAACAACAGCAGAGAAGCAAGACAGTGCAAAAAATAGTCAAGATTCAAACTTAAATGGGTTTGAAAAGAGTGACAAATAGTGCAGGGTGATACGGTGATAAAAAATGAGCTGGTCCCTGTGACGACCTGCTATTTTTGTGAAATCGTAGTATTGCGATTCACTGTTTGTCTCTTTAATGCAGCTGTCTGTTCAAACACACTTTTTCTCCTGTTGTTTAGCCTCTGAAGCCTCTGAGCAGATGACTTTATTTACCTCTTAAAGACCAGGGCTGCACAATTCAATGAAATCAACACAAAATCGCAAATTTGTTGGAGGCTGCAGTTTTTGAAGTGCAATAGTTTCTTCCACAAACAATTGGAACAACTGAACGTGACAAAAACGGGACTAAAAAGGACTCTATAATTAAAACATAAATAGAACAAACGTGACTCGATGTACCAAAACGTGACTAAAAGTGACAAACACAACGTGAACGTGACAAGAACGGGACTAAAAGCATCAAACTTGAATCCAGAATCCTATTATTAAAACATAAATCGCAAATCTAATCGCAAAACTGCTCAGAAAAATCACAATTAGATATTTTTCTTAAATGGTGCAGCTCTATTAAAGACAACAGAAAAATACAAAGTGAACATGAATCGTGACAAAATCGAAATCATGATCTGGACCCAAGAAAACTGTGATAATACTTTTTTGCCATTTCGCCCAGCCCTAGTGACAAAGAATATTAAAAAATAATAATAATAAACAACTTTTGCTGGTTGAAGACAAACGATAAAGATGACTAAAGGCTTGTTGACAAACGGTGCTTCCTCACAGCAGCTCGACTCCTGATTTTGTTCTGTTCTTTACCACATCAGACAATTTGAGTCACATTTTATTAATTAATTAATTTATTTATTCATTTGTTTTGTGAACGGCCTCTCCAAAAAAATCTGAATTGAGTGTCAAGACCTGCCGCATGAACATATCTTATTATTAAGATTATTGACACTTTAGCATAAAAAAGCAGCAGAAATACTCGAGAAAACTCTATGTATCCATGTGTCATTGCTTGCAAGCTTTTGTTCCAGCCCAAAATCCGTTCTAACTGTTAAGATATGTTCTTTTTTTACTGTAAGTGATGACGTTAGTGATCTAAACAGTCTGCATTCATGACGTTTCCGAGTGGGAGAAGCGTATAGATACCGAGAGTGAGTGGGTCGGGTTGAGGTGAACTCCGCTGCGGCGTCGTGTTGTTTTGCTTCCAGTGTCGGGTCTGAGCGCCTCGCGCAGACTTTCAATTGAGTCGCAGGATTAAGCGACGCATACATAAGAAACACTGTGTAAATATAGCTTTAATTAAAATCTGAAAGTTAATTATTGTTCTGTTTTCCCTCCAGACACAGACAAATACAAACGGCGTTGTTGAATGCCGAATCGTAATGTATTCAAATTTCATGTCTAAATGTCTTTTCTTTCTTCCCTCTCTGTTTTCTTGCTATAATTTGAAGGCGAAAAAAAAAAAAAGAGAGAAAAGAAACAGCCATTATTAGATTTATTGACAGACAAACACTCAAACTGAAAGTGTTTTCGCATAAATTTGGGACGCACTTGCGAGGCGTAATTGTAACATCTTGGAAACATCTCGTGCGGTACAAGTGACCGCATTAAAAACATTAGACTCTATTAGCATTCTGTTAACTAAATTAGCGCTAATGCTCCTGGTTTATTAGCTCTTAAGTATATGACAATCGGATTTAAATAATCTTTAATTATCCACGCAACAAGATAAGTACAGTGGGGGACGAGGTAATGATACGGTGAACAGATTGCGCCATTGTCGGGCCTGTCGCTGATACGACGCGGGACAGGGGAACTCAAAATTGTAGCTAAGTGCGCGCCAGCCAGCAGCGAAGAACATTTGCCGCGGCCGTAATGAAGTACGGGCCGTGCGTTCGGTGTCGGGGGCCAGACACAAAGACAAAGCTGGTGCTGTCTTCCACATGGGACCCCCGGGGGAGAGGGGGCAAGGGCCTGTGGGAGCGGGCCAGGACGGGACAGCAGTTTGCGGGTGACAGGCTGCAGGAGAGAGGAGGGCGGGCGGGAGCTAAAGTGCCACTCGTTTAACTAAGATGCAGTGAAGTTATTTCAAATTCTGCTAGAATCTTTACAAATTTTACCCCAGTTTAGCCATTTTTATAGGGTTTTAATTTTACTTCCTGGTTGTAAATGATGACATCTAATGATTATTTTAGTAGTCGACGAGTCAGCGATTATTTTTTTGATAAGTCGACTACTCAAACGATTATTTCTTTTGCATTTTTAAACTTTTTAAATGCATTGTAAGTGAAATAAAGGTTGAAATGAAGTGACTAAAGGCTTCTACGTAGAGAATATTTATGAATAAAGTGTATTATTATGTATTATTGATCAAAATCATCAATAATATATTCTTCTTTTTGATGTCATAATGTCACAGTCTTTGTTATAAAAGGTCTTTTGACTTGTGTTTTTGAGTCTATAGTTCAATTAGTCGAGGATTAGTGAGGTAGGGATGTCCAGAATGAATTGATTTTACTGTTAAAGTGCGTATGGCTTTCTAATTTTGACTTTCTTCAGTGTATTAATACCTGATGTAAACATAAAGTATAGTTTTACACCAATCAGGTCGCTGTTTGTGGAGAAATGTTGAAAAATATGTTGAAAATTACAGGTAAAGTAAGTAAACAAACTGATGACATCACACTGGGGAGTAGGGCTTTAAGTCGTTTAATCGGTCGATGGTGTTTAGTTGCCCAACATTTATTAGTTGACTAATTCTTTTTATTTAGTATTAAAAGTATTTACACGACAAAAACAGTTAACGTGAACAGTGGACGTGAAATGTCAACTTAGAATCCAACAATCAAAACATGAATCGCAAATGAAATAAATAGTTAGCGCAACAGGGGTCAGAAAAGCCGTAAACTGTCAACCCTAGCAAGAGGAGTGAAATATGTATACGGATGAAATAATCTCGTGAATTTCAGTTTCAGCTCAGTTTGTAGAAATCTTAACTAGGGCTGTGTAATTAATCGTATATATAATTGTTTCTTCACTCTCGTACAAAAATGTGCTGCCGTAAATACAATGAATTCAAGAGTTATAAGTGCAGTCAAAACCAAATGCACTTTTCTAAAACTGAAACTATTTTAGAAGACTTTCTCTACAGAATAATTTTGACAGTATTGAACTCAGGATCGTGAAGTCAAACATAACAGAATTTTCAGTTTGCCCAATGTGAAATAAATGCAGATTGTACGATACTAAAATACTAAACTTAGCGTTAATTCAAAAGTATTCTAACACTATTTACTGGCAAATGTATTTACCAGAAGTGACCCAGCAGTTTAGTAGGTTCTTCCTTGGATTTTTTCTTCACTTTTTACATGTTTCTCTACGTAAGTTTAACACACCAGCTGCAAACATGGCGGATTTCCATGGCGACGGCTGTTTTTGACGCTCTATCCCCAGCTATTCACCTTATTCCGGAAGTTGCTGTACGCGCTGCCGTCTTGTTTCCGTTGTATTAGTTTACATGGAGCAGACGAGCTCAACAGAAAATAAGTTCTACATGGACTAAAAAGCCGTTTTCAGACCGCCCAGGAAATCGGTCCGGTTGTTGACTTGTTGTTGCTCGTGTTCATTAAACATTTTACACAAATCAACCTACTTTATGTAACATTTTAGCGGCGAGACTTTTCCTTTGTTCGTCATTAGCTTTAACGGAGTTCTCGTCAAACGGAAGTGCATTAACAATAAAAGTGCATATCTGTGGCAAAAAGCGGCAAAAGTGGGCGGGGCAGAATAAGGTGAATAGAAGTAATTGTTCAAAATAATCACAATTTCAAATATGTGCCACATAATCATGATTCAATTTTTGTCACACTAAAGCAGCCCTAATCTAAACCACAAACTAAACCACTTTTTTAATTACATCACGTGAATAAATCCAACATTTGCTAATTGCGACCAAATCTAAAACGCTGCTGGATTGCGATGGTCGATGGATGCAATGAGTTCAAGTATCAGCGCATTCAAAGACACACGAAACTGGATTACGTTGCTCGCGGATCAGGACGCTCTTGACAAGCCGGTGTGGGGTAATTAGTGGAGGAGACATTTGCTGGAAGTGTCCCTGGAGTGTGGCGCCTCCCTCGGGTGGAGAGCAGAGCGGGGCAGGTGCCGTAGTACAGCTGCACTTTAGCCCTTTGCTCCTGACGACTTTCTCTGCGTTAAAGGGTTGGCTTCACACCTACGACGCCACATATGTTTATGCAAATACGGCCTGTACTTGTTTATGTATCTGCGATGTTTGAAAGACAGAGACGGAGATTATTGTATTTTACATTATGTTTTAGGAAATTATGATGGGAAGACTCTTTGCATTTTTGATGAAGGAATGATCCAGATATATGGGTTTTACTGGAAAAATACTATATATATATATTTGGGAGGTAACGATACTGGCGATATCGTGATTGTAAAATTATCACAATTGTTTAGCCCACTGCATCGGATTAAACCATTATTGACTACAAATGATGGTAACGCTTTAGATTAAGGTTCCTTAGTAAACTATTTATAATGCATTAATAAGCACTTGTTATGTGTTTATAAGCACTTACAAGCCATTTACAATCATTTATTAGCGTGATAATTGAAAATAATGTAATATGCAGCTCATTGATGCTCTGTATGTGGTTTATTCACTCAAACATGTTTTGGCTCATGGATTATAAACATGTATAAGGCGTTATAAAGTGCATAAACAAACTATTAGTGCTTATTAACATCTTATAAAGAGTTAACTAAGGAACCTTAACCTAAAGCATTACCCAAATTATTATTATTATTATTATTATTATTATTATTATTATTATTATTATTATTATTAATAAGAAATAACAAGATACATGACAGAACACATAGCAGTCATTGTTGTTGTTCCTGACATAACTTGAAAAACACCTTAGAGTTTCCATCATTTCTATTATTCTGGTTCTAAAATCTGACAATAAAGCCCTAACAATTAATGACAGGAGCACATTAAATTGTCAGTCTTGTTATTATGAACGTGGATACATAATTTTGAGCTCTTCTACATATCGTGAGGTTCATATCGTGATAATATCGTATTGTGAGATTTGCATATCGTTACATCCCTAATATATATTAGATACTATACCATATATTACATTATTTTGAAGCTAAAATACAATTTTAAGGCTACTGTATTTTGTCAAAAAGCTGTTGTTTTCCCATTCAATTTTCACATATGTAAAAGTAATGACAATGTATTTTTGTTGTACTTTTTATAATGAACATACAGCTAGGCCTGTCACGATAACACATTTTGAAGAGCGATATATTGCTGAATAAACGAACACAAACCAATTCAACGCAAATGAAAAATACTGTAAAAAAAACAAGAGCAGCAATTAAAAAACTGTCGAATGAAACACTTTAGTACTGTGCCTGTAATGAGTCAAACAAGTTATTTATTCTGTCTATAGCTCAAATCTCATCATAGCACAGAAAAATAACTGATACTGTATTTTGTCCACCGTTTGTTACAGAAAAGCAAACCAACTGACCTTTCTAACCCGGAAATTCAAATGTGTTCCTTTTTCCGCAACACAAACACTTAAAACCAGCAGAATTTAGATCTAATGTGAGCAAATCAGTGAAACATTTACGGTCAACTTCATTTTGCCTCCAGTCCCAAATTTCGACGACATCACATTTTAAAGGGCCTATTTGAATAATTCATCTATGCAAATCAGGGCAACCCACCGAACGTAAAGGTGTGACTGAACTCGGCTCCTCTGGACTCGCTCCTGCTGCGTCGTGACTGACACGTGCCTCCAAAACAAGACGAAGAGGAAGTCAAAACTGTGTGTACGTGTGTGTATAACTCTGTGTGTGTGTGTGCGTACGTGTGTGTGTGAAACGGGGGGGTCGTACGACAGCTGTTAGTCTCGCTGTTTAATAAAATCGGTCACACGCACGCGCTCCCCGGTGCACCTCCCGCGGAGCCGACCAAAAGGCGCGGCGGCAGTAACCCACATCAGAGTCGGCCACCGTTGCCCCTGGAGACCCCCTTACCCCCGTGCCAGCCTGAGCGCCCCTCTGCCCCCTCCCGCACATGCCCCCCGGCGCACCGTCTGTGTCTGAGGGTCTACACCTACCGCCTCTGTGCATATGTCGGGACGGGCTGTGATGTTTGCTACAGTAGACGCGGCGTTTGGAAGTGCGAGTGTGTTTTGACATTTGTGCATTTATTGCAGTGTTTTTCAACTTTTTTTGACTTGTGGCACACGTTTTGGGTTTAAAAGCTACCGCGGCATGCCACCTACCACTAAAATATTACCAAATCAGACCATTTAGTTAAAAATATTGTATATAATGAGGTAAATAATGTCTGTGGCACTGTCTAGTTCTTTAAATTTGGTAATAGTGATGGTTTTGCATTCTTTTTTGGTGCAAATGTTCCTCAGGACAGTCCAAAAAGGTGAATCAGTTTATTAAAAAATCTGCATTTGTCAATCTGTTAACTCAAACTGGACATTTTTTCAAGGCACACCTGGCAAAACCTCGAGGCGCACTACTGTTCCCCGGCGCACTGCTTCAAAATCAAGGATTTATTGTATTTGTTGGCACGTAAGTTATTTTTGACGTGAACCGTTCCAGACTGCAGGTGGAAATGAACGATTTTGCACTATTTAATTTAGTTTTATTTAAGCTTTGTTTAACCAGAAGAGTCCCACTAACATGAAAAAAGACATTTTTTTTTGGTTCTGGCCAAGAGGCAGCAAAGAAAAGACAATGAAATAACCCAATAACAACTGCACATCGTTGAGTCTCTAATGCTTTCAGTTTGGTTTTGAGCGCATTTGAGGATAGGAACTGTGGAGGTCAATGCTTTATGATGTTTCAAATTTGACTTTATTCAGTGTATTAATACCTCTTGTAAATAAATATTATAGTTTACACCAATCAGGTCGCTGTGTTTTGGAGGAAAGTTGAAGTAAACAAATTGATGAGCCAAAAGTTATGCATAATTTGCACAAAATAAACTTCTTTTTTGACTCTTTAAACATTTATTCAACAAAATAAAGGTGTTCACATGTATATTTTTTGTCAAATAAAAAAAAAAAATCTGACATTAGAGGAGTTTTGGTGCACTGTACAGGATGTTTCTTGGTAATGTCCTAGTGTGATGTCATCATTTGCAACCAGGAAGTAGAATTAAAAACCTAAAAAAAAAAGCTAAACTGGGGTAAAATTTGTAAATATTGCTCTGTTTGAAGTTCTGTTACTCAGAGCTGTCGATCACTTAGTAATTGCATAAAGTGATAAAGTGATATCTGTCTTGCTGTTGTAACAAGGGACGTCACAATATCATATTTTAGTCATCTCGATTTCCCAGGTTTTCTCAATTGCTCGAAGTTTGGCCAAACAGTGACAGTGAAATCTTTAAATCAATTTAATTCACAAAAGTTTAATGAATTGCCATTCCACACCAGCTTTATGAAATCAAACTTAATGAATGAAAAGTAAACAGCCTACTTGAAAAAAAATTTGTAAAAAAAAAAAAACTTGAATAGGGAATAGATTGAACTGAAAATACTTATTGTTGCTGCCTACATTACTCATGATGATTATCTTTTTTTTTCTTTCTAACTGAATAATCTTGAAATCCCAGTAACAATATCAACATTTTACCAAGAAGCTGTTGTTTTCCCATTCACTTTTCACAAACGTAAAAGTAATAATGTATTTTTGTTGTACTTTTTATAACGGACATACAGCTAGGCCTGTCACGATAACACATTTTAAAGTGCGATATATTGCTGAATAAAATATAGACGATAAACAATAATATATAACCTACGGTACGCCACGAACACAAACCAACTTAACCCCAAAAAACTATTCTAAATGCAAAATACTGTTAAAAAAAAGCAAGAGCAGCAATATAAAACAGTCCAATGAAGCACTTTAGTACATCGTTTGTACCTGTAATGAGTCAAACAAGTTATTTATTCAACTGTCTACAGCTCAAATCTGATCACAGCACAGAAAAATAACAGAAACTCCCTTAATAATGCAAAGAAAAAGCTCAGACGATAAATATTGACCCTCAAAAATGTCGATAAAGTAATTATTGTGACATTGTGCCTACATACAGCCACGTCATAGCTTCTCTGCTCATCTATTGCCACTGAAAAAAGAGAAACAACATCGAGGGGGAGCCGTTTTTATTATTGGCACAGCTTTATTGCTCGTGCTTAATATGTGCACACGTTTATGAAGTAATTTTGTGGAGTGGACGGCCATCTTCGTCGTGTTTGCGCCGCTGTGTCTGTCTGAGAGAGGGAGGGACGGAGGGAAGGGGAACTCATCAGATAAGCCACCTCATTTGGGCCGCTTCAGGAAGACTGAAAGGAGCGGTGGGGAGGCTTTCATCTCCGACACGGGAAAAAAAGCGACAGAATCAAGATGGAGTGAGCGCGAGAGAGGACGGGAAGGCGGGAGAGGCCCGAAGAGAGGAGCCCCCGGATAAAGAATGAAAGAGATAATCCGAGAGGATGTTTACCTTGGTCATGCTGGCAGAGGACAAAGAGGGCCACTAATATGTGCTGCCCCCTACAGGGTTGCAGGATATTGAGCGTCCAGAAGGGGAAAGTTTATTGAGGAGCCAGCGCCGAGGTGACAGGACAAGAGGCGTCATAGACAAACCGCTTAATTAAACATGAGTCTCGCCAGCGCTGCCTGCCTCCGCGCGCAAGTCTGGATATCCGAGAGCATTCATCTTCTCTTCATAGAAAGCACAAGGAGGCCATTTGCAAGTCAAATTTGGCATTTAATGACACGGGAAATCATCTGGATTTATTGAAAGCCAGCGTGGAAAGGGAAAGGAGCTTGTTCAACTTTCAGATCAAAAATGCATAAAATTGCCACCCCTCTTCGGCGCGGAATAGCTCGTGATTTTAAATGATGAGACGCGCGGAGGTGAATGAGCGGCAGGATCGTCGCTCGGGGCTCCCTCGGCTCTCGACTTGATACAGACGGAGATGGAGTTAAAATAATCCGCCTCCTAAAATGTGTAAAAGGAGACTAAACCGGTTTTGAATGGCTTATGCGCTTCAGACGTGAAAAGTCAGCTCAAGGTCACGAGGCACTTACATCTGGGTATGAGTGTTAGCGCGGTACAAAAATATCTACAGTGATTGCGATATTTCTGACAAGTATTGCAATTACGTTTTCTATTATTCACCTTATTCCGCCCCGCCCACTTTTGCCTCTTTTTGCCACAGATCCGCGCTCCTGTAGTGAACGCACTTCCCGTTTGACGAGATCCCTGTTCATGTAAATGGCGAACGAGGGAAAGTCACAGCGCAACAATGTTATATAAAGTCGATTGATTTGAGTAAAATGTTTAATGAACACAAACAACAACAAGTCAGCAACGCACCGATTTCTGGGGCACGCTGAAAACGGCTTTTTAGTCCGTGTAGAACTTATTTTCTGTTGAGCTCATCTGCCCCGTGTAAACTACAACGGAAACAAGATAGCGGCGCATACGGCAACTTCCAGAATAAGGCGAACAGACCCTTTAAAAATGTGATGTCATCAAAATTCTTAAATGGAGGCGTCTGGAGGCAAAATGAAGTTGACTGTACCTTTTTCAGTGATTATCTCATTCATTCATTCATTCATTTTCTACTGCTTATTCCCGTTCCCAGGGTCGCAGGTTGAATGAATGATTATCTCATATTAAATCTAAATTCTACTGGTTTTAAATGTTTGTGTTGGAAAAAAGCAACACATTTGAATTTCCCGGGCAGAAAGGTCAGTTAGTTTGCTTTGCTACAACAACAACAACAAACAATGGACCAAATACAATTTTCTAGATTTAAATTTGTATTTTAGCTTCAAAAGAATCTAATTTACGAAATAGTATACAATATATATCTCTAGATAAAATGAAAATGATTCACTAAATGATTGTCAGGAATGTCATCTGCCATAAACTTGAATAAACAGTCTATATCAAGTTGTTCTCAAACTGTGGTACGTGTACTACGGGTCGTACACAAGCTTTTGGTGGTACACAAATCAACTAATTAATACATTTAGAGTGCACCTAGAATAGTCCTGTTTTGGATCTAGAATAGTCCTGTTTTAGACCTAGAATAGTGCTGTTTTAGACCTGTTTTAGACCTAGAATAGTGCTGTTTTAGACCTGTTTTAGACCTAGAATAGTGCTGTTTTAGACCTGTTTTAGACCTAGAATAGTCCTGTTTTAGACCTGTTTTAGACCTAGAATAGTGCTGTTTTAGACCTGTTTTAGACCTAGAATAGTGCTGTTTTAGACCTGTTTTAGACCTAGAATAGTGCTGTTTTAGACCTGTTTTAGACCTAGAATAGTGCTGTTTTAGACCTGTTTTAGACCTAGAATAGTGCTGTTTTAGACCTGTTTTAGACCTAGAATAGTGCTGTTTTAGACCTGTTTTAGACCTAGAATAGTCCCATTTTAGACCTAGAATAGTCCTGTTTTAGACCTGGTTTAGACCTAGAATAGTCCTGGTTTAGACCTAGAATAGTCCTGTTTTAGACCTGGTTTAGACCTAGAATAGTCCTGTTTTAGACCTGGTTTAGACCTAGAACAGTTGTGTTTTAGACCTGGTTTAGACCTAGAATAGTCTTGTTATAGACCTAGAATAGTCCTGTTTTAGACCTGGTTTAGACCTAGAATAGTCCTGGTTTAGACCTAGAATAGTCCTGGTTTAGACGTACTGGTACTCAGAAAGCCAAATATTTTCTTAAGTGGTACTTGTGTGAAACGTTTGAGAACCACTGCGCTATATCATTAACTGGAAGGAATCAAGAAAACAGCCTTAAACAGTTTATATTAAATGTGTAAGTAGAACTGCATTGTGTCTGCGTCTTCTGCACTTTTTTTCCCATCACTTTCTCCACAGCGATTCATTTGCAACAATTTAAACTTAAACATCACAGTAAGATTGCAGGAGGTAAAGTTTAAATAGGTTTTATCACACTGACGTAAAGCCCTGCCAACGCTAAATCTGCTCGCACATCAAGGACAGCGAACATCCAATTAATAGTAAACATCACGACCACAAGCGGAGTTGTTAAGGCGCTCTCCCATGGCAACGCTCCTGTCAAAGCGCTCAGTTGCCAAGAGAGTACTACGCTGCGAAAACTCTTTAAATGAAAGGAGGGAAGGAAAAACCACATACGAGGCGCGAGGAGGAGGTGAGCGCCGCGTTTGTTATGGTCTGCATCCATCATGCTAATTGGAAATAAACAGGAGCTCATTGTTTGGGGAACGTTAAATCAAGCTCTAATCAGTTGCGGGAGAATTTATCACATTGTGGGGACTAAAATTTGCGTGCACTCCATACAGGCCTCGCTCGTGGGGCAAAAATCAAGTCCCCGTGAGAAATTTGTTGCATAACTAGATCAACAAAATGATTTAAAGTTCAGGAATAGGTTAAAATAGGTTAGGGTTTAGGTAAAGGCAAGCCACAATACTGTAAATTATTATTATTATATGCAATCTGGCTGTTAAATACAGCTCTATTGATATAGCTCACTGTTAGCGTTAGTGTCCAATATTTTTGCAGATTGGCACTAAATTGATAAATAAATACTTAGAACTTAGAGTTTAAAACAAACAAAATGATAATAATAACGTGTACTTCTCCAGAGGACCCTTCTGTGTTTGTAAAGTTAGGTGTTTGTGTGTCAATGCTAACGCTAACGCTAATTTTGAGGCATTATAAATAATAAAATAAAATTAATTAAAACAAAACTGAAATAATCTACCAACAAAAACAATTGGGTAGCCATAGGTAGTTTATTTCATGTTGTTGATTTTTAATAAAAGTTTAAATAAAAGTTAGCATTAGCTACGAGACACAATGACACATGCTAATGCAATATTTGAATATACTGTACTTTTTAAACACTATAATTTCAGTTGTGTTAAGTCTGTAATGCCACAGAAATTATCATTTGACAAAAAAAAACATATGGGACACCTTCATTTAGTTTAATTAATGTATAAATAATCAGGAAAAATATCTTTCTTGGTTGTAAATTGTCCCTGGAGAGTCTCCCTAGTGTGATGGCATCATGTTTTGGAACTCTGCTCTACTTCCTGTAAATTTCAACATATTTTCCGACTTTTCTTCACAAACTGACTCTTGACTGGTGTAAAACCGCTATTAATATATACAACAGGTTTCATTCCATCAAAAAAAGTCAAAACTAGAAAATCATACAAAACTGACACGTTTTCATGATTTTCTATTTTTGTGTTTATTCAGTGTATTAATACTTGTTGTAAATATACATTTAAATATACATTTAGTTTTACATCAATCATCAATGGAGAAAAGTTGAAAAATGTGTAGAAAGTTACAGGAAGTAAACAGATACATGACATCACACTGGGGAAACAACGATTATGCATAATTTACACAAAAGAGACAACTTTTTTGACCTTTTATACATGAATTCAACAAATAAGGTGTTCACGTGTATTTTTATTTGTAAAATACATGTAAAAAGCTGTGACATTAGATGAATTTGGCCCAGTGTACAGTGCGGTTGCTAGGTAATTTCCTAGTGTGATGTCATCATTTTTGACCAGGAAGTAAAACAAAAAAACAAAAAAATGGCTAAACTGGGATAAAATGTGTAAGGTATTTTCGCAAAATTTTAAATCTATTTCTCTAAACTGCATTTTAATCAATTGAGTAGTTCAACTCAATTGGTTAGAATCCGTCTCCAGGAAATGAATCTTCACCAAAACATCCTAAGACGCCTTTCCTATCCCAACCCCCCGTCTGCCATTTTTAACATCAGTCTGAACTTTTTCCTCCTTTTCATTTCTAAAACAGCTACTTGCATCTTTTGTATGGATTACTTACAGAATACAGTGACCATTGTTTATTGTATGTTTTGTTGTGACCGCAACTGTAGTTACAAATGTATGTTGTGTCTGTTCATTGTTTATTGTCTATAAATGTAATTTTATATGTTATGTTGTAACAGCAACTGTAGTTTCAACGGTTTGTTAAGCGCTTTGAGAGCCTGTTAGGTGGAAAAGCGCTCTATAAATAAAAATCATCATCATCATCATCATCATCAACCGAGGTCAAGGTAATATCCGCAAAAAGCACGTAAACCCAACACATGTGCGAGTGTGTAGGCTGCTGACTCACACCGAAATATTTTAACGAAATCAGTTGGACTATAACCTTTGCAGAAGCACAAAGGGGGCTAATTACGGCTGATCTCACCACTCAGCGCTCGCTCCTTAGACAACGTTAAACGCAACGTACACAAACGCACCTTCGCTCGACGGACTAATTCCACTTCCTGGACGAGACGAGTCAAAAATCCATAATCTTTTGGAAACGGGGGAAAACAGTCATTAGAATATAAACAAAACACAGACACAAAAATCAATACGTGTTTCGTCATTTGTGTCGGTGCTTTCATTTGCTATTCGTTTTCGACTGTACGCGGGCGCTTAAGCCTCATTTGCATAATCATTACTTTTCAGTTGGAGTGCAAACAAATGCGCTGGCAGGCAGATGTGGAGCCGGGCGGCGGGATTCGCACGGGAGAGAGGAGCGGTGCCGGTGGTGGAGAGGCGCAGACTTGTAGATCTCATTACGATTAATATAGTGGGACAGGAAAAGCAGAAAGGGAGAGGGGGAGAGAGAGGGAGGGAAGGAGAGGCAGATAGTGGACAGACAAGACAAGAGGGAGAGGAGAGAGAGAGAAGGAGGAGGAAAAGAGAAGAATGGGGTGGTAAGGTAAAGGGGAGACGAGAGAGAGAGGGGGGGCAGGAAGGATAAGGGAGCGGGAGAACAAGAGAGAGAGGAGAGAGAGAACAAGAGCGAGAAAGAGGAAAGGGAGGGAGAGAGAAGAGAGAGGGAGAGAGAAAGATACAGAGAGAAAGGGGAGGAATGGAGAGAGGAGAGAGAGAGCAAGAGGAGAGGAAGAGAGAGACAAATGAGAGAGGGAGACAAAGGGGAGGGAGAGAGGGGAGAGAGAGAGGGGAGGAATAGAGAGAGAAGAGAGAGAGAGGAGGGAGGGAGGGAGAGAGAGAGAGAGAAATGGGAGCGTGAGAGTGAGGGAGAGAAAGACAGGGGAGAAAGTGAGAGCAAGCAAGAGAAAGGGGAGAGTGTGAGACAGAGAGAGAGAGAGAGAGAGAGAGAGAGACAGCCAGAAATAGAGTGTGTGCAGGGAGAAAGAGAGAGGGTGAAGAGAGCGAAGGGGGAGAACATGCGGGCGAGAGAGATGAAGAGAAAAAGCAAGAGAGAGCGAGAGAGAGAGTGAGCGAGCGAGGTGCGGCTATAATGGGATCAATAGTCAGGGCATGAGCGCGGGGTCAGAGCCGTGTCCATGGTGACCTGCCGTGTACCGGAGCGATGAGTCACTGCGGGAGTCATCTGTCCATCTCCCTCTCTCGCCCTCCTCTCTCTCTCCCCCCCCCATCTCTTGTGTTCTCCCCACCTCATTCTCTCTCTTGCTCTCTCTTACTGTCTCTCTCTCTCCCTCCCTCCTTTCTCCCATCTCCATCTCCCCCTCCTCTCTCTCTCCCTCTCTACCTCCCCCCTCTTCCATCTCCCTCTCTACCTCCCCTCTATCTCTCCCACCTCATTCTCTCTCTTGCTCTCTCTTACAGTCTCTCTCTCTCTCTACCCCCCTCTCTCTTCCTCTCTCTCTCTACCTCCCCTCCATCTCTCACACTCTCTCCCACCTCATTCTCTCTCTTGCTCTCTCTTACTGTCTCTCTCTCTCTCTCTACCTCCCCCTTCTCTCCCATCTCTCTCCCTCCCTCTCTCTCTCTGATAAACCCAATTATGTCTGTTGTATGTGTCCTCGTCAGAGCCTGCCTCACATTTAAGCAGCGTCCTCCTCCGATGTGAGAACGATGTGAACACAGACAATCATCCGAGCACTGTCTTCATCAATATTAGCAAACACACACACACGAACTGCATATTACATACAATAAAAGACGAGAAAATGTTAAAATCACGTCAAAGTTAAACAGTTTAAGAATTTTCAGGTTGGAAAGTTAGATTAATAGAAAGCCACTTTGAGATGAGATGAAATGAGACGCTACTAATCAATATTTAACATCATCCCTCTACAGTTCATTATTGTCTGAACGTGAACTTAAAGTCTAAATGACAGTTATGACGACACATTTCACAAAAACACAGTGAACATGATCATGTTTAAGACTTTACTGAACATTTTGCCTTTTTGCCCTCAGATTGACAGTTTTCGTAATGTTTATAATGTTACTTCCTGGTTGTTCATGAGCAGCAAATATGACATAGTTAGAGGTGATTCCACAACTGTTACCTAGCAACCGTTTTGAAAACAAGGACCAAAATCCATATAAATTACACAATAGTTAATATTTGACAAATAATAATACATGATAACACTTTTATTTTGTTAGCTGATGGTTTAAACTGTCAGTTATTGGATTTTTTTTGGTTTTACAGGACACGAACATCTCACAATATTTTTTTTATTTTTTATTTTATCGACCGATACAGTTAATACTTACCGTAAATTATACGTTTATGAAGCTCAGATACTATTTCAAGGCTAGAAAGTTTAAATTTTTCCTATCCTTTATAACAGAAAGGCAAACAACTGACATTCCTACCCTCAAAATTCAAAATTGCCATATGTTTTTTGTTATTTTGACTTAAAATCATTACAATTTAGATCTGATGCTCAGTTTATCATTGAATATATTGCCTCCAGTCGCTTCCAACCCAGACTTTTCAACATTCTCTCCACATAGCATTTTAAACGGTCTATGTGCGGTTTCTCTCGTGTTGAGTTGAGGACACGTTTTCATGCACGACTGAAAACTAGAGGAACATCGTTGCAGTCACTCAGTCATCTCTGGTTGGCCTCAGTCTCGTCGTGTGGAGCGCTTACTCGTTCAAGATCGCAGATATTCAAACACGTATGAATTGTAAAGCTGATTTTGGCTGCGCTCTGGTGCAGCGAGATGTTTACGGACTTTACACAACTGAAAAGGAGAGGAAAACCGGACTAAAAATGTGCCCTTTGCTCAAAAAGAGAAACAGCTGAGATTGGTCTGTATCAGTGTTGTAATGTTTACTTCATTTAGAGTACATTTTATTCACAATCTGCTCTTCTTTTAGCACATTTTTAGTTAAAACTACTGTGGCAATGGTGTATTCCTACTTAAGACCTAGTTTAATCCTAATTTAGACCTGAAATAGTCCTGTTCTTGACCCAGTTTAGATTTGGTGGTACTCAGAAAGCCAAATCTTTTCTTTGGTGGTACTTGGGGAACCACTGGTCTATATATTTGTACGTAAAACAACAGAATATACTCTTATTCTCTCCCACAATGCCTTCTTTCTACTGTAGCGCATAAATCCTTACCACAATTAAATAATTAGTCGATTTGGCAAGACACAACAGGCTAAAGTCATTTTCAGTTTTTTGTTTTTTTGATCTCTCAACATATAGAAACAACAAATTTGTCCAGTCTACTCTTAAAAATGTTTTGTTCTTCCACTGAATCCACTTCATCCATAGATTTCTCTGGGACATTGTGACTTCCGTTTTATTAAAATGCATTTTTCTCCCACAGAGACATAAAGATGGCCACTTAAGTGATGCTCCTACACCAAACTATACAATCTGGGACTCAACAAGATTTTGAGGAAATGTACCGAAGGATTTTTTCATATCTAATTCTAAAACTGATTTATTGAAGTTTTAAGTCAAAAAATTAGATGAAATTTGAATTTTTAGGACGATGAAAATGAACCAAGAAATTTAAAGTTGGTTCTGTCCATTTTTCAGGTTTATATGTCCCAAATATGTGTATTTTTGGCCATTTTTACTCCCTATTTCTACATGAAAACATGACATGATAAAAAACTTGTAAAACTTTTCTTACATTTATGTGAGTAAACTACAGGAGAAGTTTCAAATTTCAATTTTTTTTTCCTATTCACCTGCAGCGTCTCGCCTTAATATACATTTTGGTTGATTAAGAAACCATCAAGAGATTAAATGACTAATCAACTAAAGGTGTACGGCCTTACACATCAAAATTTGGGCTACACCGGAACTAAACCAGGACTAGAACAGGACCAAATCAAGTCCACACCACGACAAATCACACTCAAACCAGGATAAGTGAAGATATTTAGTGCCCAAACCACCAAAACCAAACCAAAACTGTAAAGCGACATGTCACCAAAAAGAGAAACATACACTATTTTCCACAATCTGAGCTCTGAGTCATCCTTCTAAACCGACCGAAAAAGGCACCGCATCTGTTTGGCAGCTTTTGCAGATGTCAGTGCATTGACGAAAGCTCCGAATAAATAGTTAAGTGTTGACATGTCACAAGCGGCTGCATTTAAAACTACTGTAAACATCCAAATAAACGGATGCCTCTTCTTTATAGACGGCGTTCCGCAATTTGAGTTGACACCACAGTGAACTCATATCTTTCCCTGCTTGAATTATTCACTCGAGCGCGGTTACCTAACAGCGCGGAGTCACAGTCGAAACCGCGAGAGGAGAAAATAACAACATGTGGCAAGTGGAAGGGCGTTAAAACCTGCGTGGACGGGCGAGAGCGAACAGAGACAAAAAAACCCTGCGAAGAGACTGGCAGTTCAAATGAAAAACAGATGAAATGCGGTCTTTGATGGGCCGAAATCTAAGCGCGGTGGATTAAAACAGGGACAATACGAGTTAATAGGCTGCAGTCTGGGGATTGCGATTGTGTTGATTCGAAGTGACATGGAAAAAAATGTTTAAATAAAAGGGGGGGGGAGAAAAAAGGCGACACAAAGAACGGCGCTTTCGTCTTCATCTGCAGCAATAGTCGTTCGATTGTGCACTGGGCGCTCGCTCCGTAGTCGCCCGCTGCCAGGTTCCGTTTCCCAAAAAACAAAGCCCCCGACCGAAATATCAGCGCCAGCACATGGCTCTTGCAATTGCAGGACTGGGTTTGCGAGCTCGCTTCCATAGCTGTGGGGTGCGAGGAGGTTAGTCTGAATAATTAAAAGGAAGACGAAGACTACGCTGTCCAAAATGCGAAAGCCAACTGCCTGTATTTCATTTGAAGTGTTATCAAGAGATACATGGAGCGGGATGAAGGAGGAATTTAGGGCTGTCATTAGCAATTATTATTAAGTCAGTGATTATGTTTTCGATAGGCCGACTATAGGGCTGCAATTAACGATTGTTTTGGTGATCCATTTGTCTACCGATTACTCTCTTGATTAGTTGTTTAGAGTCACGGCACACTTTTTGGGTTTGAAAGATACCATGAAACACCAACTACTGTTAAAACATTACCATTTAGTAAAAAAGTACGGTACATAATGAGGCAAAAAAGGTCTGTGCCCTTGTCTAGTTCTTTAAATTTGACAATAGTGATGGTTTTGCGCTCGTGTTTGATGCAGAAGTTGCTCAAGGCACTCCAAAATGTCAAATCAGTCAATTACATTCGCATTTATTAATATATTGACACATTGGATATTTTTTCAAGGCACACCTGACAAAACTTTAAGGCCCCAAGGTTCCCCGACACACTTGTTGAAAATCAATGGTTCAGAACATATAGTGTCCATGAATATAACATTTTTGCTAAATTTGACCCAGATGAAACTAAGATGACGCCGCTTTGGGACGTCCTGATGTAGTACACGTACGAACAAAAAAGGTTTTTGACATATTTGCCAAGTCTGCTTCTTATAGTGACTTTGGGCTTCTTTTTTGGAAAATTGTTTGCAAATTTTGAGAGTTGCTGGTTTTTGGGCTTGCTTCAGAGCAGCACGTTCACGTCATAAAAAAAGCTAATTTTGAGCCTTTTTTCAGTCCTGTTTCATGTTAATAGATGCAGTGATGACTGAAATGCAGACGTTGAACTAGTTGGGGGAAAAAACACTAAATAATCTTGTTTTCTTTGTTATTTTGATGTAATGCCTGATCAGTCTGAGTAATAAAACCTCTTTTCTGAGCACATGGTATGCTTTAAAGTTTGCGTATAATCCAGAAAACGATTATTCGATTACTAAATCAGTTGACGATTATCTCAATAATCGATTCGTTGCAATTAATCGATTAACTTGTTTCAGCCCTAGTCGACTAGTCAAATGATTATTTCTATTGTACAATGTGACGTTTTACATGCATTCAGCCAAATAAAGGTTGAAATATGGTGACTGAAGGTTTCTAGATAGAGAATATTAACAAATAACGTGTAATATTGATGAAAACTAGTCACGATTAGTTGATTAATCTTTGCAGTTGTAGAGGAATCGATGGGTATCAGATGATATTGTAATATTTCTTGAGATCTTTAGTTAAACACTGACAACATGGACAGGTGAGGATTTTCTGTGGTGATTGAACAATGATTTAAGGACTTGACTGTTATGACTGCAAACCTTTTCTGATAAATTGGCTTCTCATTTAGTCGTTTAGTCGATTAATCGGTCGATAGTGTCTTAGTCGACCAACATTTTTAATACTCGACTAATTATTTTATTTAGATTTAAAGGATTTAGATGGAAGAAACAGCAAAAACAACAAGATATGGAGTGAGTTTGCTGAAGATTTTGGTGTCCAACATAAAAATATACAGTTTCAGTGTCACTTATCTGTAAAAATTGTTGTTTTTTTCATGAACTCCTGTGCAGTTGTGGTCTTTTAAGTTATATTTTTACCTTTTAGTCGATTAACGGTCGATAGGGCAGGTCTTTAGTCGACCAAGAATTTCTACAACCCTAGTAAGTACATTGATAAACAAAGACTAACTCCAGCTCCCGACTGAGAAAGGAACATCACCGCATTGTATCTCAGCCCAACCAATACTGTAAAAAAGGCAAGTTACGTGACACGCAAAGACATAGTGCCCCATTAACCCAACACAACATCTGCGCTTCCTCAATCCATCTATGCCCTGCTCATCGAACAAACCATGATCTCTTCGGCAGAGGTCACGGGTCAAGGGTGAGAGGTCAGAGTTGAGGGTGAAGGGTTGCGGTCAGGACTATTTTGTGAGGCCCAACAAAAGGCTGATAGTCTACGACCTTGGCCTGTATAAACACATGCTCATTGTAATTGATCTTAACACAGAGGGAACGCCGACGCCAATGAATAGAGATCATTTCGTTACTGCCAATTGAAAAGGCCATGTTTTAACTTTCTTTTGTCAGCCTTGGGGAAATTGTCGATGAAATTATGGGCAACTAACAATGCGATTGGTAAAAGCAAGAAAAGGAAGAATAATTGGTCGAAGCAAGAAAAGGAAGGAGGTCATCGATTGATTTTGTTTTTTTGTACCCGTGAATAACAGATTTTTATGAAATTTGACCAAGACGAAGCAAAGAAGATGTTGCTTGAGAACGTCTTCATGGAGTTTGATTGCAAAAAATCATTAAAAACACAAAGTTTACACATTTCTAGGGTAATTTTAGATAAATTGTTATGTCTCAATCATAAAACTGTAAAAAAAAAAAAAAAAAATACTCACATGGCACGCTTTGGGGTTTATATAGTACAGTAAACGATTGTTCAGTTACTACATTAGTTGACGAATATCTCAGTAATCGATTAGTTGCGATTAATCGATTAACTTGTCTCAGCACTAGACATACCCCAAACAATGTTACATCAACGCAAACTACGATTAAGGCTAAACCAGGACAAAAGCTGGTCAAAACCCTCCCAAAATACTTTCTAAATCAAGTAGCTAAAATGGCCAGAGAGAGTATTTACCAAATTTGTGATGTGTTTCCTGATTGCATTGATCGAGAGCGCAGCCGACATGATCTCTTCTCTCGAGTCAATTTCGTTTTTAATTCAACTCTTTGGAGAAATTTGATCCGTTGTCCAATGTTATCTTCCTGATCAAATTGTTGTATTATTGTCTGTGGAGGACTGCAGCAGCACATATGGCCAGATTAGTCACTGTGTGTGTGTGCGTGTGAGTGTGTATTTGTTGTGTGTTTGTGCGTATTGGGGCTGGGGGGGGTACCTTGGCGGTGGTCGGCTCCTAACTCATTAGACAGTTTAGACAGATAAGAGGCTTGCAGCTGAAAAGCCACAGCAGGGCCGGATTTTTTTGCGGTTTATGAAAGCGATCTAATCGGGATTTGGCAACAGAAATCTAAGGAGTTTAGGGATAGAAAAACTCACTGATTTGTGGATTGGAGTTGGACTGAAGCATATCTAATCAGCTCGAATGCCGATAATAGACTCCCGATGACGCATAAAAGTGAAATATAGGGAATTTGGGCAAGATTTCTGCTTGTAATTTCCAGTTGTTGGGGTTCTTTATGTTCCACTTGCCTCCCGTCTTTGCGTTTCATTCATCCCTCGCCTCGTAGTAATCCCAATCCTTTTTGCTACAACTTCTGCTGTCAGATCGCTCCGTCCCTTCCGAGCAAATTACACTTTTCACATCACACCCCAATTAACGCCCCTTTCGGTTCGCCGTTTGCTTGCTGCCATTTCTACGGGCAGGGAGAATTAACCCAGAAATGCGCACATACGTGACAAAAACCCATTTATAAGGTCTTTTAAAAGCGGCACGTTTGCATATGTTTAATGACAGACAGCGGCAGTGAACCCCCCCGCCCGCTAAATCCTTATTAATGATCCTATTTACACTTGTTGCCAGACTGATCAAAGTTTAGCCGTCGTGTGATGTACTGGCTTTTCATCTCGGCTGGTCGGGGGGCGCTGGTTCGGTGCGGGTGTGTGTGTGCGGAGGGGTGCAGCGAGGTTGTTAGTTGGCACAGTATGGGGCTGTTGGCATGAACGCCGGTGAGGCTTCATGATACAAAGGCTTGGGGATGCATGGTGGTTCGAGCCGTGTTGTTGTTGTTGTGGCGGCGGCGGCGGTGGTTGCGCGGGGAGTCGAGTGCGCGGGGCGATGGCTGCAGGGTAAGATCAGAGGATTGGAGAAGAAAGCAGTGAAAGGGAATGGACAAAGCTACAAGAGTGAGTATTAGCGCAGTGGGTGTTGGGCTTTGGGTGAAAGTCAAATGTAGATGGCTCATACAGTATGTGACGACCTATGTGCATAAAACTGGGGTTAAAGGACACATATTCTGCCACAGTGACTTTTTTGAGCTTTTAACAAGGTTCTAACAATGTTCTGTCATCAAAAACATACCTGGAGTTGCATTCAGATGCATCCCGCTGTTTTGAGCAATGTTTATTAGAAAATCCTCTCCCTTCGAGCGTCAAAAACACTTCCTGGGACACATTTTTAGATTTCATATGTCACTTATCTGAGAATCTTCCGCTGTTTTAAGTCCTTAAATCATCGCCAGACATGTTATGAGCATTTCTGCCTCTAAACACGACAACTGCAGCTTCACCCGTGCCGTAATGTCTGTTGACAGCTAACTTAGCTAGATTGTATGTAGCGCTTGTCGCCATCTACTGGCTGGATGCACTCAGTAAGTGTCTTTTCACACAGGCTGATAAAAGCTGTTAATCACATTTCAAAACATGAGATGCAAAATCAAGGCACTCGAGCATGTTTAAAGGCTAATAACAATATGAAAAATGCAGAATATATTTCCTTTAAAGTGAGCTGTTGAGCTTCAGCAATTGGAATCTGCTAACTTACACTGTCCATATCCTCGGATGGTTTAACATTACTTTTTTACTGTATTATTGCATTTGATTGGTAGTGTTGTCTTTTTTTATTTTACACTGCTGTTATATATGTTAAAGGTTAGCAATGGGATCAGTAGGGGAAAGTAACAAAGTACAACAGTGCCGTCTTAAAAATGTGAAAAACTAGTTAATTTGAAAGTCTTTGCAGCAGTCCACATATTGCTCATGTAACAAATGCATCCTAAACATTTTAATTATTCATCACGATGAGCTCGTCTCAACTAATATAGAGCTACATCTGAGGTGCTGATAATCTTAAAGGCCTACTTCTATTATTTAGCTGTGGTCAATATATTTTATTTCACCTTAATTAGAGGGCAAGTTCATTCTCATAAGCCTACACAGCACACTTCCTTCCCCCATTTTTATACTGAAGGTTTATATATTTTAACAAAATGTTATTACTTGCTAATCTATGTTTCTACATCGCCTAATTATGTTTGCGCAATAATAAAAACGCAGTTTACCACTTGATAACAAGGATTATGAACTATAATATAGCCTAAATCTATATATAGGTAGACCTTCAGGCTTTGCAGAATGTAACTTGCGAGTTAAGTGTGGGAGCCCCAGGTTTAAGGTGTTATTTTTAGCCCGTTCATGGTGACATCCAGCTTAAACGTCTGGAGTTCAAGCCCCAGCTTTGAGCAAACAAAAATATATACACACAATTTACTGGAAGCATTTGGAAACACAAAATCAGCTTTAACAGTATAAAAATGGGTGCGTCAATACCTTCACTTTCGTCCATTTTATTTTCTGTGATACCTTTACTTTTTTTCTTGTATCAGTGAGCACTTTTTCCATCACTGAATGAGAAGTGAAATGAGAAGAAGATTGCAAAGCTAAGCAACACTTGTTTTGCAGAAATGCCACGTTATACAATTGTAAGATTACACTGCATTTGCACTGTGCGGCTGACAATAAAAAGGGTGAAAGCGAGCGAAATGGTATAGAATAAGAAGAGAAGGCTGTAATGCTAAAAGCAACACTTACGTTCAGCAGAAATAACACACTTATTTTGACCCAGTGCATCTAGATTCCAAAGTAACCGTAATAGCATATGTTCATTGCATTTGCGCCGCTGTTTACTCTTTCTCAAAACAATGAAAAAAGGGGGTTAAAGCGAGGGAATTGGCATGGAATGACAGGAGGAGACTGTAAAGCTAAAAGCGATAGTAGCACTCAGGTGTTTTATAGACACTCTGCTCTACTCGGCGCTGCAGCCCATTCGTCAGCCGGACAGAGACCCTTTAACGCACACATACACACGCCTCCTCCTCTTTATGGGGCGCTCATTTTCCGTAAAAGCACTTCCCGGGCCATGTTTGATTGACCACATCTACAAACGAGAGCAGGGGGCTGAGTAAACACGCACACAAATGTACCAATGTGCCAATGCCGGCGGCTTTAAATCAAGTTCACAAGACACGCCCGGATTTACGGCCTACAAGCGGTCTCGAGGAGAATTATGAAAGATGGATGCTTGTAGATGACACAATTGCTGAATAAATTGTATTTCTAACAATGTAAATATTGCCGGATATTAATATTTTGTAGGTCTTTAACGTCGGGATGTGCAATAGCAGCTTTTTCACTTTTGGGTCAATTTCAAACGATTCCAAAGCTGCAATCGACAATAAAATACCAATTTCCAAATGTAAATAAATATCTATATATCTCATCTAGGAGTAAGTTGATCAATGAATTGCAACTAATCTGCAACTAACTAACTAACTGATTATTGAAATAATTGTCAACTAATGTAGTAACTTAATAATCGTTAACTGGTCTATACACAGGTTACAAAACATACTAGGGCTGTAGTTGATTTAAGAAATTCTTGGTCGACTAAAGACCCGCCCCATCGACCGATTAATCGACTACAAGGGGGCGTCGTTAAATACATCAAAACTATGAAGTATCTCCGTGTATCTGACCCAAACTGCACTGCACAGGAGTTCATGCAAAAAAAAAACAATTTATACAGTGTGACGAAGTGAGCTCTACACTCACCTTGTCCCTTTGTCTGCACACCCACGCACCTCACACACAATACACACAATATAAGTTACTGCTAAGCTACACTCACATATCCCGGGCCTTGTTTGTGTTGTCTTAGTTAGTTTTTCCATTCAGTATAATTTATTTAATTCAGTGTTCATTTACAAACCACACTTAGACATTTCGGTTTAACAATTTATTAATTTTGCATTAGTTTAAAGTATTTTGTCCTCAGTTTCTTTCCTGCTTACCTGGTCCATGTGGTGGGGGAGGATAAAGGGAGAGCCGCCCTCTTGTTCCTGGCTTTTAAACTCTGTCCTGGTGATGTCACCAGTGACATCACCAGAAGGTACTATCTGGAGAGGGGGTTTTGTACTGTTTAATCAGTCTTTCGTAGATCCTATTGATTCTATTGTTGAAATTGATAACCCTGTGTTATTATTTACTGTCTGGGCAGATATGGTAAAGATTCTGGTTGGTTCTGTAATTGTAATTTGTAAATTATACTGATGTTCACAGTTCCAGTTAAGTGGACTAGGCCAGTTGGATTGGCCTGACTATAAAAGGCAGGCGTGTGCCTCATTTGGGAGATTTTGTCCAACCTGTAAATACCTGGGTGGCACTGTAAATAAAATTGCACTTTTTTTGACTGGAATTGCCTCCGAGCCTCTCTTCCCTGCCATTTTAGCCACTCAGAGCTACACTACTTCACAAATGGTGGCAGTGGTGGGATCCAGTTTTGAAGGATGGGGCCAAAACAAGGTGGCAAGTCACAAGTAAGTGAAGTGCCAGAGGAAGACACTGAAGATGAGACTCAGGAGGGCGCTGGGGCAACAGAGCTATCCAGTGATCCTACTCCTAACCTGGCTGAAATAGCAAATTTGCTCCGAGGCTTGGTGAAGAAGCAAAACGAGCATGATGCTAAATGGGAGCAGGACAAGTTGCAGCAGGAGAACCGGTGGCAGTCCATGGAGCGCCGGGTGGACCAGCTTCAACAGGAGGTGAAAGCAGAACGACCAGACCATCAATTTGTGATGGAAGGGGCAGAAGCAGCTCCTACAGAGGGCCCTGCGTCCCCAGCTCTCAGCGCCAGTATGGTGAGATTTCCCCGCTGGAAAGGTCCTAAAATGCAGCCATATCAAGAAGATGAGGACATTGAACATTATTTGACAACATTTGAGAGAATTGCTACAGCTTGCCAGTGGCCTCATGAAGAGTGGGCTTTGCACTTGGCCCCACTTTTGAATGGCAAGGCACGAGCTGCATATGTGGCTATGGACATTAATGAAACAATGGAGTATGACAAAGTGAAGAAAGCTGTTTTGGAGAAGTTTGAAATTGGCGCGGAGACCTACAGGATGCGGTTCCGGTCCACAGTCGTGAAGGACGAGGAGACGCCGAGGGAGCTGCAGTCTCGGCTGAAGGATCTATACGACAAGTGGATGACGCCGAGGGGGAAGACGAAGGAGCAGATCGGAGATGCTATTGTGCTGGAGCAGTTCTTGAGGGTGCTGAACCAGGATCTGCGCACCTGGATCAAGGAGCGCAATCCTGCGACATCAAGAGACGCTGCAGAGTTGGCAGAGGCTTTTCTGTCCGCACGTCGCACTTTTAGAAGCTCCTTGTCCACTAAATCCAGTACATCTCCTCCTTCAGTGAGTAAACCTGTGGGTGTCAGTGGGTACAACCATAAGGCCCCTAGACCTCCATTCCTAAATAACACTGGCCCTAGGTTCAGAGATTTTAAGCACAAGGGCCCTGTGATATGCCACTCCTGTGGTCAGTCTGGGCATATTAGAGCAGAGTGTCCAGAGCGGCAGGTCAGCAAGACTTACATGTGTTTTGCCCCTCAACCGTTGCATGTACTAGAGGGAGTGTCGCCACCAAGTACTGAGGATGAGCGAACTGTCTGTGTTATCATTGATGACAGACCACATGTGGCTCTCTTAGACTCAGGGAGTAGCCGCACTCTTATTAGAGAAGACTGTCTCCCCAGAGATGTCACGTTTAGTGGGAAAGTGAAAGTTTGGTGTGTTCATGGTGACCATGTGGACTGCCCTATAGCTAATGTTACTATCGAAGTGGAGGGTCAGCAATATTTACTCCCGGTGGGTGTGATGTCCAAACTTCCCTATCAAGTGATATTGGGGTGGGACGTGCCTATTCTACGGGAGTTAATTGCAAAGGACAATGATAAAGACAATGCTAATTCTGATGAGAGCATGGCCGTTTTCACCAGGTCCAGGCATAAGCAGGGGGAGGGGTCTGATTGTGATGGGTGTGACTGGGATTTACCTTTTTCAAACTGTGAAGTGCCTGGGAGTGGGAGCTCTAAAAAAGGTCCAAAGAAAAGTAAGAGCCAGAAAAGACAAGATAAAATAAAGGGCACAAAATTGGTTGAGTCAGTTTCAGCTCCAGTCTCTGAGGAGCTAATGGACATCCCCAGTGATTTAGCAAAACTGCAGCGTGAGGACCCTACTCTAGCGCCCTTGTTTGCTAAATGTGTTCCAAGTGATACACAGGTCACAGACAGAGTCCGAGAAGTGTTTTTTGTTAAAGATGAACAACTGTATAGACGCAGCCAAGTGGGGGACCAGTTGGTAATTCCAATTGGTTTAAGGCCTACAGTGTTGCATCTAGCACACTCTGTGCCCTGGGCAGGACATTTGGGACACTTTAAGACATTTTCTAGAATGGTGCCCCGATTTTACTGGCCACAGCAATTTTCTGACACAGTCCAGTATTGCAAATCGTGTCCACAGTGTCAACTAACTGCTCCTGGTAAAAGGTCAGATCGGGCACCTCTCATTTCAATGCCTGTCATAGACACTCCTTTCTCCCGCATTGCAATGGACATTGTAGGGCCACTTGAGAGAAGCAGTGCAGGCCACAAATATATTTTAGTGCTTTGTGACTATGCCACTAAATATCCTGAGGCTTTTCCCCTCCGGAAAATTAAAGCCCGCCAGATTGCCAACTGCCTCATTCAAATGTTCTCCAGAGTGGGCATCCCCAGAGAAATACTAACTGATCAGGGGACAAACTTTACTTCGACACTGCTCCGGGAAGTGTACAAACTATTGGGGATTAGAGGTATCAAAACTACTCCTTATCATCCACAAACAGACGGACTTGTTGAACGCTTTAATAAGACACTAAAGTCCATGTTGAGAAAGTTTGTGGAGGAGTCTGGGGCTGACTGGGACCAATGGCTCCCCTTTTTGCTATTTGCTTATAGGGAGGTGCCACAGGCCTCTACAGGTTTTTCCCCCTTTCAGCTCCTGTATGGTCATGTGGTACGTGGTCCTCTGGATGTTCTCAAAGAAGCCTGGGAGGCCCCTGACCCTGCAAGACCATGTAATGTTATGTCCTATGTGTTAAAAATGAGAGACAAATTAGAACAGTTTCAGCAGTTGGCCAATACTCACCTGGCTAAGGCTCAGCAAAAACAAAAGTTGAATTACGACAAGGCAGCCCGCAGACGTTCCTTCCAGGTGGGACAAAAGGTTTTACTTCTGCTGCCCACCTCTGAAAGTGGACTTTTGGCAAAGTGGCAGGGTCCTTTTGAAATTTCTAAGAAAGTTGGCCCTGTAACTTATGAACTTTACATGCCAAATAGGCGGAAAAGACACCAGATCTTTCATATTAACCTTTTGAAGGAATGGACTGATAGAGCATCTTCACTGCAGCTATGGGCTCGTTCAGTGGCTGAAGAGGAGGAATGCCATGAGCTGTTCTTTCCCTCATCAAAGGAAGAGCAGTCATTCCCGGATCTCGGCCATCTCTCTTCGGACCAGCAGGAGGAGCTGCACCACATCATGGATCCAGCTCTGTTCAGCACTATACCAGGCTGCACAGATCTTATCCAACATGACATCCGGCTTCGGGACCCAAATCAGCAACCCATCAGAGACACTACATCTAGGATTCCGGCTAAGCTGATTCCTGCTGTGAAACAAGAGGTGGAGGATATGCTGGCGATGGGAGTCATCGAGCCTTCAAGAAGTGAGTGGTGCAGCCCTGTTGTTTTAGTTCCGAAGAAGAATGATCCAAGGCAGAGATTTTGTGTGAATTTTTCAAAGCTAAATACAGTTTCGGCCTTCGATGCATATCCAATGCCTAGAGTAGAGGACTTAATTGAGCGATTGGGTAATGCTAAATTTCTCACTACGCTTGATTTATGCAAAGGCTATTGGCAAGTGCCGTTGTCTGAAACTTGCAAAGACTTAACTGCCTTCAGAGTCCCTAGTGGGCTGTATCATTTCAGGACTATGCCTTTTGGACTCCATGGAGCACCAGCTACATTCCAGCGGCTGGTAGATGAGGTCCTGAGAGGTGCAGACGGTTACGCTGCTGCCTACATTGATGACATTGTGGTGTTTAGTGAAAGCTGGGAGGACCACATTAAACACTTAAGAGATGTTTTCCGCAGGATTGAAAAAGCTGGTCTGGTGATGAATGCCCGTAAGTGTCATGTTGCAAAGACTGAAGTTGAGTATTTGGGTTACATCATTGGGGGTGGGGTTATCCGCCCTCAGGTCAGTAAAATTGAAGCGCTCTTAGCCTACCCGCCTCCCACGACCAAGCGGAGAGTTAAGTCATTCTTGGGTTTAGCCGGCTGGTATCGTCGCTTCATTCCCAACTTTTCTACTAGATCGGCTGTCCTTAGTGATTTGACCAGAAAGTCTAGCCCTAACAAAGTAAAATGGACTCCAGAATGTGAGGCTGCATTTAATGACCTTAAAGACTGTTTGTGCAAAGAGCCTGTGCTGCAATGTCCAGATTTCTCCCGTCCTTTTATTGTACAGACCGATGCATCTGGAGTAGGACTTGGAGCTGTGTTGCTGCAGGGTGAGGGAGCCGACCAAAGACCAGTGCAGTACATAAGTCGTAAGCTCTTCCCCAGGGAAACAAGGTATTCTACGGTTGAGAAGGAGGCCCTGGCTGTAAAATGGGCGCTGGACACATTGAAATATTATTTGATGGGAGATGAATTTGTTCTGGAAACTGACCATCGTGCTTTACAGTGGATGAGCAAAATGAAGGACAGTAATGCAAGGATAACCCGATGGTATTTGTCTTTACAGCCTTTTTGTTTCAGGATCCGATACAGGCCTGGAAATAAAAACGTGGTGGCTGATTTCCTGTCCCGCTCTTATGAGGAGTGACTTTTGTAAGGGGGGGGGGAGTGTGACGAAGTGAGCTCTACACTCACCTTGTCCCTTTGTCTGCACACACACGCACCTCACACACAATACACACAATATAAGTTACTGCTAAGCTACACTCACATATCCCGGGCCTTGTTTGTGTTGTCTTAGTTAGTTTTTCCATTCAGTATAATTTATTTAATTCAGTGTTCATTTACAAACCACACTTAGACATTTCGGTTTAACAATTTATTAATTTTGCATTAGTTTAAAGTATTTTGTCCTCAGTTTCTTTCCTGCTTACCTGGTCCATGTGGTGGGGGAGGATAAAGGGAGAGCCGCCCTCTTGTTCCTGGCTTTTAAACTCTGTCCTGGTGATGTCACCAGTGACATCACCAGAAGGTACTATCTGGAGAGGGGGTTTTGTACTGTTTAATCAGTCTTTCGTAGATCCTATTGATTCTATTGTTGAAATTGATAACCCTGTGTTATTATTTACTGTCTGGGCAGATATGGTAAAGATTCTGGTTGGTTCTGTAATTGTAATTTGTAAATTATACTGATGTTCACAGTTCCAGTTAAGTGGACTAGGCCAGTTGGATTGGCCTGACTATAAAAGGCAGGCGTGTGCCTCATTTGGGAGATTTTGTCCAACCTGTAAATACCTGGGTGGCACTGTAAATAAAATTGCACTTTTTTTGACTGGAATTGCCTCCGAGCCTCTCTTCCCTGCCATTTTAGCCACTCAGAGCTACACTACTTCACATACAGAAAAGTACATGTATATTGTATGTGTATGTGTATTTATATGTTAGAGACTCCAAAATCTTCAGCTCACTCTCTGTAAATGTTCTCATTTTTGCGGTTTTTGCTACATAAATTTGTTGAATGCAAATAAAATAATTAGTCGACTAATAAAAATCTTGGTCGACTAAGACACCATCGACCGATTAATCGACTAAACGACTAAAGGATTACAGCCCTAAAACATACCACAAGCTAAAAAAATATATGTTTAATGATTCAAATTGGCCCCCCATTGCATGAAAATAACCAAGGAAATTGTGTAAATTTGATGAAATTTGACTCAGTTCTTATTGTTCTACATAAAAATAACCAAAAATATGCTATAATTTATTGAACTATACGTCAATATAGTTATTATCGTGACAGGTAAAATGGACTGTAGTCGTCATCGCTGATAAAATAATAGGTTTTGTTGATTTTAATGACAAAATAAATAGTTGGTTCGCGAACAGATACAGGAATGTGTTATTATACCTTGATGAACATTCAGTAAATAGAAAACCAATGAAGATTTTAAAATGCTACTCAAAATTACGCTGACGTTATAGTGTAATACGTATAATTTCGAACAGATTTGGCCAATAATTCTCTCTGGACAATGACGCCTGCTAAAAACAAACCCGACAGACTTCCTCAAAGACTTCGGATTATGCCGCGAAGTCCCAGTCTCTGCACAAAATAAAACAACGCAGTAAACATCGTGACATAAGTGGGTATTTTTCCATGACACTACAGCAAGTATTTTCAAATCAAGACCCGGCCCTTCCCCTCACGTGCAGGTGGAGGAGGCATTTTCAGAGCAAATGAAGCATTCACCGCATCGCTGCTTTTCACAAACCCATTGGCATGCAAATGTGCCTCTCGCCGGCTTCACTCGCTCTCAAACACCAGGCTCACCGTCGCCGCAGGAGCCCGCAGACCCGCCGTAATGTTTGAAACTGCTGCGTCGCTCCTCGTGAGTCTGAAGAGTGCGGGGTGTAAAAGGGAAGGGCTATTGTGGACAAATGTAACAAGATTTTGCAGAAAAAAGCAGTGGTTCCCAACCTTTTTTTGTCTCGAGCGCCCCCTAAGCTTTGTTTTACACTCAGAGTACCCCTTAACTTGACTTTCAGGCAAATAAATGGGTTTAGTAGTTGAATATAGTCAATTATTACTATTATATTTTTTATTTTAATTGGGTAACACTTTCTAATAACTACACTTTCATTCATGCCTTAATAAAGCATGAGTAAATACTTAAATCATAATCAACAAATAGTTTATTATGAATGATTCAGGCTTAGTAACTATTTAACAAACATTCTAACCCTTATTTCTAACCCTAACTCTAACCTTAACCTTAATTAAGTAGTTACTAAGCCTGAATTATGGTTAATAAACTATATATTCATTATGCATTAAGTCTTTGTTAATGCTTTATTAAGGCAAAATAAGATGTAGTTATTATAAAGTGGTACCTTTAATTTTATGTATGATTCAAGATATTCCAAAAGATGCTTAATTTACAGCTGATGACACTTTTTTTCTTCAGATAAAAGTACATTTCGTCTTTATTTAAAACCTGAAACCATTCCAAGTAGCCCTGATTGGGAAACACGGCTTTAAGGGATTCATTGGGCAAGAAAAAAATGATCACAAATGGAGTGCACGATTTTGGTTTGTCTGCGATGTGAGATTTCTGATCGTGGCTCAAAAATGTAGGTCGTAGGTCTGATAGCTAAAGATCAAACTTAGAATTGTCTTACACAGCCAAGAAATTACACGAAATATACACAGAGCCTTAAAAATATTATTCTAGCTATAATTTATGGAATGATATATCGATTAGTAAAGTAAAACCCCAATACATTTTAAGATTCAAGGTTCATTGTGTCTTTATTACATATCATAAACTATACTTTTTTAATACTTTTATTCTACTGCTGATCTTGTTCTTTGGCGTTGAAACACTGAAACTTACCAATTATAGGACAAATAATGTTTTTCCTAATTGGATATGTTTCAAATACATAGCTAAAAAGTGACTGTAGGCATTTCTATAATTGGTTTCTGTAAAGTCTAATGATTTGAAGCCTATATTGTTATCCATATCAGACACATACCTCTGTTGATCTTAGTTTGACACTGGCGTAAAGTGTACGCACTGGATCAAAACAACTTGTTTTCGAGCACAGTCTTAGAGCTGCAAGGTTAATTGAATCAAAATCGCAATTTCAATACATGCAATTACAAAATCACATGGACTGTCACCGATTTTCCTTAGATATATAACATACTATGTAACATTTTACAAAAGAAGTCGATAAAATAAGTTGTTAAAGTTTACTTCTAGTCCTTTCTTGCATCGTCAGTTTTCAATCTTATCTCTTTTTCTGCACTCAATATGTGAATGTTTTTAAATAAAAGATAATAAAAACTGCTAACCCTGCAGTTTCGCCTTACAAAATTGTGAAATACTTGAGATTGTTGGATTTGTTTAGGAGTTAATATCTCCATCTTCTCTTAAATGCCACGGCTTCTCTCTCAAACGCAGACTTGGAACACAATCCTCTTATCAAAACGTACATCGCAATTAGATACTTGCCCAAAACCGTGCAGCCCTACACGGCAGATCTCAAAGCGCAAAAACAACTGCACAAACAGGACAAATTTGGCACGGCTTTAACTCCTTTACCCATCATTTTCAAACACCTCCGGCAAATTACAGTATTGGCAAAAACAAATCACTTATCCCGTCTCCTCAACACTTCCGTTTTTGGATACCTTATGTTATTACTATGTTTATCAGTAACTATCTTGGCTGAAGCTGATTTTATACTTTACTTTAGTAGAAAGAGAGCCAATTTGCCCTTGCTAACTTCGCTAATAAGCCCTTCCTGAATCCCATAATAGTAGATAACAGTTGCCTGGTAACCGAGCCTGGCAGCAGCAGCAGCAGAGATATGATAGGGAACTTGAGGGGAGAAATGCCTCTACTCGGAGCAAAGAAAGCATTTATTAACGGCGGGCTTTGGGAAAACAAACTCCGTTGTGAAATAGATCGGCCATATCGAGTGTAATATATAGCCGCGGATTTCTCGTCGGCGGTGGTTCGGATTGGTTTGGGCGAAGAGACGGTTCGGGTTTCTGCTGGAATATAAACAAACTGTCAGCGACGATATTCAAAGGATGGAAAAAATGGTCGCCTGGGAGTGCAGGGGTTGTAAGAGCGTGGTCAATACTGCTCTGCGCATTTAACAAGCAAAGATTTTAGGCTGGGAGTAGGTTCGAGAGGTACAGCGAGGTAAATGGGTGATGTATCGGCGCTCATGTTGGTGATTTTGAGATGTTTTCATTATGGTATTGGTAAAGATTATCGATATATTAAGCTAATAGTCCTTTTTTTTTCTATTTATAACGGAAAAAGAACGAAAATTGAGCCAAAGAGGTTACAAAGCAATGGTGGGATGAGATACAAATCCCACGAGATGAGACGAAACACAAGATTGGGTCGACGAGAAGACATGTTTACATAATTTAATTTAAAAATGATGGTGCAGTTTTATATTTTGGTCCCACTATTATCTATTTTATTTAAAGGGAACATGCTAAAGTGACTTTTTTGAGCTTTTAACCTTGTTCTAACAATGTTCCATCATCAAAAACATACCTGGAGTTGAGGAATGCTGGTTAGAAAATCCTCTCCCATGACCATCAAAAACATTTCCTGCTGAACTCTCACGATCAATAAAGTTTTTTTGAATTTTAGACGTCACTTATTCGAGAATCTTCTGCTGTTTTGAGTCCTTAAATCATCACCGGACTCGTTCTTAGCATTTCTGCCTCTAAACACAATCACTACAAACTAACTCGCTCACTCGCATTTATCATTAACACATGCTAATCCTTGTGTAAGCGCTACGCAGCCAGTAGATGACGCATAAACGCTAAAAGAAAGTGCCAGGACAAACAGAACAGATACAGATGTTCATTTAGTCTTTTTTTTTAGTTCTAAAGCATGAGATACCAAACATAAGGTGCTCAAGAGAATGTTTAAAGGCTAATATTATAAAAAATGCATAATATTTTTCCTATTTTCCAGTATTTTTGCTGTAGCACTGTATTTCTGAACTAAAGTCGGTGTAATCCTTCAGTCGTCCAGGAGAGATCTATTTTTGAATCCGTTTCAAAAGCAGTCATCTGGACAATGTTTTAAAATCAAGATGCTTCGACTTCCATCCCAGATTGAAATTACTTTTGGACAGAAGACAAAACATCTTGATTTCCAAACATTGTCCAGGTGATTACTTTTGAAACTGTTGCTTCTCAAGAGAAAATAAAAAACACCTCACTAGCGTTAAAACATCAAATTGCAAACATATGGGTGAGAACAAAATGTCAATATCCTACAAATGTGTGCGGAGTCTTGTAGCAATTCTACCTTGTTAAAGTCTATGAAGGTTCTCATTTTTCTCTTATACTGACGTAGTTTGGTGGGAGGGCACCTGTGTTAAATATTTATCATAGCTTTACATCTGTGAAATAGCAGTTTGTGAAGAAAATTTGAAAAATAAAAGTTTAAAATGACAGGAAGTAGTGCTGAGTTCTAAAGTGTAATCCACAGTTGAAAATAAATAGACAGTTAACACTCAACTGACACATCTTTCTGACAGTTTGAACACTCATTCAACAAAATAAAGGTCTTACCAGGTTTTATAATTTGTCAAATGTGTAATTTATGTGGATTTTGGCACTTGTTTTCATGGCTCAATGGTTTCTAGGAAACATGTCTAACTATGTCATATTTGCTGCCCATGACCAACCAGGAAGTGACATTATAAACTTTACGAAAACTGTCAAACTGGGAACAAACAGGAAAACTGTTTAATAAAATCTTAAATATCTTAAAGATATTAATATCTTATAAATATCTTAAAAATCTTAAAGATCATCTTCACTACGTTTTAGTGAATTGTGACGTCTAACCTGTCATGTAGACTTTAAAGTCTACATGACAGGTTCTCAAAATGTTCTAATTATAATTAATTACAATTAATAATAATAATAATAATAATTATAATTATAATATTGTTGGGGCACCTGTGGCAATTATTTACTGTAGTTTTGCATCTGTGAAGTTACAGTTTGTGAATTAATTCAAAAAAATTAAAGTTTAAAATTACAGGAGGTGATTGAGCTCTAAAAAGCAATCCCTCCACCTGTGATGTCATCAAAAGGGGACGTACCATGAAAATACAAATACAATTTACACACAACTGACAAAACCTTTTGATACTTTAAAGTGTCATTCAACAAAATAAAGTTGTCATTGGGTATTATTATTTGTAAAATCATAACTATTGTGTAATTTATATGGATTTTGGCCCTTGTTTTGAAAACGGTTGCTAGGTAACAGTTGTAGAATTACCTCTAACTATGTCATATTACTGCTCATGTTCAACCAGGAAGTGACATAATAAACATTACGAAAACGGTCAAACTGTGGATAAATGTGCAAAATGTTTAGTAAAATCTTAAATATAATCATGTTCACTACGTTTTAGTGAAATGTGTCGTCGAACCTGTCGTATAAACTTTAAACCTCACAAAAGAGCAGTGTGCTTAACTACACTCCTACTCGTGGGTCTTGCCATGGATTTTAAAGTATTGATATCAGCAAAAATCAGTTATTGACCAGCGCGACAAATCAAATATCGGCTGAAGGAAGTCTTGGTTACACTGTGAAACAAAAGCATCCATTGTGGTAATTACAGAACACTTTTTGGCGGTTAGGAAATGTCAAATCAATGACTCTTCTTTCCTGTTCAATACGAGGGAGTCTTTGTGCACCGCAGTGAACCAGCCACGGGCAACGACGGCAGAAAAAACACTAAAACGTTCTACAATACCAAGCCATATTTTCAATTTTCAACACAGTTTTGTTAAAAGCAGCGCATGAAACGACTACGAATGAAGCTTCACATGAGACATAAAAACAATTATTTCCCAAGTGATGAATATTGATTCCTAACTTGTTTTTTGGTCATTTTAGCATTTTTTGCTACGCTGCCAATGCCTCCCACCAAAACTGGACGCTAAATAACATCTATTTTTGTCTTTTTTCTTTGCTACTAAACAGCACTGTGCAAGTTATCACACGATTTCTCAAAACCAAGAAGATGAATAGAGGCAAAAGTTCGACGACACGTTTCACTAAAACGTAGTGAACATGATTATATTTAAGATTTTACTAAGCATTTTGCCCTTTTAGCCACAGTTTGACAGTTTTCATAATGTTTATAATGTCACTTCCTGGTTGGACATGAGCAGTAAATATGACATAGTTAGAGGTAATTCTACAACTGTTACCATGATTTGACAAATAATAATACCCAGTAACAACTTTAAAGTACTTTAAAGCAGTAGTTCTCAAACTTTTTCAGTCACGACCCCAAAAACAACAATGGTTCACATTAGCGACTCCCAAACATAAAAAATAGGTGACACGCAAAGTGATAAATTAGCCTTATATCTAATGTTTGATTTTATTTTGAGAATATAGACCTAGAAAAATGACTTTAATAGGCCGACATATAGGAATCTACATTCACCACTGCATTTGAAGGTGTCCAGCCTTGTTTAACACTATTGTATACATTTTTCCCCATCATTTGGGGACCCCTGGAAATCATTTCACGACCCCCATTGGGGTCCCGACCCCTAGTTTGAGAACCACTGCTTTAAAGTACCAAAAAGTTGTGTCAGTTGTAAATTGTATTTTTCATGGCACGTCACTTTTTGATGACATCACAGCTGGAGGGATTCCGTTTTAGAACTCAGTCACTTCCTGTAATTTTCAACATTTATTTTTCAAAATGTCCACACAAACTGCAACTTCACAGATTCAAAACTATTGTAAATAAGTGCCATCCGTTTCGACATTCGGGTCATTTGTTCCATTTATATAACATTACACCGTCCCCCAAACGAAAACAACAGGGCGACATAATAAGCATCCTGCGTCACAGATCTTGCTGGACCGTTCGCAGTTTACGCTTCCTCCGACAACGGCAGGTCGACGGCGGAGATCAAAGCGGGACAGCGGTGCGGTCACGTTGCCCGTTTTTCGGCACGGGGAGCTCAGACTAAGCAGCGGTAATGGCCTAACGAGGTAAGATCTGAAGAAGCCAAACAGATGGAGCGCCCGCCGTCATGTGAAGGCCGCGGACTCGTCGGAGCTTTGCGAGATCAACGGACCGCAGACACTTATTTACCCGAGGATCAGAACAAAGACCGGGAGAGTTGTGGAGAAATGACTGGGCTGCTCTGACATCGGGATGGTTTCTAATATTATCATGAGTGGAAAACAGTGATGCCTGTGTAAGATATTTTGTAATGTTCGGGAATCTCTCCAGCTGTGATGTCATCAAAAAGCGACGTGCCATGAAAAATACAATTTACAACTGACACAACTTTTTGATACTTTAAAGTACTTTAAAGTTGTTTTTGGGTATTATTATTTGTCAAATCATAACTATTGTGTCATTTATATGCGTTTTGGCCCTTGTTTTGAAAATAGTTGCTAGGTAACAGTTGTAGAATTACCTTTAACTATGTCATATTTTCTGCTCATGTTCAACCAGGAAGTGACATTATAAACATTACGAAAACTGTCAAACTGGGGACAAATGGGCAAAATGTTTAGTAAAATCTTAAATATAATCATCTTAACTACGTTTTAGTGAAATGTGTCGTCTAAACTGTCATATAGACTTTAACATTTTCAAAGTGTCCAAACGAAAAAGAAGCGTTTCTGCTTAGAGCCATAACTCAACATTTTACTGAACTGTAATCCACTTCAGGTTCAGGGTTAAATGTGACAAGAGCAAGGAAAAATGCTAAATTCTGAGGTCAATATCTTATTATTTCATGTTATTTAGACCAGTGGTTCTCACATTTCTCCCCCAATAACAGCCATGTAACAGACTCAGGACCCCCAATGTGAAATGAAAATAACATAAGTAATAATTTAAGAGTTAAGGCATGTTATATCAGGTTTGATGTTGTTTATTTCAATAGTTTAGTGTCTTTTTGAACCCCATTTAACTAAAAGATACTGTTTTTAATTTAAAAATAGAGTAAATACAGTGTCAAATTTATCAAAACTATATCTTCTATCTTCTAAATCATCTTGCGGCCCCCAGCTCAACCCTCGCGACCCCCACTTTGAGAACCATTGATTTAAACCAGCACAGTTAATGGTTTTATTGTATTAGTTACAGTTAATTGATTTATCTATTGCATTAGAGCTGAATGATGTTGGCAAAATATCTAATTGTGATTTTTCTGATAAGCATTGCCATTAGATTCGCTTTTTATTTTAATTGAATTGTTTTAATTGTAGAATTCTGTTCAAAGTTCACATTTCAACGTCCAAGAGCATTAACGTTTGTGAGAAATGTGAAACTAGTACTGAATGAATCATGTTTGTAGACGTCTAAACTATATAAATAGCAGCTTTTATACATCGGTCAGACAGGAATTGTTGTTTTCAGGTGAAATTATGTCGATCAAATAACTGCAGTCTTTGCGATTTGGTAATTGTGACTGTTCAAATTGTGATAACGATTCGATTGCAATGTATCTTCCAGCTCTGTACTGAATCAAAAATAATCTTCAAAGACTTATTTTCGAAGAGTACTGTTATTTTTATATTTATGACGGTACAAGCCGCAAAAAAAAGAGTTGTTTGAAGACGCTGGGGGAGAAAATTAAACAATGAGAGCAACTGCGCTCTCTAAAAAGTTTGAAAAACCAACACATTATTATAAATTCTGGAATGAAAGTGAAAGTGGAAGTGGGATTAAACACTGAACATCTCAAAATATGAAAAATCAAGATGGTTTTGTCAAATGATGAGCACTAAAACACATGTGAGTGACATCAGAGCTTGGTTTGAAGTGATTCAAAATTGTATTTTTACATGATTTGTTCATTTATTATCAGCTTATAATAAAGACCAAGCATTTCTGATTAAGCCAAAATCATGACTTTTAGGTTTTGCAGGACAAATACTAAGAAAAATGTTGAGCCCACAATAGTTTTTCATTTTATCTACAGTTTTAAGACATACTTTATCACAAATTATACTTTTTGTGAAGCTCAAATACAATTTTGAGGCAAGACAACAGTATTTTTTTTCCATTACTTGTAACAAACTAAGTGATATTTCTACAATGGAAATTCAAAACTGTTGGTTATTTCTTTGTTGTAAAGACTTACTTTGCCTACAATCTCCATTTTCAACTTGATGACATAGCATTTTGAAGGATCTATAGTTACGCATGAAAAACTCCAAGATATAAACCAATTGACAAAATTACAATTAACTTTTGAACCAGCACTGTCCACTTTTCCACTTTTCGCAGCACCGTGGCAATCACCATTCTTTGTGCTGCACTATCGAACCACCCCCAAAATCCTCCAGGGCTGTTTATTTTTGCCGTTCTAAAAATCCACTTATTAAAGCTGCCGGAGTTTACGTCGAGAAAGTGAAGTGACAGATGAGAAATATACCGCGGGACTGGAGGGAGAGCCGAGCATTTGTCTTTGCCCTATTTTTCACTTTAGCTCCGGCAGCATTTCCTGCAATTATTCTCCCATTTATTTACCCCATCGCGCTGTCAGACGCCCCATCTGCGACGCCATTGTGTCTTTGAAACGGCTTTGAAGCGCACTTTCAAGTCTGGGAGTCAAATACACAGACCTGGGGACCTGTTTGAGCTGCTTTCCTGGAAGTCGTCGGCATTTCGTTCGCGATTCTGACGCCGCTGATGTCGAATTAGCTCGTCTGCGTATGTCAGATTCCCCGGCGAGAGGCAGGAGCGAGCGGAGTAATGTTATATGTGCAAATAAACGGCAAATAAACAAACAGGCAGGTGTCGGAAGATGTGGAGGATGCGGCTAATATTTACGCGACACTTCAGACAAAATGCATCCGATATCGCGAGCTATGTGTGTCATTTGCACATGGACATGCAAATTAATACAGAGGCAGAGCAAATATATATATATTTTTTTTTGAGCTAAGCGTGGGCAAAATTGACAAGAATAAATCTTGATTTTTCTTTTGGATTCTCTCCTTTTGTTATGAATCTATCATGAAAGTGCAGTTGGTTGAGGTTCAAGTGACGCACCAATGTGAAAGAACTGCAGAATGAAACGTGGACTAACTTTTTGGGAATTTATCTCCATCGTAGTCTAAGTTACAAGTCAGATCTGTGGAGAGACGACGCCTCGCAGCAGTAAGAATGCATGTGTCGTTTCGTGTTTTGGTTTTGTGCCCATTTTTTTTGTTTTCTTGAGCAATGAAACCCCAACAAAATATAAATAAAGGTGGGAGATGAAAGGAAAAATTGATACTATCGCAATTGTTATTTTGCAGATATGCAACATTAGAATATAGTGTTTCGACTACAATTAAAACTATTAATAATTAGCTAAAAAAAAAAGACAGAAATGCAAAGTGTTATCTTCTAAACAAGAGTGTTAATGTAATATTTATGCCATTTTGTTATTGTTTTATGATTCGTTTTGTGCTTCTGTATAATCATTTTTTGTCAATATCACACACACTGTAATCGAACAAATGCAAATTAGATACATGTAATGTCATTCTGTGGAACAATCCAGGCAAAACAACAAACAAACCATTTATTTCAATGTCGAAGAGCTGCTCTGTCCTCCACTGTTCAACAACTACAAGAGCAAATACAGACGTTAGGAGTTATACTGTGCCAAATATGGACACTAAAAACATTATGGAGAAAAATAAAGAGGTTCAACAGCCCAAATGTGTCTATAAATCCAAGAATGCTAAGAGTAGCTGCTATGCTAGTACAGTTTGCTGTATTTTTAAACAGCCTGTATCAGTTTTTTTGCGTGTAATAAAAGTTAAATCTGTTTTGCCCCAGCACAAATATATTGTAAAACCATTAGTTCGGGTGAAAATGACTCCACAGTGCTTTCTCTGCATCAAAACATCAAATGTTTTATTCTCTGTGAAGCAAGAAGTGTGCCATTAGCATGCTAATGTTTGTTAGCCTTACTGTGACGGAAAACGCTTTTAAACTCATCGCGGTACGTATTTAGGATGCTCAGAATGCGTTAGGTAAGTAAGCGATGCATGTGACTGAGTTTAAAATGATCTTTTTTCACGTTTTAAAACAGTAAAAAGCAGATACAGTGCTTTTAACATGTACTGAACAATCTACTTACTTTTCTGAGGTAATTCTATGGCAACAATGTCTGTTAGGACTCAATTTTGACTCGAAATGAATTAGTTGTGCTTAAAATACATATAATTCCCCATGAAATTGTCCTAAAAAAGGCGAAAAAAATTTGTTTTCCACTGTTTTCCCAACACTATTCACTATGACGCATCCGTATCTAACCTTGCAATTCAATTTTGGCTAAACAACTATTACAAAACAATCTCGCAGACGAAATATTGCCGACCTCTTCGTCAAGCCGCTTCGGGAGGAACAGTTTTTTCTCGCTGCCGGCCTCCGTTGCGGGCAGCAGAGACCAAGTTGTACAGATTGCAGAGAGGGAAAGGGAAGGGAAGAGGAGAAGAAAGGGTGTGTAACTGCACTGGTCGCCCCTCGAGATGCTCAGAGAGATTGGATTGGCTGCGAGCGGGTTGTGTGCGGCGAGGATGAGGAGAGGAGACAGCGGCGGAGGGCTCACCTGCACTTACGTGTCCTCCAACATAAATCACTGCGACTACAGAGAGCGTTGCCGTTAAAGAGATAAGGCGAGGTAGCAACATATAGGGAACAACACGCCTAACCTCTCGTCGTATGAATCCTGGGGTGAATTATGGGGCATGCGGCTGAGAGAGTGAGTTAGCAATGTTGGGAAAAAAAAAAACACGATTCGGAGAAGGAAAGATCCCAGGGAGCTGAACTTGAACTGCAGATTCTGACCGGGTTTTGACATTGAAGGGTGAATATGCTCAGGACGAATTTGTACAAGGAAAGTAAAGAATAACCTTCGCTTGAAACAAATGATCGCAAGAATCGTGACTAGTCGAACAGTAAAATAATCACAATTGTATTTTCTGATCATTATGAATGTTATCTGGACTTTACAGACTCTAAACAAACTCTAATACATCTACGGAAAGACCTTTTATGACAAAGACATCTGTATTATTACATAAAAACATGGCTGCAATTAAGAATTATTTTACTAGTCGACTAGTCAACAATTATTTATTTTTTATTAGTTGAATTGACAGGTATTTCAGTTGAGATTTTAAGTTTTTAACACATACTAACACACATATTTAACAAAATAAAGGTTGAAATATGGCGATTGAAGATTGAAATATTTATGAATAATGTGTATCATTGATAAAAATCTGAAATTGTTCAGTCTTTTTGACATTTTTGATTTAATAACGTTGCCGTCTTTGTTATTTAAAGGTGTTTTGGTATGTGTTTTATAGTTCAGATAACGATAACTATTATTTTGTCAAATTAGTCATGATTTATTGCTGCATGCAGTCTTACATCAAAATGTCAAAATCAAAAGAATAATCGCAGATGACTCAGATAATTCTCAGTTGCAGACCAATAGTGAATCAATATGTTTATGTAGTATTTAACATTTAGTAGTTTTCTCTCATTTCTCCAACTATTTGCTCAGAATGTTTGGAATCACAGAAGCAAACGTCACACAAACACATCATAAGGTGCACTATGTAACTTGGAAACGTCACTGGAACGTCCCGCCGCGCGCCATTAAAACTACACGCACCTTTAAAACCGAACACGCCGAAACCCGTCTACAGCTCTCTACATCCTAAGCTGGCGTTTTACCCCGAGTCTTTTCGCTCATCAAACAACTGCTCGGAAAGTTTGTGAACCAGCTTGCTGCAGACGCCATGTCTGTCTGGCAAAGCCCAACAAACTGAGCAGCTTGTGGAAACACGGAGGCTGCCAGAATCCCTCACTGGACAGCAGTACGACAACATGGTACGGGGAAGCAGGAAGACGCACCAATATGGGCCGCTTTTAAACGCTATTTGACTTAAAGTGCGTATGACAGGGTTTTACGATTTTCTAATTATGACTTTATTTGGTGTATTAATGTCTGTTGAGAATATATATTATAGGTTTACACCAATCTGGAATCAGTCTGTGGAGATAAGTTGAAAAATGTGTTGGAAAATTGCGCGTAAACTGATCGATGACGTCGCAGGCTGTAGCACAATTTACAAAAAGAAACTACTTTTTTTGACCCTTTAAACATTCTTTTTTTTTTAAACATTCTTGCGTCTGCAGCAAGCTGGTTATTGACATTATTAAAGAAAAATGGCAAAAAAGAATAGACCATTTCTGAATTTTCTCAATTGTACACTTCATTCATAAATATTCTCTCTCTAGAAGGCTTCATTCACAATATGTAAACATGTATTTGGTTAAAAATGTTAGTTTATTCTAAGTTTCAATCTAATCACTGACTAGCTGACAGCTGAAAATAATTGTGGGTTTCAGCCTTAGTCAAAAAGTGTAATAGCCATATCACAATAATTTCCAATATCGTGCAGTTAGTTAGGCTTAGGAATTAGAGTCTATATGACAGTTTAGACGTCACATTTCACTAAAACGTAGTGAACATGATTATATTTAAGATTTTACTAAACATTTTGCACATTTATCCACAGTTTGACAGTTTTCGTAATGTTTATAATGTCACTTCCTGGTTGGACATGAGCAATAAATATGACATAATTCTACAGCTGTTACCTAGCAACCATTTTCAAAATAAGGGCCAAAACCCCCATAAATTACACAATAGTTATGATTTAACAAATAATAATACTCAATAACAACTTCATGTTGTTAAATGACAGTTTTAACTGTCAAAAGTTGTATGTAAACTGTCTTTGTATTTTACATGGCACGTCCCTTTTTGATGACATCACAGAGGGATTCCGTTTTAGATCTCAGCACTACTTCCTGTAATTTTAAACTTTTATTTTTCTAAATTTCTTGACAAACTGCAACTTCACAGATGTAAAACTATAGTAAAGGTGCTATAACGCCAAACGAAGTCATAATTAGAACATTTTGAGAACCTGTCATATAGACTTTAAGTAGTTTTTTGTAATTTGTTCACTATGAATGAAGTCTTTGTTCATGCTTTACTAAGGCAGGAATAGGTGTAGTTATTGTAAAGCGTTACCCAAACAAATAATAGTATCGAAACAGTATAAATAAGTGTTCCAGAACCAACTGCAGCATGTTTACTCACAGCACGCACTCTGTCTTTGTCGGCGCTCGTCTATGACCCAGCAACAAATAAAACGGAGAAGCAGTTAGTCATCTTCCGCGTCCGTTGCTTTCAGTTTCCGTTCATAGAAAAACGGCGCAGAACGGGCACTCAAATCACCGCTCAACGGGCCGGCGCTCTGCTCAAGAGGCGCTGACTTACGAGGGCGGCATGAGCATCAGACTCCATTCCGGCGCGGCGCCCTCTCCTCCCTCGCTCGGCGGCCCTCGTCACCTCCCCTCGTCACCTCCCCTCGCGGTCGCTCCGTCTGCGTCTCGCCGAGCTCCGCGGACTCCGATTCTCTCTCGGATTATTATCTTCGTCCTGCCTCCTGAACTCGAGGCGTGTAAATGAAAGCGAAAAAAGGACGAGAAGTGCAAGGATTCTGACAGAGGTTTCGGAGCGCGCGCGTCGAGATCGCTAACAAAGATGAATGGCTTTTTTTTTGCGTTCGCGGGTTTGTTTACTGTATTTCAAAATATTGCTCGAGCTTTGTAGGGAAGACTAATCCTCCAGCTGGTGCTTCTGATTTGGAGACGGTTTTGCCTCGTTTTTGTCACTTGCAATTAAGACAAAACAAGACAATGCCTAGTATAGAAATGTCATGATTGTTTCTGGTGTACATTGAGACATTTGAATACATTTTTCACTGAATAAAAGGGTGAAATATGATGACTGAATGCTTCTAGATGAATAATATTTACAAATAAAGTACACCAAAGTACATCTCTGACATGTTGGCCTTGATTTTTAACCAGTGCGCCGGGGAACACCAGTGTGCCTTGAAGTTTTGCCAGGTGTGCTTTGAAAAAATTGTCCCAAAAAAAAATCTAATTTAGCCTTATTTTTTTTATTTAAAACTTCAATAAATCAGTTTAAGAATTCTTTATGTTCTTTATGTTTCGTCAAAATCTTGTTGAGTCCAAGATTGTAAAGTTTGTTGTGTGTGGGAGCTACTTTAAGGCTGATCTTTATGTCCCTATAGGCTGTTGTAAGAAAAGAAATAAGGCATTTTATGTGCAAAAAACCAGCCAAAATTAAAGATATTTTGGACATTTCAATCTGAAAAATGATCAGAGCCAGGTTTAAATTTCTTGGTTCATTATCTACATATATCATTTACAAAAAAAATGTTCAGAGGGAATTTGGATTTCCTTTTCAATTTTTGAGTAATCCAGATTTAAATGAAAATTGACCTAAAAATTCAAATTCGGTCTCATTTTTCTAACTTGAAACTTCAATAAATATGGTTTGGAATTAGATATCGGCAAATCCTTCTGTACGTTCTGTCAGAATATTGTTAATTATACAGTTGTAAAATTGTGTGTGGGTAGGAGCTATTTTAAGGCTGATCTTTATGTCTCTGTGGTAGAAAAATGTATGTTTAGAAAACGGCCTTTGGAGTTACAATGTCCCAGAGAAATCTATGGATGAAGTGGATTAAATAAAAGAATAAAACATCTTTAGGAGCAGATTGGACAAGTTTGTTGTTTCCAGATGAAAGCTGATATATGAAAGCTGCGCAAACTGACCAAAAAACAAACCTTCTTTACCTTCTTCAAGATATTTGCAGATCAGAAATGAGCTAAAACATGTAGCACAGATACAGTCCCCTTACACCAGTGGTTCTCAAACTTTTTCAATCGCGACCCCAAAAAATAACAATAGTTCACATTCGCAACCCCAAAACACAAAAAAAAGTGATAAATTAGCCGTATATCTAATGTTTGATTTATTTTGAGAATATAGACCTAGGAAAATGACTTTAATAGGCCGACAAATAGCCTTTACCGCTGCATTTGAAGGAGTCAAGCCTTGTTTAACACTATTGTATACATTTTCCCCATCAACTGGAGACCCCCGGAAATCATTTCGCGACCCCCATTGAGGTCCCGACCCCTAGTTTGAGAACCACTGCCTTACACTACAACAATTCTATTACTAAACATTTAAATCGACAACCGGACGGCGCCGGACTTGGACTTTGGCTCGCGGCCGCACACCCGGTAAAGCGGGGAGTTTTAAGTGCTGCTGCGTGTCCCGTGCAGCGCCTTCTGTGTGCGAGCTCGTGCAAACACAGAGCTGACCTGCAGTGCACAGCAGCTTACCGGGGCACGCCGTGTTATTGTTGCGGTCGAGCCTCTGGCAGCTCATCAATTATAAAGAGACAGGGGAAGGAAGGAGGGAGGGGCCGGGCTGCAGCAATGACATCTATAAATACACCTGAATGACACGAGCGAGGTGAGCTGCTATTCCTGCGTCCCCCAGCACCCTTCTCCGTGTGGGAGCGCACGCTTGAGCAATGTCACCCACAGCAACAGCACGAAGGGAGAGAGCTGCTGCGGTGGTTCCGGGCAGGTTGTTTTGTTTTCTGTGACGTCCGGATGAACTTCTGAATGATTTCAAGCACGGTGGTCAAAGCGATTAACGATTAAAAACGAAATATTACATCTTTTAGGCGTTCATAGCAGGTTTTCGTAGTTAAAGTGTGTATGACAGGTTTTCACAGTTTTCAAATTTTTACTGTTTCTATACTAGTATTTGTTTGGGTAATGCTTTACAATAAGTTTTACACAATCTAAACCTGCCTTTGTAAAGCATGGAACAAGCTGTTGAAAGTTACAGGAAGTAAACAAATGGATGACATCACACTAGGGAGACAAGATTATGCATCATTTACACAACTTTTTTGACCTTTTCAACATTTATTCAACAAAATCAAGGTGTTCACATGTATTTTTATTTGTCAAATTAAAAAATGACGTTAGAGGAGATTTTGCCCAATATACAGGATGGTAGCTTCATAATTTCCTAGTGTGACATCATCATTTACAACCAGGAAGTGAAATTAAAAACCTTTAAAAAATTGCAAACCGGGATAAAATTTGTTGAGTATTTTAGCAGAATTTGAAATATATTTAGCTTAACTGCATTTTAGTTAAATGAGTTGTCCAACTTGTCACAGGCACTTTAAAAACTGGGACAGTGGAGTGGGGAGTTTCAGTAAAACTGGGACAAATAAATGGTTTTGGACACATCCTCTGGGACACAGGGCTCAAAACTGGGACTGTCCCAGGTGTATAATATGAGGTCACCCAATCAGGCACGACTACTAGCTTAGCCAATGCTTCACAGACGTATGTTCCTTCACAAACTAATGAATAATATGCAGATCCGCTTTACCAGTAGTTACATAAGTATGTACAACTCTTATTTCATGATATTTATGTTATTTTTCGTCTCTCGTCACCAGTGAAATGTGAATGAGGATGTTCAGTCGTCACAAAACGCTAACAAGAAGCACAGGATCAGAAATCTCAGTTGACTCAGGCTCAGATGACAGTTTCATACTAATTATTATGTAAAAACTGAAAGGTTTACACACACTTAATTATGACTTTTAACTTTACCTAAATGTGGCGGACACTCTCTGGATTATTCAGAATTTGTTGGCCAATGCTAACGGCTATGAGAAAAATACATGAAACAGGCCGCAAAGTCATTCAAATCATACAGGACTAGCCATGTTATCAGTAACATGCTAAACAATATAAAAAAGTAAAAGACCAAAAAGTTTATGCACTCAATAACGATTTTTAAGAGGATTTGAGCTAAATGTGCTAGCTGGTTTGGTACCACCCGAAACCCTCTACATTATTCATAAACTGTGCTATTAGTGGGCTGATGCTAACAGCTAATGCTAACTGCTATAGGGCCTTTAAAGTGCATATGACAATTTTTTATAATTTTGTAGATGATAAATGATAAATTATAGTTTTACACCAATCAAGTGTCAGTTTGCGAACAAAAGTTGAAAACTATGTTGAAATTTACAGGAATTTACCATAGGGAGACACATCCATCAGGAACAATTTACATAATACAATATAACAAACAAACAAAAATCTGACCCTTTAAACATTAATTCATAAAAATAAAAGTGTTCCCATGGGTACTTTAAGAATATGTCAAACATTTATTTGCTTTTTTAGAGTGCCTATGACAGGTTGGACTACTCATTTGACTAAAATGCAGTTAAGATAAATATATTTTAAATTCTGCTAAAATCTTTACAAATTTTACCCCAGTTTAGCTATATTATTAGATTTTAAACTTTACTTCCTGGTTGTAAATGATGACATCACACTAGGAAACTACCAAGAAACCATCCTGTACAGTGCACCAAAACTCATCTAATGTCACACATTTTTTCATTTGACAAAGAAAAACAGGTGTGAATATCTTTATTTTGTTGAATCAGCGTTTAGAGTGTCAAAAAAGTGGCGTAAATTATGCATAACATTTACCTCCCCAGTGTGACGTCATCAATTTATTTACTTCCTGTAATTTTCAACATATTTTCAACTTTTCTCCAGAAACAGCGACCTGATTGGTGTAAAACTATAATTTACATTTACAAGAGGTATTAAATCGCTGAATAAAATCAAAATTGGAAAATCATAAAAACCTGCCATATGCCCTTTAAAATATATATATATATATATATATATATATATATATATATATATATATATATATATATATATATATATATATATATATATATATATATATATATATATATATATATATATATATATATAAATACAGCTATCGAAATAGAAAGTGCGAGCAAACAGCAAATCCCATCAGCGCACAGACTTAATACGGTAAAGCCACATCGCCAAAGCCAGTAGTATTTTGCTCAGTCAGCTGTGGGGAAACACAATGCGGCCCTATATTGGGACTTGAATGAAGCCGCTGCCTTGTGCCTACTATACATTCACCCGGTGCATTGGAGCTGACTGTGCTGCCATGGCAACCCGCGACTGAAGCTAATGTGAAGAAGAAGAAGAAGAGGAGGACGACCGCATTCGCCGAAGCGGGAGCAGCAGCACAGGCGCACAGAGCCGTTGAGGAATACCCAAACAGTGGCGTAGCATTGAGTCTGCAATATTAAACAAGACAAGCTAACACTGCGGTAGTTTAGCGAAAAAAGAAGGGTTGAAATGGAGACAGACGTCCAGATGTGGCCAGATTAGGGATGTCGAAGTCAGAATATGATTGTAAGAACTGAAAAATAATCATCGCAGGCAGGCATTTCAGTTTAATTTATACTTTTAAGACTTTATCAGGCTGTTTATGTGTCAATATCAGGCCCTAAACGATCACTCTAGCGATTATTCTTGTTGTTTAGAACAGAAAAAGCACGTGATGGAAAGATTTTTTGCAAAGTTTGACCCGGATGAAGCTGAAGTGACGCCGTTTGAGGATCCTGGTGGAGTATTTATTGACAAAAGTATGGTTGTTTCATCAAATACACTGAATTAAGAACATTTTTTGCGTCACAGAGCCGTTGAGGAATACCCAAACAGTGGCGCAGCACTGAGTCTGCAATATTAAACAAGACAAGCTAACACTGTGGTAGTTTAGCGAAAAATGAAGCACGTGATGGAAAGATTTTTTTACAAAGTTTGACCCAGATGAAGCTGAAGTGAAGCCGTTTGAGGATCCTGGTGGAGTATGTATTGACAAAAGTGCGGTTGTTTCGTCAAATACACTGAATTTACACATTTTTTTGCGTCGTTTTCATGCAATCGCTGCTTAATTTGAGTCATAAAATATCTTTTTTCAGCTCATGGCATGTTTCTCAACCAATGTATAGATCAGTTAATGATTACTCAATTACTAAATGTGTTGATTCAATAATTGATTAACCTGTTGAATCCCTATAGCAGATCTCATTACTTTTTCATTGAGTAGTGAGGAATAGTGAGTGAATTGTAAATGAAACCACATTAAGGCTTCCATTGTTGTTTTGATACTTATCTAGAATCAAAACTGATTTGCGAAAGTTGATTGATACTAAAATAAGCAGTTTTAGTATAATTTTGAGCTTTATCGGAATTACCTCCAATAAATTCGAACCTTTTTGGACATTCAAATTCGATTTACAACACAGAAACTAAATAAAAAGTCAACAAAGGTGTAGGAATCAAGGAAATTCAAGTTTAAACAGGCGAGTTTTAGACGTTTAGTTTAGTTTATGCATTGGAATAATCCGACATGAAGACTAGGGAGGGGCGATATCACGATATAAAAGAGACACTTTGCAATAACGGTATAATTGATGATTGACGATTGACTGTTTCCTAGTACTTTTCTTATATATAAATTGTTATTTTTTAGCATTAACTCTTGTGCGTTTTTTAGTGCAATTTAGGTCAGATACAGAGAAATACTTCATATTTTTGCCACACCCCTTTTTAGTCAACTAATCGGTCGATAGGGAAGAATTTCTTTAGTCGACTACAGCCCTAATGGGTATAATTGTTATAATTTTGCTTCCACATAACACGTCTCCAGCCGTTAGCGTTCGCAATTTGCTGCAAAATCAGATTCACTTCACAACTATGAGGAAAATCTGCTGCAATGAACGTGGTATTATATCACGATGTTTCAGATTACATATTGCAAATGACGATAAATCATTAACGATATGATCTGGCCCAGTTCTAATAAAGACAGTAGTGTATTTTGTGATGAAAATGACAGTCTAACGTCTAAAAAAAAAGCGTTTTAAAATAATTATATCATCAACGAAAGCGGTAAAAAGAGAACTGTGTCTATTCCGGTGCTGAAATAGAGTTTTAAATATTGTAACTTTATTCAAAATTCACTGGATCACTACTTCTTCTTGAATTGACTACGTTTTTCTTCTTCCAACCGTTGCTTATACAGTATTTCTACTAAATCCGAGCCCATATTGTCAAACTACCACCTACTGTACGCCGTAGCTCTAAACACGCACTCACAATGGCTTTCTATCCTCGGGCATATTTCATCATTAGCTCTAAGCAGTTAATCCTCTGCTCCACTGACCGCGGCTCGGCTCAACCCATTTCAATATTCTGCATCTGGGGCTAACCAACCCATCAGGCAAACACGCAGAGACACGCACAGCCCACGTGGAAATACCAGGGCGCCATCAAGCCCCCAAAACATATGGGACCAGTCCACGGCAATGACAATCTCGTGCGAAGGCGCCCACGACGTTTATCAGCAGCTAAACGGCCCACGACGTCGGAAAAAAGACGAAATTGTCGAGTTTTAAAGGTGCGCTGTGGTAGTTTTCTGTTTGCCAAGCGCTTGAATGCATGGAGATGTTGTTGCTTTTGCTTGGAATGGGTTTCGAGGTGTTTTGAAGCAATAAAAACAACTGTAATTGAATGGATGGAAGATACTGTAGGTAATGCCTGTGCGATAATGACAGAAAATGAAAATATTCTCAACATTTTTGGGATTATCGACATGATTTGGGACGATGTTCAGACGATGTTATTGCAATCCATCGTAAATCTGCTCAAATGCGCCTGTAAATGTCGCTTTTAGGGTTGAAGCACTGCATAAAACATGATCAGATTGTGAAGTTAACCAAAACAAAGTGCAGAAATGTCAAAAATGTCTCTGCTTTTTGAAGGATACGAGGCAAGTTTGTTTTATTTTTACTCTAAAATGGCTTATTTTGCAGCATTTTAACAGTTCTTTTTATAGACGATAAAGTCAGTTTTACAAATTTTCTTATTTAAAATATTATCAATTTTTCACCTCCCACCTTTAAGAAATCTTTCTTCCAACTTGACAAAGCATGGGTTTCTGAATGCTTTAATTATACTATTTCCAATTTGTAAAACAGTAAATAGAGAAGCAATTACAAGTGAGAAATATATCAAAAATGGATAATATCACAATTGTTGGGGTGCACGGTGGTAGAGCGGCTAAAGCTTCTGCCTCTCAATAAGGAGATCGTGGGTTCGAATCCCGGACCACCCCAACATCGTGGGTTCGAATCCCGGACCACCCCAACATTGTGGGTTCGAATCCCGGACCACTCCAACATCACACGATCTCTCTGGGCCCTAACGGGAATAAGCGGTAGAAAATGAATGAAAATGAATGAATAACAATTGTTGTTATGGAAATGGAAAAATTAGAATATCGAGTGTATCGTCTAATTAAAACTATATGATAAATGAACAGAAACGGCTAATGTAATCTGCTGAACTGAAGTATAAAGTGGTATTTCTGCACTTCTGTGGCTCATTTTATGGTCTTTTCATGTTTTGTGCTAAACCCAAACGTCAACCAAAACATTTACAGGCAAATTTTAGCACATTCCTGATGCTCTGTGAAATATTGTGTGATTATTGTTATCGAGATCATGCGAAAAAATACTGAGATATTCATTTCTGTCAGTACTGCAAACCCCTCGTATCAATGCGGTGTACTTTTGTGCAGTTATGAAGCTTTTCTGCTGCTTACCTTTTTTCATGTAAAGATCAGCACAGTCACTTTTTTTATCCTATATTTTATTAAATGTCTTAAGTACTGTTTGCTGTTTATTGGTTTAATCTGTTCACTATTTTCAAAGTAAATCAACGGACGATAAACAAATGATTCATAAACACATTTTTAAATAAATACACTACTTTTTTGCAGTTAGGGACCCCTTAAGACCAGCAAACCTAATTAGAAACACAAAGTAGACTTGATATTTATCTTATATTTACAAAACGTACATATATTTTACAGAAAACATGATATATCTTGAGCACTTCGATTGTTTTCTTCTTAGATTGTCTCTTTGTATCATAATATTAGATTCTGTACTTTAAAACACTAACTTTCGAACGAATGTTTTATCATTTTTCTGACAGTGTGATTGACGCGTTTCAGGATTAGCATTTCATGTCGTCTCCTGCCAAGTCAGTCTTCAACAAACACATCTAAAATCTGAAAAAGAGCGCTGAATACACGACACCCGGTCATCTGAACCACTCCGAGCACAGCCTGTCAGTATCCTCGGCTCTCTCCTCCTCCATGTTCTTGGCTTGACATGCTTTGCCCATTTCGGAGCCTGTGTTGAGTTCAAGGTTAGCTGCTCATTGTATTGAGCGCCAAAGCTCCCCCGATGGGACAGACAGAGGAGGGATGCATTAGCACCTCCGTGGGACGCCCTCAATCTCATCTCCTCAGTCTTTTGAACTCTTCCTCGACTTATTTCTTCTCATCTCCTTTTATGATGTTGTTTGTGGGCCGAGAGATTGATCGAAATCGAAGCGAAAACGCAATTTGGACGGTGGGAATCAGCAAATCGCAATGGATGGGCAATAATATGGTGAGTTTGTTTAAAAATGATACATGATATGAATCAGTGCTACTAAAATAGTGATTGTTTTGATCAAGAAGTGATGTTGAAAAAAGAAAAACACATAAAAAGGACTCATTTGGACCTTTCTTGAATGGTCTTGATCTAAATATCAGAACTAGATGAGGGCAATATATCGAAATTTAGATATTATTGTGAATGTTGATCAGAAGCTAAATTTGAATATTGTTTATAGTTGAAAAAAATGCTAAAAAGAGCTGCTTAAAAAGAAAAATCGCAAAATGTTATGCTGTAAACTTGTGATAAAAGGGTACAAGGTGATATTTCTGCACTTTTGTGATTAATTTTACAGAAATGTCATATCTGTCTGATAATTAAACATCAACAAATATGTTTAAATACATCTTTTAATACATTTTTGTTGGATTTGCATAATATCGTCTGAAAATTGTTATTGGGACACAATGAAATATAGAGATATACATTATTACATACACTTATTTGTGTTGAAATGGACATTATATTGTCTTTTTTATAATCATTGTGGTATTAATATTGAATATCAAGCCTTTCTCATTTCAAAATAGTGTAAGTTTAATTGAATATTGGTGACTACTACAGAAATCTTATTATGTATAAAAGATGCTAACATTGTACTTTAGACTTCTACAAACGCATTTTGAAATGCATGTCATTCTTGATTGTGAATTCTTGAAGTGCACTGTTAGCATGCTCATGTTTGTTTCAGAGTCTTGTGAAAAGTGCTCATAAACTCATCTCAGTGAATATTCAGGACGCTGGGACTACATTAGGAAAGTGAGTGATACATGCGACTGATGTAAACTAGTTCTGTATTTCACATTTCAAAACAGTAAAAATCAGGTACAGCACCTTTAAGCCCTAGTTTGTGTTTCCTGATGCCTGCTGTAGGGCCGTTTAGTCGATTAATCGGTTGATGGTAATTACTTTAGTTAAATTACAAGAATTTATACGACAAAAACAGTGAAAAAGTGAAGATATGGAGTGAGTTAGCTAAAGATTTTGGAGTGAATCATGAGTTTCATCAAATTTATATATATTTAACATATAAATACACTGTTTCCTAGTACATTTCTGTATAAATTGTTATTCTTTTATGCCTGAACTCTTGTGCAGTTGTGTTTTTTAGTGCAGTTTGGGTCAGATACAGAGAGACACACACCCCTTTTAGTCGATGAATCGGTCTATAGGGCAGGTCTTTAGTCTTCTTTAGTCGACTACAGTCCTAGCCTGCCGTTTACTGTACACCGCGCGAACGTGACGCTTAAGTGAACGCTCCTCTTGCTAATGCGTTGCGCCGCCAGATGACCATGAACCAAATCTTCACCTGCGGGGGAGCGAGGCTTTCCCCTTGACCCGGCACTGCGCACTGACCCGCACTAAGAGGGCTTAAACCTTACCCTTCCGCTTGCTTTTCATCTCCATCTCCTCCTCAGACCACAGACCAGCGCACACAAACGGACCGGCGGACGGGCTGACAGAAGCCATATGCTCCGCTCGCTTCCAGTGGCAGCAGGTAGCCATCAAAGAGCTCTCAGAGAAGCTCCACTCAGCCGTGCAGCGGGAGACGAGGGCCGGACAGATGAAGGAGGCGCACGGGAGGAATTACGAGCGGAGCAGAGCGGAGCGGAGGGTTGGACAGGTAGAGTGCATGCAAAGTGCGACGGAGCTCTGCATGTGCGCGGCGTCGAAAGGTTTCTGAGCGATTCAAGAGGAGGAGGAAAGGTCAAATGGCGTTTTGTGGATTTAAGGCGAGACACTACCTTTTTTTTTTTCAATTTTTTGTTTATTTGGGTCAGTTTGCTCTCTCAACATATCGGCTTTCATGTGGAAACTACAAACGTGTCCAATATGCTCCTAAAGATGTTTTATTCTTTCATTTAATCCACTTCATCCATAGATTTCTCTGGGACATTGTAACTTCAAAGGCCGTTTCCTAAACATGCATTTTTCTCCCACAGAGACATAAAGATCAGCCTTAAAATAGCTCCTACCCACACACAATTTACTTAACAATATTCTGACAGAACGTACAGAAGGATTTGCCAATATCTGATTCTAAACCGGATTTGTTAAAGTCTCAAGTTAGAAAAATGAGACAGAATTTGAATTTTTAGGTCAATTTTCATTTAGATTTGGATTACTCCCAATGCCACAGTGTTGAGTTTATTAAATAAATCTGTCAATATCAGCTGATACCGATACTGGAACCCATACATCACCCGTCCCAGGAACTTAAAGTGCCCATGACAGGTTGGACTACTCATTTAACTAAAATGCAGTTAAGATAAATACAGTTCAAATTCTGCCAAAATTTTACACCAATAGGGGGGGGGGGTTAATTTTACTTCCTGGTTGTAAATGATGACATCACACTTGGAAATTACCAAAAAAACATCCTGTACTTTCTTACAAATAAAAATACATGTAAACGCCTTGATTTTGTTGAATCGATGTTTAAAGGGTCAAAAACGTAGATTTTTTGGTGTGTAAATTATGCATAACCTTTGGCTCCCTAGGGTGACGTCATCAATTTGTTTACTTCCTGTAATTTTCAACATATTTTTCTCCACAAACGGCAACCTGATTGGTGTAAAACTATAATTTATATTTACAAGAGTTATTAATACACTGAATAAAGTCAAAATTAGAAAAAAAAAACTATCATACGCACTTTAAATCCCTTGAAATAAACCACAATGAATGTAATAATCGCAGTTTAGGGATTTTTGTTAGGATTTGTGAGAGTAACCCATTGTCTTTACCTCGACAGATACCCATAACCCAAGTACTTATCGATCTCCGCAACTATTTCAAGTACCACTGTGACCAAAACGTGCCTATGGCCGGCTTTTTGTCATTACACAAAACCCCTTTCACGGGCAAATTGAATCTAACTCACTCAACTTCCTGCCAAGGTCAATATCGTGATGTCATAAATGAAAGCCTCCCAACAATATCATCTGCGTCGTTCCATTAAAGCCCACTACCTTTTATTGAAATACTTTTTATTTATCCGCGGTGACGTGTTAGTTCCGGGAGTAAATAAATAACGGGAAAAGAAGACGACATTGTACGACGAACCATTTGAGTAAAAGGAACAGAGAAGCGAGAGAGAGAGAGAGAGAGTGAGAGAAAAGAAAAGGGGGAGAAAAGGGGGGTGGTCTCGCGGTATTGGAAGAAAACGAAGTGTGTATAAATCAACATCCATTAGCCGCGGGGTTATAAAGTCACTGATGAAGAAGGTGGACTGAAGTGGGGGCCTTTTTATCGTCCCGTTGTTGTCTTTTATTGCCCGTGATGTCATCTAATGGTATACGGGTAATGACGTGGGCGGGGCTACGTGCGACGCGGGAGGAGTGGATGGCGCTGTAATGGGCCTTGAGCGCGGACATGCTGCGAACACGGGAATATCGATCGGCGCTTGAGTGGACAGCGTGAGCCCGTGCAATGATTTCTGTACGGCCGGGATGTTTGCATAGGGACAATGGGCGAATCGATATGTGGTTTGCAAAGATTGGTCTGGAAGGATGGAGGATGAGGGGGAAAAAATCTGTAGTTATTGTAGAATTGGACTGGTGAAAGTGTCATTTCTATGATATGAAGACGTAGGGTTAGGTGGTATGGTGGAAAGTTATTAGCATGATTTTCTTAGGGCCAGATTTTGATTTCGATTCTATTACGATTCGTGTTTACTTTGTATTTTTCTGCTGTCTTTAATAGAGGAAAAATATCTAATTGTGATTTTTCTGTGCAATTGTGATTAGATTTGCTATTTATGTTTCACATTTTAAACACAATTTTGTGGCTTTTAGTTGCATTTTTGTCACGTTCGGTTGTGCTTGTCATATTTAAACGCGTCTTTGTCACTTTTAGTCGCGTCTTTGACGTTTTTAGTTGCGTTTTCGTGCATTGAGTCGCGTTTGTTGTTTGTTGGCATATTGTTGTCGCTTTTGAATGTATTTTTTTTCGCTTTTTGTCACTTTTGTCGCTTGTTTGCACAAATCCAAACTATAGCAGTTAGCAGTTTTTATTCAAATCAAAGCAAGACATTTTGTTGTTTGTGGAAGAAATTATTGCACTTCAAAAATTGTCTTGGAAATTTGCTTATTGCATCCATTAAAATTGCTATTTCATTTAATTGTGCAGCCCTGGTCTATAAGAGGTAAATAAAGTCATCTGCTCAGAGGCTTTAGAGGCTAAACAACAGGAGAAAAAGTGTGTTTGTTAGTTTGATTATGATAGCCACTGATTTAGACAATAGACACAACATAACTGTGCTTTCTTTCTTTAAGAGGTGGTCTTGCACTGCACAAAAAGTTCTGAGAAACGCTCCAAAACTGTTCAGGAGAGGTCAGATTTTGTCTTGTTTCTGTTGTTATTATTATTTTTAAATCAATCTTGCTCAATTGAGTATCTAGTTTTGATACTCGATCGACAAGTATCTGAAATTCGATCCTTTTGACAACTCTATTGGCTTCAACTGTATAGTTTATGGTCCTGATAGCAACAATTGCATTTTCCCAAACCCTAAATATCAGAAGCAATGGACACTCACGGTCAGGACTATTGTACGGTTTAGATTTCAAGAGTCAACAAGCAAAACTATATGAAAAAACATCTAATTTTCCCCACAGAGTAGCAGGACAGTGAAGAGTAACGGCATGAAGGATGTTTGAAAGCCAGATACACACTTTGATTCCACCAAAAGAAGTAATATCTTATGTCGCACGGGCAATGTTTGGTAGATAATGCCGTGTGCCACTGCGCCCCGCGAAACTAATATGATGCTATCTAATCCTCTGCAGTGTATCAAAACCTAAAATGCGTGTCAGAAACAGTTATTTACTACGACAGTGACATAAATTACTTCATAAATGATGTATTACACTCTATTTTCATCTCTCAAACTGCCTGGAGAAACGGACAGAAACTTCATCTAATCAATTCTGCAACATGCTGATATGTGCTGTCTCGCAACTTCTGCAAGGCGCTGATGTCGGCTACAATCTGGCCCTGGGGGTTTGATTTTACACGAGTCCAAAGTAAAGGGAAAGTGCATCAGATACTCTTGATGCCGGCGCTTTTCCAAATGTATGTGATGTGTAGAGTGTAGAAAATGAGAAGGCTGTTTGCAGACATCAGATAGGCTTGGCCCCAGGTCCTAAACCCCCTCAGGAGCATTCTTGATCTGCGTTCTGTTGAAAAGTAACTTAAATTCACTCCGCACTTCCTCCGATTCCTCTTTCAGGCAATGCACACCTCGTTCTTCCCGCCGAACCAGCCGACTCAGCTGCTTCTCCTGAAAGTCAATCTGCCTTGCCGCTACTATCTATCCTGGAGTCCGGCAGTCCCAAATTCCCAAGCCTTGCTCCATTGTAAACTCAATCTCTCGCCGTCCGTGCACATTCGGCCCATTCATTATAAACGCCGGGCGGGTTTTTCTGAGGCCTTACCTTCTTGACGCGTCCACTCTTGGTGCCCACAAAGACCAGCGAGTGGTTCTTGTAGACGTAGGCGATAACGGACGTCATTTTGTCCGCGGCTTCGGTGAAAAGAGGCTTCCCGCGCACCATCTCCGACACGCCCAGAGGCGCGTTCATGTCGAGTCCGCAAAAGTCGTCGTCGATGGTCAGGAGCTGGGAAAAGGAGCATAAAGTTGAATTCATTTTACATAATGTCTTCAGGAAACTGCCCAACATATTACAATGAAAGACAAAATTTGAGTTGGCACAATTATTAAATTGCAAATGCTGCAATTATTTAGATCAGTGGTTCTCAAACCAAGTACCACTAAAGAAAAGATTTGACTTTCAGAGTACCACTAGCTCTAAATTGTGTCTATAACCGAACTATTCGTCTGTTGGTGTGAAAGTGACTTTGTTTAGAGCCTACTGCACCTCGCTCTACACTGACACCTGTGGGTGAACTATAAAAAATCCAGTTTAGAGAGACTGAAAGTGGCCTACAATGATGCTTTAAGACTTTTGTTAAAAAAGCCCAGATGGACCAGCGCCAGTGAACTGTTTGTGTCTTTAAGAATCAATACACTGCATGCTGTCCTAAGACACCTAATGCATAAGTTTATGTACTGTCTGAACAATTCATAAAATACTGTGATTTTATCGTTGTCTTATATTGAATACAGTGCCCTCCGCTATTCTTCTCAGCTGTGGAAACACTGGTATAGTTGTCTCCTTAGAGGAACTTAGGGGCCTCTTATTAACGTTGCTTTTTTGTTTTATATTGCTTATCTGTTTGTTTGTCTTTTAACAATGGACCACGAGTCTGCAATAAAGATCTATCTATTCTAGGCCTAAATTATGTCTTAAGTAAGAATACACCATTGCCACAGTAGTTTTAACTAAAAAATTACTCAAAGAGCAAAACAAATAAAATGTACCGGTACTCTAAATGAAGTAAACCATAGAACTAGAGCTGTGACGAAGTTAATCGATAAATCGCAACTCATTGATTACAAAAAAGTTGTCAACTAATTATGTAACCGAATAATCGTTAACTGGTCTGTACACCAACTCTAAAATATGCAATGAGCTGAGAGAAGAGGTTCTATGACTCCGGTCACTCCAGTAGGAATCACACAAAAACGACAAGGGAAATGTGTAAATGTTGTGTTTTTGATTAAAACACCCGTTTGTCTATTTATTTGTCTAACTATTCTCCACCAGGATGTCCTCAAATGGCTTAACTTCAGCTTTATCGGGGTCAAATTGAGTAAAAATCTCATATTTCGCTTTCTAAACTATTCGATTAATTGAAATAATAATTGCTAATTGATTACCAAAATAATTGTTAGTTGCAGCCCTACATCGAACTGGTAACCACCGTAAGTAGATGTACCACGGTTTGAGAAGCACTGATAAAGAAAATATAACATCCTCTAAATTCAAAATCTCCTGTCCTGATTGTTGCGTGCATTTTATCCTGTTGTTGGTATTTTGTTTCTGTGTATTCACTTAGCTCAAGTATGCTGTTTTCTTCTGTGTTATTATAGTTGGATTGGACTGCAAGACTAGATTAGAAATAACGATTTAGGACACGAACTTGTCTTGCTCTTGTCATAAACAATCCCAAACGAACAAGTGCAAGAACAAACTTTAAGCGTGGGAAGTAATGTTTTCAATTTGTATGCATGTTCTGTCACTCCTGGTTCACATCCAAGGAATAGAACACAGCATAAATATATATATAAAAAATGAAAGATGAAGATGGGAGCGGACTGCAGTAGTCAGGCTCGGGCTCAGTAATAGTGCCAGAGGCTGCACTGTCAGGCACAATTCCCCACCGTCCGCCAGCAAAACAGCTCCTGCAGAAAACGCCAGAGCAGCAAGATCCTCCGAGTGAAATGATTCAAAATGAACCAGGCGAAATAAAAAAGAGGAGGAATGCAGCTTTGTCGTACAGCTCTGAGCCAATTTACGGCGATGCGTGAAATTTAGGGCATGAGAAGTCCTAAAATTTAATAGAAGAGGAGTGGCTGTAGTAGTTTCAAGTCGAAAAGCTTTTGAACAAAGTTTTAAACACAATAAAGACTGTAGATTTGTACTGGTTAAAGGAGCGTTCAGTGGAAATGTATGTATGCCCCACTGGGAAGCGTCAAAGTGTCAAAGATCTGATTTCAAACCACTTTAAGGGAACCGTAATCTGTGGTGGTGACTTTAACCTCCATATATACCTGACATTAGACGGCCAAACTCAAAAACCCTGGTTAAACGACAAATAATATATTTTCTGTATGTTTTCAATAACGATAGATCAAAAAATCAGTGATGTAGACCTTGGCCCAATAGATTTAATGGTTCAGGGTCATTATATTACTGTAAATCTGAGCCACCACAGCGAACGCAATAGCTGGTAGCAATTTAAAGTCATTTTACCCAGGTAATTGTATAATTTTGGAAAGTTTTGCTTCTTATCATCTAATTTTGCAAGTTTAAACAGAGAATCTACTCGCATATTGTTTGTCATGTTTGTTAATCTTAGGTAAATAGAAGAGTTGCAAGAAACTATAATTTTATAATTTAAAGATTAAAGTTGGGGTACCTGACGTTTTTGTTCGTAAATGAGTGTTTATTGTGTTTTCTACCAAAGACTATCTTGTAAAAGCACCACTTTGTGACAAAAATGTGACCTCTGCACGCTGCCTGCATCTAAAAATAAAGTGTTTTGTGTCTAGTCAAACCAGAAGTAAGAGTCAAAAGCAGCGCTCTGATTGGCTGAGCTCGGGTGGTCCACTCCAGTTTCACTTTGTCGTCTGAAAAAAGCAGTTTTAAAACTGAACGTATGTGAATATTACCAATGTGCCAAACAACTTGTGAGAGCTAGGGTCGAGTTACACAGATTTAAAAAGATAATTCCGGTTTTGCGGCGTGAAAATCCAGTAGTCCGGTAGTAATAGCTTTAACTATTTAACTTTCTCCATAGAGACAAACAGGTGATGTAACCAGACTGAGTTACAGATTAGATTTGTGGCGAGCGCAGCAAGAATGACTGGTTTAATGGATGTTTTTGTATCACCATCAGCACCTTTAACTATATATATTTACAAACCAATAAACCCGTCCAAACAATTCCCCAATACTTGTAATTACTCCTATATTTAATGAGAAATAATGTGGACTATTTACTAAAGCGATATTTCGAAGCTATTTAATTTGAGTACAATTATAACTCTTCCACCCACCTCTGCTCCTGCAACTTGTTCTGTTGTAATTGATTATTTTCTGGCAATTACGATTACCGCATTGACGACATAAAAACAAACGAAATATGCCAAGAGAAGCTTTATGCGTTGCGCGCTAATGCCTGGGCCTCTCCTGCTGGGCGTTCTCACTGTGGGCAAAATGATTTATAGGTTTTGATAAAGTATAATGGTTGCGCGGATTGGTCATTATGCTGCGTGTATGGATGGATTTGAAACGCACTGACTTCAAAACAGAGCCGGCCCTTGCTTGATTAATAGCTTGGCAACGCGAATGGTAACTTGGAGGACAAAAGCTATTCATAAAAAAAGCACGCAGAGAACCCAAAATCACAAACAAAGTGGAATAAAATCGGTTGAATGTGTGTTTCGACGAACGGGGAAACGCACATGGAAGCATATTTACGAGCTAAATCTACATGTACCCTGTGGCGTGTGGAGGTTTAAAATGTGGTTAGCTAAAAGAGAGCTAAAAATACAGACAGTAATTGTGTTGTGAAACTTTTCGAAGGGTCAACGACAGGCCAAGGACAAAAGGTATGGCAATCGTTTGTGCAGTTAAAGTCTATATGACATGTTCTCAAAATGTTCTAATTATGACATCTATTATAGTTTTACATCTGTGAAGTTGCAGTTTGTGAATAAATTTAAAATTGGTTTAGCCCTGGCTTTGTCCTGTTTACTTCTGGTTTAGACCTGGTTTAGTCCTGGTTAAGACCTGGTTTAGTCCTGGTTAAGACCTGGTTTAGTCCTGGTTTAGTTCTAGTTTAGACCTGGTTCAGTCCTGGTTTAGTTCTGGTTTAGACCAGGTTTAGCCCTGGTTTAGTTCTGGTTTAGACCTGGTTTAGACCTGGTTTAGTCCTGGTTTAGTTCTGATTTAGACCTGGTTTAGCCCTGGTTTAGTCCTGGTTTAGTTCTGGTTTAGACCTGGTTTAGCCCTGGTTTAGTCCTGGTTTAGTTCTGGTTTAGACCTGGTTTAGCCCTGGTTTATTCCTGGTTTAGTTCTGGTTTAGACCTAGTTTAGTCCTGGTTTAGCCCTGGTTTGTTCTGGTTTAGACCTGGTTTAGACCTGGTTTAGTCCTGGTTTAGTTCTGATTTAGACCTGGTTCAGACCTGGTTTAGTCCTGGTTTAGTTCTGGTTTAGACCTGGTTTAGCCCTGGTTTATTCCTGGTTTAGTTCTGGTTTAGACCTAGTTTAGTCCTGGTTTAGCCCTGGTTTAGTTCTGGTTTAGACCTAGTTTAGTCCTGGTTTAGTTCTGCTTTAGACCTGGTTCAGTTCTGCAGATGTTTTTAAAGCCTTAAGCATTTTTTTTCTTATTTCAAAAGCATTGGACACATTTCTGGCCCCGAGGACAAAACAATCCAAAAATCTGGCCCTCACTAAAATAAAGTTGAATAACCCTGGCCTATTTCGTTAACAGTGTGATACAAGGCAAGCATTTTATAATTTTTAGTTGTATTTGTTTTGTTTTCCTTCAGAGTCTTGACATAAAAAGCAGAACACCCTTGTTAAATACACAAAAATGTGCTTATTTTGTTTTGCTAAAGTGTAATGTACAGTCTCTGGTGAATTGTCTCCGTCTTGGAAGCGTCTGGGGGCGACCTTTTGCTAAATGCATTGCTGGTCGGTTGCTTCACACACCGAGCCGCGCAGGAAATATGGGCCGTGCTTTCATCGGACAAACAGATCCAGCTCCGGGCTACACCATTATGTGCGAGGGTCGTGTGAAGCGGCAGGAATGATCAATACCCATGACCTGAAAATGGGTCAAGATCGTGTCAGCTTATAATAAGGGCAAAAACGGAGACAATAGACCAATAGAGACAAAGGACACTGCTTTAGCTGTGGTGTTTAGGGAAAAAATGAAAAACATATTGTGTGCATTTCCGCAATCCGTAAAATAATCTCCGTTTGGTTCGCATTGTGAGACAGAATTTTATCGTTTTTGATAATCTAAAGTAATGTAGTCAATGCTGTAGTCGACTAAAGAAATTCTACCTGCCCCATCGAACGATTAATCGACTAAAAAGGGGGTTTGTGTCAAAAATATATCTAAACTATGAAGTATTTCCACGTATCTGACGCAAACTGCACTCAAAATAACACAACTGCAGAGGAATTCATGCAAAAAACAACTATATTTAATGATAAGTACGAGGAAACCATGGATTTATTTGTTGGACACCAGAATCTTAAGCAAACTCACTCCATATCTTGTTATTTTTGCCATATAAATTGTAATAAAATAATTAGTTGACTAATAAAAATGTTGGTCGACCAATTAATCGATGAAACGACTAAAGGATTACAGCTCTAATCTAAAGATATACTAAAATAGGGCTTTAACAAATAATTATTTTGTAAATCAACTAGTCACAGATTATTGTTTTGATTTTTCCACTGGACAAATCTATATTTTCATTGTACTGTGAATTCATTACATTACATTTAAATACATTACAAACCAAATAAAGGTTGAAATATGGTGACTAAAGGCTTCTGATGAGAGAATATTTACGAATAAATATGCATTATTGATTAAAATCTGAATTTATTGATATTTCGTTTCAATAATGCCACGGTCTTTGTTATAAAAGGTCTTTTCGTGTGTGTTTTATAGTCTGTGTAGTCCAGAACACGATGGCAATTATAACAGTACAACTACTATTATTCTTTTTTTTATTTTTTTACTGTTAACTTGTCGTAATTTATTGATTAATTGTTGCAGCATTTCAAACATGTATTAAGTTTTACAAGGATATAAAAGTATACATTTTACTCACACTTCCACAGTCAACACTTTAATCATCTGCCTTTAAAGTCCTTATGGCAGGTTCTCATGTTTTTCTAATTATGATTTAGTTTGGTGGAACATGATATCATAGTTTTACATTTGTGAAGTTGCGGTTTGTGATGAAATTTTGAAAAATAAAGGTTTAAAATGACAGGAAGTAGTGCTGAGTTCTAAAACGGTTCTGTGATGTCATCAAAAAGAGACGCACCATTGAAAATACAGAGATAATTTACACACAACGGACAGATTTTTCTGACAATTTAAACCATCATTCAACAAAATAAAGGTGTTATCAGGTTTTATTATTTGTCAAATCATAACTATGGTGTAATTTACATGGATTTTGGTCCTTGTTTTCAAAATGGTTGCTAGGTAACAGCTGTGGAATTACCTGTAACTATGTCATATTTGCTGCTCATGTCCAACCAGGAAGTGACATTATAAACTTAACAAAAACTGTCAAACTGGGGACAAAGAGGCAAAATGTAAAGTCAAATCTTAAATATAATCATGTTCACTACGTTTTATTGAAGTGACATGTCTGACCTGTCATATAGACTTTAAGCGTGCAATAACATGTTTTACACCTGATTTTGCGCTCCATTTATCGTGATTTTATCGTGTTTTGCCCAAGGACACAAAGACACAAGGACAGGTTGAACTACTCATTTAACTAAAATGCAGTTTTAGGATTAATATATTTAAAATTTTGATAAAATTCCTCACAAATGTTATCCCTGTTTAGCTATTTTTTTATGTTCTTAATTTTACTTCCTGGTTGTAAATTATGACATCACACTGGGAAATTTAAAAAGCGACGACGCTGTACACCGGGCCAAAACTCATCTAATGTTTTATTTGACAAATGAAAATATATTTGAACATCTTTATTTTGTTGAAGGAATGTTTAAAGGGTCAAAGAGTAGTTTATTTTTTGTAAATTACGCTACAATTTATATTTGTCTCCCTGGTGTGACGTCTATTTACTTGTAATTTCCAACACCTTTTTCATTTTTTTTCTCCACAAACAGACACATAATTGATTTAAAACTAGGTCTGGATGATACGGTGATAAAAATCTGCTATTTTTATGACATTGTCGTATCGTGATTCACTGTTTGTCTCTTTAATGCAGCTGTCTGTTCAAACACACTTTTTCTCCTGTTGTTTAGCCTCTGTAGCCTCTGAGCAGATGATATTCACCTCTTACACCTCTTAAGTGCAATAATTCAACTCAATGCACCAACACGCAACTAAAAGTGATAAAAATGCGTCTAAAAACTACAAAATTATGCTTAAAATGTGAATCTGAATAGAAAATCTAATCACAAAACTGGTCAGAAAAATCACAATTACATATTTTTACCTAAATCATAGAGCTCTATTATAGGCAATAGAAAAAATAAACAAATCATGATATAATCGAAATCATGATCTGGCCCCAAGAAAATCGTCATTATAATTTTTTGCCAAGCCCTATTTAAAACTACAATTGCTAACGCTTTAGATTAAGGTTCCTTAGTAAACTATTTATAATGCATTAATTAGCACTTGTTATGTGTTTATAAGCACTTATAAGGCATTTACAAGCATTTCTTAGCGTGGTAATTGAAAATAATGTAATATGCAGCTCATGGATGGTCTGTATGTGGTTTATTCACTCAAACATGTTTTGGCTGATGGATTATAAACATGTATAAGGCGTTATAAGTGCATAAACAAACTATTAGTGCTTATTAACATCTTATAAATAGTTAACTAAGGCAGTGTTTTTCAACCTTTTTTGAGTTGGGGCACACTTTTTGGGTTTAAAAGCTACCACGGCACACCACCTACTACAAAAACATTACCAAAACAGACAATTTGGTTAGAAAATATACTATATAACAAGCCAACAAATGTTTGTGCCACTGTCTGGTTCTTTAAATTTGGTAATAGTGAAGGTTTTTTGTTATTTTTTAGTGCAGAAGTAGCTCAGGACTCTCCAAAAAGGTAAACTAGTCAATTACATCCACATTTGTCAATCTGTTAACTCAATTGGACATTTTTTCAAGGCACACCTGGCAAAACCTCAAGGCGCACTAGTGTTCCCCGGCGCATTGTTGAAAATCAAGGAACTAAGGAACCTTAATCTAAAGCGTTACACAACAATTTACATTCACAACAGGTATTAACACATCTAATGAAGCCAAAATGAGAAAATCATAAAGCCCCGTCACACACGCACTTTAAATATTGACGTACAAGTGTAGCTGGGTGCAGTAACGGCGCATAAAAATGACTGGTTGTCCCTAACGACGGGACGACAGAGCGGAGCGAGGGGAGAATCTGGACCGCGGCCAGAGCAGTAAGGCAGAATCAGGTCACTGTCAGCTATATCCATCTTTGAGGCTCTGTCCCAGCGCCAGCGAGCACACAAAGGGGGCTCTCTTCTGGACCGGGCGAGGGATCAGCCGATACGAGGCGAGGGGAGAAGAAGAGGAGGAGAAGGGGCGACAAACAGAGGTCCAGAATTACTCGGGGCGATTAGAAACACTCCACAAAGCGCTCTGATGTGCGTCCTAATCTGCGAAAGTCCGTTTTGTTGGCCGCAAGATCAAGATGTTAAAGATGTTTTACACAGTTTATGGCTCAACTGTTAAAGGTGTAGACGGGTGTTTGTTTTTCAGACCAGTGGGGCACGTCCTACTTTAGTTAATGTTGAGTTTGTTGAGTTTAGAGATAGAGGCGCGGCGTGTTTCCATCGGTTCACTTTGGTACGGTTTTAAAGTGTGTGTGGCAGGTTTGAACGGTTTTCTAATTTTGATTTTATTTAGTGTATTCATACTTATTGTACATAAAAATGATTGTTTTACACCAATCAAGTTACGGTTTGTGGAGAAAAGTTGAAAAATATATAATGAAATTACAGGAAGTAAAAAACTGATGACGTCACACCAGGGAGACTAGTTTCATCCAAAGGTTATGCATAATTTAATCAAAATAAACAACTTATTTTACCCTTAAAACATTAACTCAACAAAATAAAGGCGTTCACAAATATTTTGATTTGTCAGACAAAAAAAATCTCTGACATTAGATGAGTTTTAGCCCAGTGTTCAAAGTAATTTCCTAGTGTGATGTCATCATTTACAAACAGGAAGTGATACTACAAACCTAAAAAATGGCAAAAATGATCAAATGTATAATTATTTTTAGCAAAACTTTAAATATATTCATCTTACCTGTATTTTAGTTACATGAGTAGTCTAACCTGTCATAGGCACTTTAAGGCGAGACACGACAGGGAAAACAATTTTTTCAATTTTTTGTTGTTTGGTCTTGTCCAATCTGCTCTTAAAATGTTTTACTCTTCCATTTAATCCACTTCATCCATAGATTTCTCTGGGACATTGTAACTTCAAAGGCCGTTTTCTTAAAATGCATCTCTCTTTTTTGGTGCAGAAGTAGCTCAGAACATTCCAAAAAACAGTCAATTATATTTTTTTTGTGAATCTGTGCACTCATATTGGACATTGTTTCAGGGCACATCTGGTAAAACTTCAAGGCACACCAGTGTTCCCCGCCGCACTGGTTGAAAAGCAAGCATTATCGTTTAGTTTTGTTCTGATTTAGATGTAATTTGGACCTGGGTTAGTCCAACTTAAAGTGTACTCGACAGGTTGGACGACACATTTCACTAAAACGTAACCAACAAGATTATATTTAAGATTTGACTAAACATTTTGCCTGTTTGTCCCCAGTTTGGCAGTTTTTATGATGTTTATAATTATACTTCCTGGTTGGACATGAGCAGCAAATATGACATAGATAGAGGTAATTCTACAACTGTTACCATAGCAACCAGACTGTAAACAAAGGCCAAAACCAATTTAAATTACATAATAGTCATGATTTGACAAATAATAATGCTTGATAACACCTTTATTTTGCTGAATGATGGTTTAAACTGTCAGAAAAAATGTGTCAGAAAATTGTATTTTCATTGGTCGCTTTTTGATGACATCACAGGGGGATAACTCAGCACTACTTCCTGTCATTTTAAACTTTTAATTTTCAAAATTTCTTCACAGACTGCAAATTCACGAGGGCTGTAGTCTTTTAGTCGTTTAGTTGATCAATCGGTCGATGGTGTTTTAGTCAAACAAGGATTTTTTGTGTCGACTAATTATTTTATTTCGATTAAAAGTATTTAAACGACAAAAACAGTGAAAAAGTGAAGATATGGAGTGGGTTAGCTAAAGATCTTGGAGTGAATCATGAGTTTAATCTAACTTTTATACATCTACACTACAAATACACTGTTTTCTGGTACTTTTCTGCATAAATTGTTATTTTTTTGCATGAACTCCTGTGCAGTTGTGGTTTTTTGGTGCAGTTTGGGTCAGATACAGAGATACTTCATAGTTCTGCCTTTCCACACCCCCTTTTTAGTCGATTAATCGGTCGATAAAGCAGCCGCATCTTTAACCGACAACAATTTCTTTAGCCGAAGAATTCACAAATGTAATATATGGTTATGGTTAATGGTACAACAGTTGCCCTCCCACCAAACTTAGTCTATTTGGTTATTTCAAAATACTTTCAGATAAAAAAAAGTTAAATCAACAATGAGTTCTAATCCTGAAATACCTTTATAATTCCTGTCCATTCTCAAAGAAACGTAAATGTTCTAATACCTTGTTTTACTACAGCTCTCACGATCACAAAGAACCATTTCCCTCGATAGAAAATTACAGTAGTAAGTGGCTGCCTTGGTATAATTAGCCACTTTACCCCAAACCTACTGCACTAAATGACTGACCTGCCAGGTTGATTGGCAGCTCCGGCGAATTATGACATGACATGACATGACATGACAAAGTGGATTTTTTTAGTGTTCATTGTAAGAAATAATGTCAACATTCAATTTAACTATAATCAAACGGTAATGGTGCGACTGCAGGGACCAGATTGGGTTGATTTCAAATAACTATCTGCCAGTTATAATTTAAAAACACGCTTATATTTTTGCTCAAGTGCTTAAAGATTCTTCAAATATCTAATTGAAGCCCTGTGTTTGTGAATGAAAAGTGCAAACTCTTTCTTATCCTGCTGCTAATTATTGCAAATGTACACATCCTTCGTTATAGACGCAGAAAGAGCAACGACTTTTTCTACAAAAGGTGCCGTTTCGAGCAGCTCTTTAGAGACTGGCTTGTTAATTAGCAAGTCGTTTGTTAGCTTTTAGGTTTCATTTTTAGGATTTTCGTCTCATTTCCAGGAAAAAGTGGAACTAAATGTGTCACAGTTTTCTCGTCTCGTGCTTGTACGAGACACAGTCGAGTGAAAATGAGCAAAAAGGTCTTTAAAGTGTTTGTTCATACAGGTTTATACATTTTTAAGTGCAGTAAATGAAAGTAAATATGTAAAAATAAATTCTGTAATTAATTGAATTTTGACTTTCTAAAGCTGTCTGCCTGATGGTGAGTTAGGGAGAATAAGACACTAAATATACTTGTTTTATTTTATTTTAAAATGTATATATTGTATGTTACAAGAGGAGCATTTGACAGCACTTTTGCTTTTTAAAATCTGTAACAAAAGCATTTATTTAAAAACAAAGCACTAAGTTTCCCGTTTAGCGCAGAGCCTCGGTGTCCAACACTTTTGAAACATAAAAATATCTAAAAACATCTGCAGAACTATACCAGGACTAAACCAGAACTAGACCAGAACTACACCTGGTCTAAAACAAGACTAAAATAAGACTAAGCCAGGACAAAGCCAGGTCTAAATCAGGTCTAAACCAGGTCTAAACCAGGTCTAAACCAGGACTAAACCAGGACTAAACCAGGACCAAATCAAGTCTAAACCAGGTCTAAAACAGGACTAAACCAGATCCAAACCAGGACTAAATCAGGTCTAAACCAGGACTAAACCAGGTCTAAACCAGGACTAAACCAGGTCTAAACCAGGACTAAACCAGGACTAAACCAGGTCTAAACCAGGTCTAAACCAGGACTAAACCAGGTCTAAACCAGGACTAAATCAGGTCTAAACCAGGACTAAACCAGGACTAAATCAGGTCTAAACCAGGACTAAACCAGGTCTAAACCAGGTCTAAACCAGGACTAAATCAGGTCTAAACCAGGACTAAACCAGGACTAAATCAGGTCTAAACCAGGACTAAACCAGGTCTAAACCAAGACTAAACCAGGTCTAAGCCAGGACTAAACCAGGTGTAAACCACAACTAAAACAAGTCTAAACTATTAAACCAAATGAAATATTATCGTTATTAAAACAAAAACAAAAAATGTCCCCTGTGAAAATGAACAAACTATAAATACTGAGCCCAAAAAAGATAAAGTTCCATCTCATTTACCGAACGATAAGTCGACATCGTGACGCCAAGCATGCTATAAATCTAAAGACACAACTGCATTTTTTGATAATTTAATGTAATCAAATCAGAAGCGTTCGGTCCACGTTGATGATGCTGAAGAGTTTGGCAGAGGAAGTCACATGTTTAATCACAGAATAATGATATTGTGATGGATTCTGACCTTTAGCGAGTGGTATCATGCTACGGAGACTTAATTAGCGAGAGCAGAGCGGATGTGTGGATGGAGAGGGCTCGAGTGTGGGAGGGACCAGACCAGGACCAGGAGGCTCGGGGTCTTAATGAAGTCTCCTCTGCTCCTCAGGATGTGGCCGAGACGGACTCTTTTTCAATGGTTCGTCTCAGGAATCGGGAGAAAGTGAATTTAATTAAACATAAAGGAGGAGAAATGTGAAGTATTATAGGGCAAAAAGGTACTCGAGCAACTTTGGGAATTAGTGGGTTATTTAAAGGGCGAGGGGAAAGGGTTTTATGGTTTTGTAATTTTGACTATTCAGTGTGTTAATAAACCAGGACTAAAACAGGACTAAACCAGGACCAAACCAGGACTAAACCAGGACCAAACCAGGACTAAAACAAGACTAAACCAGGACCAAACCAGGACTAAACCAGGACCAAACCAGGACTAAAGAAGAATAAAACAAAGTCTACACCAGGACCAAACCAGGTCTAAACCAGGACTAAACCAAGACTAAACCAGGACTAAACCAGGTCCAAACCAGGACTAAACCATGGCTAAACCAGGGCTAAAGCAGGACTTAAGAAGGATTAAACAAAGTCTAAACCAGAGCTAAACCAGGACTAAACCAGAACAAAACCAGGACTAAACCAGGTCTAAAACAGATCTAAAACACCACTTCTTGTAAATATAGATGATAGTTTTACACCAATCAGGCCGCTGTGGAGAAAAGTTGAAAAAATATGTCGAAACTTACAGGAAGTAAACACCGCTGACATCAGTCTTGTGAGATAAAATAAAATAAATAAATCAGGATCAATGAACAAAGTGATATGTTTATTAATAATAATACACACTGCTCAGCCCAATAAGACTCACACATTTTTCAATCACATGTTTAAAGTACTGAGCTGGGCGGCTGCAGCGACTCAGACGAGAATAATCTAATTAATAGCAGCGAATTCAAAATGTGAAGCCGATCGCACGTGACAAATGTGGAAGAGCGGCCCGTGGCATGTTAGCTAACGACATGTAATTAATGATCATTAGCAGAAGGCATGCGAGGGCTGGCTCTGTTCTACCGCGGCACGAACGGCGACCTTGTGCTGTCTGTCTGCGTCGGAGGTGGGGTCGACGCCGGGAACGAGTCAGGGGCGTGTGGGACGGTCGGTGAATCGATAATCCGGATTATTCACGTCACTGAATAATCGTGAAGACTAAACAAACAAGCAAAAAGTCATTTTAAATCAATCTACGGTATACTCGAAGAAATGTATTTATCTTTTTATTTATTTATCTGGTTGTTTATTTGGCAATAACTTAAAGTCTGTATGACAGGTCCGACGACACATTTCCTTAAAACGTAGTAAACATCATTATATTTAAGATTTTACTAAATATTTTTGCTCATTTGTCCCCAGTTTGACAGTTTTTGTGAAATGTATAATGTTACTTCCTGCTTGAACATGGGCAGCAAATATAACATATTTAGAGGTAATTCCATGACTGTTACCTAGCAACTATTCTGAAAACAAGGGCCAAAACCCATATAAATTACACAAAAGTTAAGGTTTGACAAATAATATTAGCCGATAACACCTTCATTTTGTTGAATGGCTGTTTAAACTGTTAGAAAAATGTATAAGTTGCATAAAAAATATCTTATTTTTGACGGAATGTCGATTTTGGGCCTTGTTTACAATGTGGTTGCTAGGTAACAGTTGTGGAGTTACTTCTATCTACTCTATGTCTATGTCTGAATGTCCACACTCATTCCCTCACCCCTCATTCACTCACAGTCCTGCAGTCTTGATCAGACTAAATAGTGCACTCAATCCTGGAGTGATTCGAACACAGCTCACTACTTTGTCCTCAACGTGGGTCACGTGACTCTGTGTCTGGGAGAAAAAAAACGGCAAAACTCCAATAAAAATTGATTTCTATAATCAACATAATTAAAATCCGCCTGACACGCACATATTTATGGACTAACAATCATCATACGAGTTTATTCATCATGGATTGTATGTTAAACATCAAACAGACTGGATTAGTCAAGTTTTTGCCAGAGATTTGTGACCTATTCACAGCTCAAGCTAAGGTTAGTGGCTAGCGCTAGCAACTCTGCTGCTAACGGTTTGTTTAAAGCAGGGGTGTCCAAACTTTTTCCACTGAGGGCCGCCTATTGAAATACAGACAAAGCGGAGGGCCACAAAACCATCGTGAAATGTTAAAAAAATCTGCATTTATCTGATGTTTTAAGTTCCACCACATCTACATCCAGTCTCTGTGCCTTAACATCAGGTCTGTATTGCACCAAAATGTTAGTTATTTAGGTTGGAATTGTAGAAAATGTGAAATTTGCTGCAAAAAGTAGTTCTCAGGACAATGTGGGCCGATTCACCAGGAAGCCTAAGGGCCAAGAAAAATTGGTCTGAGGGCCACATTTGGCCCCAGGCCTTAGTTTGGACATGCCTGTATTAAAGTGTTTGTTGATCATTTCGGCTCAACAGTTCATTTAAACAGCTCCTGTTTGTGCTTCATTCAGTCTGTTGTTGTGACCTGTCACTGTCTGCTGTAGTTTTTCCGACTCTTACAGTGCATCGTGGTCAATATTGATATTATCGGTTTATTGACCATCGCTGGATATCATTTTTCAAGATGCATTATCGGAAATTTGTGTTGGACATTCGGACAGCACTAAAAATGGCGTGACCACTTTTTAGGGCCCTGCAGAGGGATCAGTGTGGACATTCAGACACAGCCTCTGTCATATTTGCTCATGTCCAACCAGGAAGTACAATTATAAACTTCAAACTGGGGACAAACAGGCGAAATGTTTAGTAAAATCTTAAATACGATCATGTTTTCTGCATTTTAGTGAAATACGTCGTCATGTGCACTTTAAAGATCCCACTGTTGTTTGCTCACGGTGTCAATAATGGCTGAATAATCTTCAAACCGCGCCGCTTCTTCTCACCATCATCACAACACTAACATTTGATATTGCGAGTACGCTGAAGTGGAATGAAAACGTGTGAGAAGGGAAGAAAAGAGGGGCGCGAAACTATTTTTATACCGTCGACACGGCGAGGACAGGCGCGAGGCGAAAAGAGCCACATGTGCACGCGGCGATGAATCAAGCGTGAGAGAGAAGAGAGCCCATTTATTGCACTGCCGCCGCTTCTGCTCTTTTTTTTTTGTTGTTGTTCTGTTTTTTCTGCTGACACAGTGAACACGGAGGGTGCAGGCGGCTTTTTATAGGTCACATGCCACTTCACAATGATCTATGGATGCAGACTTATACTGTTGAGCATGCATTATGTAGCTTAGCCAGGCGGAACCGTTTGGGGGAGAAAGAGCCCGTCCCTCGCCCCTCTTCACTCGCCGCCGTGTCACTTTGAACGTCCTTCTGCTTTTTTAAGGTAGAAATCATAAACTGTGGTAACATTTAGGTTTCTATTGACTTAAAGTGTGTATGACAGGTTTTCATGATTTTCTAATTTTGACTTTATTCAGTGTATTAATACCATTTGCACATATACATACATTTAGTTTTACAGCAATTAAGCAGCCATTTGTGGAGAAAAGTTGAAAATATGTTGTTAATTACAGGAAGAGAACAGACTGATGACATCACACAGGGGAGACAAGGGTTACGCAGAATTTACACAAAACTATTTTTGATCATTTAAACATTGATTCAACAAAATAAAGGTGTTCGGATGTATTTTTATTTGTAAAATTAAAAAAAATCATTGACATTGAATGAGTTTTGGCCCAGTGTACAGGATGGTTGCTAGGTTATATCCTAGTGTGATGTCATCATTTACAACCAGGAAGTAAAACTAAAAAACTAAAAAATTGCTAAACTGTGATAAAATTTGTGAAGTAACAAAAGTTGAAATATATTTATCTTAACTGCATTTTTGTCAAATGAGTCGTCCAACCTGTCATGGGCACTTTAAACGAGCTTAAATCGGTCAGTTTAGGATAAAGACACCAAACGTCTGAGCAAAACAGCACATTTCAACTCCATTGTATATTTATGAGAGCAATAGTTATATTTTTAAAGCTTTTTTTCCATGACTTGGTGTAGTTTATACAGTATTTACTTGTAAATAAGTAATTACTTGTGTATTTTATTCACCTTATTCTGCCCCGCCCACTTTTTGCCAGATACGCACTTTTGTTGTAAACGCACTTCCGTTTGACGAGAACTCCGTTAAAGCTAATGACGAACAAGGGAAAAGTCTGGCCGCTAAAATATTACATAAAGTAGATTGATTTGTGTAAAATGTTTAATGAACACGAGCAACAACAAGTCAACAACGCAACGATTTCCTGGGCGTCTGAAAACGGCTTTTTAGTCCATGCAGAACTTATTTTCTGTTGAGCTCGTCTGCTCCATGTAAACTAATACAACGGAAACAAGATGGCGGCGCGTACAGCAACTTCCGGAATAAGGTGAATATTATATGTCATATATTTACTGAGTGGCTTGGTTCAATACAAATCAGTTTGGGTATTTTATGTTATTTTGGGTTTTTTTGGTTGGAAAATAGCATGTCTGTACATTTAAAGGAGACATATTATACTTTTTTAAGTACTTCATTTTGAACTATAACATAACTAGATCCTCATTTTACACTTTGTTCATTTTAAATTGGAACATAGATCGAAAAAGGCTTAGTAATAGAAACAGATCCATTAATTTCCTTTTTAAAACTGCAGAGCTAATAAGCCCCGCCTCTTCAAAGACACAGTTCACTGTAACAAGCAGCTGAATTGTCATTTTTTTTGTTTGAAAAGTGGTTATGTGACATTTTCGATCTCTCCATTTATTGTCTTTATTTGTCAGATAATCTCAACTAAGTACAAGGATGTGGGCGGGGATAAGGGACAGGCGAAAACGTGAATTTTCTGAGCACTCGAGTCTCAGTTGCAGGACAATACAGGATTAACTTAAACATGCAGGAATCAATCGAAATACAACTTTGAGTAAACGAATGATGACGAAACACTGTTGTAGCAAGATTAAAAACTCAGTAGAGTTGATTTTGCACAATATGTCCCCTTTAAGTTTGTTTGTCTGGATAAATAATGCAGTTTTGACTTTGAATGTGACACAAATGCTAGTATTTTGGCTAATCTATGAATGAATGAATGAATTTGATTTGGACAGTATGGAGAAAAGAAAGAAAAGAAACAAAAATATGTATATATACTGTACATACACACAACAAACAAACCACGACAGAACAAAATCCACGTTTCATGCACTTAAATTAAACATATTCTCACTCTCGTTGTATGTCTGAAAAAGGGAGTGGGAGGAAGTAAACACTTATTTATCCCCACCCCTTTTCCACAATAAAACAAAATGATTTCAAACTTCAAAGCGTATGAGGCAAAAAACAAGAATGATTTTTTTGTAATTTGCCTTATTATCCACTTTTCATTTGTATTGTTTAAAAAAATAGACAACGTACAATTTGATTTATTAAAAAAATGCAACGCTAACTTCTATTCCTTCACTCAAGACCACTGAATTATGGCAAGATATGCTTCTATTGACTTTTACGAGCTCTTAAAGTCAGTCAAGTCAGAACGCAGACTGTAAACAGCGGCGTGTGTAATCCACTGTATCCTCTGACAGCGTAAAGGAAAAGGCAATATTTTAGAGCGGCAATTTGCACCCGCATCACGGCTACGTTAAAATACATATGACTTAACAAGCTTTTCCTCGCACTCGCACTTAAAGCGTGAACAATTGCGTGTCTTCATATGAGACACGCTACTATAATGAGCCCGGAGACTGCTCACTGTCTCGCTAATTGGGGAAAAACACGATGTCGGAGATACAAGACATTTTAACGACATTAAAAAGTTTGGAGGAAGAAAAATGAAAGTGAAGAGAACCCGGCGCCGGAATAAAAGGAGCACGGCCCTCTTCTCATCTTTGTTACTCATCGTCACGGCGACAGACTGACATGCAAAGCTATTAAAAATAATGGTTTGTGTTTTTGCCTTTGACAAACAAGGCTGCTTTTCAAACGGACTTGAACGTTCAGTTAATATAATAATAAGCAGACTTTTAGTTTCTTTAGCTGGAGGTGTCGACTTTGTGATGCTGCTGCTGCTAGTGCCACTAATAAAGCAACACAAGTTTGATCAGATGAAAACAGTATCAGTAACGTAGGGTCTTTATCCAGAGTTAGATTTTTACTAAATATTATGTTTTGGGTTCCAGTTTCTTGTTATGTGCAATATTTTGAGGACTTTTTCCCATTCAAAAGACATGGTTTAGAAATTAGATCTATCATTTGTAACTGTTTTTAGGGAATTTGTTTGTTTAAATTGGTTGAGTTTATGTAAATGTATAATTGTACAGCCGCCTTGGCCAGGACTCCCTCACAAAAGAGATTATTAATCTCAATAGGACTTTCCTGGTTAAATAAAGGTTAAAAAAAATCTCCTCATGTTTAAATATTAGTCTTCCAACTGAAATTGTGTTGTCCTTAATTATATAGATAATTTCATAATCTTGAGTATACATACTATTCCAGACTATTTTTTCAGTTAAACATCACTGCGACAAATATTTAAAATGTGTTTATGTTTGTAGTTTTTTATTTTTTAACAGGGTTATGCAATTAATAGATTTACAAAAAATGCGTAATCTAGATGCTTAACATGAACTCTTAAATGTGCTTGATGCGCATACACAATTCTTAAAGTGGAAAAGATTAAGAGTGCGTTTACAATAGTCTGTTTCTGTGAGATTAAGCACTGTTTGAACAGCCGACAATAAAAATAATGGACAAAATAATCACGAGGAATCAAATCCTCGTGATTATTTTGTCCATAATCAAGCAGCCCTTGTTTTGAATGAGAAATAAAACTGAAAACCGTGTATAATCAATAGCTATTAGAGCTGGTCCAGATCATATCGTTCATGATTTATTGTCATTTGCTTTTGGGGCAACATGAAATCAAGAACATCGAGATATAATTCGGCGTTCCCTGCAGCAGATTTTCGTCATTTGCTCGTCAGTTGCTAACGGATAAAGACACATGAAAAATCATCGTTGGAAGCAAAATGATTGAACACATTAAATATTTTTAAAGGTGCTACACTCTATAATTGCACACAGACAGCACACAGCGGTATCATTTTGACCCGAATAGATGCATTTACAACATGTTTGTGCTGAGGCTATATATAACTATAATTAATCCTGGAAGGTGAATTCAAAATGGCGGCATATTTATCCCTATGGTGTGTGTTCATTGGCAAAAAAGTTCTTTAATTCCACATTACTTCCTGATACAGAGGCTGCCATCTTTGCTTTAGGGGCACCACGTGACGGCAATTCCCCATGATGCTTTGAGTGACGGGAGCGACCACACAGCAAGTTTTTGTGTTAACGTTAGCTTGTGTGATTGTAATTGTGTTCTTCATATTCGATCACATGTGAAAGCGTCTGAAATGAAGTAAAATACAACTTACAGGTGTCTCTAGTCTAACCATGGCCACTTCTGTTTGTATCGTTCGACGTGCTGGTCATGCGGCTCGTTCGCGTGACTCGCACATGTTTACCGTGATCTCACTTAATACAAAACGATAATTCCGGGGACTTTCGAAACAGTAAAAAAGAACATTTGCTTCTGGAAACAATTAAAGTTTATATGACAAGTTCTCAAAATGTTTTAATTATAACTTAGCTTGGTGGGAGGGCACTTACTTACTATAGTTTTGTATCTGTGAAGTTGCAGTTTGTGAAGAAATTTAGAAAAATAAAAGTTTAAAATTACAGGAAGTGACTGACTTCTAAAACAGAATCCCTCTGTGATGTCATCAAAAAGTGACGTGCCATGGAAAATACAAATACAATTTACACACAACTGACACAACTTTTTGATACTTTAAAGTGTCATTCAACAAAATAAAGTTGTTATCAGGTAATATTATTTGTAAAATCATAACTATTGTGTCATTTATGTGGGTTTTGACCCTTGTTTTGAAATTGGTTGCTAGGTAACAGTTGTAGAATTATCTCTATCTATGTCATATTTGCTGCTCATGTCCAACCAGGAAGTAAACGAAAACGAAAACTGTCAATGTGCAAAATGTAGGGCTGTAGTCGACTAAAGACCTGCTCTATCGACCGATTAATCAGCTAAAAGTGGTTGTGGTAAAAATATATATCAAATATCAAAACACCTAAGTATTTCCATGTATCTAGCCCAAACAGCACTCAAAAGACCACAACTGCACTGAAATTCATATTAAAAAAATAAGTTCTAAGAAACTGTGTATTTATACGTTGGACTCCAAAATCTTCAACAAACTTACCATATATCTTCTTGATTTTGCTGTTTTTGCCCTTTAAATCTTAATTAAATACTTAGTCGACTAATAAAAACGTTGGTCGACTAAGACACCATCGACCGGTTAATCGACTAAACGACTAAAGATATAGTCGGGGTCATTTTAGTAAAACGTTAAATATAATCATGTTCACTACGTTTTAGTGAAATGTGTCGTGCATATGACAGGTTTTTAGGATTTTCTACTTTTGACTTTATTTGGTGGAATAAAACCTGTTGTAAATACATTTGATAGTTTTACACCGATCAAGAGTCAGTTTGTGAAGAAAAGTTGAAAAATACATTGGAATTTACAACAAGTGGAGCAGAGTTCCAAAACGTCACACTGAGGAGACACACCAGCGACGATTTACAACCAAGAAACACATTTTCTGAACCTTCAAACATTAATACAACAAAATAAAGGCGTTCCCATATTTATATATATATTTCTGTGACATTAGGAGTTTTGACCAAGTTTATTCACCTTATTCTGCCCCGCCCACTTTTGCCTCTTTTTGCCACAGATACACACTTTTGTTGTAAACGCACTTCCGTTTGACGAGAACTCTGTTAAAGCTAATGACGAACGAGGGAAAAGTCTCGCCGCTAAAATGTTACATAAAGTAGGTTGATTTGTGTAAAATGTTTAATGAACACGAGCAACAACAAGACAACAACGCACAGATTTCCTGGTCGGTCTGAAAACAGGTTTTTAGTCCGTGTAGAACTTATTTTCTGTTGAGCTCGTCTGCTCCATGTAAACTAATACAACGGAAACAAGATGGCGGCGCATACGGCAACTTCTGGAATAAGGTGAATAACGTGGTTGCTGGGTAACAGTTACAGAATTTCCTGGTGTGATGTCATAATTTATAACCAGGAAGTTAAAATTTAAACCTGAAAAATTGCCAAACTGGGATAAAAATAAGTTAATTATTTCACAAAATCTTAATTATAATTATCTTAACTGTGTTTTAGTAAAATGTGTACTTCAAACTGTTATGGGCCCTTTAAGTACTGTCTGCAATTATAACTGCAATTATACAAACATGCTGAGTCCTGTGAGTGCACGTGTGTCAGAACTTTAATGTATGCGGTGCCGGTGACGCTGTGGCACGTGCATCGTCTCCTCCTCTTCCTCAGCGCTGCACCCCTGCCCCGACAGCTCCGACCCGGCTGTGATTTATCGGGCACGCAGCGGCGGACAAAAGCACCGTCCTCACTTAAGATTTACTCCTGGATAAATATTAGGGCTCGTGGAGCAAACTAAAGAGCGGGCCAGCTTCGTGTTGTCAGGTTTATGGCTGACACGGAAGATGATCTAATGTTTACAAAAGTCTGAGATGGTTTAATATGTGTGAAGCCGCGTGTATGAGGTGAGCTGGTGACTGTAAATTTCCAGAGTGAGTGAAGGTCAGAAGTTATAAGGATAAGCTTTGGTATCCAATGACGCTCCAAACAGGATGAGGCCGGGAAAATAAATGACAAGGCTGTAGACAAGTTGAACATAAGGCTGATACGGAGATAAAAATGGAATAGTGAGCTCGTTCCTGTGACAATCTGCTATTTTTGTGAAATCGTCGTATCGTGATTCACTGTTTCTCTCTTTAAAGTCTGTTCAAACACATTTTTTCTCCTGGTGTTTAGCCTCTGAAGCCTCTGAGCAGATGACTTTATTTACCTCTTAAAGGCCAGAGCTGCACAAGTAAACGTACATTAATTTCTTCCACAAACAACAAAATGTCTTGCTTGGATTTCAATAAAACTGCTAACACTGTAGCTTGGATTTGTACAAACATGTTCTGAAACAAGCGACAAAAGCGTGACCAAAAGCAGTAAAAATGTGTTCAAAAGTGACAAAAACGCACCTACAAACAACAAACGCGACTCAATTCACCAAAACGCGGCTAAAAACGAGAAAAACACAACTGAATACAACAAAAACGCTGCTAAAAACGACAAAAACGCTCTAAAAACGACAAAAATGCTGGTAAAAACAACAAAAACACAACTACATACGACAAAAACGCTGCTAAAAACAACAAAGACACGTTTAAATATGACAAACATGACTGAACGTGACAAAAGCGTGATTAAAAGTGGAAAATGTGTGTTTAAAATGTGAATTTGAACTGAATTCTATTATTAAAACATAAATCTAATCACAATCGCACTGGTCAGAAACATCACAATTAAATATTTTTCTTAAAGGTCCCATAACATGCAAAATCGACTTTTCAGAGGTTTTAACCTTCCTACAGTGCTATTTGGGCCTCGTATGTTGTGCCCAAAGTGGTTTTTTGATTGATTCCCGCATGTTTTCACTAGAGAACTGTCTTTTCCGTCCCCCTCGGCTGAGCAGGCAGACGGGGGGCTCATCCCATGGATGACGCGCTCACAAGGATGACGCGGTGTTTAAGCCACGCCTCCAGGAAGCGCGCAGCCGCAACAATAAAAACAGCTAATGCTAATGCTACACAGTAATTACACGATGGATACGACAGATCGAAGAGTTAGCTTGTTATTTACCAAACGGCAACGTCCATCGTTGAGGTACTGGAGCACGTCAAACTCCAGGTCAGATCCAGGACGTAGGACTCAGCACGACGCACCGTCAGGACGGATAAAATGTTTATTCCCGTGTTTGTGTATCGCTGTTTACCGGAGCACACGCCGCATGCGCACCATCTCCGCTCTAGGCTTCGGCACGGGTTCGGCGGGGGAGGCTCGCGGGTTGGGCGGGGGAGGCTCGCGGGTTGGGCGGGGGAGGCAGCCTGCTCTCTGTTCGGGGGGGTCAGATCTCAGAGTGAGCCGTTTGCTTTTGCAAGGAGGGGGGCCAGTTCAAGAAATGGGTGTTTTTTGGAAACTGTTATGTTATGGATATTGCACAACGCAAAATTTTATCAACAAAGCCCTTAGAATAGACTGTGTAAAGGGCAAAATAGCAGAATATGGGACCTTTAAATCGTGCAGCTTTATTAAAGGCAAAAGAAAGTGAACAGGAATCGTAATCAAATCGAAATCATGATCTGGCCCCAAGAAAATCGTAATAATAATTTTTGGCCATATCGCCCAGCTCTGGTTGAACATAAGCCACGTTTCAAATGGTGCTGGTCCCTCAGACTGGTTTTATGTAGGAGAGCTTTTGAAAGATGAATTTGATGGCTGAAAGCGACACAGTGCTGAAGGAATCGTGGGGCAGAGCTCTGCTACGTGAGCAGCTGATGTCACCTGAACATATCTCATGTTTTCTTAATAAATGAAATCTAAATCGTACCTGAACTATATGTTTTAATCATGAGGTCAATCTCAGCAATTCGCAAAAAGACGTTTAGCACGAGACGTGGCTAAAGCTACAGTAAAAAAGGAACTAGTTACGGTTTATCTTCATCTTTTTGTGCCTTTAAAGCAGTGGTTCCCAACCTTTTTTGTCTTGAGTACCCCCTAGGCTTTGTCTCACACTCAAAGTACCCCTTAACGTGAGTTTCAGGTGGATAAATAGGATAAACTAGTTATATATTGTCCATTATTACTATTGTATTTTAGCTTTAATAATATTTATGGTCCAATTTACTCGAAAAGATACAAAATTTACAACTAATAACACATTTTTTATTCAGATAAAGTACATTTAATCTTCTTTTAAAACCTAAAACCCGTACCCTGGTTGGAAAACACTGCTTTAAAGCCTCTATAGTGTTTTAACGTCTCTTTATGTAATGGATTGTGTTTGATAATGTCAGATGCTTTATGCACTGGACATATAATGATTTGCTCTTGACGCGAGTGTTGTGCGTCAATAAAGAGGAAACAGCAGATGCTAACATGTGCTGTCTTTGTTTTTGCTCATCATAAGTCACCATTGTTGGAAATACAGCGGTTTATCACAAGATCAAGTCAGCATTTACTGAGAAATGATTACTTTTGCTTCATCTGCTTTCTGCCTTTTCATTTTCACCTGAGTCTGCATGGCCCACACTGCACGGTCCACTCTGGATGGCTTTAGCGGGTTTGTGCGGTTCACATTAGACAGCAGAGACACTTTCAGCCCACACTGATCCGCTCCGAAGTGAACCAGTGGAAACAAGCCGATAAAATGTAGTTTTGGAAGGCCAGTTTGGATCATTGTTTAATAAATTCAGCTCATTTCGCTTTCAGAATTAGTCTAACTGAATTGAAAAGTATATTTTATCAGGATTGAATAACTCAAACTAAAGGCTTATACATATTTAACAATATTCGCACAACAAATGTAAGGAAACAAATGAGTAGAGTGCCAAGTATGCAATTTCTCATAAGCGTAAATGCTCAAATCATTAAATGTTTTGCATAGAAGAGGATTAGGATGGTTCAGTTGAGGTGACAACAGTTACAAATCCATTTCAGTCGAGCACATTTGAACATTAAAATGCTCCACATGGCTCAGCTTTCTATAATGAAGACTATAGACGTAGCACCTAATTTAGTCCTGTTTTTTTCTGCGTGGAATAGTGGGAAATTAAATGAAGCGAATCACTGAATTTGTAATGTTGTTACAGAGAATAGAATTATGGTAATTTGGCTGCGCATTCAGCTGCTTTGTTTTAAGGGGGGCAGATTAAAGGAGGCAGTGGATGGTTAACATCTCATGGTAATGGGACGGGGCACGAACCCACACGAGAACAGAGTGTTCACCAGGACGTCCTGCAGAGCTCCAGGGCTCATTATGATACATTATGTGAACATGAGGCGACTTACAAACCCACGAGGATGAGCGCAGTAGCAGTGAGTTTAGAGTTTATGTTCTGAAACTGTTCATGGACTCTGGATTTCAAACGCACTGCAATGTAACCTGGGCCTGTGACAATAATTACTACAGCAACTTATCGTTCAATACTGTATATATTACAAAAAACAATATATTTGGGGCTCAGTATTTATTGTGTGTGCACTCTGAGGAACTTATTCTTTACATTTTGAAAAGATTTGAATAACAGAGAGTGAAATAAGTCACTTTTAAAATTCATAATCGGTACCAACGAACTAAAAAAGTGTTACATTCTGCTAGTCACTCGTTGTAGCTCAGATTTTTAACGATATTTCACATTTAGACTGACTTTGTTTGGGATTATCTAGTTTTAACGTTAATGTGTCAGTGACATCAAGTAGTTTCAATATTATCATTTCTTGTGATATTTTCTCTTACAATAAATTGCACTTTGAAATTTATTATCGTGACAGGTCCAAGTCTACCCTATTTACACGCTGATTCAATTGTGTTATGTTTAAATCCATTTGAATACTGTACAACATTTTGCACCAAAGGGTATGAGAACAATTTGCAAAGGATTTTTTTTTTTCCAGACAAATAATCTACTTCAGTGGTTCTCAAACATTTCACACCAAGTCCCTCTTAACACAATAATTGACTCCTCAGTGCCACCAGATCTAAACCCGGACTATATAAGGTCTAAGTTTGTGCAAAACCAGGTTAAAAATGAGACAAAACCATGGATAAAATAATTCTAAATAATGATAACTCAAAGAAGGGTAATAAAAAGGGTTCATTGTTCTCTATTTGCTTTTTTATTGCTCGAACTAATTAGCCCTGGGGCGATTAATAAAGTTGTCTGAATCTGAAAAACAACCATGAGTAGAATTGTCTCTAACTAACACTGATCAAACAAGGACACATTATAGACCGTTTAAATGGACCGGAACGGAGGCGACTGGAGGCAAAATTAAGTTGACTGTAAATTTTTCAATGATTAGCTCACATTAGATCTAAATTCTACTGGTTTTAAGTGTTTGTGTTGGAAAAAAGCAACACATTTGAATTTCCAGAGTAGAAAGGTCAGTTAGTTTGCTTTTCTATAACAAACAATGGACAAAATACAGTTTTCTAGCCTTAAAATTGTATTTTAGCTTCAAAATAATCTAATTTATGGAATAGTGTCTAATATATATTTCTAGATAAAATACATTATATATATATATATAAAATATATATATATATATTGTGGGCTCAACATTTCTGTGAGTATTTTTCCAGTAAAACCCATAAATCTGGATTGTTCCTTCATCAAAAATGCAGAGTTTATCATAATTTCCTTAAACATAATGTAAAATACAATAATGAATGTGTTTAAAGCAGCTCTGGTGTCACTCACATGTGTCTGAAGCTTTTATTTTCCAAAATCATAATAATTTTTTCATATTTTGTGATATTCTGAGGTTAATCCCAGTTTCTCCAGTGAAATCACATTATGCTGCATTTCAATTTTGCCTCCATTCTGAATTTAGAATGTTTTTGTTTACAAACTTTTAAAGGGTCTATATGTAGCAAAAAAGCTGAGGTTTCAAAGTAAGATTGGAAAAGCCAAAAGGAGTATAACATAAGAATAATAAAACCATTTCAGCATGAATCCAAAATCCCCAAAGTACTCACTGCGCTGCTGCAGGGGATGTCCTTGACCTTGAGCCAGGCCAGGTCCAGCGTGCCCTCTCCCTTGTAGCACGACTGCAGCCGCTCCTTGATTTTCTCGTTGATCTTCCGCAGAGAAAAGACACAGAGCGCCGAGTCCTGCGTGGCCTGGCGCGGTCGTCTCTTCTGCCCTTTGGAGAAGACGGCGAAAAGGACATCGTCGTCTGGCGCTACGTCCAACGAGCGGGCCAGGATCGAGCCCGCTTTGGACAGGTACGCTGCTTCCAGCAAACGATATTCCACATTCCCGCTGACGCACCCGATGGGCACCTCCACGTAGGAGTTGAAAGCGGTGTCAGCCTTGCACAGACGCACGATTTTAGACGTGTACACCTGCTCCCGTCCCGCCGCGGAGGATCCAGTGGTCGGACCACCGCCCATCTCCGGCTGCAGGGTCAAAAAGTACACAAAGTTCCCGCTCGCGAAGCCGTAAATGTAGTAAATGTCGAAGTCCGGGATGACGGTGAACGTGTCCGACGGGATTTTGATCATGGACGCCACAAACTCGTCGTGGAACACATACGCGAACATACCGTCCTCCTCGGAGTTCCTGGCTAACTTTCGGCTAGAAATGGTGGGGAAGTACTCTGGCTTGCCGTCTACAGCTGTGGCGACGAACAGCATGTCCGGAGAGGCGTTCCCATAGGATACAATCACCCCAAAAACCGAGCCGCTCTCGTTGACTCCGGAGAGGTAGTGCTCCTTCTTGTGAAAGGGCTCGCCAAGCTTAAAAAGATCGTCCAAGCGCAAAAGTTTGCAAATGCCCTGGTACAAGCTGCCGCAAGCTAGTAGCCTGTTCTCCCTGTAGTCCATCAAGAGCATTTTATTCACGTTGTTGGTGAGCGTCAACGTTTCACTGCAGGGCTGGACGATGCGAGGAGGGTAGCACTTGCGGTTGTCGTCCTCCGGTCCAGTTTCGTGAAACACCTGGAGCTGCAGGCTGGGGGACAGTTTGTAGATGCGATTCACGGCACCCAAATAGACATTGCCGTTGCGAGAGTCCACGGCGAGATGGTTGAAAGTCCACTCGGGGTTTTCCGCGTGGAAGGAGGCGTACTGGTCCTGCTGTAGTGAGGCCGTGATCACCTGCGAGCCAGAGCTGAGCGCCTGGGGGCCGTGGACCATGGTCAGGCACGGCACGGGGAGAACCAGGCTGGACAGGAAGCAGCAGGTGAAGAAGCAGGTCCGCGTCCGGGAGAGGGACATGGTGACTGTGGTAAAAGCTCAAGACGGCGGAACGGGGGAAGACAGTCCAACGCTGTCAGCCAATCACGATCAGGCCTCCTTCGACAAGAGGAGCATCATGAACCTGCAACAGAGACAGAGAGAGAAGCAGGATTAGGGATCGCACTATTGACAATAAGGAATCTCAAATGTTTATGTTACATTTTGTGAACATAAGGCGACTTTCAAACCCACGAGGATGAGCGCAGTAGCAGTGAGTTTAGAGTTCATGTTCTGAAACTGTTCACGAAATCTGGATTTCAAACGCACTGCAGTGTAACTCTGGTCTACCTGGGCCGGTCACAATAATTACTACATCAACTTATCGTTCAATACTGTATATATTACAAAAAACAATGTATTTGGGGCTCAATATTTATTGTGTGTGCACTTTGAGGAACTTATTCTTTGCATTTTGACAAAATTTGAATCACAGAGAGCGAAATAAGTCCCTTTTATGACTCATAATCGGTACCAACGAACTAAAAAATGTGTTACATTCTGCTATCTGTTTATTGTAGCTCAGATTTTTAACAATATTTCACATTTAGACTGACTTTGTTTGGGATTATCAAGTTACTGTGTCAGTGACATCAAGAAGTTTCAATATTCTCGTTTCTTGTGATATTTTCTCTTACTATATATCATGAACTTGCAACAGCGAGACAGAGAGAAGCAGGATTAGGGGTCGCGATATTGACAAAAAGGAATCTCTCGGTGTTTGTTTGCACGATCTTGATAACGATATTCAGACGATATTTCAACAACGCATCAGGAAAGTCCTAAATTGTGTGTGTGAATGTCTTTGTTCTGTTCAAAGTATTTCACAAAACATGAATGGACCATAAAATGAACTACAAAAACACTAGGAATATCACTTTATACTATTGTTTGAGAGATTACGCTGGATGTTTTTTGTCTCTATTTCAGCAACTTTTAGTTTTAATTATAGAAAATATACACGAGACTCTAATTCTGCATAATTCCAAAACAACAACACATTTTTAAAATATATCTCCCACCTCTACGCAGGATTAAATGAAAGCCACTACTGTAAATCTATCTACATGTGTTAAAATGTATTTATTCAGAATACTACTTTGATTAATTTTCACTAGATTTATTTACTACTTGAATATTTAACTTGTTTCTGATGGTTTCAAGATGATCGAGTATGTTTTGTAAATCGACCTTGAGGGATTTATCATAATTAATGATCTTCAAATAAAAAGCAAAAGAGTTTTAGAAGGAGATAAATAAACATTTATACCACTTTCATTAAGTCACATCAAGAAAGAATTTCAAATGTCATTTTTCTCCTCGTTTCCTTTGCTTGGTATAAGAGCAGGCAAATTACAGGTTTTCGTGTTGATTTGGTTCAATTGTGCAGCCCTGGTCTTTAAGGGGTAAATAAAGCCATCTGCTCAGAGGCTTCAGAGGCTAAACAACAGGAGAAAAAGTGTGTTTGAACAGACAGCTGCATTAAAGAGACAAACAGTGAATCACGATACAACGATTTCACAAAAATAGCAGATTGTCACAGGGACCAGCTCGCGTTTCCATTTTTATCACTGTATCGTCCAGATCATGCTTTATGGTAATCGTGCCAGTGGTATGAAGCTGATTCAATATTATCGTTCGTAACAATATATCCTGCTTCAAAATGTGTTTTTTTAGACGGAAGAAGGAAAAACACACTCCATAAAAGTCAGATTTTGTGAATTGATCTAAAATCATAACAGCACAACACAAAGCGCAGACAAAACACGCTACAAATCCTCACTCTTTTTCACTTCAAATCAAAATATAGCGCGTTTCTTCACAGCGGCAGAGGCACAGTTTGCATCTAAAGTCAGGGGATGCGAGTGCGTGTCGTCTCAGAAGCAGGTGAGAGAGGCGAGGTCTCCGAGGACGTGATCAGCGTGGTGCGGCTCCATCCTCCTGCACGGCCCCCTGCCCCTGTCCACCCCTCCCAGCCTTTACGCTCAAGCCGCCATGCACCTAATTGATTCTCCCCTCGGAAAAGCAATTTGCATGCTTTGGCGATTCCTCTCTTTCCTCCCAAAAGGCCCTGCTCACCTGCTGACACTGCGCGCACCGAGGAAAGGACCTTCTCCGCTCTTAAAGATACACACACGCGGGGTTTAAAGGTGGAAGAGGAATAATTAGGACGGAAAAGCACGCGGTTGCAGGAAAAAAAGGTCTCCCCCACGGTTCACGGGTCATTTGCACAAACTGGCCATTAAACATACAGTAGGAGATGGCCAAAAACACACATCGGTCGATAATCAGACGGAAAAGACTGCGTTTCCTGTAAACACGGCGGTCCCTCGTGTGGACGGCTGCTCATTAAACATCTCCAGTGTCCAACAAGGCAGGACGCGCAGCAAAAACACACCTGGGTAGTTATAGGCAGCGTGTTTCATATAAATATCACTGAATCTACGGAGAGCAATCGTAAATAAATCATGAAAACATTACTTTTATCATAACGATGCACACTGATATTCTCCTTACCCTACTCATTATACAGTACAGTATTTACTTTGTTGTATTTATAGGCAGAACGGAGAGTTTTGCAATTTAGTTTATGTGCAAAAACAGATAGAAGTTATTTGAAAATGTGTTAGAAGTCTTACGGTTTTGCACTCTTTTTCTAGCAGTGTTTTGTTGTTGTTTTGAATTGTTGTTTTGTTGTTGAATCTTTTTTCAATGCTGTATTTTTTATATCTTCTTGAACAAATGCCCTCGACTGTGTTTATAATAATATCTGTCAAATATGGTATCAAAAAGAAAAAAAAAAAATTACGAATTTTATCTGTTTTATCTGTTATAATATCGTTTTTTGCAGTTCAACTCTTGAGCATGAACTTATTTTTATTATTTTTATTATTTACGTTTTACAAAATGTATTTTAAATGTATTATAATCAATTTTGTCACGATGATTCTCCTTTTTACAAGTAACCATCACTGTAAATGGAGTTTACAACGTGGTGATGTGTCTTGCCCAAGGACACAACTACAGTATGATTATAAATTGGAATACCATCTTAAAAATCTGAAAAACAGAACTTTTTAAACCAGACCAGAACATTTAAAACAGTTTTCAGTGGTCCAAATGTATTGCTCACCTGATTGATGCACTCTGAGAATCTTAATTATTCACTGCAATGAGTTTATAAGGCCAGAGTTTACTGCCACGATAAAGCTAACAAACATTAGCATGCTAACAGTGCACTTCCTGCTTCACGGAGAATAAATTGCTCTATAATTAGTCGCAGACGGCACAAAGCATTCGGATTGTGACCCTAAAAGATGCTTTTACAACATACTGTAATTTATTATGTGAAAAAATACAACCCCTTTAATATTTTGTTGTTGGAAAATGTAGTTTGTGACGTTGGAGATAAGTCTTGCCCAAGGACACAATTACAGTACGATTATAAATTGATTTAATTGTACCCGATTTTTACCATCTAAAAAACCTGAAAAACAGAACTTTTTAAACCAAATCAAATCATTTGAAACAGTTTTCAGTGGTCCAAATGAATTGCTCACCTTTCAATGCAATGGGTTTATAAGCGCTTTTCACAACTTTCAGAGGCCAGATTTTACTGTCACGATAAAGCTAACAAACATTAGCATGCTACCAGTGCAGTTCCTGCTTCATGGAGAATAAATTGCTCTATAATTAAACGCAAACAGCTTTTACAATATATCTGTAGTGGAGCAAAACAGATTGTTATGTGAAAAAAATACAACCCCTTTAATATATTATGTTGATGTCAAATGTAGTTTGCGACGTTGTAGATAAGTCTAGCCCAAGGACACAATTTCAGCATGTTTGTTTAGGAGTAAAAATGTGTACTGAGTTTACAAGATCGTCAGAATTACTCTTCTGTACAGTATTTTTTGCAGGTTCACAAATCCGCCCTTTATCCGAGCGATCATTTCCTAATGTAAACACTAACGCAGGGCCGTGCTACTCGCTACTTTAGCCTAATGCCATTTTCCCGAGCACGTATTTGAGGAAACCGTTGAGATATTTTGGTAAACAGCTTAACCTCTTACAGTGTCTGAATGTATGCCACAATCATAAATGGTATGAGTCAAATGGGATTAGCAGATTAAGAGTGAGTAAGAAGTAATTACACATAATCCCCCATTTCCAAAAAGAAGAAAAGATTGTGTAGACTTCTCCATCTGTGATCTGTCAGATGAATGACGGTGACAAGAATATGCAATTAGAGGAAAAGCGTGGAGGGCTGATGACCGTAGTGGCTAAACAAGAAAAATGGATATTCTAGTAGGTCCAGAAATACAACTAGGGCTGCAGATAACGATTCATTTTTAGCAATTATACCTTCGTTTAATAGATGTTTAGAACGCAAAAGAAAAAGAATTTTACTCAATTTTACCAATACAAAGCTGAAGTGAAGCCTTTTGATGACATCCTGGTGGAGAATATTTATAAAGTAACACGTATTTTAAGCAAAAGCACACGACTGACATGTTTCCTGTGTGTTTTTTGTATCATTCCTGCTCTGTCTGAGGAATAAAACCTCTTCTTTCAGCTCATACAATGTTTTGGAGTCTGTGTATATACCCATTAACAATTACTCGATTATTTAATTAGTTGACAACCATTTCTATAATCGATTAGTTGCAATTAATCGATTAACTTGTTGCGTCCCTACATACAATTGAGTTTCACAGTGAGTTAGTGTGGAATTTAATTGTAATCTTCTAAACTTGAAAGACAAAGTATGGACTATGTTTGAATGTGAATGGCCAAAATAACAATTAACAACCAAATAACAATTAATTCATTCATTAAATATTTTCACGACTATTATCAGAGTGCAACAGAACATGCAGAATAAACTGAACAGCACAAGGTTAGTTACAATAAAATGCTAGTAAAAAAATTCTACTGTTTTCAAACCATGAAAGACAGATCTATTCAATGTTAAAGGACACACATTCTGCTGCAGTGGCTTTTTTGAGATTTTAACCATGTTCTAACAATGTTCCGTCATCAAAAACACACCTGGAGTTGCATTTAGCTGCATTCACACCATTTGAGGAAGGAAATCATCGCAGACCATAAAAAACACTTCCTGCTGAACTCCCTCAATTGCTTACTTTTTTCGGATCATATATGTCACTTATCTGAGAATCTTCTGCTGTTTTAGTCCTTAAATCATTCTGCCTCTAAACACTATCATCGCTGCTGCTAGCCTGATCATAGCGTCTCTTAAAGTGATAGCATAACTAAATTGTGTAATTGCTAGGCGCCTTCTGCTGGCTGCATACATGTCAGTGAAAGAAGACATTTTATGACTCAGACAGAGCAGGAATTACATAAAATGACATGAGAAGTGTGTACATTTTGTGTTTTTTAATGAAAACGCCCTTTTTGTCAGTAAAAATTCTCAGACTGTCCTCTAACGGCTTCCACTTCAGTATCATCCAAGTAAAATTGAGTAAAAATCTCATATTCATGGGGTTTTTGCGTTCTAAACAACTAATTGATTAATGAAAAGAATAATCGCTGGACTGAATATCAAAATAATTGTTAGTTGCAGCCCTAGTTATATGTACGATAGCCGTTTTATTAGCAATTGTAGCTAATGCTAATGCTAGATGCCCCTGAACATTTCTCAGCCCCCAATCACAATTATTCCGTTCTTTGACCTGCTGTAGACTGGAAAAAAGTGGTCTGAATTCCGTTGTTAGCGCACTTGGAGTTCTCTGTGCATGTAAACGTAGTCAGCGAGAGATGCTAACAAAGCTAAAGCAGCGAGACGCTAGAAGACAGAACTGTGTGTCCCAAATGAGAGCTGTACAGAGCAGTGAAGTCTCCCGCAAACGCACAGTGCTGCCTGCCTCCTGCTGGGATCTGGCACTCATCAGAGGAACGAGCGACACTGCACTGAAGCACAACACTGGGTTCTTCCACCACTAAACACACAGTGACACACGTAAGAAGAAGAAGAATGTATAGAACATATAGAGCAAGCCGGATATATGATTCATACAGGGCCCCGGAGAAAAAGCACGGGTAAAAACACGCTTTATGCATCACCTAAAGCAGAGCTGTTCAACCTTATGTAACCGCGGGACAGAGATTTCAGATGGGTTTGTCCTTGGGGCTGGACAAGGTCTAAACCAGGTCTAAACCAGGACTAAACCAGGTCTAAACAAGGATTACACCAAGAGTAAAGCAGGTCTAAAACAGGAGTAAACCAGGACTAAACCAGGACTAAACCAGGTCTAAACCAGGTATAAACCAGGAGTAAACCAGGATTAAACCAGGATTAAACCAGGACTAAACTAGGACTAAATCAGGATTAAACCAGGCCTAAACCAGAACTAAACCAGGTCTAAACCAGAATAAAACCAGGTCTAAACCTGAACTAAACCAGGACTAAACCAGAATTAAACCGGGTCTAAACCAGGACTAAACCAGGTCTAAACCAGGTCTAAACTAGGTCTAAACCAGGACTAAACCAGGAGTAAACCAGGACTAAACCAGGTCTAAACCAGGACTAAACCAGGTCTAAACCACGACTAAACCAGGACTAAACAGGGCTAAACCAGGTCTAAACCAGGACTACACCAGGACTAAACCAGATATAGGATACATTATTTGTACACTATTTACCTTGTGATGCTCAAAAGGAGTAGGAAGAAGTTAAACATTAAATCGTAAAAATCTAATTGCATTCGTAATACTAGCCCTAGTTGTGCCTGTTTTAGACCACTAGAAAAACATTCTGATCTTCATGTTATTCTTGTTTATTGGTTAATCTTTCAGTCATCTGTCAAATGCTAATGCTTTACTCAGCATCAAAATAAAACACAATCCTACTTTTAAAAAAACACATCGCAAATCTAATCGCAACTCCAATACTTTTGCAATTCAAGTCTCAATTCCAGGACAAGCTTCACTTAAAAACAGAGGTTATTATCAGTTTAGTTGCATAAAAATGAGTGATACGTCTGTGCTATTTAACCCACTCGACTATAGATACTCCCTTTAGCAAACCATTGAGGCTCTTTCTCAGAACATAAGCCTTCACGAGAAACCGTCGCTCGCTTTCGCTGATAAGGTGATCGTTTTAACGTCGCTAATCTCACCCACGGCAGCGGACAGATGGCACCGGCGTCTCTCTCAGGACGACCCGGGCAGAATGCGAGGCGCGAGGACAGAGGACGAGGGGAGAGAAAGCCACGCCGTCCTTGGTGTTTACATCAAGACGGGGATTAACAGCGTGGATTACTGTCAGCCGATACCCCGTCGAGATCGAGGTTAGGAGGTCTGAGCCACCACAGGGCTGTTGATATTACAGAGAAAGACTTAAAATCATATTGTCGACTCGGCCTGCCGCGCTCGACACCGCGGTATGTTGTGACACGGGTCGGCCACGAAGGGATTTTCTGGTGTTCTGCAGAGGAAAATGTATAATCTGAGTAAAAAAAGATGCAAGGTTATGGTGAGTTTAGAAGAAATTGTTATTGCATGTCTGTAATTATTAGCAGCATCTGGTAGGATTGGGCGATATTGACAAAAAGTAGTATTCCAATAACGTGTCTTTAAATGTATGAGTTGAGGTTTATTACCAGACAAATGTGAATTAGCCGTTAAATTAATCACAAACGTGCAAAAACGTTACCATATACCCTTATTTGAAAGTTTACATTTACTGTCATTGTCACTTTTTGTAGCATTTAGGGCTGTAGTCGACTAAAGAAGTTCATGGTCGACTAAAGACCTGCCCTATCGACCGATTAGTCGACTAAAAGGTCAAAGTGTGGCAAAAATATGTTAAAACTACTAAGTATTTGCATGTATCTGACCCAAACTGCAGAGGAATTCATGCAAAAACAACATTTTTTAATGATAAGTTCTAGGAAACCATGTCTTTATATGTTGGACTCCAAAATCTTCAGCAAACTCACTCCATATCTTCTTGTTTTTGTTGTATTTGCCATATAAATCCTTTAAATCTAAATAAAACAATTAGTCGACTAATAAAAATGTTGGTCGACTAATAGATCATCGACCGATTAATTGACTAATCGACTAAAGGTACGCAGCCCTAGTAGCATTTTTACTATAAACGACATACTTGATATTAGAACACTGTATATCTTTAAAACAGCATTCACAATATTTAATATTTAGTTTGCCCACGTCTAGTATCTGGTATTTAAAAACCTATGGGGTTATTAAGTGTGACGTCACGCCGCTCTTCCGGGTCTGAGCTGCTGCAGCAATTTCGCAGCTGATTTTGTTTTGTTTTTGACTCTGTGCCACAGTCTGGGCTCAGTTTTGCTCAAATATATCAGCGATCAATACAAACAGGACAGAGACACCTTCCCGTCATTGATTTTAGTGGGATAAGTGTAAAAAAATGAGTGTCTTGAATTGATAAGGTGAGTTGATGTTTGGTGCACAGTTTAGTTAGTCTTTGGTGACGTTATTGAACTCTTGGAACAAAGGATAGAGTGTTTAAAGCAACTTAAAGCACCAAAAATACCACTAAAGGCATCAAAAACATGATTAATAGTGACAAAAATGTGACTAAAAGTGAAAAAAAAACAGTCGTTGTAGATATTGTTTTGTTAAATTAAATAAAAGAAAGAAATTAGGCGGACGACATCAGCGTCCTGACAGGTGCATTACAATGTACTGTTTAGTTGCTAAAACATGAAAACCAGAGCTAGTTCATCATAAACTGTTTGCTTTGCTCCAAAGTTATTGCTCACTCACCTATTTCAGTATGAGGATCCAAATGATTCACTCTGATTGAGTTTGTAAGTGCTTTCCTCAACTTTCAGAGTTTACCATTACAGTAAAGCTAACAACAATGCTAGCACGCTAACGGCACATTTCTGTTTTTTTCGGACAATAAACCTTCATTAACTTCACGCAAACGGCACACAGCGGTCTCAGAGAGCTGCTTTTATAATATATCTGTGCTGGGACAACATGGATTTTACTTTATTACATGAAAATACAGTTTACAATCAACGACAGACACAAAGGAACCCGGAAGTGAGAAAATATGCAGTTTAAGCCGTCATCACTTAACAATCCCATATTTGATGTAACAGAATTGTCAAACACATACTGTAAACATAAAACAATCTGAGCCAATCTGTAAAGGTTTCTGAATGTTTTACTATTGCAGATCTCTAGTGTAAGCTCTCGTATAATTAGTGTTTAATTACATTGTGTTTATATACTCAGTGTTGGCAGCACAATGATGGTGTCATAGTTGCAAGGCTGATATAATTATCACCAAAGCCTCAGAGACAAAGTGAGAACAGTAGCTTTACCTGTAAATGCTCAAACAGAGTGTGATATGAACAGAAACATACATATGAGCTTCTTTTTGAGTGAGTTTTACTTGGATTTTAAATTACAACAGCTCATTCCGTCATTTTGCTGCTTTTTTTTGTATTAATTTCGCCCAACTTTCCTTTCGAGACCCGTCTAATCCTTCTTAGTAGCATGAACGTTCACACAGTCATCGTTCTGAAGCCAACAAACAGACTCAGGCCTGACTCTCACATAAATAATCTGCATTGAGTCCTTGGTTGAGTATCACACGAGCTGCTGCCGCTGCAGAGTGGAGCGTGACGGAGCCCACAGGGACACAGCTCCAGTCCTTGGTTCCACTGGAAGGTCACTCAGCCTAAATGTACTCTGACTGTGGTCGGCTGGGTGCGGATGCTGATGCAAGCTGCGATTGGTGGAGTGTCTTATCATCAGCAAACATCAAGAGGCTCTAATATCATTAGGAGGACTGTTGAAGGGCCACTGGGCTCCCGTCAGCGCCTCGCTGTGATTGGGTTAGACTGCAGACAGCTTCCTGACGGGAAGGTACCTCTGATAACAGAGACACAGCCATAAAAAGAGCAGAAAAATGAATTTAGCTTTCTATATTTGAGCAGAACAGTAGCAACAATCCCTGCTTATCAGCCCTCTATTATAGCCATGTTTTGCCGTAGAGGATAATTCAGAATCCACTGAGCGATATTGTCTAATTACTATAAAAGCTGCGCAGAAGAATGGTTTTTAAGTGCTGTTGCAAGGTTCTGTCTGGCAGCCGCTTTACAGAAAACATTCAAAGCAGAGCTCTCACCCTCTCCTTTTTTCTTTTGTCTTCCCTTTTCAAACACTAAAAACACCCATTGGCAACACTTTCAACGTACTTATAATACCTTAAATAAACTCTGCACCCCCCATTATTACCCAATATACATTCAATAAAACCACAGGCTGACTTATTTTTGCCCCATACACACTGCACGAATCAGAAATTTCTACTTAATCCAAAATAATCCAACCGCTTTCATACATTTAAATCCAAATTATGGCTCATGAAAGTTTCCAGCTCATGCCTTTTACCATCCATTGTGCAAAAGCAGATCAGTTTTTGGCTGAAAGTGCAGTCTAAGCGTTTTTCTCCGCAGAGACACACGCCCACAGCCTCGGGAAACAGAACAGGTTTGGAATTATCTTTTGGGAAAATCTGTGATCCAGGTTCAAACAGGCCCAAAGCCCCGCAGTGAATCACTAATAACAGTTACAACCAGAATCGTTCATGAGATTTACAGATATTTTCGCTTTGAATGACAGTAATCCCCTCAAAATTAACTCCACAATACACCTCTTTGTAACTTTTTCAGTTCCAGCACGTCGGGCTTGTGCAACGTCTCACTTGCCGTGTTTTTAAAAACTCTACTAAAGCCCCAAGCCTTCATTCGATGTAAATATTGCATAGATTTTACAGAAATGGGGATTAGGTCGACGAAATGCAACATATTCTAGAATGTGTCGTCAAATACTTCATAACTAATGGGATATATAGAGGTTTCAGTATCAGTATCGGACAAAACTGACAGATTTTTTCCGATATCTGCCGATATTTGGGGCAGATATTTTTTCTTCTCTTTTTTTTTTAGAAAGACATGAGTGAAAATGGTAGGGCTGTAGTCTTTTAGTCATTGATTAATCAGTCGATAATGTTATTTGTATTAGTCGACCAATTATTTTATTTCAATTAAAAGGATTTATATGACAAAAACAGTGAAAAAGTAAAGATTTTGGAGTGAATCGTGAGTTTAATCTAATTTATACATCTCTAACATATAAATACACTGTTTCCTGGTACTTTTCTGTATAAATTGTTCTATTTTGCATAAACTCCAGTGCAGTTGTGTTTTTTTGGTGCAGTTTGGGTCAGATACAGAGAGATACTTCATAGTTTTGCCACACACCATTTTTAATCGATTAATTGATCGATGGGGAAGGTCTTTGGTCAACCAAGAATTTAGTCGACTACAGCCCTAAAAAATGGAAATAAAAAGCAATTAGGCTAAAATAATGGCGATATAACAAATAGTTTTATATTCCATGTATCTTGAAAAGCGCTGTGTTATACATTATTACTATTACATAAATCCAGTCTGTTGCTATTTTTGTCATTTGTTATTATTTATTTAAAAGTGGAAAGTTAACATTTGTGAACTTAACTTCAATTTAAAATAAATTTATTTTTTAAATTATCTAATCTAATTTTATTTAGATTTATTTATGCCTTTAGTCGTGTTTTTGGTGCTTTCAGTCACTTTTTTGACACTTTTAATCATTTTTTGTCGCTTCCAATTGCATTTTTGTTCCTTTAAGTTGTTCTTTGTCACTATTAGTCATGTTTTTGCTACCTTTTGTGGTATTTTTTTAAGTCGCTTTTTTGCCACTTTTAGTCACATTTTTAAAGCTTTTAATTGTATTTTTGTTGCTTTAAGTTGTACTTTGTCACTTTTAGTCATGTTGTTGCTTTTAGACTGGTTTTTGTCACTTATAGTCAAGTTTTTGTCACTATTAGTCATGTTTTTGCTGCTTGTAGTGGAATGTTTGGTGCTTTAAATCACTTTTTTGTCGCATTTTTAAAGCTTTAAGGTGTATTTTGTCACTTAGACACGTTGTTGTCACTTTAAAACTTGTTTTTGTCACTTTTAGTCACGTTTTTGTCGCGTTTTGTAGCTTGTTTCAGAGCATGTTTGAACAAATCTACACTACAGAATTAGATTTTTTATGCAGAATAAAACCGATTTTGTTGTTTGTGGAGGAAATTGTTGAAATTCAAAAACTGCAGCCTTTGTGATTTGCTAATTGCTCTGTTCAAATTGCGATTCAATTTCTATTAACTGTGTGCAGCCCTAATTCTCAGCGTCCAATTTTCCGTCTCAATCAAACAAGATCAGCCCGTATACAATGTTGTCACATCTGAAACGCAGCGATAGTGTTCAATAATCTGAAGGCAGGGTTTTGTGTGTCTAGTTGAATGCGTCCTGCTGATCTAAGCTCATTACAAAGGACAAGAAATACAGTGTTGGACAAAAACAGTGCTATATTAATCTGCCTGGTCTTATCCCGCGGTGCCGCACACACATACGAGGAGACCGGCGCACATCTGTGGGTCTAATCACTGCACTGGTTGATTGGTTTGCTAGAAGTGGATGGATTAAATCTTATAATCCACGCACAAGACTCTTAAAGACCCCGGGACTGTGGTTTACGGCGCACAGCTGCAATGAGGTCAGACGACGGTTTGTGTTTGGGCAATTCGCCACCAGTTTGTCCCCAAAGTGTTCAAATATTTGTACAAGCAATAAAAAAGTAAAAAACAGTCATTTGTAGTGGGTTTTTGTTTGCTTGTTTGTTTTTGAATATTAAAAGGAAAAATATTCATTTTTCATATTGTTATTAGCCTTTAAACATGCTCTTGAGTGAAAAAGGTTTCTTCTATGACCTGTGTTATCAACCATTATGAAATGACACTTACTGAGTGCCTCCTGCCAGCAGATGGCGCCATCGCTATATACAATCTAGTGAAGTTAACGCTAAAAAGACGTTATGATGCAGATTTGCTGCAGCAGTTATTGCGTTTGGACGGCAGAAACTCTCAGAATGAGTTTTTTTTTTTTTTTTTTTTTTTTTTTAACATTTTAGTTTTCGTTACAGACAGTAGACAAGACAAACACTACCAAACGAAACAAAAATACATGGCACAAACTAAACGCACAAAAAGCATAAAATACCTGTATATGTATATGTGCATATGCATACACCTAGTCACATACATATCCACACATACATACACACCTGCACGTGTACACACACGTACACATATATATCCATATACATACACAATTTTATGTACATACATATATACATACACACATGTACATATACATACACACAAAGATGTTGGTAAGGAGAGGGAAAAAAAAAAAAAAAAAAAAAAGGGGGGGTCGAGGGGTGGGTGGGGGGTGGTGGTGGTACAGCCTCTTCATTTGTTAGTTCCTGGGTTTCAGTATCAATATGTAATCTTATACATTATTGTGATCTCAGTCACTACTCCGTTCAGTTATAAAAATGAATCACAACAGTAGTAATAATGAAATAAAGAAATAAATACTGTGTAGTTGTGGGCTTCAGAGCCACAACTGCACTACCCTTAACATTAGGAGGGGAGGGAGGAAAGAACAGAAACAGTAAACCAGAAAATATCCTTGGTCAAAATGTCTCCTCTTTCCCTCTCCCCTCCCTTTCCTTTCTTAAATATTACTGCTAGTATAGCTTATTTTGTTCTTATTTTAATTGGAATCTTACTTTATTCCAATCAAAAATTTGTTATGAGATCTGTATAACTATAGTTCTTATTTGTTTACCACATCTGTCACCACCAACACTCTTTTGGTGCTGGTGGCTTTGGTGAAATAATTGTTGTCTTAGTCTTCATACTTTATGTTCTATAATAGCAGTAATTGTACAACATTAACTTCCTTTAAACATTTTTAGTTTCCATTCTTATGAAAAGAGCAATGCAGTCTTAACTCGTTAGTTTCCTTTTTAATTGGTCCTTCATTTCTTGTAGAGATGTATCGTTACTGCGTTTGGTGCAGGGATCGTCAGTCAGTCTGGTCACATTTTCCATTGATAACAAGTCCATAAAGTCTTTGATCCAGTTATGAACATCAAAACAATCTGTTTTACGAACTTTCCAATTCTTTAGTATGATCCTTTTCACTGACATGAATCCCAGAAATACGATTCTTTGTGTTGATTTGGGTATTAAGTCCAACATAGTATTTCCAAGGACACATACATCAAACTGTTTTGGAATTTGTTCATTCAGAAGTTCTTGCATAAATTCAATCACATGATTCCAGAATTGTTTTACAGCTGGACATGACCACAGCAGAATGAGTTTAACGATGATTTAAGGACTTAAAGCAGCGGAATATTCTGAGATAAGTGACCGAAAATGCGTCCCAGATCGAGGGACTTCAGCAGGAAGTGTGTTTGACGCTCGGAGGGGGGAGGATTTTCAATGAACATTCTTCAAAACAGCGTGACAGCAACTTAATGCTACTGCAGGTATGTTTTTGATGACGGAACATTGTTAGAACATGGTTAAAGCTCAAAAAAGTCACTGTAGCAGAATATGTGTCCTTTAAAACATTGTTATTTTAATGTTAAAATGTAATTGTGTTTGTGTTCGTTGCATACTGGCATGACATTTAAGCAAAGCAAATATGTAGAATTGTACTCCTTTGTCTCCTTTAAAGCTGCATTACTATATTTTTAAACTGTGAAATAAAGAAGTGTATTTAAATCTGTCTAACTAGCTCCTAGTTATAACAATACGTTTGGTCAAATCAATGCATTTTCAGGCTCACACACACCAATTTAACTGCTTTTTCAGATGACAGTTGGAGCTTGGGTGGACCACCAAAGCTCAGCCAATCGTAACGCTGCACATGGTTTTTACGTCCTGGTTGGTAAAATATGTAATACTTTATTAGCAAACAGTGGTCTTATTTTGTTTAAGGTCTGCTTTTACAATTTACAGTATAGGGGGAAAACTAAATGTATTAATTTACAACAAAAATGACAGGTAAACCAGCTTTAATCCAACCACGAGGCTCATTTTAACAGAAAATAATACTACTTTCTTTCTGTCACCATGACATCTTATACTAGTTCAGATAAACCTCAAGATTATTGTGTGCGGGTTTTTTTATATCTTCCTGTAATTGGTATACAGATTTTAGTATCAATTAGTATCAGCACGTCCACACTTTTGACAACCGAATAGCAGACTCGAATTTCTGGATGTGTAGAAAGTAGAGTTGTATCGAAAACCAGATACAATACAAAAACTACAATCGAAACTAGAGACCTACTCATTTAAGCAAACATTGATACTAAAAATCCCTTTAACCGGACAAAATTTGACCTTTCATGAACAGTTTTAGAATTATCTTGAGCTATATCAGAAGTAGCATAAGACCAAAATGTTAAATAAAGAAAGAACTATTATTTAGTGATGAAAATCTCAGTCTATTGTCTAAAACCTTGACCTAAAAATAGCGTTTGTAAGTATCCTTGTGGAATCGAAATCAGTATTGAGAGTCGAGTACATTTCTTAGTATCGAATCGAGTGGGAAATTTTAGTTTCGTGAAGGATCATGTCAAACTGGCATCATCTCTTCAACAAAAACCAACCACAACGTGTTAAGTGATCAATTCCTCAGGTCCTACTGCATTAATGACGACTTTTCTTATTTTAACTCACTTTTAAAACACGCCAAATTAGTCATGATGAGCCCAAAAGCGAGCAGTGAAGAAACAGCGGCCGTCTTTCAAAAATACTATTTCCAAAAACCACCCGGGTGTTTTACATTTTTCAGCCGGGCCTCAATTAAAAAGACAAATATGACCTGATTTCCATGTCTCCTCACACTCCGTCTTCACCTACTGTAAAACTTGATATAAACGACCCGAGTGAGCGTGGTCCATGCGGGATAGATGGGAAATGTGGGCCATGCTAGTGAAGACAGAACGGCTCACCTGCAGAGGCTTGTGGCGCCGCAGTAATGGGCAGAGGAGGCTGACAAATGAGCACTTTGACAGGCTGTGTCACGGAAATATCCTAATTTTACCCACGTTCGACAAATCCGGCGGTATTAGGCACGGAGTAAAGAGGACGCGGAGGCACGGCGCGCTGGCACAAATTGGCTGACACTCTGGCCTCGCCGCTGGAATGCAACAGGTGCAGTTTCTTGGATGCTGTGTGGAATTTGCATGTTCTGCTCACGTCCGGATGGGCTTATTCCTGGCGCTCTGGTTTTCCTCCATCAAGAGAATATATACATAACAGGTTAAAGTCCATATGACAGGTTTTCATGTGTTTTTTAAAAATTATGACTTAGTTTGGTGATATAGAACCAGCGGTAAATGTTTATCATAGTTTTATATTTGTGAAGTTGCAGTTTATGAAGAAATTTTGGAAAAAACAAGCTTAAATTACAGGAAGTAGTGCTGGGTTCTGAAAAGGAATCCCTCTATGATGTCATCAAAAAGCGACATACAATACTTTTGAAAATACAGTAACAATTTACAACAAACTGACATTTTTATGACAGTTTAAACGACTATTCATCAAAATAAATGTTTTATCAGGTATTATTATTTGTCAAATCATAACTATTGTGTCATTTAGATGGATTTTGGCCTTTGTTTTCAAAATGGATGCTAGGTAACAGTTGTGGAATTACATACAATTGTCATATTTGCTGCTCATGTCCAACCAGGAAGTACATTTATAAATATGGCAAAACTGTCAAACTGGGGATAAATAGGCAAAATGTTTAGGAAAATCTTAAATAAAAGGTTTAGGGTTATGTTCACTACATTTTAGTGAAATGTATTGTCTAACCCGTCATACAGACTTTAACACTAGGACTGACAATTATTTAATTTTATATTGACTTACTGTTTAATAAATAGTAGCTGTAATATTTTTTTTGGGCTGAGTGGGGAAAGTGGATAATTTTTTGTTATTTTCTTGTAATACTACAAGATTTGACCAGTAGAGGGTCGAATAATAACTTCTATTGCTAATAGATACTACATAACAGAGGTGTAGACTCCATGTCATCAAGTCATGATTTGGACTTGAGTCAGACTCACTTCAGAATTTTGATGAGTTGAGACTCTACTTGATAAAATGGACTAAGAGTCGGGACTAGACTTGGACTTGAAGGCCAGAGACTCAGGACTGTTTAAGTTTAAACTGAATGACTGAAAAAATAAACTACTATTACAACTAAAAATATCCTAGGGCTTATTTTCATAAACTGGATCAAGTCCTTCAATTCTATAATCTTACTGATCACTTTACGTAGGACAATTAAAAATCTTAGAAACTGCAGAACAATGAGCTGCATTTGGTAATTTGGTGCAAAGACTTGAACCAGGAATGAATGAGGTCTAAACCGGGTCTAAACTGGGTCTAAACTGGGTCTAAACCAGATCTAAACCAATAACAAGAGATAAAAAAGAGATACTTTTTCTATATTTGTGAAGATGGGTTGAGGTTCGGATTATAACCCTCAGAAGGCCTGATTTGGCCCCCAGGCCTTAAGTTGAACGGCTGCCATAGGCTATAGTTATGACTCCAGCTACAGATCCTCCTGAAGAACGGTCCCAAAGCTGCTCTTTTGTACCCCTCGCCTCTAAACATGGACACCTCAGTCAATTCTGCATCATATATCCACTTTATACCATTCCACAACAAATCTCTGTAACTAATCGAGCAAGTGTCAGTATGTCCAACACACAAACGCACCCGTGTCAGCAACTAATGCACGATTGACAGGCATAACATATGAGTCAATCTGTTTAAGAACTGTCTATTTGTGACCCGAAACGCATACAGTGCTTAAAATACTACAATACAGTATGGGCTATTTTATTTTTGCTCGTCTCCTCGCCTCGTGTTTGTTCCTCGAAAGACCGCGCCAAACAACTGTCACACGAACTGGACTGAAATAGCAGCGAAATAAAACAGAAAATCCACATTTCCTACCGACGAATGACGCTCATCTTCACTTGACACGTCTCTGCACATGCTTTAACACAGGGGCTAAGCTGTTTTCCACAAATAGAGCAACCAGGAGTGATTTTAGCTGCCTCTGCTCTACATTACGAGTGTGCAGCCTGTCGTTTCCTCTGCTGTGTGTTTTTATCCAGCCTGAATGTCTTTATTCAGCCAGTAGCACAGGACAGCCTTTACAACCACAGATTAAACGCACATTAAACACTTTATTTCAATGAATTAAAAGCATTTTGATCGTGCATTTGTGTTGATAGCGCCTGGAAACAATACAGTATTCTCCCATGATGCACCAGACATCTAGCTTTGTCATCAAAAAGGGAAAACATTTTTTCTGAACCTGTTTTCTGTACCTACATCTTTTGAAACTAGAGCTGTAGTCGACTAAGGAAATTCTTGGTTGACTAAACCCCTGCCCCATCGACCGACAAGTCGACTAAAAGGGGGTGTGCCAAAAGTACATCTAAACTATGCATGTATCTGACCCAGACTGCATTCAGAAGAGCGAAACTGCACAGGAGTTCATGCAAAACAATTTACACAGAAAAATACTAGTGAACAGTGTATTTATTTGTTAGAGAGACTGATTTACTCCAAAATCTTCAGCTAACTCACTCCATATCTTCTCGTTTTTGCCACATACATTTGCCTAAATGCAAATAAAATAGTCAACAAATAAAAATGTTGGTCAAATAAGACACCATCAATTGATTAATCAACAAAAGGACTACAGCCCTATTTGATAACTCAACTTTTAACAGTACCCAGTCTTATTAAAGTAGTACTTGCTAGCTTAGATGCTAAACTGCATTTTGTTGCACTGTATTTGTATAAATGTAATGACAATAAAGTTGAATCCAATTTAAAAATGGGCTGTTTGCGTCGACACAAACATGAGTCTAAACAGTTGTGACGTTGCAAACTTTATACGAGGGCTGTAGTTGTTTAGTCGTTTATTCGATTAATCTGTCGGTGGCGTTTTAGTCGACCCAACATTTTAATTCGTCAACATATTATTTGATTTAGATTAAAGGGATTTATGGCCAAAGAAAAAAATTAAATGAGAAGCTATAGAATGAGTTAGCCGATGGATTTGGAGTGAATCATCAGTTAGATTACACTGTTTTCTGTATAAAAAGTTTATTTTTGCATGAATTCCTGTGCAGTTTTGATCGTTTGAGTGCAGTTTGGGTCAGATATATAGAGATATTTCATAGTTTTGATATGTTTTTGCCGCATCCCCTTTTAGTCGACTAATCAGTCGATAGGGCCAAGCATTTCTTTAGTCAACTACAACCTACTTTATACAAAAACAGATTAAGGATGGCCATTGGAAACAAATTAAAAAGTAAACAATCAGCAATTATATTATTACAACTTTACTTTATCTTTATCAGTCCTTTTTTGGGGTCTCCTGATTTTTCTTAAGTTTGCTTGTTTAACAGACTCTGTAAAAGACAAAAACGGTCGTAAGTCCAATGTTAAATCTGCAAAAATCACAGAGGTGCAGCAGAGAGACTTGGCTTCCTTCTGTAATGCATAGGTTTTACAAAAAGCCAATGAGATTCTTAGCTCACAGAGTCAAAAAAGTGAGTTCAAGCTCAACCTCAAGCTGTCGCTATGTTGTTCCAAACAAACTGGTATTTGAAATTCTTTATTCTTACAGCCATTCGCCTTTCAAATGTAAATTGTAAGTGATAATGTGGATGAAATGTCTTTTAATTGGGGACTGTTTACTAACCTCAGAGCTCCTTTTTGTTCAGAATTGCTCCACTCTGGACCCCAGGAAGAAAAACAACAGCTTTGTTGTTGCTAATGGGGATCCAAATAAATAAAACCTCTAAAAAACTGTGTTTGAATGGGGCTGTGAGAAATTCTTGGTCAACTAAAGGCATGCACTTTACGTCGATTAGTCAACTAAAAAAAGCTCTCAAAATGAAGAATTTCTTGTAATCTGACCTTTAATCTGACACAAAATGCACACAAAAGATTGTAAAAATGCATGTGTTCACTCATTCACAACATTGCAAAAAGAAAAGTACCAAGAAACAAACAAAAGAAAAATTGACTCCAAAAACTCAATTTAACTCTGTCTGTGTCGTCTACTTTCTGCTGTTGTCTAAATAAATGTTTATCAGAATCAGAAGAATCAGAAAACGGTTTATTGCAATTGTCAGTGAAATTCACAAACATAGGAACTTGCTTCGGCGTAGGTGCAACATAAAGCAATGAATAAAATATAAAATATATATAAAAAGGCATGCATAAAATTAAATAGACTAAGATAGACTAACACTATATACAGAATGTACAGTTGGCAGATGCCAACTGTACAATGTGCAAATGTGGTAGTGCAAATAGATAGTTCTTATATAATATATTGTTAAAGTGGCAGGTGTTATTAAAGTGTTCATGAGTCCAACGGCAGAGGGAAAGAAACTGTTCTTGTGGCGGGAGGTTCTGGTCCGGATGGACCGTAGCCTCCTGCCTGAGGGGAGTGGCTCAAATAGTCCGTGTCCAGGGTGATCCCAATATAATCCCAATAAAATAATTAGTCGACTAAGACTCTATTGAGCGATCAAACGACTAAGTGACCAAATGTTTAAAGCCTTAGTGTTAAAGAACAAACATTATGCATTATTTGTATTGTTATTGGCCTTTACACATTCTATAACTTTATCCCTGGCTTGGGAGACGCCATATTAACTTAGCTGTGGCTCCATCTACTGGCTGTAAAGGCAATTACACATGTGTTTGTAAATCTGTTTGATATGATGTTGGTATGCTAAGCTATCACGCAGTTACAGTCATCGTGTTCATTGCAATAAGGACGTAAGTGACGTAGAAAATCTGAAAAAAATGCCATCGATCGAGGGAGTTCAGCAGGAAGTGTTTCTGATGGTCGGAGGGTGAGGATTCTCTAACCAGCATTCATGAAACTTGCGTGAATGAAGCTAAATGCAACTCAAGGTGTGTTTTTGATGGCGGAACATTTTTAGAACAGGGTTAAAAGCTCAAAAAAGCCACTGTAGCAGAATACTGTATGTGTCCTTTAAATATTTGGTAACAGTATGTACTTTTATATTTCCTCCGAAAGTCGTCACAATCAGAATCAAAATAATCTTGGGTTCTGATAAATTTTTTGTGTGTTTATTTTGCCCTGCTCTTTTTTGGGAAAACAACAGGCACATTGGAATTTTTTTTGTCTGTTGTTTTTTATGACCTTAATGTCTCTTTACATTGTCCCTTCAGATAAAGCCTAAACTACACTATACTTTCAATTAAAGCTCGACCCCTGAACTTTAAAAAAAAACACAGAAAAACAAACAACCGTCATCTGAAATCATATCACAGCCCGACAACACTCGTCCCACTGACCTCTCTGTACCGTAGTTTATTCCACGTGTGATCAACTCTGTATAAAATGTCAACAAGCGTCAGGAGCGTGTTCACTGGTCCAATGCGCCGGTTCAAATGTTAATGGGAAAATCTCAAGAGTAAAATCACTCTCACGAAAAGGTCAGAGTGGCCATTGATTCGTACACCTCCAGTCTCGGGTGGCGGTGGTGCCATGTTTTTTTTTTTTTTCTCCTCAAACAAACAGTATCGTCTCTTTAGTGACATGTCGGGTTGCCGTGGTAACGCGGTAAAACGGGAGGGGAAGATGTTTATCACTGCATTTGAAAGACGTTTGTGATAATCGTGTCGCATGCAGCTATTTTCACAAACGATTTGGTTGAATAGAAGTTCTGAGGATTCAAAACGGGTCGAGGGTCAAAAAAGTGTGTCAAGTGAAGTTAAATACAGAAGTTTTTTGAATCATGTTTTTTGGAGAGGATGGTCAAAAATACTCTTTAAGGTGAGACGCTACAGGTGAATAGGAAAAAATCTTAAATTTAAAGATATCAACTTGAAACTTCTCCTGTAGTTTACTCACATAAATGTAAGAGAAAAATATATTACACGTTTTTCATCATGTAATGTTTTCATGTAGAAATGAGGCATTTTATGTGTAAAATCTGCCAAAAACACATATTTGGTTCATTTTGTACACATATTAGTTACAAAAAACTTTACAGAGGGGATTTTGGATTTATTATTTATTTATTTTTCTTATTTGTCCTAAAATTACTACTTAAACTTAATACTGTCAACACTAAGCGTCTGGTTCATAGATTTACTCAGAAGGAGGAGAGGAACAAAAACTCTTAAGATCAATAAAAATAGAACTCTAATAGGAGTAAAAAGTTAGTCCTGCAAAAGTGAGAACATACTAAACTATAGAATCTAAAATATGTGTTACTCCAACTTTTTTTTTCTTTTTCTACAATAGAATTGTCACAATTGTCACAATAAAAAACAGCTATATAGTTACAGTTAGGAATAAAGAGACAGTACTACTACTTTATATAATGTTTTAGCGAGAGACTTTTCCCTTGTTCGCCATTTACGTAAACATCGTTAGCGTCAGACTGGAAATCCCTTTACTACAAGAGCGCGGAATATATAAATATAAGAGGCAAAAGTGGGCAGGGCGTAATAAGGTGAATATAACATTGGATCAAAATTAAATGTTTCAAATCAGTTCACAAACATTAAATCTGTTCAGAAACACAGATGAACACAAAACTACAAAACACACATTGACACAGCCACGTCAATAAAAGTTTTCCTGGTCCAACCCATTAAAAATCCCATTCAGACGAGGCAGAAGAAAAACGAGGAAAGGGGTAGAGAATGAGTAAAAACACAGAGATGATGAGAGAAAAGGAGGAGAGAGAGAGAGAGCAACACAGAAAAAGAGAGAGATACTGTATGCCACGTAGGTCTGGGCGATACGGTGATAAAAATCGAATCGTGAGCTGGTCCCTGTGCCAATCTGCTATTTTTGTGAAATCGACGTATCGTGATTCATTGTTTTTCTGTCTTTAATGCAGCTGTCTGTTCAAACACACTTTTTCTCCTGTTGTTTAGCCTCTGTACTCTCTGAGCAGATGACTCGACACAAAAAGCAAAAAAAAGCACAACCAAAAGCAATAAAAATGCGCTCAAAAGCAACTAAAACGCGCCTGCGCACAAGACACACTCAAGACTCAACTCAAGAGCGACAAAAACGTGGAAAAAAACCATGACAAAAAACGACAGACTCATTTAAACGTGACAAACACCACTGAACGTGACAAAAAAGCAATAAGGCAAACACTAAACCCTGGTCCACGCCTTGCTCTATGCACCAGCCCGTCATTATGCGACCAGACTCCGCAGTGTCCTGAGGGAAGCCGCAAGACGGAGGCGAGAGGGAGGTTTCGCTGTAAAGCCCGTGCCTTCTGGCTCCGGCGCGGCGGGGAGGCTCCATCGGCCCGCTGTTCGACAATTACTGCGGTGGCGCTGCATCCCGGTGCCCCCCTGACACCGCCGGCGCGCAGGAAACGAGCGACACCGCGAGGAAAAAAGGCGACCGCGGAATACGCCGAGGGTTTCAACGTGTTCATTAGCCGCGATGTAATTAAGGAAAGGGTAATGAGAAGTATATCGTTTACTCGTGCTGCCGCGCCAGGACGGTGCAGGTTGGAAGGAGCACCTCCAGACAAGCGCTTGATGGTTTAATTGCGGCTGAGAAAGAAGTGACAATTAAGAAAGCGCAAACACAATGTGCACAAAGAAAGCTGAAACGAGGGCTAAAGGTAGACAAGGCACTGAACCAGGGCTGTAGTCAACTAAAGAAGTTCTTGGTTGACTAAAAAACGGATTAATCGACTAAAAATATATCAAAACTATAAAGTATTCCCATGTGTCTGACCCAAACTGCACTCAAAAGACCAGAACTGCACAGGAATTCATGCAAAAACAACTATTTTTACAAGTGCAAGGAAACTGTGTATTTATATGTTGGACTCTTCAGTTAAAGTGCGTATGACAGGTTATTAGCATTTTCTAATTTTGACTTTATTCAGTGTATTAATGCCTCTTGTAAATATAAATTATACGTTTGCACCAATCAGGTCACTGTTTGTGGAGAAAGGTTGAAAAGTATATTGACAATTACAGAAAGTAAACAAACTGATGACATCACACTGGGGAGACAAAGATTTTGCATAATTTACACAAAATAAACTACTTTTTTTTTACCCTTTAAACATCGATTCAACAAAATAAAGACGTTCACATGTGTTTTCTTTGTCAAATGAAAAAAAATCTGTGACATTAGAAGAGTTTTGGCCCCGTGTACAGTGTGGTTGCTATGGTAATTTCCTAGTGTGATGTAATCATTTACAACTAGGAAGTGAAATTAAAGTGAAATCTTTTAAAAATAGCTAAACTGCGGTACAATTTGTAAAGATTTTAGCAGAATTTGAAACATTTATCTTAACTGCATTTTAATTAAATGAGTAGTCCAACCTGTCATGGGCACTCACTCCATCTTCTTGTTTTTGCTGTTTTTGCCATATAACTCCTTTAAATCTACATCAAATAATTGGCCGATTAATAAAAATCTTGGTCGACTAAGACACCATCGACCAATTAATCGACTCAACGACTAAAGGTACAAAGCCCTACACTGAACTATTTGCAATAAACTAAGCACTTAAAATACAGAAACTATCGGACAAAACCTGGTCTGAACCAACACAAATGGACATAATTATTGTCCACAGAATATCCAAGAGAATCTATATATATTTATCATATAAATCTTAAAACAAAAAAAAATTAACCAAATAAACACATTATCAAGAACGATCCTGAGGCTTAAAGTCTATATGAAGGTCCTCATGTTATGTTATACTAATTATGACTTTGTTTGGTGGATAGAACCTGTGGTAAATAGCTACAGTTTTACAATAGTTCTCTACCCGCACTGATCCAGGACTAAACCAGGTCTAAAGAAGTCACACACATCAAATTTGGGGCAGACTAGACCCTTCATTTTCAACCAGTGAACCTTTATTGTCAAGCGTGCTTTGGGAAAAAAAAGTCTAATTTGAATAAAACGGATTAACATATGGATTTAATAGAATAATGAACCATTTTAGAGAGTCCAGAGCAAATTGTGATCCCAAAAACGACAAAACAATCACCACGATCAAATTAAAAGAACCAGACAAAATGGCATGGTCACTGTATTTAGTTGGAAGTTCTCCTTAGATTCTTTTTAAACACTGGACTAGACCAGGACTGAACTATGGGACTAAACGGGACCAAACCAACATCAGGACTAAGCTGGGCTCAAACCAGGACCAAAGCAGGAAACGTCAACCAAACGTCCAAACCACATTATATTCAAAGTAGCAGTGGTTCTTAACCTGGGGACGGGGACCGCTGGGGGGCACCAGGGACAGAAGGGGGTCCCAGAGCGTTGTCTGGATGGAGCGTCACGTCATCGAGTAATAGTTTGTGCAAATCAAATAGTAAAAAAATCTCGAACAAATGATTGGACATAGGGTGTGAGACAGAAACACCACAACGACCACATGTTTATTTGTTTGAAATCAATGCCTAGTAATATTATTTATTTATTTGGGGGCACAGTTTTAGCTAGGGAGGACCAGGCAAGTCAGGAGGTGCTTCAAGGGGGCAAAAAAAAAAAAAAGTTGGAAAACACTCCACTATTGCATATAAGGATGTCAAGATTACTTGGTTAAGCAATAATCAGGATTATTCAGGTCAGAATATAAACCTAATAATAATTGTGAGAGGCAACAATGAGTACTTTCAGTTCAATCCATACTCCAAAAAATAAAAACTACATGTAAAGCTCAACTGTCTATTTATTACTTTTTCATTCAGAAAGTTTGATTTCATAAACAAGAGCAGAGTGGTAATCTTTAAACTTGTGAGTGAAAGAGAATCATGTTGTTTACTCTAATGATTAGGGCTGTAGTCGACTAAAGAAATTACGATTAATCGACTAAAAAGGGGTGTGGCAAAACTATGAAATATCTCTCTGTATCTGACCTAAACTGCACTCAAAAAACACAACTGCACAAGTGTTCATGCAAAAAATACAGAAAAGTACAAGGAAACAGTGTATTTATATGATATACAAATAGATCAAACTCATGATTCACTCCAAAACCTTTAGCTAACTCACTACAAATCTTCACTTTTTCACAGTTTTTGTCATATAAATCCTTTTAATTGAAATAAAATAATTAGTCGATTTCTAAAAATGTCCGTCGACTAAAACAACATTGACTGATTAATCGATTAAACAACTAGTATTTAGCCCAGATGTTGGACTTCAGAATCAGCAAACTCACTCCATAGCATCTTGTTTTTGTGTTTTTTTGCCGCATAAATCCTTTAAAACTAAATAAAATAGTAAGTCGACTAATAAAAACGTTGGTCGACTAAGACCAACCCAAACTTTTCTGGCCAGGACCCCCATAATAGCCATGCAACCAACTCGGGACCCCAAAGCAAAATGAAAATGTGCCCAAAAGTGTCCAAGCGTGTTACGTCAGGTTTAATGTTGGTTATTTGAATAGTTTATAGTCTTATTGGGCCTTATTTCACAAAGAGATACTGTTTTTTATACAAAAAATACTTAAAATTAGATTTTGAAATCATCTTGCGACCCCCAGCTCATCCTTCTCGACCCCCACTTTGAGAACCACTGGACAAAGACACCATCGACCAATTAATCGACTAAAGGACTACAGCCGTACTAATGACTATAAATAATACTTAAAGTGCCTCTGAGAGGTTGGACTACTCATGTAACTAAAATACAGGTAAGATTCATATATTTAAAGTTTTGCTAAAAATTATTACACATTTTATCATTTTTAGCATTTTTTTTAGTTTTGTATTATCACTTCCTGGTTGTAAATGATGACATCACACTAGGAAATTACTTTGCGCACTGGGCGAAAACTCAGCTAATGTCAGAGATTTTTTTTTGTCCGACAAATCAAAATATATGTGAACGCCTTTGTTTTGTTGAATTAATGTTTTAAGGCTAAAATAAGTTGTTTATTTTGGGTAAATTATGCAAAAGCTTTGGATGGAATGAGTCTCCCTGGTGTGACGTCATCAGTTTTTTACTTCCTGTAAATTTAAACAGATTTTTCAACTTTTCTCCACAAACCATGACTTGATTGGTGTAAAACAATATTTTTTATGCACAATATGTATTAATACACCAAATAAAATCAAAATCGTTAAAACCTGTCATACGCACTTTAAACACAAACAATCCTCACATTAAAATTTGATATTGTGACACCCCTGAAAGTAAAGATAGCGATAAGACGCGCCGTATTGTATTGCGCTTGCTCAACACCTTGATGGTGTAAGTCTGAAGGGCCCCCTCAGGACGAGCGCTCGACAAATTAAACACGGCTACGATGAAAACATGTCTCCTCCTGCACGCTGAAGACGCTCGGTAGCTAATGCCGAGTGTGAAGCGACGAGAAAAGGCCTAAAGGTTACAAGACGCATTTGCCTGAACACGGCCACGTTCAGTCTGCCTTCTGCAGCGGCGGCGTGGGGAAGATTTCCAGCACTTTGAGGCGTTGTCTAAAATGGATTAATATTAGGGCAGTGCAGCCTTGCGTGCGTGCTTAAACATGGCCGCCGTGCTTCATCTCGGCGTCGGGAAAAGGGGGAGGAAAGCGGAATTAGGGCTTAAAGTGCCTATGACGGGTTGGAATACTCATTTACCTAAAATACAGGTAATATAAATATGTTTAAAGTTTTGCTAAAATGATTATACATTTTAGCAATTTTAGAATTTTTTTCAAGTTTTGTAATATCACTTCCTGGTTGACATGATGACATCACACTAGGAAATTACTTTAGTAACTCAGCTAATGTCAGAGATTTTTTTTTACCCGACAAATCAAAATATATGTGAACACCTTTAATTTGTTGAATGAATGTTTTAAGGGTAAAATAATTTGTTTATTTTGTGTAAATTATGCAAAACCTTTGGATAGAATGAGTCTCCCTGGTGTGACGTCATCAGTTTTTACTTCCTGTAATTTTAAACAGATTTTTCAGCTTTTCTCCACAAACCATGACTTGATTGGTGTAAAACTATATTTTTTATATACAATACGTAGTAATACACCAAATAAAATCAAAATCAGAAAATCATTAAGCAGGTCTTTAGTCGACTAAAAGGGAGTGTGGTAAAAATATCTCTCAAAAACGATGAAGTCTGTCCATGTTTCCGACCCAAACTGCATTCAAAAGACCACAACTGCACTGGAGTTCAAGCTAAAACAACTGTTTATGCAGAAAAGTCCCATAAACAGTGTATTTATGTGTTAGATGTTATAATTTGATTAAACTCACGATTCACTCCAAAATTTTCAGTTAACTCACTCACATCTTCTAATTTTTTTCTGTTTTTGCCATTCAACTGTCTTAGATAAGATAATGTGCTAATAAGAGCTCGAGTTACGTAATATTTATCTTAATTTTAGTATATTTTTACCATAAAATGAGATTTGCAATAGCAAGTGCAGCCTTTTTTTTTCTTTCACTCAATTCTTCTGTTTTTCTTGTTTCAAGTAAAGCAAGACATTTTATGCTTGTTCCATTGACAAATCTTTTTTTAAATCTTCAAATCAAGACAAATAATGCTTAATTTGAACACTTATTCAATTGTTATTTTATTTAAAATTTTATTCTTTATTTTAATCTAGATAAAGTAATAGACCCTTGTCATCAAAATTCCAGAATGGAGGCAAAATAAAGCTGACTGTAAATGTTTCAATGATTATCTCACATTAGATCTAAATTCTGCTGGTTTTAAGTGTTTGTGTTGGAAAAAAGCAACACATTTCAATTTCCAGGGTAGAAAGGTCAGTTTGTTTGCTTTTCTACAACAAACGATGGACAAAATAAACATTTCTAGCCTTAAAATTGTATTTTAACTTCAAAAGAATCCAATTTATGGCATAGTATCTAATATCTCTCTAGATAAAATGAAAAATGATTGTGGCCTCAACATTTCTGTGAGTATTTGTCTAGTAAAATATACAAACCTGGATTGTTCCTTCATCAAAAACACATAATATTTATTATAATTTCCTAAAACGTAATGTAAAATACAATAATAAATGTGTTTAAAGCAGCTCTGATGTCACTCACATGTGTCTGAGGGGTTTGCATTTTCCAAAATCATCTACATTTTTCATATTTTGTGATATTCTGAGGTTAATCCCAGTTTCTCCAGTGAAATCACATTATGTTACACTTTTGCCTCCGTTCTGAATTTAGAATGTTTCAGTTTATAAACTTTTAAAGGGTCTATTGGTCGACTTATAAAACTGATTCAACCAAACGATTTAAGGACTCCAGCCCTAGAAGAGAGGAGCGAGACCGAAGAGGAAGAAGGAAGGGAGAAAAAAAAAAAACGCCCCAAAGACCGTCTTGCAATTTTCTCATCATTTCATGCATCTGAAACAAAACTAATTTACGGCCTGTCATGCTCGGCTTGGCACGCGCAAACACAAGAGCCAGCGCGCCTCTCCGTGTCATCTGCCCTCGCATCAAAGAGAGCTGTTTATACTCATGGCTCCATATGAATCACAGGGACCTGCACGACAGAGGGGCTTAATACGGTCTTATCTAAAAAAGCAGTCTGGCAAAACCTACTGATACCGCCAGGCTGCCTTTGCACGATTTGATTCCCATCTTTGGCGGGAAAAAAAAAAAAAAAACAGCAAACAGCGACGTCCCGTGACTCGCTGCTCACTTTATTTCCTGTCTCGGGTCAATCCGGTGTCACCGACGTACAGGCTGATAAAGTTATGTGCACGGCAGCGACCAAAAGGGACGCGAAGATATACGATAGGCGCGGGGTTGAAGGGAAAAGATGAAAAGCTGTGAGGAAATTTGTCCTCTGCGTTTGACCCATGCTTCAGCGCTAATGGGACACGCCAGTCAGGATTATCTGTGGTGAAAGTGGATGATATTAACAAAAAAACTTGATATTTTACAGTATTTAAACGATATTACGGTAATCCATCAGAAATGTGGGTAACGCTTTAGATTAAGGTTCCTTAGTAAACTATTTATAATGCATTAATAAGCACTTGTTATGTGTTTACAAGCACTTATAAGGCATTTACAAGCATTTATTAGCGTGACAATTGAAAATAATGTAATATGCAGCTCATTGATGCTCTGTACATTTGGTTTATTCACTCAAACATGTTTTGGCTGATGGATTATAAACATGTATAAGGCGTTATAAGTGCATAAAAAAAACTATTAGTGCTTATTAACATCTTATAAAGAGTTAACTAAGGAACCTTAATCTAAAGCGTTACCGAAATGAGCTAAAACTTGGCTGGAAATGTTTTGGTTGAGGTTCGAATTGGGACGCAGCGGTGTTACAATTAGAGCTGCAACGATTTATCGACTAATCGTGACTAGTCGACTACAAAAAATAATCAACAATAATAATTGATAATCGCCTAATCGTTAAGTGAACACTACAGACTTTGAAACACATGTCAAAAGATGTTTCACAACAAAGACCGTGACATTAACACATCAAAATTAGGGCTATAAGCAATCACAGTGTCTCTCACGATTCAATGCGATACACTTCTCACGATACAATACTATCACAATCTTGCGATACATGCGATTTTTTGAGAGACAAACACATTTTGACAGTGTTTTTTCTTTGTTAAACAATGACTTCCACAAACGTAAAAGAACATACGCCTATTTTTATCACCAGAACACTGAATATATCAAATGTTTGGGATAAACACGTTTACTTTCACTTTATTTCCTGTGTCGGGTCAATCTGGTGTCACCAACGCACAGGCTGATAAAGTTATATGCACGGCAGCAACCAAACAGGACGCAAAGATATACGATAGGCACAGGGTTGAAGGGAAAAGATGAAGAGCTCGCTGTCCCTGTGAGGAAATTTGTCCTCTGCGTTTGACCCATGCTTCGGCGCTAATGGGACACGCCAGTCAGGATTATCTGTGGTGAAAGTGGACGATATTAACAAAAAAAACTTGATAATATGGTAATCCATCCGAAATGTGCTAAAACGTGCCTGGAAATGTTTTGGTTGAGGTTCAAAATGGGATGTAGCCGTGTTACAAGTAGAGCTGAAACGATTAATCGACTAATCATGACTAGTTGACTTTAAAAAATAATCGACTATAATAATTTATAATCGACTAATTGTTAATTGGACTAAACAGACACATGTCAAAACACCTTGACATTAACGCATCAAAATGACAAAAAAGAACAGATTATTGCTGGTTTTCATCAACATTACACTTCATTCCTATTTATTCTCAATCTATAAGCCTTCAGTCGCCACATTTCAACCTTTATTTGGTTGATAACGTATTCAAAAAGTTTAAATATACAATAGAAATAATAATTTGACAAGTCGCCTAATCGAAACTTGACTAGTCGACTACAAAATAAGTACAAGTATGTATAAGTACAAGGAAACTGTATATTTATATGTTGGACTCCAAAAGCTTCATCAAACTCACTCCATATGTTCTTGTTTTTGCTGTTTTTGCCATAGAAATCGATTAAATGACTAAAAGTATACAACCCTAGTCTCAGCAGAATCGCAGGGAAACACTGTAGCCCAATTTAAAAAGAACATTACAGTTAGTTTGACTTTTTTAGAGCATAGATCGACTTGAAAAGGCTTCGTTCTGCCCTGTTGCATGTATTAAAGTCTGTATGACAGGTTAGATGTCACTAAATGGGTGTAAATTCACTAAAATGTAGAGAAAATAATTATATTTAAGATTTTACTAAGCATTCTTCCTATTTGTCCCCAGTTTGACAGTTTTTGTAATGTTTATACTGTTACTGTTACTTCCTGGTTGAATATGGGCAGTAAATATGACATAGTTAGAGGTAATTCTACAGCTGTTACCTAGCAACCAGTTTGAAAACAAGGGTCACAATCCACATAAATTACACAATAGTTATGATTTGACAAATTATAATAACTGATAACACTTTTATTTTTGTTGAATGACTGTTTAAACTGTCAGAAAAGTGTCAGTTGCGTGTTGACTGCCTATTGTACGTCGCTTTCTGATGACATCACAGAGGGATTCCATTTCAGAACTCAGCCCTACTTCCTGTCATTTTAAACTTTTGTTTCTCAATTTTTCTTCACAAACTGCAACTTCACAAATGATAAATATTTCACACAGGTGCCCTCCCACCAAACGAAGTCAGTGTTAGAGAAACATAAGAACCTGTCATATGGACTTTAAAGCTGGGGGATGTACCGTCTCGTACTGTATGTTGTGAAAACGCGATAAACGTTTGCGATTGCTTTCTGACAAAAGCATGACGAGCACCTACGCAAACAGAAATCCAGCGTTCACACGTATCCTCTGCAGGCCTGGCGCAAACGCTGAGTAAACTGTTCAGCCGAGGGAAGCGTCTCATTAAATAAGGCCCAGTGACGCATATTGATTTCTCCCTATAGACTTCAAGACACCTATTGTTCAGGGATCTTTGCCATTAGATTTGTGCTGTCACTGCGCCGACAAACATCAATATGAGGCTCCACGGCGCGCTTCCAAAAGGTTAATTACATACTTATAAGCGATTATTCTTAGAGCGCGGCGTATCGTCTTCCCGTTTGATTGGGACGCGGTGGCCGTGATGGTGATTGGTGGCCGTGGTGTCGGTCGTATGTTTAATTAATGGTGGGAGCCGTTTCCCGTGCGGCGTCGCGTCTAGAGCCGGTGGGCAAACTTTGAACTCATTTAGAGCAAGGGTTAACGATATTATTAACAAAATGAATGTCTCAGCACTTGTTTTGAGTGTCCAGATAGTGATACTCAGACTTTATTGTGTGTTTTGGTATTAGTACTGGTTTAGTTTTGCTTTAGTCCTGTTTTAGTCCTTGGGGAGGAACTAATTTAGTCTTGTTTTGTCCCTGGTTTAGTCTTACTTTAGTCCTGTTTTAGTCCTTGGGGAGGAACTGATTTAGTCTTGTTTTGTCCCTGGTTTAGTCTTACTTTAGTCCTGGTTTAGTCCTTGGTGAGGGGCTGATTTAGTCTTTTTTTGTCCCTGATTTAGTCTTGTTTTAGTCCTGGTTTCTCCCTGAATTTAGTCCTGTTTGAGTCTTTAGTTCTGGTAAGTCCCTAGTTTAGTCCTTGGTGAAGAACTGGTTTAGTCTTACTTTAGCCTTGATTTTGTCCCTGTTTTGTCCTGTTTTAGTCTTGCTTTTGTCCTGGTTTCTCCCCGTTTTAGTCTTGCTTTAGTCCTGGTTTAGGCCTTTTTTATTTCTTGGTGAAGAAGTGGTTTAGTCTTGTTTTAGTTCTGGTTTCTCCCTGTTTTAGTCCTGTTTTACTCTTGCCTTTGTCCTGTTTTACTCTTGTCCCTGTTTTGTCCTGTTTTACTCTTGCTTTTGTCCTGTTTTAGTTCTGCTAAGTCCCTGGTTTAGTCCCTTCTTTAGTCCTTGGTGAAGAACTGGTTTAGTCTTGTTTTAGTCCTGGTTTAGTCCTTGGAGAAGAAGTGGTTTAGTCTTGTTTTAGTCCTGGTTTCTCCCTGTTTTAGTCCTGTTTTACTCTTGCCTTTGTCCTGTTTTACTCTTGCTTTTGTCCTGTTTTAGTTCTGCTAAGTCCCTGGTTTAGTCCCTTCTTTAGTCCTTGGTGAAGAACTTTTTTAGTCTTGTTTTAGTTCTGGTTTAGTCCTTGGAGAAGAAGTGGTTTAGTCTTGTTTTAGTCCTGGTTTCTCCCTGTTTTAGTCCTGTTTTACTCTTGCCTTTGTCCTGTTTTACTCTTGCTTTTGTCCTGTTTTAGTTCTGCTAAGTCCCTGGTTTAGTCCCTTCTTTAGTCCTTGGTGAAGAACTGGTTTAGTCTTGTTTTAGTCCTGGTTTAGTTCTTGGAGAAGAAGTGGTTTAGTCTTGTTTTAGTCCTGGTTTCTCCCTGGTTTAGTCCTTTTTAAGTCTTGCTTTACTCCTGATTTTGTCCCTGTTTTGTTCTGTTTTAGTCTTGCTTTGGTCCTGTTTTAGTCTTGCTTTAGTTCTGGTAAGTCCCTGGTTTAGTCCCTTGTTTAGTCCTTGGTGAAGAACTGACTTAGTCTTCTTTTAGTCCTGTTTTTGTCCCTGGTTTAGTCCTGTTTTAAGTCTCGCTTTGGTCCTGATTTAGTCCCTGTTTTTTTCCCGATTTAGTCTTGCATTAGTCCTGGTTAAGTCACTGGTTTAGTCCTGGTTTAGTCTTGCTTTAGTCCTGGTTTATTCCTTGGTGAAGAACTGGTATAGTCTTGTTTTAGTCCTGGTTCCTCATTGGATTAGCCCTGTTTAAGTCTTGATTTAGTCCTGATTTTGTCTCTGTTTTCGTCTCGCTTTAGTTCTGGTTTAGTCCCTGGTTTAGTCCTGGTTTAGTCCCTGTTATAGTCTTGCTTGTCAAAACAACAGAAATGTGTTAAAACATGTCTTAAAATGTATTTTTGAGGTTTATGTATAAACATAAAAAGTATAAGGGTGAGAATAAATATTATCTCAATTACTATATCACTATAGTTTAATATCTGCTGTCAACTAATATTTTACCACTGATTATGGAATCTAATAGAAAACATTTTAGCCTTTATTAACAAGAAAGATATAAATAATAAAGAAATAATAATAGGGTAAGATAGGAAGGTTACACTTTTTTTTTTAAAATCATTTTCAAGCCATAAATAGCATAAATAAACTTGAAATACTCACATTCAAGTTCAATTTACTCATAAAGTTATTGAATGTAAAAGTGCGTTCACACTTCAATCGCATCAAAAGTGGTTCTAAACATGGACTAAACCTGAACCAGGACCAAACCAGGACTACATCAGGACTCAAACAAGACGAAAACAAGCACAAGTGAATCTAAAGCTTCCCAAACACATAAACCCACAGATAAACTGGGCCAAAGATACTTCAAAAGAAAGCACAAATCAATACAAAAGTGCTTCAACTCATTATTCCTATCTGCTCATCTCACAACAGCCCCAACATGTCAACAGCTTTTATTTTTAGGGCGAAAACAGAGGAAGCCCTGCCGAAGGAGAGAAAGAGAGCAACAGAAAGTGGGAACAAACAGAGCGTCCCATTGAGGTCGGGTCCACAGACACATCATTGAGTGTGACACGATGATTCATGTCAGCGGCCGCAGTCTTCATACGAGCCTCCCTCCACCAGGCGCTCATCATTCACACCCGCGCGACAGGCGGACTTCCTCCAGGACAGAGCGGCCGAGAAAACAGGTATTCAAGTGCACGAGCTCGAAACGCAACAAGAACTCGGAGCAGGTATTCGACGGAGCTGAAGTCGGTGGGACAGGGGTTCGTGTTTGTCTGATTGTGGCTTATGTGTCGTAGTTAGGGCTGGGCGATACGTTGATAAAAAATAATCAATATTGTGATTCATTGTTTTTCAGGCTTTCATGCAGCTGTCTGTTCAAACACACTTTTTCTCCTGTTGTTTAGCCTCTGAAGCCTCTGAGCAGATGACTTTATTTACCTCTTATAGACAAGAGCTGCACAATTCCACGAAATCGACACAAAAAGCGCGACCAAAAGTGATAAAAATGCGCTCAAAAGCAACCAACACGCGCCTGCGAACAAGAAACACAACTCAACAGCAACAAAAACGTGAAAAAAATGTGACAGAAAACGACAAAGACTCATAAATATGACAAACACAACTGAATGTGACAAAAACTAAAGAGCAACTAAACAGAATCCTACTATTCAAACCTAAATCACAAATCTAATCTTAATCGCACTGGTCAGAAAAATCACAATTAGATATTTTTACTAAATTGTGCAGCTCTATTAAAGGCAATAGAAAAAAATAAAGTTAACATGAATCGTGATAAAATCGAAATCATGATCTGACCCCAAGGAAATCGTGATAATCATTTTTTTGTCATATTGCCCAGCCCTAATCGTACTGTTTTTGATCAGTCGAGCGGCCATTTTGGAAGTCGTGCTGAATTCATGTCGATGTCATCAAAAAGCCACGTGCCATTGAAAATGCAAGGACAATTTAAACATAACTCACACGTTTTTCACAGTTTAAACCATCATTCATCAAAATAAACGTCTTAGCAAGTATTATGTGTTGTTAATTCTTAACTATTGTGCAATTTATATGGATTTTGTCCCTTGTTTAGAGTATAGTTGCTAGGTAACACTGTGCAACCAGGAAGTACACTTACAAACATTGTGAAAACTGTCAAATTGGGAAAAGATAGGCTATTTTTTTTAGTAAAATCTTAAATATAATCATGTGCACAACGTGTCGTCAAACCTGTCAAATAGACTTTAAATTGCTGTACTGCGTTATTGGTGGTATTGATTTCTGATGATGTTGAGGTCATTTTTTCAGTTTTGAGTTCAACTAATTACAGGTAAATGTCCTTTAGTCAATTTTGTATTAGTAGTTTTATTACGATTTATGCGTACGACAGCAGAAAGAAGAGTATTGAGTGCTTTAGCTGCAGTTTAATCTGACTTTTCACTTGGATATGCTTTTTATTAGTCCTTCTCCGTGTTGTTTTGGCACAAAGTTCTAATAATTTTGAGATTAAATGATGCACAGAGCACGTCTTATCAAGAATGTCTTATTAGAAATTAGTAGTGCTATAGACCTTTAATCAAATTTGTATTAATACTTTCATTACGATCATAATATTATACGTACAACAGCAGAAAGAAGAGAGTATTGAGTGCTTTAGCTGCAGTTTTGGAAGTGACTGGACAGTTTAATCTGACTTTTCACTTGGATATGCTTTTTATTAGTCCTTCTCCGTGTTGTTTTTGCGCGAAGTTGTACTAATTTTAAGATTAAAAGATGCACAGGGCACGTCTTATCAAAAATGTCTTTAATCGACAGCAGATTTAGACATTTTATTTGTGCTTTAGTTGTTCTTTATTTTTTATGGCAAAGAAAAGAACTTGACCGCAAATGATTTCAATAAGAATAGAGCAAGGTAAACTAGACTCAAGTAGGGATAAACAAGAGTTTAAGCCAAAAACGCAACAAAATTGGGTCCTGACATAACTAAACCAGGACTATACAGGGACCAAACAAGTAAAAGTTATCAGAAGAGGACAAAACCAAGTGAAAAGAAGACCTCATAAGCAATAATGACTTAAACAAGGATTAGAGTCAAAAAGACGGAAACAGCACAAAACAAGAGGTTAAACTAAGCCAAAACCTGGCACTTTATGGCAAAGTGACTGCATGAGGCTTGCACATTCACTGAATCAAAAATTTGGAACGAAACAAAAAACAAACCTGAAACTCAACCTGGACTAGATCAGGACTAAACAAGGACAAGAAAAGGACCAAACCAAGTCCATATCAGGATTAAAATTAGCTCAATTAAGGACATAGGATTCAGTATTTACCATATTTTGTCCTTAGATAGACCCGGTTCAGTCCTATTTCAAGTTAAGTCAAGCGGTTGGTTTAGATTTTGCAAGTGGAAGTCCTGGTTTAGATCATTTGTCGTCAAGTTCTTTTTACTTGGTGTAATCTCTTGTAAATTCTGGTTAACTTTGAGTCTTGTCCTGGTTTAGATTAAATTTAGTCAGGTTTTTTTGGCATACTTTAGCCTCTTGTTTAGTTCTACTCGAGTTCCAGTCTCGCTTTAATCTCATTTAAATCATTTCCTATTGAGTTCTTCTTGTCACTTGGCTTACTTCTTTAATCAATTCTGGTTGTGTTTTAGCTAAGACCCAACTTTGAGTCTTGTTTGGTCCCTGTAGAGTCCTGGTTTAGTTATGGATAGCACCCAAAGTTTCCCAAGTTTTGGCTTAGTTTAACCTCTTGTTTAGTGCCGTTTCAGTCTTTTTGACTCTAACCCTTGTTTAAGTCATTATTGCTTTTGAGGTCTTCTTTTCACTTGGTTAAGTCTTCAAGAAATTCTGATAACTTTTACTTGTTTGATCCCTGTATAGTCCTGGTTTAGTTATGTCAGGACCCAATTTGGTTGAGTTTTTGCCATAATTTAGCCTCTTGTTCAGTCTTGAGTCTAGTTTACCTTGCCTTATTCTTGTTTAAATAATTTGCTGTCAAGTTCTTCTTTTTACGTGGTTTAGTCCTTTGTTAATTCTGGTTGTGTTCTAGCTTTCAGTTTTGTATAGTCCTGGTTTAGTTACGGTTTGGATCAAATTTGTTCAAGTTTTTGGCTTAGTTTAGGCTCTTATTGAGACCTACTTGAGTCAGGTTTATTCCATTAATCTCACTTAAATCATTTGCTGTTGAGTTCTTCTTTTCACTTGCTTTACTTCTCAATCAATTCCAGCTAAGACACAACTTTGAGTCTAGTTTGGTCCCTGTATAGTCCCGGTTTAGACCTGGTTTAGCTACGGTTAGGTTAGTCGCCCAGGTTTTGTCTTTGTTTAATCTCTTATTTGGTCCTGCTTCCGTCTAGTTTACTCCAGTCCTTCTTTAATTTAAGTAATTTGCTTTTGAATTCTTCTTTTCACTTGGTTCAGTCCTCAAGTAATTCTGCTAACGTTGATCCTCGTTTGTTCCCTGCATAGTCCTGGGACAGTTATGATTAGGACCCAGTTTTGTTCAGCTTGGTTTAGCCTCTTGTTTAGACCTGCTTGACTCTACCTTACCTTGCTTTATTCTCGTTTAAATCATTTGCTGTCAAGTTCTTCTTTTTACTTGGTTTAGTCTTTTGTAAATTCTGGTTGTGTTTTATCTTTCAGTCTTGTATAGTGCTGGTTTAGTTGATTTGGATCAAGTGTTTGACTTAGTTTAGACTCTTGTTTAGTTCTTCTTGAGTCAGGTTTATTCCAGTCTTGCTTTAATCTCGCTTAAATCATTTGCTGTTGAGTTCTTCTTTTCACTTGGTTTACTTCTTAATAAATTCTAGCTCCAACTTTGTGTCTAGTTTGGTCTCTGTAGGTTTAGACCTGGTTTAGCTACGGTTAGGTTAGTTTTGTTGAGTATTTGGCTTGGTTTAGCCTCTTGTTTAGTCCTGCTTGACTCTAGCTTACCTTGCTGTATTCTCGTTTAAACCATTTGCTGTTGTGTTCGTCTTTTTACTCGGCTTACTTCCTTAATAAAATCCGGTTGCGTCCAAACTGAGATCTAATTTCGAGCCTCGTTTTAGTCCCAGTACAGTCCTGGTTAAGTCTTGGCTTGGTCCAGCTCCATTCTCGTACACTCCGCCTCCCAGGCATCCCGACCGCACGGCCACTTCAGAGCGCTTCAATTACTTCATAACACAAATCCACTCCGGAATATCAGTTGTCCTTGTCACTACAATGCTCGAAAACGTAATGAATATCTCCGGCGCCAAGGTCGGAGTAAGTTTATCCATTAGCGAGCCATAACACTGACAAGGCAGCGGGGTCCAAACTGGAGCGCCACGTTGTAGAGTCGTAACGTTGGCCGACAGACGGGGGTAGTATGTCAATGCGAGGTGCTTACAGGCCGATAAAGGCGGCTGTTCCAATTCCTACAGGCAGGCAGTGATGGACAGCGCGCGGGGAGAGACGGAGGGAGAGACCGGAGCAAGAGACCAGAGCTGATACAATTTTAGACGCTAAAGACGTATGAATGGCGGGGGAGATGCACGTGTGGGAGAAACTGCGGGCCAAGTTTGCGTCTGGACACAGCCAACGAAGTCAGAAACAGCTTTAATTGTGTTGGGTGAATGTATTTTGGACGCTTACTTGGTCCTTAAAGTATTAAAAGAGAAATACAGACAAACATGCAACAAAACAAAGGTTAAAGTTGGGCAATATATGGGAATTTAGACAATATTGTGAATGTTGTTTAGTAGATATGCTTTAATATTGAGTTACACTGCAAAAATGTTTATCTAATCTAGTTTAAAATGACTTAAATGTATCATTTCTATCTGGATTTGAGTAGTTAAGTAGTAACTCTCTCAACTAGATTTAATTCCTGATGTGAGGCAGAATATTTCACTGGTTTCAAGGTATTTCTGGCTGTTCATATAATAATTTTGCTTAAAATTTGAAAATAACTGCCAGTGGCGGGGTAAGTAAAAATATCTTCACTCTGACAGATAATTTGGCTTGAAGTAAGACAGTAATGTATTAAAACAAGTCAGAAATGATTTGAAACAAGAAATAAGATCTAGTTCCACCAAACAAATGGTCTCAACTAATCTTAACTTGTCAAAATGTCTAAAATTAAGAATAATATGTTGAACTCAAGACATTTTACCTCAAGTAGGAATTAATTTTTTGCAGTGTAGTAAAAATGTAAGAAAAAATAGCTGATTACAAATAAATATTCACAAAATATGTTTCAAATAAGGGTCAAATGTGACATTTTTGTTCGTTTGTGATTAATTTCACAAACATTTTACATTTGTCTGGTAATTAAACCTCAACTAAAACGTTTACAGACACATTTCTATTGGATTGACATGAAATCGTAAGAATATTGTTACCAGGATACTACATTTTTGCTAATATTGTCCACCCACTAACTCATGATAAGTTAATATTCGGTAAAAACTGGAAACAACTGGAAAAGAATTTAACCTTTTTTGCTGCCATTTCTAGTTAAACAATCATTTAAAGCCTTGATACAAACTCAGAAAACATACTGAATCTGCTTTAGTCTGCACAACCAACTGCAATCTCAAAAAAAAAAACATAGCACTGTCACAGCACTTATTTATTCTCTTCTGTTAAGCATGACTCAATGGAGAATGACACCGTGCTTTTAGAGTAACTTGCACCAACATTTGTTGAAACAGCCAGTGGGAAAATAGCAGTATTCATGGCAGAGTGCAGGTGTAGAGGAGCCGGGTGGGGGCAGACTCACAGGGGCTTCTATAGTACAAAGTCTGTCTGCGCTATGAGGGGTCTGCTGCATTTTGTATAGGCTGGAGCAGCTGCTTTCTGCATGAGAGGCACGAGCGCAATGGAGTCACGGAGAGGAAACCGGACAAGACTATTTTACGTTACTTAAATAGGCCACTAAAGCTCACCGGGAGAGCAGGACTGCAGCCCTCTGAACGCAGGCCAGTGCATCCACAGCAGAGTAACCAAAGCCAGCATCCTACATGTCACCAGATGCACATACAGCAAACTGACAAAGAAAACGAGGTCTAGAAGAGCACTAAAGGGACATTTCAAAGCTCAAAAATGTGTAAGCCTGTGTGTGTGCTGTCTCAGATTTGTGGAGGAGAATACAAGCTTTCAGAAATCAGAGAAATGAAAAGGCTATAATTGCTACTTTAAGGGCAACAGAACGAGCAAAGTGTCTCTATAAGAGCTGGACAGTGCGTGAAGGCGCCACAGAGCGTAAGGTGTGTGGATGCTGAGCCTGTCTCAGAGGCAGAGCCACATGGAGACCGAGCGGTGACAGAAAGAGCCCCATCCACTGTACGCTGTGGATACAACTCTTAAAGCGACACGCAGACTGTGACTTTAAAATACTGAAGAGTGCAGCTGGCACGTTTGAAGGCTGGGATGTAAAATGTGTCTGACAGCTCCGTTTGGAGAGAGGCAATCCCATGTGGATCCAGATCCGTGTCAAACACGCTGCTGTACTAAACTTCCCTATTTGAATATCCTTCAACAGAAACGCTGGCACCTCTCGAGCAACATTCAGCCGCTTTAATCACCGCAGAAATGTCTTCACTGATTTGCTCCTGAAGATACGGCGTGAGTGCAGCCCGAGTCCCGAGTCTCCCGGTAGTTTTAACCTTCGCAGAGCATGTGCTCGTTCTAACCGAAGGAGAAACGACAAGATGGCTTTAAGATGCAATTAGGAAATAGAGATAAATATCATTAGATCACGCGTCCAAAACGCTGAGATTTTCCAGTTTTCCTCTCGGGGACAGAGCGATCCAAACGGGCAGGTTCGCCCGCGTGCGCAGGGTGACCATGGCGCAGCGTGAACAGGTGCAGCTCCTGTCACCTGGATGGTGCAGTGGCAAACTCGGAGCAGCGCTCGGCCAAACCGCCCCCCGAGCACGCCGCCGCGGTCCGGAGAGGGTCCAGTGACGCACCGGGAGCAGCCCGCGGTCCTTACCTGTAATGTGTGCAGATAGATCCACTTCACAGCCGCAGCCGCATCGACACTGCGGAAAGAGGCACGTCCAGAGCAGTCCCCAACTCGGCACGCTCCCCAAAACGCGCACGCACAAAACAAACGGTAAATCCGGATAAAACGGCTAGTCCAGCTTAAATCCCCGGTCCAAGTGGAGTAAGAAGAAGGCGGATCCTGTCCAGGACTTCCAGCAGCATCCCCCGCTCAGCAGGACCGTAGCACGCCGCTCTGAGTACCCTGAGAGCCGGTGTGCGGAGCTCCCATTCCCCGGTGAGGACGCACTTGGTATGCCGCGTGAAAAGCCGCTGCGCCGCGCACGGGATATGCCACTGCAGGAGGAGGCTGTGCCCGAGAGCGCGTACGATGTGACTCGGTGCGGTGCTCCTGCTCAACTGAGGTGTAGAGACGGGAGAGTGCTGCAGCAGAGTGCGAAAGACGGGGGGCGGGGAGGCGCGGGAGCGAGGCACGGAGGGAGAGGGAGGGAGGCGGCCGGGCAGAGCGCGCAGAGGAGCGTCCGGGAGTTTGGAGCCTTCCGCGGGACTGGGATGGCGCGGAGAACGGCCACCAGAGGAGCACGGGTCTGTCCGCCGGCCGCAGTCGCACACCGGAGGCGATTGGCTGCGGCGCGGGCTCGGTTTGGGTTGGGTCAAGTCCTTGGCAACTGCCCGAAAGGGACTTATTCAGCATTACCGAGGTGTGGACCGACGCGCAAAAATGCCCATTAGAGCCTTTTACAAACGCCTTTACGCTTCTGTCACATGATCCTTTTGGTGTTGTTTAACTGGTTTATATTTGCGTGATATACAGTTTAAGACGTAATTGGGTGGTAAAAAACCTTTATCCATTATCACATCTCTAAATAATGATAGAAGCATATCAATAGAAGCATTTATTTTCATTTATTGTATTTTTTATTTTTATTTTTTAGTTTTTTTGGTCAATTTACACACTCAAACTTTTCAAAACTGCCCAATTAGCACTTAACAATGTTTTATTATTTCATTTTGCATCCATAGCTTTGTAAAGGACATTGTTACATTGACGTTTTCTCCCAGATACATAAAGATCAACCCTTTAAGTAGCACCCACACACCAAACTTTAAGATCTTGTACTTGTTTTGTATATTTAATAAATAAAATGAACAAATAAAGGTTGAAATACAGTGACTGACGGCGTCTATATAGAGAATGTTTATGAATGAAGTGTATTTTTGTTGACAATCAGCAATAATCTATTCTTTTTAACCTTTTGATATATTATTATTAATGTCTTTGTTATGAAAGGTCATTTGACGTGTGTTTTAAAGTCATAGTTTAGTTAACGGTTAGTCCATTATCCATTTTATAGTCTAGTCATGATTGATTATTGATATCTAATCCTAAACCTGATTTATTTAAGTTTTAACTCCAAAAAATGAGGCGAAATGTGAATTTTTAAACCAGTATTTAGTAAAAATCTAGTTAAATAAGATATCCAAAGTCTGCTTACTACCTTTTTTTTTACATTTAAACCTGACGCTACACATTTTTCTAATTTACACCCTAACATTTCTATAACTAAACTGCAGAAGATGTTCCAAGCGGATATCTCTAAATTTAAGACTTTTTCCTTTTCCGCTGCAGCATCTCGCCTTAAATTGAATCTAAAATAGTCCGACATAAAGAGTCAAAGAGGCGTCTGTCGGCACAAAGACACGACAATAGGAGGGTGAAAGCATCAGATCATGCGGCTTGAATCTAATCTGGGGATCATTTAAAGACAGAGATTAAGCAACACGGCAGCGTAATTAGGACACTCGCATAGTTACAGGGGATTAGGAATCTGCATTTTTGTCCTTTGATGATCTTTTAACACAATTCACAAGTGTGTCCCCCTCCCACTTTATGCAATTAATATGCCTAAAATCTCATTATGTAAGCATGGTCCTAATGAATAAGTGTTAATAAGGGCAGATATGTTATATTAATGTTCTCCGTTTACCTAAAGGACATAAAAGTGCTGCTATTAGCTAAATGATCCCATATGTTAGTCTGTTTTCGCCTGCCCTAAGTCATGTTCCCTCCATTTTTACAATTCTACTGCGTAAATACTAATAACGTACCTCGTTTTCTGCATTTGACCCGTCCTTCAGTGCCATGCGGGTGACAGTCAGGAGCAGAGCGCAGCATTCGGCGACTGGATCTTAAAGAAAAAGACTGCATATCAGAAGTATTTGAATGAAAATGTCACTAAAGCTTATAAGCCTGTCCCAAAAAGTTATTATATCGACTTATCGTTCAATAAATCATACATGAAACAATCATTTTGGGCGCGGTTAATGTTTATTGTGGGTATTTTGTGATGGAGCTCAACAGTGACCTCTCACCGTTTGGTAAATTAAATTAAAGTAAATTTTCTTCCAAATTTACTGAAAGAATACGAAATGTTTGAAAGTTTGCACAGGGCAAATGTGAGTAATGAGCACAAAACCTATAATTTTATCTAACATTTGTTTCTGAAACTTTATAAACTGCTAAATTATTAAAACATTTTGCAGAATTTTAAGTTTTGGATGTGTTTTTTTGTCCTGAAAACAACCTTTTATTATTATATTATGGACAAACAAGGCAAAAATGAACAGATAATTTAATTGAATTTACTTTCACGACAAAGTTTGAAGTGAGCAGAACTGTGGAGCTCCATAATGAGGGACTTTTTGTTATACTTTTTGTTATATGATAAGATTTGAGCTGTAGACAGTTGAATAAATTGCCTGTATGACTCATTATAGATTCTAACTACTAAAGTCTACTATTTATTTGTTGTAGCTCATGTTTTATAATATCCTGCTTTGGCCTTTTTGAGTTAATGACTTAAATTAGTTTCTAAATTATCGTTTAGCGTCAATATTTTCTTCTCAAAAATGTGTTATCTTGACAGGCTTAAACTTATACCTGAAAGAATGTGGAAATAAATGTTAGCTAAAGTAAATGATGTGCCCTGTATAGCAAGCATTAATACTGTTGACATAAAAATCCATAGAATTAACATATTATTACAACAATACATTTTACCTGTCTCCGTCTCAATTCAAACAACATGCCTTTTCATGGGTTTCAGCTGCTCTTTATGTGCAGCTTTTTTAAGGACGCTTTACCATTCAAAAGATATAATATGCTGTCTTAAATTACTATGATAACTGTCATCATTTCTCATCTCTCTGAAACCATGCATTGTGTAATTACAGGTTCAGAAGATATACCGAAAAAACGATAATATCACATTTGTTGTTTTGTAGAAATGCACAATTAGAATATCAAGTGTATCGTCTACAATTAAAAGTATTAACAATTACCTTTTTTTTTTTTTTTTTTTTTTTTTAAAGGACAGAAACATAGTGTAATCTCCCAAACAAGGAAATAAAGTGATATTTCTGCCCTGTTTTGGTTAATTTTATTGTCCATTCACATTTTTTTGTGTGAAATTTGAACCTCAACCAAGACATTTAGCCCTGATGCATTGTTAAAATAATGTAATTTAAATAATACAAACAACTACAACTCATGAACAGTGATGGAAAGAGAACTCAAAGCACAGTTACATGGCTAAAATGTGTAGTGTATTTTATTTTATTCTTAATCTTATGCATGCCTATTTTATATATTTTATTCATTGTTTTATGTTGCACCTTATGCCAAAGCAAGTACCTGTTTGTGAATTTTGATCACTGACAATGGCAATAAACAGATTCTGATTCATAATTTGTCACTTTCCACCCCTGCTCGTGAGACATAAAACTTCTGCACCTTCTGACACTTGCACCGTAGTTTTAACACGTTCCTGTGCGTGTGGAGGATGCACCAGGCTCTGCAGTCCTCTCTGTCTGCTCCTCTCCTCGGTGTCATTCCCAGGGCGGACCGTCGCTTCGAAACACTGCACCACAGCCCCACCTACAGGCCAGACAAAACGCACGTCAACACATCCACAGAGACGCCAAAAGACACCGAAAACAGCACTTTTACGCCACCTGCAAAGCTACACCGGATCGTACAGAGTAAAGATGGATTTACACGCAGGATTAGCACCAGGTGAGTCACAGTCAATGCGAAAATACTGCCAAAATTAGCAACAACACAAGGCTAACTGCTGAGTTCTGCAAATAGCCTGTAATAAATTGTGGCTTTAATTCTAAATAGTGCAGTCAATGATTATTTGAGCCCATGATTGCGATAATAAGAGCGTTTTACCTGTTCCTATACAAAATAAAGCTACGTCTTGTTTGTTTAGCAGCTAGCATTATCATTATTTGACATTATCATACCAAATGTTGCTAACGACCAAAATACCCATTTGAAAGTAATGATCTTAAAAGAACAAACATGCGTGAGTTAGGTAATTGAAAGGGTGACATTTTAAGATGAGGAGAGACATGGCTAAAACATAAGCAATGCTAAATTTGTATAAAAGTTAGTTAGCTAACCAAGTGCAGCCTGAACAGTTTAACTAGGCTACTATGCAATATTTATCAAAATAAAACGCTACAAATGGACTGGTACAACCTTAATAGATGTTTTTTACATTATTTTGTGTATTTTTTTCTCAGTAATGACAAGATATTCTGTAGAAATGTGAAAACTTACCATCTCCAAAAGTTAGCAACATGTTCAGGTTGTGTCACGTGCCTGGACCCGCGCACTTTTATGTTTAGCCTACTAAAAAAATAAAATTTATAGTTGTATTTTTTGATCATTGTAACGGTTATCCGGACTATGCAGACTCTAAAACACATAATAAGATCTTTTTATAACAAAGACAGAGGCATTAAATACAAATGTCAGAAAACAATAAATAATTTACATTAACATTTGTCAATTGTACACTTTATTCGTAAATATTCTCTATCTATAATTATTTAATATATTTTGACCATTTATTCTGTAAATATTTTTACTAGTGTTAATGTACAACAGAACTAATGGCTCTAAAAGTCTAAAATAATATATTAAAATAATTATTAGTTGCAACCCTTCCACAAAGGCAAATATTTCAATTTAAGTTTTCTTTTATTTAATTTTACTTTTTTTAAAACCTGTACATATACTCCTTTTTTTCTTTTATTATGTAGTTCATCAAATAGTAATTATACTTTAACAGCCTACAGAGAGTCGGATCATGTAATCATCATGTCGTCAGCATTAAAAGGCAAAGCTGGCGCTGCTTTTGGCAAACTAGAGAACGGGAAAAGAAAACCATAACTTCACACTGTATGAATCAATGCCACTCTCCGTTCTATTTATTCTATGGAGCACAAACCTGGCAACTGATAAAAGAAAACGAAAAGTGTTTGGTGCATTTGGGCAGAACTGTCTGAGAAGACTTGCTGGAATCAGAAATAAAGACTTTCTGCATTTACGAAGCAGAAAACAGTTAGTGAAATAATATGTTTGCACAGATTAATTTGGCCTGGCCTTGTGCGCATGGACAATTTAACACCACCAAGATAAACTAAACGCTGCAACTAATAATTATTTTGCTATTTGAGTAATTTAGCAAGTATTCTTTTGATTAATCTTTACCTTTTAGATATTTCCCGGCAAAATCCAATGTTTGCGAAAGGGAAAAGTTGCTCTTTCTCTCTATTTGAGGTTACGACATCATCAGGTTATGAACTTTCATGGCAAATAGTTCTGAGGTTATGAACTTTAATGTTATAGCTCAAAGGTAACTTCACAGATGTGGAACCTGATGATTTCTCTCAGTGACTAGACCTAAGAACTAATTATTTGTTGACCCAAATAGATGCCCCCACAACACATCTGCGCTGGGGCAAAAGAAATTCTACTTGCAAAACAATCGGGTACATGAACTACGTCTGTTAAAAGTTAAAAGGAAGCTCACATTTGATTTTTGCTTTAACAGCAAATCCCACCCAACAGACAGGGGTGGGATTTAATACTTTTTCTTTTTCACACTCCTTTTCGAGCTCAATTAAGATACACAAATGTCTCGTTGAATGTGCCTATAGCTTTTGTTCTGGAGACTTGTTATACTTACCCTTTCTTTATTCTTTGACTTGCTCAAAATACATTAAAAAAAAGAAATTTGTTATCATTTGGTCCAGATAATTAAAGCTGCCACTTCAAGACATCTTCATTGAGTGTATTAGCAGACAAAAACATTAAAGTACAGACTTACTTAGTTAAATGTTAATGTTTTAGGTGTCATTTTGATATAATTCTTACATTGTCTGTGTCATAAAACCGCTTTTCAGAACACATCTAGTCCAGATAACAATTACAAACATTACCTAAATATCAATTAGCTGTGATTAATCCATTAACTTGTTTCAGCCCGACTACACAGCAGAAGGAGAATGGCGAGAGAGACGTCGACCAGAAGAAATTATCAAAAAAGAATTGCTTTGAAGGACCTGAAGCTGATGGGAATAATTTGCAAGAAGCGGGAAAAGACGACAGCAGATTGGAAGAAGATTTGGAGTAAACGTGTGACCCAACGCACTCCAAATGTGATAAGTAAAGTTTTTATTCCTGGTTTAGATATTGAATTAGTACTGGACTGGTTTTGTCCTAGACCTGTATTTTGTTCACACTCGTCTTAGTTTGAGCCCAGTTGTGACCTGATGTGAACTTGGTTTGGTCCTGTTCTAGTCCTGAGTCAAATATGATGTTTTTTGTCCAATCTGATTTGAATCAAGTGGTTGCAGTCGGAATGCGCAGGTCACATTAATCTGATTTCTGCGCTCAAATGAAACAGGAAACACATGTTTTACATTGGAAAAGACGAGAATTAAGCAGATTAAACCTTCAAACGCTGCCAGACATCAGCAGAGAAAGCGAGAAAGTCCAAAAAGGTCGAAAGACAAAAGATAAAGATAATTATAAAATTACAAATAAAAACTATGTATTCAAATCAGCTGGAACATGTGTTAAAATGCACAAACATACGAGAAATATGGCCTGATCTCTTAAGTATTCTTCTGGGGAAAGCCCTCCAAGCCCCCCTGTTTAAAGCTGATTAGAACATGCTAACATATCATTTGAATTTTCCAGTAGTTCACTTACCATCCCAAATTTATGAACTTGTCCACTCACCACACATTAAAAAAAAAGAGAAAAGCGACAAAAACACAACTTAAAGAGACAAAAAACATGACTAAAAGAGACAAAAACACAACTTAAAGTGACAAAAATATGACTAACAGAGACAAAAACACGACTTGAAGTGACAAAAACATGGCTAAAAGAGACAAAAACACGACTAAAAGAGACAAAAACACAACTTAAAGTGACAAAAATATGACTAAAAGAGACAAAAACACGACTTGAAGTGACAAAAACATGGCTAAAAGAGACAAAAACACGACTAAAAGAGACAAAAACACAACTTAAAGTGACAAAAATATGACTAAAAGAGACAAAAACACAACTTGAAGTGACAAAAACATGACTAAAAGACAGAAAAACACAACTTAAAGTGACAAAAACATGACTAAAAGCAAGTTAAAATGACAAAGACCTACTGAAAGAGTCTATTAGCAACAAAAGGTCATAAAAAGTGACAAAACTGCGACAAAATTTTCCAGTAGTTCACACTTTTATGAACCTGTATTGACAAATGGTGCTTCCTCATCACATCACAACCTCTGTTTTTATCCTGTTCTTGGGTTCACACATAAAAACAGATTTGAGACGATTCATCCATTTACTGTCAAGAATTAAAAAAGAACAGAAACTATTATAGGTCACCTCAGGTCAAAGTCATACTGCGTGCATATAGGACTAGTCTTTTGCAAATCAATTCACACAATACATAATTTCGGAGGTGAACGCCGGTCGCCCACGTCTCTTTGACACGCCATTGATTTTTGCATGTGTCAGAAGCGTGTTCATCCGTTATACTTTGGTGCTTGTCGCAGACGGCCTGACTGAGCCCTTGGAGTGTCTGGAAGAGAAGAAAATGCATAGATTTCTACCAGCATATTGACCTAATTTAATTATTCAGCACCCGACTAAGTCAACAGTCCGTGCGCCACAATATCAGATAGCCTTCAGAGCAAAACAAATCAATAGAGCCGCTATCTACAGTGACAATAGTTTATCAAGAAGGGTCAGGATCGCATGACCTCACGAAATGAATGGTAATGTCACTGGGCTGTGTCCACATCGAGCAAAGGTGAGACGCAAAGATGAACATGCCATTCAGCCTGAAAGCGTTTCTCTCCACTGACGGCAATTAATTTATCGTTATACATGGGGTCAAATATTAGAGACAAATCTAAAAAGCTTTTAAATCCAATACACTTTATTAGGCCCGAGCGCCACAAGCTGGCGAGAGGCCTATTAGTTTCGCAGTGCCGCGATAAGCACGGCGCGAAAAATCTTGCGCACGGCGCGCCGAAATCGAAGCGCTCGCCGCGACGCTCAAACACTCACTAACGCATTCCCCAAATCATGCACGTTCGTGCATACCAATTAGTAGTGGGAAAATTGAACATTATCGCTGTAAACGGCGAAGCTCGTGCGAAAGCGCAGTCGCAAGATTAAACGAGCTGCGTGGGGATGACGTCGCTGGCGTCGTCATCCCCACGTAGCGCTTTGTGCGCTGAGTCGGACCACTAATGCGTTCCCCAATTCATGCACGCGTTCGTGCATATAACAATGTAATGTAAAAACTGAACATTACTATTGTAAATAGGGCAAATAACAGAAAGTGGGCGGAGCCCACTAAAAATCTCGAAGTGTCTCCCAGTGACCAGGGACCCATACCAAAGCGTAGGAAAGCGCGTGCGCTTTCCGAAAATGTATAGTTTGTGAACTAAAAAAGCGGAAACATTGTTTTCGTATCGAATATTATTAGGCCCGGCGCCACAAGCTGGCGAGAGGCCTATTAGTTTCAGCAGTGCCGTGCAGCTGCGAAAAGTGGCGCACGGCGCGCACGAATCGAAGCGCCAAGCGCCGCCCGCTCAAACACTCACTAACGCATTCTCAACTCATGCACGCCCGTGCATACCAATTAGTAGTGGGAAAATTGAACATTATCGTTGTAAACGGGCGAAGCCCGTGCGAAATCTTGCGAAGTGCGCACTGAAGCCAGCGCTTTGCGTGGGGATGAGCGGCCGCTGCGTCGCCATCCCCACGCAGCGCCGTGTGCGCTGAGTCGCCCACTAATACATTCCCTGACTCATGCACGTTCGTGCATATAACAACAAATGTAATGCAAAAACTGAACATTACTATTGTAAATAGGGCCAATAACAGAAAGTGGCGGAGCCCACTCAAAAATCTCGAAAGTGTCCCCAGTGACCAGGGACCCATACCAAAACGTAGGAAAGCGCGCGGCGCTTTCCGAAAATGTATAGTTTGCGAAATAAAAAAGGGGAAACATTGTTTTCAGATCGAATATTATTAGGCCCGAGCCCCTACAGGGCGTAGGGCCTATTAGCTCGCAGAACGATGCCGAAGGCATCGTTGCAACTGTTCGCCAAACTTCGGCGCAGCGAAGTTTGTGCAGCCTAGTCGGTTCTATGGTCGGACAGTGAAATAGCCCATGCCGAAGGCATGGGACCTGCATATTTACTCCTGCTCTGCGAAAAGAACCCTTTCAACTGTCTTGGCGAACTTTGCGCAGCGAAAGTTCGCCCCAACGCCCCAAACATTGACAGTGAACTGTCCCACACCCCTGGCATCAAGCCCTACTCACCAGCCATACTTGTTCCTGCTAAAATACATGGAAACCAATGGGGAGCCCATGCGCGGGCCCGACTGGAGGAGTGACGAGCGTAGCGCCAGAATCCAAATTTGACCCCATGGCGACGTGCGCAAGGGTCAGAGCTTTCAAAAAACGTATAATATGTTGTTCCCTGTAAAACGGATATATTGTTTTTGCTAAAAATATTATTATTTTTTTTTTTTTTATTCTTTTTTTTTCTTTCTTCTGCTCTTTGAGCTCTAATTTGACCCCCTGAACATGCTCAAAAACTCACCAAATTTTGCCCAAAATTCAGAATCGGCGAAAAATTTTGTTTTTTATAGGTGTCATGTTTGGGGAAAAAATAATGGCCCGACAGCGCCACCTACAAAAGTCAAAATACATTGCGCCTATGGGAGGCGTCCCGACGTCAACTTTGTCGTACAGCCATGAAATTCGGAACACGCATTCCTCTCCTGAGGACGAAAAAAAAATATTATTATGGCCACGCCCCCTGACTCACCGTATAGCCGCCATATTGGATTTAAAGTTCCGAAACGCTGAGTCAGCGTTTTTGCTCACGTCGAACTTGAACGAACTCGTCCTAGGGCGTTTCGCCCACCGCGCTCAGAATCGCTGTACATGCTCTAGACAAGTGGGGCATCTAAAGTTATCCAAATTGTTTAAATAACTTTTACGGTTTTTGTGCGGCGCAGCCCCAAAGTTGACCAACGATTTTTGGAATTCTCAATTTTTAAAAAATGCTCCCGTTTTGGCAAAACGAGTCCGATTATGCTGAAATTTTAATAGGTTGTTTAACTTTCTTGCCTGGACCTACTTTAGGTGGAATTTTTTCATTTGGCGCGATAGCGCCCCCTACAGAGTGAAAAAACTTTTTGTATGGGGAGCAAAAAGTTTACTTTTTTAGAATTTTTTGAAATTTTGCACAAAATTCCATTTTGGCCTACCGATCAAAAAAGCCAATCAGACCCATGTCGTATTTTGTACGGCGAAGCCGTACCAATGGCCGAAACATCCCATGTTATTCCTATGGGAAAATCCGAAATTGTGTCAAATTTGGATATTTTTTTAATACGCATTTTAACGAACTCCTCCTCGGGCGCAAGCCCGACCAACCTGAAATTTGGTGGACATCTTCCTGAGGAGTGGGGCACCAAAAGTTATCCAAATTATTAAGATAGGTATTACGGTCTCTGCGCGGCGAAGCCGCTAATTTTGCCAAGATTTTACAAAACGCAGAAAAACCCCATGTTATTCCTATGGGGAAATCTCAAAGTCGCTCAAATTAAACTTTGTACTTTAACGCACTCCTCCTCGGGCGTAAGCCCGATCAATCCGAAATTTGGTGGACATCTTCCTGAGGAGTGGGGAACCAAAAGTTATCCAAATTATAGGGATAGGTATTACGGTCTCTGTGCGGCGAAGCCGCGAATTTTGCCAACATTTTACAAAACACAGAAAAACCCCATGTTATTCCTATGGGAAAATCTCAAAATCGCTCAAATTTAACTTTGTACTTTAACGCACTCCTCCTCGGGCGCAAGCCCGACCAACCTGAAATTTGGTGGACATCTTCCTGAGGAGTGGGGAACCAAAAGTTATCCAAATTATAGGGATAAGTCTTACGGTCTCTGTGCGGCGAAGCCGCGAAAATTGCCCAAACTTGAACAAATGACAGAAACAACCCATGTTATTCCTATGGGAAAATCTCAAAGTCGCTCAAATTAAACTTTGTACTTTAACGAACTCGTCCTCGGGCGCAAGCCCGACCAACCTGAAATTTGGTGGACATCTTCCTGAGGAGTGTGACACCAAAAGTTATCCAAATTATCAGGATAGGTATTACGCTCTGTGTGCGGCGAAGCCGCGAATTTCACCAACTTTTTACAAAAGACAGAAAACCCCCATGTTATTCCTATGGGAAAATCTTACAATATCTCAAATTAAACTTTGTACTTTAATGCACTCCTCCTCGGGCGCAAGCCCGATCAACCTGAAATTTGGTGGACATCTTCCTGAGAAGTGGGGCACCAAAAGTTATCCAAATTATTAGGATAAGTACTACGGTCTCTGTGCGGCGAAGCCGCGAAAACTGCCCAAACTTGAACAAATGACAGAAACATCCCATGTTATTCCTATGGGGAAAATGCAAAATCACTCTAATGAAACTTTGCAGAACTCCTCCTCGGGCGTAAGCCCGATCAACCTGAAATTTGGTGAAAATCATCTTGACGAGTCTGACATCAAAAGTTATCCAAATCTTCAGGACAAGTGTTACGGTATCCATGCGGCGGAGCCGCAACTATTGGCTAAATTTGTGCTCATTCATAACAGCACTTTGGGGACACAGCTTTGTTCCACCACAAAGCCCCAGTAAAGGAAAGGATGAGGGCGCGTCAGCGCCATTTGCAGCGACTTGCGAGAGCGGAGTACGACGAGCGCGGCCCGCGAGGGCCGTTCGATGCCGCTTGCGGCTTTAATTCTTCTTTCTTCTTCTTTCTTCTTCTTCTTGTGACCAATCCCCCTATTTTTCACCCAGTGAACATTGACGAAAAGTCAGGAAAATTTGCACACCTTTAAAAATCGTGCCTCTCTACATTCTGGCTATTTCCGATTTCAGAAATTCAAAAATATGGCGCGTCAGCGCCACCAAGTATACAAAAAATGCATTACGGCATAGGAAAGTGCCAAAAAAAATTTTTATCGTACAATCATGAAATTTGGCAGAGATATAGATAGTGACGAGAGAAGAAAAAAATATTATTATGGCAACGCCGTCCGCCCAACCAATTGTCGGCCATATTGGATCAAAATTAGCTAAACCTGACTCAGCGTTTTTTTTTTACTTTGTACTTTTACGAACTCCTCCCAGGGCGTTTGCCCGAACGAGCTGAAATTTGGTGAAAATGAAGTTGAGGAGTGTGGCATTAAAAGTTATCCAAATCAGCAACCTACGTTTTACGGTCTCTGTCTCAGCGAAGCCGCAAAATTTGCCCACAATTCCTGAAATTTTCAAATTTTTAATTTTGCTCCCATTTCCACATATAAAGTCCGAATTGCATCAAATTTGAATCAGTTGTTAAACTCCCTGCCTGAAACCTACTAGAAGTGAAAGAATTAAATTCCGTGCGTTAGCGCCCCCTACAGATTAAAGCAAACTTTTATATGGGGAGCAAAAAATTTAGTTTTTTAGAATTTTTTGAAATTTTGCACAAAATTCCATTTTGGCCTACCGATCAAAAAAGCCAATCAGACCCATGTCATATTTTGTACGGCAAAGCCGTACCAATGACCAAAACATCCCATGTTATTCCTATGGGAAAATCAAAATTTGCATATTTTTTTTACTACGCATTTTAACGAACTCCTCCTCGGGCGCAAGCCCGACCAACCTGAAATTTGGTGGACATCTTCCTGAGGAGTGGGGCACCAAAAGTTATCCAAATTATCAGGATAGGTATTACGGTCTCCGTGCGGCGAAGCCGCACATTTTGCAAACATTTTACAAAAGACCGAAAAACCCCATGTTATTCCTATGGGAAAATCGCAAAATCTCTCAAATTTCACTTTGTACTTTAACGAACTCGTCCTCGGGCGTAAGCCCGATCAATCAGAAACTTGGTGACAATCATCCTGAGGAGTGGGGCACCAAAAGTTATCCAAATTATTAAGATGGGTATTAAGGTCTCCGTGCGGCAAAGCCGCAAACTTTGCCAACATTTTACAAAAGACAGAAAAACCCCATGTTATTCCTTTGGGAAAAACTCAATTCGCTCAAATTAAACTTTGTACTTTAACAAGACTCCTCCTGGGCGTAAGCCCGACCATCCTGAAATTTGGTGATAATGATCTTGAGGAGGGGCCATCTAAAGTTATCCAGGATTTTAGCACAAGTATTACAGTCTTTGTGCGGCGCAACCTGCAAACTTTGACCAATTTTACACATTTTCAATTAAATATGAGCAGTAGGAGGCGCGTAGCGCCACGGATTCGGCAGCAAGTATTTTATGAGGTGGGAATTTGGGGCGCGTAAGCGCCCCCCTCTGGCGTTGCGGGGCGGCGGCGTGGCGCGGGCGAGGGCCGATCATTGCCGCTTGCGGCTATATTTTATATATTCACCTTATTCCGGAAGCGCTGCCATCTTGTTTCCGTTGTATTAGTTTACATAGAGCAGACGAGCTCAACAGAAAATAAGTTCTACATGGACTAAAAAGCCGTTTTCAGACTGACCAGGAAATCGTTATGTTGTTGACTTGTTGTTGCTCGTGTTCATTAAACATTTTACACAAATCAATCTACTTTATGTAACATTTTAGCGGCGAGACTTTTCCCTCGTTCGTCATTAGCTTTAACGGAGTTCTCGTCAAACGGAAGTGCGTTTACAACAAAAGTGCGTATCTGTGGCAAAAAACGGCAAAAGTGGGCGGGGCAGAATAAGGTGAATACATGGGGTCAAATAGTAGAGACAAATGTAAAAGGCGTTTAAATCCAATACACTTTATATATATATATAGCGCATTTGACAAACAAGCAGTTTCCAAAGCGCTGTACAGAAACAGACAGACAACCATAAACAATACACTAGCAAAAAGTAAATACATAAATAAATAAATGCAATAAAATTAATTAAAACACAGAGGAACGCACAACTCACGCGGTGTTAAAAGCCAGAGAATAAAAGTGTGCGACTTAAAACACTCCACTCTGGGGGACGTGAGGGGGCGGAGCTTAGAGTTTAGGACCGACCACAGAGAAAGCCCCGTCCCCCCTGGTTTTCATTCTGGTCTTCGGCACCAGGATTTAAAAACTAATGCTGGCCAAACCCTGATTATGATTTTATTTTATTTTATTATATCCACAGCAGCTGGAAATGGTTAGAGGTAGACGCCCTTAAGTTCTTGCGTCAGTCTACTCCTTTTGGACTCTGTATTCACCTTATTCCTGAAGTTGTCGTGGGCGCCGCCATCTTGTTTCCGTTGTATTAGTTTACACCAGTGTTTCCCATCCAGGGGTACGGGGACCCTAAGGGGTACGCGAGGAATTACCAGAGGGCCCTTGGAATAGTTTAAGGTTTTAATTGAAGATGAAATGTACTTTTATCTGAATAAAAAAAGTGTAATTAGTTGTAAATTTAGCATCTTTTGGAGTATCTTGGACTATAAATATAATTAAAACTAAAAGATAGACTAGTAATAATTGACTATATTCGACTAGTAAACCCATTTATTTGCCTGAAACTCAAGTTAAAGGGTACTCTGAGCGTGAGACAAAGCTTAGGGGGCACTCGAGACAAAAAAGGTTAGGAACCACTGGTTTACACGAGGCAGACGAGCTCAACACGGTCTAAAAAGCCGCTTTCGGGGGCATTGCTGACTTGTTGCTCGTGTTCGTTCAACATTTTACACAAATCAATCTACTTTATAAAATGTTTTAGCGGCGAGTCTTTTCCCTTCTTTTTTATTAACGTGAACGGGGTTCTCGTCAAACCAGAAGTTACTACAGGAGCAAGGATCTGTGGCAAAAAGAGGCAAAAGTGGGCGGAATAAGGTGAATAACATTAAATGAGATGTAAATGTACAATGTGATGTATAATAATGTAAATACGCCAAATAAACCAAACGATACAAACTGATTATAAAAAGGAGTTCTACGTATATTTTATCAACTGAGTTAGGGTTACCGTTGTCACAAAAAAACAAAAAATTGAGACCCAGAAACGAATTGATTCTAAAACTGGAATCAAATAGATTTGCGGAGGTGGAAATAGGGCTGGACAATTAATCAAAAGCTTGACAGAGCGAGTCTTGTGAAATCTTCAATTATTTGGGTTGTTTTTTAAAAGACCAAGTAAAATCGAAACGAAAGTTGAGCCCTTAGTGGAAAGTAATAATTATACTCACATTACTGAGTAGATTGTGGGGTTAGTTGAAGTTTTTTGACCACTTGTACTTGTAATTTAGTTAACACAGTTTACTGTTTAATCAACTTTTGTACAAAAAAATTAACAAAAAATTATATTAAAACCAAGAAAAACTAACTTTCAGTCGTTTTTTTTTTTTTTTATTATTGTAAAAAAAAATGCAAGTGCAATTTCACCAGGAGTACTTGTACTTGAGCACATTTTTAGTTATTTAACTGTACTTTTACTGGACAAATTTGCCGTTTCCTCAGAAGGTCAGATCTGTGGAGAGAGAAGAATGGAGGATTAATTTAGCAAAAAATGAGCTCGGGATTGTGACGTCACACACAACAGAATTTTCAGTTAGCCCAATGTTAAATCAATGTAGATTTTAAGATGCTAAATACTAAACTTAGTGTAAATTTAAAAGTCTTCTAACACTATGTAATTATTCAGCACAAGCAGCACCCGACTAAGTAAACAGTTCGTGCACCACAATATCAGATAGCCTTCAGAGCAAAACAAATCAATACAGCCGCTATCTAAACGTCCTAAACGTTCCAGAGTTTAGGACCGACCACAGAGAAACCCCTGTCCCCTATAAAGGTATTCTAACACTATGTACTGAGAAATGTATTTACCAGAAGTGACCCAGCAGTTTATCAGGGTCAGGCTTTTTTTGTTCATTTTTTTTTTACATTGTTTTGGCTAATGTTTCTCTATGTAAGTGTAGCCCAAAACAAACATAGCGGATTTCCATGGCAACGGCTGTTTTTTGCCGTTCTATCCCGAGCTCTATAAAAACACCTGGAATTGAATAAACGCAAGGTGCATTCCAGGTAACGCAATTCACATCTCCATGGAGACAAGCTGGTGGCAAACCCTCCATCAGAAAACTTAGAGTGCATCTTTAAATATAAAAAAAAAAACTTAAAGTGCGTATGACAGGTTTTTTTCTACACCAATTTTGACCATTTTGTTGTATACTGAGAGAAGTCGAAATTCTGTTGAAAATTCAAAGAAATAAACAAACTGATGACATCACACTAGAGAGACACATGTTATGCATAATAAACTAAATAAACTTTTTTTTTTTTACCCTTTAAAACATGAATTCAACAAAAAGTGTTTTGTTTTGTGTACATATATTTCTTTGTTAACTGAAAACTCTGACATTAGATACGTTTTGGCCCAGTATACAGGATTGTTTCTCGGTAATTTGTGTGATGTCATCATTTACAACCAGGAAGTAAAACTGAAAACCTGAAAAACGGGAAAAAACGTGTAAAGATTTTTGCAGAATTTTAAATATATTTATCTAAACTGCATTTTTGTTCACTGAGTTGTAAAACCTGTCATGGGCCCTTTAACAGAAATATATTTTGATGAAGCTAATACACTTTTTGTCCAACCCACATCTAGAAAAACCCAGCTTAACGCGACGACAAAACACAACCCGTTTAAATATGTAAATGCAAATGACTGAATGCGAGGAGGCAGATGTTAGTAAGCCAAGTTAAAATATCCTCAGCCCAGTGTCTGCCTCTTTATTAAAATGCAGTGACCAATCTCCCTTCTGCGTTTGTCTTGCAAATGAGATGATGCCTGTATAGACAACATGAATAGCTTTGATGAAGCCTCCTTTCTAATGTAGTCAAGTGGGCTGGAGGGAGGACGTGTGTTTGTCTCTGCGTGGAGCTCGCCGACAGCTGCCGTGGCCATAGTTCAGCTTCTGTTTGGTTTAACTGTATACATTTCTGCCCGTGCACTGCAAAAAAGAAGCGCCGTGATGAAAAAAATGCTAGCGTACGTGACAGGTTTTCGTGTTTTTCTTAGTATTATTTAGTTTTGTGGGATAGCGCCTGTGGTAAATGTCATAGTCAAGATGCAGTTTGTGAGGAAATTTGAGAAAAATAAAAGGCAGGACAGGAAGTAGAGCTGAGCATAGACGTTCGTAGACGCAAAATTCTTCATAAAGAATTCTTCAAAAAAATGCTCTATAATTAGACGCAGACGACATACAGCAGTCTGACAGAGCTGCTTTTACAATAGATCTGTGCTGGAACAACACGGATTTTACTGTATTACATGAAAATAATCAGTTGACAGATGCACAGGACCCAAAGAGAGCAATTAAATATGCTGTATGTGACGTCATCACTTAACAATCCCATGGTTCTAAAACAGAATCCCTCTGTGATGTCATCAAAAGGCGACGTGCCATCGAAAATCCAGGGACAATTTAAACGCAACAGACATATTTTTGTAAAGTTTAAATGATCGTTCAACAATAATAAGTTCTTATCGGGTACCATTTATTGTAAAATCATCACTATTGTGCAGTTTATATGGATTTTGGCCCTACAGTATGGTTGCTATGGTAAAATACTATACAAAAACTATCAAACTGGGGACAAATAGGTAAAATTTGTAATCAGTTCTTAAACATAATCATGTTCACTATGTTTTTGTGCCATGTGTCGTCTGACATGTCATATACATATGTCGTAGCTGGGGTACCTGACCTTTTTTTTTTGTAAATTACTCTTGTGGAAAAGAAAACAAATTACTATCTTGTAAAAGCTGCACTGAGTGAAAAAAAACAAAAACATGACCGCTGCGTGCTGTTTGCTGCTGGTAATTAAGTATTTTATGTCTCGTCAACCCGTAAATAAGAGCTGAAAGCAGTGCTCTGATTGGCTGTGCTTTGGGCCATCACGAGTGTTTCACTTTGCCGTCTGCTGTTCTGAAGCTGAGCCTGTGTCTACATCCAATTTTGCAGTGTGAAAATACTCATGATTAAATTGTATTAAGTAATCTAGATTTACTCCTTTCTCTTCACTTTTTGGTAAGAGAATATAGAGAGAGTTGTTTTCACCTGGTTTTAATATTCTATTGGGAATTTTAATTAAAGTAACATTTAGCATTGCAGTAAGCGAACTGCAGATTAAATAAAACAAAACACGCTACCTCATTACCAGATATTTTTTGCTTTAATTAAGAAAATCAAGCATAATAAATTCCTAGTTATAGCAGAGAGCCAGGTGCACTTCAAGGATGGAAAACTTTACAATGAAGACCTGTTTTGTTCCCTTTCCCTTGTAACCGAACAGAGCAAGGGCCTTCGATATTCAATTGTAGGAAGAATAAATGTAGAATAAATAGCCCTAAGCCCTACCAAACCAAGCCAAACATGAAGAGTAAACCAGGCCCAAACCGAACAATTTAACGCAGTCTCACATTCCTTTTTGCAGTGTATAAACCCACATCTCTGCCTGCGTCCCTTTGTGCTAACGCGCTAACCCCTGAACACAGCTGTACATGTTTATCCCTGCCCGTGGGGACCCAGAGATCAGCCCCTCGGTGGTCCCCTGCTCCCCCGGGTCCTCCCCTTTCCCCCCTTTAAGTCCTGGCGTGCGCACACTGACTGTACCCCCACATAATACGCATTCATCCCACATCTGTTACTGTAACATCCTCATGGCTCGAGCCGCTTCTTCACGCGCTCAAAGTCTCCCTCACATATTTTATAGATACAGTGGCGGACTTAACATCAGGCAACAGGCCACAATTGCCTTGGGCCCCCAAACGGACGGGGCCCAAATAAGACGCACTTATTGGAGCTATCTTAAGCAGCCATCTTAAGACAGCAGCCAAATTTGCACTACTGTCTAGCCAACTGCGTATATACTTAGTCAAAATTTATTTCATTTCATTTCATTCATTCATTTTCTCTACGGCTTGTTCCCATTAGGAGTGACTGGAGCCTATCCTATGACTTTGGGCTAATTAAACTAAACTAACTAAAGGCTAATTAAAAAGACAATGGGAGAAAGGAACTATTGACTACAAAAGGTCATCAAAAGTGACAAAAAATGTGACGAAAAGCAATAGAGAAGTGATAAAACGTGCCAACATTTTCCAATAGTTCACTTACCCCACATTTATGAACCTGTCCGGTCACCACACGTGAAAAAACAACAAAATAAAAACAAGAAGAGTGAAAAAAATGCACCTAAAAACAACAAAAAAAAACACGACTAAAGAGACAAAAACACCACTATAGCAACAAAAAAGGCGACTCAAAGTGACAAAAACACAACTTAAAGCAACAGAACACAACTAAAAGGTAACGATTAGCGACAAAAGGTACTCAAAGGAGACAAAATTCGACTAAAAGCAGCAAAAACGTGACATAATGTGACAACATTTTCCAATAGTTCACTTGCCACCCCAAATGTATGAACCTGTCCGGTCGCCACATGTTAAAAAAGCGACAAAAAACAAGTGAAAAAAACCCATGTAGGCTAATTAAAATAACTAATTAATAACTAATTAAAAAGACAATGAGAGAAAGAAACTACTGACTAAAAATGTGACGAAAAGCAATAGAGAAGTGATAAAACATGCCAAAATTTTCCAATAGTTCACGTACCCCACATTTATGAACCTGTCCGGTCACCACATGTGAAAAAACAACAAATAAAACAACAAGAACGATAAAAATGCGTCCAAAAAATGACAAAAACACGACTAAAAACACAAAAACACAACTAAAGCAACAAAAAAGGCGACCCAAAGTGACAAAAACACAATTTAAAACACAACTAAAAAGCAACTATTAGCAACAAAAAGGTGACATAATGTGTCAAAATTTTCCTTAAATGTAGGAACCTGTCCAATATAAAAATATAATCAAACGAAACAAAAACAACACAAAACCAAAAGCTTCCTTCAAGTACAATTCAAGGGACATGACAGGAAAGTTAAAGGGGGGCTGAACTTAATTTTGCCTCGGGGCCCCCACATTCCCAGCTCCGCCACTGTAAATACACATACCCACGTTATGGTCAATTTACAGTCATTTCTATGCCTCCGACGATAATATTTATGATCTGCCAGAGGGGACGCCGGGTTTAGCTTGTCCGTCTTCATAAAAGTGTCTCGCCGTTCCCTTCTCTCAACGAAAAACAGACCCGTATTGGTTGAAACCGTGGATGTGCCAGCGCCGTCCATGATATCTCATTCCGCGGAAAAAATCTATTAGTATGCAGCCCGGCTAATGAAGTTTTATGCGCCATATGGACACAATGAGTGACACTGTGATATGCTATTGATTTGGGTTGTAAATAGGATTTCAATTTGAGGTGTTTTGGGGTAACAAATTATATTGAACCTGACGTGCGCGAGTGTCCGGGGTCCGCGCCGAGACGAGAGGCTGACGGACGGCTGCGCTGAAGCTGTCAGTCAGTCGTATGATTTGTTAATTTGCATACTGATGATTTACTGCTTTGTCCACGCCTGTCGTTTGCACAATTCATCATGCAATACTTTGTAGAATATGGAAACTTAACCTGAAGTGACCAAAATATGCAGCTATATGGTTCAAACTGGGGATGTCACAGTATGAAATTTGAAGCAGACAATCAAGTACTGGACCTAAATTGTGACCGGCATTAAAAAAATGGAAAGTTTGAACTCGATTTGAAAATGTACCATTTTAATAGACTTGAGTAAATGGGGCTGTTTTGTTCTGTTTTAGTCTTGCTTTAGTCCTGTTTTAGTTCCTGCTTTAGTCCTGATTTTTTCCCCCGTTTTGTTCAGTTTCAGTCTTGCTTTAGTCCTGATTTTGTCCGTTTTATTCTGTTTTAGTCCTGATTTTGTCCCTGTTTTAGTCATGCTTTAGTCCTGATTTGGTCCCTGTTTTGTTCAGTTTTAGTCATGCTTTAGTCCTGATTTTGTCCCTGTTTTGTTCAGTTTTAGTCTTGCTTTAGTCCTGATTTTGTCCCTGTTTTGTTCAGTTTTAGTTATGCTTTAGTCCTGATTTGGTCCCTGTTTTGTTCAGTTTTAGTTATGCTTTAGTCCTGATTTGGTCCCTGTTTTGTTCAGTTTTAGTTATGCTTTAGTCCTGATTTTGTCCCTGTTTTGTTCAGTTTTAGTTGCGCTTTAGTTCAGATTTTGTGGCCATTTTGTTCTGTTTTAATTTTAGTGTTATGTTTGTTGTGAGGAGAAACATCCAGATATGATTGTTCACGATGATTGACATGTAAGAAAAAGTGAAAGGTTCTCATGTTTTTTCTAGTTATGACTTAGTTTGGTGGGATAGAACTTGTGGTAATTATTTATAATAGTTTTACATCCGTGAAGTTATAGTTTGTGGACAAAAAAGAAGAAAAGAAAAAAAAACCCAAGGACCTGACTGAAAAAAGGCAGTAAAAAGACATCCAGTGAAATGAAATCATGGCATATATTGAGGCAGAGGTTAGCACTCTCACTTCACAGCGAGAAGTTTCGACTCAAAGATGGCGTGGGCCTTTCTCTGTAGAGTGTGCATGTTCTCTCCATGTCTGGGTAGGTTTCCTCGGTGGTCCGCTTTCCCCTCCCACTAAAACATGTACAATAGGTGTATGAATGAGTGTGTTGGGAGAGTGAATGCAGGATGAATGGAAATTATCCCAAGGCTATAATCCAGTTTGTTCACAGCATGTCATGTGTATATCCTGCATGTTCGTTAACGTGCGCTGTCCCAACCAAATAAAACAAAATTGTCCAACATAAACGTCCCATTTGGTCCTAAGTCTGTTAAATGTGTCCTTTTTCAAATTAGATGTGATTTTTTTTTTCATATTACGAATGCCTATTATAATGTTGGTGTTATTTGATCGAAAAAATATTTTAAAAAACACATTTTCCAACTGTATTGATTCCAACCAAAAGGGACTGACCTGAATCCACTCTTATATAAGCCAACCCTGAACATCTCATAAATAACAACCATCCAAACATAAAAATATCCACTGAATTTGACCAGTATCTTAAACCTAGAAGTCTTTTTTTCTTGTATATTCTCAGTTTTTTTGTTTCTTTTAATTGTCTTTTTCCCAGCCACCAGATGTAAGTATTATTTTTTAAAGCATCTCTAACTTTCTTGAGTGTACTTTTTTTGTGTGTGTGGCATATTTAATTACATCAGTTAAACTCTCTCCACGTTCTGCGAGGTTGGTGGTTTGCCTTCTTCTCTCCTTCCGTTCAGTTTTAGTTCACATTGAGCCCTAAACGATGCCGTGTGTCTTCTTGAATGTCCTGTTCCGTGTGTGCACTCATCCGTGTGTCATCGCGCCTCCTGTCAGGCCAGCAGCTGTCCGTCTGTCTGTCCCTTTGCAGTGGGACGCTCCATAAACCTGATGTGCCAGATTTTCTCTCCTGAGATCCAGCGTCCGCCGAGATCCAGCTCTGCTCCCGCTCCACTCTGGGATGTTCTGGCCACAGATGCTCACACGCCCTGCAAAAGTAAAGTATATTTTGTCAGTCGTTAAGTGGTTGGGTGTTGCAAAAACAGGAAAAGTTAAGGAAAATATGTACAAGTGTTAGGCCCAAGAAGAAATGTATGCGTAAATAAGTACATTTATGTCAACAACACAGTACAGTTAAGTACGGTTGTCGTCGGCGCAAGGTAAGTTTATTTGTAGAGCACAATTCGTACACAAGGCAATTCAAAGTGCTTTACATAACAGGACAAGTTGCATTAAAAATCACAAAACACAAAAAGACATACAGACTAAAGAAATTCTTGGTCGACTAAAGACCAGCCTTATCAACTGATTAGTCGACTAAAAGGGGGTGTGGCAAAAATGTATGAAAACTATAAAGTATTTCCATGTATCCAAACCAAACTGCACCCAAAAGAACAACTGCAGAGGAGTTCATGCAAAAACAACAATTTATACAGAAAAGAACTAGGAAACACTCAGAATATCTTCAGTGAACTCACTCCATATCTTCTCATTTTTGCCAAGTATATCATTTTAATCTTTATAGAATGATTAGTTGACGAATAAAACTCTTGGTCGACAAAGACGGCCATCGACCGATTAATCGATTGAACGGCTAAAGGACTACAGCCCTACAGTTAAGAGTATAAATACATTATAATAATTTGAATTGGTAACATTTTACTTGTAATGAGTTGTTTGTGGAGTTTTTTATTTAACTAAAAAGTGTATACAGTTTTTATCTTTTTTACAAACAGATTATCTACATATCTACTGCGGTAAGAAGGTATATTTCAGGAACTATTGTATTACTTTGCCCTCCACTAGGGAAGGGACAATAAAAAATAATATTGTTTATTGCGATAAAAGGGGAAGACAATAATCGTAAAAAAAGAGAAAAACTCCATTTTGTCACCTGATTGTGCATAAAAAAGCAATTTATCCATTATGTTCTCTTTTAAGATTTAGATTTTTTTTCACTTGTGATGAAGCACAAGTCTATAATAGTTATTTAAACGCAGAACCTATTGATAATGAGAAACTAGTGTCTTCATCAGTCACATTTTTAAATTGTCAAAATTGTTAATAACTATTGTGATATTATCGTTAATCGCAATTATTTTGGCCTTGATAATCCTGACACAAAATTCGCTATCGTCCCATAATCACGCTGCACCCTTTAATTTGCTTGAAAAAATAAACAATAACACCTGACTGAAACATGTCACATAACCAGTGGGCAATAAGTAAATAATTTGTCCAAATCTTTAAATAAAGATTAAACTTCTAAGTTTGAGTAATTTCAGTGGTGGAAAGTGTACTGCAGATTTGCTCAAGTTAAAGTACAGTCACGTTGCTAATAATGCACTGAATTATACATACAAGCTCTGCCGTTTTACTAAAAAGGCACGGTATATCATTTTCTGAAGGTGGAAAGTTGCATAATTCCTTATAAACAGAAAGTTAAACCATACTTTGAAACATTCTACAGCAGATAGATATGTTTTATGCCATACTGTGGAATATTATAGCTAATGGAACGCCATTGCCATGGAAACAAGCAGGAAGAGGCTCCTCCTCGCCAAGTACGAGTCAGGTTTGTGGAGATGGAAGCCCCTCACAGTAAGCAGACCATTTTTTAAAAATAAATTCTTAGTGAAATAGAACCATCCAAAATGACAAAAAACATGCTTTGGTTTTAGTAGATTTTTTTTTTGGCTAAAAAGTTAAGTACCACTGGAGTTTATACTATGTATTTGGGTCTCAAAACTCCTGCCATGAACACAATAAATGGATATCTGTGGAGAGCAATCTTGGCGGCTGGAAAGAAAGCAATAACGAAGATATGGATGACTCAAGCGAAGCCGACAATCAAGTACTGGACCTAAAAGTTTGAACTTGATTTGAAAATGTACCATTTTTAAAGACTTGAGTAAATGGGACTGTTTTGTTCTGTTTTAGTCTTGTTTTAGTCCTGATTGTGTCACTGTTTTGCTCTGTTTTAGTATTGCTTTAGTCCTGATTTTGTACCTTTTTTGATCTGTTTTAGTCGCACTTTAGTCCTGATTTAGTCTTGCTTTAGTCCTCATTTTGTGCCAGTTTTGTCCTGTTTTAGTCTCTTTAGTCCGGTTTTAGTTCCTGCTTTAGTCCTGATTTTGTCCCTGTTTTAGTTCTTGCTTTAGTCCTGTTTTAATTCCTGCTTTAGTCTTGTTTTTGTCCCTGTTTTGTTCTGTTTTGGTCTTGCTTTAGTTCTTGTTTCTCCGTATATTGATTTGGTTGTGCTGTAACTTTTGACTTTTATGTTTCATTCAATGTTTGATGCTGTTTTTATTCTAATTTCTGATTTTTCGTCTGCTCTCTATTCCCGTTCTGTATTGTATGTGTTTCCAATTTAAAGAAAATAAGCACAATTACCCAAAAATGTACTCAATAACAGTAACATAAGTTTTAGAAATCAGTTGCTTTCCACTCCTGAGCACTTCCAATGTTAGATATTCTTTCCAGTAGTCGTTTTACTTTGTCAAAGGGCAGTGTGGTGTGGACTGACGCTGGAAAAGCACCTCCCAAATCTGGCGTCTCTCTTTTGATGGCGGCCAAGTGACAGATGACAGACTCCCCGCTGCACAGACAGTATGTTCAGGAGCCAGAACCAAAGGTAAGAGTGAGAGGCAAGCGAGTCCAAACTGCAGTGTAATATGCAAAAAGCCTCACTGCACCAAAGGCGTCCGTGCACACTCAGCACCTCCACGTGGGAAAGCAGATGTTAAGGGGGAAACCTGATTAAAGGCAACGCTTTGGACTTTGGCCAGAACTAAAGCCAGGTTTGATTCTCGGCGCAGTGACCAAAACCGCACCGTTTGAGGCGGAGTGGGACTTTCCTCCCACATCAGTATGGAGCGAATTAACTGAAAACTGGAAATGAGAAGGGATTAAGTCAAACAAAGAGTCTTGATTACATTTCTACATGGACAAAATCCCACCAAAAAGCAGGAACAAACGTGCACGTGCAAATCAAAGCAAAGTGTGGTGACCAGTAACTCTCAGCATCATGTCATACAGTTAAGATCATTATTCCTGCCACAACCGTTTTAGGACCTGGTGACTAACAGTTAGATTATGTCCAGGGTTTTCCAACTACAGCCCCCATTACATTCAGTGCAAAATCCTAAAATACAAACAATAAGAAGCATCTTTAGTTCCAGATGTTTGTGGATTTTTTAATAATATAACAGTCAAAATCAGAAAGGGTTTTATTGCCTTTGTTAGTTAGGAATTTGCTTCAGCGATATGGTGCAACACAGGCCCGTCGACAGACATTTGGGGGCCTGGGGCAAAAAGCTTCATGCCCCCTTTTAATAATTAAGGGCCCCTAAGACCCTGAGGCCCCGGACAACAGACTAGAGCTGTATTCAGGCCTTAAAAGTTACGTCTGACAGGATCAAAGCCTGACAGAATCAGACCTGAGCCTGACAAGTTCACGGCCAGACTTTACTCAAATGATGCCACACATGCATGCAGTGTATGAGGCATTGGCCCTGACCAGTGGATACCACACACTTTGATGGTACTTTACAAAGATGATCTAGAACCAGGACCTGTTTCCACAATTCAAATGGGCGTGACTGGTTGGCAGATTAACCAATCAGACAATCTGATAGTCTGTGTCATTTGTGTGTCAGTGTGTTTAAAAAAAAGGACAAAATAACACATCTGATTAAGAAACAGAGCAGAGCAAGTAAAAGAAGTTGTTTATTTTGTTTTGAGAGAGACGGACTACAAACAAGCGGCAGCGGTTGGACTGTCCCAAATTAGGAGTGTTTTTTGATGCCCCCTTACAGTCCGATTCCAGAACCTCCTACATCCAGGGAGGGCAGGTCAGGCAGGATAAGCCCAGTAATTACAGCCAGGGGCATCGCACCAAATTCTGGGCCCCAGGCACAAACCTTCTCGGTGGGCCCCGAATACTAATTACGTATATGATTTATTTATCCCAGCAAGTTCAGTTATTATTTTTTCCTTTTCCACTTAATAACTTACATTATGATACAGTACTGTTTCTGTTGTTTTTTTTTTACAATAACTATCAGACCAATTTCACAAACATCTCACTTATATTAAAAAAAATACATTAACTGCAAATTATACTAGTTTTACTTATTAACAACTTGGCTAATATGTGAACAACGATGGGGTTCCCAATGTATTTTATTACAAGAAAAATAGATAAAATTGTAGATAAATACAACTGAGAATAAAACCATCACCCCCCCCCCCCAGTCTGACGCCCCTGATTAATAAACCAGGACAAAACATTTGCATTTTGACAGTTTAAAGGCAGACTCTTCCATAGATTTCTTCTTTCTGACCTGCCCACCATCTCAATTTAAAACTTTTGGCATGTCTAATAAACTCAACCTCGACACGGAGTTTAGTACCAGTTTTTATACACACAATAAACATTCTTTATACCGTAATAACTGTGAGGAGAAAGCAAAACAGCAAATTAACCTTCTGCACTTAGTAGTTTTTGGCTTTCCTCCATAAGCAACCTTCATGAGCGTTTTACAGCCTCGTGTTTTTTCTTGTAAGTGTCACAGTCGCCAAATCTTTTCACTACTAATTTTCTAATGAACTGCTGCTTTAACAAGACGCTCTGAGCTTGTAATTTGTTTTATTAGGCCTTGATTCAGGCAGTAAAACATCAGAAAAGGTAAACATCTTGTAACTTTTAGCCAAGTCGTTTGCATATACAAACAACTTCAGTTTACTCGTGTCACGGCAAATGTTAAATTATGGAGATGTTTCAACGCAACAATCTGATTTTTCAACTTTGAGCAACAAAAAATGAGTAAAATGAATGATGTTCCAGCTTCACGCTTAATGTTTTGACAGCCACGTTGTAAATCTCCATAAAATATCACGGCGTGGATAAGAAATAACAAACATTCAGTCAACAGACCTGAGAAATCTGTAAAGTACGTCCTTGGCATCTAATCCGTATTCAGGCGCTCCATGATGATGCATTATGAGGCGCGGAGAGGGAAGCGCGAGGCAAAACATCACACACAAATGTTATTTTCACTGTAATTGATTGAACACACGGGAAACGCATTTACATTTTAGATTGATCATTGTCTCTGCAGTTTAACGGAGGAGCTGTAAACGAAGTAATTATGCAGGAGTGAAAGTACGGCATAAAAACGCAGTAGGGTTAGGTGTTTGTATGACTCGTGTTGCCACAAGGTGCCGTGTTGAAGGAGGTTAGGGACCGTCAATAAATTACTATTGTGGTGGCTGACATTTTAAAATATCTTGAAAAATGTAAGACGCCGTATTCACCTTATTCTGCCCCGCCCACTTTTGCCACAGATCTGTATTTTTGTAGTAAAGACACTTCCATAGATTTGTGTACAATGTTTAAAGCAGGACTAAGTAACATTTTTACATTATTATTAAACGTTGTCGTAAGTCCGTGTGGTGGTTGTAAATGTATTTTTAGGCCGTTTGAAGCCCCCGCCGTCGACCCCTGCTGTCTCTGCGCGGAAAACCAGCTCCAATTTTCCTGACGCCGACCCAAAGACAACTGTCCTGTGAAACATTGGCTCTCTTTTATATTTGGCGACATTACATGTTTTTGTATGTGATTGTACGTCCTCATTTCAATCAAAAGGAAGAAAAAAAAGAAAGCTTTTGGAGTCTTTTACTGGCAGTGTATTTTCACAGCAGACTTGCAGGGGGAGCTCTGTTTTGAAGCGACTTAGTTCTGTTTAACATACATGAGCAACATGTCACAACGCACCGCTTTCCTGGGCGACCTGAAAACGGCTTTTTACTCCGTGTAGAACTTATTTTCTGTTGAGCTCGTCTGCTAAACTACAACAGAAAAAGATGGTGACGCACGCGGCAACTTACTGAATAAGGTGAATAGGGAAAAAAAAGTAGGGTGCCTCACGCAATACAACATATTATTGCATCTTAATGTATTTTTAATGTTTAATGCTTGACGGCATAAGGAATTTATGGACTATTTCCTTCAGTAATCAATCATTTCTTTCAATAGCCTCTAAGTCAGGTGGTTTAGAAAGTCCAAACCCAGTTATTATAGTATGTTTACTCTCCATGTATCACGCACACCTTTTCTTTTGTTGGATTTAAGCCTTTAGGATTTTTTTTCTATAGCTTATATTAGAGGTTCTTAAACTCTGGGGTTCATAGCGATAATGGTACGCTGGATTCTTCTGATGGGAGAAGGAGACAATTATACTCAGTCGTTTTGTTTGAGATTTACGGTTTGTTCAAGTTAGAGTCAGTCGTTTTGTTTGAGATTTACGGTTTGTTCAAGTTAGAGTCTGCCTGGTGGAACTCTCTACACTAGATGAGCCACCTTCCTTCCTCTTGAGTGGTTCAGTCCAAATGGATGTGTCAGTCCTGGACCATCAGTTTTTGTAGTTTTTCTTAGTTGAGGAGGAGGGTCAAGGATAGGGGATGCTCGAGGACAGTGGTTCTCAAACTTTTCGGGCCAAGACCCCCAAACCTAGCTATGTAGCTAACTCGGGACCCCCAACGTGAACGTTAATGTAATTTAAAGGAATAGTCTTGATATTGGCATTTATGTGTCTTTGTTTTAGTTAGTTCAGTTTTAAGCCTTGTTTAAACTCAATACGGGGCAGCTCCGGCACATATTTTAAGTGGTTTACTTTTGGGCTGGTTGTCTGTCACACCAACTACGATGATAACACAGTAAAGTACTCTTCTAATTACCCATGAACTGCTCCAACTGCTGCAGTGTCTGGGGAAAAATAGACTCCTCGTAAGAGGTGCAAGATTCATAACAGTGCAGTTGTCGTTTTGGGGAAAAGCAAAATTTGTATCTCGAGTACCTTTCTTTTTAGTCAAGTCAGTGCAAACCTTGTGCTCCGTCATAGAAAAGGTTTCAAAGTTAGTTTCATGTGGACACCGTTTCTGATTGAGAATGACTTTCAGATGACCAAGTATGAACAAACAATTTACATCTATATGACAGGTTAGACTACATTTCTCACTAAAATGTAGTGAAGATGATTATATTTAAGATTTTACTAAACATTTTGCTTATTTGTCTCCAGTTTGACGGCTTTTGTGAAGTTAAAAATTGTACTTCCTGGTTGGACATGCACAGCAAATATGACATAACTGTTACCTAGCAACCATTTTAAAATCAAGGGTCAAAAACCATATAAATTACACGATAGTTATGATTTGACGAATAAGAATACATGATAACGCCTTTATTTTGTTGAATGACTGTTTAATGGTCAGAAAAATTTGTCAGTCGTCTCTGAATTTACGTCGCATTTTGATGACATCACATAGGGATTCCAAATTAGAACTCAGCACTACTTCCTGTCATTTTAAACTCTTATTTTACAAAATTTCCTCACAAACTGCAACTTCACCAATGTAAAACTATGATAAATATTAAACCACAGATGCTATCCACCAAACTAAGTCATAATTAGAAACTTATCAGAACCTGTCATATAGACCAGTGTTTTTCAACGCTTTTTGAGTTGTGGCACACGTTTTGGGTTTAAAAGCTACCATGGCACGCCACCTACCACTAAAATATTACCAAATCAGAACATTTTGTTAAAAAATATTGTATATAATGAGGTAAATAATGTCTGTGGCACTGTCTAGTTCTTTAAATTTGGTAATAGTGATGGTTTTGCCTTCTTTTTTTGGTGAAAATGTTGCTCAGGACACTCCAAAAAGATATACTAGTTCCTTGATTTTCAACCAGTGTGCCGGGGAACACCAGTGTGCCTTGAAGTAATTAACTAAATTACTTTTTTAGTAAGTCCTGAGCAACTTCTGCATTAAAAAAGAATGCAACTCCATCACTTTTCTAAATTTAAAGCGCTAGACAGTTGAACAGACCATATTTCTTACTAATTGGGCAATGTTGCAGTAATATGTGGTGTGCCGTGGTCTCTTTTACACTCAAAAAGTGTGCTGCAACACAAAAAAGGTTGAAAAACATTGGTCTAGAGCAGGGGTGGGCAATTATTTTGACGCAAGGGCCACATTGGATTTTTACACTTGCCTGGGGGCCGGACCATTTTACACACATACTACTACGCATAGACTTAATGCCTAAAATACACAAAAAATGACTACAGAATAGCAAAAATCATTACCTTTATTTAGTGGGAACAGTGCAGTTGATCACTCCTTTTATCCAATGCATCAAAGTTTGGTGTTATTCTAGTGGTGGCTGTTCTCAAAACTGATTTTTAATGAACAAGCAGCTGCTCAGGAAACTATAAAATGACAAATGCACCACACCTAACTCATACAATTTTTTATTAAATGCTTTGCGGGCCGGATCAAAATGCCAAAAGGGCCGCATGTGGCCCCCGGGCCTTAGTTTGCCCCTCTCTGGTCTAGAGCCTTGATTTTCAACCAGTGTGCCGGGGAACACTAGTGTGCCTTGTGCCTTGAAAAAATGTCAAATTCATGGAGTTAAATGAATAATTGACCATTTTAGTGTGTTTTGAGCAACTTCTTCATAAAAAACTGAAAGTAAACAGCCATCATTGCCAAATAAAAAAAAACAGACACAATGACATGATATTGTATACAATATTTGCAACGTAAATAACACTATGTTTTAGTTGGTGGTGTGCCGCAGAATATTTTCCACCAAAAAAGTGTGCCATGACTCAAAAAACGTTGAAAAACATTGTACTAGTTCATTAATCCGCATTTTGTGAATCCGTTAACTCAAACTGGACATTTTCTCAAGGTTCACCTGGCAAAACCTCAAGGCGCACTGGTTGAAAATCAAGGATATAGACTTTAACTTATAAACCCCTATGAGTAGAGGAGGAATCTAACCACCAGTGCTCAAGTAAATACTCAAAGACATGACAACAATTCAACCTCCCATGCTAGTAACCTCTGCTGTTCTTGCTTAGTCGCCGTTTTGTTAAACTATCCTCATTGTAATCCATTAACGTCACTACCAGAGCCTAATTGGACTGCGATCACAATCATTTTGCATGGAAACATTTGCGACCGTGGGCCTGCTTGCATCTGTCCACAAACAACCGCGAACATTTTGGCTCCGAGACAAACCGCTGCCTCTGTTTCCGTGTTTGTATTCCGTCCCCTCTCCAGCTCTAAAACAGACAAGACAGAAAATCACATTGCAATAATCCGACAGCAGAGAATAACAAGTGCTACGGCGCTCTGTGGAGGAGACACAACACATTATAGGACTTTGATTTACAAACGCTAAGCCGAAATATCACAAGAGGGTTTGCGGAGGATGCTAAAAGATTCAATAGATGCGGCGTCTGTTGTTGCAGTCACAGCTCTCAAAGAAATCCCCTCTTTCTTTGAACGCACTGGTCCGGCCTGTACTCTGCTTTTGATAATCCCTCATTGGATCTTTTGTGCCACACTTGTTGGAATAGTAATGCTTTCTAATCCCCTTTTTGCAAAACCTGTGATGTTTTTTTATCATACAAAAAATACCAACACATGCAACATAAAGAAAATATTACAAAAAATACACAATAAACATGATTGTAATCTTTTGACGAAGGGTGTATTAGCAATAGAGATGGTCAGTTTATCAATAATAGGATTACTCAAGTCACATTATAATCAAATTAAATAAACAAATTAACAAACGCGATAATTTTAGCGGTAAAAAATGTACCATTTCATTTCAATCTGTACTGCACAAAAAGTTATTTTGCATTTAGCTGTTTGTGTCACATTAACTTGCAAAATTATGACATTTCTTCACACAACAATCCTGACATTCACAAATAGTCTAATCTAGTTCAAATCTAGCTAATAAACTGGACATTTTATTAAATTTAGACATTCCTCAGTCCCAACAGCAGTGATGGAAGAATTACATTAACAATTAAAAAGCATCTTTAGTTCCATTAAATTACAATTAAAGTACAGATACGTGTGCAGAAAATGACTAAAGTAAAAGTATCACATCCACTAAAGTAAACGTGTTGGAAGTACCTGTTTGAAAATGTACTACAAGAGCAAAAAGTATTTCAAAGACCAGTTTTACGCATTAAATGTCGTAATTTTGGTTAATTTTGGTCAGAGAAGCTCTATTCGAAGTAATTTCTTAATTTTGGTAGAGAATTGTAAGTGTGTGTTTGTTTGCTTGTTGTTGAACTTGAACTCAAAACTTTTAGGCAGAATGTCACCATCAACGAGCTAAAAATAATCCTCAAACTAAATGAAAAGTACTTTTTACTTTTCAGTCCAGTTAAAGAAATGTAGTTGAGTAAAAAGTACAGATACTTGGTCTCAAATGTAGGGGCGTAAAAGTAAAAAGTATCCACTGTAAAAGTGACTTAAGTAAAGTACAGATACCTAAAAAAAATTACTCAAGTTCAGTACTTTAAATTTTGTACTTAGTTACTTTCCCTCACTGACCAACCATTTGCAGCGTCTCTTGCCACAGCTGCCCTGGTGCATTTACAAGTGGCTGCCATTACATGGAGTTAAAGGGAATCTGCTTTTAGGGGCTTTTAACCTTGTTAAGACGATGTTACCACATTATTACTTTACTTTGGTGCTATGTCCCTGCTCAACAATGCTCTAAAACACACATGCCTCCTTTAAGTGCAGCCGTTACATAATGCACCTTTAAATAGCGCCCGTTTGTGTACATTCATTCGCAGTCAGAGGGTTTTGCCTTTTCCCCAGACGCTGCATCCGACTTCACTTTTGACAGTTTTCTCAGTGCGGGCCCCAGACTGGCGTAAACTGAACCGACATGATACAACTTTTGTCTCTTGTTTTGTCAACTTTTGGAGAGCAACATTGAGAGGGAAATAAAAAATGTATAGTATATTTTCCGAGCAGTGTTTGCGGTCGTGTTTTGAGACGGAACCTTTCGCCTCCCTGGGCTGCACCTCAGGCTTATGCAACCTCAGAGTGGACTTCACTTATCTGCACAGCTCCCGGTGTCTGCTTCCTGGCTCCGCTTAGTTTTTGTTGATATTAGAATGTCATTGTTTGGCAAAGTTAGATTTATACTGCATTTGGATTTAATGTGTAGTAAGATTATATTCTTTGAGGGATTGTCACAGTGGGATATAGACATTTCTGGCAGAATCCTGTTCTAGTCGTTGTTTAGATGAGGTTTTGTTCCAGGTTTGGTCCTAGTTAAAGTAGAACTAAGTAAAATATTTAACTTATTAAACATCTTTGTAAGTCCATGTGGTGGTTAAATGTATTTTCGGGGTGTTTGAAGCCCCCGCCGTCGCCCCCTGCTGTCCCTGAGCGGAAAACAAGCTGCAACTTTCCTGACGCCAACCCTAAGACAACTCTCCTGAGAAACCATGGCTCTCTTTTTTATATTTAGCGACATTAAATGTTTTTATATGCGATTAAACGTCCTTATTTCAATAAAAAGGGGAAAAAAGAAAAAAAAAACTTTTGCTGTCATTTTCCTGGGAGTGTACGTTCTCAAGAGACCTGCAGGGGGTGCTCTGTCGCTGAACTTAGTGAGTTCTGCTTTACGTGTCGATTTTAATGTCTTATGTTATTTCACTTACAAAGTTCATGTCCTTATTTCTTTTGTCCTGGTCCGGTGAGATTAGTTGTTTTAGATCTGGTTTTGATTTGTACTTTTAGCAAACAAAAAGTGAATTCGGCAAAAGTTTTAACAGGGAATGTTTCACCACTGAGCCAAGTAGCTTCTTCTGTAAAGTGATCTAGAATTGTGTTTGCCAACCAGGGGTACGGGGACCTCAAGGGGTACGTGAGGAATTACCAGGAGATACTTGGAATGGTTTCAGGTTTAAAATGAAGATGAAATGTACTTTATCTGAATAAAAAAAAGTGTAATTAGTTGTAAATTTAGCATCTTTTGGAGCATCGTGGAACATAAAAATGGTCCACATAATTACACACAATAAAACACATAATTAAAACAAAAAATATAATAGTAATAATTGATTATATATATTGACTAGTAAACCCATTTATTTGCCCGAAACTGAAATTAAGGGGTACTCTGAGCGTGAAACAAAGCTTAGGGGAAACTCGAGACAAAAAAGGTTGAGAACCACTGCTCTACAACACAAGATACATTCTTTATAGCAACTTTAGGCTTCTGTTTTTGGAAAGTCATCTGTAATCTTTGTGAGTCACGGGTTGCTTTTGTTGCATTTTATATCTAGAATGAGGTAATTATTAGCCATTTCAGTTCAGTTATAATAGACCTACTGACATACAAGTTGATCATGTTTTTAAATGGTTAGTGACGTTAAATATGCTGTTAAACATAAATGCATCTTATTAGAACTCGTTTAGTGGCTGCTTGTTGCGCTTTGAAAATCTGTCACTCCTGATCCTTGTCGAAGGAACGGAAGAAGCTACTTGGATGAGTGGTGAAACCCATTTTCACTCTTAAAACGTTTGTCCGCTTGACAGAATGAGTTTGCTTTTGTAAAGAAATCTGGACGACTGAGGGATTATACAGACATCCGTCTTTTGCCTTTAGTTTATAGAAAGATTTTCTGTCACTCTCCATGTCTTATGCCATATTGTTTATGATGATATTAATTAGTTTTGGATATTTACAACATTTGAGGCCGAGCCACAATGATAGATCATGGACGCATTTGTTTATGGATGTAAGAATGAATAAAAATCTCTTTTCAAAGTGCTTTGAGTGCTGAAATGTGATAAGAATCATTCATTTATAATAAACATAATAATGTATCATGTAAATTTCACAACAGTTTCACAACATTTTATACCATATAGACCCTTAAAAAGTTAGTAAACAAAAACATAAATTTGGAATGGAGGCAAACATTTCACAAGAGAAACTGGGATTAACCTCAGAATATCACAAAATATAAAAAATTGAGATGATTTTGGAAAATGAAAACCACTCAGACACATTAGAGTGACAGAGCTGCTTTACACACATTATTCAATTCAATTCATTTTTGTAGCGCCCAAAATCACAACAGTTGCCTCGATGGGACAATTTATTATTGTATTTTACATTATGTTTTAGTAAATTATGATAAACTATTCTGTCCTGCAAGGAACAATCCAAATTTATGGGTTTTACTGGAAAAAATACTCACATAAATGTTGAGTCCACAATAGTTTTCATTTTATCTAGAGATATACTGGATACTTTACCATAAATTAGATTCTTTTGAAGCTAAAATACAATTTTAAGGCTAGAATAATGTATTTTGTCCACCGTTTGTTATAGAAAAGCAAACTGACCTTTCTACCCTGGAAATGTGTTGCTTTTTCCCAACACAAACACTTAAAACCAGCAGAATTTAGATTTAATGTGAGCTAATCTTTGAAAAATGTACAATCAACTTCATTTTTCCTCCAGTCGCCTCCATTATGGAATTTTGATGACATCACATTTTAAAGGGTCTATACTGTAACTTTTCAATATTCTTTTTTGTTTATACACATTTCTCGATATACATTTATAGTGTTTTTAAACCTTGATCCATGTCCAGCTCCTGTCCGAGTCCAACTACAGACACTCTTTGAAAAGGTCAACCCAAATAAATACCCCAAAACTCCTCTATTCCTCCACCTCGGGGTCCAGTATTTAACCTTGGTCTTTGCCCGTTTACCAAACCGCTCTGAGGAGACCTGACCAAACTGACACGTCCAGGATTAATCCATCTTGTGCAGGCCAGACACTTCCACTCCCCCCGTCTTCCCGTTTTTCTCCACCGCCTCATTGTTTTCAATAAAGTGTCAAGAGCGGCCATTTTATAATCACATTTGTGACTTGGGATCTGGGATTCTGATGTAATCAATGTCTATTAGAATCGCAGGCTTATTGATTGAAAGGGGAGAGATGGTGTGAGTAATCTGCCGTTTCCATTCTCTCTGTTACTCTCACTCGCTGGGCACATGCGGCGGGCAAGAACATCATTTTTGTCCAGCTAGTCAACATTAGGGTCATCAAAAGTATCGAAACTCAGATACAAATTGATATTAAAACTAGTATCAAAACTAGATATTCATTTGAGCAGGTATCGATACTAAAAAAAAAACCTTTTACGTGACAAATTTGACCATTTGTGAACAGTTTGAGAATAATCTTGGGCTTTATCAGAACTAGTATTAGACCACAATGTTTAATAAAAAAGTACTTTGATTTGGTGTAAATGTAAAACTATAGGGTTGTAGTCGACTAAAGAAATTCTTGGTCAACTAAAGATCTGCTTTATCGACCGATTTGTTGACTAAAAGAGGGTGTAGCATTAATATAGCTAAACTATCAACAATTGAAAATAAAACCATGACTTTAGTAATTACGCTGTCTTACTGTATAATACAATTTATCTCTTGGGATATTGTTCAGATCTAAACATACAATTATGATCACATTCTCAAATGAACACAAAACTGCAATGCACTGCTTTAAAACTGCAGTAAACAGACTAAAAATCAATAATTTTGGTCAAATCCCTCTGATTAATCATTTTTTACAATGTAAACATTAGAGTATCATATAAACACTTGGCATTTTGACTTTAAAACATGAATAACTAAATGCTCACCGATCTGGCTGAAAAGGCTGCAGTTCAAAATGGCGCCGCCTCAAAGCCTTGTTCGTCGAGAGCATAGAACTATGATAAAACCTGGAAGATGAACCCAAAATGGCCGCCCTGTTTATCCCTATGGAGTGCGCTCATTGGCGCATGACCCCAAAAAAGTTTCTTACTTCCGCATTTACTTCCTGATACGGAGGCTGACATCTTTGCTTTACTTCCTGATACGGAGGCTGACATCTTTTCTTTAGGGCGCCACGTGACGACAATCCCCCATGATGCTTTGAGTGACGTGAACGACCACGCAGCTTGCAAGTTTTTGTGTTAACGTTAGCTTGTGTGATTGTAATTGTGTTCTTCATGTTAGAGCACGTGTGAAAGCGTCTGAAATGAAATAAAATACAACTTACAGGTGTCTCTAGTTGAGCCTTTTCCACGAGCTTCTGTTTATATCGTCCGACGCTCGTTCACGTGACTCGCACATGTTTGCGGTGACGTCACTTGACGTCACGGTAATTTCGGTGATTTTAGAAACGGTATAAAAGAACATTTCCTTCTATTTTATTTAAATACCGATAATAATTCAGTCCTGTCTGCAATTATAATGTGCAATTTTAGAAAAAGGCTGGTTCCAAGAGGCTGCAGTACCTCGTACGGCCACAAATCAATCTGGGACCACAGACAGAGGGGGCGTGTCTTATCCAGTTCTTTTAATACATCCATGGTCGAGAGAGGCCTGGGCGTCGGCAGCCCAGGTGGAGTTAGGGGGCGGGACAATGCGCCGTTTAACAGAAGCTCATTGGTCAAAAGCTAAATGTCACTCACTCGGGGTTTTTTGGGGGTTAACTCTTTAGTTGCTGGTAATTATTTTAAGTTGCAATAAAAAACGATTTTGGGGCTTATTTACACATTTTATTGGGAACCATCATTAAATATGGGTTAAAATATGTTTTTATATCTTTTGATTACCAGCCATTAAATATATTTATGTTTTGTGTGTAAAATGTTTAATGAACACGAGCAACAAGTCACAACGCACTGATTTCCTGGTCAGTCTGAAAACGGCTTTTTAGTCCATGTAGAACTTATTTTCTGTTGAATTCGTCTGCTCCATGTAAACTACAACGGAAACAAGATGGCGGCGCCCACGGCAACTTCCGAAATAAGGTGAATAATATTTAGTTTTAAATTGTTAATTATTTTGGGAACGGCCCTAATTTCGCATCATCTTGAAACTCATGAATAAAATCATACTTTATGGACATTATTTAAAACCATCACTAAATCAAAAGGTGTTGAATCTGGTTTTTAAATTGACAGTGGGCGTTTAAGACAGTTGTGTTGCATATGACGTGTGGATTTACCCCCAGACGCTGACGGCTGCATTGAAGAGGACATGTTTTATAATGAATGTGGGTATTAGAAATGGGATTATTAATGATTATGCTCAAGGGTCCTAGTCACTGCTGCCCATCCCCAAAGCACACAATTTTAAATAAGGTTAATCAATGACAGTGTTGCTTTGGGCATGAAGCTGTGATTAGTGGATTATTCCCCCACAGACTGTCCTTACAAGTACGACAGGCGAAATTAACTCAAAGACAAGTCCTTATTCGAGATGTTCTGTGATGTTATTGTCTGAAATCATACTATACCAAAATAGCTACACACTAAAATAATTAAATAAACCTTCTTGAGAACCCAGAAAAATGATTAATAGACGTCAACTGAAAACCTTAATTTATAACTTAACAGAAATATTGGAAGATTCTGAGGTTAAATTTAGGATTAGGTTTTAGTTTAGGTTTAGTTTTAGGTTTAGCTTTAGCTTCAGCTTTAGTTTTATGTTTAGCTTTAGGTGTATCTTAAGGTTTAGCTTTAGATTAAGGTTTAGGGTTAGGTTTAGTTTTAGGTTTAGATTTAGGTTTAGCTTTAGTTTAAGGTTTAGGTTAAGTTTAAGTTTTCGCTTTAAGTGTAGCTTTAGGTTTAGTTTTAGGGTTAGTTTAAGGTTTAGCTTTAGGTTTAACTTAAAGGTCCCATATTCTGCTATTTTGCCCTTTACACAGTCTATTCTAAGGGCTTTGTTGATAAAATTTTGCGTTGTGCAATATCCGTAAACGTAACAGAAACGTAACAGTTTCCAAAAAACACCCATTTCTTGGACTGGCCCCCCTCCTTGTAAAAGCAAACGGCTCACTCTGAGATCTGACCCCCCGAACAGAGAGCAGTCTGCCTCCCCCGCCCAACCCACGCGCCTCCCCCGCCCAACCCGCGACGAAGCCTATAGTGGAGATAGTGCGCATGCGCCGTGTGCTCCGGTAAACAGCGATACACAAACACGGGAATAAACATTTTATGACGGTGCATCGTGCTGAGTCCTACGTCCTGGATCTGACCTGGAGTTTGACGTGCTCCAGTACCTCAACAACGGACGTTGCCGTTTGGTAAATAACAAGCTAACTCTTTGATCTGTCGTATCCATCGTGTAATTACTGTGTAGCATTAGCATTAGCTGTTTTTATTCTGCGGCTGCGCGCTTCCTGGAGGCGTGGCTTAAACACCGCGTCATCCTAGTGAAGCCGCATCATCTTAGTGAGGAGCCCCCGTCTGCCTGCTCACCCGAGGGGGACGGAAAAGACAGTTCTCTAGAGAAAGCATGCGGGAATCAATCAAAAAACCACTTTGGGCACACATACGAGGCCCAAATAGCACTGTAGGAAGGTTAAAACCTCTGAAAAGTCGATTTTGCATGTTATGGGACCTTTAAGCTTCAGTTTCATTGCCAGAACTACATTGGGAAACATCTGCAAAAAGCTCACGTTGCTGTAAAACATTAACAACAGCTACATAAACAATGGATGTAAGTTGATGTAAAAAAAAGGCGATATAAAAGTGCTCAAAGTTCAAGCTTGTGACAGCTTATGGGAAGAAGTTATTTCAATTATTCCACTTATCTAGTATCTAAGCCAGCCTCAAAACCTGGAGAAGGGTCCTTGGGCTCCTTTATGTGACCCAAGCAATATTAGCAATTTTGAAGGCTGGGTCAAAGTAATGTCAATAATATTTATCTTGCCTTAAACGGTTATTTTTCCTGAGTCTGTGCTAAAGTTGTGTACCTGGGGTAAAGCCGGCTGGAACGCACCAATCAAAAAGTGAAACTAATGTGGAAAACTTACCATTTTAATATTGAAAAGGTTGGAGTAGGACGCTGGGACTGTGGGCTTTTTCAGGTTTTTCTGGGACAGAGCGAATAAGAGATTTCGTGAGTGCTGGTCCTCGCAGAGAAGAGGTGCAGACTCCACTGGTCCCAGGACAACTCATTAAGTGTTGAGTCCTGCACCTGAGAAGAGCGAGGGAGAGGAGCGAGGAGGAGAGAGGAGGGAGACAGAGGGGTGAACGGGACACTGGGCTCGATGTGCCACACACAGCTGCTGTTGGACTGGTATATAACAGTGTTTCCCTGCCAGTGGTGCTTACAGTATGCTTGTTTGATTATTTATTGTTTTAACATATGTTTTTTTTAAGATTTAGAGAACCTTCTATGCCCCTTGCTTGCAGGCCTTTGACTATAAACCAGATGACCTTTACAGAAACTGGCAAAGGTTATTTAGAAATATAACACTGCTCCATGGGGTGAAATCTCTTGAAACTTGGAAAGAGCAAAAAAAACCCACACAAAAAAACTTATAAATTAAACAAGAATTTAAAAATGTTGAGCTGTTTGTTTATGATCAGAGTTTTGTACCAAACAGAACTGACTCGAGATTCACACTGAACAAAAATATAAATGCTTTTATTCACTTTATTCTGCCCCGCCCACTTTTGCCGTTTTTTGCCACAGATGCGCACTTTTGTTGTAAACGCACCTCCGTTTGACGAGAACTCCGTTAAAGCTAATGACGAACGAGGGAAAAGTCTTGCTGCTAAAGTGTTACATAAAGTAGATTGATTTGTGTAAAATGTTTAATGAACACGAGCAACAACAAGTCAACAACGCACCGATTTCCTGAGGCCTGAAAACGGCTTTTTAGTCCACGTAGAACTTATATTCTGTTGAGCTTGTCTGCTCCATGTAAACTACAACGGAAACAAGACGGCGGGGCGTACGGCAACTTCCGGAATAAGGTGAATATTTGCTTCAATTTTTCATGAGCTGAACCCAAAGATATAAAACATAAAAGAAAAACAATTTATCTCAAAAATTGTTCACAAATCTGTCTACATATGTGTTAGTGAGTATTCTCCTTTGCCAAGATAATCTATCCCACTTCACAGGTGTGGCATATCAAGATGCTAATTAGACAGCATGAGTATCGCACAGATTAGAGATACAGATAGATCGGCCACAATAAAGGACACTCAGTATATATCAATGGAGGACCACAAACTCTCTTAAGCTCATGAATTCTGTTGGGAAATTGTATCACAACATTTTTTAACACCATGTCAAAGTATTCACTGAGCTCAGGGAGATACTGGCTGTTGGACAAACTGTGGCTGCCAAGTGGAACATCAACATCATGTGTTTTGGGACTGTCATTCCAACATTTATGAATGTTCTGAGTTTAGTAAAGCACTCTAAAATTGTCTTCAAAATTAACTATCCACTTCTGTCTAAAGATGAATGTATCTGGGACTCAAAACTCCCTTGCTGAATACATTTGATGGGAATGTAATTTTAACAGTCAGAGAAAAGCTTTCCCAAAAGATAGAAAACACGGAATGAGCCGACTGTCAAAAACCGGCCTCAAATGGCTATGGACATTTATAAAATGGAGAAAGTCACGATAATTGTGGCCCTAAAAATGGGCCAGTTTATCAAACATTAGGATAAATGTCAAAAATGTTTAGATGGTTTGTTTTAGTTGTATAGTTGCAGTGTTAGTAGTATTTGCTTATGTTGTATGCTCCTCTTTGTGTCATGTTCTGTGTTGACTCTTTCTTGTTCAAAATACTTTTTTTTAAAAACCTGACTGGACAGAAATAAATAAATAAAGCAAGCAAAAGTGTGGCTATGATTAACACAAAATGGCAGATGCAGATGAGGCTTGAATGACATTTTGCAGCGGCTTAAAGAGGCTGTTGTGAAATGGGAAAAACAGAACTATTCCATGTTCCCGTTTTCTTTTTCTTTCTTTTTTTTGTTGTTGCATTTAATAAAATAAAATCTGTTTTGGCCCAGTACGGATATATTGTAAAAGCAGCTATTTGGGTGAAAATGAGACCACAGCGTATTCTCTGCATCTATTTATCGAGCACTTTATCATATGAGAAGCAGGAAGTGCACTGTTAGCATGCTAATGTTTGTTAGCTTTACCCGTGAGAGCTCCGAAACTCGTGAAAAGTGCTTATAAACTCATTGCGGTGAATATTTAGGATGCTGGGACTACATTAGGAACATGAGCGATAAATGTGACTGATGTAAAGACTTTAGCATGAATCCGGTCTCTTTTTCACGTTTCAAAACAGAAGAAAAAATCATGTACAGCACCCTTAAGGTAGAAAAAGTGAAATGTAACACTCATAGATTAAAGTTTGGAAACCACTGCTACATACTACATATGAGAAACAGGAAGTGCACTGTTAGCATGCTAATGTTTGTTAGCTTTACCCATGAGAGCTCAGAAACTCGTGAAAAGTGCTTATAAACTCACTGCGGTGAATATTTAGGATGCTGGAACTACATTGGGAACGTGAGCGATAAATGTGACTAATGTAAAGACTTAGCATGAATCCGGATTGTTCTTCACGTTTCAAAACAGAAACAAAAATCATGCACAGCACCTTTAAGGTAGAAAAAGTTAAATCTAACACTCATAGATTAAACTTCTAGATAGTACTCAACATACAACACAACCACAAGTCAGTGTCTGGAAAAACACTGCACACCTTCACATTTTCTACAACTACCACTCGCACAAACGTTATATGGCCTGACGTGGATTTATGTTCCCCACAGCTCAAGAAGACAGAAAAGGAACAAATTCGAGTAAAGAAAAAGACCCCACCCCATTGTTCCGGGAGCGACACACACATCTTTCTGTCTGCTTCGCGCACACGCCGCGCTGAGATAAGACGAGCACACCGTCTGAACAGGAAATGGCTTATTGACTGGTCGGTGTAGGTGTTAGAAATGAGGAGAAAGAAGAAGGAGGGGCACTGTTGATTTAGTCCGTACACGCAACTCTGCACACAGCGCCTGAATGGAAGAAGTCTAGCGTTTGCGTATTGACTTATGCACGCGTGTAAAAAAAAAAAAAAAAGGCTGCACGGAAGCTGCATAATCGCCAAGTCTGATGAATGCTGATGGAGGGAGAATCGGTGGGCTTCATACCGCCGGATCATTGATAAGCATTGTGTGTTGTTTCAATGGAAATGAAGCGTAGGATTACATTTGGTTACTGTCCTGGGCTGAAATGTGTGTTTGTTTACGGAGACGGGCTTCTGCTAATGCGCATTTGTTTGATTTGGGAATTGAAAACGGTGAAGTCATTCCGTGGCGCTGATTGGTCACGTCGGGTAAATATTTTGTTCGTTGGCGTGCGTTTGTTCAGTGGTCACTTTGTCTCGTCGTGTTTCTATTTTTTTCTTGAGCTCTATAAGCAGAGATTTGTGAACCGTTTTGGCGTAGAGTTTTGCGCCGGTTTCTCCAGACTCAAGGATGAGCGCTGGATGGGACACAGAGCTCAGTCGTGATCACTTGGAAACCCGCTGTGGTTGTAGAGGTCGAATCTGTGCGGCAGTAGCATCTTCTGATCTGAAGGTCGGCGGTTCGAATCCTCTAGACCAGTGATTCTTAAACTAGGGGAAATTATTTCTGGGGGTCTCCAGATGATGGGGGAAAATTTATACAACAGTTTTAAACAAGGCTTGACGCCCTTCAGATTCAGTGGTAAATGTAGACTCCTATTTGTTGGCCTATTTACCTTATTCCGCCCCGCCCACTTTTGCCGTTTTTTGCCACAGATACACACTTTTGTTGTAAACGCACTTCCGTTTGATGAGAACTCCGTTAAAGCTAATGACGAACAAGGGAAAAGTTTCGCTGCTAAAGTGTTACATAAAGTAGATTGATTTGTGTAAAATGTTTAATGAACACGAGCAACAACAAGTCAACAACGCACAGATTTCCTGGAGCCTGAAAACGGCTTTTAAGTCCATGTAGAACTTATTTTCTGTTGAGCTCGTCTGCTCCATGTAAACTAATTCAACGGAAACAAGATGGCAACGCGTGCGGCAACTTCCGGAATAAGGTGAATAAAAGTCATTTTTCTAGGTCTATATTCTCAAAATAAAATCAAACGTTAGATATGAGGTTAATTAATCACTTTGCGTGTCGCCTATTTTTTATGTTTGGGTGTCGCGAATGTCAGCTATTGTTATTTTGGGGGTCGCGACTGAAATAGTTTGAGAACTACTGCTCTAGACCAATGTTTTTCAACCTTTTTTGAGTCATGGCACACTTTTTTGGTGGAAAATATTCTGCGACACACCACCAACTAAAACATAGTGCTATTTATGTTGCAAATATTGTATACAATACAATAGAAAGAACCAGACAGTGAGGCAAGTTTTTTACTAAATGTCGTAGTTTAGTGTTGTTTTGCGCCACCGAATCTTTTTACCCGACTGAACTCAATAAAAAGTTGGCAAAAAAATAAATAAATATAAATATGTAAAAGTGTAAGGGAAATGTACTTCTGGAACTAACATAAAAATAAGTTGAATTTGTGATGCTTTACTCATTTATGATTTTGTAGCTTTTTGCCGCTGCAAGATTGAACAAACGCTTCGGCAGAGTTTGCAGTAGTTTATTATTTATTCATACATTTATTTGCCGATAGTATCAGTCGACCAGAGGAGGCTGCCGTGTACTGTTTCCACATTTATTGTTTCATTTTCAACCAATGCCCAAAAGACAGAAACGACAACTTCTCCTTAAATCTTCCACAAACTTCTCTCCATCCAACCTTCCTCTCTCTCTGTTTCCAAACTGCTCTCATCCTTTCTGCTGCTGCGAGTCGATGGCCGAACAGCGCGAAGAGGGAAGAGAAAGAGAAAAAAACAAAGAGAAAAGCCGCTGCTGTGTTGCTCCTTCTTTACTCAGCCTCCTGACAACTCTGCAGCGATCAATAATCAATCCCTAATCTCCCTCATCTCTCACCTTGGCCCCTTCTCTCTCTCTATTTCTCTCTCGGCTTCTTTCTCTGTTCCCCTCTCAATCTTTCGCTCATTTTCTCTCTCCACTCTCTTTCCTTTCTGCTTTATTTTTCTTTCACTCCTTATCCCCCTTTCTTTTTTTTTTTCTGTCACAAATCGAACCCGCGCTGAGGACACTGCGGACCTGCCACAGCCGCAAAGGCAAACTCGCTTACAGTATTTTATAGACGAGGACGAGGCGGGAGCAGGGCTTTACACGAAGAACACGGCCGTGATTAAAGTCTGCACAACAGGTTAGACGTCACATTTCACTAAAACATAGTGAACATGATTATATTTAAGATTTTACTAAGCATTGTTCCTGTTTGTCCCCAGTTTGACAGTTTTTGTAAAGTTTATAATGTTACTTCCTGGTTGGACAAGGGCAGCAAATATGACATAGTTAGAAGTAATTCCACAACTGTTACCTCCATCCATTTAAAATTACACAATAGTTATGATTTGACAAATAATAACACCATTTAACACCTTTTAACACATATTAAGGCAAGACACTACAGGCCAAACTATTTTTTTTTCATATTTTTGTTTTTTGGTCATTTTGCTCTCTCAACACATAGGCTCTCATGTAGAAACGACAAACTTGTCCAATCTGCTCCTAAAAATAAGGATCACCACTTAAAGTAGCTCCCACATCATACAATCTTGGACTCAACAAGAGGGATTTTTTGATACCTAATTCTAAAATTGATTAATGAAGTTTTAAGTCAAAAAAATTAGGCAATTTTTTTTTATTTTTAGGATTTTAAGTCCAATCTTGTTTACTTAAAAACTAAATAAGAAATCCAAAATCCCTTCTGTACATTTTTTTGTAACTACTATGTATATAAAATGAACCAAGAACCTTGTTCTGTCCATTTTTCAAATTTATATGTCCTAAATATGTGTATTTTTGGATGTTTTTTCACATAAAATGCCTTATTTCTACATGAAAACATGACATGATGAAAAACCTCTAATACATTTTTTTCTTACATTTATGTGAGTAAACTACAAGAGACGTTTCAAATGAATATCTTTAAATTTAAGAGTTTTTCCTTCACCTTTATTTTGTAAAATGATCATTTGAGCTGTCAGAAAAATGTATCAGTCGAGTGTTAACCGCTTTTTGATGACATCACTCTCATCACAGCTCTACTTCCTGTAATTTTATACGTTCATTTTTCTAATTTTCTTCACAAACTGCAACTTCACAGATGTAAAACTATGATAAATATTTAACACAGGTGCCCTCCCACCAAACTAAGTCAGTATTAGACAAAAATGAGAACCTGCCTTATAGACTTTAAAGGAAAAGCCATTAAACCAAGCCATTAAACATTCCATGATGCATTTTAATCTGACTAAATCCTCTGCCTTTTCATCTCGCACCTATTAATTTCCTGTCCTCTTGCTCTGCATGCATAAATATTATTCTCTTTGGTCTTCCTATACCAGCATCAGGAAGAAACTATACTGAAGATATGTGTTCAGAATACTTTAACTAACTGTATTCCTGTAGTAACTCTTTCATTTGGTGGTATTCAGAATTAATGATGGTTTTCCAAAAGGGGGAGGACCCAAAATGCTAGACTGCACCAAAAAATGTTCTTTAATAAAGTGCAAATAATAAGAATAAACAAAACCCAAAAAACTAAACTCAAACTGATAGGAACAAGACACTGACAATGAGCCAACGAAGGACAGGGGGAACCGCAAAAAGGGCGGGACAGGCAACAGAACAGGAAGTTGGTACGTTTTCTGTATTACAAATGAAACATGGAATTTTAAGACAATATAGAACAATGCGGTTAAGAAAATGGATATTCTCTTAAGGTGAGACGCTGCAGGTGAATGGGAAAAAATCTTAATTTAGATCTATCAATTGTAAACCTCTCCTGTAGTTACTCACATAAATGTAACAAAAAATGTATTAGAGGTTTTTCATCATGTCATGCTTTTATGTAGAAACAAAGCATTTTATGTGTAAAAATGGCCAAAAATACACATATTAGGGAAATATAAACCTGAAAAATGGACAGACCCAGGTTCAAATTTCTTGGTTCATTTTGTAACATAGTAGTTACTGAAAAAATTGAGGGGATTTTTAATTTAGTTTTTGAGGAAACTAGATTTGACTGAAAATTGTCCTAAAAATTCAAATTTCACCTAATTTTTTTTGACTTAAAACTTCAATAAATCAGTTTAAGAATTAGATATTAAAAAATCCTTCTATACGTTTTGTCAAAAGTCAAAGATTGTACAGTTTGGTGCAGGAGCTCCTTTAAGGCTGATCCTTATGTCCCGAGAGGAGAAAAATACATTTTAAGAAAATGCCTTTGAATTTACAATGTTCCATATAAATCTATGGATGAAGTAAATTAAATGAAGTAATAAAACATCTTTAGGAGCAGACTGAACAAGTTTGTTGTTCCCAGATGAAAGCCGATATGTTGAGAGTTTTGCCTGTAGTGTCTAATTCTTCCAGGAAGGTTAACGCACTCTTCAGTAGTTGTGCTGGAAAAACATTGTATTAAATAATTCTCGCGAGATTACTCTGTGTCTTGACGCATTTCAATCTCGTAAGATCTCGAGACACCAGATCTTGTCCCACCCTTTAAAAAATGTTTTACAGATGTGTGATGTTTCAAAAAGTGAAACAAACATATACCCGTTTTAATCCGACGTCACGTTTTTTCTTTAAAATACAATGCAATTTAAAATAATCCTTCCTTTTTTGGCAGCTCTAACCTTCGACCTATAAATTCACTATACATTTGCAAACCACACTCACACCCAAGACTTTATCATAGAAATATCTGATTAGCTTAATTAGAAACTTGTCTGTCCTCTTCATAAACAAAGAGCAAAGAAAACTGATCAGCTCTGTCTGCGTTTGTTGCTGTTTCAGTCCCAGACATTGTACTTTTTTGTCCTTGTTTACCTTCCCTTTCAATCCTGCTGATACCGTCCGCTCTTTCGTTTGTGTTGGACATTTCAGGGCGCGGGTCAGTCACAAAATATAAGACAAAATTGACCAAACTGTTTTCTATGTATCGAAAGCTTGACATTTACTTTTTGGATAGAATTGGCAGAATTTGTTTATAAACGCTTTCATAATACGTCCCGAAGAACAGCGGTCACCTCAGTCATCGCTCTGAATTCAAACAAGGGAAAGTGTTTTGAATATATGGTCCTGTTTTTCTGCGTAAATGAGATTTTGATATAGACTGACACAAAGAAGAAATGTAAACCTGACAGAGCAAAGGAAAACTCAGAGGAAAACTCAGAGAAAAGCAGAGATAGCGCTCTATAGATTTCACAAAGTCATCCACAAATCATGTTTAAATGAAGCTGCAGAGACTGATAGATAAGTTTTTGTTATAAATATTACAGTATCAAATTATTGTCTCACGGTGTATCCAATCTGTGTGGAAAAAGATCATAATAATACATAATAAGTTTGAGGCCTTTTCCGATGATTATAGATGGGTTTTAATCTTTTGCCTCGTTGATAAAGCGCTGATTTTAAGCAAAAACAAAAAAGTACTACTTCGTTTTATATGTAAAAACTGCCATAATTGCACACATATTTTGTACACAAATTGGTTACAAAATAGATTTACAGAGGGGACTTTAGAGTTCTTACTTAGTTTCTGGATGAACGAGATCTAACTGAAAATTGGCCTGAAAATTAAACATTTTTACACCTAAAACTTTAATAAATCAGGCTTGGAATTAAATATCAACAATTCCTTTTGTGCGTTCCATCAAAATCTTGTTGAGCTCAAGATTGTAAAGTTTGATGCGTGCGAGATCTACTTTAAGGCTGATCTTTATGCCATTTTTTTTTAGAAAACGGCCTTTGAATTTATAATGTCCCAGAGAAATCTATGGATGAAGTGGATTAAATTATGTAATAAAACATCTTTAGGAGCAGATTAGACATGTTTGTTCCCACATGAAAGCCGATATGTTGAAAGATTTGTTGAATCAGTATCGACTTCAGAATATCGGTTCAGCCGATATCCTGGTTTGGCCTTTAATAAAATGTATTTATTCAGACTATTTAAAGGCCCTTGTTGGTCCAGAACATCTCATGATATTTGCGGTTTTGTTACATAAAGCTGTTCTGTCGTTAGTTGAAGGATAAAGAACAGTTGCACAACCTTTTGGATCAGTTTTGTCATATGTTTATTCTGATTTTAAGACTAAAAACGACAAAGACGCATTTATATATGACAAACACAACTGCACGTGACAGAAACGCGACTAAAACGAGACCAAAAACAACAAAGACGTGACTAAAAGCGACAAAATTGAGTTTAAAATTTGAATTTGAACAGAATCCTAATCGCAAATCTAATCACAATCGCACTGGTCAGAAAAATTACAATTAGATATTTTTCCTAAATCGAGCAGCTCCATTATAGGGATTAGAAAAAACAAAGTGAACACGAATAAAAATCGAAATCATGATCTGGCCCCAAGAAAATCTCAGCCCTAGGTGCAAACGTTTACAAACTTGTGTATGAACCCGTTAGTACGTGTTCAAGGATGATGTGTAATTGAAAACCAAATGTCTTATACTCTAAACTAATCAATCAATCAAGTATCGATATCAGTATCGGATCTGAAAAAGCTGGAACGGTGCGCCCTACACAAAACCTTACACACTTGGGCCGGCTGTGGTGCCACCTTTCGGCCAAAAACCACCTCGATCCACTTCTTTCACACAGAACTAGAAACGAATATTGTCTGACCGGGGCTCACAACACACGTTCGCTGACTCGACTTGACTGAAAAACTAATCTCCTGCTCCGTTTTTAATACAGCGCTCCCTCGTCATCGTAATCTGCCCCGTGTATCCGCGAGTGTTTCCAACGCCGCACGCACAAGTGGAGACGGGAAATGAGGTTAAAGAGGCACGGCACGGAACAAAGGTAAAATGTTCCCCGCCGCTCAATTTCCTGTCCGATATATTTACGGCTTGTTTCCAGGTCTGACGGCGTTGAGTAAGATTTGGGACAGTAGTGTGACGGCGCCTCCTGTTGTTGCGGCATGCTGTCTGGCTGTGCAGTGGTGGATCCTGTGTGTGTTGTGTGTGTGTGTTGTGTGTCCTCTGGTGATTAGACATGAAGGCTTGTCACACTCAACACCTGTCCAGATGCTGAGAGTAGGCCCGCTTCACAACGAGGGGGAGTAAATGAGACGTAATGGTGTTTAGAGACAGGGAAAGTGTTGCTGAAATACAAATGTTGGGCCGACGATGGCTTCAAAAGACACACATTAGGCAAAATGTACTTTTTTGTGCTTTTAACCATGTTCAAAACCATGTCAAAAACGTACCTGGAATCTCATTTAACTTCATTCTGACTTGTTTTATTAAAGCTGGGGTTTCTGATTTTCACACTGCAAAACCAGAAGTAGGTTTTTATATTTGACTTGTCTCTCGCTCTCACAAACCATTTTGTTTAAATCAAATCAAATCAATTTATTTTTATAATGCCCAAAATCACAACAACAGTTGCCTCGATGGGCCACAGGTAAAAGCAGTTCAGACAACTGTCCCAGAATGCCCCTGTCCTTTGACCCTCCTTCGCGGCGAGGAAAAACTACAAAAAACCCCATGGGAAAAAGTAGAAACCTCGGGGAGAACCACAGTGAAGGAGAGATCCTACTCCCACGGACGGACAGGCTGCAGATGAACTAGGACTGACGCATCCACTTGGACTGTGGAGCCAGAACCACTCAACACACATCGTTAAAATTCACATGCATTCATTTTTGGTCTCGTACACAGCTTTACAACAGCTTTTTTCAGACGACAAAGTGAAACTGGGGAGGACCACCCAAGCACAGCCAACTAGAGCGCTGCTTTTAGCTTTTACTTCGAGACAAATTGCGTTATTACTAGATGCAGACAGCGCACAGACTTTTTATTTTGTCAGAAAGTGCTGCTTTTACGAGACACTCTTCGATGCAAAACACATAGTTTACAAATTTACAATAAAAGTCCGATACCCAAGCTTAAATTTTTTTGCTCCGAGCCTCATAAAACACTCCGTTTCAACAGATTTCTGACGTCGTACAGATGCAGAGTTCTCTCTTCTGTCCATAAATCATCGCCAGACTCGTTTATATTAGTATGTTAAATCAAGCTTGCTTTTGTTTATTTCCTCATATTAATTCGCTCTGCTGCCAACCCTGATGAGGAAACACCCAAAGTTGTGTAGTTTTCCGTACATACATTATTTCAAGCTCTAAAAATGTTTCTCAAACTGTGGCACGTGGTTGTACGTGGGCTGCCTCTGGTGGCACGAGGAGCTGTGGATATTTGTTTAATTTAGAGACAATCCATTCATGGTTTTACTTTAAAATTATATAAGATGAGTGTGTCACAGACTCAAAATTGTAGACATAAATGTGGTTTATTTTTTTAAACCAACAGGTGCTCTACCAGAACAAGGCCTATTCATGAAATCATTAGAACTGCGTTATCCATGGTTTAATTAATGTAAGACCTGTTTTGTTTTTTCTAATTTTAGACAACATATAGCCTCGATTTAGGTGCTCAGGTGGTACTGGGTGTGAAAAGTTTGTGAACAACTGTTTTATAACAAAGCAGATGTAAGAACATGAGTAGAACACAAAGAATGCCTAATATGTGTGCATTAAAACAGCCCCTTACATATTCACCTTATTCCAGAAGTTGCCGTACACGCCGCCGTCTTGTTTCCGTTGTATTAGTTCACATGGAGCAGAGGAGCTCAACAGAAAATAAGGATGGACATACATGGACTAAAAAGCCGTTTTCAGACTGACCAGGAAATCTGTGCGTTGTTGACTTGTTGTTGCTCGTGTTCATTAAACATTTTACACAAATCAATCTACTTTATGTAACACTTTAGCGGCAAGACTTTTCCCTCGTTCGTCATTAGCTTTAACAGAGTTCTCGTCAAACGGAAGTGCATTTACAACAAAAGTGCGTATCTGTGGCTAAAAATGGCAAAAGTGGGCGGGGCAGAATGAGGTGAATACATACACATATTGTAGGTGTGTCCAAAAACACTTTTCTTCCTTGCTTAAATATGAAAGTGTAATAAGATCATTGATGTTACTACAATATATATATATATATATATATATATATATATATATATATATATAGTTATAGTTAGCGATACTGATTTTTGCGTTTGCCATTATTGCAATATCAATACTTTTGCGATAAACTGTGCTGAATACTAACCTTTGCGTTCATTCCAAAGTATCTCACTACAGTGTGACAAATGCATTTACCAGCAGTGACTCGGCATCTTGTCGGACTGTTTTTGTGTAGTTTTTAATACAGCTCCACAGACATCTGGCCAGTAATGTTAAGTTTTTAAAGTGCGTGTGAAATTATGTAGAAAGCATTTATAACTACGATAAAGTTAAGATTTTTACTATTCATTTCAGTTTAGTCGCTGCTTACTAAGGAAATTCTGTCGTGCTGCAGATGGTGCCCGTTTTAAAGTTTCGCTCCTTCAGGGATGACCACAAATTAATCATCACCGCGTCGATAAAGAACACATTTAATTCTCCTATTTACAACTAAAATGACGAAAGTTCAAAGGAGCCTTTAAAATATTCACACGTGTTTGTTTTGAGTATTAAATATTAAACATCCCTGAGGTTTCTCACATTATTATTCCCAGTGAAACTAGGCCATAAGTGCCTCTCCACAGGTGGATCTGCCAGAGCGCTGCAGGCTCCAGACTTTAACTCTAATTAGTGCAGGAGCGACTCTGCACTTAAACCACCACATCGGCTTCCAACGTGGAACTAGTTTGTATTTGGAAGTCGTTTTAACTAAAGTGTTTTTGTTTAGTTCGTGTGGAAGTTTACCAGGTGTAAAAAAAAAACACTGGGCTCGTTGATAATGTTGATTTTTATTTAGTTTATTCTATTATGTCTCTTTTTTGTTGCTTAGGGCTGCAGTTCTTTAGTCGTTTAGTCGATTAATCGGTCGACGGTGTCTTAGTCGACCAACATTTTTGTTAGTCGACTAATTATTTGATTTAGATTTAAAGGATTATATGGCGAAAACGGCAAAAACAAGTAGATATGGAGTGAGTTTGCTGAAGATTTGGAATTGAATCGTGAGTTTAGTCTGACTTACATATTAACCTAACAAATAAATACATTGTTTACGAGTACTTTTCTGTATAAATAGTTGTTTTTGTATGAAGTTTTGTGCAGTTGTGGTCTTTTGAGTGCAGTTGAGTGAATAGTTTTGATATATTTTGCTGCACTTTATCGACTGAAAAATATATAGATCCTATCGGCTGATCAGTCGATAGGTCAAGACCAAGGATTTCTTTAGTCGACTACAGCCCTATTAAATATGCACTGAACTGGAAGACAGTAATAATAATGAATTGTATTTATATTGCACTTTACATTCGAAGAACAAATCTCAAAGTGCTAAGTGGGTTCAACAAAAACATGCCACTAAATCTGCTAAATATGGACGTCTGAATCATTTTCTACTTTTTAATATAATCAAAAATGTCTCTGGAGATGTTTGAGAGAAATACACTTTATTAAAACGCCCTGTACATTTAACTTTTACTCATATTGACAATTAAAATGACGTGAGCTTGATGAAATAGTGAAAACATGTTGTGCTTCAACTAATGTGAAGCTGTTGCACTTGACAGAGGCAAATTCACTCATGTCATGGTTGAACTTAAGGATGTGACTTTATTAAATCGTCAGTTATGCAAACACGGTTTTATAAGACCTTTGTGCTTGTTTTCCTCTTCAAACTTCTCTCTCCCTCGCTTAATTAACAGATTCATAATTAACAGAATCACTAATACGCAATCTTAATAAAGATTTTGAGCCGTTATGAGACGATGGTTAAAGTAGAGCTGGGTGACACAGTGATATTTTTGTGAAATTGTGTTATTGTAATTGACTGTTTGTCTCTTTAATGCAGCTGTCTGTTCAAACACACTTTTTCTCCTGTTGTTTAGCCTCTGAAGCCTCTGAGCTGATGACTTTATTTACCTCTTATAGACCAGGGCTGCACAGTTAAACCAAATCGACAAAAAAAATCGCAATTTTTGAAGTGCAATAATTTCTTCCACAAACAACAAAATGTCTTGCATGGTTGGAATAAAAATGACTAAACTTGTAGTTCGGATTTGTACAAACATGTTCTGAAACAAGCGACAAAAGCGCCATAAAAATGTGTTAAAAAGCAACACAAACACACCAACAAACAACAAATGCGACTCAATGCACCAAAACGTGACTAAAAGTGACAAAGACATCTTTAAATATGACAAACACAACTGAACGTGACAAAAACATGACATGAACAGAATCTTATTAAAACAAATTGCAAATCTAATCACAGTCGCACTGGTGATAAAAAATCAAAATTAGATATTTTTCCTAAATCGTGCAGCTTTATTAAAGACAATAGAAAAATACAAAGTGAACATGAATCGTGATCAAATCGAAATCATGATCTGGCCCCAAGAAAATCGTGATAATATTTTTTTTCCATATCTCCCAGGCCTAGGTTAAATCATTCCCAAAATGATACCAAAATATAGTTGTTTAAATCATTTGAGGTCCTTTTAGTTGCAGAAATCCACTTCCCGTTGATCTGGAGCTTTGTCAATTCTGCAAAATACTGTCTTTCTTCCGCCCTCAATAATTTGTCCATCCTGCTGCACAAAAATAACCTCTGAAACTCCAGTAAAGTTTGATCATTCAGACCAGCGCCTTTAGTTTCAATGCAAATTCCTCCCCCACTATCGCTGCCACTGTGGAGTTTGGTGGTGCATGCTGGGATAGCGTGACGACAACTGCAGGAGCTCTAAAGACAGCACATCACACAGAGTAAAACCAGCAGTGCACAAGTGTTGCTTTGCCTGAGGATTTCTAGATTAAGGCGTTGAATTTATTTATCTCCATAGAGACAGCGCCACCAGGCCAAGTTAAAGGTCAGGGGTCTCATTTATAAAGCATGTGTGCGTGCAAAAATGGTACGTGACTTTCCATGTCAAGTTTGTGATCTATAAAAAGCCAACTTCACGTGGAATTGTGTGGTCCAGTCTAGAGCCAGGGTCATATATCGCAAAAGAATCGATATTGCAATATTGTGTGACGCAATAACGACGTCGCGACAAACAAAATACATTGCAGTCACAGCAAAGTCTTCATCTGATTCTGTTCTGTTTTTAAAATGAAAACATTGAAAAGGGAAACTCATGAATAAAATCTAGCTTTTTCAAACAAAATTAGCCTCGGTTTTGTATTTGTTGGTTTTTATTTGAATATAACAGACATTATTGCATCAAAAATAGGGCTGCAATGAGTAGTAGAATAGTCGTGAAGTCAACTATTCACCTTATTCTGCCCCGCCCACTTTTGCCTCTTTTTGCCACACTTTTGTTGTAAATGCACTTCCGTTTGACGAGAACTCCGTTAAAGCTAATGACGAACGAGGGAAAAGTCTCACCGCTAAAATGTTACATAAAGTAGATTGATTTGTGTAAAATGTTTAATGAACACGAGCAACAACAAGTCAACAACGCACCGATTTCCTGGGCGTCTGAAAACGGCTTTTTAGTCCATGTAGAACTTATTGAGTGACTGCCTATGCCTATAGGCAGTCACTATTTGTTCTTGTATTTTTTGAGTGACTGCCTATGCCTATAGGCAGTCACTATTTGTTCTTGTATTTTCCGTTTTTTCGGCACGTTTCACAGGCCACAGTTTTTAAATTCTTTTAAAATTTTTTGCATTTTTCAATAGTTCCTAGTCTTCTAATGTCTGCTATTACTTTTGGTACATGTACCTTTTGTAGATTTTTAATAATTTGCCGAGCAGTTTTTCCCTATCTTTTACAGTGGGAGCCTTTCTGTTGGTCCTCTACAGGAAACTGTGCTGTTTAAACTGTGTTTGGCGGGTGCACGGTGGCAGAGCGGCTAGAGCTTCTGCCTCCCAATGAGGAGATCGTGGGTTCGAATCCCGGACCAGACCAACATCACACGAATTCAATTGCGCAGTCACTCGCAATAGCTTCAGCTATTGCAACAGCATCTAGTTTTCTGTTGAGCTCGTCTGCCCCGTGTAAACTAATACAACGGAAACAAGACGGCAGCGTGTACAGCAACTTCTGGAATAAGGTGAATAAACTATAATGTCAGTTGTATTTTGATGATGTCGTCGTTCTCTGGACTAAACAGACTCTAAAACACAAACTTAAAGACTTTTATAACAAAGACAGTGACATTATTAAAGTAAAATGACAAAAAAGAATATACCTTTTCTGATTTTCCGCAATTATACACGTTATTCATAAATATTCTCTCTAGAAGCCTTCATTTACAATATTTCAACATGTGTTTGATTAAAATGTTAGTTTCAATCAACAATAAAAATATTCGCTGACTAGTCAACTACTAAAATAATAATTAGTTTCAGCCTTAGTCAAAAAGTGTATTTAAATATCACAGTAATATTGATATCGCAGATCTTAACAGCCATATCATAATAATTTCCAATATCGTGCAGCCCTAGTCCAGGCCAAAAACGCTAACCTTTCAGAGACGGGGAAGATGGATGGTATATTTTTATTTGTGCAATAAACATTAACTAAAAAAGATAACTTATACCAGGTTATAGCATAATTTCAAGTTTTACCCGGACAAAGCTGAAATGAAGGTGTTTGATGACATTTTGGTGGAAAATATTTAAAGATGAACAAGTATTTTAATCAAAAACACACAATTGACATTTTCGTGCGTGTTTTTGTGTCATTCCTGCTCTGTCTGAGTCATAAAACTCCCTAAATGCCATGCAACGTAACTTTCCAGGCAACGCAAACACCACGTCCATTAAGACAAGCGGTTCCATAGTTAATCTTTAATGTTTTGAAAGTGAAACTGTTGCTCTTGCTTCCTCCTTTTCTCTTTCTCGGAAAAACTGACAGAGAAGAGAACGTTTCGAATCCACCTCCACAAATTAAGTCAACACAATTTTTAGTTCAGTCCTGTTTGGTCTGGGTCCACATCTCATTTGAAATTCAGAACGGGGGCACTTAAAACTCAAAATCTTTTATTCATCGGTGTGATTGTGGGTGGTTAGGAGAGCTTACGGTCACTTCCCAAATGGCATTTAGTGATTACTGCGCACAGAGACTCACTGCCTGTTCTCAATCTGCACACATCATTATTGAATCACTCCAGCACTTTCGGCCATTTCTCCTCGCAAACACAATCACAGCAGCACGTATCATACAATAAAACATTAGAGCGAGTTTGTTTTGCAAATCAAATTGTGAAGAAATTTGGAGAGAGGCATTCGTACACAAGGATAAGTCAGCGACAACAGCACAGCGGTTCAAAGTTGGATTCGCCTTGGTTTGTGTCTTTGTGTCTTGATGCGTTTCCTCGGGAGTGCTGCACAATTAATCGAATCGAAATTGCAATTTCATAGGATTTCATAGGACTATAATTAACAAAAATGCATCAAAAGGCAACTAAAAGTGACAAAACACCAGCTTAAAACAGACAAAACAAGGCTATAAGTGACAAAAACGAAAAAGACGTGACTAAAAGTGACAAAACAAAAACAAAAAATCATCTAAAAGCGTCAAACACATGACTAAAAGCAAAAGAATCGAGAACAGCACAGTGTCAAGGTTAGATTCGCCTTGGTTTGTGTCATTGTGTTTCCTCGGTAGTGCTGCACAATTAATCGAGATCGAATAGAAATTGCACTTTCATAGGACCATAAGTAACAAAAATGCATCAAAAGGCAACTAAAAGTGACAAAACACCGGCTTAAAGGGATAAAACGGTGACTAAAAAAGAAATAAACTAGGCTATAAGTGACAAAATGTGAGTAAAAGTAACAAATTGCTGCTTAAAGTCACAAAAACAGGGCTATAAGTGACAAAAATGTGATTAAAAGTAATAAAGATGTGACTAAAAGTGACAAAGCAAAAACAAAAATTAATCTAAAAGCGTCAAAACCATGACTAAAAGCAAAAGAAATTGACTAAAAGTGACAAAACGGTGACTAAAAATGACAAAACGACAACTAAAAGTGACAAAACACTGACTTAAAGGGATAAAACTGTGACTAAAAGTGACAAAACACTGACTTAAAGGGATAAAACTGTGACTAAAAGTGACAAATCGTGACTTAAAGTGACAAAAACAAGGCAATAAGTGACAAAAGGTAATTGCTAAGTTTTAATATTAGATTAAGTAGATTTTCTCTCATTTAAATGAATTAATCCAAGATAATGGCGAGTCAGCGCGTTCCCGGTGATAATTAATAAAAGCAGCACAATAAACCAACACAGGAAGGCCCTTTTGAATAAGAAATTGAGTCATGTGATTAATGCTTTTCATTAAAAACACAAGCCCATTACAGTACTTCCTCTAAGCAGCTGATGTTTATTAACCCAAAGCAGGTCATTAGTTTAACATCACAGGAGTAAACGGATTATGGTGAAGTAAATGGCAATTATACACGTGCTGATACAAGCGTCCGCGGATTGATCGTATGGCACAGAACACGGGCCATATCCGCTCTGATTATTCATTCTGTAACCTTGGACTTGACTTTTTCAGCTCAGGGGAGAATTCTCTTTCTGTGAAGCTACAAGGCCTGAATCTTAAAAGAAGTAAATGCGTCTGAATATTTGTGATTAAAGTGCGTATACTGTAAAAGGTTAGGCTAATCTTCTTCTTTCGCCATCCTGTTGTTGATATGATTATGTTTTGCTGAAAATTTTAATGTTTTGGTGACGTTTGTTTAAAAAAAAAAAAAAATTCTCTTTATTTTCAGTTTTTAAATATACATTAAAACATAGAACAGGGAAACACAAAGCACGGAACAAGAGCAGAGAGAAGGAAATGAAAACAGATAAAATGTCTTCTAAAAAAAATTACATAAAAGGGGCATTTAAATAAAATTAAGGCACAAAAATAAATGTATAAATGATGGGGACTTTGACTTCCTGGTTGGACATTGGCAGCAGATGTGCAATATGTTTTAAAAGTCAACATTACTTCCTGTATTTTTCGATTTCGCATAATTATCGCCACGTAAAACTGAAGACAGGTATCATTCAAGTAAAAAAGATGCAAAAAAAATAATCTAAAGCATCAAAAACATGACCAAAAGCAAAATAAAATTGACTAAAAGTGACAAAAAGGCGAAGAAATTTGGAGTCATTTGTGCACAAGGATAAATCAGCAACAACAGCACAGCAAAAAAAATGTAAACAAACATGTTTTGAAACAAGTGATTAAAATGTGACTAAAAGCAACCAGAACGCATCTAAAAGCAACTAAAACAAGGCTAACAGTGACAAAAACGTGACTGTGACAAAAATGTGACTAAAAGCGCCAAAAACACGACTAAAAGCAACCAAACCGCAGCTGAAAGTGACAAAACTGTGACTAAAAGTGACTAATACAAGGCTAACAGTGACAAAAACGTGACTAAGTGACAAAAATGTGACTAAAAGTGCCAGTAACATGACTAAAAGCAACCAAACCGCAGCTGAAAGTGACAAAACTGCGACTAAAAGTGACTAATACAAGGCTAACAGTGACAAAAACGTGACTAAGTGACAAAAATGTGACTAAAAGCGCCAAAAACATGACTAAAAGCAACCAAACCGCATCTGAAAACGTCAAAACTGTGACTAAAAGTGACTAATACAAGGCTAACAATGACAAAAACGTGACTAAGTGACAAAAATGTGACTAAAAGCGCCAAAAACATGACTAAAAGCGCCAAAAACATGACTAAAAGCAACCAAACCGCAGCTGAAAGTGACAAAACTGTGACTAAAAGTGACTAATACAAGGCTAACAGTGACAAAAATGTGACTGTGACAAAAATGTGACTAAAAGCGCCAAAAACACGACTAAAAGCAACCAAACCGCAGCTGAAAATGACAAAACTGTGAATAAAAGTAACTAATACAAGGCTAACAGTGACAAAAATGTGACTAAGTGCCAAAAATGTGACTAAAAGCGCTACAAAAATTACAGAAAAGGGGCATTCAAATACAATTAAGGCACAAAAATAAATGTCCAGGTGATGGGGACTTTGACTTCCTGGTTGGACATTGGCAGCAGATGTGCAATATGTTTTAAAACTCAACATTACTTCCTGTATTTTTCAATTTCCCATCATTATCGCCACTTAAAACTGAAGACAGGTATAATTCCACCAAACGAACTACCAGAAAAACAAATGTCACATGCACTTTTTTTTGTATGTTCTTCCTGTGTCTGTGTAGGTCTCCTCTAACTACGACTAAAAACATGTACAATAGGCTTCTGCCCTCAGGGACCAGGATTCCCCTGCAAAAAAAACCTTTCCTGGTTAAAAAAAGATCAATTTAAAAAATATGTGAATATCATTTATAAACATCCACCTTGGCCCTACACCAAAAAATGTATTCTGTTATATATATGTATTCCTTGACTCATTTTGCCAACAAACTAAAGCAACCAACATAAGTTAAAACATACTTTTTTATGTCATGGAGAAGGGAGAAGGTGCTTTGCCGGGGGCACAGGGGTTAAAGGGCATTGCACATTTTAGTTTAGGTGGGTGTGAGTAATTTTTTGCCCTTGTGTCTGTACTTTTACTTAAAGCAAAAGTATTATGTATTATGCATTTTTCTTATTGTTATTAGCCTTTAAACATTATCTTGAATACACTAAGTTTGCCATCTCAAGTTTTAGAACTAAAAGAAAAAGGTTTCTCTGTTTGCCCTGACACTGTGAGTGCATGCAGCCAGTAGATGACACCAATTTAGTTCTTTTATCACTATAACAGACACTGTTATCAGGCTAGCAGTAGCAGTGATCGTGTTTAGAGGCAGAAATGCTCAAAGAGAGTCTGGCAATGATTTAAGGCATTGATTCTCGAATAAGTGACGTATAAAATCTGAAACAAAGTCAGCGATCGAGGAGTTCAGCAGGAAGTGTTTCGAAGGAGAACCAAACCAACATTCCTCAAAATGGTGTGAATGAAGCTAAATGCAGTGTGTTTTTGATGACAGAACATTGTTAGGACAAGGTTAAAAGCTCAAAAAAGTCACTGTAGCAGAATGTGTCCTTTAAGTAACAAAATTGAGTACTTCTTCTACCACTGGAGCCTGCTGTGCTGTAGCGTAAACCACTTGACAGCATAATTGGCGCTTTACCTGATTTTTACCATTTTGCAACGTGAAAAACAGAACTAGTTCATTTACCCGATTTCTTTCATGTAATAAAGTAAAATATGTACTGCCCCAGTATAGATTTATTGTAAAAACATCTATTTGAGTAAAAATAAAACGACTGCGCTTTCTCTGCATCTATTTACAGACCGTTTTATTCTACGAGAAGCAGGAAGTGCGTCGTTAGCATGCTAATGTATGTTAGCTTCACCTGGAATGACAAAACTCACTCAGGGCTCGCACAGACTCATGAAACGTGTGCATCAACTCATCTTGTTGAATATAGGATACTGGGACTGCATTATAAAGCGAGCGACACGTGACTGATGCAAAGACTTTAAAATGAAGTGTTTATCACGTTTCAAAACAGTAAAAATCAGGAACAGCACCTTTAAACCATTGTTTCCCAACCAGAGGAGGGGGCACTTGGAATGGTTTCAGGTTTTAAATACAGATGAAATGTACTTTTATCTGACAAAAAAGTGTAATTAGTTGTAAATTTAGCATCTTTTTGGAGTGTCTTGGACCATAAATATAATTAAAACAAAAATATAATAGTAATAATTAACTATATTTGAGTAATAAACCCATTTATTTGCCTGAAACTGAATTTAAGGTGTACTCAGAGTGTAAAACAAAGCTTAGGGGATACTCCAGACAAAAAAAAGGTTGCTGCTTTAAACCACAACGACACGAGCGAAAAAAAACCCACAGAAAATGAAATGAAACAAATGGGTTTTTAGCGCCCGTCCCATCATCGCTGCTTGAACGCTCTGTCCTGCTCGATAAGGCGTTGTCCATCACGCCTCGGGTTAGACACACACATTACCGCGGCTGCAGGGTTAAACTCCTCCAAACACTGATAAGCCGAGCCATTCACAAAACACCGTCGTCGGCTGCATCGAAATCAATAAGAGGGCCCGACGTTAGCGCCCGGGCCGTGTTCAAGAGCAGCACCCCGACACCGCAATAACCATGTAAATGAGCTCCCGCAAAGGTCAAGGCCAAACAAAAGAAGTCCTCCTTATAAATATTTCAGTGTGATTAACGCTAGGCTAGAGCTAATTAAGCTATCAGTCTTAGCGCCGTGAAAGGGTCTTTGATTAGTCGACACTACAGCTCACTCGACTGAAGGAGAGGGGCTCTGTGTCGGCCCGGTGGGAAAGGAAGAGCGTAAGAGGTGACGTGTGGGTGAGTCACGGGGCGAACTGGACTGCAAAGTACATGTGTCTGTTAACTGACTGCGCGTTTCCGTCGTGATCCTTTCAGTTTCGCTTGCATTTTGTGCTTGGTGAGGAAGTGGTCATGGAGAGACGTGTGAGAAATTAAATGTAAATAGTAATACTTGTTTATTTTTACTTTTATTTAACTCCCATTGAGATTAATAATCTCTTTTTCAAGGGAGTCCTGGTCAAGACGGCAGAACAAATTTACATTCACATAAATTTGGACAGTTTAAGCACTCACATAAAACAAATTCCCTAAAAACAATTACAAATGATAGATCTCATTTTCAAACCTTTCAGCATAGCTTTAAACTGACCCAATGAAACCAGTTCTTTTAATTTCTAGACCTTCTGCAAATTAATACAACATGAAATGTAAGCTGATATTTCACACTGTAATATTCATAAAATTACACATTTATTAAAAGGACACATATTCTGCTGCAGTGACTTTTTTTTAGCTTCAAACCATGTTCTAACAATGTTCCGTCATCAAAAACATACCTGGAGTAGCATTCAGCTGCATTCACGCTGTTTTGTGAAATGTTCATCAGAAAATCCTCTCCCTCCGAGCGTCAAACACACTTCCTGACGAACTTCCTCGATCCGGGACGTATTTTCAGATCATCTACGTCACTTCTGCTGTTTTTCAAATAAAATAAAATCAAACTTTATTTATAAAGCGCTTTTCATACAAACATTGTAACACAAAGTGCTTTCCAATTTACATATTAAAAACAATTCCCCGAACCCACCCCCACCCCGGCCCCACCATCCCTACATTAAAACTTCCACACAAACACATTCACGTATGCACACGCACACGCTCACGCACACATAAATACATTAAGATAATGGGCATGAGGCTGAATGCAGGTGAACCAGCTGTGAGAGCATCATCAGAGGAGCCGTCCTTAAATCATCACTAAACTCGTTCTGAGCATTTCTGCCTCTAAACACGATAACTGCTGCAGCAAAACCGCACAACAACGTCTTTTTTTCAGCGCTGACTTCACTAGATGGTACATTGCGCTGGTTGTGAGGAATGATCAGAGCCTATCACTGCTCAGCCTCATTGTTTTAAACTCAAACCTCTGCCTCTCCATTCAGCAGCTTGTCTCGTGCAGCCCTCCTCCACCCCAGCACCACCTCAGCACCACATTTACAGAGTCTCATTTTCTCTCACGTCTTTATTTTGTTTTAGCTCCGGCGGAAGATTCTTGTCATATTCTGCTCTACACTTTCTGCACATTGCTCTTCATTCACTGCCGAGTTTTAAGCGACACACCTAATATAACTATCAATTATATCATATCATTGTTTGTATTTCATTTATTATGTTACAACCAAATGTCGTCTTCATTTTGAGTCTCTCCAAGTTGAAAAATAAGTACTTAGTTTAAATTATCTTTATGTTATCTTTTAAATACAACAGTTTATTTTCTCTTATAATTTAGCCATTTTCTTTGTTGGATTTCTTCTTCTTTTTTTCCGGTTTTGAATGTGTTACTCATTATTTCCTGTTAGCAGTAGTCATTAATTCAGTGTTGACAAAAGGTGTTGGAGACTAATCAGTGGGAGCCTGATAGCACTAATAGTTCAACAATTGACAACATGAGATTCATCAAATTGCCATAAATAAATGAACGATTGCAATTTTTCCGCCATTTCCTTTGGGACCAATACCTAATTTATCGAAGAGTTGTGAATACTGGTCAATAATAGACGGAAAACAGAAATTCCAATAACACAAATCTCATTAATCGCTGTTGTGAGAAATTAAAAGCAATAAATGTCAGCAAATACAACCCACTTTTGAATCCAATCACAAAACACACAGACGTCTAAAACAGAGGTGTTCAACTTAAGGCCCAGGGCCAAATCAGGCCGTCCAAGGGACATGATTCGGCCCCTAATCATTATCCAAAAATATAGAAAATATTTTATCTCTTGTTATGGGTTTAGGCCTGGTTTAGTCCTGGTTTAGACCTGGTTTAGTCCTGGTTTAGATCTAGTTTAGTCCTGGTCTAGTCTTAGTATAGACCTAGTTTAGACCTGGTTTAGACCTAGTTTAGTCTTGGTTTAGTCCTGGTCTAGTCTTAGTATAGACCTGGTTTAGACCTAGTTTAGTCTTGGTTTAGTCCTGGTTTAGTGCTGGTTTAGACCTGGTATAGTCCTGGTTTAGACCTGGTTTAGTCCTGGTTTAGACCTGATTTATTCTTGGTTTAGACCTTGTTTAAACCTGGTTTAGTTCTGGTTTAGCCCTGGTTCAGTCCTGGTTCAGTTCTGCAGATGTTGTCAAACCCTTTAGTATTACATATTTTCATGTTTCAAAAGACCTGGACATGTTTCTGGCCTCGAGGACAAACCCATCAGAAACCCTGTCCCTCACATATATATATATATATATATATATATATATATATATAAAGTTGAATAGCGCTGGTCTAACTGCTTACAACACTAACCTTTTGTTTTTGCCGGCGCGCCAGCACAATTAGCATACACTGACACACTCGATTATGAAAATTTTAATCTCGCAGCAGTTTCTCCGGATGAATTGCGTCTTGACCGAGGCGCTTGCTTTAGCCCGGGGCGGCGCACACAAACGCGCGTGCTCACGTGTGATAGCACGTAATGCACGCGGGCATTACCCACGATGGCTCTATGATGTCACCTCTCCTCGCGTACGGCCCAAGTCGCGAGCGTACACCGGGGGAGCAATAATCAGGTTTGTGTGCGTCTGCTGCGAGCGCCCCGAGGCAGCTTAGATAACCATAAACACAGCAAGGAGCGCAGCACAAAGACGCGAGCGTGTGTGCGGGTTCGGCGAGCCGTGTGGGGACGCAAACCTGCTCAGACGTGCACTTTCGGAGACCGTTTTTCTCCCGGAGATCTGAAACAAAGAAATATCTGTGCACTAGTGAAAGGTGCACTGCGTGACCTTTCGTGTGTTGGGACGCTTTCAAAATTTCTGCAACTTCACAGATGTTAAACTGTGCTGAATGTCAGTCGTTTGTGCTGGTTTGTGCCACAAAAAGTTTCATTTGTGCTGTTTTTGTTATATAGAGATATTAACGATTATAGATCAAATTAGGGTCACGCAGCCATCCAGGAAGCTTAAAAATGATCCAAAACGGCCCGAAAGAGTGTCAATTATTATTTTGGTAATGTTCGTCTTGTCTTCAGTTTATATTGTATATATGTTTTCTTCTAGTCAGACGACTTTTTGTGCATGTATTTAATGTATTTACCTTGACATATTTCGGCTGCTATACGCGAACCTCTTCAGAGTCACTGGTCTTGGTGGTGATGTATATACGTGTATTTTGTTGAGAAGAGCTTTGTTGAAAAAGTTGTTCAAAAGGTCAAAAAAAAAGTTAATGTAGAGTAAATGATGCAAAAGCTTTGGATGGAATGGGTGTTGAGTTTCCCCTGTGTGAAGTCATCAATATTTGTACATCTTGTCATTTTCAACACATTTTTCAACTTTTCTCCACAAACGGTTACTTGATTGATATAAAACTATAATTTATATATTTTAAAATAAACTGTCATACACACTTTAAAGGCCCTGTATCTGATTTTTTTTTGAAACGTGACAACAGAACCAGTTCAAAGTATATCTCACTTTACTAATGCAGTCCCGGCATCTTAAATATTCACTGCCACGAGTTTATAAACACTTCTCACGAGTTTCTGAGCCCAGACAGTCATGCACCTTCACGGGTAAAGCTAACAAACATTAGCATGCTAACGGCGCACTTCCTGCTTCGCTCGTTGGATAAAATGCTCTATAAACAGATGCAGAGTAAAAGTTGTGTTCTCAGTTTCACCCGAATAGATGCTTTTACATCATATCTGTGCTGGGATAACACAGATCTTACTTTATTACATTTATCAGGAACATGGACTAGTTCTGTAAAAGTCAGGTACAGCACCTTTAATGTAGTGTCTATTCAGGTTAAGCTCTGCACAATGATTTTAAGTCTATGTCGTGTCCACAGAAGGAACATGAGCCTGCTGTGTGTGTGTGTGTGTGTGTGTGTGTGTGTGTGTGTGTGTGTGTGTGTGTGTGTGTGTGTGTGTGTGTGTGTGTGTGTGTGTGTGTGTGTGTGTGTGTGTGTGTGTGTGTGTGTGTGTGTGTGTGTGTGTGTGTTTATGTGTGTGGCTTTGAAGGTGTAATATTTCCTGTTTGCCCTGGGGCTCCCTGGCTCCAATTTGAGAGCGAGTATGGGCCGTAGTTATACAGTGTATTGTAAATAATAAATAAAGATGCTGTTGTAGCAGTTGTGAGGACAGATGTACCATGTGCGCTTAACCTCGTATTACCTCATGAACCATCTAAATATACACAACTCTTTTGGCTCACCGCAGGGTAAAACTGTGGTCGTTTAGAATTAGCAACAGCAAATCGTTGAGCGCATGCTTTTTACACTTATTAGAGTAATTTCTTTGTACTTGAATTAAATGTTTGTCCCATCTACACACCTCTGATAATCAAAGGTTTAAAGGACACATATTCTGCTACAGTGACATTTTTGAGCTGTTCTAACAATGTTCCGTCATCAAAAACATACAAGAAGCTGCATTTACGCCGTTTTGAGGAATGTTTATAAGAAAATCCTCCCCCTCCGAGCGTCAAACACACTTCCTGCTGAACTTCTGGGATTTTCTGACGTATTTTCAGACTTCATACGTCACTTATCAGAGAATGTTCTGCTGTTTTTAGTCCTTAAGTAATCGCTAGACTCGTTCTGAGCATTTCTGCCTCTAAACACGATAACTGCTGCAGCAAATCCGCACAATTATGTCTTTTCAGCACACGCAGAATGGTCCCAACAAGGCCTGGGAGATATGGCAAAAAATTATTATCACGATTTTCTTGGGGCCAGATCATGATTTTGATTTTATCACGATTCATGTTCACTTTGTATTTTTGTATTGACTTTAATAGAGCTTCACAATTTAGGAAAAATATCTAATTGTAATATTGCTGACCAGTGCGATTTATGTTTTAATAATAGGGTTCTGTTCAAATTCACGTTTTAAACAAAATTTTGTCGGTTTTAGTCACGTTTTTGTCACGTTCAGTTTTTGTCACGTTCAGTTGTGTTTGTCATATTTAAACACGTCTTTGTCACTTTTAGTCAAGTTTTTTTCTCTTTTAGTCACATTTTGGTGCATTGAGTCGCGCTTTTTTGTTATTTTTTTCGTACATTTTTATCACTTTTGGTCACGCTTTTTTCAGAACATGTTTGTACAAATCCAAACTACAGTGTTAGCAGTTTTTATTCCAATCAAAGCAAGACATTTTGTTGTTTGTCAAAGAAATTATTGCACTTCGCGATTTTCTAATTGCATCCATTAAAATTGCGATTTTGTGTGTATTTGGTTTAATCGTACAGCCCTGGTCTATAGGAGGTAAATAAAGTCATCTGCTCAGAGGCTCCAGAGGCTAAACAACAGGAGAAAAAGTGTGTTTGAACAGACAGCTGCATTAAAGAGACAAACAGTGAATCACGACACGACAATTTCACAAATATAGCAAATTGTCACAGGGATGAGCTCACGATTCGATGTTTATCACCATATCGTCCAGCCATAATCCCAAAGAACAATGTTATTCTCCTGAAGAAGTCTGTACTACTGTAAGCTACTGCCACAACCGCCCTGGGGCAAAACAGGTGTGTTCAGATATTCCCAGCCTTTCTAACACGCGCCTCTACTTAACCATGTCGCTAACACAAGATAGTTCATTGTCCTTTAGTTGTTCACTGACACTAACACGTTTGCACTTAATAAAAGGCCCGTCTCGCACATATTGAGGCGGCCGGCTGCAGTCGGGGGCCATTGCGAGCACGCGGCTTGTGTATAAATCAGCGCGCGGGGTCGAACAAGAGTCGCGGGCGCGTGGACAAAATGAGGAACAGAAGCGCTCCGGGCTGTGGCTGCTGCTGCACACTGCTGGAAATCCACAGCACAAGTCATAAGTGAAAAGTAATTTAAATCCCCCCTCTGAAGGGCGAGGAAATATTTTTATACAGTCGTGGGGATTAGTCTAAACTGGCTTCCTGCGGGTCACGGCTGGATAGGCTTACGGAGCGCCATGTAACGGGTTTAGTGGCCGCTGACTTGTGCCATAGACGCTCCCCGGTCGGAGCGCGCGGGGCCAGGCTCACCTTGCCGTGTGGATAACCTGTGCTCTTGTTTGTGGGAGTTAAGCCTTTAGTTTGTTCAGCTCGCAGTGTTTACAGTTTCCCGGCCGGCTGCAAGGGCTATTCTTATCTGCCGTCCTTTGTGCGGGTTAGACGGTTGTGCTGAAGCGCGCCGCGGAGGTGGGGGGTGTTTGTGGACGTATTTCAGACAGTTTTCGAAATGATAAAGCTGCCGTTTAGATTCGGATCAGTGTGAAATGGTGTTGTCACAAAAGTAAAATGTGTCCTGATACAAGAATAAGCTCAATGCTCGATAGTGATGCCACAAGGAATAAAATAAAAAGAAAATAATAATAAAAAGAGAATAATAATAATAAAATAAAAATGAACACAAACAAATGAATGCATACAATTAAGATTCAAATTTAAATACAAAAAATTTAATAAAAGTTGCTTTTTTAGGCAATACACCCAGGATGTAGGGTTGTATACCTTTAGTCGTTTAGTCGATTAATCAGTCGATGGTGTCTTAGTCGACCAATGTTTCTGTTAGTCGACTACTTATTTTATTTAGATTTAAAGGATTTATATGGCAAAAACAGCAAAAACAAGAAGATATGGAGTGAGTTTGCTGAAGATTTTGGACTCCAACATATTTCTTGTACTTCTCTGTAAAAATTGTTGTTTTTGCATGAATTCCTCTACAGTTGTGTTCTTTTGAGTGCAGTTTGGGTCAGGTACATGGAAATACTTACAGTTTTTATATATTTTTACCACAACCCCTTTTAGTTGATTAATTGGTCGATATGGCAGGTCTTTAGTCGACCAAGAATTTCTTTAGTCAACTACAGCCCGGGGCCGGGTCGCAGGGGCAGCAGTCTAAGCAGGGACTCCCAGACTTCCCACACCCCAGACACTTCCTCCAGCACCTCCGGGGGGATCCCGAGGCGTTCGAAGGCCACAGGGAGACATAGTCCCTCCAGCGTGTCCTGGGTCTTCCCCGGGGCCGCCTCCCGGTGGGACATGCCCAGAACACCTCCCGAGGGAGGCGTCCAGGAGGCATCCGGAACAGATGCCCGAGCCACCTCAACTGGCTCCTCTCGACGTGGAGGAGCAGCGGCTCTACTCCGAGCTCCTCACCCTGTCTCTAAGGGAGCGCCCAGCCACCCGGCGGAGGAAGCTCATTTCGACCGCTTGTATCCGCGATCTCGTCCTTTCGGTCATTACCCAGAGCTCATAACCCGGCGGAAGCGGAAGAAGACGAAGACTACAGCCCTACCAGGATGTCTAAACTTTTTTCATCAATGGCTACATTTTGAAACACATACAGAGCAGAGGGGGCACAGATGACATAACAATGAAAGGAATTATTCAAAATTTTGCATTTGACGTAAGTTTGATGAGCTATCACCCTTAATAAAGCTTGGAACATTAATTGTAGGTCTGTATAGTGTCAAAATGTTTGTTATTTAGGTTATGATTATGATTATGGTCATTGCTATAATTTTTTATTTATTTTTTTTATGTTACAGAAAAGCCCTGCGACGAGTTGGCCACTGTCCAGGGTGTACCCCGCCTAAGGCCCAAAGTCACTGGGATAGGCTCCAGTCACCCATGACCCCGTGAACGGGAATAAGCGGTAGAAAATGAATGAATGAATGAATGTTACAGAAAAATATAATTAAACTAAAAGTTATAGGGCCAATTTACAGGAAGCCAGGAAACCAACAAAAATAGGTCTCAAGGCCATATTTGGACAGCCCTGCAATAGACTTTAAAATTGTTACACAAAATATTATTAGTTTCTTTTAAGGCACAGTGTGTAATTTTTTACATTTGTTGTTTCTTCAGTATCAGACAATAGTAAGAGAGATGATGATGTAATTACCTTTCTTTCTGTGGTTATTTCCACCTTCATCAGAAGCGCCACACGATGGTTGGTGTCACAAAGAGCTGTTGTTCCCGGTCAACATGATGTCCAACAGGTTGAGAAGACAAGATGAATATTCTTAATTATAATGTGTAATGTTTTAACCAAAAAAAGAGCCTAAAACAAAAATGTTCTTCATTATGGATAGTTTGGCAGTAAAATTGTATAAAAACCTGTGTCCTTACTGTGAGTGTGCTTGCATCTCCACAAACCTGACTTGTACTTTGCCCGGATGAGCTCTCCCCTGCTTGTTTCCATGGAAATGTTGTTCCTTTAGCTATAATAATCCACAGAATGGCCTAAAACTATCTATCTATCTGCATGGAGAATATTCTGTAGTATGAATTTAACTTTCTATTTTCGTTGAATTTTGAAGGCGACTGTCCACTTCCAGAAAGTTACATACTGTACCTTTAATGTTACCAGTAATGTGGTCTTGTATTTCTTCTGTGAATGTTCAGAATCATTCTAAACTGCTCAGGAAAGGTCAAAATATGTCCTTTGTCCTGCCATGTTCCCTCCACAAAAGTTAGGACTAAACCCGGGACTAAACCTGAACTAGACCCGCTTTTATTTCTTCGCACTAGGACTACTGTAACGGACTTGATTCGGGTATGTTGCACTTTACTAACTACAGTTAGCCCAGAACTTTGCTGCACGACTTTTAAAGTAGACCTAAGTAACATGTTTACCTCATTAAACGTCTTTGTAAGTCCGTGTGGTGGATCTAAATGTATTTTTGGGGCGTTTGAAGCACCCGTCGTCGCCCCCTGCTGTCTCTGAGCAGAAAACCAGCTGCAAGTTTCCTGACGCCGACCCGAAGACAACGATCCTGAGAAACACTGGCTCTCTTTTTTATATTTGGCGACATAAAATGTTTTTATATGTGAATAAACTTCCTTATTTCAATAAAAAGGAAGGGGAAGAAAGCAAAAACAAAAGCTTTGCTGTCATTTTACTGGGAGTGTACGTTCACATGAGACCTGCAGGGGGAGCTCTGTCGCTGAAGTTACTGAGTTCTCCTTTAAAGGTCCCATAACATGCTAAATCGACTTTTCAGAGGTTTTAACCTTCCTACAGTGCTATTTGGGCCTCGTATGTGTGCCCAAAGTGGTTTTTTGATTGATTCCCGCATGCTTTCGCTAGAGAACTGTCTTTTCCGTCCCCCTCGGCTGAGCAGGCAGACGGGGGCTCATCCCATGGATGACGCGGTGTTTAAGCCACGCCTCCGGGAAGCGCACAGCCGCAGAATAAAAACAGCTAATGCTAATGCTACACAGTAATTACACGATGGATACGACCGATCGAAGAGTTAGCTTGTTATTTACCAAACGGCAAGGTCTGTTCGGGGGGGTCAGATCTCAGAGTGAGCCGTTTGCTTTTGCAAGGAGGGGGGCCAGTCCAAGAAATGGGTGTTTTTTGGAAACTGTTATGTTATGGATATTGCACAACGCAAAATTTTATCAACAAAGCCCTTAGAATAGACTGTGTAAAGGGCAAAATAGCAGAATATGAGACCTTTAACAGAAACAAAAAAAACGCGATCACATTACACTAATCCTTGCGTCTTTGCACTGGCTTCCTGTTAATTTTAGAATTGATTTTAAGATTGTATTGTTTGTTTTTAAAGCTTTGAATGGACTGGCCCCACAGCACATCTCGGACCTCATACAAACTTACACTCCTGCACGCAATCTAAGGTCCAGCTCCAGCTCCTGGTGCCGAAGACCAGACTTGAAACCTGGGGGACAGGACCTTCTCTGTGGTCGGCCCCAAACTCTGGAATGTTCTGCCCCCCACATCAGAACAGCCCACAGTGGAATGTTTTAAGTCTCATCTTAAGACCCACTTTTATTCTCTAGCATGTGAGTTATGTGGTCCTCTGTGTTTTTATTAATTTTAACACATTTTATTGCTTATATTTATGTATTTATTTATTGCTCCTTAAATTTTTCTGGTCTTATACTTTTTAGGATTGGTCAAATTAACTGAGTGTTTTTTATTATGGTTGTCATTTCTGTGCAGCACTTTGGAAACGGTTTGTTTATAAAATGCGCTGTATAAATAAAATGGATTGGACTGGATCGACAGGACCAAACTAAATCCACACAACGGGCTCAATTTAGAACCAAACAATATCAAGTGTGAACGCAACGTAACCCACTATTTAAACGCGACTATCTGTGCAAAAAATAGACCTAAATCTGTTGGTTTTGATGAATCCTAACCTCTCCATGCAGGTCACACACTCTCTCTCTGGCTGTGGATTTATCCCATGGACCTCCACCAGGGACAGCTCCATAATGGCCGCCTAATGACACTTATAATTGGCCATATTACACATTCTGAGCCCCTACACACACGTACGCACTGTTCGTTTAGGGTATGTGTGTGCGTGTGCAAGGTCACCCCTGTCCCCTGTACGTCGACTCGCTCACGTCTCCAGCTCGGCGGCTCTGGGCCTCATTAGCGTCGACAGAATCCCACGAAGAAGCAGCCCTCACTCACCTCATCCGTCCAGACCACCGGTCTGACAGAGCGCGCGGCGTAGACACATCTGGATTGTCCTTGGTCTTGTATTAACGCTGAATTTTCGTTAAATACGCCAATGCTGTTTGATCGTTGTTAATATGCAGAGTTTGTCGCTGTTATTTAAATGATCGCATTCAAAATAAGGACCAAGAAACAGCTCACGTTCTTAATTGCAATGTTATAAATTTGGATTTGTATAGAGGAATCTAAGGTGTTTGATTTTAAAATGGAAATTATACAATTATTTTGTTGCCTTTTCTTTTGTGTCTATTTTTCTGTTAAATTCATTAATTTTGCAGCGCCCAAAATCACAGCAGATGCCTCGATGGGCCACAGGTAGAAAGCAGTTTAAATAAATAATGTTCAAGAGAATTGATCAAATGGATAACTGTCCCAGAGCGCCCCCTGTCTGTGACCCTTTTTCTCGGCAACGAAAAACTGCAAAAACCCTGTGGGAAAAAGTATAAACCTCAAAGAGAACCACAGTGAAGGAGAGATCCTACTCCCACAGACGGACAGACTGCAGATGGACCAGGACCAGAACCACTCAAGAGGAAGGAAGGCAGCTCATCTAGTGTAGAGAGAGTTCCTCCAGGCAGATGAGGAACAGTTCATTCAGTTTAGAGAGAGTTCCTCCAGGCAGATGAGGAACAGTTCATGTAGTGTAGAGAGAGTTCCTCCAGGCAGATGAGGAACAGTTCATTCAGTTTAGAGAGAGTTCCTCCAGGCAGATAAGGAACAGTTCATCTAGTGTAGAGAGAGTTCCTCCAGGCAGATGAGAAACAGTTCATCTAGTGTAGAGAGAGTTCCTCCAGGCAGATGAGGAACAGTTCATGTAGTGTAGAGAGAGTTCCTCCAGGCAGATGAGGAACAGTTCATCCAGTGTAGAGAGAGTTCCTCCAGGCAGATGAGGAACAGTTCATCCAGTGTAGAGAGAGTTCCTCCAGGTAGATGAGGAACAGTTAAAATAACGTGTTATGGGAATGTGCAATCACTACAACAAATGAACACAATGGACTCTATTTAAACGCGTTTTTATATTTAACTCATTGACAAAGTTGCCCATTTGAAACATAAAGTATTGAATAAACTTTTGTAACTAAATGGAACTGCCTCCTTCATAATTGGTGCTTTAATGCGCTGCAAAAATTGAGAATATCTTTGTTGGATCCTTAAAATTGACTAAAGTGTTTGTAATATTTAATTTAAATCGCAGCGATCCATGTCTTGATCTAGTCTTGGTCGGACTGACTTTTGCTGAAGGATTTAGCCTTTTGTGCATGTTTCGACGGATGAAGGAAACCAACGCAAACCTAAAACCAGGACCGTCTTACTGTGAGTCAAAAGGCTGACGTCCCCAGACAAATAGGTAAATGATCAATGAAAAGAGAAGACAAGAACATGCATTTGTAATCCTCGTTGTTAAAGGTTAATTTCACCGGATGCGTATCTTTAAATAGAATCGTCTTTATGGAGGTTTGTGTAAGTTAATTGCTGACCCTGCTGCACTTTGCGGCGCTTTGTTCCCATGGAAATGTTCAAGTGGGTCAAATTCGTGGTGCAAAATATGTATGAATGACTCCATAATTTCCCTGCAAGACATTTTATACGAGTAATGCAGAACAAAATGAAGGAGTTTTTACAGTTTCCCAAAAATCTCCATCAGGGCTTTGACTCATTGCGCTGTTGTTTCCTCGGCCTCGGAGCAGCTGTGGCCCCTAAAAAGTTATTTGTTCGACTCAACTTTAGTCTCCAGCACAAAAGGGAAAGTTTTAGCACTTTGGCACACAGGTCTAATAACTCACTCCCACATCTATAAGCCCGAAACAGGCTTTTATGTGCGCCGACAAGAAGACAAAGTTAAAAAAGCCAAATAAATAAAAGCGAGAGAGGTGTAAATTGTGTCTTGGCATGAGGGCTGTGGAGGGAGGAGACGTGAGATAAATGAAGCCATCAGCCTAAGCAGAGGCTTTGGGGCACGATGCCATCTGCCTTGCCATTACTGAGCGACTGTGGAGCGATCTGCGGGGCCCCACTGGTGTCTGCTCTGCGAGGTGAGCTCCACTTCAACTGAGAGGAGCACTTTTGCTTTGTTTCTTTCTTTTATTCACTCCGATTTTCTTTATTTTTATGTAACAAATGGGCTCTGTGCGCGACAACACCTGCCGGATCGGTGTTAGCGTCAGTGCTTCCTGTCTGATTCTGTCTCTATGGGGTTTGTGGTAAGTTAGTCTAGAATTGTAAATATTCACCCAATTCCGCCCACTTTTGACTCTTTTTTTTTTTTGACATAGAGCCGCGCTCTTGTTGTAAACGCACTTCGGGTTTTATAAGAATCCCGTTGGCGCAAATGACAAACGAGGGAAAAGTCTCGTCGCTAAAACATTATAGCCTGACCAGCCATTCCCGCTATCTTTCAGTATCTTTACATTTTGAAAGAAAGTGTGTTTGGGCCTGATCGCTAAACCCTCTACTTCCTCTATTTTGCGGCAACCGAGCCAATCAAAGCCATGAGAGGAGAACGTCACATCTGTGTGCCACGATTACAAGCAATAACAAGCAAGATGGCGTCCACTACAGAGAAAATGTTAAGGCTTCTCTCTTTTAAAAGACCAGGACGTGTCGTTCAAACCACAGCCAGAGGAAGTTTTACTGCTACACATCATTTTGGACTGACTTTCACAAATAAACTGTACTTGTTGTCTGTCGTCTCGTCTGCTGTTTGTCTGATTGACGCATGTTTGTCCAGCCCCCCTGAAGTCAATTTATGTGGCGACATCTCCAGACTAATGACAGTATTGAATAAAACATGGAGATTAGAATGGAGGCCAGCAAGAAATATTATATAAAGTAGATTGATTTGAGTAAAATGTTTAAAGTACACGAGCAACAACGAGTCACAACGCACCGATTTCTGGGGCCTGGACACGGCTTTTTAGTCCATGTAGAACTTATTTTCTGTTGAGCTCGTCTGCTCCGTGTAAACTACAACAGAAAAATTATGGCGGCGTCCACGACAACTTCCGGAATAAGGTGAATAACATCAGGCTCTGAACGTTGAGCTGTGGTGGATGTCTCTGAAACATGTTAAAGATTTTACAAAACAGATAAACACTTCAACAAAGGACACTTGTATGTTGATAAAGGGATGTGCTTCTGTCTAAACCAGAGGGGGGCAAACTAAGGCCCGGGGGCCACATGCGGCCCTTTTGGCATTTTGATCCGGCCCGCAAAGCATTCAATAAAAAATTGTATGAGTTAGGTGTGATGCATTTGTCATTTTATAGTTTCCTGAGCAGCTGCTTGTTCATTAAAAATCAGTTTTGAGAACAGCCACCACTAGAATAACACCAAACTTTGATGCATTGGATAAAAGGAGTGATCAACTGCACTGTTCCCACTAAATAAAGGTAATGATTTTTGCTATTCTGTAGTAATTTTTTGTGTATTTTAGGCATTAAGTCTATGTGTAGTAGTATGTGTGTAAAATGGTCCGGCCCCCAGGCAAGTGTAAAAATCCAATGTGGCCCTTGCGTCAAAATAATTGCCCACCCCTGGTCTAAACAATCACACAAAAACAAATGAAAACTGAAATTGAATAAAAGTTAGCAGTAACTGTAAATAAACTGCCAACTGCTGCTGTCCCCAGAGCCAAGGCCCAGGAGCAAAATGGCCGCCCGTTGTGGTCAGTGGGCCGTGCTTGCGCGTGTTGCCAGTTTCGCCTTAAGCGGCTGGATACATCCGGCGGTTTGTCAACTGTTGGGTGACCAGACGTCCCTATTTACCCGGGACAGTCCCAGTTTTGAGCCCTGTGTCCCACGTCCCAGAAGATGTGTCCAAAACCATTTATTTGTCCCAGTTTTACACAAGTCACGTCCCAGTTGTCCCTATTTTTGACCAATTTGATACCGAACAACAATAAAGAGAGGAATAAATTGCCAAAATAGAGAGAATTGTTCTTGAAAATGACCAGAACACAAAAAATCAGAGCTCTATAAATAGAAGTTTCTCATATTACACTGTTTACTGAAGTCGTGGATGAGCCGTGAATGGACCAAGTGTATATAATGTACTTAATTATTTGCTCTTTTTACAATTTTACTGTAACTCCCCTCTCCAACCCGGGTGTGTCCCAGTTTTTAATTATGAAAATCTGGTGGCCCCAGTCAAATGACACGAGCTCTTGTACTTCGCGATGGCTGCTGGAGCGGAGTCAAAGATAAAGATTCAAAAGTTGTTTTTAAGAAAGCCGAAGAACAGGAAAAAAGTCCATGATTCTGTGCTTCTTGAGTAAGAGCACTGAAACGTTTTTAAATAAATTGTACTTTTAGTTGAAGTCAGCTGTACTTAGAGGAAGTCTGAGGAAAATTAGTTGTCCTCTGACCAAGATTTGACCTTCCCTTCATTGCCAATCTTAAAGAGAGTTTAGAGTTTAAACAATAAATAAACCGAAAGACTACTAAATGAATTCAAATGGATGACCTTTGACAAGCTCTAAATCAGAAAACGCAACAAAGTAAGAATTTTAAAGTGCCCATGACAGGTTGGACTACTCATGTCACTAAAATACAGGTAAGATAAATATATTAAAAGATTTGTTTAAAAAAGAAAAAGTATATATTTCATTACGATGTAGCCATTTTTTAGTTTTGTAAAATCACTTCCTGGTTGTAAATGATGACGTCACAGTAGGAAATGACTTTGTACACTGGGCTAAAACTCGGCTAATGTCACAGATTTTTTAACACGACAAATTAAAATCTATGTGAACACCTTTATTTTGTTGACTCAATGTTTTAAGGGTTTTTTACTTCAGATTACAGATTGTTTACAACTTTTCTCGTCAAACTGCTACTCGATTGGTGTGAAATGAGATTTATTTAATACAATAGTTTAGTTTAGTTTATTAAGATCTCCATTAGCTCCTGAATACCAGTTGCTATTCTTCCTGGGGTCTCCTCAGATTCATTACATACATTTTTAGTGTGCAATATATGAAAGCCCAATGTAGACAAACAAGTAAACAACACATGTATATTAAAACAAAAATGAAAAAAATAATAATAGCAACAATAACAATAACAATGATAAAATAACAGTAATAGTATAGTAATAATTATCACCATCACCTATATATTCTGTATCACTAAAGCTATAATAGCAATATTCTAGAAAATAAATCCATACCCAGTATTCCTTAAAGCTCACTATTGTGTAAACAGGAAAAGCATTAACTGTTTGTTATTCTCAAACAACAAAAAACTAGGCAATGCATTCCAATAGGTATTAATCCACCAAATAAAATCAAAATTAGAAAGTTTCATACACACTTTAAATGAGGAAAGTGTATAAAATGATGTTAAAGTGCTGTGTCTGTATTCGTGAGTGTGTGTGTGTGTGTGCAGGGCGGCCCTCAGAGCAGACTCGCAGCAGTGTGTGGCAGACGCTTCACACCTCATTGACAAACAACGAGGCCCAATCACGAGCCAGGACCCGCCCCTCAGGCTGCCACCCGCCACCAGCTCCACGCGGGAGGGAGAGTTACAGCATAATGGAGCTGGAGCAGAGGGAGGGCGGGAAGGCGGGCGACACAAAAGAACAAAACAGGAGCAAAAACACAGAGCGGAGACGTGCCGTGAGACGAGCGCAGGCCGAGAGGACCGAGCGGGGAGGGGGGAGAGAGAGACTGGAGTGCATTTGGACCAGCGCTGCGGCTAACAATTGTTGTCTTGCGATTGTTCCTTCAATTAATCGATTAGTTGTTTAGAGCAGTGCTTTTAAACCTTTCTCTAGTTGCGCCACTTTTTGGGTTTATAAGATACCACGGCACACCACCTACAAAAACATGACCAAATCAGACCACTTAGTTAATAAAATATGGCATACAATGAACCAATTCATATTCCTGCTACTGTTTGGTGTTTTAAATGTGGCATTAGTGGTGGTTTTGCGTTCTGTTTTGGTGCAGAAGTTACTCAGGGTGGTCCAAAAACGTAAATTATTTATTTCCATCCGCATTTCTGAACCTGTTAACTAAAATTTGACATTTTTTCGAGGCACACCTGGCAAAACTTCAAGGCACACTAGTGTTCCTCTGCACACTGGTTGAAAATCAAGGGTTTAGAGCACGAAAGACCCTTGAATATGAGAATTTTACTCAGTTTTACCTGGCCAAAGCTGAAGTGAAGTGAACATCCTGGTGGGGAATATTTATAGAAAAACTTAAAACTTTTAACCAAAACACGCAATTGACATGTTTTCTGTGTGTTTTTTGTGTCATTCCTGCTCCTTCTGAGAAATAAAACCTCTTCTTTCAGCACATACAATGTTTAGGAGTCTGTGTATTGACCAGTTAACGATGATTTAATTAGTTGACAACCAACCATTTAACTTGTTGCAGTCCTAATTTTGTCACTAATTTAAAGGAAAAATATTCTGCATTTTTTATATCGCTGTTAGTGTCAGGACTTCCCCTGACTGTGCCCCTCCTCCCGCTGGCACCGCAGCTGGAGCTTGTCTGCAATCAAGGGGAGTACAAGAGGACTGAGGCAGCACCTCTTCTCTGCCAGATTGTTGCATCGCTTTTGGTGAACTTTCAAGCCGGTTTTTTCAGAGTTTACTCAAACCTTGTTCTTACCTGGATTTCTGTTTGTTCTCAGTTTGTTCCTCGGTCCGTCCGTGTCTCGGGCCCACCTGTCCTCGTCTGGTTTGCCGTGTGGATCCGCCTCACCTGTCCTGCTCCGGTACAGTGCCTGCTCGTCTCCTGACCCTCTCCTGTACCACCACCCGTTCCTACCCAGCACCTCCTCGTCCAGCCCCGGCACACCGCCCCCCCGCTACCTCACCCCCTCCTCTAATAAACCTTTGTGTTTAGCCTGCATCAGCGTGGTCTGTTTTCTGGGTCCAATCCTACAGTGTGACAGTTAGCCTTTAAACATGTTCTTGAGTGCCTTAAATTTGCCATCTCATGTAAAAAAAAAAAAAAAGACCTGATCTATGACTTTTGTTATCAGTCACTATCAAATTACACTTACTGAGTGCATTCAGCCAGCAGATGTATATATTAAAATATACAATCTAGTGAAGTTAGCGCTGAAAATAAGTTATAAGTTAATTTGTTGCAGCAGTGATCGTGTTTAGAGGCAGAAATGCTCAGAATGAGTTTAGCAATGATTTAAGGACTAAAAAAGCGCAAGATTCTCAGGTAAGTGACATATGAAGTCTGAAAATACGTCCCGGATCGAGGGACTTCAGCAGGAAGTGTGTTTGACGCTTGGAGGGGGGAGGATTTTTTGATAAACATTCCTCAAAACAGCGTGAATGCAGCTGAATGCTACTTCAGGTGTGTTTTTGATGACGGAACATTGTTAGAACATGATTTAAAAGCTCAGAAAAGTCCCTGTAGAATATGTGTCTTTTAAACATGCTCTTTTAAATTTGCCATCTCATATTTTGAAACAAATAAAAAGTGTATTATGAACAAGTTTCACTGTCTGCTCCGACACTTACTGTGTGGATGCAGCCAGTGAATGGTGCCTAACACTTATTTAATCATAAATATTATCACTTTAAGAGGCGCTACGGTCTGGCTAGCAGTAGCAGTGATCACGTTTGGACGTCAAAAATGCTCAGAGTGAGTCTGGGAATAATTTAAAGACTCAGATAAGTGACGTCTAAAATTGGAAAAAAACGTCATTGATCGAGGGAGGTCCAGCAGGAAGCGTGTTTTTTGATGAAACATACAGAATGATTTTTGACATCTAATTCTAAATCTGATTTATTGAAGTTTTAAGTAAAAAAAAATTAGGTGAAATTAGAATTTTTAGTACAAATTTCAGTCTAATCTGGTTTACTAAATAAGAAATCAAAATCTCCTCTGTGCATTGTTTTGTAACTAATATTTGTACAAAATGAACCAAAAAATTTAAACTTGATTTTGTTCATTTTTCAGGTTTATATGTCCCAGATATGTGCATTTTTGGCAATTTTTACACATAAAATGCCTTATTTCTACACGAAAACTTGTAATACATTTTTTTCTTACACTTATGTGACTAAACTACAGGAGAAGTTTACAATTGATATCTTTAAATTTAAGATTTTTTCCTATCCACCTGTAGTGTCTCGCCTCAATGTTAATATCTCTTTTTTTTTGAGTGTGACTAGGATCTTTTCTATCTCTTCCTCTTATTTCCTGCCAATCTGCCGTCTGTCAAATAAAAGCAAAGTCAAACGATACAAAAAACAGCGTTGAATGTCCGGTTGCCCCGTGTCCTCACCCGTCCTCCACCTCCCCCTCGTTCCCTGTGGCCCAGGGCGGCCATCCAGACTCGCCCCTGTCTCACTGCGCGCTCACACTCTCCATGTGTGACAAAACACGACTAAACCTACAAGAACGCAACTAAGAGTGACAAAAACGCGACTAAAACCTACAAGAACGCAACTAAGAGTGACAAAAACGCAACTAAACCTACAAGAACGCAACTAAGAGTGACAAAAACGTGACTAAAACCTACAAGAACGCAACTAAGAGTGACAAAAACACGACTAAACCTACAAGAACGCATCTAAGAGTAACAAAAACGCAACTAAAACCTACAAGAATGCAACTAAGAGTGACAAAAACACGACTAAACCTACAAGAACGCAACTAAGAGTGACAAAAACGCAACTAAAACCTACAAGAATGCAACTAAGAGTGACAAAAACGCAACTAAACCTACAAGAACGCAACTAAGAGTGACAAAAACGCAACTAAAACCTACAAGAATGCAACTAAGAGTGACAAAAACACGACTAAACCTACAAGAACGCAACTAAGAGTGACAAAAACACGACTATAAGCTACACAAATGTGACCAAAAGCTACAAGAATGCAACTCTCTCTACACTCAGGGAAAGCGTCTGGACTCAAATGACAGTTTTAGAATGTGGTTATGGCGTCTTATAATGTACATCGCATTCTCTCAGCCATTAGCAATTGTGGAGTGAAAGGCATTTTATAGACCGCATTAGTGCTCGAATGGAGGAGCGTATATGCCCAGCTTTCACCCGCAATCATAACTCACAAAGTGCTCCAGTACTCTGCCATTTGTCTCTTTTAAGTATGTTAAACCTTTCACTGAACTCCCCGGCATTTTGTTACCCAAACATCACCTCTCGAACTACATTTTTAATATTCTTTTCCATGTGTTCTGTCTTTGGATTTCCATTTTCTGGTGTCGCCACAAGGGCTGTAGTCGATTAAAGAAATTCTCAGTCGACTAAAGACCTGCCCTATCGACCGATTAGTCAACTAAAAGGGGGTGTGGCAAAAATATATAAAAACTATAAGTATTTCCATGTGTCTAACCCAGATTGCACTCAAAAGAACACAACTGTACAGGAATTCATGCAAAAGTAACTATTTTTAAAGATAAGTACAAGGAAACACTGTATTTATACATTAAAGGTTGAATGGAGGATTTCTCGCCGATTTGAAAATCTGCGACTTTTAGTCCTTTTTTTGAAAAAGCGCATGCGCAGGTTCCCCCTCCCTCCCGCCCCGTTTCTCCTGACTGAACGCCTAGCAAACCTCGTGAACGAGCACGCCCAGCAGCACTGCCCATGCGCATTTGTTTACAAGACGATTGGTGTCGCTTTCTCACGACAACCTCCGCGAAGAAGATTTAATAATACACTCCACATACAATAAGCTAAAAAAAGAGTCAGATAAACAGTTACCTGTCCAGCAGAAAGTTTGCAGCGGAGGCATCAGCCTGTTTTGCGCTTTCAATGCTCGCCAGCCGTAAACGATTCCCCCAGAATAACACGCGTTTGTTTCTTTCCTCTGCAGACTTTCGTCTCTTCTGTGAAAGCTCGAAAACAGTCTTTCTTTCGCCCTCAGCCATTTCGGTACTTCGCGGATGAAAGTTTAGACTTACAATGACGGAACTCGCCGCTAACCTGCTACATAAACACACTAGCATATCAACCACGCATGCGCGCCAGGGAGCGAGCGCTTCTGGACGAGCCTGCCGGCGTGCACTAGCACGCACAGAATGATTGACACCTGAGCGGACCAGTTATTTGTGCTACCCACGAGGAAATGAGATTCTGATTTGTTGCCCGAAATCCTCCATTCCACCTTTAAGACTCCAAAATCTTCAGCAAACTCACTTCATATCTTCTCGTTATGAAGAAAATTACAAGAGACAAAAACAAATAGCTGACGTCACAATAGGGAGTCTCATTCCATCCAAAGGTTACGCATAATTTACGCACAATTAACAACTTTTTATGACCCTTCAAACATTAATTCAACAATATAAAGGTATCACATATATTTTTACACATTAGATGAGTTTTGGCCCCGTGTAGACTGTGGTTGCTAGTTTCTCGGGCTGTAGTCGACTAAAGACATTCTTGGTCGACTAAAGACCTGCCCCATCGACCGAATAAGTGACTAAAACGGTGTGTGGGGAAAGTCTATCAAAACTATCAAGTATTTTCTTGTATCTGACCCAAACTGGACTCAAAAGAACACAACTGCAGAGGAATTCTGTTTAATAAAATGAATAAAAGTACAAGGAAACAGTGTATTTATATGTTGGATTCCAAAATCTTCAGCAAACTCACTCCATATCTTCCTGTTTTTGCTGTTTTTGCCATACAAATCCTTTAAATCTAAATAAGATAATACGTCGACTAATTGTGGACTAAGACACCATCCACAGATTAATTGATTAAACGACTAAAGGTGCACAGCTCTAGTCGCCTCTGCAAATGGTCCAGGATTGTGATCTGTAACGTTGCGTTCACGTGACATAAATTAAAACTGCCAAAAGTTGCTGTTTAATTGTCAGATTGCAGATTTGCTGACCTGGTTTATGCCAAGTATCTGTATATTTACTGGCCCTATCCAGTGGCGGAATTAGGAATTTGGGGGCCTGAGGCAAAATTAAGTCCAGGCCCTTCCTCATCAAGTGGGATTTTCAATGACACTTCTGTCATGTCTCTTGAATTGTTCTTGAAAGGAAGCTTTATTTTGTTGTTTTTTTACATGTGGTGGCAGGTTCATACATTTAAACAGGGGGGGTTTGGGGGTCCTTCCCCAAAAGAATATTTAAGAAATCAGACCATATTTCCTGTGCATTTTAACACACGTTTCAGCTGATTTAAATACATTTGTAATTTTATAATGTTATATTTTATGTTATTTCATGTTTCATGTTATTTTTCTATTTCTATACAATCCCAGATTATTTTGTGGGTTTTTTTTCTTGTTTTAAAGTACACTCTACTACTTTGATGTGATATTGAAAGAATTGCAACTGTTTCAGAGCCTGGAGTCTATGATGATCGGGAGGGGCATCTTATTGGGGCCCCTTCAGGTTGGGGGCCCATAGCAATTATGACCTGTTGCCTAATGGTAAGTCCGCCTCTGGTCCTGTAAAAAGAAAAACATCGACAGTATTCACCTTATTCTGCCCCGCCCACTTTTGCAGTTTTTTGCCACAGATACGCACTTTTGTTGTAAACGCACTTCCGTTTGAACTCCGTTAAAGCTAATGACGAACGAGGGAAAAGTCTCACCGCTAAAATGTAACATAAAGTAGGTTGATTTGTGTAAAATGTTTAATGAACACGAGCAACAACAAGTCAACAATGCTCCGATTTCCTGGGGCCTGAAAACAGCTTTTTTGTCCGTGTAGAACTTATTTTCTGTTGAGCTCGTCTGCTCCATGTTAACTAATACAACGGAAACAAGATGGTGGCACGTACGGCAACTTCAGGAATAAGGTGAAGATGTATTAAAAATCCAAACGCAAATAAACTAAACAAAAAACACACAAAACATTGAAAACATTTGAGTAGGTAGAATCCTCCCACTTCTCTCTTCCACTTATTTTTTATATTTAGTAGAATAGTTGCTCTGTTCTGATTATGAACACATATTTTTTAACATTTGGGAGTTGGTCCGGGGGCTTGATCTTTAGATGAACAGGCTGTGGGACATTCACTCTGGCAAAGAGGGTGAACAGCTGTAGCACGGATCGAACCAGCAACTTTTGGGCAAGAGCTTCGTCAAAACTCCTGCTATTCATCCACTCATGGGTTGTTTGTGGATTCATTTGCCAGTACACTGTGGTATAATACAGTGTTTTTCAACCCTTTTTGAGTTAAACGATTAAAAGACAGCACGGCACACCACCTTCTACTAAAACATGACCAAATCAGTTAAAAGTAAAAAAAAAAAAAAAAAAAGGTAAATGTTTGTGTCTCTGTCTGGTTCTACAAAATTGGAAATAGTGATGATTTTATGGGTTTTTTTTGTGTGCAGAAGTTGCTCAGGACACTCCAAAATGCTAAATTAGTCAATTACATCCACATTTGTGAATCTGTCGACTGGAATTAAATTTTTTTTTGGCAAAACCTCAAGGCGCAGTAGTGTTCCCCGGCGCACTGGTTGAAAATGAAGGGTATAATATATTTTGTCTATGAACAATTATCAGGATGTTAGAAGGGGCACCACTTCCAATGAGATACTCCAAACAAAATAAGTGTGTTTTGACATTATTTCCTACCTTTACCAAATAAAAACCCTTCAACAGTGAACAAAGCCTTCCACTTCTATTCCATATCCACGTATCAGTGATCGTGAACATCAGAAACCGCACGCCCGAGGCCGATCCGACGCCGTGACATCATTACATCTAATCTGGCCTTCATTAGAAACAGGACTTATCTGTCAGGGTGAATCTGTCGCCACCGAACACCTGCCGCGAACTCAAATCCGTATTATCCGCGACCTTTAGAAAACCCAGGCAGCGCTCGCACAGACATCCATCGCAGGCCGGCGGTCGCCCTTCACCCCTCGAGACCCCAGAAGTCAAAAGGCGGAGGGGCAGCTGACACGCCGGAGGATTAGCCCGTCTGAATCACATGCTTCTACAAACACTGCATCTATTCAACTGCAAGATTGTACGGCACAGGCTCCTCTTTCAGTTTGGTTGTTTTATTTTGTTTCAAGTCTGTTGGACTACACATTTCACCAAAACGTAGTGATTGTATGTAAGATTTTACAAAACACTTTAACCATTTGTCTCCAGTTTGACAGTTTTCGTAATGTTTATAATTGTACTTCCTGTTTGAACATGAGCAGCAAATATAGACCCTTTAAAATGTGATGTCATAAAAATTCGGAATAGAGGCGAATAGGGAATAGAGGCGAAGTTAACTGTACATTTTTCAATGATTATCTCACATTAGATCTTTAAACTCTTTAAAAGTTTGTAAACAAAAACATTGTAAATTCAGAATGGAGGCAAAAGTGAAGTGCAACATAATGTGAGTTCACTGGAGAAACTGAGATTGACCTCAGAATATCACAAAATATGAACAATGTAGATGATTTTGTAAAAAGAAAAGCCTCAGACACATGTGAGAGACACCAGAGCTGCTTTAAATACATTTATTATTGTATTTTACATTATTTTTTAGGAAATTATGATAAACTCTTTGCATTTTTGATGAAGGAACAATCCAGATTTGTGGGTTTTACTGGAAAAATACTCACAGAAATGTTGAGCCCACAATAATTTTTCATTTTATTTTTAGAGATATATTAGATACTATACTGTAAATTACATTCTTTTAAAGCTAAAATACAATTTTAAGGCTACAAATGTGTCTTTTGCCCATTGTTCGTTATAGAAAAGCAAACTAACTGACCTTTCTACCCTGGTATTCAAATGTGTTGCTTTTTTCCCTTAGAATTTAGATCTAATGTGAGCTAATAATTTAAAAAATGTACAGTCAACTTCATTTGCCGGAATTTTGACGATCACATTTTAAAGGGTCTATAGTGACTCACATGGCAAGTTTGATAAAACATTTGTAATAATTAGATGAAGACAGCAAGTGGACGTCAGCTTTTTTTCTTTAAGTTCTGCTTTTGCAATAGACACTGTGTGGAGGAATACCAAATATACTAATAATTATAAGGAAAGAAGAGTTGGATACCACAGTTTTAAGTGTGGCCTTTGACTGTCAGTCTTTGCTGATTGTCTCGCCCAAAGCTTTTCTCTTATCTTAACAATTTCAGCAAATGCCTTACACTTCGTACAGCAAGGCAGGATGAAAAGCAGCCAGTCCTTTCTGTGTCATCCTGGAAAGAATTGCATAAAGCACCTTTAAACTGCAAAATGAGTGGGAACTTTACTTCTGCAATCTGGAACGCTGGACTCCCCATTCCCATTTGCAATTCTACAGAAGAGTTTCAAGCTGGTATTGAAGCCGCAACCCTCTGCTTAGTTGACGAGCAACTGCTGCAATTTTAACGTTTTACTTTGTGTGAAAAGTTTATGAATCATCGCGATAAAGCAACAAATAATGGTGTCGCTTGCTTTGGCGTCGGCTTTACTGTCACCGGCTCCGTGTTATTCATGCGCCTCACGTCGGAACGAAAACAGCCACAGACGCACTCTATATGAGAAGAGCAGCACTCGGCCTCCCACACACACTGTCAGCGCAGACACATGGGCCGAGACTGTTCAGTTACAACATACTCAGAGAGAAAGGGAGACGGAGAGAGAGAAGAGGCAGCAGAACGAGAGAGAGAAGCACTCGAGAAAGACCAGAGCAGATAAGCAAACGGAGACAATGAAGAGGATGAGAGAAAGAGTGAATCCCCTGCATGTGTCGTCAGTGTGTGGCTGGAGATGGAGCGATGGCGGCAAGTTATAAAAGCAGAACATCTGAGAGGAAAAGCCCCTGAGATCCGTCCGTCTCTCACCTGATCGTGTTGACATTCAGCACGATCCCATTTAATGCAGGATAGAATCAAAATTGTGACCAAAAATGTGACTAAAAGCGTCAACAACATAACTAAAAAGCTACATAAATGCAAAAAGCAACAAAAAGGCAGCTAAAAACTTCCAAAACAGGACTAAAAGTGACACAAGCACTACAAAAAGCAACAAAAATGCGATTACTAGCGACAAAAAAATTCTGAAACATCTGAAAGTATATCTTTATGTCTCTCACCTGATCATGTTTAGATTCAGCACTATGCGATTCAATGCAGGATAAAATCAAAATTGTGACCAAAAACACGACTAAAAGCTATAAAAATGCACTAAAAGAGGCAAAAATGTCATCTTGAGCAACAAAAATGCGACTAAAAGAGCCAAATACACGACTAAAAGTGCCAAAAACACGACTAAGACCATCAAAACGATACTAAAAGTGACAAAATGCAATTACTAGTAACAACTAATTTCTGACACATCTGAGGAAAAGCCCCTGAGATCCTCCCGTCTCTCACCTGATCGTGTTGACATACAGCACGATGCCATTTAATGCAGGATAAAATAGAAAATGTGACCAAAAAAGTGACTATAAGCATCAAAAACACAACTAAAAAGAAACATAAACGTTACAATCAACAAAAACGCAACTTAAAGTAACAAAAATGTGACTAAAAACAAGACTTAAAGTGACAAAAAAGCAACTAAAAGCGACAAAAATGTGATTATTAGCGACAACAAATTTCTGAGACATCTGAGAGGTAAGGCCGCGAGATCCTCTCGTGTCTTGCTCTCAGTCTGAGCACGTTCTAGAGTGATAATAAAGGATAAAAGTACAGTCACATGGATGTATTGTTGATGTATCATTGAATTGTGATCTGAACCTGTGACGAATGTGGACCTCATCATGTTGACATTCGGCAATGTCAGTGTTGGAAATTGACAAAAAATGGCTCAAAAATCTACAAAAACGCAACTAAAAGCTACAAAAACGTGACCAAAAGCTACAAAAATATAACTAAAAGTTACAAAAATACAATCAAAAGATACATAAATGCAGCTAAAAGCAACAAAAACATGATTCAAAACTTTAAAAAACGAGACTAAAAGCATAAAAAACACAAAAGCTACAAAAGCGCAACTAAAACCGGCAAAAATGCAAGAGCGACAAAAACTAGAATGCACAAAATCGTAACTAAGAGCAACAAACATGACTAAAAATTACAAAAACGCGACAAAAAAAGCAACAAAAATTTTATTAAAAATGACAAAAAGATGACGAAAAGCTGCAAAAATGCAATTGAGGGCGACAAAAACACGACTATAAGCTACACAAATGTGACTAACAGCTACAAGAACGCAACTAAGAGTGACAAAAATGCAACTAAACGCAAAAAAACAGCAACAGGAGCGACAAAAACGTGTCTAACAGCGTCAAACACATTCTGAAACACGGGATTCTTTTATTAGTTTGTGTGTTCGCAATAACACTCCTTTTGTCATTTCTGCTGGTTGAGACATTTCGGTGTTCAACAGTTGCATGTTTTCTTATTTTTGGCAACAGGTCTCCAGATTCATGAAAGTCTCGGCTGGTAATGAGCACAAACACACAGTTGCACAATCACTCTACAGAGACCAATGAATATTTATGCAGAGGAATCTAGTAATACTTTCATCTTTTATTTCTTTTCATCAGACAAAATGTGTCACAAGCGTTGGTCTAGATCAGAAGATGAATTCAACACACAATATCATTATTAACTTAACACAAAGATTAGGCAGTTACACGAGTACATATCTGTGGGAAAGTGCATAGACAAGCTTCAAAACAACTGGAAAAACGGGAATTTCTTGACTGTAAAAATAGACTTCTAGATTTTCGACGGAGCCCAGTGTAGTTTCCCACTGTACATTTCTAAATAAACGGTCAAGATGGATGCAGGGAATATTATTTTTATGCTTTTGTCTCGTTCGTTGTCCTCTGAGTTTGAAAGTAGTGTGTCTTGCTGCTGACTCATTTTCTCTTGTCGGTCGCCTGTCGGTTCTTGAGTGATAGCAAATCCCACACAATAAACGTTTGCAGTTTCTTCTCGTTTCCTTAACCTCCGGTCTTCAACTTGTCCTGCAAACAGAGAGCAAAACAAAATACGATTGGTAGATTAGTAAATAGGCGTCGATGATATGTAAAACGCAACTAAAAGCTACAAAGGTTGCGGATAAAAGCTGCAAAAACGCAACTAAAAACTTAAAAATTTGACTAAAAGCTACAAAAACGAGGCCAAAAGAGACAAAAATGCAATTAGGTATGACAAAAACACAACTAAGAGTGACAAAAATGCACCTAAAAGCGACAAATGAAACAAAGAGCCAGAAAAACGAGACAAAGAGCAACTAAAACCCAACTAAAAAAGGCAAAAATGTGTGGTAAAATCTTAAATATAATTTAACCATGTTTTAGTGAACTGTGCAGAAGAAATCAAACTAAGCAACAGCAGCTTTTTGACTTTTTGGCAGTGGAGTCCATGTTAACGATAAGTGCAGGCAAAAAATGCAACTAAAAGTGACAAAAATGTGACTAAATGCAACAAAAATGCAACTAAGAGTGACAAAAACGCAAATAAAAGCAACAAAAATGTGACTAAACGTGATATAAATGCAACTCAGAGCGAAAAAAACGAGACAAAGAGCAACCAAAACCCAACTAAAAGTGACAAAAACGAACTAATAACTACAAAAATGAGACTTAGGGTGACACAAAATGCAACTAAGCGACAAAAACGCTACAAAAAACAAAAATGCAACTGCAAATGACAAAAAACGCAGCTAAAAGAAACAAAAATGCAACTAAAAGTGACAAAAATGCAACTCAGAGCGACAAATCGCGATTAAGAGCAACCAAAACCCAAGTGACAAAAACGAACTTATAGCTACAAAAATGAGACTAAAAGTGACAAAAATGCAACTAAAAGTGACAAATCGCGATTAAGAGCAACCTGAACCCAACTAAAAATGACAAAAATGCAACTAAAAGCTAAAAAAACGAGACAAAGAGCCACTAAAACCCAACGAAAAGTGACAAAAAAGGCAAAAATATTTGGTAAAATCTTAAATATAATCATGTTTTAGTGAAATGCGCAGAAGAAATCGCACTAAGCAACAGCAGCTTTTTGACTTGCTCCAACATTCGGCCCTAATTCATCAACCCCAAACTTTCTAGAACGATATTAAAGTCGACCGGGCCGGAGACGACAGATAAAGCAGTCTTCTTGAGCACACTATAAATGAAAGAGGCACGGAGCGTCCTGGAGAGGCAGAGGAGGGACCCGGGGGCAGTGGAGTCCATGTTAGCGATAAGTGCGGGCACAAATCCCCAGCCCTCCCTGTCAATAACCATTTGAACCGGGCCATAGCTGCAGCTGCCACTGGAAACAGCCCGCGAGCAGAGACGGCGGAGAGGAACCGAGCGAAGGACTTGTAAAAGGAGCTCCATAAAAGAAACCCGGGATTAGTCTGTAACTGTTTTATTTGGACGTGTTTACTTCGCCGAGGCGAGATCGGCGAACAAACGACGCGAGCGGAATGAGATTTGATGACTAAAACGTAATAAAAATGGGTAAATTCAAACGCAGGCAGTTAATATAGGGATATAATACGATATAACCGCAAATTGGATTGCTAAAAGTCTGAAATTTAAGCTGTGCGGATGTTGATCTGGGGAAAAATGTGAATATAAAAGTAATATCTATATAATGTAGTTAAAAGCTCCAAAAAAAAGGATATTTTGCATAATATGTGCCATGTAAGTGATGATGTCATAACTCTAGCCAGTCACTAAGGCCATTTTGGGAGATTTTAACCAGCTCCAGGGTTTTGAACAATGCTGTTTGGAACATTTTAACTGCACAAATCGAATAAGTGCACTCTAGAGATGACTTTCAGACATATTTAGAGACGTGTAAATATTCACTTTTATGAGCTGTTAAATACAAATACTGCCAATGATTTTATTTAAAGATTCAGACAAAGCACCCGTTTCAGTTTGTGTCAATCAAACTCTGAGCACCTACGCACTCAAAACCCCTTGTTCGATTTGACTTTTTGTGCCACGCCGTTCATTCCCCCGACATGACACAGTCGCAAAAAAAAAAAAAAAGGCACAAACAGAGATACGGCCGGGGCCTTTTGCGAGGGAAGAATGGAGATGGAAGGGCCGGTCTAAAAAATGAAGTGGCGCGGGAGGAGATAGGGAGCACGGGGCGGTCATGCATTAAGAATACCGAATGAGAAGAGGAGCAGCGGCGCGAACGATGGGCCCACATGATAAACTCCCATTCACAGAGACAGCCAGACTTTATCTAGCCGTCCCTCTCCGGCCGCTGCATCCTCGCCGCTCGCCGTTTCCTATCTGGACCTGTTAAGTGCCGAATCGGACGGGATAACGGGGACGGCGGGCCAAGGTGGCGGGGGAGGGGACGGCTAAAGGAGGGCACGAAGCGGAGCGGCGAAAAGCACGTTATCGCCGATCACCCCGATAAGGAACAAGCTAATTATCGGTGACAAAACCCGGGGATGACAACGCCTCTGATCAACCGCTGCCCGACGGTTGAAAGGTCAGCGTTGTAGAAGTCGAGATTTGGCCGGATTTAATGTTTATCCGGGGCGAAGATGGAGAGGCAGACGGTCTTATCTGCGCCGATGCCGTAGATTTGATAGGGGAGGACGGCAAAGGGTGGCGAAACGATTTGATGCCGTGAAAGATCTGGACGGCTTTGACTTTCAAGGCTCGGGGGAAACGGGGCGATTTGGGGGTCAAAGCCGTGTCCTTTTGACTTTTGCGGCGTCGTAGCATCTCGTGCAGGTTGCTCAAATGTTAAACTAAACAATATAACACCAAAATATGACACAAAATGGATAGTTTTCTTGGGGACATACTGTTGGCGGCAGGAAGGAAGGGCATTACAAAACGTTGGATGACACAGACTGCTCCAACAACAAACTGGACAAGAATTATATAAACGAATATATACGAAAAATTGGAATTAATATTAAAATGGACCTTTTTAACTAAATGGGACTTTTCTTTTTATTTGAATGTGCTGTGATTCTGCTTTACTTGTGTTCTTTTTATTTTCATTTTACTCTCTGGTTCACGTTCATGTTTAATAAAAAAAAAAATAATAATAAACTGGGTCTATGGCAACTAGGGCTGTAGTCGACTAAAGAAATACTTGGACCTGCCTAAAGACCTGCCGTATCGACCGATGAATCGACTAAAAAGGGGGTGCGGCAAAACAATGAAGTATCTCTCTGTATCTGACCCAAACTGCACTCAAAAAAACACAAAAGCACAGGAATTCATGCCAGAAAATCACAATTTATACAGAAAAGTACCAAGAAACAGTGCATTTATATGATAGAGATGTATAATTTAGATTCAACTCATGATTCACTTCAAAATATTTAGCTAACTCACTCCATAGCTTCATTTTTCACAGTTTTTGTCGTATAAATCCTTTAAATCCGAATAACATTATTAGTCGACTAATAAAAAAGTTGGTAGACTAAATTGACTAAACGACTAAAAGACTACAGCCCTAGTGACAACACACACGGACAGTCTATATCTGCTATATTCTGCTAATATGTGCTAAATTTATATCATGTGTTACTTGTCTTGTGTTTATGAAAACATGTTTTGACCTTCAGTAACCTTGTGTAAATACTATTTGTCTTTTCAGAGGTCTCTGGTAAATAATTATTTCTCTTTTTAAAGGCCCAGTACCAGACTTTTTTCTGTTTTGAAACATGAAAAACAGAACCAGTTTATTTTAAATTCTTTCAGTCACATTTGTCGCTCACTTTCCTAAGTGAGAGACACTGGGTTTGGCCGTGGGTTTATAAGCACTTTTCACCAATCTTTGAGCCCAGAACGTCAATAACGACAATAAAGCTAACACACATTAGCATGCTAACAGCACACTTCCTGTTTCTCTCGTGGGATAAAACACTATAAATCGAGGCAGAGCAAAAGTTGTGGTTTAATTTTCACTCGAATAGATGTTTTTACAATATATCTGCGCTGGGACAACTGTGCTACTTGTGCTCTTTTTATTTTGCTCTCTTGTCTTTTCTTTGCTTTGTGTTTTATGTTTAATTTAGAGAAAAAAAAATGAAAACGCAAGCAACCAACCAACCAAACAAGCCTAAACAATACAAAACACTTCTACCAGAGTATAATTAACCTACCATCATTGCTATCAAGTAAAAGTGTTTTGATATTGTTTCTATTATAAATATATCTATTTGACAACTATTATAGATTTAGATGAGGAACCTACTGCGCTGCTTCAGGAAGAGCACCGTTAGCATGCTAATGTTTGTTAGCTTTACCCAAGTTGGCTCAGAGACGTGTGAAAAGTTCTGATAAACTCACCACTGTGAATATTTAGGATGCTGGGACTGCATTGGGTTAAGTGTTGTTAAGATAGTAAAAGTTCAAATGATTTCAAATGATTCGATACAAAGACATGGACTCAATTCTCGATAGTGATTTGGATACCACAAGGACACAAGTGCTCTTTTTTAGGTCAAGGTTTTAGACCAGGGGTGTCCAAACTTTTTCCATCGAGGGCCACATATTGAAATATAGACCAAGCGGAGGGCCACAAATCAATCGCGAAACGTTAAAAAAAGCTGCATTTATCTGATGTTTTAAGTACCACCACATCTACATTCAGTCTCAGTGCCTTATTATCAGGTCTGTATTGCACCAAAATGTTAGTTATTTAGGTTGGAATTGTAGAAAATCTGAAATCTGAAAAAAAAAAAAAAACTTTTGTTCTATAAAAGTTGTTTTTTGTATTGATACTTGTTGAAATGAGTATCTACTTTCAATATTAGTTTTAATATTGATTAGTATATGATATTCGATACTTTTGACAATTACCCTGAGTGGTAAATACATGTGACTGACGTAAAGACTTTAAAGGACACATATTCTGCTACAGTGACTTTTTTTTTGCTTTAAACCATGTTCTAACAATGTTCCGTCATCAAAAACACACCTGGAGTTGCATTCAGTTTCATTCACACCGTTTTGAGGAGTGTTTATTAGAAAATCCTCCCCCTCTGAGCGTCAAACACATCCGGGATTTTTGGATGTATTTTCCGATCATCTACGTCACTTATATGAGAATCTTCTGCTGTTTTTAGTCCTCAAATCATCACTAAACTCGTTCTGAGCATTTCTGCCTCTAAACATGACAACTGCTGCAGCAAATCCGCATCATAACTTCTTCTCAGCGCTAACTTCACTAGATTGTATATTGTGCTGGCGCCATCTGCTGGCTGGATGCAGTAAGTGTCATTTCATAGTGACTGATAACACAGGTCATAGAATGAATAAGAAACTGTTTTTGTTTGTTTTAAAACATGAGATGGCAAATTTAAGGCACTCAAGAGCATGTTTAAAGGCTAACAACAATATGAAAAATGCAGAATATTTTCCTTTAAAACAAACTAGTTCTGTTTTTCAAGTTTCAAACCAGTAAAAACAGCCACATCTCCATTAAGTGGTGCTAATAAACAGCGCACAAAGGCAACAGGTGATAAAAAAAGTGTCACTAAATCACTTTTGCGGCGTAAACTGAATAAAAACAGTCAGGGACCTGTGGATGGAGGCCACGTCAGGGTCCTGGTGGAGGTCTGTACGCAACCTGGCCTCGTCATCAGCTCATGTTCATTCTCCCTCAGCCTCCCTCCTTCATTTTGTCGCCGTTATAATTCTACATATCATCCCTTTCAAGCCTTATCGCACAGAACTGTTTCCTTTGCACCTAATGACTTTAAAAAGCAAGTCTTAGACAGATAAGCCACCGATGAACAGGAGTGCGCTGCGATTGCCGCGGGGCGATAAACACGAGCGGATTAGCATAGCGCCTCCGACTTGCTCCTAAACAATCTGCGCGATTATGCCCGGGCAGAAGGAGCCGGCGGAGAGCGGCTACAGGTAGCACTTTTTAATGCGCGCACGCTCTTTGCAGTGTTCCCGCAATGAATAAAACATCCGGTAATTTACATGATGTATAGCTAAGAACGCGCTTTGATCCGACGCCCGAGAGACGAGGGACGGACGAGCAACGTTTGTGGTTAAAAAAATGTGAAAAATACAAATGCGTTTTAAAATCTAATACAAAAGCTCCGTGCGTGGAAATGGGGGCAGTGACTGTTACCGAGTCAGCGATGAGAAAATCACGTTGATGTAAAAATGACTGACGTTATTATCAGCACGCGAGCAAAGAAACAAAACATTTGTACTTGGCGTGAACGCGAAAGGGCAATGTATTAACTGTAGAGCTGCAGAATATATCGCAAAAGCATCGCAATATTGGCGCAATAACGACAACAAAGTATACCGCAGTAACACCAAAGTGCGCCATTTGATAGAAATGTTCGTTTTTTAAAATGAAAACATGAATAAAATCAAGCTTTTTTAAACTAAATTAGCCTCGGTTTAGTATTTGTTGTTTTTATTTTAATATAACAGACATTATTGCATCAAAAAAGGACTAGAGAATAATCATAAAAGTCGACTATAAACAATAATGTCAGTCGTATTTTGATGATGGTTGTTGTTCTGTGGACTAAACAGACTCTAAAAGACAAACTTAAAGACTTTTATAACAAAGACAGTGACATTATTAAAGAAAAATGGCAAAAAAGAATAGAACATTTCTGATTTTCCTCAATTTTACACTTTATTCATGAATATTCTCGTCTAGAAGCCTTCACTCACAATATTTCGACATGTATTTGGTTAAAAATGTTAGTTTATTCTGACAGACTGCCGACTAAAAGGGGCAAAAGCTCTCAAAAGTATGAAGTATTTTCATGTGTCTGACCCAAAATCTACTCAAAAGACCACAACTACACAGAGTTTCATGCAAAAACAACCATTAATGCAGAAAAGTACAAGAAAACAGAGTATTATTTAATCACTTTTGGCTGTATAAGTAAGTTTACAAAAGAATAAGTTGTAGTTCATGTACCCATATTATCTGCAGATCTATTTACTAATTTATTTATGAATTATGTTATGTTATGTTAGATTAAACTCATGATTAGTCCCAAAATCTTCAGCTATCATCTCATTTTTGCTGTTGTCCCATAGAAATCCTTATTATTTCACTCAAATAGTCGAACGATGCAAATTTTGGTCGACTAAGACAACATCGACTGATTAATCGACTAAACGACTAAAAGACCAAAGCCCTACTTTATTATAAGTCTCAATCTACAATAAAAATAATCTTTACTACTAAAATAATCGTTAGTTTCAGCCTCAGTCAAAAAAGTGTATTTAAAAATCACAATAACATCGATTTCGCAGATCTTATTATCCATTTCGCAGCCGTTTTAACTGGACGTGCAGCTACTTTCTGGACGATTATTACATTAAAACACAGACAGGACGGCAAAAAAACCCCGGCGTCAGCAAACGTTATGGAAATGGCGCTCGTGTTTTAAGCCGGACGTTTAAAAGGTAGCGATATTCAGGCGCCGTGGGACGAGTGAAATTGTATTGTCCCGTCTCGGAGCGAGGCCGCGGAGCATGTAAATGGAAATAAGTGCGTTTGTGACTGTAATGTGCGCGTATAACCGTAATTCATCCGGACGTTTACAAAGACGGCGGCGATTCTACTGGACACTTCAGATCTACGAGGATAATATCTACGGAGCTACCAAAACATGTTTCTACAGAAGGGAAGCTCTTTACTGTGTACTTACTTATGAGATGTCCAAGAAGGTGCGCGCTTAGGCTTTTCGTCCTTTTGGCGGGTAAAGGATTAAGAAGATATAAAGACAATTTAACATTTTGACAATACTTTACAAAGATGTTTTAGTCTGGAGTCATATTCTGTCTTCCAGATTTAAAATGAAGGCAAGGAACAGCAGGAAAAGCTACGTTTTTTCATTTTTTTGGTCAGTTTGCGCTCTCAACATCTCATCCTTTAATGTGGAAAAAACAAACGTGTCCAATCTGTTTCTTAAGATGTTTTATTACTTGATTTAATCCACTTCATCCATAGATTTCTCTGGGACATTGTAAATTCAAAGGCTGTATTGTTAAAATGCATTTTTTTTTCCACAGAGACATAAAGATCAGCCTTAAAGTAGCTCCTACAAACAACAAACTTTACAGTTTTGGACTCAACAAGATTTTGACGAAACGTACAGAAGGATTTTTTAAATATCTAATTCTAAAACTGATTTACTAAAGTTTTAAGTTTAAAAAAATGAGGCGAAATTTGAATTTTTAGGACAATTTTCAGTCCAATCTAGTTTAGTTTACTTTAAAAACTTTAATAAGAAATCCAAAATCCTTTCTGTAAAGCTTTTTGTAACTAATATTTGCACAAAAACGAACAAAGAAATTTAAACCTGGCTCTGTCCGTGTTTCACATTTAGATTATGGATGCACCGATACCAACACTATATTTTGATACACTAATATTGTGATACGCAGCATGACTAACTCACCTAAACTGAAAGAGGGCGTCATTTTGGGTCCTAAAGATGACGAGGGCATTTATTGACTTGTCGTTCACTGGTCATAGCAGTCAGCATTTTAATAATATTTAAAGTCTATACGACAGGTTCTAATGTCTTTTTAATTATGACTTAGTTTGGTGGGAGGGCACCTGTGGTAAATATTGTCATAGTTTTCCGTCTCTACAAGTCACAGTTTGTGAAGAAAAAAAATTTAGATTACAGGAAGGGGAGCGGAGTTCTGAAATGGAATCCTTCTGTGATGTCATCAAAAAGCGACGTACAGTTGAAAATAGACATTAACAGACAACTGACACCTTTTTCTGACAGTTTAAAGGGTCATTTAACAAAATAAAGGTGTTATCAGGTATCATTATTTGTCACATCATAAGTATTGTGTAATTTGTATATTTTGGCCCTTGTTTCAAAATGGTTGCTAGGTAACAGTTGTAGAATTACCTCTATGTCATATTTGCTGCTCATGTTCAACCAGGAAGTAACATTATAAACATTTCGAAAACTGTCGAACTGGGGACAAATGGGCAAAATGTTTAGTCAAATCTTAAATATAATCATGTTTACGACATTTTAGTGAAATGTGACCTCTCACCTGTCATATAGACTTTAACTTAATAATAATGAACATTAACTGTTTTAAATCATTTGACTAAACGGAGCACAATTGTAATTCAATCATTAAAAAGGGTCTGTTTAGTTATAATCAAAATCAATAAGTTTAAATATGGAAAATGAGTTAAAAGTTAAAATGGAATAAGTTAAGATGGAATATGTTAAATTTGTATATTTTTAAGTTGAAGTGTTAATAAACAATTTTAAAAAGACAAAAAAATAGAATTTCAAATAAATAATCACAAATAAAATCATGTTTTTTCCCCTCACAATAATCATAACTCTAAAATCATATATCGTGACATCCCTCGTGGCATCCCAGTCCTAGTTCCTGCTCCGTATGAACTGGTACGAAATTAAAACTGGAACTAAAAACTGAAAAAGGTTCCTATTAGAGCTGGGTGACATGGCAAAAAATTATTATCACGATTTTCTTGGGGCTAGATCATGATTTAGATTTTATCATGATTAATGTTACCTTTATTTTTTTTCTATTGCCTTTAATAGAGCTGCACCGTTTAAGAAAAATATCAAATTGTTTTCAGTTTTTTTCTGACCAGTGCGATTAAGATTAGATTTGCAATATAGGTTTGAAAAATAGGATTCTGTTCAAATTCACATTTTGAACAACATTTTGTTGCTTTTTAGTTTTTGTCATGTTCAGTTGTGTTTGTCATATTTAAACGCGTCTTTGTTGTTTTTTGTCACGTTTTGTCGCGCTTTGGTGCATTGAGTAGTGTTTCTTGTTTGTCGGTGAGTTTTGGTTGCTTTTGAGCGCATTTTTATTGCTTTTGGTTGCGCTTTTTGTGTCAATTACGTTAAATTGTGCAGCCCTGGCCTTTAAGAGGTAAATAAAGTCATCTGCTCAGAGGCTTCAGAGGCTAAACAACAGGAGAAAAAGTGTGTTTGAACAGACAGCTGCATTAAAGAGACAAACAGTGAATCACGATACGACAATTTCACAAAAATAGCCGATTGTCACAGGAACGAGCTCACGATTCTGTTTTTATCTGTTTTTATCACCGTATCACCCAGCCCTAGTTCCTATGAATACTTTAACCCCTTTAATTTAGGAAAACGCCAACTGCAGGACAGCCATTTTTTTTCACGACCGAACTCGACAACAACTTCCATTCCATTCACGGCAGCGAGAAAAGCGTCGAGAAACTTCCAAAAACGCCGAAGCGCCTTCATCTTTCTCATTTACACAGTTTACGCTCACGTGCAAAGAACCCACTCGGCGCACACGAAAACATCTATATGCAAATCGAATCAGGGCCGATATCGCGGGGTGGAAAATCAGCGCGGGGAATAAATTACAAATGATCTAAAAACAAAATGCCCGATTTAGCCCGTGGAGGGATACGCACCAGCTTGGCGTCGTTGACACACTGCAGGTAGAGGGCGGCGATGCTGGAGCAGTTGAGGGTCTTTCCGGCGTTCTCTCGGTAGCAGGCGAGGATCTGGCTCTGCAGGTCGCCGCACACGGGGGCAGCTTCGAACCGCCTGCCGAGGTTAGAAGAGGAGAAACAAGGTGTGAAAATGCGGGAATATATGGGGGGAAAGAAGGCGAGTGGGGGGGGCGAGGAAAGCAGAAAGAGGAAAGAGGCGACGCACGGAAACCGGAAGGATTGATTAAAGCAGTGTTTTTCAACCTTTCTTGAGCTGTGGCACAAGTTTTGGGTTTAAAAGCCAAAATAAACAACTTATTTTACCCTTAAAACATTAATTCAACAAAATAAAGGTGTTCACATATATTTTGATTTGTCGGACAAAAAAAATCTGTGACATTAGCCGAGTATTAGCCCAGTGTACAAGGTAATTTCCTAGTGTGATGTCATCATTTACAACCAGGAAGTGATATTACAAAACTTTTTGTGTTTTTGTGTTTTGGGCAAATAAATGGGTTGAGTCGCATAAAGTCAATTATTACAATTATATTTTTTGTTTAAATTATATTTACGGTCCAAGAAGATGCTAAATTTACAACTAATGACACTTTTAATTCAGATAAAAGTACATTTCATCTTCATTTGAAACCTGAAACCCAACCAAGTGCCCCTTGGTAATTCCTCACGTACCCCTTGGAGTCCCCGTACCTCTGGTTGGGAAACACTGACTTAAATCAAAATGTCAAAAAAGAATAGATTATTCCTCATTTTCATCAAAAATACACTTCATTCATTCATAAATACTCTCGATGTTGAAGGATATCTTTATTATCCACAAGGGTAAATGTGTTTGCAGCAACAGCAAACACATTTACCCTTGTCCACACATGCAACTCACAAAGTAAAAAACAGACAAAAAACAAAGAACACCACAATATCACAACGACTGGTTCAGACGTGCCTCTTATTTGTGAATTACAGAGCTCCAAACCAACAAATGAAGAAGAAAGTGAGAACATACTCAGTGTAGAACGTAGAAGCCCTCAGTCCATATTTCAATCTTTATCTGGCTGCAAATGCTTTTAAAACGTTTAAATATACAATAAAAATTATTGTTTGACAAGTCGACTGCTAAAATAATCGTTAGTGACAGCGCGACTACTAAATAAAAATTCTATGGTCAATGCTATGGTCACACTGGATAAAAAGAAGTTTGGAGACATAAATAGCTTTACCTTATAGTATTTTATTGTTACGAAACAAAACAGTGTTGTTGTTTTTTTATTTGATGACACCAGCAAATCACAATATAAATGATTTTGCAGCTCAGTGGAGTTTTGAGCTCACGGGGAACATTATATTAAGGAGAGTGGGTGCACAATTCAGAAACTTCTAAATATTGTGAATGAATTGGAGGCTAAATATTACGTGATACTAGAGCAACGCTGCCTTAAAGTCTATATGAAGGTTCTCGTGTTTATAATTATGACTTAGTTTGGTGGATAGCCTCTGTGGTCAATATTTATCATAGTTTTACAACCATGAAATTGCAGTTCGTGAAGAAATGTGAGTCCCTCTGTGATGTCATCAAAAGGCGACGCACCGTTGAAAATACATCGACAATTTACAGACGACCGACACATTTTTCTGACAGTTTAAACGATCATTCAACAAAATAAAAGTGTTATCAGGTATTATTTATTGTCATTTCATAACTATTGTGTAATTTATATGGATTTTGGCCCTTGTTTACAGTATGGTTGCTATGGTAACGGTTGTATCACATCTGCTGTTCATGTCCAACCCGGAAGTGACGTTATAAACATTACAAACACATGTCAAACTGGGGACAAACAGGCAAAATGTTTAGTAAAATCTTAAATATAGTCAAATATAATCAAACGTAAAAGCTATGTTTTAGTGAAATATGTCGTCTAACCTGTAAAAACTGTTTTTTTCTCGTAAACTGACAAATTTCCCTGCATTTGTATTGCAGCTTTTCCACTGAGCCACACCACTGCAAACAAAACCTTTTTATCAAGAAACAACTCCATGTTTCGAAGTAAGAATGTATAGATTCAAGGAAATTATGCAAGCGCAATAGGCGCTTTGGGTGCCTATTGCGCTTTGGGTGCCTATTAGGTGGAAAAGCGCTCTATAAATAAAAATTCTTCTTCTTCTTCTTCTTCTTCAAGTATAATTTTAAACTTTTGAAGAAAAATATTTGATTTTCTGTACCACAAAATACCCTTTTATAACCATTTTCAACACAAATAACAGTTCCAATTAAAACATAGATAGACCACCATATTGTAGCCGTCACTTAAATTGTTAAAAATGGGGTCAAAGGTCAGTCTTGTCCGAGCAGTCGACATATTGATCATGCAAATGTGCACAACCCGGACAGAGAAGACAATACTTTACACAAACTGGACAGGACAAGCTTCTTGATGTTAAATTTTATGTAAACAAGTGAATGATAAAAAATAGAAGCTTGAAAAATATATATCGAAATTTAGATTATATGGGGCATGTTGTTTGGAAAATATGCAAAATTTGGAACTGCAGTAATCTTATGTTTTTAAATAATTTGCACCACTTATTTTTATTTGTTTAGTTTTTTCTTTGTGTAGTATAACATTTATAGTAAAAAATGTGACAGAAAGAGCTGATTAAAAACCTTCTAATATAATAGTATGAGGTGGTATTTCTGTACATACAACTCAACTAATACATTTAAGGTGACACTGCAGGTGAATAGGAAAAAAAAATCTTAAATTTCAACATATCAATTTGAAACTTGAAAATGAAATTTTTTCATCATGTCATGTTTTCATGATAGAAATAAGGCATTTTATATGTAAAAATGGCCAACAATTCACATATTTGAGACATATAAATCTGAAAAATGGACAGAACCAGGTTTAAATTTCTTACATCATTTTGTACACATATTAGTTACGAAAAATGTTCTAATTTAGTTTTTAAGTAAACCAGATTTGACTGAGTTCGTTAAAAGACGATGCAAACATCAACTGACTGAGTTCGTTAAAAGACGATGCAAACATCAACAAAAACTTCAGTACAATGGACTGAACTGCAGAGTCGTGCGATTTTGAAACGAGCCCTAGCTGCGCGATAAAGCCCCCCTCGTTACAATCGCACGGGAAACGGAGACGAGGTTAAAATGACTGGCGAGCGCGAGTGGATTCTTCGGGTTAATTAGCTGCACTTCCTGAAAGCCCTTCACAAAGAGCTCGGAGAAAGGACCGCAGCGCAATATCGATCGCTCTACCTGGTACCGGCAAATCCATTCATTGATTTTAAGTGCCTTTGTGAGTGCTGCTGGTGTCAACAATTTACATACTGAACGGCTGTCACCTTGCGCCGGCCCGAGAGCTCGTTTGGGTGTTTCGGGAGCGAGCGTTTGGGCCGTGCATGCTGATGTGAGCGGTTATGGGCTCTACATGACCGGCCGAGCGCGCCGTCCTTCTCCGAGGTCCATCTTGGACCGGTTTGGATGCAGGTGTTGAGAGGCTAATGCTAAGCTAGGAAACGGTAAAAAGCTTTATTTGCTTGCACTACTAGGTTTTAGATATAGCTAGTCAGCCAAAAAATGTATTTTGAAACGTGTTTAATGGTATTTTTAATAAAACTGAGTGGTTAAAACTATTATCACTTGCAGGTGTTTGAGAGGCTAATGCTAACCTAGGAAACAGTAAAAAAAGAAAAAGAAACACAAAAATGATAAATTCAGAATATTTGTCCAAGTTTGATTGCGTTTTTTGTTTGTAAGTCACGTTTCCTCTTGTTAAAGCTTTATTTGCTTTATTTATTTATTTCTCTCAAATTCTTTCTATTCTTTCTTTCATGTCTTTGCAAAATTACTGGCTGTAACATATATTTTGCAATTTTTTTAAAAGGTCCTGGTCACGTATAGAGACGTGTGGGGCCATGTTCAAGTTTGTTCTTTTAAAATTAAACACTGAAAGTACATCTAACTATCAACTGTAAAGATTTAGGTGAAATGTCAAGCCGGCTCAAGTCACAGAGCTCCAAGTCGAGGCTCAATTCGTGGTCCGTTTGATCAAGTCTCGAGTCATCAAAATTGTGACTCAAGACTGACTCAAGTCTAAGTCACACCTTACAAATCCACACCCCTGATGATTAATCCAGGAAAAGGCAACGGAAAAGGAATTGTTCAAGTATCGGTATTGAAAATCGACAAAAATCACATTTGGTTTTCTTTGGAAATGGACGAATTTGACAAACTTTGGACGAAATGGGACTTGAAATGTGCCTTCATTTTTTTATTTCATTGGATATTTTTGGATTATTTGCTTGCTCTCCGTGTCGTGTTCCATGTTCTGTGACTTATGTGTTTAATTTGGAAGATTTCACAAAATAAAACGGAAAAAAAGAAAAACAAAACAGGCATTGTTAAGTGTCAATGCTGGAAAACAAACACTGCAAACCCCGTCCGACTCCAAACAAGATCCATACTCTTATTCCAAGCCATTTAAACGAAAAAAGACATCCCTATTATGCAGCGCAGCAGTTTTCGAACATGACTTTCCACAAGATATATTCCCCGGTCTGGTCTGGAGCCAATCAAAGCGCGGGGACACACCACCGGCGATGTGGCCATTCCCCGCATTAACTGCTTTTGTTCGTCTCCTCGCACACCCCATAAAGATCTATAACGACGACACATCCACATGCTAGGGCTATTATGCTAATGGCAGTGTCATCGTTTTGTTCACACCAGTGCCCAGGACACTCCATCTGCCTCGCTAAACCCGCGCCCGGCCCGCGTGCGTGGCTCTGTGAATGAGATTTCGCCCGTCAGCAAGTCTGCGCATCTCAAAGGAGCGCTGGGACAGGAGCTCGGGCCCCCCTCGGCCTGAGTCAGATGTTTGATTTGCCCCCTGGAGTGAAAAATTACCCCCTGTTGGACACAAAGCAGAGGGATTGGCTGCACGGGTCATTACCCAGAGTGCAATGCAGCAGGAAGCGGGCGCGTTGTCGGCGTACGTATGCGTATGGACAGCCGCGTGGGCGAATTAGCGAGACTGGGAAAAAATCCATAGTCCTTGTGGGAGCGGGTCAGTGACAATTTGTTTTTAAATGAGTGGCATTATTAGCAGCAGGTGAGTGATTAAACGTAGGTTCGTCGTTGCAAGTTGGTTGTTTATTCTTCGCGAGCTGCTGGAGTATATCGTTGGCGTCTATTGAATGTTAATGATCTGATGGAAAGTTATACAGAATCCAAGTCAACGCTGCTGTGGCTCGTTTCTCAATTTTATTTTATTTTTTTTTTGTATTCCGACAAGGATAGATGATGTCAATCCAACAGAAGTCTTTAAACGTGTTTGTTGAGGTTTCGTTATCCAGAGGTGGGACCATTCCTTTGGTGTTATTGCACATACCAGTACCAAGAACTTAGTCCTTTAGTCCGAGGGCTTAAAAGTCACATATTCTGCTACAGTGAATTTTTTGAGCTTTAAACCATGTTCTAACAATGTTCCGTCATCAAAAACATACCTGAAATAGCATTCAGTTGCATTCACGCTATTTTGAGTAATGTTTATTAGAAAATCCTCCCCATTCCGTGCGTCAAACACATTTCCTGCTGAACGTCTGGGATTTTCGGATGTATTTTTCGATCTACGTCACTTATCTGAGAATGTTCCACTGTCCTTAGCTGAACATTTCTGCCTCTAAACACAATAACTGCTGCAGCAAATCCGAACAATTATGTTGTTTCAGCGCTAACTTCACTAGATTACCTATAGTGCCGGCGCCATCTGCTGGCTGGATGCGTGTCATTTCATACTGACTGATAACACAGGTCATAGAATGAATAAGAAACTTTTTGTTATAAAACATGTTTAAAGGCTAATAACAATATGAAAAAAGCATAAAATCTTTCCTTTAAAAAAATAACTCAATCCAAATTGTTTTTGTTTGTCTAACCTGGGGATGTTCTGCCTTCTTGCTATGCTTCGGGTTAGTCCAACAATAACCCGCCTAATCACCGCTGATGAGCTCCAGAGTCGCTGTGGTTTAAGCAGCAGCACATATACCTGGCTCTGTGCAGGCTTCAGCGTCATGAGATCGATTCCTGGCTCCCACAATTTGCTTCCCTCCATGTCTATTCCCATTCAGTTCTGAATCAAATTTAAAATCCTCCTCCTGAGTCATAAAGCCATAAATGATATGGCCCCATCCGACCTCAAAGATGCAATAGCAGCGTACCGTGCAAACAGAGCACTTCGCTCTCAAAAATGCTGGACTATTGTTGGCCCCCAGAGTCTCTAAAAGCACAGCAGGAGGCGGAGAGTTTGTGTTGTGGAACCAGCTCCCTGTTCATGTTAAAGGGGCCCACACAGTCTACATTTAGGACCAGGCTCAAAACGTTCCTCTTTAAAATAGGAACAGAAATAAAAATGTACAGTTTTACAGCTGTCCTACTATACTGGGGGAAGTATGGCAGCTTGAACACTGTCCTCAGGTTCTTATACTTTCCATCAACAATATTTAAGATTTTAGTTCAACTGTCATCTGTTCATTGCTGTTCACATGCTTTTTCTCTTGTTTTAGACACTGCGGTGGCTGCTCCAGTGACGACCCCCCATCCCACGCCCCTGACCTGTGACCTGGATGTTCCAATTTGCCTGAGGAACTCTCTCTGCAGGGAACGTACTTTTTCCCACAGGGTTTTTTGTGATTTTTCCTTGCTGAGAGGGAGGGTCAATAGCTAAATTCTCGTGAACATTGTTTATTTAAACTGCTTTCTACCTGTGGCCCATCGAGGCAACTGTTCTTGTGATTCTTGTGACCAAAATAAATTGATTTGATTTAATTTGATAATGATAAAGTCTACAGGCCAAAACATTCTTTAGGGGACATATATGCACAATTGACTTTGATGAGCCATTAATTATATTACAACAGTGTTTCCTCATCAATAGTTTACTAAAAACTGGATCACTATTAATTGTTGCATGTTTGTGTAATCCACTATTGTCCTGTTTTCAAGGCTTGACAGTTCAGAAAATGTTTTCACCAATGCCCAATGTCCGCCCACTTCCCCGGCGATTATTTAAAAATAATTCAAACACAGGTCATACATGTAGGGTAGGGCTGTGCGATGTGGAGGAAATGTCTTATTGCGATTAGATTTGCAATGTTTTAACAATTTGATTCTGTTAAAAGTTCTCATTTTAAACACAACCAGGAGAATTGACAAAATACTTAAAAGGCCTATGAACTGAAAAAGTAATAAAAGAACAACATGTATTTCATAACTTATTTGTACTACAGGGTTAGCAGTTTTAAATGGATCATAAGACATGATATTTTTGTTTATGTAAATAATGGCTCTTACAAAATTGGAGACTTTGCGATTTGCCAATTGCGTCCATTTAAATCAAATCAATGGCGATTAATCTTGCAAGCGCAAATGTAAAAAATAAAAACAAGATGACAATCCACTGTTTGTTACGGTGAAATGTCATTATGAAGAGGTGGGCCTTATCAGTTTTGCAGTGTTGAACAGGAAGTGAATGAACCCGTTTCTATTTTAAAGGACACATATTACAGTGACTGTGATGAGTTTTAACCATGTTTTTACAATGTTCTATCATCAAAAACAAAACTGGAGTAGCATTTAGCTTCATTCACGCTATTTTGAGGAATGATAGTTAAAAAATCCTCTCTGTCCGACCGTCAAAAACACTTCCTGCTGAACTCCCTCAATGTGTGACGTTTTTTTTCCCATTTTAGACTCTGAGAAAATTCTGCTGTTTTAAGTCCTTAAATCATTGCCAGACTCGCTCTGAGCATTTCTTCCGTCTAAACACGACGCTCCAGTGACGACCCCCCCACCCCCACCTGTCTGGACGATCTATGCGCCACCCGCCTGGACAGCTGGATTAGCCACACCTCGTCTGCCTGGACGAACTCCTTCTACTTTAGATGAACTGTTCCTCATCTCCTGCTGGAGGATCTCTCTACACTGGTGGACTGCTCCTCGTCCGCCTGGAGGAACTCTTTAAAGCCACCTCCCTCTTGAGTGGTTCTGGCTCCACAGTCCAAGTGGATGCGTCAGTCCTAGTTAATCTGCAGCCTGTCCGTCCGTGGGAGTAGGATCTCTCCTTCACTGTGGTTCTCCCCGAGGTTTCTACTTTTTCCCATGGGGTTTTTTGTAGTTTTTCCTCGCCGCGAAGGAGGGTCAAAGGACAGGGGCATTCTGGGACAGTTATCTGAACTGCTTTTACCTGTGGCCCATCGAGGCAACTGTTGTTGTGATTTTGGGCATTATAAAAATAAATTGATTTGATTTGATTTGATTTGACTGTAACTGCGTGATAGCTTAGCATACCAACAGCATATCAAACTACTGCATAGATACACATTTGTAATTGCCTCTGCAGCCAGTAGACACACTCCACAGCTAAGTTACTCTGGCGTCTCTCAAGGCAGTGATAAAGTTATATTGTTCTTTGTGAAAACATTTTATTTTTAGCTCTAAAACATGAGATGTCAAAGTAAAGATACTCAAGAGCATATAAAAACAGATAGAGCGAGTGCTGCGCAGGGTTGATAACAAATGTTCCAAAAGCTCTGATACCCAGCTGCTCTTGGAGGATCAGGCTGATAGCTTGAGAAAAATAGCAGAAAACGGATCCGAGGCACTATGGTGTACTGAAATTAAAAGTAGTTTATTTTGTCATGGACGCCACAACAAAAGAAAGGACTTTTGAGTATTTTTTCTTCTACTCAAGAGCATGTTTAAAGGCCAGTAACTATGCAAATAATTAGGGCCGTTGTCCTTAAGTCCAGCGGTTCTCAATTTCCCCATTTTTATCTCGAATAATTAAATGATGATACTGTTTTATTCAGATAAAAGAACATTTCATCTTCATTTAAAAACCTGAAACTGTTCCAAGTGCCCCCTGGAAATTCCTCACGTGCCCCTTGAGGTCCCTGTCCCTTGGTTGGGAAACACTGCTTTAGTCAATCCATGGTACCTTAGTTGACCAAGATTTTTAGTTGTTGACTAATCACTTTATTTATACAAAATTATTATTTTTATTTATTTTTATTATTTTGGAGTCTTAACGTATAAATACACCGTCTCCTTGTACTTTTATATATAAACAGTTGAGATGAACTCCTCTATACTTTTGAGTGCAGTTTGGTTTAGATACATGGAAATACTTTACACTTTTGATATATTTTTGCCATACCCCCTTTTAGTCGACTAATCAGTCGACCAAGAATTTCTTTAGTCGCCTACAGCTGTACAAATAACACATAATATTTGTCCTTTAAGTCACTTTAGATCAATATAGCAAATTACAATGGACAAAATGTTCAGCGATTATAGTTTTATACTAAATACCTGGGATAAAACAAAACACATGTCACCTTTAAAAAAAAAAACAATGGTGTAAACGGTCGAAATGGAGTCAAAAAGTGTGGCAGCCTCGCACGTGTTCTGCGCCCAAACCCCCTCGCCTTCCTGCAGCATTACCTCATCCGCGGGACGACTTCTTTTGGTTGAACTCGGTACAAATCATTGGACTTTTTCCCTGACACATGCCGGCGTGTGAAGCAGTTTTGTGCGAGATGGGATTCAGTCATTCGCTGGAAGGCACGACAAGACCATTCCTCTGCGTCGCGGTATTGAGCGATGACAGGCGCTCGGGCACAAATCGCTACTGTCCTTTTCCTTCGGATCCCGGCGCTCGTTCATTACACCGCCCCTGGGCACCTACGGGGACGAGCGAGCCACATCCACCCGCTAATTACTTTCTTAAGCATTCGTGTTAATGCCAGGTGCATCCTGCTGATACAAACACTGGTGATAAACACAAAAAGTGTTTATCACCAGTAATGGCCTCTGAGAGTGAGAGGGGGAGAGGGGAGAGAGACAAAGAGAACGAGACAGAGGGAGAGAGGGAAAGAGACAGAGAGAAAGAGACACAAAGACAGAGACAAAGACACAGACAGAAAAAGAAAGAGAAACAGAGAGAAAGAGACACAAAGACAGAGAGAAAGAGAAACACAGACAGAGAAAGAGGGGAAGACACAGAGAGAAAGAGACAGAGAGAAATAACAAGACAGACAGAGAGAACGAGACAGAGAAACGGAGAGAAAGAGACACAAAGACACAGACAGAAAGAGACAGAGAGAAAGAGAAACCGTGAGAGGAAGAAAGACAGAGAGGGAGGGAGATAAGAGATAAACAAAGCGAGAGAGAGAGAACAAGACAGAGAGAGAGAAAGAAACACAAAGACAGAAAGAAAGAGAAACACAGACAGAAAAGGAGAAAGAGGGAGACACACAGAGAGGAAAAGACAGAGAGAAATGACAAAACAGTCAGAGAGGAAGAGACAGAGAAACAGAGAGAAAGAGACACAAAGACAGAGACAGACAGAAAGAGAAACACAGACAGGAAAAGAGAAAGAGGGAGAAACACAGAGAGAGACAGAGAGAAATAACAAGACAGGCAGAGAGAAAGAGACAGAGAAACAGAGAGAAAGAGACACAAAGACATAAACAGAAGGAGGCAGAGAGAGAAAAAAGAGAAACAGACGAAGAGAGGGGGAGAGAAAGAAAGAGACAGAGAAAAGGAGAAACTGTGACAAGAAGACAGACAGAGGGAGAGAAGAGAGAAAGAGAGAGAAATAAAGAGAGAGAAAACAAGACAGAGAGAGAAAGAAAGACAGAAACAGAGAAAAAGAGGCACAGACAGAAACAGACAGAAAGAAAGAGAAACAAAGACAAAGAAAGAGTGGGAGAGAGAAAGAAAGGGACAGGGCAAGATAGAGAGACAGAGAGAGAGAAAAGAGAAACAAAGAAAGGACAGAAATAAATAGAGAGAGAGAGAGGTAGAAACAGAGAGAAAGAGAGAGAGAGAGAAACAAATACAGAAGGAAAGAGAGAAAGAAAGAAACAGAGGGAGAGAGAGAAGAGAGAAATAGAAAGAAACAAAGACTGCGACAAAGAGAGAGATCGAAAGAGACAGAGAGAAAGCGAGAGATGGAGAAAAGAGAGAAACAAAGACAGGGACAGAAAGAGAAAGACAGGGGAGAACGAAAAAAGAGACAGAGAGAGAGAACGAGAAAGTGAGAGGAGAGAGAGATAGAGAGAGAATGAAAGAAAGAGACACAGAGAGAAACAAAGACAGAGAATGAAAGAGAGAGAAACAAAGACAGAGAGAGGGAAAGATAGAGAAAGATAACGTGAGAGGAGAAAGAGACAGAGAGAGAAACAAAGATCGAGAATGCAGAGAAAGAGAAACAAAGACTAGTGAGAACAATAAAGTGGGAGGAGAGAGAAATAGAGAGAGAAACAAAGACAGAGAAACAAAACAAGCGAGAGAAAGATAAAGTGAGGGGAGAGAGGGACAGAGAGAGAGAATGAAAATGTGTGTATCTAATGGTTTCAGAATGATGAAAAATGAGGACAGTTGCCACAGCAATCAACAATTTCTGAACGAGAAAAAGTCCTCCAGATGTTGGATATAAAAGGAGCTGAAACCCATGAAAGGAAAGTCAGAATAAAAGTTATTTTTTCTCGAGAGGCCTGTGCGGAGAAACTAAAATGTATGTGAAAGCAATCATGGACATTTTGAGAAAAGGAAAGCCTGCCATGTTTAATATGCTTGTTGTCATTTGTTTGATTTTAAACACGACCTCTCTACCAGGTCCAAGGTAAATATGCTCAAATCAAATATATGTTTTTGCTGAAAACAATTCCAATGCAAATGTATTCTTAATTACAAAAACATTGGACAGCAGGACAAGTTGTTTATGTTATCGAGGCAAATCAGGCTTGAAATCCGTCAAAAATCCTCTAGTGTGAAGAAGTCTGTATGACAGGTTCGACGACACATTTCTCTAAAACGGAGTGAACATGATTATATTTAAGATTTTACTAAACATTTTGCCAATTTGTCCTCAGTTTGACAGCTTTCGTGATGTTTAAAATGTCACTTCCTGTTTGGACAGGAGCACAAATATGACATAGTTAGAGGTAATTCCGTGTTGTTACCTAGCAACCATTTTGAAAACATGGGCCAATATAAAGTACACAATCGCTATGATTTAACGATTAATTATACCTGATAACACCTTTAGTTTGTTGAATGGCAGTTTAATCTGCCAAAAAGTTGTCAGTTGTACGTAAATTATCTGTATTTTCAATGGTACATCACTTTTTGATGATCACAGAGGGATTCAGTTTTAGAACTCAAAATTACTTTGTGTATTTTTTCTTTTTTTTTCTTCACAAACTGCAACTTCACAGACGTAAAACTATAGTAAATAATTGCCAACCAAATTAAGTCATAATTAGAAAATACTGAAAACTTGTCATAAATAAATTTGTCATAAATTAGGATTTTCAGTCAAATCTAGTTTACTCAGAAGGTAAATAAGAATTCCAAAATCCCCTCTGTAATTTTTTTTGTAACTATGTACAAAATTAACCAAGCAATTACCTGGTTCCGTCCAATTTTCCGATTTAAGTGTCCCAAATATGTGTAACTTTGGCCGTTTTTACACATAAAACGCCTTATTTCTAAATGAAAACATGACATGATGAAAAACTTTTTTTTTTTCTTACATTTATGTGAGTAAACTACAGGAGAAGTTTACAATTGATATCTTTAAACTTAAACATTTTTTCCTATTCACCTGTAGTGCCTCACCTTAAAGTGCCTCTGACAGGTTGGACTACTCATTTAACTAAAATGCAGTTAGGATAAAAATTCAAATTCTGATAACATTTTTCAAAATTTACCGCAGTTTAGCTTTTAAAAAAAAAAGTTTTTTATTTTACTTCCTTAGTTACTGTAAATGATGACATCACACTAGGAAATTACCAACAAACCATCCTGTACAGTGCAACAAAACTCCTCTAATGTCACAGATTTTGTTATTTGCCAAAGAAAACACACGTGGACACCTTTATTTTGCTGAATCGATTTTGTTTAAAGGGTCAAAAAACTAGTTTCTTTTGTGTAAATTACGCATAACCTTTATCTCCCCAGTGTGACGTTATCCATTTTTTTACTTCCTGTATTTATTTTCAACATATTTTTCAACGTTTTTCCACACACAACGACCTGATTGGTGTAAAACTATAATTTATGTTTACAATCGGAATTAATACACTGAATAAAGTCAAAATTAGAAAATCATAAAAACCTGTCACGCGCACTTTAAGAGAGTGCAGGGTTCCTTTAAAAATCTATAGTAAATCAATTATGAAAATGGCCAAACACGCACTATTCTCCTTCAACATGATCGTGGCATTTCAAACATCTTCTGGTCAAATCTTCTCGCGGCGCTCTGGTGTTCTCGCTCGTGGGCTGCAGGGTCGGGCCTGGCGGAGTTAATCACGTGGGACAATAACTCTGTCACACGCACTCGGAGGTGGCACGCCGCATCCTCCATCATCCATCATTAAGATTAACATTACGTTCCCCCTGCAGGACTCAGAGCTGCCACAGAAACACCACGGGCCCGTCTGCAGTGCCGCCGGTTCATGCTAACAAGCGCTAACGGAGAAGAGGAAGAGTATGTTGCACTTGGAGTTAAAGTGCCTATGACAGGTTGGACCACTCATTTAACGTGGTTATAGTAGCTTTTATTTGCATTTGTCAAATTTAATATTGGTTTTGCTGCTTTTATTGTTGTTTTGTCACTTTATAGTCGTATTTTTTGCGCTTTTAGTCACATTTTTGTTGGTTTTTGTTGCGTTTTTCTCGGTTTTAGTCATGTTTTTGTTGCTTTTAAATGCGTTTTTCTCGGTTTTAGTCATGTTTTTGTTGCTTTTAGTTGCGTTTTACTTGCATTTAGTGTTGTTTTTGTAAGTTTATAGTTGTGTTTTTGTTGCTTTTCGTTTTTCTTTCTGCACTTCCACTGTTTCATGCTAACAAGCGCTAACGGAGAAGAGGAAGAGTATGTTGCACTTGGAGTTAAAGTGCCTATACCAGGTTGGACCACTCATTTAACTACAATGCAGGTAAGATATTTGAAATTCTGCTCAAATCTTTACAAATTTTACCCCAGTTTAGCCGTTTTATTAGGGTTTTACTTTTACTTCCTGGTTGTAAATGATGACATCACACCAGGAAATGACCAAGATTATCCTGGACACTGGACCAAAACTCATCTACAGCAATGTCAAAGATTTTTCCATTTCACAAAGAACACCTTAATTTTGTTGAATTCATGCTTAAAGGGTCAAAACAGTAATTTCTTTTGTGTAAATTATGCATATTCTTCGTCTCCCCAGTGTGGTGTCATCAATGTGTTTACTTCCTGTAATTTTCAACATCTTTTTCACTTTAAGTTGCATTTTTGTCGCTTTAAATTGGCTATTTGTCACATCTAGTATTGTTTTTGTCGCTTGGAGAAGAGGAAGAATGTGTTGCACCTGGAGCCAAGTTTTATGTAAGTGAGGTGACAATAGCTGTAGGATTTGGGAAAAATATCTAATTGCAATTGTTATTACCAATATTGCAATGTTTTAAAGGAAACATATTCTGCTGCAGTGACTTTTTCAAGCTTTTAACCCTGTTCTAACAATGTTCCATCATTTAGCTTCATTCACACTATTTTGAGGAACGTTGGTTTAAAATCCTCTCCTCTGCGACCACCAAAAACACTTCCTGCTGAACTCCCTCGATCCATGACATTTTTTCAGATTTTCTACGTCACTTATCCGAGAATCTTCTGCAGTTTTAAGTCCTTAAAGGGAAAAAAGTTTATTATGCACTGAATGCTGCTCTTGTACTTGTATCCTCATTTCAGGACAAAGATTCTCTGCTTATATGAACAGCATGCACAAAATATTAATCTCCAAACTAGCACTAAAAATGGACAGTTACACATTTTTGGATGGAAAGGATGGAACATTAACATTAAACAATACCAGTGATAAGGATTATACTTTGTTTATATTCATATTCATATTAAACACTAAACACACAAATCTGGGCCGAGTGGAGACGACTGTGGGAATTCAGCAGCTCAACGACAAAAACAGTTTAGAACAACCACGAATCCTCCAGTTCCCATGTAACCCGAGAAGCGCGGCGTTCGTAAACAAAACTATCATAAAACATTCTCGAAGAAAAATGAATCAACTACTCTTGAACGACAGACGTGCAAGTGAAAAATAGACACGCAATTTAGCTTTTTCATTTTTCACTCGGCTATTTCTCGATGTCATTCTGAGTCTTTACCAATCGACTGGGCAAACATTTATCTGCGCCGTACGCAAAGGGCCGTGCATATCGCTCAACATTCAGCCGACATATGATGAAGCTGTGGTATAAATGTCAAAATGAGAACACAAATCAAGCCGGTGCCACAGGTTATAAGAGGGCTATAAAAACCTCACCTCAATCTCCCGCTCTCGTCACCCAGCCCCCATTTCTACGCCGTTATTCTCTTTAGTTCCTTCCCAAGAGGTTCTGGGTATGTTTAATGAACCAGGATGGGCAAATAAGACGTAGATGTAACAGAATCCTGTGTTTCTATATGTTTTTAGACACATTTTTGTTGCTTTTTGTTGTGTTTTTGTTGGTTATAGCCACATTTTGTTGGTTTTAGTTGCGTTTTGTTGCTTTTAGTCACGTTTTTGTTGCTTTAAGACACGTTTTTGTTGCTTTTAGACACGTTTTTGTTGCTTTTAGACATGTTTTTGTTGCTTTAAGACGCGTTTTTGTTTGTTTAAGACGCGTTTTTGTTGACTTTAGCCGCGTTTTTGTTGACTTTAGCCGCGTTTTTGTTGATTTTAGCCGCGTTTTTGTTGGTTTTAGCTGTGTTTTTCTTGCTTTTAGCTGTGTTTTTCTTGCTTTTAGCCGCGTTTTTGTTGTTTTTAGCTGTTCTTTTGTTGCCTTTTTATCATTGTTAGTTGCGTTTGTGTCACTTTTAGTCCATTTCTGACGCTTATAGACATTTTTTTCTTGCTTTTAGCTGCATTTTTGTTGCTTTTAGCCGCGCTATTGTGGCCTTTTTACCATTGTTAGTTGCGTTTGTGTCACTATTTAGTCAATTTTTGCCGCTTTTAGACACTTGTTGCTTTTAGTTGCGTTATTCTTGCTTTAGTCGTCTTTTTGTTTCGTCTATGTCGCTTTAAGTAAATTTTTGTCGCTATTAGACACTTTTTTTGCTTTTAGTCACGTCTTTGCTTTCACTTTTAGCCGCATTTTTGTTCAAATCAAGCCAGTGCCACAGGTTATAAGGGGGCTATAAAAACCTCACCTCAATCTCCCGCTCTCGTCACCCAGCCCCCATTTCTACGCCGTTATTCTCTTTAGTTCCTTCCCAAGAGGTTCTGGGTATGTTTAATGAACCAAGATGGGCAAATAAGACGTATATGTAGCAGAATCCTTGTGTTTCCATATGTTTTTAGACACATTTTTGTTGCTTTTTATTGTGTTTTTGTTGGTTATAGCCACATTTTTGCTGGTTTTAGCCACGTTTTTGTTGCTTTAAGACGCGTTTTTGTTGATTTTAGCCGTGTTTTTGTTGTTTTTAGCCTCGTTTTTGCTGCTTTTGACATTTTTGTTGCTTTTAGTTGCAATTTAGTTGCTTTTAGCCAGATTTTGTTGCCGTTTTATCATTGTTTGTGTCGCTTAAAGACATTTTTGTTGCTTTTAGCCACCTTTTTCTGTTGCTTTTAGCTATGCTTCTGTTGCCTTTTTATCATTGTTAGTTACGTTTGTGTCGCTTTTCGTCCATTTTTGACGCTTATAGACAAAATTTTTCTCACTTTTAGCCATGTTTTTGTTGCTTTTAGCCGTGTTTTTTCCAGCCCCCATTTCTACACCGTTATTCTCTTCAGTTCCTTCCAATTGTGGCGCTATTAGTCACTTCTTGCTGCTTTAAGTCGTGTTTTTGTCATGTTTTTGTCACTTATAGTCAAGTTTTTGTCTTTTAGTTGCATTGTTTTAGTTACGATTTTTGATGCTTTTCACTGTTTGTTGCTTTGTTGCATTTTTGTCACTTTTAGCCACATTTCTGTCCTTTTCATTTGCCTTTTTTTGCATTTCTATGCTTTTAGCTGCATTTTACTTCACTTTCAATCACGTTTTTATGGCTTATAGTTTTGTCGCTTGTTTCAGAACATGTTTTGGGAAATTGAATAGTCGCCTTTATGATTTGCTAATTGCGTCCATTCAAATTCCGATTTTGATTAGATTTAGATTAATTGTGCAGTCCGATTTCAGTGTCAGGTGTGTAATATGCTTCAAATGTAAAAGTATACATATTTTTATTGTATACTGTGATACCGTGTTGATATGGCAGACTTAAATAAACTGGTAAGAATAATATTTTCCACAAAACGAAATCATGTCAGCACAACCATTCTGTGGCTTATTTGGAGAAAGAAAGCTTGTTCATGTAATGCGACTGAATTGGCTCTTTACAGAACAGTGGCCCAGTTTATTCAGGTCACTATTCCACCCACGTCACATTCACAGAGTCGCACCAAAATAAAGAAATACTTGTGAGTTACGAATGGATAAGGACACATTTGAGTTTAAAACAAAGTATTTTCACTTCTTCTCACTCCCTTTTGAGCTAGAAATGTCAATAGAAACATATACATCCTTTCTTTTTGTGTGTTCTACAATTGATAAGACACAAATTATAGGTTTTTGCTCATATGCTTATGCAATATTTAAGAATAAATGAATAAATAACACAGTCAAAAAAAAAAACTAAAGACCACCTCATTGTTTTGACTTAGCTTGTGAATGGGGCAAACCATTATTTCTATTGTACATTGAGATGCACTTTTAAATAAATTAAGGTTAAAATATGTTGACTGAAGGCTTGTAGATAGAGAATATTTATGAATAAAAGTGTATAATTGAAGAAAATCAGAAATAATGTATCGTTTTTTGACATTTTGATTTAAAAACGCTGCTGTCTTTGATATAAAAGCTCTTTTCACAGCCTGTACAGTCCAGATCCTTGATGTTCAGCCAGTGCGCCGGGGCCTTAAGGGATTGTCAGTTACCTTGAAAAAACTGATTCACTCATGTATTTTTTGAAGAATTTACCATTTTGGAGTGCCCTGAACACATTTCTGCACCAAAAAATAAAGCTAAACAATCACAATTTAAACAAACAGATAGTGGAACATTATATACAGTACAATTTCTATTGTTTTTTAAGTAAAAGGTCTGTTTGGTAATGTTTTAGTAGATGAAGTGTGCTGTGACTAAAAAAAACGTTTGAAAAACACTGGTCATTACACAAAACTAAAATCAGTTTTTATCGACAACTAGTCATAATCAGTTTATTAATGACTGCAGTCCTACTCCTGGTTTTATTTTTATATTAATTATGCCTTGAAATTAGTGTTAGTGGTGACAATAACAGTCATATTTACGATTTTACTTTTGCCTATTTGTCCCTCGTTTTGACAGGTTTTATATTGTTGCTTCTTGGTTGGATATGAGCAGCAAATATGACAAAGATAGAGGTAATTCCACAGCTGTTACCTAGCAACCATTTGGAAAACAAAGGCCAAAATCTATATAAAGTACACAATAGTTATGATTTGACAATTAAAACCTTTACTTTGTTGAATGATGGTTTAAACTGTTATTAAATGTGTCACTTGTCTGTAAATTGTCTCTTTATTTTCAACGGTACGTCGCTTTTTGATGACATCACAGAGGGATTCCGTTTAAGAACTCAGTACTACTTCCTGTCATTTGAAACTTTACACAAACTGCAACTTCACAAATGTAAAACTAGGCTAACGGTTTACCACAGGTGCCCTTCCACCAAACGTAGTCATAATTATAAAACATGAGAACGTGTAAAATGGACTTTAATTAAACTGTATGAGCAAACTGATTAGACTGCGTCCTGGCAGAAAATGAAATCGCAAATATCAGTGTTTTTCAACCTTTTTTCAGTTGTTCAGTTACACGCTTATTGGGTTGAAACGATACCACGGAACGCCAACTACAATTAAAACATGACCAAACCAGACCATTTAGTTTAAAAAATATATGGCAAATAATGTCTGTGCCACTGTCTGGTTCTTTAAATTTGTCAATAGTGATGGTTTTGCGTTAGTGTTGGTGCTCAGGACACTCCAAAATGATAAATGAGTCAATTCCATCCACAACTGTCAATATGTAAACTTAAATTGGACATTTCTTCACGCCACACCTGGCAAAACCTCAAGGCGCACTAGTGTTCCCTGGCGCACTGTTGAAAATCAAGGCCCTGTATAATAGTTTAATACAGGGCAATATGAATGAAAACGAATATTTCAATCTTTTTTTTTGCATTACGCCAATGACTATATTTCACAAAGCATCATGAGGGCGGTAAAATGTGTCTTGGTTGTTAAAAAATCGCACAAAACATGACAAAAAGAACATTAACTGGCAGAAATATCATTTTATACCTGGATTATTCAAAATAATGCTCTAAAAACGACTCGATCCGGCCCGTGACTCAATTAAAACCAATAAAATCAAACAGATCTCGTTCACCGGTTTAACTGTAAGCGCAAATTGAACAAACGGAGGGCTGTGGGCGGAGTTAGCGGGTTATTATTTGCCCTGTGTGTGTGTCTGTGTGTGTGTGTTGCACCCTATTGACAATAAATCTTCGCAGCGTCACCCTGGGCCATCAGTGCAGCCGGCGCTAAAGGTCTCTATCAAAACAACCCATTCATCCCATCCCCCTGCACCGGTCATACCGACCGACGGGCGCAAATACATCTCTGTGCAGAGGCTGACGAGGAAAACAAACACGGAGATGCAACGGACTACTCGAGCAGAAACGGAACAGACAGGTGCAAACGCAGTCAAACGTCGTGCTAATGTCGTTTTCTGGGAAGATTTGGAATGAGGCGGAGAGGAGGGGCTGGGTTTGTCCGGTTTACAGGGCAGGAACTAGGAATATGGGGGCCCAAGGCAACATGAAGTACAGGCCCCTCCTCCTCATGATTTTCTATACGTTTTCTACAATTGTTCTTAAAATTGTTCTTGTTTTTTAATTGTACCTAGGGTGCTTTAAATACATGGGTTTCATTTGTAATTTTATAATGTTATATTTTTATTACTATACACCTTATTCCGCCCTGCCCACTTGCCTCGCCCTGCCTCTTTTTATGTTTATGATCCACACTCTTGTAGTAAAGGAACTTCGCGAACGAGGAAAAAGTCTCTCTCTAAAACTTTACATAAAGTAGATTGATTTGTGTAAAATGTTTAATGAACACAAGCAAAAACAGGTCAGCAATGCTCCGATTTCCTGAAAACGGCTTTTTAGTCCGTGTAGAACTTATTTTCTGTTGAGCTCGTCTGCTCCATGTAAACGAATACAACGGAAACAAGATGGCGGCGCCCACGACAACTTCCGGAATAAGGTGAATATACTGTAGATTTATCAGGGGATGGGTTGGGCAAATAAAAACATTTGACGATCACAGATTTTGTTGGTCTTTATCTTGTTTAAAAGTACACGGCACTACTTTAACTCATTGAGTGCCACGGACGAGATATCACGTCTTATAAAATACTAACGCAGAGTGCCACGGACGTGATATCTCGTCTTAGGCTTTTTTAACGGCGATCGATCAATAATATCATCACGCACATTACATGTGATTTTCAGCCTTATATAATTAATTTTGGCCAAAGGGGGCAGTGTCACACACCCCAGGGTCAATAAATCACCGGAAAAGCAGCCGGGTTTTGTGGGAAGAAAATGGCGAAGAAAGACGAAAGCGTGTGGAGCGATCCGAGCGAAAAAAGAGCGATTCAAGCAGTTGACACTGGCACAGAGCTTGTCTGGCAGTGGATCTGCGAGGAGGGAGTCGATTGAGGCAGGAGATGCCCCCAGAGAGAGAGATGTGGGGGACGGTGGTGGTGGTGAGAGCGTCCCGGGTGGGAGCGGTGTGGTGCCGCTGTGTGGCGGCGTCCAGAGTGCTCACGTGGTCGCGGGAGCGTCAAAGCCGCGATCAGAGTCTGAGCCCAGTGACTCAGAACCGACCCGGACTCTTCATCCGAGTGGCTCCGTCAGAGAGCAGCAGGGACACTTCCCCAGATCCAGATGTTTCAACAGCGGATCTGAGGCGCAGAGGTATTTATTTCACTTCATTACGATGCAATAAAACTGTGTCAGCTCTCCATCTTGCATACGTTGTTCATCATCAAAGTAATCAAAGTAATGTAATGAATATAATACAATATACCTTTTGTATAACTATTTTGTGTAAAATGGTACATATTTCAGGCTTTTTGTGTATATATTTTGTGTAAATAGTACAAATATCAGGTTTATATTAGTTTGTGTAAAATGGTATATGTATTTCATTTTACAGTCCCTGAAACAAGCAGAGAGGACGTCCATTGAGAGGGAGAGGTGCAGGGAGGCGTCCTTCACTGGAGGTGGATGCTGTTTGGCGTCATGGAGACTGGGAACCCACAAAGTTCCCATTCACGCTGCCCCTGGTCCTCAGAATGCGGCTGCAGACCTGGTTTCGACCAGCCAGTGGATTACCTGGAGCTGCTCCTGACTGGACGAGCTGCTGGGTCACATCGCTCTGAGACCAACCTGTACGCTCGGCAGTATGTAGAGGCACACCCAGAAACTCTGCCACACTCCAGAGACAGGGTATGGAAACCAGTGACGGTCCCAGAACTAAAAAAATATTTTGGCCTTAGTTTCCTGACTGGTTACATAAAAAACCCAGCACCTGGGTATGTATTGGAGTGAAGATCCTCTGAAGCCACCCTTTCTTCAATGCAACAATGCCAAGAAATAGGTTCCAGCTAATAAGGAAGTTTCTCCACTTCAATGACAACTCCAAACAGGATGCTGGAGATAAACTTTATAAAAGTCCGTCCTGTTTTGAAATTTATTATTTCAAAATTCAAAAGAGCTGTATCCGCCCTTTGAACTCTGCTGCTTAGATGAGGGGATGCTGCAGGGGGGTGGCCGTCTGTACTGCAGGGTCTATAACCCCAGAAGCCCGTAAAGTATGGTGTGAAATCATACATTTTGTGTGACTCAAAAACTGGCTACTGCTTCAACATGTTGCCTTATGTTGGGCAGTCCAGCACACTCCAGGACACTGTTTTTTCCCTCCTTGACCGCCTGACAGACCAGGGGTACATTATTTATGGACAATTTTATAACTCTGTTACACTGTGTGAGCAGCTGGTGAAAAAAAAACAAATGTCTGTGGAACTCTCAGAAGAAACCGTGGGGAACCGTGAGGTTATCAGGGAGCCTTCAAAGAAAGACTTTGGTGAGGAGGGGAGGGTGGTGCGGCACAACGGCCGTACTCATGGCCTGGCAGGACAAGCGGCTGGTGAGGATGGTGACCACCTGCCACAAAGACACCATGCAGAGGGTGGAGGTGTGGCAGAAGGGGCAGAGTGCGAGAGTGGGGCAGATGAAACCAGCGTGTGTGGTGCAGTACAACAGCTGCATGAATGGAGTGGACAAACTAGACCAGAACATTGCATACTACCCCTTCATCCGAAAGACTCAAAACTGGACCAAAAAATTTGTGGCATATTTGTTTCAAATTTGTATTTTTAATGCATATGTTCTGTACAAGGCCAGAAATCCAGGGAAATATCAAACGCACCTGGAGTTCATGAAGTGTGTGGTAAGGTCCTGGAGCACAGAAACTGTACCTACACATGAGGAGGTCGCGGAGGTCGCGGAGGTCAAGGTCCCGCAGGAAAGGGCGGCAAGACAAAGGGACCCAGACAACAGACTGGATGGCCTGATGTCCAGGCACAAACTTGAAAACTTGAGGCCTACAAAAAAAGCGCATCCCTCACGCAAATGTAGGGTCTGTGTGAGACGGGGTGAAAGGAGCGAGACCAGGCTGTGGTGTACGGCCTGCCGTGTGCCCCTGCATGCAGGGGAGTGTTACACTGCATACCACACACAAAAAAAATATTACTGAGCGCGCACACACACACACACACGCACACACACGCACATGCACACATTCACGTACACACACACACATGCACACATTCACATACACACACACACATGCACACATTCACATACACACACATACCTGTAAATAGTTGAGATATGTTCTTATGTTTGTTCTAAATTATTTTTGTTTGTTGTTGTTCTTGTTCTTGTTGTTATAAAATTATTTGTGTTATTGTTCTTATAAAATCATTTGTTCATCAAAAACATTTTTTTCTGGTGTTATTTTCATAAGTAAAAGTATTTTCCGAGGTCTGAGGTGTCACTAGAGATCAAATTTTATCATAACTGTCACAGGTTTGCTTGGATTTGCTTCTCTGCAGTAAAAGGTCATTTTCTCAGTTTTCTGGTCAAAATCAGGCTTTTTTGCCGAAACCACCCTGTGTTCTACAGCCAATAACTAAACACACAAATATGCTAGAAACTTACTTTTTTTTTCAGATGAAAGAAGACATTCTGAAGTTTTGGGTGATATGTTCAATGTTTATGTAGTCTGAAAAATGAATATTTGGTGGGCCTCCAAAGTTCATTGAAAATGCTCAAAAACTCTGGCACTGGTGAGCTCTCCGTTCTGAAACTGCCTGGCAGTCAATGAGTTAATGTGGTAAGAGACAGGGTTCGTACAGCTTTTCAAAGAAAAAATTCAAGCACTTTTCAAGCACCTTCAAGGTATGTTTGCAAGTTTTTCCAGGCCCCATTGCGCTGCTGTTTTTTGCATTCAGGACCGTAACAAACTTGTAGATGTATATTTCTATTTCTATATTTACAAGATAGGTTTACATATCTCTCCTAATATGCACTTTTGAGACAATCACAAAAGGTATCACAAGCCTGTGCTTCGTTGGAAATTTTTAGGACATTTTGGGCAAACCAGAAGTCATTTTCTGTATTTTAGGTTGTTTTAGAAAGTAGCTATTAAAAAAACGGCCTTTGAAGTTCCAATGTCCCAGAGAAATCAATGGATGAAGTGGATTAAATGAAATAATAAAACCTGTTTAGGAGCAGAGTGGACACGTTTGTTTTTTCCTCATGAAAGCCGATGTGTTGAGTGAGCAAACTGACCAAAAAACAAAACATTAAAAGGAGTTTTGCCTGTAGTGTCTCGCCTTAAACACAAGTCAAAGTCCTGAAATCTTCCTCCCAAAACTTAAATCGTGATCGTTGAGTGACACTTTCCAAACTAATATCAGTTCCCAAAGCTGTACCAAACCTCACACGTATGTTAAACTCTTTCATACACGAGTCTAGTATTACTGAACATTCTGTCTCAGCTTCACAATAGCGATATTTTTTCCCTTTTCAGAGTCAAGAGAGGTCAAGTTGGCCTCCCACTCGACTCGCTCGCGTCACTGCGGATGTTCTAGTCTATCTGCCGTTCTTGCCTTTCCATTTGTCTTTGTCGTGGCCATTTTCTTTCATGCTTCTCTCCTCTCATGTTTTATATCGAGTCTCCTTCTCCCGCTTGATGGATTTCTCGGCGGGAGGTCAGTCAGGTCCCCTTTTAAAACACAGCACGACTTAAATGTGTGTCATTTTTCTCCCTAACTGGATCATTTGTATTTATTTGCCCCCCTCTGCCTTAACTAAAGCCAACATGAGGGCTTCTTAAAGGGGAGTGGCCCATCCCCTTAACCCTATTAACCCTTAAGTGGACCCAAATGATGACAAATAGACAAGTTGGTGATTGGGAACTCAATCTGGTGGCAGGCTTTGTAATCTATACTGACCAATGGATAGAGGATACACTGGGAATGTTTTGTTCCTTCGGGAGGCAATTGGAAAACCAATGTCAAGCTTTTTGCGGGCAGTGCAATTCCTTTTTATGGTATTTCTTAATTGCGTATCTAGCTTTTATTTGTATTCTCAGTTTAAAGTGCGCATGACAGGTTTTAAGCGTTTTCTATTTTTTGTTTTATTTGGTTTAATGATATATTTTGTGCATAAAAAAATTTAGTTTTGCGCCAATCAAGTATAAGTTTGTCGAGAAAAGGAAGTCAGGAACAGGAAGTCACATCACACTAGGCAGACTCCTTCCATCCACAGTTTACGCGTGATTTACACAAAATAAACAACTGAAAAATCTGTGATATTTGCCGAGTTTTAGCCCAGTGTAAAAAGTTATTTCCCAGTGTGATGTCATCATTTACAACCAGGAAGTGACATGACAAATGAAAAATGGCTAAATCTGGATAAAACGTATATACATTTTTTTAAACAAAACAAAATATATTTATCGTACCAGTATTTTAGTTACATGAGTAAGTAATCCAACCTGACATAGCACTTTAAGCTTGAAAAAAATGTTTATATTTCGCGTCTAAAAAGTGTTTTGTGTAGACGTCTTTCCACATCTTCAAGGGTGCAAGAATATTCTGTAACAAAGGTTTATGCTTTCACTGATTTCGGAAACGTATTCACTGTGTATTTCTTTCTTTATTTACTTTTCCTTGACTTTATTCATTCACACATTTTGCATTATTTGTCGTGTTATTGGCCTTCAAACGTGCTCCAGATGCAGTCATGCATGCCATCCAGTAATGGCACTCCTGAAATGTTTGCACAAAAAGAGGTATTTGTCCGTGAAAAGTATTGAAATGTGACATGTTTCGCTATGCACATTTTTTATTTATATTTTTTATTTTGTGTCTAACAAACTAATAACACAAGAAAATTAAGCAAATTTGACTTAATTTCACAGAAAACTACAAAAATGGGCCAAATAAATACACACAAAGGAAATAAACGGGCACAGCAAAAAATGTAGAGTTGCAAAACTTTTTAGGAAGAAATTTTTCATTTTCTGGAAAAATTTCAGGGGTGCCAACACAGACTATAAAAAATGTCACTATTAAACAACAAAACATTAGAATATTTAATAAAATTTAGACGAATATTAAAAATACTATGTTGAATTTTATAGTACAATTTACAAATACAATTTAACTTGGCTGATATTGACACCGTTAGCTTTTTAAAGTTTATTGTAATAATTTTACCGTATTTCTTAATTGTCTATTTAACATTTTATTTATATTCTCAGTTTAAGCTTGAAAAACGTTCATATTTCGTATCTAAAAAGTGTTTTGTGTAGACTTCTTTCCAAGTTTTCAAGAGTATTCAGTACCGATGGTTTATTTTTTTCACTGCCTTCGGAAACACATTCGCTGTGTATTTCTTTATGCATTTGCTCTTCCTTGGCCTTTTCCTTCCTTCATTCACTCCAGGACACACATGCTGCATTATCTGTCGTGTTATTGGCCTTCAGACGTGCTCTTAAGAATCTCTGCTTCAACATCTGGTGGTTTAGAACTTAACTTTAATCTGACACATTTCAAAGACTTTCGACAAAATAAGACACCTGTTTGGATGTCTTTTGTTGCCCTTTTCATAAAAAAAAAAAATTTGCGCTGGTTTTGTTCTGTTGGTTTGTTTTTTTCTTTCTTTTTCTTTCTTTTTTTTTTGTTATGTTGTAAATAATTTCAAAAAAAGGCAACACTTTAGATTAAGGTTCCTTAGTAAACAATTTATAATGCATTAATAAGCACTTGTTATGTGTTTATGAGCACTTATAAGGCATTTACAAGCATTTATTGGCGTGATAATTGAAAATAATATAATATGAATACAACTCCAGGTGTGATGACGAAAAAATGTTAGAACAGGGTTAAACGCACTGGTGCCAGAGTCAGGACTAAACATGGACCGGCCTCCTGCTGGTGCAAGAGTCAGGACTAAACATGGACCGGCCTCCTGCTGGTGCCAGAGTCAGGACTAAACATGGACCGGCCTCCTGCTGGTGCCAGAATCAGGACTAAACATGGACCGGCCTCCTGCTGGTGCCAGAGTCAGGACTAAACATGGACAGGCCTCCTGCTGGTGCCAGAGTCAGGACTAAACATGGAGCGGCCTCCTGCTGGTGCCAGAGTCAGGACTAAACATGGACCGGCCTCCTGCTGGTGCAAGAGTCAGGACTAAACATGGACCGGCCTCCTGCTGGTGCCAGAGTCAGGACTAAACATGGACCGGCCTCCTGCTGGTGCCAGAATCAGGACTAAACATGGACCGGCCTCCTGCTGGTGCCAGAGTCAGGACTAAACATGGACTGGCCTCCTGCTGGTGCCAGATTCAGGACTAAACATGGACCGACCTCCTGCTGATGCCAGAGTCAGGACTAAACATAGACCGGCCTCCTGCTGGTGCCAGAGTCAGGACTAAACATGGACCGACCTCCTGCTGGTGCCAGAGTCAGGACTAAACATGAGGAATCAGTGTTTCAGTTTTATGCAGGGAACAACTTGAACAGTCTTTTCCTGCAGATGTGAGACACGCCTCTTCTCTGACATTTGAATATAAAAAAAGTCCTGCTTAGCTGTGCACACGACTGAAATACTTTAGCTGCACTCTTCAATTTTTAAAAATTATTCTATGTGTCTGTATGTGTTTTGTGATCTCTGTTATGTAAAGCACTTTGAATTGCTTTGTGTACAAATTGTGCTCTACAAATAACATTGCCTTGCCAATATGTGTCTTTTAATACTGAGTGACAAACCAACTGTCTCAATGTATTTTATTCCAGTATTCACAAATATCGTCAGTACTAATTACAGTACTGACGATATTTGTGAATACTGGAATAAAATACATAGTCGTTTATAGTCGATTAATCGGTCGATGGCGTTTTAGTCGACCAACATTTTTATTAGTCGACTAATTATTTTATTTCAATTAAAATGATTTATACGACAGAAACAGTGAAAAAGTGAAGATATGGAGTGAGTTAGCTATAGACTTTGGATAGATTTTGATAGATATTTTATACATCTCTAACATAAAAATACACTGTTTCCTGGTACTTTTCTGTATAAACTGTTATTTTTTGCATGAACTCCACTGCAGTTGTGTTCTTTTGACTGCAGTTTGGGTCAGATACAGCTACGCCCCCTGTTTAGTCGATTAATCGGTCGATAGGGAAGGTCTTTAGTCAACCAAGAATTTCTTTAATCGACTACAGCCTTATACTATAATTCAAAATCTTACAGAACTGACTTCAGGGCTGAACAATTTGTGATTTGCAAATAGTATTATATGCAGAATGAAACTGGATATTTTTGTTTGTGGAGGAAACGACAGTACCTCAAAAATGTCAATCTTTTTCCCAAATGCATCCGTTCTAATCGCGATCTTGATTTGATTGCGATTAATCTCACGGCCCCAACTGAATCCTACAGCTGTGACGTACATCCCGCCACACATTTTCTCAAGCTCGTGTCCACTCTGTGTCCGTAAGTCTTGTGTTTCTGATAAAAACGCGCGAAAAACGATGACGGATGAACACGTTTGCTTCCACGTCCATCCGTGCCCTTAACACAGATCCATGGAGTCCATTTTAGCGCAGGGCTTTACGTCGTTACACAAGATGGAAGTCATGGTCAATACGCTCTGCTGTGAAAAATGAATGTCAATACTTTTGCATATTGCGTTGGTTAAAGGTGTATGGAGCGGTCTGGAAACTAACGCTGAAACATGGAGTCTGGGCTGGAGTAAAGTAGCTAATAAATAATAATTAGCATTTACAGCAAGTGAACAATGATTTGCAGGAGAATACATGTGTTTTTCTTTGTTTGGAGCAACTTTTTTACCTTTGAAATCACCTCAAGCGACATTCTGATGGTTTTATTAGACAAAATTGACCAAAAATGCATACATTTGAAAATTTGAAAATTTTGTGTTATTTTTTGTTTATCAGATTGCTAGAAGTGGCTACAGATTGATCCTCACAGGAAAGTGGGCCTTTGTATGAAAAATTAAGCTTGATTGATTGAATGTATTGCTGTTGTGTCTTTGAGCAGTACACTTCCCTCACCCTGGATATAAATGTTTGTTCGAAAAGTTCTACATGGGGAAATCGTGACTGTATAAAAGCCGCTACACATCTCTATCATGTGTTTTGGGACTGCCCTGTTGTTCATAAATACTGCAGACTGATTATTTTTAAAATTTGAATACCATGTATCTGGGACATGGACACAACGATGGAAACAATTGATGGATACTTGTGCAATGTGCTTTTGGTTGCAGCAAAAAATGAGCTACAACAAGGAAATGGATGAGAGGAACGGAGCCGAATGTGAAGGACTGGAGTGAATAAACCTTGACAGTTTATAAAATGGAAGAAATTTTGTTTTACTTTGAACGTGAAGGGAGCTATAGACAAGGGAACATCTGCCTTTTTTTGGACGACTCTCATTCTTTTCATCTTTTCGTTCTCTGTGTCATGTTTGTTTTTAATGTTTTACAAAAGTAGAAAGACAAAAAAAGAAAGAGAAAATAAAGAAAGAAGTAGTTTTAGTATGGGGTCTTCTACTGTGTATAAAAAGAAATGTGTGCTAATGTCAAATTCAAAACAAAATCTATCATAAGCGATTTTAAAAGTGTTAGTCATTTGGCACAATTTATAACAAAAAAAAAACTTTTCCGACGACTTAAACATTAATTTAACAATATAAAGGTGTTTTTGAATATATTTATTTGTCAAATACTAATTTCTGTGACAATAGAGGAGTTTTGACACATGGTTGCTAGGTAACAGGAATTTCCAAGTGTGATGTCATAGTTTCCAACCAGGAAGTTAAAAAAAAATATATATAATTATCTTAACTGTGTTTTAGTAAAAGGAGTGGTTGTTGTATCGTCCTTGTAATTTGTGTGTCAATGATTAATAAATGGAAAAAAAGAAATGATTACAAGGCAATACGCAAGAAAGTACTATTTTTGAGGTTGAAAATGACGTTCTATTGTAACAAAAGTTATTTTTATTATGATTGTGATATAAAAATTGACACCAAGCCTAATTGAATTTGTGCATTTTGTATCGTGGCTGCGCCATCTGTCCACTCCACCGTCCCCTTTGAATAAATTAATAATAACAATATAATGGCAGAAGGCACAGAATGTTTCCGTCAGTTTAAAATTCTTTTTGTTTGGTCCATTGTGGAGACTAAACTGGACTGGATTTCCATTTTACATTAGTTCTCTTGCTTCTCCCCACAGTGTTGGTCCCAGTAGTGGTCTAAACATGGTCCTGGTCCTGGTCTAAACATGGTCCGGGTCGGTCCGGTCTTGTCTTCAGGTTTATACTTCGATCCCTCAATCACCTAAAACCACGAGCGACAGTGATTAATGAGCGTGTGCCTGCTACATATTGCCTTCTTTAACTCCCATCGTTCACATCCCAGCTTTTATATGTAAAAAAAAAAAAAAAACAAAGATTATCATATAGACCCTTTAAAAGTTGAACGAAAACATTCTAAATCCAGAATGGAGGCAAAAGTGAAGTGGAACATAATGTGATTTCACGGGAGAAACTGGGATTAACCTCAGAATATCACAAAATATGAAAAATGTAGATGATTTTGGAAAATGAAAAGTCTGAGTCAGTCTGAGTCAGAGCTGCTTTAAACGCATTTATTATTGTATTTTACATTATGTTTAAGGAAATTATGATAAACTCTTTGCATTTTTTATGAAGGAACAATCCAGATTTATGGGGTTTACTGGAAAAATACTCACAGAAAGGCTGAGCCCACAATAATTTTTCATTTTATCTAGAGATATATTAGATACTATACTGTAAATTTGATTCTTTTGAAGCTCAAATACAATTTTAAGGCTAGAAAATTGTATTTTGCCCATCCTTTGTAATAAAAAAGCAAACATTTCTACCCCGGGAATTGAAATGCGTTGCTTTTTTTCCCAACACAAACACTTAACACCAGTCAAAAATCACTGAAAAATGTACAGAAAACAATATTTCCTCCAACTGCCTCCGTTCCAGAATTTTTATTACATCACATTTTAAAGAACTGAGTGTATTTCTCTTCCATTTTTAAGCACACTTTTCAATGTCGCCGTATCAAAGGCTAAATGGAGTCTGTGTGCGTCGGAGAATGGCGCGTCTTTCGCTGCCGGCACAACAAAGCTCTTAAGGCTGAGAGAGCGGGTTTTAAAGCGGTTATTGACTTCTGTCTCCTCGGCTGACCACCATCTTGTCCCTGTGAGGCGGGTTGCCGTGGTAACCGGGCCGAGGCAAGCCCTAGCCTGACAGAGGGGTCACTCGATGTTGCCCGGACGGTCCCGCGCTGTTGGCCCCAAATCCGAGCAAATAAGAGACGCCGACCTCCAGGTGCATGAGATTATTGTGCATTTTTGTAATAGTTTATTGTGGGGATTTTTTAAGTTGATATGACAGGTTTGACGACACATTTCACTAAAACAAGGTGAACATGATTATATTTAAGATTTTACTAAACATTTTTCTCTATTTGTCCCCAGATTTTGTCACGTTTATACAGGGTTTATGCAGGTTTCAGCAAATCAAACGTGATGCTTTTAAGGTGAAATGCTACAGGTGAATAGGAAAAAATCTTAAATATAAAGATATCAATGTTAAACTTCTCCTGTAGTTTAGTCCCATAAATGTAAGAGAAAAATGTGTTACAGGTTTTTCATCATGTCATGTTTTCACGTAGAAATATGGCATTTTATGTGGAAAATTGGCCAAAAATACACATATTTGAGACATTTAAATCTGAAAAATGGACAGAACCAGGTTTAAATTTCTTGGTTCATTTTGTACACATATTGGTTACAAAATTTTGATTTTAGATTTCTTAATTTGTTTTTGAGTTAACTGGATCTGACTGAAAATTGTCCTAAAAATTTAAATTTGACCTATTTTTTTTACTTAAAACGTCAATAAATCAGTTTTAGAATTAGATACCAACAAATCCTTTTGTACGTTTCATCAAAATCTTGTTGAGTCCAAGATTGTACAGTTTGGTGTGGGATCTACTTTAAGGCTGATCTTTATGTCTCGAGGTAGAAAAATGAATTTTTAAAAAACAGCATTTAAAGTTACAATGTCCCAGAGAAATCTATGGATGAAGTGGATTAAATGGAAGAATAAAACATCTTTAAGAGCAGATTGGACACGTTTTGCCTGTAGTGTCTCACCTTTATGCCACAGTCATAATCAACGCCAAAACAAGACATTTACACTTTAATCTTGTCAAAACTACTGGTTTCTAACCAGAATATAATAAACCACTTTATAATATTCAAAAAGCTTCTTTACATGAAAGTTAAACCATGAAATCTATTAGATTTGTACCCTGTTTTTTACTTTTTAGATGATTTGATCAAAGCTATTTACATCTAGATTCAATAAATCCTGTACATTTAGAATTAAAAATATATTTGAATGTTGAATTTCAAAGTAAAAACTACTTCATGGACAGTTGATAAGTGGTGCCTAACCCAAACCTTAACAACTCTGACTATCTTCAAAAATGTGCATTTCCTGCTGCCCTCGACTTCAACCTCATCGAGTCAAAGCAGACGTAGATTTGATCAACTTTATGACAGAAATATTCAACTTTATTTTACCGAAGGACAGGTTTTTCAAATGGTTTGTCCTCGAGGCCGAAAACATGTCCAACGCTTTTGAAACATGAAAGACTTTAACAACATCTGCAGAACTGAACCAGGACTAAACCAGGACTAAACTAGGTCTAAGCCAGGTCTAAACCAGGTCTAAACCAGGACTAAACTAGGTCTAAGCCAGGTCTAAACCAGGTCTAAACCAGGACTGAACCAGGTCTAAGCCAGGTCTAAACCAGGATTAAACCAGGACTAAACCAGGTCTAAACCAGGTCTACACAAGGTTTAAAACAGATATAAACCAGGTCTAAACTAGGACTAAACCAGGACTAAACCAATAACAAGAGATAAAATATTTTGTATATTTTTGAGGGCCTGATTTGGCCCCTGGACCTTAAGTTGAACAGCCCTGTTATGCTAATAATCCTTAAACTCACAATGTATTATAATTTGTAACGTTTTACCCTGGTCCAACACACGACAAAACCGTCAGACACAACGTAGTCACTTACTTTACAACACAAGCGAACCTTAACTGTTACTACTTTCATTTAACTGAACCTCCAATATCAACAAATACCTCAAAATATCACTAATTACACTGTTGGAGCAATATTCACGACGACGCATGTCCCAGACGCCAACTCGCCAACTCAATTAACTCGCGTCAGTAATTAAAAGTGTGGCTTGTTGCAATTAATCATCAATAAATCGTTATTCCATTAAATTTAAGTCACAGGAGCCATTAGTTTGAACGAACAGAAGCGCGGCCAAGTGAACGTACCTGGCTCCGTGTGGATTCACATTCGCTCGCAGCAGGGAGCGCTCGGTCTAAACCTGCTGGAGCGCTTCCACTGGATTCTCCCGCTTCATCAACGGGAAAGATAACGAGTGCCTTGGAGCTTTATGGCACTGCGGCTAAATTCATATCTGTAATTGGAGTAAACAACATTTTGAAAAGCGAAAAGTACTTTGAAACTTATTGAAACGCGGCAGTGAACAAGGTGCGCAAGACTATTTATTTACAAACCTCAAAAAACAGGGAGATGTGGTGTTTAAACAGGGATGCAACCAACGATTATTTTGGAAATCGAATAGTTTAGCGATAAGTTGTTTAACGTGAAATGCCGGTGAATATGAGTTTTACTAAATTTGACCAAGATGAAACTAAAATGATGCTGCGTTGGGACATGCTGATGTGGTATGTATAGGTTTTTGAGGGTTTTGTTTGAAATTCAATTACAAATTTTTAGAGTTGCAGGTTTTTGCTTCTAAGCTGCACTTTCACGTCGTAAAAGAGCACATTTTTAGACGTTTTTCAGTTCCGTTTCGTGTTAATTGATGCAGTGATGAGTGAAATACAGACGTAGAACTATTTGCTTTTTTGTTCTTATTTTTCTGGGTCTTGGGTCGGTTGTTTTTGGCTGTTTTTCAAAGGCTTGGTCGTTTGTTGCTCTGTGAAAATACCACATTTGACCAAAACCCCTAAATGTTCACGTTTTCTTTGTCATTTTGATGTAATTCCTGATCAGTCTGAGTGATAAACCTATTTTTTGAGCACATGGCATGCTTTAAAGTTACAACCTATATAATGATTACTACTAAATCAGTTAACGTTTATCTCAATAATTGATTAGTTGCGATTAATCGAAAAAAATTCAAATTTCGCCTCATTTTTTGACTTAAAACTTCAATAAATCAGATTTAGAATTAGAGATTAAAAAATCCTTTTGTACGTTTTGACAAAATCTTGTTGAGTCCAAGATTGTACAGTTTGATGTGTGTGGGATCTACTTTAAGGCTGATCTTTAAGTCTCTGTGGGACAAAAATACATATTAAGAAAACGGCCTTTGAAGTTACAATGTCCCAGAGAAATCTATGGATGAAGTGGATTAAATGGAAGAATAAAACATCTTTAGGAGCAGATTGGACACGTTTGTTGTTTCCACATGAAAGAAGATACGTTGAGAGAGTAAACTGACCAAAAAAAAAAAAAAAAAAAAGAGTTTTCCCTGTGTGTCTCGCCTTAAGATTCAAGCCTTTTCAAGGATTTCAAGCACCCGTACGACCCCTGCTTGCAATGATATTAACAGTCAACAGTCAAAATGAGAAGATTTTAAGCGTTTTCTTTTTCTTTTCTATCATAATCAACGCAGTAAACCATCTTCTCCTGCCTCCATCTGAGAGCGAGCTGTGTACAGTCTGAAAACAACCATTAACGTGAAGTATGAAATGTACGTCGCCATCAAAGAAGTTGGAAAGTTTGGCGACAAGCTGCGTTATAAAAACAGCTGGGGGAGCATTTCGTAACTCATTAAGTTCTTTGTCGACATTTGCGGCAGAAATCTGGGTATTAGAGGCAGATAAGATGCATTAGATGTTAACGCTCTGCAGACCTCCAGCGACACTGCACTGAAACCATCGCTATGGGGAATTGGAAATGAATCAAGAACACTTCCAGTTCACGAATGTAAAAGATAAGAAATGTCTAAAAGGCGACGAAAGCCATATCTGCAATAGACCTGACTCTGAAGCTGCTGGAAACATGAAAACGTCAAACTACAAAAAAAACAACTACAAAACCATCCCTGGAGAACTGTAAAAGTAAAATGTAATTGTTTGCAGTCTCTATAATGTTTTACAGAGAACAATGTGTTGAAATGTAAATAATTAAAGGGTTTATGTTTTGTAAAATCAACTTAAGTGTATTAAATATATTTATACGTTTTTTCTCTTCTCATTTACCCACTAGAGGCCACATTTAAAGTGATTCTTGCACGTCTGAGTAATCTTAATTCTCCAAAAAACAGCTCTGTTTAGCTGTGCGTCTGACTGAAAGATTTGAGCTTGAGATTTGGCAAATTTAAGGCACTCAAGAGCATGTTTAAAGGCTAATAACAATTTGAAAAATGCAGAATACTTTTCCTTTAAGTCTGCAAGAAACACCTATTCTCTTACTCATTAATATTAGGGCTGCACAAAAGTATCGATATCGCAATATTGTCTGACGCAATAACAATATCACAACAAACAAAATTGCAGTCACACCAAAGTCTTCATCTGATAGAAAAGGTCTGTTTTTAAAATAGAAACATTAATATCATAAAATCTAGCTTTTTCAAACTAAATTATCCTCGGTTTTGTATTTGTTGTTTTTATTTTAATAAAACAGACATTATTGCATCAAAAATAGAGCTGCAACAATTAGTAGAATAATCGTGAAGTCGACAATAAACAATAATTGCAGTTGTATTTTGATGATGTCGTCGTTCTCTGGACTAAACAGACTCTAAAACACAAACTTAAAGACTTTTATAACAAAGAGAATGACATTATTAAAGAAAAATGGCAAAAAAGAATAGATCATTTCTGATTTTCCTCAACAATACACTTTATTCATAATCATCTACAACAGAAATAATCGCTGAAATAATATCGATGTCGCAGATCTCAATAGCCATATCGCATGTCGGGAATATTTTCCAATATCGTGCAGCCCTAATTAATATTTCTCAAAACGTTAAGACGAGCTAGAAAAGTTGGATTTCAAACATGTCATGGTAGAAAAAGACAGATATTCAACTTAACATCATCACTTCTTCAACTTTAAAACCGCCTTTCGCCGACACGTCCACAGAAGTTCTTGTTTATACACTTGTTAAAGCGCTCTAGCTGTAAAAATGAAAGCGCTCCGGCTCGTCTTCTCCCACACAGCGTGCAGCAGCGGCAGGCAGTCTGTCAGGTGCGCCCCTTCGACCCCGGCTCCTCCAAACACCGGCGTTTCCGAGGAAAAACAATGAGCCATTTATATTCAACAAGTTGTGCTCCACGCCTCTCCGGTCCACCTTTCCGCTGGCGGCTCGCGCGTCGGCCGTGGAGAATCGGAGTGACGACGGAGGCTCCCGTTGTTGTCGACCGGATTGAATTAGAAAAGATTTATTCACAAGAGCTTAAAAAGTAAACAACGAAACAAAAGAGTGAGCGTGCGGCGGGTGACGAGTGACAGCCGAGTGACAAACTCTGGGGTTCTCTACGGCGAACTGTGCGCTGGGAAAATAATAAAAGCAAGTAATGAAATGTTTGTGACGATCAAGACACATGTTGGCACAGGGAAAGTGAACAATTTTACAAGTATAACATCTTCAACAACAGTGTGTTTAAAAGTAAAAGGGAAACAAGGATATGATTCTGTTATTGAGTGGGTTTGCGGTCTGGGCTGTTGGTTCAGCGAGAGGTAAATCAATGGAAATGTGAAGAAATTTAGTATTTACTGACTTTTGTTGGCCCAGAATGTTTGTACCTTTATTCATATTGTTCTATAACAGGGCTATTCGACTTTATTTTACCGAGGGTCAGATTTTTCAGATGGTTTTGTCCTCGGGGCCAGAAATGAGTCCAACGCACCAACGCTTACGAAATACGAAAAAAAAGTAACACGAAAGGCTTTAACATCTGCAGAACTGAACCAGGACTAAACCAAGTCTTAACCAGGGCTAAACTAGGTCTAAACCAGGTCTAAACTATGACTAAACCAGGAGTAAACCAGGACTAAAGCAGGGCTAAACCAGGACTAAACTAGGACTGAACCAGGATTAAACCAGGTCTAAACCAGGACTAAACTAGGACTAAACCAGGTCTAAACCAGGACTAAACTATGACTAAACCAGGACTAAACCAGGACTAAACTAGGACTGAACCAGGATTAAACCAGGTCTAAACCAGGACTAAACCGGGTCTAAACCAGGACGAAACTAGGATTAAACCAGGACTAAACAAGGTCTAAACTAGGATTAAACCAGGACTAAACAAGGTCTAAACTAGGATTAAACCAGGTCTAAACAAGGACAGAACCACATCTAAACCAGGACTAAACCAGGTCTAAACCCAGATTAAACCAGGTCTAAACCAGGTATAAACCAAGTCTTACAGTATTACAACAGAGACTATAACAACTGAAAAAGATGGATAAATCCACAATTTTGAAAGAGTGTGTATCAGTTTGTCCGGTCCATTTTTGGAGTTATGTCAAAGTAGCTTTTTTCCCTCTCTTTTTTGTGTTGTTCCAATACAGAAACAAACATGTGTAAAGCAAAAAAAATATTGAATTGCAATACTTTTTGGGGAGAAAATATGTCAGCACTTTCACACTTCAACACCCATGCCATAAATCTGGATTGTTCCTTCATCAAAAATACAAAGAGTGCATCATAATTTCCTTAAACATAATGTAAAATACAATAATAAATGTGTTTAAAGCAGCTTTGATGTGTTTGAGTGCTTTTACTTTGACAAAAATCATCTAAATTGTTGTGATATTCTGAGGTTAATCCCAGTTTCTCCAGTGAAATCACATGATGTTCCACTTCAGTTTTGCCTCAATTCTGGAATACAGTCTTTGTTTACAAACTTTTAAAGGGCCTATTGTCTGACAGCCCTTGCTACAACTAAACCCTTCACATTTTTGGACCCTCTTATTATGTATAGTGTGTTTCGGTGCAGTGTGTGAAAGCTTTGTGCCGTCAAATCCAGAGGGAGCGTTTGGACAAATACAGTGACCGCGGCTGAACAGAGACGGCCCAGCGCTGACGGGGGCTCAGATCGCTCGACTCTCCGCTCTCATTCCCCATTCCATCTTCCGGCATAATCTCACATCTATCATTTTTCTCTATGCCTGTCAGAGCGCGTTTCAAAACTAAAGCCCCGTCGGGCGGCTGCAGATGCAACACAGACACACTCTTTCATATGGATGCACCGCACGGCCGGATCCACCTGGTCTCAGAGGTCCGGACTTCAGGATTTGTCTGTGTTTAATGAATGTAGGGCACAACAAAACCAGGACAAAACCAGGATTAGTGTTGTCACGACGCTAAAATTTCAATATCGATCTTGAAGCGAAAGAAAAGGCGGTAACGCTTTAGATTAAGGTTCCTTAGTTAACTGTTTATAAGATGTTAATAAGCACTAATAGTTTGTTTATGCACTTATAACGCCTTATACATGTTTATAATCCATCTGCCAAAATATGTTTGAGTGAATAAACCACATGTACAGAGCATCAATGAGCTGCATATTACATTATTTTCAATTATCACGCTAATAAATGCTTGTAAATGCCTTATAAGTGCTTATAAACACATAACAAGTGCTTATTAATGCATTATAAATAGTTTACTAAGGAACATTAATCTAAATCTTAACCGAAAAGGCTTGTTGCTGTTGTTGATATTGCGCTCAGCTTTAAAACTCAACTCATTAAACTGCGGCAAAAATGTACTTTTTACAGTTTCCTTGTGTTGTACCAGTCTCCTGTTCATGTGTTTGTTTTGTCTGTGGATGTAAATTAGCTTTGTAGCTATAATCCGGCATGTTTACATTTGTTCAAAACTGCTTTCTACCTGTGGCCCATCGACGAGACTGCTGTTTTTGGTCGCTGCAAAAATAAACTGAATTGAATACAGATGTTCATGAATGTGCTTTGTTCCTATTGAATAATTAAAAATATAATAATAATAATAATTATAATTATAATAATAATTATAATAATAATAAACAGATTTTTTAGACGTAAACACAATTTTTCGGGGGGTTTGAAGCTCCTAGCGTCGCCCCCTGCTATCTCCAACCAACCGCAACTGACAACGACAAAGACAACTCTCCCGGGAAACCCTGGCTTTTAAAAATATATTTTTAATAGAAATATACAAATCTATTTGGCAACGTGAAATGTTTTTGTATGTGATTGTTCTTTCTTATGTCAGTAAAAATAAAAAACAAAACTACTACTACAACAACAACAACAATTTTACAACTACTACTTCAACAACTACTCTTACTCTTACTACTACTACTACTGCTGCTACTACAACTGCTACTGCTACTACTACTGCTACTACAACTGCTACTGTTACTACTACTACTGCTACTACAACTGCTACTACTGCTACTACTGCTACTACTGCTACTACTGCTACTACAACTGCTACTACTGCTACTACTGCTACTACTGCTACTACTACTACTACTGCTACTACAACTGCTACTGCTACTACTACTACTACTGCTACTACTACTACTACTACTACTACTACTACTACTACTACTACTACTACTACTACTGGCCAACCGCTACCGTTACCACGACTACCGATACCACAACCGCCACTGCTACTACTACTGCTACTACAACCGCTACCGCTACTACCACTACCACTACCACTACTACTACCACTACCACCGCTACTACAACCGCTACCGTTACCACGACCACCGATACCACAACCGCTACCGCTACCACAACCGCCACTGCTACTACAACTGCTACTGCTACTACTACTGCTACTACAACTGCTACTGCTACTGCTACTACTACTGCTACTACTACTACTACAACTGCTACTGCTACTACTACTGCTACTACTACTACTACTGCTACTACAACTGCTACTGCAACTACTACTACAACTGCTACTGCAACTACTACTGCTACTGCTACTGCTACTACTACTACTACTACTACTACTACTACTACTACTACTGCTACTACTGCTACTACTGCTGCTACTACAACTGCTACTGTTACTACTATTACTACTGCTACTACTATTACTACTACTACTACTACATAATAATAATACATGAATGCTCCATAACAAAATAATAAAATGTATTAAAATAAAAATAATGTGATTGTGGCGCTGCTGCCTGTTCCATTAGTCGTCTTTTTTGGATGAGGATTGGAAGGAACTGACTTTAGAGGAACTGTTTAATGATTGGCTGCAGGTGCTGGTTTACTGGATATGTGTCGTATGGACTGGCAACCCAAATGAAAGACTACTGTGAGGCTCATTCTGCTTTCTGACTATGAAGAATTGTCTTGAGAAATAAAACATCAAATTTGGTGCATCAAATGTGGGACTAAACCAGGACTAAACCCAAAACTAACCTGGACTAGACAAAAGACAAAACCAAGTCCACATCAGGACTAAAATGGACTCAAGGCAGGACCAAAAAAAGACAAATGGGCCTGAACCATAAACCTGGTCTAAACTCAAAACCAAACCAGGACTAGATCAGGAATAAACAAAGACTAGAACAGGACAAAACCATGTCCACATCAGGACTAAAATGGACTAATATTAGGACCAAAAATGACAAACCAGGACTAAACTCAAAACCAAACCAGGACTAGATCAGGAATAAACAAAGACTAGAACAGGACAAAACCAAGTCCACATCAGAACTAAAATGGACTAAAATTAGGACCAAAAAATGACAAACCAGGACTAAACTCAAAACCAAACCAGGACTAGATCAGGAATAAACAAAGACTAGAACAGGACAAAACCAAGTCCACATCAGGACTAAAATGGACTCAAGTTAGGACCAAAAAACGACAAATGGGCCTGAACCATGAACTGGGACTAAACCCAGACTAAACAAGGACAATTGAACAACACTGAAAAAGGAATACATGCATTTCTAAACCATGACCTAAATATAAATGGGATAAAAACCACTAAACAGAGACTGAACCTGGACTAAATATGGCATAAACCTGTCCTGAAGAGAGACTAAACCAAATAAACTAAGACTAAACACATTTCAAACCATGACTGAACCAAAATATCCAACTCTGCTATCCATTTGTGCTGTTAAAATTGCAATTCCAGGCCAAATTAGGACAAAGAAACACAGAAGACTAAACTAAGACCACGAGTACAAGCAACACAGGACCGCAGTGTTTCATAAATCCGGCGTACACGCAGAGCAAATATTCACTTTTACATGTATGTGGCGCAGTAAAGGTCACACGTTTAGCAGTGGACAGCCCGATAACGCCGGCGACCTGGATAAACCGCTCGTGCTGGATGTGACAGCTTATAAATCAGATGCACTGGCTCCAGAGCGCGTTCCTCCACGTGCACGGCCGGGGACTCTTATCTAAAGTGTCAGCGCTAAAGTGAGTAAAAGCCTCGCACCTCTGGGTCCCCGGGAGCCGCTGGAACGTACAGTGGTGCTGCGTTATCGCCGAGATGCTGTTTTTTATGTTACGCCAGTGCCTTTTGTCTCGGGCTTCCTGTAGTAAATGACACAAAACATTTTATGGGGATAGTTTTTCATGCGGTGGAGTTTGAGAGCATTTCCACACGGTTCGAGGCAGTAGTTTTGTGCGAGGAACTGCAAAAACAAATGTAGCATGTGCTTTGTGTCCTTGGCAGGGGCGTCGGACGGGGGGGTGAATGTTGTTGGTTTCCCCGGGGCCCAGGGCAAGGAAGGGCCCTCAAAATCATGTGATGTTTTTTGTGCGTTTTTGTTTGCTTTAATTCACATGTCGTAATAAAATGCGTTGTCCTTGTGAAACTACTGTCTTCACCTTGTTCCGCCCCGCCCACTTTTTCCTCTTTTTGCCACAGACACGAGCTTCTGTTGTAAACACACTTCTACCACATCAAATCAATAACATCAACAGCCTTTTACCACCTAAAAAACATTGCCAAAATTAAAGGTATAGTGTCTAAACCAGACTTGGAGAGACTTATCCATGCGTTTGTCTCCAGGAGGTTAGACTACTGTAACGGCTGCTCATTGGCCTCTCCAAACGAGCTGTAAAACAGCTGCAGTACATCCAGAACACTGCTGCTCGGGTCCTGACAAGAACCAGGAAGTACGATCACATTAGCCCTGTGCTCAAGTCTGCACTGGCTTCAGGCTCAGAGAATAGACTTTAAAGCAGCTCTGCTTGTGTTTGAGTCTCTACACGGCCAAGCACCAAAGTACATCTGACATGTATGAGCCATATGAACCATCTCACACTCTGAGGACCTCAGGGACCGGCCTCCTGCTGGTGCCTAGAGTCAGGACTAAACATGGACTGGCCTCCTGCTGGTGCCAGAGTCAGGACTAAACATGGACCGGCCTCCTGCTGGTGCCTAGAGTCAGGACTAAACATGGACTGGCCTCCTGCTGGTGCCCAGAGTCAGGACTAAACATGGACCGGCCTCCTGCTGGTGCCCAGAGTCAGGACTAAACATGGACCGGCCTCCTGCTGGTGCCAGAGTCAGGACTAAACATGGACTGGCCTCCTGCTGGTGCCAGAGTCAGGACTAAACATGGACCGGCCTCCTGCTGGTGCCTAGAGTCAGGACTAAACATGGACTGGCCTCCTGCTGGTGCCCAGAGTCAGGACTAAACATGGACCGGCCTCCTGCTGGTGCCCAGAGTCAGGACTAAACATGGACCGGCCTCCTGCTGGTGCCAGAGTCAGGACTAACCATGGACTGGCCTCCTGCTGGTGCCAGAGTCAGGACTAAACATGGACCGGCCTCCTGCTGGTGCCAGAGTCAGGACTAAACATGGACCGGCCTCCTGCTGGTGCCAGAGTCAGGACTAAACATGGACCAGCCTCCTGCTGGTGCCAGAGTCAGGACTAAACATGGACCGGCCTCCTGCTGGTGCCAGAGTCAGGAATAAACATGGACGGGCCTCCTGCTGGTGCCAGAGTCAGGACTAAACATGGACCGGCCTCCTGCTGGTGCCAGAGTCAGGACTAAACATGGACCGGCCTCCTGCTGGTGCCAGAGTCAGGACTAAACATGGACCAGCCTCCTGCTGGTGCCCAGAGTCAGGACTAAACATGGACCGGCCTCCTGCTGGTGCCAGAGTCAGGACTAAACATGGACCGGCCTCCTGCTGGTGCCAGAGTCAGGACTAAACATGGACCAGCCTCCTGCTGGTGCCCAGAGTCAGGACTAAACATGGACCGGCCTCCTGCTGGTGCCAGAGTCAGGACTAAACATGGACGGGCCTCCTGCTGGTGCCAGAGTCAGGACTAAACATGGACCGGCCTCCTGCTGGTGCCAGAGTCAGGACTAAACATGGACCGGCCTCCTGCTGGTGCCAGAGTCAGGACTAAACATGGGGAATCAGCATTTCAGTTTTTTGCAGCTAAAATCTGGAACAGTCTCCCTGAAGATGTGAGACAGGCCTCCACTCTGACAGTGTTTAAATCCAGGCTAAAAACAGTTCTGTTTAGATGTGCAAACGACTGAAAGATCTACCTTTACTCTTCTCCTTTAAAGCGCTTAATTTTAAAATGATTTTGTGTGTCTTTTTGTGATTTTAATGCAACTTTTCTTGTTATGTAAAGCACTTTGAATTGCCTTGTGTATGAATTGTGCTCTACAAATAAACTTGCCTTGCCTTGCCTTCCGTTTGACGAGAACTCTACTAAAGCTAAAGGCGAGCGAGGTAAAAATCTTGCCGCAAAAATGTTATATAAAGTAGAATGATTTGTGTAAAATGTTTAATGCACACGTGCAACAACAAGTCAGCAACGCACCGATTTCCTAGACGGCTAAAAAACGGCTTTTTAGTCCGTGTAGAACTTATTTTCTGTTGAGCTGGTCTGCCCCGTGTAAACTAATACAACGGAAACAAGATGGCGGCGCTCACAACAACTTCTGGAATAAGGACCAGTTATACATGACATCTGAGGTCCTCATCACCCTTTTAGTAATGAGGAAAACCATTGCTCACAAATTAGCCAAGTTGTTAACAAATAAAGCTAGTGATTATATTTTGCGCAGTCAAACAGGACTGTATCAGACCACTTTGTAAGTTAATAACCACTCACAGTCCGATTTGAAACCCTTAAACGGCTGTACGGTTCACTTAAGATTAAACCAAGCTGCTCCAAAGCGAACCAGTGGAAACATGTCTTTATCTTATATATATCTTTCACCCACCAGGTCATTCTTATAAAAAAAACTCAAATCACTAGGCTAAACGAGGACTAAACCACAACCAAACCAAGTGAAATTTATTGTAAAACTAGACAATACCAAAACAGGGGTGGGAATGAAGAACATTTTAATTTCACAATTAATATTCCATCATGTGTAGAAGTCTTTGATATGTTTTTTGTTTTAAATCGAGACTTCCACTGCCAAATCCTGTCATTGAAAGTATTGTGGGGCAGAGTTTGGACTTTGGATGAAGAAAGCGGGTCATTTGTCTGTTTAAATGGCACCAATTATCTTTTTTTTTGTCCAGGAAATTGATATTGAAAGCAATTTTTTATTTGAAAAGAAAAAACAAAATAGAAACGAAAATTGATATCGATCAATGTGAGGTGGAAAAATTGTTCTTTTATTTTCCCACTCGCTCAAAGAAACACATTAAAATACTGAACCAGGAAAATGCTTTTCAATTAATCTAAATAATGAGTGAAGTGCAAAAGAAAACAAAAAAGCCACAGCCAGGGCATAAACAATCCAAGTTTAGGGCCACCACCAACAGGGGCCCCAAAAATCATAAAGGGACTCCATTTTAGAACTGAGCACTTCCTGTAATTTATACTTATATTTTTCAAAATGTGTTCACAAACCACGAATGTAAAACTAGGATAAATATTTACCACAGTTTCGATTCTACCAAACCACACAAAAAAAAAAGAACAAAAAAAGAATCTGTAATATAGACTTTAAAGTGCCTATGGCAGGTCGGAGTACTAATTTTACTAAAATACAGTTAAGATAATTATATTTAAGATTGTGCAAAAGAATTTACAATTTTTATCCCAATTTGACAGTTTTTTTAGGTTTACATTTTTACTTCCTGGTTGTAAATCATGACATCACACTAGAGAAATTTTTAACTGTTACTCCTCTAATATCACAGAAATTATTATTTGACAAATAAAAATATATGGGAACACCTGCATTTTGCTGAGTTAATCTAAAAAAAACAAACTGGTTGTAAATTGTCCCTATTCACTGCCCACTTTTGCCTCTTTTTATGTTTATGATCCGCACTCTTGTAGTGAAGTGACTTCCAGTTTGATGTTAACGGTGTTCGTGCAAATGGCCAACAAGGGAAAAGTCTCTCGCTGAAACATTTTATAAAGTAGATTGATTTGTCTAAAACGTTTAATGAACACGAGCAACAAAAAGTCACAACGCACCGATTTCCTGGTCAGCCTGAAAACGGCTTTTTAGTCCATGTAGAACTTATTTACTGTTGAGCTCGTCTGCTCCATGTAAACTACAATGGAAACAAGATGGCGGCGCGTACGGCAACTTCCGGAATAAGGTGAATAGCGTGTCTCCCTAGTGTGATGTCATCATGGTTTGGATCACTGCTCTACTTCCTGTAAATTTCAACAAATTTTTTCACTTTTCTTCACAAACTGACTCTTGATTGGTGTAAAACGATCATTTATATTTACAACAGGTTTTGCTCCACCAAATAAAGTCAAAAGTAGAAAATCATAAAAACCTGTCATGCAGACTTTAAAGTGCCTATGTCAGGTTGGACCACTCATTTAACTAAAACATGGTTAAGATAAATATATTTCAAATTCTGCTAAAATCTTCACAAATTTTACCCCAGTTTAGCCATTTTTTTAGGTTGGTGATTTTACTTCCTGGTTGTAAATGATGACATCACACTAGGAATTTACCAAGAAACCATCCTGTACACTGCACCAAAACTCATCTAATGTCACAGATTTTTTTATTTGACAAAGAAAAATACATGTAAGCAGCTTAATTTTGTTGAATCAATGTTTAAAGGCTCAAAAAAGTAGTTTCTTTTGAGTAAATTACGCATAACCTTTGTCTCCCCAGTGTGATGTCATGAGTTTGTTTACTTCCTGTAATTTTTCAACTTTACTCCACAAATAGCGACCTGATTGGTGTAAAACTATAATTTATGTTTAAGTCAAAATTAGAAAATCCTAACCTGTCACATGCACTTTAAAGTGTGTGTGTTCGTTGGGCCACAAACAGAGTCTAGTTTAGGGCCTCCAAACGCTTAGAACCGGCCCTGTCCACAGCCACAGTTCGAGAAAACACTATGAAGAGAAATAACCACAAAGCTGTCCCTCTTTTTAAAGGTTGGATTACTTATTTCACTAAAATGTAGTTTAGATAAATATATTTCACATTTTGCCAAGATACTTTACAAATTGTATCCCGGTTTAGCAGTTTTTTTTTAGGTTTTTTATTTTACTTCTTGGTTGTAAATGATGACGTCACACTAGGAAATCACCTAGCAACTGCACCGTACACTGGGCCAAAACTCATCTAATGTCGCAGGTTTTTTTAAATTTTACAAATAAAAATAGATGTGAACTCCTTTTTGTTGAATTCATGTATAAAGGGTCAAAAAAAGTAGTTTATTTTGTGTAAATGATGCATAACCATTGTCTCCTCAGTGTGACGTCTTGTTTACTTCCTGTAATTTTCTGCAGATTTTTCAACGTTTCTCCACAAATGGCGACCTGATTGGTTTAAAACTGTAATTTATGTTTATTCATACACTGAATGAAGTCAAAATTAGAAAATCATAAAAACCTGTCACACGCACTTTAAACTGTCTGTGTTCGTTGGGCCACAAACACAGTCTAGTCTGGCCTCCAAACGCCTAGAACCGGCCCTGTCCACAGCCACAGTTCGAGAAAACACCACGAAGAGAAATAACCACACAGCTGTCCCTCTTTTTAAAGGTTGGATTACTTATTTCACTAAAATGTTGTTTAGATAAATATATTTCACATTTTGCCAAGATACTTTACAAATTGTATCCCGGTTTAGCAGTTTTTTTTTAGGTTTTTTATTTTACTTCCTGGTTGTAAATGATGACATCACACTAGGAAATTACCTAGCAACTGCACCGTACACTGGGCCAAAACTCATCTAATGTCGCGGGTTTTTTTAAATTTTACAAATAAAAATAGATGTGAACACCTTTTTGTTGAATTCATGTATAAAGGGTCAAAAAAAGTAGTTTATTTTGTGTAAATGATGCATAACCATTGTCTCCCCAGTGTGACGTCTTGTTTACTTCCTGTAATTTTCTGCAGATTTTTCAACGTTTCTCCACAAATGGCGACCTGATTGGTTTAAAACTGTAATTTATGTTTATTCATACACTGAATGAAGTCAAAATTAGAAAATCATAAAAACCTGTCACACGCACTTTAAACAGTGTGTGTTCGTTGGGCCTAGTCTAGTCTGGCCTCCAAACGCCTAGAACCGGCCCTGTCCACAGCCACAGTTCGAGAAAACACCACGAAGAGAAATAACCACACAGCTGTCCCTCTTTTTAACAAACGGTGGCACAGTCCGTCTTGTTTTGTCCAAATAGGCTCCCAGCGCCGTCCCGATCATTACGTCGTGCGGGCCCAGAGTCGCCCTCTCAGCGTCCGCCCACGTCTTTTTAACTTGAGCGATGGCCACACGTTTTGCAGCGCTGTGTCTCCGATCCGCTCTTATTATTCCATTTCACCGAGAACGCGTCATTGTCGAAGGTCTTTTGTCGAGACGAGGCGCCGCTGTTTACAGGCGAGATCGCATCAATGGCGGTCCTTGTGATGTGTTTTGAGTGACATGGAACACAAAAACGTGCCCTTCGGATTTATTTAAAGCCGGTATATGACTTTATCGCCGTATACTGGGATAGTGGACGTACTATTTATATGGCTCTGACCAAGTGGATGTGGGCAATGAATGGCTTATATTGTGAATGTTGTTTTGAAGATGTGCTAATTTTGAATAATGTGCATAATGTTTAAAAAAAAAAGTAAAAAGGGTATAAAGTGACATTTCTTCACTTTTGAGGGAAATTTTACAGCCCGTTCGACATTTGTGGGACACTTAAAACCTCAACGAATACTTTTAAAGACATGAATTGAAATCAAGAATAAACCAGGGGCTAAACCAGAGACAAAACAAGACTAAAACAAGGACAAAATCAGGACTAAACAGGACTAAAGCAGAGACAAAACAGGACTAAAACAAGGGCAAAATCAGGACTAAACAGGACTAAAGCAGAGAAAAAACAGGACTAAAGCTAGATTAAACCAGGACTAAAACAGGGTCAAACCAGCACTAAAACAAGACAAAACAGGATTAAATCAGGGACAAAAGCAGGACTAATCCAGAGACCAAACAGGTCTACAACAAGACTAAAGCAGGACTAAAGAAAGACTTTAACAAGGCTTAACCAGTGACTAAAGCAGGACTAAAACAAGACTAAACCAGTGACTAAAGCAGGACTAAACAGGACTAAAGCAGAGACAAAACAGGACTAAAACAAGACTAAACAGGACTAAAACAGGGACAAAACAAGACTAAACAGGACTAAAACAGGGACAAAACAAGACTAAACAGGACTAAACCAGAGACAAAACAGGACTAAAACAAGACTAAACAAGGGACAAAAGCAGGACTAAAACAAGACTAAACCAGTGACTAAAGCAGGACTAAAACAAGACTTCACCAGTGACTAAAGCAGGACTACACAGGACTAAAGCAGAGACAAAACAGGACTAAAACAAGACTAAACACGACTAAAACAGGGACAATACAAGACTAAAACAAGACTAATCAGGACTAACCCAGAGACAAAACAGGACTAAAACAAGACTAAACAAGGGACAAAAGCAGGACTAAAGCAGGACAAAACCAGAGACAAAACAGGACTAAAGCTAGATTAAACCAGGACTAAAACAGGGTCAAACCAGCACTAAAACAAGACAAAACAGGATTAAATCAGGGACAAAAGCAGGACTAAAACAAGACAAAACCAGGGACAAAAGCAGGACTAATCCAGAGACAAAACAGGACTACAACAAGACTAAAGCAGGACTAAAGAAAGACTTTAACAAGGCTAAACCAGTGACTAAAGCAGGACTAAAACAAGACTAAACCAGTGACTAAACCAGGACTAAAACAAGACTAAACCAGTGACTAAAGCAGGACTAAAACAAGATTAAACCAGTGACTAAACTGGGACTAAATCAAGACTAAAACAGGACTAAACCGGGTTCAAAAAAGCAAGACTAGACAAGGACTAGGACAAGGAACACATAATATTGTCTAAATAAATCAAGATTCATCGTCTTCTGCTAGGAAAATATTAAAATACATTTCTCAGGCCTGGCTTAGTTAAAAATGTTTTTGTTTTTTATCAGTCAAAATCAAAATGAATCATTGTTTATCAGATCCTGTTCTGCCAATAAGCTTTCACTAAAATGATGGCAAGCGCTAAATGTTTACTTGCAAGAAACACATTAAACTGTAACTAGATTAAAACTGAGAACTTTCATGCAAAACTTAGACACACTCTTGGCACGTAAATGTGACTATAAGTGCTTAATTTGCATGTTTATTAAAGAAAAAGTATCACAGTAATGAAAGGCGCAGGGAATTTACACAAGCCTCGATCGAACGCTTCGGCTCTAAAGGATGAACTATAAACCTCTGAAGTTTACTCCAAACTTCAGGGGAATTTCATGCCAAAATAAGATGTGCACGGCATATTTCAAGCACTTGTATTTTACGTTGAGAAATTTGTAACTACCACAGATACAACTGATTCAAATCAAAAAGTCTCAATCAAACTTTCACAAAGGAAGAGAAGTGAAGCTGTTTTAATCACAGTCATTTCTGGAGACAGCGTTTGTCCCATAATTTATCAAAGTTAATCAATCCTGTGACAATTATGGAACAATGAAAACTAACTCAACCAAACTATATAAAATACAATAACTCCAAACCAATTTTCTAACCCTCTGGTAAATAATAATACCTGAAAACACCTATATTTTATTGAATGACCATTTAAACTGTCAAAAAAACGTGTCAGTTGTCTGTAAATTGTCCCTGTATTTTAAATGGCATGTCCCTTTTTGATGACATCACAGAGGGATCCCGTTTTAGAACTCAGCACTGCTTCCTGCAATTTTAAACTTTTCTTTTTCCAAATTTCTTCACAAACTTCAACTTCACAGATGTAAAACTATGACCTCTAACCCTTTATCAGGGTTTATGCAAGTTTTAGCGAATCATATTTAATGCTTTTTAATGTCGCATTTCAACATTTTTTATGCCATATCAATGTCAAAACAAGATGATTTATGTTTTTATCATGTCAAAACTACTGACCTGTAACCGTTCTATTGAGTAAAATGACCAGAATGTAATAAACCTCAAATTCAAAACGCTAATTTATATTCAATTTAAAGCATGCAAATGAACACAATCTTTTAATTTTTTAGAGATTTGATCAAAGCAATTGACATCTACATTTAATAAATCCAGCACACGTGGGATTCAAAACAAATTTGATTGGCTGATAGATACAGCAGCTCTGGTGGACAGTAATAATTATTTGCACTTATTTTCATTATTTATTATCATTTATATTTACTGTTCTTTTTTTGTCAAAATGTTTTTTTAGATTTATTGCCTGTGGGGATTGAATTTAATGCTTTTTGAAGATGGGGTACCTGATTTTTACACTGCAGAACCAGAAGTAGGTTTTATAATAAGTAGGCAATATAAGCTCATGCATCAGCCTATTCCTTTTCAGACTTATTTTTTATTTACTTAGCCTTGGCCGAATGTCTGAATAAACTGAACTAAACTGAAACTGAACTGAAATCTATCTAACTCGTTCCTAGCCCTCAGAAAATCTTAAAATTGCACATGCATTCATTTTTGGTCCCGTGCACAGCTTTACAACAGCTTTTTTAAACGGCAAAGTGAAACTGGGGAGGACCACCCAAGCGCAGCCAATCAGAGCGCTGCTTTTAGCTCTTACTTCGAGACAAATTTATTACTAGATAGAGACAGCGAGCAGAGGTCTTATTTTTGTCATAAAGTGCTGCTTTTACAAGATACTCTTTGGTGGAAAACACAAAATGTACAAACTTACACCCAAAAAAGTCAGGTACCACAGCTTTAATGTTTTTCAATGCCTTATTTTTTTTTTTTTTTTGACAAAATTCATTTAATGTAATGCTTTTTGCTTGTTTAATGCCCTGTTGAAACCATGTTTGTGTCAATTTAATGTCCAAATTTACTGATGACGTTACATTCTACAAACACAACAAGCATGAATTCTTTTCACAAGGAATTAAACAAGATGCTGTTCCTTGTAGCTTGACTTGCTTTGTTTGTTTTTAAGCAAGATAATTAACACCGATACAACTCATTCAACCCTAGAAGTCTCAATCAAACTCACAAAAGCAGAGAGGGAGATGTTATAGAGGAGAGTATTTTTGGGCCCCAGTTTCTCCTTGACTCTGTGCGATGAACCATAATCTATCAGAGCTAATCAATCCACGCAGCGCTATCAATCTCCTTACAGCAAATCTGACACGCGCTTGAGTGGGGAAATGAAGACCTCTAATAAGAAAGATGTCATCTCTCACGCTCTACGCCGCCGCCGCATTAACATATCAAGCGTTCATTTTATCAAGCGCAGATAGAGTCGCGACTTTGCCTTTCTCCAGAACCTCTCGGGACATTTTCATTTTCGACTAAATCAAAAGACAGAAAATATTACTATTCGACCGAGACGAGCGATAGTATCTTATCAGCGCATTAGGAGGAAGACGGAGATGGAGGAGCGAGCTCTGAGAGTCGTGTTGTGAAGCGACGATCAAGCGAACACATGAAAACACTCGAACGTAAGCAAATTGAGTCACACGCGGCATGTTGAATCCATTAACCCCTCGCTCTGACCCGACCAGGCCGCGTAATACCAGACCTTCACGCTAATGCACTTTTTATAACCCAATCAGCCAATCACAGTGCTCGGTGCAAAGGCCTGCGTCATCCCCGTACTTTAACCTAATGGTCATTTGAAGAGATGGAAAGTAACAAAGTAAAAGTCCTGTACTTAACCCTCGTGCTAGCTTCGTCTGAGCAATGCACATTTGGTCAAAGAGCAGTATATGTTTTCATATCAGGAGAAAAATACATATTTAATTGTATAAATAAACTGCGTGTTAGGTGATGTTTTGGACCATCCATGAAAGTGGCCCCGAAGATAGCGGGAGGATTAAAGGGTTAGAAATTAAAAAGTTACAAATTCTGTGCAAAATGTACTTTTTTGAGCTTTTAATCAAGTTCTAACAATGTTTCATCATCAAAAACATACTTGGAGTTGCATTTAGCTTGATTCATGCTAGCTTGATAAATCCTGGTTAGAAAATCCTCTCCCTTCAAACGTCAAAACCTGCTGAACTCTCTCGACGAGTGACGTTTTCCAATAATTGACGTCAATTATAGAATTTTTTTTGCTGTTTTAAGTCCTTAAAGATGCCCCAGACTTGCATTTCTGCGTCTAAACATGATCACTGTTACTGCTACACTAACTCACATTTCTTCCCAAACCTAATTAGCTTGTGTAAGCGCTACGAAGATGGCGTCTAAACTCAGTGAGTGCCGTGGGAAAAAGTGGCGTTACAGATGTTCATTTTGTTTCGTTTTTTGGGACTAAAACATGAGATGCCAAACTTAAGGTACTCAGCATTTTTAAAGGCGTATAATTTTTTCTTTAAAGGTCCCATATTCTGCTATTTTGCCCTTTACACAGTCTATCCTAAGGGCTTTGTTGATAAAATTTTGCGTTGTGCAATATCCATAACATAACAGTTTCCAAAAAACACCCATCTCTTGGACTGGCCCCCCTCCTTGCAAAAGCAAACGGCTCACTCTGAGATCTGACCCCCCCGAACAGAGAGCAGGCTGCCTCCCCCGCCCAACTCGCGCGCCTCCCCCGCCCAACTCGTGCCGAAGCCTAGAGTGGAGATAGTGCGCATGTGCCGTGTGCTCCGGTAAACAGCGATACACAAACACGGGAATAAACATTTTATCCGTCCTGACGGTGCGTCGTGCTGAGTCCTACGTCCTGGGTCTGACCTGGAGTTTGACGTGCTCCAGGGCCTCGACGACGGACATTGCCGTTTGGTAAATAACAAGCTAACTCTTCGATCTGTCGTATCCATCGTGTAATTACTGTGTAGCATTAGCATTAGCTGTTTTTATTCTGCGGCTGCGCGCTTCCCGGAGGCGTGGCTTAAACACCGCGTCATCCATGGGAAGCCGCGTCATCCATGGGATGAGCCCCCGCCTGCCTGCTCAGCCGAGGGGGACAAAAAAGACAGTTCTCTGGCGAAAACATGCGGGAATCAATCAAAAAAACACTTTGGGCACAACATACGAGGCCCAAATAGCACTGTAGGAAGGTTAAAACCTCTGAAAAGTCGATTTTGCATGTTATGGGACCTTTAAGTCATTTTTTTGGGTATATATCTATACTTTACTTTATGATATTTTACAGTTCATACTTTTCTATTTTATTATTTAGTTATCCGTGCTTTCTACTCTACTGCAAAGTAAAAAGTACTTTCTGTTTGGTTTGAGGGATTATATTATGGCATGTTCATCCCGCCTAAATGTTTTGATTCAAAAATATACATTAAAGAAAGTCTAGAAACATCAAAAACATGGAAAAATCAGCCCAATTATTTATCAAGCTCACCACTCTTAACTTGTTATCAAAAATCTATGCCAAAGACTCTTTATTCGTGATCCTTTTACTTTTATCTGTATCTGTACTTTTACTTAAAGTCTATATGACATTGTATTTAAGATTTTACTAAATATTTTGCCTCAGTTTGACAGTTTTTGTAACATTTATAATGTTACTTGGACATGAACAGCAAATATGACGTAGTTAGAGGTAATTCCACAACTGTTACCTAGCAACCATTTTGAAAACATGGGTCAAAATCCATATAAAGTACACAATAATTATGATTTATATTATGAAAACACCTTTATTTTATTGAATGACTGTTTAAACTGTCAAAAAAACGTGTCAGTTGTCTATAAATTGTCCCTGTATTTTAAATGGTACGTCGCTTTTTGATGACATCACAGAGGGATCCCGTTTTAGAACTCAGAACCACTTCCTGCAATTTTAAACTTTTCTTTTTCTAAATTTCTTCACAAACTTCAACTTCACAGATGTAAAACTATGATGAATATTTACCACAGGTGCCCCCCCAACAAACAAAGTCATAATTAGAAAAACATGATGAGTCATATGGACTTTACGCAACAAAATTGGCACTTCATCCGCCACTGGTTCATTTGCAGTTAGCGTTGTCATTTCGCGCTAATGTTACTCTGACGTTTCTTTTTGTCTTTTCTCCCACTCTTTAATGTGATCTGGGAAGCCTCAGCGCCGGCTTCCACGAGTCGAACGCTAAACCCCCCGCGGGCTAAGCTAATCAGTTTCCAACATTTCTGAGGGAGACAATGATCCCAGCGTTAGAGCCGGCTAATGACAAGCTAACACAATTAGCCTAGCCTCCCCGGAGCACGCCTCGGAGCCAGCGCTCATTGTTGCCCCACCTCCTGCTGGCTCCTCATCCACTTTCCCTACATTACGATGGAGTCTAATGGCCTCCTAATAAGAAGACAGATGGAGGCGGGCGGAGAGGCGCTCGGAGTCGTCTTGAGTTACTTGCGCGCGGGGGATTCGCGCTACATCTATGACCGCACGAATGTTTAATGTTACCCCCGCCGCTAATGGCCTCATTTATTTACAAGTGCGTAATGGTATTGGACGTTTTAAAGGGCAGCAGCCGTGTGTTTCAACAACACGCTAACGCAATAAAACAGAAAATATCAAATGTGCGAAAGGCAGTGGAGTATGATTGATCGCCTGTCACACATTTTGAATATTGCGGTAAGTTGGAAAATATCACGATAATATTGAAACTACTTTGTGACGATAACGCAAAAACTTTATTGCAAGTGAGCGTATCGTAAAAATGATGAGCTGTAATAAAAGCAAAGCAGAATTAAACACTTAAGTAGTCATTTAGTATCATAGGGATGTCAAGATTAAGCGGCTTTTCAATTATCGTGATTATTTGTGGCCAAGGTAGGTTATTTGTGGGAGTTTTAGAAGCTACAGTAAACCGCAGAAACGTCTCGCGCATCAACTGAAAGAAGGAACGGCAGCTGCATCCGGCCAAAAATCAAATAAAGTCTGCAGTGTGGGCTCATTTTGGGTTCCTAAACATAACGAGGGTGTTGTAAAAGTCAATGGATATCCAATTTGCGAAACCTGTCATCCAAAGGTTGCAGCTAAAGTTGCTAACACCTTTACACAATCCAGCATCTTCAGGACAATCATCCGTCACAATTTGCCAAAGTAAAGGTAAAAAAAAAAGTGTCCAAATCTCAAATAAAGTGCACCAGGAAGCATCACGAGGCTCAATGCGTGCTATAAATGTGCAACTGAAGTAAACTGCGATCAAGTCAATGTTTTGTAGCTGGATAAACAAAGCGAGCGTGTGACTGATACACGTGAAGCGCACTAGACCAGAAATATAACTATATCTGATACTTATTTATTTCAATCAATGTCAAGAAAACAGACACGTTTATTGACTTCTGTCGTCCACTTAGTCCACATGGTCAGTATTTTAATAATATTGAACTTCATAATAATAGTAACGGTTTTAAATCATTTGACTAAACGGAGTACAATTATAATTCGAGCATTAAAAAGTGTCTGTTTTGTTATAACAATATTCAAAATTAGATAAAATATTAAGTTAAATATGAATATTTTCCAGTTGAAAAGCCAAATTTGCTTGGTTAATAATGTCAATGTCAATGTCAATGTCAAATTTATTTATAGAGCACATTTAACACAGCAATCGCTGACCAAAGTGCTTTACACAAACAGCGGTTAAAAACATACAGTAAAATGCAAACATACATTAAAATACAATCTTATTAAATTTAGTGTTCATTAATGGGTGTTAAATGCCTCAGCAAAGAAGCACGATAATAAAGCAATAATAGCAGTACAATAATAAAGCAATTGTGGATAATCGTAAAATTGTTTTTTTCTCCTCACAATAATCGTGACTCTAAAATTATATATCATGACGTGACATGTGTAAGTTAATTATTCAATCCGCTACAGCTGAAATGTTAATAATTACCAAGTTAGTTCGATGAAAATGTGCACACGAGAAAGTTTGAGCCCTAATAGATATTGTTTTGGAGTTGGATGAAATTCTCTGATGTCATGTTTCTGCTCCAAACCACACACTTGTAACGATAAGGCAGTAAACCTCTCCATCGAAAAACCCCAAGTTGTTAATTTACCTTTTTTTGTTTTTTTTCATTTTCTAAATTTAAACATGCAAAACACAAAACAAAACACAATCAGAGAGCGAAAATCAAACAAATACAAATAGCACAGAACAGAAAATTGTCTATTTGAAATGACTGATGAAATAAAATCACATTTCAAAACATTCTTCATGGGGATAGATATGTTTTATGCCATACTGTGGAATATTATAGCCAAAGGAAAAACATTTCCATGGAAACAAGTAGGAAGAGGCTCTTCCAGGCCAAGTACAAGTCAGGTTTATGGAGATGCAAGCCCACTCGCACTCGTACCCACTCGTAAGGGCAGTTTTTGTACATTTTTAGTGCAATAAAACCATCCAAAATACAATAAAACATAGTTACATACTGTGCAGTTAAATTTAATCAGCTGTATCTGCTGCAGAAACCAATGAGCCAACGTTTTGTTGGTGAGACGCTGCAGGTGAATAGGAAAAAATCTTACATTTAAAGATATCAATTTGAAACTTCTCCTGTAGTTTACTCACATGAATGTAAGAAAAGAATATATTACAAGTTTTTCAGCATGTAATGTTTTCATGTAGAAAAAATATGGAATTTTATGTGAAAATTGCACATATCTAGGACATATAAACCTGAAAAATGGACAGAACCAGGTTTAAATTTCTTAGTTAATTTTGTTTTTACAGAGGGGATTTTTGAGTAAACTAGACTGGAATGATAATTTCCCTAAAAATTCAAATTTCACCTCATTTTAAAAAACGTAATACTTCAATAAATAGAATAATAATAATCAATAAATTGTAGAATTAGATATGGAAAAATACTTATGTACGTTTCGTCAATATCTTGTTGAGTCCAAGATTGTACAGTTTGGCTGATCTTTATTTCCCTATGCATTTTAAGAAATCGGCCTTTGAAGTTACAATGTCCCAGAGAAATCTATGGATGAAGTGGATTAAATGGAAGAATAAAACATCTTTAGGAGCAGATTGAACATGTTTGTCATTTCCACATGCAAGCCGATATATTGAGAGAGCAAACTGACCAAAAAACAAAAAAATTCGCCTGTAGTGTCTCACCTTAACTTTCTGTATCGCATTTCTTGTTCATTTTGAAAAATCCTGCAGTAATTACTCAAGGCAAATTTGAACAAGTCAATAATAATTCATAAAACGTCATGTGCTTCTCTCTAATCCCTGTAGGTTTAACGTGGACTCTTACAAAACCAGACCATCTTTGATCAGCCATCCCGAGGTGTATGAGATGCTAATAGATTCCTAACACTGATTGGATGTTGATGGTTTTTATTGGTTCTGTTTGGACGATAAAAGGCCCCTGTCGTCTGACATTAGGCAGCGTCGAGTCTTATCACTGAACCACATCATCAGCATGAACTAATGGACCCGGCTAATGCGCGCCTGATTGAAAGCCCGACTTTAGGCTGTGGCTTCACTAATTCAACGGTGTAAACACAGGCCGGCGCACAAACACGGGCGACGACGAGCAACCTACCCACTGCAATTAGATCAGGCATTTTGTTTTGGTCGTAAACAAAGGAAGAAGCAAAATACACATCATATCTCGCTCGCAGTTGTAGAACATTTATAATATCAAACACAGAAAGAAGGACGAGGGAATGACATTAATGTAATTGGTTTATTCACCTTATTCTGCCCCGCCCACTTTTGCCGTTTTTTGTCACAGACACGCACTTTTGTTGTAAACGCACTTCCGTTGGACGAGAACTCCGATAAAGCTAATGACGAACGAGGGAAATGTCTCGCCGCTAAAATGTTACATAAAGTAGATTGATTTGTGTAAAATGTTTAATGAACACGAGCAACAACAAGTCACAACGCAACGATTTCCTGGTCAGTCTGAAAACGTCTTTTTAGTCAATGTAGAACTTATTTTCTGTTGAGCTCGTCTGCTCCGTGTAAACTACAACGGAAACAAGATGACGGCGCGTACGGCAACTTCAGGAATAAGGTGAATACAGCTGAAGTTGACTAAAGAAATTCTTGGTCGACTAAAAATCTGCCTCATCGACTGATTAATCGACTAATCGAAGGGGGTGTGGCAAAAATATATCAAAACTATGAAGTATTTCCGTGTATCTGCACTCAAAAGACCACAACTGCAGAGGAATTCATGCAACTATTTATACAGATAAGTACAAGGAAACAGTGTATTTATATGTTGGACTCCAAAATCTTCAGCAAACTCACTTCATATCTTCTTGTTTTTGCTGTTTATTCCATATAAATCCTTTAAATCTGAATAAAATAATTAGTCGAGAATTAAAAATGTTGGTCGACTAAGACACCATCGACCGATTGATCGACTAAACCAGTGTTTTTCAACCATCTTCAAGCTGTGGCACACTTTTTAGGCTTAAAAGATGCACCACGTACAACAAAAACATGACCAATTCAGAGCATTTAGTTAATAAAATATGACATATTGAACCAAATCATGTTTGTGCTACTGTCTGCTGCTTTAAATTTGGCAACAGTGGTGTTTTTACATTAGTTTTGGTGCAGAAGTTGTTCGAGACACTCCAAAAATTAAATAATAATAATAATTTAGTTATTTACATCCGCATTTGTGAACCTGTTGACTCAAATTGGACATTTTTCAAGGCACACCTGGCAAAATGCGCACTGTTGAGGTACTAAACGACTAAAGGTACACAGCCCTATTGGTTTGTAATTTTTTCTGATGGTTTTAGAAGTCACTAACATATCAAACAAAGAGTCACATTAATATTACTGTCAATAATATAAGACGTTTTAGGGAGCTTTAAGGAGCGTGTGGTGGTCAGCAACAGATTTTTCTCCCACAAAGACATCAAGATCGGTCTTAAAGTAGCTCCTGGACACCAAACTTATCTAAACTGTATGTAGGACCCAACAAGATTTTATGAAACGTACAGAAGGCTTTTTTTTTAAATATCTAATTCTAAAACAGATTTATTGAAGTTCTAAGTCAAAAAATAAAGCAACATTTGAATTTTTCAGCCAGATTTAGTTCAAAACTAAATAAGAAATTAAGAAAATAGGAAACAGAAAATCCCCTCTGTAATTTTTTTGTAACTAATATGTGTATAAAATGAACCAAGAAATTTAAACCTAGTTCTGTCCATTTTTAAGATTTATCTGGCCCAAATATTTGTATTTTTGGTCCTTTTTACAGATAAAATGAAACATAAAACAGATTTATTGAAGTTTTAAATAAAAAAATAAGGCAACATTTGAATTTTTTGAACATTTTCAGTCAGATCTAGCTCAAAACTAAGTAAAAAATCAAAAATCCAAATACAAATACAAAAATTTTTTGTAACTAATATGTTACAAAATGAACTAAGAAATTTAAACCTGGTTCTGTCCATTTTTAAGATTTATCTGTGCCAAATATGTGTATTTTTGGTCATTTTTTCACATAAAATTAAACATAAAACTGATTTATTTATAAGTTTTAAATTAAAAAAATAAGAACAACTTTGAAGTTTTTGGAAATTTTCCGTCAGATGTAGCTCAAAATAACATAAGAATTCAAAAATCCCCCCTGTAATTTTTTTTTTGTAACTAATATGTACAAAATTAACTAAGAAATTTAAACCTGGTTCTGTCCATTTTTAAGATTTAAATGTCCCAAATATGTGTATTTTTGGTCGTTTTTCCACATAAAATGTCTCATTTCCACATGAAAACACGACATGATGAAAAACTTGTAATACATTTTTTCCTTACATTTAAGTGACTAAACTACAGTAGAAGTTTACAATTGATATATTTAAAATTAAGATTTTTCCCTATTCACCTGCAGCGTCTAACGTTATTAAAGCACTCAATCGCACGTTTAAAGCCTTTTAACGACACGAAAAATGCAGAACACTTTTCCTTCAACGTCCACACTCCGCCCCGCCTCATTAACACCCACGTGAGCCTCTGACACTCTAACTCTTCGGCACTTACTTGTACTTGGCGTTCACTTCGTCCGCCGCCTTGTGATAGTTTTCAGTGGTGACCTTGTAGAACTGCGCGCTCTGTAGACGAGAAGAGAGAGGGAGGCAAAGTGAGTCCAACTGTGATTAGGGATGGGACAATAAACAATAATATGGTTTATCGTGATAAAAAGGGAAGACAATAAAACAAGTTTGTGCTACATTTTGTATAATCGTGATAATCGCCAACAAAGATAATCGCCATTTTGTCACCAGATTGTGCAGAAAAAAAGCAACTTTCCCATTATGTTCTCTTCTACATCGTTTTTGTTTCACTTATAATAAATAGTGATAGTGGTGGTTTTACATTATTTTTGGTGCAGAAGTTGTTCAAGACACTCCAAAAAGATAAATTAGTTATTCACGTCCGCATTTGTGAACCTGTTAACTCAAATTGAACATTTTTCAAGGCACACCTGGCAAAATGTTCCCCGGCACACTGGTGGAAAATCAAGGGACTAAGCGACTAAAGATACACAGCCCTATTGGTTTGTAATTTTTCTGATGGGTTTAGAAGTCACTAACATCAAACAAAGAGTCACAATAATATTACTGTCAATAATATAAGACGTTTTAAGGAGCTTTAAGGAGCGTGTGGTGGTCAGCAACAGATTTTTCTCATTATGTTCCCTTCTAGATCATTTTTGTTTCACTTATAATAAAGTACAAATTTGTCAGAAGTTATTTATAATTAGAAAGCAATGTCTTTTTCTGTCACATTTTCAAACTGTCAGCAATTTTAGTAACTATCGTGATGTTATCGTTAATCGCAATTATTTGGGCCATGATAATCGTGACAGAAAATTTCAATATTGTCCCATGCCTAACTGTGATTAGAATCTTCTATACAGAAAAAAAATCTATCCAATTCACTCAGCTGCGCCGTCCGCTTTTCGATTACGGGAACGAGGGAACACTTCGGTACGTGTCCGGCTGGAGCTTTAACCCACACCATCCGCCGTCACTCAGAGTATATTAAAACTTTATGAGAAGGCGTCAGGAAGATATTGAGGTCAGACACTGTAAATATTTAGCCATTATCCGCATAAGTGCATTTTCACGTCGAGGCAATGAACGTTTTAGCATCGGGCGCCGTTTAGTGTTGTTTCCTTTACTGTGGCTGTTTGTTCGGCGCCGCGTATGAGGTCATATGGGCGCAGAGGACGCCTGTAATAACGCAGGGCGATCCAGCGGGGGTCAGGGGTCACCGTCGGACAAGGCGGACGGAGCGGCGGTCGTAATCCCCCGGTGACCCGTCGCGTGAATTACCTCGCGCGGGTGTAAATCAGTGCTGCAGGAGTGACACGTTATCAGGAATAAAGTAATGAGAAGAAGCTCTGTCTGTTTCAAATGATCAGGTTTATTTCACATGTGCACAGTAAAATATGGTCTGTCCCTCTCCGATTCCAAAAAGCAAAAAGGGACCCGAACGATAATAAAACACATGCTTAAATACCCCAGAAATGGAGACATCAGACATAAATAAAATGAACATGAAGGCCGAGGTTTTGTCTCAAACAGTAGGCGATCAGACACAGTGTTTCCATTTCTCAGACACAATAACCTGTAACCTTCAAGTGACTATTCAAATCGTCACTCTTAATAAAACATATAGACGTGACATTTTGTCCCACAACACACGCGGGCAGATTCTGTGAGTGTCGTCGTCCGTCTGAATAAAATAAAGCAATTCCAATCAAACAAATGAGCAAATCTTTTAGTTGGTTAGTTTGTTTATTATTTCAAACCTGTAAATGACACAATATATAACTCATTATTCATGGACATACAGAGAAAATGCCTGGTTTGGCTATTTTTTTGGTAACGCTTTAGATGAAGGTTCCTTAGTACAGTGGTTCCCAAAGTGGGGGTCGCGAGGGGTGAGCTGGGGGTCGCCGGATAATTCCAAGATCTCATTTAGGATCTTTCCTTCACTGTGGTTCTCCCCGAGGTTTCTACTTTTTCCCATGTTTTTTTTTTGGTAGTTTTTCCTCGCCGCGAAGGAGGGTCAAAGGACAGGGGCATTCTGGGACAGTTATCTGAACTGCTGGCCCATCGAGGCAACTGTTGTTGTGGGACAGTTATCTGAACTGCTTTTACCTGTGGCCCATCGAGGCAACCGTTGTTGTGATTTTGGGCATTATAAAAATAAACTGATTTGATTTGATTTGATTTTAATTAATATGACATTGTATTTGCTCTATTTTTTTTATTAAAACTGTATATTTTAGTGAAATAGGGTCCAATAAGACAATAAACTATTCAAATGACCAATATTAAAGCTGATTTAACACGCTTTGACACTTAAAATTATTGCTAGTGTCATTTTCATTTTGCTTTGGGGTTCCCGAGTCGGTTGCATGGCTAATTTGGGGGTTCCAGGCAGAAAAGTTTGGGAACTCCTGCCTTAGTAAACTATTCATAAGGCATTAATGTGTTTTGTTTATGCACTTATAATACCTCGTAATTGTAGATAAGTCATTAACAAAGACTGAGATAAAATTGCAAACTATAAATAATAAATGTATCGTATATCAATGGACAATATTTAGACAAACTTAATTGATTCACAAGAGAAATTACTTTGACAAAAAAGCTCACATATTGCAAAATAATAGCCAGATCGAGCCAAAGTTGTGAAAAAAGAAGCAATGAGTGAAAGTACAGGATGGTTTCTAGGTAATTTCCTAGTGTGATGTCATCATTTACAACCAGGAAGTAAAACTAAAAAACTAAAAAAATTGCTAAACCGTGATAAAATGTATGATGTACTTTAAACTAACGCACATCTTTAAACTAGGACTTTAAACTAACGTACCTCTGTAAACTAACACACATCTTTAAACTAACACACATCTTACATTTTGCAGCACGTCGGCCCCGCTGCCCCGCTCTGATCGTTAGGGGCCCGTCCTGAGAGCCCAGTCTGTGCGTTTATGATCGAACGGTGCGAGGCTGTAAAAGATGATGGACGCTTTGATTGGGACGCGTGAGTTTATGTCGTGTCGACCGAAACGAATGGATTGTAATAAGGGCTGCGGTCAGATCTGAGAGACAGAGGGTTGAACTCAAAAAGAAAATGAAATGAAGTGTGTTTTTGCATCAGGAAATATAGAATGAGACTCAAATGGGTTCAGACGTCAACAAGTTGCAAAACACTTGAGAAAATGTAAATGGAACACATAAATTCAAGATAATTTTATAGTTAAGATGTTATGGTTATTATTTTAAGTTTGTCAATTCCCCTTGTTTAACATTTTATCAAAGAAATACTGTTTTTATTCAAAGTTATTGGAAGGAAGAAGTTAATTGACCTCATCTGATTTGATCGTGAAGCTGTTTTTTCTTTTGCTTTTTTGCCATGAACATCCAGCAAGTCTGCAAAAATATACAGTATGGTTTGGGTTGAAAGTAAATCTGAAACCTTGTGCACATAAAAATCAAATGAACTGAACTCCATAATACTTTTTAAACCAGATCTAAATTGTGTTTTAAACAGGTCAAATCATGGAGTACCCCAGTTCAAAGTTAAGTCATAGATGTGTTTAATAAATTTAAAGGAGACATATTACGCTTTTTCATTATTAGTACTGAACAATAACATAAGAAGATCACCATTTTATCCTATATTTTGTTAACTGTAAATAGTATATTGATCTAAAACTGCTTAGTAATGAAAACTGTTATTTTGATTTCCTCTTGAAAACTGCAGAACTGCCAAGCCCCGCCTCTTCATCGTGACATTTCACCATAAAAAGCAGCAGATTGTCAAAGAAAACTGTCACTTTAGAACGCACATGCATCACTCAGAGCTTTATAGTCCATTTGAAATAAACTCAGCGCAGGGATGTGGGCGGGGATAGGGGGTAGGTGAAAACAGGAAGCCTCAGTTGCAGGACAATACAGGATTAACTCAAACATGCAGGAATGGCTTCTAACGCTGCGTGAGTTGCGTGGTCCTCCTCTTTATCTATTTTAATTTATTTTACTTATTTATAGCTATTTTATGGTTTTATAATTTCGCTTGGATTTGATTTGACTGTTTTCACTCTTTTTAGCAGACCAAATTGAGTAGTAATTATACATTTTGTTTGTTTTATGACTGTGCAGACTGTGCAGAGATGGTTCTGTTTATAAAATATGCTATTTAAATAAAGTGGCTTGAGATTTAAAGGACAAATATTATGCATTTTTTGTACTTTTATTGGCCTTTAAAGATTTGATTTACTTTGGAACATAAAATAAAATGTTTTCACAAAAAACAATTTAAGTTTATCACAGCCTTGGGAGACACCAGAGTAACTTAGCTGTGGCTCCATCTACTGACTGCGGAGAGAATTACACACACGTTTCTATGCACAGTGCTTTGTTATGCTCGCTGTCCTGAGCAGTTGCGCAGTTGTAATGATCGTGATTAGACGGCAGAAATGCTCAGAACGAGTCTGGTGACGATTTAAGGACTAAAAACAGAGCTGTAGATTCTTGGAGCCACGACACACATTAAAAAAAAGGAATTCAGAAGAGTGTTTTTGACGCTCGAACGGAAGAGAGTTTTCTAACCAGGATTCATCAAACAAGCGTGAATGAAGCTAAACACAACCTCAGGTAAGTTTTTGATGAGGGAACAATGTTAGAACAGTTCATTTTGCATAATATTTGACCTTTAAATACATTGCCAATTGAAAAACTAAGAAAAAACCTACAAATTTTTGACAGTCTGCCATTAGATAACCACATAACCCACCGTAGTTTGAGAAGCACTGATTGAAATGACTGTCAGAAACGTAACGGCGACACCTCCAACAAGACGGACGACAGGCGCTCGGCTCCCGGTGCGACCCGCTCCGAGCTAACCTCCCGCCGCCGCCACATTTATCATAGTTTGGCTAAGATCAATAGGAATGAACTGCACTGCTGAAAAGATCAATAGGCGTGTGTTGCCGGGCGAAAGGACGATGAGACATGACAACGCTGACAAACCGTGATACACTTTTGAGTCCTCTTCATTTGGCGGCCACTTAAACGGAGAGAGCCGCCAACGATCCGGGCCGCCGCTCATTCCTCACTCCTGCACGCCGTCCGCCAGTGTCGATGCAGGCACAGCTGGACCGTTTGCAAACAATTAAAAGATGGGGTTTTAAAGGTAGACGTTGTGAAGAGAAGAAACATAAAATACGTCTTGACAAGTTTGTTATCCGCAACTTTCGCAATTAGACTAATTGGAAGGACTAGGAGGAGGTTTTAGGACACACACGACTCGCACAAACACGGAAGATTTGTTTTGTCTTGTTGCGTAATGGCTAGACGACACACGGTGGTCTGACAGAGCTGCTATACTGCGACAACACGGATTTTACTTTATTGCAAGAAAATAATGTTTACAATCAGCGGACAGATGCAGAGGGCCCGGAGGCGAGAAAATATGCCGCGTGTGACATCATAATTTAACAACCCCATGCTAGTTATTATGAGTTTGCCAACATTGAGAAAGATTCAAAAAACTGAATATTCTGTTTCTAATTGTTGATCGCTGGGACTTTTTACCTTTCGCGAGATCTATTTGGTTTTGAATCGTTGATCGCTATGGCAACGGTGCAGGATTTCTATCTCGCAGAAACTATTCACGCGTTTCAGCTTCCTGTTTTGCGCAAAATTATGAAGACTTTTTACTTTTCACGAGATCTGTTTTGTTTTAAATTGTTGATCGCTATGGCAACGGTGCAGGATTTCTATCTCACAGAAACTATTCATGCGTTTCAGCTTCCTGTTTTGCGCAAAATTTTGAGCACTTTTTACCTTTCGCGAGATCTATTTTGTTTTGAATCGTTGATCGCTATGGCAACGGGCCTAATTCCTCATCGCTCTGAAACCCACAGAGGCCCTGGCGGCATCACAGCATATGTTTATTTGCATACAGACAAAGTTAAAAGTTTTAAAGAGTTAACTTGTAAGCCCCCTGCCAGATCAGTGTCCCGTTGGCCTTGAAACAAGTGCTTCTCTGTTCAGACAAAAGAACTGTCAAGAGCAAGGAGAAGGATTTAAAAGAGCAGCTTATTTGTAGATAAAAAGACTAAAAAGAGATTTTGGCTGTGCTAAAGAGGCGCGAATAAGACTTCTCCTGGGCATGAAGATTGAGCCGTTGGAAAAAAAAGAAGAAAGAACCAGCCAAAGAGCCAAGTTTGGGCCTACGAGCGGAATACTAAGTATCCGCTAACAATACTTTGCTAAATGGCTAAAGCAGCACTAATCAGCGGGCTAATCCACCTGGAAGGACAAAGAACCACGGGACAAATGGCTGCAGATGCTCTTAGAAACGAGTCGATGTAAAACAGACGGGCCACAACATTAGAACACCTGCTTAAAATGAAACAGATGTGATAATGATTGCGTTTGATTAGTCTTTTATTTGTTTATTTCACCAGAACTAGAGCGTTTAATACTGAATACATCTGAGCAACAGTCGTTAATAGGAATGTACGACTGTTGTGTTGTGATGTTGCCGAATCAACAACAGTGCAGCAAAAAGGCAAAAATGCAGTTATCAATTCAGCTGCTTCTTTTGACCAAAAACCAACACTAATCTTTATCAAGATCACAACATTTGACGCTTTAATAGTTCTATAAAATCATTTTTTTCCTAGCTTTTTAAAAAACTGGTACCTCTCACAGGTTGTTCTTCATTTAACTAAAATGTAGTTCAGACAAACATATTTCAAAATTAGCTTAAAAAATCTTGACATCACACTAGGAAATTACCATAGCAACCATCCTGTACACTGAGCCAAAACTTATCTAATGTCACATTTTTTAATTCGACAAATAAAAATTAATGTGAACACCTTTGTTTTGTTTAAAAAATAATAATAAAATAATAATAAAGGGTAAAAAAAAAAAAAAAAAAAAAAAAAAAAGTTTCTTTTGTGTAAATTATGTATAAAGGCCATCAATTTGTTTATTAATTTTCTCCACAAACAGCTACCTCATTGGTATAAAACTATAATTTATATATTTTATATATCAGGTATTAACAAACCAAATAAAGTCAAAAATGGAAAATTGTAAAAATGTGTCATACGCACTTATAATACCTTTACCTACGTCGATTTTTTTAAGGTAATAGTTTTACTTGAGCATTTTTGGCTGCTGTATCTGTCATTTTACTTCATTGGTAACAAATCTGAGTGCTTACATTCCTATAAAAGCAGTAAACATTGTGAGCAGGCACTTCAACACAATTGGAAAATGAGAGCGACAGATTCCTTATTTCCACCGTGAATCGACACCGTCAGCGGTCATAATGTTTTGCCTGATTGTACAGTCACAAACCTCCGACCTGCGCAGTGAAAAATCAGCCAAATTATCCACCTTTTGAGTCGAAAGCGTGAAAACACCCTCCTGTCATTCACTCACCTCTGCTGGAGACAAGTGCAATTTGTGTGATTACCGAGAGGCCTCAAATTGTCATTTCCTGTGTTGCCCCAACTGATTTAAAGAGGAAGTCAGCTGCTATTTGCTCCAAGAAGACACACATTTCTTGCCTTTTTCCAGCGTTTAACAATTGTGAAAGAAATTGCGTCCACTGATTGCATTCTAGTCAAATGAGCGGAGTAATTCTCTACTGACAATCGAGTAGCTAGTACGAGTTCGGGGGGAAAAAACAAACACAAAAACAGCGAGGTTTGTTTATTTCCCCTTTCCGTTTGCTCTCGACGAGGCCCGTAGCTCATCGGCGGCCAAACAAAAACGCCGGCGGGGAGTGTCACAGACAAATTAAGCCATTACCGCTAATGCGCCGCGGCGATAGGGAGAAGATAGAGGCGAGCTTCCCCGGCGCACTCCACCTCAATTTGGGAGACAGGAGCCAGCCATTTTTAACGAATAAAACGAATAAGTCTGATGGGCTTCCTCGTCTTATCTGGCGCGGCGCAGGAGGGCCCGGACGCGGAGGAACTTCACCACGGGCGGCGGGCTGCGGAGCCAGACGAAACGAGGCCGCCGCTGTGAGGGAAAGGAGCGAGCGCGCGAGGGCGGACCGGGGAAATTCGGCGCGACGGCAGCTGATGAAGCGGCGTGTCACGATGTGCTTTGTTTGCTCGCCGCTAAATGATCTATGCCAAATGAATACGATCACGCGAAATGCCAAGGCGGAGATTAGCGACGGAGGAGCAGGATCGCGGCGTCATATCTCGTGGGTGAGGCAACAGGGGGCGCCGTTGATTGCTTGTTCTGCTGGGTGAGATGCGACTTTTGCTAACTTTACACGTGCTTCAAATGAGTAAGAAGATTTTAACCTCTGCACTTCTTGCAAAAGTCATAGGGCAGACTATCGACTGAGGAAATTCTTGGGCGACTACAGACACGTCCTGTCGACTGAAAGGGTGTGTCAAAACTCAAAACTGTCAAATATTTCCATGTTTCAGCCCAAAAATGCACTTCAACTGCAGAGGAATTCAAGCAAAAAGAACCATTAATGCAGAAAAGTGCTAGTAAACAGTATATTTATGTTTTGATTAGTTCCAAAATCTTCTGCATATCTTCTCATTTTTGTCCCGTATAAATCTGTATTATCTAAGTAAAAAATAGTCGATCAATACAAATTTTGGTCAATTAAGACAACATCAACCGACTAGTATAGACCCTTTAAAAGTTTTAAACAAATACATTATAAAATCTGGTCTGGAGGCAAAAGTGAAGTCAGGGCGTACTGGGAAAATTTGGCGCAACGACAGCTGATGAAGCAGCGTGTCACGATGTGCTTTGTTTGCTCGCCACTTAATGATCTACGCCAAATGCCAAGGCGGAGATTAGCGGCGGAGGAGCGGGATCACGGCGTCATATCTCGTGGTTGAGGCAACAGGGGGCGCCGTTGATTGCTTGCGTTAATAATGTTACTTTGGCGTTATGTTCTGTTGGATGAGACGCAACTTTTGCCAATTTTACACGTGCTTCAAATAAGTACGAAGATTTTAACCTCTGCATTTCTCGCAAAAGTCAGAGGGCAGACTGTCGAATTCTTGGTCGACTAAAGACACGTCCTATCGACTAAAAGGGTGTGTCAAAACTCAAAACTGTCAAGTATTTCCATGTTTCAGCCCAGAAATGCACTTTAAAAAACACAACTGCAGAGGAATCAAGCAGAAACAACCATTAATGCAGAAAAGTGCTAGTAAACAGTATATTTCTGTTATGATTAGTTCCAAAATCTTCAGCATATCTTCTCATTTTTGTCCCGTATAAATCCGTATTATCTCATTAAAATAGTCGATCAATACAAATTTTGGTCGACTAGGACAACATCAACCGACTAGTAAAGACCCTTTAAAAGTTTTAAACAAATACATTATAAATTCCAGACTGGAGGCAAAAGTGGAGTGTAACATGATGCGATTTCAACTGAGAAACTAACCTCAGAATATCATGAATAGAAATGTGAAAAATCCAAAGGGTTTTGGCAAATGTAACCACTCAGACACGTGACTGACATCAGAGCCTGGTTTAAACACACTACATTTGTATTTGATGTCATTTGTTTACATAATATAAGATTATGGTTAATCAAACCCTAACCAGCATTTATGATGAAGACAAAATTGTTTTACTGGGCAAATACTTACAGAAATGTTGAGCCCAGAATAGTTTTTCATTTTATCGACAGCAGGGGTGCCCAAACTTTTTTCCTCGGCGGATGTTTAATATGTTTAATTGCAAAGATATGATGATACGTTTATTAACATGTTTTAGGGGAACAGACTTGATTTAATCTCTTTTGCAATTGCTGATAGTTGTTTAAGCACAACATTAAATCAAATAGATTCTGCTAACAAATCGGGCCCCAATTAGATCCCCCGGAGAGCTGGGTTTGGCCCGTGGGCCACATGTTGGGCACCCCTGATCTACAGATATAGTACATACTTTAAAACAAATCATCCACTTTCTGTGAAACTCTAATACAAACTTGAAGCTGGAAAATTAGAAAAGTAGACAAACTGACATTTCTGCCCTGAAAATTCAAATTTTTTTCCAATTTTTCTTCATCATAAGCATTTAGCTCTGATCGAATTTAATTACTGAAAATGTATTACGGGACTGTCGTATGGCTTAGAAATATTGGACTGAGATGAACAAAGCACTGCAGACTGTTTTTGAAAAAAACACAGACCAAACCAACGATAAAAGACTGGACTGAACAAGCAGCAGACATTAGAAAAATGGAAAAATTACATTACAACTCAATTTGAAAATGGACAAATTTAACAAACTTTGGACTAGACGGAATCTGCCACCAACTGTTACTGAAACTTCTCTAAAAGCTAAAAATGTTGTGCTGATGGAGGCTTAAGTCTTTTTTCTGTAATATAATGACTGTGTGTATATGTTTTATGGTATTTTAAATGCATAATGAAATGTATTTGTGTTTGTATTTATATTTTGAATAGGACCCCACAAGGATTAGCTGTCAGTTTGGTGACCGCTAATGGGGCTCCAAATACATAAACAAATAATAAACACACTTTATTTTTTTACTGTCTGTCGTGCTATGCGTTCTTTTTTGTTCTATTTATATACTTTTTAGAAAACTTAAAAAAGAAAATGTGGAGAGAAAAAAAGAATATGTACTACAGCCATCTTACTTTTTCTTCCCTTCTCAAACTTCAAACGTCCTTGTGACAGAGCATTTTAAAGTGTCTTTTAGGCCGCGTTCACACTTCAAAACACCAAAATCTGGACCGAACCGCGTCTACATCGGGACTAAAACCGGTTTAATCAAGCACCGAAGCAGAGACGAGCATGAAGACAGCATGTTATCCCGAAAAGACCTCGTGCCGTCACGCTGAATCCCTTTATGTGCCGTTATAATTCAGAGAGACGGGTCAGTGACATGAGACAGATCACTCTCCACAGCCAGCATCACTCACACGCCGCACGGACGGATCTGCAGCACGAGCCAGACAGCAAACTCTGACCAAGAGATAATTTTGACGTGCGATTTCACAATTGGATTTTATCGTGTCTGATAGACCCTTTAAAAGTTTGTGGACAAAAACAGTCTGGATTCGAAATGGAGGCAAAAGTGAAGTGTAGCATAATGTGATTTCACTGGAGAAACTGGGATTTAACCTCAGAATATCACAAAATATGAAACATTGAGATGGTTTTGGAAAATGAAAAGCCTCAGACACATGTGAGTGACTTTTATTATTGTATAATACATTATGTTTAAGGAAATTATGATGAACTTTGTATTTCTGATGAAGGAACAATCCAGATTTATGGGTTTTACTGGTAAAAATAGTCACTGAAATGTTAAGCCCATAATAGGTTTTCATTTTATCTAGAGATATATTAGATACTATACCATAAATTAGATCCTTTTGAAGCTAAAATACAATTTTAAGGCTAGAAAATTTCTATTTTGTCCATTGTTTGTTATAGAAAAGCAAACTAAGTGATATTTCTACCCTGGAAATTCAAATCTGTAGCTTTTTTCCAACACAAACATTTAAAACCAGTAGAATTTAGATCTAATGTAAGCTAATAATTAAAAATTGTCCAGTCAATTTTGCCTCCAGCCTCCCTTTTTGTTTTATTTTTCAGAGCCCATAAATTAAAGTCTCCATGACAGGTTATCAAAATGTTCCCATTATGACTTGTTCATTATAGTTTTACAGCTGTGAAGTTGCAGTTTGTGAAGAAATTTAGAAAAATACAAGTTTAAAAATACAGGAAGTAGTGCTGACTTTTTTTCCCAACCCACTTATGCCACAGGTCGTCGCTTTGCATTGGTGGTACTCCTAGCAAAAGTTAATTTTTTACAATATATTTTTTCATAATTAGGGTAAGGTTAGGGTTAGGATTAGATAATTTACTTAAGTTTAGGGCTTTGGGTCAGGTAAGCTAACAGGGTCTCAGTAGAACTGGGTTTGAGAAAAAAAGGACGCAAACGGAATCCCTCTGTGATGTCATCAAAAAACGACATGCCATTGTAAATACACCAACAATTTACACGCAAATGACACAATTTTTTGACTGTTTAACATAACAAAGTTCTTATCAGGTATTATTATTTGTCACATCATAGCTATTGTGTAATTTATGTGGATTTTGGCCCTTGTTTTCAAAATAGTTGCTAGGTAACAGTTGTGGAATTACCTCTAACTGTGTCATATTTGCTGCTCATGTCCAGTCAGGAAGTAACATTATAAACATTACAAAAACTGTCAAACTGGGGACAAACAGGCAAAATGGTTAGTAAAATCTTAAATATAATCATGTTTACTACATTTTAGTGAAATGTGTCGTCTAAACTGTCTTTAAAGGCATTTTATTCCTCTTTGTTTCAAGTTTGCATCAAATCGCCAGAGCACAAGTTTGTTAATATTGTTCACTGCGAAAGGTACTTAAGCTTGTCTGATTTAAGATGTGCTTTACAGAGTATATTAGTGGCACATGAAATTAAAATGTGATGTAATTAGTATGTTGAGTGCGGTAATTAAATGTAAGATGTCACTTTGATGGGCAGAGGTAAAACAGGTCTTAAATTAAAAACATTCAACAATTTACAGCTTGGACTTTATGAGATTCTTGGACATCAAGTTAATGTGAAAAGTGTGAAAATGTGACGGTAATTATATTTTTATACTGTGACGCGAACATGCTGCCAATATGTCACCGAATTCAAAGGTGCACTGTGTAACTCTTCAGATGGATGGGTTATAGTTAGTCCTCGAATGTTTCAGGGCATGGCATTATCTAATCCCTTGATTTTCAACCAGTGCCGGGGAACACTAGTGCGCCTTGAGGGTTTTCCAGGTGGGCCTTGAAAAAATGTCAGAATCGTGGATTTAAATGAATAATTTACAAATTTAGAGTCTTCTGAGCAACTTCTTTACAAAAAAATGAAAGAATGAAACACCCATCATTGCCAGATTTAAAGAACCAGACACAATGGCATAGACGATATCTGCAACGTAAATAACACATTTTTGTTTTTGTCCTAAATGGTGCGATTTGGTATTATTTTAATTGATGGTGTGCCGTGGAATATTTTCAACCAAAAAAGTGTGCTGTGTGCCAAAAAATATTGAAAAACATTGATCTAACATATATCTCCGTGGAGACAAGCAGGTCAGTTTTACAGGTCAGGGGTCTCAATTATAAAACTTAATGTGAAATCCTTACTAAAACTTGCTCTAGACGCACAAAGGACTGTTAATGTCCTCGTCCAGTTTCACAAATTTAAAGTTGAAAGTCACGTACGTAACATAAATAAGAACCCAGATCTGTGCAGAGGTGAGCCTGCTTAAAGTAAAATAACAATAATAATAAAATAAATAATTGAATAAACACACAAATACTGTTAGTGTCTAGTGCCAAGATGATAATACACGGCAACAACCTCGTAATAAACATCTCTATAATGTTATTCTGGACAAAGATGCACCAAAAACACAGCGGGCCACAACAGTTTGATGATGAAATATATGTTTTCTTTCACAAAGCACCAGACAGAGTGAACTTTAGAGACTGAAGGACGGTGAAACAGTTCAGCCAAAAAAACATTATAAAAAAAAACTAGAGGATGAAGTTAAGACAGTTATTACTTAAAGGTTCTCATGTTTTTCTAATTCTGACTTAGTTTAGTGGAAGAGCACCAGTGGTAGATATTTATCATAGTCTTACATTTGTGGAATTGCAGTTACTGGAGACATTTTGAAAAATATAAGTTTAAAATTACAGGAAATAGAGCCGCGTTCTAAATCGGAATCCCTCTGTAATGTCATCAAAAAGCGACATGCCATTGAAAATACAGAGACAATGTAAACAGTTTAAACAGTCATTCAACACAATAAAGGTGTTTTAAGGTATAATTATTTGTCAAATCATAACTATTGCTTAATTTATGTGGATTTTGGCTCTCGTTTTCAAAATAGTTGCTAGGTAACAGTTGTAGAATTACCTCTATCTATGTCATATTTGCTGCTCATGTCCAACCAGGAAGTAACATTATAAACATTACAAAAACTGTTAAACTGGGGACAAATAAAACCAAATAAAAACCTATACCGTAAAGCAGTATTTTTCAACCATTTTTGCGTTGCGCCACACTTTTAGAGTGTAAAACATACCACGGCACACCACATACTACTGCAACATTGCCCATTTAGTAAGAAATATGGTCTGTGAAACTGTTTAGCACTTTAAACTTAGAAAAGTGATGGAGTTGCGTTCTTTTTTGATGCAGAAGTTGCTCAGGACTTACCAAAAAAGTAAATTAGTCAATTACATCCGCATTTGTGTATCTGTGAACTCAAATTGGACATTTTTTCAAGGCACACTGGTGTTCCCTGGTGCACTGGTTGAAAATCAAGGCCTTATAGACTTTAATGGTAAATGTAATTAACCCATGTTCAAACACCTGTGCCTTACAATGACACATTTGTTTCTGCTTCAAAAAAATGATAGAATGATGGAACATAAGTATAATGCTGCATCTGTTGCAAACACATCACTCCTGTCAGGACTAATTTTGACATAATAATAATAATACACAGCCCCGTATCATTGCACAACAGTCAAACGCACCGTGAGTCAGAAGAACATGAGCAGAAAGAGTCAAAAGTGTCAGACCCGGAGATGAAGACCCTATGTCCTCGACGCAGACAGGATAGAGATAGAAACCATTACTTTTTTAATGCACTATCCCCTGTATTCCTTCCTTTCCTCCAGCCCCGAAACTTTGCTATGAGATGGCAATTGCCGCTGTGATTGTCCTCTGTGGGGGAGCAGAAAAATCCAATTTCATCGATATATACACGGCGCGGAGAAAGAAGCGCTGAGAGAAAAATCCCCTTCAGAGAAAAAAATAATAATAAATTGAAGGATGGGGTTGGAAAAAAAACGCCACTCAGGAAAAATCAGAGAAAAACAGACTTAAAAAAACAAGCAAGTTGATTGTTAAATATGAGATTGTTTTAGCGGCGGGCAGGTATTGAGTGAAAATGTAATAAATATATAGATATTGCTTTCAGGGGGTGTTTGGTGGCCCGGCTGCGCGGCGGGTGATGTGCTGTCAGCTGGGGGCGCCTCTGATAGATGACCGTGTTGGATTAGAGTGGACGTGCAATATATATCACACTTATATTGTCTTCTCTCCGTGGCGTGGGGCTCGTTTCTGACCGGCCCGATTCTGCCGAGGGAAGCCTGGGGCGGACAGGGAGGAGCCGGCCGTGTGCGGAGGATGACGTCGGGAACGGAGCGTGGAATCACGTCGGGCGCGTTTGAAGGAAAGACGGAAAAAGCAGAAGACGAAAAGGATTTTGTTCGGTTTTGTCGGGCTGAGAGAATACTGGACTGTGCTGTATGTGTCGATCAAAGTCCAAGAGGAAGAGAAAGTTTGTGACGAATAAGGCTGGACGATATGGAGATAAAAATTTAATGGTGAGCTGGTCCCTGTGACAATCTACTATTTTTGTGAAATCGTCGTGTCGTGACTCACTGTTTGTCTCTTTAATGCAGCTGTCTGTTCAAACACACTTTTTCTCCTGTTGTTTAGCCTCTGAAGCCTCTGAGCAGATGACTTTATTACCTCTTAAGGGCCAGGGTTGCACAATTCAATGATATCAACACAAAATCGCAATTTTAATGGATGAAATTAGCAAATCGCAAAGGCTACAATGTTTGAAGTGCAATCATTTTTTCCACAAACAACAAAATGTCTTGCTTTGATCCGAATAAAAACTGCTAACGCTGTAAGTTTGCACAAACATGTTCAGAAACAAGCGACGAAAGCGACAAAACATTGCATATTTTGGAACCTGTGTAGTGCACTTTAAATGTCAAAAAAGAATAGAGCATAAATATGGTCTAGCTAGAAGCCTTCAGTCACCATATCAAAATGTTTATGTGACTGTCACTGTGTCAGTGAAACCCCTATTTCTTTGTTTTGTATCAACTTTGAAGTTTTAGTATCATGACAACAACAAGAAAACAGGCCCAAAATGATAAATCTGGACTCCATCTGCTGTACTGAAGAGAAAATGATGGCTGAATGTCAAAACATGTGAAAAACAACATTTAAATGAACATCTATAAACACAAATCATGAGTCACATCCACTTCCACAATCTGGCTCCTTGTTACTGTAATCGCAGTTATTAGTTTTGCATTCGCATTCTGACTTGCTAAGGTTAACTTCAACTTTAACATCTCTTTAGCACCTCTTTTAGCTCCCGGTCACAAAGATAGAGAATGGACATCGTATCCTTTTATTACGTCCTTTCACTCTGAGATCTGGCTTTAACTGGAAACACCACTGATCGCTGTTGTTTTTCATGAATATTGATAGTCACATGTGTCCTTGCTCTTGTTTCACAATGATGTTTCATGTCGTCTCCTCATGATGTGATAACTATGTCTCCACCTGTGTCTTGTGTATTCACCTTATTCCGGAAGTTGCCTTACGCGCCGCCATCTTGTTTCTGTTGTATTAGTTTACACGGAGTAGACGAGCTCAACAGAAAATAAATTCTACACGACTAAAAAGCTGTTTTCAGACGCTCAGGAAATCTGTGCGTTGTTGACTTGTTGTTGCTCGTGTTCATTAAACATTTTACACAAATTAACCTACTTTATGTAACATTTTAGCGGCGAGACTTTTTCCTCGTTCGTCATTAGCTTTAACGGAGTTCTCGTCAAACGGAAGTGCGTTTACAACAAAAGTGCGTATCTGTGGCAAAAAGCGGCAAAAGTGGGCGGGGCGGAATAAGGTGAATAAAAAGCATGTGTTCTGATTGTTATGGACCTCCGTCGACCAGAGAGAGATCACTGTCAGGGAAAGGCGACTATTCACTTTGGTACCAGTGAATAAATCAACTCATTCTCTCTGCATTTTTATTGTTTAACTTGTTTCAGAAATCCACAACAGCTATTCTCCCGTAACATCACTCACGGCGAAGAAGGCTCATGCACAGGCTCCTTCTGCACAAAAAAACAAGGCCGAACAAAGACCGATACAAAGCACCAGTATAGTCTCTGTGTCCAAAAGAGGAAAAGAGCATTATTTGTGCAGTCCAAACAAGCTGCGCCCCCCGCGGAGTCCCGAGCCGCCGCCGCACAGTACGACGGCGCGCAATATCGGGCGCTGTTGATCCTCGGTTACACACAGGATCACACGGCGTCCTTCCAAACATGCGGTCGGCTCCGGCTCCACGGGCCCGGCGCTAATCTGAAATTTAAATGTGCAAATGAACACGGCGCTTTTGGAGGATCCGTGTTGAAAATAGCGTGGGCCTCGAATGCACGACGCAAAAGAGACGTGTCAATTTTACCAAGGTTTCCACTTCGTTTCGCTTTTTTGAAGACAGAACCTTAAAGTGCCCGTGTGTTTTTCTAATCGTGGCTTCGTTTGATAGGTTAGTTTCTTTGGTAAATGTTAATCATGGTTTTACATCAGTCGAGTGGCGTTTTGTGGAGGAAATCTGAAAAATAACACTTGAAAATGACAGGGAGGAGTGCTGAGAATCGAATCCCTCTGTGATGTCATCAATAAGCGACAATCCATCCAAATTGAAGAGACAACTGGCACATTTCTGGCAGTTTAAACAATCATTTAAAAAAATAAAAGGTGATATGAAGTATTATAAACTGTCAAATCATAACTATTGTGTAATTTATTGAGATTTTGGCCCTTGTTTACAGTCTGGTTGCTAGGTAACAGTTATGTCTCATCAGAAAATGGGGACATTTCAATAAAATTTTAAAATAATCATTAGCAAAATGTGTCATCTAACTTGCATGCACTTTAATTTAGTAAACATGTAGGAATTTTATAAACAATACCCATAATGCTCTATGACACGCTTTAATCAAATATTTATTGACAATTTTAATGTTGATTTATTCATGAATTAAGAATTTTTTTGGTAACGTAAATGTTGATGTCCAAGTGATAGTAATGTTTTAAAATCATTAGGAACGCATGCTAAGTATACACAACATTTGTATTATTTGACTCAAGTTTTTTATTTTATTTACACAAAATGTAGATTTGCTTTGGTTCAACTGTTCCATTTTGAGTGTCACACATTTTGGGGGAGACAGAGGACTCATTCTCCTTCACTCTCTTTCACTCAGGACTTAAAGGTGATCCGTTGACACTTTGATTTTATTTAATGGACATTGACCGGAGGCGTGCACTGCTGACAGATGACCAGTGCCGGAGTCAATACTTTGTGCTTTAGTTCAGCCTCATCACTTACAGTCACCCAATACAAACGTCTGAAACCGTGTCAAATATTACAATAATAAGATAAATAGCTCTGCACGGCTCCATGCATGTAACTGCTATTGACTTGGCTTCCGCTGCTTTTAAGGCTTGATGTATTTATTTCATTTAAGGTGGACTGTGTAGCTTTTTTGTTAAGGATCCACTTTTCTGTTATTAAGGCGAGACACTGCAGACAAAACTCTTTTTTTTTTTCAATTTTTTGGTCCGTTTACTCTCTTAACATATCTTCTTTCACGTGGAAACAACAAACATGTCCACTCTTCTCCTAAAAATGTTTTATTCTTCCATTGAATCCACTTCATCCATAGATTTCTCTGGGACATTGTAACTTCAAATGCATTTTTCTCACATAGGGACATAAGGATCACCTCTTAAAGTAGCTCTTACACCAAACTTTACAATCTTGGAAAGATTTTGATGATATGTACAGAAGGATTTTTTTAATATCTAATTCTAAAACTGATTTATTGAAGTTTTAAGTAAAAAAACTGAGGTTAAATTTGAATTTTTAGGACAATATTCAGTCAAATCTAGTTCAGTCAAAACTAAATAAGACATTCAAAATCCCCTGTGTAATTTTTTTTTGTAACTAATATGTTACAAAATGAACCAAGAAATTTAAACCTGGTTCTGTCCATTTTTCAGATTTATATGCCCCAAATATGTGTATTTTTGGTCATTTTTACACATAAAATGCCTTATTTCTACATGAAATCATGACATGAGGAAAAACTTGTAATACATTTTTTTTTCTTACATTTACATGAGTAAACTACAGGGGAAGTTTCAAATTCATATCTTTAAATTTAAGCTTTTTTCCTGCAGTGTCTCACCTTAAGATGCCATTGCACCACAGAATCTCCGTGAAGATACATTGTGTTATTACAACAGTGTTTAACGGGCTCGGTGCTAGCTCAGTGTTAGCGTCACTACTTCCTGTCTAATTCTATCTCCAATGAGTTTTTGCGAAGTGGCTCTAAAATGAACTAAAACTAAAAACAGAACAAATTAAACAAAAAACTGATGTGGTCTTCACATAAAATCAATCCGTCTATTTTACATTTTAATAGAAGTTAGCATTAGCTGTGAGAAATGGTTAGCTTAGCCGACTACTGCTCTGCATTGCCACTCTCTCTAATCCTTATGGCATAATTTTGGCCATTAATTTACACTTTAAAAGAACGCAGGTACCGAAAAAGGACCATTCAGGAACCGGTATCGAAAAGCAGGTATTGTTAAAGTGCCCTTAAAAGAAAAAATCTAAAGGTGTCCAGTAATTTAGCAGCTTAAGTTACAATGGATAGTCAGTGGTGAATGAAGTACCCAATTTTATAACTATAATTTTTATAAATTACAGATACAGCTGCAAAAACATAAATAAATTACTCCTTTAAAAATGTAGAGTAAAAAGAAAAAATACATTATTTTTGGTTTGGAGAACTATTAAAGCATCAAATTGTAATCTTGTTTGATGTTGAGTTTTTGGATTGAGATTGAGTCTTGGTCATTATAGGCCACTTTCCAGGTTATTTTTCTCTTTAGAGGCTTTTTGTTTGCTCAAAGGGAACTAGAAAAAAAAAACACAATATGCAAGATGTCTCCATAAATATGCTAAAAATAAACCCCTCAGTCTTTTCAGCAGGTCTAAAACCTTATGAAATATACTTTTACTTTTCAGTCCAGCTCAAAAATGTAGTGGAGCAGAAAGTACAGATACATGCTCTGAAATGTAGTGAAGTAAAAATAAAAAGTATCTACAGTAAAATGTACTTGTTGGTATCTGTACTCCACTTAAGTACAGTTCTTTTACTTCTGTACTTACTTTCCACCACAGTGAACAGCGCACAATCAACAACAATGTCCAGTATGGAGCAAATAGACACCAGAACAAAAATCATAACAGTAGGTCTGGGCGATACGGTGATAAAAATCGAATCGTGAGCTGGTCCCTGTGACAATCTGCTGTTTTTGTGAAGTCAACGTATCGTGATTCACTGTTTGTCCCTTTAATGCAGCTGTCTGTTCAAACACACTTTTTCTCCTGTTGTTTAGCCTCTGTAGCCTCTGAGCAGATGACTTTATTTACCTCTTATAGACCAGGGCTGCACAATTCAACAAAATCGACACAAAAAGCAAAAAAAAAGCGATAAAAATGCGCTCAAAAGCAACCAAAACGCGCCTGCAAACAAGAAACACAACTCAAGAGCGACAAAAACGTGACAAAAAAGACTTGACAATGACTCATTTAAATATGACATATACAACTGAACGTGACAAACCAAAAAGCAACAAAACAGAATTAGTCAAACCTAAATCGCAAATCTAATCTTAATGGCACTGGTCAGAAAAATTACAATTAGATTTTTTTCCTAAATTGTGCAACAGAAAAAAAAACCAAAGTGAACATGAATCGTGATAAAATTGAAATCATGATCTGGCCCCAAGGAAATCGTGATAATCATTTTTTGTCCAGCTCTACTTAACAGTAAAGAGCGTTAACTTTGATTAGTGTTTTGTTCTAATACTGACGCCAGTGATAAACACATTTCCAGTGTCCACCATATGGTAAAGGGTGTTGATATTTTGGCTCATCCGTGTTGGCAGCCATCGTGACAGCTTGACAAATACCGTGCATGATCTCCACCAGTGTTTAGCCTCGTTCTCTCCCCCGAGGAGCCTAAAATCCTCCCAGCGTGAAAACTCATTTGGCCACTTTAAACAGAGCCATTGTGTCTTCGCTCCCAGATACACTCACGATCGGTGAGCGGCGTGAGCCCGTTTCTCGTTTAACACATTTTTAGCCAGACTTTTGACCCCGCCTCGCGCTGGGACCGGCAGGAGCGCCCTCTGAAGTGCAGCTGACCCGTGTCCACCTCGGCGGGACACCGGTTTGACAAAGGGACAAGGGTAGGGTGGTTTTCAGGGACGGGAGAAGGCGTGCAGGGAGCGGGAGGAGCTGCCCTTTAATCTGGAGGCTGAAGGATGGAGGTCAAAGAGTAGAAAGGATTACAGTAGAAAATATGAGCGGAAAACTGACACGTTTGAAAGAGTCTGAATGGGACGTTTGCTTTAGAGCAGTGTTTCTTCGGTGGTACGTGGACACCGCTTCAATTCTAATGTTTACTTAATTTAGAGTACATTTTTGTTTTTCCTTTTGTACATTTCTTGTTAAAACTACTTTGGCAATGGTGTATTCTTACTGGTTTGTCCTTAATTTAGACCCAAAATAGTCCTGTTATTGATCTAATTTAGACCTGGTGGTACTCAGAAAGTCAAATATTTTCTTTGGTGGTACTTGGGGTAAAAAGTTTGAGAACCACTGCTTTAGATTATATGTGCATCAATTTTCTTTGGATGCTCTTGTTTATCTCCATTACTCTCTGTGGTCTTGTTCAGTGTTAAATATTTGAAAAAAGAAAAAAAGAGAAGAAAAAAATGAAAAGAAAAGACGACCAGAACATTAAAATGGGCATTACAAATAAAGATATGGTATAAGAAAAGTGTGTCACAAAATATTTGCACCCTTTAAAGGTGCTGTACCTGATTTTTACCGTCTTAAAATGTGAAAAGCATTTATTTTTTATTTTATTTTCTTTTTTTTTACAGTGGTCCATATGTATTGCTCACTTTCCAAACGCATTACGAGCATCCAAATTATTCATCGCGATGAGCAGTGTCATTTTAACCCTAAAAGTTGCTTTTATAATATATCTGTACTGGGGGCAAAACAGGTTTTACTAAATGACATGAAAAAAAAAAAATCGGGTACAGCTCTTTTAAATTCACTAAACAAAATACATCCTGTTTGTAATGTTTCCCGTTTTGACTCTAAGGACAAAACAACTTGAAACCACATGTTCATTTTTATGTATTTTTTCTGACAGTGTATGTGTATTTAAATTAGTCTGGGAAAAGGACATGACTGTTTAGAGGATGGTGCTGTGGGAAGTTGAAATGTAAAAAAAAAAAAACTACTAAAAAGATGCCAAAACTAGCACTTTGAGTTTACACCAATAAGAGGCACAGCAGGCGAGAGGATGAAAACTTGAAGTCAGTGGTGACCGAGCCTGCTGTGCGAGTCCGCCCAAATGTGTGCGCAGCTTGGGTCTCTTAATGAGTGCATTATGAATTAATTGAGCCGTTTTGTGAAAACTTTCCCAAGGCTGGAACCAAGCTGGCCCCAGTGTGTCGTGCTCTCAGATGTAAAAATAACAATAGTCGGGCGGTGCAGAGCCAAGTGTGCAATGGAGCTGTGATTTGAGAAGTATATTTAGTCACACAAATGAGAATGCAGACTTTGGACTTTTTAAGTGGTGTAGCCTGGGACTTTTGGGCTCAATTACATTTGTTTTAATTCGGACCATTTAAGAAAACTGCCAGCATGTAAATCTTGAGTGCTCGATTACATGTAACGTGTTCTTGTTGTTTTTACTCGCGTTTTTAATTGCTTTCAGTCATGTTTTTGTCACGTTCACTTGTGTTCGTTATATTTAAACACGTCGTTGTCACTTTTTGTCGAATTTTTGTCACTTTTAGTTGAGTTTTGGTGCACTGAGTTGCCTTTGTTGTTTGTAGGCAGTTTTTGAACACATTTTTATCACTTTTGGTCCCGCTTTTGTTGTTTTTTTGCACAAATCCAAACTACAGTGATCGCAGTTTTTATTCAAATCAAAGCAAGATATTTTGTTGTTTGTGGAAGTTTGTGAACGTTTTTGTCGCTTTTAGTTGCGTTTTGGTGCAGTGAGTTGTGTTTGTTTGTAGGTGCGTCATTTTTTAACACATTTTTATCACTTTTGGATGCGCTTTTGTTGCTTGTTTCAGAACATTTTTTTATAAATCCAAACTATAGTGTTAGCAGTTTTTGTTCAAATCAAAGCAAGACATTTTGTTGTTTGTGGAAGAAATTATTGCACTTCAACAATTGCAGGCTTTGTGATTTGCTAATTTCATCCATTAAAATTGCGATTTTGTGCTGATTTCATTGAAGTGCCCTATAGCCTATAAGAGGTAAATAAAGTCATCTGTTCAGAGGCTTCAGAGGCTAAACAACAGGAGAAAAAGTGTGTTTGAACAGACAGCTGCATTAAAGAGACAAACAGTCAATCACAATACGACGATTTCACAAAAATAGCAGATTGTCACAGGGACCAGCTCATAATTCGAATCACCCAACCTTATGAACGAGTTACACTGATTTAAATGTTGCAGTGTGAAACTCAAGTACCCCAGCTTTAAGCACACCACATTTTAAACAAAGAGTATCACTGGATGTCACGCACGCTTTAATCTACAGCGGTTGTGTGTCTCCTTGCATTTCTTACCCTCTCCTCGAGCCGAGCCACTTGGTCTCTGTAGAAAGCGTCTCGTCTTTGCAGATCTGCCTCAATGGCCTCCAGCTGCTTGGCCTGAACATGGGGCACAAGACAAGAAACAACATTAGATGATAAATGATAATACACTGTAAACAACATGAACACTATGGATGGGAAACTTGATAAACTGAAGCTAAATATAAGAAAGTATGAATGTTGACACAAAATGAGAGCTGGTAAATGGACTTTATTCATCTAATCATGGACACAAATGAACACACAATGTATTTTTGTAATGAAATCTACTGGAAAATTCAGTAATGCACAATGAATTAAAGGGCCTATACCTGATTTTTACTGTTGTGAAAGGGGAAAAACAAAACAAGTCCAGGTTCCCGATATTTTTGCATGTAATAAAGTGAAATCTGTATTGTCCCAGCACAGATATAACGTAAAAGCCGATACCCATTATTCGGGTGAAATGAAACCACAACTTTTACACTGCAGCGTTTTATTCTATGAGAAGCGGTGTTGCGGAATTGCGGCGTTAGCATGCTAATGTTTGTTACCCGGGACGCTCCTATAAACTCATGACGGTGAATATTTAGGATGGTAGGACTGTCTTAGAAAAGTGACTGATACATACGACTGCTTTAAAGATGATCCAAGATTCAACATGAACTGTTTTTTTTTTTTTACATTTCAATAAATAAACAATAAAAATCAGGTACAGGGCCTTTAAATGTAATGTATGGAGCTCGAACAGAATTTTCGTTAGCCCAATGTTAAATCAATGGAGATTTTAAGATGCTAAAAACTAAACTTAGCTTAACTTAATTCAAAAGTATCCTAATGCTATATATTAATGAATGTATTTACTAGAAGTGACCCAGCAGTTTATCAGGTTCTTCCATGGATTTTTTGTTCACTTTTTTACATCGTTGGCTAATGTTTCTCTATGCAAGTTTAACACACCAGCTGCAAACATGGCGGATTTCCATGGCAACGACTGTTTTGATGTTCTATCTCGAGATCCATTGGCAAAAAATTGAATTTTAATGAAAAACATTAATGAACGTTATTCAAGTTGGAACCCATTTGTTTGAAAAACCCATGAACTAAGACCTTAGCGGGGCTGTGTGATTAATCAAATTTTAACTCATTTCTAATTTTGCCAATGAAATACTTGTTTTCTAATTTCTAGTTTTGAGCCGATTGAGAAGATTATATTCTGTCTTGGTTGCGTTCTGGAAAAATACTTACAACGATTTTATAACACAAAATCTAAATCTAAAAATCATGCTCGATCGATATCAGGAAAGTTGTCAGTCTGTTGTCAAAGTTTCACGTTTTCATATTTGTCCAAAAAGTATCCATTGTCTTTACACAGTACTATATGTTTTTGTGTGTGTGAACAAACAGACATGGGTTTTTCAAGGTTTTCCGCACACCTTTTATGACCCCGGCCTTGTCTGAAAACAACAAAACCACTATCTGCTGCAGAGGGTTCCACCAGGCTTCTATAAATCTACCCACAGTGTGACTATCTGCACTGTCTTCTACTCACTGATGACCTTCACTAAACAAACGGTTGACTCTTTTCTTGATAAACACAGATAAAAACACAAGGCTATAATAGTATTGTGTGCAAGATATACACTGCATTGTATTATATGTATAACCGCTAACACTGACTACAAGAAATGTGGAAACGGTTTATTTTACACCATCCTCGATTGATTGTACTCAACAACAAAAGTGGTACAATGTGATGCACTTTAACTCGTTATGTTGTTAATACAAAATGAGCAACATTTTACTTTGAGGTTGGTAAATTCCATGTCAAGTTTAGTGTTAAAGGAGCTGTACCAAATTTTTTTCCTGTAATAAAGTCAAATCTGTCTTGCCCCAGTAAAGATATATTGTCAAAGTAGCTTTTAGGGTGAAAATAAAACCGCTGTGCGCTGTCTGGTTTGTCTGTTCAAAGTTCAAATTTTAAACACAACCAGGACAAAAAGACGAAAGACGAAAAGAAACTAATAAAATAATCACATGTTTCAGAGCATTTTTGTCGCTTTTAGTAGCGTTTTAGGCGCTTTTAGTGTTGTTTTTGTTGCATTTTGTGTCATTTCTGTCACTTTTAGTATAGTTTTAGATGTTAGTCAAGTTTTTTATGCCTTTTGCCGCATTTTTGTCGCTTTTAGTAATGTTTTTGTCGTTTATAGCAGCATTTTTGTCTCTTTTAGCTGCATTTGTCGCTTTTCGTCATATGTTTGTCACTTTTAGTTGAGTTTTAGTTATGTTCTTTTTCGCTTATAGTAGCATTTTTGTCACTTTTAGTTGCGTTTTTGTCACTTGTTTCAGAATCGGTTTAACAGATCTAAACTACAAGCGGGAGAAGGGTGTTTTGTCGTTTGTGGAAGAAAATATTGCGCACCAAAAACTGCAACCTCTGTGATTTTATAAATGCATCCACTCAAATTGCAATTACAATTTTGATTAATTGCGCAGCTCTAACTCCATTGATTCCGATCACCAGGTCCATGTCGTGTCTAAAGTGAGATTTTATTGTAAACTATAAAGGGGAATTGGTGAGTTTGTTTGTTTATGCTAACGTTAGCCTAGCCGGTTCAATTGTTTTTCAATAGGAGATTAGCATTGGGTTTCAGGCCTGTTTGCTCCAATGTTTTTCACTCAAATTGTCTGCAACTTACGTGTTTATCTAACTTATGTGTTGAACTACACTGAAAGTAAGTGAGCAAATGTTTAAAATTAAGTTGTCCAGTTTTTCACGTTTTTAAGACAGTAAAAAGCAGACACAGCACCTTTAAGTATTGTCATTTGTAAATAAAAATAAAGGTTGTAATTCTTAATATGTCCCATTTTACAGCATACCAAAACAAAAACTGATTATTGTGCTACACTGAAGTTTGAAAACAAATCAATTTACGCATGTGTTGTATTTTTCTTCCGTAACAAGCTCAAATTGCCATCTTTCTGTCATTTACAAAGTCATCCAGTCAGAGGAGGTGTAAAAATCTGAAGCCGGGGAAGAAAAAAGTACAGCGTCTGAGAAAATGAAATGGGAAAGCCGTACTTGACTCCCGTCATGTGGAAAGGAACACAGTCAGGTACTATCCGTCCAAACTTACCTTGCATCTCATCTCCTGGAAGAGGGGTGCATTGGAGGAAAACGAGAGAGAAAGAACAGTCAGTAAGAGGAGCCACTGGATCAAGCATGAACTTTTATAAAATGTCATTTGGAAAGGTCTAGTTTGCGCAGGCTGTGGATGAGAGGCTGAAACACTCCTTGACTTCAATATGCACAGCTCCGAACGCACGCGGCTCTAACAAGTCGTGCATCCCGGCTGATAAGATACTTCCTGTGGCTCAATGAGAATCACAAGGGTGAACCGTATTGTGTGGAGAATTGTGGTTCACAAAGTCCCCAAACTACAGCACAAAGTTATCTCAAATACCATAGATCAGATCAGGGGTGAAGCCAACCCACTTCTATTTATAAAGCAGATTTCAAAGACTCCAAAGTGATGCACAGTGTTTCTACAGGTTGCTATGGTACTTCTGGCTAACTTTCAAAACATGTAGCTACTTGTTGACCTAGAATTCAGCAAAAATAATAATGTATTAGAGCAGCAACTAGTGATTATTTTGGTAATTTGGTAACATTAGTCTAGCACAGGGGTCTAAACTCATTTTGAGAAGGGGGTGAATTTAGAAAATCAGAGATGGTCAGGGGCCGCAACAGAGACAGACTTGAAACGCACTAAAATATATTTTCCTTATCCAAAAAAATCTATATAGGAAACTTTAGCTTCCAGAAGTTTTACATTTTTAAGGCATGTTTGGTATATTTAAAAAGAAATGATAGTACCTTATAAGCCACAAACTAGCTATGTGTTTTAGTATTAAGCTCATATTGATATTAAGTAAGTATATATTACCAAGCTCCAATAATTACTGACACGAGACATATGAGATATGTGTTTTTTCGGTAGGCCAATTATAATACAAATTAAAAATCATCTCAGGGGCCACTATAAATTGTCTTGGGGGCCACATTTGGCCCCCGTCCGCGAGTTTGAGATGCCTGGTCTTGCTTCCTTCGATTAATCAATTAGTTGCAGAGCGCGAAAGGCCCTTGAATATGAGAATTGTACAACATTTTTCCCAGACAAAGCTGAAGTGAAGGCGTTTGACGACATCCAGGTGGAGAATGTTCATAGATCGATCAAGAATTTTAATCAAAAACACATGACATGGCATTTTCCTCTGTTTTTTGTGTCATTCCTGTTGTGTCTGAGAAATAAATCCTCTTCTTTCAGCACAATCAAGGTTTTGGAGTCTGTGTTTAGACCAGTTAACTATAACTTGATTATTTAATTTGTTGACAACCATTTGTATAATCGATTAGTTGCGATTAATTGATTAACTTGTTGCAGCCCTATAATGTATTGGTACTTTACATTGACATCACACTAAAGTTTATGTCTATGAAGGACAGCTCCAGCGACACAATACAAACACAGGCAAACACAGCTTGATTGTATTTAAATGGTCCGAAATCTCAAGAAAAAATACAAAATTGATTTACAGAACACATTTCCAGGAGCCTACAATCAACATGAGTGTTCATAGTCTCGTTCGGATGTTTCATTTTAAACAAAAAGGTGAGTGTGACAAATTAAATAAAAAACAGTTGGCTAATAGCTTGTATCTGTAATGTTAAAACATGAATGTTTAATGTTGAAACAGACTTGTTTAACACCACAAATCAGCTCACCTGTTGTAATTTCAACAAAGTCAGTTCTTGTGTTGTTCAGATTGAGTGAAAACAAAAGTTAGATTTAACTAAAGTAAATATGGATGACATAATTTGAAAGGGAACAGTATCATAAATAAACAGTTGATGTAGACTAGGAACTTCAATGTGCACTGTGTAACTTTTCAAGGGGAGGCTAATGTTACACAAGTAGAAGTTAAAAGGAGGAATCCAAATAATTTCTTTTAAAGGAGATGTGTTATGTTTTTCCCCAGATACTTAGTATTGAACTTTAACATGATTAGATCATCATTTATACATTTTGTTCATTGTAAACTGCAAAATGATCTAAAACGGCTTAGTAATAGAAGCACGTCCATTGACTTCCTGTGCAAAACAGCAGAACTGATAAGCCCCGCCTCTTTGCTGTGGAATTTCAACATAACAAGCAGCGGATTGTCATTTACATGTTTTTATTTTTGAAAAGCTGCTACGTGACATTTTAGAACTCCACATGCATCACTCAGAGTCTTCAATTTTCAAATAACCGAAACAAAGAACAGGGATGTGGGCGGGAACAGGGGGTAGGTGTAAACAGATCCTGTAGCTCATTTGCAGGACAATACAGGACTAACTCGAACATGCAGGAACCAATCAAAACACAACTTTGACTAAACTGATGATGAGGAAACACGGGTTAAAAGCTCATTAAAGTTGATTTTGCATGATACGTCCCCTTTAAACTGAAAATACTACCGAGTTCTAGTCTTCACAGGCTGTGGATACGAATCGGTATCACTTTGCCTTCAATATTCATACTTCATTTCCAAACGCACACAGCCCGAACAATAACACCCATGCTATAGGCTGACAGACAGATGGATCAGTCACTGTGCAGGAGTTTAATATAAAAAGACTCCATATGCCGGAGCTGGGCCTCGAAGCGTTTCTTTAAGCAGCGAGTCAGTCTGAAGTAAATCTAACATAGGAAATAAGTTGCGTTTGCCCATCCAATCTCAGAGCGCTGATAACCATCTGTGGTGGAGACCGGCTCGGCTGCATGCTCCGTGCATCGTGATGAGCAGCGTCACCACGGGCCTGTCCTTGTGCTCGACGAGGAGGAGCAACTTTCAAAGTCAAGAGGGAGGCTGCACACGCTACACTCACGCACTGTTCAAGCACTCAAGAAAGGGCAAGTACGACTGACAGAGCGGCTACGCGTGTCAGGGTCTGATTAGCACAGAAAATACTGGAGATTAAACAAAAAAAAGCTTCTTGAAGTTCGACTATTACGCGTGATTCAGTGTTTTTGATTCTGTATATTGGTAGTTCACGATTGTGTAAGGCAGGGGTCTCCAAACCTTTTCCATCGAGGGCCACATATTGAAATATGGACCAAGCGGAGGGCCACAAATCAATCGTGAAACATTCAAAAAAGCTGCATTTAACTGATGTTTAAGTACCACCACGTCTACATTCAGTCTCAGTGCCTTATTATCAGGTTTGTATTGCACCAAAATATTAATTATTTAGGTTAGAACGATATAAAATCTTAAATTTGCTGTAAAAAGTACTTCTCAGGACAATGTGGGCCAATTCACCAGGAAGCCTAAGGGCCAAGAAAAATTTATCTGAGGGCCACATTTGGCCCCCGGGCCTTAGTTTGGACATGCCTGGTGTAAGGGAAATAAAATGAAGCAAGCAGGTAATTAGGGCTGTAGTCCTTTAGTCGACCAAGAATTTTTGTAGTCAACTACAGCCCTAAAATTTACAGGCAAGACACAATTTTAAGGACAAATTTTACGCATTATTTGTATTGACACTGACCTTTAAACAGGTTCTTGAGTGTCTTTACTTTGAATTCTCATGTTTTAGAATTAAAAGTATAATGTTTTCAAAGAACAATATAACTAGTACTGCCTTGGGAGATGCCATACTGACTTAGCTGTGGCTCCATCTACAGGCTGCAGAGGCAATTACACACATTTGTATAAACACAATATGTCATTTTAGCAGTGGTTAGCTGTGACGCAGTTGTAAGTAGGGCTGTAATCCTTAAGTCGTTCAGTCGATTAGTCGGTCAATGGTGTCTTAGTCGACCAAGATTTATATTAGTGGACTAATCATTTTATTTATATTCAATTATTATAAAATTATTTATATGGCAAAAAAGAAGTGAGTTAATTGAAGATTTTGAAGTCTTAACGTATAAATACACTGTCTCCTTGTACTTTTCTGTATAAATAGTTGTTTTTGCATGAACTCTTCTACAGTTGTGTTCGTTTGAATGCAGTTTGGTTTAGATACATGGAAATACTTCATAGTTTTGATATATTTTCGCCACACCCCCTTTGACTCGACTAATCGGTCGATAGGGCAGGTCATTAGTCGACCAAGAATTTCTTTTGTCGACTACAGCCCAACGGGTAATTAACTTGTATTATCATTGAAAACTATTAGCCTTATTCTGCCCCGCCCACTTATGCCTCTTTTTGCCACAGACTCTTGTAGTAAAAGTACTTCCGGTTTGACGAGAGCCCCCTTAATGCAAATGGCAAACAAGGGAAAAGTCTCGCCCCTAAAATGTTATACTGTATAAAGTAGATTGATTTATGTAAAATGTTTAATGAACACGAGCAACAACAAGTCAACAACACAGCAATTTCTTGGGCGGCCTGAAAACGTCTTTTTAGTCCATGTCCATGTATTTTCTGTTGAGCTCGTCTGCTCCATGTAAACTACAACGGAAAAAAGATGGTGGCGATAACTTCCGGAATAAGGTGAATAGTTAAAGAACAAATATTGTGCATTATTTGTCTTGTTATGGGCTCTGTGCACTGCAGAAGTTAGCTAGGCTAACCATTTCTCACACCGCTAGTTTTTATTCAAATGTAAAATATACAGAAACAACCAATTAAAATGCTAAGAAAACACTGACACAAAAAAGAGCAATTTGTAATTACAGTTTGTGGCATCAAAATTGGTATCAAGAATCGAGTATATTTTTAGTATCAAATAGAGTTTGAAATGTTAGTATCTTGACAAGAGGGAACAACGTTAGAACACTGTTAAAAGAGAAAAAAGCCACATTTTTCATAATGAGTGTCCTTTAAGTCTCCAAAATGTCAGAGCACTACAAGTTCTAAAACAAAGTCCAAACTCTGAAGTGTGTTGTGTGTTGGACCGCTGTGAAAAGTAGATTATGACCTTTAAAAGGAGGGACCGACACCGGTGTGCAATCAAGGCTTCCAGGACAGATTGCAAAACTTTTCCCCTTTTTTTTTCCGAAACTGGATTACACCGACCGGGGTGCCAAAAACCTGCCCCGTGTCGACAACTCAATTTAACGGGAAAAGGCGAGGAATCCAAGTCAGTGGGACAGCAGAGGAGGCGGTGCGCGTTGGCAGGGGGCTGTGTAGTATCACTAGTGTGTCCAAAGTCAATGTTACGCTCAGAGGTAGCGACCAGAGGCTTTAACGGCGGCTCAGAAGACAAAAGAGGCAGCAAACAACAGGCCAGACGCTGATACGAAACGCACACACGCAAGCGACGACCGGAGCGGCAGCTGTACTCGCACCGAGGACAGACATAAAGGACACGGACGGAAGGGGTCAATATTAACAGCCGGGAGGTGAAGGCGGAAATGTGCGCCGGGGGATTTCGAATTTGTATCTGTTTATATGAGCAGAAATTAGGTACAACAAAGAGCTAGTCAATGTAATCCCTCATTCGACCACAAAGAACTGATTTATAAATGACAAAACAAAAAATGCATTGGGTTTTATTTGAACTCTCGCAGAGGCCTGATATAGGGCTTCAAATTATATCGAAAAAATATTGTTATTATCATGCTATGCATATCTCAAAGGTGCACAATCATTTCGAATGGTTTAACGCATTGATCTTTCATTTCTTGTGCAGCTGAGCTTGTTTTTGCTTTTGTTTAATCAGACGCATCCTCAAATGTTCAGCCCAAAAGCGTTGTTTCGCAAAGTACAGAAACGGCAAGTCAGTGTTTTTTGTTACAGCTCTTTCTTCAGAATCCTCGTCACTTTTTTCATTATGTCATACAAACATAAAAGAAGGTGAATGAAATGTCTGAACTGTTTAAAATGTCTCAGTAATGTATTTTTATGGTTTGCAGAGTAATGGAAAAAGCAACTACACTCCAAAGATCTCTCCCCTATGTTTGCATTTGTACCTAAGCTACCATAATTTAAAGTAAGAGATGAGTACTTAATTGTTATCCTTTACACCTGGAAAAGAAAAATATATGCAAAAGAGGAACAAATATGTCGCACTAATTTCCAGTATCGTGCAGCCCTAATGTGATACACTGTATATTATATTTCTTCTAGAGCAGGGCATTAGCAGTGACTTTTTGGACTTTTCAATCATGTTCTTACATTGTTCCCTCATCAAAAACACAGCTGGAGTTGCATTTAGCTTCATTCATGCTAGTTGGATGAATCATACTTAGAAAATCCCCTAAGAAATGGAAGTCCGTTGGTTTTTTTTACTTTTAAAAAATCTCTCTCCCTCCAATCGGAGTGGAGAAATGAACAGAAGAAAAAAACTACAGGCAAAACCCTTTTAAAAAAATTTTGCGTTTTGTTTTGTTTTTTGGTCAGTTTGTTCTCTCAACATATCGGCTTTCATCTGGAAACAACAAACTTGTCCAGTCTGTTCTTAAAGATGTTTTATTACTTCATTGAATCCACTTTATCCATAGATTTCTCTGGGACATTGTAACTTCAAATGCATTTGTCCCACAGAGACACAAAGATCACCACTTAAAGTAGATCCCACACACCAAACTGTACAATCTTGTACTTAACAAGATTTTGACAGAACGTACAGAAATAATACTTTACAGTTTTGAAATACTTTTACCACACCCACTTTTAGTCACCTAATCGGTCGATAGGCAAGGCAAGGCAAGGCAAGTTTATTTGTATAGCACAATTCGTACACAGGGCAATTCAAAGTGCTTTACATAAACAGGAAAAGTTGCATTAAAATCACAAAACACAAAAAGACACACAGAATCATTTTAAAATCATTTTAAAATAAAGTGCTTGCACATTGCACTATCTGCCAACTGTACATTCTGTATATAGTCTATCTTAGTCTATTTTATTCTTAATTTTATGCATGCCTTTTTATATATTTTTTATATTTTATCCTTTGCTTTATGTTGCACCTACGCGAAGCAAGTTCCTACGTTTGTGAATTTCACTGACAATGGCAATAAACAATTTCTGATTCTGATTCTGATTCTGAAAAGTTTGTTGATATCTAATTGTAATCCTGATTTATTCAAATTTTAAGTACAAAAAATTAGGCGAAATTTGCATTTCTAGGCCAATTCAGATCTAGTTTAGTCAAAAACTAAATAAGAAATTCTAGAATGTTTTGTCACTAATATGTGTACAAAAAAATTAAACCTGGTTTTGTCCATTTTTCAGATTAAAATGTCCCAAATATGTGCACACAAAATACCTTAATTCTATATGAATGATATTACATACTAAAAAACTTGTAATACATTTGTTTCTTACATTTATGTGACTACAGGAAAAGTTTCAAATTGATACCTTTAAATGTAAGTTTTTTTCAACTATATTGTGTTTATTTTTCAGGGTTAGATTACATCATTAGCTCCTGACTTCATTACATCTATGGAAAAGTTCGACCTTTCACTTATTATTTACTACAGAAGTCATTATTTTAAGCAACAATCCTCTACTTTTGGCTCGTCTCCCCGCGCCTGAGGACATGTGCACGCCTTATTTCCATATGCCCGGGTCGGTCCTGCTGCTCCACACAACGTCAGGATTACTTCCGACTGATTAACCCCATTGAGAGGCCCATACAGATAATCTAATCATACTAAAGGCCAAACAATGGGGCGGACTCCAGCGCAGCCCGTGGACCTTTTGTTTAGCTAATGAAGAGGCGGGGAAAGACGGGGGAGAGAGCCGCGGCGCATCGAAAGGGGTGAGGCATTTCGACAATACTTAAAAGTGAACTTGAACTGAGCCTAAAAACACAGATAAGATACGAAGAGAGCACAATGGAGGGTTATTTATCACAGGAGACGTCAGAAATGGAGAGTGGGCTGTGGAGAGAAGAGGGAGCTCCAGATAACTCATGTGGACAGACTACTAATGATACACATGTTTAGAGTCAAATAAGAGTTGTTTATTTCTATATTAAAGGGCCTGTACCTGATTTTGTACCGTGAGACAGTAGAGACAGCGTTAGCCCCATCCACATAGCCTTTTCACTCAATGTTGCGCCATATAACAATTTATATTAAATTATTATAAAAAGATGTATATGACAAAAACAAAAAGAACCGAATAAGCTGAAGATTTTTGAGTCTTAACGTATAAATTCACTGTCTCCTTGGACTTTTCTAAGTAAATAGCTGTCATTGCATGAACTCCTCAACAGCTCTGTTCTTTTGAGTGCAGTTTGGTTTAGATACATGGAAATAATACTTTACAGTTTTGAAATACTTTTACCACACCCACTTTTAGTCACCTAATCGGTCGATAGGCAAGGCAAGGCAAGGCAAGTTTATTTGTATAGCACAATTCGTACACAGGGCAATTCAAAGTGCTTTACATAAACAGGAAAAGTTGCATTAAAATCACAAAACACAAAAAGACACACAGAATCATTTTAAAATCATTTTAAAATAAAGTGCTTTAAAAGAGAAGAGTGCAGATAGATCTTTCAGTCGTATGCACGTCTAAAGAGAACTGTTTTTAGCCTGGATTTAAACATTGTCAGAGTGGAGGCCTGTCTCACATCTTCAGGGAGACTGTTCCAGATTTTAGCTGCAAAAAACTGAAATGCTGATTCCCCATGTTTAGTCCTGACTCTAGGCACCTGCAGGAGGCTGGTCCCTGAGGTCCTCAGATTGCGAGATGGTTCATATGGCACTAACATGTCAGAGATGTACTTTGGTGCTTGGCCGTGGAGAGACTTGAACACAAGCAGAGCTGCTTTAAAGTCAATTCTCTGAGCCACAGGAAGCCAGTGCAGAGACCTGAGCACAGGACTAATGTGATCGTACTTCCTGGTTCTTGTCAGGACCCGAGCAGCAGCATTCTGGATGTACTGCAGCTGTTTTACAGCTCGTTTGGAGAGGCCAGTGAACAGGCCGTTGCAGTAGTCTAACCTACTGGAGACAAATGCATGGATAAGTCTCTCCAAGTCTGGTTTAGACACTATACCTTTAATTTTGGCAATGTTTTTTAGGTGGTAAAAGGCTGTTGATGTTATTGATTTGATGTGGCTGTTAAAGTTCAGGTCTGAGTCCATTATTACCCCCAGATTTCTAACTTGATTTGTCGGTTTTAGAGCGAGAGACTGGAGGTGACTGCTGACACTTTCTCTCTGTTTCTGCGGCCCAAAGACGATGATTTCAGTCTTGTCTGAGTTTAGCTGAAGAAAATTGTTTTGCATCCACAAGCTGATCTGTTGGATGCAATGACAGAGTGAATCCACTGGTCCATATTCACCTGCTGTCAGTGAGACATAGATCTGAGTGTCATCTGCGTAGTTGTGATAAGACACATTTGTGCTGAGTATTAACTGACCTAAGGGCAGCATGTAGAGGTTGAACAGAAGGGGTCCCAGGATTGACCCTTGGGGCACCCCACAGGTCAAGCTCACGTGGTCTGAGACACAGTTACCAATCTCAACAAAGTACTCTCTGTCCTCAAGGTAGGACTTCAACCAATTTAGGGCAGTGCCAGTGATGCCCACCCAGTCCTCTAGTCTCTGTAGGAGGATCCCATGATCGACAGTGTCAAAAGCAGCGCTCAGATCTAACAGAATTAAGACTGAGGCTTTGCCCGCGTCAGTGTTCAGGCGGATGTCATTTGTCACCTTGATAAGAGCAGTCTCAGTGCTGGGCTGGTCTTGAGTCATTTCTGAAAATTGATAAAGATAAAGAAATTCATCTCTCAGACTATTTTCGGATTTATCCTGTAACAAACGTTTACATGGTTTATGTGGTGGTTAATGGCTCAGGTTCACTTCTTGTGATGATTATTCTGGCTGTAACACGTCACAGTTTGATCTTGTGTGTGAAGTGGGAGTCTCTCGACCAGCTCCAGTTCAGAATTTACCAGTTCGAGCAGGATTCCAGGTCATTTTTTTCAAGTCGGAGGTGGTAAATATCCCAGTTATCAGTTGCCTGGAACGCACCGTATGTATCTGGGCCTCAAAACTCCTGACATGAACACAATACATGGAACATGCTTTTGGTGGCAAAGAAAAAGCCATTGCAAAGAGTTGGATGACCCTGGACTGACATTAAGATAAGATAAGATAAGAGATCCTTTATTTGTCCCACAATGGGGAAATTCCACTGTTGCAACACACAGTTTAGGACAGAAATGAATGAAATAGGCGCATGCAATAAAAATAGGATAAATAAACATGGTCATAAAAAATACAATATAAAGTATAAAGTGCACACTCTTATTTACAGTAAAAATGGTAGCTAAAGTGGCTTAAGTGTATTGTTATATACAGTAAGTGACTATGGTGAGGTAAAAGTCTATTAATAGTATGTTAAATTATATTGCACATGATTGTAGCGGGTGAATGGCACATGTTCAGGGCTAACAGTGTTCATTGTAAAGTCTGACAGCAGCAGGAAGGAAAGACCTGCGAAACCTCTCCTTCACACAGCGAGGGTGAATCAGTCTGTCACTGAAGCTGCTCTCCAGGGCAGACAGAGCGTCCTGCAGGGGGTGGGACTCATGGTCCAGCATAGACGTGAGTTTAGCCAGGACCCTTCTGTCCCCCACCTCGCTCACTGAGTCCAGAGCACAGCCCAGGACGGAGCTGGACTTCTTGATGACCTTGTCCAGCTTCTTCCTCTCCCTCTCTGTGATGCTGCTGCTCCAGCAGACCACACCGTACAGGACGGCTGATGCCACCACAGAGTCGTAGAAGGTCCTCAGGAGCGGCCCTGACACTCCAAAAGACCTGAGTCTCCTCAGGAGGTAGAGCCGACTCTGACTCTTCCTGTACAGTGCGTCTGTGTTATGAGTCCAGTCCAGTTTGTGGTTCAGATGAACACCCAGGTACTTGTATGAGTCCACTCTCTCAATGTCCCTTCCCTGGATGTTCACTGGTGAGGGGGCAGTGGAGTGGCGTCTGCGGAAGTCCACCAGCATCTCCTTGGTCTTTCCCGCGTTGATGAGGAGGTGGTTCTGCTGACACCAGTCCACAAAGTCCTGCGTTACTCCTCTGTACTCTGCGTCATCGTCGTCCGTGATGAGTCCGATGATGGCAGAGTCGCGTCAGAGAACTTCTGCAGAACACAGCTGTCCGTGTTGTGTCTGAAGTCCGAGGTGTAGAGGGTGAAGAGGAAGGGCGCGAGGACAGTGCCCTGCGGCGCCCCCACACTGCAGGTCAGAGTGTCAGACACACAATCCCGGGCTCTCACAAACTGGGGTCTGTTCGTGAGGTAGTCCAGGATCCACTCTGCCAGGTCACAGTCCACACCAGCCGACTCCAGCTTGTCCCTCAGCAGCAGTGGCTGGATGGTGTTGAAGGCGCTGGAGAAATCAAAGAACAGAATTCTCACAGCGCTGCCAGGGTTCTCGAGGTGAGAGAGAGAGCGGTGCAGCAGGAAGATGACGGCATCCTCCACTCCAATGCCAGGCCGATGCACGCAAACTGCAGCGGATCCATGGCTGAGCTCACGGTGGAGCGGAGGTGGTCCAGGACCAGCCTCTCCAGTGTCTTCATCAGATGGGGCGTGAGAGCCACCGGCCTGAAGCTGCTGAGGTCTTTAGCGCCAAGCGGTGTCTTTGGCACTGGTACCACACAGGAGGTCTTCCAAATCTGTGGTACCACCCTCAGCTTTAGGCTCATGTTGAAGACATGCTCCATAACTCCACACAGTTCATCTGCGCAGGACTTAAGGAGCCTGGAGCTGATGCCGTCTGGTCCTGCTGCCTTCCTGGTTTTAATCCTCCTCAGCTCTCTCCTCACCTGTGCTGCTGTGAAGGACAGGGGTGGGTGGGGTGACTGTGCGCTGGGGGGATTGGTGGTGAGCTGATGGACTGAAGCAGAGGTGTGAAGAGGATCGGGTGTGGGCCATTGTCCAGCCGTGGGGGTGTGGGTTTGCAGCTGTGCGGGGGGAGGGGTGGGTGATTGATCAAATCTCAGAAAGTGAGAATTCAGATCGTTAACCCACTGAAGGTCCCCCTCTGCCTGGACAGGGGGGGGCTTGAAACCTGAGATGGTTTTCAGGCTCCTCCACACTCCCTGGATGTTCTGCTGCTGCAGCTGCTCTTCCATCTTCCTCCTGTAGCTGGCTTCCCCTTGCCTGATCTTCCTCCTCAGCTTCTTCTGCACAGTCCTCAGCTCCTCCTTGTTCCCTGACCTGAACGCTCTCTTCTTCTCCTTCAGCAGAGCCTTAATGTCACGGTTAATCCAAGGCTTGTTGTTTGGAAAACACCGCACCGTCCGGGAGGGTACAGTGTTTTCATAACAGAAGTTGATGTAGTCCGTGATGCACTCTGTGATGGAGTTGATGTCCTCCCCATGTGGGTCATAAAGTTCTGCCCACACAGTGGTGCTGAAGCAGTCCCTCAGAGCCTCCTCGCTCTCAGCAGACCACCTCCTCACCACACGGGGCACCACTGGCTGCCTGTGTACGATGGGTTCATACACAGGCCGCAGGTGTACAAGGTTGTGGTCCGATTTGCCCAGGGGGGGAAGAGGAGAAGAAGAATAAGCGTCCTTGGTGTTTGCAAAGAACAAGTCCAGGGTTTTCTTGTCTCTGGTGGGGCAGGTGACATACTGGGTGTATGTTGGCAGAACAGATGAGGGAGAAGCGTGGTTGAAGTCACCAGAGATGAGGAAGAGGGCCTGTGGGTGCTGTGTTTGTAACCTGCTGGTGCAGGAGAGCAGAGCTTCACAAGCATTGTCAGCATTAGCAGAGGGGGCCACATACACTGCTATCACAATAATATGTGAAAACTCCCGGGGCAGATAATATGGCCTCATGCTAACAGCTAACAGTTCAATGTCTTTGTTACACAGCTGCTGTTTCACTGTACAGTGTCCAGACTTGCACCACTTTTCATTCACAAACACAGCCAGGCCTCCTCCTCTCCTCTTACCGCTCTCCTCTGTTCTGTCCGCACGCAGCAGATGAAAATGGTCCAGAGTGACAGTTGAGTCCGGGATTTCGGGGGTTAACCACGTCTCCGTGAAAAGCATGATGCTGCTGTCTCTGTACTCCCGCTGGTACCGCGTAGATCCCGCCAGCTCGTCCATCCCGTTGCGGAGAGATCTCACGTTTCCCGTGATGATGACGGGGAGAACAGGTCGGAAGCATCTCTTCTTTTCCCGGAGTTTACGTCCCGCGCGCCGGCCTCTGCGTGTCTTCCGCAGCACCTCCGCTGGAATCTCGTGCCGGTCCCGGGGGAGACGCACCGCGCTCCGCAGCTCCAGCAGCGTCTCCCTGGAGTAAACACGCGGGGGCCGGGGGGGAGGGGGGCCAACACACATCGCGGCAAAAACACGCAATAAAACAACGAAAATAAAGTTGAATCAACGCGGAGTCAACGCGTGTGTGTTAACCCTCACTTCACAGAAAAGGTGTGCAAGAGTTAAAGTATTTACAATAGAAAGAAAGCGAAAAAAGTTGGAAAAAGACGGAGCGTGTTGCAACCAGCAGCCGGCTCTCACCAGCGCCGGAAGTAATTGCTGGTAATTGTACTGAACAGACGGAAAATGGAATCAGACTTCATTTGGAATTGGTTAAATTTGACAGACTTTGATGGGATTTGATTCGTGTGTGCCTTAAAGGTGGGGTACCTCATTTTCACTCAGCAGAACCTGTAAGTAGGTATTTAATTAGTCTCCAGCTCTCACAAACTCTTTGGCACATCGTTAATATCCACATGCATTCATTTTCAGGCTCAGCTTCAGAACAGACAGCGAAGTGAAACTCGTGCTACCGCTCCAAGAACAGCCAATCACAGCACTGCTCTCGGCTTCTATTTCCTGGTTGATGAGACATAAAATGGTTTCTTATTAGATGCAGACAATGTGCAGCGGTCTCATTTTTGTTACAACTGAGGCTGTGCGATATGGCAAAAAATTATTAGCACGATTTTCTTGGAGTCAGATCATGAGTTCGATTTTTTTCACGATTCGTATTCACTTTGTATCTTTCTATTGCCTTTAATAGAACTGCAGGATTTAGGAAAAACAGCTAAATGTGGTTTTTCTGACCAGCGTGATGAAGATTACATTTGTGATATATGTTTTAATAAAAGGATTCTGTTCAAATTCACATTTTAAACACTATTTTGTCAGTTTTAGTCGCGTTTTGGTGCATAGAGTCGCGTTTGTTGTTTGTAGGTGCGTTTTTGTCACTTTTGAATGCATTTTTATCACTTTTGGTCACGCTTTTGTCGCTTGTTTCAGAACATGTTTGCACAAATCCAAACTACAGTGTTAGCCGTTTTTATTCAAATCAAAGCAAGACATTTTGTTGTTTGTGGAAGAAATGATTGCACTTCAAACATTACAGCCTTTGCAATTTGCTAATTGCATCCATTAAAATTGTGATTTTGTGTTGATTTGGTTTAATTGTGCAGCTCTGGCCTTGAAGAGGTAAATAAAGTCATCTGCTCAGAGGCTTCAGAGGCTAAACAACAGGAGAAAAAGTGTGTTTGAACAGACAGCTGCATTAAAGAGACAGTTAATCACGATACGACGATTTCACAAAAATAGCAGATTGTCACAGGGACCAGCTCACAATAAAAATGTTATCACATCGACCAGACCTAGTCACAACGTTCTGCTTTCACAATATATTCTTTGGGGGAAACATATTTTTTTAAACTAATTTAGTAAAAAGAGGTTGGGTACCCCAGCTTTAACTTTATTTAGATCTGTTCTGCTTTTTTTCTCTCTACTCTTTCTTGTCGTGCTCTGTTCTTTGTGATTTTTGTATTTTTTATGCTTTTCTTACAATGTTTAGATTCAGGAAACGCAGCTGAAAGTTTAATATGATTCGTATTTATCAACAAAATATCACTGCCGCCATTAAAATAATCAATTCCCAGCTTAAACGCGACAGACGATCAACACAAAAAGAAGAGGCGTTCAAACCCCGCTGATGGATCGCTGTCATTAACCACCCACTTTGAAAAATAACTCCGAGCTCTGCAAGCCATTTCGCAACTTTTACAACAAACACAAGATAAAGTAATGTGTTTTGACTAATTCACTCGTTCTGATCCAGCTCGACTCAATTTTAATTTCCCTGTGCAACGACCCTTGACGTGGCAACGGAGCGATGCCAAAACGACTCCTCGCCCGGTGCCAGTAGGAAAAATATCGAAATGTGTTTTTTCTGACCAGTGTGATGAAGATTAGATTTGTGATTTATGTTTTAATAAAATGATTGTGTTCAAATTCACATTTTAAACACGTTTTTGTCGCGTTTTGGTGCATAGAGTCGTGTTTGTTGTTTGTAGATGCGTTTTTGTCGCTTTTCAACGCATTTTTAAAACTGCAATTTTGTGTGGATTTGATTTAATTGTGCAGCCCTGGCCTATAAGAGGTAAATACAGTCATCTGCTCAGAGGCTTCAGAGGCTAAACAACAGGAGAAAAAGTGTGTTTGAACAGACAGCTGCATTAAAGAGACAAACAGTGAATCACGACACGACGATTTCACAAAAATAGCAGATTGTCACACTCTCTACTCTTTCTTGTCGTGCTCTTTTCTGTGAGTTTTTAACGTTTTCCTGTTTTTCTTACGATGTTTAGGTTCATGAAGTGCAGCTGAAAGTTTAATGTGATTAGTACTTATCACGAAAATATCACTGCCACCATGAAAATAATCAATTCCCAAGCTTAAACGCGCCAAGCCATTTCGCAACTTTTACAAGAAACACCAGATAAAGTAGTGTTTTGACTAATTCACTCGTTCTGATCCAGCTCGACTCAATTTTAATTTCCCTGCGCAACGACCCTTGACGTAGCAATGGAACAACTCGTCTCCCGGTGCCAGTTTTAAGTCGGGGCTCTGAAACTCCGGCCCCTGCGCTCCCCGTCCGGCCGTGCGTGTACAGTAGCGCCGCAGAGGAGGGTGACAATCCGGCGCCAAGTGAGACAGCGGTGTACAGATTACGCGGATCGTTTAGGCGAGGTGAATATCAATTAGCCGGGCGCTGAATAATTAAGAACGGGCATGTTTTTTAATTAGCTGACTGCCGCAGTTTGGGCTGGGATGGAGGGAAGAGAGGAAGAGGGAAGAGGGACGGAGGCCGGATGGAACAGAGTGGGGTTTTTTTTTTTTGCAGCGTCAGGTCCCACACACCCACCGATCTGTGGCTGGTCTCACACACCTGCTTTGGGTACAGGATGTTCGACCACGAATCCAGTCAAAAGGAGTGCAAGAAAGCAGTAGAAAAGGTGGCAGGCGTGAGGATATTTCCGGTAAAATGATCCAAAGAGAGTTTCAGCGACTGTCGTCTCTTGGTTGAACTGGAGTTGAACTTGGATTATTCTCTGCAGTAGATATTAGGACTGTAGTCGGCTAAAGACCTTCCCAATCGACCGATTAATCGATTAAAAAGGGGTGTGGCAAAACTATGAAGTATCTCTCTGTGTCTGACCCAAACTGCACTAAAAGTTCATGCAAAAAAATAACAGTTTATACAGAAAAGTACTAGGAAACAGTGTATTTATATGTTAGAGATATATAAATTAGATTAAATTCATGATTCACTCCAGAATATTTAGCTAACTCACTCCACATCTTCACTGTTTCAACCTTTGAATTGAAATAAAAGAAGTTAGTCGACTAAGAAAAATGTTGGTCGACTAAAACATCGACCAATTAATCGACTAAACGACTAAAAGACTAGATAGATATTGACTAGATATTGACAAAAATGAATCACAGTATTTTTGGGATAAGCCTGACGACGATCAGATGAAGCTTTCTCGATTAATCAGAAATGTGCTAAAATATGCTTGTAAATATTGTGGTTGAGGTTCAAATACCGCACAAATAGGAATGAATTATATATACGGCTCCAACTAACGATTCTTTTGGTAATCGATTAGTCTACCGATTATTCCTTCAATTAACCGATTAGTTGTTTAGAACGCAAAAGACTCCTGAATACGACAACTGTAGAAAATTTTACCCAGACAAAGCTGAAGTGAAGGCGTTTGACGATATTTGACGACATCCTGGTGGAAAATATTTATAGATGATTAAGCATTTTGATCAAAAACACACAATTGACATGTTTCCTGTGTGTTTTTTGTATCATTCCTGCTCTGTCTGAGTAATAAACCCTCTTCTTTCAGCTCATACAATGTTTTGGAGTCTGTGTATCGACCAGTCAACAATTACTCGATTATTTAATTAGTGTTTGCTTCTTTCTGTGCCCTTTCATTCTTCATCTCTGTAGATGACAGATGTAGTTGTTTTTATTTTGTTGCTATGAATGAAATTAATAAAAAAATGAAAATGAAATGAAATATTTAATTAGTTGACAACAATTTCTATAATCGGTTAGTGGCGATTAATCGATTGACTTGTTGCAGCCCTGGTCATATATCGGTTCCAGTATCGACTGATTTCAGAGGGTTTTCAGCTATTTAGAAACAACCAACCAATATTTTTGCATCTGTATTTTGTTCTTATTGCATCAGAAAAGTTTTTTTGTTTTTTTTAACAAACTTGTGAGTAGAAATGTAATGATTTGAGAGACTAAACAGCAGCAGAGTGACAAGAGGCTCCTTAAACCTTAACAATAAAATCCCACAGCACAAGAGATTTTTTGGACAATCAGCCTTTTCCTGTAAGAGCTGTAAACTGTGAAACTTACAACCCACTGAAACTAAGAGCGTTTCTGAGTTAAAAATGTTCACCTCTAAGTTTAAAACTGTGCCCACCTGTAAAGAGTATTAAAGACTGTGTAGTATTTGTTCATTTGCACTGATGTATTTGTACTGTATGTGTCATAGAGGTGGAGTTCAATATCTTTTGTATTTAGTTGTTATTGTGTAGAAAAGCCCAAACAGGGACAGGAGAATTAGTACTTATAAACTACAAGCTTTGTTTTGTGCCAAAGAAAGAAAGGAAGGAAGGAAGGAAGGAAGGAAGGAAGGAAGGAAGGAAGGAAGGAAAAGAAGAAAGAAACAAAGGAAGAAAGGAAGGAAAGGAAGGAATAAAGAAATAAAGGAAGAAAGGGAAGGAAGGAAATGAAGGAAAGGTAAGAAAGAAAGGAAGGGAGAAAGAAAGAAAAAAAGAAGGGGAAGGAAGGAAAGGAAGGAATAAAGAAAGGAAGGGAGGAAGGAAGAAAGGAAGGAAGGGAGGAAGGAATAAAGAAATAAAGGAAGAAAGGGAAGGAAGGAAATGAAGACAAGGTAAGAAAGAAAGGAAGGGAGAAAGAAAGAAAGAAAAAAAGAAGGGGGAAAGAAAGAAAGGAAGGAATAAAGAAAGGAAGGGAGGAAGGAATAAAGAAATAAAGGAACGAAGGAAGGAAAGAAAGGAAGGAGGGAAAGGAAGGAAGGAAAGAAAAGGAAGAAAGAAAGAAAGAAAGAAAGAAAGAAAGAAAGAAAGAAAGAAAGAAAGAAAGAAAGAAAGAAAGAAAGAAAGAAAGAAACGAACGAAAGAAAGAAAGAAAGAAAGAAAGAAAGAAAGAAAGAAAGAAAGAAAGAAAGAGAAAGAGAAAGAAAAGAAAGAAAGAAAGAAAGAAAGAAAGAAAGAAAGAAAGAAAGAAAGAAAGAAAGAAGAAAGAAAGAGAGAAGCGAGAGAGGCGAGAGAAGCGAGAGAAGCGAGAAAGAAAGAAAGAAAGAAAGAAAGAAAGAGAGAGAGAGAGAGAGAGAGAGAGAGAGAGAGAGAGAGAGAGAGAGAGAGAGAGAGAGAGAGAGAGAGAGAGAGAGAGAGAGAGAGAGAGAGAGAGAGAGAGAGAGAGAGAGAGAGAGAGAGAGAGAGAGAGAGAGAGAGAGAGAGAGAGAGAGAGAGAGAGAGAGAGAGAGAGAGAGAGAGAGAGAGAGAAAGAAAGAAAGAAAGAAAGAAAGAAAGAAAGAAAGAAAGAAAGAAAGAAAGAAAGAAAGAAAGAAAGAAAGAAAGAAAGAAAGAAGAAAGTATTTTTCTGTATACATAAATGTTTTAGCGTGAATTCCTGTGCAGTTGTGATCGTTTGAGTGCCGTTTGAGACAAATACATGGAGATACTTCATAGTTTTGATATACTTTTGGCCACACCCGCTTTTAGTCGATTAATCGGTCAATGGGCCGGGTCTTTTGTCGACCAAGAATTTCTACAGCCCTAATTCAGAATGTGTAAGACGTAGAATCATTCTTTCAACACCCCTAGCGGTCATGTACTATGTTTTATTTTTGTGACCGTTCAAACGCGGCTGATTCCTCTCAGTTTTCGCGGTGGGTCTGTTCACTGCTTATGACTCCTGGCAGCTACAGTATGTCCGTAATACATTTTCATTTCACACCTCGCTGACAAGAGACCCGCGGTGACTTCGCCTGTTCGTCTGCGCTAACATGCTTATAAATCACGCCTGGACGGAAAATAATCTCGAAACATTCTGTGTGATCAATAGAGCACAAATCAAGGCCCGTCACATTAACTAACGGCAGCCCATCCATAACCCAAACACGCCATTGTCTACAGCAGCTCCGTGTAACTGCAGGCCCAACGCGCCGCTGTCACCAACGCATCTTAATCAATACCATGATGTCAAAATCTCAGATGGAGGGCACGGGCTAGTATTAGGGCGAGGAGGACGTGTTTTTAAAGAAACAGTCCAGAGAAAAGTCACAAATAGGTTTACCGAAGGGTTTAAAATCATATTGTGGCTTGATGAACTGTAAAAAATATCTATGACAGGCCAATGCATCTTCATAAAGTCATAAAGGTTTTTTTTATGTTGTTATATTGTGAAACTGAAATACTACAATAGGATACATGTCTACAGTAGGGCAAAAGTTATGGCTGGATGATTTAGTAAGTGTGTTTTGTGAAAGAAAAACTAGTCACAGCTTAAAGGAAAACTATTGTCCATTTTTCATATTGTTATTGGCCTTTAAACATGCTCTTGAGTATCTTAAATTTGCCATTGCATGTTTTGAAACAAACAACAACAAAAATCTTACTCATAAATGACATGTTTTATGAGTGATGTAGATCAGTGGTTCTCATAACTAGGGCTCGGGACCCCAATGGGGGTCGTGAGATGATTTCCAGGGGTCCCCAGATGATGGGAAAAATAGTGTTAAACAAGGCTTGACACCCTTCAAATGCAGTGGTGAATGCAGATTCCTATTTATCGGCCAATCAGAGTCATTTTTCTAGGTCTAAATTCTCAAAATAAAATCAAACATTAGATTTAAGGCTAATGTATCACTTTGCGTGTCGAGTATTGTTTGTGTTTGGGGGTCGCGAATGTGAACTATTGTTATTTTGGGGGTCATAACTGAAAAAGTTTGAGAACCACTGACGTAGATTATCTGAAAATACATCCCAGATCCAGGAAGTTCAGCAGGAAGAGTGTTTGATGCTCGGAGGGGAGAGAGATGGCAGAAATGCTAAGAGCGAGTCTGGCGAAAATTTAAAGACTTAAAACAGCAGAAGATTCTCAGAAAAGTGACGTCAGTGTCAGTGTTTTTGACGGTTGGAGGGAGAGGATTTTCTAACCAGGACGCATCAAACCAGTGTGAATGGTGCTAAATGTAACTCCAGGTATGTTTTTGATGACGGAACATTGTTAGAACATGATTAAAAGCTCAAAAAAGACACTATAGCATAATACGTACTTTTAAAAATTTTATTGAAAGACATCGAATAACAACAAAACAAATGTGCAAAACAAATAATGGAGTAAAACTATGGCATCAAGTGTGATAGGTTATAATGGAACTATATGCTCCTATTACTATACTATGATCCTCTGTACAGTGATGTAATTCATAAAGAGATTTCATGCTAAAATAAGACAAAGGTTAAAAAGAGTTAAAAAGACTGTAATAAATATTCATTTAAATAAGCTTTAAAAACAGTATAAATATGATTAAAAGTTCACTAAAAAGGTTTATATTTCATGTTAGAATACTAGTTTTGTCATTTCATTTGAAGGAACTGTCATCATATCATCAGTAATCAGCTAGTAAGCCTGAAATCCTTTTTCTGATCGATTGGTAATGTCTTTCACCCACCAGTAGGGGGATTTTGCGCGTTTCTCTTCATTGCATTAAACTCCTGCAAGAGAGAAACATCGGTAAATCACTCTCGTGATTCTTTCTCCCTATTTTCAGGTAAAGGTTACCACAATCATATCTTTGTTTTTCCTACACTGTTTAGACATATTACTGTAAATCTAGCCATGTTTTGTGAAGCTAATGAAACGTTTTATTTGTGTATTTTGAGAACTTAGACCACACGTTTTTCTGTGCTCTGAACTTGTCCTCCGCCATTTTGTGCTCATATAATCAACGTGGTGCTAATGTTGTTGAGCTAGCAGAATGTTCTTTTATCATTTGTTTAGCAGGAAACATGTTTGTACAGTATTATAAATTAGAAATACCCATTTTGTTCATTATAAGCTGTTCCTCCAACATTGTACATTTGGACAGTACATATTTGTGAACGATGTAAAATGTTAATTGGATTGCATTAAACTCCTGCAAGAGAGAAACATCGGTAAATCACTCTCGTGATTCTTTCTCCCTATTTTCAGGGGTGCAACACAAGCAACGTTCAAACAAGAAAATACAAGCTCATAAGTCTCAAAAGGTACGAATGCTGTAAAAGATGGCAGCCGACATGTGACAAATCAGTCTGTTGAACTATAAAGAGTTGAGTATTCTATGCTGAAGAATAAAACCACATTGTGAACATCGCTAGAATAACGATTATTTTTACTCACTTTCGAACATGTGTATTTTTTTTTAACTGAATGAATGACTAATTGTAAGTGTATCTATCAAAATCTTCAAAATAAACAAAAAAATATTAAATACATGTGTGCAATTGAATAATACAGTCATTGTTTTGTTTGTTTTTTACTGTTTGGCGGCTTCTTTTTCGGTCTAGGGTTCACATAGTCTGAACGTTTTTCATTTGACTAAGGCCTGACTCGGTTAAAACAGTTCTTCAGCAGGTTCCTGTTCTGCGGCGTGTACAGGAAGCATTGACATCAAGAGCAAAAACCACAAAAACACCACAAAACACACACGCTGCAGTTCACGGTCACTGTTTCAATTTTAGAAAGCGCTGAATCTCAATGTGACGGTTTCATCTAAAGAACCCGATGTCAAAAGAATCAGATTACACTTAGATTTCTCACTATTTTTTGCATTACATCAAAAACAATATTCAGATTATATTTTAAGAGTGCATCAGAAATGTGCCTGTGTCTTTGTTGAGTTTCAAGTATTGTACGAAATGTGAATGGACCATAAAAATCAACCAGAAAACTGCAGAAATATCACTTTTTACAAGGGATGGACGACATGCAGCACGTCTTTATTTTGCCTTTAAATTTCATACGTCAGGTTTTCATGAGTTTCTAATTTTGTCTTTATTTGGTGTATGAATACCTGTTGTAAATATAAATTATAGTTTACACCAATCAAGAAGCCGTTTGTGGAGAAAGTCTGTTGAAAGTTACAGGAAGTAAACAGATGACGTAAAGGTTATGCATAATTTACACAAAAGAGACGACTTTTTTGACGATTATTTTAGTAGTCGACTAGTCGGCGATTATTTTTTCGATTATTCGACTCGTCAAATTATTATTTATATTGTGTATTTAAACTTAAAGATAAAGATTGACATATGGGACTGAAGACTTCTACATAGAGAATATTTATGAACAGTGTATTATTGATGAAAATCAGCTGTTTTATTATTTATATATATATATATATATATATATATATATATATATATATATATATATATATATATATATATCTGTGTCAGCCCTGCGACGAGTTGGCCACTGTCCAGGGTGTACCCGCCTAAGGCCCAAAGTCACTGGGATAGGCTCCAGTCACCCTGACCCTAATGGGAATAAGCGGTAGAAAATGAATGAATGAATGAATATATATATATATATTTTAATTTTTTAAATTTTTTATTTTTTTACATTTTGATGCAATAATGTCACGGTATTTGTTATAAAAGGACTTTTGACATATGTTTTAGAGCCTGTATAGTCCAGTTAACGATTAGTTGATAATCATTTTTTATAGTTCGTCCAGCCGTGTTCTATCGTAGAAAAGGTTAAAGGGTTGTCATCTGGACGCTGTTTAAACAGCGAGGCGTATCGGCTTCTATCCAGAACGATTGACGATGACTTCTGGATAGAAGCCGAAACGTCTCGATCTTCAAACAGTGTCCAGATGACAACCCCTGTAACCTTTTTATAGTCGACTAGTCGCAATTAGTCGATTAATTGTTACAGTCCAACGTTATTCTACTACTGCTAGTAGTCCTATTAGTCCATATAAATTACATTTGACAAATAATGATACCTGATAACACCTTTATTTTGTTGAATGACTGTTTAAACTGTCAAAATAATGTGTCAGTTGTCTGTAAATTGTCTCTGTATTTTCAATGGTACGTCACTTGTTGACGACATCACAGAGGGATTCCATTTTAGAACTCAGCACTACTTCCTGTCATTTTAAACTTGTATTTTTCAAAATTTCTTCACAAACTGCAACATCATGGATACAAAACTATGACAAACATTTACCACAGGTGTCCTCCAACCAAACTAAGTCATAATTACAACATTGTGATAAACTATAGACTTTAACCCCCCGTTCTCTTCAACTCTGTCCTCATTTTTAAGCCTATGCCGTCACATGAACGCGGCCCATCGTCCAGCGCAGCCTGCATTCGCCCGATCATGACCGGCATCGTAATCAATGCTGGCTCCGCGGGTCACTGCGGTGCGCCGTGTCCCATCTATCACGGGGCAGCGCGACAGGAGCGTGTGACGAAGCCGCAGTGAAGCAGCGTGCCTCGGGGAGCGCCGCGGACAGGGGTCGGGGGTCACCGCAATGTGACCGTGCGCCGGTGTTAATTGGCGCGTCGGAGGTGTGGGAGGCGGCTCAAGGTGAGAGATGGACGGAGGGGGAGAGGGCGGTTGAATGGAAAAGGGGGGACGGGGATGAGACGGGGTTAGCGAGCGCAGGGAAAGGAGTGAGATTTGACGGTTGAGAGCGTGGGCTGAGGGGAATTGGATGTTTTTGCGAGATGTGTTGTTTTAAAATATACAAAAAGTCCAGGGCTGGAACAAGTTAATCAATTAGTCGAAATTCTTGGTCGACTAAAGACCTGCCACAGCGACTAATTAATCGACAAAACTATTAAGTATCTCCATGTATTTGTACCAAACTGCTCTCAAAAGAACACAACTGCACAGGATTTATGCTAAAACAAATATTTATCTAGAAAAGTAATACAAAACATGGTATTTAAATGTTTTGACTCACTCCATATCTTCACGTTTTTGCAACAAATATAATTTGAATCTTAATTAAATAATTAGTCGACTATTAAAAATCTTGGTCGACTAAGACTCCATCGACTGATTAATCGACTAAAGGATTACAGCCCTACTAATCGATTGAGATAATTGTCAACAAATCACTCAGACAGATCATGAATTACATCAATATGACGAAGAAAATGTTATATTTGTAGTGTTTTTGATCAAAAACCTATTCTGTCTGAAAATATACTAAGTCAGAACAGCCTAAAACGTTGTCATCTTTGCTTCATTAGGGTTAAGGTTAGTAAAAATCAAATTCTAAACAAACAATCGATTAATCGAAAGAACAATCACTAGACTAATCAACTACCAAAATAGTATAAGTATTTTCTTTCAATAAGGATCACAGTCAAATTTAAAAACAAAAAGGGCAACAAAAGGCATCCAAAGACAATTAAGGTTTACAGTGTTTAGGCAAAGTTAGGCGTCCTATTTCGTCCAGAGTCATTCACATTTGTTAATTTTTAAGCTAAGTTTAAGTATGATTTTTTTTTTTTTCATTCCTTTGAGGGCGTTCTTCCCTGCGGCGAAACAGAACGCAACAAATATATCCACTGACTGCATCCATGGCAGGAGTTTTGAGGCCAAATACAGCCTGCAGTGCTTTGTTGATCTCAATATTTCAGTTTCTCCAGCAGTTCGTGGCCATTTTCCTGTGACTAGTGAGCACTTTGACATGACGTTGTTAAAAAAATGGGACACACTTTTCCAGCAGAATTCTTTCCAAACATTTTGCTGCTCTCCATTGTGATGTGATCAAAAAGCGACATTCGCAGAGATGAAACCGGTGACCCGACTGACATAGATCAACACAAATATAAAATACAGAGATATATTATTCTGGATTTTCAAGGTTAGGTTCACTTTGCTGTATGAAAAAAGCTGTTCTGACATACAAAAAAATTGAAAAAATAAGTAAATAAAGAGAAATAAGAGAAGGAAAAAAAAAGACAAATTTGACAGACTTGGGACAGATGGATGTCTTTAGTTGTTTTTTTCTGCTCGGGTCATGCTCTGATCTTGTGGTTTTTTTGTGTTATGTTTGGTTTCAGCAATTCAAATTTTATGCTTTTTAATGTCCCATTTCAAGATTTTTAATGCCATAATCAACGTCAAAACAAGACATTTACACTTTTATGTCAAAACTGCTGGCTTCTAACCAGTTCATCGGGCATGACAAGTGACGAGAATATAATAAACCACTTTAAAATACTCAAAAAGCTAATTTACATGAAAGTTAAACCAAGGACATTTGAACCCTAGATTTGATCAAAGCTATTGATTCAATAGATCCATTACACCTGTTTATAGTTGCTGTTCTGATGGATAAATCTTTGTTCAAAATGTTTTTTAGGTTTAATGCCTGTGGGGATTTAATTCAATGCTTTTTAATGCATTATAAGGCCTTATTTTTGACAAAATTAATTTAATGACTTCTTGCTTTTTAGTGCCCTGCAGAAACCCTGTTTAAAACTGAAAAAGGGCCATGCCTGAAAATTCCTGCATGTTAATATTAACAATGTGCCAAAGGAACTAGAAGGTTTTAAAATAGCTCCTTCAGATTTGCAGATTGCAGCTTTAACGTTGCAAAAACAGAGCTTTTAAGACATTCATTGGCCCATTACTGAGCTTTTGTGAAATTTCCAATACCGAAGCTCAACACTTAATAAACAGCATTTGTCACACTCGCCTAAAGATTTCACACTGGACTCCAGCACGACCCTTGCTCTTCTTCTCTCTGTAAGACGTCCACGACACGTTCTTCTCTCTTTCTAAGTGCTTCTGAATCCATAGCGCGTCGCTCTTTAAAGCCGATCGTTGCTCGGACCACATCTAAGTGATGGAGTGTAAAATGATATCACCTGACGTGGCCTTTACTGGCAGAGGTACATATCGCCGCACGACTAAAGCAGCCCATAAAACCTATGTAAGCGTTCGAACCCACGGAACGATTGACCGCGGCCGCCCATAATTAGCGACGCGAGGGTTTTCCAAGAAGCAATAACAATTTAGACGGGGTTTAGGGCGAGCTATTAGTCACCAATGGAGGCAGTGCAGCTTTAGATAATGTGATATATAACGTGGTCAGCTAATGAGGCTAAACATCACTAAATTCAAATATAGACCCGAAGGAGTGCGGGGTCACCGGGGGTCATTTGATCTATAATTCGTTCGTGTGTAAACATTGTATGTGTCTGGGGAATGGGACAAAGGGTGTATTTTGTCCTTTTTTCAATGAGGTGAAACATGAATAATGTTAGTTTTGTACTTAAACCTAGGAAAAAACAGCATAAAAAAGTATACCATAATTCCCATTGATGGTTTAAAATTAAAATTGTACTCAGTTTATTGAGAATCTTAGCAACAATCAACCAACTACATATGTTGGTTTTGTACTTAAATCTAGGACAAAAAACAGCACAAACCTGCAAAGAGAGCTAAAGTATACTCTAGTTCCCATTGAAGGTTTAAAATTTAAATTGTAGTCAGTTTACGGAGAATCTTAGCAATAACCAGAACCAAAGTTCAACATTTGTACTCTATATTTTAACTTTTTTTAATTTTTTGTTTTTACATTTAAACAAGGAACAATTCTGTGTCGGAAAGAAATGACATGACAATATAATTTTCATAAAATAAAACGTGTTCTTTGCTTTTCTTTGGCCTCATTTTTGTCCGTTGAGCTTTTGTTTTGCTCAAATCAACTTTATGCAGTAAAATGTAAACTGTAAGTAGTTTCTCGTTGTTGCTGCGACTGTGAGCTTAGCTAGCTTGTTTGCTGATGGCAGTTGGAGACTTAGGACACTCCAACTGACACACAACAATTCATTTTCGCTTGGACTCATTTTATTTAAGGACAGAAACATAATGAGTTCAACTGTGTTTGATCCCAAAGTCTGTCAGTGATAAATGTGAGCGCAGCTGCAGTGTTCCACTTGTTTATCTGGTTTTCTACAACTGTTTACAACTGATTTTCTACTTTTAGATGTCAGGTACAAACAAAATATTTATCAGAGTTGTAGACTTTTATATTTGTTATTTGTTACTTTAGCAGCTTTTTCAGATTTTAGTTGTGTTTTGAGCTTTTGCAGGAGAAAATGTCATCACTCACCATTGACTTTCATGCGTTTCTACTACTCTGTCATCTGCAAAACCTCTATTAATGCATACAGTTACTATTTATGTTACTTCTTTGGGCATTTCTTGTATTTCTTGGACTGAGACTTTGATTCTAACGTGAATGCAACCATTGACAACAAAACAGCGAAGGAAAAACAAAAGTTAGCCAACAAATCCAAACTGTCATCATCTGTTAATGTTTACAGACGGCGAGAGCAGCTCGACAGACTGCGCCCGCTCTGCCGTGGGACGCGTTAGCACAGTGAATAATGATGCAGTGACCTCCGGAGGTCAAAGGGCGGGCCTCTCCAGGACAGTGGCCGGGCGGGACAGTGACCCGGGGCAGGGGCTGTAGGAGGCGAGAGTGTGGGAGTCTGGATGTGTCTGCGTTTATCTTGACCGCTGCCTGTTAAAGACGAGTTAAACTAAAGAGTCCTGCTTATGTGGGCAGCGGATCGAGCGGGAACACGGGTCAACGGGAGCATGATCTGAACCAGCTGGCCTTAATGACGCCGGGACAGGTGACGGCCCACTCACGCATTTACATCCACTTTACACCTCGTCCCAAATGAGTAACGAAAGCTGCTGACTCAAGATGGATTATCGGAGTTTGTGTGTTGGTTGCTTGACATAAAATTGTGAAAAGAATCTGGGATTAATTGATGCTAAAATGAGATTTGATGCACTCTCCTCTTTTAAACATATTTTTGTAATGATTTTGTAAGTGTTTTAAGGCTGGGTGATGCGGTGATAAAAAGCGAATTGTGAGCTCGTCCCTGTTTTTGTGAAATAGTCATATTGTGATTCACTGTTTGTCTCTTTAATACAGCTGTCTGTTCAAACACACTTTCTGTTGTTTAGCCTCTGATCAGACGACTTTATTTACCTTTTATAAACCAGAGTCGCACAATTAAGTGAAATCGACACAAAATTGCTATTTTAATGGATGCAATTAGCCAATCTCAAAGGCTGTAATTTTTGAAGTGCAATAGTTTCTTCCACAAACAACAAAATGTCTTGCTTTGATTTGAATAAAAACTGGTAACACTATAGTTTGTTTTTTTACAAACAAGCGACAAAAGCGTGACAAAAAGCAATACAAATTCTCTTTTCAATCGATTTTGTGTCGATTTGGTTTAATTGTGCAGCCCTGGTCTTTAAGAGGTAAATAAAGTCATGCTCATGCTCAGAGGCTTCAGAGGCTAAACAACAGGAGAAAAAGTGTGTTTGAACAGACAGCTGCATTAAAGGGACAAACAGTGAATCACGATACGACGATTTCACAAAAATAGCAGATTGTCACAGGAACGAGCTCACCATTCAATTTTTATCACCATATCGTCCAACCCTACTGATGACACATTTTAAAGTGCGATATCCCACTGACAACAGAAGAAACTCCCTAAAAACTGTGTAATATCATTAAAAAACGGAAAGAGTTTTGTGCTTCGTGTGAGTCAATAATGAGTCACTAACGTCACTCTCTACAGCTCAAATCTTAACACAAATGAAGAAAAAGTTACTCAAAATGCAAAGAAAACATGCACAAATAATAGAAAAGAAAAAAAAAAGTAATTATCGACACAGATAGAACCATTTCCACTGCAGCAGAAGTTTGCAGAGCCGCTTCCCTTTCTCCTCCTCTTCCTCGCAGATATTCGAAACCCCAAAGGCCTGCACTGAGGGACAGCCGCAACATCTGCCGCGCTCGCACATTGATTAATTGGCTGATCGGGCGCCCGCGGTGTAAACTGATTGATTGATTATCTTGCGCTGGGAGTCGCCTTTATCCGGAGCCCTGGGGAGCGACCCTCTGGAGGTCCTCAGTCATCCGTCATGTCCGGCACGCGAGACCGGTTCATTACCAAAACACGGGGGGCACGTTGGAACCTGGCGCGTAAACCGAAAGAACAATGGGAGCGAGACAACGAGGCGCGGAGAGGACGCTGGAAGACGTAATAAAAGAGTCTGAGGGAAGAGTAAGTAAAGAAAAGGCAAGGTGAACGTTATGTCGGCTCCGCTGGGAAATTTGTTGGGCGTTTGACCCATTCTTCAACCGGAGCCGGCATGTCAGGAGCGGAGGGAGAGCAGAGTGCAGCGCCGAGGGACCGTTCTCCACGTCTTGGTCAGGAGTGCGCCGCCAGACCACTCTGCAAATATTTTGTTTTGGAGTTGAGGATAGGGCTGGGCGATATGGCACAGAACAAGTCAAAAAAGGTGTCTTCATAATGATCGATCAAGAATTTCGATTAAATGTTCTTTTTTTCTTTTGAAAATCAAAATAAACATGGCTTTCAGTATTGATTTCTTCAACATAAACGAGTTATTTAAATATTCTGCATTTTTCATATTGTTGTTAGCCTTTAAACATGCTCTCAAGTGCCTTAAATTTGCAATGTCATGTTTAAAAAAAAAAAAAAAAGTTTTCTTCATTCTTTGACCTGTGTTATTAGTCACTATGAAATGACACTTACTGAGTGCATCCAGCCAGCAGATGGTGCCAGCACAATATACAATCTAGTGAAGTTAGTGCTGTAAAGACCTCATTGTGCGGATTTGCTCCAGCAGTTGTCGTGTTTAGAGGCAGAAATGCTCAGAACGAGTTTAGCGATGATTGAAGGACTAAAAACAGTGGAATGTTCTCTAATAAGTGACGTTGGATGTCTGAAAATACGTCAGAAAATCCCGGAAGTTCAGCAGGAATTGTGTTTGACACTCGGAGGGGGAGGATTTTCTTATCAACATTCCTCAAAACGGTGTCAATGCAACTGAATGCTACTCCAGGTGTGTTTTTGATGACGGACCATTGTTAGAACATGGTTAAACCTAAAAAGTGACAGAATATGTGTCCTTTAACAAAAATATAAGTGAAATTTTTTCCTTCAAAGTCTGAACTCGGCTCCAAACGATTTTGACTGACAGAGGATAAACTGTGGAGCTCTCGATTAACAACCTACAACCACACAGCCCTTTTATTTGACTAATCAAAGCAGGGCCAGGTCTGTGATGTTGTTAATACTATTCGGGGTAGGCCTGTCACGATTATTACTACATCGACTTATCATTCAATAAAAGAAAGCAGGAATCACTATTTATCATGTGTGTCTTTTCTTTGCACCAATTGGAAAGTTTTTGTTCTTTTTGGGATTATATAGTAAAATTTCAGCTGTAGAAGGTTCAGTAATTAATATATTAGACTCGTAAATGATTCTAACGAACAACAAAAGTTTTTTATGCTGCTTTTTAATTCATTACAGCTCCTGATTTTTACAATATAGTACAGTTAGAAAAGAGTTTACTGGAAATTTACAGCTGTACGGTGATTGTGTTGGTGGCCTAAAGTGGTTTTAGTGTTATCGTTTATCGTGATGTTTTCTTTGAAAATATATCACAGTTTAAAATGTGTTACTAAGACAGGCCTAGTGGGAATCTATGGGCCGTGTCTCACAATTACGATTACGATTCAAAGACTCACGAGACGATGCGTGAACGATGCGTCAATACAAAGTAGTTTAAAACAGGACAGGAACAGCAGCTTGAATGAAACTAAACATTCATGCCTGCATTGATTTTGAACCATTTAGTTAGAACCGACGATGCATCTAAAAGCGATTATATTATCCAACCCAGGTAGTCGACTTGTCAGCAATTATTTTTTCCATTAGTCACTTCTCAAACGATTATTTCTATTAGACATTGAGACTTTTTAAATACATTCATTCATTCATTTTTTTTCATTCATTTTCTACCGCTTATTCCCGTTAGGGGTCGCGGGTGACTGGAGCCTATCCCAGTGACTTTGGGCCTTAGGCGGGGTACACCCTGGACAGTGGCCAACTTGCCGCAGGGCTAACATAGAGAGACAGAGACATTGACAGACAACCATTCACTCTCACATTCAGACACTAGGGACAATTTAGAGTTATCAATTAACCTACACAGTCATGTCTTTGGACGGTGGGAGGAAGCCGGAGAACCCGGAGAGAACCCACGGTAACACGGGGAGGACATGCAGACTCCACCCAGAGAGATCGTGTGATGTTAGGGTGGTTCAGAATTCGAAACCACGATGTTGGGGTGGTGCGGGATTCGAACCCACGATCTCCTTATTGAGAGGCAGAAGCTCTAGCCGCTCTGCCACCGTGCACCCTTTTTAAATACATTCTCAATCAAATAAAGGTTGAAATATGGTGAGTGAAAGCTTCTATGCAGAGAATATTTACGGATAAAATCTCTTATTGATAAAAATCTGAAATAGTCTATTATTTTTTGACATTTTGATTTAATAATGCCACCGTCTTCGTAATAAAACGGTAATTTCGTATGTGTTTTAGAGTCGGAATAGTCCAGATAACAATCACAATAATCAAAATACGTCTAAGATGATTTTATATAGTCAATGTTGCAGCCTTAACACTAAAAATCACATTTACAATCTTTTTTTGTTTTGTTTTTGTCGTTTAAACCCAAAATATGCTGAATTCCTGACTACATCCCCTCTAAATATCACATAGCATTCACAAAAGGACACTTCTAGACGAGGAAGGCGGCACGGCGGAAAACAAGTGTGCGGGATTCAAACGCACTCTCGGCCCGACACTCAGAGCAGAGGCGGAAAATTCCTGTTGTTGACGGCAGAGGACACAGTAAATGACCTGTGAGTGGAGCTAGCCATATTGCCTTTGGACAACCCAGGTCCCCCGGGAGCCCAGCGAACGGGAAGAACACGAGAGAGAAGAGAAAAAACGCTGGAAAAGACAAAAGAAACAGACACGCAGAGCTCCAGGAACGGCGCCGAGGTGCGTTAGCGACATTGAACCTCGATACAGTCGCTCCTTTTTGTAACCCAAATCCGTTTTCTATTGTTTGAAACGATCCGGATGTACGTGACTGTCTTCTTTTATGCTAATTTCGCGGGCTTACTGTACGATTATCAGTGCGCACATGCTGAGTGTTAATGCATATTCATCTCGTGCAGCAGCAGGTGGTACTTCCAAGTCCTGATAAAAGCCAAAGGGGGTCTCAGTCCACCTTCACTTGTGTCTATATCTCAAAATCAACTTTCTGGGGTCACCTTTATATGAAAAAAACGTCTACAGTGTGCATATTAAACGCCCGTTCCCTGGGGTTCGGCTTGAATAGAGTAAGCCAAAGGTTGGAACTAGTCGCTCGCTGTGCGCCATCTCCGTCGTTATCGTTTTAATTAGCAAAATGTAATTCGTTTCTTCAATCTGGTTAATAGTAATTGATTGATCTCATCTTTAGCACAGCGCTACACACACCCAGGACGCATTAACGAGAGGAGCACCGAGGAACGCTGAACATAAAGAAGACTCTGAGACTGTGTGGAACAATTAAAATATCACCATTAAAGTGCGTATGACAGGTTTTCATGATTCGCTCTTTTTGACTTTATTCAGTGTGTTTATACCTCTTGTAAATGTAAATTATAGTTTTACACTAATCAGGCGGCTGTTTGTGGAGAAAAGTTGAAAAATATGTTACAGGAAGTAAAAAAGATTGATGACGTCACACTGGGGAGCCAAAGGTGATGCATAATTTACCCAAAAGAAGCTACTATTTTGCCTTTTTTTTTTTTTTTTTTTTTAAACATCGATTCAACAAAATAAAAGGTGTTCACATGTGTTTTATTTGTCAAATGAAAAAGTCTGTGACATTAGATGAGTTTTGGTGCACTGTACAGCAGGGGTTCCCAAACTTTTCTGGCTAGGAACCCCAAAATAGCCATGCAACCTACTCAGTACCCCCAAAGCAAGATGAAAATAACCATAGCAATCATTTTAATTGTCAAACCGTGTTAAATCAGGTTTAATATTGGTTATTTGAATAGTTTATTGTCTTATTAGACCCCATTTCACTAAAATATACAGTTTTTAATTAAAAATAGAACAAATACAGTGTCATATTTATTCAAATTAGATCTTGAAATCATCTCGTGAACCCCAGCTCACCCCTCGTGACCCTCACTCTGGGAACCACTGTTGTACAGGATGGTTTGTTTGTAACTTCCTGGTGTCATGTCATCATTTATAGCAGCTTTTTCACGTTTTCGTTGTGTTTTGAGCATTTACAGGAGAAAATGTTATGCCTCACCATTGACTCTTATGCATTTTTGCCGCTCACTGCTAAATTTCAGAGATAATGACATCTGTCTGTTTGTCTGACGTCTGTCTGTTTAGACCATTTAATGATTACTCGATTATTTACTTACTTGACAACCATTTCTATAATCGACTAGTTGCAATTAATTGAACTTGTTGCAGCCCTAGTTAAGACTATTCAATACTTTCTAAAGGCCTTAATCTGACCTAAATTTATAAATGGGCTTTTAAGACTTTTTCAGACCTGTATTACTACTTTCTTTTCCTCCAGTCTTTGATAAACGTGACGCTAATGTAAGCATACATCTCTCTTTACTGCAGTGCACACTCCAGAGGATGTAGCCCGCACATTGACTCGTATTTCCTTCCATTCTCTCACACGTGGTCTAAAGCTCCTCCAGATCCGCGGCTGCTCACTGCGCCGCTGACTCCCTCGTCATCTCCGCTCTCGTCCATATGTTTAAAATCTCACCATCGTTCAATCACGCTCCTCCCCGCAGCAGCATTAGCCAAGCCGAACCTCATTAATACTTCGGCTGTCACCACTGAAGGGAAAACACAGCGACGGATCAAGAAAAAGAAGAAAATGAAACTGTCACGGAAAAAAAAAAGCAAATGCAAGTCAATGGCGTCACGTATTGACAAAAGTATGAGTAGATATACTTTTGAACAAGGCTGCAAGATGAAGTGTTGCTTTTTTTTACATAACAACCTCCTCTGCAAGCAGGAAGTGTTTAAAGTGTGTTTTGTGAAGTCATCAGGGTTTCAAAATTTCTATTTGAGATAAAAGTTAGAAAATTGCAATAGATATTTTCCTAAATTGATCTTGTCCTGAAATAAATTCTGGTCTGATAAAGGTAAAGGGACTTCAAACCTCAATAAATGACAACTTTCGACAAGGGCTGTCACTAATGATTATTTTACTAGTCGACTATTCAATAAATTTTTTGATTAGCTGACTACTCACAACTTATTTTTACTGCATATTTCAACTTTTAAAAGCCTTTACAGCCAAATAAAGGTTGAAATATGGCAACTGAAGGCTTTTACATAGACATTAATTATGAATTTGTTATAAAAGATCTTTTGACATGTTTTTTGAGTCTATAGTTCAGTTAACCATTAGTCGATTATCAATTTTTACAGTCGATTATTTTTTATCGTCGACTAATCGCTGCAGTCCTACTTTTGACGGATCATAATTTCTGTCAATTTAGTACTTTTTTTTTTGTTTCAAAACATGAGATGGCAAATTTAAGGTACTCAAGAGCATGTTTAAAGGCTAATAACAATATGAAAAATGCATCATATTTTTCTTTAATGTTATAAGTATTCTTAAATTGCATAATATACATTAGTAAAAGCATAATTTCTAAGGCTATAACTGTATCAAACGTCATAAAGATGATAAATGTAGCATTTACTCGTTTATGACGTGCAAAACCACACACTGTGGTTGAGTGTATGTCATTTGTAAATTCATATCTGTTTACCTGTTTGAATAATTCTTACTTTTTCACTGGACTTTCTGGCTATGAAGCTGTAATATGTAGTTTATGGACGCATCTAAAACTGAAAAGCAAAACTGGTAGTTAATCTATATTCTATAAGAGAAATGGGTAACACTTTAGAATAACTCCGTTATTCCTGCCTTAGTAAAGCATTAACAAAGTAGTTTATTAACTACAATTAAATAGTTTATTAAGCACGATTCAGGATTAGTAAGTACTTAATTAAGGTTAGGTTAGGACTAGGAATTTGGGTTAGAGTATTAGTTAAGTAGTTAACCCTGAATCATTCTTAATAAATTCTTTGATCACTATGAATTAAGTCTTTATTCATGCTTTACTAAGGCAGGAACAAGGGGAGTTATTCTAAAGTGTTACAGAGAAATGTTATAAATACTTGCTGATTGAGAGGTGCGTTTGAATTGTCTCATTGTCTTGGTTTATTTTCACTGTATTATTCACTCTTCTAAATCAGGCAAAATAACCCAAACATTTCCATTTTCTCACTCTCAGCAGAACAGTGACCGTAGTTATTTAACTCCTTTGATTATTATCATGGACAACACAAAAATAATATTCAGGGAGCTCAAGAAGCCACGTCTTTACACTTTTTCTCGTCCTGTTTCAATCCAAGAAATAACTTACAGGTTTATGAGGAGCTGTCGTTGTCGTGATCCTGCAGCTTTTGACCTGTTCGGCCACGGAAAGTTTCTGACGAGCAGCGTTTAATTGCGGCGAACGCTCTGTGAGGCTGAGTGCTTGAAGTTGTTCGTGACAGTAGTGCAGTTAATTGATCTGTTTTTCTTATAAATTCTTTTCTTTTTATTAATTATGAAGATTGCTATAGTTAATTGCTGGGCTTTGTTGTTTTAAAAGTGTGTCGGCCACATTGGAAAGAGCGTACGTTCACTTACAACCAACTCTTATAATCCAGTATCGTTGTGAGATTGTTCATCTCTTTTCACTTCAAAGAAAAAAGTGAAGCAAAGGTGAATTGTTTCGAAGTGAGAATAAATCAAAAATGCAAAAAAAATATGTTATGCTTTTTAATCAGGTATTTAGTAATAAACTATAACATACAACGATTATTATTTTACGTTTTGTTCATTGTAAACGACAATATTGATTGAAAATGGCTCAATAATAGAAATTGACTTCATGTTCAAAACTACAGAACGCATAAACTCCAGACGTTAAATCCTTTACTCATATGTTCAGCTTTTAATTGCTATTGCAAGTATGTATTTAACTTTCATTGTATCGTTGTATTGCAAGTGTAAGTACAGAGAAGTGGGCGGAGATCTAATGTGAGCGAACTAATCATGAAGCAACACTGTTATAACGAGGTGAAAAACTCTTAATAGGTTGAGTTCACGTGACATCACAACATTCCATCAGTCAATAATATTTCATGGAGGGCGGCTACATAAGATAATCTTAAAATGCAGACTGTTGTTGTAAATCAATGAGTTCTTCTGGTCACTAGCAGAAAAATCATCTGGTTCAACATTTGTGAATTTATCTTTGTGATATTTTATGTTTTTATATTATATTGTTTAGACCTGCTTTAGTCCTGGTTCAGATCTAATCTAGTCATTGTTTAGACCTGGTTTAGTCCAAAACCTGGTTTAGTCCTGGTTTAGTCCAAAACCTGGTTTAGTCCTGGTTTATAACTGGTTTAGACCTGGTCTAGACCTGGTTTAGACCCATTTTCGTCCTGGTCTAGACCTGTTTTCGTCCTGGTTTATAACTGGTTTAGTCCTGGTTTAGTCCTAGACTTGGTTTAGTCCTGGTTTAGTCCTAGTTTAAACCTGGTTTCGTCCTGTTTGGGCGTTGGACATGTTTCTGGCCTCGAGGACAAAACCATCTGAAAAATCTCTTTACCAAACATTGTGGTCTTATTAATTCTGATCAAGATCATTCTAAAACTGTTCACAAAAAGTCAAATTCTATCCTGCACAATGGATTTCTTTAGTATCGATACTTTCTCAAACGAGTATCTAGCTCCGATGCTCGTTTTAGCATCAATTATTACCTACTTTTCGATACTTTTGACAACTCTACTGGACAGAGATCCAAAGGTGCAGACCAGATAAGTAGCAGCGCGGCGCATATATATATAATAAAGGTTTTCCCAGTGGAGCGCGGGCAGTAAATTGACTGTACAAGCTCCGGTGCCAGACAGAAACCTCTCTGACACGGCATCCATCCATCAATCGAAGCCGCCGTTCCAGACCCGACTCTCGCGCTCTCTCTCTAACCGTGCCAATTAGCCGACAGTGTGAAGGCTCCGCGCAGTGCCAGCTACCGACTCCGCCAATTAGAGCCTGACCCGCCGTCCTGCCCCGACGCTGGCACCGCGAGTGGGCACGGAACCCTGCGATGGGGCGAGCGACACCCCTCCATATGTAAAGGACTGTTGAGTGGACCCCCGCCAGGACAAAGCGCGCAGTTGCGGAGAAGTGCGGCGCTGCGGAGCCGGCGTTGGGTTTGTGGACGGCGCGGTGCGGCTGAGAAAGATGTAAAGGTCGTGAGAAGGGAGGAAGAAGGATGGCCGACGCTGATGCAAGCCTTTACAATCCGGTGTAATGACAATTTTTCATATTGTTATTAGCCTTTAAACATGCTCGAGTACCTTAATTTGCCATCTCATGTTATAAAACAAAACAAAACACACAAAAAACACTCGCACATACGTATAAATGAACAGGTCTCTCTGTTGTCTGCCCTGACACTTACTGAGTATATTGCAACCAGTAGTTGGCATCTACAGCAATACAAAATGATTATGTTATCACTTTAAGAGACGCTATGACGCGGTTAGTAGACTGCAGAAAAGCTCAGAACGAGTTTGGCCATGATTTAAGGACTTAAAACAGCAGAAGATTCTCAGATAAAAGACGTATGAAGTCTACAAAAAAAAAACACCAGCAATTGAGGGAGTTCAGCAGAAAGTGTTTTTGACGCTCAGAGAATATTTTCTAACCAGCATTCCTTAAAACAGCATGAATGCAACTGAATTTGCAGCTGAATATTCCATTGTTATGTCAAATTATTTAAAGGAAAAATATTCTGCATTTTTCATATTGTTATTAGCCTTTAAACATGCTCTTGAGTGCCTTAAATTTGCCATGTTTTAATGCAACAAAAAAAAGTTTTATTCATTCCAGTCACTATGAAATTACACTTACTGAGTGCATCCAGCCAGCAGATGGCGCCAGTGCTATATATACAATCCAGTGAAGTTCGCGTGGAAAAGACGTTGTGATGCGAATTCGCTGCAGCAGTTATCATTTTTAGACAGCAGAAATGCTCAGAACGAGTTTAGCGATGATTTAAGGACTTAAAATAGCAGAAGATTCTCTGATAAGTGATGTATGAAGTCTGAAAATACGTCTGAAAATCCCAGACTTTCAGCAGGAAGTGTGTTTGACGCTCAGAATGGGGAGGATTTTCTAATAAACATTCCTCAACTGAATACTGCTCCAGGTGTGTTTTTGATGACTGAACCTTGTTAGAACAGGGTTTAAAGCTCAAAAAAGTCACTGTAGCAGAATGTGTGTCCTATAAACATTGTGTGCTCGTTGGGCCACAGACAAAGCCTTGTTTAGGGACCTACTATAAACAGGTATTCTGGGGGGTCAATGGATTTTTTTATCCACGAAAATATCGAAACCTATTTTTACTAGTTATTTTTTACATTTGCCATAAAATAAGAACCTCTGTTCTCTTAAATAAACTCGCCTTGAGCAGAACAGAAGGACAATAGACCTTAAGTTCTGCAAGTCCAATTCATGTCCAAATACCTTGCAGACATTCACAGAGGAAAAAAAAAGTTTGATTTCTTTTATTTCAAAAATGCGCCATTTCATTTCAAAACCAACAAAACGTCCCTTAACACTGTCAAAACTAATTAGTTCCTCCATTATCGCGCACAGCCAGTCATCTGCACCTAAATACATTGAACTGAAGTAGTGTTTACACAAGAGTTTGAAAAATAAGGTGCGTATTTGCTGTAGACGGCAGTTTTCCCCGTCGTCGCGGCTCGTGGAAAGCAGCGGGAAGAGGCGTGGAGCTTGTGGCATTAAAAAAAGTTAAGCTTCATCCAAAGTCATTTTCAAACCAGCCAAGCATCAAATGGAACAGTTTAAGGAAAGAGCAGGTAGCGATTTTCTCCGGGAAGCCTTGACAAGATGGACACAAGATGGAGTCTGGGTGCGCGTGTGTAACAAGCAAACAAACATACTTCCACGCTGCATTATCTGAAGCCGAGGAGGAGGGAAAATCGCAGAATATCACATTAGAGAGTGCTTTTTGGTGTGTGCGAGAGAGAGGGGCGAGATAAAGACCGAAAGTGGAGTAGACAGGAGCAATAATAAACAACTGGAAGCCCGATCGGTTCAGCTCTGGGTTTAAATAAGTTCAATTTTCAGTAATATTCTAAAACAAAAACAACGTGTGAGGCTAAATCTTGTTGTCATTCAAGTATTAGGGGGTAGTTTCGGAGTTACTTTCAGTGTTTTTGTATCAGCGCTGAGGCAAGACTTGGGGTTCGACGATTGAATAAAATGGTTTGAAGATTTCCAAGGATACAGAAGGAAATTTGTTGACAGGAGAAACGATTATTTCAAAACTGTTTAAGTAAAAGTCCCACCTCTTAAAACGAACACAAAGTGATACTGCAATTCAAAGTGCTTTACAAACATTAAAACACATATTAAGAAACACAATTCAAGATAAAAACATAAATATTTATATTAAAATCAGTTTTAAAAACATAAAATACATTCTCTCAGTCATAAGCACGGCCAAACAGAACTGTCTTTAGCCTAGACTTGAAAACTGCCAGCGTCGGGGCCTGTCTGACAACATCAGGAATACCATTCCAGATCCTGGCTGCATATACTTGAAACGCTGATTCCCCATGTTTAGTCCTAACTCTGGACACCAGCAAGAGACCGAGTCCGAGATGGTTCATATGGCACCAACATGTCAGAGATGTATCCTGGTGCCTGGAGAAACTTGAACACAATCAAAGCTGCTTTAGTCCAGCTACACCTTCACCTGTGCTTGACATTTACCCAGAGGCTTGTCAAAACTATGGACCCTTGATTTTCAACTAGTGTGCCGGGGAACACTAGTGTGCCTTGAGGTTTTGCCAGGTGTGCCTTGAGAAAATGTCCAGTTTGATTTAACAGACTCACAAATGCAGCTTAATGAACTAATATACCTTTTTGCCGTGTCCTGAGCAACATTTTCACCAAAAAAGAACACTAAACCATCACTATTACCAAGTTTAAAGAACTAGACAGTGCCACAGACATTATTTGCCTCATTATATACAATATTTTTAACTACATGGTCTGATTTGGTGATGTTTTAGTGGTAGGTGGCGCGCCATGGTAGATTTTAAACCCAAAACGTGTGCCAAAACTCAAAAAAGGTTGAAAAACACTGATCTAATCTATTATAAAGTGGTATCAAAACTTAATCTAACTTAAAATAAAAATAATTTGAGCAAATTATGATAATAATAGACCCACATTTCTGTTCAAAGATGGATTAAGACCAATACAGCCTCTACATATTCAGCTTTTGTCATCAACCACACCCCATAATTAACACATTAACAACAGGAAAACAATTATAGTTTGTTGCGTCCATCTCAATCAGACACCGCAAGCAAACGGGGCGCTTTTGTTGTCATCTCATGCCCGGCGAGTGGAAACACCAATGGAGAAAAAACCAAACCAAACAATAGCTTCTGTGGCGTACTGTAGACGAGTGGGCCGTAGCCGTCAGGTAGAGCGCACCGGACCAGTGTTCAGGCCCGGCTAAGATTAATGACAGGGGCGTTGATTGAAAAGTGAGCCTCCGGGTGTGTGTGTGTGTGTGTGCGTGAGCGTGTCCGTGTGTGAGTGTCCGTGTGTGTGTGTGTGTGTGTGTGCGTGTGTGTCAGGGTGAAAAGCCGGGGCCAGTGATGGATCGACCGCTGGGGCACTTCTCCACCACGGGGAGTCGAGGCGTTGAATATACAAAACAAAAGTCTATTATTTCAATAATAAAATGTGAGAAATGGCAGATGGCTGCGCACGGAGTGATGGAGACCTGTGCTAGTATATTTACTCAAGTGCATATTGATCACCTGCAGCTGTCGAAAGTAATATTAATCATGAATATATCTGGAATAATATTGTGCTATAAATCTAAAAGGAAGCAGTCATATTTCACGTGAACTCTCTTAAACAGAAGTTGAAAAGAAGTGAAATTGAAGGAGGTGGAAACTGATGGAAGGGAAAGTCGAATGAACAAAACAAAAAGAGAAATGATACTTTTGATTTAATTTTTGATTTATACTCTTTGTGAAACTCTTCTTCGATCACACCAAAACATTGGCAAAGGCGGGTTAGAATGTTATTGTATATATGTATATTTTATAACCTACTTAGGGAGGACAGATGGAAACGCTGCTATACTTTGCTATAATCTGGAGTATTTACACTATAACTGTTACAGATGTTTAATTATGCACTGTCTCTATCAAATAAATAAATAAATGACCCAACAGGAACAAGGATTTCAACCTTTTTTGTAATCAAAGCCCTGTTCAAAGGAGATTGTTTTACCTCGAGTAAATTGTAATAATCGAGAATGTCGTCTGTGTTTCGTGTCCCGTGCAAATCGTCCAGGTGTCTTATTTATAAAGTGTGCACACGTACAGACATGAAAACACAACTTGATGTGTTGATTTGGTCCAAAAACTTCTAGTCCTGGTTTAGCCCTGGTTTAGACCTGGTTTAGACCTGGTTTAGACCTGGTTTAGCCCCGGTTTAGCCCCGGTTTAGCCCCGGTTTAGCCCTGGTTTCGTCCTGCTTTCGTCCTATAGGGGCACTGGACATGTTTCTGGCCTCGAGGACCAAACCATCAGAAAAATCTGTCCCTCAGTTCCTCATGCTAATCGTCCAGGGGTCTTATTTATAAAGGGTGCGTACGTACAAAAATGAAAACCCAACTTGATGAGGAAATTAACAATTTGGTCCAAAAACTCAGAACTTTGCATCTGGGCTTTCAAAAATGAGGCAAAAAACAATCTGAGCTCAAAGAAACGAGATGTTAGAGGAAGTTTTTGGACATTTTTGAGTTGTCCATACATACACATTTAGTAAGAATTCCACGTTAAGTTTTATAATGACACCTCAGCTCTGTGAAAATATCTGTAAAAATTCCTCCCATCATTTTACCTTCTGTATTTAAGAAAACTCTGAGTCCTCCGATGATTTTAGTCCCATGTGATACTCATGTCTGTGATTTGGACTGCGTGCACTGAAGCTTATATCGATTCAAAATGTCTCTATGTTAATTTTAAATCCAAATCTGAACTAGATTTATATTATCAGTTGTGTTTGTCAAATTTAACGCGTCCTTGTCGATTTTAGTTGCAATTTTTGTCGCATTTTGTCACGTATTTGTCACATTCAGTTGTGTCACATTTAACGCGTCCTTGTTACTTTCAGTCACATTTTTTTGTCACTTTTAGCTGCGTTTTGGTGCATTGAGTCGCGTTTGTTGTTTGTAGGCGTGTTTTTGTCGCTTTCTAACACATTTTTATCGCTTTTGGTCATTTTGTCATTTTTTTCAGCACATGTTTGTACAAATCCAAACTACAGTGTTAGCAGTTTTTTATTAAAATCAAAGCAAGACATTTTGTTGTTTGTGTAAGAAATTATTGCACTTCAAAAAACAGCAGCCTTCGCGATTTGCTAATTGCATCCATTTAAATTGCGATTTTATGTCGGTTTTGCTGAATTGTGCAGCCCTGGCCTTTAAGAGGTAAATAATGTCATCTGCTCAGAGGCTAAACAACAGGAGAAAAAGTGTGTTTAAACAGACAGCTGCATTAAAGAGACAAACAGTGAATCATGATACAACAATTTCACAAAAAAAGCAGACTGTCACAGGGATGAGCTCAACATTCCATTTTTATCTTCATATCACCCAGACCTATGACGATGTATCAAGTGTAGAAGAAGGAGAACTCCACAAAGAGCTCAGCGTGAGCCTCGGCGAGCCTCCCTCAGCTCTTTCACGTCGCCCGCTTCCCTCTTTCTCCGTGAGTGGCAGAACATGTGCGAGTGTTGACAACGAACATGTTCCCTTCACAAAACAGAACCGCAAGAACCGCGCAACAACGACAACGACAGCACACCGCTACGTCCGCGCCGCCGTGCAGTTTCAATTACAGGGAGGTTAGCGGGTTTGGCTGCTGCCACTCCGGCTGTCAGCGAGAGGGAGAGCGGAGCCGTGGAGAGGCCTGAAGGACAAGCGCCGTCTCCAGCGAGATCCAGACAGAATCACCTGGACCCTTTATTTTCAACCAGTGCGCCGGGGAACACTAGTGCGCCTTGAGGTTTTGTCAGGTGTGCCTTGAAGAAATGTCCAATTGAGTTAACAAATGTGGATGTAATTGACTAATTTACCTTTTTGGGGTGTCCTGAGCTACTTCTGCACTAAAAACACAAAACCATCACTACTGCCAAATTTAAAGAACCAGACAGTGGCACAAACATGAATTGGCTTTTGTAGTAGGTGGCATGCCGTGGTAGCTTTTAAACCCAAAATGTGTACCACAACTCAAAAAAGGTTGAAAAACACTGACCTAGACGCACTCGCAGCCCGGCGGAGGGAAACGCTACGACCTACGGAGCGAAAAGCAAGTCGGTAGAATGACTGAAAATGCTTAGTTTTGCCACGAAAGAAGCTTAATATGATAAAGGTTGAGGCCAGTATAAAGGGCTGTAATCCTTCAGTCGCTTGATTTTCAACCAGTGTGCCGGGGAACACCAGTGCGCCTTGAGGTTTTGTCAGGTGTGCCTTGAGAAAATGTCCAGTTTGAGTTAACAGACTCACAAATATGGATTAAATGAACTAATATACCTTTTTGGACTATTTGAGCAACATTTTCACCAAAAAAGAAGACAAAACCATCACTATTATCAAATTTAAAGAACTAGACAGTGCCACAGACATTATTTGCCTCATTATATATAATTTTTTTTAACTAAATGGTCTAGTTTGGTAATATTTTAGTGGTAGCTTTTAAACCCAAAAAGTGTGCCACAACTCAAAAAAGGTTGAAAAACACTGCTTTAGTCGTTTAGTCCTTACCCTTTAAATGATTCTGTGTGTCTTTACGTGTTTTGTGATTTTAATGCCGTTTTTCCTTGTTATGTAAAGCACATTGAATTGGCTTGTGTACGAATTGTGCTCTACAAATAAACTTGCCTGGCCTTGCCTAGTCGTTTAGTCCAGTGTTTCCCAACCAGGGGTACTGGGACCTCAAGGGGTACGTGAGGCATTACCAGGGGGTACATGGAATGGTTTCAGGTTTTAAAAGAAGATGAAATGTTCTTTTATCTGAATAAAGTGTCATTAGCTGTACATTTAGCATCGTTTGGAGTGTCTTGGATCATACATATAATTAAAACAAACAATATAATTGTAACAATTGACTATATTTGACTAGTAAACCCATTTATTTGCCCGAAACTCAAGTTAAAGGGTACTCTGAGTGTAAAATAAAGCTTAGGGGATACTCAAGACAAAAAAGATCAGGAACAACTGGTTTAGTCGGTCGATGGTATCTTAGTCAACTAAGCTTTTTATTAATCGACTAATCATTTTATTTATATTAAATGATTATAAAATGATTTATATGGCAAAAAAGAGAAGATATGAAGTGGGTTATCTGAAAATTTTGGAGTCTTAACGTATAACTAGTCTCCTAGTACTTTTTACTTTTTGCATGAACTCCTCAACAGTTGTGGTCTTTTGAGTCCAGTTTGGTTTAGATAAATACTTAGATATTTAAATACATACTTTATACTTTTGACATATTTTTACCTCTTTTTAGTCGATTAATCGGTCAATAGGGCTGGTCTTTAGTCGACCAAGAATTTCTTTAGTCGACTACAGTTGTAATGATTGTGACTAGACGGCAGAAATTGTCAAGAGTGAGTATGGCAATGGTTTAAGGACTTAAATCAGCAGAAACTTCTCTGATAAGTGACATCAGATATCGAAAAACATCACACATCGAAGGAATTCAGAGTGTTTTTGATGGTCGGAGGGAAACTATAGCATGAATGAAGCTAAATGCAACTCCAGGTATGTTTTTGATGACGGAAAATTGTTAGAACATGGTCAAAAGCTCAAAAAAGTCAATTTTGCGTAATATTTTTCCTTTAATTCCGCTGTAAGTGACCCAACATCCCCAAGAGGAAAATATCACAACTCGAGCGTGAACAGAAAACAAAACACAACACCAGCCATGTTTTCTGACAATCGCACAGCCCTGCTCCTTGCGAGACTCTAACATCAGATAAAACCAACCACTTGGAAAAAACGGGCTGCTCAAAACAGAGCCTGTCACTGTATTTTGTCCATGGTTGCTGCACTGTAATTAGCTGCAGAGGTTATAGCTGTAATAGGCAACTAGACGCAGTGCTGGCAAAGCGAGTCGCTCATTGTGTCATTGTCATTGAGTGGCGAAGTAGATGAGCTATTGTACAGGGTCCCGCTGCCCACTGTGACCTGCATCTTAATGAGACGCACCAATCAATACGGCTCGAGATAACAAACACGGGAGCTGCCACCGTCGGAGAGTCGTGTTCGGACCGATCCTTCAGCGACAGAGAAAAGGACACTTCTATGAAAATGATGTTAGAATAAAAAGATTTAGACCTAAACCTCGTGTACGATGCCTTTTTGCTTTAGAAATAGATGCAGCTGTGAGCATCGAGTGGAAGCAAATCAGAATGCAAACTGGTCTTATTGATTAGTCAGTGCACGTTGACCCATTATTGCAACCGTATAACGTGAAAGAGTAGATTTTACATTAAACTTAACCTTTAAAAGTCCCATTACACAGAATAAATGTTTGAGTTTTAAGATAAGTAACATTTTTACCTCATCAAACATCTTTGTAAGTCACGGTTAGGGCTGCACGACTTGGAAAAATTATCGAATTGCCATGTTTTCTGACCAGTTTTGTGATTAGATTTGTGATTTATGTTTTACTAATTGGGTTCTGTTCACATTTTCTGCTGCAATGAGTTTTCCAGCTTTTAACCATGTTCTAATAATGTTCCATCATCAAAAACATACCTGAAGTTGCATTCAGCTGCATTCACACTGTTTTGAGGAATTAGAAAATCCTCCTCCCTCTGAGCATCAAACACACTTCCTGCTGAACTTCCAGGCTTTTCAGACGTTTCTTCCGTTGTTTTTAGTCCTCAAATCATCGCTAAACTCGTTCTGAGCATTTCTGCCTCTAAACATGATAACTGCAGCAGCAAATCTGCACAATGACGTCTTTTCAGCGCTAACTTCACTGCATTGTGTATAGCGCTGGCGCCATCTGCTGGCTGGATGCACTCAGTAAGTGTCATTTCATAGTGACTGATAACACAGGCCATAGAATGAATGATAGAAAGTTATTTAAAAACTTGAGATGGCAAATTTAAGGCACTCAAGAGCATGTTTAAAGACTAATAACAATATGAAAAATGCAGAATATTTTTCCTTTAAACGCATCCAGGAGATTTGACAAAAAGACTGAAATTGGCTTATGAACTGACAAACTAAAAAAAGAATCACATGTAATTCAGATCAAGTTTGTGCAGAGCAAAACTACTGCATGTCCAGCAGTATTTATGGAGAATAAAACACGATATTTTGTTATTTGTTGAGAAAATGAAAACATAAAAAACTGCAATCTTTGCGATTTGCCAATTAAGCCCATTCAAATTGTGATTTCAATTCGATTACAGTCTTGCTTCTCCGTGATGGTTAAACATGTATTTTAGGGGTATATGAAGAGTCTGTCCCGTCCCTCTGCTGTCTCTGGGCAGAAACCTACTCTTGCAACATGGCTGACTCTGATCCAAAGAGGACACTCCTGGGAAACCCTAAATGTATATATTTGGCAACTGCTAAATGACTGATTAGGCCACATTGCAGTCCGCTTTATGCCGGGGTAGAGCTTGTTTGTGGATATGGATTGTGAAACAAGAAATTTAAATCTAATTCCGTCCATTTTTCAGATTTATATGTCCCAATCATGTGTAATTTTGACTGTTTTTACACATAAAATGCCTTATTTCTACATGAAAACATGACGTGATGAAAAACTTGCAATAGATTTGTTTCTTAAATTTATGCGAGTGCACTACGGGAGAAGTTTCAAATTGATATCTTTAAAGTGACAGGTTCTCAAAATGTTATAATTATGACTTGGTTTGGCGGGAGGGCACGTTTGGTAAACGTTTATTATAGTTTTACATTTGTGAAGTTGCAGTTTGTCAAGAAATTTTGAAAAATGAAAGTTTAAAATGACAGGAAGTAGAGCAGAGTTCTAAAACGGAATCTCTCTTTGACGTCATCAAAAAGGGACGTGCCATTGAAAATACAAATACAATTTATAGACAACAGACACAGTTGACAGTTTAAATGATCATTCAACAAAATAAAGTTGTTATCAGGTATTCTTATTTGTCAAATTACAACTATTGTGTGATTTATATGGATTTTGGCTTTGTTTTCAAAATGGTTGCTAGGTAACAGTTGTGGAATTACCTGTAACTGTGTCATATTTGCTGCTCATGTCCAACCAGGAAGTAACATTATAAACATTACCAAAACGGTCAAACTGGGGACAAATAGGCAAAATGTTTAGTAAAATCTTTAATCTAATCACGTTTTAGTGAAATGTGTGTCTAACCTGTCACATAGACTTTAAATTTAAGATTTATGAGACTTCATTGAGGCCAGCAGGTCACGAACATTTCTCCAGAAGAGTTACATAAATTAATCAAAATAACACTGAATTGGATGGGAAACAGTGGGACAAAACGATCACAGTTAAAATCCCATCAACAATCTAAAACTACGGCACAGTTTTGAGAGATCGCCTTAAACCCAATCGACAACACAGTTTCTTGCTTTTCACCCAAGCAAACGCCGACGAAAAAAACAATGTCATTTCGATCCGCGCTCGTCTCTCAGCGACGAAACCCCACTTCTCTCGAACGCGTCCTCGCGAAATAATGCGGCAATCTTCAGAGTAAACAAATAACGTGCAAAGGTGCTGCTTGAAAACAGTAGCGCAGAAACGACCGTAATCAAAACAATCAGACTTTATCATAAGGTATAAAAAATGCTGGCGGGTTACGGAGGCGGAGGAGATAATGCGTGAGGTGCTGACAGGTTTACAAGGAAGAATTGGAACGAAACAAATCGCCGCGAAGAGCATTGGCGGGCGCCGTGTGATGTGCGGAGGATAGCCGAGCCACACGCGCCTTCTCCTTCACGATATTGACTCCTCACATCAATCAGGCGCGATTTCATCTTCCAATTACTATCGCTTATGTGCAGCGCAACTCGAGGAACGGGCTGCGCTGCGTGGGTGTGCCGTAATGAAAGCGGCGCTCGTTAAAAATCGGCGCACATAGCGGGGGAACTTTCCATATGCATGTTTAAAATCTCGAGGGGTTGGTTTGGAGTTTATTTAGTTGTTTATTTGATACGGACAAAGCAATTACATTCAACAAACCAGATTCATTGTTTCAAGTGTTGTCAAAAGTGCTAATTTTCAACAGATGTCCAGGAGGATTTTTAGAGAAATTCAAATAAAAACAGTGCAAATGAGTAGGGCTGCGACATGTTAAATCACTTAATCGCAACTAATTGATTATATAAATAGTTGTCAACTTATTAAGTAATGGAAAAATCGTTAACTGATCTATAATTAGACTCTAAAACATGCCATGAGCTGAGAAAAGAGACAAACAGAGCAAGAATCACTCAAAAATGACATGGGAATTGTATAAATGTAGTGTTTTTGATGAAAATACTGTTTTGTCTGTGACTATTCTCCAGCAGGACGTCATCAGACACTTCACTTCAGGTTTATCTGGTAAAAATGAGTAAAAATCTCATATTCGAGGGACTTTCACTTTCTAAACACATAATGGATTGATTGTAAGAATAATCGCTTGACTGATCCATTTCCAAAATAATCGTCAGCCCTAACATAAATACACTGTTCACTGGATGTTTTATTCGTTTTTGCATGAACTCCTGTGCAGTTGGTGTGTTTTGGTGCAGTGTAGGTTCAATACTCGATATATTTTTGCCACACCCCTTTTAGTCGATTAATCGGTCAACAGGGCATGTCTTTTGTCGACAATGAATTTCTTTGGTCGACTGAGCCCTATTGTGGTCCCACTATCTTCTCACCAAACATCCCAGAGACTGAAAACCGCTGGCACTGTTAACTTTAGCGCTGCTGCCACAAAACTTTTCTGCTTTTTGTGTGTGCGGTGATTTGTTCAGGAGCCGTGTCAGGGGCACGGTGCCTCCGGCCCAGTGGAGCTGTGTTTACTGCCGCCTGCAGGACTGGATTTTGTCGCTCTCAATCGGCTTCAGCTGCACTCGAATCCCACGACTCACGACGAAGTGAAGCTCACGATATTGTATTAGAGCTCAAAATGATGTTTCCATGTTCATAATAACAAGACTGACAATGTAATGTGTTCCTGCCATTAATTATTAGGCCTTAATTGTCTTTTAGAACCATAATAATAGAAATGATGGAAATTCTAAGGTGCAATTTTCAAGTTATGTCAGGAACAACAATAATGCTTTAGATTAAGGTTCCTTAGTTAACTATTTATAAGATGTTAATAAGCTCTAATAGTTTGTTTGTGCACTTATAACGCCTTATACATGTTTATAATCTATTAGGCAAAACATGTTTGAGTTAATAAAGCACATACAGAGCATCAATGAGCTGGATATTACATTATTTTCAATAATCACGCTAATAAATGCTTGTAAATGCCTTGTAAGTGCTTATAAACACATAACAAGTGCTTATTAATGCATTATAAATAGTTTACTAAAGAACCTTAGTCTAAAGCGATACCCAATAATGACTACTATGTATTCTGTCATGTACTTTGTTATTTCTTTTTCATAATAATGATAATTTCTAGTCAATAATGCTTTAACCCGATGGAGTGGGCTAAACCATTGTTTTTTTTCACATAGACATGCTGTTTTTATATCGTAACATGACGACGACAACGATATCGTGACAATTTTACTATCACAATATTGCCAGTACTATTACACCCCTAATTAAAATCAAATCAAAACTGGTCACAGCGTAAACAGCCTACTTTCATTTGCGTAACATAACCAAAATTAGAAAAATCCTGCCCAGAGATGATGCCGAAAAACTCATCCATGCATTTGTCACATCCAGATTAGACTATTGTAACGCCCTGCTTGCAGCGTGTCCTAAAAGCTCTATAAGAAGCTTTCAACTGGTTCAAAATGCAGCAGCAAGATTATTAACAGGTACTAGAAAAAGAGATCATATTTCACCAGTGTTAGAGTCTCTTCACTGGCTTCCTGTTGAGTTTAGAATCAAATTTAAAATCCTCCTCCTGACTTATAAAGCTTTAAACAATATGGCCCCATCCTACCTCAAAGATGCAATAGTAGCGTACCATCCAAACAGAGCTCTTCGTTCTCAAAATGCTGGACTATTGTTAGTCCCCAGAGTCTCTAAAAGCACAGTAGGAGGTCGAGCATTTAGCTACCAAGCTCCTATGTTATGGAACCAGCTCCCTGTTCATGTAAAAGAGGCCGACACAGTCTCTACATTTAAGACCAGGCTCAAAACGTTCCTCTTTGAAATAGCTTATGGTCAGGCCAGTTAGGAACAGAAATAAAAACCTACAGTTTTAGCTACGCTGCCCTTGGAGCAATTCTGCTGGGGGAAGTATGGCAGCTTGAACACTATCCTCTGGTTCTTCCTACTTTACCTATCAACAATATTTAATATTACTTCAACTGTAGTCTGTTATTTGTTGTTAAATTTTTTTTCTTTCTCTCCACTTCCCCGGGAGTGGAGACTGTTTCAGGCACTGGCGGGCTGCTCCAGTGACGACCCCCACCCCCCATCTGTCTGGAGGATCGATCTCTACACTGGACGATCTATGCGCCACCCGCCTGGAGGAACTCCCTCAACCCTGGATTAGACACACCTCGTCTGCCTGGACGCACTCCATCTACTTAGATTAACTGTTCCTCATCTCCTGCTGGAGGATCTCTCTACACTGGTGGACTGCTCCTCGTCCGCCTGGAGGAACTCTTTAAAGCCACCTCCCTCTTGAGTGGTTCTGGCTCCACAGTCCAAGTGGATGCGTCAGTCCTAGTTCATCTGCAGCCTGTCCGTCCGTGGGAGTAGGATCTCTCCTTCACTGTGGTTCTCCCCGAGGTTTCTACTTTTTCCCATGGGGTTTTTTGTAGTTTTTCCTCGCCGCGAAGGAGGGTCAAAGGACAGGGGCATTCTGGGACAGTTATCTGAACTGCTTTTACCTGTGGCCCATCGAGGCAACTGTTGTTGTGATTTTGGGCATTATAAAAATAAATTGATTTGATTTGATTTGATTTAAATCCATACCATTTTAATATCTTATTCAGGTCATGATTTTGCAAAAACAATACATTTTGACTGCGTTTGCACCTGAACACACGTCAATATTGGAAGCAAACTGGGACTAGAAGAGGACCAAACGAAGTCTAGAGCCTTGATTTTCAACCAGTGTGCCGGAGAAAACTAGTGCGCCTTGAGGGTTTTCCAGGTGTGCCTTGAAAACATGTCAGAATTGTGGATTTAAATGAATAATTTACATTTATAGAGTGTTCTGAGCAACTTCTTTACAAAAAATGAAAGGTAAACAGCCACCATTGCCAAATTTAAAGAACCAGACACAATGGCATAGACGATATCTGCAACATAAATAACACATTTTTGGTTTTCAAGTGGTGTGATTTGGTATTTTTTTAGTTGATGGTGTACCGCGGAATATTTTCAACCAATAAAGTGTGCCATGTGCCAAAAAAAAATAGAAAAACACTGGTCTAGAGGGCTAAACATGGGCTCAGACCAGTGTGTACGCAGTTTTATCAGTTTGTTGTGCCGCTTCTTTTGACCACAGCTGTAGAGTAATTTGAAACAGACAGACACGCACAGGAAGCCTTCAGGAAAGCCCATAAAACACCCTTTATATTTTATCAAAGCGGAGTTCACTGCGGGTAGTCGACAGTCCTGGAGTTTGACAAACAGTGCAATAATAACGGATGGAGCTGTCTTGGGCAAAAGCGTGTCTTTTTTAAAAGTTTAAAAAGGGCAGCTGTGATGAGGCGCTAGAATCGACAATTACAGGAGCATTCCAGCAGCACTGCGTCTGGCCAGATAACCCGCTGGATTCTTTTTAAAAAAATAACTCAAGCTCCCCGTGAGAGCAGAGAAGTAGAGGTATTATCACCGACATGCACTTGTAAAACAGTTTTGTGACAGCATTTTCACATAAGAGTAGATGGAAACCTACACTGGAAATGTCAACCGCCTTTAAATAAAAAGCTTGGAGAACACAACATTAACATGAAGTTCCCGTATAGCCACGTTTAGACTGGTTCACTTTGGTGCTGATGCGTTCTTAAAGGGCAAACATTATGCATTATTTGTCTTGTTATTGTCAAAGTAAAGCTATCTTTTCTTTGACATCTCAAGTTTTACTACTAAAAATAAAATGTTTTTACAAAGAACAATGTAACTTTACTGCTAATCCAGTAGTTTAGATTAAAAGTGACAAAAATGTGACAAAAATGTTCTGAAACACCTGATTCTTTATTAGTTCGTCAGTTCATATTCTCCTGGTTGTGTTTAAAATGGGAATTTTTAACAGAATCAAATTATTGAGACATAAATCGCAAATCTAATCACAATCGCAAAAATCATAATTAGATATTTTTCCCGAATCAAGCAGCTCTATCTCAAATCCACCTCATGCTACAGGCAAAATGTTGGTCAGTTTGCTCTCTCAACATATCGGTTTTCATGTGGAAACACCAAACTCGTTCAATCTGCTCCTAAAGATGTTTTATTATTCAATTTAATCCACTTCATCCATAGATTTCTCAGGGACATTGTAACGTCAAACGCCGTTTTGTTAAAATGCATTTTTCTTTCAGAGACATAAAGATCAGCCTTAAAGTAGATCCAACACCAAACTTTACAATCTGGGACTGAAAATGATTTTGCCGAAACGTACTAAAGGCTTTTTTAATATCTAATTCTAATTGATTTATTGACGTTTTAAGTTATAAAAAATGAGGCGAAATTTGAATTTTTAGGACAATTTTCTGCCAGATCCAAAAACTAAATAAGAAATCCAAAATCCCCCAGTATATTTTTGTAACTAATGTGTACAAAAATGTGAACTAAGAAATTTAAATCTGGTTCTGTCCATTTATAAGTCCCAAATATGTGACATTTTGGTGGTTTCTACACATAAAATGCCTAATTTCTATATGAGATTTATGTGAGTAAACTACAGGAGAAGTTTCAAACTGAAATCTTATATTTAAGTTTTTTCTGATTTACCAGCAGTGTCTCGCCTTAAGAAAACCTTTATGTTTGAGGGACGCGCTCCGCCATGAACAGAACCGTTCCAAATCGCTCTAAAGCCAGTCTTAACGGGGCTCATGTTGTAATTTCCAGGCTTAACTCCTTTTACTCCGTTAACACCATTTTCTGGTGCTTTGTCCCATTTATGTGTAATGTCTTTTACTTTACTATACTTCAAATTATCTAGTTTTGATCCAAGTTTTGGTATCATTGGGATGTTTTTAATGGACAAGCCTCACTCAAACTTGTACAAATAAAAGAAAACACAACTCCATCTCCAACTTTGATGAATATTATAACAGATAAAGTCAGTTTAGCGCAAAACAGGAAATTTAAATTTGCAAAGTAGATAGAAAATCAGCAGATCAATCTCCTCTGCCGTAAAACATCAAACTGTTGCTGTGTGCTTGGACTTTCATCTGCTTTTTCTGCTGTTCTGTTAATGTCTTGTAAATAATTAAGTCAAAAGCGCACAGAAAAAAAACGTCCATCAACAACTTCGAGGCACACTACGAGACAAATATGAGTTATTGTGCAAAACCGAAATCAATTCCTTTCTTGAGTTCAAACAGCTGCCGAAAGCTCCAGGTTAGCCTTTAGGGTTACACGCACCGTCTTCATGCTGCGCTAGATTTGAGCTTGTCTTCTCAAAAAGAAAGATAAAGAGGATAACACTTTGGAAGCACAGAGCCAGAAACACCCACGAGGACCTCAGCATCTCAAAAACACGACAAAGCGATGGAGAAAACGCCTTGTACACAGCGAAAACAGGCCGTATTACTAAATATTTACGACGTATTACACAAATATGGTGCACTGGGATTCAGACAATGAAGGAATAGAAGAGTGAAAAAAGTAAACTAAAGCTAAACAAACATTAGGTCAACAACTAATACCAAATAAGAGAAGATTTTTAACTCTCGCCATAAAGGAATCAACTTGTCAATGCAGCTCTAAACACTAGGGCTGTAGTCGACTAAATACATTCTAAAGACTTGTCCTATCGACCGATTAATGCAGTGCTTTCCAACCAGGGGTACGGGGACCCCTAGGGGTACGTGAGGAATTACCAGGAGGCACTTGGAATGGTTTCAGGTTTTAAAATATAAATATAATCTTATCTGATTTAAAAAAGTCATTAGTTGTAAATTTAGCATCTTTTCTGAGTACCTTGGACCACAAATATAATAAAAACAAAATGTTATTGTAATAATTGATAATATATGACTAGTAAACCCATTTATTTGCCTGAAACAAAGCTTTTAGGGGGTACTCGAGACAAAAAAGCTTGGGAACCACTGGATTAATCGACTAAAATGTGGTGTGGCAAAAATATATCCAAACTATGAAGTCAGTCCATGTTCCTGACTCAAACTGCACTCAGAAGACACAACTGCAGAGGAATTCATGCAAAAAACAACTATTTATGCAGAAAATTACTAATACACAGTCTATTTTTATGTTAGATATTATAAATTTGATTCTAATGATTCACTCCAAAATCTTCAACTGACTCACTCACATATTCTCATTTTTTCCGTTTTCGCCATTGAATCATCTTAGGCTTGAGTTAAAGCAGTAACTTCAGCGGCAGAGCTCCCCCTGCAGGTCTCAAAACTATTGTTTAATTTACATGGATTTTGGCCCTTGTTAATAGTCTGGTTGCTAGGTAACAGTTTTGGAATTACCTCTAACTAAGTCATACTGTATTTGCTGCTCCAGTTCCACCAGCAAGTAACCTTATAAACATCAACAAAAAATGTCAAACTGGGGGCAAATAAGCAAACTGTTTAGAAAATCTTAAATATAATCATGTCATAGAGAGTTTAAAGTCAAATAGTTGTATCATTTGGTCCCAAGTTGCAACATCACCCATATTACAATCTGAAAGTGAAAGGCCATGTTAAAGAATCTACACCAGGCCGGGCTGTCATAAGTGATCAATAAAATAACTAGTATCCAAACTCGATACACACTTGAGTATTGATTAAAAAAAATAAAACCAGGACAAAATTTAACCTTTCCTGACCAGTTTTAGAATGATCTGGAGCTTTATCAGAATTAGTACAAGAGCTCATGGTAATGTACTGTAAATCAGGTAAATTTGTTGTTGAAAATGACAGTTTATAATCTAAAAAAAGAGCATTTTTAATATTATCCTTGCGCTATCGAAATTGGTATTGAGCCTATATCTATGCGTCAATATTGAGTTTGAAATTTTTGTTTTGAGTCAACATTAATGCTAGGAGTGACAAAGTATCCCTAAAACTAATTTTGAATTGGCCCACATTATGAGAAGGACTTTTTACAGCAAGTTTCAAATCTTTCATTTCCAAGAACAATCCAAGAGCTTGGTGTAAGACAGACCTGAGGCTAAGTTAACGGGAAAATATTATGCATTTTTTATATTGTTATTAGCCTTTAAACATGCTCTTGAGTACCTTTAATTTGCCATCTCATGTTTTGAAACAAAAAAAGTGGAACGGAATAATTAAAGCTTTTGTCAACAGTCTGGAGAGACACTTACTTAGTGCATCCAGCCCATAGATGGCACCAAGCGCTTAGTTATATTGGCTCCTGATTAGAATGCTACACACAAATATCAAGCTAGCAGCAGCAATTATCGTGTTTAGACGGAAGAAATGCTCAGCACGAGTCTGGCGATGATTTAAGGACTTAAAGCAGCAGAAGATTCTCGGATAAGTGACATAAATGATCTGAAAATATGTCCCAGAACCAAGGAAGTTCCACTGGGAGTGTTTTTGATGCTCAGAGGGAGAGGATTTTCTGACGAACATTCCTCAAAAGGTATTTTTTGATGAAGAAACATGATTAAAAGCTCAAAAAGTCACTGTAGCACAATATTTGTCCTTTAAACGATAAAAGCACAATTTTGAGTGATTCACTTGGGTGAGAAAAGGTTTGGACATCTCTGAACTATGCCATTATTTAGTTTACCTTTTTTTGACACTGATATAATCTACTGATAGTCTAAAAACATACTTTTGTACAACCCTGTACTGTCTACAACCTAAACCTTTCAGAAAGACTACATTTCTTCTAGATTCGCCCAAACACGAGGGAAAAACACATCACACACGTCTTCTCGCCCGCCATCTTTCTCCATTCGATTTGATTGTTGTTCCAAATGAGGAATCCCTCTCACACTTGTCCCGAGGCTGAATCACGCCCCTCCTCTCGGCTCGCCACAAAATGATTCATTTTTCTATTACGGCGATGAGCGTGTGAAATGAGCTATATAATCAATAGCACAGGTTTGTAAACAGAGGCCACACTCCGGGGAAAATGTGTTTTTCTTTTGGAAAACAACGCGCCGTCTGTGGTTTGTCTACAAGGGCAATTTACAGGAAGTGAAGATGTACGCATCACAAAATGAAGACTCCATAATGCACAAAGATGAAGAAGGGAAGGACAGAGGTATTGAACGTGAAGATGCACAATTCGGCCAGTCACGATAATTACTAAATTGACTTATCGTTCAAAATATGTACAAAAAAAGCTATATACAGAATTTGGGGCTCAATATTTATCGTGTGATCATTTTGTATGCACTTTGGTGAACTTTTTCTTAGTTTTTTTATACAATTTGAATGAAATAACTAGGGCTATAACAAACAATTTTGTTTTATCACTCCAGGTGTGTTTTTGATGATGGAACATTGTTAGAACAGGGTTAAAAGCTCAAAAAGTCACTACAGCAGAATATGTGTCCTTAAAAAGTCTATATGAAGGTTCTCATGTTTTTCCAATTCTGACTTAGTTTGGTGGGAGGGCACCTGTGGTAAATATTTATCATAGTTTTACATCCGTGAAGTAGCAGTTTGCAAAGAAATTTTGAAAAATAAAATAAAAAATAAAATGACAGGACGTAGCGATGAGTTCTAAAATGGAATCCCTCTGCGATGTCATCAAAAAGCGACACACAGTTGAAAATAAAGAGACAGTTAACACTCAACTGATACAACTTTGACAGTTTAAACAGTCATTCAACAAAATAAAGGCGTTATTGGGTGTTATTATTTGTCAAATCATAACTATTGCGTAATTTAAGTGGATTTTGGCCCTCGTTTTCAAAATAGTTGCTAGGAAACACTCTAACTATGTCATATTTGCTGCCCGTGACCAACCAGGAAGTAACATTATAAACATATGAAAACTGTCAAGCTGGGGACAAACATGCAAAACGTTTAGTAAAATCTTGAATATAATAATGTTCACTACGTTTTCGTGAAATGTGTCGTTTAGACTTTAACCGTCTTTCAGCAGAGATAGTACTTCAGCTTGTCAGCGGCTCTTTAAAACACCCAAACAGTCTTATTTGAGGTAAAATAGTTAAAGCCTATGAAAACCAGCTGGCCCTTCACGACTGAGGAAATGAGCAGTGAACTCTATTTGTAATATTCACACTGGCTTACATCACCTGTGACCCCGTGTCGCCGCTGGAGATGACAGGTATGTGAACGTCGGACAGAAAACGCTTCAGTTAAAGAACGCGCTCATCTGTATGCCCGCCAGTGTGCGCAAGGTTATGTGCTTAAAATGAACAAAGTCAGAGCTCCATCCGTCTATTGAAGTTGAATTACAAGACACGAGAGGGAATGCAACAGTGGATGAACTTTGACGGAGGTATGTTGAATATTTCGTTGCAACTAAAATGTACTAAATTCGACAAGTAAAAAGGCACAAGCGAGCTAAATTAAAGTGTGTATGACAGGTTTTAATGATTTTCTAATATTGATTTTATTTGGTGTATTAATGCTTACTGTACATTCAAAATCTAGTTTTACACCAATCAAGTAGTACTTTGGGGAGAAAAGTTGATTTTGGATTTTTTTTTTTAATTACAGGAAGTAAAAAGCTGATGACGTCACACCAGGGAGACTCATTCCATCCAGAGATTATGCATAATTTCCCCAAAATAACCAACTTTTTATACAATTAAAACATTAATTCAACAAAACAAAGGTGTTCATATATATTTTGATTTGTCAGATTAGAAAAATCTGTGACATTAGCTGAGTTTTAGTCCAGTGTGCAAAGTAATTTCCTAGTGTGATGTCATCATTTACAACCAGGAAGTGATAATACAAAACTTATTTAAAAATCCTAAATCATGAAAAAAAATGTTTTAGCCAAACTTTAAATATATTGTACCTGTATTTTAGTTTCATGAGTAATCCAACCTGTCATGGGAACTTTACAAGATTGTGAAATGTGTAACTTCATGTCAGAAACAATACTTTCGCAAACATAAAAAAGTGGGGTGTGGGTCAATGCTAATGCTAATGCTAATTTTGAAGCAATAAAATAAAGCAAGATAAACATATATTTAAAACTAATTGATATTAAAAAAGCAAGTAATCTATAAATAAAAGCAATTGGGTAGTCTTTACTTAACATTTTAGATGGTTGTTTCTTTGCATTTTGCGTGTTAATAAGTTAGCATTAGCTGTGAGCCAGGGTTAGCTTAGACAACTGCTGCACTGCACAGAGCCCACTGACAACAATTAATAACACAATTTTTCTGAGTATCCTGATAACAACGTTGACAATATTATCAGACAATATTATTTAGCCTAAATCCAACAGAAATGTGTTAAATATGTCTTAAAATGCATTAGTTGAGGTTTAATTATCTGACAAATGAGAAATATCTGTAAAATGAATCACAAGTGCCAAAATACCACTTTTTTACCCTTATCTGAAAGTTTACTGTAGACATTTCTAAAATTTGTATAACATTTTTAACTATAAACGATATACTCAACACTTCAAAACCGCATTCACAATATTATTTAAATTTACGATATATTGCCCAAGAGGATGCATTTTATAGATCAAATTAGAGTCTCCCTAATTTGCTGCTAACTTTTATATCCATTTTGATCGTTTAGGTTCACCTGACGACACTATTTTTATGATCTGTGTCGTGCTGGTTGAAATAAACAATTTAAAAACAATAAAAAAGAGTGGACTTACATAGAGTTGTGCCCTGCGTTTCTCGTCCTCCGTGGCGATCCTCTCTCGGATGATGGCCTCTTGGAGGCTGTCTTCGGCGGCTGCTCTTTCCGCCGCCAGGATCCTGGACACTTCGCCCTTCACCTGGGACTGAGCCGTCGCCTGAGCGTGTGCCAGAGCGCGCGCCTTCTCCGACGCCAGCCTACAGGGACCATAGAAAGACACATCAGGGGTTATTTTATCAGGCGTCGACAAGTCACCAATTATTTATTTGATTAGTCGACTAGTCAAATTAGTATTTCTTTTGGATATTTAGACTTTTTCAAAAGAATTAACAACCTACAGGGACCATATAAAGAAACATGAGGGGTTATTTTAGCAGTCGACAAGTCACTGATTATTTATTTGATTAGTTGACTAGTCAAATTAGTATTTCTATTGCATATTTAGATTGTTTCAATACATTATTAGCTAAATAAATGGTGAAATATGGTGATGGTGATGCATTTATGAATGAAAATCAGCTTTAGCCTATTCCTTTTTGAAATGTTGATTTAATAATGTTGCTGTCTTTGTTTTGAATGCCTTCTGACATGTGTTTTAGAGTCTGTATGGTCCAGTTAACTATTACGATTATTAATTTTTATAGTGTTGATTATTTTTTACACTCAACTAGTCACAATTAGTCGATTAAAAGTGGCAGGTCAAGTGAAACCAAACGGATATAAACAAAGATTGATAGTAAAAGTTGTTGTTGTGTTATAGTTTGAATGTTGGACAATTCCATTAGAGCAGGACAATTATATATTGTTTTTTCCCCATAAGAGGTATGCAATAGCTCCAAAAGGTTCTGTTCAGTCTCCCCACCATGATGTAAGAATCACATATTCACTTTACTTCATGAGTCCTGTTGCTAAGTTTATCATGGTTCTCTTGTTTTGAGAAACATTTGGAAAAGGAACAAAAGAAGCAATCGTGGCTGAGCTAAGAATCAAATTGATGTTGTTCTTGGACACCACCCTCTAAAATAATTGGCTTTCCAAAACCCCCAGTATAGAATCAATATTACGTCTGGACTTAACCAGGTCCAGGCTTGGGACGCTTTTCAAATGTTGTGTCAGGATTAGAACAATTGCAATTAACAATGATATCACAATAATTATTAACAGTTGTGCTTCTGAAGGGGGATGCTGGATTTTTTAAATACATTTTTTCCTTTTTATCCACATCTGATAAAAGGAAACTATCGGCTGCTGGACATGTTAAATATGAAAAGAAAGCCACTTATTTTCAGTCAAATCAAACATTCTGGGATGAATTTGAGCCAGTTTTTACTCCAAAAGCACAAATTTAAAATTCAGAAACATTTAATTGGCCTTTTATATGGAGTGTGCCTGGACCTTTTTACTTTATTACAAGTCCCTAAAACTAATTTTTAGTTAAATTAGCTTCAGCTTTGAAAGAGGAATTGTCAAAACCAACAAAAGCAAACAAACTAGTGTCAATCAGACAAAACCTACAAACAGCTTGTTTCCAAGTGTAATCAGATTAATTCAGACACCAGAGTCTAAACCTCTAAACAGAGTGTCAGCTTCATAAAGAGCCCAGACAATAGTTTGTGTCCAAAGGGTTCAGAAGCCGCTTCAATTTGAATTGGAGTGAAGTGTCTGCTGTGAGAGGCAGCTGTGAGAGATAATTGTAGAGCTAAGTGTTTATTCAGTTACCTCTAGGCTGTGGGGCCAAAAGGGGACAGGGGTCATTACAAGCCAAAATTGGGTCGTTTGACCATAAACTAAGAGTCTGCAGGTTTGGGAATTGTTATGAGGGATAATAAAGAAACATTTGGAGTGGTTTTCCTTATCTGAAAAGGGGTGTTGTTTCCTTTGAAGGAGCAGTTGTTCTACCATATATAAGCACATGTTACACTAGAATCGGGGAGATCCTAGATTTGGCCACAGTGGGACTCCCAGGCAACGCCGGCTGCCTGTATGTGATGCTGCTCTCTGCAATAAACTTCCTTTAATATTCAGAAGTTAGTGCCCACGAGTCTTCTTCTACTGATTGACACACCGACCGACATCTTCAGAAACCACAGGAGCTCATTTTAGTCAGGGATTTTAGGAAAAACAGGTCAGATTTAGATTATTAAAAGTGCTATCAGCTTAAAAATCTTAAATACATATTAATATCCTTTTTCAAATATTTATAATTCATAATATCTCATTTCAAGTAGCTCAAGTCAAATTCAACAGTGATCCAGATGAGAACATAACAGATCAGTATCTTTTTTTCTGATAATCTGGTGGTATGATAGCGACTATTTTTGTTGGCAACTTAAGTGTCCTAACCTCGCTGAAACACTAATAAATTTTGATGAAAGGCTAAACAGACTATGGAACTCAAGTCCTGCCCACTTCAATGTTCGCCGTGATTTATTTTTGCCATAGGGAATTAGAAAAATTCAAACATAAAGATTTGTACATGACACAGGCTAAGCAGCTGTGTTTTAACTACTGTCCATAACGCAGATGTTTTCAGTCCAAAAAACACATACAGTCCATGAACATAATTTTAATTTCTCATAGTTAAAAGCCTTCGACAGGTAGGGTTGGGCGATATGGCAAAACATTATAATCACGATTTTCTTGGAGCCAGATCATGATTTCGATGTTATCACAATTCCTGTTCACTTTGTTTTTTTTATTGCCTATAATCGAGCTGCACGATTTAACAATATCGAATTGTGATTTTTCTGACCAGTGCGACTGCGATTAGATTTACAATTTATGTTTTAATAATAGGATTCTGTTCAGATTCACATTTTAAACACAATTTTGTTGCACCTTTCTCGTTTTCAGTTGTGTTTTTGTTGCTTTTAGTTGCGTTTTTGTCACGTTTGTTGTTTGTAGGTGCGTTTTTGTCGTTTTTCAATGCATTTTTACCGCTTTTTGTCATGCTTTTGTCGCTTGTTTCAGAACATGTTTGCACAAACCCAAATTACAAGGCTAGGAGTTTTTATTAAAATCAAAGCAACACATTTTGTTGTTTGCTGAAGAAATTAGCCTTTGTGTACATCCACTAAAATTGCAATTTTGTGTTGATTTTGTTTAATTGTGCAGCCCTGGACTTTAAGAGGTAAATAAAGTCATCTGCTCAGAGGCTTCAGAGGCTAAACAACAGGAGAAAAAGTGTGTTTGAACAGACAGCTGCATTAAAGACACAAACAGTGAATCACGATACGACGATTTCACAAAAATAGCAGATTGTCACAGGGACCAGCTCACCATTCCATTTTTATCACCGTATCGCCCAGACTACTTTGCGGTTCATAAAGTTTCAGAAACAGATTCAAAAGAAAATCAAAGGTCTTGCGCTCCTCACTTACCACAGAGCTGATTAGCTCAGAGTAAGCTTTCAAACTTTTATTTTTTCCCGAATCCTTGAAAAAAAATGAATGAAAAATGTCCTTCTGGAACCAAACAATGGGCAGTCATTGGTCACTGGGAATTTGTTCACCTTTTCTTTGTTTATTTTCTCTGTTCCGGCGGTGTATTGTTTCATTTGACGGACCGCACTGTGCTTAATAAAAGACCGTACCACCAGAGGAAACCAAACGCGACGCATAGTTTATAGTTTATATGTCACTCTGCAAACTAAACGCACACGGACACAAGCCGGCGTTCTCTTTGCACCAGTAATTGTGTGTGCAAATCTCTATGCGGCGGGAAAGTACGTTAATACTCGAGGCCTGACAGGAGAAAAGAAAACTCTCTTTGCAAACTTATGAAAACGAAAGCCCCTCTAATGGTCTGAATTATGTATAGTTCAGATTTATGTCATTTCCCCTTCATAATAACGTCCTGGCAGTATTAATTTGTAATGTAAAAGTGATATAGACTGTGGAAATACGGCTCGGTGCAGAAACAAGACCAGCGTTTGAACCCTGTCACCGGATTCTCACAGTCGCCTAGCAACGCAGTGCCTTCAGCGCGACAAGGCGGTTTGATCGGAGCGTCCCTGAATCTCCTCCTCCTCCGCCTCCGACGACGAGCGAGAGGAAAGAGAGGTAAAATAAACACAGCAATAACTTAAGATGTTGGGGAACGAACGCGCGAGTTATGACAAGGATCTTAATTAAACATGGCAACAAGTCAGAACGAACTTAAGCCCCGATCAAAGTAAATACGTCAAGCCGAGACGACGGCGGAAGTAGGTGCAAGTGCAGTTATAGTAAACAGGGCAGAATAAAATTAAAGTGCACATGACAGGTTCGATGACATATTTCCCTAAACACAGTGAACGTGATTATATTTAAGATTTTACTAAACATTTTGCCTATTTGTCGCCAGTTTGACAGTTTTTATTAAGTTTATAATGTTACTTCCTGGTTGAACATGAGCAGCCGATGTGATACAACCGTTACCTAGCAACCATACTGTAAACAAGGGGTCCATATAAATTACACAATAGTTAGGAATTGGCAATAAATAAAACCCGATAAAATATTTTGTTGACCGATGGTTTAAACTGTCAGAAAAATGTGTCAGTTGCTGAACAGTCTTCGGATGATCACTGAGGAATTCTGTTTCAGAACTTTAGAACAGGAAGTAGTGTTTTCTAATTCTGTAATTCTAAACTTTTATTTATAAAAAATGTCTTCATAAACTGCAACTTCAAGTGTTCAACTATTATAGATACAGTATTTACTTACAAGTATTTACTTTTTCCTTCCTGGTTTTAAATCATGACATCACGCAAGGAAATTCTGTAATGTTACCTAGCAACCAAGTCGTACACTTGGCAAAAACTCCACTAATGAGATTAGTCGACGTAATCCCTCATTTGTCCAGGAGTGTTCCGTTGAAGGTTTCAATCTGGTTCTATCCGAAAGTCACTCTCAATTAACAGCGTCCAGATGACGACCACTGAAACCTTTTCTACTAATGAGAAGATTAAAAATGTATAAGGACAGCTTTATTTTATGCTATTTTATTAGCATTATTATATTAATGTTTTTTTGTGTGTGAATCGTCCCAAACTTCTGAAAGAAGTATCCCTAGTGTGATGTCATCATGTTTTATAACTCTGCTCTGTTTCCTGTAATTATCAATATATTTTTCAACTTTTGTGACTCTTGATTGGTGTTAAAGTATCATATATATCTACAAAACGTATTATAAAAATAAAAAGTAAAAACTAGAAAATTATAAAAACCTGTCATACGGACTTGAAGCCATTAAATTCAAGCGGTTCACGTGGTCCGCACCCAACAATGTGCCCAATAAAGCAAAATGAGTTGTCACCTGGTTATTACATTATGGTTTAATTAAAGACAAAGATTTATAGGAGATATATCATGTTATCTCTCCTTTTTTCTGGTTTTCCTGAACCAGAAGAAATAAAAGTCCAGCTATGGGGCCTTTAAACTTAGTATGAATGAGAAGTGTCCTAATGGCAATCATAGAAACACTTGTAGTAAAAGACAGTGATAACATTGTATGTTTTGAGGAAACAACAGTTGTACATAAAGTTAAAGACACTGTACCTGATTTTTACGATCTTAAAGTCTATATGACAGGTTTGACGACACATTCCTCTAAAACGTAGTGAACATGATTATACTTAATATTTTACTAAACATTTTGCTTATTTGTCCCCAGTTTGACTGTTTATAATGTTACTTCCTGGTTGGACATGAGCAGCAAATATGACAGTTAGAGGTAATTGCACGACTGTTACCTAGCAACCAGTTTGAAAACAAGGGTCAAAATCGATAAAAATCACACAACAGTTATGATTTCACAAATAATAATACCTGATATCACCTTTATTTTGTTGAATGCTTGTTAAAACTGTCAGAAAAATGTGTCAGTCGAGCATTAACTGTCTCTTCATTTTCAGTGGTACGTCCCTTTTTGATGACATCACAGAGGGAATCCATTTTAGAGCTCAGCACTACTTCCGGTCATTTTAAACTTTTATTTTTCCTTCTTTTCTCCTCAAACTGCAACTTCACAAATGTAAAACTACGATAAATATTTACCGCAGGTGCCTTGGAACCAAATTAGGTCATAATTAGAAAAACGCGAGAACCTTGTCATATAGACTTTAAAACATGGAGAAGCAGAACAAGTTCATAAGCCGGTCATCTCGTTTCTGCAGCGCGGCCTTGTAAACACAACCAACATCTCATATTCTCTTTTTGCAAATGAAATATTGTGTGTCGTAACCCCTGTTGATATTAAACTTTTAAAACCTGGTTTGTCTGGAGGAAATGCACGCACTGGTGTAAAGCGTGTAAGAAGGTCTATACTACACTTCTCATCACCTTCGCAGAGAAAGGTCGGTCTAATAAATATACTGTACGTGCCCGGGTCTTACAGCAGCCGACGTTCAGCCAGCGGCGCCACTAAACGTCAGAGAGCCAAATGAGACGAGGACGTGGAGGGACTGAGCTGTGGCGACGTGACATGTTTGGCCCAGAGGAAGTGAAGCGGACCAGAGCAGCGGAGAAGAAAGAGAGGAAAGCCGTCACGATACTGAGGTTTCAAACTGGATTTTAGGGCTGTAGTCGACTAAAGAAATTCTTGGTCGACTAAAGACCTGCTGTATTAGTCCGCTAAAATGGGCGTGGCAAAAATATATCAAAATAATGAAGTATATGTCTCTGTATCTGACACAAACTACACTCAAAAGACCACAACTGCACAAGAATCATGCAAAAAATATTTACTATTTATACTGGAAAAACACTAGTAAATGGTGTATTTATACATTAGATATATATATATATTTATATTAAAGCTATGATTCACTACAAATTCTTCAGCTAACTCACTCCATATATTCACATTTTTGCTGTTGTGCCATATAAATCCCATTAATCTAAATAAAATAATTAGTCGACTTATAAAAATATTGGTTGACTAAAACAGTGGTTCTTAAACTAGGGGACTTAAACTAGCGAAATGATTTCCAGGGGTCTCCAGATGATGGGAAAAACTGATACAATAGTCTTAAACAAGGCTTGACACCCTTCAAACGCAGTGGTAAATGTAGATTCCTATTTGTCGGCCCATTTTTCTAGGTCTATATTCTCAAAATAAAGTCAAACATTAGACATAAGGCTAATTTAACACTTTGCGTGTCGCCAATTTTTTGTGTTTGGGGGTTGTGAATGTGAACTATTGTTATTACTATTGTTTAGGGGTCGCGACTGAAAAAGTTTGAGAACCACTGAACTAAAACACCATCAACCGATTAATCGACTAAATGACTTAAGAATTGCAGCCCTATCGGATTTCAATTAGGGCCGCACAATATATCACTAAAGTATGTAAATAATCGATGTTGCAACAAATTCGACCAAAGTGACACCAGTGTCCCCCGTGAGACTGAAATGTACTGTTTTGTTACTGCCGTACAGGGGCTGCAGGTGAACAGGGAAAAATCTTAAATTTAAAGATATCAATTTGAAACTTCTGCTGTAGTTTACTCACATAAATGTAAGAAAAACTGTATTACAAGTTTTTCATCATGCCATGTTTTCATGTAGAAATAAGGCATTTTATGTGGAAAAACAGCAACAGTTGGACAGTTCAATCTGAAAAATGGGCAGAACCAATTTTTTACTTCTTTTTGTCGCAATATTACCTATAAAAAATTACAGAGCAGTTTTGGGCTGTGTGCCACTGTCAGGGCTGCACCGGCCGCTGTGTGCTCGACCAATCACAGCGCTGCATTGTGGTTTGGGCGGAAGTCAAATAGATGAAGCTAAACAAACATGGCGAGGCCGACGGACGTGCTGCAGACTATTTCAACACATTTACGGATTATTTTCTTTTGAAAACGTGCCATTGAAATGCTCTGTGCATCTGAGGACGAGGAATAAGTCGCTGCTTTTCTCGCAACTGGGTTTATTGATTTCTCGGCTTTTGTGACGCAGCGACCATCCGTTCAAATGTTCGTCATGACGTTAGGCATTAGGTTAGTTCTTGAACTGTGCGTTGCATTCTGGAATTTCCTCATTGTTAGACAAAAAAGGTTATCTTATCTTATCTAATTTTCCCTTTTCAGTGTTTTCATTTTAAAATCAGAACATTTCTATCAATAAAACATTACTGCGATATGTATTTTGTTTGTTAAGATATCTTTATTGCGTCAGACAATATTGCTATATCGATACTTTTGCCATCTACTGTGCAGCCCTATTCCAATCCACAGACCCGGTCTTGAGCATTAAACAAGAAACACGAAAAAGCCAAAGAACAAAAGATGGAAAGAGAAGGAGCGCGAGAGAGAGAGAGAGCGGCTATGTCCAGTTTCAGTCCAGCGGTCAGCAGACGTCAGCACACGCCATCCATCACCGGCCTGGACTCTCTCTCACTCCGAACCTCCTAATGGCCTTTTACATTCACCATTTCCCCACGCCGCCTCCCCCTCACTCTCCCGCTAATGCCCCCGTGCGCCACCTCTCGCTGAACTCCCGCCCGGCGCTATTGTTGCGGCTGTGACAGGGGAGAGCCGGTGATCGAAAGGCCTGCTCAAGTATGCGCCGCCAGAGCAACGGTGGACCCGGGCTTATCTATTATTAAAACTCTGCTGTGCGATAACATCAGCAAAAAGAAAAGTGGTAACGGAGATGTGCAAGTTTGGAGATCTTTTGTTGGTTTGCACTCGGATTCCGACGCATGCGCAATCCCAAATAGACTGGATAGAAAGGATGAAAAGTAGATACAATGCGCTTGTGTGCTACTGCTGCTAAGTGTTCATTTCTTCTCTTTGCAATTAAGGTGAGACGCTGCAGGTGAATAGGAAAAAAAATTAAATTTAAAGATATCAATTGGAAACTTCTTCTGTAGTTTAGTCATATAAATGTAAGAATAAAACGTATTACAAGTTTTTCATCATGTCATGTTTTCATGTAGAAATTAGGCATTTTATGTGTAAAAATGGCCACAATTACACATTTTTGGGACATTTCAATCTGAAAAATTGACAGAACCAGGTTTAAATTTCTTGGTTCATTTTGTAACATATTAGTTACAACAAAAAAAATGTACAGAAGGGATTTGGGATTTCTTATTTCGTTTTTAAGTAAACTAGATTGGACTAAAAATTGTCCTAAAAATTCAAATTTTGCCTCATTTTTTAAAATTAAAACTTCAATAAATCAGATTTACAATTTGATATCAAAATATACTTCTGTATGTTTTGTCAAAATCTTCTTCAGTCCAGGACTGTAAAATTTGGTGCATGTGGGATCTACTTTAAGGCTGATCTCTGTGGGAGAAAAATGCATTTTAAGAAAACGCCCTTTGAAGTTACAATGGACAAGAGAAATCTATGGATGAAGTGGATTCAATTAAGAAATAAAACGTCTTTAAGAGCAGATTGGACAAGTTTGTTGTTTCGCTGTTGAGAACAAACTGACCAAAACACCAAAAATGGAAAAAAAAAATAGTTTTACCTGTAGTGTCTTGTCATTTCTCGCTTTTCAGTTGCCACCTTCTGTATATAATTACTTAATACACTTAACCCATTTCATATGGTATTTATTCTGTCCACGCGCTGCACTGTTACACGGTCAGAACCAATTATTGTATATAAGAGGTTATTATTTTTGCCCTACCTGCACATTGTGTTATAAATTAGAATTAAGTCTATTTTTAAGGTAAATCATCTTGTTTTTAATTGCATGTTCCTATTTTTTTTTTGCTGTTCTTGAACTGTGCATTGCAACACTAGAATGTCCTCATTGTTGGACAAATAAAGGTTCTTTTATCTTATCTTGAGTAAAGTATCAAACACAGTCAATTTAGAAGCGCATGTATTAAAGCAGTGGTCAGAACAGTTCATCCATCATCATCATCGTCATCCATTTAGTGTGATATAAACCGCAAAAGCACTTAGGGACTGCTGTTGCACTGGCAAGAAACTAATTGAATTCTGCATAAAACATATCAGGTGGACGTCGCCTGGTCAAGTTACAAACCAGAGGTGTGGAGAGGCGACCCCTTGGACCGAGGAAGATTGTGTTTATCAAGGCATTTTTTGACAAGCAACATGGGTTTTTTCCCACAGAATAGCACCAAGAACTAAGTTTTGCCCCAGTCCTTGTTTTGGGGCTGGACGATATGGCAAAAAATTATAATCACGATTTTCTTGGGGCCAGATCATGATTTTGATTTTATCATGGTTTGTGTTCACTGGTAATTTTGTATTGCCTTTAATAGAGCTGCACGATTTAGAAAACTATCTAATTGTGATTTTTTTTTGACCAGTGCGACTGTGATTAGATTTGCAATTCATGTTTCAATAATAAAATTCACATTTTAAACACAATTTTGTCGCTTTTAATCACATTTTTGTCACGTTCAGTTGTGTTTGTCATGTTTAAAATGTTTGTTCTAAAATCTTTGTCACTCTTAGTTGCGTCTTTGCCGTTTATAGTCACATTTTTGTCACGTTTTTTGTCACTTTTAGTCTCATTTTGGTGCATTGAGTTACGTTTGTTGTTTGTAGGTGTGTTTTTGTCACTTTTGAACACATTTTTATCGCTTTTGGTTGCGCTTTTGTCGCTTGTTTCAGAACATGTTTGTACAAATCCAAACTACAGTGTGAGCTGTTTTTATTCAAATCAAAGCAAGAGATTTTGTTGTTGAATTATTGCACTTCAAAAACTGCAGCCTTTGTGATTTGCTAATTGCATCCATTAAAATTTGCGATTTTGTGTGGATTTGGCTTAATTGTGCAGCTCTGGCCTTTAAGAGGTAAATAAAGTCATCTGCTCAGAGACTTCAGAGGCTAAACAACAGGAGAAAATTTTTATCACCATATCACCCAGACCTATCTGAACTTAAATTATTACTCAAATTTATTGAAATGTTTTTTTTATCTGCCTGTACTGTGTTATTTTCCTTTGAGCGAGCCAAAGACAAGTTTCTGTCATCACTGCATATGACACACAATGAAGTTATTATTCTATTCTATTTGAATCAGGGTCCTACAGCGCCAAAAAACAAACAAATAAACTTTGCAACAGCTCCATGGGGTCAAGTAAGAGGCAAACCCATCTCGAGAAATGTTACATAGAGCCTTGATTTTCAACCAGAGTTAACTGATTCACCAAATGAGTTTAATTGAATAACTTTACATTTTGAAGTGTCCTGAGAAATCTTCTGATCCAAAAAAGACAGCAAAACACACTCCATTGCCAAACTTAAAGCAGAACTCAGTAACTTCAGCGACAGAGCCCCCCCTGCAGGTCTCTTGAGAACGTACACCCCCAGGAAAATGACGTTTTTTTTATTGAAATAAGGAGGTTTAATCACATATAAAAACAATTCATGTCGCCAAATATAAAAAAGAGAGCCAGGGTTGTCTTCAGGTCGGCGTCAGGAAAGTTTCAGCTGCTTTTCCGCTCAGAGACAGCAGGGGGCGACGGCGGGGGCTTCAAACGCCCCAAAAATACATTTACAACCACCACACGGACTTACAAAGACGTTTAATAAGATAAAAATTACTTAGCTCTACTTTAAAGAACTAGATAATGGCACAGACATCATTTGCCATATTATATTTTTAAAGATGTATAACAATGGTCTGATGGTCTAAAAAAGTGTACCACAACTCCAAAAAGATTGAAAAAGACCGACGTAGAGCACTTTTAAAAAATAAATCTCCGTCTCCCGCTGCTCCCCCCAACATCCAGCGAGAAAAATCAACCACTGTGTTTACAAACCTGTGGAAATGAGACAGAGGAGTTCAGGGAAAAATAGACACCCCGGAAAGAAAAAGAAAAAGAAAAAAAAAAAAGTCTTTCAACTGACTTCCCCACAAGTGCTAACCCAAGCAAAGAGTGCTATCACCAGCTGGATGCTATCTGTCTGCTTCACCTCTATTGCTTTCCAGTCATTATTGCCCTGTCCCTGGGATATTGGACGCATTTTTCATTCGACTGTAGAAGATTGGCAGCGCGCAGGAGAGGGAGCCGGTGAGCAGAGCACGCTCGCCTCGGACACGGAGAAAGAGACGGAGAGAGAGGGGATAACAAATATAATGTCTTCAGAGGATAACGCTGATATTTGGCCCGGTATAGTGGATAGAAAAGTGGGGATAATCTTGGCCCGGTAACCCTGTTTTGATGGCTCACTGGACTGAATCTGGGAGACAGGAAGATGGAGAGACGGACGCATTCAGGAGTCATTAATTTGAAAAGGAAGCAGAGCGCCGGAGGGTCGGGCGGCGCTTAGCCTTTCCACAAAAGTAACTTACAATTTTCAGAGGACGACCTCCGCCACGCGAGCGGGACAAGGGTGTAGTGTTTCTCTTTGTGAGCGCGAGTCGAGATAAGATCGGAGCACAAAGGAAGCAAAATATAAAGGGGTACTTAAGGAAATGTCGCGAAAGAAAAATGTTGCTCTTAACTTATGAGAATCGAATTAACTTCACGTCAAAAGCAAGATAAAATAGATGTAATTTTAGAGGTTTTGTGAGGGCAACTCCAAAAGTCTATTCTGTTTTTCCCATTTACTTGAGGGCTAAATGATGTTGAAAATAGTCAGAAGTGGGTTGTACTCAGTTTTCTTTACTCAAGTTCATTTCTGAGAAACAGTTTTTTAATCCTAAAAATCGACCAATGAGTTTTTTCAAGGCCACAGATGATACTGATTGTTTAGACTCCAGAGAAACCAATGGCTCATGAGATCTGCAGATAATTTTGGGCCGATATGAAAAGGACCATTTTGACCATTTTCCACAAATGTTTAATTTTAAATCAGTATTTTCCAACCAGGGGTACATGAACAATTACTAGTGGGAACTTAAATGGTTTCAGATTTTAAATGAATATGAAATGTGCTTTTATCTGAATAAAAACGATTATTTGTACATTGAGCATCTTTTTGGAGTAACTTGGACCATAAATATAATTAAAACAAAAACATAATAGTAATAATTGGCAATATATGACTGGTAAACCCATTTATTTGCCTCAAACTCAAGTTAAGGGGTACTCTGAGTGTGAGACAAAGCTTAGGGAGGACTCCAGACAAAAAAGGTTGGGAACCACTGTTTTAAATAAACTTCAAACTAACCCATGGCCCTGTTTAATGATAAATTGCGCCCCGTCCAGCGGCCTAAACACTGGGCGTCAAACATCCAAAGTTGAAATATATGAACTTTTGGCAAAATTCGCAGCGGGTCAACCAATCAGGAGCTGTTTCCAGAGCAGCAGTAATTCATCCAAAAAGCAGCCATTGCACGAGGAAGCAAAAGGTGGATTTGTGTTTAGTTCAAACATGACTATGTGTCCAACTGGAGGCGTAAAGTATGATTTTTACACTCAACAGTTACTCTTACTTAGTAGTTTCCTCCAATACTTTATAACCATCTTCATTTGTCAATTTCTACATGAGTAAGATTATTTTGAAGTAACTGAAGTAACAGTAGAATTTTCTGCCCAGCTCTGAATATTATTTATAGTTTAGTTTAGTCTTTGTTTTTGGAACAATATACAGAGACATTTAGCTCATTTAAAGAGAGATGTCCTGCACCAGACTTTAGCTGAATAACTAGTTTCGATCCGCAGTCCCAGATTATATTGTCTTATTATCATGCAGTTACTTACATTATTGGGGTTTTTGCTATTTGCAGTCATTCCAATTATAATTTTGGTTCGACTGTGAATAATAGAGCCGCCAAAATCCAAACAGAGTTGAGCATTTCGGTCCCAATTTAATTTCTAAATCTGTTTTGTGGTTTTAATGTCACTTTATTCTGTTATGGAAAGCACTTTGAATTGCGCTCTGCGAATAAACTTGCGTTGCCTTTATAGATTTTATTCCTTCTTGATGCAAAGTCTTTGTCCAAGTTCAGTACCAAACCAAAGAGCTGTGGATTTTCAAACTAAATTCTTTTAAAACAGGTCCAAATAGAGAATACTGTATATGTTCTACAAGTCGAAACCAGGGCTTAACAAATTCTGAACTCGTCAAGTGATTTTCAAATAAAACCAGGGAAAAAAACATGTACCACAGATTGAAAACAACTGAAATAAACCTTTTCTGACGATTGCAAAGATGAGACTGGCTGAATTGTTGCATCAAAATTGAAGTATGCGAACTAAATGCAAGAAAAAAAGCCTCCAGCAAACCTTCAGTGAATGTGGTCAAGAAAAATTCATGTAACGACAACCGTGCGAGTTCAATACGCATGCAATACATTTAAAAATCACGAGACAACCTGAGCCACAAGGAAATATATTAAGACCATATTTCCTGGCAGTTTACGCACACAATATTAAAGTCTACAAATAAAATTACGGAGCATTCGCCCATTACAGTCATGTACCTGTCACCCGCGTAAGACGTACTCCGGGTTGACTGTGCAACGCCATTTCTGACAGAGCAGCAGAACAACCCTGGCTCCAACAAAGCCCTCGGAAACAAAGGCATTTAAAGCCACAATGCAATATTGATGTAGGGAATTATGTCGTCGAATGCTGACTATGAATATTTTATAGAGCTATACACTGGGCCTGACACACACCGACACTCGTGAACCAAACGGATCACGGACCGGCTCAGAACTGGAGGGAAAAACGATTGTGTGTGGAAAACAAAGCAAACGGGGAAGTAAAGATTTGAACATGTTATTTCTAGACTGATGCGGGTGGGTGATATTAAAGCTGGGCCCAGGATGTACTTCCTGAGGCAGAGGAGGAAAGCCTCAGTGCAGAGGATGGTGCAGTTCTACACGGCCATCATGGAGTCCATCCTCTCCTCCATCACCGTGTGGTCCAGGAGCCACAGCCGGTGAACTCTTAGCCCTGTCCCTTTGACAGTCAACATCCATCTGCACTGCTGGTCTGCTCTGTTGTTGGGATTTTGCTGTATATATTTTGTATTGAAATCTCTTTTATTCTTATATTTTTTGTATGACTTTATTTTATCCTAGTTAATATGTTTACTATTATTGCTTTTGTTTTATATTGCACCTTCTGCCAAAGCAAGTTCTTAGTTTGTATTTTGAATTGGCAATAAAACCTTTCTGATTCTAAGAAAAATTAAATCATGATCTGATCCCTGGAACAATATTAAGCCTCGTTCTCTCTTCGTTTGAGCGATGCACATTTGGTCAAAGAGCAATATGTCTTCATATCAGAAAAAAATATGTATCTGATTAAAACATTTTGCGCACATTGTATGTTAGGTGATGTTTTGGACCACAAATGAAAGTTTAAATAAAAAATCTACATGGGGCTAAATGGACCCGAAGATAGCTGAGGGTTAAAGTGAAATCCCCACAGTGAGATCCAGCTCTTTGCACCAACATTCACATTCACATTCACAAACATTGCACAAACCCCACCCATTCGTCCTGTTGGTCAACATTAGCGTTCACCAATAACACTGAAGTATGAACTCTGAGCTGATCAGTCTATAACGCCTTCAGGAGGTAAACAAAGCCATTAAGCTTCTAGAATCTAAAAATTTGCTATACATTTTATGGAAAAACACGTTACCTTTTCCCCATTCCTCATCCTATAGAGCAGGGATTGGCTTTAAAAGATACCATGGCACACCAACTACTACTGCCTGGTTCTTTAAATTTGGCAATAGTCGAGGTTTTGTGTTCATTTTTGGTGCAGAAATGGCCTCTATCCTTCTGCCTGGTGCTCATAAATAATCCACAATCTCTGAAACTCCGATAAAGTTTGATAATTGCTGCCGGCACGATTAAATTCAATGCAAATTCCCCGCCACCGTCAATCCCACTGCCGCAAGTTTGGTGGTGCATGCTGGGATAGCGTGACAACAACTCTTTTTCTCTATTGGACATTCTGTTGCTCAAAGTGAGAGACAAGACGATGTAACGGTGTGGCGTCAACTCGCAGAAGACACAGAAATCTTTAGTTACATCTTAAAAAGGCAATATTTGATCTGAACTTCTAAAAAAGGTGAGCTTTGACATTTGAGAACAAAGTTTCAGCGGATACTGTTTCATTTATGAGCACCAGGAGGGAACATGCCTTAACAAAGAGATGGAATTTTACCGCGGCTGAACATTTCTGAGCATTACTATTCTTTTTTTGGTCCACCGACTTCCTAAAATCCTCCACGTTTTTACTTTATGTCCGCCCGTATTTCTCCAAAAAGGCATGTCTTGAATGGTGTGGGTAACCAGCAGATTACACCACAGTAAAATGCATTAGCTTTCCTTTCAAGACAGTGCACTTCCAGGACGTTTCTTCAGCGTAATGGCCGTGCAGGTGTTACTTTTATAGCAATATGACCGGTTTTATGAGAGGGAAAAGCAATTGGGGGAGAGTGCGCTCTTTACTGTGGATCTGCTCATGCAAGAGAATATAAATAGCCTCAAGATTATTTCAAAGTATGAAATTGCGTGACTTTAAAATGTGTTCTACACCAAAGCTCAGCGCTGGAGTGTTAATGGATGGATGCATTATTTTCATGTGGGAGTGTTTATTATGGATGGAGAGTTGGGTGCGTTTTACTTTTTCTGCAGTGTTTGACAAAATGTAACAATAAATACTATTTTTGAGAGCTTTAAAAAGTGTTAAAAAACGTGTTTCCTCATGATTAGTTTCCTTAGAGTTGTATTTTGATTGATTCCTGCATGTTTGAGTTCATCTTCTATTGTCCTGCATTTGGAGTTTAAAGTCTATATGGATTTTGTTCAACATTTTGTAATTCTGACTTAGTTTGGTGGGAGGAGTGGGAGTAGTTATTATAAAGTGCTACCGATACTGGGAATGACTGTATTGGTAGCACTTTATAATAACTACACCTTATTTAGCCTTCATAAACCATGAACAAAGACTTAATTCATACTGAACAAAGATTTTATTAAGCGTGATTCAGGCTTAGTAACTGCTTAATTAAGGTTAGGGTTAGGTTTGGGGTCGACCAGGGAGTGATCACTCTGTCAGGGAAAGGCGACTATTCACTTTGGTACCAGTGACTAAGTCGCGGCTTTGTCCTTTTTTGTCGCGTTTTGGTGCATTGAGCTGCCTTTGTTTTTTGTAGGTGGGTTTTTGTCGTTTTCTAACGCATTTTTATCACTTTTGGTCGCGCTTTTATCACTTGTTTCAGAAACGTTTTTAGCAAATCCAAATGACAGTGTTAGCAGTTTTTATTCAAATCAAAGCCAGACATTTTGTTGTTTGTGGAAGAAATGATTGCACTTCAGAAATTGCAGCCTTTGCAATTTGTCAACTGCATCCATTTAAATTGCAGTTTAGTTTCGGTTTGGTTTAATTGTACAGCTCTGGCCTTTAAGAGGTAAATAAAGTCATCTGCTCAGAGGCTTCAGAGGCTAAACAACAGGAGAAAAAGTGTGTTTGAACAGACAGCTGCATTAAAGAGACAAACAGTCAATCACGATACGACGATTTCACAAAAATAGTAACAGGATTCGATTTTGATCACGCCCAGCCCTACCGTCCCAATCCATGATATGATTGTTCCTTTTGCCGTGGTCTGACGCTGCAGATTTTAAGTTTTCCTGTTCTGCACGTTCCCTCTTTGTCCTTGAGTCTTCCTGTTGTTTCTTTCTCAGATTCAGTTTGGTGTCCTTTCTTTCTGATGTTTCTGATGTCAAATGTCCGTCCAGTTTCACCTACGTATGTCTTATTGCATGATTTAAGCCATCTCGTATATAGCGCTGTGTTTATTTTCTTGTGGATTTGGTCTTTATAGCAGCCAAATCATCTCACTCACAAACTTGTCTGACTAGAAGAAAACATATATATATGACACTTAACACCCTAAAAAGCATTTCTTATTTGCGGTTGCTTAAAACGTGGAAAATATGAAATCAGAAGCTTAAATTAATCAACAAATTCCTGTCAAAAGTCCTGAATTTGGGGGTTTTGCAGGTAGACAGTGACACAGAGCGAGGACAGCTCTCTTTTGGCTCTTTCCTTCCTCCAGTTTCGCTCCGGTGGCTCACAGAGAAGTGGCACAGTCAAATCTGCTCCCTCCAGCCGCTCGGTGCCACAAATGAGTTTAGGCTGCTCACAAATTAACTCCTCACAGAGCTTCACTCCAGCGCAGCCAGAACAAAACATGCAAAGCCTCATCTGTGGAGTTCATTTATGAGGTCTGAGTTGAGCTGAAAAACCCCCAGCTTATAGTTTTAACACGACTACTGCGCTTTCTCTGTGCAGCGGTGGAGTCCTCGGGCAAGACACTTTATTCGAATTCTCCGATGGATGTCAAGATAATGTGGTTAATCGATAATTGTGATTATTCAGGTCACAATATGATCGTAGGAACTAAAAAATAGTAACTGAGAATCGTAGGCAGCAAAAAAAAGACTCAAACTGCATTTAAAGTACGTTTCAACAGGATCTTTAACTGACAATATAATTACTTTTCCATTCTGAAGCATTGATTTCATAAAGTTAGACTCATGAAAGAAAGTCATTTTAAGATTTCAATGCTGTTTGGTCAAAATGCCAAACAATAAATCAAAATCGCTGTGATTCTTCTGACAATCGTAACAATAAAATCGTATATTGTGACATCTCTAGCCACAACACCCAATATTAGTATTATTTTTGTATTCTGTATATATTTATCATTTCATATAATAAATACAGAAGTTTGAATAAAACTAAATAAAGTTATGATAATTTATTCCAAAAAACTGAAATAATAATTCACTTTAGGGCTGAATACAAGTTAACTGATTAAATGCAAATAATTGAGTATAGAAATAATTGTTAACTAATGTAATAATCAAATAATCATTAAATTAGAGGTCAGTAAGGGACGACATTTTATAAAGTAATTACATCAAAATGAATGTAAAACTTCTGTTTTGCAAGTATCAGTCAAGATCTTCATCAAGACGTCCTCAAGCAGCCTCAGTTTAGCGTCCACTTGGTCAAATGAAGTACAAAAGATCTAATCCAAGAACCTTTTACGATCTAAACAACTGATCGATTAATCTAATTAAAAGTTAGTTGCAGCTCTAATTCACTTTTCAAAGTAATGTTACTGTGACAAACAACCAGACTTAACACTTGGTAACAGATTCTGCTTTTAACCCTGTTCTAACAATGTTCTGTCACAAAAACACACCTGGAGGTGCATTTAGCTTCATGCACACCATTTTGAGGAAGGTTGGTTTGAAAATCCTCTCCTCTCCAATTGTCAAAAACACTTCCTGCTGAACTCCCTCGATCACAGACGTATTTTTCAGATTTTATATGTCACTTATTCGAGAATCTCCTGCTGTTTTAAGTCCTTAAATCACTGAAAGACTCGCTCTGAGCATTTCTGCCGTCGAAACACGATAATGCTACTACCAGCCTGATGATAGCGTAGAGCAGTCTCTTAAAGTGATGACATAACTGCATTGTGTATTGACCTTATAACTGAAGTTGTCGTGGGCGCTGCCATCTTTTTTTTTCAGTTGTATTTTAATTTACACGGGGCAGACGAGGTCAACAGAAAATAAGTTCTACACAGACTAAAAAGCTGTTTTCAGGCCCCAGGAAATTGTGTGTTGCTAACTTGTTACTGTTATATATACTTTAAACATTTTACACAAATCAATCTACTTTATGTATTATTTTAGCGATGAGAGGCCATTTGCATGAATGGGGTTCTCGTCAAACTGGAAATATATTTACGCGGAAGTGCAGCTCTGTGGCAAAAAGAGGCAACAGCGTTGGGCGCCATCTACTGGCTGCATGCACTCAGTAAGTGTCAGGCCAGACAGCACAGAAACTTGTTCATTTTGTGCATAATACATTTTTGTTTTGTTTTTTTTGTTTCAAAACATGAAATAGCAAATTATGGCTCATATGAAAATCTTTTTCCTTTAAGGCAGGGGTTCCCAAAGTGAGGCCTGTGGGGCAAACTCGGCCCTCCAGGGGGTCTAATTTGGCTCGCGAAGGGGTGCTGGGATTTGTCAATGAGTGTCTATTTGATAAAATGTTATGCTAAAAAGACTGTCTGAAGTTGCAAAAGAAACCAAATTAAGTCTATTCCTCTAAAACATGTTAATAAAAGACAATTTCATCATCATATCTTTGCAAATAAACATATCAAATGCAACACAAAATTAGGGTTGGTCCTCGGCAGGCTAAAGCGTGTACATCTGAGAGAAAAAAACAGACTAATTTTGAACCTCCTAAGAAAAAAAGTTGGTGCACCCCTGCTTTAAGGCATTAATTTTTCAAGCATACTTAAATTAAATAGCTTGTTTTTGCTAATGCATTTGTGTATATATTTTTAAATCTTGCCATTCCTAAATTTGAACCTTCTTATCTTAAACAATAAGATGCACAAAGCCACATAAAGAGCTCCAGGAAATGTTTGAGATGTTTTGGTTCTGATCCGTATTTACCGCGTGCCGACCGTCCACAGAAGAGATCGCCGGCAGAGAATGACCCTGAGTTTCGGGGGTTTCTGGAGCGAGAGCATAATAGTGACCCGCGGGTTTCCTGTGTGTTCCCGCTGTGCCGTCGTTTTCCTGCAGGCTCTTGTTAGGCGGCTCTCGCGCTCACCAAGTCTTTACCTCTGGCTCAAACCTGCTCCAAAAGTCACAGCGTTTCCTCAAAAGACTTTCCAGGGGCAGACCACCTTCACCCTGCTTTGTTTATCGCTCAAAAGTTTCCTGCAGATGAAGGTAAAGTTTAATTGATGAAGAACAGGGAGTTTTTGGATATAAAATGAAACAAGAAATACACAAAACTGTTGTAATTCAAGACATTTTGAGCAATATATTGCAAGAAATAAAGGTGTTCAGTCATGATAAAAGTTGCTCAAAGGTATGTGTCTTAGTCGATTAGTCAAACAATTATTTCTATTGTACGCTGAGATATTTTAAATGCGTTATCAACCAAATAAAGTCTGAAATATTGTGACTGAAGGCTTCTAGATGGGGATTATTTGCAAATAAAGTGGATTATTAATGAAAATCAGAAATTGTTTATTCTTTTTGGTTCTTTTGGTTTAATACTGCCACTGTCTTTGTTACAAAAACAAAAACATGACTAATAGCTACAAAAATGTGACAGAAAGCGACAAAAACTTGACAAAAGTTACAAAAACACAACAAAAGCATCAAAAATTCAACTAAAAAACAAAAATGAGTGACAAAAATGCAAATAGATGTTGATACTACAAGTGACAAAGTGATAAAAACATTCAGAAACACATGGTTCTTTTATTACTTTGTCAGTTCATATTTCAGTCTTTTTCTTAATCCTACTGGTGCCGTTTAAAATGTGAACTTTGAACAAAATCCCATTATTAAAACATTAATCGCAAATTTCCTAATCGCAATTGTGGTTAGAAAAATCGCAATTGGATATTTTTCCTTTATTGTGCAGCTCTTTTAGCAAACGTATGGAACTTTTAAAAGCTATTGTCATTTAAAACTGTCAAAATTCACCAGTGATTTTTAAAACGCCTCATAGTTTTTAGTAGCAGACACTTCACAAAGTCACACAATCCAGAAATCCTGACCAGAGCTAAACAAAACCAGTGAAAAGAGCCTGAAAAACAGCGAGGACACAAAACAAACAAATATAATATGCCTTTAAACACTCCACATCAGAGAAATTGACGATTGATTATCCCTAATTCAGAGTCTTCTTGACCCGGAGTGCAGTTTGAGAGAGAGAAAAACCACTGTGATTTCAATTAATGGCAAAGAGGGCGTAATTTTGAAGCACTTTGGTTGAACAGGCATCAATACGCAAAGTGGGAGAAGCTTGTCAAAAATAAAACAGCCAGAGGAAAAAATATCAATAACAAATGATTTCTTTGGAGTACTAGGTTTATTTGTGTCGTCTTAAATGGCAGCGTAAAATGAAGCTAATCAATGGTAATGCTGACCGCTAAAAGTGAAGGGCAGTTTCTTTCTCGAGCGGTGAAAGAGAGCGTCAAGAGAATAATCAGAGCACATCATTGAAGGCCACTATAGAGGGACCAACGAACAATTACTATACATTATGGTATGTGCACCTGCTTCTCTGGGGTCAAAGAGGGCGGTGTGGACTAGATATCCTCTTTTATTCTGCATAAAACTGCTAACCCTGTAGATTTGTTGAAACACGTTCTGAAAGAAATGATACAAACGCAACAAAGGCGAAAAATGAGACTAAAAGTGACAAAAACGAGACTAAAAATGACAAAACCACGACTGAAAATGGAAAAAAACGCAACCAAAAGTGGTAAAACGCGACAAGTGACAAAAACGCAACAAAAATACGACTTAAACCAACATAAATGTGACAGAGTGAAAAAAGCGCAAATAAAAAAGACAAAGATGTAACTCTAGGTGTCAAAAACGAAAGTACAAGTGACAAAACATGACTCATAGTGACAAATACGTGACAAAAACGACACAAATGTGACTGACTGAATGACAAAAACGTAAATAAAAATAACAAGAATACAACTCTAGGTGTCAAAAATGAAAGTACAACTGACAAAATCAACAAAAACGTGTTAAAAATGCGACTTACAGCAACTTAAATGTGATTGAGCAAATAAATATGGGGCTACACAATCTAAATTTTAATGGACACAATCAACAAATCGCAAAGGCCGCAATTTTTGAAGCGCAATAACTTTCACCACAAACGACACGATATCATGTTTTATTTTGCATAAAAACTGTAAACCCTGTAATTTAGATTTGTTAAAACAAGCTCTGAAAGAAATGACAAAAATGTGACTAAACGTGACAAAGAAGTGACTGGAAGTGGCAAAAACACATTTAAAAGTGGCAAATACATGACAAAAAATGTCAAAAACACGACTGAAAGTGGCAAAAACACAACTGAAAATGGCAAAAACAAGGCCAAAAGTGACAAAAACAAGGCCAAAAGTGACAAAAACAAGACCAAAAGTGACAAAAACAAGACTAAAAGCGACAAAAATATAACAAGACTGTAAAAAAAACAAAAAAAAGAGCAAATGTATCACTTTGCATCACTTGGTTTAGTCCTCGTCTAGACCTGGTTTAGTCCTGGTTTGGTCCTTGTCTAGCCCTGGTTTAGTCCTTGGTTTAGTCCTTGTCTAGACCTGGTTTAGACCTGGTTTAGTCCCGGTTTAGTCCTTATCTAGCCCTGGTTTAGTCCTGTTTTAGTCCTGTTTTAGTCCTGTTTTAGTCCTGTTTTAGTCCTGTTTTAGTCCTGTTTTAGTCCTGTTTTAGTCCTGTTTTAGTCCTGTTTTAGTCCTTGTTTTAGTCTTGTTTTAGTCTTGTTTTAGTCTTGTTTTAGTCTTGTTTTAGTCTTGTTTTAGTCTTGTTTTAGTCCTGGTTTAGTCCTGGTTTAGCCCTGGTTTAGCCCTGGTTTAGCCCTGGTTTAGCCCTGGTTTAGCCCTGGTTTAGCCCTGGTTTAGTCCTCGTGTGGACCTGGTTTAGCCCTAGTCTAGTCCTGGTTCAGAGTTGGACGGGTCTGGTCTGGTTTCTGGCCCCGAGGACAAAACCCTCCAAAAACTCCGCCTGGTCTTCACAATAACGCTCACCTTTACAGACAAGAAACACAATAAAAAGCCAAGTGCGCTCCTCACACGCACAAGTACGCTTCTTCATCAGACCAAACTAATAGATCATCCACTCAACGCCCCGGAAATTACCACAGACCCGCTCTCCCTCGTTTGCCAGGCGTGATTAATTGATCCGAGGAGGCAGATCGAGGGAGGAGCGCGGGCAGGAAAAGTGCTGATGTGCTCCGGAAGAGAGCGCGGAAGATTGGAAAACACAGCGGGGATCGGAGAGACTGCGCTGACCTTTTTGACTATTAATGAGCGCGGAATGCCGTAATGCGGGGAAATGTCCTTGGTTTTTCTAATGCCAGGACCGAAACAGGAATTGATACCGGCGCACTACCTGGATTCAATCGATCACCGGGAAAAGGGTAAGAGAGAGCGGGATTAATGGGCGACTTTGGAAACTTGCAAGTAAAGTTAGGCGGCGGTGATGCAACTGCAGGAGAAGTGTTGGAGAATGAAAGTTTAAAGTGACAGGAAGTCGTGCTGGGTAAAAGTGACAAAAACACAACTACAAGAGGCAAAAACGCAGCTAAATGTGGTAAAAACATGACTCACGTTGACAAAAATGTGACTAAAAGTGGCAAAGACGTGACGGGAAGTGACAAAAACATGACTGGAAGTGACAAAAATGCAACTAAAAGTGACAAAATAGTAATTAAAAGCGACAAGAACATGACTAGACTGTAAAATTGTACCCAAAAAAAAGAGCATACGTATCATATGTTATCACTTTGTAAACTCCTGGTTTTGTCCTGGTTTTGTCCTGGTTTAGTCCCGGTTTAGTCCCGGTTTAGTCCTGATTTTGTGGCGGCGAGGAAAAGGGTAAGAGAGAGCGGGATTAATGGGCGACTTTGGAAACTTACAAATAAAGTTACGCGCCGGTGATGCATCTGCAGGAGAAATGTTGGAGATTAAAAGTTTAAAGTGACAGGAAGTAGTGCTGGGTTCCAAAACAGAATCCCTCTGTGATGTCATCAAAAAGAGACGTGGCATAAAAGTGACAAAAACGCGACTACGAGAGGCAAAAACGCTGCTAAATGTGAAAAAGAAAAAGCATACATATCACTTTGTTATCACTTTGTAAAGTGCTGGTTCAGTCCTGGTTTAGTCCTGGTTTAGTCCTGGTTTAGTCCTGGTTTAGACCTGGTTTAGTCCCAGTTTAGTCCTGATTTTGAGGCGGCGAGGAAAAAGGTAAGAGAGCGGGATTAATGGGCGACTTTGGAAATTTACAAACAAAGTTACGCGCCGGTGATGCATCTGCAGGAGAAATGTTGGAGAATAAAAGTTTAAAGTGACAGGAAGTAGTGCCGGGTACTAAAATTGAATTCCTTTGTGATGTCATCAAAAAGAGACGTGGCATTGAATTGAAAATACAGAGACATTTTTGTGGCAGTTTAAAACAGTCATTCAACAAAATAAAGGTGATTCCAGGTATTATTTGTGAAATCATAACTATAGTGGACTTTATATGGATTTTGGCCATCGTTTTCAAAATGGTTGCTAGGTAACAGTTGTGGAATTACCTCTAACTGTGGCTGTGTCCAAATGTCCACACTGTTCCCTCTAGAAGGCACTATATAGTGGTCACGCCACTATGTGCTTAGTGCTGTCAGAATGTCCAGCAGGTGAAAAGGTAGTGCACTCAAAATTTCCCACAATGCATCTTGAAAAGTAGTGTCCACTAGACCAGTCAATATTGACCACAATGCATTGTGAGAGTCAGAAAACAACATACTGAATGATGCAGAAGCCGTTTAAACAAAACTGTTGAGCCGAGATTATGAACAAAACACTTTAAACAAACCGTTAGCTGCAGAGTTGCTAGTGTTAGCCACTTACCTTAGCTTTAGCTGTGAATAGATCGCAAATCTATGGCAAAAAGTTTAATTGTTCAGTCCGTTTGATGTTATCGTACGCTCCATGATGAATAAAACGAAGTCCATAAATATGTGCGTGTCAGGCCATTGACCCATATTCATTCAGAAAGTTTTGCAGACTTTTTTTTCTCCCAGACGCCAGAGTCACGCAGCGAGGAGAAAGTTATACATTATAAACATTACAAAACCTTTTAAATTGTTGACAAATGGGCAAAATGTACAGAGGGGATTTTGGATTTCTTATTTAGTTTTTAAGTAATCTAGATTGGACTGAAAATTGTCTAATGTTTTTTTATTTTAAACTTAAATAAACCAGTGTAAGAATTAGATATCAAAAAATCCTTCAGTACGTTTTGTCAAAATCTTGTTCAGTCCAAGAGTAAAAAGTTTGGTGTGTGTGGGATCTACTTGAAGGCTGATCTTTATGTCCCAAGGGGAGAAAAATGCATTTTAAGAAAATGGCCTTTGAAATTACAATGTCCCAGAGAAATCTATGGATTAAGTGGATTCCATGGAAGAATAAAACATCTTTAGGAGCAGATTGGACAAGTTGTGTTGTTTCCACATGAAAGATGATATGTTGAGAGAGCAAACTGACCAAAATCTTAACATTTTTTGTGTTTTGCCTGTAGTGGATCATTCGTAGTATTGTTATCTTGATAGTTTTGACCTTGGCCTTGTCTCGTGGGGGGCAAAATGTTTCAAAAAGTACTCCCGATGAGCACATTTAATAAAACATTTGCAGCTTTTACACACAGTGCAGTCTCCACATGTAAAGAGTGTGATACTGTACCAGGCCTGGAGCTCTTGTTCTGCTTTGGCTCTGTCCGACTCCAGACCTTTACTCAACTCCTCTGTGATCTTCTTCTTCAGGGCCTCCTCATCAACTGGAACATTTGGAACAAAAACAGGAAAAGAAAACATTTTAGTAAAACATAATCAAGATAAATTGATGCAGAAATGTGGAGTGGAAGATAACTCTGGGTGATATGATGATAAAAATGGAATGGTGAGCTGGTCCCTGTGACAATCTGTTATTTTTGTGAAATCGTGGTATCGTGATTCACTGTTTGTCTCTTTAATGCAGCTGTCTGTTCAAACACACTTTTTCTCCTGTTGTTTAGCCTCTGAAGCCTCTGAGCAGATGACTTTATTTACCTCTTAAAGACCAGAGCTGCACAATTAAACCAAATCCACACAAACTCGCTGAATGGATGCAACTAGCAAATCACTGCAATTTTTGAAGTGCAATAATTTCCATAAATAACAAAATGTCTTGCTTTGATTTGAATAAAAACTGCCAACGTTGTAGTTTGAATCTGTACAAACATGACACAAAAGAGTGACCAAAATTGATTAAAAAAATTTCAAAAGCACTCCTACAAACAACGAATGCAACTCGATGCACCAAACCACAACTACAAGTGACAAAAACGCGACAAAAACTTCACAGATGCGACTAAAAGTGACAAAGACGCGTTTAAATATGACAAACACAACTGAACGTGACAAAAACGCAACTAACAGTGACACATTTGCGTTTAAAATGTGAATCAGAACAGAATTCTATTATTAAAAAGTAAATCATAAAAATAATCACAGTCGCACTGGTCAGAAAAATCACAATTAGATATTTTTCCTAAATAATGCAGCTCTATTAAAGGCAACAGAAAAATACAAAGTGAACATGAATCGAAATCAAATCGAAATCATGATCTAGCCCAAAAAAAATCGTAATAATACTTTTTTGCCATATCGTCCAGCCCTAACCAGACATATGTATTTTGTATTCAATGCTTTGTACTATTTACTTATTTACACAGTGTATTAAATATTACAATTCATCGTTTGTGTTTGCACGAGGCCTTCGGGCAAGCCAACTTCAAAGCGGCGTTGGTAGAGACGTCAAAGTCAGACACCATCAGAAAACATCCCTCATCTTAAAGTGAAACGTCACAGGTCCCGGCTCTTCCTCCGAGTCCAAAACGTCAACCTGCGCCGCTTTATTCCCGACGTGTGCGACTGCATGTCCTCGCCGCTCCGTCTTGGCAGGTAATTAAGCATGAAAGTAAAGACGCCACGGTCCGAAACGTGCTCTGAACACACGAGGAGGCGCTGCTCGGGGGAGTGTCTACTGCCGCTGTCGTTGCGTTCGTTCGACGCCATAATCCCTATTGTGCGGGTCTGGTATTGACTGGTAACGCCCGGTGAAATGCAGCCGCCGAGAGGGGTAAAATGCCGACGCCAGAAGCCAATTCCTGGTGAATGACGTCAACAATAGGTGTATAAAAAGCTATTTGTTTCTTAGAGGACGCGTTAAAGTTGGGGTGTCTTATTTTACGCGACAAAACTGGAAGTAGGTATTTAAAAGAAAAATAATCTGCATTTTTCATATTGTTATTGGCTTTTAAACATGCTCTTGAGGCTCTTAACTGTACTTATTCATCCAATTACTTTTTTTCTTCAACCAGTATGAAATTAAACTTACTGAGTGCATCCGGCCAGCAGATGGCGTCAGCGCAATATGCAATCTAGTGAAGTTAACGCTGAAAAGACGCAATGAAGAGGATTTGCTGCAGAACGAGTTTAGCGATGATTCAATTCAAGTTTCTATAGCACATTTAAAACAACTTCAGCTGACCAAAGTGCTTCACACCCAGGAAATTAAAAATACAATACAGTACATTACAAAGCACAAAAACAATATAGGTAAACCACAAGATAATAAAATATGAAATACCAAGAAAACCTGTCCAGCTAGTAATAACAGCTAGTAGTAACAACAAGTTTGTTGTTTCCGATAGGTTGAGAGAGCAAATTGACCAAAAAACAGAAAAAAAAAAAAAGAGTTTTGCCTTTAGTGTCTCGGCTTAAACTGTACATTTCCAGCTACATCCACAACTACGAGGGTAAGTAGGTTATGCTAATGAGTAGTGCTAGTGTCTAACCTTCATCAATAACTCTTTTTCATTAACACAACACTAACATTTACTTTTTTCTTGTAATTTCTCAAGAGCTAGTGCGCAGGTAACGTAAAGTATCCTAGTGAAAAAATTGTTTCAAAAATCTTATGTATAATCATGTTCACTACATTTTGTGAAATGTGGCATCTATCCTATCATATGCACTTTAAAGATTTGCTAAAGAAATGTATACATTTTATCCCAATTTAGGAATTATTTATTTAATTTATTTAGTATAATATACTTTCCTGGTTGTAAATGATGACATGACACTGGAAAATGACTTTGTACACTGGACTCAGCTAATGTCACAGATCTTTTTAACTTGGCAAATCAAAAACTGAACACATTTATTTTGGTGAATTAATGTTTACAGGGTCAAATAGTAGTTTTTTTTTGTTTGTTTTTTTTGTATGAAAATAATGTGGAACCTTTGGATGGAGTGAGTCTGCCTAGTGTGATGTCATCAATTTGTTTTCACTTCCTGTCAACAGATTTTTCAACTTTTCTCTACAAACGGCTCCTTGACTTGTGTAAAACTATAATTTGTATCTACAGTAGGTATTAATACACCAGTTAAAAATTGTTAAAACCTTTCATCCGCACTTTAACACCAACATAACACAAAATAGCATATGCCAAGACTCATTATAAGCGTCATTTCCCGAGAGTCCGTTCTGCTGCCAACAAAGACCAATCCTTTCGACGTTATTACGCCGCTTTGCTGTTATAAACCTCACCAAAACACACAGCCGGGATTTAGGAGAGTAATATCTATTCTATTTGTTTGTTTGCTTTTTCACATCAACAACTTAATCCAATTAAAGTCAGTTTTCCTATAGCGAGCCCAAAGCCAAACTTGCAACATCTGAAATCTATATTCGCAGCGTTTAAAGTCGCCTTCAGGCAGAGAAGAAAGTACAAAGTTTTGGGCTAGAAAGTGTTTTTCTTATTAAAAACAATTCTTGCCTTTAGATTACGTTTGCGCACACGAGTGGCGGCCGCGTTCTTTGATCAGCGCGGCGAAATTAAGCCTCAGAAATTCCACCTAAACTCCTGTAGAAAGACAAATTCCCCAGAAATTGTGAGAAAATGCAACTTCGAGGTCGATTTGGGTCAAAGATATCTGTTTGTGGACTTAATCCTACAGTATATAATGACATTGTGATGAAGAAAAGCAAAGTGTAAAGGTTGAAATGGTTGAAAATGTTGACTTTAAAATGCTTAGACCCTTTTTTTTTCTTATCTTAAGTCTTATTAATTTTGTTTCAACACATTTTTGGGGAAAATATGGACAAACAGTGAGCAAATTCAAGCAGATATTTTTATTAAAAGAAGCTTCACGTGGAAATCAAGCGCCAACGATTTGCTAAAGTGGCATTTTGGTCTATTTTCTGATAAATGTGGTTGCTTTGTTCAATGTTGTTGCTCAGATACTCAAATTGTACTAAAAGAAAATACAAATAACATATTAAGTTAAAGATGATAAGTCAAATTTATTACACAGTCCATGGTTAAATGGTTCAAAATCAGGCAATTATGCTGTCTGCATCATATTGTAAAGCAGTTTTATTTACAAATGATTGTGAACCCGGATGTAGATTCAAATTCTGTTTTAACCCCTGAAAATTGTGAAATGATTATAAACTCAAATCGGTGAACTGAATGCTGATGCTATAACGATATCACAACAAACAAAATATATCGCAGTCACACCAAAGTCTGATTAAAATGTTCTGTGTTTAAAATGAAAACACTGAAAAAGGAAAACCATGAACTAAACTAAATTAGCCTCGGCTTTGTATTTGTTGGTTTTCATTTTAATACGACAGACATTATTGCATCAAAAATAGGGCTGCAACGAGTAGTAGAATAATCGTGAAGTCGACTATAAACAATAATGTCAGTTGTATTTTGATGAGTACGAGTTTTATTTTGCTAAGTAGAAAAAAACATGTCTCTTAAATGTCTATTTGGAGATTTATTGTGGAACATTCAAGACAAAGCAACAAGTTACAAGGCAGTGCAGCACTAAAGGACAAATACACTGCACTATTTGTATCATTAATGCCTTAAAATGATTGGTCTACTAAAAACACACATTATGTCATATCAGTCAGGCATTTCCCACGTAGAGCTCCATCTACTGGCTGCAAAAGGAATTACATGGGGGAAATAAACAAACTTGAGCTTTCCCCTGACATGCTAATGCAGACACACAGTTGTAACGATCGCGATTTGACGGCAGGAATGCTCAGAACGAATCTGACGATGATTTATGGACTTAAACGCTGTCAGAAGATCTCAGAGCTTTATCTATGACGTTACAAAACTGGGAAGATCGAGTTTTTTTCTGAGGCTCAAAAGGAGCGGACTCACTAAACACAAGTGTGAATGAAGCTAAACACAACTCCAGGTACGTTTTGATGAGGGAACTATGTTATAACATGGTTAAAAGATCAAACAAATCAAATCTGAATACTATTTGTCCTTAAAGATAAAACCTATCAAAGAATACCTTTTCTGGACTGAAAATGTGCATGCCAAATAAACAAACAGACAGCTGATATTGACACCCACAATCTGCGTATTTATATCTTTCCCTTCAGTCACTTCAGTGCATGATTTACAAAAAGCACACATTATGTCATATCAGTCAGGCATTTCCCATGGCAGGAATTTAATTAGAGCTCCATACACTGACTGAGATGCTCAGAACGAGTCTGATTAGTGATGATTTATGGAGATAAAAACCGCTCAGAAGATCTCGGAGCTTTAAGACTGGAAATATTGGGAGTTTTCTGAGGCTCAAAGGGAGAGGACTCAGTAATGACGCTAAATACAACTCCAGGTGTTTTTGAAGAGGGAACTATGTTAAAACATGGTTAAAAGATCAAAAAGGTCTATTTTGCATTCTGTTTATTACATTATATATGTCCTATAACTAATCAGAGAATAGCTGGACTGAAAATGCCAAATAAACAAACTAAAAAAAACAAACAGACATCTGATATTGACACCTCAAATTTGCGTATTTATATATCTCCCTTCAGTCATTTCTAAGCATAATTTACAAAAAGCACACATTATGTCATAACATCATCAATCATTTCAGGAATTGAGTTAGCGTTCCATCTACCACCTGCAGAAGGAACTACATGGAGGAAATAAACAAACTGAGCTTGCTCACGATATCCTACAGGTGGCACGTAGTCGCAATTAACGCAATTTGACGGCAGGAATGCACTTAAAAAGGTCTCGGAGCTCAATCTGTGACATCACAAAATGGCAAATTTGGAACCGAGTGTTTTCTGAGGCTCATTGGGGAGAGGACTTACTAAACAGGATGGTACCACTTTATAATAACTACATCTTATTTTGCCTTAATAAAGCATTAACAAAGACTTAATTAACAATGAATATATAGTTTATGCAACACGATTCAGGCTTAGTAACTACTTAATTAAAGTTAAGGTTAGGGTAAGGGTTAGAAATTAGGGTTAGAATATTTGTTAAATAGTAATAAAGCCTGAATCATTCTTAATAAACTATTTGTGGATTATGAACAGAATAAAGTCTTTGTTCATGCTTTATTAAGGCATGAATAAGTGTAGTTATTATAAAGTGTTACCAACAGGATTCATCAAACAAGCGTGAATGAAGCTAAATACTAGTCCAGGCATGTTTTAGACGAGGGAACAAGTTCATAACAATTTTAAACGCTCAAAACAGTCAATTTTGCATAGCATTTGTCAAGTAGAATACCTTTTCTGCACTGAAAATGTGTACGCCGAACAAACAAACAGACAGCTGATATCGACACCCACAATCTGCGTATTTATATCTCTCCCTCCTGTCATTTCTATGTATTTTTCATGAACCTCAACAACACGAACGTCAACAGAGTAAAGACTTGTCCTCTCAAGTTGCATTGCCTTTAAACACACTCTGCCACACTATAGTCAGTCTGAGATTTCTTGTGATTTTCACCTTCCCCAGACTTCACTCCGCGGCAGAAAAGGGCACATAACAGGAGGCTGAACAAGTGGCGGCTAAAGCTTCAGAGGGAGCAGAGGAAACTACGTGAAAACTCGGGGGGGGAAGATTGACGCTTGACAACTATTTGCGGCGCGTCGGATCCTCAAAGACAGACGCGGCTGTCACCTACTGTCCGCCGCGTGCAAAATAATATCCATCACGGTGACAGCACTCAGAGGAAACCTGGGCGTCGCGGCGGAGAACAGCTTAATTACAAGTCTGCTTAGGGCCGCGAGAAACAGGAGGACGACCCGAGTAACGAGTCTGGGAGAGACGTGTTTAAGTTATGTTCTGTGCAGCGGTATTTAATTTAATGAGAGCGCTTCAAGACTGTGGATTTGCAATCAAAAAGAAATGTAATAGCAATAGGATAACATTGTTTTTGATTATTTTGACAATGCTGGAACAAACAAGAGAAAGAAACGCATTCATCTTCATCAAGTTTATATGACAGGTTCTCGTATTTTTCTAATTCTGACATCCATAGAAGAAAATTTTAAAAATGACTGATTACTGACAATGGGAATACACCTATTCTGATTGTGAGGTCATCAAAAAGCGATGTACAGTTGAAAATAAAGAGATAGTTAGATTCAGATTCAGATTTAGATTTAGAGATTCAGATTCAGATTCTCTTTATTGTCTCCTAATAGAGAAATTTGAGCACAAAAACAAACAGAACCGACAAAAGACAAAAGCCCAATCATTGCATTCACACCACCAGGTACATCAAACACCCATTTATGGTTTTAGTTTGACTGTCAGATTACCAAACCACGTTGTGATGCCGTATCGAATAATCAACTCTATGCAAGCCCTATAAAAAAAGAAGCTTTTTTGCTTTCTTGTCAACCCCGTGTAGTCTCAATCTTCTCAAAAAATTTAAGCGCTGGTTCATTTTTGCACGAATGGTCCACATGTTCAGCCCAGCACACTCGACTGATACATTTTTCTGACATTTTAAACAGCCGTTCAACAAAATAAAGGTGTTATCAGGTGATATTATTTGTCAAATCATAACTATTGTGTAATTTATATGGATTTTGGTCCTTGTTTTCAAAATAGTTGCTAGGTAACAGTTGTAGAATTACCTCTACCTATGTCATATCTGCTGCTCATGTTCAACCAGGAAGTAACATTATAAACTTTACAAAAACTGTGGGACAAATAGGCAAAATGTTTGGTAAAATCTGTTTACTTCACATTATTCTGCCCGAGCAGAATACGAAAACACGAGCAACAACAAGTCAACAACGCATCGATTTCCTGGGCGGTCTGAAAATGGCTTTTTAGTCCATGTAGAACTTATTTTCTGTTGAGCTCGTCTGCTCTATGTAAACTAATACAACGGAAACAAGATGGCGGCGCGTACGGCAACTTACGGAATAAGGTGAATACGTTTTAGTGAAACGTGACGTCTAACATAGACTGTAAATAACTAGATATCAGCATAACATAAGTAGTTTTGACTTTAGAATAATCACTTTTAAATCATGATAAATTATAGTTCTCCTCAGGTACTCAAATACGACACTAAATTAAATTATAATAAATCTTGTGTTGAATTGGCTATCTCAACGTTCACATGAGATTGAAGACATGGCTTTGTTTATTTTCTAACCACAAATACCACTAAATGACTTTACTATTTCCAAAACTATTGTACTGACTCGCTTAAATCTGACAAAAATAAAATTGCATCATCTGCAAATAGCCATATTTTATGACTTGTTTATTCAACCAAAATGCCAAATTGAAGCGAGAATGAATTGGTATTGCAAAAGAAACGCAAGAGGGAAAGCCTAACATTGCGCAGCGGGAAGAATTCCACAATATTTACGGTACATTATATTGAGTTCACGTTGAGTGCTTCACACATTGATCTTAGGGAAAGCAGCAGAAAGATTATTTTACTGACAAAACATCTTTAATAATTTCAAACAAAGTGGCCATTCATTTCAAACATAGACTGATTGGAAGACCATGCGCTGCCCTGTTTCGTTTTTTGTTTTTGTTTTGTTTTACTCTTAGTTTTAGCAGCAAAGCAGTGGCAGTTGCGTAGTACACTTGTGATGATGATAACGATTGGTCAGATAAAGAAAGGGATACCACTGGCAGTTATACTAATCTCAGTGTGCAGTTGTAGCATTAGAGTACTTTTGTTTTTTGTAAATTAGCTAATAACAAGAATATTCCACTGTTACTTAAAGGAGCTATACCAGATTTTTACTATTTAGAAAAGTGAATAAAAAAACAAGATTATTTTCTTCACATCAGTCACATGTATTACTCACTTTTGTAATGCAGTCCTAACATCTAATAAATTCACCAAGATGAGTTTATAAGTACTTTTCAAGTCTCTGAGCCTGGAGTTTTGACATCCCAGGTAAAGTTAACAAACATAAACCAATGGATGAACGTACTTTTTTTCCACAGGGTTTTTTTTTTTTTTGGGGGGGAGTTTTCCTTGCCGAGAAGAAGGATCAGTTGTTAAATATTTAAACTGCTTTCCACCTGTGGCCCATCAAGGCAACTGTTGTGATTTTGGGCGCTACAAAAATAGACTGAATTGAATAAACATACTAATGCCGTACTTCCTGATTCTCGTAGAATAAAACGCTCTAAAAATAGATGCAGAGAAAGCGCTATGGTCTCATTTTCAAATAAATAGATGCTTTTGCACAGATTTTACTTTTTTAGGTTTCAAAACAGTAAAAATCAGGTACAGCCTCTTTAAAAGGTGCACTATGCAACTTTTCTACTGGAAGGTCCGTCATCTTCTTGACTCAATGAAGATGTCATTTCGTTATCAGAAATGTTTCCAAGCAAATGGTACTAAACTTAAAGTGCGTCTGACAGGGTTTTATGATTTTCTAATTTGTACTTTTTTCATTGTATTAATAACTCTTGTAAACAAAATTATAGTTTTACATAAATCTGGTCGCCGTGTATGGAGAAAAGCTGAAAAATATAGGTTGAAAATTACAGGAAGTAAACAAAGGTTATGCATGAACACAGACTAAACACAGATTCAACGAAATAGAGGTGTTCACATGTATTTTTCTTTGTCAAATATTAAAGTCTGTGACATTAGTTGAGTTTTGGTGCACTGGACAGGATGGTTTCTTGGTAATTCGCTAGTGTGATGTCATCATTTACAACCAGAAAGTAAAACTAAAAACCTAAAAAAAAAAAGCTAAACTGGGGTAAAATTTGTAAAGACTTAAGCGAAATCTGAAATGTACTTATCTTAACTGCATTTTAGTTAAATTAGTAGTCCAACCTGCACTTTAATTGGTATTAAACCGTCTCACATGTATTAATCAGGCTTGCCTCTTCACAGACCTGGGTGTAAGTAGATTTAATGCCATACTGTGGAATTCTACAGGCAAAGCGATAACACGGACCTCGCGCCAGAAAAGTTAAATCCAAACTTTTGAGCGCTGCTCTCTTTTGCTTACCAAGTACCTCTTTTGACTATAAAACTTTTCTCCTTCAGTTTCCAGTGACTCCAGTGCCCTTTCTCATAACTTCGACGCGTTGTCTACCCTTTACCATATGAAAAGCAACATTTTAAGAAGTTCACACACGCCTCAAACCTCTCGGCGTTTATCAGCTCATCCTCTGCGGAGCCGTACATCAGCGTTAGATACCGTTCGGCCGGTGGGTCAGCCTGGGAACGGCTCCTGATGTGATAAACGCCGTCTGGAGGTCCTGGAGGGAGGCCACGGGGGTCACGCGCAACTCCACATCGACAGGACCAGGTGTCAAACCCGGCCGGGACACGTAAATGCTAAAAAGATTAAAAACTCATCATCTTCTCAGTCGCGTCGCCCTGAGGTTCGGACGTCAGCCGGCGGAAAAACGCACGGAACGAGGCGAGGCGGCTGTGGAGGTGGACGCGACAATAGACGGAGGCAAATTGCGTTTCTCATCAGGAGTTTCATTAACCCCGGGACCCGCTTGGAGGGCATAATCTGTAACATTACCACTTGCTCACGTTCCCGCCGGTGTGCGCTGGGTTTTGTCGCCACACACCTTTCACAGTGTTCAAACAGAGATTAAGGCAGGAAGCGTCGAGAGCCAGCCTCCGTCTTGACAACGCCAGATTTAGGGCCTAGTGGTGCTTCAAAGTTTGCTCAGGCCGCGCCGCATAAATGTCATCTGATAAAAGCTAATCAGAGCTTCTAACGTGCATGCAGCGCGCCGTGATACTCATTGTCGGACAAAATTAATTAGTAGGATGATGAAAAAAAAACAAACGAACACGAGCAATAGGTTAATCCTTCAGCGAGGTGCTCCGGACCAAACCAGATCAAGATTTGGAGAAGGGCGCTGCACTGACTAATGTTGTCAGAGACTTTATTCATCCAACAACTGCCAATTTCACCTTCACACAAACTCTGCAGTAGTTATTAGTAGTGCTGTCACACAATTAGAAAAATGTATTTAACTAATCACACTTCGGAACTGTGATTAATCATGATTAATCCCATTGTGCACTTTTTTTAATGTCATTATTTACATGTCTAATTTGTAGTAAGTGTAGTAAGTATTTTTGCTCATTTTCTTCTGAAAATTAAATGATTGTATTACTAGATCTAAATAAATTATTTAAAAGCCCAACTAGTTAAGTCTAGACATTGCATTCCATGTTGAATCTGTGGCATGTTTCAGATAAATCTAAGCAACATGACCAAACACAGGTTTAATGGATTAAGGGCCCTTCATTACACTCACAGAACTATAGTTACACTTAGATAACTGACATTGATGATGGTAGATGGAGCTGGTGTTAGTCTGGCGTCTACAAGTGCTCCGTAATAGTTTGGTGAAATGTTTGGTCAGCTGCTCTAGTGCCTTCCTCCATCGCTCAGGTAAACCCTCCTGCGTGATCTTAAACAGCGTGTTTCCTTAAATCAAACCATGATCCTTAAATCAATCAAATGTGATTAATCTGTCAATTTGTGATTAATGCGTCAATTTTCTATGATTAATCGCATTCATCGCGTTAACATTGACAGCCCTAGTTATTTGAGAAGAAATATGTATTTAGCAAGAAATGTAAATCTGGGTCAGACATCTTGATCATTAGAAGACCTATATCCAAAACTACGTTGATAAAAGGTTAACGTTAAAGAACATTATGCAAAATGTGTTTTCTTGAGCTTTTAACCATTGTGACTACAACTAAAACCTACCCAGAGTTGTGTTTAGCTTCATTCCCAACCAATTAATTCCTCCTATTTAGTAAGACCTCTACCTCTGAGCCTCACAAAACACTACATTCAGAATCTTCCAGTTTAATGACGTCAAAGGTCAAGCTCCAAGATCTTTTGCGCCGTTTTAAGTCCATAAATCATTGTCAGACTTGTATTTCTGCCCTTCATTACAACTGCATGCCTGCATCAGCATGTTGGGGGTAAAATAGGTTTGTTTATCTCAAGAAGCTCTTGATCTAGGTTAATATTCACAAGTACCTTCTTTCAAAAGCAAACTCAAAACTTTATTTTTTACTCAAGCGTTTTAATTACAGAAGATTTAGAGTCTGATTTTACTGTTATATCGTTGCATGCATTGCCTGTTCTAAGTGTGTGTTTATTTTTCTGTATTTTAAAAGGACAAATATTATGCATTTTTGTATTGTTTTTAGCCTTTAGCCTTTAAACCTGCTCTTGAGTGTCTTCAGTTTGACATCTCATATTTATATAGAACTAAAACTAATGCTTTTACAAAGAAAAATATAACTTTATCACTGTATTGGCCGATGTCATTTTGACTTAGCTGTGGCTCCATCTACTGGAACAAATGTTCAGAGCGAGTCTGGCGATGATTTAAGAACATAAAACGGCAAAAGATTGTGGGATAAATGACGTCAGCATCATCTACGTCACACATGAAGGAGTTCAGAATGCAGTGTTAGAGAAAGAGAGGATTTACAAACCAGCATCATCAAACATTAATGAACCTAAATGCAACTCCAGGTATGTTTTTGATAATGGAACAACATTTGAACATGGTTAAAAGATCAACAAAGTCAATCTGCATAAAATTTGTCCTTTAACTCAGTGTTTCCCAACCAGGGGTATGGGGACCCTTAGTCATACGTGAGGAATTACCAGGGGTCACTTGGATGGTTTCCGGTTTTAAATGAAGATGAAATGTACTTTTATCTTAATAATAAAAGTGTCATTAGTTGTAAATTTAGCATCTTTTGGTGTATCTTGGACCATAAATACAATTAAAACAAAAATATAACAGTAATAATTAACAATATTTGACTAGTAAACCCATTTATTTGCCTGAAACTTAAGTTAAGGGGTACTCTGAGTGTAAAATAAACTTTAGGGGGTACTCCAGACAAAAAGGTTGGGAACCACTGCTTTAACTCTTTTTGTTGTGAAGCGCTTTGTCATTTATCTTGTCATAACTGAGATCTGACAGCAATAAAATCACGATTCAATCAAAATTCTACTCGTTACACATCCCCACAAACGAACCAACCGACAACGAAAAATGACATAACTTCCATGACAAAACCGTAATAAACAGAACAGATTGATCCAACAGTGACTACCTGACTGCTCCCTTTGGTCTTTTCGAGCCGCTCCCGTTTCTGCCGTTAACGGGGAAGACATCTTTGAGCGGGCCATTAGTCCGGCAGCGCTCTGTGTGGGCTTTACCGTATGAATATTGATAGCGCATGGGAGACAGTGTGGGAGGCTCAACCTTGACTGTGGCGTAATCAGCAGCACACAGTGAGACTCGGGGCATGATTTCGAGACGGCCGACCTGCTGAGAACTTCACTCGACTCCTCAACTGTGGACACACACACAATCAATAGTGCCCTCGTTATGGCCAGAGCCGTGCGGGGATGGGCTGAACTTTGGAAATAACGAGCTCTGCCTTTGCATTCATCATAACCGTTTGACTTTTTTTGTTGTGTAAAAAGTGCATGCCGGATTGATCGCCTTACTGGACCGGCTGGACGGCTGTTAAATGTCTTTGTGGAGGAGAAAAGTCTGTAATTAATCACGTTTTAATCAAATTTAGATTGCTTTAAATTGTCAATGAGTTTTTAAAGAGGACATATTTTGTGAAATCATCTTTAATGAGCTTTTATTAATGTTACAACAGTGTTTCCTCATCATTCGTTTACTCAAAGTTGTATTTTGATGCTTAGAAAAGTCCTGTTTTCATTTATCTCCGCCCACTGCCCAATACTTAGAGTGCACATGACAGGTTTTTATAATTTTCTAATTTTGACTTTATTCAGTGTATTAATACCGCTTGTAAATATAAATTTTAGTTTTACACCAATCAGGTCGCTGTTTGTGGAGAAAAGTTGAAAAATCTGTTGAAAATTACAGGAAGTGAACAAATCGATGACATCACACCAGGGAGACAAAGGTTATGCAAAGGTAATTTACACAAAAGAAACCACAATTTTTTTGACCCTTTAAACATTGATTCAACAAAATAAAGATGCTCACATGTATTTTCTTTATCAAATGAAGAAATCTTTGACATTAGAGGGGTTTTGGTGCACTGTACAGGACGGTGTCTTGGTAATTTCCCAGTATGATGTCATCATTTACAAGCAGGAAGCACAATTAAAAACATAAAAAATTGCTTAACTGGGAAAAAATTTGTAAAGAATTTGAGGAACATTTTAAATTTATTTATCCTAACTGTATTTTAGTTAAATGAGTAGTTCAACCTGTCATAGGTGCTTTAAAGTGCCTATGACAGGTTGGACTACACATTTAACTAAAATACAGTTAGGATAGATATATTTAAAGTTTTGCAAAAAAAAAAAAAAGGGTACATGTACATTTTATGATGATTGAATAATTTTTCAGTTTTGTAATATCACTTCCTGGTTGCAAATGATGACATCACACTAGGAATTCATTTTGTACACTGGGCTAAAACACAGCTAAAGTCACAGATTTTTTAATTTGACAAATCACAATATATGTGAACACCTTTACTTTGTTGAATTAATGTTTTATGAGCAAAAAATGTTGTTCATTTTGGGTAAATTATGTTTATCCAAATGTTTGTTTTTATTTTGAGAATATAGACCTAGAAAAATGACTTTAATAGGCCGACAAATAGGTGTCAAGCCTTGTTTAAGACTATTGTATACATTTTTCCCCATCATCTGGAGACCCCCGGAAATCATTTCGCGACCCCCATTGAGGTCCCGACCCCTACTTTGAGAACCACTGGTATAGTCCAATGTTTTGGTTTTCTGAAATTACAGGAAATGAAAAACTGATGAGATCACACTCAGCAGACTAATTCCATTCAGGTCAAGGTTAAGATATAAGGCTAATTTATCACTTTGCGTGTCTCCTATTTTTTGTGTTTGGGGGTCGCAACTGAAAAAGTTTGAGAACCACTGGACTATTCACCATATTCTGCCCCGCCCACTTTTGTAGTTTTTTGCCACAGATACGCACTTTTGTTGTAAACGCACTTCCGTTTGACGAGAACTCCGTTAAAGCTAATGACGAACGAGGAAAAAGTCTTACCGCTAAAATGTTACATAAAGTAGGTTGATTTGTGTAAAATGTTTAATGAACACGAGCAACAAGTCAACAACGCACCGATTTCCTAGAGTCTGAAAACAGCTTTTTAGTCCATGTAGAACTTATTTTCTGTTGAGCTCGTCTGCTCCATGTAAACTAATACAACGGAAACAAGACGGCGGTGCGTACGGCAACTTCCAGAATAAGGTGAATACAATACCTTTTATTTAATATATGTAACACTGTCCTTTTAACAATGGTGCATTATTCATTAACTTTCCTTAACACTCTAAAGGCAGTGCACCACATGTAAATCTACAGCTGTCCTGGGGCAAATAAACCAGCGGCTGCGTACTTTCTGCTACTTCAAACACCTTCAATAACCAGTAATCCCTCAGTCAGACCAGAGCGTTCACAAGCCTCTGTGGACAAAGCTCTTGGACCACACACCTTTCAGTCAGTGGGCGTGTGTTTCTATTATTCTATCTATCTTAGCTACTGCCAAAGCCACTCCACTCCGCTTCTTAAGGAGATCCTGGAATGGTAAACGGCAGATTATAGAGATGCCATGTCAAATCTCAGGTAGCGCCGTCGGTATATCACAGAACACTTATTGTTTTATAAGGTGATTGTGTTCAATTGTGGATAGCCAAATAGTTTGATTGTGTATTCTGTCACTTTGGTTGTCAGCGCTGGTCAAATTCCATACTATAAATCGTTTACAAGAATTTGAACAAGAGCTCCGTTTGAAGTGCAACACCACCGGTCGGTAAAAAAAACAAAAAAACAAACCTATTCAATCTTTAGAGTCTGGTTTGTTGTTAAACTTGTAATGCAGTGACCCTGTGATGTGTAAAGTTTCAATGAGAACTTCAATAACAAACTGTACTGTAGCTCAAGTATGTCTTTTACAGCAAATATTATATAAAACTTTCCTTTAGCAAGAATTTTCTCTCAGTGACAACAAGGTGAGTGGTTCGATTCTAGCTTCGACGAGTGCCTAATGTAATTAAAAAGTATATAGTTACAATACATTTTTCACTAAAATGTACTGAACATGATTATATTTAGGATTCTACTAAACGTTGCCTATTTTCACCCAATTTGACAGTTTTTGCAAAGTTTATAATGTTACTTCCTGGTTTGACATGATAGGTTGATGTAATTCCACAGCTGTTACCTAGCAACCGACTGTAAACAAGTGCTGAAATCCATATAAATAACACAATAGTTGAGTTTGATCAATAATAATACCCCAAAACATCTTTATTTTGTTAAATGATTGTTTAAACGATCAGAAAAATGTGTCAGTTGCTGTAAATTGCGCGCGCATTTTCGATGGAATGCCGCTTTTGGATGACATCACAGAGAGATTCTTGAACTCAACACTACTTCCTGCAATTTTCAACCTTTATTTTTCCATTTTGCTTGACAAACTGCAACTTGACTGATGTAAAACGATGAGAGAGTTGCCACATGGACTATTCCACCAAACACAGAATTATTGTTATTTAGAAAAATACGAGAACCTTCAAATGCACTTTAAAGGCCCTGTACCTGATTTTTACTGTTTTGAAACGTGGAAAACAGAACCAGTTAATGTTAAAGTCAGCAGTCAAATGTATCGCTCACTTACCCAATGCAGTCCCAGCATGCTAAATATTCAACGCGAGCAGTTTATAAGCACTTTTCACGAGTTTCTGAGCCCAGGTCACGGGTAAAGCTAACAAACATTAGCATGCTAACGGCGCACTTCCTGCTTCGCTCGTTGGATAAAAGACTCTATGAATAGAGCCAGAGTAAGTTGTGCTCTCATTTTCACCCGAATAGATGCTTTTACAATTTATCAGTGCTGTGGTGACACAGGTTTTACTTTATTTCTTGCAACAGCAAAAAAATCAGGAACATGGTCTAGGTCTGTTTTTCCCGTTTCACAACCGTAAAAAACAGGTACAGGCCCTTTAAGTTCCAAGATTAGAATACAGAATACATCATGTATAAAAATCTACTTAAAAATACTGCAAAATGCGGCTTAAACGTAACAATAGAACAAGTTTGGTTGTATTATTTTAAAAAAGGGTATAAAGTGATATTTCTGCACTTATGTGGTTAATGCAACAACCGATTCATGTAGAACTTGGTTAAAGTTCTACATGAAACCAAGTTTTCACCTTTTTTCTTTTTCTTTTTTTTTTCACTGCATTTAAATAGTTAAATTTACAGTCCGTTCATGTTTTGTGCCACATGATATCTGAATCTCAACCACGACATTTACAGGCATTTCCTATACATTTCTTGTCAGTATCGCCCACAAGTATTGACCATCATTGACTAAAATGATCATTACAAAACAGACAGGATGGAAGAATCGCAAGGCAAATAAGGCTGCAACTAACGATTATTTTAGTGGTCGAGACTTTTTTTCATCCAACTAAAGGTTGAAATAGTGACTGAAGACTTCTAGGACATACAAATAAAAGGTAATTGATTGTAAATTGTACTATAAATAATACCGTTTCAAAGAGTATATATTTTCATTCTGCTATTTATATTGTAGTTTATGTTTTTTTGGATGTGTTTATTTATAAAAGACTTTACTGCGAATGTCCAGTGTTTTTGAACCTTTTTTGAGTCACGGCATACGTTTTGGGTTTAAAAAATACCACGGCACACAACCTACTCCTAAAACATTACCAAATCAGACCATTTAGTAAAAAAGTACGGTATATAATGAGGCAAATAACGTCTGTGCCATTGTCTGGTTCTTTAAATTTGGCCAATTCGGCCAAATTTTGTGTTCTTTTTTGATGCAGAAGTTGCTCAGGACACTCCAAAATGGTAAATTAGTCAATTACATCTGCATTTGTGAATCTCATATTGGACATTTTTTTCAAGGCACACCTGATAAAACTTCAAGGCACACTAGTGTTCCACACACTTGTTGAAAATCAAGTGTGTAGGTGAAATTAAGTAGTTTAAATTTTATTGTTTATCGCAATATTTTCATTTGCAATATATCACCGTCCAAATTTTGTTATCGTGACAGGCCTAGTCGACAAATACGATTAGTTCGATTAAGGTGAGACGCTGGAGGTGAATAGGAAAAAAAGTCTTAAATTTAAAGATAGAAACTCCCGTAGTTTACTCACATAAATGTAAGAAGTACTTTTTCATCATGTAAGGTTTTCATGTAGAAATAAGGTATTTTATGTGTTGAAACGGCCAAAATAACACTTATTTGGGACATTTAAATCTGAAAAATGGACAGAACCAGGTTTAAACTTATCGGTTCATTTAATACACATGTATTAGTTACAAAAAAACTTTACAGAGGGGATTTTGGATTTGTTATTTGGTTTTTGATTAAACTGAAGAAAATTGTTCAAGTTCAAATTTAGCCCAGGTTTTTTTTTTTACTTAAAACTTTAATTTTAAGTTTTAGAATTTTAGAATTAGATAAAAAATTCTTTCAATTCTTTCTGCCAAACTTTACAATCTTGGACTTATCTACTTTAAGGCTGATTTTTATGTCTCTGCGGGAGAAAAATGCAATGTAAGAAAACAGCCTTTGTAGTTACTATGTCCCAGAGAAATCTATGGATGAAGTGGATTCAGTGAAAGAACAGAACATTTTTCGGACCAGATTGGACACGTTTGTTGTTCCCACACGAAAGCCGATATGTTGAGCGCGCAAACCGCCCCAAAAAAAAAATCGCAAATACATCAACCCCTCCAAGAACAACTCCATCCAAAAAACTTTGATTTTTGCTCACCGTCTCCAGCGCAGGGAGCCTGTGGTCAAACCCAAACGTTCCCATCGCTCTTCGCTCCTCTCTGCGCCCTTAATGAGGCCCACAGGCTTGTCGAGGGGAACTGCAGAGGTGTCGTTTTAATCACTGAAGTCACTGTGGCGTGGCATAAGTTGGCCGTTTTTAATTACTTCACTGATTGAGCACGGTCAAGGATGGGAAAGTCTGCCCACGTCCTGGAAGCCTCCCACAGAAGGCCACGGCACCCACGACCGCACGCCGCCTTTTAGTGAACCCGACGCCCCCGGATGGAAAGACGAGCTGGGATACGGAGCTAAAGGCTATTCACCTTATTCCGGAAGTTGCCGTACGTACGCGCCGCCGTCTTGTTTCCGTTGTATTAGTTTACACGGGGCAGATGAGCTCAACAGAAAATAAGTTCTACACGACTAAAAAGCTGTTTTCAGGCCCCAGGAAATCGGTGCGTTGTTGACTTGTTGTTGCTTGTGTTCATTAAACATTTTACACAAATCAACCTACTTTATGTAACATTTTAGCGGCAAGACTTTTCCCTCGTTCGTCATTAGCTTTAACGGAGTTCTCGTCAAACGGAAGTGCGTTTACAACAGAGGTGCATATCTGTGGCAAAAAACGGCAAAAGTGGGCGGGGCAGAATAAGGTGAATATTAAAGTGCGTATGACAGGTTTTAACGATTTTGTAATTTTGATTTTATTTGGTGTATTAATACGTATTATACATTAAAATGATTGTTTTACACTAATCAAGTCACGGTTTGTGGAGAAAAGTTGAAAAATCTGTTTAAAAATACAGGAAGTAAAAAACTGATGAAGTCACACTGGGGAGACTCATTCCATCCAAAGGTTATGCATAATTTACCCAAAATTATTTTACCCTTAAAACATTATTTCAACAAAATAAAGTTATTCACATATATTTTGGTTTGTCGGACAAAAAAATCTCTGACATTAGCCGAGTTTTAGCCCACTGTTCAGAGTAATTTCCTAGTGTGATGTCATCGTTTACAACCAGGAAGTGATATTACAAAACTAAACAAATTGCTAAAAATGATCAAATATATAATTATTTTTAGCAAAACTTTAAATATATTTATCTTCACTGTATTTTAGTTACATGAGTAGTCTAACCTGACATAGGCACTTTAAGGGTGGTTTAATTGTTTTCGAACCAATTACATTCATTTGTTAACACTGGATAGTAGGACTCGGCGATAAGGCAAAAAATTATGATCACGGTTTTCTTTGGGCCAGATCATAATTTCGATTTTATCACGATTCACTTAGTATTTTCTAATTGCCTGTAATAGAGCTGCACGATTTAGGAAAAATATCTACTTGTGATTGTTCTGACCAGTGTGATTGTTTATGTTTTTAATAGGATTAATTTCAAATTCACATTTTAAACACAATTTTGTCACTTTACGTTGCGGTTTTGTCATGTTCAGTTGCGTTTGTCATAATTAAATGCGTTTTTGTAACTTTTAGTCACGTCCTTGTCGTTTTTAGTCGTGTTTTTGTCGCTTTTAGTCGTGTTTTGGTGCATTGAGTCGCTTGTTTGTGAACATGTTTGTATAAATCTAAACTACAGTGTTCGCAGTTTTTATTCAAATCAAAGCTACATATTGGGTTGTTTGGGGAAGAAATTGTTACACTTCAAAACTTTGCTAATTGCATCCTTTAAAATTGTGATTTTGTGTCAATTTGGTTTAATTGTGCAGCCCTGGCCTTTAAGAGGTAAATAAAGTCATCTGCTCAGAGGCTTCAGAGGCTAACCAACAGGAGAAAAAGTGTGTTTGGACAGACAGCTGCATTAAAGAGACAAACAGTGAATCGCGATACGACGATTTCACAAAAATAGCAGATTGTCACAGGGACCAGCTCACGATTTGTTTTTTATCACCATATCGTCCAGCCCTACTGGATCGTTATTAACACAAAAATAAACACTGAACGTGACATGTGCCAGTGATAATCTGACAATTTTGAGAGATGTTGTATTCAATGTTGGGAAGAACAAATTGAAAATGTATTTAGTTACAGAATACTCAATTCCTGCATTGAAATGTATTTTGTAACGCATTCTGTCTCACGGTCAAACTTCTACATTTTGGATAGAGCTGCACGATTTGCTTGGGGGAAATCATTTTGTAGCGTTTGTCACTTTTTGTAGCGTTACGTCTAGTCATGTGTTTGTCACTTTTAGTCAGGCTATTGTCACTTTTAGTCGCATTTATGTAATTTCTAGTCACTTTTAGTCGCATTTATGTAATTTCTAGTCACTTTTATGTCACTTTTAGTCGCATTTATGTCATTTCTAGTCGCATTTATTTCATTTCTAATCACATCTATGTCGCATTTGTCACTTTTAGTCGCATTTATGTCACTTTGTCGCTTTTATGTTACTTTTATTCGCTTTTATGTCACTTTTAGTCGCTTTTATGTCACTTTTAGTCGCTTTTATGTCACTTTTAGTCGCATTTATGTCACTTTTAGTCGCATTTATGTCGCATTTGCCACTTTTAGTCACATTTATGTCGCTTTTAGTCACTTTTATGTCACTTTTAGCCACATTTATGTCTCTATTAGCTGCATTTATGTCTCTTTTAGCCGCATTTATGTCATTTTTACTCGCATTTATGTCACTTTCAATTTATGTCTCTTTTAGTCCCATTTATGTCTCTTTTAGTCGAATTCATGTCTCTTAGTCGCATTCATGTCTCTTAGTTGCATTCATGTCTCTCTTAGTCGCATTCATGTCTCTCTTAGTCGCATTCATGTCTCTCTTAGCCGCATTTATCCATGTTGTAGTTGCTTTTAGTCACACTTTTTGTCAATTGAGTTTTTGTCACAGTTTGGCACAGTTTCAAAAAATGCTTAACAAATTTAAACGACAGAGTTAGCCGGTTTTGTGACAAATAAAGCAGGATATTTTGTCGTTTGTGGAGGAAATGATTGCATTTCAGAAACTGCAGCCTTTGCGATTTACTAAGTGCTACCATTCAAATAGTGATGCCGATTGCACAGCCCTAATTCTGGATACTTACAATATTTCCACTAATTTTCCATTAAGTTGCAATATATTATACAAAAATGTGACAGAGATCATCGCATTGTTTTTTATTCATTTATTTATTACTGGAGATAGAAAAATTGTACACGCACTCACTGCAAGAACGGTGTTTATGTTTCTCTCCAATACCATGAAGTTTGAAGCCTAAGTTACGTGATCAAATCGCAGTCTGTGCCCCGATGAAGGCCATGTTGGTGCACAAGTTTGGAAAAGTATAAAGCAATCACATTGTGCACTGGTGTAGAACTTTTTTCTTTTACTTTACTAATCAAAATATATGTGAACACCTTTATTTTGTTGAATTAATGTTAAGAGGGTCAATAAAGTTGTTTATTGTGTGTAAATTATCTATAACCTTCGGATGGAATAAGTTTTCCTAGTGAGATGTCATAAATTTGTTTTTATTTCCTGCAATTTTCACCAGATTTTTACACTTTTCTCTACAATGGTTCCTTGATTGGTGTAAAACTATAATTTATATTTACAGCAAGTATTAATAAACCAATTAAAGTCAGAATTAGCAAATCGTAAAAACCTGTCATATGCACTTTAACTAGAGTAAATTAAATCAGGTCCTTTAGCAAACAGAGAACACTCAAATTTGTGAAGTGCTTACAGTAAGATTATTCAGAAGGATGTGAATGGACCAAAATGCAAGGCAAAGTTTTTGAAGCGGAAAAAATAGTGTCTCTTGGAGAGTTTACTTGGAAAAACAATTCACTTCTGCGTTTCTTTGGAACTGTCTTCTTGGCACCAAACTTATGTTCTCAAACAGCGGTGTACTTTACAATAACTTTTCAATTTACAAAGATGCAGATTCACATCGCCACAGCGGGAACTAAAGTAATCTACAGACGTAAAGCATAAAGTGAAAAATGCTGTTTAAGAGTTTTGATCCGTCTGTAACAAATTGCTCGGTGGAGATGAGTTATCCTGTCAGCTCACGAAGCACAGTGACTATTAAGCAGAATGGAGAAGTGCTAATTGCGGCATCAATTTATTAACTCTACAAGAAAGAATTAATCATTTCATTTTCTGCTGGAGAATGGCAATGAATCACAATATGACCAGGGCTAAAGTTAGGTCTGCTTTAAATGAAGACTAATAACAATCTGCAGAGGAAGTTGTGGATGCAAAGCTTAAGGTGGTTCATAATAAATGCCCACACAATAAACATCATTATATTGGATGCAGCTGGCATTAAAATAAATCCATGGACAGTACAAGCCCACGCAGCCTTTGGCCTCCAATTAACTGTGCGACAGAAGAGAAGCTCCGCGGGCTTTTAGAACGTTAACTTTTCTTAGAACAAGCATGAAGGTCACTGGAGTTTGTTTCTAAACTTCAGATGTAACAGACTTTCCTTTCGCTCAAAGTTAAAGCAACCAAGAGAGTAGGGCTGTAGTCATTTAGTCGATTAATTGGTAGATGTATCTTAGTCGACCAAGATTTTTATTAGTCGACTAAATCATTTTATTTATATAATAATTTATTATTAGAGAAGAAGATATGAAGTGAGTTAGAAGATTCTTAAGAAGAGTTAGAAGAGTCTTAACGTATAAATACACCTAGTATTCTCCTAGTACTGTATAAATAGTTGTTTTTGCATGAACTCCTCTACAGTTGTGTTCTTTTGGGTGCAGTTTGGTTTAGATACATGGAAGTACTTTACAGTTTTGATATATTTTTTCCACACCCCCTTTTAGTCAACTAATCGGTCAATAGGGCTGATCTTTAGTCGACTAAGAATTTCTTTAGTCGACTACAGCCGTACAAGAGAGGCATAACACCAACCAACAATGTAAGATTTAACCAGATATAAGACTACAATAACAATCGATAAAAGGGTTACAAGTTAATGCACCTAATATTGAATAGGTTTTCTCGTGTCTCATTTTTCAAACAGAATTACAGATTAAACGAAAGTTACTAATGTAACCAAAGTTCTATGAAGCCCCAGGGAGCAGTGCTGAAAGCATTGATTCCTTATTGCACATGCTTTCACCATTCTCCAACAGCGGTCAGTGAGGATGAAAGAACAGCCTGCAGCTAAAACTGTCTGCTGGAGAACATCTCTCAGAGTTATCAGCAGATTGTTTTTGTTCTTAAATAAATATAATCAATTAAAACATCTTGGAACATGACCCAAACCTGACAGTTATGGTGATTCAAATACTTTGGCTCTCTTTAGCTGGTTTATCTATTAATTTTGTACCTAGAAGCAAATGGCTTTGGGCAGGACAGTAGAAGTAGTTAGAATCAGCGGAGAGAACATGGATAAGGCCTAGATACAGCTAAAATGTAATCACCCTCTACATAAAGCAGTGAAATGCACAATGTTATATTAATCTTACTGAATTTTTTTGTTTGGGCCAGTTCAACATACTTAAACCTATTAACAAAATATATATAGTGTTATTTATTACGTTTATTCATATAACTGTACTGGTCAGTTTAAAAAAAAAATGAAGTAAATGTATAATTTTTGTTGTTGTTAAAGTCAGACGTAAAACCTGTCATAAAAATACAGAGCAACAGACACTGACCTGGAGGCGGTGGAGGAGGTGCGACTGCGATGGGCTCCGGCACCACCTCTGGTTCAGGAACGGGAGCAACGGGAGCAACGGGAGCTTCAGGGGTCTGAGGAGGAGGTGCAACAGGTTCAACAGGAGCAGCGACCAAAAGTGGAGCAGCGGGGATGGGCTCAGCAGCGGGCGGCGCAGACAGAACGTCCACTGGAGAAGGCGGCGTGACAGACTCAACCACAGGAGCTGAAGAAACCGCTTCCGCTTTGACCGGAGCAGGAGTTGGCTCAAGCTTTGTAGGCGGAGTAGAAGCAAATGATTCAGGAAGAGACAGAGGAGGTTCAGATGTAGCAGGGGCAGGTTCAACTGGAGGAGGAGGAGGCGGAGGAGGCACAACTAAAGGCTCGGAAACAGCAGCAGCAGCGGGATCAGACTTAACAGCAGTGGGTGGAGTTGCGATCGGAAGAACCACGTCGATAACAGTCGGCGCCGCTACCTGTTCTACCTGAGGAGGTGGAGAGGGTGCGATCTCGGTCGCAGGTGGAGTCGAAGTAGCGGGTTCCACTTTGGGAGGTGCCGGCGGTGGAGGCGGTTCAGCTTTTGGGGTGGCGGGTAAAGCGGGTGGAGGGGGTAAAGAGGTGACGGGGTCAAAAGGGGGCGGCAACGGGTGGAGGAGGGGAGGAGGGAGGACGGGCACCGGCACGAGGACGGGTTCGGAGGCTGGAGAAGGTGGAGAAGATGCAGAGGGCGGAGCAGCAGTGCGTTTCGGAGGAGAAGCAGGTTCTCGCATCCGGTTGATGACGCTCTCGGAAAGCTGGGGAGACAGAGGAAATGTGTGAATCGCAATTTTCATGGACGCAATTAGCAAATGGCAAATGTTGCAATTTTTAAAGTGTTGTAATTTCCTCCAAAAAACAACAAAATATCCTGTTTTGTTCTGCATAAAAACGGCACACTCTGTACAAATATGTCCTGAAATATGTGGTTCTTTTATTAGTTTGTCAGTTTATATTTCCGTCTTTTTGTCAATTCTCCTGGACGTGTTTAAAATGTGAAATTTGACCATAATCCTATTAATCAAACATCTAATTGCAATCACAATACTGGTCTTATAAACAAACTTCAACCTTTTCATTTTCTACAGCCAGTCAGGAGTTGAGGAGCAAATAGTATCCATCGCTATTTGTTATTAGGGCTGCAACTGATGATTATTTTTGTAGTCAACTAGTCGGCGATTATTATTTTTGTGAAAGTCGACTAGTCAGTTAGAAATTAGACTTTTAAAAACATTATCTATTAACTATGTTGAAAATTGATGATGAATGAAAAAAAATGAATGAATGAATGAAGGGTTCTAGGTAGAGAATATGCCTGAAGAAAGTGTGAAAATATTAAATCGATTTAATAATGCTTCTGTATTTTCTGTATGTGTTTTAGAGTCTGTTTAGTCCAAACGACGATGATCCAAACACGACTACTATATAGTCAACTAGTCCCAGTTAGTCGATTAATCGTTGAAGCCATATTGATTATATATTCTTAAAACGTTCTAGAATAACTTTGAAGCCACAACTAAATCTTAGATGCATAACTGTATCAAGTTTAAACACTGTTATTTTTTACTGATCAAATTTCAATTTATTTTAAGCATACAACCCCTGAAGCATGTTCTTCTTTTATCTTATTACTTGAAGAACGCAGATGATGGCAACCTCACTGTAATTCACAGCATACAAAAATAACACCTGAGCTTTCCCTGAATAAGTTGGCATACAGTTCAAATCCATTGCCAAAAAGCATCATATGAATCTGTAAGAGCTAATATTCTTTGCAAAATACCAATTATTTGCTTATAGTTGACATTTATTGCATCATTTCTTTTCTTGGCGGCTATATCAACACAGCTTTAGTCAGGTGACCTACATCTTAACATTCCTAACAGGAGAATTAGGTTTTTGAGCCAATACAAGCAGCAAAAAGTACGACACTGTGCAATTTTCTGCGCCATTCGTGAAATCCTCTAGACTAGACTCAAGTTTGAATCGCTTGGGGCGAGTTTGAACTTTGCAGAATGAATGACAAGTTAAGGACAACGCAAAGACATTCAACGAACTCCCCTTGCAGGCACAATTACGCACGCGTGGAGACTTTTACGCACGGAAACTGGACCTGTTAGCAGCGGTATTTGTAACTTTAAGCATGTCAGTGTGCCAAACGCTTGAACTTACCCGTATGCCCTTCACCACTGTTATGTTGTCATTCTCATCTGACTCAAAAGAGACGCGACGGGTGCTGTTATTCGCTCCCATTTTCAGAGCCGCGCACTACATACAAATTGGACACGTTGCGGCGCACAACGGCGGTTTTATTAAGTTTATTAGCTCCACAGTGAGGGGGTAAACTGGCCTGGGTCCACACGCAGCAAAGCTCACACACTTTCCCACTTCCTGAATGTCAGACGCCGCCAGGAAGAAGGAGGAAGCCGATTGGACGGAGGCGCGGCGCCGGTGAAAGAACGGCGCGTCTGATTGGTCCGTGCGTCTGCGTCAGCGTCAAAAGGGGCGGATACAAAAGCCACGCTGGAGTGTTTCCACGGCTCCTGTCATTGATGAGTTGTAGTAGTATTGCAAGGAGTGAGCGTGAAAAAACAAATTATATTGATAAAGTAAATGAACTAGCCAATAATATGAATAAAAAGCGATGTATTTTAACTGTTACAATTTACAGACTGCATATTAAAGGAGACATACAGGCAGTAGTAGAAAGTAATAAAGTACAAAAGTAAAAGAACTGTGCTTGAGTTAATTTTTTAGCTATCTGTACTTTACTTAAGTACATTTTACAGTAGATACTTTTTACTTTTAAATCACTACATTTCAGAGCATATATCTGTACTTTCTACTCTACAACATTTTTGAACTAGACTGAAAAATAAAAGTAAACTTTCTTAAGACCTGCTGAAAAGGCTGATGTTTAGCACAGCTTTTATGTTCTAGTTCCCTTTGAGTCTTTATATAGAGAAATAACCTGGAAAGTTGCCTATAATGACCAAAACTCAACAGAGTAAATTAAACCAAGATTATTTTATGTCATTTTGGTTTAATTTGAGCAAACAAAAATGTTTGAGCAAACAAATATATATATATATATATATATATATATATATATATATATATATATATCGACTCACTGATCCACACGACCAGGATCTACAGCACTGATATCGGGATGTCAGTCGGGCTGGAAAAGTGCAGTCGGATGGTAACAAAGAGAGGGAAGGTAGTCCACACAGAAGGGGTCTCACTCCCAGAGGGAACAATAGCAGACATTGAGGATGGGTACAAATACCTTGGAATACCACAGGCAAATGGCAACCTCGAAGGGGCAACGAGGAAAGCAGCAACTGCCAAATACCTCCAGCGAGTAAGGCAAGTCCTAAGAAGCCAGCTCAATGGCAAGAACAAGTCCCGGCGATAAACAGCTACGCCCTGCCAGTGATCAGATACCCTGCAGGCATAATAAGATGGCCAAAGGAAGAGATACAGACCACAGACGTTAAGACACGAAAGCTCCTGACCATGCATGGAGGGTTCCATCCCAAATCCAGCACCCTGAGACTGTACACTAGCCGTAGGGAAGGAGGCCGTGGACTAGTGAGCGTGAGAGCCACTATCCAGGATGAAACATCCAAGATCCACAAGTACATCAAGGATAAGGCCCCAGATGATGATGTGCTCAGTGAATGTCTCAGGCAATGGGGAACAGAAGGTGAGGTGCCGGAGGAGGGACCATCATGGGAGGACAAGCCCCTACATGGGATGTACCACCGAACATAACTGAAGTGGCTGATATCAAGAAATCCTACCAGTGGCTAGAGCGGGCCGGACTAAAGGACAGCACAGAGGCACTCATCATGGCTGCACAGGAACAGGCCCTGAGCACCAGAGCGATAGAGGCCCAGATCTACCACACCAGACAAGACCCACGGTGTAGGCTGTGCAAAGAAGCTCCTGAGACAGTCCAACACATAACTGCAGGGTGTAAGATGCTGGCAGGGAAAGCATACATGGAACGCCACAACCAAGTGGCTGGTATAGTGTACAGAAACATCTGTGCGGAGTACGGACTGGAAACCCCAAGGTCAAAGTGGGAAACACCTCCAAAGGTGGTAGAGAATGACCGAGCGAAGATCCTGTGGGACTTCCAGATACAGACTGACAGAATGGTAATGGCAAACCAACCAGACATCGTGGTGGTGGATAAAGAGCAGAGGAAGGCCGTTGTGGTTGATGTGGCGATACCAAGTGATGGCAACATCAGGAGAAAGGAACATGAGAAACTGGAGAAATACCAAGGGCTCAGAGAAGAGCTGGAGAAGGCCTGGAAGGTGAAGGCCAAGGTGGTGCCCGTGGTGATCGGAGCACTTGGGGCAGTGACCCCAAACTGGAGGAGTGGTTACAACAGATCCCTGGAGGAACATCAGACATCTCAGTCCAGAAGAGCGCAGTGCTAGGAACAGCTAAGATACTGCGCCGAACCTCAAGCTCCCTGGCCTCTGGTAGAGGACCCGAGCTCAGAGATGGATGTGACCACCATGCGGAGGTGAGCAGGGAATTTTTATTTTTATATATATATATATATATATATATATATATATATATATATATATATATAAAACTGGAAAGTTACCTATAAAGACCAAAACTCAACAGAATAAATTAAACCAAAAGTCCAATTTGATGTGTGGGGAAACTGGCCTGAAGTGGTCAAAGTAGGAGGCAGAGATGCCAAGTTTTGTACCAGACGAGATTTGTTAAAAGATAACACTTCGGTTGTAGAGTTAACTTAATGAATTACAACCTAAACTAATCAAACTGAACCGAAACCACGCAACTTAAATTACATTCACAAAAACAACCACATGCACAGAACCACACTGACGTCTCTCCCCTGAATGCCTTCCAGACGCCTCTTTTATGCAGCAAGGCTCCTCCCCTGGGAAAGTGCATGCTCTCTTTGGGGAACTACACAACCTTCACCTTTACACAAGTAAGTGTGCATTCACCATACAAAATGGAGCAATGTCCCACAAACATTTATAAGGTTTACATAAACTATAAACTCAAATTAGAACACAGAAATAAACTGAAAACAAATGGAACTCCAGCAGCTCTCCCCTCCACATGGACTGGCCCATAACCCCTCCTGAGGTTACAAAGAGGGCTGCTGTGAGGCCTGACCCTAAGTGTGGTGAATGAATGCAAGCAAGTTGTAAAAATAAAGCATATTAAAAAGGAACTTTGTGTTGGTTGATAATTAAAACTAAACCATGTTTAATTATGTAAATTAACAAATACATGAAATGAAAAGTGAATAAAGGGACAAAGAAAATCGACTTTGTCACATGATGCTTTAATAGTTCTCCGAACCAAAAATAATTCCTTTTACTTTTTATTCTTAAAGGTGCATTGCGCAAGTTAAAATGTTCAAATAAACTATATTTCGATCCCATACTCTAATCACAAATTGTCTGACGAGCCGAATGATCATTTCACAATTCACCACAGTTGTCTCTGGAGCCCTTACGGTCACTGAATGAGAGGGATTCAGGAACGAAACTCCCGCACTGTTTCAGCGGAAGTGACGCAAAGCGCATTCTCGTATTTCCTGACACTCCGCTGAACTGAATTTTGCAGAGTTTTCGGCGATTAACTTTTATACAAAGTTGCAACCTGCAAGTACGAGTAAGAGGCCAGCCTCCAGCGCTTCTCAAACAACAACAGAGACTCCGCAGAAAAGATAAGTTTTATCCAGTTCGACCAAAAAGGCAAAAATAGAGTCCCACCGGCGAAGAAACAGGTCAAGAGACAACACTGGAGCTGCATTTGATAAATGGAGAGACCCTAGAATTGCGCTGGGGATAAAACAGGACCCCAAATAGTTTTATTTTTGAGAGAGTGAATGGTTGTCTGTCATTGTCTCTGTCTCTCTGTGTCAGCCCTGCGACAAGTTGGCCACTGTCCAGGGTGTACCCCGCCTAAGGCCCAAAGTCACTGGGTAGGCTCCAGTCACCCGCGACCCCTAATAAGCGGTAGAAAATGAATGAATGAATGATGTGTGGACTCATTCACACAATACTTTTTATATGGCAAAATGTCTATGTAATAGTGGTTAGCTCGAAGTGATATTAGACAAATTCACAACTTTACCTACATAATGTCATATAAATAGTGTAACTGTACTAAAATTCAGACAAAATGTAGGTCAAATATTGACAATGTGTCATTGGTGACTCTTACTCTGTGTAATTTGCAAGAGTAACAATGGCTTCATTGTTTACAGATTATGAGAAGATGAAAGAAGCTCCTAATGGTCTACACCTTCTAAAGCGCCTCCTGTGACCTCTGCAGATTTGTTGGGAGCAACACATCTGCCTAGTTGGGTCATTGCTGTAGTGTGTCGACATATTAAACCCTTATAAATGGTGATTGGCCGTGGCACAAACTCATTTCACTTTTTTCCCAACAGGGATGACTTCCTGTGGCAGGAGTGCAGCCTTTGGCCGAGGAGGAAGGGTGGAGGTTTTGGATACAAGGTAAACATAGTTTCAGTATTTTGCTGTACATTACATAACAATTTTGTTTTTTGTTTTTTTACGCTGATGTGTGTTTTGTGTAGCATCAAGACGATGGAGACGAAGAAGTAGCCAACAATCTATAAAACAGTGTGACCTGGTAGCACCTGGTCCCCAGCTCATGGGGCTCTGTCACAAATCGTGCTTAACTGCAGATGGATGTAGGATGTGGAGAAGTTCCTCAATTTTCGGTAAAAACGTGTTACATTTATATTCTGTATTTCTAACTATCCAAATTCTAATCTATTGTTTGGTGTTTATTATGTTTGTACATCATGACCCTTACATCACTTTGATGTTCTGTTCCTGACGCTCTGTTCTGTAGGACCACCTCACAACTGGAATCATTTCAAAACCACATTCTCATGTTCATGCTGGCAAGTGGTTTTCTTTTTCATTTTCTGTGTATGAGGAACATGACTTGTAGCCTTGGACTACAATCACCACGACCACCGGCCGCTCGTCTGAATAACAAAGGTCTTCCTCTAATGTAAAATTATTTGCCATTGCCAATTATTTCAGTCAAAAACAACTCTACAGCGGTATCAGGTACACACTGTCAAAGAGGCAAAAGACAACAGCTACGAGAAGCTACAGTCAAACATATTCAGAATCGGAATCGATTTATTGCCATTGTCAGTAATCAAAATTCACAAACATAGGAACTTGCTTCAGCGTAAGGTGCAACATAAAACAATGAATAATATAATAAACTATATAAAAGACGCATGCATGAGATTAAGAATAAGATAAAATAAAATAGACTAAGATAGACTAAGACTATATACAGAAATGTACAGTTGGCAGACAGTGCAAATGTAGCAGTGCAAATAGATAGTTCTATATATTGTTAAAGTGGCAGGTGTTATAAAGTGTTCATGAGTCCAACGGCAGAGGAAAAGAAACTGTTCTTGATGATGATGATTTTTATTTATAGAGCGCTTTTCCACCTAACAGGCTCTCAAAGCGCTTTACAAACCGTTGAAACTACAGTTGCTGTTACAACATAACATATACAATTACATTTATAGACAATAAACAATGAATAGACACAACATACAGTTGTAACTACAGTTGCGGTCACAACAAAACAAAACACAACAATACATAGCAGGTAGCTGTAGTCTGTAAGTAATCCATACAAAATATGCAAGTAGCTGTTTTAGAAATGAAAAGGAGGAAAAAGTTCAGACTGATGTTAAAAATGGCAGATGGTGGGTTGGGATAGGAAAGGCGTCTTAGGATGTTTTGGTGAAATTGTTGCTGATGTTTATGAGAGGGAAAACATTTCTAATAATCAATTTTTGATCTTCGGCAATTTGTCCGAATCGTAATCAATCAGTTCTGGTTCTCAGCGTCACTTACGAGCCTCCGTTTCATGTAGTAGCCTTGAAAGTTCCTCCATTCTTGTGGTCAGACCTGTAATACCCTGTAGCAGCTCGCTGGTCCACCTCTCAATGTTATCCACTCGTTTCTGCACGTCTTCAGACTGGGCTGAGATGTTGCGAATCAGCTCCTCAATCTGTGCATCTCTTTGTTGTAACCCCTTCACATCAGCTCTACCGCGTAGAAGCTCACTGGCCTGGCTCTCGATGTTATCCACCCTCCGTGCTGAAATGTTACGAATCAGCTCTCCGGTGTTTGCCTCTTTCTGTTCTAAACCCTTCAGCCTGCTACTCACGTCACAGAAGTGCTCTTTAATTTCACCAGACAGCGGCTGGCTTGCTTTGAAGGCAGCTGTCTTAGAAATTTTGCGATATCTTAAGGCAGTACCAAGTCCAATAAGCACGAACCCCACTATCAAGATTTCAAAAATAATTAAGTCCTCAACGTCTTCCACAGACAGATCTTCCAGACACAGAACTTGCCAGTTGTTCCAGGTGTCCCGCGTGTAGCCTGCCGCAAAAGTTCCGTCAGGGCAAGTGGGTTCTCCTGGTGCACCCTTCTTATGGGAAAAAATTGTGTCAATTGCGCTCAGAGACCAGGTAGTCAGATCCATTTACAGGAGTCCAGCAAGCAGTGAATCAAAAAAGAATAAAAGTATGACGAGACAAGAAGACGAGACAAGACGCAAAACAAATAGGTAGCACAAAGGAGCAGAGACATGTCCGCCTTGTCTGAGAGCAGGAAGAAGTATTCTTGTGGCGGGAGGTTCTGGTCCGGATGGACCATAGCCTCTTGCCCGAGGGGAGGGGCTCAAATAGTGCATGTCCAGGTGAGAAGGGTCAGCTGTGATCTGACCTGCTCCGAGTCCTGGAGACGCACAGGTCCTGGAGAGATGGAAGGCTGCAGCCGATCACCTTCTCAGCAGAGCGCACAATGCGCTGTAGTCTCTGTTTGGCCCTGGCGGTGGTTCCAGCTTACCACATGGTGATGGAGGAGGTGAGGATGGACTCGATGATGGCTGTGTAGAACTGCACCATCATCTGCGCCGGCAGCTTGGCTTTCCTCAGCTGCCGCAGGAGGTACATCCTCTGCTGGGCCTTCTTGAGGATGGAGCTAATGGTCGGCACCCACTTGACGTCCTGAGTGATGGTGGGGCCGAGGAAGCAGAAAGAGTCCATGGTGGTGATGGGAGAGTCTGTCAGGGCGAGGGGGGCAGGGGGGCTGAGACTTTCCTGAAGTCCTCGATCATCTCCACTGTCTTCTGGGCGTTGAGCTCCAGGTTGTTGTCGCTGCACCAGGACACCAGCCGGTCCACCTCCCTCCTGTAGACAGACTCATCGCCGTCCCAGATGAGTCCGATGAGGGTGGTGTCGTCTGCAAACTTGATCAGTTTTACAGAGTCGTGGCTGGAGGTGCAGCAGTTGGTGTGCAGGGAGAAGAGCAGAGGAGAAAGTACACAGCCCTGTGGAGTTCCTGTGTTGATAGTCCGAGTCTCTGAGACATTCTTCCCCAGCCGCACGCACTGCCTCCGGTCCATCAGGAAGTCAGTGATCCACCTGCAGATGGAGTCAGGCACGTTGAGCTGAGAGAGCTTGTCCTGGAGCAGAGCAGGGAGGATGGTGTTGAATGCAGAGCTGAAGTCCACAAACAGGACCCTAGTGTAGGTTCCCGGGGAGTCCAGATGCTGCAGGATGAAGTGGAGGGCCAGGTTGATGCCGTCGTCTACAGATCTGTTGGCTCTGTAGGCGAACTGCAGTGGGTTCAGGGCGGAGGAGGTGAAGGACTTGAGGAGGGGCAGGACCAGGCGCTCAAATGACTTCATGACTACAGGCGTCAGCGCCACAGACCTGAAGTCATTAAGTCCAGTGATCCAGGGCTTCTTGGGGACAGGGACGATGATGGACGACTTGAAGCACGCTGGGACATGGCATGACTCCAGGAAGGTGTTAAAAATGTCTGTGAAGACAGGAGTCAGCTCGTCTGCACAGTGTCTCAGGGTGGCGGGGGAGACACCGTCTGGACTAGCAGCTTTTCGGGGATTGGACTTCCGAAGCTGTTTTCTTACATTGTCTCTGTGTAGTGAAAGGCCGGTGGGGGAGGTGGGCCGACCCGGGGTGGGATTGGCAGAAATGTCCATTGTAGTGAGATGGGTGGGGGAGGGGGTTGAGATTTCGAATCGTGAATAGAAGGAGGCGAGCTGTTCAGCTAGTCTCTGTCATTGGCAGCATGGGGGGCTTTGGGCTTGTAGTTGGTGATCTGCCTAAGTCCCTACCAAACAGCAGAAGGGTTGTTAGCAGAGAAAGTCTCCCTTAGGCGTGTGTTGTACAGAGATCGAGCTCTTGACAACTCCTGCTAAATCTGTACTGTACTAAATCTGCACCTTTGTAGCTCTCTCTGTCCCCGGCTCTGAAAGCTTCCTCCTTCTGCTGCCTGAGCTGCCTCAGTTTGGGTGTGAACCAGGGCTTGTCGTTGTTATAAATCACCCTGGTGCGTGTGGGGATGATACTGTCCTCACAGAATTGGATGTATGACGTCACAGTGTCCGTGTACTCATCCAAACCATCCATGGCAGTTTTAAACACATCCGAGTCTGTAATGTCCAAACACGCGTGTAGCTCCTCCACTGCCTCGTTGGTCCACTTCTTAGAAGTCCTCACTACAGGTTTGGAGAGCTTTAGCCTCTGTCTGTATGTGGGGATCAGGTGGATCATGGCGTGATCTGAGAACCCTAGAGCAGTGCAAGGAACTGCACGTAAGGAACCACTCACTGTAGTGTAACAGTGATCCAGCGTGTTCTGCTCTCTGGTTGGGCATTTAATAAACTGTCTGTACTTTGGTAGTTCCTGGCTGAGATTACCCTTGCTAAAATCCCTGAGGATGATCAACAAGAAGTCCGGAAAGTCCCGCTCTGCACACAGTATCCGCTCCGATCGCATGTGTTTTGCCTCCTGCACGTTCGCGCTTGGCGGGATGTAAACAGCGGCCAGAATGAATGAAGCGAACTCACGTGGAGAGTAGAATGGTTTACAGTTAATGAAGAGATATTCCAGATCAGGAGAGCAGTGTTTGGAGATCACAGTCACATCAGAGCACCAAGCGTTGTTGATGAAGAAACAGGCGCCTCCGCTTTTTGTTTTTCCACTGGAGAGATCCTTTTATCTGTTGGCGCGGAGGAGCTGGAATCCCTCCAGGTGTAGCGCGCAGTCCGGGATCGACTCGCTGAGCCACGTCTCCGTGAAGCATAAAACAGAAGCCGAAGAAAAGTCTCTGTTTCTATACATCAGCAGCGCCATCTTGTTGCTGAGTGAGCGGACGTTGGAGAGGAAAATCCCAGGTAAGGGCGTACGCGCACCGTGTTTCCGAAGGCGCATGAGATCCCCCGTGCGCTTTCCTCTTCAGCGGCGTCTCACTCTCTTGGCCAAAACTATCGCCAAATCTGCAGCAGACGCTAAAAAAAAAAAGGAAATAGGTCCGTGGGGTAGAAGTTCTGATGTTTAAGAGCTCTTCACGGGTGTAAGAGCACGCTGACACACGATTTACACACAAAAACCAACAACACAGAGCGCACCAAAACACCAGGGCATCCGTCAGCGGCACCATCTTGGAATATATATCCTATAATATCCTCTAATACATAAGCCTACGTCTTCAGCTGAGGGTCTCCCAAGAAGTCAAAGTGCCAGACCAGACGCCCCTTGAGTGCTGGGACCTGTGCCTGGTATTGTCCCTCCTCCTTCGGCTGAATTGGTGCGCCCACAAGTCCAGAGAACACAGGTCTGTGCCTCATGACAACAGCAGTTATGCTGCAACGAGTTCTAAAATTTCTTGGTACAATTTCTTTGCCTGTAAAATCATTTGTATCATTTTTCAATGTCAACATAAGTGTTTGCTTTCTTTTTGTAGGCGATGACATCTCTTCCCCGACCAGAGGCTCACACAAGTCCAATGTCTGACATGTACATTTGTTTATTAATACAAAACTGTATTTACAACTGTTACTTCTTTACTTGTAAAATTAAGTTTTTGGAGTGTTAAAGAGTTTTTCCAGTTGTGATCTGAATGATGCCTCTTTATAGCCAACATAAACTCCAACAGCATTTATTTTCAATGTGGGCATCAGTTTGCAGCTTAGGCACGTGCACCAGGATGGAGGACCTCTGTGGAGGTGGTCCTGGTGGAGCTGTGGCTTCTCTGCTGCAGAATGTCCAGGAAGACACCTGGACGAGTGATCACCGTCTGAAGCACGTCTGCTGTCCTCCTGCTCGTGACCACAGATTCAGAGCTGGAGTCCGAAAGAAAATCAAAGGTTATATGCGGTTTATAAAGTGGCACTGAGTACATTGATCACCACAAGATTTTCATGAACACCTGTCACCACAAGGTATTTGAGTGCACTCAATGGGCCAAAAGTATAGTACAGCCTCTGTACTGTACAAAAAATAAACCAATTGTTTTACTAACAGTAGGCTGTAGCTGAACTAAGAGGACAGAGACAGCGACTGGTATTATATTATAAAATGGACATGCAGGTTATAAGCAGTGTATTTGGCCAATGAATGAAACCATTGAGTGTTTGGGCAAAATAGGTAATGAAACACTAAGTGTGATAGAAACTGTACACAGCTGAGCAGAGAGTACACAAACACAATAAAACACCGGAGCCACCTGAGAGAGATAATGTGTTTCTATTTGTGGCACTTAATATAAATATTACCTTAAAATATTTCAGTAATATAAACTTTTTCACCCACAAAAAAATCGGGGTACATTTCCCCTCAAATGTTGGCAACTTAGCGAAAGTTAGCAATTTTGTCAAACACTATCAAATGGACCAGACCTGGGCCAGACCAGCATCACATGATCTCTCTGAGTGGACTCTACATGTCCTCTCCGTGTTACCGTGGGTTCTCTCCGGGTTCTCTGGCTTCCTCCCACCGTCCAAAGACATGACAGTGTTCAGGTTAATTGGAAAATCTTAATTGCCCGTAGTGTGTGACTGTCAGAGTGAATGGTTGTCTGTCCATGTCTCTGTGTTAACCCTGTGACGAGTTGGCCACTGTCCAGGGTGTACCCCGCCTAAAGCCCAAAGTCACTGGGATAGGCTCCAGTCACCCACGACCCCAAACGGGAACAAGCAGTAGAAAATTAATGAATGCATTATCAAATACAATCAAATATAGTTTGTCAAATTCAAAATAACATGCAAATTAGTGCATTTTCTTACCTCCGCAAACATTTTGTCAATAAATGAACTCTGGAGCAGCAGATGAGTCTCGGCTGTTGTTCGTGCTCGTACACGCATGCGCATAATGAACACGCACCAGACAGGATGCAGTTCCACTTAACGCCAGAGGTGGCAAAATAGTTCAAAAAATTCTCCAACTTGCTCAATGCTCCTTTAAAGTTATTTTTAAAGGACTACTTTAATACTTTTACTAGAGTAGATTTTAAAATGTGATCCTTTTTACTTTTTTTGCTGCTGTATCTGTAATTTTACTTGAGTGACAATGTTGTACTTCATCCACCACTGAATATAGGAGACATTCTAGAATCCTTCACGTATCAATATGTCCTAATTTTTTCCAAATAATCTCAGCACAGTACTGGTATGTGGGCGGGGAGAGGAAACAGGTGAAAAGGAATTTTCTGTCTCAGATGCAGGAAAATATAGGATTAACTCAAAGATGCAAGAATCAATCGAAATACAACTTGGCGTAAACTAATGATGAGAAAACACAAATGTCAAGCAAAGTGCCTTGTTTTTAAATCAAAACATTACATGATGAAAAAGTCATGATACATTTTATGATTTCTCTTTAAAGTAAGCTACAGAGGAAGTTTTAAATTAATTCATGAATGTTTATTTTAGTATTATTTTTGGTATTAGCATTGGTGTTAGAATTAGCATTATAAAGTCAAAGAACAAACATGAATTTAAAAAAAACAAACATTAAAACAACAAGATAAAATTCCAATAATGTTGACACTTCTCATCTATGTTTTGTGCATTTTGTAAAGAGTTTTCGCTCCTATTTATTTTGTGTCTAATATTGGTATGAGCAGGGGCGTCGGACTGGGGGGGGGTAAAGGATACTAGTTTCCCCGGGACCCTCAAAAGCATGTATTTTGTTTTTTGCTCAGTTTAAATTTTCTACAGTTTATTGTATAATTTTTGTTGTAAAATGCAGTCTGGTTGAATAAGGTCCTTGAGAGCCTAAATACAATTAAGTATAAGATCTGAGGGTCCCATTATAATCATTGCTTATTAACTAAGTATGCAAATAATTATGACATTTGGCCCTTGCGCGAACTCTGGCGTATTTATGTTGACTGTCTTAATTTAGATAAGTACATAAATTGCAGTTAGATTATTTTCTCATAGGAATAAAACCTTTTGAGACATTTGTGAAATTGTAGTTATTGCAGCAACAAACAGAACTGTAGAAATGAGCCATGTATTGGACGTATCAATTGTGAATTTAAATATTACAATAATAACCAAATTTGCTAGGATGAATGAATCATACACAAAAATTAGCGGCCCGTCGAGAAGGTTGTACCTGGGGCTCAGAATTTGGCCCGCCGCCTCTGGGTACAAGTGGTAACCAACCAGTGTTACAGTCGTATGAAAAAGTTTGGGCCCCCCTGATCATTTTCAAGATTTTCCTTTATAAATCAGTAGTTGTTTGGATCAGCAATTTCAGTTAAATATATCGTATAGTAGATAACCACAGTGATATTTGAGAAGTGAAATGAAGTTTATAGTATTTACAGAAAGTGTGCAATAATTACTTAAGTAAGTAGGCAGGTGCATAAATTTGGGCACCCCAACAGACAAATTATATCAATGTTTAGTAGAGCCTCTTTTTGCAAAAATAACAGCCTCTAAACGCTTCCTATAGCTTCCAATGAGGGTCTGGATTCTGGTTGAAGGTATTTTTGACCATTCTTCTTTACAAAACATCTCCAGTTCAGTCAGGTTTGATGGTTTCCGACCATGGACAGCCCGCTTTAAATCGCACCACAGATTTTCAATAATATTCAGGTCTGGGGACTGAGATGACTGAGCCATTCCAGAGTGTTGTACTTGTTCCTCTGCATGAATGCTTTAGTAGAATTTGAGCAGTGTTTAGGGTCATTGTCTTGTTGAAGTATCCAGCCCCAGCGCAACTCCAACTTTGTCACTGATTCTTGAACACTGTTTGCAAGAATCTGCTGATATTGACTGGAACCCATGCGACTTTCAACTTTAACAAGATTTCCAGTCCCTGCACTGGCCACAGCAGTATGGAACCTCCACCAGATTTTACTGTGGGGAGCAAGTGTTTGTCTTGGAATGCTGTGCTCTTCTTCCGCCAATGCATACCGCCCCTTGTTATGTCCAAATAACTCAATTTTAGTTTCATCAGTCCACAGCACCTTATTCCAAAATGAAGCTGGCTTGTCCATATGTGCTTTAGCGTACCTCAAGCGACTCTGTGGCATGTGCGCAGAAAAGGCTTCTGTCGCATTACTCTCCCATCTCCTGGTGCAAAGTGCGCTGAATAGTTGATCGATGCACAGTGACACCATCTGCAGCAGGATCATGCTGTAGGTCTGTGGAGCTGTCTGTGGGTTGAGTTTGACTGTTCTCACCATCCTTCGCCTCTGCTTATCTCAGATTTTTCTTGGCCTGCCACTCCGGGCCTTAACTAGAGCTGTGCCTGTGGTCTTCCATTTCCTCACTATGTTTCTTACAGTGGAAATTGACATCTGAATTCTCTGAGCTAGCTTTTTGTATCCTTCCCCTAAACCCTTGATTTTCAACCAGTGTGCCGGGGAACACTAGTGTGCCTTGAGGTTTTGCCAGGTGTGCCTTGAAAAAATGTCCAATTTTAGTTAACTCATTCACAAATGCAGATGTAATTGACCAACTTCCTTTTTGGGAGTGTCCTGAGCAACATTTGCATCAAAAAAGAATACAAATCCATCACTATTTCTAAGTTAAGTTAAAGTTAAAGAACTAGACAGCTGCATAGACATTATTTGCCACAACATATACCATATTTTTTACTCAACAGTCTGATTCTGTACTGTTTTAGGAGTAGGTGGTGTGCCGTGGTATCTTTTAAACCTAAAAAGTGTGCCGCAGCTCAAAAAAGGTTGAAAAATACTGCCCTAAACCATGATGTTGAACAATCTTTGTTTTCGGGTCATTTGCGGACAGTTGCCACTCTTCAGAGAAGTTAGTGTCAACTCATTTTTCGTTTTTTGCGGATGAACTCTTCAGATGCAAAGAGGAGAATAACTTGCAACTGGCCACCTTAAATACCCTTTCTCATGATTGGCTTAACCTGTGTGTGTAGGTCAAGGGTCAATGAGCTCACCAAACACATTTTGTGTTCCAATAATTAGTCCTAAAGGTATTAAAATCAATAAAACAACAAGGGTGCCCAAATTTATGTACCAGCCTACTTTTGTTAGTTAGTAAGTAATTATTGCACACATTCTGTAAATCATATAAACTTAATTTCACTTCTCAAATATCACTGTGTTTGTCTGCTTTATGATATATTTAACTGAAATTGCTGATCCAAACAACCAATGATTTATAAAGGAAAATCTTGAAAATGATCAGGGGTGCCCAAACTTTTTCATACGACTGTATACATACAGACTGTATATTCACTGGTGGATGAAGTACTCCATTTTGTTACTCAAGTAAGATTACAGATACAGCAGCAAAAAAAAAAAAAAAAAAAAAAACTTAAGTAAAAGTATCACATTTTTAAATTAAAGTACTCCTTTTAAAATGCACATTAAAAGAGTATGAAGTAAAAATAAGCATTAGTAAAAAATATTATTAGTAAAAATGATATTAGTTTGGAGAGCTATTAAAGAATCTTGACTGATTTATTCTGTTGAGTTTTGAGTCATTACAGGCAACTTTCCAGGTTATTTTTCTCTATAGAGGCATTTTTGTAACTAGAAACTACTAAAAACAAAACAAAAACTGGCAAAATGTCGCCATAAATATGCTAAAAAAGAAACCACTCAGCCTTTTCAGAAGGTCTAAAACCTTAAGAAAATACACTTTTACTTTTCAGCCCAGTTAAAAAATGAAGTGGGGTATAAAGTACAGAAATTTAGAGAAGTAAAAGTAAAAGGTATCTATTTTAAAATGTACATAAGTAAAGTACAGATACCAATTTAGTACAGTGCTTTGACTTTTGTTCTTTGTTACTTTTCACCACTGGTTATATTTCAATAATTGCATTACTCCATACCAATAAATTGTCCCTATTTCCAAAACACCATAGAATCTCAAAGTGGATCGAGCAGCGTCCAAACAAGTGATGACCTTGGTGCAGTGTAAACGGGGAAAAGTCCTGCTGCAGTCAATTATTTGGACAGACAAGACACGGTCTGCAGGGGGACGAGATAAGAACTTCAAAATTAAACTTGGACCTGGAAAACGAAGCGAGGGGGAAAAAAACGGCGACAGATCCATTGTTTTCTTTTTGGGGGGAAGAGACTTAAAGATCACCCACAATGTTATCTTGCAAGTCCACCGGCGCATCAATCAAGGCACAGCGGCTGGGAATCGACCCTGCTCAATCAATGGGCTCCTCCATTCTCATCGATATACAGCAGAGATTGTCAGAGATACAGCAGGAGGAGGAGGACGGACCTGCCAAAACCTGCACTTTAAATGGGGGAAGCTATTAACTCTCTGACACCGGTGTCTTCTGCTTTTATTCTCGGCTCAAACTTTTATTTTAACGGTCTGATAAAGTAGCAGATTGTGCGAAGTTTAAAAAGGATTATCGCTTATCGGTGACTCGGAATCAGAGAAAGTTTTGTTGTCCGTTGTCGGTGAAGAAAATGTACAAACTGTGCTTTGGCGAGATGCAACGTGAAATAAAGAGTAAAATATGAACCATGATAAAATAAAAGGTATGCATAAAATAAGGTGTTAGGATAAAATTAGACTGAATATAACAAATGTGGACAGAAACACAGTGCAAAGCAGATACATTATTGTTGAAGCGAGTTTAAAGTGTTATGAATGTGGAGCCCAGGAAGAATAGTCTCTGCTGCTGTAGAGACTAATGGGGATCCTTAAATAAACAAAAATGAATAAATGTAAAATATTGTTTGTTTAATCACTTAAGGCAATTCGTGTTATTGGTCTACTCCACAGAAGGCCCATGTTATTTCTGAAAGTTAATTGCCTGCTGCCTTTACAGAGAGCATCACTGACTGTAGATCTTTTCAATTAATCAACGGAGCATGATTTAACAATTCATTGCATTTTATTTTTTATTCAGACAAAGGGTTTTCAGAATGATGCATAAGTAGGACCATTGCTTGAAAATAACAATTTTATTTGAAGTTGGACACTTTTTGACAATTAATCTTCTTTGTTAATTTTAGTCTTGAATGCAACACATTTTTAAAACCCTCTTTGTCTATTTTCCACCAGATAAAGACACATAAAAATATTGTACATAGAAGCTGCTATTCCCTGTCAAACTCTGATTGCTAACTACATATTTCATTGGTCACATTTCAGAAAATTGTTTCACACCCCTGAAATGTTTTATTTTTTAAATTCTATACAGAATAATGATTAGCTTATGGTGAATTGTAAGTTATAGAACCATTTTGTTTTTTTAAATGCAAAGGATCAAACTTGACTGCTGCACCCACATTAGTCCTTTTTTTTAGTTTGTTAAAAACATTTTAGCAGTCATAAAAAAAAACATGCACAATAAACATGAACTGGAAATGAACAAGAGATAATAAAAAATACAAAAAACACCAATTTTCTTGGAATTATAAGCGCCTTCAGTCAATTTTCACAGCGGAACTACAATTCCCACAATCCCTCGCTGCATCCTCGCGCTCTTCTCTTCCTGTTTAGGTGCCGCAGCTGGAGAAATGGCAGATACAGGGAGATTCAAAGGTGCAGTTAACAAAAACAAAGACCCCTCTGGTCTTCTCATCTCTGTCATAAGGTAAGGATGTTACAGTCTTGATGTTATTTCTAACCGGAGCGTCAGTGCACGCGCTAATCAAGTTTATTCACAGGTTTGACATGACAGCTAGCCTCCATGCTAGCATCATGCTGCTACATCCTTCCTGTATTTGTTCATTTTTATGTCAAAAGCCTGTGTCATTTAGCAGGTTTTAGAGACTGAATTTTACAGTGTACAGTACATTAAGATTTTATTCAACTTGCATCGCCTTTTTGTAAATTTACAGTACAGCATGTGCTATCACTGCAGAACTATTGTAGTACAGTTGTTGTCTATTCTGTGTAATTCTATAATGTAAGAGCATTTTTTTCCCAAGTAAATGCAACATAACTGCATAAATATGGTTTGCTGTATGTGAACTAAGTTGTTTTATTACAAAATAATAGAGTGTAAATAGTGCATTCATGCTTTCTTTTGGCTATAGACCTGGACATTGGACACTAACATTGATTGTTACCCAATAATATTTATGTTAATGTTGGTCCAAATGAGAGGTAGCCTACTGTTATTTTTATGACAAAATGTGGTGCAGATTTGCTGGTTTTAGAGACCATGTTTTTTTATGTACATTGCATTAACCTCTTTGTGAAAGATTTGTCTCATATCACAATGTAATGAACCGTTGTAGTCGTTGTTTATTAAATGAATTACTGTAGTGGAACTCACACATGGACTCTGAAATATTTTACTTAAGGACAGAAAGGTTATAAGTTTAACTGTTTTTGATCCCAAAGTCAGTATCAGTGATAAATGTGAGTGTAGCGTCAGTGTTCCTGTTGTTTATTGAGCAGAGTTATAGACTTTTACTTTTGTCACTGGACTGTAGCAGTTTATTTATATGTTAGTTGTGTTGTTTGAGCTCTTACATGAGAAAAGCTCGCCATTGCAATTAGCTATTGGCTAATTGATTTGTTAATGAATGTGTGTTTTTGAGATTTATAGATTAATCGAAGGAATAATCGCTAGACTAATCGATTAGAAGAAGAAGAAGAAGAAGAAGAAGAATTAGCTATTGGCTAATTGATTTGTTAATGAATGTGTGTTTTTGAGATTTATAGATTAATCGAAGGAATAATCGCTAGACTAATCGATTACCAAAATAATCGTTAGTTGCAGCCCTAATGAATAATAATTAATGATGATAACAATGCATTAGTCTTATACAGCTCATACCAGATGCTCATAGTCTGTTTACAATTTTGTGCATTATTCATTCACACCATACTCAAGCAACTATTTTAGCCACAGCTGCCCTCCAGCTATGACGAGAGTGTGCATTAACAAAGTGGTATGGTCCCATAGTTTTAAAGTGCATATGACAGGTTTTATGATTTTCTAATTTTGTCTTTATTCAGCGTATTAATAACTCTTATAAATATAAATTATAGTTTTATACGAATCAAGCAGCCCTTTGTGGAGAAAAGTTGAAAAATCTGTTGAAAGTTACAGGAAGTAAACAAATTGATGACATCACACTGGGAGACAAAGGTTATGCATAATTTACACAAAAGAAACTACTTTTTTGACCCTTTAAACATTGATTCAACAAAATAAAGGTGTTCTCGTGTATTTTTCTTTGTCAATTGAAAACAATCTGTGACACTAGAGGAGTTTTGGCCCAGTGTACAGTGTGGTTGCTATGGTAATTTCCTAGTGTGATGTCATCATTTACAACAGGAAGTAAAATGAAAAACCTAAAAAAATTGCTAAACTGAGATAAAATTTGTAAAGATATGAGCAGAATTTGAAATATATTTATCCTAACTGCATTTTAGTTAATTGAGTTGTTCAACCGATCAGAGGCCCTTTAACTTCTTTCTGTCCCGTTGCAGAACCCTGTCCAGCAGCGATGACGTGCAGGACAGAGAGACGGAGAAAGGACGCCTGGAGGAAGCTTTTGAGACGTGCGACCGGGACCTGGATGAACTCATAGTGCAACATTATGCAGAGCTCACCACCGCCATCCGGACGTACCAGAGCATCACGGAGCGCATCACCAGCTCCCGGAACAAAATCAAACAGGTGTGTGTGGCGGGAAATGTCAAGAATATGTCAAATACGTAAAATGTTTAGTGCAATAGCTATTTATTGACTTGTAGGGAATTTTGAGTAGACAGTTCGTTTACCCCCAAGAGAAATTGTTGGTCACAGCAGCTCAGTTTTGAAAAGATGTTTTGAAATACATACTATAAACTAACATTTTTAACCAAATAAATGTTGAAATATTGTGAATGAAGGCTTCTAGATTGATAATATTTATGAATAAAGTGTATGTTCTATTCTTTTTTGCCATTTTTCTTTAATTATGTCACTGTGTTTGTTATAAAAGTCTTTAGGTTTGTGTTTTAGTGTCCGTTTAGTCCAGAGAACGATGACATCATCAAAATACAACTGCAATTATTGTTTATAGTCGACTTCACGATTATTCTGCTAATTGTTGCAGCCCTATTTCTGATGCAGTACTATTAAGTTGTGCAGCCCTAATTCAGAATGTTGTGATGTCATCTACAATACAAAACCTTTCAATAATTTTTAAATGTATAAAACAGAAATGAAAAACACAAAGAACAGAACATGACCAGAGAGAACGCTTAATTTTTTCTTGAGTGAAAACAAGCAAACTCCTGAAGACAAGCAGCAAACCAAATACTTTTTGGGCAATAAAAACATAACATAGATGTGTTTATATCAAACCGTGGAACCTTCCAGGGACGATATCCTCAGAGTTTGATAATAATAGACTCAAAACCAAGAGTACTTTAAAGTGCCTATGACAGGTACTCATGTAACTAAAATACAGGTAAGCTAAATATATTCAAAGTTTTGCTGAACATAATTATACATTTATCATTTTTAGCTGCTTGTTTAGTTTTGTAATATCACTTCCTGGTTGTAAATGATGACATCACACTAGGAAATTACTTTGAACACTGGACTAAAACTCTGCTAATGTCAGAGATTTTTTTTTAATCCGACAAATCTAAATATATGTGAACACCTTTATTTTGTTGAATTAATGTGTTAAGGGTAGTTTAAGCTGTTGATTTTGTGTAAATGTTGCATAACCTTTGGATGGAATGAGTCTCCCCGGTGTGACGTCATCAGTTTTCTTACTTCCTGTAATTTCAAACTGATTTTTAAACTTTTCTCCACTAACTACAACTTGACTGGTGTAAAACCGGATTTTTATGTACAATACGTATTAATACACCAAATAAAATCAAAAGTAGAAAATCATTAAAACCATCATACGCACTTTAAGAGCTATCAGTTATTATTTTATTTAAACTGTCAGCATAAAGCAATAAAATGCATATTAGTTGGTATGAGTAAAATACGTCATTTGATGTCAAGTAGCAATGTCGGCTAGATACAGTATGTAAGGATAAAATGTTGAAAAAAAGAGCATAATAGCTTTTTGCTGTGCTTTTTGCTTGTACTTTTAATGATGTTTTGTTTGTTCTTCAGGTCAAGGAGAACCTTTTGTCCTGTAAGATGCTGCTTCACTGCAAAAGGGACGAACTGAGGAAGCTGTGGATCGAGGGCATCGAACACAAACATGTCCTGCAGCTTCTGGACGAGATCGAGAGCATTAAACAAGTGCCTCAGCGACTGGAGGCTAATATGGCGACCAAACACTACCTTCACGCCACAGATATGCTGGTAAGTGTACAATATGCAAACAACTCCAAGTACAGTAGTTGCCATTTTAAAACCAAAGTTAAAGGACAAATATTATGCAAAACTGACTTTTTTTTTAGCTTTTAGCCAGGTTCTAACTTTGTTCCGTCATCAAAAACATACCTGGAGTAGCATTTCACTCAGACAGACCACCTTTCACTCTCACATTCGGGGGATTTTAATTGTATTATTCAAATTAGCGAAATTGCAATTTGAATGAACGCAATCAGCAAATCGCAAAGACTGCATTTTGCACAAAATTTCATCCCCAAACAACAAAATATCCTTTATTCTACCAAAAAACGGCAAACCCTAGTTTAGATTTGTTGAAACACGTTCTGAAATACTAATGTGGTACTTTTGTTGTCTGTCATTCATGGCTATTTGAATCTTTTTGTCAAAATAAAATAAACTTTGAACAGAATCTTATTATCGCAAATCGCACTTTTTCTCGTATTGCGCAGCTCTAATTCAAATAAATGCACGAAGAAGAATAAAATTTGTCATATCTTATCGTATTTTATTGTATCTAATCTTAATACTGCTGCTAACCATAAAGCCAAGTAACATCGGCTTGCGTGAGTGAAAGTAGTTCTTGTGAATAGATTTGGAGCCACTCTGTTTGTTTGATGCGGAAGAACAGTTTGACATGAGTCACTTTAAAAGCTCTCAAGGCCAAACCAACGGTAGCCTTTTCTTTCGCCGTCGTGTCGCGCACAACTCCTTCAACGTCCCACTGCTCGGATTGATTTCCCAGCATCTGTCATCCTTTTTAAGAAGCCCTTTCTAGCCTTGAATTGTCCGGCGGGTGCCCCTCTCTCTCCAAGCAAACATTATCTTTGTACAAGTCCAAGTTACGGCTGCTGTGTGTTTGTGCGCTGTTGTCCTTTGATGCGTGTTTTGGCTCGGCGGGAGAGCTAAAAGATGGCCTGGCGGACTAAACGACCTGGCTTTCTGATCTAACCGTTCTCGCTTTCTCTTTTATCACTCTACTCGACTCCCTCCTCGCTCGGTCTCTTCCTCTGTGACTCCCACATACTTTTAATTAGTAGAAGTGAGTAGAGAAGCCAAGAAAAAACACTGTTACTGTAAAATATATTGCTCAAGGTGGATGAGTTGTGATCCAGATAATTACTCTAGTAGAGCTGGTTGATACAGTGATTAAAAATGGAATGGTGAGCTCGTTCCTGTGACAATCTGCTATTTTTTTTGTGAAATCGTCGTATCGTGATTCACTGTTTGTCTCTTTAATGCAGCTGTCTGTTCAAACACACTTTTTCTCCTGTTGTTTAGCCTCTGAAGCCTCTGAGCAGATGACTTTATTTACCTCTTACAGACCAGGGCTGCACAATTAAAGTAAATTGACAGAAAATTCACAATTTTAATCGGTGCAATTAGTAAATTGCAAAGGCTGCAGTTTTTGAAGTGCAATACTTTCTTCCACAAACAACAAAATGTCTTGCTTTGATTTGAATAAAAACTGCTAACGCTGTAGTTTGGATTTGTACAAATGCGTTCTGAAACGAGCCACAAAAGCACGACCAAAAGCAGTAAAAACACGCCTACAAACAACAAGCATGACTCGCACCAAAACGCAACTAAACGTAACAAAAATGTGACTAAAAGTGACAAAGATGCGTTTACATATGACAGACACAACTGAATTTGACAAAAACGCGACTAAAAGCGTCAAAATTATGTTTACAATGAGGTGAATTTGAACAGAATTCTATCATAAAAACATAAATCACAAATCTAATCACAATCGCACTGGTTAGAAAAGTCACAATTGGATGCTTTTTCCTTTATCGTGCAGCTCTATTAAAGCAGGGACGAGCTCACGATTCGATTTTGATCACCGTATCGGCCAGATCCCCACAGGTTCCTCTCCCTGCTCTCTCTCTTTGTCACTCCCACACGGCTTACTTCATACTTTGGTCATAATGAGTTTGCTGGAGTGGGGTTATCTGAGGAGGAGGGAGAAGGAGAGATGATGGGGTGCCTAAAGGACCGTGAAGAATCCGCTTTGTGGGGGAGGAATAAGTAGAACTTCATTCAACCTGCCGCCCGCTCTGTCGGCACGGCGTGTTTTTGAAAGATTGTTCAAAGTTCAGAATCAGTTGGGTGCACTGTCTTGCTAACTTCAAATGTGTTTTACTCGATCTGCTCAAGGTGCTGTGATTGCTATGTAAGAAGCAAACTGTGGAGAGCATTTTATGTTCAAGTGCCGTTTGATGCTTTCACTCAACCACATGATGTATGCAACTCATGAATGGATCAAATTAGTACTTTGAAATATCCGAGTCCTCAGGGTCCGTGTACCTTTCGTTCATTTGAGTTTCGATTTAAAATCAAAAACAAATAAAGGAAAATATGATTTGATTTTCCGTTTTTCGTTTTAGTTCATGAAACGAAAAAGCAAAAATACAGTTTGATTTTTCGATTTGAACACTGGATTAAAAATGCACTCTTTGAAAGAAGGTTTGGAGCGCGGATTCATGAATTCATTTAGCTTTATTCATTCTGCACCGTGAGGGAGTTGGTTCAGGGCTGAATCAACAGTGGGGCCTGAGCTCTAGCGACATGACAGCGGGTACAGCTCGTGTGTTCCCCGCACCGGGTGACAACCATCTCGGGGGCGCAAAGGTCTGGACCGAGACTGCTTCGGCTCATCGCCGCGGACAGACGACGAGATCTGAGGTGTGCGCTTTGTGGGTCGTGCTGCCGTGGCTGTGCTGCTGCAGAGCAGAATCTGCTTTCTAAACGCTCCGTTAATGGATCTCAAGTCAAGTCTACGAGCAAAGATGTGCAGCGCCCGGTTCTGGACCTGCTTGAGTCTAGTCGGGCAGACTGGGAAAAAGCCCATGGACATACGCTCCATTCACCAGGAGCGAGCTCTGTGAAAGAAAAAAAAAAGGAATACTGCATGTGCTGCATCTCAATTTTACGCCAAAGTAAAACTGAGATCTTAATTTTTGTTAATATCGCACCTGCATGTTTCACTTGGAGACTACGGCGTTGTTTACACGGCCACGAATCCACAATGTTTTGATAACTTTTTGGCATCTCTTTTAACACGTCAAGGCAAGTTAGCTTTTGTTTATTTCCTCAAGGCAATACCCGCTGCCGTAGGTAGATAATTGCTAACATCAAATCTTGCCTAACAGACAGAAAATCATATGTGGTTTTCAGTAAATACATTATTTGAAGATTAAAAACATGAAATGCCTAAGCAAACGTACAAGAGCATGTTTAAAGGCCAACAACAATGGAAGTAATGAACTGTGTCCTTTAAACCTGCAGGAGCACATCCATCACACTCTGCCTTTAACTAAAATGTTATAAATTAAACATACTTTTTTTTTTCTACATGTAATTTGTTCTAGAGAATAACAACTTTGCATTAAAGGGGCTGTATCAGATTTGACTGTTTTTGATACGTGAAAACAGAACTAGTTCAAAGACCTTTTTTTTTTCCCTTTGACTTAAATGTGATTAAAAACAACAAAAAATAAATAAATGTGACCAAAATGTTATTTAAAGCGACAAAAACACAACTAAACGTGACCAAAATGTGATTAAAAGCGCAACTAAATGTGACCAAAGCATGACTAAAAGATCCAAAAACGCAACTAAATGTGACAAAAACGCGATTTTAAAGGCGTCAAAAATTCAACTAAAAGCAACAAAAACTTGACTATGAATGACTAAAGGCAAAAAACACACCTTAAAGTGACACACAAGCACCTTTTTAAAGCAACAAAAACGCACCTAAAAGTGACAGAAATTCGACCAAAAGGAACAAAAATGTGACTAAAAGCGAAAAAGCACAACTGAAAGTGATTTAAAACGCTAAATCGTCTCATAGTTTGTCAAAAAAACACTCTGAATCGTATTAGTATGCGTCCGGCGGAGCTAAAATCTCCCACGGTGTGCTTTTCCTGACCCGCTCTCATCTCTAAATTCTTCTCGTACTTTCTCCGGACTCGAAGCCGACTCACCAGAGGCGTCATATTCCTCATTACACCGACAGGCCTGGCCCCTAATGACGTTAACAAGATTTTTCTGTCTCTAATCTCAGCCTAATAGTAATAAGATACCCTCCTCCAACGCACAGAGGCAGGGCCCTTAAACAATTTACAGTCATATAATCACCTACAAGCCGTAATTTAATATAATATAATCTTTGGAAGGTACACATACAAAATGCAAAACCTTGAAGGGCTCCTGAGCTATTGTTTCTATAACCGTAAGGGCTTAGCATGCATTATTTTACACCGCGATGATGAGATTTGGATCTACATACATTTAACCTGGGCCTATAGCAAAAACGGTCATCCCTTATGCAGCCTGTTCCCTTTGGCTTTTAGTGTAATGCGCCGGCAATTAGCGCTCATGAAAACAAATAAGAAATGTTAATGAACACGGCATGTGCAGTAATTACAGGAGAGTTTTATCGCACATTTGTTCAACATGTACGAACAGCGTGGATTCTGAGGCCGATTCTACAGAGGAATCCAGCGTGTTTGGATGAAGGCTGGAAGATGTCGCCAAAAAGGAACATGTCAGCATTTGTTTGGAGTGTCCCGATAACTATAATGAGATGATAATTTGGCAAGCTGACAGAAATTGGGTCAAATGTATCTTTAAATATGAATTAGTTGAGGTTTAAATGTCAGATAAATGTGAAAGAAGTGTTAAATTACCCACAAAAGTGCAGAAATATCACTTTATACTCTTTAAGGCTGCAACTAACGATTATTTCAGTAATAGATCAGTTGTTTTAGAATGAGATAGACCCTTAAATATGAGAACTGTACTAAATTTTACCCAGACCAAGCTGAAGTGAAGGCGTTTGACGACGTCCTGGAGGAGGATATTTATAGATGAAGTATTTTAATCAAAAAACACACAATTGACATGTTTCCTGTGTGTTTTTTGTGTCATTCCTGCAGTGTCTGAGAAATAAAACTTCTTCTTTTAGCGCACAGAATGTTTTGGAGTCTGTGTTTAGACCAGTTAACGATTACTTGATTATTTAATTAGTTGACAACCATTTCTATAATTGATCGATTAAGGCGAGACACTACAGGCAAAACAAATTTTTTTCAATTTTTTGTTTTTTGGACAGTTTGCTCTAAACATATCGGTTTTCATGTGAAAACAACAAACTTGTCCAATCTGCTCCTAAAGATGTTTTATTCTTCCATTTAATCCACTTCTTCCATAGATTTCTCTGGGACATTGTAACTTCAAAGGACGTTTTCTTAAAATATATTTTTGATATCTAATTCTTAAACTGATTTATTGAAGTTTTAAGTAAAAAAAACAACAAAAAAAACAGAGGTGGAAATTTGAATTTTTAGGACAATTTTCAGTCCAATCTAGTTTACTCAAAAACTAAACAAGAAATCCAAAATTCCCTCTGTAAATATTTTTGTAACTAATATGTGTACAAAATTAACCAAAAAATTTAAGCCTGTTTCTGTCCATTTTTCAGTTTTATATGTCACAAATATGTCTAACCCTGGCCACTTTTACACATAAAATACCTTATTTCTACATGAAAGCGTGACATGATGAAAAACTTGCAATAAATATAAATTAATTTTCTTACATTTATGTGAGTAAACTACAGGAGAAGTTTACAATTCACCTGCAGTGTCCCACCTTAACTTGTTGCAGCCCTAATACCCTTAATGTTTGAAAAGATAGTCTGTTAAACTTTTAATATTATTTAGAGATATGCATTTTTATCATTAAATAGGCCTGTCATAATAACAAATTATGAAGTGAGATATATTGCTACATTAAAATAATACAATAAACTATAATATTAAGAGTACTTTATGCCCAAAAGCCAGATAAACTCTTTTCTAAACGCATAATATTGTTGAGCTCCGAGCTTTGTTTCTTATTTAGTGTTGTTAATGAGTCATAGAAGTCACTTAATCGACCTCATGCAGCTCCGTTCTAGTCGTTCTGCAAGGAAATAACAGAAAATTCCACTTTTGCTCAAACAGCGATGATAAATGATGAATATTGAACACCCAAAAATATTGTTCCGGCTTTAATTTACAGAACAATAAGGCGACATAGTAATTATCGTAACAGGCCTAACTTAAAACAGTACAATATTATCAGTTGCCGAGGCTTTTAATTGTACCCATTTGAAGTCTGCACGATATTTTTTCCTCTTCTGCATATATTTTTCTTTTCTTTTCCAGATATAAATGATAACAGTTAAGGACTCAACTCGTACTTTAGAATATAGTAGCTGAGGTACAAAAACACACATTGGAGACCTTTGGAGTGTTAAACCTGGAGTTGCTTCCTCCATTACTCTGCAAATTATAAAAATACATTACTGACACATTTTAAACAGCTCAGACATTTCATTCACTTTCATTTATGCTTTTATGAAATAGTGAAAAACGTTATCAGCATTTTGAACCTTTAAGCTTTAGCAAAAAACACTTAAAGGTCCCATAACTTGCAAAATCGACTTTTCAGAGGTTTTAACCTTCCTACAGTGCTATTTGGGCCTCGTATGTGTGCCCAAAGTGGTTTTTTGATTGATTCCCGCATGTTTTCGCCAGAGAACTGTCTTTTCCGTCCCCCTCGGCTGAGCAGGCAGACGGGGGGCTCATCCCATGGATGACGCGGCTTCCCATGGATGACGCGGTGTTTAAGCCACGCCTCCGGGAAGCGCGCAGCCGCAGAGTAAAAACAGCTAATGCTAATGCTACACAGTAATTACACGATGGATACGACAGATCGAAGAGTTAGCTTGTTATTTACCAAACGGCAACGTCCGTCGTTGAGGTACTGGAGCACGTCAAACTCCAGGTCAGACCCAGGACGTAGGACTCAGCACGACGCACCGTCAGGACGGATAAAATGTTTATTCAGTGTTTGTGTATCGCTGTTTACCGGAGCACACGGCGCATGCGCACTATCTCCGCTCTAGGCTTCATCACGGGTTGGGCGGGGGAGGCGCGCGAGTTGGGCGGGGGAGGCAGACTGCTCTCTGTTCGGGGGGGTCAGATCTCAGAGTGAGCCGTCTGCTTTTGCAAGGAGGGGGGCCAGTCCAAGAAATGGGTGTTTTTTGGAAACTGTTATGTTATGGATATTGCACAACGCAAAATTTTATCAACAAAGCCCTTAGAATAGACTGTGTAAAGGGGAAAATAGCAGAATATGGGACCTTTAAACATTCACTGGCCGTTTCTGTATTTAGAAAAACGGCGCTTTTGGGGGTGAACATTTGAGTCTGATTGGTCAAAAGTAAAAACAAGCTCGGCCGCGCAAGAAACACAAGATTAATGTATTTAACCATTAGAAATGATCGCACATCTTTATAATATGGATGTCGCGATCATGACAAATGTGATAATGATATTTTTTTGATATCGCAATAATTTCCAATTTTCAGTGTTTTTTATTATCAAAACATTTCTATCCGATGGAAGACTTTGGTGTCACTGCGATATATTTTGTTTGTTGCGATATCGTTGTTGCATCAGACAATAGTGCGATATCGATACTTTTGTGATATACTGTGCAGGTCTAGAAAATAAAGTGAGAAAAGTCATCTTTCCTGGCCTTAGTGTTCAGTTAAACGCCTTAGATAAAATAAAAGACTGTTCGTATAACCCTTTAAAAGTTTGTAAACAGAAACATTCTAAATTCAGAATGGAGGCAAAAGTGAAGTGGAACATATTGTGATTTCACTGCAGAAAGTGGGATTTAACCTCAGAATATCACAAAATATGAACAAATGTAGATGATTTTAGAAAATGAAAAGCCTCTTTGCTTTTTTGATGAAGGAACAATCCAGATTTGTGGGTTTTACTGGAAAAATACTATATATTTTTTTTCATTTTATCTAGAGATATATTAGATACTATACCATAAATTGCATTCTTTGAAGTTAAAATACAATTTTAAGGCTAGAAACCTTTATTTTGTCCATCGTTTATTATAGAAAAGCAAACTAACTGACCTTTCTATCCTGGAAATTCAAATGTGTTGCTTTTTTTCCCAACACAAACACTTAAAACCAGTAGAATTTAGATCTAATGTGAGCAAACAGTTAACCTCATTTTGCCGCCAGTCGCCTCCATTCTGGGATTTCGATGGCGTCACATTTTAAAGGGTCTACACAGGCTCAACACATGAGTCTGATCCCTGTTGTCTGGTGTGTTCTGTGCAGGTGTCGGCCGTGGACTCGCTGGATGGGCATCTGGTGCAGGTGGAGGGTTTGTCAGATCTGCGTCTGGAGCTCCACAGTAAAAAGCTCAACATTCACCTGGTGCTGATCGATGAGCTGCACAGACACCTTTACATCAAATCCACCAGCCGCCTCGGCCACAAGAACAAGGACAAGAACGCCAGGCCGCCGGGGTAACGTCCTCTCAGACCCTCACAGCAGTGTGCAGAGCAAAACTAACAACAAAATAGGACTATATCTAGGTTTAGTCAAAGGTGCACTGTGTAACTTTGTAAAGGGAGATTATACCACAGGGCCATTCAACTTAAGGCCTGGGGGCCAAATCAGGCCCTCCAAGGGATGTGATCCGGCCCTCAAACGTCATTGCAAATATAGACAATATTATATTTCTTGTTAATGTTTAGTCCTGGTTTAGTCCTGGTTTAGATTGAGTTTAGACCTGCTTTAGATAGAGTTTAGATCGCATTTAGATGGAGTTTGGACCTGCTTTTGTCCTGGTTTAGACCTCATTAGACATGCATGGTTTAGTCCTGAGTCCTTGTTTAGATCTGGTTTAGTTCTGGTTTATACCTGGTTTAGACCTGGTTCAGTCCTGGTTTAGACCTAGTTTAGACCAAGTTTATACCTGCATGGTTTAGTCCTTTTTTTTTCGACCGAGTTTAGACCTGCTTTTCTCCTGGTTTAGACCTCATTACACCTGTATGGTTTAGTCCTAGTTGAGTCCTTGTTCAGTTCTGCTTTAGACCTGGTTGAGTCCTGGTTTTGTCCTTGTTTAGACAGAGTTTAGACAGAGTTTAGACCTGCATGGTTTACTCCTTGTTGAGTCCTTGTTTGACCTGGTTTAGACCTGCGAGGATTAGTTCTGGATTAGTCCTGGCATTAAGTAATTTGTTTGGAGACAAGCAATAAAAAGACTTACTGTATGTGAAATAAATACATACAGATAATTATGCTGTGCACCTTTTAAATTCGTCAGTAAATGAGCTGAGAGACAATCGCACACTAAAGCCGACATGTTGGAACCTTATGATTTAAAGTTTTAGAGCTGTGACCAAACATTCGTCGTTACAGAATCGCAGACATGAGGATTGACCCGACAAATAATCGTTTACGAGAAGCGCTACTCAGGCCATTTGGAGGGAAAATCTGTCATAAAATCGGGCAAAAAAATTACATTCTGTCTTAATTTGGAAGTGGACAGATTTTGATAGACTTTAGCCTTAATTAGATTTTTATGTTGATTTTATTTTTATTTTTTTCCGTCTCATTGAATGTTTGGTGCTGTTTTTATTTTTTTTTTTAAATTTGTTTTCGTGCTCTCTGGTTTTGTTTTTTGTGTGTTTTACATTTTAAAATAGAAGAAAGAAAAAAAAAGAAATTACACTCCTTTAGTGTGCAGCTGACATTATTAAGTTTGCCGTTTCAGCTCCTACATATTTCATTTTTAGATTTATGTTCTTGTTCTTTTGTAAGTTATTAGTTAGTTATGTACAATAGACAACTATAGATAAGTACATAGTCATAACAGTGTAATGTAATAATGTAATAATCATTCTATCTTATGTTATTTATTACACACTTCGAATTAATTTTAATTAGGAATTTTACAACTTTTTTATTTGTCCATAATAGGGCTGCAACAAGTTAATCGATTAATCGCAACTAATTGATTATAGGAATGGTTGTCAACTAATTAAATAATCGAATAATCGTTAATCTGTCTATACACAGACTCCAGAACATTCTATGAGCTGAAAGAAGAGGTTTTATTACTCAAATAAAACAGGAATGACACAAAAAAACACACAGGAAACATGTAAATTGTGTGTTTTGGATTAAAATCCTTGTTCATCAATAAATATTCTCCACCAGGACGTCGTCAAATGCCTTCACTTCAGCTTTGTCTGGGTAAAATTTAATAAAACTGAGTAAAAGTCTCATATTTAAGGGTCTTTTGCGTTCTAAACAACTAATTCATTAATCGAGGGAATAATCGGTTGACTAATCGATGACCAAAATAATAGTTTTTTTAATTGCAGCCCTAGTCCATAGTAGTGCCACTTACTATTGAAACACAAATGTTTAACTATGCCTTGTTGTCGACACGCTACATTCAGATTTCTATTAATTTTTTTTATTGCTTGTCCCATTATATTGCAAATTGTACAGCTTTAAACAAGATATGATTCCTTAATTGTGAGTTATTTTGATGCCTATAAGAAGGAAAAACAAGAAAACAGAACTATAAATGGACCAAAACAAATTAGACAATGTACAACTTTGGCTCAACTTTTTATTTGAACTCAGAAAATACACTTTCCCATTTTACGTCACGAGATTATGAACATTTAGTAATATCATAGCATTTGTGAGTTATTGCCTTTTTATACAAGTAATATCAGCGCACAATATCTGTTTTTGTTTAGGGCTTGTTTTGAAGTCATTTGAAGGATAATATGAGCTCTCCCTCTGCGAACCTTTTTTCTTTTTCTTTGTTTTTCGTTTACTCCGATGCATCACCGGGGCCCATTACAGATAATGCGTCGATATGGTTTTGGACACGCCGTTTGTATTAGCGTAGCCGTTTGCGCTTTAAATCGTTCAGTTTTGGCTGTTTACAACCGCGTGGATGTGGGGTACAGTAATTATGGCGGCGCAGTCGGTCCGTGAGGTGAGCCGCGGTGATTTATTGTCCAGGGTCAGGCGGCGACAGGGCCCGGCCTCGTGGTATTAGGTCGCGTCTAACAACCGGCCCACCTCCTCCATACGCCCCGCTCACTTAGCAGGCGCATCGTGTTGATACGCCGAGCTTAAAGGGCCCGGATTGTCGGCTACGGCTTGATAAATGACTCATTGGAAAGCAGAGGCGATCCTTCCTACCCAGAGATGCTAGACTTTGTTGTGAAAACGTGTCAGAAAGAAAAATCTGTGTAGTCTTTGCAGTTCAGAGGCAAGTGGCGGCCGAAGCGCAGTTGGTTAAAGGACACATATTCTGCCACAGTGACTTTTTTGAGGTTTAAATCATGTTCTATCAGTGGTCCGTCATCAAAAACACACCTGGAGTAGCATTCAGTTGCATTCACGCTGTTTTGAGAAATGTTTATTAGAAAATCCTCCCCCTCCGAGCGTCAAACACACTTCCTGCTAAACTTCCGGGATTTTCGGACATATTTTCAGACTTCATACGTCACTTATTAGCAGTGGTTGGAAAGTAACGAACTGCAAAAGTTAAAGTACTGTACTTAAGTAAAAAAATTTTGGTATCTGTAAGCATGTTTTATACCACAGAGGGAAAACGCTCTTCTTCGGGAGCAAGGTCATCCATGTCTGGCTTCACATATGGTGTTGCCTTATATGGTGTCGTCCTCAGACATCCCAATATTTTCTTAAAGTTCCCCACACCCATCCACGTCCAACTATTGCAAGTAAGGGCCTCCTGATTTATGTTTTGATTTATGTGTCTTTGTACTGTTATGTTCGTAGAAAACCAAGTTCTGTACTTAGTACTCATCATGCACGACTACATTTTTACCTAATTTACATGAAGGTATATCTGGCCTGTTCCTTTGTTCAACCTTTGTGAGGAGCGACTGAAAGGACCGTGAGTCACCCTGATCGATCAGTAAAGGCCTTTTATAACTTCTACCTGAGTCCTGGTCCTGCACTGCACATCACCTAATTACAGTATCTGTACTTCGTCGTTTTTACAGTGGATACTTCTTACTTTTACTTCATTACATTTAAGACCAAGTATCTGTACGTTTTACTCCACTACATTTTTTAATTGGACTGAACTGAAAGTACTTTTCATATTGTTCGAGGGGTTTATCTTAACACGTTGATGGTGACGTTCTGCCTTAAGGTTTTGAGTTCAAAAGCACAATTGGTGACCAAAATTACGACATTTAATACATTAAACTGGTCTCATAATCTGCATGAAGTACTTTTACTTTATACTCTTAAAGTACATTTTCAAACAGGTACTTCAACACATTTACTTAAGTAGGTGTTTTAACATGATACTTTTACTTTTACTTGAGTAATTTTTTGCACACGTATCTGCACTTTTACTTGAGTAACAACATTGAGTAGTTATTCGACCACTGCTTATCTGAGAATCTACCTGTTTTAAGTGCTTAAATCATCGCATTTCTGCCTCTAAACACGATCACTGCTGCAGCAAATCCACATCATGTATTTTTAGCGCTAACTTTGCTAGATTGTATAAATAGTGCTGGCGCCATCTGCTGGCTGGATGCGCTGAATAAGAGTATCAAAATCAAATCAAATCAATTTATTTTTATAATGCCCAAAATCACAACAACAGTTGCCTCGATGGGCCACAGGTAAAAGCAGTTCAGATAACTGTCCCAGAATGCCCCTGTCCTTTGACCCTCCTTCAAGCGAGGAAAAACTACAAAAAACCCCACAGGAAAAAGTAGAAACCTCGGGGAGAACCACAGTGAAGGAGAGATCCTACTCCCACGGACGGACAGGCTGCAGATGAACTAGGACTGACATCCACTTGGACTGAACCAGAACCACTCAAGAGGGAGGTGGCTTTAAAGAGTTCCTCCAGGCGGACGAGGAGCAGTCCACCAGTGTAGAGAGATCCTCCAGCAGGAGATGAGGAACAGTTAATCTAAGCAGATGGAGTTTGTCCAAGCAGACGAGGTGTGGCTAATCCAGGGTTGAGGGAGTTCCTCCAGGCGGGTGGCGCATAGATCGTCCAGTGTAGAGATCGATCCTCCAGACAGATGGGGGTGGGGGGGTCGTCACTGGAGCAGCCGCCGCAGTGCCTGAAACAGTCTCCACTCCCCGGGGGAAGTGGAGAGAAAGAAAGAGTAATGTCATAGTGACTGATAACACAGGTCATAGAATAAATAGAATGAACTGCGTTTGTTGTTTGTACCCGCGTTTTTGTCTCTTTTGAACACATTTTTATTTGAGGACACATTTGATTTGAGCGTCATCCCCAAGAACATTTTAATAAATCACATCTCGTGCATTTTAGATGTAAATGTTTTATTTGATCTAATTATCAACTTGAATAGTTTAATTTTACATTTTAACTTGTGTTTCTGGCCTATTTCTGGTCCGGATACAGCCCATCAGAACATGTGCCATTGTGTCTCAATGCTAACGCTAACGCATAACAATTTATGCACAGAGTCAATTAGAATCTCCAAACGCCCTGTCAAAGTTCGAACCGCATATTAAGATTATTCTATACATACACACAACATGGTGATCTCTTATGAATGACATTTCCACCAGAACAGAATTTGACTTTCCTTTCTCTGTTCCCTCTCTCCAGCTCCCACACTAAAGACTCTTCTCCAATGCCTGTCCTGGACATGAGCAGCCTCTCAACTCCTCGCAAACTTCTGGACACCTCACAGTTCAGCACACCTGGATCCGGCAGCGGTAATGGCTTTATGGTTTTTTGATGGGTTGCACAGAAAATAAAATAAACCAGAATTATAAAGTTTTTTGTTGTTGTCACTCACGGAACGATCGACTGAAGGCTGGTTTGATCATTCTAAAGCGTCTATCTCCTTGATTTTCAACCAGTGTGCCGGGGAACACTAGTGTGCCTTGAGGGATTGTCAGGCGTGCCTTGAAAAAATGTCCAATTTGAGTTGACAGATTCACCTATGGCTTTATCTGAATACTTTACAACGTCAGAGTGTGCGCAGCAAACTCTAAAGAATCAGACAGTGGCACAGACATTATTTGCCACTCTACGTACCGCATTTCTTTTACTTAGAAGCTCTTATTTGTTATTGTCTTACTTGGTGGTGTGCCCTGGTATCTTTTCAGTCAAAAAAGTGTGCCACGACTCAGAAAAGATCGAAAAACGCGGCTCTATCTTATATAAATACAGTGTACACTCATGGAACAGGCTTTATTCAAACTCAGACTCGTGCATTGGTGACATACTGACCCAAATATAACTCGAATCGCTGATGTGTCATTGAGCAAAAGACTTAGCTCCCGTGCGTCTAGTGCTTGTCGCGACACTGGTTTGTGAGTGCCTTTGTGACGCTGAATAGTTCCTTGATCTCTGAGTGGCAAAGGAGGCAGAAAAGCGGTGTATAAGTGTAACATGTTAGTTATTTACGCTCTCATATAGCTGCAGGTTTTTCCACTTATGTTGTGAACAGTATTATTTGCAATATATGAATACGATCAACACACAACACACGGAATTATCCCCTTTCATAATCATGTCACCTCACAATATCAAGTAGATGTACACAATATTTATTTAAACAATACTTTATTCCCTGTGTACAAGAAACTGAATAAAGTTCCATCCATAAAACATGAAAAATATTGTCTTTAAAGTGCCTCTGACAGATTGGACTACTCATCTAACAAAAATGCAGTTAAGATAAATATAATTCAAGTTTTGTTAAAATACTTCACAAATTGTATCACGGTTTAGCAATTTTTTTGTTTTTTTGTTTCACTTCCTGGTTGTAAATGATGACATCACACTAGGAAATTACCTAGCAACCATCCTGTACACAGGGCCAAAATTCATTCAGTGTCACAGATTTTTTAAATTTTACAAATAAAAATACACGAGAACACCATTATTTTGTTGAATCAATGTTTAAAGGGTCAAAAAAGTTTCTTTTGTGTAAATTATGCATAACCTTTGTGTGATGTCATCAGTCTGTTTACTTCCTGTAATTTTCAACGTATTTTCCAACTTCTCTCCACAAACGGCTGCTTGATTGGTGTAAAACTAAAATGCATATGCACAACTGGTATTAATACACCAAATAAACTCAAAATTAGAAAATCATGAAAACCTGTCATACGCAGTTTAATCGTCAAGATCATAAAGAGTCCGAGCATGTTGTGTGGAAGGAGCTGGACTCTGTTGTTCGGGAGAGGAGGATGGTCCGAAATCAGGACTATTCTGGACTTTCCCTCCCACGCGCTCCACAGGAAATCATTCCAGCTGTCACCGTCAAACCGCTGAACTCTGAGCTGTAAAAACCTTTATGGAAGTCATTGTGCAATTGTCAGGTCTCTTGTAAAACTGTGCAGGAACAAGGATGTTGTGAGGGTGTAGTTTTGATTTAAAATGCAAATGGATTCTGTTTCTCGATTTTAATAATAAAGAATGTACTAAATTCTTGACACCTATTTTAATACCACAATGTTAATTAAAAATACTCTTTTTAGGTCAAACTTTTAGACGATACACGGACATTTTCAACACAAAATTATTGTGCCTTTTTTTTTTTGTCAAACATTGTGGTCTTACACTAGTTCTGATGAAGCTCAAGGTCATTCTTAAACTCTTCACAAAAGGCAAGATTTTGTTTGTTTTTTTAGTATTGTACTCTTTTGTATGTTCAAAAGAGTACACTGATTTTAGTGTTGATTATTATCTGATTTTTGATACATTTGACAACCCTAGTCATTAAATTAGTGTTGGCAAAAATTTGGTTTTAAAATGCATTAAATTTAATCCCCATAGGCAGTAATCTAAAAACTATGTTGACAAAAAGATTTATCCATCAGAACATTAAAATGACTGCAGGTGGACATTAGCATCTTCTGCTACAACCTGGTGCAGTGCATGTTTCCTTTTGGTTAGTGTTTCTGTACACTGTCCTTGTATAAAGACATACCATACCATGTAATGAAAATAATAATTATTAATTAGAATTTTAATTAAAAACAATTATCGCTGTCCATGTCTTCTCAGAGCCGCTGTATCAGAAATGCGTGACCATGACACCATGACAGTGGTTCTTATAAAAGAGCTTCGACCAAATCATCCAAAAAGTAAAAGATAGGGTTCAAAACTAACCAACTAAGACGTGGGCCGAGACGTGGGCCGAGACGTGGGCCGAGACGTGGGCCGAGACGTGGGCCGAGACGTGGGCCGAGACGTGGGCCGAGACGTGGGCCGAGACGTGGGCCGAGACGTGGGCCGAGACGAACACCGGGACTAACACCGGAACTAGACGACAACTGAACCAGGACTAAACGCGGTCTAAACTAGGCCTAAACCAGGACTAAACCAATAAAAAAAGATACAATATTTTCTTTATTCTTGTACGACGGGTTGGGGGCCGTATCATAACGCTTATAGGGCCTGATTTGGCCCCTAGACCTTAAATTGAATAGGGCCTAACCTATATATTTGTCTTTGGACTCCCAGTGCTCCCAGTGCTTCTTAAAGATTCATTTTCTCATGTCTTTCCACACCAAGCTAAAGTCAGTATACACTTTCATAGCCACAGCAGAAGTATATATTTCTCTCAGTAACACAGCAATTACCATATGCCCTTTGTGTGCGCCATTAGTACTTTTCATGTCTGTCGTCACAGCGGGGAACAGCCTTGATTATGCTCTGGTCAGCTCGTAACAGAATCTGATCAGACTCTAACTGCACAGAATAACATCTCTCGGTTGCAGGGGCGTATAGAGAGAGAGCGCTGCATTTCTCCCAGGCAGGGCACAGTGGAACGCAAACAAGAAGATAATGAAAAAAGTTAATCCTGCAATAACTTGGTGTTCCCTCGTGGTGTTTCTGAGTTTTATATTAAGCCTGGCACTTTTTCGCCACCCACGCTTGGCATTCGAAGCTCGCTAAATTCACTGTTTTTCAGTTGCGGATGCCAAGTGACCACAAGCACTGTTCATATCACAACACTGCGGTGTATTTTAGGACAACACTGAAAACCGTTAGCGTGAGAAAGAACATGAGCAATTATAACCTGCAGATAAACGGGAAGCGTGCATTAGACATGGCGCCTGGCTTAAAATTCAGGATAGATGTCAAGCAAAAGCGATTTCAAAAGCAATGTGTGATGCACTAGTATAGGCTTTTAATATTGTTCCCTCGTCAAAATTTACAGGAGTTGTATTTAATTTAATTTCCGCTTGTTTCTTTAATCCTGTTTACGAGCCTCTGAAATCCACTCTGTTTCAATTTTCCCTGTCATTACATGAACTTTGGCAAAAATAAGGCCTTAGAATGCATTCATTTATAACTCATTTATATGTTGTTAAGATGGATAAATCTTTTTTGTCAAAATGTTTTTTAGAGTGCGTATGACAGGTTTTTATGATTTTCTAGTTTTGACTTTATTTGGTGGAATAAAATCTGTTGTAAATATAAATGATAGTTTTACACCAATCAGGTGCCAGTTTGTGAAGAAAAGTTGAAATTTACAGGAAGTAGTGCAGAGTTCTCAACATGATGACATCACAGTAGGGAGACACTCCAGGGATAATTTAAATTAACAAACACATTTGTATGACACTTTTAAACATTAATTAATCAAAATAAAGGTGTTTCTATATGTTTTTATTTGTCAAATAATACTTTCTGTGACATTAGAGGAGTTTTCACCCAGTGTTCAACATGGTTTCTAGGCAACAGTTACAGAATTCCCCAGCGTGATGTCATGATTTACAACCAGGAAGTCAAAATTTAAACCTAAAAAACTGCCAAACTGGGATGAAAATAGCTTTGTTTTCAGCAGAATCTTGAATATAATTATCTTAACTGTGTTTTAGTGAAATGAGTACTTCAACCTGTCAGAGGCACTTTAAATGTAATGCTTAATTTAATCCCAACTGGCATTAAATCTAAAAAACATTTCGACAAAAAAGATTATCCATCAGAACAACATAAATAAATATAAAGATAAAAGCAAATAATTCATGCAGTCCATGTCTCCCCAGAGCCGCTGTGTCCATGAAGTAGTTTTTACTTTGAAATTTAACATTCAATATATTTTGAATCCCACACATACATACATTTGCATGGTTTAGATGTCATGTTTCATTAGCTTTTTGAATATTATAAAGTAGTTTATTATATTCTTGTCATTCTGCTGCCCAATGGAACGTTTACAAGCCGGTAGTTTTGACATGATAAAAGTGTAGTGATTATGGCATTAAAAAGCTTAAAATTTGAGTTGTTAAAATCTGCATTAACCCTGAATATGCCAAACTGAGCTTTTAGGTACCACTTTATAATAACTACATCTTATTTTACCTTAATAAAGCATGAACAAAGACTTAATTAATTATGAATATATAGTTTATTAAACATGATTCAGGCTTAGTAACTACTTAATTAAGGTTAAGGTTAGAGTTAGGGTTAGAAATTAGGGTTAGAATATTTGTTAAATAGTTAATTAAGCCTGAATCATTCTTAATAAACTATTTGTTGATTATGAATTACGTCTTTGTTGATGCTTTATTAAGTCATGAATAAGTAGTTATTATAAAGCGTTACCAGCTTTTAACTATGGAATTGTTTTTTTCTTTTCATTTGTGCGGTACAATCACCTCATCAAAAGTCGTGACGTCGCATATTTATAAATAAAATCTTTCACTAGACCTAAAAAAACAAAAACTATAGATTGCTTATTTATCCAAGCTAAAATTTAGAGACATAAACCGCAGTTCTTTCTCAAATGATGCAACAGAAATGGCTGCTCATGACGCGTCAAGCACAGCATCCATCAGTGGTCTTTTGCCGTTTTGCATAATAACATCAGAGCACCTCATTTGTTGCTAGTAATTCTCATAATTATTGCGCAAACTACAGTTAGAATGGGGGAAATGAGGAAATAAACCCGAAGTCCATTACCTTGCCATAAACATTAACTCTCTTTAACGGGCTTCGGTGGGGAATTGGTCCGCCCCGTCTAATGGAAATTAAACCATCATTGGCTGTTGCTACTCTCAATTTAGCCCCTAATGTTGCTGCGTCTTATGGAGACACTGCAGGGAAAGCAGGTAGTGCAATTAAAGGGGAGGATTAAGGCTAGGATTTATTTGTGTTTTATGTTTAGGAAATGAAACCATATACGCAGTCGTATACATGATAACACGATAATCGAATCGTGAGCTGGTCCCTGTGACGATCTGCTATTTTTGTGAAATCGTCGTATCGTGATTCACTGTTTGTCTCTTTAATGCAGCTGTCTGTTCAAACACACTTTTTCTCCTGTTGTTTAGCCTCTGAAGCCTCTGAGCAGATGACGTTATTTACCTCTTAAAGGCCAGAGCTGCACAATTAAGCCAAATCAACAAAATATATTCCTGTAGTTTAGATCTGTACAACCATGTGCGACAAAAGCTCTACCAAAAGCAACAAAAAAGTGCCTACAAACAACAAAGATGTGACTAAAAGTGACAAATGCTGGACTATAACGATAAATACCCGAGTAAACGTGACAAAGATGCATTTAAATATGACAAACACAACTGAATGTGACAAAAAACGCAACTAAAATTTACAAAATTGTGTTTAAAATGTGAATTTGAACAGAATCCTATTATTAAAAGATAAATCGCAAATCTAATCACAGTCGCACTGGTCAGGAAAATCACAATTAGATATTTTTCTTAAATGGTGCAGCTCTATTAAAGGCAAAAGAAAATGAACATGAATCGTGATAAAATCGAAATTATGATCTGGCCCCAAGAAAATCGTGATAATAATTTTTTGCCATATCGCCCAGCTGTGTGATATATTGTAATAGAAAATATCTCACTAAGCAATAATGTTGAAACCACTGACACAGTAACCCTAAAACTGGATAATCCCCATCAAAGTCATTCTAAATGTGAAATATTGTTAAAAACATGAGCTACAACAAATAAATAGAAGAATTAAACACTTTTTTTAGTTTGTTGGTGTCGATAATGAGTCATACAAGTTACTTATTTCACTCTCTTTGATTAAAAAAACAAATAAAAAGTTTCCCAAAGTGCATTTAAAACGTCAATACAATAAATATTGAGCCCCACATATATTGTTTTTTATCATATGTTGAATGACAGTAATTATCTTGACAGGTGTAATCACAATTAATAAAAAATAGATGGAAAATGTTTAATACAATTGTTTATTCAGATTACATTGGAGGAAAAAAACAAAACTCACCAGTTGTTACATTTTTGTCCTGGTTTGATCCTATTGAATATTAAAATGTGATGTGCTATAGTCAACGTGAAGGTTTTTATTGATTGATGTTTATTTGTGTGCTTGAGGATTTGGCAATCACATAATTCTTCTCTTTCTCGCTTTGATTTGTAATGACAAACTTTGAATTTAAGTTGGGTTTCTTGTGTTTATTTTGTTCTAAAACGTGAACACAATTTCTAGTTTCTGCAAATCTCATTAGTATGGCTTTAATTTTTTATTACTTGTTATTGCGCTAATGACTTTTGTTTTCTCTCTTCAGTTCAACAAGACGGCCGTGAGTCAAACCAAGGAGACCTGCCTGAGGTCGACCCAGAGGAGAACAGTGCGGAGTTCATGGGGATTCTGATCAAGGTGGGTTTTCTCTGAGCTGTTTAAACATGCATTTCACAATAAATTGTAGTATAAATGGTATAATAAAGTCTTGGAAATGTTAGAAGGGTAATAGAACCTGACAGTCTGACCGGTAGTCAAGTAAACACAAGATAAATATTTTCAGTTCCAGAACAAGCAGGTCCTGGGATTATTTCAGACAGCATGGACAGAATGTGCAATTAACTTAAATATAAAACAGACAAACTTGATAACAAATACATAGAATGCCAACTGGAGTGTTTTTGTGAAAAGATTAGATCAGTTTGTGGTGTTATTATAACATTAAATTGCATTAAATGAGGTTAACATTAGCTTAAACACAACATTTTATAAGACACGGGTTTCCCCCTCGGTGAAGTATTTATACCATACGTACAGGCCTTAACATACTGCCGGTGATTATCCTGCTGTTTCTCAGACGCCGGTTTGTTTTCAGTGATTATTGAATTATTTTAGCGAGACCTCTCCATAAGGAATGAACGGAGCAGGAAGTGAAGCCTCGCATGGGTACGGCCACCAGAACTAGCCTGTGGAGTTTCGTGAAAAGAGCCCATTGTTTCCTCATCAAAACCTAACCTGGAATTGCATTTAGCTTCATTTACGCCGATGTGATTCATCTTGTTTAGCAAGTCCTCTCTCCTCTAAGTCTAACTCTTCGTTCCATATTTTCCGATTTTGTGACGTCAGTAGAGCTCTGATGAGATCTCTGTGCTGACTATAAGTCCATAAATTGTCATCAGTCTTTCTGAGCATTCCTGCCGTCAAATCAAAACAACTGTGTGCCTACATTAGCATGTCAGGGCAAGCTAGAGTTGTCTATCTATGTAATTTCCTCTGCAGCCTCTAGGTTAAGTTCTAACTCAATTTCTGACGTGGGAAACGCCTGACTGAATAAAATAACCAAGAACATGTTTAAAGGCCAATAACAATAGAAAAAAATGTATTATATGTGTAATTTAAAAAGTTGAATAAATTGTTTTATTGCTCACACGATATGACACTAGGGCTGCACAATATATCGCAAAAGAATCAATATCGCAATATTGTCTGACACAATAACGATATCGCAACAAAATGTAATAAAATCTATGTTTTCAAACTAAATTAGCTTTAGTTTTGTATTTGTTGGTTTTCATTGTAATATAACAGACAGCGACAATTAGTAGAATAATCGTGACGTCGACTTTAAACAATAATTGCAGTTTTATTTTGATGATGGCCGTCGTTCTCTGGACTAAACAGACTCTAAAACACAAACTTAAAGACTTTTAGAACAAAAATAGTGACATTATTAAAGAAAAATGGCCAAAAATAATTGTATCCATAAATATTTTCCATCTAGAAGCTTCATTCACAATATTTCAACACATGTTTGGTTAAAAATGTTAGTTTATTCTAAGTCTCAATCTACAATAGAAATAATTGCTCCTACTACAACAATCGTTAGTTTCAGCCTTAGTCAAAAAGTGTATTTAAATATCACAATAATATCGATATTGCAGATTTTAATAGCCATATTGTAAACATACATAGTGAGGAAATCAATAAAGTATTTAACTAATTTTAAGTAATCAGACATCAGACATGTAACACTCCTAACCCACGTCTTCTGTGCTACATTTTACGTCTTCTACAGGCCTTGGCAAAGCTGAAGAAAATCCCCGAGACTATCAAAGCCATAATGGAGCGACTGGAGCCAGAGCTGAAGCAGATCGTGAAGAGATCCACCACTCAGATCGCCGACCACGCGTACCAGAGAGGAGAGAGCCTCGCACAGGAGAGCCAGCCCAGGTACGGCACAGACGAGCGACGTGGAGAGGGGGGAAGAGGGGAACGAAGGAGAGGAGCAAGAGAGATAAGGCTGGGTGGGAAAGGAGAGGGAGAAGAAAGAGAGGTGGGGGAGACGGCTTTTCACAACAGAGCCAGCCATGGTGACCAGACACTCGACGTGATACCATAAGGCGCTTTTCCACTCCAGTGCCACAGAGCAGGATGGGGCGGGACGGGGGCATTTTCATCACCAAATTGAGTTTATCGTTCCCAAAAAGTGTCCGTGCCGGTGTGAGAGCTCTTTAGGACGAACGCAACAACATTTGCCCTGCGCTTATATTGTAGACAGAATGCAGCGTATTTGACCTATTCAGATGCCACAGAATGTCACAGAATGGTTTAGTTTCACCTGTGCCATGAAGTCTCGGTATGCTGTTGTCCACACTGAGGACCAAAGCCGCTCTGTCGTCTGCTCACTGCACTGTGGGCTGTACCAACAACAAGTCTCAAAAGAATGGATTATTCTTCTGTAACGTCCTAAAGACTTTGTTTGTTTCCATCAGGACAGACCAGTGGACTCAAGAAAGCGCTCCAGACGCGTTTATGGTAGTTAGCAGCTAGTTTACACATTAAACAAATAACTAAATGTTATCAGCCTATGTGCAGACTTAATGTTAACCCTTTTTCCCTAATTTGCAGTTGGTATATTTTAGGGGTCAGACACAATGTGCGTCCTGTTGAATACTTGGAGGGCTTTCCCGTACGGAGAGAGGACAAGTAATCTTGGATGTAAATGTCTGCTAAAGTTAGTTGTAGCAAGCTTTTGTTGCTTTTAAGTGGTGTCTGTGACTCGCCTGGCAGTAGATAAAGGATCAGACCCAAAACTTCTGTCTTCTTGAAGTATCACAACATACGGCGACGTCCTCAAACTGACGACAGAAGCAAACAAACCCTCGCATGTGAGCACTGAAACTAGTGAAATGGGCCAAATATTTTACCAAACTAATACAGAGCACTTGTAGACGCCAGAACAGCACCAGCAGCTGAATCTACCACCATACATCTCAGTTACCATGTAACTATAGTTCTATGAGTATGAAGGGCCCATAAACCACAAAAACTATAATTTGGTCCCGTAGCACAGATGAAACAATGTGACACACCTGATTCAACTGATGAAATATAATGTCTAGACTTATAGACTTAACCTGTTGTTAGTTTTGCTTTTAAATTATTTATTTAGATTTGTGAAATAACTGAATAATTAACTTTTCTGAAGAAAATGTGAAAAAACTATAAGAGGCATAATAACTGCATTAATGTAAAAAATTGCCCAATGCAGTTATCATAATTAATCACAGTTCCAAAATCTGATTCATTCTTTTAATAGTTTGACAGCACTAAATAAAGCACTAATTATGTGTCTGAAAACCAAATTATGCCAACTTTATAGACAACAGCGCATTAGTCTTCTTTACATTTCATATTCTAGTTTTTAGAATATTTACATCTTGTAAAGGCCTTCTATTATAACACCGACATTCTACACACAAAGTAAAGTTGTGATTTTTTTTCCCCCCTGTTCCCCTTCCATCCTTATTCAGTCATTGCCACTGCTAATACTGTATGGCTCGTGTTAAAACGCTCTCCCATCTTGATGTCATTCAGCCAGTGGACCAACTATAAAACCCACTGAGGACCAGATATGCCGAGACAACCTGCCTCCGGACCGTGAAAACAGATGTGTGCTGCTTTAAACCCAGACAAGTCATGGTTAAGCACGTCTCCTCTATCCACACACAAACAATTTCACACCTGCCTCGGAGACCAGTGCATTTTAAAAGCAGTCACGTCAGAGCTCACAGAGAGACCGGCGAGCGAGAAGAGATAGAGAAAAGTGGAGAGCAGGAAGAGGGAGGGAGAGTCGGGAAAGGGAGGCAACACAAGGGAGACGGGAGGGAAAGATAAGAGAGCGAGAGATGGTGTGAGAGAGAGGGGAGATGAAAGGAGGAGAATGGGAAGGGGAAAGGAGCAGGTGATGAAAGAAGACAAAGAGGAGAAGAGAGAGAAGATTAGAGGAGAAAAGAGCAGTGGGGATGAGAGAGTCCTGTAGGAAAGCAAGAGAGAGAAGGAGAGGAGAGGAGAAAAGGAAAGTTAAGATGAGGAAAGAGGAGAGAGAGGGCAGAGGAGATGGAGGAGAGAGTGTGAGGAAAAAAGAAGAAGAGATTTGAAGAGGACTGAGAGTGAAACGGTGTCCAGATAAGAGGAGCGAGCGAGGGATGGGGAGCAAAAAGAGAGAAAGAGGGAGAGACCATAGGAATGAAGAAGTGGAGAGGAAGAGAAGAGGGCAAGAGAGAGCGCTGATGAGAGAGGAGAGGGAGGAGAAGTTACGAGAGAGAGGGAAAGGAGAGAGATAACATCAGAAGAGAAAGAGGCAGCACAAGGGAGGCAGGAGAGACAGATAAGAGAGCGAGAGATGATATAAGAGAGGAGGAGAGAGAGAGGGGAGATGAAAGGAGGGGAAGGGGAAAGGAACAGGTGATGAAAGAAGATAAAGAGGAGAAGAGACAGAAGATTAGAGGAGAAAAGAGTAGTGGGGATGAGAGAGTCCTGTAGGAAAGCGAGAAGAAAAGAGATGGGGAAGAGAGAGAAGGCAAGGAGAGGAGGTAGATAGGGAAGAAAATGAAAGTTAAGATGAGGAAAGAGGAGAGAGGGCAGAGGAGATGGAGGAGAGAGTGTGAGGAAAAAAGAAGAAGAGATTTGGAGAGTGAGAGTGAACGGTGTCCAGATAAGAGGGGCGAGCGAGGGATGGGAAACAAAGAGAAAGAGAGAGAGACCATACGAAAGAAGAACTGGAGAGGGAGAGAAGAGGGCAAGAGAGAGCGCTGATGAGAAGTTACGAGAGAGGGGGAAAGGAAAGAGATAACGGAGAAAGAGGCAGCACAAGGGAGACGGGAGAGAAAGATAAGAGAGTGAGAGATGATATAAGAGAGGAGGAGGTGAGAGAGAGGGGAGATAAAAGGAGGAGAATGGGAAGGAAAGGAACAGGTGATGAAAGAAGACAAAGAGAGGAGAAGAGAGAGAAGATTAGAGGAGAAAAGAGAAGTGGGGATGAGAGAGTCCTGTAGGAAAGCAAGAAGAAAAGAGATGGGGAAGAGAGAGAGGTGGGAGACAGAGGAGAAACTGAAAGGAGAGAGTGCACAGATGACAGAGAAAAAGGGATAAGATGAGGAAAGAGGAGACAGAGGAGAGAGTGCGAGGAAAAAAGTAGAAGAGATTTGGAGAGGACTGAGAGGGAGACTGTGTCCAGATAGGAGCGAGGAGTAAAGAGAAAGAGAGAGACGATAGGAAAGAAGAAGTGGGGAGGGAGAGAAGAGGGCAAGAGAGAGCACTGATGAGAAGTTACGAGAGAGGGGGAAAGGAAAGAGATAACATCGGAAGAGATAGGGAGGAGAAGATGGGGAAGGAGAGGAGAGATGGATAATTGAGGCTGTGCACCTTTAGTCGATTTATCGGTTGACGCTGCTTTAAGCCACTGTCCACGGCAAGATTTTATGAGTCTTGTAAGATTCATGAACGTCACACTACAAGATGAAGGAAATGAAAAGTTGGGAGGCAGAACGCATTCACACTTTTTGATGCTTCACACGATGAAACATGACCACGACCAAAGTACATGCTATCAATGTTTTTCCATGAGTAAACGTTCACGGCTTTTTTGCTGTTACTTTGGGGAGCGCTTGTTGTTGTTGTTAGTCACTAGAGCAGTAGTCGACTAAAGAAATTCTTGGTCGACTAAAGACCTGCTCTATTGATTTGATTGATTTGTCGACTAAAAAGGGGCGCGGCAAAATATACAGTGATCCCTCGCTGTATCGCGCTTCATCTTTCACGGCTTCGCTGCTTCACGGATTTTTTTTACAGTGCGGATATTTTTACAGTGCATCCATTGAACTTCAGCGCACGCACAAGAACGGGACCCTTTGACGAGTCGTTCATTGCAGTTCTCAAATATAATCGAAGGTGGCATATCCGTTTATAGAAATCTTCTTGCTCAGAAAAAGAAAGAGCGCCAACAACTACCCATAACCTGCGCCTTCAGTAGAGACAGACGCTACAGCGGAGCGGAGTCAGGACGAAGAGGCACAGCTGGGACATACGCGTGAAATACGCGAGTGACAATGTTTCCAACCTTGTATTACTTTATTAAAATTATTGTTTTAAACAAATTTTGGGCTTTAAAACAGGTTTTGGTTTTTGGTTTCATTCCATAGTTCAGTATTGCATTGTAAAATAATAAAAAATAAAGCTGTGACTACTTCACGGATTTCACTTTTCGCGTGTTATTTTTGGAACGCAACTCCCGCGATAAACGAGGGATCACTGTATATCAAAACTATTACGTATTTCCATGTATCTGACCCAAACTGCATTCAAAAGACCAAAACTGCACAGGAGTTCAACAATGTATACAAAAAAGTACTAGGAGACAGTGCTTTTATATGTTTGACTCCAAAACCTTCAGCTAACTTACTCCACATCTTCTCGTTTATGCTGTTTTTGTCATATAAATCCTTATAATCTAAACTAAATAATTGGTCGACTAATAAAAATATTGGTCGACTAAAACCTTTTTTGTCTTGAGTATCCCCTAAGCTTTGTGTCACGCTCAGAGTACCCCTAAACTTGAGTTTCAGGCAAATAAATGGGTTTACTAGTCGATATAGTCAAAAGATGCTAAATTTACAACTAATGACACATTTTTAGTCAGATAAAAGTACATTTCATCTTCATTTAAAACCTGAAACCATTCCAAGTTCCCCCTGGTAATTCCTCACGTACCCCTAGGGGTCCCCGTACCCCTGGTTGGGAAAACACCATTGACCGATTAATCGACTAAACCAGTGTTTTTGTCAGTTGTGACACGCTTTTTGGGTTGAAATGATACCACGGCACGCCAACTACAATTAAAACATGACCAAACCAGACTACTTACTTAAAAAAAAAAAAAAAAAAAAGGTAAATAATGTCTGTGCCGCTGTCTGATTCTTTAAATTTGTCAGTGGTGATGGTTTTGCGTTGCAGAAGTTGCTCAGGACACTCCAGAATGATAAATGAGTCATTTCCATCCACAACTGTCAATATGTAAACTGAAATTTGACATTTCTTCAAGGCACACCGGGCAAAACCTTAAGACGCACTAGTATTCCCCAGCGCACTGTTGAAAATCAAGGGACTAAACAACTAGGACTGTATTTGTCACACATATTTGACAAATTCCAAAATCTGTCGATGTTTGTTTTTGTCTCACTTCAGACCCATGAGCCACAACTCAAGATTTTGTCCATAATCAGAAATCTCTCATCGCAAACGGCCCTAATTATGCAGTGGACACCCAGCTTTAGTCGACTAGTTATTTTATTAAGACTCTGTGGGTTTATATGGACGAAGGGAAAACATGGAGTGGATTTGGTGGACATTTTACTTGTTAGTGACTGAACAGTTTACTTCATGATGTTTACTTATTTATGTCTGTGTTTTTGTGAGATTCCAATCATTTTGAGAGATTTTTTAGTTGACTAATAGTGTTTTTCAACCTTTTTTGGATCACGGCACACTTTTTTAGTTGAATTATTCTGCAGTACCCCACCTACTAAAACTGTGTCTGGTTCTTTAAATTTGGCAGTGGTTGTTGTTTGTCTTTCTTTGTTGTGAAGAAGTTGCGTGGAACACTCCAAAATGTGAAATAATTCATTTAAATCCATGAATCTCAGGTCTGGGTCATATGGTGATAAAAATTGAATGGTGAGCTCGTTCCTGTGCCATTTTTGTGAAATTGTCGTATTGTGATTCACTGTTTGTCTCTTTAATGCAGCTGTCTGTTCAAGCACACTTTTTCTCCTGTTGTTTAGCCTCTGAAGCCTCTGAGCAGATGACTTTATTTACCTCTTATAAGTGAACTCTGCACAATTTAACCAAATCTCAATTTTAATGGTTGCAATTAGCAAATCACTAAAGGCTTTTGAAGTGCAATAATTTCTTCCACAAACAACAAAATGTCTTGCTTTGATTTGAATAAAAACTGCTAACTCTGTAGTTTGGATTTGTACAAACATGTTCTGAAACAAGAGACAAAAGAGCAACCAAAAGTGATAAAAATGCATTCAAAAGCGACAAAAACGCACCTACAAACAACAAACACGACTCAATGCTGAAAAATGTGACTGAAAGTGACAAAAACGTGACTAAAAACGACAAAGACGCTGCTAAAAGTGACAAAAACACATTTAAATATAACAAACACAACTAAACGCAACTAAAAGCGACTACATTTTGTTTAAAGTGTGAATTAGAACAAAATCCTTTTCTTAAAACATAAATTGCAAATCTATTCAGCAGCTCAATCAGAATCAGAATCGGTTTATTGCCATTGTCAGTGACCAGAATGCACAAACAAAGGAACTTGCTTTGACGTAAAGTGCAACATAAAACAATGAATACAATATTAGCAAAATATAAAAAAAGGGCATGCATAAAATTAGAAGAATAAAGACTTAGACAATATGCAGAAATGTACAGGTTGGCCTATACATATATTAAAGGCACTAATGAATCTGACATTTTTTCAAGGCACACCTGGAAAACCCTCAAAAATCAAGGGCCTAATCAATGCACAGGGCAACGAATTTCCCCGATTACTGGCCTGGAATAGAACGAGCGAGAGGGCAGAGAAAACATTGGCGGAGAAACAGGAGAGGAGAGGGGAGGGGAGGGAGGAAAGAGACAGAGAATGGAACGAGAGATGAGGAAAGAAAGGTGGTGCTGCTGGAGGGTTTCAGGAGAGAGAGTAGCAGACCGACTCGAGGAAAGCACAAGTCTCAGTCCACTGATCCCGAACCATTTAAGAGGAACGTCTTGTTTTCTGTCAGGGATGCTCTCTCTCTGGCCTCGTCTGACGCGCCTCTCCCGTTGCTGCTGCTGCCCCAATCTCTCCTGACCCGCTGTAATAGGCCACGGTGTAGCTCATTCCCAGCCCGCCGCTCCGTACAGATTGCCTCGAGTTTACCCGCGTGCGCCGACGCCGGGACCAGCTGCTTTCCGCTGCACCTCCGCGAAGACGCTAGCATTCGGCAAACACTTAAAGCTCCGGACGTGTTTGTGTTTGGATCCCCGCGCACCTCGCTCGGCCTATGTACACTTAATTTAAAGGAAGCACTGTTGCCATAGAAACGGCATCCGGTGAGCCACAACCGGGGAGCAACTTGCGCGAGGCTGAATGGATCTAGTGTCTCGTTGCGCTGCGCATTCGGTATAGGTTTTTGGAAGTGCGTATGAGAAGGGGTCAGTGTTTCAATTTGTGCCCTGTTTTATTTGTCGGATCATTTGCAAAGGTATATGACAGGTTAGACTGCACATTTGATGATTATATTTAAGATTCTATTAAATATTTTGCATATTTGTCCCCAGTTTTTGTTGAGTTTATAATGTTACTTCCTGGTTGAACCTGAGGCGCTAACGAGACATAAATAGAGGTAATCCTACAACTGTTACCTAGCAACCATACTGTAAACAAGGGCCAAAATCTATATAAATTAAACAATAGTTAGGAATTGACAATAAATAATACCTAAAAACACTTTTATTTTGTTGAATGATCGTTTAAACTGTCAGAAAAATGTGTCTGATGCGTGTGTCTGATACATGGATGTATTAAAAGAACTGGATAAGGTACGCCCCCTCTGTCTGTGGTCCCAGATTGATTTGTGGCCGTGCGAGGTACTGCAGCCTCTTGGAACCAGCCTTTTTCTCAAATGTCACATTATAATTGCAGACAGCACTGAATTATTATCTGTATTTAAATAAAATAGAAGGAAATGTTCTTTTCTACCATTTCTAAAATCACCGAAATTACTGTTTTTATATGAAGTGGGGGATTGTCGTCACGTGGCGCCCTAAAACAAAGATGGCAGCCATCGTTTCAGGAAGTAAAACAAAGATGGCAGCCATCGTATCAGGAAGTAAAACAAAGATGTCAGCCTTCGTATCAGGAAGTAAATGCGGAAGTAAGAAACTTTTTTGGGGTCATGCGCCAATGAGCACTCTCCATAGGGATAAACAGGACGGCCATCTTGGATTCATCTTCCAGGTTTTATTATAGTTCTATGGTCTGATACTGTAATTTGTCACTTTGTTTACAAACTGCAACTTCATGGATGTAAAACTATGAAAAAAAATGTACCACTGGTGCTATCCCAGAAAAACATAATAACATAGTCATATAGACTTTAAGCTCCAATTCACATTAATATATTGTAGGCCTATAACAGACATATCAGTATTTCATGAACTGTTTGGCATACCCTCCTGAATTAAACTATTTTTACATTCTACATTTTCCATTTAGAGGTGAGCGTTTCTTAAAGCAGTTGTTCCCAAACTTTTTTGTCCTGAGTACCCCCTAAACTTTGTCTCACCCTCAAAGTACTCCTTGACTTCAGTTTAAGGCAAATAAATGGGTTTAATTGTCAATTATTGCCTTTCTATTTTTATTTTAATCACACTTATGGCCCAAGATACTGCAAAAAGATGCAAAATGTACAACTAATATGTTTTTCTTCAGATAAAAGTACACTTGTATTTCTTTTAAAACCTGGTAATTGCTCATGTACCCCCAAGGGTCCCCGTACCCCTGGTTGGGAAACACCGTCTTAAAGGACTTTTGACTATGCCTCATCATTAGTTTAGTTTATATTTTGATGAGAAATGTTCAGATTTTTTCTACCCCATATTACGCCCACTATACTTGGGATTATTTAAAAAAATTCAGATATACAAACATAAAAAATGGGCTAAAAATGTCACATAGCCATATTCCCATTTATTATGCACTGCAAACTGTCTTCAACATCGAAATCTCATTTGACTTTAAAACTGTGTAGGAAAGAAAACGCCAACGATGGAAACGATTGATGGGTACCTGTGGAACATACTAGTAAAAGCTAAACTTTGGACATTTACATAACATTTACATAACGGAAACATTTACCTTTACTTTGAAAGTGAAGATGCACAATTTTGCCAGACTCTGGTACAAATGGGACCAATACACATAACTCTTACATTTTTTGTTCATTCTTTGGACTACTCTATTTGTTATTGATTATGTCTTTTCGCTCTCTGGTCTTGCGCCGTTTGTTTTTTATGATTCGTATTAAAAAAGAAAAAACAATGCTTGCAACTGTCGACACAAACCATCAAAAAAAAACCAAAACATTACTATAATTATAGCCTTGTCTGTTGCACTGTGTTAACCTTCCCGGGAGGAAATTACTCCTCTGTCCCAAGGGAGAGGCGTAGATACCTTCCTGTACCCGTAGTTCCTAACCTATGGTGTACCCCTAACTACCAATGATAACACATTTAATCAACAACCATAACTAGCAATAGCCTTTATACAAATGACCAGCTTTACAGTAGTTTAAATTAACATTAGCAGGTAGCAATGGTAACTTTTCAAGACAGCTTATAACCACAATAACCACAATATAATAACAGCCACTCACCAGATGTTGCGTGGTGGAGCAAAAGAAACCGCAGGAGAGGAGTAAGTTACGTTTGAACTAAAATTTATTAAACTTTAGTCAAAGTAAAAACTTTTCACTGCAAGCGTCCCTATCAATTTAACAGCTGGTTCTTGGAAGGAGGATGGAGTGAGAGCGGTTGATGGAGCAATTGAGTCCGATGCCAGTGGTCCTGCCGGGGGAGGGTCTCTGGAACAGGTCCGTTGAGATCTCCTGTATTCTTCCTCTTTCCATCTTCTTTTATGCTCAAGCTCTCAGCCCATTCTCCTCCCATTTGCGTGCAAAGCAAGTACATGGTTTGACCTTTTAACATTCATTTTACAAGACACGGAAAGTCCCGTACTTCTCTAAACCCGTCATGGAAACTTTTGCCATATTTCAAAGGGCCGAGATAAACATCTGTAGTTCTCTTTTCTTCGTTGCACGGACCCCACCTGCTTCCCCAAATTCCTGAGCAGACAGCCCTTAACTTATGTGTCTGGACACTCGGGGCGCGTCCACTTCCTTAAAAGCACCGAGTCAACAGTATCAGTTCATATTTCTTAAGACATTGTGTTCAGTTTCTTGTAAGTTCAACCACAGGTTGCTTTTCCTAATAAGTACATTACTGCTGTTGCGCCCTGCTATTGGCTTATTCAGTGTTGCTGGGCAAGACCTAGCACACGCAAGAGTACCATTGCAATCTTGACCTTAACAGCAGACGTGATGATAGACCTAATAATAATGAGTGATATAATCATAACCATGTATAATGCTGATTAAATGTTGCTTAACCTTTAATCATAAACATACAATGCAGAACAAATTATAACTTTTCTTTAAATGGTAATCAGTTTTAATCACAAACATAAGAACTCAAAATACATCATTAAATGGCGATTAACTTAAATCACATCATAACAACTCAAGATAAATCATTAAATGTTGCTCAAACAAAAATCATACACATAAGAACTCAAAATAAATCATTAAATGATGATTAAACACAACACTTAACATATTCATTACTTTCCAATCATACATGTAATCTAAAGGTGTTTGGTGATTACCTATTAAATGATTTTCTTTAATCATACACACAAAACTTAAAGATAAATGGTGATTAACTTATTCAATAATACAACACAAGGCAGATAGATTACTAAATAACAATCGACTGTAATTTTAAACACAAATCTTTGATTGGTTTTAATCATAAGCATAATAATGTCAGATAAAATTGCTGTGGCTACTTAAATGCTGATTAGCTTGAAGCTGTTTTGAGCAGGCCAATTCTTTTATCAAAATCTTATATAAGGTAACCTTCTGTCAGGGCGCAGGAAGTTCCTTATATAGGCACATTGCGTTACACCCTCCTTAGGAACTTTCTGTGTCTCCTTTAATCATCCCCAACCTCAGGATCTGTGGCCTGTGGTGCCTCAGCCTTGCGGGGGGCCAGGCGTTTGGCATCAAGGCCCTCTTTGGCTTCGGCGAGACAGTCTGCCACCTTTTCTAGGTAATCTATCAGGGCGTTTGCGCCTAGTTGATCAAGAGCGCTGAACTCTGCATGGCCCATATATACTCCATGGGCAATTCGCACAATTGCCCTCTCTCCCAAGCCTACACTCAGGTAGGTCAGTGATCCCTGACGGGCTTTGGTGGCCTTGACCACCGAGTCACACCACCTGTACCCGTTGAGGACAAACCTTGACAGCTGCCTCCTCCTCCGCGCCTGGTCTCCTTCCGGGAGAGCAGGCTCCAGGAGAGGAGGGTTGCCGAGAAGGTAGTGCAGAGCTGCCAGTGCTCTTGGATCTGAGCCCCATCGGGGCTCAGTCCTCGCCTCTTCGGGACTGTTGATGTGCTCCAGGGATTCTCCAGAGAGGCCTTCTTCTGCTACGCTCTGTGATTCGCCACTCTTAGCCTGCTGAGTTTCCAATCGAGTTACCTTTGGTTCAACGACCAAGGGCCCAGCCACTGGGACAAGTGCCCCTGCCACAGCAGCTGGCTCCCGTCCTGAGGGGGGAGACTGGTTCCTAAGGCGGGGGTCTGAGGGGGGAGACTCGCTCCCATTGCAGGGACCATCCTCATCGCAACTCGATCAGCGCCCAGTCTTCCTCTGCTGGTGGGCTGGTCGGGCTGAATGAGATGAAACACTCGGCTCCATACATGCAAACTCGTGTTCAGGGAGCTACCTGAGCCCCTCCGGCAGGTCCTCCCGGGAGTGTCAACCCTCGTGGACGGCGCCGGAGGCAGGCTGTGTCTCACCACCCAGCGCCCAACCCGGTGATTCGGGCGTCGGAGGAGGGCCTGCTGTCCTCCAAATTTGGAAATTCAAAAGCTGGTTCTTCAAAGTCTAAGGGTGGGCCAGCCAGGTGTGCTAACTTGCCTGCCCATTCCTCAAACTTCTCAGTCACTCCTCCCCTGCCACTCACCCAGCTACCATAGGCACTAACACCACGGGAGGTGAATGGGGTTTCTTTGCAAGGGAAATTAATCCAAGACCTCCAGGCAGGAGTTAAAATTGTCAGGCTGGAGTCCAAAACTGGCGCCTGTCCGGATTAGAATTCCCTGCCCTCTTTTCCTAGCTGTTCTACCCGTTTCTAAATTTGCTTGGTGCTCTTTGAGTAGTTCATGTTTCGTCAATATTTTACTATGGATCAAATACCCTCTCAGGCACATTGTCACATAAGTTTTGTAAGTGAATGGGACGGAGCATAATGACTCCAGACGCCAATCCACTCTGCACTTTGTGCGCGGGATGTGTTTGACAAAAAGTCTCATCCCGAACATTGTCGGCACATGGTGCATGTCTTTTTCATTAGGGGTGGTTTTTATTTTAAAACCATGGATTTTCCAGATTTCAATCATGAGGACTTCTTGTCCTTCCTTGTATTGGAAGCATTCATCTTCCCTTGGGATTGCTGCACCTTCGGTGGAGAAATCCCAAGGCAAGGGCTCGTTCAGCAAATGGAGCGTTTCGCCATCGGCCCCTATTCCCAGGACAACCACCCTCAAACTTTGTTTATCTCTTTCCGGGGAAGAGAGGACGAGTACTCCTCTAGTGACCGTAATTGTTACTTGTTGGGTATCGTTGCTTCTGCATCGACCCTGGCTATCAATACTTTCCCAGCTTATCATTTCAGGTTTTAATCCAATTAAAGTGGCTTCCCTTTTTGGCTTCATCTCTCCATTTCATATATTCCTTAAGTTCTTGATCAAGCCATGGAGCAGACACATTTCCTACAGCCCGTTTCCTCATAGGAGCATGTTTATCCATGACCTGTGTCATCAAAGTATTAAAAACCACCACAGCTCTACAAGGATCTTGTTCTTGTGTTACCTATGGTCACTACAACCAACTGGAACAGAAATGGCCTCAGAGCATAACTCTGGCACATTTGAAAAAAAATTAAATCAATTCGAGTCGCTGAATGTGTACCATCTGCTTTTATATTTACTCTGGTATATTTCCTGACCAGTTGTATTCACAAAGGAAAATAATGTATTTTTTAAACCACAACTTTCAGATTTCCAGTCTATATTTAAATCTCCTAAGAAATACATTTCATTTTCATTTTCATTATCACATGCCATATCCAGCATTTTGCATAATTGGTCATGATACATTATTGCAGCATTCGGTGGTCTATAACAACACCCAATAAGGACAGGCTTTAAATGAGGTAACTGTAACTGTAGCCACATTACTTCTATTCCTTCAATATTCAGAGCATTTCTAACTTTAACTGGAATATGGCTTTGAACTTAACAAGCTACTCCTCCACCATGTACATTTCTGTAAATATTTAATCCATCTATACTTAAAGCAGGGCTATTTATTGTTGAATCTAAATGTGTTTCTGATATTGCTAGGACTTGCAGATTATAACCCTGTATTAAATTCAGAACGTCATTATTTTGTTTTGGTAAAATATTCTAAGTAGTCCTGTTATTATTGCTAACAACAGCCCTACTGTCCATTGTAGCATAAATTTCATTTTTTGTGATGAGAAAAAGGAGTATATTAGGAGTAGTGAGAAAATACTCTACCACTCCCCTCCTTAGCTACTATAGGTTTCTATTCTTTCCTGCTCTTGCTGGGGAGAGGCATGTATTTGCTTTATCATTGGGGTTGTTACATCGCAATTATTTATTTATTATTATAGTCTGGATTTGGTCTGAATTACTTTTTTTTTTTTTTTTTTTTCCCAAAATTATTTCTAATACTGTGACTTATCATTATCGTTAATTTTATACATATATATATATATATATATATATATATATACACACATACATACACACACATATATATATATACACATACACATACACACATATACACACACAAAAAAATAAAATAAAATTCCCTGCTCACCCTCATGGGTGGTCACATCCATCTCTGAGCTCGGGTCCTCTACCAGAGGCCAGGAGCTTGAGGGTTCAAGCGCAGTATCTTAGCTGTTCCTAGCACTGCACATACATATATATATATATATATATACACATACATATATACATATCTTATTATATTTTTGTGGTACAGAGATTAACTTCCATACCACCCTCCTTTTAATCTCTGGAATCTAATCGGTCTTTGAGGAGTCCCCTGCTCCACTATCCTTGACATCCTTTTTCTTTTTCTGTGTCTCCTCCTTGGGTGCTGGGGAGAGGACCCGCCCCTCTGTCATACAGAATTTTACGGCCTTGCACCCAGAATTTCACCCAATGGGACTCTTTAGGGCCATTTGGAGTATCCAGATAACGGGACATTTTGATCAGATTCAGGAAGTGCTGCCCTGCGCCAGCGGAGGAGACGGCTCCCGACGTCACCCAATCTATCTGATCAGGAGCGAGTCTTTGTGGAGACCAACCTATGGTTGTACACTTCGCATCCTTAGGATTGTCCCTGGTGACATCCATGGCCTTGTCCATGATGACACATAACGTAGTTTCGGTTTTGACCCATCTTTGAGTCTACTACGTTTACACTTAATAACCGGCAGGCTCCACTGATCTTTTAGTGCTTTCCTAAAATGGAGAGCGCTAGCATTCCTGTCCCAGGTCCTAAAACCCAGTAGGGATGCTGCCTCCGCTCTATTAGGCCTCCCATTGGACCTAGGGCAAAGAGTGAACGTCCCTTTGGGATTTGCTCTACACTCACATGGAGTCTTGTGCTCGTCCACTCCGGCCACTAGGTATTTATGGGAGTGTGTTCTCCAACACTTAGCACAAAAGGTCACTTTACAGGCTCCTCCCAGCTCTACTCCGTCCTCCGTGTTTCCAACTATAGACCCTGTCCTTCCTGGAGTCCTAGCCATCTAATGGGAAACACCCTCACATTGCAAAACACACATTCCCTGGTCTAAAACCCTTGGTAAATGGTAATGCATTTTGGTGCTGCCCTGGGTAGATTATTTTCACGAACTGCTGCTTCCTAGCTTCTGCAGTCAAGACAATCAAACCCATAGTCACTAGCTGGGGTACACCAGTCCCTACCAAGGTCTCCGTAGGATCCTTTTCACCACCATCATCATCATTTTCTTTTTCCCTTATTATTATTATTATTCCCTTATTTCCTGCAAGATGTCCTACATCCATTGGATGCAGAAACACCAGGTTCCTTAGTTGCTATCGGCAACGGCATCGTGCTATGTAGGGCAGCGCGTGCCTTTAGCTGCACATGTTTCACACTTATGTCTTAGTGCTTGAATTTTAGTCCTTGCTTCTCCTGTGTGGATGCTATTCTCAGCCATCCATTTCTGCACTGTTTCTATTCCTGGGTGGAGTGCTTCATGAATATATTTTAGATATTTACTGGATTCACCATCGGGAATTACAATAATCCCCTTCTTGTTTCTCCAAGATTCAGGAATTATTTTGATATCTTTTAGGCCTCTCATCTACTTCTCTAAGTCCTTCGTATTTAAAACCTTCATTATTTGTGTGGCTTTTTATGTGTTCTATCCATACTGTTACTGACTTTAGTAGTTGAGCTACTACTATCCATAAATCTTTGTGGCCTAAATCTTGACCTTTATACGTTTGCTAATCTTTCCGTTGTTCATATTTCAAGTTTTCATTCACACCCTGTGTAACATACCAGCTGTCAGAGACTATTTTTACTATTACACTATATTTCAGTTTTTATTTTCATCTTTTAACATTTGTACAAGCAATGAGCATGAGCGCTAAAAGTTCTGCTTCTTGTGCACTCTTCCCATCTCTTCCTGTAGGTTGATGGATTTTCTTTCTTTCTGGACTATATATTGTGAAACCCCATTTTGCTACTTCATCTTCTTTAGTCATGCTTCCGTCTGTAAAGGCTACATATTTACCGTCCGTCACCCCAGGTCGTGTAAATCGCTGTGGGAGTTGGTACGTTAGCCATACTTCCAGTATTAAGGCCCAAATTTCTCATTTGTTTGGTGGGGTCTTTTGTAGGGTCATATTTATCATAGTAACCATGCAATATGTATTTCAACACCGGGTCACCCTGTATAGCCATTAACTCTACACTGCCTGAGCGTCTCTCGGCTTGTGCCTTTGCATCATAATAACTCTGATAAAAGGCTTGGAGTGTATCTGAATAATTATCAGTGACCCACTTCGCCACACCGGCCTTGTCTTGTCCCCTAACCCTGCAAGGGTTGGCGAGGGTCTTTGATCCCTTTTGTTTGTATACAACGACATCGCCAAGCTGACATTCTAAAATCTCCTGTGGAGTCTTCTCCTATGGAGGCCCTGTCGTCTCCAGCCCCTAGTTCAAGCTCACAGGCCGCAGCGGCCATAGCTGAATTTTTTTTTTTTTTTTTTTCTTACTTTAGTTTTTTGATGATGATGGGTAAAACAGAATACCGTCAGACCTGTTGTAACCCGTTATCCTAATCTTGATAACTTGCTACTTTAAATGAGGTCCTTCCTCGTGCTAGTTGAGACACCACGCCTTCGGGCGTCTTTTAAACAACTATCGAACGGCAAAACTCGTTCACTTTAATGAGATAATCCCTGGAATCTCAAAGCTACGTTGACAATTCCTATCTCACCAAGAGTACTCTTATTTTGACTCAGTTTATGCTAAGAGCCTGAAAACACTTCAGCTGAGAGAAACAGTAGTATGACTATTTAGTGGGGTGGCCAGACCCGCTCCTACTTTCTCTCTGCCTACGACAAAGTTAACTTCTCTTACATCCCTGGTTCTGCTCAGTCAATGGAGAATAGATATCCTATCTCAGGGCAAATCCACAGCCTAGGATAACAAATAGATCTCCTCTTTAAGTTATACTGGGGCTGTATCGGTACAAAACATCATCCCAATACGTAACGATATTTAAATCGCGCCCCACGTCATGGGCGCCATGTTAACCTTCCCGGGAGGAAATTACTCCTCTGTCCCAAGGGAGAGGCGTAGATACCTTCCTGTACCCGTAGTCCCTAACCTATGGTGTACCCCTAACTACCAATGATAACACATTTAATCAACAACCTTAACTAGCAGTAGCCTTTATACAAATGACTAGCTTTACAGTAGTTAAATTAACATTAGCAGGTAGCAATGGTAACTTTTCAAGACAGCTTATAACCACAATAACCACAATATAATAACAGCCACTCACCAGATGTTGCGTGGTGGAGCAAAAGAAACCGCAGGAGAGGAGTAAGTTACGTTTGAACTAAAATTTATTAAACTTTAGTCAAAGTAAAAACTTTTCACTGCAAGCGTCCCTATCAATTTAACAGCTGGTTCTTGGAAGGAGGATGGAGTGAGAGCGGTTGATGGAGCAATTGAGTCCGATGCCAGTGGTCCTGCCGGGGGAGGGTCTCTGGAACAGGTCCGTTGAGATCTCCGGTATTCTTCCTCTTTCCATCTTCTTTTATGCTCAAGCTCTCAGCCCATTCTCCTCCCATTTGCGTGCAAAGCAAGTACATGGTTTGACCTTTTAACATTCATTTTACAAGACACGGAAAGTCCCGTACTTCTCTAAACCCGTCATGGAAACTTTTGCCATATTTCAAAGGGCCGAGATAAACATCTGTAGTTCTCTTTTCTTCGTTGCACGGACCCCACCTGCTTCCCCAAATTCCTGAGCAGACAGCCCTTAACTTATGTGTCTGGACACTCGGGGCGCGTCCACTTCCTTAAAAGCACCGAGTCAACAGTATCAGTTCATATTTCTTAAGACATTGTGTTCAGTTTCTTGTAAGTTCAACCACAGGTTGCTTTTCCTAATAAGTACATTACTGCTGTTGCCCTGCTATTGGCTTATTCCAGTGTTGCTGGGCAAGACCTAGCACACACGCAAGAGTACCATTGCAATCTTGACCTTAACAGCAGACGTGATGATAGACCTAATAATAATGAGTGATATAATCATAACCATGTATAATGCTGATTAAATGTTGCTTAACCTTTAATCATAAACATACAATGCAGAACAAATTATAACTTTTCTTTAAATGGTAATCAGTTTTAATCACAAACATAAGAACTCAAAATACATCATTAAATGGCGATTAACTTAAATCACATCATAACAACTCAAGATAAATCATTAAATGTTGCTCAAACAAAAATCATACACATAAGAACTCAAAATAAATCATTAAATGATGATTAAACACAACACTTAACATATTCATTACTTTCCAATCATACATGTAATCTAAAGGTGTTTGGTGATTACCTATTAAATGATTTTCTTTAATCATACACACAAAACTTAAAGATAAATGGTGATTAACTTATTCAATAATACAACACAAGGCAGATAGATTACTAAATAACAATCGACTGTAATTTTAAACACAAATCTTTGATTGGTTTTAATCATAAGCATAATAATGTCAGATAAAATTGCTGTGGCTACTTAAATGCTGATTAGCTTGAAGCTGTTTTGAGCAGGCCAATTCTTTTATCAAAATCTTATATAAGGTAACCTTCTGTCAGGGCGCAGGAAGTTCCTTATATAGGCACATTGCGTTACACACTGGGACACAGCTTTCACTTGTCATGTTTTTCCTGTTGTCAGTCTGTTCCATCCTTGGAGCTTTTTTTTTTAATAGACACTGACCACTGTCAACCAGGAACACAGTCACCCACAAGATCTGAATTTTTGGATACTCTGACCAGACACTTCAGCTTCACAATTTAGCCAAACTCTCTCAAACCCTCGCCCCTTTCTCCTCTTTCCACATCAAATTGCTCGTTCACCTGCCGCCTAATCAACCCCAGTCACTGCGGACGCCTTGATGAAGAGGTAATCAGCGTGCTCCACTTTACCTGTGAGTGGTCGTAATATTTTGGCTGATTGTCGCATTGTCTTTGGTGGTCCTTCCCGGGTTAGTTTGGGACCGTGTGTGCCCCCTGCTGCTCTGCCCCGGCCGCTCATCAGTACGGCTTCGATCCTGGAGGGAAAAGAGGAGCGAGGGCCCGGAGAACAGACAGTATGGATTAAGACGGCCCTCCACTGGGAGATAATGAGGAGGACGAGGCTTTAGGGGAAGTGTTATTGCAATCAGATAACAAAGTGTACATATAAGAAGATGATACGCTTTATTGCAAATTGATTTCATTACACTAAGACTCGCACTTCTTTTCAGAGAGTCTAAAAAGGAGAGGGGTTGTGGGTTAAAATATTCAAAAAGTTTGGTTTCATGCGTGGTCTTTTTGTTAAAGATTTTTTTTCTTCTTTTTTCTTTGGGCCAGGAGGCTTTTTTACACAGGACAGTTCAGCGAAAAACTGTCAAGCACTATTTTATACAGAATTGATCACAATAAATGATAATTTCGAAAGTCTTTTATGCCACTGATGCATTAACCCTAAAACAAGAAATAAAAATCCCTGTAAACCCTCCTCTAAATACACATAATAAGTAAAAACATGAAGTGCAACAAATGAATAGCAGTATGAAACATTAAAGGACACATATTTACTTCTTTTTTGAGCTGTTAACCCTGTTCTAACAATGTTTCATTGTCAGAAACATACCTTAAGTAGCCTTCAGCTGCGTTCACGCTGTTTTGAGGAATGCTAGTTGGAAAATCCTCTCCGAACGTCAAATACACTTCCTGTTGAACTCCCTTGATCTGGGACATTTGTCCAGATCATATACGTCATTTATCCGAGAATCTTCTGCTGTTTTAAGTCCTTAAATCATTGCCAGAATTGTTCTGAGCATTTCTTCCGTCCACTGCTGCTTGATGATATCATGTCACACATTCTCTTAAAAAGATGACATGACTAAAATGTGTGCAGTGCTAGGCGCCATCTACTGGCCGGGTGCACTCAGTATGTGTCATTGGAGACAGCTGAAAAAAATGTCACACGAGATGGCAATGTTTAAAGGCTAATGACAATTTAAAAATGCATAATATTTCTCTCTAATATTTTAAGTATAGTTAGTGTATATAATAATGAGTCATAGAAGTTACTTACTTGACCCTCTACAGTTAAATCGTATTGTACTACAACAATAACAAAAAACAAACATTTCCTCAGAAATTCAAGAAAAAGTATACACAATAATGACTGGTAAAGTGGAGAGTAGAGAGGATATTCTTCATAGACCGCACACACTCTGCGGCTCTCAACATACTGGAACGTGTTCTTCTAACTATGCCAGTCCTTTGGAGTCTGGGTTGAAATAAATCAAATTTGTGGAAAAATGGTTCCGAGATGAGTGTTTCAAAATGTTTTGACGATACTTCTCTTTCTTTCACTTGAATTAGCGCTTTGCCCGTGAAATGCTACCACATCTAATCTTCCTGTCCACTCACACACTGATATACTGTACAGACCTGGACCCACATTCGAATTGGGTCATTCACTTCAATAGTCGATTAGTCTATCAAAAAGAATGTTATGCAAAAAAACTCCCTGTCTCCAAAATGGACTGATGAGGCATAATAACAGTAGCCTAACATTAAACCCCAAAAACTAACAAAGTCTGACCCAATTTTTATAATCAGCCTCCAACAATTTATTATTACATCACTAACTATATCAACAGCTATATTACATTAGCTTTTGGCATCTACAACCTCCTTTATATTGTATAATCCCATTTTTTTCCACAGTTTCACCAATAAATGTAGTTTGTTTTTTATTTAACTGTGTCAAATTGTATCCGTAATACAGTAAACCCCGCTGATACTGAACCTCACATTTAACTTCAGCAGCGCCGTACGATTCAAAGTGCGCCTCCAGTGTTTAAACCCAAAGACGAGGCGACAAGGTCAAAGTCGTACGTTCGCCGTCGTCCATCTGGATGCTAATACGGCTGCATTGTTTGTTGTCAGTTTCTCAAGGTTGGCGCTCCCTCTCCCCATCACGCCGCATGAGAGAACGGCGAAAAGAAAAAAGACTCCGTGGCCTTTCAAAGCTACTTTTCGCCGGAGAACATCTTCTATTCACAGAGTTGTAGCTCAGAGTGATTTGTGCCCGCTTTCCTCTCCATTATTAACATTTACTCGCTGCTACTGCCAGTGTACCGACAGACAGCAAACCAAAATGCCCTCTAGTGAAACATCAATCCTTTCGCTGCTTTCTCCCTGTACCTTGGACACGTCTCAAAACTTTAGCTGGGTCTCCGGTCGCGTTGTAGTGTATGACAAATGTCGGCACGCATCGCCGCCATTTAAATGTCCCACAATAGTAACAGGCGAGTACAGGAAAGAACAGAAAGATTTGGTTCAAAGGGAGAAGTGTACATGCCTTTTTCTATGTAAATCTTTGTCGCTAAACCGTTGGATTTCGAACTGCATGTTTACAAATTTAGATGAGGCACAACAGGCAAAACATTTTTTTTTTGTTTTTTGGTCAGTTTGCTTTCTCAACATATCGGCTTTCATGTGGAAACAACAAATTTGTCCAATCTGCTCCTAAAAATGTTTTATTCTTCCATTTAGTCCACTTCATCCATAGATTTCTCTGGGACATTATAACTTCAAAGGCCGTTTTCTTAAAATGCATTTTCTCTCCAAGGATCACCACTTAAAGTAGATCCTACACCAAACTTTACAATCTTGGACTCAACAAGATTTTGGACAGAGGGATTTTTTATATCTAATTCTAAAACTTAACTTTTAATTTATTGACGTTTTAAGTTAAAAAAAAAAAAAAGAACCGAAACTTGAATTTTTAGGACAATTTTTCAGTCCAATCTAGTTTACCTAAAAACAAAATAAGAAATCCAAATCTCCTTTACATTTTTTGTAACTAATATGTGCACAAAGTGAACCAAGAAATTTAAACCTAGTTCTGTCCATTTTTCAGGTTTATATGTCCAATTCACCTGTGGTGTCTTGCTTTAAGGTGAATAGGAAAAAAAATCTTAAATTTAAAGATGTCAATTTGAAACTTCTCCAGTAGTTTACTCACTTAAATGTAAATGTAAAAGTTTTTCATCATGTCATGTTTTCATGTAGAAATGAGGCATTTTATGTGTAAAAACGGCCAAAATTACACAAATTTGGGACATTTAAATCTGAAAAATGAACAGAACCAGGTTTAAATTGTGGCATTTCTTGTCACAATAATTGTAATAATCAAATTAATTATGGAGACATTCCTACCTGGAACGCATCATAAGATGGCAGCTTTGAATGGTGAAAGAACACAAAACATACACTCTACTTAAATGCATGCTTTATATGTTTAATGCCATACTTTTCACACATTTCAGGCAGAGCAATTTCATCTCCTTGGAAACAAAAATACGTGTTAACATGCTTTTTCACTGAAAAATGTTTTTTTTCTTTGGGGCACATGAACGATAAGAGTAAGGACATTTATTACTAGGAACAATACTTACCTTTTTTCCCCAAAATGAACAAAAATCTAGTTGTCTATACATTTTTCAATGATTATCTCACATTAGATCTAAATTCTGCTGATTTTGTGTTTGTGTTGGAAAAAAAGCAACACATTTGAATTTCCAGGGTAGAAAGGTTAGGTAGTTTGCTTTTCTATAACAAACGATGGACAAAATACAATTTTCTAGCCTTAAATTTGTATTTTACTCACTCTCACTTTTGTAGCAAGCTGTTTACTAAAATAATGCCAAAAATCTAAAATCTTTCTAGCTAAAATGAAAAACTATTGTGGGCTCAACTTTTCTGTGAGTATTTTTTCACTAAAACCCATAAATCTGGATTGTTCCTTCATCAAAAATGCACAGAATTGAACTTAGGTTCCTAAAAAATAATGTAAAATACAATAATAAATGTGTTTAAAGCAGCTCTGATGTCACTCACATGAGTCTGAGTTGTTTTCATTTTCCAAAATAATCAACATTTTTCATATTTTGTGATATTTTGAGGTTAATCCCAGTTTCTCCAGTGAAATCACATTATGTTGCGCTTCACTTTTGCCTCCATTCTGGAATTTGGAATGTTTTTGTTTACACACATTTAAAGGGTCTATAGGGCTAACAATTATAGTACACTGTATATATATTTTTTGATTTGTTGGCTGAGACTTTAATAATATTATCAACTAAATAAAGGTTGAATTGTAGTGACTGAAGGCTTCTAGACAGAGAATATTGATGAATAAAGTGTGTTATTCAAGAAAATCTGAAATTAATTATACAGTTTTGCTATAAATAGATATTTTACAAGTAGTTTAGAGTCTGAATAGTCCAGATGACCATTATAATGATCAAAATACAATCACAATAACTTTTTATAATCGATTAACTGTCGCCTGAAGCCCTACGAGTTTGAAAACATGAAGTTATCAAGTTCCAAAACACAACCATTCCTCTGACCTAAAACTCACACAAACCACGAGAGTGCCCCGAAATCCGCCAGAGTGAATATTGTTTGATTAACCCTTACTTGGCTCCAGTGTAATGAAGTGTCCACTCGCTTTGGAGAGCGCCGCAGCTCCTCTCTGCGGCTCCACAAACGTAACCTCTGCTCGCCTCTTAACTCTGAGAGCGCCGTCCTTGTGTAGAAAGCGGTTTTGGCAAAGTCATACGAAAGCATTAGCACTGATGAGGCAACAGCGTGCTTCCAATCCACCCGCGTTTGCTCCCTGATCAAGCGGAAGGTCGAAACGCTCGAGGTTGTGTTCTCCTTTTCAGCCCGAGTCGATTCAGACTAATGTGAGAAGTGGTGCGCTGGAGTCAGGGCTGCGGAGTCGGAGCAAAGTTGGATTCTGTGTTGCTTTGTTTGGGTGAAGGTAGAGCTGGTGATAAAAGTCAGATGGGGAGCTGGTCCCTGTGACAATCTGCTGTTTTTGTGAAATCGTCGTGTCGTGATTCACTGTTTGTCTCTTTAATGCAGCTGTCTGTTCAAACACACTTTTTCTCCTGTTGTTTAGCCTCTGAAGCCTCTGAGCAGATGACTTTATTTACCTCTTAAAGGCCAGAGCTGCACAATTAAACCAAATAGACACAAAATTGCAATTTTAATGGATGTAATAATTTCTTTCACAAACAACAAAATGTCTTCTGCTAACACTGTAGTTTGGATTTGTACAAACATGTTCTGAAACAAGAGACAAAAGCTTGACAAAAATCGACAAAAATGCGTTCAAAAATGACAAAAACGCACCTACACACAACAAACACGACTCAATGCACCAAAACGTGACAAAAAGCACCAAAAGCGCAACAATTACGCTACTAAAAACGTCAAAGATCAAATCAAATCAAATCAAATCAATTTATTTTTATAATGCCCAAAATCACAACAACAGTTGCCTCAATGGGCCACAGGTAAAAGCAGTTCAGATAACTGTCCCAGAATGCCCCTGTCCTTTGACCCTCCTTCGCGGCGAGGAAAAACTACAAAAAACCCCATGGGAAAAAGTAGAAACCTCGGGGAGAACCACAGTGAAGGAGGGATCCTACTCCCACGGACGGACAGGCTGCAGATTAACTAGGACTGACGCATCCACTTGGACTGTGGAGCCAGAACCACTCAAGAGCAACAACACATCATCAGTAGGGTAAAACTAACCTGTCTCACGACGGTCTAAGATGCGACTAAAAGTGACAAAAACACGTTTAAATATGACAAACACAACTGAACGTGACAAAATAGTAACAAAGAGTGACAAAATTGTGTTTAAAATGTCAATTTGATCATATTTTTTTGCCATGTCACCCAGCCCGAGGTGAAGGTGCACTGTTTAACTTTTCCGGTGAAGAGTCTGTCACGTTCTGGAGTGAACGATTAATCGACCACTCATGACTAGTTGACTATAAAAAATAATTGCAGTCGTATTTTGGTCATTATCCAGACTATACAGATTCTAAAACGCACAAGACAGTGGTATTATTAAATCAAAATGTCAAAAAAGAATAAATCATTTCAATAATATGCTTTATTCATAAACATTTTCTATCTAGATGTTTTCACTTTCACCTTTTAATTGGTTAAAAATGTGCCTAAAATGTTTCAGAAATAATCGTTTAACTAATTGAAATATGAATTAATGACTAATTAATTGACTACTAAAATAATCTTCAGTAGCAGCCACAGTACGTACACGTGTAATGAAACAAACGCTAGACTGATATTTTTAAAGATACACTACGGGATATTACTGCCAAAACAATTAATTCTAATGTTTCCTACATAAGTTCTCCAAAAATGTATAGGAAATTATCATATTAACATGTTCAGCTTAGTAGTTTCTTTTTACTGATATACTGATATTTTCATACTTAAAATGTTATAATACTTTTCATACTTCATATGTAATGTTTTTTTTCTTCTTCTTCTATCGTTCTTTTTCGGCTGCATGTATTGATTGTAATATGTTTTATGTTAACAATAAAAATAGAAAAATAGCTAACAACACAATAATAATGACCTAATAGTGACCTCTCACCTTCTCTTTAATCCGTCTTCCTCTTCTCACGCCTCCTGTCTGTGCTCTATGGCTCCCTCTGTAGGCAGCTGCTGGAACTGCTGGAGTTGCTGTTCGACAAGTTCAAGGCAGTGGCCCAGGCCCATAACGTGGTGCTGTCCCAGCTGCAGCACATCGCGATGCAGTGTCCTCGAGGGGGTCAGGAGGAGGGCATCAAACTGTACGAGCAGGCCGACGTCTCCGCCAAAATACAGACCGTCCTGCAGGTGAGACCGGACGCTCAGAACATCCAATAGACCCTTTAAAATGTGACGTCCTCAAAATTCTCGTTGACTGTAAATATTTCAATGATTAGCTCACATTAGATCTATATTCTACTGGTTTCAAGTATTTGTGTTGGGAAAAAGCAACACATTTGAATTTCCAGGGTAGAAAGGTCAGTTAGTTTGCTTTTCTATAACAGATGATGGACAAAATAGCCTTAAAATTGTCTTTGAGCTTCAAAAGAATCTAATTTACGGAATAGTATCAAATATAATCAATAAATCAATAAATTGAAAAACTATTGTGGGCTCAACATTTCTGTGAGTAGTTTTCCAATAAAACCCATAAATCTGGATTGTTCCTTCATCAAAAATGCAAAGAGTTGATCATAATTTCCTAAAACAAAATGTAAAATACAATAATAAATGTGTTTAAAGCAGCTCTGATGTCACTCACATGTGTCTGAGGCTTCTAATTTTTCAAAATCATCTAAATTGTTCATATTTTGTGATATTCTGAGGTTAATCCCAGTTTCTCCAGTGAAATCACATCATGTTGCGCTTCACTTTTGCCTCCATTCTGAATTTAGAATGTTTTAGTTTACAAACTTTTAAAGGGTCTATTAGAGTATGGATTCCAGTATTTCAGCTTAAAGAGGCAACAATGATCACTTTTACAGCTTTGATACTTCTCCACATTTCTGCTAAAGCTATTGTGGCAAATTGTGTGTCATGAAGGAGAAATTATACTGTTCAGCGTGTTTTTAGTCTATAAAGGATAAATATAAACCATAGTCTCTTTTATTAATCGGAAATGCTGAAAGGTGTGTGTATGTTTGAACTTGTAACACCCAACAATTGAAAAAACAACAGTTATTTACTCTAACTCATTGTGTATGCGTTCTAGCTGCGCACACATGTGTTTCTGTGAATGAAGTTGTGAATAGAAGCTTTGTACTTGTGAAATGTCATAACAGCCTGCTGTAGATACTGTACGTCTCCAGCTTTCATTTCATCTCATATTTTCTTGCTTTTAAAGTACAAATATTACGTATTATTTGTAGCGTTATTGTCCTTTAAACTTACTCATTAGCTCCTCTGCTTTGGCATCTCTTGTGTTTAGAGCTTAAAATAATGTGTTTAATATGAAGTAATGTGGGATTTTAGTAGTCAGGTGTTTCCCAGGGCAGGGATTGAGTTAGAGCTCCATCTACTGGCTGCAGAGGGAATCACAGAGCAGAAATAAACAAACCTAGCTAAGCTAGGCTCACTTTTTTATGACATCTCAGAGCGATTCCATTTTAGAATTCAGCACTACTTCCTGTCATTTTAAACTTTTTATTTTAAACATTTTCTTCACAAACTGCACCTTCACAGACAAACTATGGTAAATATTTAACACAGGTGCCCTTCCACCAAACTAAGTCATGATTAGAGAAACATGAGAACCTGTCATGTGGACTTTAATTTGAGCACCTTCTTAGGTTCTATATTTTCGTTATCGTCGTTTCAGTTCATACACTGTAATCTGGTGCTCGTAGTTTTTCCCGACATGACGCTGGAGCGCAAAAACTCTGAGAAAATGTCTCTCCGAGTTCCGACCTCTTTGTACTGCCGCATAAAATCTGTTTAGACACAAATCCCTTCGCAAATGAGGACAAAAATCAGATCCCGTTGTCGTAAATCCTTTATTACTATTGACCAATTCTATATAAATTAATGTCTGACCACTCCTCACTATATTTCTGTGTATATCTTGCTTTTTATTTGTAGTAATATGTGTTTTTGGCTGAAAGCTTGGTCACTTTTGCTAACTTTTTAGGCAGAATCGGTTTGTGTTTGTGCAGTAACCTTGACTACGTAGCTCTCGCCATAGCAACCACCAAACACGCCACCAACACAAGTCGACCGCTGAAAAAGAGCCCTATTTATTTGTTACAGGCTGGACAAGCAGTTCCCAGCCAACACTGACAACATGTAATCAATGTTCATCCCAAGCCTGCATTTTCTTTTATTTGGGTTTTAAACGCTGTACTTGGGTAACGTTAACACAGATGGCCCGAAGGCATTTAACAAATACGCTGCTTTTTCTTATAATTTGACATTGATTTCCTGTCTAGTTGTCATGCAAAAAGCTAAACTGGCAAATGATCAATATCAGGACACAGTGGCAGAGTGGTTTGCCTTCGAGCTGAGAGTTTGCATGTTCAGTTCCCACATATATCTGTTTTATCCAATCAGTGATGGCTTTTTCCACGGTGCAAAAATGTGTTGGGCGATGTAACGAGTGAATGATTGTGTGAGTGAATAGTTTTATGGGTTTGCGCCTTTGTCAACCATTCGACAAACTCTAGAGAAAGAAAAGTTTGCAGAATTTCTAAACAGGCCTGTCACAATAACAGATTTTGAAGTTGAAATGATGATAGTGAGACTATTTTTTGCCACTGATACAATTGGTTGGTTGGATAATCCCAAACAAAGTCAATCTAAATGTGAAATATTGTTAATGTAATAAGGTAATGTGAGTTATAATAAATAAATAGCACTAGGGCTGTAAAAGAAATTCTTGGTCGACTAAAGACCTGCCCTATCGACTAATTGATGGATTAAAAATACTATGAAGTATCTCTCTGTACCTGACATAAACTGCAGTAAAAAAAAACCTGCACAAAAAATAACATTTTTTACAGAAAAGTAGTAGGAAACAGTGTATTTATATGTTAGATTTATATAAATCAGATTAAACTCATGATTCACTCCAAAATCTTTAGCTAACTCACTCCATATCTTCACTTTTTCACTGTTTTTGTCGTCCGTAAATCCTTTTAATCTAAATAAAATAATTAGTCGACTAAAAAATGTCGGTCGACTAAAACACCATCGACAGATTAATCGACTATAAACAACTAAAAGACTACAGCCCTAAATAGCAGAATGAAACACTTTTTAGTTTGTTGATGTCAAAAATTAGTTACTTATTTCTGGGGCTGCAAGAAGTTAAAACAACAGCAGCAAAAATTAGAAGATATGGCACGAGTCATCTGAAGATTTTGGAGTGAATCATGAGTTTAATCTTAATCTAGACACAGTATATGTATGTAAATCCACTGTTTACTAGTACTTTTCTGTATAAATAGTTTTTCCATGAATCCTGTGCAGTTGCAGTGGTCTTTTGAGTGCAGTTTGGGACAGATACATAGAGATATTTCCTAGTTTTGATATTTATTTTGCCGCATCCACTTTTAGTCAATTAATCGGACAATGGGGCAGGTCTTTAGTCGACTACAACCTTCAGTTTACTGTCTGTAAGTCTGAATCTCCAATACCAGCTTTACAGGTCTTTATTTTTCCCCAAACAGATTAAATCTGATTCTCTTCTGTGCAAAGCTTGTTCCCTCTTCTCTTTAGACCAGTGGTTCCTAACCTTTTTTGTCTCGAGTGCCGCCTAAGCTTTGTTTTACCCTCAGAGTACCCCTTAACTTGAGTTTAGGGCAAATAAATGCGTTTACTAGTCGAATATAGTCAATTATTACTATTACATTTTTAATTTTAATCATCTGTATCATCCAAGATATTCCAAAAGATGCTAAATTTACAACTAATGACACTTTTAATGCAGATAAAAGTACAATTCATCTTCATTTAAAACCTGACACCGTTTCAAGTGACCCCTGGTAATTCCGCACATACCTCTGTGGGTCCCTGTACCCCTGGTTGGGAAACACCAGAGTAAATCAGACACGAGAGTCCCAAACTACAGAGTCTCATTTCCACAAAGAGTCCAGCTCATTGTTTGTGCTCCAAAGGGTTCAGGAACAGCTTCAGTTGGACGTTTCAAGGAAAATCAACCCAAACGATAAGGATTTAATAGTGAGTTGTCCTTCCATTGTTGACAGATCTATCTCCTCCATCTTGCTCTTTCTCTACAGTAAATCTAAACACATGTAGGTCGCATTTAGCCCCCTTCTCCCTCACTCCTCCTCCTTCAAACAGTGTCCCGGGGGCCGTTGCTCTTTCCCGTTTCCAGCGATGCAGCGATAATGTAATCTCTTCATTAGAATACTCATTAGGTTTTCTTATTCACTGTCTCGTGTTGTTATTTCCTGACCGATTGTATCAATATCAAGCCCCTCGTCTATCAACACTTGCAGCTCCATTTCCCCCGCGCTCCTCCTCGTTCGGCATCCGTTTTCTTCTTGCATCTGTAATTCGCTTTCTCACACGCTCGACGCAAACCCCTCATGTTGCTTTGTAATTTCCTTCTTAATCTCATTATCTTGCGTGTTTTTTCCCCCCTTTAACCCACTGCCTTCCACCTCTTCGGTCACATATCGGCGACGGGTGAAATGAAAGTCGTCGCATTCTCTCCGTTAAATTTTTATTGGACACCGAGCCGGTTCTTATCTCCCGTCCCGCGGCTCACAAACGGGGCCGAAACCGAGTCGAGCGAGGCCAGGAGTGTGGTTATGATCTCTGTGTTAGGCGCCTTATCGTCCGTCTGAACGCCACGGCTTGTTTTTGCTCACTTTCACAGGTCTACTGTACTGCCGATCGCTTTGATCAAATTACGACACGAGATTACGCTTTCACATCGCACCATAAACGCACGCATAAAACTGCGTGTTGAACTTGCCTCCCAACATCCGGCCATTTGCATATTTATTTGGTGTTTTAAAATGGTAATTCTGAAGGTTGTATCTACTTATCGGTCCATAAATAAAAGCGCGAACAACATTTTTTGGTGGTCAGTTATCTTGCATAGGAAATAGAAATTTTTATGCTCATAATTTATGCAAACTCATTTCTTAAAGGTATTGTTTTGCTCATTTTTTTATTACAGCTCATAGTTATACAATGAGGTTGAATTGGAAAAGGGTTTACTTTGATTTTCTGACTTTAAAGTTATTGCGTTGTGGCATAAAGTTGCTTCAGTATTATTGTACATATTACTCATTGTTATTGTGCTGTTATTGGCATTTAAACATGTTCTTGAGTACATTACTTTGGCATCTCATGTTTTAGAACTTGAAATATCGGTCTACATCAGGAGTTGAGTTAGAACTCCATCTACTGGTTGCAGAGGGAATAAAAAAAGAGATAAACGAACCTAGCTTGCTCCCGACATAATGAAGGTGATTTGACGGAAGTGCTCAAAATGCGTCTGGTGATGATTTGTAAGACAGAGCTTCTCTGAGCTCTACCTATGACGTCACAAAAAAGGAAAATGAGTGTTTTTTGAGGATTTATTAAACAGCATTCATCAAACAAGAGAGAATGAAGCTAAATACAACTCCAGGTTTGTTTTTGAAGAGGGAACAATGTTAAAAAGTAAAATTGCGTCTTTTTGTGTTGTTTTATTCAGTCATTTTATTTCTTTCCTTTTCTATCCTCCTTTGAATTGGTCACTTAGGCACTTTATAATTGTCAGAACTAAACAAAAAAATAAAATAAAATTAAGTCAGTAAGTTCATTTCAGTCTAAACTCCATAAAGCATTTATATTTTTAGGTTTTTATATAAATTCTGTTTTATCAGTGAACATTTAAAATGAGAAGGACAAAAAAGTATATTCTATTTTCATTATTAAAAACATATTTAATACTTCTTAAATTTACCAAATTTCCAAAAGTTTGATTGCATAAAACTGGCCATATACTAGAAGAATGGACATCTATTAAACTGTAGGGAATGACAGTAAAGTTACTGTTTTCACTGTTCTTTGGTTATTGTGTAAATATTTGTTAAATTGTGACGGTTCCTCTCACTAATCATAGAACTAAAATTTGATATCATGACATCTTTACTAGAATTTAGCATTTCTTAAGTCATGGTTTATTTTAGACTTATGGTTTCGACTTCTTATAGTTCTGTTATGAGACTATTTGAGACTCCATCATTGGATTAAAAACAAAAAAAGAAAAATAGGTGCACCCTTTTTGTTCAAATACTACTTAAAGTGCTGGAATCTCACTTTAATTTCTTCTTAATTCCCTGTTCTACTAACTCCATATACCGCATTATGAAAGCAGCTTTTTGTGGTATTGTTTTTGAACCATATTCTGCTTTTTCTGTCACGGTTCAACATCAGAGTGAGAAAAGGAACTAAGCAGACGTTACATTAGCCCACAGCCTCTCGTATCTGTACAGGAGAAACATCTAAATTGGTCTATATTTCCCCTCTGAGAGCTGCAGATACCAGGTTGACCTTTCCACATGACGTGCCATCAGACAGACTGAGGAGCTGACAGCAACACAGAGTGCACGCGGTTACACGGCCTCAGCTGAGAAACGCTCTATCAAAGTGTGACCAAGAGGCTCGAAAATGTTGATGGAGGTAAACACGTTTCTAAAAGTCAGATGCAGCAAAGTATTGATCGGTGGAAGTGCTTTTAATTTTCACTTTTCCAAATCAGCGCTTGATGTTTTGTGGAGTGTGACAGTTAACCAAGTCTTGTTATTTTGTCATTTTATTAAAACATTTCCTTCTACAGTCATAAGATCAATATGGATTGGATTTTTAAATATGTCATAACTGTTAAGAATGTTGGAATAAAAAATCGATTTTACTGCAGTGGTAGCCATGTCTTTATTATAAGTGTGGAGAGTTGCATCTTTTTAATGACCTTTCTCAGGTTTTACAGTGTGTGATCTTAAGTGTCACCAAGATGTTTTTCTCGTTCTATAATGAGATGGAAGTCTGGTAATTGTCCAGCAGAGTTCCCCAGAGTTCGCAGGTCAAACCCTCTCTCTGCATTCTTCATTAGGATCACTCAGCTCATGTGTGATTTAATGTTTATTTGTCCAGGACTCTACTCTGGCTACTGACGCGTCTTCGGCGTCACGTGCCTGGGTGGGTTACTGGTTACAGGGCCGACTGCAGCCCCATTCGCCTCTTCACAAGTTGCCTGAGAGGTGCAGCTCATTAGTAGTGCCTTTATTTGTTGAGGCACTCCTCATGTGATTCTGTTATGACCATTTGTCAGGTCGCTTCTCCAAAACGTGCTCACACTGCACCCAGTGCTGTGTTGGGACAGTGTTTTTTTTTTTTGGTGGAGCTCACATAAAGCCTGGAGCTCTGCACTGCTCCTGCAGTCAAAGGCTTTGATTGTGCACGTGTGAGACCACAAACTTAGCAGGAACTAGGTATTAATATAAGGCTTGTGGTGGGCTCCAGTGTCTGGCAAAAATTCGATCTGACGGATCGCCTCTGCTGGCACCACTGCACTGCACGTTTTCATTTATCACCAGTGGTACAATGACTGTAACATGCTCTTTACCTCCGGTGAATACACTGCTCATGCTTTTCTTCTGTTTCATTTAGCTGTAAATAAGAGTGCATGAAAGGGCAGCTCATGCTGCTTGCCTTTTGTCATTGTGTATTTGTTTCATTATGACCCACCATTCGATCATGTGACTCTGCAAATCTTTCTTTGAAAATGGCAAGTATGTGGTGTCGTCCCTTTTGTTAGTGTGAGACAAATCATTGTTCCAAAATGTCCTTATGTCTCTGGTCTGTGGACTTCGTCTCACAGAAGATTTCAAAATTCTCTAGTTTGCAGCCGGCTGTGGCTGTCCTTTTGCACGTGCTGATGCTGTAGGTTGTGTGGCGTGGCCGAGTGACTGCTGTGTGCTGCTGGTGTGTGACCAGAATACAAATCACACTTTTAATGAGCGGGTGGCTTTCTGCTGTCAGGGAACTTAGAGCCTTTCTTTGGAGACATGCTGATGTTGGATGATAACTATCCGCTTACTGTAAACTGATGTTTCAAACTGTGCTGTTTGATAGTAAAACACAGCAGTTATACAGTAGTTTTCTCTAGAGCTGGGCCATATCCCACATGACTCATGATGTGAAACTTGAATATTGTGACATCATTTGTGAGCTCATTGCAGCTAACGCCAACAGCAGTGAAACGAGAGCAATAAGTTCACATTTCAGAGCTTCAAGCCAATTTGAACTGAATGACTTTGCAGACTGTTCTTTTGAATTCTGTCAGATTTGATGCTCCAAATTTCAAATTAAATTATTTCTAATTATCTGCCCACATTTCTTCTTTCTACTGAACATGCTGCAACACTGCCCCTACAGGGCACACTGCCCCCTCCTGGCAAAAGAACACGCCCTAAGACTCTGGCAACCGAGATTTACCTGTGATTGTAGTGCCTTAATTTTAGTTTGAGTCAGCTTTTAAAGAGGTATTGTCAAAACCAAACAAAATCCTGAACTAGTGTCAATCAGTCCATACCTCCAGATACCAGCTTTTCTCCTTTATTTATTTCCCAAAGAAAATCTAGTTTAAAATCAGATTTTCTTCTGTGCAGAGCTTGTTTCCACTTATGGAGTAGTTAGAGTAAGACAACAGAGGCCAAAACTACAGAGTGTCAGCTTCACAGAGTCCAGCCAATTGTTTGTGCTCCAAAGGGTTAGAAACAGTTTGAATTGGGGCTCATTTTAGTCAGGCGTTGTAGGAAAATGGTACAAAATGTTCTAATGTTGGGTGTGGGAGAGGATTTTCTAACTAACATTCCTCAAATTTGTGTGAATGGTGCCAAATGCAACTCCAAGTATGTTTTTGATAATGGAACATTGTTAGGACATGGTTAAAAGCTCAAAAAAGTCACTACAGTGATCCCTCGCTGTATCGCGCTTCATCTTTCACGGCTTCGCTGCTTCACGGATTTTTTTACAGTGCGGATATTTTTACAGTGCATCTACCGAACTACAGCGCACGGCACAAGAACGGGACCCTTTGACGAGTCATTCATTGCAGTTCTCAAATATAATCGAAGGTGGCATATCCGTTTATAGAAATCTTCTTGCTCAGAAAAAGAAAGAGCGCCAACAACTCCCCCTAACCTGCGCCTTCAGTAGAGACAGACGCTACAGCGGAGCGGAGTCAGGACCAAGAGGCACAGCTGGGACATACGCGTGAAATACGCAAGTGACAATGTTTCCAACCTTGTATTACTATATTAAAATTATTGTTTTAAACAAATTTTGGGCTTTAAAACAGGTTTTGGTTTTTGGTTTCATTCCATAGTTCAGTATTGCATTGTAAAATAATAAAAAATAAAGCTGTGACTACTTCACGGATTTCACTTTTCGCGTGTTATTTTTGGAACGCAACTCCCGCGATAAACAAGGGATCACTGTATAGCGTATTATGTGTTCTTTAAAGTTTACATGACAGGTTCTCATTATATAGTCAAATTATGCCTTAGTTTGGTGGGAGTGCACCTGTGGGAAATATTTATCTTTGTTTTACATTTTTGAAGTTGCAGTTCAAGAAAAAATTTTGATAAATCAAAATTTAAAATGGCAGGAAGTAGTGCTGAATTCTAAAACAGAATCCCTCCACCTAACAAGCAAGTAAGCAAAATGTATTTGTACAAAGCGCAATTCAAAGTGCTTTACAAACATTAAAACACAAATTAAGAAACAAAATTAAAATAAAAACAGAAACATTTGATATTAAAACTGACAACTGACACATTTTTCTGACAGTTTAAATGTTCTTTCAACAAAATAAAGATGTTGTCAGGTTTTATTATTTGTCAAATCATAACTATTGTGTAATTCACATGGATTTTGGTCCTTGTTTTCAAAATGGTTACTAGGTAATAGTTGTAGAATTACCTATAACTATGGCTGTGTCTGAATGTCCACACTCATTCTCTAATCCCTCAATCATACATAGTCCTTCCCTGTTCAGTGACTAAATAGTGCGCACAATCACGGGGCGATTCAGACACAAAAAAGTCGTCAAAACTCCAATAAAAATGTATTTCTGTAGTGAATATGGGTCAAATACGCCTGACATGCACATATTCATGGATACATAATACAAGTTTTATTAAGCATTGCATGTGAAACGCCAAACGGACTGGATTATTCATCTTCAAGGTAAGCGGCTAGCTCTAGCAACTCTGCTGCTAATGGTTTGTTTAAAGTGTTTTGTTCATAATCTCGGCTCAGCAGTTCGTTTAAACAGCTCCTCTTCTGCTTCATTCAGTTCGCTGTAGTTTTTCCGACTCTCGCGATGCATTGTGGTCAATATTGACCGGTCTAGTGACCATCGCTGGACACTACTTTTCAAGATGCATTGTGGGAAATTTTGAGTGTACTAGTTTTTCACCTGCTGGACATTCAGACAGTACTAAAAATGGCGTGACCACAAAATAGTGCCCTATAAATGGAATAGTGTGGACATTCAGACACATTTGCTGCTCATGTCCAACCAGGAAGTACAGACAAAATGTAAAATCTTAAATGGAATCATATTCACTGTGTTTTAGTCAAACATGTAGTTTAACCCAGTGTTTTTCAACCTTTTTATAGTTGCGGCACACTGTTTGGGTTTAAAAGATACCACGGCACACAACCTACAAAAACATGACCAAATCAGACCATTTAGTTAATAAAATATGGCATACAATGAGCCACATCATGTTTGTGTTACTGTTTGGTGCTTTAAATTTGGTATTAGTGGTGGTTTTGCGTTCTGTTTTGGTGCAGAAGTGGCTCAGGGAACTCCAAAAAGGTAAATTAGTGATTTACATCCGCATTTCTGAACCTGTTAACTCAAATTTTATGTTTTTTTAAGGCACACCTGGCAAAACTTCAAGGCACACTAGTGTTCCCTGGCACACTGGTTGAAAATCAAGGGTCTAACCTGTCATATAGACTTTAATTTACACATGAGTTTCAATCTACCTGCTTCTAGACGTCCCCCTTTACCTCAATAGAAGGAGCCTTTGAATCTATTTTTGATTTCGAGCCACACTATATTACACAGATGCATTTAAATTGCTTGGTGCTTAGTTAAAGTCACTCAACATGAACACATAGACCTATTATAAGCCCCATAGTTGCTTTAATATGCAAGTCCTTATGTCGGCGCGTCAACACTGTGGATATGAGGCGGAATGAAATGCCAGAAAGCAGCCAGAGGACAATGATCTGTTTTAATTAGATATGAGGCCCAGACATTCGGTGCACTGTTCTCGCCCTTCGTTTTAATCAATGTGTCACATCCATTCTGCCCCGTGATGCACTGTCATATTTACATTTCCCAGAGAGAACGCATCGCCACAGCGCTGTATATTTTTATTGTGTTGTCACATTTTTAATCCTCCAGGACATAATTATATGAACTTGCACCAGCCTTAGTTGTTGATATTAGACTCTGTGATAAGGTGAATGAAAATAATTGATGGATGGATTGTAATAATGGATAGTAGAGCGGCACGATTTGGCGAAAATGTCGAATTGCAATTTTTATGACCGTCGATTGCGATTAGATTTGCGATTTGCAATTTTTGATGAAAATATGGGAAAATTTACACACTAGAAACACATTTTTGGACTCTTTAAACATGAACTTAACAATAAAGGCGTTCTGAGATTTCTTTCTTTGTCAAATAATAATCTTTGTGGCAGTAGAGGAGTGTTGGTCCAGTGTAAAACGCGGTTACTAGGTGACAGTTACAGAATTTTCAGTGTGATGTCATGATTTTCAACCAGGAATTGAAATTTTAAACCAAAAACATTGCTAAATTAGGATCAATCAATTTTGTTTTTAACTTTAAAAATCTTAAATATGATGATCTTAACTGTGTTTTAGTGAAATTAGTAGTTCAACCTGTCATAGGCACTTTAATGCTATACTGTGGAACATTTAAAGTGCATATGATAGGTTTTTATGATTTTATTTACTTTTTTGGTGGAATAAAATATATAAATATACACATATAAGTAAATATATATATATATGTAAATATATATATGATAGTTTTACACCAACTCAAGAGTCAGTTTGTGAAGAAAAGTTGAAAAATATGTTGAAAGTTACAGGAAGTAGAGCAGAGTTCCAAAACATGATGACATCACACTGGGGAGACACATGAGGGACAATTTACAACCAAGAAACACAATTTTCTGATCTTTTAAACATTAATTCAATAAAATACTGGTGTTCCCACATATTTCAGTTTGTCAAGTAATCATTTCCGTGACATTAGAGGAGTAAGTGTTACAGAATTTCCTTGTTTGATGCCATGATTTACAACCAGGAAGTAAAAATTTAAAGCAAAAAAATTTCAACACTGGGATAAAAATGGTTTATTCTTTAGCAGTTTATTCTTTAAATACAGTTATCCTAAAGGCCCTGTACCGGATTTGTATTGTTTTGAAACGTGAAAAACAGAACTATTTGATGTTAAAGTCTGTACATCGGTCACATGTATCTCTCACTTTCCTAATGCAGTCCCAGCATCATGAATATTCATGAGTTTAGAAACTTTTTTCACCGATCTCTGAACCCCATGTGTCATGGACCGCCTGGGGTAAAGCTAACAAACATTAGCATGCTAACAGCGCTTTTCTTGTAGGATAAAACACTATAAATAGATGCAGAGTAAAAGTTGTGGTCTCATTTTCACCTGAATAGATGCTTTTATAATAAATCTGTTCTGGAACAACACAGATTTTACTTTATTATAGTGATCCCTCGTTTATCGCGGGAGTTGCTTTCCAAAAATAACACGCGAAAAGTGAAATCCGTGAAGTAGTCACAGCTTTATTTTTTATTATTTTACAATGCAATACTGAACTATGGAATGAAACCAAAAATCAAAACCTGTTTTAAAGCCCAAAATTTGTTTAAAACAATAATTTTAATATAGTAATACAAGGTTGGAAACATTGTCACTGGCGTATTTCACAGTCTGTGCCTCTTCGTCCTGACTCAGCTCCGCTGTAGCCTCTGTTTCTACTGAAGGCGCAGTCTCGGAGTCTTTCTCCGAGAGAAGAACATTGTTATGGGTAGTTGTTGGCGCTCTTTCTTTTTCTGAGCAAGAAGATTTTTATAAACGGATATGCCACCTTCGATTATATTTGAGAACTGCAACGAACGACTCGTCAAAGGGTCCCGTTCTTGTGCGTGCGCTGAAGTTCAGTGGATGCACTGTAAAAATATCCGCACTGTAAAAAAATCCGCACTCTAAAAAAAATCCGTGAAGCAGCGAAGCCGTGAAAGATGAAACGCGATATAGCGAGGGATCACTGTACATGCAAAAAATCAGGAACATGGGCTAGTTCTGTTTTTCCCGTTTCACAACAGTAAAAATCAGGTACAGGCCCTTTAACTGTGTTTTGGTAAAATGAGTACTCCAACCTAGGTCTGGGTGATACGGTGATAAAAATCGAATGGTGAGCTGGTCCCTGTGACAATCTGCTATTTTTGTGAAATCGACATATTGTGATTCACAGTTTTTCTGTCTTTAATGCAGCTGTCTGTTCAAACACACTTTTCTCCTGTTGTTTAGCCTCTGAGCAAATGACTTTATTTACCTCTTATGCTGCACAATTCAACGAAATTGACACAAAAAGCAGAAAAAGCGCGACCAAAAGCAATAAAAATGCGCTCAAAAGCAACAAGCAACTCACCGACAAACAAGAAACGCTACTCAATGCACCAAAGGGCGACAAAAACGTGACGAAAAACAACAAAGACACGTTTAAATATGACAAACACAACTGAACATGACAAAAACAAAAAGAATCTTATTATTCAAACTGCAAATCTAATCTTAATCGCACTGGTCAGGAAAAAATTACAATTGGATATTTTTCTTTTCTTGAATGGTGCAGCTCTATTAAAGGCAATAGAAAAATACAAAGTGAACATGAATCGTGATAAAAATCGAAATCATGATCTGGCCCCAAGGAAATCGTGATAATAATTTTTTTGCCATATCATACTCCAACCTGTCATAGGCAAAGCAACGACATCTTCACAGAGACATGCAGCGCTGGACCCTGAAGTTTGTGCGCGATTAATTCACATGAAACACTGGCAGAAACACATTCATTTTGTTTCTTTGTTGGCGCAAAAAATAACAAAACTTGAGTTCAGAGACACCACAGAACTAAAACGGTTTCAATTGGCACGTCTGCGCTCCCTTTTTCTGTCAACACGAGAGCTTTCAAAACAAGTTCCCTCCAGGTTGGACATCGACATCGCTGAGCCCACTGCTGCCGGTTTAGTTGTAACTGTGTCAAAACTTGAGAAAGCTATTGAAGTTTGAAGCGCCGGATCAATAGAGGGGTGTACACGGAGCGCTTTCTTCTGCGACTGAGAGTTTTAGCTGGAGTTAGTAACAAGGCTTTTCAGTCAATATGTTTTGTGACAAGACAACAGCCGGGGGATTTAGGGAGACGAGAGTGTCAGAATCTTGTGAAATGAGGGTTGTAATTGCGCGGGTAAAGGAAGACTTAAGGGGCTTGCTTAGAAAATGATAACCTTTGGAGATTTCTGTATTTGTTTAACGTTGTTGCCTCATCAAAAGCCCAAAACACCTGACGGCTTTGATTAATTTAGACAGAAAGCAAATCTATTTCTTTAGGTTCTAATACGGCAACATACACAAGCGTGAAATACACCAAATTGCTCTTTCACTGTTTGTTTTGTTTTGAATAATACTGTCAAATTAAAGGGCCTATGACAGGTTGGACTACTCATTTAACTAAAATGCAGTTAAGATAAATAGATTTCAAATTTTGTTAAAATCTTTACAAATTTTACCCCAGTTTAGCTTTTTTAAAATGTTTTTTGTTTCACTTCCTGGTTGTAAATGATGACATCACACTGCGAAATTACCAATAAACTGTCCTGTACAGTGCACCAAAACTCATCTAATGTCACATATTTTACTATTTGACAAAGACAAAAAATACATGTTAACACTTTTATGTTGTTGAATCTGTTTTAAAGGGTCAAAAAATGTGTTCATTTTGTGTAAATTTTGCATACACTTTGTCTTCCTAGTGTGATGTCATCAATGTGTTTACTTCCTGTAAATTTCAACATATTTTTCAACTTTTCTCCACAAACAGCGACCTAATTCATGTAAAGCTATAATTTATGTTTACATCACTGAAAAAAAGTCAAAATTAGAAAATCATGAAAACCTGTCTCATGCACTTTAAATTGCTTTGTTTGTCCTTTTACGCCAGTGTTTCCCAACCAGGGGTACGGGGACTTGAGTACTTACCTGGAGGTACTTGGAATGGTTTTAGGTTTTAAAAGAAGAATGTACCTTTTTCTGAATAAAAAGTGTCATTAGTAGTTTTTGAAGTATCTTGGACCATAAATACCATTAAAACAAACAAACAAAAAAACTCAAACACTCATTCCATCCAAAGGTTTTGCATAATTTACACAACTTTTTTGACCTTTGAAACAGTAATTTAACAAAATGCTCACACATACTTTAAAGGCTCTGTACCCGATTTTTAGTGTAATGAAACATGAAAAATAAAACTAGTTCATGTTCAACTTTTTACATCAGTCACATGTATCTCTCACTTACATAATGCAGTCCCAGCTTCCTAAATATTCACCGCCTCGAGTTTATAAACACTTTTTACGAGTCTCTGAGCCCAAAGCGCCACGAACCTTCACGCTAAAGCTAACAAATATTAGCATGCTAACGGTGCACTTCCTGCTTCTCTCATAGAATAAAAGGTTCTATAAATAAATCCAGAGAAAACATTGTGGTCTCATTTTCACCCAAATAGATGCTTTTACAATATATCTGTGCTGGGACAAAACTAATTTTACTTTATCACATGCAAAAAGTCGAAAACATGGGCTAGTTCAGTTTTTCCTGTTTAAACACAGTAAAAATCAGGTACAGCCCCTTTAATTGTCAAAATAATAATAATAATTTGATGAGTTTTGGTCCACTGTACAGGATGATAATTTCCTAGTGTGATGTCATCATTTACAACCAGGAAGTAAAATGACAAACCTAAAAAAAATGATTGAGCCGAGATAAAATGAGCTTATTGTTTAGCAACATTTTAAATGTATTAATCTTAGCTGCATTTTAGTTCAATGGGTAGTCCAACCTGTTATGGGCACTTTAATCACTGCGCCATCATTATATTTCCCCTTTTAGCAAAAAAAAAAAAAAAAAAGTAATCAAATAAAATACCTCATTATTTGTTTAATTTTGTGAATTGACTGCCAATTTCTTTGTACGACAAGTGCTCACCTGCACAGCTTTCAGTGACGCTTCTCTCGTCCCAGTCATTTGTCGGGTGTTAGGGCCTAATGGACGAGATACAAGACGATTATGCGACTTCTCAGAGTGCAAGGGCCGACATAGGAACATTTGGTTAGAGGGGAATAAATGGGAGAGCTGCTGCTAATGAACGACAAAGCCAGACTTCAATGCTGCTATTCTGTCCTTAATAAAACTTATAGCACTCAGCTGCAAGTTTGGGAGCAGACCCAAGTCACTCGAGTGCAGAATCACACGGGCTGATTAGGTTTAATCTTGGCACATCCGCTCTCACTCTCTCACTGTCTTTTGGTTTTATCTGGTGTGAAGAGCTTTACATCTCCACACTTTTACTTTTAGTGTCTGACAGTCTCGCTCTGAAACATTGATTTTTAAGTGCATGCCCTCGCTCAGTCTGGCTATTTCCTCCGAAAAACTTGAGCTGCTAGAACTCGCAAGTCCCAAATAAAAGCAAATAAAGGGAATACTTTGAGTAATACGTATCCAGCGGAGACCTCTTGGAATTTATGATGTCTCAGTCGTTCAAGCTGATGTATTGATTTTCGTTTAAAGATAGTTTCATTGTTTCTCTGTTTCTTTACTAATTGGGCAGTCGCAAAGCCAAACCACACTTCGCGAAGGCACAATTTGATCAGATGTCGGAACGTGAGCAGGGTCGGGCCTGATTAGTGGGTCTGACAAGGTAGTTCATGTTTACAGCATCTATATCATCATATTTATAGGGCTGTAATCCTTTAGTCATTTGATCAATAAATCGGTCAATGGTGTCTTAGTCCAGTGTCTTTCAACCTTTTCTGAGTTGCGGCACACTTTTTTGATTGAAAAGATACCATGACACACCACCTACTAATTATCATTGCCAAATCACCTTTTACTTAAGTAAAATGACTTTTTTTCTCTCTCCCCCTTCATTTTTATTGAAATAAGGAGGTTAAATCACGTATAAAAACATTTAATGTTGCTAAATATAAAAAAGAGTGCCAAGGTTTCTCAGGAGAGTCGTCTTCGAGTCGGCGTCAGGAAAGTTGCAGCTGGTTTTCCGCTCAGAGACAGCAGGGGGCGACGGCACGAGCTTCAAACGCCCCGAGAAACCACCACTTGCACAGACTTGCAAAGACATTTAATACGATAAAAATGTTAGGTAGTTCTTCTTAAACATTAGGCTAACTGAAAATTCTGTTATATGTGACGTCATGATCCTGAGCTCAATAGGACAGTCCCAAAACACATGGTACTGATGGGCCACCTGGCAACCACAGTTTCTCCAGCAGTTAGTGTTTCCATGTGAATAATGAGCACTTTGACACGGTGTTTATCCAACAGAATATCCGTGTATGTGACTATGTTTTCCTCCGGAGCTTGTTTCGGTTTCGCGAAATAAAGTTGGCCCTACTAAATTTAAAGAAAATGTTATCAGATATTGCCAACCGTTCTCATTTTCTTAATTACATCCGAGTCTACAAAGTTATATGTCTTAGTGAGGCTGTGTGTGGGCAGATAAATGTTGAGAGATATAACTTTCAAAAAGGGCTTATTCTGAAAACCGCCGTGAAAAAACAGACACCATTTTGAACTCTCTATTGAACCGTTAAATCAGCCTTTGGCACTTGTATTCTTCACAGTGTGTCTGTAATAGGCCCTGTTTATTTTTCCTCCCATAATCCTTTGCAACGCCTTTATCTCTTCTCATTCTTTGCGCTGTTTGTTGGTTCTACCTCTCCTCGCTGCCTGTATCTTCCGCCCTGTCCAAGACTGCCAAGTTAATTGCCTTCAAAGTTCACTCTGTCTCTGGGCTAATGCAATTTAAGTAGGGTCGCAGTGCTGGCATTTCATTAAGTCCAGCAGAGTGTTCGTTTGCGAGCGATTGGGGGGTTAGCTCTCCGTCGTATCATCATTAGTAATTAATACAGTGTAGAATTAGGCGCTGGATAGTGGCCACTGGACGGCTCACACCCCGGGGGGGCGGGGATCATGGTTGTTACGTGTGATTTGATGGATTTCTGTAGAACGAGAGCGATACGTTCATTTCGGTATGATTGCGTTTTAATGGGCGCGTGGAATAGTTTGCAAACCCAATTCCATGGAACCTAAGGCGAAATACAATGTGATGCACAATTCATTAAGCAATTATTTAATCATACTGTAGTGACGATGAAGTTGCAATTGGTGGCAGCGTATCTCAAAAACACATTAACCCCTCATCACTTTTATTTATTTATTTATTTACTTACTTACTTACTTACCTACTTATTTATTCAATTTTTATGTACAAAACACAGAACAGAATGACATAAAACAGAACAAGACCAGAGAGAGCTGGAAACAAAACAACAACAAAAAAATATTAAGTTAGTTGCAAAAGGAATCAATAAATAATAAGTGAAATGAAGGTGCATTTCCAAAATCCTTACTGTGACACTGACGTCATCACTGTGACGTCATCACTGTCTGAAGAGAACAGACATTAGCATGCTAACAGCACGCTCTATAATTATTTGGAGAGCGCACACAATGGACTTATTTTCACCCTGAGATCTGCTTTTTCAATAATCCGGGCTGGAACAAGAAAAAAACCTGAAAAAATATAGACAAAAATTTGCTAATATTGTAAAGATTGTAACGTTTTATTAGGTCTGGGTGATACGGTGATAAAAATTGAATGGTATGCTGGTCCCTGTGACATTCGGCTATTTTTGTGAAATCGTTCTATTGTGATTCACTGTTTGTCTCTTTAATGCAGCTGTCTGTTCAAACACACTTTTTCTCCTGTTGTTTAGCCTCTGAAGCCTCTGAGCAGATGACTTTATTTACCTCTTAAAGACCAGAGCTGCACAATTCAACTAAACCAACATAAAATCGCAATTTAAATGGATGCAATTAGCAAATAACAAAGGCTACAATGTTTGAAGTGCAGTAATTTCTTCCACAAACAACAAAATGTCTTGCTTTGATTTGAATACTGTTAACACTGTGGTTTGGATTTATACAAATATGTTCTGAAACAAGAGACAAAAGAGCAACCAAAAGTGATAAAAATGTGTTCAAAAGTGACAAAAACGCAGGTACAAACAACAAACACGACTAAAGACTACAAAGACATGACTAAAAACGACAAAGACGCGTTTAAATATAAACTTAACTGAAGTTGACAAAAACGTGACTAAAATTGGCAAAATTGTGTTTAAAATGTGAATTTGAACAGAATCCTATTATTAAAACAACTCTAATCATAATCGCACTGGTCAGAAAAATCAATTAGATATTTTTCCTAAATCGCACAGCTCTATTGACCTTATTCCGGAATTTGCCTTACGCGCCGCCGTCTTGTTTCTGTTGTAGTTTACACGGAGCAGACGAGCTCAACAGAAAATAAGTTCTACACGGACTAAAAAGCCGTTTTCAGACTGACCAGGAAATCGTTGCGTTGTTGACTTGTTGTTGCTCGTGTTCATTAAACATTTTACACAAATCAACCTACTTTATGTAACATTTTAGGGGCGAAACTTTTCCCTTGCTCGTCATTAGCTTTAACGGAGTTCTCGTCAAACGGAAGTGCATTTACAGACGGAAGTGCAGAAAACGGCAAAAGTGGGCGGGGCAGAATAAGGTCAATTAAAGGCAACAGAAAAATACAAAGTGAACACGAATAGAGATAAAATCGAAATCATGATCTGGCCCCAAGAAAATCGTGATAATAATTTTTTGCCATATCGCCCATATTAACATTAAAACCTGCATAATCCTGAATTTTTTACATTTATAATGCGATTAATCAGATCCATCGATTGACAGAACTACTCCAAACGCAATTTGCTTGAAAGTTACTAAATAAGCTTTTTTGCGGGCTCATTTATTCCCAGTAAAATCACTGCACCGGGCCATTTTACACAGATTACCTGGCCTCCACACGATCGATTGAACATTGTAAGTACCTGTGCATGTGTGATCGTGAATTAGCATTGACGCTAGCATGCACAGACCTCCCCATGCGTGACCAGGGCTCTCTCCGTTAGCGTTAATTACATCATTATGCTCAGAATGGATCTCCGTCTGTTCGGCCATTACTCCTGCCCCATCCTGGCTCGTAGCACGGTAAGCCGCAGATTTGGACCCACGCGCGTTAAATGGCTGTGCTAAATTATGAAGCTATTAGATACGGGAGGCTATTTTCGAACATATGTAGACGAGCGAAAAGACTAGGGGAAGAAAAGGGTCTTGCGCTGAGGTAGATGAGGCTCGAAGAAGTGGAAATGATGTGAAATATGGGCGAATTCACGTCGTCAGAGTTTAAAAAATGTAAGTCAATGGACGCGAGAATGATGGAGTGGACCGAGTTAACTTTGTCTGGCCGGCCGCCGTCTCGATGTACGTGCTCCGCTATTGTTAGAAGTTGATAAGATTTTTATGAAGCGTGATGGGACGTTGATGGATTTTTACCATGGATCATACAGATAGATTATCAGGAAATAGAGATGGAGATGTTCTTTTTATATAGTGGACGTTAAAGGCTGCCGTGCGTGTGGGCTATCTTGATATTTTGTGCGAAAACAGACAAAGACTGAAAGTGTAGTAGTAGTACCATGAAAGTATTACATTCAGAGTCATTCGTATGTTCTTTGTCACACGTCAGAGAGGCCTGTTTTTGTATTTTTATTATGTATTTTATTACGTTGATTGCCATGCAGTGGTGCCCGGTACACACCAATCCGCCCGATGCCTGTTGGAATTTGGTGCAAAGTACTGTTGGTAGCGTGTGTCTTTGATCTGCAGAGCTTCGTCGATCTTTGGACGCAGTTTTGTCTCGGAAGAGGAGTTAGTTATGTAATCAGTGGCGGGCGTCTTTGTCCAAGCAGCGCTCTGGTTGGTCACGAGTTTCTGGAGAATCTGGAAAACAATCAATAGCGTGTCATGATGGAGGAAATACAACTCTTTCCCTCCTTTAAGTCGAGTCTCAAAGTCTTCAAAAATGTTGCTGACCTGGTGTTATGCCTGAAAAGTTTACGGGTTGTTCTGTAAATGTTAAAATAGAGCGGGCGGCACTAATTTCACTGTAGCATGTAGCACAGAGCTGCTGTTAGCATTGCATTTCAACAGTGGAATTCCCTGTTGTGGGACAAATATAGGTTCTCTTACATTATCTCTTCACTTATATTCTTCAATAGTTTTACAGTTTGTCCCGTTGGACCTCTTTATTCTTTTTTTCTATTCGTCTCTGTGTCTGTATTTGCTCCTTAAGGCCACGTTTATGGCTGATCTCTTGTACGTAAAGTCTTTCTACTTGAATATGTCTAGTTCAAGAAGAAGTTTAAAAGTAAATACTTAACAGTTAAAAAGACAAATACAAGAAGAGACAATAGCTTGACCCATTGCACAAGTCTGCAGTGGGTCAAGCATTATATTTGCCCTCCAACCTCAATTTGCACAAAACGCTCTGTTGTCGCTGGGCATGAAACTTCAATCAAACGTTTACTTAATGTTTAGTCATGAAATGCCTCCAGCACAATATCCTTCTTAACTGCACAGCTTGTTTGCTCAGTAGGCAAAAGAGAAAGAACGCGTAAAATATGCGCTTGTATGTTTCATTTATCTATTCATTTGACCACCATGAACCCGACACAAAATAATATGTTGGATTAACTCGAAGCGATTTGTTTTTTTTACACACAATTAACAAGTAAAAGCGTCTCTAACATTTCAGGTGTAAGCTTCCATTAGCGGACTCTGTGTGAAGTCGACCAACAGGTTTTTGGTCTTGGCTTTCTTTTCAGCAGTAAGAGGTGAAATGTAGTCCAAAGTTATTCGTCTCACAATTAAGTTGAATTTCCCCGTGTGTGTCGTGCAGGTGTTGCTAATGGAGTACTTGGACGTGAAGAACAGCCGCAGCAGCTCGGAGCCCTCAGCCCAGCTCTCCTACGCCAGCACCGGCAGTGAGTTTGCGGCTTTCTTCGCTAAGAAGAAGCCACAGCGGGCCAAGCAGTCTCTTTTCAAGTAAGAAAGTCTGGATTTGTTATTTTTAAAGTAATTGCTTGTGTGTTGGCTTGTTAGCTTGCTGTACATGCGTCACCTGTCACTTGGTCCACTTTCGATCGTACTACAGACTACAAACACCTCAGAAGGGCTGCAGTTTAAGAAATGTACTGACTTAACTTTTTTTTTATAATTCCAAAATGTATAAAGCATAACAAAATGACATAAAAAGACCAGAGAGTACATGGAGTAAAAGTTACATTTAAAATGAAAAAGGCCAGCCAAAGACATCTATTGAAAATGAAAGTATATTGAGTCCAAACTGGGCATCTCATTTTGTCCAAAGTCTTTCAATGTGGTTCATTTTTCAATTAAGTCGTGGTGTGACTCTTTGCTATTTTATATATGTCAGTTACAACATCAGTAGAGCTGGGCCATATCATATCGTTCATGATTTATTGTCATTTGCTTTCGGGGCAATATGGAATCTGGAACATGCCAATATAATTCCTTGTTCACTGCATATTTGCGAAGTAAGTCTGTTATTGTAGCAAAATGTGAACGCTAACAGCTCGAAACGCAGTAAAAATCAGCTCTGCTTGTGTTCAAGTCTCTCCACGGCCAAACACCATAGTACCACTCTGACATGTTAGTGTCATATGAACCATCTCACACTCTGAGGACCTCAGGGGCCGGCCTCCTGCTGGTGCCACAGTCAGGACTAAACATGGACTGGCCTCCTGCTGGTGCCACAGTCAGGACTAAACCTGGACCGGCATCCTGCTGGTGCCACAGTCAAGATAAAACATGGACCAGCCTCCTGCTGGTGCCACAGTCAGGACTAAACCTAGACCGGCCTCCTGCTGGTGCCAGAGTCAGGACTAAACATGGACCGGCCTCCTGCTGGTGCCACAGTCAAGATAAAACATGGACCAGCCTCCTGCTGGTGCCACAGTCAGGACTAAACCTAGACCGGCCTCCTGCTGGTGCCAGAGTCAGGGCTAAACATGGACCGGCCTCCTGCTGGTGCCACAGTCAGGACTAAACATGGACTGGCCTCCTGCTGGTGCCACAGTCAGGACTAAACCTGGACCGGCATCCTGCTGGTGCCAGAGTCAGGACTAAACCTGGACCGGCATCCTGCTGGTGCCAGAGTCAGGGCTAAACATGGACCGGCCTCCTGCTGGTGCCACAGTCAGGACTAAACATGGACTGGCCTCCTGCTGGTGCCACAGTCAGGACTAAACCTGGACCGGCATCCTGCTGGTGCCACAGTCAGGACTAAACCTGGACCGGCATCCTGCTGGTGCCAGAGTCAGGACTAAACCTGGACCGGCATCCTGCTGATGCCAGAGTCAGGACTAAACCTGGACCGGCATCCTGCTGGTGCCAGAGTCAGGACTAAACCTGGACCGGCATCCTGCTGGTGCCAGAGTCAGGACTAAACCTGGACCGGCCTCCTGCTGGTGCCACAGTCAGGACTAAACATGGACCGGCCTCCTGCTGGTGCCAGAGTCAGGGCTAAACAGGAATCAGCATTTCAATTTTAATACTGCCAGGATGTGGAATGATAGTCCTGATGTTGTCAGACAGACCCTACACTGACAGTTTTCACGTCTAGGCTTAGAAACATTGCTCCTAATGTTACTAATGTTTAATAGTGACATTTTAAAGTAAATGAATTGTGTACCTTTTTATAAATGTTTTCCTCATCTGCCCTGGGACTGCAGATGGAAAGTAGCAGTAGCTAAATCTGGTGCAGATCATCTTTTCTTTCTTGTTATAAGATTAATTAATTTGTACATGGTCCCTGACAAATAAAGACTGAACTAAACTAAAAACTGAATTAAACACTAAACTAAAGACAGTTCTGTTTCTGAGAGAATATAGAATTATATTTTTTAAAACTGATATATAATTATTACGTTTTTTTTACTTTTGAATTGTGTTTTTCATGTGTTTTAATGTTTGTATAGCATTTTGAATTGCGCTTTGTACGATTTGTGCTATACAAATACATTTTGCTCGCTTGCTACCACAAAAGTTACATGTTTTACCTTTTAATAAATATAATCTTTGCTGCAACTGTTCCCTAAGACAAGATAAGAGAACTTTCGTAGAAGAATGAACTTGTCATTGATTTGTCGACTGATAAAAATGTTTACAACCATCCACAGATTAATCGACTAATGACTCACAACCGGGGATTACAACAACATATTGTGGAACATTCGATACAAAGCAATAACTTCATAAATTCTCAACAGAGTCAGGCAGATTACATCTTACACCTTTAACAAATATCATTTTGTTGCAACTGTTCCCTAAGACAAGATAAGAGAACTTTCTTGATTTCCCCGGGAAGAATGAACTTGTCAAACGAGCTGTTGTTACACATAGATACTTAGATTAACTGTTCCTCATCTCCTGCTGGAGAATCTCTCTACACTGGTGGACTGCTCCTCGTCCGCCTGGAGGAACTCTTTAAAGCCACCTCCCTCTTGAGTGGTTCTGGTTCAGTCCAAGTGGATGTCAGTCCTAGTTCATCTGCAGCCTGTCCGTCCGTGGGAGTAGGATCTCTCCTTCACTGTGGTTCTCCCCGAGGTTTCTACTTTTTCCCGTGGGGTTTTTTGTAGTTTTTCCTCGCCGCGAAGGAGGGTCAAAGGACAGGGGCATTCTGGGACAGTTATCTGAACTGCTTTTACCTGTGGCCCATCGAGGCAACTGTTGTTGTGATTTTGGGCATTATAAACATAAATTGATTTGATTTGATTTGATTTGACATACGATAATCCCAGAAAAGACCGGTTTTACGTTATCCGTCTCCTGTCGCTTTTGTGTTCTGCAGGTTTGAATCTTCTTCCCATGCCATCAGTATGAGTGCCTACTTGAGAGAGCAGCGACGAGAACTCTACAGCAAGAGCGGAGAGTTACAAGGTGAGTTTCAGAAATCCTGAGCCGCCGGAGGGTATAAGTGGTGATAGCCCAGTGAGACAATGACTGTGGAGGAGCCAGAGACGACAAGCCAAAAGGTTACACGAGTACGGAAAAAGACCACAAATTGGTGTGCCGCGGGGATCTCACGATATCAAATTCTTGTGAGGGGAAAAAAACATCTTGATTTTACAAAATGAATGACACCGTGACTGAACAACCAGGTTTACATCTTTTTAGAATTATTACTTTGTTGGGGTGGGATAGGACATGTGGTAAATATTTATGATAGTTTGTGATGTTGAAATGAAAAAGAAAAGTTTAAATTTACGGATAATTGTGCTGGAGTTCGGAAAAAAACAATAACACACAACACAACAACGACACAAGACAGGTTTAAGATTAAAGGACAAATATTATGCATTTTTGTATTGTTTTTAGTCCTTAAACCTGCTCTTGAGTGTCTTCAGTTTGACATCTCGTTTTAAAACTAAAAATACAATGCTTTTACAAAGAAAAACATTACTTTATCACTGCACTGGAAGCCATTTTGACTTCGCTGTGGCTCCATCTGCTGGCCGTAGAGGCAATTACACACATGTAACTATATACCCACAATGCTTTGTAGTAAAGAGTGGATCTGACGAAGTTGTTGTTATTGTGATTAGACGGAAGAAATGTTCAGAACGAGTCTGGGCATGATTTAAGGATTTAAAACAGCAAAAGATTCTGGGATAAATGACGTCAGCATCATCTACGTCACATCGAAGGAGTTCAGAACATAATGTTGGAGAGAGAGGACAAACAGAATGCTCCTCCAGGTATGTTTTTGATGACGGAAAAATGTTCAAACATGGCTAAAAGCTCAGAAAAGTCAATTTTGCGTAATATTAGTCCTTTAAAGGTGTTCCTCTCAACTATGTTTTGATAAGTTATTTTTATCTTTAATATGCACTTTAATCCACTTTAAAACACATTGCCTACTAATACATTACCGTCCGCTCTATTGTATCACTAGCTTTGTGGAGTAAAACCTTCTGAAAAACGACGTTAGTGTGAGATTAACAGCCAGAGGATAAAGCACTTGACATTTAAAGGACACATATTATGCAAAATGGACTGTTTTGAGCTTTTATCGTGTTCCCTCATCAAAAACATGCCTCGAGATGTATTTCCCTTCATTTATGCTTGTTTGATGAATCCTGTTTTGTAAGTCCTCTCTCTCCGAGTCTCAAAAAGCAATCCATTCCAAAACTCCCAGATTTGTGACATCATAGGTAAAGCTCAGAGATTTTCTGCACTGTTTTTAAGCCATCGTCACACCTGTTCTGAGCGTTTCTGTCGTCAAATCGCGTTAATTACAACTGTGTGTCCGCATTAGCATGACAGTGGCAAGCTAGGTTTGTTTATCTCCACCGTGTAATTCCCCCCGCAGTCAGTAGATGGAGCAATAAATTAGGGCTGCACAATTTGGGAAAAAATATCTAATTGCGATATTTCTAATGATTATGATTGAAGTCAGATTATGTTTAAATAGGATCGTATTATTAAAAGTTCACATTTTAAACATTTTCCAAATAGACCAACATGTAACCTACAGGTCTGGCAGTCTTTATGCAGAATAAGAGAGGATATTTTGTCGTCTGTAGAGGAAATTATGGTGCTTCAAAAATAGCAGCCTTGATTGCGTCCTTTCAAATTGCAAGTTCGATTCGATTAATCTCGCAGCCCTACTCACTCTGAATCAATTCCTGACCTGAGAAACACTCCCCCACATTATTTTAAATTCTAAAACATAAGATGCCAAAGCAGAGGTACTAAAAGCATGTTAAGGACTGTAACAATACAAATAATTCATAATGTATTGTATTATTTTATTAACCTTTATTTAACCAGGTAAGAAAACTATTGAGATCGAAACCTCTTCTTCAAGGGTGACCTGGGGCAAAGTGAAAAATATAACGGCATAACACAAATTACAAAAACATATTTATATTTTAAGAGACAAACTCAACATTCAAAGGCACTGGCAATTTTTGAAAGCGATTTGTATTTTTAAACTTCTGCAAAAACGCCTGACTGAGACAAGTTCACGTATGAATGAATAAACGTATAAATGAATAAATAAATACATTTTATTCTGACAGTATGGAGAAGAGAAAGAAAAATAGACACACACAAACAAAATATGACAAAATAAATGTTTGTCATCAAGTTACAATTCATGCACTTAAGTGAAACAACACATTCTCATTCTCCTTGTATTTTCGAAAAGGGAGTTGGAGGAAGTAAACAATTATTTATCCCCACCCCTTTTCCACAAAACAATAAAACAAAATTATTTCAAACTCCCCAATTCCTACTTTTTACAGTTAAGAATATCATTAATAAGATTCTCTAACTTCTTTATTCTGGTTGTAATCACTCTCTAATTAAATACATTTTTAAATTGCTTTATAGTTTTACATTGTTTAAGTTCTCGTATCCCAATTGGAGAGAATTCCCGGCTGTTGGAGCGTAATATTTGCTCTTTAAGTGCACTTTTTAAAAACAAATATAAATGACGTCTTCTCACAATTATTATTCATTAGTTTTATTATAATATCATGACTTGCATAATCACAATTATCGATAAACCTTGACTTTCTTGAGACTGTGCAAGCAAGCTCCTGATCTGGCGCTTTACTTGACTCTGCAGCGCCACACGGAGGACAAAGTGTGTACAAACTAAAAAGCAAAAAGGTGTAAAAATGACACAGAAGCTGCGCTGTGGAGGTAAAGTCGGAGAGGAACGCTGCAGGTCAAGAAGCTACGCTGAAAAATCTGACAAAAAGACCGGCGTGAAGAGTGAGAAACCGCCGCGGAATAAGAGATTGACAAGCTGTGGAGAGCAGGGCGACTCTGCGGCGTCGCCTACAGGGAGAGGCCTTGAGTCACACCAGACCCGGAGAGTGCGAGCCGCTCTTCTGCCGCCGCCGTCTGCGTCTCGGGCCCGCGACCTTCAGGTTTCAATCAGCACTGCCCGCCAGCGCTGTCCGTCTGACGCGCATCTCTGACGTGTTATTTGTGGAATAATGATGTTCTGAAAGAGTTACAGCCGTGTGCGGAGTTGGAAGGAAAACTGTATCCCCGGGACAGCTTGAAGTATATATACTTTTTTTTAAAAGTCAGTTTTTATTCAGTTTTATAGAGTCGCGGCGTGTACATCAGGGTTTCCGCGGGGCATTAAAAGTCAGTAAAAGTCGTTAAATGAATCTGGGCAAAAATCAGACCTTAAAATGCATTAAAAAGCATTAAATTCAATCCCCACAGGCATGAAAAAAAAAAACCCAAAAAAAAAGTCTGACAAAAGATTTATCCGTCGGAACAATAAACATAAAATATGAACACATTTATTTTGAATCCCAGATGGTATTGGGTTTGTTGAATCTTTTAATAGCTTTGATCAAATCATCTAAAAAGTGAAAGACAGGGTTCAAAACATACATTTTTTATTTCATGTAAATTACCTTTTTGAACATTATAAAGTAGTTTATTATTATGTTACTTCCTGGTTGGACATGAGCAGCAAATATGACATCAGAGTTAGAGGTGATTCTACAACTGTTACCTAGCAACCATTTTGAAAGCAAGGGCCAAAATCCATATAAATTACACAATAGTTATGATTTAACAAACAATAATACCTGATAACACCTTTTATTTTGTTGAATGACTGTTTAAACTGTCAAAAAACGGTGTCAGTCGTCTGAAAATATCTCTGTATTTTCAATGGAATGTCTCTTTTTGATGACATCACAGAGGGATTCTGTTTTAGAACTCGGCACTACCTCCTGCAATTTTAAACATTTATTTTTCTAAATTTCTTCACAAACTGCAGCTCCACAATTGTAAAACTAGGATGAATATTTACCACGAGTGCTGTCCCACCAGATTAAATCATAATTGCAAAATCATGTGAACCTGTCATCTGGACTTTTCCATTGTTGAAAGCGATAGAAGACAGTTGATCAAGACGTATATTTTTAAAGTTAAGAAACCAGACCAGCGCCTCGGTCGAGGTCAGTGCTCTCCCAAGTTCTATTTTGCGTAGGTTGCCACTAGATGTGGGCGATGTATTTGTTAACAAGAAAGTAAGAATGTTGTCAATAAAAAAGTGTAAATGCTAAAATCCGATCTACTAGATAGTGATACTTGAACCTCAACCTAAAACTTAACATGGACGATTTAGCACATTCCTGATCGCAAATATACGATCTGTTGTTCATTTTTGTCAATTACATCCTCTAGAGCTGCACGTTATATCGCAAAGGTATCGATATCGCACTATTGTCTGACGCAATAACGATATCACAACAAACAAAATATATCGTAAAGTCTTCCATCTGATAGAAATGTTCTGTTTATAAAATGAAAACATTGAAAAGGGAGAATCATGAATAAAATCTATGTTTTCAGACTAAATTAGCCTCGGTTTTGTATTTGTTGTTTTTATTTTAATATAACAGACATTATTGCATCAAAAATAGGGCTGTGACAATTAGTAGAATAATCATGAAGTCGACTATAAACAATAATGTCAGTCGTATTTTGATGATGGTCATCGTTCTCTGGACTAAACAGACTCTAAACCACAAACTTTTATAACATTAGTCACATTATTAAAGAAAAATGGCTAAAAAGAATTGACCATTTCTGATTTTCCTCAATTATACAATTTATTCATAAATATTCTCTATCTAGAAGCTTCATTCACAATATTTCAACATTTATTTAGTTAAGAATAGTAGGCAAGGCAAGTTTATTTGTGGAGCACAAATTCATACACAAGGCAATTCAAAGTGCTTTACACAACAGGAAAAGTTGCATGAAAATCTGAAAACACAAAAAGACATACAGAATCATTTTAAAATAAAACACTTTAAAAGAGAAGAGTGCAGATAGATTTTTCAGTCGTTTGCACATCTAAACAAAACTGTTTTTAGCCTGGATTTAAACATTGTCAGAGTGGAGGCCTGTCCCACATCTTCAGGGACACTGTTGCACATTTTAGCTGCAAAAAACTGAAATACTGATTCCCCATGTTTAGTCCTGACTCTGGGCACCAGCAGGAGGCCGGTCCATGTTTAGTCCTGACTCTGGGCACCAGCAGGAGGCCGGTCCATGTTTAGTCCTGACTCTGGGCACCAGCAGGAGGCCCGAGGTAGTTTATTCTAAGTCTTAATCTACAATAGAAATAATCACTGACTAGTCGACTTCTAATATAATCGTTAGTTTCAAAAAGTGCATTTAAATATCGTAATAATCGCAGATCTTAATAGCCATATCGCAGTCATTTCCAGTATGGTCCAGCCCTAACATCCACCTCCTTGTTGCTTTTTTATTCACTGTACAGTTGTTAAAGTGCGCCGGAACCCCCCTCGCGCCGATTAAGAACGTCCTTTAAATAACGACACCCCCCCTCGCGATCCGTCACTGTCTCAAAAGAAGAGAGAGCGGGAAAAAATATACGATCCGACCGTCTGAATGCCTCCTGGCGTTTAGACGAAGATGAGATTTCTCTTGGCTTCCATTCCACCTGTCACAATGCGCCCCGGCCCCGGCCAAGGCCCACTGAATGGCGGTCGAGAGATTGAAGGAGCGAAAAAAAAATCATTTAGAAAGCGAAATAACGAAGTCGGCTGTGATCAAGGGAGCGAGGAGACGGACGGACGGACGGAGGGGAGGCGCAGAAAGGGAGGTTAGGAAGTCATTGTTTTCATCAGGGTCCGACGACGAAGCCATTAAGCAATTTCTGGAGGAAGAAATATGTATCGAGACGGACTTTTTCTCTCTTTAAATTAAACTTGGAGTGGAGTTTGAGATTGGCTCGACGAGTTCCCGTGGCTGTGGGATTACTACACTTAAAGCTCAGCCATGTGTGTCTCCTAGTCTTCTCCGAAAACTCCGAAACGCTATTTTTCTTGAGTCAATAAAGTTATTAAGACGTGAGCTCACCAGCGCAGACTTGGAAATAGAAGTTTTGATTGTTAATTTTAAACACTGACTGCGCATGAATGTGCTTGATAATAGCGGCGCGGCTCCGGAGACGACTTCAGAAACTTTGGTATTAATTCGATCGTGGTGGGAGGCACTTTTCCTCAGTTTGAGTAAAGCTATTTTAAATCTGTTTTTTTAGCGACGCCGCAGCTGCCTTTGTTTTATTTTACTCATAGAAATGTTGTATTCATAGCTGTCCTGGTTTGGTCTTATTTTGATCCTGGTTGGTCCTGTTTTAATCCTGATTTAGTCATGCGCTAGTCCAGGTTTAGTTCTGGTTTTGTCCCAGTTTTTTTGGTATTTTTGTGTGCATAGTTAACAAGCAAGCAAGCCACGTTTATTTAAATAGCACTTTTCACAATAACAATAATGTCACAAAGTTAAAATACAGAAAATTAAAACACACTTACAACAGGCAATACGTACAACAATATGACAGTTTGTCTTCAATTTAAAAATTTTTTTTGTAAAGTTGTTGGCAAATTTTGTGTTTTTGTGCTCCTTACCCGCACTTTCACGCCATTTAAAACTTTTTTTCAGTCTTGTTTCATGTGAATAAACCCAACAATGACTCAAATACAATCTGTTAATTAGAGCCGCAACTATTAATCGACCAACTGTGACAGTCGACTATAAAAAATAATCGACTATAAAAATTGACAATTGACTAATCGTTAACTGAACTAAACAGACTTTAAAACATGTGACTTTTTATAACAAAGACTGACATTCATATCAATATCAAATATCAATGTAAAAAATGAACAGATTATATCTGATTTTAATCAATAATACACTTTATTCATGAATATTCTCCATATAGAAATCTTCAGTTGCCATATTTACACCTTTATTTGGCTGATAAAAGTTTAAATTTACAATAGAAATAATAATTTGGCTATAATCAAAAAAATAATCGCTTACTAGTCGACTACTAAAATAATTGTTAGTCAAAGCCCTACTGTTAATGTTTTAAAGTCATTATTTATGTAAAATTGGTTGTTTTCAGATTCTAGAGTGTGAGTTCATATTCACAGATTGGAGCCAGTTTTTCCTATTTTACTTTCATAAGAAATATAGTTCAGAAAAATGAGTAAGTGTGGAACCTGATCATTTATTTATATTTGTGACTCGACGCTTGAACTTGTTATTTTACAGCAAAATTATAATTTTACAAATACATAAATGCATTTAGCTGCCCACCCATCTGTATTAAATGTTATTGGTCTGTAAAATGTGATCTGAAAGACAGCAATAATCTATCAAAGCTGTGCACATCTCATTAGCGCTTGTCCAGCAGTGACGCATGACTTTTAACAAGTTGCTTATTTTATTTAAGTCATTATTGTGGGACTCGGGTCACTTTTCTCTAAGGCTTGGGAACTCTGTCTGTGCTGGTGAGGATGCAATCAAAATCTGTTAAAACACAACCTTAAGCTCTAGCTACTTGTTTGTTTACCAGTGACAAAATGAACTATAACACATAATAAGTTAATGCCATTTACTATTCACCTTATTCTGCCCCGCCCACTTTAGCCTCTTTTTATGTCTATGATCCGCGCTCTTGTAGTAAAGGGACTTCCAGTTTGACGCTAACGATGTTCGAGCAAATGACACACGAGGGAAAAGTCTCTCACTAAAACATTACATAAATTAGATTGATTTGTCTAAAATGTTTAATGAACACGAGCAAAAACAAGTCAGCAACGCAACGATTTCCTGGGCGACCTGAAAACGTCTTTTTTAGTCCATGTAGAACTTATTTTCTGTTGAGCTCGTCTGCTCCATGTAAACTACAACGGAAAAAAGATGGCGGTGCCCACGACAACTTCTGGACTTCTAACTTCTAAGGTGAATAGATATTCTGTTACAATATCATGTGCTATTTATTTCACTCAGGCGCTTATATCAGATGTAAGTTGTGCACCACATAACTTTTCTGATGGAGGATGTGCCACTTGCTTGTCCCCGTGGTTTTGCTTTTTCTTGAATGTTCCAGTATGGCATTACATGTATCTATCTCCATGGAGACAAGAAGACATCATCAGCTCACAGTCAGGGGTTTTTGTTGATGAACAAAAAAGCATCCTTTCTGTGCATGCGTAAAGGCAAGAAGGATCAGTTTACTGTGGAACATTCCTGGCAAACGAACAAAATCTCTGTTGAGACAATCAGTGTAGAGCCCTTTTTCAGTTCCTGTTTTTTAATCTCTAGTCCAGTGTTTCCCAACCAGGGGTACGGGGACCACAAAGGGTACGTGACCAATTACCAGGGGGCACTTAGAATGGTTTTCAGGTTTTAAAAGAAGATAAAATGTACTTTTATCTGAATTAAAAAGTGTCATTAGTTGTAGATGCAGCATCGTTTTGGAGTATTTTGGGCCATAAATCAAGTAAAAGATATATAGATAACAGTAATAATTGACTATATCCGACTAATAAACCTAATTATTTGTCTCAAACTCAAGTTAAAGTTTATATGACAGGTTAGATATCACATTTCACTAAAACATAGTGAAGATGATTATATTTAAGATTTTACTAAGCATTTTTCCTGTCTGTTATAATGTCACTTCCTGGTTGGTCATGAGCAGCAAATATTGGAGGTAAATAACTATTTTGAAAACAAGGGCCACAATCCATGTTAATTAATTATCATTTGACAAATGATAAAACCTGATAACACCTTTATCTTGTTAAATTGTCGGAAAGATGTTTCAGTTGAATGTTAACTGTCTATTTTCAACTGTATGTCACTTTTTATGACATGGGTGGAGGGATTCCATTTCAGAACTCCTACTTCTACAAAAGCACTACTTCTATTCACCTTATTCCAGAAGTTGCCGTACGCGCCGCTGTCTTGTTTCCGTTGTATAAGTTTACATGGAGCAGACGAGCTCAACAGAAAATAAGTTCTACACGGACTAAAAAGACGTTTTCAGACTGACCAGGAAATCGGTGCGTTGTTGACTTGTTGTTGCTCGTGTTCGTTAAACATTTTGCACAAATCAATCTACTTTATGTAACATTTTAGCGGCGAGACTTTCCCCTCATTCGTCATTAGCTTTAACTGAGTTCTCGTCAAACGGAAGTGCGTTTACAGCGCATATCTGTGGCAAAAAGCTGCAAATGTGGGCGGGGCAGAATAAGGTGGATAATTTTAAACTTTTATTTTTCAAATTTTCTTCACAACTTCGCAACTTCACAGATGTAAAACTATGGATACATCTTTACAACAGGTGCCCTCCCACCAAACTAAGTCAGTATTAGAGAAACCTGAGAATCTGTCATATAGACTTTAAGGCGTACTCTGAGTGTGAGGCACAGCTTAGGGGGCACTCGAGGCAAAAAAAAAAAGGTTGGGAACCACTGCTCTAGTCCCACATCTGATTTACCCACAGAGTACTAGGGACTGGAGCCACACTTTGGGGACTTTTTTAGCTCCTACTCAGATATTTTCCAGTCAGACCAGGAACATTTTGGTTACACAAGTACGTGTGCAATTTGTTTCATTCATTCTCAGACTTAGACACAGATTTCACAAGAGAAATGACTTGGATGCAGAAGCTCCAAAATTAAATTTCACATATTTGGCAAATAGTATCTAAAATTCTGTGAATAATTGTGTTTTATTGTTAATTTCATTGTTTGTTTGAGCTTTTTGTGCATCACAGTTTTATGTGTGGGCGTACAGTGCTCAAAAGGAGTGTAAAGGAACAAAAGGCTTTTGTTTTTCTAACCGCACATAATTAAACATAATTCAATGTTTAAATGTTCTACACTTTACAAATTCTAATTGTAAACCCCGTTAGACCTTTCCAGCCTCTGTCACTGAACTGGGGACTGGGGGGTCTCTCTCTGACTAAACAGGAACTGGTCGGGGGCGTCATATGGACTACTCATGTACAAAAACATGTATCGATTGCCTCTACGACTGATTTGTGTATTGAAACCCTATAGTGTGATCAAATATACTCTAATGGCAATCCATCTTTATCACATTGTACTTAAAGAACCGTCTGTTTAGTATTAACTCCTGACTATAAGAGCGAGCCTGTACAGAAGCGTATCCACTCCAGCTCGTACATATACATCTATACAATGGGCTTAATTGCCTCCTCTCTCCAGCCGAGCACGTCTCACACTCTTTAATTAATCTCGAGCTTCAACTAAAGACTTAATCAGAGGCCCATATGCAGCCACATCTGCAGTGAGAGATGGTAAATTCAGCACTTCCTTATGTTGACCCAGACATCAGCCGCTGCTCGAAACGCAGACCACGGAGTAATGTGAGCGTTTAGACTAACGTTAAAATGATGGATAAGTTAAAATGAATCAGAATTAAGAGTAGGACACTTCAAAATATGTATAAGCTGTATTTACGCGATTGACCTTGATTATTTAACTCGTTTTAAAATTCAAACACACAGAACACAGAGCAAGACCATAGAGCAACAAACTAATCCAAAAATAAATGTATATATTAAAAAAACATAGAACATTTAATAAGATAAATGTTTAAAAAACAACAACAACTAATTACAACATACTAACATAAAACTCCCACATAGTCCAAAGTCTATCAAACAAGTCCTTTTTTTAAAAATTAAGTCTGAATGTAATTTTTTCCATTTTTTGAATGTCTATTTCTTCTTATTTCAAGCCGAATGGGGTAAGATTTGTTTAATTACTCCATGGGCATATTAATTTTCTTATTTCAAACAAACTTATCTTGTTACGCGTCAGAATGTCTTTAAAACCGTAAAATATTCTAAGCAATTAAATCTAACGTGGTCAAAACGACAGAAATTAAGGTTAATATTCTGAATTTAGGTCAATTTAAGACTTTTACATTGACTATTTAAGTTTCAACAGTGCTCTTATTTCAACAACAATTATCTTTTTTTTTTTTCACCACATTGGCAGTTGTATAAAGGAATATATTCTTATTGCACTGTTTAATGTGATCCTTGTATCTGTCCATGATGAAGGACTAGAAGTTTTGAGTTTCCTATTGCCCTTTATATTACAGGATAAAAAATGATATGTTATAAACTAAGGCCTCACTATATTGGAAAATTATTGCGATGTGTGATATGGCTATTAAGATCTGTGATATCAATATTATTGCAATATTTAAATACATTTTTTGATTAAGACTGAAACTCACGATTATTTCAGTCGTCACTAGTCATTGATTATTTCTATTGTAGATTGAGACTTAATAAATTAACATTCTTAACCAAATAAATGTTGAAATATTGTGAATGAAGTTTCTAAGTGTATAATTGAGGAAAATCAGAAATGGTCTATTCTTTTTTGCCATTTTTCTTTAATAATAAGAATTTAATAATAATATGTCACTTTGTTTGTTGTAAAAGTCTTTAAGTTTGTGTTTTAGAGTCTGTTCAGTCCAAAGAACGATGACCGTCATCAAAATACGACTGATTATTGTTTATAGTCGACTTCACGATTATTCTACTAATTGTTTAAATAATGTCTGTTATATTAAAATAAAACCAACAAATACAAACCCGAGGCTAATTTAGTTTGAAAACTCTTACTCATAATTTCATTTTAAAAACAGAATATTTGTATCAGATGAAGACTTTGATGTTACTGCGATAGTATATTTAGTTTGTTGCGATATCGTTATCCCGTCAGACAATATTGCGATATCGATACTTTTGCGACTTATTGTGCAGCTCTATTATAAACGTATTTACTCATCATGATTTAAGTCATTCTTCATGCTTTATTACGGCAATGAATAGTGTAGTTATTATAAAGTATTACCACTTTTGTTGCTAAATAAAATGTAAAAATCTGTGATACGATTCCCCCCCCCAATATGTCCGGCCTCGTCTTTATTTTCTACACTTTTTGTACGCTTCCTTGTCCTTACATCGCATTCTTCTACAATCCAAAAGCCACATCCAGATTCAATCCCATCTCCCATGAATAAATGATGAAAGTAACAATTTTCCAGCTCTGGACGTGTTAGCGTGGCCTCTCCATGTCTCCGCGCCGCCCCTGGACTTTTTTTTACATCTCGTGCTTTATATCGGCTGTTGTCGGGCCCTCGCGGTCACGCGGGACGTGGAGCGTGAATGCGGCGGACCAACACACACTTAATGCATTTGCAGACCACTCGGATTTGATTCCCTCGTGTGTTTGTGCTCAAAGCTTTGTGTCCTGCCTGATATTGCTTTGCCGGGGGGCGGTTTGATGTGACAGCAGAGCCCCTCAGTCACCCGCGACGCCAACGCCTTCGACAAAAACCCGGCTACGTCCGTGTAAACATGCGTCGCAACTCGAGACTTCCATTTCCTCCCCTTCCCGACTCCCTCGCACCTCCGACCCCCATTTCACTTTTGCGCAGTGTTCTTAATCAAACCGCCGCGGAATCAATTTCGGCACATTTCCTGCTTCGCCTTTGATATTCAAAGTAGATTGATTCACAGTTGTTCACATGTACGGAAAACAAAATGGCCACGCTGCCCTGTTAATCAGCTCACGTTTCTGTTACACCTAATACCTTATTTGAGCGTTATTGAAAAAGGCAATTTTACTATATTTGATAGAGCTGACAAAATATTAAAGCAGGAGCGTTGCTGACTCAAAATTGTGTTACTTAAGTACACATAAAAGCAAAGAATCTAACTAACTGGTGGATTCAGTTGGATTATTCACCCCACAATGGCTCATATCACCATCACAAGCACACACTCCAAACTGTTTAAACTGTGTCCATGGGTTTCAAGTGATAAAACATGTTAAAAAGTGGAAAACATGTTTTCACAACACAAAAAAGGTGAAAAGTGCAGTGACTGAAACCCATTTATGGAGTGGACCGGTGAGTTCCTTCAGGTACTACGTGGATTCCTTGTCAATTTAATAGATTTAGAGTGAATGTAATTTTTCTGTCCTCCCTTTGGTTAGTTCTAGTTTACACCAGGCGTCTGTAACTACTGTCTCAAGAGCCACAAGGTGGGGTTCTTTGCACTTTGATGGGGGAAAAACGTTTGATTGAGCTCTGTACAATACCATTTTATTGTAGAGAAACTGCTCGGGCTGGGGCCTCCTGCTGCAACAAAATGGTCCAATATTTGTTAAATATTGAATAATCCAAAAGATTCCTGGGGGAGAACCCTCAGACCTCACGCAGTAATTCTACAAACCTGATCAATACGCAGTGTTAAATTTTCTTTACAATTGTTTAATAGCAACGAACAGTTGACCTATTTCTTTAAAATTCACTTCATTAATCGGGTTATCTCATTGTTTGTATTGAAATAATATTTCTGACTTTCATTTGGTTTAAAACTGGACAATGTGGCTATTGCAGACCCATGTTTTTTATCTTTTATTTTGTGTATTTATTTCATGTTTTATTAAAAGACATCATCAGTGACATAGTAAAAAAAATAGTAAAAATAATAAATAGTAAAAATAAAACGCAGTAAAATAAATGAAAAAAAGCAGAAAGAATTGCAATCAGTTTTAGTTTAGTTTAACTTTTGTCCCATTTTAGACCTCCTTTAGCCCTTGTTTCTAATCTATAATTTAGACCTAGAATAGTCCTGTTTATAGACAATTTTTTCTTTGGTGGAACTTTGAGTTTGAGAACCACAAGAGGAGACCATAATGGTACTCAATAATCAATAAATATAATCAAGTATCGTGAAAAAAAATGCAATAGTACACTAAAATACAAGGCAATTAAACACATTTATGAAACCAAAGTAAGTGTAAACAGTAAATGACCCGAATCACATTTTACCCTCACATAAACCCGCACGTCTCTCATGTGTCTCGCAGGAGGACGTGTGGTTTCTCAGTTTGACCAGAAGTGCTGTTCCTTGTCACTGTGGTCTGTGCAGAGAAGGACAGGCGGGAAAGGTGCAAATGGAAAAAAAAAATCTTGCAGGAGAAATTCAAGCTGCACTGGATGAGATATCAAGGTCCTGCTGGCAGATGTTGATAGCCACATGTTCACCCAAAATTATATGTGCTTTTATGCGGTGGATTTTTGCGGTGAAAGCTCTCGAATGGCAGCGTTACTTTCATTCGATGTGATGGCGGTTGGTCGGTGCTCCCACTTGCCTTAAAGGACACATATTCTGCTGCAGTGACTTTTTTTTTTTTTAGCTTTAAACCATGTTTTAACAATGTTCCGTCATCAAAAACACACCTGGAGTTGCATTCAGTTGCATTCACGCTGTTTTGAGGAATGTTTATTAAAAAATCCTCCCCCTCCGAGTGTCGAACACACTTCCTGCTGAACTTTTGTGGTTTTCATTCGTATTTTCAGACTTCATACGTCACTTATATTTCACAGTTTTTAGTCCTTAAATCATTGCCAAACGCGTTCTGAGCATTTCCACCTCTAAACACAATAACTGCTGCAGCAAATTCTCACAATGACTTCTTTTCAGCGCTAACTTCACTAGATTGTATACTACGCTGGTGCCATCTGCTGGCTGGATGCACTCAGTAAGTGTCATTTCATAGTGACTGATAACACAAGTCATAGAATGAATAACAAACTTTTTTTGTTTTTAAACAAGAGATGGCAAATTTAAGGCACTCAAGAGCATGTTTAAAGGCTAATAACAATATGAAAAATGCAGAATATTTTTCCTTTAAAATGCCTCTGACAGGTTGGGCTACTCATCTAACTTCAATAGGGATAAGATAAATATTAGGGCTGCAACAAGTTAATCAATTAATCGCAACTAATAACTTGTAGAAATGGTTGTCAACTAAATGAATAATCGAATAATCATTAACTGTTGTATACACAGAACATATACTCTAAACTATACTCCGAAACATTCTGTGTGCTCATAGAAGAGGTTTTATGACTCAGACAGAGCAGGAATGACACAAAAACACACAAGAAACGTCTAAATGGTGTGTTTTTGATTAAAATACTTGTTAATCTTTAAATATTCTCCACCAGGACGTCATCCAAAGGCTTCACTTCAACTTTATTTGAGAAAAATTGAGTAAAAATCTTTTGCCTTTCTGTGTTCTAAACAACTAATCAAGTAATCAATAGAATAATCGCTGGACTAATCGATTATCAAAATATTCATTAGTTGCAGCCCTAATAAATGTATTTAAAGTTTTACTTAAAAAAAGTAAAAGTTATCCCGATTTAGTCATTTTTTTAGTTGTATAATATCACTTCCTGGTTGCAAATGATGACATCACACTTGGAAATTGCTTTGTACATTGGACTAAAACTCAGCTCAGAGTTTTTAATTTGACAAATCAAAATAAATGTGAACGCCTTTATTTTGTTGAATTCATGTTTAAAGGATCAAAAAAGCTGTTTGTTTTTGGGTAAATTATGCATAACCTTTGGATGGAATAAGTCTGTGTGCCTTCTGTGATATCATCATGTGTTTTTACTTCCTGTAATTTTCAACAGATTTTCCAACTTTTCTCCTCAAACTTATTACTTTATTACTTTATTGGTGTAAAACTTTTTTTTTTATTCTGTACAACAGGTATTAATGCACCAAATAAAATCAAAATTAGACAATCGTTCAAACCTGCCATACGCACTTTAAAGCGGGGCTTAACTGCCGAAAGATGAAGGCGTTAAGATTGTGAGGAATAAAGGAGAGTTTATAAAAGCTTTGACATTTGCTGAGAGTGTCGGGGTCATACACACAATGACACGCACCTGGTTAATTCAAACGATTTCACGGGAAAACTAACTCCCGTCTTAATGTTCTGACCTCATTAACTGTTAAAACCATGCAGTCATTATTTCATTATCCCGTCTAAATACTTCGGCACATTTTTTTCAATTACCGGTGCTTTTTATTGCTGCAAAAGTCACTGTTGCGGTCGAAGTTTGTGAGACATTCTAGTCAAAGGAATAACATATCCACAGAGACGAGCCTGAAAGTCTATATGACAGGTTAGAAAACCCATGATTATATTTAAGATTTTACTAAACATTTTTGCTATTTGTCCCCAGTTTGACAGTTTTTGTTAATTTTATAATGTCACTTCCTGGTTGAACATGAGCAGCAAATATGACATAGATAGAGGTAATTCCACAACTGTTACCATAGCAACTATTTTGAAAACAAGGGCCAAAATCCACATAAATTACAAAATAGTTAGAATTTGACAAATGTAAATCGTCTCTGCATTTACAGTGGCACGTCGCTTTTTGTTGACATCACAGAGGGATTCCGTTTCAGAGCTCAGCACTGCTTCCTGTCATTTTAAACTTTTATTTTTCAAATTTTCTTCGCAATCCACAAATGTGAAACTATGATAAATATTTACGACAGGTGCCCTCCCGCCAAACTAAATAATAATTAGAAAAACACAAGAACCTGTCATATAGACTTTAAGCTTTTTGATCAACATTTCTTAAAAGCACTATAGAGATATTTGAGATACACTTTTCAGCTTTTAGTTTTAAACGACACACATTATGCAAAATTGACATTGTTCTCTCATCAAAAACATACCTAGAATTGTATTTGATTTGTATTTGTGAAGTAGGTCTAAAACGGGACCAAACCGGGATCAAACCGGGACCAAACCTGGACTAAAATAGGTCTAAACCAGGACTGAACCAGGACTGAACCAGGACTAAACCAGGACTAAACCAGGACTAAACCAGGACTGAACCAGGACTAAACCAGGACTAAACCAGGACTGAACCAGGACTAAACCAGGACTAAACCAGGAATGAACCAGGACTAAACCAGGACTAAACCAGGACTAAACCAAGTCTTAACCAGGTCTAAATCAGGACTAAACCAGCACTAAACTGGGATCAAAGTAGGTCTAAATCAGGTCTAATCCAGGTCTAAACCAGGACTAAACCAAGACTAAACCAGGACTAAACCAGCACTAAACTGGGACCAACGTAGGTCTAAACCAGGTCCAATTTAGGTCTAAACCATGAATAAACCACTCCCAACAGATAAAATATTTTCTATATTTTGGATCATGGTTGAGGGCTGGATCATGTCCCTTGTTAAAAGTTTAAATTACATAATTTAAAGGGAATCATCAAAATAAAGCCTACATATTTCCACAAAAATAGTGTCAGAGCTTATTGTTTTCTCTGGATTCTAAACAAGCCATGATGAAAAACCCCATAATGGTCAATGTCTAAAGCTACGTTCACACTGCAGGTTGTGATTCTTTGGACCAAATGTGACCTGGATTAGATTTTTTTCATGACAGTGTGAACAGCCCGAAGCAGCTTTGTTCAAATGCGACCCGAGCCACTTTCATATGTGGAACTAAATCTGATTCGAACCTGATCTTTTGCAAAGTGGCCGCAGTCTGAAACAGGAGACACATTTTTACACGGGAAAAGATGAGAATTAAACAGACTAAAACTTAAAACGCTGCCAGACTGTGCAGTTAGAAGCCAGAAAGTGTAAGAAAAAGTAATGTTTCAAACTGAAGTGCAAACCCACTTCAGTTTGAAACATGACTTTTTCTGAAGTATGACAAAGATACAGTATGGGCACGGGACGATACTGAAATTTTATGTCACGATTATCATGCGATTAACGATAAAATAGTTTGAAAATGTGATATATAAAGACATTACTTTCTCATAAATAACTTCTAACATATTTGTACTTTATTATAAGTGAAAACAAAAACGATCTAGAAGAGAACATAATGGATAAGTTGCTTTTTTCTACTCGTTCTGGTGACAAAATGGCGATTATCTTTGTTGGCGATTATCACGATTATACAAAATTTAGCACGAACTAGGGCTGCACGATATGGGAAATTAGTGCGATATGGGTGTCAAGTATTGCGATAACGATATTATTGCGTTATTTTTTCTTCATTAGCATTTTTTTGTTTTTTTTTCCACAAGTATAAAGGATCACTCAACTCTTAGTTTACAATATATATAACTTAGGTACAAATACACACACATTGGAGACCTCTGAAGTGTTAAAACCATAGAAATACATCACTGAGGCATTTTAAACATTTCAGACATTTTATTCACCTGCATTTATGTGTGTATAAAATTATGAAAAAAGTTAGGATTTTGAAGCAAGAGGTTTAACTAACACTTAACACTTCTGTACTTTTGAGTCTGATAAAAATAGTAAAGTACTGTAAAAAAGTAAAGTAAAAACAAGCTCAAGCGCACAAGAAACACTAGATTAATGCATTTAAGCATCAGAAATTATCTCCCATCTTTGCGATATGCATATTGCGATAACAGCAAGTGCGATAACAATATTTTTATTTTATTATTGTTTTTATTGTTTATTGTCCCATCAGTATCAAGTTTTACTGATTTAAAGGGCCTATGACAGGTTGAACTACTATTTTCACTAAAATGCAGTTAAGATAAAGATATTTCAATCTCTGCTAGAATCTTCACAAATTTTACCCGTTTAGCTATTTTTTAGGTTTTAAATTTTACTTCCTGGTTGTAAAGTATGACATCACACTAGGAAATTACCATAGCAACCACACTGTACATTGGTCAAAACTCATCTAATGTCACAGATTTTGTTCATTTGACAAAGAGAAACACATGTGAACGTCTTTATTTTGTTGAATTAATGTTTAAAGGGTCAAAAAAGTAGTTCATTTGATGTAAATAATGCATAACCTTTGTCTCCCCAGTGTGATGTCATCAATTTGTTTACTTCCTGTAATTGTCAACAGATTTGTCAACTTTTCTCCACAAATAGTGACTTGATTGGTGTAAAACTACAATTTATAATTACAAGCAGTATTAATACACTAAAGAAAGTCAAAATTAGAAAATCATAAAAACCTGTCATACGCACTTTAAGACAAAAGATAAAGTTGACGACAGGCTTGCACAGTATTTACAAATGCTTCCTCACTGTATTCTGTCAACAACAACAGCACAACTCTCGCTTCTGTCCTGTTTACTTTCCCACGTCAGACACTTCAGAACTGTTTGGGTTCACCCAAGAAAATTGATTTGAGTCATATTTTATCTGCAACGTGAACGGCCTCCAAAAACAATCTGATTTTGGGGAAAAAAATCTAAATTCATCAAGCGTGAACATAGCCTAATAAGCACTCAGGACTAGAGCTGGGCGATATGACAAAAATTATTATCATGATTTCCTTGGGGCCAGATCATGATTTCTATTTTATCATGATTCATGTTCACTTTGTTTTTTTATATTGCCTTTAATAGATCTGCATCATTTAGGAAAAATATCTCATTTCTGACCAGTGCGATTAAGATTAGATTTGCAATTTAGGTTTGAATAATAGGATTCTGTTTTGTTGCTTTTTAGTTTTTGTCACGTTCAGTTGTGTTTGTCATATTTAAATTAGTAGTTGTCATTATTTTAATTTTTTTAATTTTAGTAAACAGCTTTTTACAACAGTAAGAGCGAGGGGGTCAACACAGATTACAACACGCCTTCCCATAGTCCAGTAGACTCGTCCTTTGTCTTTGCGTCTTGATTGACGTATTGTTGTTGAGTTAGGAGCTAGATAACAAAATAGAAGAATGATAATAATAATAGTTATAATAATTTAAAGAGAGAAAAAAAGGGATTAAATCAATAAACAAAATATAAGGGAAAAAGAAGAGGGAAAAAATAAAAAAATAAATAATTGTCATTTTTTGTTACTTTTTTTTTCACGTTTTTGTCGCTCTTGAGTTGTGTTTCTTGTTTGCAGGCGCGTTTGAGCACATTTTTATCGCTTTTGGTCGCGCTTTTTTGCTTTTTGTGTCGATTTTGTTGAATTTTATTTATTTATTTATTTGATGGGGACAATGCACACCAATGAACATCGGTATAAAACAGATGTAAAAATGCCGGATTATAGCTACAAAGCTAGTTTTCATCCGTAGTCCCTAGGCAGGCAAACACATACAAAATTACAACATGCAATACAAATAGCACAAGGAAAAGTTAAGAGTCTAATGGTCACATGACTGTTTTGTTTTCAGCCATCGTTTGTGTTGAGTTTTAAAATTGTGCAGCCCTTTTCTATAAGAGGTAAATAAAGTAATCTGCTCAGAGACTCCAGAGGCTAAAACAACAGGAGAAAAAGTGTGTTTGAACAGACAGCTGCATTAAAGACACAAACGAATCACGATACGACGATTTCACAAAAACAGCAGATTGTTGCAGGGACGAGCTCACCATTCAATTTTTATCTCCGCATCGCCCAGCCCTACTCAGGACAGTCTTTGTTTTCCTTTGCGTTAACCTGTCACGGACTTCAAATTGACCGTTTACAATGGACTCCGCGCTCTCGTCCAGCCAGTACAAATGTCCCTGCAAATATGTCATAAAAAGTGACACATACAGCGTGTTGTAATTGAATGACACCGTGTTCGCTCGGGAATCCTGGAGGACCGGCGCGCTTCGGTTGTCAGTGGAGAATAAGAGACTCCCCCCTGCGCCGAGCCGACCCTGAATTGCTTTGTTCCTGCGGTGACATAAGCGGAGTGTAGATAAAACTCGAGCTTACCTGACAGGCTATTACCGAGGAAAGCTTTATTTGTGTTCGGCACTAAAGCAAATACAGAGCGCTTCTGCATATCGGGGACGCGGCACGGCACACGGCTCCACGACTTTGTGAATTTAAAAACATGGCTTCAGCTCATTCATCTTTCTCTTTTGAGTTAAAAATATTCGGAATCTTGCTGTTTTTGGGCGGTGGGTTCGGCATTTTTAGTGGAAGAAAAGTTGCTGGGTCAAATCTTGGTTTATATATTATTTCCTTGGTTAGATCTGTCACAAATAAGACATTCTGAAGTGCAGTATATTTTTAGAGAAAACGTCACGATAAACGGTGATACTTTTTGCCACCGATACAGTAACTCTAAAGCTCGTTAATCCCAAACAAGGTGTGAAATATTGCAAAAAATATGACCTACAATAAAAAAAATAAATAAATAATGAAACATGTTTTAGTTTGTTGGTGCTGAGAATAAGTCATAAAAGATACTTATTTCACTTTCTATAGTTCAAATTTAATCAAAAACAAAGAAAACGTTGCATACAAACGGTACACACGATAAAAACGCCTATTGAGCCCCCAAAATACTTCTATTTCTATCCTATACTGAATGATAAGTCGATGTACTGTGACAAACCTACACTGCATAATGCCCAATAACATATACTTCAAGTGCGTTTGTTTGTTTATGCACATATTTATTTGACTGTGCACAATAAACAATATAACCTGGTCATTTTAAAGGTGCTGTACCTGATTTTGTCTTAAAAACGTGACTTAACAAACTAGTTAAGTTTTAAACAATTTGCAGCAGTCCAGATTCATATCCCACTTGCCTTATGCTGTGTTTTTCAACCCTTTTTGAATCATGGCACACTTTTTGGGTTGAGAACATTCCGTGGTGTGTTAGCGAAACACACCATTTAGGGAAAAAAGTGGTATTTAATGCAGCAAAAATGTTTCGTGTCGGTGTCTCGTTCATTAAACTTAGCAATGTTGGTTGTTTTGCTCTGTTTTTTGGTGAAGAAGTTGCTCAGAACACTCTAAAATGGTAAAATGTTCAATTAATACTGGTAATTACTGGTAAATACATGAATCTGACAGTTTTTCAAGGCACACCTGGCAACACTTCAAGGCACAGTGTTCCTCAAAAATTGAAAATCAAAGACCTAATGCATTTGGAGCTTTGTGATAATTCACCGCAAACACTTATCTCAATTTTCAGAGCCCAGAGCCGAGTCACAGTCATGGTAAAGCTAACAAACATTAGCATTGTGGAGGAGAAAACGCTCCATAATTAAATGCAGACAGAACACAGTGGTCTGATTCTGACCCTAAGAGCTGCTTTTACAATATCTGTGTTGAGGAAAGATAAGATAAGAGGCCTTTTGTCCCACAGTGGGCAAAGTCCAGTTTGCCGTTCAATGTGCAGCTCAAAAACAACAGCATAAATTGCAGATAAAGTGACTTGAGAATTGTACCAAAGATAATTAATGTTGAGTACAGTTTACTTTATTACATCGTAAAAATAGTCTACGGCCCATTTGAGAAACTATTATCTCAAAAAAAGAAAGAAACGAGACTTATTTCAAAAGTATTGTTGCAGTTTCAAGTTCAAATGTTTCTTCTATCAACATTTTATTTTAGAATTTGAGAGAATTTGAGTGAGACACTGCAGGTGAATAAAAAAGAAAAAAATCTTAAATTTAAAGATATGAATTTGAAACTTCTCCTGTAGTTTTCTCACACAAATGTTTAAATTATAAAAAATATTACAACTTTTTCATTATGTTATGTTTTCATGTAATAATAAGGCATTTTATGTGAAAAAACTGCCAAAAATACACATATTTGGGACATTTAAATCTGAGAAATGGACAGAACCAGGTTTAAATTTCTTGGTTCATTTTGTACAAATTAGTTACAAAAAAATGTACAGAGGGGATTTTGAATATCTTATTTAGTTTTTAAGTAAACTGGATTGAACTGAAAATTGTCCTAAAAATTCGCCTCATTTTTTTTACTTAAAACTTCAATAAATCCATTTTAAAATTAGATATCAAGAAATCCTTCTGTAGGTTTCTTCAAAATGTTGTTGAGTCCAAGATAGTAAAGTTTGATGTGTGTGGAAGCTACTTTTAAATGGTGATCCTTATGTCTCTGTGGGAGAAATATGCATTTTAAGAAAACGGCCTTTGAAGCTACAGTGTCCCAAAGAAATCTATGGATGAAGTGGATTCAGTGAAACAATAAAACATCTTTAAGAGCAGATCAAGTTTGTTGTTTCCACATGAAAGAAGATACGTTGAGAGAGCAAACTGACCAAAAAAATTACCCTTGCCTGTAGTGTCTTGCTTTAAGTATTGTTACTATTGTGTGCCAGGATCGAGAACATTTTTCATTCTGTTGCTCCGTCAACTTAAAACATGTATTCAAAATTCTCAAAACAGATTGATCCAGTCATATTGAGAGATGGGTCAAATGCAAGATCCCATAACTAAAAAAATTATTGTAAATCTTTTTTTTTCACCAGTAAGTGGTGCTGTTACCAATTGAAGAGAGAAAAAAGAAAAACACGTGCATCACTTAAAACACATTTACTCCCATGCGAAAACTATCATTCCCCGCCAATACTTTTTGTGACACTTTTACAAAAAAATCAGCTTTATTGTCAAAGCGTGTTGATTTTTTGGCCTTAAACACTCCATTATCATTCAGGCGGCTGAGGAAGGAGCCGAGGAAGCAGAGGACAACAGAAGGAGAACACAACCAAGTGGCAATAGTTTACACAGAGCAGACATTTAATCAGCGGGAAGGAGCGCGCTGTATTTTCTCAACCCGGGGCTAATTTTAATCAGCATTGGTCTTGTCATTATCGGCGGCTTTGACTGTCACCTCTGTGTTTACTTTTAATCTCGGTCCTGCTGATTGGAGGAGATGGAGGGATGAACAAACGGGGGGGAAAGGAGCCGGTGTGCCGAGGGTGTGGGAAGGACACGCTGGAGGAAAAGCGCCGGTGCGTGGCCCGTGTGAGTCTCAGCTGCAGGGTCTGTGCAGGAGGCGCTCGGGTAGAATGTAAACTATTCAAATGTTGATCTCACGGATAACCATTATGTAGATTTAGGCTCCGTTTTGAGCTTTAATTAATGATTTATTTAACCCTAACCCAGGTTTGTCCCACTGAGATCTAGAATCTTCAGGGGAATCTTAGGGCCCAAAAAAGTTTCAAAATTTAGATACTAAGTGATACCAAATCCGTATAAACTATAAAATAATTTAGGCATTTAAGTATCGACAATAATGACCAAAATCTCTCGGGCTGTAGTCGACTAAAGAAATTCTTGGTCGACTAAAGACCCTCCCCATCGACCGATAAATCGATTAAAAGGGGTTGTGGCAAAACTATGATGTATCTCTCAGTAACTGACCCAAATTACGCCAAAAAACACAACTGCACTAGAGTTTATGCAAAAAAATAACAATTTATACAGAAAAGTACTAGGAAACAGTGTATTTATATGTTCAAGTTATGTTAGATGTATATAAATTAGATTAAACTCATGATTCACTCCAAAATCTTTAGCTAACTCACTCCATATCTTCACTTTTTCACTGTTTTTGTCGTATAAATCCTTTTAATTGAAATAAAAGAATTAGTCGACTAATAAAAATGTCGGTCGACTAAAATGCCATCGACCGATTAATCAAATAAACTTCAGCCCTAAAAATCTCAAAAATGAACTTTTTCTGAACAGTTTTATAATGACTTTGAGCTTCATCAGAACTAGAATAAGACCACATTTAACTTAAATAAAGTACACTTGTTTGGTTTTGATATTTCTAAAAATAAGCATTGTCTTATTATCATATTGTGGTATATTCCCCTGATTACAATTGTGTTTTTTTGTTATTAATTCTCAATTTTGTTTCTTCTAAATAGTTTGTCCCACTGAGATTTGGAATCTTGAGGGGAGTCCTGGTCCCAAAAAAGATAAGAACTCTAGATTTAGATTAGAAAGTGATACAAAACTAAAGCCTAGATAGTTAGATAATTTCAGCAAGTATCGCTGATGAAAAAATCCCATAAAACGGAACTTTTTCTGAATAGTTTTACAATGATCTTGATCTTTATCAGAACTAGAATTTGACCACATGGTAACATTAAATACTGTCAATTTAAATTAGGAATGCACCGATACTGATACTGGCATCGAATATCAGTGTCGATACGGAAAAAAGTGTTGAATCTGATATCGACCTAAGAATATCGGTTCAGACGATACCTCGGTTGTGCTTTTAAATTGGTTCATTAAGACTTTACAGGTCTGTGTTGGTCCAGAACATCTCATGAGGTTTGAGATTTTACATAAAGCTGTCGTTAGTTGAAGAATAAAGAATAGTTGCGCCCATTTGGATTCATTTTGTTACACCTTATCCTTGTTTTAAGAAATTAAATGCTATTTTCAGTCTCTGCAGAGATATCGGTTGATATCGGCAGATACTTAAAACCCAAGTATCGAAATCAGCATCGGATCTGAAAAAGCTGGATTGGTGCATTCCAAACCTAAATGTGAAATATTGTTAGAAGTATGCTCTTCAATAAACAAATAGCAGAATTAAACACTTTTTAGTTTGTTGGTGCGATGAATGAGTCATAAAATTGAGTTCTTTCACTTACAAATTAAATATTTGTTGTTCGACTGCAGCAGCTCTTTCACATTTTTGTCGAGTTTTGGAGAATCAGGAGAACATTTAATTACTCACCATTGACACAACAATTTTGCCGCTCGCTGCTAAAATTCTTAACGTTTTGATTACATCTCCAACCTTTTTCAACTGCAAGCCTCTTTAACGGTTTGTTTCGTTGTTTTGACGGTTTTAAACTTGTCGACTGAAGTTGATTTGACTTTCGTAAGTTCACGAGACAATTAGCCGCCATCTTGAGCCTGTCTGCGTTCCAGTCTCAGAAGAAAACCGCCGTAATATCAATATTCATGTCGCATTGTTGTCGCGCACACAATGACAGATGTGCATTCATTAAAACCGGGCCACAGAGGCACAGTCTATGCCACACCAAGTCTAAATAATTTATCTGACTCAATTTACACCTGGATTTATTTATGATATTATTTATTGATGGCGTTTTGGAGTGCAAAGGTGTGAAGTTGATCTCTTGGTTGGTGGAGCAGCAGCAGCAGGTGCCTTTCTGTCAGATGTGTTTTAATAATACAAGGCTCTCATTAGGATCCAATCAGACATGAAGACGGACCGAGCCAAAAAGAGGAGCCCAGGACTGACCGGAGATTCATTCATTATTGACACCGGAGAGATATTACTGGAGCTGCTCATTCCAAGCCTGTGTTTTACTTTTACACACTCAATTTATCACGAAAGGAGAGAGAAATCTGCTTTGACTGTAATGTTCAACCGTATAGCGTTAAACTCCCCAGAGACAAACATCTGTAATGGAAAAAATCAATAAAGTTAAAGGGGCTGTACCTGATTTTTACTGTTGTGAAACGGGAAAAACAGAACTAGACCATGTTCCCGATTTTTTTGCTCGTAACAAAGTAAAATCTGTTTTGTAAAAGTATTCGGGTGAAAAGGAGATCACAACTTCTACTCTGGATCAATTTATAGAATGTTTTATCCAACGAGAGAAACAGGAAGTGTGCCGTTAGCATGCTAATGTTTGTCAGCTTTATCCGTGAAGGTCTGGGACGCTGTGAGCTGAAAGACTGGTGAAAAATGCTTATAAACTCATCACGGTGAATATTTAGGATGCTGGGACTGCATTAGGAAAGTGAAAGATACATCTCTCTACACTAGATGAACTGTTCTTCATTTGCCTGGAGGAACTCTTTCTCTCTATGGGAACTAAATCAGTGGCTACCAAGGTGGGGGTCACGAGGGGTGAGCTGGGGGTCGCGAGATGATTTCAAGCTCTAATTTTAATAAATATCACACTGTATTTGCTCAATTTTTTAAATAAACTATATTTTTGTGAAATCGGGTCCAATAAGACAAACTATTCAAATTACCAATATTGAATAACATGCTTTGCACTTAAAATTATTGCTACTGTCATTTTCATTTCGCTTTGAGGGTCCCGAGTCGGTCACATAGCTATTTTGGGCGTCCCGGCCTGAAAAGTTTGCAAACCCCTGCACTAGATGAACTGTTCCTCATCTGCCTGGAGGAACTCTCTCTACACTAGATGAACTGTTCCTCATCTGCCTGGAGGAACTCTCTCTACACTAGATGAACTGTTCCTCATCTGCCTGGAGGAACTCTCTCTACACTAGATGATATTTAAACTGCTTTTTACCTGTGGCCCATCTAGGCAACTGTCAGTGATTTTGGGCCCTACAAAAATAAATTGAATTGAGAAATAAAAAAGTCTGTGATGGTGCACATTTAACATAGTAACATAGTAACATAGTTCTATTTTTCATGTTTCAAAACAATAACAATAAGGTACAGGGCCTTTAAGTACTCTCAGCCAGAGAAGTTATATATAGTGCACCATTCATGAAATGATTAAAGTCCACTTTTTATTATTCACCTTATTCTGCGTCACCCACTTTTGCATCTTTCTATTATGTGTTTACACTGTTGTTGTATTGACATCTCGGCATCAAATATTCTATAAGGTTGGTTTGTTGATTTGTGTAAAATGCTCAATGTTTATGCAACCAACAAATCAATCAATGTACCATGTCTCTCAGCAGCCTGAAAAGCTGCTTTGTAGTCCGAATATAACTTTTTTACTGTATATCTAGCCTTGTTTAAAATGACTTGAATTTTTTGCGTAGTTTTGACTTGATGGGGTTTAATTTTTTATGCGATGCAGAATATTTAGCTGGTTTCAAGGTATTTCTGACTGATCATGCGATAATTTATCTTAAAATAAGGAAATAAATTTGCCACTGGAGTAAGTAACATTATCTTAATGCACAAGTAAGAAAGTAATCTATTGAAAGACATCAGAAACGCTTTCAAACTAGTTAAATAATCTAGTTCCATCAAACAAATAGTCTAAACTAATATTAACTAGTCAAAATGTCTGAATTTAAGATTAATATAATAATAAAACATTTTAACTCCTCAAGAAAATCACTTTTTGTAGTGAACCAGGAGGAGCCCAAGGCAACATCCAGAATAAGATGAATACACCTAATCCAAAACACATTTACACACCAGTAGTTTTTCATAAAGAATTCTAAGTCTCTTTTTCCCGTGCGCCCTCTAAGGCTCCACCTCTTACATGTTCACAGTTGAATCGTGAAACATGGCGGTCTCTGGGGACGCCTCAATGTGTTAAAGAACTCATCACACGTTTGTTCTCCGTCGGCCCAAATCTGAGCCCAGTCTGGATTTCATCTCCGGATCAAACCTGTTTCTCATCAAACCCAGGAAAGTGTGGCTAATGCAATTTCACTAAGTCACTGCTTCACTTGATTACATGTGGGTTAGGGGAGTGCATGCTAACGCGCCGCGGGAGGCTAGCCGGGTGTCACCGCGATGTGTGGGAGCATATGGTACGCATGTAGTTAGTTCAGTCTTTTTGTTCTTGTGTGTGTCAGGAAAACTCGCTGAATGCATTTGTCTTTTCACTACCAGGCGAGGTTTGTGCAAAGGTTCAAAGGTGAAGGTTTTTATTGGGTTTGGGTTGTCTGTCACGTGTGCTGCACATCTACTCCACTGCACAATCGATTGGACTTAATTAAAGTGTAAGGATTTCAACAATGTCTTAAATCGTAGAAAAGGTTCCAAAGGTCGTCATCAGGATTCTGTTTTGAAAATCAAGATGTTTTGACTTGTATCCAGAAGTCATTGTCAATCACTCATTTCAAAACCTGATTGAAAACGACTTCTGGATGGAAGTGGAAACGTCTTAATTTTCAAAACAGCGTCCAGATGACGACCTTTGAAACCTTTTCTTCAATGGAACACGTATGAGGGATTACATCGATTTATGTCTTAAATGTAGTCCTTCAAAAACAACAAATATCTGTTAAAATACTGTTATCAGAAACAGATTCAATTCAATAAATTCATAAAAAATTATCTGTTCTGTCTGTCTGGCTTGTTTCCACTGGTTTGTTTTGGAGCGGATTGGTAAGTGAACTGTACCGGCCCATTTAAAAGATCTAAAGTGGACCCTGCAAGGTCGAGCTCACAAAGAAGTCTTTGACAAGCTTAGCAAAACAAAGTGTGTACATTAGCAACTGTTTCCTGTTTGTAGTTGACTTTTCACCTGATTTTGAAAGTGGGACCCTGGCATATTTTTTCTGCTGTAGTTTAGATGAGGCAGACGAGCTCAACAGAAAATAAGTTCTACACAGACTACAAAGCCACTTTCAGGCCGCCCCAGGAAATCGGGCACTGCTGACTTGTTATTGTACAGAAGCACTGGACATTTTACACAAACTTTAAGATGTGAGACTTTTCCCTCCCTCTCCACTTGCGTGAACAGGGTTCCCTCTTGAGAGAACAGAAGTGTGGATCTGTAGCAAAAAGAGGCAAAAGTGGGCGGGGTGAAATAAGGTGAATACACCAAACATTTTTTTTGTTTTGTTTACTCTAGCTTTAAAGTGCCATAAACATGGGATTACTAAACATATTTTATGACTTGCTGAGATTAGCCTTAAGATTCAGAAGTATAATTCTGGCAGAATTTAGATTGTATTTATTAAGAAAGAAAACACTTGTTATGTTTGGGTGAGGTCAGCTGCACATGTATCAGATCTCTGCCCGTTAAAAGAACAAAGCACTCATTGGTGAAATGGTCTGAGGCATCAACTTAGGGATCTAGTTATTATTTAGACAGGAAGGGTCCATTGAGACACAATATTTCTTTCTTTCAGGGACTTTTGGTCAAGACAATACTGTCACAATAGCTCAACCATGGCAGACATGTGGTAAACGAAGTAATAGAGTGTGAAGTAGTGAAGTTACTGTTTTTTATTCATTTGAAAGTGTTAAGTGAAAGTGTTGATAACCATTGCAGTCATAAAGTGGCAATGTTTCCCGTCCCTGTAACTAAAGCTCAATATAACATCCTTTATATGATGATATAGTGGTGTTATGGTGCAGCAACCAGAGTTATTCAGCTCCAAGAAGCTGAAATTGGTCATTAACAACCAAATCGCGAAAGGCCAATTTTGTAACCTGGAACCAGATTTGATTCAGGACATGCTCTAGCCCTCGAGGGGGATTTGAGGCTGGATTTGACCACATTAGAATGTCACTTACAGCTTTCAGCCCCCACCTCCACACCACGCTGCTGCGCTAATCCTGGATCAGAGCCACACCGAGGGACCCATCCAAAACACATCCACAAATACTTTCCACGGGTCCGAAATGACAAGTTTAAACCTGGCGCACAGTTGTTGAGTAGTTTCCTGACCTCAAAGCGAAAGCCCTTGTCACTTGTAGCTAACCGTGAGGAGACCCATGCATATTAATGTCGGACTTTAATATTCATTAGTGCTACGCCCTGTCGGCAGCTGCTGCAGACCCCACGGATCAATGGGGTCTGTTCCTCGCTGCCTCGGCTGACATGGATGCAGATGTTTAGAGCATGAAATTAAATTGGTCACCGTCATTGGAGTTGCGTTTGTGCGAGCCGGTTTTGGCGTGCGAGTGCGTGTTGCCGAGCGGAGGAGTCACGCCAACTTTGCCACAATCGGGTCGACGCTATTCACGGGCGGCTCGAGCGTTTTGCATCCGAAGATGGGAAAACAAAAAGTTGGTCGGCGGTTTTTGTGGAGCTGACGAGAGAAAAGCAGAGTGAGGAGACGTGAGATGTGGCAGAGGTGGCTAAGCGGGAGTGCGTTGGCGGTAGCTTTGTTTAGCTGTCTGTAATTAAGTCTTAATTGAATTGGTGCTAAAGCATGTGTGAAGAGACAGCGCGACAGAACAGTGATCTAGTAAGAAGGATATAAGCTTATTCTAAGAAAGAATTTCACCAAAACAGATCATGATCAGAAGACCTTGATTTGAAACTATTGTTTGGAAAATTGAAAGCCTGTCTTGTCATTTTAATGAAAAAGTGGATGGGTTTGTGTTCCGTACCATACTTCGGAGTGAAACTTGTTCTATTATAAATCTAATCCGGAGTTTGCACATGGAACAATACATCGATATGCATTTGAATACAGGGCTCTTCCTCTTGCAGCAGGTAAAGCAAGCCTCCGCGCCGTAGCAAGGCGTCTTTGTTATTTCACACAGGCTTTTCGAGGGCATATTGGACATCGAAATGAAACATCCCTTACAAGCGCTTCAGCCTTTGTGGAGAATAGAAGGCGCGATTCTATGTTCACATGCACCCACTTTAAAACTCGATCAAGACTCCATCACTGGGAAACAGAATATCACGGAAAATGACCCAGAACTATAATCTTATTGAGCTTTTAATTATTTTGTTAAAGCCAGGGTTACTCATTTTCTGCAGCAAAATAAGGACGTAGGTATTTAAACTCATTCCTCGCTCTCACAAACCCTTTGGTGCATCACTAGTTTTGACATGTATTGATTTTTTTTGGCCACTAGCACAGCTTTAGATCAGCTTTTTCAGCAGCAGAGGTATTATCCCTGCACAGCCAATCAGCTCTCATCCAAAAGTCTAAAATAGTGAGTCATGTGGCTTGTTCTTACAAGTTAGAGAAGATAAAATATAGGTGTCTGATAAGTAGAAGTTCTGCTTTTTTTTTCTGGGGAGGAAAACTAAATGTACTAATTATCAGAAAAAAGTTGGGTTCCCCAGCTTTAAATGGTTTTAGTTACCTGGATGGATTTGATTCTAGTAGCTGCTGACAATTGAAATGGTTGGATAATGATGGATTAACTGCACTGCCCCTAAAAACAAAACAAAAAACTAAAAATATTTAGAGTTGTTACCAAAATAGAGATCCTTGTTCCCGGTGCTCTTTAAATTTTACCGTTTCAACACTTTTCCCTTCATCGGAACTGAGAATAAGCTTTTGTAAGCTTCTGTAGGCTGTTCAATAACATTAAAGGGCCTGTACCTGATTTTGAACCGTGAGAAACGTTAGCCCACATAGTCCTTCCTTTCACTCAATATTGCACCATGACTCAGAAACGACTGTCTGGCATCGTCTTATGCAGTTGTTTCCATATAATTTCTCTTGCAATTAACTTTTAGCTCTTTTGCAACTGCACCATGACAGAGAATCACAGTCTGGGATAATCAGGCAGTTATTTTCCCATGATTCATAGTGTACAATGTGCCTGATTGTCCGAATCGAGGTAACCCTTGAGGTAAACGCTTCTGCACTACAACAGAGTGAGTTTATAAAATGCACAGATAATACATTACAAACCCAGTGTCTTTCCATTAAGTTGCTTCTATCAAACAATGTGTAAAGTAAAGAGAATTTATCTTAACTAGAGTGAATAAAAATCAGGTACAGGGCTTTAACGGCTGCAACTTGAAACATAAAACTTCCCTATTGTAATAAAAGTTCTCTGCAATTGTGTTTTTTTTTCTTTTAAGACATTGTGCTGATGGATTCTCGACACACCAAAATATCATATTTCCACTGCATGATCCATCTAATTCAATCCAAACCCAACGCATTACATAAAGAGATATGAAAATGCGGCATAGAGGCGCGGAGAAGTGAAATAAATGCAGAAAAAGCTGGCGATTACCCCGAAAGTAGGGTCTCGAGCTTTAGCCGCGTCTCACAGCAGCGACACAAACTTGGAAGTACTAAACGTCTTTTTGTGAATCGCTAAGGCCAGGCAAGTTTATTTGTAGAGCACAATTCAAAGGCAACTGAAGTATCTGCTGTGAGAGATAATTGTAGAGATAAGTGTTTATTCAGTTACCTCTAGGCTGTGGGGCCAAAAGGGGACAGGGGTAATCACAGGCTAAAATTTAGTTGTTTGACTATAAACTAAGAATCTGCAGGTTTGGGAATTGTTATGAGGGACAATAAAGAAACATTTGCAGTGGTTTTCTTTATCTGAAAAGGGGTGTTGTTTCCTTTGAAGGAGCAGTTGTTCTACCATATATAAGCACATGTTACACTAGAATCGGGGAGATCCTAGATTTGGCCACAGTGGGACTCCCAGGCAACGTCGAGTGTCTGTGTGTGATGCTGGTCTCTGCAATAAACTTCCTTTAATATTCAGAAGTTAGTGCCCACGAGTCGTCTTCTACTGATTGACACACACAATTCAAAGTGCTTTACACGACAGAATAAAATCACATCAAAATCACCAAACAGATTAAGACATACAAATAAAAGAGAAGAGTGCAGGTAAATCAAGTTGTTTATCTATATTTTTCAGATTTCTTTCTCTATTTTCTCATTCTTTTGCCTTCCTTACTGCAGCTGCTTTTTTCCCCACATTTCTAAACATTCAAAATACCTTTTTCTTTCATTTATTTGTTTTGTTTGCTCTGTCTTTTAGGGCAGAATTCTTTTTTCAGCTAAGATTGACCTTATGATTAAACCTGTCATTTAGACTTGAAGTAGAATTAGTAAAGCATCCCACCAGAAACACTGGAACTTTCCAAATCATCATAAACAACGGACGTCTGTTCGAGCTTCGGTTTTCGCTGTGATCATTAATAGTGTTAATTAATTTTCTTACTATTATTCCCTTAATACCACCACAAACTAACACTACAGCGGTGTGTTGGTCATGCTGCAGCCCGACGATAAAGAAGAAACTTTTTTTTAAATGAAGATCTGCCTGTGCGCACTTTCATTGTGTTCCAGTGTTGGTTTGATTGTAGATAGGTATTTATTGCATTATCAGATTTTCCACTCTCCTGGTCATATTGTTGCTCTGGCGGCTGGTGTAAAACTTTATCATAAAACTATCAGGACAGTCAAATGAATGTTATTGTCTCTTGTGAGGAAAGACCGCTCGGCTGCTCAGCATTTGCATTCACCGTGCGACTGTCTATCATATACTTTCTCTCATAACTGTCTTACTCTCACATCTTTGCACGCGGGCATTCCCCCTGCCGCTTTCCGTATCGACAGCGCGGCGCAATTTGGTCTCTGTCAATTATATCGATTACTTCAGGACGAGCGGAGGTAATGAGCTCGGCTGTTCTTTGTCTGCCCTGTGCTCTCCGGCGAAGGCCCCTCCCGCCAAACGTCTCCCCCGTCTCGGCGTTTTTGTTTCGGCGCGGTTTACGTGGCAATGATTTTCTGATTAACCCCGTTATCTGTGAGTTCATCTGCCGCCGGAGCCGCGGGATCGCTTCATGGGCGATGTATGAAACATGAGTCATCGGCGGTTTTGACTTCATGCAAATCGAGTCTGTGTTGTGCGATGACTATACTTTTATAATGTTGTTTGCATCTTTGTCAACGCGTAGGACAAGTGTTCCTCTTTGGCTTTATTTCTGCTCTGTTTAATGATGGAGATGTGAATTAAGGCAGCACGATATTGGAAATTATTGCGATATGGCTATTAAGATCTGTGATATCGATATTATTGCAATATTTACATACATTTTTTGACTGAGGCTGAAACTAACGACCATTTTAGTAGTCAACTAGTCAGCGATTATTTCTATTGTAGATCGAAACGTAGAATAAACTAACATTTTTAACCAAATACATGCTAAAATATTGTGAATGAAGGCTTTGTTTATGAATAAAGTAGGGCTGCAACTATCAATTATTTTGGAAATTGATTAGTTTAGTGATTATTCCTTCGAGTTGAGTTGTTCAGAGCTCAAAAAACCTTTAAATACGAGAATTGTACTCAATTTTCCACAAAGCTGAAGTTGAAGGCGTTTGACGACGTCCTGGAGGAGAATATTTAGAGATGAACAAGGAATTTAATCAAAAACACACCATTTAAGTGTTTCTTGTGTGTTTTTGTGTCATTCCTGCTCCGTCTGAGTAATAAAACGTCTTGTTTCAGCTCATACAATGTTTTGGAGTCTGTGTATAGACCATTTAACAATTACACCATTATCTAATTAGTTGACAACCATTTCTATAATCGTTTAGTTGCGATTAATCGATTAACTGCACATATTGGTCACATATTAATCAGATATTTCTGTCTTTTACCAGGTGGTGCAGATGACAATCTGATCGAGGGCGGAGAGATGAAGTTTGTCTGTAAACCAGGAGCGCGAAACATAACTGTGATCTTCCAGCCTCTTCTCAGGTAAGACAGCAACACGTATTTTAAATACAAGGTTCGTATGGGTGCTTGAAATCCTTGAAAACACTTGGATTCTATGGATTTTAAGGTTGGGAAAGTGTTTTAATTTGGGAAAAAAAGGGTGTGAAAATGCTTTAAACACATTTTTACAGTAAAGAGCGACTGAAAGTGACAAAAACGTGACTCAAAATGTCAAAACGCAACCGAAAGTGACAAAACCATGACTGAAAATGTCATAAATGCAATTTTAAGTGACAAAAACGTGACTAAAAATGTAAAAAACGAACTTATAGCCACAAAACCATGACTAAAAATGTCAAAAAGTAAGTGACAGAAACACTCTGAAAGCTAAAAGGTTCACAAACCTTCCAAAACACGTGATTCTTTTATTTGTCTGTCAGTTGATATTTCAGTCTTTTTGTAAATTCACCTAGTTTGAACAGTCTTTTTCCCAAACCGTGCCGCTCTTTTCACACAAAAAAGGTGGCCGCAACTAAAAAAAAAACACTTAAAAATCGGAGAACACTGCTTTAGGAGACATTTTTGTGTGTGATTGAATCTAATACCATTCTATACAAAGCCACTCAGGACATGTACATCCTGTGACGTGACTCAATACCAGCGAAATGCCCAATAATCAGATTACGCGACCACTTAGTAGCCACCCATTGATTTTTCGTCTTTTAAATCATTGCTGGGTCCCATAAATCAAACGTACCACTTTATGCCTTCAATTGTTCCGTTCTTTCTTTGTACAAGTCAAAACGAGACTTGACTACTTGCTGAACTTTTCTTTCTGTTTCATATTAAGGACTGAAAGGGCTGTCCTGCAGTTTATAAAAGCACGCGCCGGTCCCTGTATCTAATCACGACGCAGTTAAATTGAATTGGCCTTCATGTCGAGCGCTACATCACAAGACCCATTACAGGGCCTTGTTTCGCCGTTTTCTCGCTAAAGTGCATGACACGTTGTACATTTTTATATAAAGTTGAGTTTGGGGTCTAAATGGCAAGTACAAGTTTGCAATATGGGCTGCACTCAATCTGTGACATAAGGGTAATTTAAGTGTTCGACTGCAGCGCGAAAAGTTCAGCCAAGTTTGAACATTTTGTGAAATAACATAGATTTCTTATGTTTTACTTTTTATTTTTTTTATTTTTTTTTGTCCTAAACATTTTAGAAAGAGTCATGAAAAATAAATTTGTGTTGGCATAGTGATGTTTCCAGGTGTATGAAGGCACATTTAGTTGAGTTTATTTATTTAATGAGACAGGAGCAGTCTACGGCAGAGGTTCTTAAACTAGGGGTCGGGACCTCAATGGGGGTCGCGAAAGGATTTCCGGGGGTCTCCAGATGATGGGAAAAAATGTATGCAACAGTCTTAAACAAGGCTTGACCCCCTTCAAATGCAGTGGTAAATGTAGATTCCTATTTGTTGGCCAGTCAAAGTCATTTTTCTAGGTCTATATTCTAAAAATAAAGTAAAACATTAGATATGAGGCTAATTTATTACTTTGCGTGTCGCCTATTTTTTGTGTTTGGGGGTCGTGAATGTGAACTTTTGTTACTTTGGGGGTCGCGACTGAAAAAGTTTGAGAACTACTTGTCTACGGTATACATTAAAGGACAAATATCATGCATTATTTGTGCTGTTATTGGCTCTTGAGTGTATTTACTTTGACATTTTCATGTGTTAGAACTACAAATAAAATGTTTTTACTACGGCTGTCAAAGTTAACACGTTAACTCTTCACTCACACTAATTTCTTCACTCGCAATAGTTTCTTCCACAAACAACAAAATGTTTTGCTGTTTTGAATAAAAACTGCTCACACTGTAGTTTGGATTTGTACAAACATGTTCTGAAACAAGCCACAAAAGCGATAAAAATGCATTTAAAAGTGACAAAAACCTACAAACAACAAACGCGACTGAAAGTGACAAAGATTCATTTAAATATGACAAGCACAACTGAACCTGACAAAAACACGACAAAATTGTGTTTAAAATATGAATTTGAACAGAATCCTTTAATTAAAACATAAATCACAAACGTAATCACAAGAGCACTGGTCAGAAAAATCACAATTAGATATTTTTCTTAAATGGTGCAGCTCTACTAAATGCAACAGAAAAATACAAAGTGAACACGAATCATGATAAAATCGAAATCATGATGATAATAAGTTTTTTCCATATCGTCCAGCCCTACGCTGACTAGTCGACAACTAAAATAATCTGTACCACTTTATAATAGCTACACTTATTCCTACCTTAATAAAGCATGAACAAAGACTTAATTCATAGTGAACAAATTAAGAATGATTCAGGCTTAGTAACTATTTAATTAATACTCTAACCCTAATTCCTAACCTCAACCCTGACCTTAACCTTAATTAAGCCTGAATCATGATTAATAAACTACATGTTCATAATTAATTAAGTGTTTGTTCATGCTCTGTTAAGGCTAATTAAGGTGTAGTTATTATAAAGTGGTACCAAATAATCATTATCGACAGCCCTATTAAACATTCCAGACATAGCCATAATATCTGAGACAAGCAGGTGACGAACCCTGCACCAGAAAAGTTACACATTGCACCTTTTACTTTAGCGAGTTTGATGGCGTTCAAGTTTTGTCAGTACGTACATCACAATTCCAACCAATTCTTTGTTTTTCTTTGTTTACACTTCGATATAAACCCTTTCTGTTCTCGTCATTTCTTGAAACGCCTTTAGAGACTCGCCGTGTGTAGCTGAACATAATTATAGAAACGGGAACATTACATCCATGTCTTTAAGAAGCAGCATTTCCTTTCTTTTTGAGACGTTTCCTTTCGCTTCCATCTATCGCTTCCACTTTGGGTCAACACGGAGTCCCTGTAGTCCTAAGCCGTACTGTCAGTTGTCATGTTAGCTCGTGTCTGGCTGACTAATGCCTTTTGAAAACAGATTACTTTCCTCAAGAGGCCCAGCAGCTGTCTACATGTGTTTACAAGTACACTGCGTTGCTTGCGCTTGTGCTTGAGCTCGTGAATACGCACGCACTTACGAGGACAGACGCCTGGCTTTGAATCCTTTTGGGTATCTGGGGAATTTCACTTGGATATTGGAATTATATTATTGAGCCAATGTTAAATTAAGGTTGGGTGATACGGTGATAAAAATGGAATGGTGAGCTGGTCCCTGTGACAATCTGCTAATTTTGTGAAATCGTCGTGTCGTGATTGACTGTTTGTCTCTTTAATGCAGCTGTCTGTTCAAACACACTTTTTCTCCTGTTGTTTAGCCTCTGAAGCCTCTGAGCAGATGACTTTATTTACCTCTTAAAGGCCAGGGCTGCACAATTAAACCAAATCCACACAAAACTGGAATTTTAATGGATGCAATGAGCAAATCGCAAAGGCAGCAGTTTTTGAAGTGCAATCATTTCTTCCACAAATAACAAAATGTCTTGCTTTGATTTGAATAAAAACTGCTGTAGTTTGGATTTGTACAAACATGTTCTGAAACAAGCGACAAAAGCGATAAAAATGCATTTAAAAGTGACAAAAACCTACCTACAAACAACAAACGCGACTGAAAGTGACAAAGATTCATTTAAATATGACAAGCACAACTGGAAGTGACAAAAACACGACAAACTTGTGTTTAAAATGTGAATTTGAACAGAATCCTTTTATTAAAACATAAATCACAAATCTAATCACAATCGCACTGGTCAGAAAAATCATAATTCGATATTTTTCCTAAATCGTGCAGCTCTGTTAAAAGCAATAGAAAAATACAAAGTGAGCACGAAAGAAAGAAAAAGCAAAGAAAGCAAGCCAGAAAAAAAAGCAAGAAAAACTTTGCCATATAGCCATAGCCATAAGTTAATGAAAGCATGAAAAACTTGTAATACATTTTTTTCTTACATTATCTGCATAAACGACAGGAGAAGTTTACAATTGATATCTTCAAATTCAAACATTTCTCCTATTCACCTGCAGCGTCTCACCTTACGGCTAGAATAAGTCAAGGCAAGGCAAGTTTATTTATGGAGCACAATTCATACACAAGGCAATTCAAAGTGCTTTACATAACAGGACAAGTTGCATTAAAATCACAAAACACAAAAAGACACACAGAATCATTTTAAAATACACTACAACAAAAATAACACTTTAAAGCATGAAAAACTTAAAAGAGAAGAGTGCAGATAGATCTTTCAGTCGTTTGCACGTCTAAACAGAACTGTTTTTAGTCTGGATTTAAACATTGTCAGAGTGGAGGCCTGTCTCACATCTTCAGGGAGACTGTTCCACATTTTAGCTGCAAAAAACTGAAATGCTGATTCCCCATGTTTAGTCCTGACTCTGGCACCAGCAGGAGGCCGGTCCATGTTTAGTCCTGACTCTGGCACCAGCAGGAGGCCGGTCCATGTTTAGTCCTGACTCTGGCACCAGCAGGAGGCTGGTCCACGTTTAGTCCTGAGTCTGGCACCAGCAGGAGGCCGGTCCATGTTTAGTCCTGAGTCTGGCACCAGCAGGAGGCCGGTCCATGTTTAGTCCTGAGTCTGGCACCAGCAGGAGGCCGGTCCATGTTTAGTCCTGACTCTGGGCACCAGCAGGAGGCTGGTCCATGTTTAGTCCTGAGTCTGGCACCAGCAGGAGGCCGGTCCATGTTTAGTCCTGACTCTGGCACCAGCAGGAGGCGGTCCACGCTAGTCCTGAGTCTGGCACCAGCAGGAGGCGGTCCATGTTTAGTCCTGACTCTGGCACCAGCAGGAGGCCGGTCCACGTTTAGTCCTGAGTCTGGCACCAGCAGGAGGCCGGTCCATGTTTAGTCCTGACTCTGGCACCAGCAGGAGGCCGGTCCACGTTTAGTCCTGAGTCTGGCACCAGCAGGAGGCCGGTCCATGTTTAGTCCTGACTCTGGCACCAGCAGGTGGCTGGTCCAGGTTTATTCCTGTTTCTTGCACCTGCAGGAGGCCTGTCCATGTTTAGTCCTGTCTGTGGCACCTGCAGGAGGCCGGTCCATGTTTAATTCTGACTCTGGCACCTGCAGGAGGCCGGTCCATGTTTAGTCCTGACTCTGGCACCTGCAGGAGGTCGGTCCATGTTTAGTCCTGACTCTGGCACCAGCAGGAGGCCGGTCCATGTTTAGTCCTGACTCTGGCACCAGCAGGAGGCCGGTCCATGTTTAGTCCTGACTCTGGCACCAGCAGGAGGCCGGTCCATGTTTAGTCCAGACTCTGGCACCAGCAGGATGCCGGTCCAGGTTTAGTCCTGACTCTGGCACCAGCAGGAGGCCGGTCCATGTTTAGCCCTGACTCTGGCACCAGCAGGAGGCCGGTCCTTGAGGTCCTCAGAGTGCGAGATGTTTCATATGGCACTAACATGTCAGAGATGTACTTTGGTGCTTGGCCGTGGAGAGACTTAAGTGTAATCATCAAAACGTTTCCAAACACCCCTGCGCTCTTACCCTTCCGCCACCTCCTCCTCTCACGCCAACCTTTCCCCCGTTGCGTTTCCACCCACCTGTTCAACAAAAACGACCGGGAATCTCGCTCCCCGTTCCCGCGTCGCCTGTAACGGTCCACATCAATCACGCCAAAGTGCCCCGGACGCGCCGCGCTCTCCCCCTCGCGCGCCCGGCCTCCTCCTCTTCCTCGCGTTGCCGACAGGGCGCTGTTACTTGCAGATGGTTTCCTAATGGCGAGGCTGTGGCGCCGCGCTGATGGATGGGCGCACCTCCCGCAGTCAGCCATCCAACTCGCGGCAGCTTTAATGACAAAATCAGTGAGGGGGGCCGCCGCACGGGAAATTATCGCGCGGGAGAATGAAGACAACAGGCGCTTATAATGTACGATTGCAAATGGGGTTTTTGTTATTGTCTCCCACTACAATGCAGAGGTTGTTTTCTTACGGTGGCGGAAAGTTAGCGAGGAGGGTTTCTTTTTTCTCGGTAGAAGTGGATTAGTCTGATATTTGCAGTCGTTATCTGGACAATAAAGATCGTAAAACACATACGAAGACGTTTTATAACAATGACAGTGGTATTATTAAATCAAAATGTCAAAATATCAAAACGGGAATAAACGATTTCATATTTTAACCAATAATAAGCTTTATTCTAAATATTCTTCTATTCTTTTTTCATTTTTAATGCAGAGATTGTTTTCTTACAGCAGCAGAAAGTTTTTTTTTTCTCGGTACAAGTGGATTATCCTGTCGTGATGAAAAGGCAAACGGGTGTCATTTTAAGGCTGCAATAATAAATCCACTAATTGTGACCAGTCGGCTGTTGGAATTATTTGAATCGTATTGTGATATTTGCAGTCGTTTTCTGGAGGATAAAGATCGTAAAACACATACCAAAAGACGTTTTATAACAATGACAGTGGTATTATTAAATCAAAATATCAAAACGGGAATAAACAATTTCATATTTTAACCAATAATAAGCTTTATTCTAAATATTCTTCTGTTCTTTTTTCATTTTCAATGCAGAGATTGTTTTCTTACGGCGGCAGAAAGTTTTTTTTTTCTCGGTGGAAGTGGATTAGTCTGTCGTGATGAAAAAGCAAGTTTAACATATCATTTTAAGGCTGCACTAATAAATCGACTAATTGTGACTCGTCGGCTGTTATTGGAATGATTGGAATCGTATTGTGATATTTGCAGTCGTTTTCTGGAGGTTAAAGATCGTAAAACACATACGAAAAGACGATTTATAACAATGACAGTGGTATTATTGAATCAAAATGTCAACGGGAATAAACAATTTCATATTTTGACCAATAATAAGCTTTATTCTGTTCTTTTTTCATTTTTCAATTTTAAAATATAACAAAACACAATAGACCAGAAAGACAACAATAAACAAACAAAACCAAAACAAGCGTCAAAAGAACATTTAATGCATGTATTGTCCATGAGTTGAGTCCCATCTGGTCCAAAGTCTCTCAAATATGTCCAATTTTAAATTTAGTCCCAATGGAATTACATTTTTTTTCTAATCTCAGTATAAGTTCTGTCCAGTTCTTGAGTGAAGGCGCAGATGGTGTCTTCCAGTTTTTCGTAAGGGCCTTTATGCCGGCTGCCAAAAGTGTACTCCGGGTGCTGCGGTTTCCCCTCCCACTAAACACATGTGCAGTAGTGCTCTGTGTCTGAAAGAGAGTTTGTGAATGTGGGACAGAGGAGGGAAACTGGGAAGTCGATTATTTCCCACTTCCTCGACCTCAGAGGGTTCCAGTTGAATAAGTCATATGTAAACAAATTAGCTAATGCAAACTGTATATAACAGATTATTTTCAGATTTATTCTTTAACAAACGTTTACATGGTTTATGCGGTGTTTGATCGCTCAGGTTCACTTCTTGTAGGGCTGTAGTTGTTTAGTCGATCAGTCGGTCAATGGTGTCTTAGTCGACCAAGATTTTTATTAGTCAACTAATCATTTTATTTATACTAAATTATTATAAAATCATTTAAAAGGCAAAAACGAGATGATATGGATATGTGTGTTTGCTGACGATTTTGGAGTCTTAACGTATAAATACACTCTCTTCTTGTACTTTTCTGTACAAATAGTTGTATTTGCATGAACTCCTCTACAGTTGAGTTCTCTAGATAAACGTAAATACTTTGCAGTTTTGATATATTTTTGCCACACCCCCTTTTAGTTGATTAATCGGTCGATGGGGCAAGTCTTTAGTCGACCAAGAATTTCTTTAGTCGACTTCAGCCCTAACTTGTTGTGATGATTATTCTGGCTGTAACACGTCACAGTTGATCTCGTGTGTGAAGTAGGAGTGTCTCGACCAGCTCCAGTTCACAGTAGGATTGACCAGTTCCAGCGGCGTTAAAGGGCATTTTTAAAAGTTGGAGGTGGGAAATATCCCAGTTACCATTTACCTAGAACGCACCATTAGCCCAGGGCTACGATCCATTGTGTTTACAGTATGTGTGTCATGTATGATCATTAACATGCATCGTCCCAAACAAACAAATAAATAAAGAAAATCTGTGGTGAGGCGAACCTGCTCACTGAAGAATACATGTTTTTCAAGGTATTTTTGAGCGATAAAAACACTTGTAATTTGATAAATGCAAGATGAATACGTTTAATGCCAAGCTGTGGAAGATTCCAGACAAAGCAACATCTTTAGGAAATATTTGGTGAACTCTCGACCAGAAAAGTTAAAGAGCCTCTGACAGGTTGGACTTATGTAACTGAAATATGGGTAAGATAAATATATTTAAAGTTTTGCTTTCTATGATGATCATCATGATTTAGCTTCTTCTCCTTTTTTTGTAGTAATATCACTTCCTGGTTGTAAATGATGACGTCACACTTGAAAATTATTTTGCACACTGGGCTAAAACTCAGCTAAAGTCACCGATTTTTTTAATCTGACAAATCAAAATATATGTGAACGCCTTTATTTCAGTGAATTCATGTTTTAAGGGTAAAAAAAGTTGTTTATTTTGTGTAAATTATGCGTAACCGTGTGACGTCATCAGTTTATTCACTTCCTGTAATTTTCAACAGATTTTTCAACTTTTCTCCACAAACTACTGCTTGATTGGTGTAAAACTAGATTTAAAAAAAAAGTAAAATAGGTATAATACACCAAATGAAATAAGAAAGAGAAAAACCTGTCATTAGTACTTTAAACAGATAAACAAAACATTACCCAAAGTGCAGCACCAAGACAGAAAACAATAAATAACAACAAAGATATAAATGCTCAAGTTGGTTTTACTAAACTAAAACAATAAAACCAGTAAAAGCAAAACCACAAAACCATAAACAGCAATACGTTAGTCAAAAAAAAACAAAAAACACTATAGACCCTTCAACTCATGCGGTGTTAAAAGCCAGATAATATAATTATTCTAAGCAAAGTAATAGACCCTTTAAAATGTGACGTGATCAAAATCCCAGAGCAGAGGCGACTGGAGGCAAAATTAAGTTGTTTGTAAATTTTTAAATGATTATCTCACATTAGATCTAAATTCTTCTGGTTTTAAGTGTTTGTGTTGGAAAAAAACAACACATTTGAAGGGTAGAAATATCAGTTAGTTTGCTTTTCTACAACAAACGATGGACAAAATACAATTTTCTAGCCTTAAAATTGTATTTTAGTTTCTAAAGGATCTAATTTATGGTGTAGTATCTCTAGATAAAATGAAAAATTATTGTGGGCTCAACATTTCTGTGAATATTTTTCCAGTAAAACCCATAAATCTGGATTGTTCCATCATCAAAAATGCAAAGAGTTTATCATAATTTCCTTAAACATAATGTAAAATACAATAATAAATGTGTTTAAAGCAGCTCTGATGTCACTCACATGTGTCTGAGGCTTTTACTTTTCCAAAATCATCTACATTTTTCATATTTCGTGATATTCTGAGGTTAAATCCCAGTTTCTTCAGTGAAATCACATTATGTTGCACTTCACTTTTGCCTCCATTTTGGATTCAGAATGTTTTTGTTTACACACATTTAAAGGGTCTCTAACATCCCTCCCAACAGAAGAGTTACATAGTGCACCTTTAATACGTCCCACTCTTACAGGTGTCACATGGTCGAGATAATCTGCATTAATCACTCTTTCAATCGCATTAACCTGGCGCTAACCTCCTCCTGCTGAGTAAAAGCGATCAGATTCCTCGCACATACGTGAAAGCCTCCACATCTGCCGCGTGTTTCGTTTCAGGACTCTCAAAAACAAATCAGGGGAGTTTGTGCATGTAGCAGCCAATTTGGTTTGACTTGTGGGGTCTCCAGCTGACATTTGGGTGGTATTTACACCCCTTGCTCTGGACGAGGTTGGCATTTTGAAAGGCTTGAGCGGGTCTCTAATCTCCCCCTCTCCATCCACGAGGCGCCCGGGCCACGGCACGAGGCCTAAACGGCGCCGGAGTCTGTTGCGTCGGAGCTGATTTACATGATTATGGGCAAATTACTTTTGGGGCCAACTTTCGAGTATGTTCACCTTTAGACGCGGCTTTGACCTCGCTGTAAAAAGTTTTCGATGGCTGTTGTTTAGTTTCAAATGGTAATCGTTATTCCTCTTCGTTGAGTGCGTTTACGTGCACAAGAATGGGTATGATCGAGGTGCTGCAGGTGAACAGGGAAAAATCTTAAATTTAAAGATATCGATTTGAAACTCCTGTAGTTTACGCACATAAATGCAAGAAAATCAAGTCATGTTTTCATGTAGAAATATGGCAATTTATTTGAAAAAACAGCCAAAAAAACACATATTAGGGACACAAGATTGGACTGAAAATTGTCCTAAAAATTCAAATTTCGCCTCATTTTTTTAAACTTAAAACTTCAACAAATAAGTTTTAGAATTAGATATCAAAAAATCCTTCTGTACGTTTTGCCAAAATCTTCCAAGATTGTACAGTTTGACGTGTGAGAGCTACTTTAAGGCTGATCTTTAGGGAAGAAAAATGCATTTTTAGAAAACGGCCTTTGAAGTTACAATGTCTCATAGATTTCAATGGATGAAGTGGATTAAAATATTTTTAGCAGCAGATTGGACAAGTTTGCTGTTTCCACATGAATGCCGATATGTTGAGAGAGCAAACTGACCAAAAAAACAAAAAATTGAAAAAAAAAACCAAAAGAGTTTTGCCTGTAGCGTCCCGCCTTAAGTATCCTGGTTTTGTGAGCGTCCAGTAAACACAGTATTCTGATTTTAAAAACCCGGTTATGACAGTATCCTGGTTATGAGAAGCCGGGTTATTCTCACAGGAATATTCCGATAGTGTCCAGAATACTGTGTCCATGTAACACAGCATGAGTCTGTACTGAGCATGTGCGAAATACAGAGACACATCTGGCAGGAGCAGCTCATTTACCAAAAGGACTCCAACTTCTATTAGGACCGCACTATTTGTATTATTTTATTATCATAAAACAATTAAGTCCAATCTACTGTCCAATACAGCCAACTTTTCACAGCAAATTCATTTCTGTGACTGTCTGTGTTGCTCTCGAACTGAACTGTGGGTCTCTGAAGTATTTTCATACTGTTTAAAACTGTTTAAAACACCTTTTACTGTAAGATGTGACTGCAGTATTCAGTCCATTGTTCTTTTTTGATTGTATTTTGTCCTTTTGTAGTTAGAAACATGATAAAAAGTTATAAATTAGCAAAGTTGCTGACATGTTTAGCTTCTTGCCATATCTGTTGCCATGTAGTCATTGAGTGTTTACATGCACAAGAATAACCCGGTTATTGAGTCATGTCCTGGTCATGACAGTATTGTGAATGTGGTGTTTACATGTGCTCGGAGAAACCAGGATACTCATGTTCCTGTTTACATGTGGACTGAGAGTAGTCGGGATATTCAGAGTGGTAACTATGGCAACAGATAAGGCAAGGAGCTAAGCATGTCAGCAACTTTGCTAATTTATGACTTTTTATCATGTTTCTAACAACAAAAGGACAAGATACATCAAAAAAGAACATGAGAATGAAGAGTGCAGTCCCAATTTACAGTGAAAGGGGTTTTAAACAGTTTTAAACAGTAGGAAAATACTTCAGAGACCCATAGTTTCAGTTCAGTTTGAGAGCCAAGTGCCTTTGCTCCAGAATTGAGAGGCAAAAGAAGTGCACTAAACTCTGAACAAAAGGCATGTTATTGTATTTTACGATTGCAACATTTTTGTAATTGAAGTGATAGTTGAAATCAGGATTATATACTGTATACCAGTGTTTTTCAACCTTTTTTGAGTCACAGCACACTTTTTTGGTTGAAAATTTTCCACGGCACACCACCAACTAAAACAATATCAAATCACACCAATCAGGAAAAAGAACGTGTTATTTACTTCGCAAATATTTTATATTTCTATTCTATTGAGTCAGGAGTTCTTTAAATCTGGCAGTGGTGGCTGTTTAGCTTTGATTTTGAGTGAAGAAGTGGCTCAGAACACTCTAAAAATAACACCTGTCACTTTAATAATGTAAATAACACTGTTTGCACTATTGTTCTGATCTCGTGTCCTGCACTATTTAATTTTTATTCCACACATATTTTGCATGCCCTTGTTTTATCTTTTTCTAGCCTATGCTTTTTACCTTTCTCTTATTATTATTCATTGTTATATGTCGCACCTTACGTCAACGCAAGTTCCTAGTTTGTGAATTTTGTTCACAGACAGTGGCAATAAAGACCATTCTGATTCTGAAGTCCATGAATCTGACATTTTTTTCAAGGCGCACCAGGAAAAACCTCAAGGCACACTGGTGTTCCCCGGCTCTGGTTGAAAATCAAGGCTGTATACGATTAACTGCACAGTCCAAGTCTGAACAAACAACCTTCAGATCAGCGTCTGAGCTACTGCTACTTTCCGACATCTAAAAAAGTGTCATTTTCCATCTTTTTAAACATCACAATATTGACTTACAAAAACAGATTTAAACTAAATGTCTGAAAAACTCTTCACACACTGGCATTATTTTCTTTTCATCTCGTCGTCGCACAGCTCTGAGCCGGAGAAATAATTGCAGCCTTAACTTTACAATTACCTGTGGGGATAATTGCTTGTAGTCATCTTTCTAAATTGTTTATGGCGTAGCATTTAAAGGTTGACTTTAAGCCCCTTTGTTTGACGGTACGTGAAAGTGGGAGGTAAGTTGCGTGTGCACAGATCGACTTATCGCCTGCTGCTACAGTTTTTGTTTGTTTGCTTGTTCAAGGTTGTTGACATGATTTACATAATGGCTGGTTTGCGTCTGAAGTTACACTTTTAACTTTTACGTCTGTATATGTTTTGTTTTGTTTTTTTATCTGTGCGTGCAATTAGCAAAAAACTTTTCTGTCACCTCATTAGATTTGTTCAGAAAAGAAGTTGTTGCATTGCTGTTGTTGCTTTACGTAAAGATGAAATAATTGGCAAACAATATCAAAACTAAACTAGGACAAAACTAAATCATAAACCTAAACCTTTTGTGACCTGACTTTAGATCCTCTTAAAGGAAAAATATCAAGAATTTTTTTGTATTGTTATTTTCATTTAAACATGCTCCCGAGTACCTTAAATTTGCATCTCATGTTTTGAAATAATAAAGTTTTCTCAGATGTCTCTGAGTGCATCCAGCCACTAGATGGCGCCTAGCACGGCACACAGTTTAGCCATGTTATCTCTTTAAAGGAAAAATATTATGCATTATTGGTATTGTTTTTACCTTTAAACCTGCTCTTGAGTGTCTTCAGTTTGACATGTCATGTTTTAGAGCTAACAATACAATTATTTTACATAGAAAAACATAACTTCTCCATGCTTTTGAGTCCTTCATCATCATTGTTCTGAGCATTTCTGCCGTCTAAACACGATCACTGCAACTTCTAGGCTAATTAGCTTCTCCCGAACTTAAGGGACTGCCTTCAGTGATAATATATTTTAACTTTTGTAAGCACAATGCAGCCAGTAGATGGCGCCTAAACTCAGTAAGTGCCTTGGAAAACAGCAGAGATACAGATGTTCATTTTCTACTTTTTTTTTAGTTCTAAAACAACAAACAACAAGACAGGTCGGACTACTCATTTCACAGAAATGATAGAATCATAGAAATCATAGAAAAATATATTTCAAATTTTACTAAAAAAATTTACAAATTTTTATCCTGCTTTAGCAAATTGTTTGTTATTTTGGTTTACTTCCTGGTTGTAAATGATGACATCACACCAGGAAATTACCACAACCACAGTGTACACTGGGCAAAAACTCCTCTAATGTCACAGATTCTTTTAAATGTTACAAATACAAAACATGTGAACATATTTTTTGTTGAATCAATGTATAAAGAGTTTTTTAAAAAAGTAGTCTCTTTTGTGTGAATTAAGTGTCACCTTTCTCTCCCCAGTGTGACGTCATCAATCTGTTTCCTTCCTCTAACTTTCTACAGATTTTTCAACTTTTCTCTACAAATGAAACTACTTGATCGGTATAAAACTATCATTTTTATTCATGAAAAGTATGAATGCACCAAATAAAGACAAAACTAGAAAAAAAACCTGTCATACTCACTTTAAGGCAGTGGTTCCCAAAGCGGGGGTCGCGAGGTGATGTCAAGATCTCATTTCAATAAACATGACATTGTATTTGCTCTCTTTTTAAATTAAAAACTGTATATTTTTGTGAAATAGGGTCATATAAGACAATAAACTATTTAAATAACCAATATTAAACTTGATTTAACATGTTGTGACACTTCAAATGATTGCTACTGTCATTTTCATGTCACTTTGGGGGTCCCGGTCAGTTGCATGGCTATTTTGGGAGTCCTGGCCAGAAAAGTTTGGGAACCCTTGCTTTAAGGTACTCAAGAGCATGTTTAAAGGCTAATAACAATACAAATTATTCATATTATTTGTCCTTTAAGACTCAAAATCCTATATTTTGTTGTGGCCTTTAGTCTAGACCTGAGATTAGGACTAAACTAGGACCAAGGATTTAACTTAACAAGACCAGGGTTGGACTAAAGCAGGTCTAAAAAGGCAAAACCAGCCACAAACCACTTCCAAACCTGTACAAGTATAAACCAGCGCTAAATCAAGACCAATGCAGCAATAAGTAGCTCCCCTAACTTAAAATAATGACCTAATCAAAACTGGAATAAACTTGGCTTCAAACTTTATCAAGAACTTGAGAGTTTCATTAAAAGAGTCTCCGTACCACAACTGCTATTTTAGTCCACTGAGTGTCCTTAAAGTTCTCTCTGCGCTGGACTCGGAGTATCAGCAATTGTGCAAATGAGAGGAAGGAGTCGGAAGGTCGAGGGAAGTGTAGAGCACTGGAGGGGAGCCGGGAGTGAAGGACAGACGGAGGAGACATGAAAGAACGCAGGAGAAGAAAAGAAAGCAAGGACAGAGCGCCAGAGCTTCATGTGTGAGTCACAGCTCTGTTCTCATTAACTGTACCTGAGCGCATGGACTTTCATTTGAGTGAGGAGCAGTGAATAGTTTATCGAACGACTGAAGTGTGACCCCGGCAGGTAGAGGTCAGACCCAGACGCTGCTGGTGGTGAAGATGAGGAGATGTGGAGACAGAGCTGAGCGATTAATCAGATGTTTTAGATTAATGCGTGTTTTTAATAATCAATGATGAGAAAAATAGTTAAGTGGAGAGCACCTGCGCTGTGGCTCCTCCGAGAGTGAAATTGGCCTACTATTTTCACAGAAAGAACAAACTAAAACTTTAGCGACCCTTTACTACTTTATAAAAGAATCCGGTTGTGTCTTAAATAAGCCTGTGAAAGTTAAGAGTTTGATTTTCCTTTCTTCTGTGCAGATACAGAGCAGTGGCTTTCAGCTTCGTGACTATTTTCAGGAAAAGTCCAGTGAATAATGTAGAGTCTAACAAACCTTTCTTACTTTACAAGCGCATGTGTCTTATGAAGTTTTCACTAAGTTAGTTTGAGTCTGAAAAAGCGGCGGCTCGGCTCTGCCTCTTTCCTTCTGTGTGAATATTTATGCTTATGTCACAAACCACAAGTTCACTCCTGACTTTCTTATAAGCAGAGCAGAGATCAGGGAACAGGGGAGTAGCATGAAATGGATTTAGATCATAGATTAGATTTACAGAAAGACAAAGATTATAGTCTAATATTGAATTAAGAAGACAAAAATCGACTCAAATGCTTAGTTAAACAGGTGACAAAGTAAGAAGATTTAACTTAACCATTAAATTGATTCATCCATCTTCTTGCTCTTATCCGGGGCCGGGTCGCGGGGGCAACAGACTAAGCAGGGACTCCCAGACTTCCTCACCCCAGACACTTCCTCCAGCTACTCCGGGGGGATCCCGAGGCGTTCCCAGGCCAGCCGAGAGACATAGTCCCTCCAGCGTGTCCTGGGTCTACCCCGGGGCCGCCTCCCGGTGGGACATGCCCAGAACACGTCCCGAGGGAGGCGTCCAGGAGGCATCCGGAACAGATGCCCGAGCCACCTCAGCTGGCTCCTCTCGACGTGGAGGAGCAGTGGCTCTACCCCGAGCTCCTCCCGTGTCTCTCTATCTAGTGTCCAGTGGAGGAAGCTCATTTCGACCGCTTGTATCTGCGATCTTGTCCTTTCGATCATTACCCAGAGCTCATGACCAGGTGAGAGACGGTAAATGGAGAGCTTTGCTTTTCGACTCAGCTCCTTCTTCAAAAGCTAAGATACTAAAATAGTTATAAATTGCAGACATATTCAAATGTTATCACCTCAATGCAGAAGCTGAGGTGGATCTTTTATCCAGCTTTTTTCTCTCCACTCTTGTATTCTAATGCAACTTTACTGTAATTTGTGGGCCTTGCCTTTGATTTATGAATATTGATGTTGATATTGGTCAATATTGTTAGTGATATTATCAGCTACACCAAGACAAATATCTAGACGGAATCAGAACATCCATAATATTATCTGTCATGTGTTTTTCACTATTACAATTGTATTTAGGTAATCAATTATGTTATGAACCAACACAGAAGATGTTCCTCCACCGGACCGCAGAGTGCAGTCCATCTGCATCTAAAAGCTACAAATCACTCGTTTGAGGACAGTGAGGTGAAGATTTTGAGCAGAGAGAAGAACTGGTTTGAAAGAGGAGTAAAGGAGGCCATTTTTGTAAAAAGAGAAAATCCTTCCCTGAACAGGAATGGGGGCTTAAGATTTAATTTAGCCAAAATTTATGACAGCATTCTAACACCTTGGTCCAGATCAATAGACCAGTCAAATGCTAATGAGGCAATCAGTAGTGAGGAGGGAGCAACAGCCAGCTATCAAGATAACAATAGACCTTTAGACACAGGTGAAACTAGGTGAGGCCAACCATTAATCAACAAGATAGACCAATTAATTAAATCCCAGGTGACAAACAATCTTATAACAAAGACAGGAGTGCAGTGACTCCTCCCTGGGGGCTGGACTCCCACTACTTAGAGTAGCATATAAGGCCCAGGTTCCCATACCAGCTCTCTGATTGACAATGACTTTTGGATAAAAGTCGAAACGTCTCGATCTTTAAACGGCGTCCGGATGACAACCTCTGAACCCATTTCTACTATGTTATGAGTAATTATTTGGGGGTAACAATAAAAATGCAGGTATACATTTATGTGGAATATCTTAACAAGTTGAATGAATAAATCTAACATTAAACTATTACCACAGTTTTTTTGCTGTAACCCAAATTCAGCACTTTTCAAACTCATCCCAAACGGCAAATAGTTTCTCCTTCATCTCCTTTCTAATGCTCCGCCATTAAAACGGAGAAAAGTGTTTTTAAATCAAAGCCGATGCTGATTTTACACCACAAAGGTCAAAGAGACAACAAAAGAGGTGAGGATAAAACGGCCAGTCACCATTAGACGAGAGCAGATGGGAGATGATAGGAGAAAACACAAAGGCTTTAGAATAGAGAGCCAGATCAGAGAAAAACAGATGAAACACAAACGCAAATTACACTTCATTAAAACAGCGCAAATGAGCAGAAATTGGGCTAAATCACATTGACTAAATACACAATGTTTGTCTGGTGATTTTTGTTTTAGTTTGGCATGTGGTGATGACAGAGATTTACTTTAAAGACCTTCTGTATTATGCCTTATTCGCACTTTTTGAACTTCTTTTGTGCACATTAGCATCGATTTTACAGTGTCAAGTATGAAAAAATAAGAGTGAAAGTAATTCATCCTTGAATTCTGAGCATACAAAACACATTTTTAATTTATATTCAAGAGTTCATTAGCAAAAACGGATAAGTGCCATGTCATATAAGCTTTATTTCAAACACTTATTGGGTATGTGAAGATAATGTTGAAGGTTTACAATTGACACTTTGTCTAGCAGCGCAATTTATTTTAGTGCAATAAAAAATGTTATAATATTCCGCCTTGAGCAAATCCTTCAGCTACACTTTTGTCTTAATAAAATTTGTAAAACATGGAAAGTTTTCGCAAAATAACTCTTCATTTATTACTTTTATTACTTAGAAGATTTTTTTAAAAATCAATTACAGTTGAGCCTTTTTGTAATGGGACAAACACAAATTGTTTTACTTCGATATAAATATAAGACTAGATAGTTCACTAGTTCACTGTTTGTTTTTGACGAACAAGCAGCTTTTATCATGTCCAAAAGCTTCTGAATGAGTGTTTCATATAATATTTCTCATCAAATCCTCTCAAGAAGACTCAGTGAAGACAGATTTTGGGTTGACACTTGTCCTGGTTTGGGCCTTGTTTGGGCCCAGTTTGACTTGGTTTAGTCCTGGTCTTGTACAGGTTCAGTTTGGGGTTGAGTCTCAGTTTAGAGGTGGTGAACGCATCCTTTATTTAGCGGAAAACTTTTACCAAATGAGGTTCTTTTAGTCTAGTCGCTTGCACCTGCTCTGCTGTGCTCCATCATCAGTATTTGTCATCTTCTTCTTCCCACAGGACCACACACATTCTGTCTCTCTAACACACACACACACTCATGCAAACACGCACTCACACACTCACACAAACACACTCACACTCACATTGTGCTGTAAATAATACCTGACAGTTTTATCACTTAAAAGTGCAACTTCAGCCAGTTTGTATGAAGCTGCAGGTTTTTCATTTCCGCGTGTCTAACATGTTGCACTCACAATACACTACGACACGCACACACACGCACACACACACCAACACACTCACACACTCACGCAGACAGTGATATTGTGCAGAAGATTACACTTTCATTGCGGGGGTCTTTTCTCTGCCATAGTCGCTGGATAAAGTCTTTGATTGCGTTTATCCATCCCAGAATGGAATGGTACTCGTTTCCCAGGGCAACCTCTTCTCTGGACTTAGACGCTCGTCAGTCGGAGCTTATGGACCGCTTTGTGCGAGCGTGCAGCGGTGGACTCCTTATGAAGTGGGGCTTTGAGGTCCCTGGGCTCTGAGCCCTGGGCTGGAGGTGTCACAGGCTGCACAGATTAGAGGAGCAGACCGGCCACACAGCAGCGAATAAGAAACACACGCCTCTGCTGCACACGAGGCGTTTGCTGCTCCTCTTTGGTTTATTACAGAAGCTCCAACGAGATGATGTCCCTCTCTGTAAAAACCTCTGAAGCTATTTTTCATGGCTGATGCAGATGTTTTAGAACGCAGAGCTGCCAATGGCCAATCCTTCTCCATAATAAAAGTATAACAAGGAACAATAATATCACTATTTTTAGATTGTACATTGCACTTTTACTATTAATCCAGTAATCGTCGTGTCATCACATCTTTGAGTGCCCTCTTTACACTAAAGTCTTAAAATAAATGTTTTTGTCTTTTAAGCTGTTTAGTTTGCCCTTAGTTTTTTCCCTATAAATGATGATATTTTATTTATTTATTTATTGGATATGGACATATTATATTGGATGAACCAGATGCATTGTTTCAAGTGTTATAGCAAAAATGCAAATGTTCAACACCTCAATGACACGTCAATTGGAGACTTTTTAGGGAAATTCAAATAAAAACAATACAAATTAGCACATACAATATTAATCATAACACTCAAAATTCACTCAAGATTATCACGTGTGCAGCTCTGCCTTGATTTCAGCCGCAGTTTCAGACGTTTGTTAAAGATGTTCAGTTTACAATTTTAGGTCAGTTGGAAGAGAGTTCCACAGTTTGGGTCGACTGGAGGAAAAACTGGACTGTTCTCATGATATATTATTATTATCTTCATTTCACTGTACATTGATATTGTACATGGGTTTCCTGACAGATTATGACAGCTAATGTGGATTTTAACGTCTCGTCTTTTATTTAGGCTATTTATCAGTTTATTTATTTGACTGGGACATTGCACAATAAATATAAAGCACAGACCAGAGATATCTTCAAGTTAATTTTAATTTGTGATCTTTACTTCAATTTGCCAACAAAAACCCAAAGACAACTGTCCTGAGAAACCCTGTCTCTTTTTAAAATACATGTATTTGGCAACGGGAAGTGTTTTTGTACGTGATTGTACTTCCTTATTTCAATAAAAAAACAAAGAAGAAGCTTTTTTGTCTTCTCGCTAGCTGTTTATTTGCTGTGGATTTTTACATTTGAATATTGGTATCGGCAAATATCGGTTTGGGGCACAGCAGCAAGCGAAATGTCTGTATCGGACCATACTTAAAGTGCGTAATGATTTTCTAGTTTTGACTTTATTTGGTGGAATAAAGCCTGTTGTAAATATAAATGATAGTTTTACACCAATCAAGTGTCGGTTTGTGAAGAAAAGTTGAAAAATATTTACAGGAAGTAGAGCAGAGTTCCGAAACATGCTGACATCACACTAATGAGACTCACTAGGGACAATTTACAACCAACAAACACATTTTTCTGATCCTTTAAACATGAATTCAAGAAAATAAAGGTGTTTCCACATATTTTTATTTGTCAAATTGTAGTTTCTGTGACATTAGAGGTACCATTGTAAAACATGGTTGCTAGGTAACAGTTACAGAATTTCGTGATGTCATGATTTACAACCAGGATGTACAAATTTAAACCTAAAAAATGGTCAAACTGGGATAAAAATTGTCAATTTCTTTAGCAGAAACTTAAACGCAACAATTTTAACTGTGCTTTAGTAAAATAAGAAGTTCAACCTGTCATAGGTCCTTTAATGAACACCCGTTATGTCATGTGAACCCCAGCCGCCGCACTCTCATGCGTTTGAAGCCGCTCCAGATGACCAGGTCGCTGTGGCACAGATGTTCTCACCGCCGTGTGGTCCTCGGTCGCTGCGTGCCCCGCCGCGCCCCATTGTGTCCCACTGGCTGCCCGTAAAAGAGATTAGACCGTTTTCCTCCTGGGATTTTGGCATTTGTGTATGTGTCTCGTTCCATTGTGTCGCGGGCAGTCGTTTAATGGAACCCTTTCTCTCGATTGGACAATAATTCAATTAAGACAAATGCGTCGCCGCGTCAGACCTGTTGCATTGAGAGGACGAGAGTGGGAGCACCAAATGCCCTTAATGCTCGCCGTGAACCAACGCCAAAGAGCGAGAGAAAGCCGCTGCCAAACCAGGGAATTACTCAGTGAAGGGATGTTTTCACCGTCTACCGAATAGCTTTTTAATTCGACGGCATTAAAAACTGCTTCGTTTGAAAACAGTCTATTTACAAGCAGCGGCATCCTTCCCCCGTGCCCGCGTGAGAGATGTCAAGGTGACGAGCATTGGCGGCGTCGTATTTACACGTTTTATCTTGTTCTTGTCCTGCACATTTCTCCCGTTTTCTTTAGGTGCCGCGTCGTATCTCCTCTTTCCATTCTTGCCTTTTCCCTTGACAACATGAGCTGCCACTCTGCGTTACTGTCACATGAGCGCGCGCCGGCCCCCACATCACAGCCGCCTTTGATTGGCCAGCCCTTTCCAGGTCGACGAGCCGCTGCCTGATAATAACCTTGTTTGATTGCTGGAGCAGAGATGTAATTGATTGATCTGCTTCCCCTGTCTGGGCCCGGGCCTCTGAAGTGTGTGTGTGTGTGTGTGTGGGCGGAGGACGGGTGCAAAGAGGGGGCGGCCTTATTGTCGGAGAGAGCTGCAGATAAGGCCCATGCGCAGAGTAAACAGTTACCTCAGCTCACGCCCTGTACAGACTTATAAAAGAGAAAAAAACAAAGGCATTAAAGGAGACATATTATGGCTTTTTTCCAGGTACTTAGTGTTAAACTATGGCATAAGTAGGTCATCGTTTTATAATTTGGTCGTTATAATCCGCAATATTGATCTAAAACGGCTTAATAATAGAAGCAGATACATTGACTTCCTGTTCAAAACTGCAGAACTGATAAGCCCCGCCTCTTCATAGTGGTACTTTGTGATTTTAATGCAAATATTCCTGTTATGTAAAGCACTTTGAATTGCCTTGTGTAGGAATTGTGCTCTATAAATAAACTTGCCTTGCCTTTAGGGCTGTGTAACTTTAGTCGTTTAGTCGATTTATCGTTCGTTGGTGTCTTAGTCGACCAACATTTTTATTAGTCGACCAATTAATTTATTTTGATTTTTACAGCAAAAACAGCGAAAACAAGAAGATATGAAGTGAGTTTGCTGAATATTTTGGAGTCCATCATATAAATGCATGTTTTCCTAGTACTTTTCTGTAAAAGTAGTTTTATTTATTTTATTTAATAGAATACCTCTGCAGTTGTGGTCTTTTGAGGGCAGTTTAAGTCAGATACATGGAAATACTTTGTAGTTTTGATTAATCAGTGGATAGGGAAAGTCTTTAGTCGACCAAGAATTTCTTTAGTCGACTACAGCCCTACTTGCCTTGCCTGTTTCATGTCATTTACATGTTTTTATTTTCGCAAAGTGGCTACGAGATATTGTCATGCGGAGTCTTAAGTGTTCATGTAATCGCAACAAAGTACAGGGATGTGGGCGGGGATACGGGGTAGGTACAAACAGGAATTTTCTGAATAATCGAGCCTCAGTTGTAGGAACAGAATTATTCAAAACATGCAGGAAATCAAAATACAACTTGGAATAACAAATAATGAGGAAAAACTGTTGTAACGATAAAATGATTGGTTTTGCATTATACTGTATGTCACCTTTAACTTGCGGTCGACTAAAGATAAACTATTAATCGACTGAAAAGGGGCGTGGCACTGGCAAAAGCTCTTAAACGTGTGAAAGGCATTCACACGTTCAAGCAAATTACAGACATCGTACCTGACTTTTACTCTCTAAAAACATGAAAAATCAAACTAGTTCATATTAAACTGTTAGCAGCAGTCCAAAGACATTCTTCATCGTCTCATATATTCTGAGCACCCCAGTTGTTCACAAAGATGAGTTTATAAGCTATTTTCACAACTTTGAGAGATCAGAGTGAGTTTTGCTGTCAAGATAAAGCCAACAACATGCAGCATTTTCTGTTTTTCGGAGAATGAAGTGCTCGGATTAAACACCGACGGCATGCTGTAGTCAATGGAATAATGTCGCGCTTGTTGCGAAGAGTAAATGAACATATTTGTTTTCTTGTACGACAACTGAACACGTCCTCATTGGCTATTAACGAAGGATGAAAAAGCACATGACATTAATGTTCTTCCCGGATTGTAATCTCCGAAAACAAACACATTTCCTGACACATTTAAGTGCCCCTTTTGCCCCCTTTGTCTACCAAAGTGCCCTGTCCAAAAACTGCTAAATACATTTCATCCGCCCAAAATAGCTCACACATCAAACACGCTGAAGATTGGGGACCGGGAATCTCAAACCCAATGGGAAAGCACCAACTATTAGCGAGAAAATGAACAACAGAGGATGAGACAGAGGAGAGAAAAGACCAGAAATCCATTATGTTTGATGTTAGCCGTATGCCGGTGGAAAAACCCAGGAAAATGACTTTAGAGGCTTCTTGTAATGTGATTCTGCGATGTGCGAATATGAGATTTCTAATGGATTTGAGCACATTAGACCAGTCTTTATCTGTAGTATTTATTCCCCACTGGTTTCAAATGCAATTTACTAAGTATGACGTTTCACTCCACTTGTGATACTTGCTTTCTAGCTACAAGGGATGCGTGGGAGGATTATATTATTTTTCCCTTTGTGGTGGCTGCTACATAAAGATATCATGATAAATATTCGAGGCACGCCGTTGTGACAAATTGGTATATTATGAGAGCTGGAAGCACATTATTCGTGTACTGTATGTGCAGAGGTATGGAGAGACTATTTGATTTTTGCCTTGTGAGAAAATATGCGACTTGTATTGTGTGGATATATCGATGTGTTACCTGCAGCCAAGAATGCATGGCTTTGTGATTACTGAAGGAATTGAAGAAAGAGAAGAAGAGACGCGCACTTATAGACGGTGGCAGAGCTACAAGGTTATGGCAGATCTTTTTTGTATGAAGTTTGTGTGTTCCTGTAAGATCAGTCATGCTGCTTGAATGCATGATTTTGAAGTTCTTCAGTTTAGACTTCCCTGTGTATTGTGAATGTTAGTGTGTGGGTTTCGCAAGTAAAAGGTTGAACAACATATTTTGCTTTTAAAAGTCTCCACTTCAAGCAGCTTCTAAGGTTACCGGTTAACAAGCCCAGACTCCTCAGATGGGAGGCCCTTGACTTATTTTGCTCCTTTACAGCCGACTGTGGAGATGTTTCTCTGTACTATGTGCCCTATGTCCAGGAGACAATATGCCTTTATGTCCAAAATGTGTTATAACCTGAACCTGTGTCAGGGCTATTGAACTTAAGGCCGGAGGCCAAATCAGTTTAGTCCTGGTTTAGATCTGGGTTTGTCCTAGTTTGGTTCTGGTTTTGTCCTGGTTTAGACCTGGTTTAGACCTGGTTTAGATCTGGTTTAGATTCGGTTTAGACCTGGTTATGACCTGGTTTAAACCCTGTTTAGACTTGGTTTAGATTTGGTTTAGTCCTGGTTTAGATGCTTCAAATCTAGTTTAGATTTGGTTTAGACGGTTTAAACCTGGTTTAGACCTGGTTTAGTCCTGGTTTAGCCCGGGTTTAATCCTGGTTTAGTCCTGGTTTAGCCCAGGTTTAATCCTGGTTTAGTCCTGGTTCAGTTCTTCAGATTTCTAACCAAGATTCAACAAACTAGCGTGAATGAAGCCAACTCCTGGAGTCCAGGAAACTCCATTTTTCATGATGACAATGTTAGAACACGGTTAAAAGCTCAAAAACGTAAATTTTGCACAACATTTGCCCTTTAAGTTCAGAAATAGTTGCTGCACTCATGGTAATTCCCTCTACTGCCAGTAACACCAAATCGTAATAAGGGCTGACTTATAGAAAGTAATGCGTGCTTGTTATTTAAAGTTCTAAAATATGAGATGCCAAAGCAAACACTAGTCAAGAGCATGTTTAATGTCCTTTTTTAAATTTTAACTTCATCTTCACTTCACTTTCACTTTTTCTTCAACAAGAAAACTCAGACCTTCTGTGCACCTGTGTCCTTTGTGTACACACTGTCATTACGAACATGGCATGGAAGTTGGCTGCAATCTCTCAGGATCCCTTTGTTAATTGTTGACCGCCAAACACCACAACCACACCGTCATTACCTCGTACACTTTAAACGACAAAGGATATTCACGTCGCATTTTCCTCCTCGACACCTTCATATCCGTTCGCGTCTGATTGGGGTCATGCCATTCTTGATTAGCACGCACGTTTTCTTGTTCCTGCTAGCATTTCCGCAAATTGTCCCAAATCAGGCGATGCGGTGCACTCTGAGCTCTGTGCAGGTTTAATGAGCTAGATTAAGTAGGAAGTCATTTAACCCCTGTGTACCCCCCTCTCACACACACGCTCTAATCTGCATACATCCTTGGTAGCTCTCTGCACGCGCTCTATACGCACTGTGTGTTCCAGCCCGAAAGGAAGACGGTGCAAGGCCATTATGTAAATGTCAGGTGTCAAGTGTAAATGAGATCGGAGGGATGAGAAACAGAAGTATTGAATATCATTGAATATCACACTGAATACCGAGGCAACGGCTTCAAAGTAATGGCGACAGGAGATGGCGCAGTGAAGTCCTGTCTGAATCGACCCTTGTATTGTATTTAATGGGCTATTGTGGTTTACATTATAGGTCTGTACTTCGAGGCTGGCTGAACTTATTCCGGAGAAGTTCTCTTACCCAGATAATAATGTTTTATTTGTAAGCACCTTTCAAAAACACTTAAGCTGTAGTCGACTAAAGAAATTCTTGGTCGACTGAAGAACTGTTTCATGGACCGACTAACAAAAATCTATCAAAACTCTGAAGTATCTCCATGTATCTGACACAAACGGTGCTCAAAAACAACAACTGCACAGAAATCCATGCAAAAACCACTAGGAAAACAATGTATTTATATGTTGGACTCCAATATCTTCAGCTAACTCACTCCATATGTTTCTGCTTTTTTTGCCACATAAATCAATTTAATCTGAATAAAATAATTAGTCGGCTAATGAAAATGTTGGTCGACTAACGCAGTGGTTCCCAAAGTTGGGGTCGTGAGGGGTGAGCTGGGGCCGCGAGATGATTTCAAGATCTAATTTTAATTAATATGACATTGTATTTGCTGTATTTTTTTATGAAAAACAGTATCTTTTAGTGAAATAGGGTCTAATAAGACAATAAACTATTCAAGTAACCATCATTAAACCTGATTTAACACCCTTTGACGATGAAAATGATTGCTACGGTTATTTTCATCTCGCTTTGGGCGTCCCGAGTTGCATGGCTATTTTGGGATTCCCAGCCAGAAAAGTTTGGGAACCCCTGGACTAAGATACCATTGACCGATTAATCGACTAAAGGATTACAGCCTTTCAAAACACCCAAGGACACTGTACAGGACAACAGGATAAAAACATTAAAAACAACAGAATAAAACACACGGTCGGTCCACGCACACCATCGGCAGCCATCTTGATTCTGGTTGTTAATGTAAACAAATGTAAATGGCAAAGAAAATCTGCGTAAATGCAAATGTGACTTTGTTGTAGAAAATGTAGAAAATGCTAACAAATAATTAGCATTGGTCACTAGCATGCAGGTCAAACATAATGCACACCAGAAGTCATCTTACAACAGAAATATGGCTTGTAAGTGTCTGAAACCTCCCCTGTTTGCGGTTATACTGCTGCACTAAAGATTCATTACGTTTTTGTGTGTTTCTGAGCTTTTAGTGCTTATTTTGGTGAAGGTCAGTGCCAGTTAAAAGTCCGTGTAAAGTTGTGAAAAAGCCCAGATATCTGCGCTGACTGTCCTTTAAGACGTTAGGCAGAAACTGACACCTTCCAGGCAACATTTGGGGCCCAATTTTATAATATAAAAAGGCAAAGTACACAGTAAACACTCGTCAATTTAACTCTATTCTTGTGTGACTTACATTGGCATGAATCAATACAAAACTGGATGAAGACAGACAGACCCAAACATGAGCGTCTCTGGATGTGCTGTACTACTAATGTCAGTTTTATGATGTTACTTCCTGGTTGGACATGAGCAGCAAGTGTGACAGGTTTCAATGGATATATGAACTATTTGAGGAATTACATTGTCGTTATGATTAAATTTCATGTTTAAGATTTTTTTTTCTTTAATGTGCCCTTGATGTATAGCTGTAGTCGACCAGTCAGCGATTAGTCTATTGTATATTTAAACTTTTTAAATACATTATCAACCAAATAAAGGTTGAAATATGGCGACCGAAGGCTTCTAGATGGAGAATATTTATGAATAAATGGAGAATATTTATGAATAAAGTGCATTATTGATAAAAATCAGCAATAATCACTTCATTTTTGATATTTCTGTAGTCTGTAAAGTTCAGTTATTATTAGCTGATTATCAATTTTAATAGTTAATTGTTTTTTATAGTTGATTAGTTAAGATTAGTTGATTAATCATTGCAGCAGTAGCATCTCCAGAGAGAACAAGCGCGTGATATAAAACCGAAATGGGTTGAGAAACCTGCAGACAGTGTGCAGTTCTGTGTACTTCATTCTTCAAACTCTTCTTGGGAAAATACAAACAGATCAGATAAGATAAATCAGTGGTTTATTCTACACATTATTCTTTGGTTAATTTGTTCAGCGCCTATTGTATGAAGATTGCGTGTTGATTTGTCAGCTTCCTGGAGCAGGCGGAGAATCATACTTCAGCTTTCTTTTTTTCCCCCGCTGTTTTCTTTGTGGATAATCCCTGAGTCTTGTCTCTCGTCTGAGTGTTTCTGGCTCTTTGTTTGTCTTCTCCAGTCAATGCCCTCACTCTCTCTGCAAGAACAAGATCATTAAAATGTGCTGTAATCACACGCTGCAGATCCAATAACTTCTACTATTACGGCTCTGTGACCTCATGCGAAGCTTCCCATTGAAAAACTACGGCGCAGCAACTAAAAAGAACACAAGATAACGGCTTTTTGTACAAAGGTTACTGTGTAAAGTATGAATAATAGTTTCTAAATGAACTAGATGTACTACAACTACAGTATCAAATATGACGGGGAATATAAATCTTTCCCGGAGTGATGTGCCTTGGTACTTGCCTGAACATTCTATCACATTAATTTAAATGGGACAAATAAACCACCAAAAATAAATAAAACAAACAAACAAAAACTGTAAATTTGTTGTTTGTAGACAGCACAGACACATATTTTCATCACATTTGCCAACAAGGAGTAACTGTCAATATCTAACTTCATCCTGTAGTTTCTAAAGTTCACTTATTATTTATGGTGCTTGTAGAACTAAACCAAATATTTCATTGTCAAACTGTTGCAGCCTCTGTTTTTAACGCAATATATGATATATAAAGACAAATATTATGCATTATTCGTACTGTTTAAGTATCTTCACTTAGAACTAAAAGAGTGAGAACTAAAAATAAAACGTTTATGACTGCCTCGGGAGTAACTTTGCTTCAGAGGCAATTCCACAAATAAAAAAAAAACACATTAGCTCTTTTGCGAATGGTGTAATTATCGAGATTAGATGGCAAGAATGTGCAGAACGACTCTGACAATGATTTACGGACTTAAAAACAGATCAGTAGACTCTTGAAGCCACGTCACACATTGGAAAAAACGTCACACGTTGAGGGGAGTGTTTTTGACAGGTGGAGGAAGAGGATTTTCTAACCATGATTCATCAAAATGGAGCGAATGAAGCTAAATCCAACTCCAGGCATGTTTTTGATGACGTAACAATGTTGGAACAGGATTAAAAGTTTCACAAAATATTTGCTCTTTAAACGCTGGAAGGTGTTTATAGTGTGTGACGAAGTATTAATTGGTATTTTAAAGGACACATATTCCGCTGCAGTGACTTTTTTGAGCTTCAAACCATGTTTTAACAATATTCCATCATCAAAAACATACCTGAAGTAGCATTCAGTTACATTCAGGCTGTTTTGAAGAATGTTTATCAGAAAATCCTACCCCCTCCGAGCATCAAACACACTTCCTGCGAACTCCTTCTGTCCAGGACGTATTTTCGGATCATCTACGTCACTTGTCAAAGAATATTCTGCTGTTTTAAGTCCTTAAATCATTGCTTAACTCGTTCTGAACATTTCTGTCGTCTAAACACGATAACTGCAGCAGCAAATCCTCATCATATCTTATTTTCAGCGCTCACTTAACTAAATTGTATATTGCACTGGTGCCACCTGCTGACTGGAATCATTCAGTGAGTGTAATTTCATAGTGACTGATAACACAGGCCATAGAATGAACGAAGGCACTCAAGAGCATGCGCAAAGGCTAACAGCAATATGAAAAATGCAGAATATTTTTCCTTTAAACACATTTTTCTTTTAGACAGCTAGTATTCATGTGATCAAACAAAAACTGCTGTGCTATTTTATTTGCAAACATTGTACAATAAAATGCATATTGTTTTACTGTTTTAAAGATAAGAGACATGAAACTTGGGCTGTGTAGTTGATGAGGGAAATTCTTGTTCGGCTAAAGACATGCCCCCTGCTTTCTTTCATTCATTAGTTTCGGCCTTTTTTCCTCAGGCTGACAGACTGTGCGGTTTAGTTTGAGAGGAGAATGAGATGCCCATGTCTTGATGTGTCACCACTACAGTGGGCACATAAATGCCTCAGCAGGGACCCATCCAGTGCAAATCAGCCCCAGCAGATTGCCTGTTTCAATAATTCATTCTCTCAAAGTGGCAGAATGAGTCAAAGGCTGTGTTTGGCTAAAGCGCTGCTACTGACACAAGTACAGCTCATTCAAAGTTCAACAGTGAATACACATGAGCATATGATGTATGACTGCGCATGTGATTGCTGTTTTTATTGACGAGACTCTGCTTTATTCAAAATAGTCAGTTACAGTTACATGACTTCCTCCTGTCTTTTTGTGCGTTCATGTGGTCCCTGAATGAATAAAAATCAAATCCAGTCAAACTTTATTTATAAAACGCTTTGAAAACAACACAGTCGACCAAACATGTGGATGTGTTTATGATTTTAGGGCTGCACAATTAACAACAAGAAAATAATTACATTTTGGTTAACTTTGTTTAAAAATTCTACTGTACAAAGTTAATACCACCACTATAGACCCTTTAAATGTTTGTAAACTAAAACATTCTAAATTCAGAATGGAGGCAAAGGTGAAGTGCAACATCATGTGATTTCACTGGAGAAACTGGGATTTAACCTCAGAATATCACAAAATATGAACAATTGAGATGATTTTGGAAAATGAAAAGCACAGAGACATTTGAGTGACATCAGAGCTGCTTTAAACACATGTATTATTATATTTTACATTATGTTTAAGGAAATTATGATAAAATCTTTGCATTTTTGATGAAGGAACAATCCAGATTTATGGGTTTTGCTGGAAAAATACTCACAGAAATGTTGAGCCCACAATAATTTTTCATTTCATCATTAGATACTATACAATAATTTAGATTCTTTTGAAGCTAAAATACAATTTTAAGGCCAGAAAATTGTATTTTGTCCATTGTTTGTTACAGAAAAGCAAACTCAAAACATTCAGAAATTCAGATGTGTTGCTTTTTCCTAACACAAATACTTAAACCCAGTAGAATTTAGATCTAATTTGAGCTAATCATTGAAAAATTACAGTCAACTTCATTTTGCCTCCAGTTGCCTTTTTGACAGCATCATATTTTAAAGGGTCTATTTCTGTTTAAAATGCTTGCTGTGTTCAATCATAAAAGTTTACATGTTTTGACGATCTTCCCACCATCTTGAGACAAATTCACCACACACGTCAGAAAAGATTCCTTGTTTTTATCTGTCATTTCCCATTCCCCATTTTTATGTTTTAAGAATAACACACAAGATGTTTTTGACATTTAGCGCAACCAGTCAGTCTTCATAGTTATTATGTGTTTTGTGTTTTTTGTACAGAAAGTAATTTTGTGTCGGTGAATGTGACTTTTTTCCTCTGACAATCTTGATCCCAGAATAACTGCAATTTAAGACAGTGTTTGAACTTTAAATTACAGGCCAAACTTATGATAAGATTCAATAACAAACTAAAAAACTGACTTCTAAACATTTGCCTGTTTATAGTTCTTTATAAATGGAGCAAATAAATATAGAAAATAAAAATTCTCACCACACGTGATTCCAGTGATGCTAACATTATCTGTTAAGCCGACAGAATTAGCAAAAAAGAGCTAGTGCACGTTAGCATTAGCTGTTTCCTGTTTATCGACGCACAGCACTGATTTTTACTGTTTGTAAACATGAAAAACAGAACTAGTTCATGTTAAAGGACACATATTCTGCTGCAGTGACTTTTTTGAGCTTTAAACCATGTTCTAATAATGTTCTGTCATCGAAAACATGAAGCCTGAAGTAGCATTCAGTTGCATTCATGCTGTTTTGAGGAATGTTGGTTTGAAAATCCTCTCCCTCCGACTGTTAAAAACACTTCTTGCTGATCGATGACATTTTTTCCAATTTTATACATCATTTATCTGAGAGTCTTCTGCTGTTTTAAATCCTTAAATCATCGCCACACTTGTTCTGAGCATTTCTGCCGTCTTTCACGAGTCACGGGTAAAGCTAACAAACATTAGCATGCTCACGGCGCACTTCCTGCTTCTCTCGCAGGATAAAACGCTTCATAAATAGATCCAGAGTCAAACTTGTGGTCTCATTTTCACCTGAATAGACACTTTTACATTATATCTGTGCTGGAGCAACACAAATTTTAAATATTACATGCAAAAAATCAGGAACATGGACTAGTTGTTTTTCATTTGATCACCATTTTTACCACCATAGCCCAGCCCTACTTTTAAGATGACATTTCTCTCAACCACAAACCTGACAGTGGACATCTTTACAGTCGCAGACCCTGAAACATGCTGCTTATTCATCCCCTTCCCCTGCACTCACACTCTCACCTGCCACTGTCCAAACCCCAAATGCCCAAACTTAAAGGTCACTGCACTGGCTCAAGGTTGTCTTGGTCCGTCCCCCCTCGAGGGCCCTCTTCTAACTGACAGCCCGACACCACAACAAGCCTGGGCCGGACAAGCAATGAAAGGATCAATGAATAATTTAACCCCTAACATCATATTTCCCTTGGCAGTAATGTATACAGGTTGCTCTGCTCGTGCTGGTGTGTTGAAAGGTGGCTATTTCTGCGGCGCGATGTAACGGTGTGGGCGCGTTTTGAAAGTACGTGACAGACAACCCGGCCCATATCTGACTTGGAGGAATTTCATTTTGTCGCCAGTCGTCTCCAATATGAGAGCTGTCAGCCTGCCCCCCGGAGGCTGTGCAGGCGCTTGATGGAGGCGTTTTTTGGCCATGTGTCACCGTCAAGGGCGCACACTCTCACCCGAGCACCTCTTTGTGTTTGCGAGACAGGTGAAAAGGACAGAAAGTAGAGGTTTAATGTGTTTTCGATCGTCGCACCCTTGCTATATTCTCGTTTTATGTTTTTTCCTCATTGCTGTTCTACTGTAAATGTGTGTAAAGATTTTATTTTTCTAGGTTTGTCTAAAGAAATTCTTGGCCGACTAAAGACTTGCCCGATTAGTCGAAGGGGGGTGTAGCAAAAAAATAGCAAAATGAAGGGTGTTCATAACAGATTAGCCGATTAACCGTGACTAAACGCTAAACAGAGTTAAGACGTCTTGCCCGGGTTAACTGACATGTTTGATTTCTCTTTTTTTGCCTTTTTTACCATGTTGTAATACACCATGTTGCTCGCCCGGGTGAGCAACGTCATGCAACTGTGATAGAGTGAAAACAAGTTTGCTAAACTCCAATATAGTGGATTTATCCCATAAAGACAGAACAAAGCTTAATGACACTAATATTAATCTTACATGGTTTATTTAAAGGTTTATTTCACGTAAGTGGGGGAAACTGACAGCTTTTTCCTCAGATGCGTCATTTTTTTCTCCTACCCAGTTCTGCTGAGACCCGGTTCGCTTACCTGCACCAAAGCCCTAAAGTTAACCAAATTAACAGTTCCTAAAACTAATCCTAACCCTAACCCTAATTGTGAAAAAAATTAATTTTAAAAACTTTTGCTAGCGTAGCCACCAACGCAAAGTCTGTGGCATAAGTGGGTTTGGGGGAAAAATTAAGCGCCTCAAATGGAAAACAATCAATCTTTTACTTGCACAAGCTAAGGTAAGTGACTAACATTAGCGAATTTACATTGTGACCCCTTCAAAAAAATACTTAATTCATAATCAGTTCATCAAAACTGTGTTTACTGTTGCTTTCATTCAGTTGTGTTGTGCACAAGAACTGTTGCTGCTCTGCATTTACTGTCTGTGCACTGAGGTCTACAGTACAGTACGGTAAGAAAAACTACAAACAAAAAAGCATTATACCAATGCATTCGGTTCGAAAGGGCTACAGTGATCTGTTAAAGAAAACAATTTTAACCGTGCATCCCTAATTCAAAACTATAAAGTATCTACAAACTGCCCTCAAAAGACAGTAACTGCAGAGAAGTTAATGCTAAAACAGAACAAGTATGAGAAAACTGTGTTTATATGTTGGACTCCAAAATCTTCAGCAAACTTACTCCATATCTTCTCGTTTTTACCATATAAATCTTTTTAATCCAAATAAAATGCTTTATCCTAACTGACTAAGACACCATCAACTGATTAATCGACGTAAGGATTGCAGTCCTAATAATTTTCCTTTTAGTTCTAGCACTACTTTTTTGAAACTTTTGCTTGAGTTATGATTTATGATGACGTAATTCTCTCCAGTTTCCCGACTTCCTCCCTCTATCCAAAATGCATGTATCTTTTTGCAGAACTGGATACTCTCTAGAGTCTAAATGTACTTTAAGCACAGTACGCACCAATCCGCCCTCCACCACCTTCCAAGGACACAAAGCGACGCACTGTCGCCCTGAGTCTCGTCCCACTGGAGCCGAAATTCAAACAAAGTCGGGCGTGTCCAACCGCACGGCCCAACTTCTTTTCATGCGAGTGATTCGGCATCCAAGGAAACCTCCGTGAGAGAAACAAATAATTTACTTTATGGAGAATAGCTGCTCTATTCCCCACTGTTCAACAACTACGACGACAAGAGCAAACACAGACTGTAGGAGTTGTATATTATGCCAAAAACAGACACGAAAACATGGAGTAGAGCAAAGTGGTCCAAAGTTTTCAGACATATTTAAAGGAGACCTAGTTGTGCAATTACCTCTAACTGTGTCATAATTACTGCCCATGTCCAAGTAACGTTACAAGCATTACAAGAACTGGGGCCAAATAGGCAAAATGTGTAGTAATATCTTAAATATAATAATGTTCATTGTGTTTTAATGAAATGTGTAGTCCAGGCAAGTCCAAACTAAGGCCAAATGCAGCCCTCAGACCAATTTTTCTTTGCCCTCAAGCTTCCTGATAAATTGGCCCACATCGTCCTGAGAAGTACATTTTAAAGCAAATTTAAAAATTTCTAGACTTATAACCTAAATAACTAATATTTTGTTGTGACACAGATCCGATATTAAGGCACTGAGACTGAATTTAGGTGTGGAGGCACCTAAACATTGGATATATGCAACTTTTTTGAACGTTTCACGATTGATTTGTGGCCCTCTGCTTGGCCTATATTTCAATATGTGGCCCTCGATGGAAAAAGTCAGGACACCCCTGGTGTAGTCTAACCTGTCATATAGACTTTAATTGGATCTATATTTTGGTTGATTCGGGCACCCTCTTGGGTTTTCATTTCTGATAAACTGTAATGTATTGCTCATAATTTTTTCCGACTTGACGCTGGAACACAAACTCGTACAAGTTCCAACCTCCACAAGCCATTGGAATGCAGCATAAGTGGTCCTCTGTTATATCCCACTATGTTTTAACTTTGCTAACACAATCATTACACTTGCTACAGCTGTTCTGGCTATTAGTTATTTTGAAACAATATTACTTGAGTACATTTGTTGGCCATCCATCTCTGTCAGACCACCAATGAGAAGTATAATACATTTTCAATCAGCGCTCCCTCACGGTCTCTCGTATTACTTCCACTCCTCCCCCCCACAATCCTTTGCTCTCCTCCTCACTTCCTGTCAACGCTGTCATGCTTCTCTTAGACCTCGCAGTGTATTACCGACATCTACGCCACTACTTCTCTTTATGGCACTTTTTAAATTCAATCAGCCTCCAATGGATCGAGCCCACACAACCGTTTCAATTTACTCGCCGGACGCCACGGGATGGAAAAGGGCCCATGCTAGCATAAATGGAAGCAAGGGGCTAAAGCGAGATGGAGAGGAGCAATGGAAAAAGGTGGAAACTGTGCCTCGGAGAGATAGCGGGAAATAGAATAGAGAGACGTAGTGTATGGGAAACGTAAGGGAGTTTGAAGCGTCGCGGCTGATAAGACAAATAGCGAGAGGCGGCGATAGGCTAAGGGTGGAATCATGATAAATGTAAAGTGTGTTTTTAATCAGAGGCTTGTCATATGAAAGCGTTGGAACCTGTTTAGGAAAATGTATTGCCCGTTCAAAGAAACAGCGTGTCTTAAATATATTATCCTGTTAGGTTTGAATTTGAAAGTAGAGTGAATCGTAGATGTATGTTTCTTGTGTCAGGCTGAGCAAGACTCTTCAATGAAAATGTATTCTGACTGAAACTAGTTTATTTAGTTTATTGTCAATTAGTTTAGTATTCACCGCGACTCGGGCCCGGATAAAAGGAAGAAGTCGAAGTTTAATATTCAGTTAATTGTTAGCTGGATTGTACAGTTTCCAAAACAAGCCTCGTACAGAGAGCCTATTATGTTTCATCTGGGTCAAATTTAGTAAAAATTTAACATTTACGGGTGTTTTCACATTCTAAACAACTAATTGATTAATTGAAAGTATAATTACTATAAATTAATTAGCAAAATAATCATTTGTTTCAGCCCTAGTCTTGACAAAATGTTGATAACGTGATTTAATTCCAATTATGTATTGACTTTGTAGACTTACATAATTCTATCATATGTTTTGTGCACAATTACCATTTATTTGGGATAATTTTTCTACTATTTCCAACCGCTAACTGGACATTTTATTCTCTTCTCATCAACTATGTGAAAGTGGAGTATTCTCCAAATAACTGACCCATTTTTAAAAGGGGATATATTATGCAAAGTCAACTTTAATGAATTGTTATACTTATTATAATGGCGTTTCCTCTTCATTAGTTTCCTCAGAGTTGTTTGTTGATTGATTCCTGCTTGTTTGAGTTAATCCTGTATTGTCCTGCAACTGAGCCTCGAGTGTTCAGAAAATTATCCCCGCCCACATCCCTGTACCTTGTGTGCACTGACTCCTGTCCTGGGGCTGTTGCGGGTCACTTGCAGATTGCCTGTTGCTCCAGCTTCAGTTCAGTGCAGTCCGTATTTGATGAAGGTCATGCAGATTCACACGGTTTCGCTCTAGAACCTTGATTTTCATTTAGTGGAACACCAGTGTGCCTTGAAAAAATGTCCAATTTGAGTTAACAGATACACAAATGTGGATGTAATTGACTAATTTACGTCTGCATTAAAAAATAACCCAAATCCACCACTTCTCTAAATTTAAAGCGCTAGACAGTTGCACAGACCATATTTCTTACTAACTGGGCAATGTTTTAGTAGTGCATGGTGTGCCCTGGTATCTTTTACACTCAAAAAGTGTGCCACAATTCAATAAAGGTTGAAAAACACTGCTCTAGAACACTCGTCTAATGACCTGAGAGCTGCTCCAGACCGCTGCGCCGTCCGGCAAAACAGACCCACGACTGCAGTCCCTCAGGTCCGTGTGACAAGGATTTTAAGCACTTTGTAAGTCTTGGGCAAGAGCGTTCCAGAGTTTGGGGCCGACCTCAGAGAAAGCCTTGTCCTCCCTGATTTTAAAGTGCCTCTGACAGGTTGGACTACTCATCTAACAAAAATGCAGTTAAGATAAATATAATTCAATTGTTGTTAAAATACTTCACAAATTTTATCACTGTTTAGCAACTTTTTTGTTTCACTTCCTGGTTGTAAATGACGACATCACACTACGAAATAACCTAGCAACCATCCTGTACACTGGGCCAAAATTCATTCAGTGTCACAGGTTTTTTTTATTTTACAAATAAAAATACATGCGAACACCTTTATTTTGTTGAATCAATGTTTAAAGGGTCAAAAAAGTAGTTTCTTTTGTGTAAATTATGCATAACCTTTGTCTCCCTAGTGTGACGTCATCAGTCTGTTTACTTCCTGTAATTTTCAACATATTTTTCAACTTTTCTCCACAAATGGCTGCTTGATTGGTGTAAAACTAAAATGCATATGTACAACTGGTATTAATACACCAGATAAAGTCAAAATTAGAAAATCATGAAAACCTGTCATACGCACTTTAAGTCTCGCCCGGGTAAATCAAAACATTACGATTTGACCAGAAGATTGTCACACGAATTAGATCACAATTCCATTTTTTATCATTTTTGCCCAGCCCTAACTAAGTACTAGAACTATAACCATGACTCAGTTTGCCCACGTTTGCCTGTGTCTGTCATTTCAACGTAATAAGAACATTCCTCCACCTGTTCCTGGATAATATTTTGTTCGACTAAAGTCAAACCTTTGCTATTTTCTCGCCATGCACCGTTTGACCTCCACTTTCGCTGCTTTCTCTCGTCTGCGCGTTACCCGGTCTGGTCTTTTCTGGCGGGCCGCTCTTGTGTGCACAGGTTAAGTGTTTTTCTCAGTAGTTTGTAGACGAAATGAAAAGTGCCTTCTCACTTGGCCCTCTCAGGGATAGTTGCCATTTCAGTCGAGCTTAGTCACTCACTGAACCATGAATGTCCTCCGGGGCTGTGTGCGCCTGTAGCCTGACCTGCAAAACGCTGCTGCAAATTAATTGTCAGTGTATAGGACGGTGTTAAATGATGAGCCATAGGAGTGTTTAAAGCAGGACTATTCAACTCTATTTTACAGAGGGACAGCTTTTATGTATGGGTTTGTCCTCGGGGTCCAACGCTTTTGAAATACGAAAATAAAAAAAGAATAATACGAAAGGCTTTAACAACATCTGCAGAACTGAACCAGGACTAGGCCAGGACTAAACTAAGTCTAAACCAGGACTAAACCAAGTCTAAACCAGGACTAAACCATGAGTAAACCAGGCCTAAACCAGTACTAAACCTGTTCTAAACCAGGACTAAACCAGGAATATACCTCTTCTAAACCAGGACTAAACCTGTTCTAAACCAGAACTAAACTAGGTCTAAACCAGGTCTAAAATGGGAATAAACCCGGTCTGAACCCAGGCCTTAACTAGGCCTAAACCAGGACTAAACCAGGCCTTAACTATGTCTATACCAGGACTAAACCAGGAGTAAACCATCAACAAGAGGTAAAATATTTTCTATATTTTGAAGGATGGGTTGAGGGCTGGATCATATCCCTTAGCGGACCTGATTTGGCCCCCGGGCCTTATGTTTGCTGGGCTGGTTTAAGGCATTAAGACAAAAAAGTTCCTGTAAATAAGTCTCTGAATGGAAAAGCGTCTAGTTTGAACACGTGTTACATAAGTTTAGGGTCTAATGAGAATGAAGAACTTTTGCAATTAGCCCAACGAGCGCTCGAGATGGCATTGATTCAACTTTATATTTTATTAGGCCTGTTTTATTTAACCTTCATTTATCCATATTTTAATTTACAAAGACGACCTGGTCAGGAGTTGTCAATGTTACGGATGGGCAATATATTGGTTCCAGCACTGGTTGATATTGGGGAGGAAACAAATTGGCATTATTCATTTGTCATTCTCAGTTTATCCTCATTAGATTTGTCTTTTTAATCAGACTATTGAGTAAAAATGGAAATAGTACAACAATTAGGCTAAATTAGGCAAATGAATGTTGTTTCTTCTCCTTGGAGTTCCTGTATTGCATAAAATGTGACAGGATTGTAAAATGAATACAAACGACATGGCAACTTTGTAATTTTTTTGTTCTTTAACTGCTTTTTTTGCTGCCTTTTTAATAGTTTGTCTTTTAGATTATATACTCGATATTCTCCAAAGCATCAATTGCAATATCATACATTTTTCAATATATCTCAGACCTTTATATGTAAAAAACGTTTGACTTTGGCATTCAGTGTTTGCATGGAAGGTTTCATGGGCATTTGCCACTGCAGCTTTGGTAATGACTTTTGGAATTTAAATAAGTTGAAAGTCAGTCTTTAATACCTGTTCACTATTTTTACATAAAAGTTGACTTCTCAGTTGGTAATGTTTATGAATGTTTACTGAAATGAGCACAGGGATATTCCTATGGTGATTCGACAGTTTGTAAACAAGGTTTTCACGGGGCATTGAAGTGCATTAAGTCATAAAGTGAAGTTGCCTTATTCCGCTCTGACTTTTTTGAGCTTTAAACCATGTTCTAACAATGTTCCGTCATCACAAACGCACCGAACACACATCCTGCTGAACTTCCAGGGTTTTCAGACATATATTCAGACCTCATACGTCACTTATCTGAGAATGTTCCACTGTTTTAAGTCCTTAAGTCATCACTAAACTCGTTCTGAACATTTCCGCCTCTAAACACGATAACTGCTGCAGCAAATCAAAGACATCTTTTCAGCGCTAACTTCACTAGATTGTATATAGCGCTGGCATCATCTGCTGCCTGTATGAACTTAGTAAGTGGAATTTTATAGTAACTAATAACACAGGTCAGAATGAATAAGAAACTTCTTTTTTTTTTCTTTTACATTTGATGACCAATTTAAGGCACTCAAGAACATTTTTAAAGGCTAATAACAATATGAAAAATGCCAAATATTTTTCCTTTAAATGCATTAAAAACATTCAATTCAGTCCCCACAAGAATTAAATCTAAAAACCAGTTGTACAGTTGATGTACAGAACAATAGCTATAAACGTAATGAAATAAGAGCAAATAATTATCACAGTCCATGTTTCCCAAGAGCTGCAGAATCTAGATGCTAAAAGCTTTGATCAAATCATCTAAAAAGTAAAAGATAGGTTTCAAAACATACATTTGCATGGTTTAAATTTGCTTTATGAATATTACAAAGTAGTTCACTATATTCTGGTGATTCTGCTGTCCAATGGAATGGTTAGAAGTCAGTAGTTTTGACATGATAAAAGCGCAAATGTCTTGTTTTGACGTTGAAACGCAGCATTAAAAAGCGTGAATTCTTGCTGAAAACGTCATAAACCCTCGTAAAACTAATAGCGTGCCATTATTGCGCTTGGACAAAATCATTCCGATCTGTGTGAATATTGTGTCCGAGGCATGTTTTGAGGATTAATAGCGTGGATTCTCCCGGCTTGGACTAATGTTCCTGTTGTCGCTGCGAAGATATGAGGCGATGATGGGTGGAGGGGACAGAAGAGCGCTGGTGATTTGTCTTTAACGCTCCGTGATGTCGTCGCAGTGTCAGCCAAATAAGGCCGTCTCATTTCCTGTTGTCTGCAGGAAGAGGCTGTCTGCGAGTGCCACTGCTGCTGCTGCTACCAAAGTCCCTGGTCATCCATCTCCCAAATTTAATTGGTCCACACCACGCTGGGACTCACACAAGCACCGGGAAGAACTCATGCGCTTTGACTGAAATAGCACAGGAATAAACAGGACGCTTAAGGCTTTGTACTTCACTCAAACCTCACCCGAGCAAATGTTAGCGCTATTTAATAAGGCTGCAACTATTAATCGACATAACGTTACAGTCGACTCGTTATCTGGACCATACAGACTCTAAAACACATACGAAAAGACCTTTTATAACAAAGCTAAAGGAATTATTCTTATCAAAATGTCAAAAGAAGCATTTAATCATCATAATTCCACTGTTATTTGGCTGAAAAAGTATTTTGAAAGTCTCAGTCTAAAATAGAAATAATTGTTTGTCTAGTCAAGTTTATTATAATGCCTTTTATATGTCAACAATGATGAAAACACATGGATTATTGTTTGGCCAACTCAAACCTGAAAAGAAAAACGATCGACAAATGTTGCATTTTGATGATGCGGCGAACAAAAAATAATTGTCTTTTCTAATGACTAAAAGAAATTTGGGAGCTGTTTTAGACGCCTCAAAAGGGACAATAAAGTCAAATCAATCAGTTTATTTATAGAGCCCTTTACAACACTCAAAGGTGACCAAAGTGCTTTCCAGTAAAATACAGAAAAAAGAAATAAAAATGCGTACAGCCATAATACAATACACTGTACATAAATAAAGATAAGTGTCACTGCACTACTGAGTGTTAAAAGCCAGTCTGAATAAGTCTGTTTTAAGCCTTGATTTAAAAAGGCCAAAGTCTGTGATGGTTCGTATTTCAGGGGATAGTTTGTTCCAGAGTTTGGGGGCAGCGACAGAGAAAGCTCGATCAGTGTTTGAGTCTGGCTCTGGGGACGTCCAGCAGTAGCTGGTTTGTTGACCTTAAAGCCCGGTTTGGGTTTCGAACTGATAAGAGCTCAGTCAAATAAGAAGGGGCAATGCCTTTTAGAGCTTTAAAAACAAAGAGCAAACTTTTACAATCAATTTGAAAATAAACTGGAAGTCAGTGGAGTGAGAAAAGAACTGGGGTGATACGTGACGTCTGGTGTAGGCCAAAAAGAAAGCTGCAGCATTTTTCACAAGTTTTGCAGAATAAATAACTACGAGACTCATTTGTTAAATATGACGCTAGTCAGCCGCAGTCAGTAAAGTGTCGGAAGGAAAACGACGGCTACAAACTGCTGTAGATCTCATTCGTGCAGAAGCTTGAGCTGTAAAGGTGCTTTTAGCCACAGTGAAAATGCAAACTTTTGTACTTGCGCCGTAAGAAATCGATAAGGACGACTTGACAGCCTCTGGAGTCGCACATAGAGAGGACACACAACGGCTGAACGATAAAACCCATCAACAGAACTGACAACGACGCAGCGCTCTTGAGAACAATGTAAGACCATCGTACGGCTTTGTTTTCTCAAGAACACCATGAGTTGTTTCTGACAATTGAAAGGCACACGTTTCAACACTTTAAGAAGGTTGTAAGAAACTCCTGGTTTCGTACGAGCGAATTTGTACGGATCATTGTGATCGAGGCTTTAAATGAACAGGTATATTTTAAATAATCGATAATTGAGTGAGTTGTAAATAGAATTGAGGCTGTGGAAACTTATTAGAATTATCTGTACAATCAAAGGTATTGTACAGAATAGAATTAGGCCTTTGTACAAACTTTAGCCTTTGCATTTGGCATTTCACATTTAGTATAAAGTACGGGCTTTCACTTTCACAATAAAAGCTGTTTAAAAGCCGGAGAGTTTAAACAGTTGCTGCTAAATTATCAGAAATTTGAATTAATAAAAGTATGAATGAAGCAAAATATCATACTTTTAAAACGTAGTGAAGCGTATAAATAGGAAAAATGCAAAAGCTCATATGAAACTAAGTCAGAAAATACTAAAATATGTTGTGGAGACCAGTGCAGCGCCAATGGAGTGGGCGGCGGCGGGCTTCATAAATTATGTCAGTGCGCCGGAGCCATCTATCTTCCATTGTGGTCCCGGTAAACTGTAACTCTCTTTTATATCTCATTAGCATCACTACAGCAAGGAAAGGTCCATATTGTAAAGCCCTTTGTACCTGCCGGCGCCAACCCATAAATTAAAATAGTATTTGCGCTTCTCAATGTGGCTCGGTCTTCCTTTTGTTTCCGTTCGCGCTGCTGAGGACGGTTTTACCATTGGCGCTCAGGACGTGCACAAACATTCGGACGATAACGGGACATCTGCAGAATGTGAGGCTGAGGGGCAGTGCTTTAAGGTGCGCGGTAGACACGCTTCGACCGGTTCTGAGCCCCGTTGCACTTTGGAACTGTTCTTTTGATGGAGGAATTGGTCTCCAGGCTAAGGGTCTGGCTCCAGCTTTTCTTAAAGTAGAACTATGTACCATTTTTACCATATTAAACGTCTTTGTAAGTCCGTGTGGTGGCTGCAAATGTATTTTCTGGCTGTTTGAGGCTTACGTCGTCGCCCCCTGCTGTCTCTGTGGGGAAAACCAGCTGCTTGACGCTGACCCGAAGATAACCATGGCTCTCTTTTTTATATTTGGCGACATGAAATGTTTTTGTATGAGATTGTACTTCCTTATTTCAATAAAAAGGAAGGAGGGGAAAAAAAGAAAAAAATAGCTTAGAAGTTACTTAGTTCTGCTTTCATAAATAAAATCTAATAACAAGGTTGATCTCAGCAATTCACTATGCTGTAAGACATAGCTATAGCTTGCGTAGAAACTATCGCCAGTTTATTGTCAGCTTTTTCTGTATTTACTGTATTTCACTTCTCTGCAAAGCCTCTACACCGTGTTTTAATGACTTTGTAATATATTAGGTCTGGCAAATGTGAGAGACATTATGCAGCGTAAATATTTCAATTTAAATCATTTTTGTAGTGCCCAAAATCATAACAACCATTGCCTCGATGGGCCACAGATGAAATAAACCATGTTTAAGAGAATTGATCAAATGGATAACTGTCCCAGAGCGCCCCCTGTCCTTGACCCTTCCTCTCGGCTAGAAAAACTACAAAAAACCCTGTGGGAAAAAGTATAAACCTCAGAGAGAACCACATTGAAGGAGAGCTCCTACTCCCACAGATGGACAAACTGCAGATGGACCAGGACTGACGCATGTATTTGGAGCCTGAACCAGTTTGAAATATAATATTTTTGGTCTTCATGCGAGGGCCATGCGTCGATAAACAGGAAACTGCTGATGCTAACAGTGCTAGCTTTGGTTTGCCAAGTCTGTCGGCTCAACAAATAAAATTAACATCACTGGAAATAAAAGATTAAGTCAGCGTTTGGTGAGATATTTATATCTGCTTTTTGGCATCTTGTTTTCACCTGACTGTGTTTTCTCTTGTCCAATCATCTCACTCAAAAATGTTCCAGGAGTCCCATTTTGGAAGCTAGACCTCACACGGCCCACTTTGGATCAATAAAAGGAGCCAGTACAGTTCACTTAAAGGAAAAATATTATATAATTTTTGTATTATTAGTAGCCTTTAAACATGCTCTTCACTACCTTAAGTTTGGCATTTTGGCATGTTTAAGAACTGAAAAAAGGTTTCTAAAAACAAAATGAACATCTGTATCTGTGCTGCACTTATGAGTTTAGAGGCAGAAACGCTCAGAGCGAGTCTGACCATGATTTAAGGACTTAAAACAGCAAAATTCTCGGATAAGTGACGTCAGTTAGAGAGGATTTTCAAACCAGGATTCATCAAACAAGCGTAAATGAACCTAAATTCAACTCCAGGTGTATTTTTGATGACGGAAGATTGTTTAAACAGGTTAAAAGCTCAAAAAAGTCAATTTTACATTAAAGTGCGTATCACAGGTTTTCATAATTTTCTAATTTTGACTTTATCTGGTGTATTAATACCAGTTGTACATATGCATTTTATTTTTACTCCAATCAAGCGGCCGTTTGGGGAGAAAAGTTGAAAAATATGTTGAAAATTACAGGAAGTAAACAGACTGATGACATCACACTGGGGAAACAAAGGTTGAGCATAATTTACACAAAAGAAACGACTTTTTTGATCCTTTAAACACTGATTCAACAAAATAAAGCATTTGCCTGTATTTTTATTTGTAAAATAAAAAATCTGTGACATTAGATCAGTTTTGGCTCCGTGTAAAGTGTGGTTGCTATGGTAATTTCCTAGCGTGACGTCATCATTTACAACCAGGAAGTAAAACAAAAACTTCCTGGTTGTAAATGATGCTAAACTGCTAAACTGGTATGACATTTGCGAAGTATTTTAACAAAATTTGAAATATATTTGTCTTAACTGTATTTTAGTCAAATGAGTCGTCCAACCTGTCATGGGCACTTCGTTCAGACTGTCCCGATCCCCTCCAAATTGAACCGGTGGAAACATGGCTTCTGTAACTTTTCTGCTTGCATCCATGGAAATTGTAGTTTTTTAGCCTTTAGCTTAGCATTTATTCTATTGCAGTTAGTTTTTTTATTGCTTGAAAGGCATGCATTCTCGCTTGAGCTTTCCACAGATCTTCCACACGCCTGTTTGTGTCCATAGAGAGTTTAATCATGACATACTGCGGAACATTCCTGGCAAAGCAATAACATCTCTGCAGAGGCGTGAAAACGATGTGTGGACTGTGTATCATCACAGTCATTTCATCTTAAACCAGCAGGTAGATAAATGCAGATCTTTTCCCTCCCACTATACTGCAAAGAAATGGCGCTGTCTTTAAACATTTGTGGGGTAAAAATAGAAGAACTGTGGACTCTGGACTGTGCTTCTGTCTCAAGGTGATATTGAAAGCTGTGGCAGTGCCATCTAGTGGTGTGTGGAGAAACTGCTGCTGAGTCAATGCTGCACTCGTGTAAAGATTCCATGTACAAAATTTAAACATGTTGCTTTTATTTTTCTATTTATACTAGGGCTGAGACAAGTTTATAGATTAATCACAACTAATCGATTATAGAAATGTTTGTCAACTAATTAGATAATCGAATAAGTGGTCTATACACAAACTCCAAAGCATTGTATGAGCTGAAAGAAGATGTTTTATTACTTTGACAGAGCAGGAATGACATAAAAACCAAACAGGAAGCATTTAAATTGTGTTTTTTAAATTATAATACTTCCTAATCTATAAATATTCTCCACCAGGACGTCGTCAAGCGCCTTCACTTTAGCTTTGTCTTGGTAAAATTGAGTAAAATTCTCATATTCAAGGGTTTTTCGCGCTCTAACAACTAATCGATTAATCAAAAGACTAATCGCTAGACTAATCAATTACCAAAATAATCGTTAGTTGCAGCCCTACATTATATGTAAGTAGGGATGTCACCATAGCACATTTTACTCTTACAATTATCGACTCCATGAACAACCAACAGAGAAATCTTTTATCTGCAGCATCTAATAGACAACATTTCCTCCAGAATGTGACTAGCTTTCTGAAATCAAATTTGCTGAATGATACAGGAAAGTTTTTTGTGACGTAAACCCCAGATCAAAAATAACTTAATTTGGCTTCTAAACTTGTCACGGTTAGTATTTTGCTACCACTGGTGTTAAATTATGGACTGACTTGAGTCTAGATTTGATTCTATTTTCCAGCATATTGACATTTAAGAAGAAATATAAAGAAATTATAATTATTAACTAAGAAAATAATGAAAAGTATTAAGTTGGATATATTTTCTGTTCATGTATTGAATACAGTATTAACACTTAACTGGAAACTGAACATTTTAAAGTCTCTATGACAGGTTCTCATGTTTTTCTAATTATGACTTAGTTTGGTGGGAGGGCACCTGTGGTAAATATTTTGCAATGTTTTACATTTATGAAGTTGCAGTTTGCGAAGACATTTTGAAGAATAAAAGTTTAAAAATACAGGAAGTAGAGCTGAGATTCTAAAACGGAAAAAACGACATGCCATTTAAAATACATTTTACACAAAACTGACACATTTTACACGCAGTTTAAACGGTAATTAAACAAAATAAAGGTGTAACCAGGTATTCTTATTTGTCAAATACTAACTACTATTATTATGGAGATATTTATATGGATTTTGGCCCTTGTTTTCAAAATGGTTGCTATGCTAACCATTCTAACTGTATCATATCTGATGCTCATGTCCAACCAGGAAGTGACATTATAAACATTACGAAAACGGTCAAACTGGAGACAAATGGGCAACATGTTTAGTAAAATCTTAATATAATCATGTTCACTACATTTTAGTGAAATGTGTAGTTTAACGTGTCATTAAGACTCCTTTTTGAACACGTGGACTCTTTTATTTTGACCTGTGCTCTTTCGATGACATTATTCGTGACATGACATTTGACTTATGTTTGCAAGTTTAAAATAAATTCATCAATTCAGTTTTTACTTGTTACAATTATACTGCGATCTGAATAATCCCGATTATCAATTAACCTCGACAATAATCTTGTTATTCCTATTCACTGGTCACCGTCACATATAGAAACATTTAAAAAGTACAAATGATCTCAAACATGTTGGACAAGAACTGAAGGCGTAATTATGGTATTTCTATGTCACTGCATTCTATTAACGACTGTTTTGGAAATCGATTAGTCTGGTGATTATTCTTTAGATTCATCCATTAGTTGTTTAGGAGAGTGAATATGAGATTTATTAATATTTATTCAAGAGGAAGCTGCTTGACAACATCTTCACACAGTATACTCACAACAAAACAGCTTTTTTGAATAAAAACTGGTAAATTTGCATATTTCTTTTGTCATTTTATGTCAATTTCTGTTTCGTTTGAGTGCTAAAACATTCTCTCTCAGCACATGACACGTTTTGGAGGTTATCAAAGGTTATCAAATTGGTTGACGATGATTTAAATGATCAATTAGTGCGATTAATCGATTAACCCGACTACATTCAATTGGTTTCTAATGTTTATTTGAACTGGAAAAACTGGTAAAATGTCTTTAACCAATGCGCAGATTTTATGTTTTGGACAATTACAGCACGACAACTGACAAAAACCATGATCAGATCAAGCGTTTGTGAATTCTTTTGGACATTTATCATGAAAAACAGAGTACTATCTCATTCCTCCGCTCCAAAAGTGCGACACAAGCATACAAATTTAACAAAGGCATCAAACGCCACTCGCGTCAAACTGCTTTTTACCCCGAGAGCCTCTGATCTGACGGGAGCAGACAGCGAGCGGAGCCTTATTGGTCTGTACGTTCAAGTGTCGGCGGATGTGGTATATCGAAGTATTGACATGTGCATTTTTATGACGTGCGTGCGCCGTGAGTGAAAAGGACAGCCTGATTTAGTATGTGCCCGGCGTTGGCTCGTCGACAGCCCCCTTGTCTGCTCCTCTTACCTTCCCCCTGTATCCTCGGCAGGTTCGGCGCGTCCCGTCCTTGGCGCGTGGCAGGTCTTTGCAGAACGAGCCTTCCCTGTCTGGGCGGCCAATCAGAACGCGGCGTGGCTGATGGCTCCGTGCCTGAGGGAAATTCGCGGAGATTTACAAAAACTGCTGAGTCTCTAATCGATCCGAGCACACTCCTGTTCTGCCGTCTCGCTTTAAGCCCTTGTCTTTATCCCGTTTTGCTCTCGGCGGCGTCACACCTCGGCTGCCGACGGAGACGGAGGCTGGGATTTTTGACTTTTCTCGTCGAAACGGATGCACTTTTTCCGTCAACGGTTGTTTCCCCAAGTTATTGGAGGGGAACGAGTTAATCGATTATGTGCAGCTCATCATTACTGAAATAACCGTGAAGTAATTTAGTGATCAAATAATCATTATCTTCTAAGTTTCTAAACTTTTAAACGTGCCATGTACTAAAAGAAGAGGTGCAATACAGTATTTACTCAACAGTGACACAAGAAATGCTAAAAATGTATATCTAGTCTATCTTAAATTAACTTGAATTTGTCATTTTTATCAGGATTAGAGTAGTTTTAACTTATTGAGATTTAATTTCTTCTGTGATGCAGAAATGTAACTGGTTTTAAGGTGACTCTGACTGTTCATGAGACAGTTTATCTTAAAATTAGGAAATAAATGTGCCAATGAGGTAAGGAAAATTATCTTAATATATTGGTAGATAATTTGGCTTTAAGTAAGAATTAATGTATGGACACAAGTCAGAAACGGTTTGAAACAAGTAAAATAATCCAGTTCTATCAAATAAATAGTCTTAATGTATGCTGATGATGCAGTCCTTTTTGTACATGGTTCTAATGCAGATTCTGTTGCAGCTAAGTTATCCATTACAATGACAAAAGTACTAGAGTGGCTTAACAACTCTTGCCTTGTGCTGAACGCTGAGAAAACAGTCTCCATGTATAACAAAAAAACTCAAAGTGTCAATAATCGCATGATTGAAAACATTGAAGAAGTTAAATATTTTGGTGCAGCCATCTTTTAAATGTAACTGCACACTGTCCTTTAAATAAATAAATAAATAAATACATTAATTTTAATCGTCAAAATGTCTGAAATTAAGATTAATATCCCAAAATCAAGACACTTTGATTCACCTAGAACAGTGTTTCCCAACCAGGGGTACGTGGACCCCAAAGGGTACTTGAGGAATTGCCAGGGGGCACATGGAATGGTTTCAGGTTTTAAAAAAGATAAGATAAGATAAGATGAAATGTATTTTTACCTGTAAAAATGTGTATGTGTATGCCTTTTGCATCTCTGTAGAGTGTCTTGGACCATAAATATAATTAAAACAATTCATAAAATAGTAGTAATTGACTGTATTCAACTAGTAAACAAAACTTAGGGGGTACTCGAGACAAAAATGGTTGGGAACCACTGACCTAGAAAATACAATTTTGCAGTGTTTAATGAAAAAAAGAAAAAATCGATTCATTCATGAAGTCCCCAAGAGGCATCACAGATTTATCTCAGTCAAATTTATTAAAAATCTAATATTTACGGGCCTTTTGCAATCTAAACAACGAATAGAGTTACTGAAAGAATGATGGCCAGATGAATCGATCAAAATAATCTGTTTGCAGCCCTAAATGAAGAACAATGTGGACTGGAAATGCATGAAGAGAAACAGGATTTTTTTGGTTATATTCTCCACAGATCTGACTTGTAACTTCACAGCATCATAAGTTTAATACCTTTCTGTAGAGCTGCAGGATTAATCGCAATCAAATCGGAATGTTAATAGACGCAATCACCAAATCACAAAGATTGCAATTATTTGAGTGACTTATTTGAGTGACCTCTACTAACATTAACTCGAACATGGAGTCTTTGTTTGTATCAGTTCATATTTCAGTCTTTTCTGAGGTGTTTTTGCTCCTGAACGTGCTTAAAATGTGAACAGAACTCTACAATGAAAACATGAGTCGTAAATATAATCACAGTGCATGTCTGAAATGTCACGATTAGACATTCTGCCAAAATCACTCACCATTGTGCGGAAAATACAACGCAATAACATCTAGAACGACATGCAGGTGGCGGACCCTTCATCAAAAAAGTTACATTGTGCCCTTTAATAAATAGTTTTGAGAGTGAACGTTGTTATAAACTCATTCTTCCCATTTTCCTTACTGTCACGGTCTAATGAAAATGTAAAATACAAAAATAAACGATGAAAAAACTGTTTTAATTAGGCCTGGGTGATATGGCAAAAAATTATTATCATGATTTTCTTGTAGTTAGATCATGATTTCGATTTTATCTCGATTCATGTTCACTTTGTATTTTGCTGTGGCCTTTAGCTGCACGATTTAGGAAAAATATCTAATTGTGATTTTTCTGACCAGTGCGATTGTGATTATGTTTGCGATTTATGTTTTAATGATAGGATTCAATTCAAATTCACATTTTAAACACAATTTTGTTGCTTTTAATCGTGTTTTTATCATGTTCAGTTATGTTTGTCATATTTAAATGTGTTTTTGTCGAGTTTAGTTGCATCTTTGTCGTTTTTAAGTTGTGTTTTCTGTCACTTTTAGTCACGTTTGTGATGCTTTAGTTGCGTTTTTGTGTTTTGGTGCATTGGGTTGCGTTTGTTTGTAGGCGTGGTTTCGTCCCCTACTAATCCAAACTACAGTGTTAGCAGTTTTTACTCAAATCAAAGCAAGACATTTTGTTGTTTGTGGAAGAAATTATTGCACTTCAAACTTTGCAGCCTTTGCGATTCGCTAAATGCATCCATTAAAACTGCGATTTTGTGTTGATTTTGTTGAATTGTGCAGCCCTGGTCTTTAAGAGGTAAATAAAGTCATCTGCTCAGAGGCTTCAGAGGCTAAACAACAGGAGAAAAAGTGTGTTTGAACAGACAGCTGCATTAAAGAGACGAACAGTGAATCGCGACGCGACGATTTCACACAAAAAATAGCAGATTGTAACAGGGACCAGCTCACCATTCCATTTTTATCACCCGTATCGCCCAGCCATAGTTTTATTATTTCCACACATTCATATATCTTTTTATGCTCACAGACTTTCTCGTTGGAACTATATCTTAGCTCCGTCTCCTCGGCTGCGCTTACTTTCAACAATTCCAAAAACAGAAAGCTTTTGCCGCTGCACGCACTGAAGATTCATTAAAATGCAGCCGCGCGCTCATTAGCCGTTTTTCCCGCTGTATTAATGCACCGTGCCATTCACAAACGTCGCTAACAACATACACATAAAGCTCGCTATCTCTACAATTATCCATAGCTAGACCCCGGGCTGTTACATCTGTTTTCTAATGACACATAATTGCACGCTGTCAACCGCAATCACGGAAAGTTACGGGCAAAGAACCTGTTTTTGAAACGGGCCGGCAGAGACGACGCGCTTGCCGGGGTTCACGGGTCCAAAATATCACTGGAGGAATGTACACTTTTTATGCAAATGCGGGGTTTTCTGAACGTAATCGTCGCTGTCGTTAAAATATCTGATTCAACCTGGATACATATACATTATTATTATTATTGAGGGGTTCTGTTTGTGTATTTTCAGAAAGGTTATTTGATCAGCCTCAAGATATTAGATGCCGTTTTTATTGAATGATATCGTTACTTTTCGAAGCGATTGTTAAAGATATTAAAGTGCCCGTGCATGACAGGTTGGACTACTAAAAAAAAGCAGATACGATAAGTATATTTAAAATGTAAAACGCTAAAAAAAAAGAACACGTTTTTATCCAGCTTTAGCAGTTTTCTTTGGTTTGTCATGCTACTTGGTTGTAAAGGATGACAGTAGGAAATTACTAGGGCTGTGTACCTTTAGTCGATTAATTGATGGATGGTGTCTTAGTCCAGTGTTTCCCAACCAGGGGTACAGGGACCCCACGGGGTACATGAGGAATTACCAGGAGGTACTTGGAATGGTTTCACTATTAAAAGAAGATGAAATTTACTTTTATCTGAATAAAAAAGTGTCATTAGTTGTAAATGTAGCATCTTTTGTAGTATTGTGGATCATAAAATAAAAAATATAATAGTACTAATTGACTATATTCAACTACTAAACCCATTTATTTGCCAGAAACTCAAGTTAAGGGGCACTCTGAGACAAAGCTTAGGGGGTACGTGAGACAAAGGTTGGGAACCACTGTCTTAGTCGACCAACATTTTTATTAGTTGACTAATTATTTTATTTAGATGTAAAGGATTTCTATGGCAAAAACAGGAAGATATGAAGTGAGTTTGCTGAAGATTTTGAAGTCCAACATATAAATACATGGTCTCCTAGCACTTACCTGTTTAAAATTGTTTTATGCATTTTATTAAATATAATTCATCTGCAGTTGTGTTCTTTTGAGTCCAGTTTGGGTCAGATACATGGGAATACTTCATAGTTTTGATAGATTTTCGCCACACCCCCTTTCAGTCGATTAATCGGTCGATGGGGCAGGTCTTTAGTCGACCAAGAACTTCTTTAGTCGACTACAGCCCTTGAAACTAGCAACCACACTCTACACAGGGCCAAAACTGTGGCACCTTTATATTGTTGAATTAATGTTTAAAGGGTCATAAAAAGTTGTTAATTTTGCGTAATTATGCATAATCTTCGGATGGAATTAGTCTCCTCAGCTATTTGTTTTTGTCTCATGTAATTTTCAAGAGTTTTTTCACATTTTCTTCATAAATCATTACTATATTGGTGTAAAACTATAATTTATTTTTACAGCAGGTATCAGTACACTAAAATAAGTCAAAATATATGCACTTCAGTAATGAATCTGCTGTGCAAGAATATGAAGGATGTGCTATTAAGGGTTTGTGAGAGCAAGGGATGAGTTACAGGATTTAAAAACCTACTTTTAGTTTCGACAAAGTGAAAATAAGTGAGCAAAGTGTTATGTTTATCCGTTTTTGTTTAACGAGGATAAGCCCAGATGGGACTTGAAACACATTCCAGTTATCTGCTTTTTAGAATATTTTTAGCTCTGAATAGAGTGTTGTTGATACCATTTGTTGCATATCATTCTTTAGTTCTCTTTTAATTGTGTTATGCTCATTATATAATTAGTTAAAGCCATGGTTATGGAATAGTTCTGGCTGAAACTTTGGCTCTGTGCAAATCCCATGGTTCAATATTATCACAACAGCAGCGATATTTTGAAGAAGCTCACAGAAACGATCATTTTTATCTTTTAAAATGCCTTGTCAAGACTTTGGAGCAAATCATTACTGTCATATTCCAAAGACTTACGACATAAAAGGGCTTAAAGCTGGAGTACCTGACTTTTTTAGGTGTAAATTTGTAAATGTTGTGTTTTCCATTAAAGAGTATCTCGTAAAAGCAGCACTTTCTGACAAAAATGAGACCTCTGTGCGCTTTTTTCAGCTAATAATTAAGTGTTTTTTCTCGAAATAAGAGCTAAAAGCAGCGTTCTGATTGGCTGCGCTTGGGTGGCCCTCCCCAATTTCACTTTAGCATCTGAAAAAAGCTGTTGTAAAGCTGTGCACAGCAACGAAAATGAATGCCTGTGAATTTACACGATTTGCCAATGAATTTGTGATGGCGAGGAGTTCCGGTTCTGCAGTGTGAAAATCAAGTACCTAGAGCTGGGCGATAAGATACAAAAAATGTTTATAACGATTTTCTTGGGGCCAGATCATGATTTCGATTTTATCACGACTCATGTTCACTTTGTTTTTTTCTATTGCCTTTAATAGAACTGAACAATTTAGGAAAAATATCTCATTTCTGACCAGTGCGATTAAGATTAGATTTGCGATTTAGGTTTGAATAGAAGGATTCTGTTTTGTTGCTTTTTTAGTTTTTGTCACGTTCAGTTGTGTTTGTCATAGTTAAATGAGTCGTTGTCATATGTTGTCACGTTTTTTCCCACGTTTTTGTTGCTCTTGAGTTGTGTGTCTTTTTTGCAGGCGCGTTTTGGTCGCTTTTGAGCGCATTTTTATCGCTTTTGGTCGCGCTTTTTTTTTTGCTTTTTGTGTCGATTTCGTTGAATTGTGCAGCCCTTGTCTTTAAGAGGTAAATAAAGTCATCTGCTCAGAGACTACAGAGGCTAAACAACAGGAGAAAAAGTGTGTTTGAACAGACAGCTGCATTAAATACAGAAAAACAACGAATCACGATACGACGATTTCACAAAAATAGCAGATTGTCACAGGGACGAGCTCACCATTCCATTTTTATCACCGTATCCCAGCTTTAATAACAGTTTTTCTTCATGTTGTCTGCACTGAAATGGACCATAATCTATCCGGTTCCCTCTGTTTCTCAACAAAACAGTGCATTTAAGAGACTTTTTACTGCACTAAACCTGAGCAGCGGTCAATAGTTCGAAAGCAGTCCAAGGAATTAACTCAACTAATTATTAACTTAACTAAAGTATGCGGGGAGCCTGCCTGAGTGGGAGTCCATATTGGCTTGGTCGTCACAACACAATCAAATCCAACCCTTGTGTTGTTTGTCTTATGTTTCCACTTTATCAACAGTCTCATGTGGAGCTGTGCAGAAAATACTATTCTATAGGCGTTTGGACTCAACAATAAAATGTGCCGTGTGCTAAAGGTCGAGGTAAGTATGTTTTTAAAGGGCAGCGATGTCCATCAAAAAAGGACTAATACGTGTTGTGAGCGTGTGCGCAAAAGGCCGCTATAAACGGCAATCTATAAAGCCGTTTTTAATTGCTATCAAATCAGACCCTGCTTGTCCAAACCGCTCTTGTTTATAAAGTAACGTTTATAGTATGCAATGCTGTTAGTTCTTTTTATCCCGCAGGCGTCTAGCGGCATCTGTTTCGCTTTATGGCGCCGTAAATTGGACTCAATGTGACTTCGGCAATGTCAATACCATTTCCAAGTGACTACCAAAAAACGGTCGCAGCATATGGCGCCTGGACGCGGCACGGTGTCAGCCAAGTCACCGCGGAGACGCCATGGAAACCGAAGCAAAGTCACAACCGATGTAGACAAAAGGCCTGTCACAATAGCACGTTTTAAAGTGCGTTAATGGGTTTCAGCTTCCTGTTTCTTGGTGAAACTTTGAGGACTTTTGCCCATCCAAAACATACAATATTTAGTTTTGAATTGGTAATTGCTATGGCGACGGTGTTCTAAAACCTATGAATTGCTGCAGAAAAATGTCACAGTAAATGATGATAATGAAACTACGTCATGCCACTGAGAAAATCATCTGCACTAAATAAAAATCTGAATAACTAATCATGGAAGTTATGCATGTGACAATTTACAGCTCAGATTCTATTGTACTAGAAGGCTTTTACTGAGCCACTATCTTTTACATTTTATTCTTAGTCCTATCACAAGCATAATACAATTCAATCTGACAGCACACCTTGACACATCCGTTTTGGAAATGTAATGATCCCATTGTCGAGATTGTTTGGTCCTTTTTTTAAGGTCTTTCATGATAATCACTACATCTTATCATTCAAATTTATATATTATTTAGAATATTTCTGGGGCTCAATTTTTATCTTGTGTACATTTTGTTTTCACATGTGGGTTATTTATTTATTGTTTGTTATTTTCTTGTACTAGGATTTTGATTTGAGCTGAGGTTAATAAGCAATTTAAATGACTGAGTGTTTTATTCTGCCATTTCTTTATAACAGCGTTACTTTTATTATGTCAATGGCATAAAGTTCACTGAAAAAAATCTGAACGCTTTTATTTTTGCTTTCATTTTTCACGAGCTGAACTCAAAGATATAAAAGACCCATTTCTCTCCAGTATCGTTCACGAATCTGTTTAAATTGTTGTTTGTGAGCACTTCTACTTTGCCGAGAAAATCCCCATCCCACCTCATAGATGTGGCATATCAAGATGCTGATTTGACAGCACAAATATTGCACAGGTGTGCCTTAGACTGGCCACAATACAAGAGACAGTCTGACATGTTCATTTTTATGATTACGATTTAAAGAGTTTAATAATGGTAATAATGGTTTCTTAATTTGCCCCTCCCAAAATTATGCAACGAACCATAATCTATGTAGTTTTTTAGCAAGAAAGCAATGATTTTTAACACTTGTTTGCAGTATTTATTTGTTTATCAAGGACATATGAGAAGTACACATTATTTTGAATAAAAAGTAAGTAGTAAAGGTGCATGCAAGAGGTTGAATTTTTTCTAAACTCTCTCAATGTATTCTAACAGTTCTCGCCGTTTAATACTGCAATTTTAGGGAAAGCTGTGTCCATAATGTGCGTTTTAGCAGACTCAAACACAGGGCAGAGATTTGAATATTATTGTAGTCGTTGCCGCTTTTCTCGTACCATTTATCCACGCATTTTAACCAGCCGCTCTGCTCTAAATTCCAAATGATTTCCTCCTGTTCGAGCGCTCGGATCAGTGCTCGGTGTTGTCTGGCTCACTGGAGTACACCCTCAAAATGTAAATGGGCTGGATTCGCTGCTCTCCACACCTCAGTCTACTCACCTTGGTTGAACTTCAGAGTCCAGAGCTGCAGTTGTTTTTGGTTCCAGAATATGCAGATGTGTTGTCACTCTCTAATGAGGCGCTGAAGCCAATATTCCTTTATTAATCATGTGGGATTTCCATAATAAGAACTCTAATTGCGGTTGTGTACATGGTTTAGTCCAGTTGTAGACAGAAAAAGTAAAAAAACAAAACAAATTCTAACTCTTTGAAAGTTTGAAATACTTGTTTTAAGGCTGAACTTGACTACTAGACCACAATTTAAGTGCTTATTATTACAGTTATTGTGAAAAGAAACATAATACATAAACATAATTATAAACATAATAACCCGATTTTACGATTATTCATGATTATTGACATCAAACAACCTATTCACTTTCATTCAAATGGTAATACAGCACAATTCCTTTAGCATATGGCCAGCTTTGTTTGTGAAATTAAACTTTTTAAATGAAAAAAATGTAAGATTGAATATTCAAGAAATGTATTTGCCGTTTGTGCACACTCCCAAATCCATACGCATTGGAATTCTTGTGCAGAGCGTTCAAGTTTAAAACTGTCTTTGAAATCAAAAACTTTCAAGAAATATTCACATTCAGTCATTCATGTAACGTTAATGTGACATAAATCAGATCAGATAAACAAGCACTTTAGCAAACCAAACCAACTTTATTTTTATAGCACATTTTACAAACAAGATCGTTTTCAAAGTGCTGCACATGTAGGAATATAATTTAGATCTAAAAGTCAGAAAATCAAACAATTAGAACAATAATAATAAATAAAAGCAATACATTAGATTAATAAAATAAAATAAAAACTGTACATAAAATCACACAACGAACTCAAGCGGTGTTAACCTGTTAAGACCCACCTCATTTTGGCAGTTTTTCTCGAAAAGTACATACCCAAATGAAAAAGCTTATTGCATGGCTAACTTACAGTCTATAGACTTGTATGATGTGTCATTTGAAAGCTAAGACCTTCTAGTTTCTGAATCTGTGCATTAGATTTGTTTGAGTGAAACACAACCGGCAGTACACCTGTTCAAACACACCCCAAAAGTCGTTTTTTGGTCTCGAAAAAAGAGAAAATAAAAATGTCTTTCTGAAGACATACTTCATGCTGTGCTATTGACACTCCCCACAGCAGTTGTCCACCTTGTTGACAACAACTGTGTGAAATTTCAGACTTCTAGATACAACCATTTTGATGTTGAGCAGCTTTTTGTATGAAATAACCCTAATCCGAACAAGAGGTCCTTCTCTGTGCCAAATGTGCCAAACTGCTTTCCATGCATTTTGCCACTCTAATGACCCTAAAAACCACATTTGGTCATTTTGGTGACTATAAATATCCATTATAGATTATTTTTTTCATAAACTTCCTCAAATCAAAGGCAGGTCGTGCGTACAGACGTTCCGCTGCGTAAATGATGCGTAAAATGGTGCCTTCATCTCTTTACGCACGAAAAATCAGCTTCTGCACTCAATGAACCTGCAAGTCCCGCCCTCTTTGAAAGCTCTGGTGATTGGCTACAAGAATATGTGATTGACTTACTGAATCACCAATGGCATTGCAGGCTGTGACGCCATTACGCACGCCGAGCTGACGCTCCTCGCGTGTCAAAATGGATGTCGCTTTGTTCAAAGGGCTCTCCCTCTGGAAGTACTCGACGGAAAATTGCACGGATAGGCTCGTTTTGAAGCCAAGACTGAGAGGAAAACGAACATACCCAAGCCGAACCAGGGAAGCCGGAGATTTCTGTGTAAAGTGATGCGCAAAAGTTATGTTTTTATTGCTTTTGTGTTACTGTCAAATGAAGAAGATGCGTTTACGGGTGGATATCAACAAATGGATTATATTATTTGAAATAACAACTGGATATTCTTATTTTGTGGACTGTGATGGGCAGAAAGAGTGCACACACTTCTGGATTGGATTTTGTTTGCGTCTTGAGGAGCCAACGAAAGGTAAGAAATGCGAGATGAACAGTTTGGTTATGTTACAGTTTGATAGCTTACAAGTATTTTGTGAGGTGATTTAGTGAGGATTGAACATTTTAGACGTTTAGTGGTGACTCTAAGCTTTCAAATGACATATAACATGTCTGTATTGAAAACATTTGTTTTTAATGAGTGACGCATGTATGTAAAAACTCCGAAACTGTCCCTGATCAGGGACGGTGGGTTTTAAGACGGAGAATAAGAGTGGGTTTTAAAACGAGACATAAAACACTGCACTGTGGTGCTATTTTACATTTAGTTATACTTTACTTTCAGTGGCGGACCTAGGAATCTGAGGGCCCAAAGCAAAATTAAGTACAAGCCCTCTAATTTATCTGTCATGTCTCTTTATTTTTTTCTTGAAGGATGCTTTTGTTTTTTTGTTGTTTTGTTTGTTTTGTACCTGTTGTAGCTGGACAGGTTCATAAATCTGGGGTGATAAGCAATTAGAAAATTGAAATTCATATGTGCAACAGCTTACGTTTTCTTAACAGCTCTAAACAGGGGGATTTAGGGGTCTTTCCCCTGAAAAATATTTAAGAAATCAGACCATATGTCGGTGCATTTTAACACGGCAGTAGCTCAGTTGGCAGAGCGGTCGACATAAACATCCTTGATCCAGTGACCTGCAGGTTGGCGGTGCAACTGCTCCCTCAGCCGAATACTTCCACTGTGTCCTTGGACAAGACACTTAACCCACCTCGCTCCCATTGTCTGCGTACACTGGTGTGTGAATGTGTGAGTGAATGGGTGAATGGTTCCTTGATGTAAGCGCTTTGAGTGCCTCGAAGGTGGCAAAGCGCTAAATAAATGTTCCAGCTGATTTAGATGCATGAAATTCATTTGTAATGTTCTAATGTTATGTTGTATTTACTATTTAGCTTTATTGGGGGCAGGGTTTGGGCAGAATTAATACATTTAACAATCCCAGAATATTTTGTTGGTCTTTTTCTGGTTTAAAAGTGCACTGCACCACTTCATTATGATATTGAGAGAACTATCTTATTAGGGCCCCTTCAGGTTGGAGGCCCAAGGCAATGATGGCCTGTTGCCTAATGGTAAGTCCGCCACTGCGTACTTTACACTTACATTTATATTTCATTAGTTCTTATGATTATATTGTGACCTGGATTATCAAAACGATCAATAAACCAAATTATTTTGACGTCAATATCAGTTTCTTCAGCCTGTTTATTCAACCACACCATGAAGCGACCCATGTTTCTTTTATTCAATTGATTTCCATTAAGGATCAAAATGAAAAATGTTGCCATAGCAGTTCAAAACACAATATTCTTTCTTTTTGAACGTCGAAAAGTTATCAAAATGTATGTTATATGTTATAAACAGACATCCGTGAACATACCTCTGGATTAAAAAGCTATTACTTACTGCATGCTGCTGATCACATATCTCAACATTTTCTTCCCTGCCTGAAAAAAAACTGTCTTTACATCCGCGCCGACTTACAGATCCATCATCCCGACATTTGAATCGAAACAACTGCAAAAATGACATCCGCAAACAACTCGACACATCTCTAAACACGTCCGAAAATCTCTTGTTTTGAAATTAACTTGTCAGCGCAGACTTGTTTATACAGCAAGGAGCTTTAGTACTTGCTTTTACATATTCCTCTGACAGCTCTGGACTCTTGTTGCCGTTTCATTTCCACTCGCTTTTAATGAGGCCAAAAGAGTTCTCCCGCTTAACTTTCTATGTGAAAATCAATGGACGATTTACAGCAGATTTTGGGACGCTTTCTCAGGCGACCGCAGCGACTATTTCCGTCCGGCGTCGCGCTCACACATTGTCACGCGGTTGGAGAGACGTGCGCGCTCCTGTCGACTAATTTGTTCCGAAAAACTGCTGAGTTGTGTGCTCTCCCAGCTTGTGTCCCTGTAATGGCTCGACGTCAGGTGTTTCTGCGCGCTACGGACCGTGTGCTGTATGTAAATGCTAACCTGAGCTAATCAATCATGGCTCCCCGGATCTATATCTTCTATACGGCCCTCTCCTGACTGCACTGCTACATGCTTGTACTGTAAGTGGGACACAGGCGCCGTGTACCAGCCATTTCTACCGCTATTCCGTGGACTTAAAGGAGACGTATCACGCAAAATCACCTTTAATGAGCGTTAAATCTTGTTACGACAGTGTTGCTTCATCATTAGTTTACTCAAAGTTGTGTTTTGATTGATCGCTACATTTTTTAGTTAAACCTGCCCACATCTCTATTCACCTTATTCTGGAAGTTGCCGTACGCGCTGCTATCTTTTTCCGTTGTTGTTTACACGGGCAGACAAGCTCAACAGAAAATAAGTTCTACACGGACTAAAAAGCTGTTTTCCGGCTGCCCAGGAATCGGTGCGTTGCTGACTTGTTGTTGCTCGTGTTCATTAAACATTTTAGACAAATCAATCTACTTTATATAATGTTTTAGCAAGAGACTTTTCCATCGATCACCATTTGCACCGTTAGCGTCAAACTGGACGCTTTCACTACAAAAGTGCAGATCATAGACATAAAGAGGCAAAAGTGGGCGGGGCGGAATAAGGTGAATACTTAGTTGTGATTATTCAAACTAATTAGAATCCGAGTGATAAATGTAGGTTCTAATATGCGATAGTCACAAAAAAAAAACTACATATAAACCTGTATTGTCCTGCAATTCAGACACAAGCGCTCAGAAAATTACTGTTTTCACCTGTCCCCTATCCCCGCCCACAGCCGTATACTTACTCTAGTTGTGATTATTCAAAAATACTCTGAGAGTCTGAGTGGTAAGTATAGGTTCTAAAATGTCATCGCCACAAACATATATAAACCTGTATTGTCCTGCAACTCAGACACAAGCGCTCAGAAAATTACTGTTTTCACCTACCCCCCTATTCCCGCCCACACCCCAGTACTTAGTTGTGATTATTTGAAATATTCAGACTCCGAGTGTCACATGTCACACACGAGTTCTAAAATGTCACATAACCAATAAAAATAAAAAATAAAACATATAAATTACAATCTGCTGCTCGTTACGGTGAAATGTCATGTCTATGAAGAGGCGGGGCTTGTCAGTTCTGCAGTTTTGAACAGGAAGTAAATGGACTTGTTTCTTTTCAAAGCTATTTTTGATCAATATTGTGGTTTGCAATGAACAAAATGAAAAATGATAATCTACTTATGTTATGGTTCAATACTATTTAAACTTGAAAAATGCATATTATGCCTCCTTTAAATGGTTTCTGTCTTGTAATACTATGCTCAAATGAAAAATATAGGTTAGAAATGTATTTAAGGTATTGTATGTGTAACTCAACTTTTCTGGATCGCTTATATGTAGTTTGTAATCGCTTTTCCTGAAATGTTCCACAGTACTCATCTTTTTTTCCCTGGAGCAGCTGTACAGTATATTGATTATCTGGCATTAGGGCTGTAGTCGACTAAAGACATTCTTGGTCGACTAAAGACCTTCCCTATCGACCGATTAATCGACTAAAAAGGGGGTGTGGCAAAACTATGAAGTGTCTCTCTGTATGTGACCCAAACTGCATCAAAAAACCCAACTGCACTGGAGTTCATCCAAAAAACAGGAAACTGAGATAAAATTCATGATTCACTCCAAGGTTGTTAGCTAACACACTCTATATCTTCACTTTTCTGCTATTTTTGTCGTATAAATACTCTTAAGCGAAATGAATAATAGTCGACTAATAATAATGTTGTTCGACCAAAACACCCTTGACCGATTAATCGACTAAACCACTCCAGCCCTAGTTAGCATTCACATTTCACAATCAAAACTAGAACTAAATGTCTCTTATTTGACCTTGCTTGCAGACAAACAAAAAAATGTCAAGAGCTTGGTTGCGGTTGTCAAGAACACATCAAATGTTCATGTATTTTTGCCAATTTACTGATTAATTGACTAAAAGACTTCAGCCCTAGTTAGGTTGCCAAAAACGCACCAAACGTTCATGTATTTTTGCCGATTTACCAATTAATCGACTTAACGACTAAAAGACTCCAGCCCTAGTTAGCATTCACATTTCACAATCAAAACTAGAACTGAATGCTACTTCTTTAACCTTCTTGCTTGCATACAAACAAAAAACGTCAAGAGCTCGGTTGCGGTTGCCAAAAATGCACCAAATGTTCATGTATTTTTGCCGATTTACCGATTAATCGACTAAAAGACTCCAGCCCTAGTTAGCATTCACATTTCACAATCAAAACTAGAACTAAATGTCATTTATTTGACCTTCTTGCTTGCATACAAACAAAAAACGTCAAGAGCTCGGTTGCGGTTGCCAAAAACGCCCCAAACGTCCACGTATTTTTGCCTCTCTCGCCCTTATTGTCCTCTCCCCTCCCGCGCCTTCCTCCTCTTTATTATTTATCCCCGTCGGCAGAGTTTGGGTCATCCGTGTTACAGGTCTTTCAGGTCACTGTATTCTTTCGAGAGGGTTTGATTTATTTGCGCATTTATCCGCGCCGATTGCTCGAGAAGGCACTCACTCTTGCATGCTCTGCCCCGTGGTGTAAGTGAGAGGAGGCCAGTGACCAGTGATTCTCTGACAAATGGTCTGTGCATAGCTCTCCGTCGGCCCATACATTACTGTCTGACCCTATCGGACCGAGCAGACACCGGCGCGGCGCAGAGAGCAGGCGCAACCCGACGCTCTTATCCAGTTTTGTATCATTAACCAGGTACTTAGCCCGGGAAAGTCCACGGATTCGCTCTGTTTATTAGATTGGGCCCGGCTGTAATTCACTGCGCAGATCCTGAACAGTGTCTGCGTCACTCCGAGGATAAGGAACTGGAAAACAATTATATTTCACTATGGACTAACTGGATTGGGAGTCATTGTCCTATTGTCCTAGATATGGGATTGTTAAGTGATGACGTTACACTCAAAAGATTTTCCAGGTTCTTTGCATTTGTCGCCGATTATTTTCAAGTAAAGTCTGTGTTGTCCCAGTGCAGATGTATGATAAAAGCAGCTCTAGCAGACTATTTATAGAGTATTTTATTGTCCGAAAAAACAGAAGTGCACCCCTTGCATTTGTCGCTGATTATTATTCATGGAATAAAATAAAATCGGTGTTGTCCCAGTGCAGATATATGGTAAAAGCAGCTCTGTGAAGCCGTCTGCGTCTATTTATAGAGCATTTTATTGTCCAAAAAAGTGTGCCGTTAGCATGCTAGTTGTTGTTAGCTTTACTGTAACGGTAAACTCTGCTCGGAAAGTTGTGGAAAGCGCTTACAAACTCATCGGAGTGAATAATTTGGATGGTTAGACAAAGTAGGTGAATGAGTATGAATAAGTTTGGACAGTTTATGGAGAACTAGCTCTGGTTTTTACGTTTTTTATATCGCAGTGCACATATTAGGTACGCCTGTCTGCCTAATTCTTTCTTTTATTCACCTTATTCTGGAAGTTGTCGTGGGCGCCGCCATATTTTTTCCGCTGTAGTTTACATGGAGCAGACGAGCTCAACAGAAAATAAGTTCTATATGGACTAAAAAGCCGTTTTCAGGTCGCCCAGGAAATCGTTGCATTGCTGACTTATTGTTGCTCGTGTTCATTAAACATTTTAGACAAAGCAATCTACTTTATATAATGTTTTAGTGAGAGACTTTTCCCTTGTTGACCATTTGCGTGAACACCGTTAGCATCAAACTGGAAGTCCCTTTACTACAAGAGCGCGGATCATAGACATAAAAAGAGGCAAAAGTGGGCGGGGCAGAATAAGGTAAATTTAACTTAATAGTACCATATCTACAACACTTCTCTATCCAGGCCTTTGTTAGAAGAGTAAAAATAGTTAATTAAGGTTACTACAGATAAAACAGATGTGAGCCGAACATAAACTCTTTATTTAGTCTTATCCGGCATAAGTCAAGGAAAGCTTCTCTGTCCTGTTTGCATTGCTCGCTGATATATTTGAACAAAACTGAGCCCAGACTGTGGCACGGAGTCAAAAACAAAACAAAATCGGCTGTGAAATTGCTGCAGTAGCTCAGGCCCCGGAAGTGAGGAATAAGCCGTGTGTGACATCACACTTAATAATTCCATAGATCAGGGGTCTGCAACCTTTATTATCAAAAGAGCCATTTTGCCCCCTCTTCTACCCAAAAAAAACGTCGGGAGCCGCAACAAATAACCGACACTACAAAAGCCGTCAGCACGTAAAGGCGAAGGCTGATGACGTTATGTGACTGACGGATATTTGCAAATTAGAAATTAAAAATAGTTATTTTAAAATTAGATGGCATCAACTTAAACTCCAAGATAACTGCCCAACAAAATAAACTAATTTACGAATAAAAATGAATTAAGAAATACCATTTATTTATGTTAAGGTTTTTTTTTCAAGGCCAAAGGGAGCCGCTACAATGAGGGTGAAGAGCCGCATGCGGCTCCGGAGCCGCAGGTTGCAGACCCCTGCCATAGATGGAGGCAACTGTTTTGAAAATATAAATTACACAATTGTTATGATTTGTCAAATAATAATACCTGATAACACCTTTATTTTGTTGAATGATAGTTTAAACTGAGAGAAAATGTGTCAGTTGTGTGTATTTACAATGGCGTGCCGCTTTTTGATTGATTGTTGGAAAAAATTCACAGGGTAGAAAGGTCAGTTAGTTTGCTTTTCTATTGCAAAGGATGGACAAAATACAATTTTAGGCTTAAAATTGTATCTTAGCTTTAAAATAATCTAATTTATGGAATAGAATCTAATATATCTCGAGATAAAATGAAAAATGATTGTAGGCTAAATATTTTTCTGAGTATTTTTCCAGTAAAATCCATAAATCTGGATTGTTTCTTCATCAAAAATGCAAGGAGTTCATCATAATTTCCTAACACATAATGTAAAATACAATAACAAATGTGTTTAAAGCAGCTCTGACTTCACTGACGTGATTTTCATTTTCCAAAATCATCTAAATTTTTCATATTTTGTGATATTCTGAGGTTAAATCCCAGTTTCTCCAGTGAAATCACATTATGTTTCGCGTTTGCCTCCATTCAGAATTCGCAATGTTTTTGTCTACACACTATTAAAGCGTCTATAAAAGTTCTGATATAGGCTTAATGATTATAAAACTGATCAGGAAACATCCAACTTTGTCGTATTTATGTGATTTTCTATTTCCAATACTAGATTTTGTCTCAATCTGGGTACTGATTTTCTTTTTTACGTCCCTAATTCAGACTCATTGTGCTTTTGTTACACACATCTTTGCACTTTTATCACTAGCAGCCAATGTATTTGAGTTACGATTGCGTCACATTTTAAGATTTGTTTCCTCACAAAAGAAATTAAGGCCTAACTTTAAAGTTTCAGATAATATAATGCATAAAATCCAACCAGACAAAGTGGTGAGTGGGAGTAAATTTGTTTTCAGCACAAAAATAATAATAATGTGGATGTCAAGAGTCACATAGAGCCAATTTCGCCAATTTATTTTGCAGTTAATAAAACAAAACAAAAAACTTTTTTATTTTCTTTGGTCTTAAATAAACAAGTCGCCAATAAACATCTAAACTCCCTCCATTTATCTACATTTGGAACTGTTTAAAGTCTAGTTTTTGTTGCACATCTGAAAGGGCCATATAAGCATTTCTGTTCTGTTCTTTTTTTTTTTTTTTTTGCCTTTGGTGCTAATTATTCGTGTTGTCTCTTCACAGATTTATTCAGGAGATCGAGATGAACATGGGTCCAGGCCAAGCCAAGCAGTGCCAGCTCCGAGCGTTTCTCACTTACTACATCAACGACCTCTTCCTCAACCAAGTCAGTCTAATTAAGTCGATCGGCTTTATTTTTTATGCCAAACTTTTATGTATCCATCTTTATTTTTAAATGCGATATCGGTGTGGTTTAAGTTTTCTATTAGTCAGAGCTAAAAGACGCACATGTTTTTAAATATCAGCTTGTAACGCAAGTGCAAAAGTCTGTATGACAGGTTGGACAAAACATTTCACTAAAAGGTTGATTATATTTAAGATTTTACTAAATATTTTGCCTATTTTCTCCCAGTTCGACAGTGATTGTAATGTTTATAATGCTACTTTAGCAAATTTGACATAGTTAGAGGTAATTCCACGACTGTTACCTAGCAACCATTTTGAAAACAAGCACCAAAATCCATATAAATTACACAATAGTTATGATTTGACAAATAATAATACCCGATAACACCTTTAGTTTGTTGGATGACACTTTAAACTGTCAAAAAGTTGTGTCAGTTGTGCGTAAATTGTCTTTTTATTGTCAACGACACGTCGCTTTTTGATGACATCACAGAGGGATTCCGTTTTAGAACTCTACTAACACTACTTCCTGTCATTTTAAAGTTTTATTTTTCCAAATTTCTTCGCAAACTTCAACTTCACCGACGTAAAACTATAATAAATAGTTGCCACAAGTGCCCTCCCACCAAACTAAGTCATAATTAGAACATTTTTAGAACCTGTCATTGAAACTTTAACCCTTTCATTCCCTCATTAAAAACATACCTGAGTTGTATTTAGCTTTAGTCACTCTTGTTTAATGAATCCTCCCCCTCTGAGCCTCAAAAACACTTCCAGTTTTTTGCCAGCATATTCAGAGCTCCGAGATTTTCTGTGATGGTTTAAAGTGCCTCTGACAGGTTGGACGACTCATTTAATTAAAATGCAGTTACGATAAATATATTTAAAATTTTGCAGAAATTCTTTATAAATTTATCCCAGTTTAGACACTTTTTTTTAGATTTTTAATTTTACTTCCTGGTTGTAAATGATGATATCACATTAGGAAATTACCTTAGCAACCATCCTGTACACTGGGCCAAAACTCCTCTAATGCCAGATTTTTTTCAATTTCGCAAATAAAATATGTTTGGACACCTTTGTTTAGTCAAATGAATGCGTAAAGGCTCAAAAAAGTAGTTTCCTTTGTGTAAATTATGCTATAATCATTATCTCCTCATTAGTCATTTCATCAGTTTGTTTTCTTCAGTTCGGATTTTTCAATTTTTCTCCACAAACAGCTACCTGATTGGTGTAAAACAATAATTTATATTTACATCAGGTATTAATTCACCAAATAAAATCAAAATTAGAAAATCATAAAAGCCTCTCGTATTCGCTTTAAATCCATAACTTCACTCGAGATTGGATCGCGGGCCTGCATTAGCATCTTGGAGGCAAGCTAGCATCTGTTTATCTCACCTGTGTAATACCCTCTGCTGCCAGTAGATGGTGCTATTACTGGATTCCTGACCTGAAAAACGCCTGATTCATATGAAGTCGTGTGTGCTCTTTGTAGACTTTTTAGACTTTACAATAGCATGTTTAAAGGCCAATAACAATAAAAATAATGCATAATATTTGTCCTTTAAAGTGGTATGAGGCTGTTACGTTGCCAGTTATATTAAAGTGAAAAGGAATGCTAAATAAACAAAAAGATGCCAAATAAATCCTTCTGAATATTTGATTTAGCAGTGGTTTACAATCTACTTAAAGTCTGTATGACAGGTTCTCATGTTTTTCCTAATTATGACTTTGTTTGACCTTTGTTGGCATCTGTGTTAAATATTTATCATATTTTTACATCTGTGACGTTGCAGTTTGTGAAGAAATTTTGAAAAATAAAAGTTTAAAATTACAGTAAGTAGTGCAGGGTTCTAAAATGGAATCCCTCTGTGATGTCATCAAGAAGGGACGTACAGTTGAGAATAAAGAGACAGTTAACACTCGACTGACAGTTTAAACAGTCATTCAACAAAATAAAGATTATTACTTGTCAAATCATAATTATTGTGTAATTTATACGGATTTTGGCCCTTGTTTTCAAAATGGTTGCTAGGTAACAGTTGTAGAATTACCTCTAACTATGTCATATTTGCTGCTCATGTCCAGTCAGGAAGTAACATTATAAACATTACGAAAACTGTCAAACGGGGGACAAACAGGCAAAATGTTTAGTAAAATCTTAAATATAATCATGTACACCAGTTGTTAGTGAAATGTGTCGTCTAAACTGTCACATAGACTTTAACCGTTATTGACAATTGTTAACTTGTCTCCAGGTGCGAACAGAAATCAACAAGGAGATTGAGGCCGTGAGTAAAGCAGCGGACCCTCTGAAGATCCTCGCCAGCGCGGACACCATGAAGGTGCTGGGCGTCCAGAGACCACTCCTACAGGTACAGGAACTCATACTCAGTGGATTTAATGAGAATGACATGTCGAGGTCTTCAACTAGGGCTGCACGATATTAGAAATGATCGCGATATGGCTGTTAAAATCTGCAATATCGATATTATTGCGATATTTAAATATACTTTTTGATTATGGTTGAAACTAACAATTATTTTAGTCGTCAACTAGTCAGCGATTATTTCTATTATTGATTGAGACTTAGAATAAACATTTTTAACCAAATAAATGTAGAAATATTGTGAATGAAGACTTCTAGAGAGAGAATATTTATAAATGAAGTGTATAATTGAGAAAAATCAGAAATGGTTTATTCTTTTTTGCCATTTTTCTTTAATAATGTCATTCTCTTTGTTATAAAGTCTTTAAGTTTGCCTTTTAGAGTCTGTTTAGTCCAGAGAACGACGACCATCATCAAAATACGACTGACATTATTGTTTATTGTCGACTTCACGTTTATTCTACTACTCGTTGCAGCCCTATTTTTGATGCAATAATGTCTGTTACAGTGATCCCTCGCTCTATCGCGTTTCATCTTTCACGGCTTTGCTGCTTCACGGATTTTTTTTACAGTGCGGATATTTTTACAGTGCGGATATTTTTACAGTGCATCCACTGAACTTCAGCGCACGGCACAAGAACGGGACCCTTTGACGAGTCGTTCGTTGCAGTTCTCAAATATAATCGAAGGTGGCATATCCGTTTATAAAAATCTTCTTGCTCAGAAAAAGAAAGAGCGCCAACAACTACCCATAACCTGCGCCTTCAGTAGAAACAGACGCTACAGCGGAGCAGAGTCAGGACGAAGAGGCACAGACTGTGAAATACGCGAGTGACAATGTTTCCAACCTGGTATTACTATATTAAAATTATTGTTTTAAACAAATTTTGAGCTTTAAAACAGGTTTTGATTTTTGGTTTCATTCCATAGTTCAGTATTGCATTGTAAAATAATAAAAAAATAACGCTGTGACTACTTCACGGATTTCACTTTTCGCGTGTTATTTTTGGAACGCAACTCCCGCGATAAACGAGGGATCACTGTATATTAAAATAAAAACAACAAATACAAAACCGAGGCTAATTTAGTTTGAAAAAGCTACATTTTATTTATGTTTTCATTTTAAAAACAGAACATTTCTATCAGATGAAGGGTTTGGTGTTACTGCGATATATTTTCCTTGTTTCGATATCGTTGTTGCGTCAGACAATATTGCGATATCAATACTTTTGTGATATACTCTGCAGCCCTGTCTTCTACATCTGTGGGATCAGCGTTGCCTGGAGCCTTCTGCATTTTGTGTTGGTCTATTTGTTTTATTTAGAGACAAATCTATATGGCCCTAAGGTTTTTTCCTTCGTTGAGCAAAGCAATATTATATTTTAAACACGACTCTGGATTGCAAGCTAAATTGGTCAAGTGTAGTGCTCACTAGTAATACATTGTTTTTCTTGCTCATTAGTTTAAAGGATATTTGGCACTGATCGCCATCATTTAACTATTCATTCATTTTCTACTGCTCGTCGCGGGTGAGATTCAAAATATCTGATACAATTTATAAAAAGGTGTGTGAACAAAACAACCTAACTATATTTGGAAAATTAATCCCATCTTCTATTAATTATTAGTTAATGGATTTCTTCTAATAAGACAGACAGCTCATTTAGGGCTGTATTCCTTTAGTCATTTAGTCAATTAATTGGACGATGGTGTCTTAGTCGACCATGATTTTTATCAGTCAGCTAACCATTTTATTAGATTGATATTATTTAAATGGCAAACACAAGAAGATATGAAGTTTGCTGAAGATTTGGAAGATCTTACATATACTCAGTTTCTCAGTACTTTTCTGTATAAATTGTTGTTTTTGTATGAACTCCTGTGCAGTTGTCGTCTTATGAGTGCAGTTTGGGTCAGATACATGGAGATACTAATACTAATTTTTGATATATATTTGCCACACCTCCTTTTCGGGTCGATAGGACAGGTCTTCGCCCAAGGATTTCTTTAGTCGACAACAGCCCTAAGCTCATTGACCCGACATGTTCCGGCGTTAGGACTTCCGCCTTTGTCAGAGGTGACGTCTGGTCGATGTGTCAAACTGGCCACGCGTGGGAACAACGTCTGATAAGAGACACGTTTTAGACTTTAGAATGTTGTTACCTCCACAAGTTAAAAACTTTCTAAATTTCAAAATGGACTCAACTGGAGACAAAACTGAAGTGGACTTCCTCAGAATGTCACAAAATATGAAAATGAAGGTGGTTTTGTCAAATGAAAACCAAATCAGATGAATGTTTGCAATGTCAGAGCTTGGTTTAAAGACATTTACTATTGTATTTTACATTCTTAGATTTTTTTTAAAGGGCCTGTACCTGATTTTAACAGTTGTGAAACAGGAAAAACAGAACTAGTTCATGTTCCCTATTTTTTTTCACGTAATAAAGTAAACTCTGTGTTGTTCCAGCACAGATATATTGTAAAATCATCTGTTTGGGTGGAAATGAGACCACAACTTTTAGTCTGCATCTGTTTATAGAGTGTTTTATCCTACAAGAGAAGCAGGAAGTGCGCCGTTAGCATGCTAATGTTTGTTAGCTTTACCCATGAAAGTATGTGACTCTGTATTCAGAGATCTATGAAAAGTGCTTATAAACTGATGGAGGTCTACTTTACCATAAATTATACTTTTTGTGAATCTCAAATACAAATTTGAGGCTAAATATTTGTCTTTCTTCCGTCCTTTGTCATAGAAAAACCAACTAACTGACATTTCTACCCTGTAAATTCCAAGAAGGTTTCTTATTTTTGTCATAAAGACACAAAAAACATGAACATTTAGATATCTGATGTAAACTAATCATTGAACATATATTATTCTTAATATTATCTCCAGTCACTTCCATTGCAGGATTTGGACATATTCTGGTGACAAATGGTCCATAGACGCCGCCATCATCTCAATACGAGCAGCTTCAACGCACATAACGAACACAATTAAACCGGACAAAGCGTGCTCGCATTACCTTTACCTTATTGTGTCAACACATTGTTTCAACCCACGTGCGTTTAAATCCCACAGCCGCCGATCCGTGTGATGTGAACTTCCTGCTCTAATGCGTGTGATTATGTGTGCGTTTGTGTGGCGCTCGTCCGTCTCTCTGGGAGGCGGCGGCGGTGGCAGTTCGTTACAGAGCGTCCGTGGGCGTCAGGTTCACTCGGGTTTGTTTACGGCTTAGGCCCCTCCTTAACGAGCACTGCAGCATCTTGCTAATTATGCTGCTGTGGCTAATGAGGCTTTCTGCTGATGGAGGGGAGCGCAATGAAACACTGCCTTTGTTTGGACTTTTGCCTTTTTAATTGGGGGAAAATGAAAGAGAGACCGTGGTCCGGTCCAGGGTCCAGGGTCCGAGTTCAGACCTGAGGCTTTCCCCAAAACAATATGTGAAAATAGGTTTGTTTTCGGATACTTAAATGTGATAATTGACTAATTGTGACTAGCTGATTACAAAAAATAATCGACTTTAAAAATTGATAATCGACTAAAAGAACTATACAGACTCTAAAACACTTATAAAAATACCTTTTATAACAAAGAAAGAATGAAATAAATTAATTGAAATGTCAAAAAGGAAAGATTATTGCTGATTTTTTATCAATAATACGCTTCATTCAGGATATTCCATGTCTAGAATCCCATATTTCAACCTGTATTTGGCTGATTATTCATTAAAAACTTGTCGACTACTAAAATTATCGTTAGTGGCAGCTCTAGTGATAATAACCCTCTTTCATTAAAAGGTAGGAGCCAATAACGAGACAATTTGAATGAAAGAAATTTAAAGATTTTACTGTTTGATTATGGTGTTGTGAGTAAACGTTTGTCACAGTAAAGCGTGATATTGTGACTTAAAGGAGACATATTTTGTTTATTTTTTTCTTTCAGGTATACATTTAGTATTGAACTGTAACATACATAGATCATCATTTTACTTTTTGTTCATTTTAAACTGCTGTATTAATCTAAATTGGCATGATAATAGAAAAAGATCCATTGTCTTCCTTTTCAAAACTGCAGATCTGATAAGCCCCGCCTCTTTATAGCGGCATTTCACTGTAACAAGCAGCAGATTGTGGGACGGGGATAAGGGGGAAGGTAAAACCAACCTAGTCTCCAGAAAGATATGTATATCTTACGTTTATGTTTTACATAGGTATTGTACGTTATTGTTGTCAAAATATTTTCAATAAGTACGTTTGAGGAAATCATACACATTTTATATTTTGTAGATTAGATTCAGATTCAGAAAACTTTATTGACCTCAGAGGGCAATTAATTTGCAGCATTTCTCAGAGCACACACAAATTAGAGTTAGAGTCTGCTTTGGGGTTAGGGTTGATTATTGATAAACTGTAACATATGTACGTTTTTGATCGATTCTTATGTAATATAACTTGCAAAACATGAAATACAGTATGTATATTTTCCCTTGACTCATGCAGCGTCATTTACAAAAACGTAAAATGTGTACTTTTTCACAGATGTATTGTACGTATTTTGAGAGCAAAAACATACAATAGCTACATAAATGGAACTACAAAAACTATTATATACATAACATTAAAGGTGAGAATACACAGGTGAGTGAATTTAAAGATATGAATTTGAAACTTCTCCTGTAGTTTACTCACATAAATGTAAGAAAACAATGTATTAGTATTTTTTAATCATGTCATGTTTTCATGTAGAAATAAGGCATTTTATGTGAAAAAACTGCCAAAAATACACATTAGTCAAAATCTTGTTGAGTCCACGTTGTACAGTTTGGTGTAGGACTACTACTCATCTACTTTAAAGATGATCTTTATGTCCCGAGAGAAAAATGCATTTTAAGAAAAAGGCCTTTGAAGTTACAATGTCCCATAGTGGATTAAATGAAACAATAAAATATTTTTAGGAGCAGATTGGAGTAGTTTGTTGTTTCCACATGAAAGCCTATGTGTTGAGAGAGCAAACTGACCAAAAAACAAAAAAAATTGAAACAAATGAGTTTTGCCTGCAGTGTCCCGCCTTAAACGATATCCATTCCCGCTCTGGCTTTGCTTAATATAATTCTTAACTGCATCTAAAACGGCTGAGAAACACGCGGCTCTCGACCAGGTGGCGCGACTGCTCGAGTATGACTGCGATGCATAATTAAAGAGCACAATGACAGTTCCATATAACGCTCGCTCGGCTCTCCAATAACGTGGCAGATGTGGATATGATTGGGTTACGGCGTCGCGCTCCTTCGAAGAGCCGCTTTCCTCTGGTGTTTGCGAGCCGTTGCTATCGAACAGAGACACGCGACGCCGGAATCAAGTGTGCGGCGCCGGGGAAAGGCAGGCTGCAGAGCATTAAACACGCGTTCTTGGCTGGAAAAGGAAAAACCACAGGGACGGTCTATTATCTATACATCTGTTCACGGGAACTACTCGAGCGCAGAGTCGTAGGCGGCGGCGGCTCTAGATCGGTGCTCGTCAAACTTTTAAGGCGAAGCCCAAAGCGTCAAATAATGTTTCGTTTTCCGAGTGCCGTGCCCAGGGATGTCACGATGTCGAATCTTGGTGATGCGATTGTCGTAAAAAAAATCCAACACGATTTAAAGGGCCTGTGCTTGATTTTGAACCGTGAGGCAGGAACATGTTTTAGTTTGAACTGCTAGCTCCGCCCACAAAGTCCTTCCTTTCACTCAATTCACCTTATTCTGCCCACTTTTGCCTCTTTTTGCCTCACTTTTGTTGTAAACGCACTTCCGTTTGACGAGAACGCTGTTAAGCTAATGACGAATGAGGGAAAAGTCTCGCCGACAAAAGTTACATAAAGTAGAATGTAACGGTGTGCTCTTTCCTATTGCACCCCTGTGATTCCCAGCGTTTATTTTAGAAGTTTATTTAAGTTATTTTTCTCTGGGATAGAATAGATTCGTAGATTTTTCCTTCTGATAAGACTTTCGAGGTCTTGACATTTTTCCTCCAGCTGCTTTTATTTGTGTACAACTTGAATGAGCACTTTGGTCAGTTCGATATCGCGGCTTTCATTTTCCGCGATCCTTTCCTCTGCAACACTCACTGGTGCTTTCAGCTGATCCACGTCCTCTTTTAGTTGTGTTATATCTTTCTTTATTTCTGCACGAAATCCTTTTAATTCTTGTAGAACATCCGTCAAGGAAGTGGTGCCTTCGGTGTCTTCAGGTGTCTTTTCGTTTGTTTTATTCTTATCTTTTTGGCTTGATTTCGGCATCTTTGACTTATTTTCTTTATCTTGTGCTGATACTTCTTCATGCTGTTCGTTTTAGGCAAAGTCATGCGCTCAAAATCCACTTTCAAGGCGATTTAAACTGCGTCACATCTCAGCCACTGGCGTGTTCAGCCATCTTGTTACTGGTAAAAAATTAACAACAATAAAATCATATGAACTAAGTAATTTAAAAAACACATTAAAAAAAAGTGTGTCATGTTACTTTAAAAAACAAAATGTGTTCTAAGACCATCTTGTATTTCAGTTGTATGGTGTTTTAGAAAGGGGCAGATATTTCTAAGATTTTTTTTCTTCTTTCTGCTTCTTTTCAATTGTGGTGGTGCATTTTTGTTGATTTGAATGTATTACATGTGAGCACAATTGAAATGAACAATGTAAGAACAAAAAACTCTCCAAACAATTAGCTTTAGCTCTTTAGATCCTGCACCATGACAGAGAATCACAGCTGACCAGCTCATTGTGGAGCCTTTACCTTCTTTCTTTCTGCTTTTAATACAGTATCATCCTCATCATGTCATCAAAATGTTCCCGAAGTTGTGTTTTGTTTCATTCCCAACGCCTGCAGAGAGCGCTTTTTCCTCCCCAGTTTATATCTAACTCCGAGGATATCATGGCTATTGGGGTCAGACACGTGCACTTCTGTAATCCTGCATTTAGAATATATATGAATGTATTAACATAACATTGACTTTTGGATAGACGGACATTATTTAATTCATGGCGTCTTCGTTTTTGACCAGGTTTCTATCTCGGTGACTGTTGCCGCACAGGAGTCAAAGTTGACGCTGCCCAAATTAATAAGCGTTGCATTTTTAACCTTTTGTAACTAATACTGAGATGATAAGTATTGGCGTATCACTGAGGACCAGCAGTAGATGGTGAGATTGTGTGTGAAATTTGAATATATTGTAAAATGATATGATTTATAGGTTATGTATTGTCCACTCAAGCCATAAAGAGATAAAACGTGGCTAGTTTATAGTTGTATTGTATGTTTTTATGATCAACAGTAAGTATTCAGTACAAAAAAAAGAAGTAAATTAAGACTAGGGTCGTAGTTTTGGGAGAGCGTTTATTAATTCTTTGCCCATTTTCTTTTATTTTTTAATATAAGACATTTTGTAACACAAAATAAAATAAAAAACCCCAAGAGAGTGAAAAGGCAAAAAGAATAATAGCCAAAAGTCACCTTAAGTTATTTGTCCCATTTGTCCCAATGTTCAGTAAATGTGTCCATTTTCTAATTTATTTTGAATGTCAATTTTTCCATTTTTATAATGTTCTCTCAGTCCAACCATTGATAGCTGGTTCTGTCCTTGTCATCCATCGATTTTTTTTCATCCAATTTTTTTTTTCCTTTTCTTTTTTTGCTGAAGCTAAAAGTACAGTACACAGGTATCCATCGTTTCCATTGTTGGTGTTTTACGTCCTTGATACGTAGTTTAGGTCTGAATCAGGACTAAACCTGGACTAAACCAAGTTTACACCAGGACTAAATCAGGTCTAAATTAAGACTAAACCACGTCTTAATCACGACTAAACCAGGTCTTAATCACGACTAAACCAGGTCTAACCAGGACTAAACCAGGTCTGAATCGGGGCTAAATAGCCCTGGTCTATACTTTACACTTTTATTATTACACATTGCTTTTGTTGAACCTTACCACCGAAGCAAGTTAGTTTGGGAATTTTGTTCACCGACAAATAAAACCCTTTCTGATTCTGATTCTGATAATAATACATACAACTTTGGGTCTTTCCCTCTTTGTTCTGCACAGGTTGAGCTTCATCCAACAACAGCCCGACACACAAAGGGCCGGCTGCTGCGACGCTATCTGTCCAGCTTTTGGCGTGGCCCCTGATTGATTCATTTAATTAGAGCTGGTCCTAGGGAAAGGTGTAGAGCGCGGCGGGGAACAGCAGAGAGGGGCGCTGTGGCCGGACGGGGAGTGTATGGTCACTGTGCTGGATAGCTCCTGAGATTGGCTCCATTAATCTTGGCAGACCACCCCAGCCCCGTGTCCCCCCGCGCAAACAATCTGTGACACACCGGTTTACACGCGCGCACACGAAAGGCGGCTGATGGCGTTGTCTTTAGCGATGCACACATGTAGGTTCAAAAGAGGTAAAGAGAAAGTCAAATATACAGTGGATATTATGAGTAGAGGTGCAACCTTTTACTGCGTCTGTCCTGGGTGCAGATTTAAGTCTTCATGTTTGTCTAATTATGACTTTGGCGGGAGGGAACCTGTGGTAAATATTTAGCATAGTTTTACATCAGTCAAGTTGCAAATTGAATTGAAATTGAAATTTAGACAAATAAAAGTTCTAAAATGGAATCCCTCTGTGATGTCATCAAAAAGCAACGCGCCATTGAAGATTCTTGAACAATTTTAACATAATTGACACATTTTTCTGACAGTTTCAAGCATCATTCGTCAAAACAAAGGTATTATCAAGCATTATTTATTGTAAATTCCTAACTATTGTGCAATATATATGGATTTTGGGCCTTGTTGACTGTATGGTTGCTAGGTAACAGTTGTAGAATTACCTTTAACTATGTCTTATTTGTTGCCCATGTCCAGCCAGGAAGTAACATTATAAACTTCACAAAAACTGTCAAACTGAGGACCACTGGGCAAAATGTTTAGTAAAATATTAAATGATTAAATATAATCATCTGTTATTAAAGTTATTAAATGGATTTAGGCAAAAATAAGGCCTTAAAATGCATTAAAGGCATTACATTTGATCCCCACAAGCATTAAATCTAAAAACATTCTGACAAAAAAGATTAATCTAGCAGAAGAATAAATGTAAACATAATAAAAATAAGAGCAAACAATTGTCTCCCCAGAGCCGCTGTATCAGCCAATCAGAAGTGTGTGTCCATGAAGTAGTTTTTACTTTGAAATTAAATATTCAAATACATTTTGAATCCCAGATGTACTGGATTTATTGAATTTAGATCTGTAAATTATCTAAAAGGTAAAAACATACATTTCCATGGTTGAACTTTCATGTAAATTAGATTATTATAATTAGAATAAATATAGACATTAGAATATTATAAAGTAGTTTATTATGTTTCTTGTTTAATATATTTATGATTCTGCTGCCCAATGTATTGTGTTAGAAGCCATTCGTTTTGACATGATAAAAGCGTAAATGTCTTGTTTTGGCGTTGATAATGGCATTCAAAATCTTACAAATACTGCGTTAAAAGCATTAAATGTGTTTTGCTGAAACCTGCATAAACCCTGGTACTGTTTAACAATTCAATAGTCCTGGGATGTACATAACAAACATCCATTTACAAAACTATCCCTGGGGCGCCCCTGCAGCGCCTTCTTTACTAGACCCACTGTATTTGATATTTCCCCCCAAGTTTTGTCACAATCAAACGGAAAAAGAGCAGAGTAGCTTCCGTTTAACTACACTCTTGCATGTGCTAGCGACTAACCCCAGAATACAGATAAATATTGTCTGTTTGCCTCATCAGCCCGGACCGCAGCTGAGCCATAATTACTCCCGTTATTGGTTCCCGCCGTTCGCCAAGTATCACTTATCCCCGTCCCCTGGTTTAAACAAAACCCCCGCCCCAACTAGCGCAGTTTAGCTTGTTTGCTCTTCATATTTATGCTAGGCAGGTGAGTTAGCATGCGGTAGACGCCTGACGACTGATTGACTCCACGCTCTCTCTTCCCCCCCGCGTCCCTCTTACACGCAGCCGTCGATGGTCCGCTAATGACGTTGACCTTTTCAAATTCATATTCACGTGTAGCTCTGTGAGTGATGCTAGCATAACCGCACAGACGTAGTGTCACCGGATGCTCACACACACCCGCCTGCCCGCCCACCGCCTCCAATAACCGCCGTAATGACACTGACCTTTTGATTTGCGGCGATGAGCGGTGGAGACATTGTTTGTTTGTGGGGGGCTGATGGCTTCCTGTTGATTGGCGCCCCCCGCAGCATCGTCATACAATTACAAGCGCACACACACGCACAGATACACACGAGGACAGTCCACGGAGGCGCAATTAAGGCTATAGGGAGGAAAAAAGACATGATCGGGCGGCTCTTTATTAAGAAAACACTCACACAGACAAGGCAATCATAGCACAATGCACCTGTTAGTGATTGGGACACGAGTGGCAGTGGGAGGGTGGGAGTTGGATTTCCGGGGCTCCGCAAAACACACTCGTTCCAACACCTACACGGAGTCATAAATGATCAACGGTGAAATCCAAACAGGTGCTGCAGTGTTTATTCTGTACAAGTTAATTACGTTTTTACAAATGCAAATTCAGCCCGTGCTGGGCCTGTCACGATTATTGCTGTATCGACTTATCTTTCAGTAATTAATAGCTTGGACAGTGTTTTTTGGGGCTCAAAATTTATCGTGTGCACATTTTCTTGTAATTGGTTTGTACAATCAGATTTGAGCTGCTGAGGATCGAATAAGTGACTTCTAAGACTAATTATAGATACAAAACAAGTGCTAAAGTGTTTTATTCTAGTATTTATCCATTGCTGTTTGTGTTTTTTAACGATATGTATGTTTAGAAAATGATTTATCGGGGTTTTCGCGCTTTAGAATTATTGTGACATCCGCATAACATAGTTTCCCTATTGTATTATATTGTTTATTGTGATATTTCAAAACCGTGACAGGCCTCTATACATGAACGCAACATTTTCACAGATTTGAGAACACATTGTTGTGATTTAAAATATTCACAATTAACATTTCTGTGTAGCTTTCTGTCATGTTCATTTATCCTTCACTACAAATATAGCGTGGTTTGTTTCATTTATGCAAGACCCTCTGCAGTGGAGTAATGGGATCCATCTACCCAAATTCTTTCTTGTAATAAAGTCAAATCAGATTTTCCTCAGTAGAAACATATTGTAAAAGCAGCTCTCATGTGTTCTGTCTGAGCAATTTACTCTCCATGGAGCAGGACGAGCGCTGTTAGCATTCTAGCCAAGTCACTTTTGGATAATCAAAGACATGATATGATGCAACCACTTCACCAGAGGACAAGGCTGTGTTTATTAAAGTAGGTGTTTGTGTCTCTATGCTAATGCTAACCTAAATCCAAACCTGAATGAATTAATGAAAATACAATTCTTAGTCGACTAACGACCTGCCATATTGACTGATTAGTCGACTAAAAGGGGGTGTGGCAAAAATATATCAAAAGTATTTCCATGTATCTAAACCAAACTGCACTCAAAAGAACACAACTGTAGAGGAGTTCATGCAAAAACTACCAGGAGTACCAGGAGACTGTATTTATACATTAAGACTCTAAAACTCACTTCATATCTTCTTGTTTTTGCATAAATCATTTTATAATCATTTAAGATAAATAAAATGATTAGTCAACTAATAAAAATCTCCATCCATTAAGATACCATCGGCCGATTAATCGACTAAACGACTAAAGGATTACAGCCCTACAATCAATGACAAGTTATTTGTTTTTTTATTTTATTTTATTTTTTGTTTTTTTATTAAATGCTTCACTTTATTTTAGGTTTGCATTATCAATCAAGGGGTGCACGGTGGCAGAGCAGTTAGAGCTCTTGCCTCTAAATAAGGAGATCATGGGCTCGAAATCTGAACCAGACCAACATCACACGATCTCTCTGGGTGGAGTCTGCATGTTCTTTCTGTGTTACTGTGGGTTCTCTCCGGGTCCGGCTTCCTCCCACCGTCCAAAGACAAGACTGTGGACCCCTCTTTCGCAAATGACGAAAGAGGGGGACGTCTTGCCACTAAAACATTACATAAAGTTGATTTATTTGAGTAAAATGTTTAATGTATACAAGCAACAACAGGTCACAACGGTCCGATTTCCTGGGGCCTGAAAACGGCTTTTTAGTCCGTGTAGAACTTATTTTCTGTTGAGCTCGTCTGCCCCGTGTAAACTACAACAGAAAAAAGATAGCGGCACCCATGGCAACTTCCGGAATAACATGATATAGAGGCACAGAGAGGTGAAACGGCTAACAATAAACCGGAAGTAGTTTCTTTTTGGCTCTTGCTTTACCCACAACTCACAACGCCACAGACTTGGAATTGCTGAGATCCGACTTACGAAGAAAAAGTTTATTTCCAGCATGATTTAAGATTGTATTTACTGTATTTGAAAAGAATACTTTGCTGTTCAGATCAGACCTCTACGTCTGGACCAAGAATCGCACCAAAGCGAACCAATCTGGTGGATCTGGACCAGTCGAAACGTGTCTTTTGAGTCTTTGGACAAGGCACTTCACTCATCTTTTCTTTATGAAGATGTTGGCGTGGTTTTGAGTGATTCTTATAAGAGCCTTTTTATTGTCAGTCCAGCTCAGTCAGCATCGCAAAAGAAACAAACTAATGCGCCAAATTGAAAAGCAACTCGTCTGAAAAGCGTCACATAAGGCCAGTGCATTATTATTCATTATTTTGTATTATCTCTGCCCTTGACCCGCGCGACGACAGCTGCCCCCCGCTGAACAAGTCTTACCCGTATCTTTTTTTATCATGTTAAAATAATAATTTGCCTCGGCTACATGAATATTTCTTTGTGTTCTGGTGTTACATCACCGCCGAAGTCATATTCCTCTGGACCTCGAGATAGCGTCTGCTCTTTTACATTTAAATTGTTTGCCCACAAGATAAGCCTCCTGTGCTCTTGTTATTTCCATATAGAGTCGTACAAATGAAAAGTGACTAAGGAGGCGATGAATACAATTATTTTAAGTGTATTCCACGGGTGAGACAATGATATAAGTCCGTTTTTATTCTTCTACAGTTCCCAGTAAAATGCTAATACCTCAAAATCCGTGCTTTTCACTTGCTCAAGGTGTAAATCCGTCCAAACTCCTACCTTACCTTAGCCGGTTATCTCTCGCTGAACACATTTTATCCCCGAGGGTCCTGCCTAAAAAGCTACGCGCAATTTTCTTCCACAAACATGACAAAATAGCGCTTTGTTTTTTCCCCATATTCGCATACATTTGTTAGGATGGTCAGATTACGGCAGCCGCGCTTTGTGTTTATGTCGATCTGTGCGCGCTGGCGTGGGCGGGCGGATGAAATAAGTTGTTGCCCCAGGAAGCCGTGCAGGTTCACGCGTCGCCGTTGACAGTCTCCAGACATAATCTTTGCCTTTGGAGTGAGGGAGGGAAGTTGAAATGTCAGCTGTAGCACAAACATGCCCTTTGGTTTGAAAGGGAAAAGACAGAGTTTGCTGTGGGCACCCGATAAAAATTTACAACTTGGATTTACAGAAGTCGGCGCGAACGTGTGAACGTGGAAGTGACAAGACACGGCGGCGTAATGGTTCGGTGCGGATGTGCTCTTCGGGCGCTGGGAGGGCTAATGGGGCACAGAGAAGAACAGGCCTCCATTATAGAAGTCATTACCTCCTGTACAAACTCGCCAAAACTACGTTCAAGAAAGGGTTGTCACGATACTGAAACGTCAGACTCGATTCTGATTAGGGCTGCACAATATATCGAAAAAATATCGTTATCGCACTTATTGTTATATGCATATCACAAAGATGAGCAATAATTTCTAATGATGGAATGCATTAATTGTGCGTTTCTTGTCAGTAATGTCAAAATGTCAGTAATGTATTTTTATGGTTTGCGGAGTAATGGACACAGCAACACCAGGTTTTAACATTCCAAACAAATAATAATACCTGATAAGACCTTCATTTTGTTGAATGATCGTTTAAACTGTCTAAAACATTGTCACTGTGTTTTCAATGGTACGTCGCCTGTTGATGACATCACAGAGAGATGCTGTTTTAGAACTTGGCGCCACTTCCTGTCGTTTTTAACTTAAATTTTTCAAACTTTCTTCACAAAACTGCAATCTAATGGATGTTAAACTATGCATTTTTTTTTACCACCAGTGCTATCCATCAAACTAAGTTACAATTAGAAAAACCTGTAGACTTTAACAACCATATCGCACTGCGCAAACATTTCCAAAAGTCGAACAGTCCTAGCTCTCATGATTAAAGGGACTGTACCTGATTTTTACTGTTGTGAAAGAGGAAAAACAGAACTGTCCATGTTTTAAATGTTTTAATTTTTTGCATGCCCCTGTGCAGATAATGTGTAAAAGCATCTATTTGGGTGAAAAAAACACCACAACTTTAACATTTATTTGTAGAGCATTTTATCTTACGCAAAAAGCAGGAGGTGCATTGTTAGTATGCTAATGTTTTTAGCTTTATCGTGATGTTCTGGGCTCAGAGTCTCGTGAAAAGTGCTTATAAACTCATAACGGTGAATATTTAGGATGCTGGGACTGGATTAGGAAAGTGAGCGAAACATGTGACTGAAGTAAAGACTTAAAAATGAACTAACTTTTAAAAACGGTTAAAAAAAATCAGGTACAGGGCCTTTAAGACGCAAACAAAACAAAAACAGTAGAGCAAAAATCTAAAAATACACCTCCTAAATAAGCTAAAACATGCGGAGTGAACGTCATGAAAGCCGGGGAAGATCAGTGGGTGATTAGTGAAACGACTTTGGTGTTCAGAAGTGGAATTCCTTGGCAAATCTGACGTCCTTAGCACATGCAGCTCCGCACGGCCCGAATGTGTGTGGGTGGGAGCGGGATGTGCAGAATATGGTGGCCCATCTGCAATCAGCCAAGTGTGATATTACTCCTCATCTCTCAATTAGAACACTTACAAGCCGCGCATTAAGCTCCGCATTAGACGTAATGACAATGGCGCTGGAAGAGGCCATGTTTTCACTTAATAACTCAATTTCACTCCAAAGATGTTCTTCGATTAATTTGCAGCGTGTTTGTCGGGCCGTCGTCTCAAAACCGCGGCGAGAAACTTGTCTGGTTTAGTTGTAATGTTTTAATGCAGTCCTTCAGCAAAGCATTGGCTCAATCTCACGAAGCTAAATGGACCATAAAACTTAATTTCTACCAAAAGTATCGCGTTTGACTGCTGTTTTGGACCAGACGGACTGAAAATGAATCACTTGTTTGCACCACATGCCCTTCCCGTCGACCACATAACACTGAATGATGACGGGGTAAAGTTTGCTGGGGTAAAGTTTGCTGCACGGTTTAAAAATAACAACAAAAAGTATGAATTTGTTCTTTACCGCCATCTTGTGGCTGTAGTTGGTGCTCGCACATAAGCCTTTCACAATAACAGATGAAGATGTTTCTGAGGAAAAGATAGACAATAATATTGAAACTAGTTTACCAGGACTGCGACTGAGATTAGATTTGCAATTTATGTTTAATTAATAGGATTCCGTTCAAAGTTCACATTTTAACACAACCAGGAGAATTGACGAAAAGACTAAAATATGAACTGACGTGTTTCAGGACGTTTGTCATGTTTAGTAGCATCACATCTTCTGTTTCTTCTTCTGTTGTTTTTGACGCTTGTAGTTGCTTTTATGTTGTTATTAGTCATGTTTGTCATGTTTAGATGCGTTTTTGTCACTATTAGTTGCGTTTTTGACATTTCTAGTTGCGGTTTTGTTACTTTTAGATGTGTTTTTTTTCACTTTTAGTAGTGTTTTTGACATTTCCAGTCGCACTTTTGTCACTTTTAGATGTAGTTTTATTTTTACTTTTAGTTGCATTTTTGACATTTCCAGTTTTGTCACTTGTAGTCACATTTTGGAACTTTAACACATGTTTTTGTCACTTTTAGAAACGTTTTTGTTGCTTGTTTTTGAACATGTTTTAACAAATCTTTTTTTAATGCAGAAGTGCTAAGTGATTTAACCACATAACTTTTCTGGTGGAGGGTTTGTCACTCTGGAGATGTTTTGCGTTGACAAAAATGTTCTGCAGTGTGGCATTAGGGCTGCACAATTAATCGAAATTTGAATAGACGCAGCATCACTATTGTTTTTGTCGCTTGTTTAGTCACGTTTGTCACATTTAGATGCGTTTTTGTCACCTTTAAACATGTTTTCGTCATTTTTTTCACTTTGAGCTGCATTTTTGTCACTTTTAGACGTGTTGCACCATAAAACAGGATTGTTTTCTATTTATGGGTGAAATTTTTGCACTTCAAAAACTGCAACCTTTGTGATTTGCTAATTGCATCCATTCTAATTTGTGCAGCCCTAATGCCTAACTGCAGAACATTTTTGTCAACGCAAAACATCTCCACAGAGAGATGAACCCTCCACCAGAAACGATCCGTGGTTAAATTACTTTTAGTTTTAAGACTCTTTAAGACAACTTAAGACAAACAAAAAAACAAACAACTTATTTACTCTTCAGTTGCCGTGCGCGCCGTCTAACCTTAAACTTCAATTTTTCCACACGGTCAAATAATTTAATTGCCAGCGCTCACTAATTACACCTGTTAAATGCCAATCCCAAAACACCGCAGCTCAGCAGACTGCAGCCGCGTCCCTGACAGCCATTTTCTATCGCGGTCAAAGCTCACGGCTGTGTGTGTCCCGTCTGCTTGTGACATTAACAGGTTCGCCGCCAAGAATCCACGTTGTTCACACGACAGAACATCGCTGGAGCAAAACGCGCACCCACTAACACGTTGCGACCGATACTGAGAGCGGCGTGGGATGTGGTTCAGCAGATACAAATGCGAGGGCCATCCGCCGCGCGCCCAGGGAACCGTCCGAGTGTGGCGAAGCTCTGACGTTGATGAATGATGTGTCAAGGCCGCGTCCTCCTCCTCCTCAGACCTGGTTTTACCGAAAGAACAGGCGGCGAGAGAGAGAGAGAGAGAGAGCAGATGTGTGGTCCGTGTGTGTGTGTGTGTGTGTGTGTGTTGTTTTGGTGTGACGGGGGCCTTTCACGAGTCGGCAGTTCGGGAGGGAAATGAACCACGATGGGGTTAAACAGTTTGACCTCTGGGTGAACTTTAGGGCCAGGGCTGATTGTAGTGGGGGGGGCTCATGATCTGTTTTTGATTTGAACTTTGTGTCGATAGCACCTCATTCAACACAGCTCAGTTGGAATATAATGTACTAAGACACTCTTAAACGATTTTATGTGCTTAACAGACTATAACATTAAATGTATGTTGACAGTAAAGCTGAGGCTTGCACTTGTTTCACACCAAATGGCATCCAAGAACAGGTTTGTCTTTCTGAGCACCACTACATCTAAAACCAGTCTTAAAGAGGATTATTACACACCTAATTTAGGAATAAACTCTGTCTAAATTTGAGCTACAATATTAGCTGCCACTAACCAAGAACAAACCCAGGACAGAACTATGTTTTATAATATTTATGGGCGTCAGTAGAAGATGTGAAGGGTTTTAAATCGACGCCACATACTCACCGTGCAATGGTTCACATGAACACTTGTGGCTACGACCAAAGTTTGTCTGAGTGAAAATCAAGTTAGATGTGGTTAGCACTATGTTCTAGCGGTGTTTTTACGTTTGTAAAAGTCCGTAAATTAATAGAGAAATCGGGAAATGGCAGAGCCCTTCTGCTGTTTCTTTGAGGAGCACTTGTGAGGAGGTCTCCCTCTGTGGCCAAGATAAAAGATATCTAACACTCTTGTCGGTGTAAACCCTCATTCGTCTCTTCGATCTATGATCTAACGCTTGATATAAATCGCAGCTTGTCTTTGGCCGTATGATGGTTCTAAGTTTGATCTTTGTCTCTGTCTCACTGTGAGACCTATGGCCCACATTTTTGAGCCACAACTCAAGATTTTCCCACAATGCAATCTTTTATCGCAGATAGACAAAATTGTATAGTGGACACCGGCCTGAATTAAGCAAACATTAGCTGTGTAGAATGTAGAAGTGTTAGCCTGAGCACCAGCAGTGTTACACAGTTTTACAGACACTGCCCTAAAGCTATGTCATCTACCTTTTTTAATGATATAGAAGATGGCAAAGGAAATTGGATTGCCTTAGGACTGGTTTGGAACTATAATATAGTCACAATTGGACTATGATTTCAACACTGCTAAGTGTCATAAAATGCTAAAGAATAAATTTTTTTTTGGTAATCAATTGCTTCCAAAGACGTTTCTAAAATTGTGAGAAGGGTTTGTGATGCAAAAAGTATTATAACAGCAAGGTCCCTGTTTGGTTCCATGTTTGGCCACTGCAGCTCTAAGATTATCATTACAAAACTCATTCCTCTGTTAGAGCCCCTCAAGGACATAACATATAATGCAATTTGAACTTGTCTTGATTTGAACGAACGGGGTACAACAGGCTACAAATTCTAATATGGTGGTCACAAACTATTTTATAACATACAATCACGTAGAATATTGGTCAAAATTTCCTCCAGTTGGCCTTAAACCTATATTTTAAAGCTTTATAGGTTTCAATTTGAGTAAATCACATACTATCGCTTTAACTTCGGCACGCTAATGCGCTCAGTTTCTCCTTTAAATCATGTCATTGCCTTCCGCCCTTGAAGGAAAAACATCTTTGCACAAGTACTTGGTGAGTTGATGACGGTGCATTACCCGCTGTTTCCTCCGCGGCGCCGTCTCTGCCTCGGCGTTGTCATTAAACCACTCCATTGGCTCTTAACGACTGCAGGTTACAGAAGAAAACATGGCCGCGTTCATTTGTAAAGTCTAATTTCCTTTTGATGCCTTCAACGCAATGAGGTTAAAGAGACAAGACTTAGTGCTACGAAGCTAATGCTGCAACTTAGACGGCGGCAATTTTTGTATTCTGGAGTCGAATAAAGGTCAAATGAAGAAAATGAATGGCTTTTACTTGAGCAACTTTTAAATCTGATGCCAAACTGTGCAGATATATCGGTTCCAGTATCCGATATTGACCGATTTTTACAGATATTTTTGGAGGTGTGTGCTCGTGTGTCGTTCCTAGTTCATCGTCAAAGCATCAGATTTGTCTTTTTTATCAGATTAATGACTAAAAACTGAACTAGAAGAGCAATTAGACTAAAAATACTGTATGTCTGTCTGTCGCAAATAGTTTATATACCAGTTATAATTATACTAGGGCTGCAGCTAACGATTATTGTGGTAATCGATTAGTCTACGATTACTCCTTTGATTAATCGATTAGTTGTTTAAACCCTGAAAAACCCTTAAATATGACAATTTTACTCAATAGATAAAGCTGTTTAACAACATCCAGGTGGTAAATATTTATAGATGAACAAGTATTTTAATCAAAAACACACAATTAACATGTTTCCTGTGTGTTTTTTGTGTCTTTCCTGCTCTGTCTGAGAAATAAAACCTCTTCTTTCAGCTCAAAGAATGTTTTGGAGTTTGTGTATAGATCAGTCAACAATTACTCCATTATTTAATTAGTTGACAACCATTTCTAACTAATCGATTAACTTGTTGCAGCTTTAAATTATACTTTAGTTTTGTTTAGCTTATTTTGTGTCATGCACCATTTCAAAGGTACCCAGCCCAAATGGACTTAAAAGACACAGAACAAACAATAATAAGCCGACTGACTTATTATTGTTGACAATTGACAATTTTTCCATTCTGCATAAAACATATAGTGTCCTCTTATGCCGTTCCCAAGCTCTCAGAACAAACTTAACCAACTTAAATATACAACTTTTAAACAGATATGCCAGTCTCTCTTCATCTGACGTAGTAAACAAAGACAAATCATAAAACAATTCACTGCACAAGTCATGGTACGAGGGACAGTAGAACAAAAAATGCATTTCCTTTTCAGTATCATTTAAGTCACACAGAGTGCATTTTCGTTGCTCCTCTGGAACTGAGTGCAAACCTCCCTCAGCTGGACACACACTGACCTCTGACCTCCGGTTCAGAGTAATGTACAGACTCTGGCTCCTCTCAGCCCCCCGTTTGTACCTGTTTGGTTCCACAAGAGTGGTCTGCCCCGCTCTCTGAGAAGTGAGACTAAAATCAGATCAAGAGCGTACTCTGATTTACCCGTGCATGTATACATAGTAGAGATGGGGGGATATATTTAAAAAATAAGATAATATTTGAAATTGTTTTGGAAATATGCACAATTAGAATATCCAGTGGTTTTCTTTTAGTGAAAATGATTAAAAATTGCGGCAAAAGAAGCTGATTTGTAATAGATTTAACAGAAAAACAATGATGTAGTGTTATTTTCTACTTCTATTGTTAATCGCATGGTCTGTTCACGTTCTGGGCGATACTTGAACCTCAAAAAAGACATTTCCTAACAAATTCCCGATGCATTGGGTAAAATATCATCTGGATAATGCAAAAAACTATTGAGATGTAAATGTTTGTTACGATCGCCCGCTCCTATACTTCTCTGACAACAAGCAGAAAAGCATTTGAGCAAAGTGCTATGTTGAAAGTATACCGCAGATACATAGCAGCACTCCAGAGCACTCTTAGCCCTCTCTTTCTCAATCTGTCCCCTGATTACTTTTTAATGATTTCGGCTGCATAAGACAAATGGCTGTGTTAAATGAGCAGAATTAGACCAGGGAGCTGAGTGCGGGCGCATTCGTTAAAGCAGGAGTAATGGATAGGCCACCAATTGTTTACTCTTCTCCATTCACCGGCGCGGCCCGTTTCCAAGATGTAGTCCGCTCGGTAACAAGAGCCAGAGAGCGCGGCGTTCAGAAGTGAAGACCGAAGGGAATGGAGATCAAATGTGCGCGCTGTTTTAGTTTGTTTTTCTGATTAAAGAGACTTTTCGGTTGGAGGGTCTACCGTTGTCTTGTCTAAGTGAAGATGTAATTGCTTTAACTAGAATGCTCAACTGTGTTAAACTATCTCCATGGAGACAGACAGGTTAGAGGTCAGGTCTGTGCAGAGGCAAGCACACAGTAAAAAAATGAAAAGGATATCAACTTAAAGGACAAATATTATGCAGAATTGACTTTTTTGAGCTTATAGCCATGTTCTAACAATGTTCTGTTATCAAAAACATAACGCCATTTTGATTAAAAACACTCCTGTGTGATGTTTTTTGATAACTGACGTCACTTATCCGAGAATCCTCTGCTGTTTTAAAGCAGAACTAAGTAACTTCAGAGACAGAGCTCCCCCTGCAGGTCTCTTGTGAAAATACCCTGCCAGGAAAAATACGCCAAAATGCCCCCCCCCCCCCTTCATTTTTATTTTTTGCATTATCACATACAAAGACATTTCATGCCGCCGAATATAAAAAAGAGCCCTAAGGTTTCTGATGGTGTCTAGAAAGCTGCAGGGCGGGGCGCTGCTATGTCTGCACAGCGGAGGCTTCTAATGCCTGAAAATAAATTTACAACCGCCCCACGGATTTACAAAGATTTAGGTAAAAATGTTACTTAAGTAAGTTACTTAAAATTACTTTAAGTCCTTAAATCATTGTCAGACTCGCTCTGATCATTTCTGCTGTCTAATCACGATCATTACAGCTGCGTCATAGCTCAGGACTGCTTAATTACAAAGCATTGTGGATATATACATTTGTGTAAATTTTTAATGATTAGCTCACATTAGATCTAAATTCTACTGGTTTTAAGTGTTTGTGTTGGAAAAAAAGCAACACACATTTGAATTTCCGGGATAGAAATGTCAGTTAGTTTGCTTTTCTATAATAAACAATGGACAAAATACAGTTTTCTAGCCTTAAAATTATATTTGAGCTTCAAAAGAATCAAATTCATGGAATAGTATCTAATATATCTCAAACTAAAATGAAAAAGTATTATGGGCTCAATATTTCTGTGAGTATTTTTCCAGTAAACCCATAAATCTGGATTGTTCCTTCATCAAAAATGCAAAGAATGTATCATAATTTCCTAAAACATAATATTTTATGTTTATGTCCTAAAACATAATGTTTAAAGCAGCTCTGATGTCACTCACATGTGTCTGAGGCTTTTCATTTTCCAAAACCATCTACATTTTTCATATTTTGTGATATTCTGAGGTTAATCCCAGTTTCTCCAGTGAAATCACATTATGTTCCACTTCACTTTTGCCTCCATTCTGAGTTTAAAATGTTTTAGTTTACAAACTTTTAAAGGTTCTATACAGATATTAATACACTGAATAAAGTTAGAAAATCATAAAACCCTGTCATATGCACTTCAAACACATCACAGATAAAACAAACCAGCCTTGTTTACCCTTTTGCACATCTTAGTTATCTTCTGCTTTGTGCAACACATTTATCAAAATCTCACCATGAAAACCCCTCACACGTTTGGTGTAAAAATGAAATTCAGCCTTTGCTTAAGTTTCCCTGAGCCACCCACAAAATCCCAATCAGCCGCAGCGGTGTTGACCCTGCCCCTCACCCGCCTTCGAGGAGGAAAAACAAAAAAGAGCCTCCTTTCTGGGCTCACAGCGGTAGCATCTGATTAGCATAGCATTACCCTTGTAGCCACAGTAACAGATTGCAGCAAAGTCACTAACTACTTTTACAGCCGATGCCCTTAAAAACTATCAATAATTTATCAACTCAACTCTCCAGGTGACGGACTTATTGAAATTCACGGCACCGCGGAGTTCAAGGTGATGCCGTGACGCGTCCCTCCGCACAAACCCTCGTCGCGTATTCAAATGTAAAGCGTGTTTTATGAGGCGGTTTACGGTCGCACCACCTACACTCGGACGGGGTGTTAGCGTAGCTGTTAGCGTCGCCGCGCTCATTGCCAGCCCTCCTGCGGCCCCCTTTTTCCCGCCGCTCTCGCTCTCTCCTTCGGTGCTGGAACAGGATTTTTTGGGCTGAATCTTTCTCGTGGAGCCAGATTTTTTTTGCAATTGTGTATCGTTTTGTTCTTGTTTTTTTGTGGTACGACAAGGTTTGAGCTGTAGAGAGCTGAGACTTTCTCTTCCGCTCTCGTTCTCTCCCCTCTCTCTCCATCTCTCTCTCTCTCTTCTTCTTTTTTAATCTTTTTTCTATCGCCCCCTCGATTCCTCTCTCTCATTCTCTTTCTACCTCTCGTTCTCTCTCCCCTCTCTTTCTCTCTCTCTCTTCCTCTTGTGCTCTTTCTCTCTCTCATTCTCCTTGCTCTCCCCCCTTTCTTCCTCTCTCTCTTGCTCTCCGTTCTCTTCATTATTTTTCTACACGCCCCTCTCTCTTCTGTTTTTCGCTCTCTTCCTCTCTCCCCGTCTTTCACTCTCTCTCTCTGTCTTCATTCGTTTCCTCCACGCCTTTCCCTCTTCCCTCTCTCTCTTCCTCTTTCCCTCCCTCTTTCTCTTCCTCTCTCTCGCACTCTTCTCTCTTCATTCTTTTTCTCCACGTCTCTCTCTCTTACCTCTCTCACTCCCTTTCTCTCTCTCTCCCTTCCTGCTCTTTCTCCCTCCCTCCTCTCTCCCTCTTCTCCCTCCCTCCTCTCTCTCTTTCTCTGTCTCTCACTCTCACTCTCTCTTTCGCTCCCTCCCTCCTCTCTCTCTCTTTCTCCTTGTCCTCTCTCCCCTCGCTCTCTCTCACTCACTCTCTCCTCCCTGCCTCCTCTCTCTCTCTTTCTCCCTCCCCTCCTCCCCCCCGCTGTCTCTCATTTTCACTCTCACTCTCTCTTTCTCCTTCTCCTCCCTCCATCCCTCCCTCCCTCTCTCTCTCTCTCTCCCTTCTCCCTCTCCTCCTTCCTCTCGCTCTCTCTCTTTCTGGCTCTCCTCCCTCTCCCCCCTCTCGCTCTCTTTCTCCCTCTCTTCCCTCCCTGCTCTCTCTCACTTTCACTCTGACTCTCTCTTTCTCCTTCTCCTCCCTCCCTCTCTCTCTCTCTCCCTTCTCCCTCTCCTCCTTCCTCTCGCTCTCTCTCTTTCTGCCTCTCCTCCCTCTCCCCCCTCTCGCTCTCTTTCTCCCTCTCTTCCCTCCCTGCTCTCTCTCACTTTCACTCTGACTCTCTCTTTCTCTCTCTCTCTCTCTCTCTCTCTCTCTCTCTCTCTCTCTCCCTACCCTGCTCTCCCTCCCTTTCTCCCCTCCTCTCTCCCCCCCCCTCTCTCTGGCAGCCTGACAGGGATCCAGGCGTGGACCAGAGCCTGCTCCCCTGGCAGTGCCCGGGTCTCGGTCTGGGCTCATTGGGTTTGGGCAGTGCCATGGATCGTTACCCCCCTCAGTGCAGAGACTCGAGCTGGTGTGAATACAGAAGTGTGTGTGTGCAAACTAACCCGAGACGCAGGAGCGAGAGGGGCCCGAACAGAGGAACACCTATTAATATTAATACCGGAGTAACACATCAGGGGTTCCTCCATGTTTTTTACGGACGGTGGCTCAGAATCACCGCTACAGATATGTGCGGGCTTTGTTTGCTGCGAGCAAACTTCTTTTCCAGATACAGAAAACACAAACACGCACGCGGTGTTTTCATATGAAGCTCTGCACTTTTTGTTTTTGATTGTACCATTGTAGCTCTGCGAGAAAATCTTCATTATACAGTATCTAAATTTACCACGTTATAATGATTAGATAAACTGACTTCATCCTGAGACTCTGGGGTTTTATACACATCGTTCACTCTTGTCCTGGTTTAGCCCTGCTCTAGTCCTGGTTTAAACTGGTCTAGTCTAGGTTTAGTTCCGGGTTTAGTCTCAGTTTGTCCTAGTTTTGATGTGGCATGGGTGTAAACAGGGCCGTCAAAGAAATGTGGGGGACTGGAGCAAGAAACCTCACATGGGCCCCCCCTCTAATACAAATTAATAGGAAAACGGTCCAATTCTGGGCCCCTAACACCCTGGAGCCCAGAACAATTGACCCCTTTGCACCCCCTCGTGTGAATGTACCCCAAGTTTTAAGAAGTACAGACCAATCAATCCAGCTTGGAGCTCGTTGGTTTATTAAAAATACATTGTACTGCTCTGCTAAATTTATCAAAACAGTTTTTAAATTGTTAAAAAGGCACCATGAAAAAGTGGACTTTTGAAATGACCAGAGGAGTAGACAGGGGGGGGACAAAGGGGTCAATTGTCCTGGGTCCCAAGGTCTTAAGGGCCCAGAATTGGACCCTCTTCCTCTAAATTTGTATTGGAGGGGGGCCCATGTGACTCTTTTTGTCCCGGGCCCCCAAATTTCTGTCAACGGGCCTGGAAATAACACACTTTAACCTTTTTTTAAGTTGCAGCACAGTTTTTGGGTTTAAAGATACCACAGCACATACACAAACATGACCAAATCAGACCGTTTAGTTACAAAAAAGATAATAAATAAAGTCTGGATCTTTAAATTTGGCAGTAGCGATGGTTTTGTGCTCTTTTTTGGTGCAGAAGTTGCTCAGGACACTCCAAAAAATATAAATTAGTCAATTACATCCAAATTGGACATTTTTAAAAGGGCACACCAGGAAAAACCTCAAAGCACACTAGAAAATCAAGGGTCTAAGCTGCAGCACATATTTCAGACTTTATGCTGTCTCCTCAGTGTCATGAGATTAATTCCTCCCTTTTATGTCCCTTTTTCTGTTCCTTTACTCTGTTACTCCAAATGCGTCACTCTTTTGGACACTGCGGCGCCACCTACAGAGAGCTGCAGTTCATAACATGGATATAACATGCTCTTAAAGGTCTTATAGGTTTTCTAGTTGAGGGTCCTTCATGTTATTTTCTCATAAAATAGTTTTTGCTTTGACTGGAAGGTTCCACAGTTTGATATAAACTCATCCATCTTTATTTCATCCAGTTAAGGTAGTTTTTATTTCCACAAAAAGCACTTGGTTTGCTGCTTGTCTCCAGTAGATTGCTTGGTTTTATTCCAACTCCAGAAGAATTTAATGTTTCATACCCTCCACCAGCAAACTATAGTTCCCCTTTAAGGAAGTGAACAACTTTGTGCCACTTTTTAAGAGAAGAATATAGTCTATACATCATCTTTAAAAGTCAGATTATGTTTCTAAAAGTTGTGCGCTGCTTTTGAAGAATGCACACTATTTTATATTAATGATAGTTAATCTAAACTCATTTATCCCTTTGGTATTTGTTCATCCTCTGTATCTCCTCTGTCACTCTCTTTCTTTACCCTCGCTAGAAGATTTCCCATTTCAGGACTTTAAGCGAGACTCTAAATTAAATTTACACAGCAGGCAATGAATATATGAATAGTGAATATAAATTGAAGGTTAAACTGTCTTTTCATTTATTTAGTTAGAAATTATGGCACTCTGAGACGGCTCTGAGTTCAGATCTTCACTCTTTCACCAGGATGGGTGTGTCGTCAGGCTAATGGCTAAAGTTATTACTGTTATCATACAATATAAGCAAAACGGTGCATTCTAATCATATTTAACAGCTTTAGACTTTCAGAGGTGTTCCTTTTACCAATCAGTCACGTTTAATTGAGTAATGCTTTCAAGAAATTCTACTTATCAGGGGAGTTTCTGAAACAAATTTTCGGTAACGCTTTAGATTAAGGTTCCTTAGTACAGTGTTTTTCTACCTTTCTTGAGTTGTGGCACATGTTTTGGGTTTAAAAGCTACCACAGCACGCCACCTACCACTAAAATATTACCAAATCAGACCATTTAGTTAAAAATATTGTATATAATGAGGCAAATAATGTCTGTGGCACTGTCTAGTTCTTTAAATTTGGTAATAGTGATGGTTTTGCGTTCTTTCTTTGGTGCAAATGTTGCTCAGGACACTCCAAAAAGGTAAATTAGTTCATTAAATCCGCATTTGTGAATCTGTTAACTCACACTGGACATTTTTCAAGGCACACCTGGCAAAACTTCGAGGCGCACTAGTGTTCCCTGGCACTGGTTGAAAATCAAGGCCTTCATAAACTATTTATAATGCATTAATAAGCACTTGTTATGTGTTTATAAGCACTTATAAGGCATTTGCAAGCATTTATTAGCGTGATAATTGAAAATAATGTAATATGCAGCTCATTGATGGTCTGTATGTGGTTTATTAACTCAAACATGTTTTGGCTCATGGATTATAAACATGTATAAGGCGTTATAAGTGCATAAACAAACTATTAGTGCTTATCAACATCTTATAAATAGTTAACTAAGGAACCCTAATCTAAAAGCATTACCAAATTTTCTCATTCCAGGTTTAGACTAAAAGTTGTGGCTGCTCTTACCTGAGAAATTGTATTCACCTTATTGCAAACTGCCCTCTAATAAACTGCACTTCAGTTGTTTTAGCATTTCCAGCAGGAATTTCTATCTTTTCTATTGAGAATTATTGAAAAGTCTTGCCACTAAAAGATTATATAAAGTTGGATGAATCATGTAAAACCTTCATGTAAAAGTGAATGTGCTTGTTGTTTGTGGCTTCTTTCAGAACATGTTTGCACAAATCCAAACTACAGTGTTAGCAGTTTTTATTCAAATCAAAGCAAGACATTTTGTTGTTTGTGGAAGAAATTATTGCACTTCAAAAATTGCAGCCTTTGTGATTTGCTAATAGCATCCATTAAAATTGCGATTTTGTGTGGATTTGGTTTAATTGTGCTGCTCTAGTGTATAAGAGGTAAATAAAGTCATCTGCTCAGAGGCTAAACAACAGGAGAAAAAGTGTGTTTGAACAGACAGCTGCATTAAAGAGACAAACAGTGAATCACGATACGACGATTTAAAAAAATAGCAGATTGTCGGAGTGATTTTCCTCTTTTTTTAAAGGGTGATGGGGGCCTCAGATGTCACGCATAACTGTATTTAGCCTCTCGCTTTACTCAACCATATTGTGTTTATTACAACAAAACTAGACATACATACAACTAAGAAAAAAAAATCAATCAATAAATCTGTTTTAGAATTCAGTACATTTTGTCAAAATCTTGTTGAGTCCAGATTGTACAGTTTGGTGTTTGTAAGAGCTACTGTATTTGGTGATCTTTATGTCTCTGCGGGAGAAAAATGCATTTTAAGAAAATGGCCTTTGTAGTTACAATGTCCCAGAGAAATCTATGGATGAAGTGGATTCAATGAAATAATAAAACATCTTTAGGTGCAGACTGGACGAAAGCAGATACGTTGAGAGAGCAAACTGACCAAATTAAAATTAAAATTAAAAATTTGTTTTGCCCGTAGTATCTCGCCTTAAAAATAACATAAAACAGACTTATCTCTTCAAACAATACTCTTTTTGTCCACTCTGCTTCTAAATATGAGTGTATTCTGAGCTGTCGAAACGAGCCGGTCGCGCCGTGTCTTGCCATTAGTCACGGCGCGGTGGCTAATCTGTAATGGCTGCTGTCACCGTCTCTCCGCGGCTGACGGCTCCCGCTGTGACAAATGCACCCCGGTTTCACTTTCACCCCGACGACGGCGCACTATAGAGTTCAAAACGCAGCACAAATAGGCCACATTCACTCAAACGCGCACAAAAACCATCCATTCCTCCCGTGTACAGTAGAACGTCGGGGCCCCTGACAAAGCGCCCGGTGACAGAGGCTGAAGTGAGACGTCTGCGCCGGGACTGGGGCGGCTGACCACGACCTGTGCACCGTAGTGAAGAAAAGGCGTTGTTTGTTGTGGGTCGATGGACACAGACGGGGAAAAAAAAGGTCTAGCATTGGTTGAATTGACCCGAACTTGAGATTGCTTTGGAGTTTGAGTTGCTTCGACTTGAGTTTTTATTGTTTATGAACGATTAACTTTGAAAACTGGTTGTATAAATGTTGATTTTTTTTTTTTTTTTTTTTTTTTTTAGTTATTTACTATTGTTTTGTTAAAAAAACTGTCAAGTAAAAGTAAAAATATCATATAAAATATTATATTAAATATTAAAAGTCTGCTTAAGTAAACGTGTTGAAGTACCTGTTGAAAATGTACTTTAAAATTAAAAAGTAAAAGTATTTCATGTAGATCATGGGGCTCCTCACTAAGATGACGCGCTTCACAAGGATGACGCGGTGTTTAAGCCACGCCTCCAGGAAGCGCGCAGCCGCAGAATAAAAACAGCTAATGCTAATGCTACACAGTAATTACACGATGGATACGACAGATCGAAGAGTAAGAGTTACCTCAACAACGGACACTGGAGCACGTCAAACTCCAGGTCAGATCCAGGACGTAGGACTCAGCACGACGCACCGTCAGGACGGATAAAAGGTTTATTCCCGTGTTTGTGTATCGCTGTTTACCAGAGCACACGGCGCATGCGCACTATCTCCGCTCTAGGCTTCGGCACGAGTTGGGCAGGGGAGGCGCGCGAGTTGGGCGGGGGAGGCAGCCTGCTCTCTGTTCGGGGGGGTCAGATCTCAGAGTGAGCCGTTTGCTTTTGCAAGGAGGGGGGCCAGTCCAAGAAATGGGTGTTTTTTGGAAACTGTTATGTTATGGATATTGCACAACGCAAAATTTTATCAACAAAGCCCTTAGAATAGACTGTGTAAAGGGCAAAATAGCAGAATATGGGACCTTTAACAATTTAAAACATGATACGGCAAAAAAAGAAATCTCAGTGGGTTTTTACCTGTTTTTTTTTACCTGTTTTTACCACAATTGTACCTGTGAACATGAAAATGAAACCCACAAAGAGTTGAAAAGTAGTAAGTTTGATTCTGACAAAAACTTCAATACAACACAAAATTCTAAATCCATGAATAAATAATCCTATCCGTCCAAATCTACGATGAAATTATTATTATTCTGAATTAAAGTCATTGTGCTCTGGTGGTTCGTCCTCGCTCACGTCCCTCTGTGTTTTCTGTCCAGAGCACGGTGGTGGTGGAGAAGTCCATCCAGGATCTGATGAGCCTCATGCAGGACCTGAGCGCCTACTCCAACCAGTTCCTGGAGATGGTCTGTGACAAGCTCAAGGAGTACAAGGAGATCTGCAACACCGCCTACAGGTGAGGACATCTGTCTGTTCAATGGGAAGTTTGGGGTTTTTTAACGTAATAACGACAATCCATTAGTCTTTTTGATCGGTGTAATTGCTCATTTCAAAGGTAGTCATCTGGACAATCGTAGAAAAGGTTTCAGGGGTTGTCGTCCGGACGCTGTTTGAAGATCGAGACGTTTTGACTTCTATCCAAAAGTCATTGTCAATCAGAGAGCTGGTCTGGGAGCTCTGGCTTATGCTACTCTCAGTGGTGAGAGCCCCACCTACAGGGAGGAGTCACTGATAGCCTGTTTTGTTTGGTTAATCGTTTGCCCTGCCTAGTGTCACCGGACCCTGATAATGGCCTGTTTTTGTCAGGTTAATCGTTTGCCCTGCCTAGTGTCACCTGAAAGTGATAATGGCTCTCTGATTGAGCACCTTATAGAGCCTTTTATCCTACGAGAGAAGCAGGAAGTTCACATTTAGCAGGCTAATGTTTGTTACCTTTGCCGCGATGGTCCGTGACGCTCTGGACTCAGAGACTGGTGAAAAGTGCTTCTAAACTCATGGAGGTGAATATTTATGATGCTGGGACTGCATTAGGAAAGTGAGAGATACATGTGACTGATGCAAAGACTTTAACATCAACTAGTTCTGTTTTTCACGTTTCAAAACAGTAATAATCAGGTACAGGACCTTTAACTGTAATTCAACAAAATAAAGATATTTTCTTATTTTATTTTGAATTGTCAAATAACAGTTTCTGAGTTATGGCCCAGTGAATGACTTGGTTGCTAGGTGACCGGTTTGGAATTTCTTAGTGTGATGTCATGATTTACAACCAGGAAGTAAAATTATAAACCTTACAATTTACCAAACTGTGATTAAATTTGTAACGTTTTTATCAAAATGTTGAATATAATCATCTTAACTGTGTCAACTGACTTATGAGTAAACATTGACCATTCAAACTTCATCTGAAAAGTCACAGAGTGCACCTTTAAACCCCTCAAAAATGTGTAGTCATGAAAGAATGGAAAAAAATATGCGCTAAATCGTGGCAGTCTCTCCTCTTAACAGATTTTGACTGTTCAATCCTGGGGGGCACCTCATTTCCCCGTGTACAAGGTGCAAATATGAAATTAATTGCAAAACCCAGCAGTTTCTCCATCTCAAACATATGCAAACAAAGCAACTACACGGCGGCAGTCACTAGCAATTTGTCCCAACACCGAATCAGACCTGCTTCTCTAAATGTCAACACAAACACTTCTGAAGCAGCCACAGTGAGCAAATATAAAAACACGCAGCTCTGTTTCATTAGCGCTGAGATGTTGTCGTTAAAACTCGTGTACATCTTAGGTCTTGATCTCATTATTGGTGGGCGCTGGTGCAGTGTGTATGACAAGCCAGTCTCTTCATAATTAACCCAACAACACTGTTCGAGTTTCCATGTCGGGCTATATAATGAATCAACGTAGAAATACAATTGCAATCTGCATAGTTCACTAAGCAAAATGTAAAATTGCAATTATCCGTCCATCTTCTTCCGCTTAAAATTGCAATTATGTACCTGATTATTACTGTTTTAAAACGTGAAAAACAGAACTATGAACTATTTTTTTGCATGTAATAAAGTAAAATCTGCTTTGCTAAAGTACAGATATATTTTAAAGTCATCAATTCGGGTGAAAATGAGACCACAGCGCCTTCTCTGCATCTATATATAAAGCGTTTTATTCTACGGGAGGCAGGAAGTGTGTCCTTAGCATGCTAATATTTGTTAGCATTACTCATGGCACCATCAGTTGGCAGAGAGATTGTCTTCTGATCTGAAGGTCTGAAGGTCGGCGGTTCAAATCCTCCTCCAGACAGAAACATCCTTGGTTGAGCGGTCAGATCCACTGACCTGCAGGTTGGCGGCGCAATTTCTCCCTCAGGTGAATACTGCCATTGTGTCCTTGGGCAAGATACCTTGCCCCCAGTGTCTGCGTGCACTGGTGTGTTAATGTGTGAGTGAATGGTTCCCTGATGTAAAGCGCTTTGCGTGCCTCGAAGGTGGAAAATCGCTAAATAAACAAGTGACCATTCACTATGAAAAGTGCTTGTAGTAAGTAAAGTTTATTTGCACCTTTCACAGACAACAAAGTCCCAAGGTACTTCACAACAAAAAGTTAAAATACAGAAAAAACCAAAACACGTTTACAACAGACAATATACACAACAATATGGCAGTAAAATCAGTCCTTTAGCCTGCCGATGTTAAAACAATTGAGCAAAAAAAGTTTTGAGCTTGCTTTTAACACATTTTTTATAAACTCATGGAGGTGAATCTTTAGGATTCTGGGACTGCATTAGGAAAGTGAGCGATACATGTGACTGATGTAAAGACTCTAACATTAACTAGTTCTGTATTTCACGTTTCAAAACAGTAAAACTCAGGTACAGCGCCTTTAATAAATGCACTTCAACTGAGCCTTGGTGGAAAAACATGAAATTACATTCAGAATATTTATCCAAAAAAGAAATATAATGAAGAAATGCCTCAGCCTTAAAAGACTCTTTGAAATGCTCTGTCATCAGAATGTTCAGTATTACAGAATGAAGGCAAACGTGAAATAGACATAACACATTTTCAGTGATTTACAGAAATCGGATGCTAATGTTAATGATTTCCTGTATATTTAACACAAATACAGCTTCAATATTGAATTAACAGCCCACAAATATCAGTTAGCTTGTTTTTGTATTGAGAGCAAGTGAAAAAATACAATTTACAATACAAATACAATTTAATAAGCCTCCAAATTGACTTTTTAGTGTGTGTAATAAATCAGTTTATAAAGTGAAGAACTAATACAAGTCATTTATTTGTGCGCTAAAACCTACATAAAACCTACAAGAGTATTATTCCAACTTATTCTAGACACGAATAAGGTCAAATACGGAAGTAATTCTGAAGATGATGAAATTATTTACTCATATTTGTGTTTTTTATTTGCCTAAACCATCGTGTGTTTTCACATTTTATGATATTCCGTATGATATTCCGTTGATAATCCTTTGATCGTTAATAAACTTATTCATTGAAATTGCATTGACTGAAATGTTTTGTTTTGTTTTTATGGCTGATGCCGATATTTTTGACCCCAAAGCAAAAATTGCAGATATTTTCGGCCAGATTTTCACAATTTTCACCAAAATATATGATTTAAAATGATTACAAACTCAGTTACTATCTATAAAGTGCACTGCTCATCGTAATAAAAACATTAAAAAGACAAATAATAACAATTGAAAGACATCCACAACCCTGTCTCTACTAATCATGTTTGCACTTAAGTCTTAAAATAAAGCTTTACATCTTTCTTTTAAACACTTTTGAATACATTATCGGCCCATGCTGGAGATTTAACGCTGTCGTCCGTCGCGGCAAAACGTGCAAACATTGTCCCGTTTGTCTCTCAGAATGTATTCCTTTCCGCGCTTTGACAGGATGGTCTGAGTGTTGTTTGTTCGTCCACAGAGGGATCGTGCAGAGCGAGGAGAAGCTCACCATCAGCGCCTCGTGGTCCAAAGACGAGGACATCAGTCGCCTGCTCCAGTCGCTGCCGAACTGGGCCAACATGACTCAGCCGCGACAGGCACGGCAGAAGAGGGAGGACGAGGAGGACTACACTCGGTATTGTTTCTGTCTGATGTTGTTTCTTCGGTGTGTTTTACGTCCTCCTCAGTGCACAGGAGGGCTGAACTGAACAGATTAATCGCAGCTCATCGATAATCGTCAGCTAATTTTGTAATCGAATAATCGTTATCTGGATTATACACTGACGTCAAAGCATGCCATGTGCTCAGAAAAGACGTTTTATCACTCAGACAGTTCAACATTGACATCAAAATGACAAAGAAAACGCGATCATTTAGCGTTTTTGATCAAATCTCAGAGAGCAACAAGTGACCAACAAAAAACAGACCCATAAAAAATAAGACAAAAAAAACAGCAACTAGTTCAACGTCTGTGTCTCAGTCATCATTGGATCTATTAACGCGAAACAGAACTGAACAAAGGCTAAAAAATAGCTCTTTTTGTGACATGAAAGTGCTGCTCTGAAACAGGCCCAAAACCAATGACTCTCAAAATTTGTGAACGACTTTCCAAAAAAGAAGTCCAAAGTCACTATAAAGAAGCAGACTTGGCAACTATGGAAAATAACAATTTTGTTGGTAAATAGGACGTCCCAAAGCGGCGTCCTCTTGGTGTCACCTGGGTTAAATTCAGTAAAATTCTTCAGTTCTAAACAACTAATCGTTTAAGAAGAAGAATCGCTGGACTAATCGATTACCAAAATGATCGTTAGTTGCAGCCCAAGTGCAGTTATGATAGAAATGCATTCATCAACAGAGCACTTTCTACTCACTTTGAGGTTTGTTCATATTAAATTGATTCGCAGATTGAAATACAACAGTTCAAATGTAAAGTAAACCTATGATAAAAAAGACTAAGGAAAGGAAATTTTAAAAGTGGTAAAATTTATAAAATATAAAAGTTATAAAACAAATACTGCAAAATGCTAAGCACATGATGTAATATGTGCTGGAAAATTAAACAAATGGGAAAACATCATTTCATATTTATGGGTTTTAACTTCAACTTGTTATGGGACTTTTGGAGGACTTTTTCCCATTCAAAAGATACATTTTTGTGATAATCGCTATGGCAACAGTCCTAATTTTTTATTATTCTGAAACTCATGGATATAAAGATGCGAATTAAGAATAAAAGTAGTATGTAACCATCTACAGAGCAGTTACTGTGCAAAGTTTGTTTGTTCTTTATGACACTCTCCAAATTCATAACTAAAATGAACATTTTCTGTGATGGATTCATTCCTAATCCTAAACATTTCAATCATGAACATTAAAACACATTTACTTTGTAGGGCTCCAACTAATGATTATTTTAGTAGCTGACAAGAGAGTTTTTTTTTTATTAGTCGACTAGTCAAAAGATTATTTCTATTTTACATTGAGAGTTTTAAATGCATTTTTAACTAAATAAAGTTTGAAATATGCTGACTGAAGGTTTCTAGATAAGATTATATTTATGAATACAGTGTATTATTGATGAAAATCACAAGTTGCCACTTTAATAATGCCACGGTCTTTGTTTAAAAGTTCTTTTGGTGTTTTAGAGTCTGTATGGTTCAGATAAAGATTATTTTTAATATTCAACTGGTCACAATAAGTTGTTTGGTCAAATACACAAAGCGCTCCACATCCAAAACAAAGAAGCAAATCTATATTATTTGACCAGGTGTAGACTGAAGCCAAGGCATATTGTGCCTGCCCTTCTCCCCAAACTATAACACTTTGATGGAGATTTATCAACGTTAAATTACATCTATGACATAAATGCATTCATCAACAACAAAAAAGTTCATGAAACTGGACAGCCATTTTTCACTTATTATCTATAAGTATTCCAGGTATCACAGCAATAAGATACATGTTTATTCTGCTAAATATCATTCCATTATTATTTTTTTAAAGACACTTTTAAACTCAAATAGAGACATAGCTTTTTTAACTCATCGCACCCGTAATTCCATAATATAACTTCTTCTGTCAAACATACATGATCCTCTTAAATTCTATTTACTTTCTCTCTGAGTGAACTTTGCTTGCAGTGATTTAGGGATTTGATTATATCTAAGTACATACATGGATTTAGTCGTGTACAAGTCAACTAAGTCATAAAACGTAAACCTTTTTTTACTGGATGAACAGTGGGTTACTACACACTTAAAAATGCTGGCTTAAAATAAACCAACTTTTGACCCAATGTTGGTTTCAATAATGACCAACCCACTTTGGATAGATTTTACCCAAGAGGTTGGGCTTCAAGTTAGACCCAATAAATTGGGTTATATTCTCAACCCAATGGTGGGTTAAATTACATTATGCAAATGCATTTCATTGGTTATACTGCATTAAAACATTGTATACTTTTTTTAATCATTGTATACAATTAATTACTGGCATAAACATAAAAATTTGTGACCAGCTTTAAGAATTTTCTAACTCTTAAAAAAAAACAAAAAAACAATACAAATGAACAAAAATCAAGGCTGCATGAAATAATTATAGGGACATATGTAAAATAAACTTTTGTGAACTTTGATTGCATCACTAGTTGACTCAAGTTGTATTTCGATCCCACGTTTGAGAATTTGTCATGCATTTAAAGCTTGAGCACTCATAAAATGTGTTCTCTTTTCACCTACTACCCATCCTCACTCACATCCCTGTACATAGTTATGACTATTTGAAATATTAAAACCTGAGTCATAAACAAAGGCTGCAAACATTTGCGTAGCCTTTAAAGAACATAAAACACAGAAATGAAAATCTGCTGCTTGCTCCAGTGAACATCCTCTTTGTAGAGGTGGAGCTCTGCAGTTTTGAACGGGAAGTCAACTGGAAAAAAATGACAATCTACTTATGTTGTTGCTCAAAACTTAGTGCCTGAAAAAGCATGTGTCCTTTAGGGGAATTATAAGGTTCAAGATTGATCAGTCTAACAGCCTTTTTTGTAGTATAAAGATCGGGTTAGTTCTAGTTTTGTATGTGTTTCCTCAGATTTGAATACCATATTGATTATTCATTGCAGCCCTATTTGTCATATCTAAGCTAATCACTTTAAAAGGTAATTATATCCATCCATCGTCTATGCGTGATGTTGCGTTTTCGACGATATACAAATTCAGTTTTCACACAGAAACGAATAAAGCCCGCCGCACCGGAGCGATCTCGCCAATAATCCCCGCCCTGTGTCTTCGCTCCGCACTCTCGTTTTATTGAACCTGCTTTCTGTGTTGACTAAGATGCGCCCATAAAAGGAGTCATGATTGCTCTTTTAAACCCTCTATATCTGAAGGAAGTGAAGAGACGGGAACAGGACAAAATGGGAAAATATAAGTGCGAGGATACGGAGGAGGGGCGCGGGGCCGGGAGGGGGTCAGCCTTATCGAAATTGCCTTTGAATGCGCGCTCTCTTAAGGGAACACCGCGGCCCATCGGAGCGGAATAGTAAAGTAAATAAATAAATTGGTTATGTGGCCGAAGAAAGTCAATCTGCGGCGCGCACATCCCTCTCAGACACATGAAGTCGGAGAGCGGAGGGACGGCGAGAGGGAGACCGCGAGGCTTTTCGATTCCAGGCGTTTTTTTGCAGTTGTGTTGTGAAAGGGGTATTAACTTGTGCTGCGCGTATGGCAACCTGGAGCTTTAATAAAGGCTCATTAATAAACTGTGCCGACTGTGCTGTGCCCTCTTTCACTAATGGCTTATTTATGGCAAAAGAGAGCAGGGAAAGTTGTGAAAATTGGTTCTTGTTGTCTTAAAATGTTGATAATTCAAGGAAAATGTTGTTTGTTACTTCTTGTCTGTATTTTAGGTGAGACACTACAGGCAAAACCTGTATTTATTTTGGGGGCAATTTGCTTTCTCAACATATCAGCTTTCATGTCGAAACAACAAACTTTTAATCCACTTCATCCATAGATGTGTCTGGGACATTGTAACTTCAAAGGCCGTTTTCTTAAAATGCATTTTTCTCTCAGAGACCTAAAGATCAGCTTCAAAGTAGATTCCACACCAAACTGTACAATCTTGGACTGAACAAGATTTTTATGAAATGTAGTGAAGGATTTTTTGACATTTAATTTATCTAATTCTCTGCTGTCTGCCCTGACATTTACTGAGTGTATGCAGCCAGCAGATGACACCTAGTGCTTACACCATTTAGTTACGATTAAGGTGTTAAAACAGCAGAAGATTCTCGGATAAGTGATGTATATGATCTGAAAAACATCACAGATCCAGGGAGTTCAGCAGGAAGTGTTTTTAACGTCAGAGAAGAGAGGATTTTCAAACCAACTTTCCTCGAAATGATATGAATGCAGCTGAATGCAGGTGTGTTTTTGATAAGAGGACATTGTTAGAACATGGTTAAAAGCTCAAAAATGTCACTGGAACAGAATAAGTATCCTTTAAACCAGTCTTTGTAGTGCAGTTTTGTGGCACACTTTCTTAGTTTGAAACGATTCTCCGGCGCGCCTCGTACCAAATCAGTAACACATTTAAAAAAATATAATATGGCAAATGATGTCTGTGCCATTATCTGGGTCTTTAAATTTGACAATGGAGTGTGTTTTTCTGTCTTTTTTTGGATCAGAAGATTTCTCAAAATGTTAAGTCATTTAATTAAAGTGAATCAGTTAACTCAAATTTTTCAAGGCTCACCTGGCAATTCCTCAAGGCACACAAGTGTGAAAATCAAGGCTTTAAACAATGGGGAAACAACAGCACTATGCAAAAGTCTTGACTTCACCTGTTGTCTAAAATGTCAAGGTTCTTTATTTGTCATTCCAAAATGGAGTGGGAAAAGACAACATGACAGAAAAAAATGTGTTCTTTAAAGCTCAATTATGCTTTAAATGACAATAAATCCCTCGTGCTCTCTTCATTTGACTCGTGCACATTTAGTCAATGAGCAATTACTTTTCATAGCAGAAAAAAATACTTATTTACACTTAAAATTTTGTCTAAACTCTATGTTGAGTTCGGGGCCACCCATGCAAGTGTCATAGTGATGAAATAAAAGATACAATAAAAATCTAGACCAGGAGATAACACAAGGGTTATTGACCTTATTCTGCCCCGCCCACTTTTGCCGTTTTTTGAACTTCCGTCTGTAAACGCACTTCCGTTTGACGAGAACTCCGTTAAAGCTAATGACGAACGAGGGAAAAGTTTCGCCCCTAAAATGTTACAAATAGTAGGTTGATTTGTGTAAAATGTTTAATGAACACGAGCAACAACAAGTCAACAACGCACCGATTTCCTGGTCAGTCTGAAAACAACTTTTTAGTCCGTGTAGAACTTATTTTCTGTTGAGCTCGTCTGCTCCATGTAAACTAATACAACAGAATCAAGCCGGCGGCGTGTACAGCAAATTCCTTAATAAGGTCAATAAGCAATACTAAATACTAAAAGCAATAATAAAATCCTAAAGTAAACATAAATGTGCAATAGTAAATATAGAAAATGTACAGTATTTTTCAGAAAGGCAATAAAGACAACAAGTGACATGTATACTCAAAAAATTGTGTTAAATAAATGTATTAAATCCTTTGAAGTTACAAATCTGAGGGTAAAGGAACAAGAAATACTCCAAACAGATTCAGTAATGTTAAAGTGCGTATGACAGGTTTTGATCATTTTTTTATTTTAACTTTATTTGTTGTATGTATACCTGTGTAAATATAGATTATATTTTTACACCAATCAAGTTGCTGTTTAGGGAGAAAAATGGAAAACTAATCGATGACATCACACTAGAAAGACAAAGATTCTCCTTCTTTGACCCTTTAACCATTCATTCAACCAAATAAAGGTGTTCACATGTGTTTTCATTTGTCAAATAAAAAATCATGTGACTTTAGATGAGTTTTGGTCCAGTGCACAAGATGGTAATTTCCTAGTGTGATGTCATAATTTACAACCAGGAAGTAACATTTTTTTAAAACTAAAATATTTCTAAACCGGGATAAAATGTGTTGAGCGTTTTTGCAAACTTTGAAATATATTCATCTTACCTGCATTTTAGTCAAATATGAGTCGTCCAACCTGTCGTGGGCCTTTAACCTCTCATTTCAAGCATGCACTCTGGGAATTACTGTATAATTATATCTTAATCTAACTCCTTTTCTCCCAGGACCGCGTTTGCCAAAGAGTCGGAGGTTCTGACTGGTAACCTCGGAGACAAGCTGATCCCTCAGAACGAGATCCTGCGAGACGTGAGCGACCTGAAGGCCCTGGCAAACCTCCACGAGAGCATGGAGTGGCTCTCGGCGCGACTCAAGGCCTTCTTCAACAGTCTGCCCCACGTGTGCGGTGAGTGCCCTGCCGCTCCACTTCTGCGGTGTCTGTAGTTCTTCGTTAAAGTTTATATGACAGGTTAGCTTGTTTTTCTAATTATAACTTTGCAAAATTGCATCTGTGCAGTGGCGGACCTAGTTATTCGGGGGCCCAAGGCAAAATTAAGCACAGGCCCCTAATCATCAAGTGTGATTTTCAGTAACTTTTCTCTTGAATTGTTCTTGAAGGGAGCGTTTGTTTTTTGTTGTTTTTATTATGTTATGTGTCTTGACAGTTTCGTAAATGCGGGTGGAAGTGAACTATTGGAAAATTTGAATTCATATGTGCAAAACGGCTGATTTGGGGGTCTTTCTGTAGAAGAATATTTCTGAAATCAGACCGTATTTCCCGTTTGTTGGTGCATTTTAACACATGTTCAGCTGATGTAAATATATGATATTAATTTATTATTTTTTCAAAGTTCAAAGGGGGTGGACAGCTGGACAGAAAGAGGCAGAATGAACACATTTGACAGTTCCAGATTTTTTTTGTTGATCTTTTTCTTGCTTAAAAGTAAACTGCACCGCTTTACTGTGATGCGTGGCATACTGGGGGCCCTTCAGGTTGGGGGCCCAAGGCAGTTGGGACTTATTGCCTAGTGGTAAGTCCGCCACTGCACCTGTGGTAAATATTTATCATAGTTTTATAGTAATTTAGTTGCAGTTTGTGCAGACATTTTTAAATACAAACATTAAAAATTACAGGAAGTGGTGCTGAGTGCTAAAATGGAATCCCTCTATGATGTCATCAGTATGCGACGTGCCATTGAAAATGCAGAAACAATTTAAACCATGCATTTTTCATCGAGGGCCACATATTGAAATATAGACCAAGCGGAGGGCCACAAATCGATCGTGAAATGTTCAAAAAAGCTACATTTATCTGATGTTTTAAGCACCACCACATCTACATTCAGTCTCAGTGTCTTAATATCAAGTCTGTATTGCACCAAAATGTTAGTTTTAAGTTCAAATCTGAAATTTGCTATAAAAAGTACTTCTCAGGGCAATGTGGGCCAATTCACCAGGAAGCTCACAGTTCAAGTTCAAACAGGAGTATTTGAACTTGTTGTTCTCTGCTTTAATGACTTAAACCCCATCTATAATGTGGTTTTCTATTTTACAATGGTCAGATATGGCTGATTATAGGTTCTCTTGTTCCGCCAGAAGAAGCTTAAGTGAGGGATTATATAGGAGTAAGCTGGAATTGTTTGCGTTGTACTCTAAAAAGTCATGAGAATAAGAAAAAGCAGATAGAAAACTGTCTATAAGGCTGAATAGTTATATTTCTATATTTCCAAATGCGTTGGTTACAATATATTATTCAATTCAAAAGTGCTTCACATCCAGGGAATAAAAAATACAATACAGTACATTACAAAGCACAAAAACATTATATGAAAAGCACAAGATAATAAAATATAAAGCACCAAGATAACCTGTCTAGCTAGTAATATTATAAGCCAGGGAAAAGAGGTGGGTTTTCAGTCGAGACTTAAACTTTAAATATTAACATTTCTAATGTACAAATCTTATAAAAAATGCTTATGATGGTAACATTTTCCAGATCATCATTATGGCCCATTTGGACACTTTCTTTTCGGATGTTCTGCTGAAGATGGGACGCTGAGTGTTTGCTAATAATGCCTCTCCTGTACAAAGCAGTAGTGTATGAAAAGATGTTGCAAGTTAAACTTAGTGAACCTTAAAATTGGAAGATATAAAAAGCAAAGACCATGACATTGTACATTTTACACAGACGGAAAGATTGTACCATAGAGTAATGTCACATCATCAGTCTTTTTATCTCCAAACACACTGATCTATAGCACTCTGAGTCGAGTTTTTGGACATTTATCAATCTGGAAAGGCTCTCGCTAAAACAATCAAACAAATGCGCCACTTCACACTGAGGGGTTGAAGCGTCACAGAGGAACAAGCCCAGAGAGATTTTGTTAAATCCAGTTCGGAGAAAAGCACAGACGCAAGAGCTGCAACTAACAATTAATTTGGTAATCGATCAGTCCAGCGATTATTCCTTCAGTTAATCGATTAGTAGTTTAGAATGCAAAAGGCCTGTAAATATGAGATTTTTACCCAGATAAAGCTTAAATGAAGCTGTTTGAGGACGTCCTGGTGAAGAATATTTACAAATGGTTTACAAAGTGTTTTCATCAAAAAACACAACATTTATGAATCAGAAATAAGAAATCAGAAAAAGGTTTATTGCCATTGTCAGTGAACAAAATTCACAAACACAGGAACTTGCTTTGGCATGAGCTGCAACATATAACAAAAATAGTAGCAAAATATATAAAATGAAGCATGCATAAAATTAATAATAAAATAAAACATAAATAAAATAGACTTATATTATATAGAGAAAATGGACACTTTTCCCATGTCATTTTTGTGTTATTTTGACTTTCTCTGAGTAATAAAACCTCTTTCTCGTGTCATGGCGTGTTTTGGAGTCTGTGCATAAACCAGTAAACGATTATTTGACAACTATTACTTTATTGGTTAGTTTCAATTAATCGATTAACTTGTTGTAGCGCTACAGACATATTTCCCATAAATACACAAAGTGGCTCTATGTGCATGATTTTATTAACAAAATAGTCTGCATTTAATAAATAAGAAAAAAAGACGGGTGTTGCTGTGTTTGTTTTAGTTTGTTTGGGAGTTTCACCGTTGGTTTCCGCCCAAACGACAATGCTGCCCTGTGATTGGTCCAGTCTTGGGTTAATCAAAACAGCAGGAGCCTAACGATGGATTCTCAAGAGATTGTGAGCTCATAAAAACTGTGAGAATTAATCTTATCATATTATCAGGTTAAAGTCTATATGACAGATTAGACACACATATCACTAACTATACCCCTAACCCATATTTTGGAGTATCTTGGACAATAAAAATAATGTGTGTGAGACAAAGCTTACAGTACAATTCGGTAACACTTTAGAATAACTCCCCTTATTCCTGCCTCAGTAAAGCATGAACAAAGGCTTATTTCATACTGAACAAACAGTTTATTAAGCATGATTCAGGATTAGTAACTACTTAATTAAGTTTAGGGTTAGGGCTAGGAATTTGGGTTAGAGTATTAGTTAAGTAGTTAAGCCTGAATCACTCTTAATAAATTCTTTGTTCATGCTTTACTGAGGCAGGAATAAGGGGAGTTATTCTAAAGTGTTGCCTACAGTTCTATTCACCTTATTCCGGAAGTTGTCGTGGGCGCTGCCATCTTGTTTCCGTTGTATTCGTTTACATGGGGCAGACGAGCTCAACAGTACAGTACAAGTACAACAGTCTACAATAAGTTCTACACGGACTAAAAAGCTGTTTTCAGACCGCCCAGGAAATCGGTGTGTTGTTGACTTGTTGTTGCTCGTGAACATTAAAAATTTTATACAAATCAATCTACTTTATGTAACATTTTAGCGGCGAGACTTTTCCCTCATTCGTCATTAGCTTTAACGGAGTTCTCGTCAAACGGAAGTGCGTTTACAACAAAAGTGCGCATCTGTGGCAAAAAACGGAATAAGGTGAATAACAACCAGCCTTTGCTACAAACTGAACTCAAAAGCACAGTTGCCTCACAGCGAGAAGGTCCTGGGCTCAATTACCAAACAAGGACAAGCCTTTTCCTTGTCTGCGTAGGTTTCCTCTTCCAAAGCATCCAGGTCAGGTTGGCCCACAGTGGCGGGATCCTGATTTTCTTTGCATTGTCGAAAACAATCGGCCAATAAGCCCAAAACCTCACCCCTTGTATTCAGCTACAGGTTTGTTAGCCTTAGCTGCGATGTTTACCTAGCAACACTGGCTTCCTGGGGCTCATTAAGTTCCTGTCTGAGTGCCTCATCACACGTTACCTTCTCTCACCACACAGCACTTTACACTCGCTCCAATTATCTGCTCTGCCTCTGTAGGTGTGAGCCTAATCAGAGCTCCTCAGTGCGTTTTAACCATTCCACGCAAGTCATCGCTTTTACTCGGCTAATGGCTTGTTATGCTAAGGTTTATATGGGTTCACATCACACGGTTTGAATGTAATCAGCTTCAGAACATGTTTTTTAATCTTTATTACCACGTCAAAGGCAAATTAAATCTACTTAGTGTTTATATGAATCATTTCATGTGGTATCTTGTTTATTAGTGATGTACACTGTTGTGCTTTTAAAGGACACATAATATGCTACAGTGACTTTTCTGAGCTTTTAATCATGTTCTAACAATGTTCCGTCATCAAAAACATACCTGGTGTAGCATTCAGTTGCATTCACGCTGTTTTGAGGGATGTTTATTAGAAAATCCTCCCACCTCCGAGCATCAAACACACTTCCTGCAAACTCCTTCTATCCGGGACGTCATGAGGCAAACATTAAGCTTCAGATGAGATGATGAAGTTCTGGTTAAAATTGTGGATGAACAGACTATAACTTAAAGGAAAAATATTCTGCACTTTTCATTTTGCCGTTAGCCTTTAAACATGCTCGAGTGCCTTAAATTTGCCATCTCATGTTAAAAAAAATAATAATAAAAAAAATAATAATCTTATTCATTTTATGACCTGTGTTATTAGTCCCTATGAAATTACACTTACTGAGTGCATCCAGCCAGGTGTGTTCACAGTTAGCGCTGAAAAGATTTCATTCTGTGGATTTGCTGCAGCAGTTATCGTATTTAGAGGCAGAAATGCTCAGAACGAGTTTAGTGATGACTTAAGGACTTAAAACAGCGGAAGATTCTCGGATAAGTGACGTAGATGATCTGAAAATACGTCCCGGATGGAAGGAGTTCGCAGGAAGTATGTTTGACACTCGGAGGGGGGAGGATTTTCTGACAAACATTCCTCGAAACAGCGTAAATGAAACTCAATTCTACTCCAGGTAGGTTTTTGATGACGGAACATTGTTAGAACATGGTTAAAAGCTTAAAAAAGTCACTGTAGCAGAATGTGTGTCCTTTAATGATTTACTCACATAGATTTACAATTTCTTGAACAATTACCTTGACCAAATTCAGCACGGCCCACCTTTGCTGCACTGAATTATCGCTCCTAATTTGGGCACACACGTATTTCTGGAGCTGCTTCGTCAGTCTCCCTCCCTCCCTCCCTCCCTCCTCCCCATTCTCAGATTACTCTTCAAACTCAAGCTTTTTTTGCCGTCGCTATCTCAACTTTCCTTCGCACATAAAATAATTAAACGTGAATTTTCAGATATTCTTATTTGGCCTTGACTTACTTTGTCGCTATCTCTTTTCAAACTGCCTCTCGTCTGCTTCCTCTTTCCTTTCCCTCCGTCGCTGCAGATAAGAATTCAATAAAAGTTGGCTGCGGGACGTGACACAATTAGCATTAATACTGGTGGGTGGCTCTTAATAGGACGACTAGGGCAGTGACTTATCATGTAAAGGCAGCCTCCATATTGGTTGGTATTTAATGTTTGCTGAGTTGATGGTACGACTGCCTTGCCTGTTTCGCGTGTGTACATAAGCATAGGAGATGGGACAAGGGAACAAGTTACCTTATCTCATCCACCGGCCCCCCCACAGCCCCCCTCTCCTTCTCTATGCCTCTCCAAATTGGATTTTATATTACAGGAGCAGTCAGGTATGAACAACTCATTTTCCGTCTTTTTTTCTTTCCCGCCTTTTCATTCTTGCACTCGTCTTTTTGCAATTTCTCCCCATTTCGTCGGATTTTTTTTTTAGTCCCTTCTCCTCGTGGGCTATTGTGGCGCTCGTGTTGGAAAGGTCTGGGAGATTCTTATCCGAGGTAATAAATGCAGGAAATATGGCGGTTACATTTGTTATTTGAAATTCACGAGTAGCTGAACTTAAAGCTTGGGTACCTGACTTTTTTGTGTAAATGAGAGCATTTGTGTTTTCCCCCAAAGAGTATCTTGTAAAAGCTGCATTTTGTGACAAAATTATCCCATGGCTGTGCTTGGGTGGGCCGCCAAGTTTCACTTTGCCTTCTAAAAAAAGCTTCAAGTAGAACTAAGTAACATTTTTACCTCATTAAACGTCTGTGTAAGTCCGTGTGGTGGTTGTAAATGTATTTTCGGGGTGTTTGTAGCCCCCGTCGTCGCCCCCTGCGCCCGAAGACGACTCTCCTGAGAAACCTTGGGTCTCTTTTTTTGTATTTGGCGACATTAAATGTTTTTGTCTGTGACTGTACTTCATTATTTCAATTAAAAAAAAAAAAAAAAAAAATCTTGTCTTTTTACTGGGAATGTACGTTCTCAAGAGACCAACAGGGGGAGCTCTGTCGCTGAACATTTACAGCAACCTACACGGACGAACAGAATTACAGTTGACTTAAAAGCTCATATTTCTCTTAAGCCCTGTTTGGACAGGATTTGTTTTACCTCACGACCTCAGGTAAATTGTAATAATTACGAATATTGTGTTTAGTCCCGTGTGAATCGTCCATGTTTGTAAAAAAAAATCTCATTTTAATTTCTACTTATATTGTATTTCAGCAAACTCTGAAGTTGAAGTTGTTGATTATCAGAGGTGTCCAGATGAGGCTTTAAATAGTTTGGTAGCGCCACAAAACATGAGGCCTAGAGAAAGAGATTTACTTTAAACAAAGACATGTTGATGTGAAAGAAGAGGATGCAGAGGAGGAGGGCCAGATGATGGTTGAGGTGAAATGAGCAACAGCAAAATGGGGGGGAAAAAACAACTTCAGTTTCCCATACCCAACGTGGTAGCACTGTAGAAGCCCGTTGTTTAATAGGGATTTGCAGTGGCAGTTACTTTCAGTAGTTATAACAGTGGTACTTGGAGTTGTGCTCGTACTGGGGCTAGACCACTGCTGCTCCTAGTGCTACGAGGCTGGTCGTCTTCTGGGCCAAAGGTCTGTGGTTTGAATTGTTATGGGAGAATTGCTGTTGTGGATTTCTAAAACAAGTTAAACAATACAAATGCAGAGAGAATGAGTCTGATCAATGAGTTGATTTATTCACTGGTAACAAAGTGAATAGTCGCCTTTCCCTGACAGTGATCTCTCTCTGGTCGACGGAGGTCCATGACAATCAGAACACATGCTTTTTATACACAAGACATAGTTATCACATCATGAGGAGACGACATGAAACATCATTGTGAAACAAGAGCAGGGACATATGTGACTATCAATATTCATGAAAAACAACAGTGATCAGTGGTGTTTCCAGTTAAAGCCAGATCTCAGAGTGAAAGGACGTCATAAAAGGATTAGATGCCCATTCTCTATCTTTGTGACCCGGAGCTAAAAGAGGTGCTAAAGAGATGTTAAAGTTGAAGTTAACAATTCAGAATGGACAAGTCAGAATGAGAACGCAAAACTAATGACTGCGATTACAGAATCCCGCTCTCTACATAAACATCCTTAGTTGAGTGGTCGGCGGTGTGATTCCAGCTCACTCAGGCGAATACTGGCATTGTGTTCTTGGGCAAGACACTTAACCCACCTTGCCCCCAGTATCTGTGAATGTGAATGGGTGAGTGGTTCCTTGATGTAAACTGTTTTGTGTGCCTTGAAGGTGGAAAAGCGCAATATAAATGTCACCATTTTGCCTTTTTTTTGTTTGTTTTCCTGACGGTTACTGGTGTATAGTATAATAGTAGATATCGCGATAGTCAATGGTACTTAAAGGGTGACTTATACCAGTATTTAAAGTGATAGTTTGTGGTACATATAGTGGTAACCTTAATGATACTTGGTGGTATTTAAGGGGCGGCTTATACCAAATATTATACTTTGAGGCACTTGTAGTGGTACCTTTAGGGATATTTTGTGGTACTTAAAGTGATACTCTTAGTGATACTTAGTGGTACTTATAGTGATACCTTTAGTGATACTTATAGTGCTACCTTTAGTGGTACTTATAGTGCTACCTTTAGTGGTACTTATAGTGGTACCTTTAGTGATACTTAATGGTAATTATAGTGGTACCTTTAGTGATACTTAATGGTAATTATAGTGGTACCTTTAGTGATACTTATAGTGCTACCTTTAGTGGTACTTATAGTGCTACCTTTAGTGGTACTTATAGTGCTACCTTTAGTGGTACTTATAGTGCTACCTTTAGTGGTACTTATAGTGGTACCTTTAGTGATACTTAATGGTAATTATAGTGGTACCTTTAGTGATACTTAGTGGTAATTATAGTGGTAACTTTAGTGATACTTAGTGGTAATTATAGTGGTACCTTTAGTGGTACTTTTCGTGATACTTACTGTACAATGGTACCTATAGTGATACTTTGTGGTACTTCTTACTTACTTTCCTTTAGTGATACTTTTAGTGATACTTTGATAGGGATTAGTAGGTTTAGTGGTAGGGTGTTGGTAATAGCAATGGTAAAGGAAAAGGGTAAACAGTGAAACTTGATTATTACAATAACAATGTCTTATAATATAATGTGAGTCACAGATAGAGTGTGCTTTTTAAAATACCCGTCCACCATCAAAACAACACATTATTATTTTATATTCGTTGGGGCAAAATTGACCCGTTTTGCATATTCATTAGGTCCCACAAGCTAATTTGGTCTGTGGCCTGAATCTTAACTGCACCTGCTGTTTGCTTAAGTTTAGCAAGCACTGTCCATGTAGTTTATATTCATTCAATTTGCGCTATGTCACCCAAAAATAATAACTTTTAGACTTTGTAAAGGTTAATTCCACACCTGTCCAATACTGTAGCTCAGTTTTGTATTCATAAAGTCTGCTTGTTTCAGGTTCTGTTTAGACAATTGGCCGTGAAGGTGGTTTTGTGCCTCCAGTGCTTTAAACTTGTCGGACCAAATTTACCTGGGAATATAAACTCTCACAGACGTTTGGAGGTCAGAACCAATACGGCAGATAGTTTTCTTATCAATAAATGAAAGGTTTTAACATTTTCACAGTATGTCTGGCATTCTCGTTGAATATTTTTGTACAGCATGTAAAAAAACACCTTGAAGAGTGTTTTTCTTCTTCTGTAAGGTCTGTGAAAGCTGCCTCTTGAGGTTAAATACATATTTTTTATTGCACGCTATTGTATGATCATGTAGTTTTGTGATTTCCAACTTATTTAATTGTATCTAGCTTAAATACCTTTTCTTACATTTTCACCTTTTGATCAACATCCTCAAAAAGCAAAATAGACTTTTATGAGCTTTTAACTATGTTGTAATGTTGTTCCCTCATCAGTAGTTTACACAGTGTTCTATAAATAAATCTATATGTATTTATATAGCACAATTGTACAAAATGCAATTTAAAGTGCTTTACAGACACCAGCAGGAGGCCGGTCCATGTTTAGTCCTGACTCTGGCACCAGCAGGAGGCCGGTCCATGTTTAGTCCTGACTCTGGCACCAGCAGGAGGCCGGTCCATGTTTAGTCCTGACTCTGGCACCAGCAGGAGGCCTGTCCATGATTAGTCCTGACTCTGGCACCAGCAGGAGGCCGGTCCATGTTTAGTCCTGACTCTGGCACCAGCAGGAGGCCGATCCATGATTAGTCCTGACTCTGGCACCAGCAGGAGGCCGGTCTTTGTTTAGTCCTGACTCTGGCACCAGCAGGAGGCTGCTCCATGTTTAGTCCTGACTCTGGCACCAGCAGGAGGCCGGTCTTTGTTTAGTCCTGACTCTGGCACCAGCAGGAGGCCGGTCCATGATTAGTCCTGACTCTGGCACCAGCAGGAGGCCGGTCCATGATTAGAAAATGATTAGAAAATCCCCGTTTTCATCTACCCCCTATTTCCGCCCACAGCTTTGCTCAAACCTGCATTAACACGAATAATTTAGACTCCGGGTCATACGCATGGGTTTCAAAATCGTTCAAAAACGTGTTTCCTATTCCTATAACAATGTCTCATTTATCCAGTTTCTATCGATTCATTATAAAGACTGTTGTCGAGGTGAATTTATCTTCAGTCTCAATTTGTGATTCTTTTCGCCTCTTCCTCCTGATGTGACCTTGGGCAGCAGCGAGATCCCAGTGCACCGATTGTATTCCACTTCCAGAGGCATCAAAATAATTAATATCTTTTCTCTTGCTCACTCGGACAACCCTTCTCAAATCATTTATCAACTCTGCCAGCAGGTAAACAGAATTTTGTCTTATTTTCATTTTTAATACAGACATTCTACTCACCCAGTTTTACCGTCCAGCAGCCAATTGTATTATTCATGGTGTTCGTGCATACGTCCATGTTAACCCTGTGCTGCTCGAGAGTGGAGCGGTCTAAGCTGCAGCTCATGCTTGGCTTCAGTGTCATGACATCAATTTCAGGATCCAGTATCGTACTAAATGTCTTCCCCGCTCTTTACTCCCATTTCATGCTTTGTTGTCCTGTTGAACAAAGCTTATATATATGTTTTTTAGTAGGCCTATATGTTAACACTATGGGGTCAAAGGAATGATTTATCACATTGATCCGCCAGAAAATAAATACTAAAACAATTTCTGCCGTTCTTATGCTTGCATTGCAACACTGAAACTTCCTCGTTGTGTGACATTTAAAGCTTCATAAAAACCTTTCAGACAAAGTATCAAAATATTTAGACTTGGACCAACTTTAATGAGCCACACTGGAAATATATTACGATATCCAAGTACAATAAAATAAAAAAATAGGTCTGAGAGAGTCGCCACTGTCATAATTGAACTATACTGTCCCGTTTGAGAGGTCCGAATGGGGCCCTGAGAAGTATTAGCTTTCATAGCATGCTAGCTTGCTTTAGCCTCAGGGATTGCTTTTGATGATTGGACAAGAGAGAGCAAAAGAAAACACATACTCAGGTGAGAATGAAACAGCAAAAAGCAGATATAAATAGAAAATAACAGTTTCTCATCAAACGCTGACTTGATCTTGTGTTTGCAGTGATGGTAACTTTATTTGTTGAGATAGCACATCAAATCTGTTTATTGTGTTAAGACACAAAATATTATATTTCCTGTCCATAGTGCATCTAACATTATCCAAACCCAAGGCATTACATAAAGAGACGTGGAAACGCAGCGTAGAAGCGCAGACAAGTGAAATAAATGCAGAAAAGCTGACGATAAACTCTTTAGTCACGTTTCAAAGCGCCACAAATCTGGAATTACTAAACGTCTTTTTGTGAATTACTGAGACTGGATTCATGAAGAAAAAGTATAATTCAGGAACAATTTAGAATTCATTTATTATTGTCTAATGTTTGGGTGACATCAGCTGTTCATGTTGCGGACCTCCATTAACAGACGCGGCCCAAGACGGTCCAAAGTCTGTAGGGAACTCGGGCCAGTCGAAACATGGCAATAGTCAGCCGAGATTTGTCATGTTTTAGACTTGTTTTAGATCTGTTTTCTATTAGCCGTTCTAGATCAATAGTGCAGTTTAAAATGAACAAAATGTAAAATAATAATCTACATGGCTCATAAACACTATTTAAATCCCAGTTAATGCATAATATGTCTTGTTTATCTCCTATCTATTACATATTGATGACAGGAGTAGTAGGTTGTTGCCAGTGTCATTTAAGCTAGTATGTTTCCCTGTGAAGGCTACACCTAATCTCTGTGTATGTGAGTGAGTCTGAATCTTTCACTGATCTCTTTTTCCCTTAATGTTTGCCACCCTCGTCTTCTGCAGATGGCAAGCAACAGACGTCTCTTAGATGGGATCTGAAAATAATTGGATAAGCTCACCCAGCCTCGTACGCACACACATACCTCCACAGCGCGCACATTTAATCATGCATACACAAAGAACTTATAAATAAGAAATGGCTGTAATCCAGTTTTGAGGAGCAGAAAGGAGAGAAGGAAGCAAAAAAAAAAAAAAAACGCAAAAGGAAGTTGTCAGTCAGGACCAATGAGCTGATGGCTTTGGCCCGCCTGTCCCTGACTCTAATGGCTGCCCCCATGCTGTGGCGCTTTTCCTCGTATCATCAAAGTGTGGGGGGCGGAGAGAGGAAGGAGAGACGCAGGGAGAGTTTCTGAGTCTGTTTGCGCCTGTGCAGTATTATATTTTCAGAATATGTGACACTTGTGGACACGCACGCCCAACGACAGCTCCAGCAGTTTGTGTCACACGCTTTTTCACACATTTCACTGACAAAGTGTAAAGAGTAGGTGAGAGGACGTGAAGGTAACACCGACTTGAACAATGTAAGGATTGTACCAGAACAGAAGGCTAAATGCTGAATGCTCACTTACAGTATGTGCAGTGTAAGTTCTTGCTAAGTGGAATTTGCATGTTCTAACTGTGCCGTAAGAGAGTGCTCCGTTTCCTTCATCATCTTAAAACATGCACATTTCTAGCTAGGTTTTCCTGACAAAACTTTGGTCAAGATCTGGAGATGGTCCTACAGCGGGGGGCTTGCTGTTCCTTATTCGGCAATTTGAGTCATTCACCGAATTTGCATCAGTCATGCTAGTCGTTAGCTTGTCTGTATTTTTTATTATTTAAATTGCCAGAAATGCTAAAAATGTTATCTGTCAGGTGTAGCCTTAGTTCACCAGTTATTTAAAGCAGAACTAACTTCAGCGACAGAGCTCCCCCTGCAGGTCTCTTGTGAAAATACACTGCCAGTAAAAAGACTATTTTCATACAAAAACATTTCATGTCGCCAAATATAAAAAAAGAGAGCCAAGATTTCTCAAGAGAGTTGTCTTCGGGTCGGCGTCTGGAAAGTTACGAGGCTAGTTTTTTGTGCAGAGACAGCAGGGGGCAATGCAGGAGCTTAAAACTCCCCAAAAATACATACAACTTACAAAAACGTTTAATGATGTAAAAATGTTACTTAGTTCTACTTTAAGTTAAATAGAGTTTGCAAAAAATGTTATGTATGTTTATTGTTAGATAAAGACCCGTAAAAGATCGTAACTTCTGTGATCACCAAAACCAAACTTATCTGATATTACGCGAAGTCCATTGCCTCGATGAACTGTACGTTTTGCTCAGTTTGCTGAATTAGCATTTAAATCGTGTGCTTTCACCAACGTTGAACTCATATTTAACTTAGCATGAAGAAAGAGTGAAGGATGTCGATACAATATTTCAGGTAGTTTGCCCTCGTATGCTTGTCTGTTGTGATCAGCGTCAGAGAAGCCTTAGAGTGTGTGCAGACTCAATTTTTATGCACATTCTGTACTGACTCAAATTGGGGAATCACACTCCTGACGGGTTTTCCAGCCACATTGAAGAATGGGACACATGCAGAGGACAAATTCATGTTGTCATTCCTCTAACTCACACATTTTCGGGCAAATTTTTTTAGTGTCTGCTGCAGACTTAGCGCTAGTTTTGGCCAAAAGAGTGAGACGCCGCAGAAGAGGAAAGCGCGCGGGGGCTCTCGTGCGCCTTCGGAAACGCCGGCGCTGCAGACGCCTTACCTGGGATTTTCCTCTCCAACGTCCGCTCACTCAGCAACAAGATGGACGAACTGGCGCTGCTGATGAAGAGGAACAGAGACTTTTCTTCGTCTTCTGTTTTGTGTTTCACGGAGACGTGGCTCAGCGAGTCGATCCCGGACTGCGCGCTCCATTTGGAGGGATTCCAGCTCCTCCGCGCCGACAGACAAAGGGATCTCTCCGGGGGAAAAACAAAAGGCGGTGGAGTCTGTTTCTTCATCAACAACGCTTGGTGCTCCGATGTGACTGTGATCTCCAAACTCTGCTCTCCTGATCTGGAATATCTCTTCATTAACTGTAAACCATTCTACTCTCCACGTGAGTTCGCTTCATTCATTCTACGCTGTTTACATCCCGCCATGCGCGAACGCACCACGAGGCACAGCGCCGTGTTAGCGGAGCGGGTTTTGAATACGGAGCAGGACTTCCCGGACTCCTTGTTGATCATCCTCGGGGATTTTAACAAGGGTAATCTCAGCCAGGAACTACCAAAGTACAGACAGTTTATTAAATGCCCGACCAGAGAGCAGAACACGCTGGATCATTGTTACACTACAGTGAGTGGGTCCTTCCGCGCGGTTCCTCGCGCTGCCCTAGGGCTCTCAGATCACGCCATGATCCACCTGATCCCCACGTACAGACAGAGGCTGAAGCTCTCCAAACCTGTAGTGAGGACTTCTAAGAAGTGGACCAGCGAGGCAGTGGAGGAACTACGCGTGTTTGGACATTACAGACTGGGATGTGTTCAAAACTGCCACGGATGGCTTGGATGAGTACACGGACACTGTGACGTCATACATCCAGTTCTGTGAGGACAGTATCATCCCCACACGCACCAGGGTGATTTATAACAATGACAAGCCCTGGTTCACACCCAAACTGAGGCAGCTCAGGCAGCAGAAGGAGGCAGCTTTCAGAGCAGGGGACAGAGAGAGCTACAAAGGTGCTAAGTACAGATTTAGCAGGGAGGTGTCAAGAGCTAGATCTCTGTACAACACGCGCCTAAAGCAGTCTTTCTCTGCTAACAACGCCTCGGCGGTTTGGAGGGGACTTAGGCAGATCACCAACTACAAGCCCAAAGCCCCCCATGCTGCTGACGACCAGAAACTCGCTGAACAGCTCGCCTCCTTCTATTCACGATTCGAAATCTCAACCCCCTCCCCCACCTATCTCACTACAATAGACATTTCTGCCAATCACAACCGGGTCCCCACCTCCCCACTGGCCTTTCACTACACAGGGACAATGTAAGGAAACAGTTTCGGAAGTCCAACCCCCGGAAAGCTGCTGGACCAGACGGTGTCTCCCCCGCCACCCTGAGACACTGTGCGGACGAGCTGACTCCTGTCTTCACAGACATTTTTAACACCACCTGGAGTCATGCCATGTCCCAGCCTGCTTCAAGTCGTCCATCATCGTCCCTGTTCCCAAGAAGCCCCGGATCACTGGACTTAATGACTTCAGGCCTGTGGCGCTGACGCCTGTCGTCATGAAGTCCTTTGAGCGCCTGGTCCTGCCCCATCTCAAGTCCTTCACCTCCTCCGCCCTGGACCCACTGCAGTTCGCCTACAGAGCCAACAGATCTGTAGACGACGCCATCAACCTGGCCCTCCACTTCATCCTGAAGCATCTGGACTCCCGGGAACCTACGCCAGGGTCCTGTTTGTGGACTTCAGCTCTGCATTCAACACCATCATCCCTGCTCTGCTCCAGGACAAGCTTTCTCAGCTCCACGTGCCTGACTCCATCTGCAGGTGGATCACTGACTTCCTGACGGACCGGAGGCAGTGCGTGCGGCTGGGGAAGAATGTCTCAGAGACTCGGACTATCAACACAGGAACTCCACAGGGCTGTGTACTTTCTCCTCTGCTCTTCTCCTGTACACCAACTGCTGCAACTCCAGCCCACGACTCTGTAAAACTGATCAAGTTTGCAGACGACACCACCCTCATCGGACTCATCTCGGACGGCGATGAGTCTGTCTACAGGAGGGAGGTGGATCGGCTGGTGTCCTGGTGCAGCACCAACAACCTGGAGCTCAACGCCCAGAAGACAGTGGAGATGATCGTGGACTTCAGGAAAGTCTCAGCCCCCCTGCCCCCCCTCGCCCTGACAGACTCTCCCATCACCACCGTAGACTCTTTCCGCTTCCTTGGCACCACCATCACTCAGGACCTCAAGTGGGAGCCGACCATCAGCTCCATCATCAAGAAGGCCCAGCAGAGGATGTACTTCCTGCGGCAGCTGAGGAAAGCCAAGCTGCCGGCGCAGATGATGGTGCAGTTCTACACGGCCATCATCGAGTCCATCCTCACCTCCTCCATCACCGCGTGTGGTACGCTGGAGCCACAGCCAGGGACAAACAGAGACTACAGCGCATTGTGCGCTCTGCTGAGAAGGTGATCGGCTGCAGCCTTCCATCTGTCCAGGACCTGTACGTCTCCAGGACTCGGGGACGAGCAGGTCGGATCACAGCTGACCCTTCTCACCTGGACACGGACTATTTGAGCCACTCCCCTCGGGCAGGAGGCTACAGTCCATCCAGACCAGAACCTCCCGCCACAAGAACAGTTTCTTTCCCTCTGCCGTTGGACTCATGAACACTTTGTAACACCTGTCACTTCAACAATAATACTATTTAAGAACAATCTATTTGCACTACTCATTTGCACATTGCACTATCTGCCAACTGTACATTCTGTATATAGTCTATCTTAGTCTATTTTATTCTTAATTTTATGCATGCCTTTTTATATATTTTTTATATTTTATCCTTTGCTTTATGTTGCACCTACGCCGAAGCAAGTTCCTACGTTTGTGAATTTCACTGACAATGGCAATAAACAATTTCTGATTCTGATTCTGATGTTTTTAAACTATACATTCTAAATTGATTGATATAAAAACTGACTAATACATAAGTCCATTATTCAGTCACAAGCTATCTGACAGACCTGACTGCTGTCTGTGCCTCTGGTTTCACAAAAACCATCAAAGACAGACAACTGGAGTCTTGCAGAGAGACTGGGCACTGCATGAAAGCCACACTAAAACAAGCATTTTAACCACGTCAGAATCAAAATTACTTTTATTCATACCCAAGGGCATTTTGTTTTGGTACAGACATGCAACCAACCAGCACAAGATGTAGTTATCAAAATAAATAAACTATAAAAAGCATACTACCCTTACTGCACATTAACATATTTACATTACGTGTACAGTTTTACAAGTGAGCTGAATATTGCCCAGTAACTTTACAAAGAGGATTTTACAGCACAGAGTTGAGCAGTTTGATGGCGACAGCAGGGAGGATTTCTTTTGTCTCTCAGTGCAGCAGCGGCAATAAAGGTCTGTTGCTGAACGAGCTCTTGCAGCTGACCATCACACTGTGGAGTCGGTTGGAGGGAATGTCCAGAATAGTCCTGATTTTATCCAGTCCGTTCCCCACAACAAACCCTATGATGATCTTATTGACTCTATTGTACTTCAACACCTTTTTATAACAATTTTCTCAAACCATTTCAGCTTTCAAACTCGTGTTGATGTTGTCAGAGCGCTTCCAATCGCAACACACTTTAATAAATCACATAAATCGCCTCCTGCTATTTTCAGATTACTGCTGTAAACAGGATAGGTAACAGCCGACTAGCATTAGCGCTGGCTCCTGGATCCATTAATGATGAAACCAGGGAGGATAAACAAACATCATCTGAACACAATTAAATCAAGTCATTACTGTCATTACACTGGGCTCCTCTGGGAAATCGATGAGGATTCTCCTGTTAAAACAATTCTGCTGCTTGTTCCCATGGCTCATTGAATTGGATTAATATTGATAACATCCATAAAAAGATGTAATCATTTTTCAATAAGGATCAAATTGCTAGTCATATATTTCAGCACCTCTAGTGATTGTATTTGGATGGAAAAATATTGGTCTGCACATGAAAAAAATTACATAAGCAATGAAAAAGAAGATAATGTATGAAGATCCAAGTCTGTTAGATCAGAGTACCTGGGGCTCTGGGCTGTTGGGAGCAGGGACAGACATTTTGAGCGGCAGATATTTTGAACATGAGAGGGGGGTCTGGGGGTCTTTCCCCAGAAGTTTATTTTAAAAATATGTAATTTCCAGTAATCTGGGGTATTTAAGGTCAGCCTTAGTAACTACTTAATTTTGCAGTTAGGGTATTAGTTGGGGCCGTGGTTCTCAAACTTTTTGAGGTCAGGAACCCCTTATAAGAAAGAAAATATCCCAAGGACCTCTATTGTTCTCCACAATGGCATCGTAATAAAACCCAGAAGTTCAAGTCATTTATAACCAAATCAGGATAAATTAATCATTTCTCATTTTTTCATTGGTGAAGTTGTTTCTGTCCAACGCATTGTATGTTGTATGTGGAATTGTAAGAAATTGGAGTTTCAAATATTGAACAGTTATATCAGAACTTTTGGGGGACACATGGGGCACATGGCCCAGGCACCCCTTGGGGTCCCACTTGGAAAACCACTGAGTTAGGGTGATGGGGTATAAAAGGGTCCAAAAGTTACTGAGCCTGAAACACTCTTTAAAAAGTAATTTTTCCTTAAGAATTAAGTTTTTGTTCATGCATTAGTAGACTAAGTGTTACTTTTCCCGTCCCAATCCTGGAATCAATTGCAAAATGTACTCACTCATGACCAGCAAGAATCCCGGAAATTTGTCAGTCCCTATTGTGCACCACTGCACTAGAGAACGTTTAGCCAGTATGGAGGGCGGCAGAGTGGTTAGCGTTCTCAGATCACTGCAAGAAACAGCGTGTGAGGCCGCAGGTTTGCCCATTCAGGACAATAGACAAACCCTTCAGCTATACACCTCCTTACCAAGATCGAATCACTATTATTATTACTTTGTACATATTAGATATTTGTTAATGATAAAAGTTCACTTTTCTACTCCCTTTGACTTTCTTTTACATTTCCTTATATCGTATATGTTCCACAACGTAATATTACCGCACAAAGGACATGCTCCAGAGGCTATATCTTGCTGGTAATTAACTTTGAGCTCCTATATACAGTATTCATTCCAGCCCAAAGTCCCTCCCTGCACCTCTCAGATCCGTGCGTACATTTTTAATAAGAACTCCATCTTCTCCTTTATCTCTGTGCCAGGCTGATGGACAGGCTGTCACTGATGTCACCTCACAGTCTGCGTTGTGTTTGCTTGGCTGAATGGGAAGCGGTGACACATGTCTTTCTATTGTTTGTCCAAGCTAATAGTCTCTTATCTTATCTGGAGTTAATTTAAGATGCGTAATGAAAAAGCCGAATAATCAGAGCTAAATAATTGGCTGTTACTTCACAAAGGAACCCATCGTATACTGAGACAAACACTCTTTAAATGGTGGATATAATAAGTGTGTTCAAACTTCATTGTTTATAATGTAAGCACAATGTAAACTATAGGGCTGCAACCATCGAATAATTGTCATAATCATAGTTTATAATAATTATCTGGACTATACAGATTAGGGATGGGCGACGCCACAATTTATACAATATCAAGTAGTTTTGGGGTATTTTTTTGGATAATGATACTCCATACTGGTCTAACCTTAAAGCAACAGTGTGTAACTTTCTGAAGGTGGCATTTTACCTACTAGAAAGTTCATTAGGGGTGTCCAAACCTCTTCAAATTCTTGTGTTTTACCCCTGACAACATAAGTCAGCTCATCTCCCTTATCCAGGACTGTGCAGAGGAAATTTCAGTCTCTTTCCAAGATAAAACAACCATCCTCCTGGCATGCAGGAGGCCAGAGGGGTTCTTCTATGTTTTAATGCAATGAAAACATTCAAAAATAAAAAAGAAGTCAAGGTTTTTTAATAATGCACATTTAAAATACTGCCTAAAGTGCTGTACAAACGTAAAAACAATGTTACAATCAACTAGTACAACTACAAATATTCTTTATAGCCAAACAAAGCACCAAACACAGATGGATCTGTCCAGTCTGCTACTGGTGTTTGACACAAAACAATTAAGAAATGTTTCAATTTGAACTCTATCCTTAAAATTACATATGTTAAAAGTGTCAGTGTTTGCAGGACAGTATCATCACCCATATTTGTACTGCAATATTGATACTCCCATCCTTAATACAGAGTCTAAACACATACCAAAATACTTTTTATTTCCTTTTAACGTATAATTGAAGTCTAAATAATTAATTATATCTCCATCTACTGGCTGCAGAGGAAATTACACGGGGGAGATAAACAAATCTAACTTGCCTCCGACATGGTAATATTAGCATGCAGTTGTATTGAGATTTTATGGCAGAAAATGCTCAGAAAGTCTGGCGATGATTTATGGACCTAAAAACAGCGCAGAAGATCTTATAGCTCTTTTTCAACTCAATTTGTTTTCGTAACACCCAAAATCCCAACAGCAGTTTCCTCGGTGGGCAACAATGAAATGTTCAATATAGAAAAACAGATTAAACAGTGTTCACAAGAATTTAGCAGATGGATAACTGTCCAAGAGCATCTTATTAGGACGTTACAAAACTTGGAAATTTGTTTTATGAGGCTCAGAGGTAGAGGACACGATTAATTAAACTTCATGTGAATGAAGCTAAATGCAACTCCAGGTATGTTTCTGACGAGAGAACAATGTTATTATATGATTAAAGCAAGAAAGTCCATTTTGAACAATATGTGTCTTTTAAATTAAAATTATATAATTTCCAATAATAGTCTTATTTTTCTCCATCTAGAAGCCTTCAGTCACCACATTTCAACTTTTATTTAGCTGATAATGTACATTTCAATGTACATTCGAATCTAATCATTTGACTAGTCCAGAAGTTCCCAAACTTTTCTGGTCGGGACCCCCAAAATAGCCACGCAACCGACTCAAGTCCCCCAAAGCAAAATGACAATGACAGTAGCAATAATTTTAAGTGTCAAAGCATGTTAATTCAGCTTTAATATTGGCTATTTGAATAGTTTATTGTCGTATAGGATCCTATTTCACTAAAAGATACTGATTTTAACTTAAAAAATGGAGCAAATACAGTGTCATATTAATTAAAATGAGATCTTGAAATCATCTCGAGACCCCCAGCTCACCCTTCGCGACCCCCACTTTGGCAACCACTAAACTAGTCGATAGGGCTGCAACAATTAGTCGATGACAAAAAAAAAATCAACTAGAAAAATTGGTAATCAACTCATCGTTAACTGAACTACACAGACTTTAAAACACATGTCAGAACAGCTTTTATAACAAACAAACAAACACCGTGACATTAATACATCAAATTGTCAAAACAGAATAGGTTATTGCTGATTTTTTTTTTTTTTTTAATCAATAATACTTTGTTCATAAATATTCTCTTTCTAGAAGCCTTCAATCGCCATATTTCAACCTTTATTTGGCTGATAATGTATTTCAATAAACAACTACACAACAGAAATAATCAGTGACTAGCCAACCACTAAAATATTTGTTTGTTCCATCCCTCGTCGATTCTATACTGCAGTAACATTACACATAATTATGGAGAAGTAGATAACCTGAGCAGGAGTTCGCGTACGTGTCGTTATACTCTGTGTGTGAGCGTGCACGTGTGACCTTCAGAAGGGCGGGAAGAGTAACGGGGGAACTGCCTGATCGATCTGGACCCTTGCCTTTCTCCTGTGCCTCTTTGGATTTTCCCTACACGAACGCACAAACACACGCGCTCACACCTTCGCCTCATTGAACAAATAGACTTACATATGACTGACGGGGCCAATTTCTCTCCCTTTCCTCCCCGCGTTAATTTATGGCCATTGATCCGCGCTGGCCGGAGTTTACACCCATCACGCTCGCCGGCGCCTATTGTGTAGTGTACAATGCCGCCTCAGCACAAATAAAGAGAGGGCGAGTTCAATAGCGGGGTGGAAAAGACTAACGCGCAAGAAGAAGTTACACAGATGAGTTTTAGGTGCGTTCTACATGTTCTTAGCGCCGCTGGGAAGGTTAGTGTTAGATAGTCGGGTCTGGAGCGACGGAAGTGATGTGGTTGTTCTGGTAATAAGTTCACTTCTGTCGCTAAAGTGGCTTAAATTGTTATGTTTTTGACGATGAGATAAAGCCAGAAGGCGAGTCATTGCTGTTTAAGGTGAGACACTACAGGATCTTAAATCTTAAATTTAAAGATATAAATTTGAAACTTCTCCTGTAGTTTACTCACAAAAATGTAAAAAAAAAAAATTACAAGTTTTTCATCATGTCATGTTTTCATGTAGAAATATGGCATTTTATAAGGAAACATGGCCAAATATACACATATTTGTGACATATAAAACAGAAAAATGGACAGAACCAAGTTTAAATTTCTTTGTTCATTTTCTACACATATTAATTACAAAAGAAATGTACAGAGGGGGTTTTGGATTTCTTATTTAGTTTTTAAGTAAACTAGATTGGACTGAAAATTGTCCTAAAAATACACTTTTTTCCTAATTGTTTTGACTTCAGTAAATCAGTTTTAGATTTAGATATCAGAAAATCCTTCTGTACGTTTTGTCAAAATCTTGTTGAGTCCAAGATTGCACAGTTTGGTGTGTGAGATCTACTTTAGGGCTGATCTTTAAGTCCCGAGCGAGAAAAATGCATTTTAAGAATACGGCCTTTGAGCCTGTAGTGTCTCGCCTTAAATGTTAACCAGTTTTCCTAATCTAAACCCTAACCCATCTATTCTACTAATGTTACCCTTTACCCCAACCCTTTTCCTAAACGTATCCTTTACCATAACCCTTTTCCCAACCCCCCTCTCCTGACCTTACCCCTTACCCTGACGTAGTTCCTAACCTTAACCATAACCTTGACATCTCCTAATCTCACTCTTTCCCTAATTTTACCCATTACTCTAAACTTCACGACTTAATGACCTGAATGAACTGAATGACCAATCATAGACACTCTAGCATTAACCCACTAACACACACACACACTTGCGCGCGCACAAACACGCACACACACACACACACACACACGCACACACACACACACACACACACAAACACACACACACACACACACACACACACACACACACACACACACACACACACACACACACACACATACTCTTTGACAGAAGGACAAGCTGCACATTTTTACATTACAGTTACTTCATTTCACAAAACCTGTTTGAAATAGCTTGAAACAATTCATATAATATAATACTAGTGGAAAACTAACAATATAATGAGTGTATTGTGCCATTTCTTTTCTTTCCAAGTGAAAGTTTTTATGTTATAGAGAGAGTGACGAGGTACCCTACCTTATTATTAAAAAAAAAATACAGTTTTGTATTTTTCCCATAGAGCAGTGGTGGAAGAAGGACTCAGATACAGGTGCAAAAATGTACATGAAGGACACATATTCTGCTATCAATCTCGCCAACAATGTTCCGTCATCAAAAACATACTTGAATTTGCATTCAGTTGCATTCACGTTGTTTTGAGGAATGTTTATTAGAAAATCCTCTCCCCTCTGAGCGTCAAAAACACTTGCTGCTGATCTCCTTGATCTGGGACGTATTGGCGCCATCTACAGGGCTGGATGCACTAAGTCAGTGTCTTTCCACACTGCTGAGAAAAACTTTAATTATTCCATAATGAACTTTTTTGTTGTTGTTTCAAAACATGAGATGGCAAATTAAAGGTACTCAAGATCACGTTTAAAGGCTAATAACAATTCAAATGCATAATATTTTTCCTTTGAGTAAAAGTAGATGTATAAAAATGTAAAGCCAAGACTTGAACTCAAAACAGTTAGGTACTTTTCCACCACTGCCATAAAGTGTGCAGAGCAGAACAGCAGGACAGCAACAAAATCAGACCCATGTGTGTTGTCTGCATCTAATTATCATCAGTATTTTGATAGACTGCAAACTCAGAAGAAACGACTGAATGCTGAGAACTTCTTGGTTTTAAAGTTGTACCTGAAAATGTGTGCATGTAAATATTATCAATGTGCCTAAAGGGTTTATGAGAGCTTGAAAATTACCTACTTCTAACCTGAAGTGCTGAAGTGTTTTTCATGCACTTTTTATCTTTATGAAGATAAACAACAGCTTTAAATGGTACTCTGTTTATGTGTACTTACTGTGTAGTTTCAGAACACTCTTTGGGACAATATTTTCGGTGTGTTCCTCTTCCTTGCGCCCTGATTATGTCACAGGGAAATGCCATATGGACATGAGAAAATGGAGTATATGCCCCAAACTAGGCCCGCTAAGTTGAGCTAAACATAGAAAAGCCGTTTACAATGTGGCAGAAAAGTGTAGCGTAAGTGGTGCTACACAGAAATAGTTGGTGGAGGTAAAAAACACGCTAAATAATGGATCTGAATTGGTGCAGAAGTGCTCAGCAAACACTTTTATAGAGTCCGTAACATGGAGAGAATGGACCCAGGCCGGTAATCAAAGTCCTGCTGCTGCTGGTGTTATGAGCCCTCCACCGGTGCAGCGCTCAAGCAGCACCAAAATATAGAACCTGAACTGCACAGTCCAGAGTGAGTTTCAGTGCTGCTGTAATGTATGTGATGTGGATGATACTTTAGTTCAATGTCAAAGAGTAGAAATGTAAACAGCCAAGCATTTTATTACATCGGTATATGTTGACGACCTGAATGAACTTACGCTGTTTCACGCAGTTTGTACTTCAGTTTTTGAAGGATTCTGATACTGATGGTCCAGAACACCTCAAAATACAAAGGATGGCAATTCAATCCATTCCCTGGGCAGTCCGTCCTTGGGCAAGGCACGTCACCCATGTTGCCCATGGATGAATGTGTTGTGTATTGGTGCAGACTGGCAGTTCTGCTCCCGTTAGTTCAGGGCTAAACTGGCCCTGCCATATTCTTACAATATTTGTGAGTTCACAAACTCTTGAGAATCCATCTGGGCGGTGTGCTGCTGTTAGGGCTGCACTGGCTACCAATCACATGTTTAAAGGGGAATAACAATACAAAAAAAGCATAATATTTTTCTTTTATAATAAGGATATGGCATTACTAGCTTGAACCTGTTGTGAGTTGTCACTAATGGCCAGTCCATTGGTACTGCAGCAACAAACAAAAAAATGCAATAAAATACAAAAAAAAAAGAAATCCTCTTCAGCCTAGAAAGCACTCATAGAGTGCAATGAAAAAACAAAGGTTCATGTTCCGCTGCCAGAGACCTACAGCTTTAAAAAAAAAAAAAAAAAGATTGTAGCAATGTTCTACCTATTTCCATACCACAAACTTTTCCCAGTTCAGAATCATAGTTCAAAATACACTTGTCACACTTCCATATGGGAACAATAAAATCTACTCACAAAACAAAATCATGTGTTCTTGAATGTAAAAATCCTTCATTACGCCCTTGCTTCTTGTGCTTCAGGTGGTTCCTCTGGCTCCGCGGACAGCCATGTGGTGGGGGAGAGTGAGCGCAGCCGGGAGCAGATCCTTCAGACTCTGAGCGACCTGACGCGGGGCTTCCAGGACATCGCCGACCGCTGCCTCCTGGTGCTGCATCTGGAAGTCAGGTAGAGGAGCCACGTCAGCTCTGAGATAGAAAAAATACTCAATTCTACGCATCTTTTTATGTATTTCAGTTATTTCAGTATAGACCCCAATGTCAATGAACAAAACATGGCCTGGTATTAGCGCTAATGTATTTTCAATGGGGGACTTAGCATTAGCCTCTGATTAACACCAGAGCATCGGTAGAAAACATTACCACGTGTAGAAGTGTTTTGTGTAGTTTGTAACTGTTAGTGAACATGAATTGAATGAATTTTAAAATCGAAATCATGATCTGGCCCCAAGAAAATTGTGATAATATATATTTTTTTTTTAATATCGCCCAGCCCTATTTAATGCCATACTACAGAACATTCTTGACAGCACAAATTAACATCTCTATGGAGACAAGGAGGCGCCAAACACCAGAAAAGTTACATAGCGCTCCTTTAAGACAAGTGAAGGATATTTCATGGTGTCGATTCCAATATAAAACCATTTTTGTTTGTGTTTATTTTATTGGTTTCACACAATTTCCAGGTCAGTCCATTAGAAACCCAACTGCAGTCATTTTTTATTTTATTTTATTTTGTCCAGAGTGGGACAAGACCCTTTCCCCATTACTGTACACGCTATAGATTTTTTTATGTCAGCAGTTTTTATCATCTGACCTGTGACCTTAAACCATATTATTGCTGCACCTCTGCATTTTTCCATCGCTCCATAAAAGGTTAATTTCTGTCTGGACATCAGGAGTCAATAGTCTCATAATTCGACAGTCACGGGGCGGCGGTGTGAGGGGCATAAACTGCGACGGGTGAATGGTTTTTCCCCTTAAGGCAAAGCACCACAACAACCATTCTCTGAGCCTCCATCTCACTTTGGCCCATTGCATTTCAGTCGTTCCTCCCTCTTAACTACTGTAGCTCAATGCCATCGCCGCTTGAACTTGGCCTCTCATCTCCGTCTCGTGCTCTTCCTTTCTCTGCTTTTTTTTCCTTTTCCCTTTTCTTTCCTTTCTCCATGTATCGCTCTCTCGGATTCAGACAATTATATTAATCCCATCTCTGGTAATTAGTTAGTTCTGCGTTCTCGCTCATCAATTCTCTTATTCTCTTATCCTTTTCCCTCTCTTTGTTTCTCCCTCTCTTTGTTTCTCTCTTTCTCGCTATTTCTGATCATAGGGAAAATCTAAAACGTGAGTTGTAGGTTTCTCAGTGAGACGAGACAAAGATGAAATTGTCGCAGGACCAAAGACGAGCTGCGACTGATGTGAGGCACTGTCTGATATGTTGGAATATTTGTTGCAGAGGGAGTCTTCCCCTCGCTGCGTGTACGATCAGTCTCCGCCAAACATGTGACCTGCTGTAAACGCAAACATGTGACCAACAGTGAACACAAACATGTGACAACAGTAAACACAAACATGTGACCAGCAGTAAACACAAACATGTGACCTGCTGTAAATGCAAATATGCGACCAACTGTGAAAAAACACGTGTCCAACAGCAAAGGCAAACATGTGACCAACAGCAAACACAAATATGTAATCAACAGTGAACTCAAACATGTGACCAACCCCTACCATGTGACCAACCCCTACCATGTGACCAACAATAAACACAAACATTTGAGCAACAGTAAACACAAACATTTGACCAACTGTGAACACAAACATGTGACCAACCGTAAACGCACACATGGCACTAGCAGTAAACACTAACATGTGACCTGCTGTAAATGCAAATATGCGACCAACTGTGAACAAAAACACGTGTCCAACAGCAAAGGCAAACATGTGATCAACAGCAAAGGCAAACATGTGACCAACAGCAAACACAAATATGTAATCAACAGTGAACTCAAACATGTGACGAACCCCTAACATGTGACCAACAGTAAACACAAACATTTGAGCAACAGTAAACACAAACATTTGACCAACTGTGAACACAAATATGTGACCAACCGTAAACGCACACACGGCACTAGCAGTAAACACAAACATGTGACCTGCTGTAAATGCAAATATGCGACCAACAATGAACAAAAACACGTGGCCAACAGCAAAGGCAAACATGTAATCAACAGCAAAGGCAAACATGTGACCAACAGCAAACACAAATATGTAATCAACAGTGAACTCAAACATGTGACCAACCCCTAACATGTGACCAACAGCAAAGGCAAACATGTGATCAACAGCAAAGGCAAATATGTGACCAACAGCAAACACAAATATGTAATCAACAGTGAACTCAAACATGTGACCAACCCCTAACATGTGACCAACAGCAAAGGCAAACATGTGATCAACAGCAAAGGCAAACATGTGACCAACAGCAAACACAAATATGTAATCAACAGTGAACTCAAACATGTGACCAACCCCTACCATGTGACCAACAGCAAACACAAACATTTGAGCAACAGTAAACACAAACATTTGACCCATTGTGAACACAAACATGTGACCAACCGTAAACGCACACACAGCACTAGCAGCAAACACAAACATGTGACCAACAGTGAATACAAACATGTGTCCAACCCCTAACATGTGACCAACAGTAAACGCAAAAACATGCGACCAACAGCAAAGGCAAATATGTTACCAAATCACACAACAAAACACAAAGGTGACCAATAGTAAACACAAACGTGATTAAAAGTCCTCGTCTTCGGATCTGAAAGTTGGTGATTTGAATCCCCCTCTCGACATAAACACTGTTGCTGATCACTGCAATAATAATAATGTTATTGTGTTCTTGGGCAAGACACTTAACCCGCCTTGCCCCCAATTTCTGTGTACACTGGTGTTTGAATGTGTGTGTGTGTGGGTGAGTGAGTGAAGTCGTTCCTTAACGGTAGAAAAGCGCTTTATAACTGTGACCAACACTAAAATACTGCTAGCATACAGCGCTACCCTTCGCTAACGGCCTCTCACCCCTTCGGCCTCTTTATCAATCCGCTCTCTCTTTCTCCCTCCAGCCTTCACTTCTTTTTCTCTTTTCCTCATGCCTTCCCCCAAACTTCCTTCTTCGTCCATTTCTCTTCTTTTTCCTCCCCACACTTCCTTTATTTCCTGCTCTTTTCTTCATGGCTTCATTTAGTTGCTACCACTATCAGGGGAAATTCACTAGATGGTAAGAGTCAATGGAGTGTAACATATAGCTCGACATCAGCCTGGGGGAGTTTTTTTTCCCACTGAAATCATAAACAAAATTGCATAAGCTACACAATGCTCTGCGGGGGAAAGGGGGAGTGTACATGGGGGGATCAGAACAGGAGCGCGGATGATGGAGGGCTATTAGAGATTCGAGGGGGAGGAAGTTCATGGTGTGGTAAATTAACTTCAGTTTGGCAGTTGAAAGCGAATGAAAAGTTGGTAGGGATCAAAATAAATCAAAAGGAGAGAGTTGCAAGTTCAAAATGTGTGTAATGAGGCTACTAATAAGCTTTGAATCCGTGACCAGAACTTTGTATTTTTTGTTAAATTCTAAATAATGATTGATTTGTTTGATTGTGTTTACATTTGTCCTGGTTTGAATGTGGTTTAGGCCCGACTTGGTTTGATCCTGGTCCAGCCCAAGTTTTGAAGTCCCAGTGTGAGTGTGTACAAGTGAAAACACACTCTTAGTTATTGGCTGACGATTCTGAAATATTAAAGCTGGGATACCTGACTTTTTTTTTTCTAAATGAAAAAAAAAAAATAGAATATGGTGTAAAAGCAGAATGTTGTGACAAAAATGAGACCGTTGCACGCTGTCTGCATCTGATAACAAAGTATTTTATATCTCGTCAACCAGGAAATAGGAGCTGAAAGCAGCGCTCTGATTGGCTGTCCTTGGGGCAGTAGCACGAGTTTAAATTTGCTGCCTGAAAAAGCCTGAGAAAGTGGAGCTCACACTTAAAAATATATGCTTCTGGATATTGACAATGTGCCAAAACCTTTGTGAGAGGGAGGAACTAGTATTAAAAACTAGCTACCCCAGCTTTAATGTTGTATTAATCTAAAACTGAAGCCAATATTAAAATAAACATGATTAAACCTTATAGTAGTCCGGGTCATTTGAATGCGTTGTGGTTCCGGGTCTAAAAAGTTTGGGAACCACTATTAAAGGTGCTGTACCTGATTTTTACTGTTTTAAAACTTTGAAAAACAGAGCTAGTTCATGTACCTGATTTTTTTCTGTATTGCCCCATTACAGATATATTATAAAAGCATCTCTTTGGGTGAAAATGAGACCACAGCGCTTTCTCTGCATCTATTTATAGAGCATTTTATTTTACGAGAAGCAGGAAGTATGCTGTTAGCACGCTAATGTTTGTTAGCTTTTCCTGGGATGGCAAATGGTGGTTCAGAGAGGTGAAAAAGTGCTTATAAACTCATGGCAGTGAATATTTAGGAAGTTGGGACTGCATTTGTAAAGTGAGCGATACATGTGACTGATGTAAAGTTCTAGTTCTGTTTTTCACTTTCAACCTGTAAAAATCAGGCACAGCCCCTTAAAAGCCAACCATACGATTATATGTTGACAGTGTTGATTTGATGTTCTTTCCCAGGGTGCACTGCTTCCATTACCTCATCCCGCTGACCAAACAGGGGAATTATGCCATTGTGGCGAATGTGGAGAGCATGGACTACGACCCCCTAGTGGTGAAACTCAACAAGGACATCTCAGCCATCGAGGAGGCCATGGGAGCAGCGCTGCAGCAGCACAAGTTCCAGTACATCTTTGAAGGTAGAAATTCAGGTTTTCCTTTTCCTCCGTTCTGGTTGTTATAACGTTTAAAGTCTGTATGACAGGTTAGACGACACATTTGACTAAAACGTATTGAACATGATTGTATTTCAGATTTTACAAAACATTTTGCCTACTGCCCCCAGTTTGACAGTTTTATAATGTTACTTCCTGGTTGAACATGAGCAGCAAATATAACATAGAGATTTTGAAAACAAGGGACAAAATCCACATCAATTTCACAATAGTTATGATTTGGTAAATATAAATACTTGAAAACATCTTGATTTTGTCAACTGACGGTTTAAACTGTCAGAAAAATGTGTCAGTTGTTTGTAAGTTGTCTCTGTATTTTCAATGACGCGTCGCTTTTTGATGACATCACAGACGTTTTGAACTCGGCACCTTTATTTTTTACTTACTCTAGATCAGTGATTTTGCATTTAGATAATAGATAATACAGATAATACATTCAGATAATAAATAATAAAGATAATACATTCAGTTTTTATGTTTCTGAACTGAATAAAGCAACACTTTTAGCTTTTTGTCTAGTATACAACAATATTTCAAATAATACCACTACTACAACTACTCACGACTACTACAACTGGTACGACTACTGCTATAAATACTACAACCACAAATACTACTACTACTACAAATGGTACTACTACTGCTATAAATACTACAACAACCACTACTACAAATATTACTACTACTACAAATGATACTACTGCTGCTATATATACCACAGCTACTAGTACTACAAATATTACTACTACTACAAATGATACTATTGCTGCTGTAAATACTACAGCTACTACTACTACTACAAATACTATTAGTACAACAAATGGTACTATTACTGCTATAAATACTACAACTACTGCTACTAGAAATACTACTACTACAATCTAACCTAAATAAAAAACATGCACAATATGCAAATCCTTCGGTTGAAAAAGTCCTGACCAGGCCTAGATAGATCTGGACATGGCTTCCTCGGCCCTCTGCTCCTGACAGGTCGCCCCTGCCACTTTGAAAGGCAGATTACAACAAACGGATCAATAAAGCAATCAATAAAGCATACTTACCCCGCACTACTACTACAACTACTACTTATGATGCCACAACTACTAACCTTACACGTCTGTTACTAATCCTGCCAATTCTATAATCTGTTACTTTTACGATAACACACGTACTTCTGTGTTTGCAGGCCTGGGCCATCTGATCTCGTGTATCCTGATAAACGGGGCGCAGTACTTTAAACGCATCAGCGAGTCCGGCATCAAGAAAATGTGTCGGAACATCTTTGTCCTGCAGCAAAACCTCACCAACATCACCATGTCCCGAGAGGCGGACCTCGACTTCGCCAGGTCAGGACTCTCTCTCGCTCACACAGAGTCGAACGCTCTAACTCTGGGCAAAATGTACTCACTAAAATAAGTCTAGCTCTCAAATTGGCTATTGGGGATGTGCTACTGTCTTAGCTTGGAACATAAAAGCTTTGTAGAGAGAATGCCATGGATTTAGCTATAAAAAGATATATATATATAGAGAGAGAGAATTTGCAGGTGGAAAAGTAGCCTAAATGTAAAGCTCAAGGAAAATACTTTCAAATAAAGTTGGTTATCTCATGAGTCACAATAGTCATAAAAATGGTTATTTCAGTTAAGTATTCTAGGGCTGCAACTAACAATTATTTGGCTGTGAATATGACATTTTTACTCAAGATAATGCTGAAAAAAAGCTGGTCGCTGACGTCCTGCCACACTTTTTCTTTTTCTTTTTTTTTTACATTGGACAAACCAGATGCATAGTTTAAGTGTTATAGAAAAATGCAAATGTTCAACACCTGTTCATTGGAGGCTTTTTAGAGAAATTCAAATAAAAACAATACAGATTAACAAATACAATATTAACATTCAAGATTATCACGTGTGCAGCTCTGCCCTGATTTCAGCCGCAGTTTCAGACGTCTGTTAAAGAGGTTTGGCTCAATTCCCGTGTCACTTTTGAGTGATTCCTGCTCTGTCTGAGTTACAAAACCATTTTTTTCTCAGCTCATGGCATGTTTTGGAGTCTGTGTATGGATCAGTTTTCGATTATTTGATTACTTAATTAGTTGACGACTATTTATATAATGGATTAGTTGTGATTAATCAATTTACTTGTTGCAGCCTTAAAGTATTCAGTGTAATTTTGTCTGATTTAAGTAGAAAGTACTACTTCTACCTACTAGAATTACTTCAAACTCGCTATTTTTCCATGCCCAGAGAACTCTGAGAGCGTTAAACAATCAAACTCATTCCGTCTTTGTTCCAAAACCTGTCAAAGCACTCCAGTCAACAGCAGGTCAAAGACCGGATTAGGCGCAAATGGAGGCTGAGAGACGTTCAGGGGCGACAAGTATTTAGCATTAGCTGTAAAACTTTGACCACGATTTTGGCAAACAATGATAAGCAGCCTCTCTTTTAGGGCTGTAGTCTTTTAGTTGTTTGGTCGATTAATTGGTCAATGATGTTTTTGTCGACCCAACATTATTTTATTATTTTATTTCAATTAAAAGGATTTATTTGACAAAAACAGCAAAAAAGTGAAATTATGAAGTGAGTTGGCTAAAGATTTTTGAATAAATCGTGGGTTTAATCTAATTTATATATAACTTACATAAAATAAAATAAACGGTTTCCTAGTAGTTTTCTATATAAATTGTTCTTTTTTGTATGAGCACCAGTGCAGTTGTGTTTTTTGAGTGCTGTTTCATAGTTTTGCCACATTCCCTTTTAGTCGATTAATCGGTCGATGGGGAAGGTCTTTTGTCGACCAAAAGGGTGTAAAAATACTACTGCACACAACTTACTAAAACATAACCAAATCAGACCTTTTTATTAAAAAAATGTGGCATATAATGTGGCAAAAATGTCCATCCCACTCTCTGGTTCTTTCAAGTTGGCCATAGTGATTGTTTTACTTTCTTTTTTGCTATAGAAATATGTTCAGGACACTCTGGAAACTGGTAAATTCTTCAATTAAATCAATTTGTGAATCCAAATTGGACATTTTTTCAAGGACTCCTCACTACACTTCAAGGCACACTGATCTTCCCTGGCACAGAGACTGAAAACCAAGGCTTTAGTCTACTCAAGTGAAAATTCTCAGCATCATAACCTCAAGGCTGTTGAACCTGATTTTGAAAGTCTTAAAACGTGAAAAACAGGTTCATTCTGGTTCATTTTACTCAGTTCGCAGCAGTCTAAAGTTATGGCTCACTTACTTAAAGTGCCAATGACAGGTTGGACTTTGCCTGGCCTCCATTTTAATCTCCATGTTTTATTCAATACTGCCGATTAGTCTGGAAATGCCGCCAGTCAATTGGACTTCAGCGGGGCGGGACAAGCATCGATCAAACGAACAGTGGACTTGACGACAGCACCATGACGATCTGCAGAGAGCTGTCAGTCCAAAATGTCGTGAAGCTGTAAAGCCTCCTTTTGCTGTGGTTTTAACGACACGTCCTGGTCTTTTAAAACCGAGGAGAGAGCTGCCCTGAACATTTTCTCTGTCGTGGATGCCACCTTGCTTGTTATTGTTTGTAATCGCGGCGCACGGATGTGACGTTCTCCTCTCACGGCTCTGATTGGCTCGATGCTGCAGAATAGAGAAAGTAGAGGGTTTAGCCATCATGCCCACACACACTTTCTTTCAAAATTTAAAGATATTGAAAGATGGCGGGTATGGCTCATTCAACTAAAACACAGTTAAGATAAATACATTTCAAATTCTGGAAAAATCTTTACAAATTTGATCCCAGTTTAGCTTTTTTTTTTAGGTTTTTAATTTTACTTCCTGGTTGTAAATGATGACATCACACTAGGAAATGGCCAAGAAACCATCCTGTACACTGCACCAAAGCTCCTCTAATGTCACAGAAAAATATACGTTAACATCTTTATTTTGGTGAATCGATGTTTCAAATGTTCAGATGTTTCTTTTGTCTTCCTAGTGTGATGTCATCAATTTACATCTCCACAAACAGCGACCTGATTGGTGTAAAACTATAATTTATTAGTTTAGATTTAGTTTACAAGAGGTATTACTACACTGAATAAAGTCAATATTAGAAAACTAAAAGAACCTGTCATACGCACTTTAATGTTTTCTGAACATCAGACACTGCAATTAATTTATAAATGCTTTTCAAAACATTTAGAGCCCAGAGCAGCGTTTCGGAGAAGCTAACAACAACTAGCATGCTAACAGCACGCTTCCTGCTTCACATAGAATAAAAGCTCTATAATTAGATGCAGAAAGCACACTGCTGTCTCATATTCTCCCAAATAGCTGCTTTTATAGTATATCAACACTGGGGTAAAACAGAATTTACTTTATTACATGGAAAAATACATACAGCAGCTCCTTTAAATTAGAATGTTCTTGTGTAAAATAGACTCGACATGAATCCCTGATGTACTGGGTTTTTCTCATGCTGACATTTGCTGAACATATACTGAATAAATCTGTTTACGTACATATTTTAAACTCAAAAATACAAATTCCTGTCGTTTTTGGTTTGCCTCAGTGATAAAACTTCTGACATCCAAAACTCTTTTTCTCTCTCGACATAAAACGGCGTCCATATGTTGTGAATCTGCGGGGGATAATTGCTGTAATATTTCTCTGAGTGCAGCAGATCAAGCGCCAAATTTACAGCCTAATAAAGCTATTAAATCAGTGGTTTGGCAGCCCGGCTTCAAATTGTGAGTTTTTATTTGAGCTATTAAGCAAGTGTCGCTCATTTTGCCCCATAGACACATAAAGGCTCTGTCCCCAAGTTCAGCCACAGTGATGTCCGTGCGCTCGCCGGACAGATGGGCAAGCAGACTGTCATCCGAGCGCTGTGCCAGTGTGCGAGACTCTACTTTTGATGTCAAATCCTTTATATTTGGTGAGCCCACTGCATTGCCAAAGAATGTATATCCAGAGGAGCTGAAATGAGTGAAATTCAGGAATTAATCTTAACTTTTATTTGGACCTATGTCTTCTTTTTTGCCTTGTTTCTGCCTTGTTTCTATTCAGACTGTGGAATTAATCGAATTTTAATAGAATGGATTGTTATTCAGTAATTTCTAATCAACAGCGATCAGCTTTGGTCTTGTTAATGGAGAGGTCTGCAGCAAATCTTTAGAGAGTGGAAGCGAATGTGAATGTGGCTTAAAGCAACTCTGGAGGAAGAAATGTGATTATTGTTGGTGTTAAATGGCAGTTAATTAAAATATGTATTATTTATGTTCAGGTAATTTGTATTGAAAACCATTTGGAATTGTTTTTAATTAGACAAAATAAAATGGCAGGCCTAACGTGTATCTGGACTGGCAGATGGACCAAATATTGTCATGGGGTAAAGTAATTGTACTTACCCCACTTTCAAATAGATTTTCTTAATTCAAGCTAAATCTTGTTACCCGTCAGAAAGGTATTAAAGGAAATATATTATGCATTCTTTGTATTGCTATTTGCTTTAAATTTGCCATCTCATTCGTTTATAATGAAATAATGAACGTTTTTCTCAGCTGTCTGCAATGACACTTACTCAGTGCATCCAGCCAGTAACTGGTGCCAGCGCTACGCATATTTTAGTCAGATTATCTCTTTAAGAAAATGTGCGACACGCTATTATCAAGCTAGTAGTAACAGTGAAGGGAAGAAAGGGTAAGAACGAGTGTGGCGATGATTTAAGGACTTAAAACAGCAGAAGAATCACGGATAAGTGACGTAGATGATCTGAACAAATGTCCCAGATCGAAGGAGGTCAGTAGGAAGTGTAGGATTTTCCAACTAGCATTCCTCAGAACAGCGTGAATGCAGCTGAATGCAACTCCAGGTGTGTTTTTGATGACGGAACATCATTAGAACATGGTTAAAATCTCAAAAAAGTCATAGTAGCAGAATATGTGTCCTTTAACACCAGTGAAGCGTTCTACGACACAAAAGCGTTAAATCTAAACTACTCAAAACGACTCAAATGCATATATTCTGGACTCATGTCATTTTAATCAAGGCGAGATAGTCCATTTTTACAGTACACCTGCTGCTGCCGTCCAGCTCCTCACAGTCACGAGGACTCCAGACACGATATCTGCAGAAAATGAAAGGAGATGGAGCGAGAGAGAACAGGAGAAGCAGATGACACAAAGTATTTGTTATTTTCTTTTACAGTGTTTCAGAAGCTTTTGTCCTTGACAGAAGAGAATATGTGAGAAGTGGAGTGTTAAAAAGAAAAGAGTAGGAAGAGAGGCCTGAGGGAAACACTGGAAAATGCAGTGAAAAGAAACAGCTCAAAACATCTTTGTGCTGCAGAAATAAAATAACTTTAAATGGCTTTGTACAAATGCAGCGCTTTGTATGTTGGGAACACCAGACTATTATATTGTTTCAACCTGGAGAGACTCAAATAAAGACAATATGATTCTTTTTTGGCATTTATATTATTGGTAATCGCACTACTTTAGCCATAGTAAAGTAATTTGTCCACTCTACAGTCATTTTTTGTTTATTGGTTTGTCTTTTTTGTCTGTTTGTTTACCTACAACAGCGCTGCAAAATAAAGAAAGCTTGTCCAATAAATACTTTTACTAATATCATCGAGCAGCGTATGACAAGTGCAGCTCTAATGGGCTTTTTTGAAAACAAACCACATGCACTCCAGGTATGTTTTTATGCTGGAGCTACAACTCAAGACTACGGCTTGGTCGACTAAAGCCCAGCCCTATCGACCGATAAGTCGACTAAAAGGGGGTGTGGCTAAAATATATCAATTGTATTTCAATACGTATTTCCATGTATCTAAACCAAACTGTACTCAAAAGAACACAACTGTAGAGGAATTCATGCAAAAACTATTACTATTTATTTACTATTTATACAGAAAAGTACAAGGAGACAGTGTATTTATATGTGAAGACTCCAAAATCTTAAGTGAATATAAATAAAATGATTAGTCGACTAATAAAATCTTGGGCGACTAAGATACCATCGACCGACTAAACAACTAAAGGACTACAGCCCTACTCAACTTGAAAATATGGATACATGCTCTGTTAGATTAGTCTGAAATGATTAATGGTTGCGTTTTCAAATGATTATTAAGTGTTAACCTCTGACTTGATGTCATTATTGTGTTTAGAATTTACATTTATCATTATTTTTTCATTTATTTGAATTAGGACAGTGCATGTTAATCATTGTGTCAGCCGTGTCATTGTTGTGTCACTGACTGCATCCAGCCACCAGATGGCGCCTAACGCTTTACACAATTTTGCTATGTTTTCACTTTAAGAGACGCTATGATGGGGTTAGCAGTGGCAGTTACCGTGTTTAGAGGCAGAAATGCTCTGGACGAGTCTGGGGATGATTTAAGGACTTAAAACAGCAGAAGATTCTTGGATAAGTGACGTAAGATCTGAACAAATGTATATACGAGCATTCCCCAAAACAGCGTAAATCAGAATCAGAAACGGTTTATTACCATTGTCAGTGATCAAAATTCACAAACATAGGAACTTGCTTCGGCATAAGGTGCAACATAAAACAGTGAATAAAATATGTATAAAAAGAGGCATGCATAAAGTTAAGAATAAAATAGACTAAGATAGACTAAGACTATATACAGAAATGTACGCAACTGAATGTATGTTTTTGATGACGGAACGTTGTTAGAACATGGTTAAAAGCTGAAAAAAGTCACTGTAGCAGAATATGTGTCGTTTAAGGCAGGTAAAGACATTAAACGTTCAATTAAAGAAGAACAGATGCATAACTCGTCATTAGAAGACATTAGACGACAGACACAACTTGACATTCAAAGAAAACTTACACTTTTTATCAAGTTTTTGTTTTGCAAGTCTCAGGTAAGTCTCAAATCATTGACATCACGTCCGAGTCAAGTCCCGAGTCAATGGCCCCCAAGTCTAAGTCAAGTCCAAGTCCTCTACGATGAGTTTCAAGTCACTGTACCAAATTAACAAAAACAGCTCATATTTTAGCAGTTCATATGATTTTTGTGAACGGTTCTTCTTCCTGGTCACGTCTAAGTGTCGACTGTCAAGAGAGAAGGATTTTAAAAATGGGAGGAGAAGCGTCAAGTCCAGGGCTGTAATCCTTAAGTTGTTTAATCGCTCGATGGTGTCTTAGTCGACCAAGATTTTTATTAGTCGACAAATCATTTTATTAAGATTGAAATTATATATGTAGCAAAAACGAGACGATACAGAGTGAGTTAGCTGAAGATTTTGGAGTCTAACGTTTAAATACTCTGTTTCCTAGTACTTTTTCTGGATAAATTGTTGTTTTAGCATGAATTCCTGTGCAGTTGTGGTCTTTTGAGTGCAGTTTGGGTCGACTAATCGGTCAATAGGACACAATTTTAGTCAACCAAGAATTTCTTCAGCCCTAATGAAGTCGTCTCACGTCAGAGGGCTCTAAGTCCAAGTCAAGTCCCGAATCCTTGGCCTTCAAGTCCGAGCTGAGTCCAAGTCTTAGTCCATTTGTCAAATCTTGAAGCATCAAAATAGTGATTCAAGTCTGAATCAAGTCACGACTTGCATTTACTATTTACAGCAAAAAAAGAATCATAAACAACAACAATCAGAAGTAAAAAGAGCACAAGACCATTTATGTGTGCGTGAGTGTTTTGTTAGTGTATATTTTCAGTCAATTAAACCCATAACGATGAGTAAAAATGAACCAATTCATCGCGCCCCACTGACCTTTGTACAAATCTCCAAAAAGTTGCGTATCTTTTGATCCAAGTTTATCCAGACTTCGCGTTCTTTCTAAACTGCTGCTCGCTGTTATACAATCAATTCCCCTTTGTTTTCGGAGACAATCGTTTTGGCTTGTTACGCCGAGCCAAATTTCCCAGGATGAACCACCGAACAAGCCAAAACTTAAACGCTCTGAACTGTAGTCAACGTGAAGGACCATTGATTAGTGTGTGTGTTTTTTCTGCCTGTGTCGGCTCTGATTTTGTCCAAACACCGGTGATGGCTCGGCTCTGGACACGCCTTCTCTCTGATTAAGACTGGAGCGGCGGCGTGCTGATTGGGAATTGTAGAGCAGTTGTTGTTTACACATGCATGAATTTCACTTTTGCAGATTTACCCAGAGGTACAGGTCTTTTTACAGTGTGGGAATGGACAGTTTTTCTGGTTGTTGTGGTTGCGCGTGTCATAGTTAAATGTAAGCAAGATTTTGTTAAAAAAGAGATGACAAATGTTCATTCAAATCATGTACACGTGCGCATAGTGGTTTGATATGCTGTTGGTATGCTAAGCTATCACGCAGCATGTTTAGACAGCAGAAATGCTCAGAGCGAATCTGGCGATGATTGAAGGACTTAAAACAGCAGAAGATTCTTGGATAAGTAATGTATGAAAGCGGAAAAAAAGTTACACTTAGCAGGGAGTGTTTTTGACGGTCGAAAGGTGCGTTCAGTTGCATTCACGCTGTTTTGAGGAATGCTAGTATATAGAAAATCCTCTCCTCTCCTAGCATCAAAAGTGACTTTGTTACATTTAACACCCCACTTGTCACGCAGAGTCTTAACTTTTCAAAAATACCACAAGGGATGTAGGCGGGGATAGGGGATATGTGAAAACAGGAATCTTATGAGCACACGAGCCTCAGTTGCAGGACAGTATAGGACAAAATACAACTAACCACCAGGTTGGGTTGAGTTGAGGTCTGGCTGACAGAGTTTGGGACCAAATACAAATCAACAACAATCCCTAAAGCCTTTAAAACAGTGTTCCCCAACCTGGGGTCCGGGGACCTCAAGGGGTACATGAGCAATTACCAGGGGCTACTTGGAATGGCTTCAGGTTTTAAAAGAAGATGACGACGTACGTGATGTACTTTTGTGTGAATAAAAAAGTTGTAAATGTTTTAGTTTCTTGGACTGCAAATATAATTAAAACAAAAAGAATAATAGTAATAATTCACAAAATTTGATTAGTAAACCCATTTATCAACCTGAAACTCAAGTTAAGGGGTACTCTGAGTGTGAGACAAAGCTTAGGGGGTACTCGAGACAAAAAAAAGGCAGTTTTAAATGGCACATATTGACAAAATTGACTTCTTGAGCTTTTAATCACGCTATATGTGACACTATTACACCATAAAAATATACCTGGAGCTGTATTTAGCTTAATTTATGCTTGTTTGATCAATTCTGTTTAGTAAGTCCTCTTCCCTCTGAGCCTCAGAAAGACTCAACAGACATCTCTACACTCGTATTGAGCATTTCTGCCTCAAATCACGTTCATTACAACTGCGTGCCTGCATTAGCATGTAGGGGACAAGCTAGGTTTGTTTATCTCCCCTTTGTAAAGCCCTTTGCCACCAGTAGATGGAGCTCTAAATCAATTCCAGATGTGGGAAGTGTGCTGTTAGTGGACTGGACACATTCAGTTCTAAACCATCCAGATGCCAAAGTGAAGGTTTACAAGAGCATGTTTAACCTCCAAAAACAAAGAAATACCGCCTAATATTTGTTCTTTACGACCCATAAAATAAACAGTGATATTTTTAACCAGCCACCGTTTCAGAAACACGCCTGGAATGAGAAAAGGATCACAGCAGGCGCGCCATATTTTCACATTTTTCCCCCTTGTAATCGTGTACTTTGTTTTGTCCTGTGAGTGTGTGCTTCAGAGCGGCCGGTGCCTGTGTTCTGTGGGAATTCGCGGGAAAGGGCCGGTACAAGGGCACAGTAATAACCATTGATCTGAGTTAAAACTAAAGGAAAGGCCAGGTAACCAGCACTGCAGATCCTTCACACTCTCTCTCTCGCCCGCTCCGTCGCCTTCTCTCCAGGGGAAATGTGGGGAAACAGTGCCACCCGCTGGTGCAGAGCAGAACTGGAGACTTAAACCTGCAAGAAGAAAGTTAAACATGAGTTGAAAGGACTTTTTTGACTAGTTTGATGGTATTTGTGTACTTGGTGGAGATCGTATGTTTCTACAATGTTTTATTAAATGTAGAATTAGTTTTTGTGTCTATATTTCAAGCCAAATTGGCAGCAAGTTAGGTAATATTGTTTTAAAATATGGATTTCTCACACAATACAGCTTCAGTTAAAGACCAAAATACATAAGATTTCAACAAACAATTAGTTTATTGGTCGACCTGTTAGCGATTATTATTTTTATTGTACAGTGAAACCGTTTAAATAGCTTTTAACTGAATAAAGGTTTAAATACAATGACTGAAGGATTCTAGATGGAGAATGTTCATGAATAAAGCATATTATTGTTTAAATGCTGGTATTTTCAGTCCAATCCACTTTCTTTCCAGCACATTTTTAGAAACAAACACTTTTCCAAAATGCTCCACATAGTGAATTATATATAAAAACTATATAATACAGGTATTAAACCCTTAAATAGAGAAAAAGAAAATCGTAAAACTGAATAAAAATTGTAGAACAGATTAAAAACAAAGTAAAACAAATCAAAGAATAAATGGAATAAGAAAAAAACATTGTGTAATGCCACTATCTTTGTTATAAAAGGTGTTTTTGCATGTGTTTTAGTGTTATGATAATCAAAATACGATTTAAAAAAAAGTTTTATAGTGGACAAGGCATAGATTAATCATTGCAGTCCTATTGTCACATAAATACTAATAAAAACCTTCTAACATACGACTAATAAATGAATAATTTTAAGCTACTCAAAAGTGCTATGAATATTTTTGAGTTGGGATGAGCAATTTTGACAAAAAATGATCTGTCACTTTCTTAATTTATTTTTCTCAACTAAATCTATATGCTATATTCACATGTTACATTTCTTCAAATAATCCTTTTATTTCTGATCTTTTGACCGATATATTGTCCATTTCCAGTCTGAATTCAAATAATTGTCACTTTATTCCTTGTTTTACTGTGGCTACGTTTAAATGCACACCAAAATCTGATTATTTTTAAGATTTTCTGAGTTAAAAGAGTATTAAAATAACACCAAAAACATCCAAATCTGGCGCAAGTAATCAGTTTCTTTCTGATCATGGCCCCTCTGAATTCTCACATCAGATTTTGCAGTTTGTTCTTAATTTACTTCATCTTCAAATCAGATAATACACAGCTTTAGGTTTGCGCGTAAACATCAGGGACTGTTTAGTTGCACAAAGGAGGGTAATCCGCCTGCTGTTTGTTGAGTACAGACAGGTCCGGCCCTCTTTCTGTCTGTCAGTGTTTGGCAGGAGACGTGGCCCAGAGTCAAGGTCGCGTTCACATTGACAAAAACATGCACCATCTGCTGACGGAGCTTCAACGGGCTTCTGCTGAACCTGTGTGTCTGCTGCTGTCGCCACCAACTGCAGCACTCCCTCATCACAACATGCAGCCGAGCAATATATCGTCTACAAGATCTTATCAAAAGGCCAATATAAGAAAAGAAAATACATTTGCAGTCAGTGATATTTGTGCTGTTGTAGTTCACTTTATAGTCTATTCATTTTTGTGTGAAACCTCCACGAATGGACAAGCACAGAGTTTATGTACCTTCTTCACCATTATATGTGTTATTTTTTTTATGAAAACAAAACAAGCACACTTAATTGTTTTTAAATTCCTATTACAAATACAGTTTATTATTTTATTATTACTACCTGCTCCGTTAGTGACGAGGTCCATTCTCCTTCATGTATTTGTCTGTTCACGCCAAAGCATCAGTTTATTAATGATGGGCATAAAGGATATTGTACTGTCATCTAAAAACCTTTCATTGTCCGTCTCCGTCCATCTTTATGTTTACTTCTATTCAGCTCCACAGGCACAGATCTGATAAACAAGTCTTTTATCTCAAAAAGCCCTAAATTCTCAGAGAAACTTAAGTGTTGCCTAGCAACAGTCCACTCCTGCTTTGGAGCAGTGTTTCTAATTTTACACCGTAACACCGTTACCAACCTGGCAAGAGCCACAAAATAATTAACTGTCACAACAGATTGTTTGTGGTGATTTTCATTGTTCCAAGGCAATTTAAGTTTAGCTCAAACTTTTCCTTGTTTGGTTTAAGTGAGAGAGGCCAGTGTTAGAAAGAAGACCAACTGATAAATGGATTACGATTAAGAACTTTGATAGCTCCTGAGAGCGTCTTAACCTGACACAACAAGTGTGATTTAGAAGCTATAATTAACTATTTCTTTGTTAGATTTGCCCAAAACTGGAACGTGCCTAACAAAACTCAACTGTAACGTAATGATAAACATATAGAAGTTCTAGATGCATTGCGCCCCATGCTTGTCATCACGGAGATATTTTAATGCCATAATGTGGTATATGGCAGGCAATACAGAGACAACCTTTAAAGGTGCTGGACCTGATTTTTCTGTCTTTAAAAATGGGAAAAACATAATTTTATTTTTAACGCTTTGAAGATATCCACGTGTATTTCCATCCCATTTATTCACCTCAAAGAGTTTATAAACGCTTCAAAACTTTCTGAGGGAGCGAGCAAGTTTTTGCCATAACAATAAAGCTAACAACAACTTGCATGTTAACAGCGCACTTCCTGTTTTGGAGAGAATAAAACCCTTCATTTTTGCCATGCGACCGCCACTTTGCAATCATTTACTGAATATTTTTTCACAATTAGGGTAAGGTTGGGGTTAGCATTATGTTTAGGAACAGTTAATTTGGTTAAGTTTAGGGCTTTGGGCCAGGTTTGCTAACTGGGTCTTGGCAGAACTGCGTTGTGGAAAAAAATGAAGCTCTACAATTAGATTCAGAACGCACACATTGGTATCACTTTTGCCTGAATAAATGCTCATACAATATATCTGCACTGGGACAAAACAGATTTTAGTTTATTACATGAATAAACTTCGGTACAGCCCCTTTAAAGCTGTGGCACCTGACTATTTTGGGTGTACGTTAGTAGACTTTGTGTTTTCCACCAAAGAGTATCTTGTAAAAGCAGCACTTTATGACAAAAATAATGCCTCTGCGTGCTGTCTGCATCTATTAATAAAGTATTTTGTCTCTATAAACTGCGCTCTGATTGGCTGTGCTCGGGTGGTCCTCATCAGTTTCACCGTCTGAAACAAGCTGTCGTAAAGCCGTGCACGGGACCAAAAATGAATATGAATACATGTGAATTTTAACAATGCACCAAAGGATTTCTGAGGGCTAGGAACAAGTTAGATTGATTTAAAAACCTACTTCCGGTTCTGTGCATAGATCGTACATATCAGTGGACCATGTCAGCATGCTAGCCGCCGCGTTCCAAATAGGAAGCAGCTATGGAGGCGGTCCTGGCTCCATAAAGCCGAGCTGCCATTCACTTTCTTTTGTGAGATTGGCGCTCTTTACTCTCTAACTGTTTTGGTCAAACTCACCATATGGAACTAAAATATCAGTTTTTACACTCTACATGGTCCTGGTGTTTTATTTCTCAGTAGCTTGTTCATAAATCAAGTTATTAGCAATAATAACTGACCAGTCAGGTGCTTCCTTTTCCAGGGGCCGTTTTCGCTCGTGTTAGCAACAGGTTTGATTGACAGCTAGCGCCGCATGTTGCCGCCGTGTCCTCTCACCGAGGGGCGGATACCGTTAGCAACCGCGCTCCTGATTAGTCCGTGTGGTTGCCACGATACGCACTCGGATTTCCAAATATGGAGTCTGGCTCCGCTTTAGCCGCTATAACTGCTAGCCACGATGGCCTTCATTTGGCTGGAGCCAAACACTATGGGTGACGTCACATTCCCAAAGTCCACTGATATGTACGGTCTATGGTTCTGCAGTGTAAAAATCATGTACCCCAGCTTTAACATAGACGTCTCTTCTTCCCAGTGACTCCTGTAGACAGTTTGCTGCGCTGTCAGCTGATCCTGCGCGGAAATGCCCGGCCTGTGTTGAGACGGTAAACAGGCCTCGTGTGTTGTCTGCTCGTGTCCAGGTGACAGGCCGGGCTCCTGCAGACACGGGGGTAATGAGTACAGTCCAAGCGTTTGTCAGGAGCCTTGTGATAAAAACCGTTTTGTGTTTAGCTTTGCCTTGGGTGCTGTCACTGCTCCGGGCTGGCGTCTGCCTCTGCTGAAGTTTCTGTCACCTCGCGTCTGCCGTTTTTATCTCTCCACACTCTCTTTGGCGGTGTTATTTCTTCATTTTTCACTGCCTGTCGTAGCGAGTGCATCCTGAGCACTGTACAGTGCACGACTCGGATCAAACTTTTTTCGGCTTGGGTCGGAGTATATTTACTGATCAGACAAAAATGAACATTACAGAGTGAATGTTATATAAAGCGTGTCTGCTTTTGGTCGCACAGGACAACTATTATGCATTATTTGTATTTTTATAGTGCTTTAACAAACTCTTCTTTGGCATCTCTGAGTTTAATTGATGTAATGTGGACGTTTAGTCGCCAAGCATTTCCCACATTAGGAATTAAGTTTGAGGTCTGGTGGCAGCAGAGGGAATTACAAAGGTGAGATAAACAAACTTTGCTCCCGACATGCTAATACAGCCACACAGTTGTTATGAACATAATTTGATGTCAGAAATGCTTAGAACAATTCTGTCAATTATTTATGGACTTGAAAACAGCACAGAGGATCTCCGAGCTCTATCTTTGAAACCAAAAAAACTGGAAAATTCAGAGTGTTTTTTGAGGTTCATAGGAGAGAGGACTTACTAAACAGGATTAATCAAACTAGCGCGAACAAAGCTAAATACAACTCCAGGTATGTTTTTAATGCGTGAACAATAGAATAACATGCTTAAAAGCTAAAAAAAAAAAAAATAAAAAACACTAAAAAAAAAAACCCTAACCCTAAATTATGAACTATATAATTCCTGTAAAGTTTCAGATTAGGTGGATGTATAATTTTTGCTGACCATTTGACTAAAAAGGGTTAAAAAGTTGGCTGTTTGAACACTTGGCACTGTATAAAATGATTACAACTGCTCTCTTTTGTTTGTGGTGAAACAGGGCCCTGAATGTCTAGAAATAATTAGCTTGAGATGTCATTTTTCCCCTTTTGAAGTGCAGAAAAGTCTTCTGTATTGAATGTAATTGAGTTAGTGTATCTGATTTGATCTTTAAAAACGTGAAAAACAGAACTAGTTTATTTTAAACCGTCGACATGTATCACTCACTTACCCAATCCATTCCAAGCATCCTTATTATTAACCGTGGTGAGCTTATAAGCACTTTTCACAACTTTAAGTGCCCAGAGATTTGCCGTCATGGTAAGGCTACCAAACATTAGCATGCTAACCGTGAACTTCCTGCTTTACGAAGAATAAAATGCTCTATTATTCTCTATAATAGCATGTAATTGACTAATTTTTACCTCTAAGATCTGCTTTTACAACATATTTTTACTGAGGTGAAAATGGGTACAGCCCCTTTAACGTCATATAATGTGGGGGGTCTGAAAATCTACCTACACAACGGCGTATTAGCTGCTCTGGCTGTGAAAAAAACAGTCCAGCTCTACATTTTGTAAAGTTTTTGAAGTTGATGGCAGCCGCTTATTTGAAACAAGTGGTGATGATTTTATGTTTAGGTTATTTATAGTCACAAATCGTTCTTTATGATCTCCTACATTTGCATGAGTCTTTGCTGACATATCCCTTTTGTGCACATCCAGTCTGTTTCTGTCCACGCCTCTTGCAGCCTGATGATGCGTCTCTCTCCTGATGAGCAGTGAACATGCCTGTCTTCAGTTTATCGCGTGTGTGTCCGTGGGTGTGTGTGTGTGTGTGTGTGTGTGTGTGTGTGTGTGTGTGTGTGTGTGTGTGTGTGTGTGTGTGTGTGTGTGTGTGTGTGTGTGTGTGTGTGTGCGTGTGTGTGTCCGTGTGTGTGATGGCTCCGCTCTTTGCTGATGAAGCGGGAGTGTGCGTCCCTGCAGACCTTTGCTCATTACCCGAGCAGAGACAAATGCTGCCGCTGTGTTCTGGAAGAGCAGCAGACAGACAGCACCGGGACGGGACCTGAAAGAGACGGAGGAGAGGCTGCACACGGACGTATGGCGGGAGAGAGACGGGGGGACGAGGGAGAGAAAGAAAGGGGGGAGGAGAACTTCTTGAAACTTTGCTTAAACAGCGCTTTTTGAACATGTGTAATAACCCATCGACACAGGAGCCTTTGTGTCCTTGGTATTAGCTGGATTAGCTTTGTTAACATATGTACATTACTTATACTGGACTGTAGGTACGGAGGGACAATAAAGACAATTATTACGATATTACAGGGCTATTCAACTTCAGGCCCGGGGGCCAAATCAAGCCCTCCAAGGAGTATGATCTGGCCCTCAACCCATCAACCAAAAAAAGAGAAAAATTTTGTCTCTTGTTATTTGTTTAGTCCAAGTTTAGAACTGGTTTAGTCCTGGGTTAGAACTGGTTTAGTCTTGGTTTAGACCTGGTTTAGCCCTGGTCTAGTCCTGGTTTAGACTTAGTTTAGACCTAGTTTAGTCTTGGTGTAGCCCTGGTTTAGTCCTGGTTTAGACTTAGTTTAGACCTGGTTTAGACTTGGTTTAGTCCTGGTTTAGTCAATTTTGTCTCAGTTCTGGATAGATCTGCAGATGTTGTTAAAGCCTTTCGTATAGTATATGCATTTATTTCGTATTTTAAAAGTGTTGGCCCGAGGACAAAACCATTTGGTGGTACAAGCGATACTTATTACATTTAATGCGAGTTTTGGGGGTAAATATGCCAATTATTGACTCTACTAATCAACCAAGATCTGATTGAATAAAGTTTCTTCTTTGTATTTTTGATAATACAACAAGCAAAAAGCATCATTTTTATACCAATGTATTGTTCAGCATCTTAAAAACTTGACTCTGTGGGGCCACCATAGTCTCCTCTATCAATGGGAAACACTCTTTTAAATGTAACACCCAAAAAATAAGAAACCGTTCACATAAAAGCTAGAAATAGTCACAGTTTTTGTAACTTCACCACAGACTTTCACTCTGTTGTAAATTAGTGCCAAGAAATGCCTCAATTTGAACTTCCCCAACATCACGTCTATAATTAAGACGCGCTCAGCCAAATGGGTCAAAATGTCGTCCACTTTTTTTAAAACTACACCAGATGTTGGGGGCAAAGCGGGTCCTTTTTAGAGAGATTAAAATAAAATGGTTCAGTTGCTGCCAGTTGCCGTGGTATTTGTTACTGCAGCAACAAGCCGCTATGGTTCCTTGCTCCTTGGTTCCTTGTTGATGAAGAGGCTTATCCCTTGGCGCCCCTCTCCCCCTCCTCCCCCTCCTCACCCCATCTCTCCAGCGCCGCTAACTAATGTGTTGTTCCAAACGCGCTGACAGAGGCTCCCCTTAATGGCCTTAATATTGTGCATGCTGGAAATGAGGAGGAAACGGATTGTGCTGAATCTCTCGCCTTTTCAACATAGTCTTTTTTCCTTTCTACTTTTCTTCTCCATCTTGTCTTCAAACTGTCGTATTGCAAAGAGAAAGTATCAAGAAGTAGTGGCGATTTCAAAGTGCCAGAGTCGTGACTTGAACCAGTGACCCCACTGTTCAATGGCGTGTGGTGTTTCTACTGCACTGCCTCTTACACGGAAGATTCTGCACTGTTGGAGCTGTTGGTTTTCAGTTGGTTTCTCAGCTCGCACAATAAAGACAGCTGTGAAGAACACTGCATGCTGGGTAATAAAACCAGTGCAACAGTCAAGGGCATTCATTTCATGTATTTATTTAGTCAGAGCAAGCCAATAAATACAACATTGTATGTCTCCACAACTCAAAAATGGCATAGGCCTTAACTTCAGTTTGCAAGTGAAGTAAAAGTTTAAAGAGTAAATCAAAGTTAAGAAATAAAGAATTAAAATTGTAAGAGATTAAATTAAAGGTCCAGTCCAGGGGTTAAAGACTTGAAACCTGTCAAAGTTTTGGCATAGGCGAAAATACTACTGTGCAGTCACTCGATAACTTCAATTGAGGATATTAATCTTGTTTTGAGTTGTTTGTTCAATCTAGTTTTAAGAGTCTAGATAATTTGACTTGTTTCAAGATGTATCTGACTAGTATCAATGCATTAGACTACTTTTATGATACTAACATACTGTCACAATAATTACTTTATCGGCTTATCGTTGATGAAACAATCTATTTGGGGCCTCAATGTTTATCTTGTGAACATTTTCTTTGCAAATGTGGGGAGATCATTGTTGTTTTTCTGTAATACAATAATATTTGAGCTGTAAAAGGTGGAATAAGCAACGTTTATGACACTCTATAGATACCGACTGACTACTAAAGTGTTTAATTCTGCTTTTTATTCGTTGCAATTCATGTTTTCGACAATATTGTATGTTTAGAAAAGAGGATAATCCTGCTTTAACGTTATTCTGTCAGTCGCATAAAGTAATTTCAACATTATCGTTAATCGTGATATTGAAGAGGGGTTGGGACGGGAGGCATACTTTTGTTGTGTCCTTGGGCGGGACACTTCACTCCAGATCAATATTCAGAATGCAAGCCATTTTAACCGCAGAACTTTATTTTTTGGCACTGGTTGACGTATAAATCAGTGGTTTGTTGCCTTGCAGTGCTGTAAATTTGCTTAATATTCTTCCGCATATGGGTGAAATAAAAGGGGGCGGGGTGGTTAATTAAAATGTAATTGGCGCGGCACGTGGAGGCACGTTTCACACACGCAGCTGCACTCTTGTTTAACAGTGTTTGCGCTCGTGCAGGTGGAGACTATTAAAAACTATGTGCATAAAAGACACGGGGGAGAAAGGAACGAGGTAAGAACGAGCAATCACAACAACAAAGGGGCCGTGTTAGGCTTTATTTACCTTTTTAAACTTAACTCGGTCACCTTCTGAACACTTTTGCACGTAGAATTTTGCCAGAGAATCCAGAATTACTCAGTGAAATGAAACAAAACACAACTCCGAGTATGTTTTTCATTAAAGTACGAGATTTTAGCGCGCTCGAAAGCGAATAAACGGTGCACAAAATGGCCTCTTTAGCTCTCTCTAATGACGGCTGTGATGTTGTGTGCGTATTTTGTCAGAGGGGGGGCTTTCTCGGACGGTCGGGGGCTCGGATTTTAATCTTATTAACAGCTCGAGCCCTGTTTTGCAAATGGCTTTCTAACTGCTCGGCTAATGAACTGTTTGGAAGTGTTTTCAGCCCACCTCCATTCATCACTCGCACGGACGAACAGACTCGCACACAACAACACATCCTCACGCCCCCTCTTTGTGTTTCGCGCAGCCCGATTGTAACGTGCAGGGAATCTCACGCTGAAGGGTGGCACATGGGTTTGGTGGCTGCACACATGCCGGGCTCTGGGTCAGTGCTTTGAGAACGGTTTCTGACTCAATTTGTTGATTATCATTTCTCATCAAACCCTGTACATTTTTCTCTCTTAGAGGAGTAAAACGTTGGAATAATCTAGATAATATTCTTAAAGGATCTACATCATTAAAGGCACTACTGCACTACTGACTGTCCAACTGTACATTTCTGTATATAGTCTTAGTCTATCGTAGTCTACTTTATTTTTTAAATCTTATTCTTAATTTTATGCATGCCTCTTTTATATATTTTATTATATTTTATTCATTGTTTTATGCTGCACCTGACGCCGAATAAAGTTCCTATGTTTGTGAATTTTGATCACTGACAATGGCAATAAATCGATTCTGACTCTGAGTTAAAAAAGAGGTATAAAACTAATGTGACAGGCAGTTATAGAGCATATGAGTGACTTATGTACTTTAATTTAGATATGATTAGAATTTATGGAAGGGTAAGGTAGGTTCTAAAATGAAGACGAACTAAAATGTGATTCAAAAATTTAGAAAAGGTTATGTAAGTGAGAGTATGAAGAATATGGTAGAATGAGTAATGATATGTAGAGTAATAGAAATGTCATTTGAATCTATTTGTGCTAAAGACAACACCTGTTAATTAACTGGTTGAGACAGTTCAGAGCAGTTCATACCGAGTGGAATGTTCTTATTTAGTTTTATTTTAGTTTTTTGCTCCCTAAATTCTTGTTTCTCACGTTGCTGTTTTACTTTGATAGTTGTGAGCTGTATTATTCTTGGTCTCTGAGTTTGAGAAGAAGGTTAATAAGTTTTGCGCTTCAGCCTCAACCCTTTCAGTCATTTGTCATAGAAAATGTGTTATGTGATAAGACCTGTTTAAGTTGTAACTGAATGACTGAAGAAATAAACTAACTAACTAACTACTGTCCTGTCCCGGGAAGATAAGAAAAATCTTAAAGTGAGTAAATAGATGATGCAGCAGCTCGTCTCCATTGAAATGAATACTCCCCCATGGAGGTGACATTAAAGGACATTTTGAGTTGTTTGTTACATCTAGTTTTTAAGAGTCTAGATAATTTGACTAGTTTCAAGATGTATCTGACTTGTATCAATGCATCTTATGTTTTATGATTCCAACATGACTTTATCGACTTATCGTTGATGGAACAATCTATTTTGGGCCTCAGTATTTATCTTGTGAACATTTTCTTTGCAAATGTGGGAAGATCATTGTTGTTTTTCTGTAATACAATAATATTTGAGCTGTAGAGGGTGGAATAAGCAACGTTTATGACACTTTATAGATACTAACTGAGTGCTAAATATCTGCAATTTATTTGTGGCAATTCATGTTTTTCTGACAATATTGTATGTTTAGAAAAGAGGATAATCCTGCTTTAACGTTATTCTGTCAGTGGTTTAAAGTAATTTCAATGAATCGTTAATGGATCGTTAATTGAACCTTAGAAGGGTTGTGTTTGGTTTGTACTGGAATGGGAGACATACTTTTGTTGTGTCCTTGGGCGAGACACTTCAATCCAGATTAATATTCAGAATGTAAACCAGTTTAACCTTTCACCCCACCTCCTCTAATGACAAAAATATAATAAAATGAAGATACAACGTTGGTTAAAGGTGTCCTGTATATAGCAGTGTTTTTCAACCTTATTTTTTGGGTTTAAAAGCTACCACAGCACACCACCTACTCCTAAAACGTTACAAAATCAGTCCATTTAGTAAAAAATATGGCATATAATGAGGCAATTAATGTCTGTGCCACTATCTAGTTCTTTAAATTTGGTAATAGTGATGTTTTTGGGTTCTTTTTGCCGCAAAAGTTCTCCAAAAAGATAAATTAGTTAATTGCAGCTGCATTTGTGAATGTGTTAACTCAAACTTTTCAAGGCACACAAGGCACACTAGTGTTCCCCGGCACACTGGTTGAAAATCAAGGGTATATAGTATCGAGTTGTATTCAAAAATAGTCAAATGTTTTGCTTTTTGTTGAAAGTAAACGCAGCAATACGATAGCACAGGATATTCACCTTATTCCAGACGTTGCCTTACGCGCCGCAGTCTTGTTTCCGTTGTATTAGTTTACATGGAGCAGACAAGCTCAACAGAAAATAAGTTCTACATGGACTAAAAAGCCGTTTTCAGACTCCAGGAAATCGGTGCCTTGATGACTACTTGTTGCTCATGTTCATTAAACATTTTACACAAATCAATCTACTTTATGTAACATTTTAGCGGCGAGACTTTTCCCTCGTTCGTCATTAGCTTTAACGGAGTTCTCATCAAATGGAAGTGCGTTTACAACAAAAGTGCGTATCTGTGGCAAAAAGCGGCAAAAGTGGGCGGGGCAGAATAAGGTGAATAGATGTCAAAAAGTTGAACAATAAGTGATGAAGTGAGCACTTTGTTTTTCTCTGTGGACGTTAAGGGACTTTTTTATTTAATTAATGTACTTCATTCATGTCAAATAAAACAACATCATCAGTGACATATTAAACATAGTAAAATGAATGAAAAGGAGCAGAAAGAAGAGCAATCTTATGTTATCTGCCCCTTTTTTTGCCCACTGATGGTTTAAAACGCATTACACTAAGCGTTTGCATTTAATAACACACTCAAATTCATTGCAAACCGATATTCACCCATTTAACCGCTACCATTTCATTTTCTTTTTCATACTTACTTATTATGAAAGCTTTTATGTATTTCTGGAATGTCATTATCGTTTTTGATTCTTTTCATTCCATTTCCATTCCATAAATTCACTCCTTTCACAGAAACGCTCCATTTATTTCCTCTGATGCCAAAAATATTATAGAATTAAAAAGTAGAATGTTTGTAATATTGTAAGTTGTATTAAAGGTTGAATGGAGGATTTCTCGCCGATTTGAAAATCTGCGACTGTTAGTCCTTTTTTTGAAAAAGCGCATGCGCAGGTTCCCCCTCCCTCCCGCCCCGTTTCTCCTGACTGAACGCCTAGCAAACCTCGTGAACGAGCACGCCCAGCAGCACTGCCCATGCGCATTTGTTTACAAGACGATTGGTGTCGCTTTCTCACGACAACCTCCGCGAAGAAGATTTAATAATACACTCCACATACAATAAGCTAAAAAAAGAGTCAGATAAACAGTTACCTGTCCAGCAGAAAGTTTGCAGCGGAGGCATCAGCCTGTTTTGCGCTTTCAATGCTCGCCAGCCGTAAACGATTCCCCCAGAATAACACGCGTTTTGTTTCTTTCCTCTGCAGACTTTCGTCTCTTCTGTGAAAGCTCGAAAACAGTCTTTCTCTTTCGTCCCTCAGCCATTTCGGTACTTCGCGGATGAAAGTTTAGACCTACAATGACGGAAACTCGCCGCTAACCTGCTACATAAACACACTAGCATATCAACCCACGCATGCGCGCCAGGGAAGCGGCGTTTCCGTGGACGAGCCTGCCGGCGTGCACTAGCACGCACAGAATGATTGACACCTGAGCGGACCAGTTATTTGTGCTACCCACGAGGAAATGAGATTCTGATTTGTTGCCCGAAATCCTCCATTCCACCTTTAATTGCAGCAACATGAGCTGTTTGTATAAAAATAGTGTTTGTTTGTGTGACTGACAGTATTTCAGAGTTAGTTTTACTAAACTGATAACCGGATGAGTGATTGTATTAATCATATACTTGAAGTTTGTACATAAATTGCATTTTATTGCTATGTACACCATCTTTGACATCAACCTGTCCAGGGCCTGCAGGTGGGGATTTGAAATATCGTTATAATCTGGCACAAATATCTTTCTGCTATTGTGTAGATCAGTGTTTTTATGTACATTGTCTTTGATAAAAGTGGCAAATAAACTAAACTATTAGTATTTATTTACCGTTTGAGTAACTCTATAGATAAGGGTTCAATTGTAAATTATTTATAATGCATTAATAAGCACTTATACGCCATTTATGAGCATTTATCACATGATCATGGAAAAAAAAGCAGCTTATTGATGTTCTGTACATGTGGTTTATTAAAGGACACATTCTGCCACACTGACTTTTTTGAGCTTTAAACCATGTTCAGTTGCAATCACGCTATTTTGAGGAAAGTTGATTCAAAGATGCTCTCCCTCCGAGCGTCAAACACACTTCCTGCTGAACTCCTTCTATCCAGGACCTATTTTCAGCCTTCATATGTCACTTATCCAAGAATCTTCCACTGTTTTAAGTCCTTAAACCATCGCTAGACTTGTCCTGAGCATTTCTGCCATCTAAACACAATAACTGCTGCAGCAAATCCTCATCAGAACGTATTTTCAGCGCTAACTTCACAAGATGTATGTATATATGTATATACTATTTTTTTTTGCAAATTTAAGGCACTCAAGAGCATGTTTAAAGGCTAACAGCAACATGAAAAATGCGGAATATTTTCCCTTTAACACATACATGTTTTTGGTTATTGACTATTATTGGTTATTATTAAGTGCATAAACAAATAACTAGTGCTTATAAATAGTTTACTAAGGAACCTTAATCTAAAGCTTTACCAAAGTTGAATATAGTATTAATACATATCTGGCCACTTTTTCACTTTGTCAGGAACTAGAAATGTAGTGTCTTATTTTCACCTTGTCAGAAGCGTTCAAATACACCTTGAATTGTAGATGCAGTAATAGTAAAAGTTTTAGTAGCAAATGGATAGAGCGGCAGCAGAACACAACAATGTCTTAAACTAAAAATCACAAGAGCGAAAAACGTGTGTGAAACTTGCAGGAGGTGGTGCGGACAATGGAGTTACTAAAAGAGCATCAGCAGATTTGTGTTGAACATATGGATTTTTCCTAAACGCATGGCCCCCTCTTGAACTATAGTTTCAATTAAACAGAAGTTAGAGCATGTTTTATAGTATCGACAGGGCAATGATTCAGCTGCTGCATCAACAGTCTGAAGTACTCACACAGGCGCTTTTACACCTCGCAGAGTACATCAAACCAGCCGCATTTTCCACCGCAGTCTCCATTATTCAAACTAACTTTCCCAACTTTTTAGATGGATTTGTAAAGACCTTATATCTGTGTTATTTCAGTGAGAATCTCTCGGTCGTTCCAGAGTTTATGGGTTTTATTTTTACAACTGCAATTTATCTGTTTTGTTCCAGGTTAAGGGCACAGTTTGTAGCTTTTTAGTCGAAAAAATAGACTATAACAAAAGCTTTTTCAATCATTTTGGATTGTTTTACTGTACGATATATGTATAAAGCCTTTGTTCTTACTGTGAGTGGGCTTGCGTCTCCACAAACCTTACTCGTACTTGGCCTTCTCCTGTGTTTTTTAATGGAAATTTTGTTTCTTTAGCTACAATTTTGCACAGAATGGCACAAAACATATCTATCTGCATGAAGAATGTTCTGATGTACAGTTTTAACTTTCTGTTTCCATAGAATTATGCAGGAAACTTTCCACCTCCGGAAAGCTACATACTGTGCCTTTAAAGTCTATATGACAGGTCATCAGGATTTTCTAATTATGACTTAGTTTAGTGAGAGGGCACCTGTGGTAAATATTTATCATTGTTTTACATTTGTGAAGTTGCAGTTTGTGAATAAATTTAGAGAAAAAAGGTTTAAAATGACAGGAAGTAGAGCTTCTAAAAGTCCTAAAACGGAATCTTTCTGTGATGTCATCAAAAAGCGACATATATAGGGACAATTTACACAACTGACACATATTTCTGACAGTTTAAACAGTCATTCAATAAAATAAAGTTGTTATTGGGTATTATTATTTGTCAAATCATAACTATTGTGTAATTTATGTGGATTTTGGCCCTTGTTTTCAAAATGGTTGCTATGGTAACAGTTGTGGAATCACCTCTAACTATGTCATTTGCTGTTCATGTCTAACCAGGAAGTGACATTATAAACATTACAAAAACTGTCAAACCAGTGACAAATAGGCAAAATGTTTAGTAAAATCTTAAATATAATCAAACCTGTCATATAGACTTTTAACAAATTTGTAAAGACCGTTTCAAAACTTGGTCCATTTAAGGTAACGATGCCATCCATAGAAATTAGAATTCTGGCAAAGAACAAGGCAAAAAGGGAATTGCAGACACATGAAAGAAGTTTTAATTGTATTTACTTTATTTTGTGTCTTTTATTATGGCGTGTACATCTTATTGTGCACTAAAGGAAGGCAACTGATCCTACAAAAGTTTCACCTGTAGTTTTGGTGACGTATGAACAAATGTGTTACCAGTCTGGACTCAAATATAGTCGTAAGTTTAAGTAATATAGACTTATGTGGTTAGCAACAGATTCTGGTAACATTCAGAACAAAATATGTAGCTTCTTTTACCTCAGAGTTTGTTGATTCTTACAGAAATCTGCTCCGTTTCTCAGTCCTCTTTGTTATTTCTTTCCCCTTTTTTTTTTCCTCATAAGCCGCCATTTTTGTTTAGACACAAACCAACCAAGCTTTTCTGTGAGTGGTTAATCCATAGTTTTGTACTGAAATATTACCAAATCACAACTTTAGAAGATAATTAGACCTATATCCACAATGTGTTCTTCTGAAAGACAATTAAATAGGAGATGTATTAACCTTGTCGACATTTTTTGGCTGTTTAATTCTCCATAAGAAGAACATATTGTGGATATAACTGAAGAAGACATAAACGACGTTGTTGGGGATAATTAGACCTGTATTATGTGGCAAATATTGTCCGTGCCACTGTCTGGTGCTTTAAATTTTGCAATGGTGACTGTTTTGCTTTCTTTTTTGGATCAGAACTTTGCTCAGGACGCTCCAAAATGGTAAATTATTCAAATAAATTCACATATTAACTAAAATCTGACACTTTTGCAAGGCACACCTGGCATTACCTCAAGGCGCACATGTGTTCCCGGGACACTGGTTGGAAATGAAGGGGTTAATCCACCTGTCAATCACACCCATTTGAATTCTGGGAGACAGGGTATGGTTCCAGATCAAAACGTCTTTGTAAAATATCGTCAAAGCATGTCTTGGCTGGTCAGGCAAAACGACCGGAGTAATTCTTAGAAAAACAGTTTGCCTCGCGGATATTATTCTTACTTTTTTACATATTTTTATTCACTGTGATGGAGTGGGGCATTTGCTGATAGAGAACACCAGGAGAACTTTACTGTGAATATATTGAATAAACAGGTGATTACAGGTGAGTGGAGGGGTGTGGTCTGAAACAAGGAAAGCATGATACACAATTAATAATAAAGGATTATACATTTTAACAGAATAACAGAATTATAGGCTATAAACAAACACAGAAGATTTGCACGAATAACACACGAGGTATCAAGGAGGAGTGAATTCTGGAATAATTTAGTCATCTCTGGCGCCCTCTGTAGGATTTGTGTCGGGTTACAGACTAGATAGGACGATATGATGGAGACACGATATACTAGAAGTTTAAGACACAAAACGGGGTAAATAAGCTAACAAACAGCGCACAACACGACAAAGGTAAACTATATACAATATTAAAAGTATGTGTTTCCTCTTCGTGACCGATGCCTTCTCCTGGGCCAAAGGTCATTCAACATCTGAGTCAGATAAGATCAGGGGCCCTCTGAGTCCCTCTTATATACAACCTTCGCACGCAAGGACCTCTTTGACTGACATGTGTTTGTATGCCTTTGGTTCTGTACTTTGAACTCCTTATGCATGCCTACTTTTACTTCATTAGCATAAAGGTATATCTGGTCTGTTCCTTTTGTTCGAACTTTGTGTGGAGCATCACCGAGGATGGGACGTGAAACACCCTGATCGATCAGTAAAGGCCTTTTTATACCTTCTACCTGGATCCTGGTTCTTTGTACTGCACGTCACCTAATTACAAATGACAAATCAACATATTAGAAACTATTTACACAAGAGCCAATCAAGGGCTGCTGGTTAATAAAAAAACAGATAACACAAAGAAACACAAGCAAAACACTCCAAGAAAACAGTGGTCCCCAACCTTTGTATCACAGCGGACCGGTCAACGCATTACCGCGGCCCGGGAGGGGAGGGGCGTTTATAATAATAAACCTAAATCCACTGTGTACTCGTATGCAACTTTATTAGCAGCTTCCTCGTAAGAGCCAAAGACGTCTGTTTCTTATTCATTTTGTTGCTTGTGGGTTAAATTTTAGCGCTCAAGTGACCGAGACAAAGTGGGGAGACAAAGTTTATGCATAATTTCCACAAAATAAACTACTTTTTTGATCCTTTAAACATTGATTCAACAAAATAAAGGTGTTTGCATGTATTTTTATTTGTAAAATTTTAAAAATCTGTGACACTGAATGAGTTTTGGCCCAGTGTACAGGATGGTTGCTAGGTAATTTCCTAGTGTGACGTCATCATTTACAACCAGGAAGTAAAATAAAAAAATTGCTAAACCCTGATAAAATTTCCGAAGTATTTCAACAAAATTTGAAATATATTTATCTTAACTGCATTTTTGTCAAATGAGTGTCCCACCTGTCAGAGGCACTTTAACGCATACGTATGAAACCACACACGGAGGACAAGTGCCTTCTGGCGAAAAACAACAGAGAAGTACTGAAAAACTACAAAATAAAACTATTATTCACTCAAAAGACTTTCCAGCACTCACCTTTCTCTGTCCGCGCTCATGAAACACCACACATCACTCTTTCCACAACTCTGTATTTGTCAATCTCCTTGAGCTGATCCACCAAACATCTCTCCATTTGTTCCTTTCGCTCATCATTTGTACGTTTCCAGCCGTGCAAAGATTTGTATATAGGCAAACCGCTTCCTTGTTGAATAGAAATTGCGAGTGTGTCACAAAGTTGACAGTTAAACGGGCTGTTTACGCCGTCCAATTAAAAATGGCTGCATGCCTGAGGAAACCCACACTTTTTAACAGGCCGACTGCAGCGCTAGCGTAAACAGCACCGCGCTCAATACGCCGACTTTTACTGTAATTACACGTCCGCACAAATTACAGCAACACGCCTTCCCAGACTCTTGTTTTATTTACATTTCGGATCAAAACCTGGGTGTGGAAGTCCCCCGTTGAGCGCTGGTGGCGGCGGTTTTAAAAGCACGGTGTCTTCTATTCAACGCTACCTTGGTGTGAGAGGTGTAATTTGGGTTTTCTTTTTGGTTTCCATTCGCTGCTGTGTTTGGAGCCTAAACGCCAAAAGAGTCGGTGACGTTTTGAGACGCTTTCATTGGCGTTTCATTCAGATCCGCCGTCAAACTTAAGGTTGTCACATTTTTAAATGGTTGATGTGTCGTTGGGAAAGGCACTGGGAGGAAAAAAATGGTTTGGGTTAAGTAAGTTAGCGGAGTTTGCCAAGAAAATTTGTAGTCCAGAAGGCATCATAAGAGGGATCATAGTTAGATACAAATATTTAAGAGGCTGTACCTGATTTTTACTGTTGTGAAACGTGAAAAACAGAACTAGTTCATGTTAATGTCATTTTTATACATTTTTATCATGATATAAAAGAAAAAAATTGTGGTATAAATGACTACAAAATAAATACTTAACAATGGCACCAGTATTTGACTTGTTTAAAGGTGTTTACCCATTTTATTCATGTAAGTAAAATCAGTTCTGCCTCAGCACAGATATGTTGTAAAAGCATCTATTCGGGTCAAAATTATACCGTTGTGTGCTGTCTGTGTGCGATTATAGAGCGTAGAACCATTTGTAAACTGTTGATGTGTCATTGGGAAAGGCACTGGGAGGAAAAAATTGGTTTGGGTTAAGTAAGTTTGCAGCGTTTGTAGAAAAATAAAATTTGTGGTCCTTTGCGAGGTACAGAGGACACCATGTGAAGAGGGATCATAGTTAGACAAATATTTAAGGGGCTGTACCTGATTTTTACTGTTTTGACACGTGAAAAACTGAACTAGTTCATTTCTACCATGATATAAAAGAGAAAATTTGCGATAACAGTATAATCAACGATATAAATGACTCCAGACTAAAATACTGAACATGTGGCACCAATATTTGACTTGTTTAAAGGTGTTTACCCATTTCTTTCATGTAAGAAAGCAAAATCAGTTCTGCCTCAGCTCAGATATTTTGTAAAAGCATCTATTCGAGTCAAAATGATACCGTTGTGTGCAGTCTGTGTGCAATTATGGAGCGTAGAACCTTCAAGAATATTTGATATGTGTTCAGTTGTTATCATTTTGCTTCCACTCTTCGCCTCAACATTGATTTTTAATGCGTCTCGAGCCGTTAGCGTTCACAATTTGCTGCAATATCAGCTTCACTTCGCAACTAAGAGGAAAATCTGCTGCAGGGAACGCAGAATTATATCACGATTTCATGTTGCCCCGAAAGGAAATGACGATAAATCATGAACGATGTGATCTGGACCAGCACTAGTTCTCACATTTTTAAACTATTGCATTATTGGGAAAGGCAATGGGAGGAAAAAATGGTTTGGGTTAAGTAAGTTTGCAGCATTTGCCAAGAAAATTTGTGGTCCTTTGTGAAGAGGGGATCATAGTTAGATACAAATATTTAAGGGGCTGTAACTTATTTTTACTGTTGTGAAACGTAAAAAACAGAACTAGTTCACTCAAGTGCTTATATGTCCATGTAGAACTTATTTTCTGTTGAGCTCGTCTGCTCCATGTAAACTAATACAACGGAAACAAGATGGTGGCGCGTTCGGCAACTTCCGGAATAAGGTGAATAGTTCTATTTTTACCACGCTCCCTTTTAGTCAATTAATCAGTCAACAGGGCAGGTCTTTAGTCGACCAAGAACTTCTTTAGTCGACTTCAGCTCTACCGCCCATGCCAGATCTGATATTAGGTTTTTGTTTTGTTTTTTGTTTACAATTTGTGTGTCTTGCCCCTGGTTTAGCCGTGAACCCAGGCGCCCTCTCTCTTGCCAGTGCGATTCTTTTTCCTTCCATGGAGCGAGCTGGAGGAGCAGCACCGGGCCTTGGAGACGGAGCGCGGTGAACGGTGCAGAATGTAAATGCAGCTCTGACCAAGGGCACGTCTCTGCTCCTTATGCAGATACACAGCCTTCACTCTCACTTCATCTTTTCAGCGCTCTTGCTCCTGAAATATAACTAAAAGCACGCCTTGGTTGTAGAGCTGAGGGATATGGCAATAACTTATTAGCACGATTTTCTTGGGGCCAGATCGTGATTTCGATTTTATCACGATTCATGTTCACTTTGTATTTTTCTGTTGCCTTTAATAGAGCTGCAGGATTTAGGAAAAATATCTACCGGTAATTGGGATTTTTCTGACCAGTGTGATTGTGATTTGGTTTGCGATTTATGTTTTTATAATAGGATTCATTTCAAATTCACATTTTAAACACAATTTTATCACTTTTAGTCGCATTTCTGTCACGTTCAGTTGTGTTTGTCATGTTTAAATGCATCTTTGTCACTTTTCGTCACATCTTTGTCATTTGTGTCATGTTTTTAGTCAGTTTTGGTGCATAGAGTCGCGTTTGTTGTGTGTAGGTGCGTTTTTGTTGCTTTTTAACTAATTTTTATCGCTTTTGGTTGCGCTTTTGTCTCTTGTTTCAGAACACGTTTGTACAAATCCAAACTACAGTGTTAGCGGTTTTTATTCAAATCAAAGCAAGACATTTTGTTGTTTGTAAGAAATGATTGCACTTCAAAAATTACAACCTTCGCAATTTTCTAATTGCATCCATTAAAATTACGATTTTGTGTTGATTTTGTTTAATTGTGCAGCCCTGGTCTTTAAGAGGTAAATAAAGTCATCTGCTCAGAGGCTTCAGAGGCTAAACAACAGGAGAAAAAGTGTGTATGAACAGACAGCTGCATTAAAGAGACAAACACTGCATCACGACACAACAATTTCACAAAAATAGCAGATTGTCACAGGTACCAGCTCATGACTCCATTTTTATCACCGTATCACCCAGACCATATTTGGTTAGACCTGTCTAGTACTACTGTATATCAACTTATCGTTCAATATATGATGATAATAATAGTAATATTTTTGGGGCTCAATATTTATTGTGTTTACCTTTTGTATCCACTTTGGAGAACTTTTTCTTTGTTTTTGATAAGATTTGAATCATAGAGAGTGAACTAAGTAACTTTTATGACTCATTCTTGGCACCGACAAACTAAAAATTGTTTCACTTTGCTCTTTATTTCTTGTGACTCATGTTTTTTAACAATATTTTACATTGAGATTGACTTCTGTTGTGGCTTTTCTTAACACACTATCCAAAAATAAAGACATCTAGCTTTGTCAAATGAGACAAATGAGACAAACCTTAAATGAAGGTCTGTCTTAAAACAAATGTCAAGATTAGGCAAGACACACAGTATTTACATTTATCTGAAACGTATAAGTGAGTATTCCAATCATTAAAATGTATTAAACCATACAGCACAATGTTTTTTCCCTTTGTTTCAGATTATTCAGGTTTAGTGTTACTGTATCGATGGCAAAAAGTTGTCTCACTGTCGCCGTTTATTGTGATATTTTCTCAAAAACTACGTCGCTCTTCAAAATGAGTTATCGTATTGGTGTTAAACTGTAGTAGAAATAGAAGTACAAGTGGCAGTGATGGAGGTTGTGCAGGTGAGCCAGTAGGGGAAGTCTTCCAGGCTGAAACTTTGCTATAGCTTCACTTCTGAAAGTAATTTTATCTAGGGCTGTGCAGTTAATCGTATAAACAGTATAATCAGGATTTTTAATTATTCCTCTGTTCAATTACAAATATGTTGTGATAGAAAATACAAAGATTTGCCTTCTGTTCAGACTTATTCACCTTATTCCAGAAGTGGGCGCCACCATCTTGTTTCCGTTGTATTAGTTTACACGGGGCAGACAACAACAGAAAATAAGTTCTACTCTGACTAAAAAGCCGTATTCAGGCCCCAGGAAATCTGTGCGTTGTGACTTGTTGTTGCTCGTGTTCATTAAACATACACAAATCAATCTACTTTATATAATATTTTATCAGTGGGACTGTCGCGTTCGCCATTTACATGAACAGGGTTCTCGTCAAACCAGTGCGTTTAGAACGGGAGTGTGGATCTGTGCCAAAAAGAGGCAAAAGTGGGCGGAGTAAGGTGACTATATGGACTCCTTCTGTCTCAGTCCAGAGAAAAGGCACTTTTCTGAAACATCACAAATAAAATATTTTCGCTTTATACTTTCTCTACAGAATAATTTTGACAATATTGATGGTAGATAATTGTTTGAAATAATTGTGATTTCAATTATGAGCCAAACAACTGTGATTGTAATTTCTGCCATAATCGAGCAGCCCTCGTTATATCATGTATTTACCCTTGTGATATTTTATGGGACTCCTCTGGACTCTGTGACCTCCATTTCTGGAGAAAAAAAAAAAACTGTTATTGATCACTTATTTTACACAGATGTAAATACAGTTTTTAAAATATTAAAATATTAGTAAAAACAAAAAAAAAACAAAGTGCGTGCTGCTCAGGGTTCACAGCAAATGTTCTATAAATTCAGATACCCATGTGCTCTTCAACAAGATTAGCTCCGATCAGAACAGAACTGAATGTTGTTTTGAGGCCCGTAGTGGCTTGTGGTGCGGCTGGTTAAAGACTCCCCCTTCTGTATCTTTGTTTCCTCTTTTGCTGTGGCCTTGGTTTCATTAAAGCGCTCTGAGTGGTCTGCGCTGGTGACTCTGTCCCCGCAGCAGCTGGAAAGGCCCTTGAAGTCCCTTTTAAGGAAATTGGGTCTGACAGCGACAGCAGTAATGCAGCGGGCTCCTTTTTGTCTTTGGTCTCTGGATCGGAAAGATTTAGACGATTTAATCCATCTCCATCTCGTGCTAAAATATTCTCCTGCTTCTGTGCTCGCAGATGGAGAAAGAGTTTAAGGTGTTACACGTGTGTGGTTGTCAAAAAGTAGTTTGTTTTGTGTAAATTATGCTTTACCTTTGTCTTCCAAGTGCATTGGTTCCCAACCTTTTTTGTCTCGAGTGCCCACAAGCTTTGTCTCACACTTAGAGTACCCCTTAACTTGAGTTTCAGGCAAATAAATGGGTTTATTAGTTGCATATTGTAATTATTTCTATTATATTTTTTGTTTTAATTATATTTATGGTCCAAGATACTTCAAAAATATTCAAAATTTACATCAAATGACACTTTTTTATTCAAATAAAAGATCTTTTAAAACCTGAAATCATTCCAAGTGCCCCCTGGTAATTGTTCACGTACCCAACCCGGGGTCCGTGTACCCCTGGTTGGCAAACACTGCCCATAATGTCTTCAGTTTGTTTGCTTCCAACATATTTTTCAACTTTTCTCCACAAACAGCAACCTCATTGGTGTAAAACTATCATTTATGGGTACCACTTTATAATAACTACATCTTATTTTGCCTTAATAAAGCATTAACAAAGACTTAATTAATAATGAATATATAGTTTATTAACAGGATTAGTAACTACTCAATTAAAGTTAAGGTCAGAGTTAGGGTTAGAAATTAGGGTTAGAATATTTGTTAAATAGTTACTAACACTGAATCATTCTTAATAAACTATTTGTTGATTATGAATTAAGTCTTTGTTCATGCTTTATTAAGGCATGAATAAGAAAAAGGAGAAGATGACGAAGAAGCTAAATTACATTACAACTACAAACATTAGCAACGACAATTCCATTTACAAATAATCACGTTTTCATTATTACACTACTTCTGTCGCCACAACTGCCCTAGGACAGACAGAGGGAGACGTGGCTTCCATTCTGTACGACCAGCCAGTCTCATCAATAAACAAACACGGATCGAATGCTCAAACTCTGAGATAAAATGACTTCAAAATCTGTTAAGGGGAGTTATTATAAAGTGTTACCAGTTTATGTTTACAAGAGGTGTTAATACACTGAAAATGTCCAAATTAGACAATCATAAGAAACTGTCGCACGTACTTTAAACCAACCAGTCAAAACTACTCATTGTAAGGTCACGTTCTCCTCACGTTAACTCGTTTTTCTCCCCTGGTGTCCCTGCAGGCAGTACTACGAGATGCTGTACAACACGGCGGACGAGCTGCTGAACCTGGTGGTGGACCAGGGCGTGCGTTACACCGAGCTGGAGTACATCAACGCCCTGTCGCTGCTCCACCGCAGTCAGACCGGCGTGGGCGACCTCAGCACCCAAAACACGCGGCTGCAGAGGCTCAAGGAGATCATCTGCGAACAGGCCGCCATCAAGCAGGCCACCAAGGACAAGAAGATCACCACCGTCTGAGAACACGCGGACGTCAAGGCGGAACGGCAGGACCAGCGCTCCGTTAAAGGGCCTATGACAGGTTGAACTAAGCATTGAACTAAAAGGCAGTCAGGATGAATATTTAAACTTTGGCTAAAATTCTTTACACATTTGATCCCAGTTTAGCTACTTTTTATGTTTTTAATTTTACTTCCTGGTTGTAAATGATGACATCACACTGGGGAATTAAGAAGCAAACACACTGTACACTGGGTCAAAACTCATTTAAAGTCAAATTTTTTAAACTTTTGACTTATAAAAATATATTTGAACAAATTTATTTTCTTGAATTAATGTTTAAAGGGTCAAAAAAGTACTTTGTAAATTATGCTATAACCTTTGGCTCCCTAATGTGATGTCATGAATCTGTTTGTTTACTTGTAATTTTGAACAGATTTTTCAATTTTTCTCCACAAACAGAAGCCTGATCAATTTAAAACTACAATTTATATTTACAACAGGTAGTATTACAACCAATAAAGTGAAAATTAGAGAATCATAAAAACCTGTCATACGCACTTTAAAGGAGGTTCATTTCATTTTCTTTCTTTGTCTGTAGTCACTGATAAGGCTGCAGGGCGTCATATCAGCGGTGATTTCACAGGAGGCGCAACTTGGGGAATTTGGTCTAATTTAAGCACAACCAAACCAAGTCAAGTCACAACCGGATCTTAATAGATGTTACTGATCTTGTATTTCCTCATAAAAGTAGACAAATTGTTCTGTAGCTGTTAAAGTCTATATGACAGGTTCTCAAAATGTTCTAATTATGCAAGTATTTACTATAGTTTTGTATCTGTGTGTTCTTGCAGTTTGTGAATAAATTTAGAGTTTAAAATTACAGGAAGTAATTTTAAACTGCAGCCAGTAGATGGAGCTATAACTAAATTCCTGATGGCGGAAACGCTGACTGATTAAAAAAAAAAGCAGAATATGTGGACCATTCATTCATTCCATTCATTTCAATATTTATATTTCCGTTAGAAGATAAAGAAAGTCTATATGACCGGTGAGACTACACACTAAACCTAGAGAACATGATTATATTTAAGATTTGACTTAACATTTTGCCTGTTTATCCCCAGTTTGACAGTTTTCGTAATGTTTATAATTGTACTCCCTGGTTGGACATGAGCAGCAAATACGACATAGAGGTAATTCCACAACTGTTACCTAGCAACCATTTTGAAAACAAGGACCGAAATCCATGTAAAGTAAACAATAATGATTTGACAATGAATGATACCTGATAACATCTTTATTTTGTTGAATGACTGTTTAAACTGTCAAAAACATGTGTCATTTGTATGTAAATTGTCTGTATTTTCAGTGGCGTGTCGCTTTTTGATGACATCACAGAGGGAGTCGGTTTTAGAACTCAGCACTACTTCCTGTAAACTTTCATTTTTCAAAATTTCTTTGGAAACTGCAACTTCACAAATGCAAAACTATAATAAACATTTACTACAGGTTCTATCCAACCAAATTAAGTCATAATTACAAAATCATGAGCACCTGTCATACAGACTTTAATCTATCTTCTTCCCTGAGAGTTCACTTGTCTTTGTGAGCGGTTAAATTCACCCGTCACTCAACTGGAGCTTGATTGAGGCTGAATTGAATCACAGTCTCTTTGGCAGATTGTTTCAGGGTCATCTTGGTATTGAACATGCCTTGACTCTGAACACTGCAGACCAGGAACACTCCACAACAGCAGCAGTAGCTCGTTTATTACCAAATTTGCTCAAAAACTTGCTTTATTTCCCGTTTTTTAGCACAAAAATCTTGATAACAGAACTATAATTTGCTGCCTAATGCACTATTCTCTTCACCTGCCTGTGGTCATAATGTTTTGGCTGGTTGTTGTATATATTTAACTATATCAAGCATGTGCCTCTGTAAGGGATAACATCTGCTCTGCACTTAAAATAAAACAATATGGATGTACTGTAGATTATCTTTATGTGTACAGTGAAATAGCAACTTGCTTTAGACTGAATTCACTTGAAATGTCATTCTATTGAAATGTCATTCTGTTTCTGAAAACTGTCATAAACTTGATCCAGCACAACTTTACGTCTCCTTAAAACTAATGTAACTTTAAAATGTTCCATGTCTGTTGATTTTGCAATTAAAAGTAACACAAACCATAACAAAAACTGAATATCTACATTTAAAACGACTTGAATTCAAAACGTTAATAATATTTTGTAGCTACACAGCAAAAAATGTAAATGTATCCAAGCTTAAAATGGCTTGAATTTATCATTTTGATCTGGATTTGAGTAGATTTGACTCGCTGAGATGTAATTGCTGATGTGGTGCAGAATATTTAACTGGTTTCAAGGTATATCTGACTGACTGTACGATAATTTTGCTTAAAATAAGAAAATAAATTTGTCAGTCGGGTAAGTAAAATTATCTTAACCCACTGACAGATAATTTTGATTGAAATAAGAAATAATGTATAGAAACAAGTCAGAAACGGTTTAAAATAATCTAGTTCCATCAAATAAATGGTCTCCGCTGATCTTAACGAGTCAAAACGTCTGAAATTCAGATAAATATCCTGAAATCAAGACATTTTAGCTCATCTAGACCTTCAATATTTGCCGTGTATTCTTGCTTGAGTACAATATCTGGTTACTCCTCCCACCTCAGATCATAACTCATAGCTTTTCTGACAGATTTTGTTTTGTCCAAGACTTTGCCGTTCGTCTCTTCTCCGCTCCCATTGTGCGTCAGACGGCACCCAAATGTCGCGGGCCTAAATTTGGACGCCTCTTATCTTATTTTCCTATTAGATGTAAAGCGCTGCTCTCAATTACACCTCTATCTCCCGTGTTGGGGCCCCGCCGATCCTGTCCGCAATAACAGATGCCAGATTACGCCGTCTGAACGAGGACACATCTTCCGCTCGCTGCCAATTTAGGATCGTCCCCGGAGAATCCACGAGCGCTGACTTGTTTTGTACAGCCAGACTTGATAAATCTCCCTCTGTGTTTTTAATAAAGTGGACGACTCGTGTGTGGCTAGTGCTGGGAAAAGTTGGTAATTATTATTAAAGTGCGCATGACAGGTTTTTATGTTTTTCTAATTTTGATTTTATTCAGTGCATTAATTCCTTTTGTCAATTTAAATTATAGTTTTACACCAATCAGGTCGCTGTTTGTGGAGAAAAGAAGAAAAAAAATACGTTGAAAATTACAGGAAGTGAACTAATTGATGACATCACACAAAGGAGGTTATGCATAATTAAGACAAAAGAAACTTTTTTTACCCTTTAAACATTAATTTAACAAAATAAAGATGTTAACATGTATTTTTCTTTGTCAAATTAAAAAAAAAAATCTGTGGCTCAATGTACAGGATGGTTTCTTGGTAATTTCCAAGTGTGATGTCATCATTTACAACCAGGAAGTAATTTTTTTTTTAAATAGCTAAACTGGGGTAAAAATGTGTAAAGATTTTAGCAATTTAGCATTTGAATCAATCTATCTTAACTGCATTTTAGTTAAACGAGTAGTCAAACCTGTCATAGGCACTTTAACATTTTTAATTTCTGAGGGATTTTTTTGTTTTTTTGTTTGCTTCACAAGTTTGATATACACTACTTTGATTTTTGTGATGTTTTGTTTTATCCACTTTTAATATCTGCACCTTTTATTTTGTTTAAAGTTAAAAGTCCACTTTGCTTTGTTATGTTTTTTCTGGATTTTTCTTCTGTTTTATGGCATCGAACTTATGCACGAACATCATTTTCATTAAAGTGCCATTGAGTGGCTGAGCAACTGACAAAATGTGTTTCTTTTGCTTTTTATTACTCATTTTTTCCGTGGAGCTATTGTTTTTCACTCAGATTAACTTCACATGTAAACTGAAAGTAGTTTCTCTGTTGTTGCTCCGACAGAGCTTAGCTAGCTTGTTTACTAACAGTAGGGGGAGATAAATGACACTTCAACAATAGATTTCCTCAACATACACACTCTGAAAACATTATATTTAAGGAGAGACTGTGAGTTCAACTGTGTGTGATCCTAAAGTCCGTATCAGTGATAAATGTGAGTGTGGCCCATCAAGGCAACTGTTGTGATTTAGGGCGCAACAAAAATAAATGGAATGTAATTGAATTTCCGACCACAACATGTAAAAACCATAGACCATAGAACAGTTGACTATGGGAATGTGACGTCACCCATAGCGTTTGGCTCCAGCCAAATGAAGCCCATCGTGGCTAGCAGTTATAGCGGCTAAAGTGGAGCCAGACTCCATATTTGGAAATCCGAGTGCGTATCGTGGCAACCACACGGACTAATCAGGAGCGAGGTTGCTAACGGTATCCGCCCCTCAGTGGGAGGAGACGGCGGCAACGTGCAGCGCTAACTGTCAATCAAACCTGTTGCTAACGTAAGCAAAAACGGCCCCTGGAAAAGGAAGCACCTGATTGGTCAGTTATTATTGCTAATAATTTGATTAATTAACTTGATAAATTAAGAAAACACCAGGATCATGTAAAGTGTGTTAAAACAGACATTTTAGTTCCAGATGGTGAGTTTGACAGAAGCAGTTACAGAGTAAAGCGCACCAGTGTCCCAATAGAAAGAGAATGGCAGCTCGGCTTGATGGAGCCGCCACAGCCTCCGTGGATACTTCCGGTTTGGAGCACGGCAGCTAGCAGGCTAGGGCAGTCCAGTGATATGTACAGTCTATGGTAAAAACAAACAAAACAAAAACCAAACGCTTCCCTCAAGCGCACTTCAGGAGACACAACAGAAAAATTACAGAAAATCACACTTGATAAGGAGAGGCTTGTGCTTAATTTTTGCCTTGGGCCCCCAAATTCCTAGGAACGCCACTGAATGTTATAGTTAGACCTACTTTCAGCCACTGTCACTGTGTGAATCAGAGCAATAGAGACTAAACTAAACAGGAACTGGGGGGAAATTGAGACTTAGCTCTTAATTCGCCTCAAAGTTGTCACGAAAACCACTGTCAAAACAAAAACCAGACGCCATTGTTCTGCAAACAGCGGTATCTGGACTCATTTTAACTACACGCTGAACTTAAGAGACTCAAAAATCATTATCCCAGCTCAAGCTTCCACTTTGTTTTGAGTTCATTAAGTTGGTGGAGAGGTACTTAACAAGAGGCTGGAGAATGTGGGCCTTGTCAATACGGCAGGCCCTGTGCGTCGGGGCTCCCCAAAGCTGCACCGGGCAATCCATCATAATGACACGCGCGGGGAATCGATGGGAACACAAGCCGCTCGCAAAACAGATACTCGGAGTTAAATCTCAAATCTGCTCCGTCAGCTGATCCCATGCAAAAGCCGCTCGAGTGTCGCACGCCGTCAACTTCGATATAATGTCTGTGTTAAAGCCGGCGGTCAATATGAACACGATACTACGCCACGACTTCAAATACTACGGGGAAAGTTTGTTAGACGGTACCGATTTCAATGGTACAATGACCTGAAAGGATTTTTTTTTTTTCAATAAATCCTTTAAAATGTTTTGTCAGAATTCTAGAATGGGGGCGACATGGAGGCAAAAGTAAAATGACATAATATTTCAAGGATTAAAGTCTGTGTGACAGGTTCAACGACACATTTCACTAAAACGTAGTGAACATGATTATATTTAAGATTTTACTAAACATTTTGCCTGTTTGCCCCCAGTTTGACATTTTTTGTAATGTTTATAATGTTACTTCCTGGTTGGACATGAGCAGCAAATATGACATAGTTAGAGGTAATTCTACAACTGTTACCATAGCAACCATTTTGAAAACCAGGGCCAAAATCCATATAAATTACACAAAAGTTTTGATCTGACAAATAATAACACATAACACCTTTATTTTGTTGAATGACATTTAAACAAAAAATGGTGTCAGTTGTCTGTAAATTGTCTCTGTATTTTCAATGGTACGTCGCTTTTTGATGACATCACAGAGGGATTCCGACTTAGAACTTTTGTTTGTCAAAATTTCATCACAAACTGCAACTTCACAAATTTCAAACTATAATAAATAATTGCCACAGGTGCTGCTCCACCAAACTTTGTCAAAATGAGAACATTTTGAAAACTTGTCATATGGACTTTAACTGATATCAGATATAAATGCAAATGCTTTTCAGTATTTTTAACAATCAGTAAGGGTTAAAATGTCAGTGAATTTGTGTCCCTTTTTAAAACAAATAGAAAATAAAGTTTTTTAAGCCTCCAAATTGAATTGTACCAAACCAATCCATCAATAAATCCATGGATGCAGTAAAGAACTAACTTTGCCCATTTTATGTAATTTTTTTTTTTGAATAACTAGTTCCGATTCTCTTGACAACTATAACCCACACAAACCAATGTATTATCAAAGTTGCTCTACATTACATTATTTGTTCAATCCATTGCCCCGTTTATTTATTACCTAAGGGACATTTTTATTGCCCATGAAAGGAGATTTGGCCCATCCTTCAGTGTTTTTGATGGCAGAAGCAGTAGGGACTCTTCTGCAGATCTTAAGATTCATATTTTTAGACGCTCGTTCTTTATGGCAAAATGCAAAACAATATTGGTCCGCCTCATATGATGATCTGTCATACTTTAACATGCTTTTTCTCTTCAATTCTTTTTCCAAATGGCATGTAGTCTAAATACAATTTCAACTGCTTTTTCAGTCTCATTTATGTTTTGACCTTTGAAAGTACTGTATAATACAATGTAATCTGTTTATTCAGTTCACCGTGATAAAAAATAAGGAAATAAAAGAAAAATGTCAATTTTGTTGTATGGTTTCTTATGTATGTATGTATGTTTTGAATTGTGTTTTCACTGGAAGAAAATCCAGCTCTCTACAAACAACACAAGCCTCTTCTAACAAAGAAGCCCCTCAGTCTATTCTGTCGACACCAGAGCAGCGTGAAGCCAAAACCAACACTGTTTGTGACAGCTAATGTGGAGTGACAGGTGGAGTCAACAGTTAAACAAATACACTATCATTTGACGTGTGTCAAGTACATTAAGTCAGTAGTTTGTCAGGTAGGAGGAATTCACAGTCTCAATAATCCACCAAAATGACTGTTGTAATCTCTGAATCAAACTCTTAGTTTGTGTCGCATTTAATGTTTATTTGTGTTACGACCTCGGCTCTGAAAGCTGTAACAAAAGAGGGGAGGACACGACAGTATAGACTTTTTAACCCTCCAGGGCGTCTTTTATTTTAAACAATAATAATAAAGATATGTTGCTGTTGCCAGTATCTGAGAAATGAGCTGAGGTGTGTGTTGTGTGAATGTTAGTCAGTAGGACAACCAGTGTAATGAAATGAGTGTTGAGTCTGGTGTAAAAAGGTGCTGGCGTGGCTGACATGGCAGCAAGGCCCGGAGCCGATGGCGGAGGTCCGAGACTGCAAAGAGAAGAGAAGTGATGTCACTTCTGCTGCTTTTAAACTGGACGCCTCCAATCAGAGCTGCACACAAATTAAGTGAATTAGTTGAGAGCAAGGGGCGGAGGCATACACCGGGGCACGAAACAATTTGCAAAGATATGATTAAATTGTCTTCTATTAACATGTTTTAGGGGAATAGAAATGATTTGGTCTCTTTTTCAACAGCTGTCATTCTTTTCAACACAAAATTTAATGAAATAGAAACTAACTAACTAATGTCCCAACAAATCTCAGCACCCCTTCGAGAGCCAAATTAGACCCCCTGGAGGGCCAGGTTTGGGGAGTCTTTGCTGTGTGGTTTTTGTTTTTTGAGTCCTCACTGTATATAACTTTAGTTTTATTATACTCAGTTATTTAATTTTTACTATGCTATTTTGTTTTGTTCAATTAAACATACATATATTTACATATCAATTATAGGAAAGCTTTCCCCTTTCTTTATACTTCTTTGGCTCGTAAACTACATCACCCATAATCCCTTTCACCTGCACCGCTGCGTTGCTTAGCGCCAGGAGACGCTGTGAAACTTGACCCACGTAAACAGCAGCAGTGGAGATTTATTTCAGACACGTTTTTGTCAATTATTTTGCATATTTACATTCTTTGCAAACACTTAATGTGGACTTACCTCAAGAAGCTTTGGTAACGACGACTGTTTTTAGTGTCGCGTCTGTCACAGGAAAACTGAGAAACACGATGGAGGTAAGAAAACATGAGGAATAAAGTTAATGCTAGCTAACAACGCTACGTAAAATCACTTCTGTTGCGTTAGCTGATTATATGCACGTGTGTTATTCTTGGCTCAGTGTGTTATTGTGTTATTGTGTTGAATGAGCGGTCATTAATGGCAGTTTGTTCATGCTGCAGGTAAAGCAGGTTACTTTGCACAGGAGATCTGCTGGAGTTAAACCTGACAAGGTCTCGTTCTCAATTATTCACATTTTATATTCATGCATTTTAGCAAACTAGCGTAGCTTAGGTGGCAAGTAAACACGCAGTAACTTCGTATTTTGTCAAACTGAGTTAAAAGCTTCATGTCGCCTGTTTTATTTGGTGACAAAGTTTTAAGGCTCAACTTTGTCCCGTTTTTGAGAAATATTGAAGGTAAAATTGCAGTAAATATCTTAGTGATCAAAGCAAAAGCGCAGTAACTGAAGAATTCAGACGCAAATACTACAAGAACCTTGCACACAAAACAAACTTGAAATTTTCACAATTGATAATTTAAGACAAATTAAAACACTTAGCGGCTTTGGCGGTAAAAGATCTTCCTGAATGTTATTTACTGTTTTATAAGTTCGCATTTAAATCAGATGTGATTTATTTTTTTTCTAAATATTTACTCATTACAAGGTAACACATAAATATATTACCACTAGTGTACCTCGAACACAAACAGAGGGACATTATGAAAACTTTGAAGACATTTTCTGTTTAACTGACTGCAGTTACTGTGTTTTTACTTTGTAGAGCAGCACAGAGCTCGGGATCGAACGTCTACTTTATGTTTCTGGACAGACGTACAAAACTCGTAAATACACGTGTCAGAATTAGTTTGTTTTGAATGAATATGTTTAGTATTTGGCATCTTGAAATCTCCATTGGTTTAATATTAGTCTAAATGAAAAGTCTGAGATGTGACATCCCGAGCTTGATGGCGCTGTGTCTGCACATGCTCAGTGTAACCAGAGGGGCTTGTATGTCGGGATGCACCAATACCATCAAGATTCTGCTATCCAGGATTTTGAAACTGAAATTATTTCATGGTTTTGACTACCAGGTGGTACAAGTGTGAGCGAGTACTCAGCGAAATACATTGAAATGCTAATTTTGAGTTACCAGTCAATCAAACATGGCCTGACCACGGGTCATATGTCAGTGATGACACCCCTGGGAGTCGCCCCAACTAATTTTGGATATCATTGTCGGCCCAGAAAATAATGCTGAATCGTTTATCGGTTCCAAGTTACTGCTTCAGCCGATATCTTGGCCAATGACTTGATTAGACTGTTACTGGTCTGTTTGCCAAGAACATATCATAGAGATTTAACTTTTATTTTTCAAAACCGTCCTGTATTTATTTGAAGATATGACAGTTACATAATACAATTTTTGTAGTAAATTATCAGGTTTGAAAAAGCTGTATCGGTGCATCCCTGGTAGAGTGCATTGTGCATAGGTTTATATAAGCTAATGTTGTATGAGCTATTTGCTAAATTCAGGCAAATAACTTTGTGAAAAGACAACTCCAAATGTGTTTCACACTCACAGAAGGAGGGTGTTTTGACTGCTGAGACCGTGTCCAGCTGTGTGTGGCAGCGAGGATGCTGTGTCAGCAACGGACGGCAACACTACCACCATCATCTGCCACTCCAGGTGAGCAGCTTTAAATACAACACCAGAACGACATAGAAGTATGTTGTACAGACATCTGTGTCAACTGTTACAACCCAGCTCTGCTGGGGTTAAAGGGAAGGAACAAAAACCAAGGTGGGAAAAGGTTTAATGATTTAATCATTTAAAAATGTAATGAACAGGGGTGTAAGGGTGCATTAACAGAATCAACACTAAATTAACCCAAGAAAACAAAAGACAAAAGAACAAAACCCCAAGTACAGGTCTGCCACTGCAACCCTGACACACACGGGACACAAACATGGCAGGTCACACAGGCCAGAGACCCCCAACAGGTTTGAGCCAGTCCTTAAACAGTGGGGAGGGGCTGATGTAGAGCCACTGGATTGGCCAGGTGCACAGGTGCCACACCAATCAGGGCCCAGACAGCAGCAGCCAATCACAATCCTTGAGCAGGCCTCCAATCCCCAACAGGAACTCCACATTCATTGGCCAACAAGAAACAAACACTATATTCAAAAACACAAAAGGATGCAGGAACAGTTGGGATATAAGGTAAACAACAACAATTTTATGACTTTATTTTTAGTGACGGTTTATTAATAATTAGCAAAGCATATACATGAAAGTTGTTTATAGTGTCTGTTTTGGCCGGCGGAATGAGCTCCTTACGTTGGGCTCTCTATGTGTTGTGTCCTCGTCAGTATTATTGCACCTACAGTGTTTGAAAAAATCAACATCCACACACTCATCATCAAAACTAAAATTAGCATTGAATCTAGACTCATTTAAACGAGTGTTGATGCTAAAAAATATCTAAGTGGGACCACATTTGACCTTTCTTGGCTTATAATAACTGTTATACAGACTCATCAAGCCGTTTTCTTTGTCGACATAGTGTTTTAGATTTTAGTACTAGTTTACTAGAGGTGCAGGTGTACTACAATTTTACAGATACTGTCATTTATGAATGAATGTGTGTGTGTATATATACATTTTCTCCACAGAATCGGAATCTCACTGATGTGTCAATTTTATGCAAATACGTCAATCTTAATAAACTGGAACTACAGAACAACAAAATCAAAGGTGAAATAAAAGAAATAATACACAAGAACTTTCTGCAGAAGCACAAAAGGCAAGGTAATGTATGTTTTATGTTCCTGCTCTCTTTTTCAGACTTATCCTGTGTGAGCCACATGCCGTTCCTTGCCGTCCTGGACGCCTCCCACAATGAGATCTCGGAGTTCTTTGGATTCCAGCCTCCTAAAAACCTGAAGGTGAAGCAGGACCTTGAACTGACAGGATAAGACACTGTTTGATTGGTGGCTGGGGCTTCAGTCTCTCGCTCAAACAATTCCCCCAAGGTAGACCTAGATTTCCATAGCCCATCTGTAGACCGGCTCAGTGTGCTTACAAGGCATTAAGTATCCTTCAGATGACTGTGAACTTTTCTCAACAAAAGAGTTTTCTTTGCGCTGTGGGTTTTAGTTAACTTTTTATTATATTTGACAGTAGTTTTTTTTTAGAGGAGTGGGGGAGTAGACAAGGGGGGACAAAGGGGCCCGTTTGAGGCTTCTTGCCCTGGGCCACCAAATTTCTGTTGCTGGCCCTGAGGAAACATTTATTTGAGTCACTTTTAGAAGAAAATGTACTTCTCAGAGGAGTTTACTGACACCATACATTTACTTCTTCTTAAAGAGCATATTGTTTGTATTTATAACTTATTTTGGTGGAATAGAACCTGGTAAATATTCAGAAAAATTGAAAAATAAACAGATTAATTACCTAAAAGGAAATATATTCAGCATTTATATATTATTATTAGCCTTTAAACTTGCTCTTTAGTGCCTTGAAATTTGCCATCTCATGTTTTAAAACAAACAAAATTATTATTATTTTTAATCAGCCAGTATGAAATTACACTTACTGAGAGCATCCAGCCAGCAGATGGCGCCAGTGCAATATACAATCTAGTGAAGTTAGCCCTGAAAAGATTTGCTGCAGCAGTTACCGTGTTTAGAGGCAGAAATGCTCAGCACGAGTTTAGTGATGATTTAAAGGTCCCATATTCTGCTATTTTGCCCTTTACACAGTCTATTCTAAGGGCTTTGTTGATAAAATTTTGCGTTGTGCAATATCCATAACATAACAGTTTCCAAAAAACACCCATTTCTTGGACTGGCCCCCCTCCTTGTAAAAGCAAACGGCTCACTCTGAGATCTGACCCCTAACAGAGAGCAGGCTGCCTCCCCGTCCAACTTCAAGCGCGCCTCCCCCGCCCAACTCGTGCCGAAGCCTAGAGCGGAGATGGTGCGCATGCGCCGTGTGCTCCGGTAAACAGCAATACACAAACACGGGAATAAACATTTTATCCGTCCTGACGGTGCGTCGTGCTGAGTCCTACGTCCTGGATCTGACCTGGAGTTTAACGATCATGCAGTACCTCGACGACGGACTTTGCCGTTTGGTAAATAACAAGCTAACTCTTCGATCTGTCGTATCCATCGTGTAATTACTGTGTAGCATTAGCATTAGCTGTTTTTATTCTTGCGGCTGTGCGCTTCCCGGAGGCGTGGCTTAAACACCGCGTCATCCTGGTGAAGTAGCGTCATCTTAGTGAGGAGCCCGCGTCTGCCTGCTCAGCCGAGGGGGACGGAAAGACAGTTCTCTAGCGAAAACATGCGGAAAACAATCAAAAAACCACTTTGGGCACACATACGAGGCCCAAATAGCACTGTAGGAAGGTTAAAACCTCTGAAAAGTCGATTTTGCATGTTATGGGACCTTTTAAGGACTAAAAACACTGGAATATTCTCAGATAAGTTATAGATCCAGTAGATGATCCAAAAATACGTCCCGGGTCGAGGGAGTTCTGCAGTAAGTGTGTTTGACGCTTGGAGGGGGGAGGATTTTTTCCTCAAAACAGCGTGAATGCAACTGAATGAAACTCCAGGTAGGTTTTTGATGAAGGAACATTGTTAGAACAAGGTTTAAAGCTCAAAAAAGTCACTGTAGCAGAATATGTGTCCTTTAAGAAGCGCTGAGTTTTAAAATGAAATCCCTCTATCCTACATAATGCCTCTTGAAGAATATTTAAGTCATAGTTTTTACACGTTGAGCCTCCCTCCCAGCCTTTTCCAGTCATTATTAGTGTTTTTGTTAAACTCCACAGTCAGTGTTAATTTGTCTCCAGACGTAGAGTTGACATTTAGCTGCAATCACTGTGCTACACAACTGGAAAATACTGCTTCATAAATATTGGACTGAGATTAATGAGGCCCTACAGACTGTCTTCAACACGGCGTTCTAGTTGACTTTAAAACTATGTATTTAGGGCTTAAAACTCCAACAGTGGAAATGGTAGGTGGATACCTGTGGAATATACTTTTGGCCTCAGAAAAAAAAAGAAACAAGGAGATGGATGACAAGGGGATGGATCAAAATGACTTTTGTCGAGTGGTGGAAGAAGTACGCAATTTTGTTACTCGAGTTAAAGTACAGATTTGTGTGCAAAAAAATTACTTAAGTAAAAGTAAAATGATCACGTAAAAATCTACTTAAGTAAAGTGTTGAAGTACCTGTTTGAAAATGTACTTTTTTTTTGTACTAAGAGTACAAAGTAAAAGTATTTCATACAGATTATGAGACCAGTTTTATGTATTAAATGTCGTGATTTTGGCAAAGAATTTATCAGAATGTTGAATATTCGAAAAACAAAAACAAACAAACCCTCAAACAAAATGAAAAGTACTTTCTATTTTTCAGTCCAGTTAAAAAATGTAGTGGAGTAAAAAGTACAGATACTTGGTCTCAAAAGTAGTGAAGTAAAAAGTATCCACAGTAAAAACCACTGAAGCAAAGTACAGATACCTACAAATTTAAGTTAAGTACAGTACTTTTACTTTTGTACTTTGTTACTTCCTCCACTGCTTTTGACATTCACAAAATGGAAAACTTGAACTTGAAAACTTTTACTTTGAGCTTGAATATGCATTTTACGAGACACTGGGACAGATGAGACAGTCTTCTTTTTCTGGTTAATTCTTTGGGCTACTCTTTTCTTTTTATTTATTTATTTAATTTTCGCTTTCTGGTTTGTTCTGTTTATTCTTTCTGTTTGTGTTTATAATATCAAAAAAGGAAATCGGAGGAAATGATTGATAATCAGCTGCAAAGTACGTGGAAGTAAATAGAACTAGCAATATTCCAAATTTCACATTGCCCCAAAAGCAAATATCGATACATCACGAACAATATGTAATGAGTCATTCTAAATGTGACAAAAGCTTTATGTTCACAATATTTATTTGAGTAGACTGTGTTTTTTGCCTGATGTCATTTTGATTTACTCTATTAGATTTTACTCATCTGTGTGATTTATTCTTCATTATTAACATGTATTAAAAGTTACACAATTTTTCTATCAAATGCGTTTTTACTTTTTTTTTTTAATTATTCAACTACTTTAAAGTGCCTATGACAGGTGTGACTACTCATATAACTAAAATATATTTAAAGTTTTGCTGAAAGAAAAACGATTATCTGGCTGTAAATGATGACATCACACTAGGAAATTACTCTGGGATAAAAAACGCTAAAGCTAATGTCACTTTTTTTTTTATCTGACAAATTAAAACATATGCGAACATCTTTATTTTGTTGAATCAATGTTTTATGGGTTAAAAAAGTTGTTTATTTTGGGTAAATTATGCATAACCTTTGGATGGGATGAGTGCGATGTATTCTCAGCAAATTTTTCTACTTTTCTTGATCTTTCACCACTTGATTGGTGTAAAACTAGATTCTATCTTTATGCACAACTTGTCAGACGCACTTTAAAGTAAAACGTTATCTACTTTATGATTCATTTTACTCACCTCTCCTTTTTCTGATCTTTTAGGAAGTCAACTTTTCCCACAACCGCATGACGAAAATGAAGGATCTATCAAAGTTTTCGTCTCTCAGTAAACTCAATTTGGACAGTATCCTTTTCAACGATATTTACATTGATCCAGTGGCTATTCTATACAGTTTTGTCCCTGCTGTGCTATTTCAATCAAACACACAACATTATTCAACGCAATAACTTCTGTCTAGACTTATAGATCCGTAGATTGGATTAAAATCATGTTGAATGTAATTTCCTGTGTGTATTACTCTTGACCCGACCGCCACAGATAATAGCTTTAGTGAGATTTGTGGTCTGGAGCCCTGTTTTAAACTCACCCATCTGAGTCTGGCCAATAACAAGATTTCTCGGATCAGCTCCCTGGACAGCGCGCCTTTGGTTCAACTCAACCTGGTGTGTTCACTGTCCAGAGTCTGTTCGTGTAATTATTTCAGACAGAGGTAATGGTTCATTATGGTATGGGTTCATGGGAAGAATCTTGAGTCGTAGCTCAAAATCGTGGCTCGTAGATCTCTCTAGAGTGTAACGGGAAGAAAGACCAAACTTAGAACCGCCGTGTGACCAAAGATGAGCTACGATTCATATCAAACATGTTTGATATTTTGGAATCTTTGTCTCAGAGTGAGTTGCTGCGTCTACGATCAAGCTTTGTCAAAAATGTAAACACAAGCAGCCGCAAACTAACGGCAGAAGAGCTCCGCCGCAAACTTATCTTCTCATTTCTCGATAATTTCTCCTGCCTTTTTCTTTTAAACAGCTTTATTTAACCTTTATTTAACCAGGTAAGAACCCGTTGAGCTCGAAACCTCTCTTTCAAGGGTGACCTGGGGCAAAATGAAAATCTTAACAGCAACACAAAGTAAAAAACATATTTACATTTTAAAAGAGGTTTAAGAAATTAAGAACAAAATGTATATTTAAAGGCACTGACATTTAAAAAAAAGTCACACTCTTTGTTTTTCAACATTTTGCAGAAACAGCTGACACCAATTTGCACAATCTCCACTTCGATTTGAGGGAATTCCAGGCTGTGGGAGCAGCATAAGAAAAAGCCCTCTTTCTCCAGTCAGTTCTTACATGTGGGACAGACGAGCTAAACACATAATGACCCTCCGCTCTCTGCAAAGGGCAGCTTTGTAATCTTTAGCTTTGGCTCGCTCTGTTTGTCTGTTTAGCAGCTCTCGCTCTGATTGGTCAGAGTAACTGTCCTGCGTCACTGCCGGGCCGCACAATCCAGAAGATCGAGCCAGCCGCTAAAGGCTAAACTGGCTCAGCCCATTGGCTTTAACAGGCAGCCCTTTTGCTCCCTGGAAGCTTGGGTTATGCACATTCTTTTATTCAAAAATACTTCTCAACATTCCATTCAGTTATAGGCAGCACAACTGATAAAATATGTTGTGGTTTTTTTTTTTGGTTCGTAGAGCTTTTGTTTCATTCCAATTAACTTTATTCGACAAAAGGTCAACTGAAAGTAGTTTCTCGTTGTTGCTCCGACTGTTCAGTGCTTAGTTAGCTTGTTTGCTAATGGTAGTTTAGGTTTTAGGACATTTCAGCTGCCACACAACTATTATTTTCCTCAACACTTGGACTCAAACATGTTATTTAAGGAGAGAAAAGCAATGAGTTCAACTGTGTGAGATCTCAAAGTCTGTGTCAGTGATAAATGTGAGCGTAGCAGTAGCGTTCTTGTTGTTTATCTGGTTTCTACAACTGTTTACTCGATTTTCTTTTTTTAGATGTCAGGTACAAACTAAACATTTAGCAGAGTCGTAGACTTTTATATTTGTTATTAGACTGTAGCAGCTCTTTCAATCAATGTCTCTCATGGATTTTTGCCACTCACTGCCAAAAATTAGAATGCTGTGATGTCATCTGCATAACCGCTATTGTAAACGTTACCAAATTGTCAAACTTGGGAAAAGTAGGAACAAAAAATTTTTAATATAAAAATGTTCCTATGTTTTAGTAGAATACTCTATAGTGTGTCATATGCACTTTAAAGTCTACATGACAGGTTCTAATTTTTCTCTAATACTGACTGTTTGATGGGAGGGCACCTGTGTTAAATATTTATCATAGTTTTACATTTGTGAAGTTGCAGTTCGTGAAGAAAATTTGAAAAATAAAATAAAAATGAAGTAGTGCTGAGTTCTAAAATGGAATCCCTCTGTGATGTCATCAAAAATAGACGTACATTTGAAAATAAATAGACAGTTAACTGTCTGTCAACTGAAGCATCTTTCTGACAGTTTAAACGATCATTCAACAAAGAAAAAGGTGTTATCAGGTATAATTATTTGTCAAATCATAACTATTGTGTAATTTATGTGGATTTTGGCCCTTGTTTTCAAAGTGGTTGCTGTTGTGAAATTACCAACCAGGAAGTGACATTGTAAACTTTACGAAAAATGACAAACTGGGGACACACAGGAGAAATGTTTAGTAAAATCTTAAATATAATCATCTTCACTACATTTTAGTGAAATGTGACGTCTAACCATTCACCTGAGCTGAAGCATGTGGTCCCCTGTCCCAGGACAAATTTCTCTCAATAAAGGATTATCTTATTTTATCTTATTCTGCCCCGCCCACTTTTGCCGTTTTTTGCCACAGATACGCACTTTTGTTGTAAACGCACTTCCGTTTGACGAGAACTCTGTTAAAGCTAATGACGAACAAGGGAAAAGTCTCGCCGCTAAAATGTTACATAAAGTAGATTGATTTGTGTAAAATGACAACAACAACAAGTCAACAACGCACAGATTTCCTGGGAGGTCTGAAAACGGCTTTATTAGTCCATGTAGAACTTATTTTCTGTTGAGCTCGTCTGCTCCATGTAAACTACAACGGAAACAAGGCGGCGGTACGTATGGCAACTTCCGGAATAAGGTGAATACACGTTAAACCTCTGCGCCAAGCACTTTCTACAGCAACGATCCCAATTTTTCATTACCCTGAAGCCCATTAATTTAGTGCAAGGCGGCCACTGAACTTCAGTTTTCCCTCTTTGCTGTTCCTCCTTCCTCATGAGTTGGCGCTGGCTTCATTTCCACTTTGAGTAAAACCTTGGCCCTGCGCACCAGCCTCAGCAGATGGTGCTCCAGCAGGCCTTTTCTCTTTCCCCCTCTCTCTCTATTCCTGCGTGTCTGTCCCATCCTTTATCATGGCTTCCCTCATTGTCAGCAGCCATTGGTCTAACTGCGCCGCTCCTGTCTGCGCTGTACTTCCCTTTAGCAGCAGCTGTTCTGGTTTAGAAAGAATAGAGCCTGGAGCCAATTCAAAACACTGTAACAAAAACAGCCCCGTGTCCGTCCAGTATCCATTTCAGTCCCGACCTATCTCGCACTACCAACCGGCACGCTCCTGTTGGCCGGCTTGTTTCGTCGACCCGCCGTGGAACTGACCCAGAGCTGCCAGGGACCATTGGAGTCACCCACCCCCACTGACAGGAGCCCTCTGCCAGGCGTCATGCTTGGCAACGGTGGGCGGAGGTGCAGCCAGACAGCTAGATAACAACTTTAGTCAATGGAAGGGAATCAAAACAGGCGGCTCGTGTCCAGACAAGAGCGGACAGGCCAGAGGGATGGAGCAATACAGGCAACAGCATGACGAGCAGGCACTGAATGTTCATTGCATTTGGGCTTGAAGTTTATATGACGGGTTAGACATTTCACTGAAACGTACTGAACATGATTATATTTAAGATTTTACTAAATATTTTGCCTTTTTATTCCCAGTTTGACAGTTTTTGTAATGTTTATAATGTTACTTCCTGGTTGAACATGAGAAACAAATAGTTAGAAGTAATTCCACAACTGTTACTTAGCAACCATTTTGAAAACAAAGTTCATATAAATTCCACAATTCACCTTATTCCGAAAGCTGCCTTGTTTCTGTTGTATTAGTTTACACGGGGCAGACAAGCTCAACAGAAAATAAGTTCTACATGGACTAAAAAGCCGTTTTCAGACCGCCCAGGAAATCGGTGTATTGTTGACTTGTTGTTGCTCGTGTTCATTAAACATTTTACACAAATCAACCTACTTTATGTAACATTTTAGCGGTGAGACTTTTCCCTCGTTCGTCATTAGCTTTAACGTAGTTCTCGTCAAACGGAAGTGCGTTTACAACAAAAGTGCGTATCTGTGGCAAAAAACGACAAAAGCGGGCGGGGCAGAATAAGGTGAATAGTTACGATTTGACAAATAATACTTCAATGTGTTGTATGATCGTTTAAACTGTCGAAAAATTGTGTCAGTTGTGTGTAAATTTCTGTGTTTTCAGTTTCAATGGTATGTCACTTTTTGATGACATCACAGATTTTAGAATTCAGCACTACTTCCTGTCATTTTAAACTATTACTTTTCAAAATTGCCCCACTTCACAAATGTAAAACTGTGCTATCCCATCATCAAATGTAGTCATAATTAGAACATTTTGAGAACCTGTCATATAGACTTTAATCAAAATTTTGTCAAATCGAGTTTTACAATCGTCAATGATCAGGTAAATCGTTAAATCTAAAGCTAATCCTCTGTCAGAAAAAGCACATGGTTTGCTACAAAGTTCTGAATTTCTTTTCTTTTGTGTTTAATCACTGATCAAATCTCCATCTATTCAACCATTGTCTTCCGCTTTTCCGTGGGTGGATCAAAGAGGCAGCAGTCTGAGCAGATACTTCCTCCCGCTGTTCTGGAGGATCCCGAGGTGTTCCCGGATCACAGAGACATGGTCCCTTTAGCGTATTCTGGGTCTTCCCTGGGGCTTGCCCGGTACTCAGACACGATACATCAAATCCAGCGTTCCTTCACATACAGATGAATGCTTATTTCATGCTTTTTATGGCATTCATCTCTTCTCCTCATCAGTAACGAGTGATGAAGATGTTTAGTGACACTAGATTCTTACCACAACATCCGAAATCTCAACTCAAAATCTATTAGCCTTTAGCTCAAATGCCAATTTTACAGGCTAATTATTACCTACACACCAAAGAGTTTACACACTCAATAATGACTTTTAAGGAGGCTTTGACCTTTGACCTGGATGGTGCTGGGTTGGTACAAACTCAAACCCCCTGGATTATTCATAACTTTCTTGAAAGCTAATGCTAACTATGATTGTGGGTACTGCCTTAGGATCATAGACATATAAATAAGTAGACGTGGCGTTCAATGCTCATGCTATCAACCACTTAGCAACGCGGCTAGTCCGGTCTCATTTGAAGGACTCCGGCGGAACTCTTATGTATTTTCCGTATAGCCGTTAGCATTAGCTCGCAAAACACGCAAATTCTAAATAATCCAGAGAGTGTTAGCTGGCACCAATTCATCGACTACATTTAGATGAAGTCAAAGCCTCGTTAAAAGTCATTGTTCAGCGTGTAAACATTTTGGTATTTTATTTCAGATTATAGTTAGCGTGTAAAACTGTCATCTGAGCTAAAGGCTAACTGACTTTGAGTTGAGAGTTCTGAACTTGTACACTTCTGGTGAGCATCTAGTGACCACAAAACATCCTCTTTTACATGTGACTGGAGAGGAGAGCAGATAAATGGTATAAATATCCTGAAATAAATCTTTTGTTTACTTTAATATGGGCATCAGCTTCTCCATTCATTTGTTTGTGAAGGAGCATTCGATTTGACGTAAATCCAGGTCGCACCAAAGTGTAAAGTGGTGGTGTTTGAACAAAGGGCAGAGATAGAGTGTCTATGCTTAGGATTCTGGACTAGCCGAGTTGCTAAGTGATCTTATATATCTCTGGTTCAGACCATGACAAAGACTATAACACTAGGATACACTGCTCTGTTTGAATGCTACGACCATCAAGAAAAACTGCAAACTCTTTTTAGTTTTGAGATTTGCGAACAATCATCAAACCTTTGTCGTACCTATCCAGAATACCCCAGTACATACCGTAATAGAGAAGTCTTTGTTTCATCCGTAATGGCCAGCTCCATTTTTTTCCCCTTCTCTGCCAGCATGCTGCGCTAGCACTTCACCAGCTGTTAGGCCTGTCAGTCCGCACCTGTCAGGGTTTAGCGCCGAGCAGCAGGCTTGTCATGCACCTCTGAGCAGGGGGGAGAGTTCAGGCGTCCTGCAGAGACACCCGGGCATGTCCTTAAAATTGATTAGTGTAAATCATTGAGCATATAAAACGACACAGAGAGCCAATAATGCACTTGATGTATCTGTCTATGCACCCTAAAAGTTTGATGTTTTGTTTTTTTGTCTGAATGCAGAAGGGGAACAAGTTGACGAAGATTGAAGGACTTGAAAATCAGAAGAATCTGCGGGTACTGGATCTGTCCCAGAATCAGATTTCAAGTCTCTCCGGTCTGCAGAACCTCCACATGCTCTGCCTCCTCAACCTGGAGAAAAACATGGTATGGACTGTCACTTCATGTTCAACAAATGCGGAAATGTAGGGCTGCAACAATTATTTTGGCAATCGATTAGCCCAGTGATTATTCCTTCAATTAGTTGTTTAGAACGCAAAAGACCCTTGAACATGAGAGTTGTACTGAATTTTACCCAGACAAAGCTGAGGTGAAGGTGTTTGACGACATTTGACAACATCCTGGTGGAAAATATTAAAGATGAACAAGTATTTTAATCAAAAACACACAATTGACATGTTTCCTGTGTGTCATTCCTGCTCTGTCTGAAAAATAAAATCTCTTCTTTCAGCACACAGAATGATTTGGAGTCTGTATATGGACCAGTCAACGATTACTTGATTATTTAATTAGTTGACAACCATTTCTATGATCGATTAGTTGAGATTCATCGATTGACTTGTTGCAGCCCTACAAAAATGCACTACACAACTTCAGATTATCGTCAATGTCAACTGTACAGCAAAATGGCTAAGTATTATTCTAAGTTATAATACTAAGTTATATTCTAAGTATTAAATTAACAGTGATTATTTTAAGCACATCCAGGAGCATTAACGACTAAACACTGTGTATATGGCATTTTAGTAGCATTTTCTAATGTCCCCAGTCTATTTTCTGTTTTCAGTTAATTTGCAGCTTTGTATCCCACTTTAAAGTAAAACTAAGTAAGATTTTTACCTGATTAAGCGTCGTTGTAAGTCCATGTATAAGTATTTTGATGCCCCTGCTGTCACCCCCTGCTGTTTCTGAGCGGAAAACCAGCGGCAACTTTCCTGACGCCGACCCAAAGACAACTCTGCTGAGAAACCTTGGCTCTCTTTTTTATATTTGGTGACATTAAATGTTTTTGTATGTGAGTGTACTTCCTTATTTCAATGAAAAGGAAGGGGAAAAAAAGAAAAAGCTTTTGCGTCTTTTCACTGGCAGGGGGAGCTTTGTCGCTGAAGTTACTGAGTTCATCTTTAAGAACCGTTTAACTAAAGAGCTGCAATTTCAGAACATGTTTGAAGACAGAACATGATGTAGTTTGCAGCTATATTATCTAAATAAATACTGCCTTTGTTAATTTGCTAGTTGGGAACATTCATTTTTTGTCTCGCAGCCCTATATTAACAGTGCGCTTGTGTTGAATCTTTTCCAGATAAATGAAATCCAGGAGTGCAAGCACATATTTAATCTTTTACTTCTGAGAGACTTGAATTTACTGGAAAATTCTGTGCAAGTAAGTACCAAAATGACTACCGGTCTCACTTGTGTATTATTTATTACGTTTAGTTTTCTACTCAGTTTATTTTTCCATAGCTCAATAACACATCACATCTCATCATTGTCTCTAAAGGGCTTCACAAAAATGTTGATCTGGTGTCTTTTAAAGGTGCACTGTGTAACCTTTCATAAACTTTTTTTTTTCTTTGCTTGGAATGTTCCACAGCCTTTACCTTTTAAACAAATCTATCTTGTAAGTTATTTCCAAGTGTTTTTACTGATCAAAACCTCCCACTTGTCTCCATGGAGATAGATTCAAAGTGGCTGAATTGATGAGGTGAGCTAAGGTACATTACGACGTGATTAGCTACTGTTTGGTTACTAAAACATGAAAATCAGAGCTAGTTCATCACAAACTTGGGTGACCAGACATCCCTATTTACCCGGGACAGTCCCAGTTTTGAGCCCTGTGTCCCACGTCCCAGAAGATGTGTCCGAAACCATTTATTTGTCCCAGTTTTACACAAGGCACATCTCAGTTGTCCCTATTTTTGACCAATTTGATACTGGATAACAACAAAGAGAAGAATTGCCAAAACAGAGAGAATTGTTCTTGAAAATGACAAGAACACAAAAAATCAGAGCTCGATAAACAGAAGTTTCTCATATTACACTGTTTACTGAAGTCGTGAAAGAGCCGTGAATGGACCAACTCTATAATGTACTTAATGATCTGCTCTTTTTACTATTTCACTGTAACTCCCCGCTCCAACCCGGGTGTGTCCCAGTTTTTTAGTGTTGAAAATCTGGTCACCCTATCATAAACTGTTTGCAGTAGTCCAAAGTTATTGCTAACCCACTTAATTCAGTATGAGGAGCCAAATTATTCACTCTGATGACTTTGTAAGTTCTTTCCACAACTTTCAGAGCAGAGTTTACCGTTCCAGTAAATTCGTCGATGTAAACCCTCATTCGTCCAGGTGTGGTCCATCGTAGAAAGGGTTTCAGAGGTTGTCATCCGGACGCTGTTTAAAGATCGAGACGTTTCGACTTTTATCCCAAAGTCATTGTCAATCAGAGAGCAGGGTTGGCCTCACCTAGTTTCACCTGTGACTAAGGTCTATTGTTATTGATAGTTGGCTGTAGCTCCCTCCTCACTGCTGATTACCTCATTAGCATTTGACTGGTCTATTGATCTGGACCAAGGTGTCAGGATGCTGTCATAAATTTTGGCTAAATTAAATCTTAAGCCCCCATTCCTGTTTAGAGAAGGATTTTCTCTTTTTACAAAAATGGCTTCCTTAACTCCTCTTTCAAACCAGTTCTTCTCTCTGCTCAAAATCTTCACCTCACTGTCCTCAAACGAGTGATTTGTAGCTTTTAGGTGCAGATGGACCGCACTCTGCGGTCCGGTGGCGGAAAATTTTGTGATAATCAAGAAGCAAGAGCTGGAAACGTTCTCTGAGCATATCAATGGGCTGGATGTATACATTAAGTTCACCCGAGAAGATGCTAAGGACAACCGGTTGTCGTTTCTTGATTGCTCCACAATCAGAGAGGAGGAAGGCAGCCTTCAGACAGAAGTATACAGGAAACCCACACACACAGACCAGTACCTATTATTCGATTCTAACCACCCACTGCAGCACAAGTTGGGAGTGATTAGGACATTGCAACATAGAGGCCCACGAAATTACCAGCTCTGAGGGGAGAAAGAAGGAGGAAGAACCACGTCCATCGTGCCCTCTCAGCTTGTGGATACCCCAACTGGGCCTTCAACAAAGTCAGAAGAGCCAAGAAACAGGACAGAAAGGAAAAAGACCTCAGCAGAAGGGGGGTCACTATCCCTTATGTCTCGGGCTTGTCTGAGAAGTTTCAAAGGATTTTTAGACAACACGACATCCCTGTTCATTTCAAACCTGGCAACACACTTAAACAGAAACTGGTCCACCCGAAGGACAAGAGGCCGACAGAGAAACAGAGCAATGTAGTTTATTGATAGAGTGCAGTGAGGATAGTTGTAAGAGCGTTACATAGGAGAAACAAAACAGCCATTGCACAAAGGCTGTACCAACACAGAAGATTTTCCGCCACAGGACCGCAGAGTGCGGTCCATCTGCACCTAAAAGCTACAAATCACTCGTTTGAGGACAGTGAGGTGAAAGATTTTGAGCAGAGAAGAACTGGTTTGAAAGAGGAGTTAAGGAGGCCATTTTTTGTAAAGAGAAAATCCTTCTCTAAACAGGAATGGGGGCTTAAGATTTAATTTAGCCAAAATTTATGACAGCATCCTGACACCTTGGTCTAGATCAATAGACCAGTCAAATGCTAATGAGGTAATCAGCAGTGAGGAGGGAGCAACAGCCAACTATCAATAACAATAGACCTTAGTCACAGGTGAAACTAGGTGAGGCCAACCATTAATCAACAAGATAGACCTATTAATCAAGTCCCAGGTGACAAACAAACAATTTTCTTACAAGAAAGGTTTCAGTGACTCCTCCCTGGGGGCAGGACTCCCAGTACTTAGAGTAGCATATAAGACCATGTTCCCATACCAGCTCTCTGATTGACAATGACTTTGGGATAAAAGTCGAAACGTCTCGATCTTTAAACAGCGTCCGGATGACAACCTCTGAAACCCTTTCTACGACGTTCCAGTAAAGCTAACAACAACTAGCATGCTAACGGCGCACTTCCGTTTTTTTTGGACAATGAAACTATAGTTAGACTCAGACACAACACAGCGGTATCAGAGAGCTGCTTTTACAATATATCTACACTGGGACAACACAGATTTGACTTATATACATGAAAAAACGGTTTACAATCAGCAACGGATGCAAAGGAAGTGAGAAAACATGCTGTGTGTGACGTCACCACTTAACAATGCCATTACATGCTGGAGACAAGCAGGTGACACACTCTCCACTTGAAAATGAAGAGTTTGACTTAATTTTTCAGGAACAACCGGACTACAGACTGGCTGTTATCTTCGTGCTTCAACATTTGACTCTTCTGGATCAAGAAACTGTCTCTGCTGAAGAGAAGGTACACATGTGAAATACTAAAAACACAGAGCGTAAATGGCTCACTTATTTATATTTGTGCAGGTGTCCGCGATTAACAAATACGACCCTCCTCTGGAAGTGGTGGCTGCCAGGGACCACATGCAGCACCTGGTTTATCAGACGACGCAGCCTCAGGTTCTCTACACCAGGTTTGTGTCCGCAGCACTTCAGCATCATCTGGTCATTTTATCAGAGGAAATGCAGCTTATGTGGTACAGTTTTTTTTTAAATTATTGTTATTAAATATTCTGGACATGAACAAGACATACTGTTACTGTTACTGTTAATCAACGCCATGTAACACCAAAAAATCTCAAATTTCTTCCTCCAAAATCTGAACTTTCTTGCTGATCTTTGACACTTTCAAACAATTGGGTTTCGGTTAAATTATTTTAAATTCACAGCCATAGTAAAACTTTAAATAATTTTGTTTTATAGTTTAAGATTGAGTTTGAGACCAGATTAGAATTATTTTGTAGAATATGACTGTGAAATGTAAAAGGCGCATATGTAATAACTGGTTCTATCCACATGAAACTAGAAACTTAATATTGGCACTGATCTAGAAAAACTGATAGATAGATAGATAGATAGATAGATGATAAATATTTAACACAGATGTCCTCCCGCCAAACGTCAGAATTAGAAAATCATGAGAACCTGTCACATAGACTTTAAAGACACGAACAGTTCACTGGTCCATTTGAGCTTTTTTAAACAAAACTCTTAAAGCATCATTGTACTTTCAGTCGCTCTAGAATTGGGCATCAGCTCCAAAGTATCGGTTCAGCTAAAATCCTGTTTGCGCCTATGAACTGATTTAATAAGACTTTTTTTCTGGCCTTCGTTCGTCCAGAGCTTCTCATAATATTTGAGCTTTTATTTAAAAAAGCTGCTATGTCGTCAGTTGAAGTAGAAGTAACAACCACAACCCTTGGATCAGTTTTGTCATACGCTATTTTTGTTTTATGAAAATACTACCGTCGCAGAGACTTTTGGTATTGATCAATATCGGGTATCGGAGGATAACAGTCTCGAAATTGGTATCAGGTCTGAAAAAGCTGGATCAATGCATCGCTTCATGAAACAAAAACTGTTAAGCGTTTTAAAACTTGCACCAGCTTGTCTCCATGGAAACACCTGAATAACACCTAAAACCTTGACTGAATAAATGCAAGAAAGATACGTCTGATGCAGAACTTTTCAAGCAAAACAATTACACCTCCATGGAGACAAGAAGGTGGCAAACCCTTTACTAGAAAGTTACACTGTGAAAAGGAAATAACATCACAATGATTCAGAATGTGTGCCCTACATTATGCGTCTGAAAAGGAAACTCTGTCGGTTCAGCACTTTTTAAAAAACATCCATCATCAGCAAATAAAAGACTACATCCTACTTAAGTCTTCCCCCTCAGAGCCTCCTAAAGACCCCTCAGACTGCTGTTTAAATTAACTGTGGGCGATATGTGTTGGAGCGAGCAGCACTTTATTCTATGACCTTATTGTACTCAAGTGCCAGATAAAAGTATACAGTCAGTCTGATTAAATAGAGTCATTATCTTGTAAAGTTAAAGCATATCTGGGGAGGGTGTCCATATTTGTCTGTGATCCACTACAAGGAAGAGCAAGAATTGTTTCCTGTAGATTTTCTTGAGACTGTCGTGGCACAAATTATTTTAGGGCTGCACGAAATGTGAAATTGGTGCACTATGGGTGTCAAGTATTAACGATATTATCACGATATCTTTTCCATGTATAAAGACAACAACTCAACTCAATTAATTTAACTACTCAACTCTTAATTTAAAATATAGTAGCTTAGGTACAAATATACACAGTGTTACTTTGTCCATCACTCTGCAAACCATACAAATACATTACTCAGGCATTTTAAACATTTCAGACATTTTATTCACCTTTATTTATCTGTGTATGAAATAGTTGAAAAAATTGATGAGGATTTAGAAGCAAGAGCTTTAACGGTAAAACACTTAAACATTGACTTGCCGTTTCTGTACTTAACAAAACAGCGCTTTTGGGGTTATTAAAAACAAGCTCATGCGTGCAAGATTAATACATTTAATTACCATTTGAAATTATTGAGCATCATTGCGATATGCATATCACGATAATAACAAGTGCGATAACGATATTTTTTTGATATATTGTGCAGCCCTAACTAATTTTATGTCATGCAGTCTTGTGGAGTGGAGGGTCTGATTTTTCAGATGGTTTTGTCCTCGAGGCCAGAAACAAGTCCAACGCTTTTAAAATGAAAAAAAAAAAAAAAGTAATTTAAAAGGCTCTAACAACATCTGCAGAACTGAACCAGGACTAAACCAGGTCTAAACCAGAATTATACCAGATCTAAACCAGTACTAAACCAGAATTAAACCAGATCTAAACCAGTACTAAACCAGAATTAAACCAGGTCTAAACCAGTACTAAACCAGAATTAAACCAGGTCTAAACCAGAATTAAACAGATCTAAACCAGTAATAAACCAGTACTAAACCAGAATTAAACCAGGTCTAAACCAGTACTAAACCAGTACTAAACCAGGTCTAAACCAGAATTAAACCAGAATTAAACCAGGTCTAAACCAGAATTAAACCAGAATTAAACCAGGTCTAAACCAGAATTAAACCAGGTCTAAACCAGTACTAAACCAGTACTAAACCAGTACTAAACCAGGTCTAAACCAGGTCTAAACCAGTACTAAACCAGAATTAAACCAGAATTAAACAGATCTAAACCAGTACTAAACCAGTACTAAACCAGGTCTAAACCAGGTCTAAACCATTACTAAACCTGAATTAAACCAGAATTAAACAGATCTAAACCAGTACTAAACCAGAATTAAACAGATCTAAACCAGTACTAAACCAGTACTAAACCAGGTCTAAACCAGAATTAAACCAGAATTAAACCAGGTCTAAACCAGAATTAAACCGGGTCTAAACCAGTACTAAACCAGGTCTAAACCAGGTCTAAACCAGGTCTAAACCAGGTCTAAACCAGGTCTAAACCAGTACTAAACCAGTACTAAACCAGAATTAAACCAGAATTAAACCAGGTCTAAACCAGAATTAAACCAGGTCTAAACCAGTACTAAACCAGATCTAAACCAGAATTAAACCAGAATTAAACCAGGTCTAAACCAGTACTAAACCAGTACTAAACCAGGTCTAAACCAGGTCTAAACCAGGTCTAAACCAGTACTAAACCAGTACTAAACCAGAATTAAACCAGGTCTAAACCAGGTCTAAACCAGTACTAAACCAGTACTAAACCAGTACTAAACCAGAATTAAACTAGGTCTAAACCAGGTCTAAACCAGGTCTAAACCAGAACTAAACCAGGTCTAAACCAGGTCTAAACCAGGCCTAAACCAGGCCTAAACCAATAACAAATGGCAAAACATTTTCTTTATTTTTGAAGATGGTTTATGACAAAAATATTCGGATAAAGGATAAAATCCCCCGGAGGGCCTGATTTGGCCCCTGGGCCTTAAGTTGAATAGCAAAATAGTATAACAGAATAGTAAACGATAGTAGAAAACCATATAAACAACAGGAACACAGTGTTTGATGCTCTTTCTGAGTGCCTCCATGTGTCCTTGTGTGTGTGCAGTACGTTGCCCAGTGTGGACAGCCCGTACCCCATGCTGGTGCTGACAGGACCCCAGTGCTGTGGTAAGAGGGAGCTGGCTCACAGACTGTGCCAGGACCTCGGGGAATACTTCGCTTACGGGTCAGTACACCGTAAAGAAAGAACTCGGATCATCTGTCTGTTCAGCTTTTTTCATGACATTTTCATTTCATTCCATCGTTTATTTTGGGTGACAGAGGTTCAGGTGCCAGACCAACCAAGCGCCAACCGAAGCTTTCTGCCACTGTGTAATTGGGCTAAGCTCATAGTTTTTCAGAGCTAATGCTAACTGATATTAAAAAGTTAAATATAAATTAACAACCAATTAAAATGTAAAGACTACTTGACTGTTTTTATATATAGATTACTTCCGTTATTTGTTTTTGTTTTGTTTTTCCTCTTTATTATGCGTCAACATTAGCATTAGCATTAGCACTGACCCACAAACACCTCCATTTATCAACACACTTTTAATCAAAAGTGGCAATACAACATTTGAGAATTCTGTAGAATGACAAGTACAAAAAACAACAGCTAAGCAGCACCATAAAAATAAAATAAATAAATACAATTAATATACATTCATACAAGAGGACATTCATTTAGATACATGGCCCTTTTTTCTGTCAGTCTTGAGGCACCACTACATTTAAATCATTTTAAATTATGTTTGATTTGATTTCAATTTGGCAGAATTTGCAAATATCATCTTCAAAATTGTATCCTCTTTTTGAAAAATATTTACATGGGTTTATATCATCAATTGTTTTAAAGTAAAACTTCGTTCATTTTTGGTAGTAGGAGATATGATGAATATTTACATCCATACATAATTATTGCGTTCAGAAGTGTTTGCATGTGAAGTATTAATCTTTTTAAGTCTTTAACATTCAGCGACCTGAAATTCTGTGCACGTATTGCAACTAGTCTTTGATTGTATTGTAGTTGGCAATGTGGTTGAAAAAAGCTAAAAACCCACACTAAATATAAAACACTAACTCGGCACTGACCTAAAGATGGACTATGTAACTTTTCTGTCTGCTGCACCTAGTTGTTTCCATGGAGTAGTTATCTGATTTTAGTGTGTGTTTACTTCAAAAACACCTGGTGACACGTATCAGTTAATCAGTGGATTTTTAGTCATTCTTGTTTTTGAAAGACAAAGTACAAAACATTTTAAAATAACTCAACTCAATCATTAACATTTTTCTTTTTTTTTTGCATAGACTTTCTTGTCAAAACTTGAACAGGTGTGAACAATCAGAAAAATATCAGATTACACTCATCAGATATAAATGTTTACGTGACATTTCAATAATCTGATTACTCAAAAAATCCGATAATAATTAGATTTTTGATGTGCATAAAGACATAACCAACTAGAATGCATGCTCACCTAGGACACCTTTGATATAACTAAACACAAACTTGCACAAAAGGTGAAACCTGTTGATAATAAAATACAAACCATCCACAGTGAATGTTCTCTGAGACCCACGCCTGTAATCCCCTTGACTTTCTCTCAAAGCAGGACGATCAATAAAATTAATCAACATTCTAAACCCCATAATCTTTCCCGTGGTAATTATAATCATATAGGATTACAAAAGCAATGTACCTCTTTATTAGCTTTCACAAATCATATTTACTGTGCAAACCTTGTCTGTGAACTATGAGGCCACTGTAATAATTGTTGCATTAATTGAAATCGAGCTACATTGTACATTTATTGATCCTTAGACCGTGCAGCCACCGCCTGACTTTCCTCTTCAGGGTTGTTCAACACTGAAACACTTTCAATGCATTACTGCTGTTGTCAATACTTTTATTTGTTTAATTACACGGGTGCAATAACAAGAAGAAAGATATAAGAATTGCTATAGTTTCAAATTGAACTGGAGGCCGGGTCTGAATTCTTTGGTAGACTTTGCTGTTTAAAGTGCGTATGATGATGATTTATGATTTTCTAATTTTGACTTTATTCAGTGTTTTAATACCTGTTGTAAATATATTTTTTTCGTTTTACACCAATCAAGCAGCTGTTTGTGGAGAAACGTTGAAAAATATGTTGAAAATTACAGGAAGTCAACAAACTGGTGACATCACACTGGGGAGACAAAGGTTATGCATAATTTACACAAAATAATTAACTCTTTTTGACCCTTTATACATGAATTCAACAAAATAAAGGTGTTCACATGTATTTTTATTTGTAAAATAAACAAACCTGTGACATCAGATGAGTTTTGGCCCCGTGTACAGGATGGTTGCTATGGTAATTTCCTAGTGTGATGTCATCATTTACAGCCAGGAAGTAAAACAAAAAACCTAAAAAATTGCTAAACCATGATAAAATTTGGAAAGTATTTTGACAAAATTTGAATATATTTATCTTAACTGCATTTTTGTCAAATGAGTGTCCAACCTGTCAGAGGCACTTTAACCATTGCAGATTTCTTGACCTGGTTTGTGGTTCATATCTGTGTAAATACTGGGACTGTCCACGTGAAACAAAAACTGACACAGAGTTCAACGTCTTTGTTAGAACAAAACAAAAGTCAATTTCTTTTTCTTCACAATAGCATCAGAAAGTGGTGGCATCTTTCAAATCTGAATCAGAATTACTTTTGATCGAGGGTAAATGATTGTTCTTACATACTGTACATGCAGCCGACCCACAGAAGAAAGAGTTAGCAAAAATAAAAAGCTATAATTAAATATCACTAGCAGAACGCCAAAAATACCATAAATCTGTCCTTTTTATTAGCTACGCCCCTCCAGTAAAAACAGAATCAGTTTGCATTAAACAAAATGTACATTTAACAAAAATACCCTCATGCATATTTACATATTAACATGTTCATGGACAATTTTACAAGTGAAGAGTGAAGTCCCAGTCAGTCTTTTGCGGGACAACTCTTGCAGCCGACCAGCACACTGTGGAGCGGATGGAGTCAGAGAGTCCAGCTCCTCCCACACGTGACCCTTCCTCATGATCCTCCAAAGACGTGATTGTTGTCAGTCGAAAGGGTTTTAAGACATAAATGAAGAACTATTTAGTTTGTGGAGACTATCCCAAACAAAAAAGGTTCAACATTTGTGGATCTTAAGTTAAGTTTTGATATTTTCTCTAGGGTTGCACAATATATTGCAAAAATATCAATATCACAATATTGTCTGATGCAATAATGATATCGCAACAAACAAAATATATCACAGTGACACCAAAGTCTTCATCTGATACAGATGTTCTGTTTTTAAAATGAAAACATAGAAAAGGGAAAATCATGAATAAAATCTAGCTTTTTCAAACTAAATCAGCCTCAGTTTTGTATTTGTTGGTTTTTATTTTAATATAATAGACATTATTGCATCAAAAATAGGGCTGCAACGAGTAGTAGAATAATCATAAAGTCGACTACAAACAATAATTGCAGCTGTATTTTGATGACGTCGTTGTTCTCTGGACTAAACAGACTCTAAAACACAGACTTTTATAACAAAGACAGTCACATTATTAAAGAAAAACAGCAAATTCTAAGTCTCAATCTACAATAGAAATAACTCAACTGACTAATCGACTACTAAAATAATCGTTAGTTTCAGCCTTAGTCAAAAAGTGCATTTAAATATTGTAATAATATCGATATCGCAGATCTTAATAGCCGTATCACATATCACAATAATCATTATTGTGCAGCCCTAATTTTCTCCCAAAACAGCAAATCTCTCTCAGAGTTATATTCATGGGTTTCCGCTTCCTGTTTTAGGGGCTATTTGAGTAATTTTACCCTTAAAAAAAAAAAAAAAAATGTTTTGAAATGTTAATTTTTTACATAATCACATTCTAGAACATGAACACAACCTACACAGTGCACTCATTCACTCTTCAAATTAGTATTTACTTTTTGAATTTAGAGTTGTTTATGTTAACTTTAAATGTTTATGTTAAGCTAAATTCTATAATCTGTAGTTTTTGTTATTTATACAGGATTTTAAGCATTATTTTGTTTTGCTTTGTTTTTTGTTTTTTTTTTACTCTATACCTCCAAACACTCACTTTTACTTCACATTGACTTTTTTTATTTCACAGTGTCTGCCACACCACGAGGAGCACCTACTTTGGAGAAGAGGATGGAGTTGACTACCATTTTATAACCGAGGACGACTTTCAGAACATGGTTAAGATGGTATGCCGCTTTCACTTTTTCCAATCCATCTTTTCTTTTTATGTTTATATGACAGGCTTTCATGTTTGTCCAATTATGACTTAGTTTGGTGGGAGGGCACCAGTGGAATATATTCATCATAGTTACATCAGTCAAGTTGCAGTTTGTGAGGAAATAAAAGAAGAATAAAAGTTCAAAATTACAGGAAGTAGAGCTGAGTTCTAAAATGGAATCCCTCTGTGATGTCATCAAAAAGCGACGCGCCATTGAAAATACAAGAACAATTCAAACATAACTGACACAATTTTCTGACAGTTTCAACCGTCATTCATCAAAATAAAGGTCTTATAAAGGCATTATTTATTTTAAATTCCTCACTATTGTGCAATATATATATGGATTTTGGCCCTTTACTGTATGGTTGCTAGGTAACAGGTGTGGAATTACCTCTATCTATGTCATATTTGTTGCTCATGTCCAAACGTCTCACTGAGGACCAATGGGCAAAATGTTTAGTGAAATCTTAAATATAATCATGTTCACCACGTTTTAGCGACATGTGTAGTCGAACCCGTCACATAGACTATTAAAAGTGAAACTGTTTGAAGCCAGATGCCCTCTCTGACACTACACTTACATTTAACATTTATCTTTGGTTGGGAGTGGCACAAATATCACACTGGCTTGTTTGGTGTTTGTTTCTTGCGATAAATGGAGTGAGACAAGGTGGTGTCACCTGTGCTCTTCAGTCTGTGTACGGATTATCGATGTACAACAGGCCGCACGGTGGGAAATAGGCTCTATTTTCAGACTATGGAGCGCAAAGTAAGTCTGAAAAGAGCGTGTTAAATCAGGTTTAAGTCTGAAAAGAGCGTGTTAATGTGTTTCCTGCTTCTGGAAGGGAGCCGTCGGTTGTAGATGAGGTAAAATATCTTGGTCACATCATCTGGAGGCATGATACTGATACTGCATGCTAAGAATATTAAGTCTTTGCAACAAAATATATTGAATTTCCAGGGTAGAATTGTCAGTTAAGTAGCTTTTCTATTACAAAAAATGGATTAAATACTATTTTCTAGCTCAATAGTGTATTTGAGTTTTACAAAAAGTATAATTTGTGGAATATATTTGTCAAAAAAAGAAAAACTATTGCAGGGTAAACGTTTCTGTGAGTATTTGACGAGTAAGGCTTCATCCTCATCAAAAATGCATCAAAAGTGTCTATCATAATCTACAATTACATAAACAAATAATGTAAAATGCGATAGTGAATGTGTTTAAAGCAGGTTCTGATGTCACTCACATGCATCCCAGTGTTTTTCTTTTGCCAAAACCATCTTGATTTTTCATATTTTGTGATAATCTTGGTTTAATCCCAAGTGAAATCACATTATGTCCCACTTCACTTTCGCCTCCATGCTGGAATTTAGAAAGTTTTTGTTTACAAACTTAGACAGAAACTCTATATGCTGGCACGAAAACGTCATATGTGACCCGAAAATGTCAAAATAACTCACACCTTACCGCACACTGCTGCTCTTTACTGCCCACTTGTGGTGCATTTATTGAGTCTGAAATAAAGTTTGATTTATTGATTGTATATTCAGATCTCAGTGTAAGCATTTAGTGGCAGATAACGTATTATTATCTCAACGTCTACATTTAGTTGCACTGCTTTATGAAAGTATAGTCTTAAATTGAAACCATAATAATAATTAGTGGCGTTAATGCGTTGAGTGGTGGCGATAATTAGCTTCAGCAGCCATTGGAGTGGTTTAAGTCGACTGATAATAGCTTAATAAAGACACATTGAGGTAAACTGAGCTCTTTCAGGGGGCGTAATGGCTTTAATTGAGTTTGTTCGTAATGAGTTACACCAGCATGTCACGCCAGCTTTTCCATCACTGTCACAGCTATAGATAGAACAGGAAACACCCACAAGCCGCTAGAACGATTCATCTCTGCACCATTAAAGTCGTTAAATTAATTCTACGCTATAGCTTTTAAAAAATCAGCTCCACGACGGCTTGGACGATTTTGGAACGTTTGAAAACATGAAGTCTCAAATTATGATTGTAATTTTTTTGTCCTCTATGGCAGTGGTTCCCAAAGTGTGTGTCGCGAGGGATGAAGAACTAATTTGAATATATATGACACTGTATTTGCTCTATTTTTCAAATTAAAAACTGTATATTTTAGTGAAACAGGGTTTGATAAGACAATAAACTATTCAAATAACCAAAATAAAACCTGATTTAACACGCTATGACACTTTAAATTATTTTTCCTTTTGCTTTGGGGGTCCCGAGTCAGTTGCATGGCTATTTTGGGGGTCCCAGTTATAAAAGTTTGGGAACCCCTGCTCCATTGGATGAAGTTGGTGAGAAATACTGTGGTACATTTGGTGTAGAGTCCAGTATTGGACCTGGTTTAGTCCTGATGCTTTTTTCTTATAAGGCACATGAGAAAAAGTTGAGTGCCACAGCTACATGCTAAAAGTAACTCAAGACCAGCAGAGGGCAGCAATGTGCAATTCAAATGTCATTTTTAAAAAGCAAAAAAATATTAAATTAAAATAAAAAAAGAACAGCATTTGTCCGATTGCCTAGTTTTCTGCATGGAATAACACAGGGATTACACGGACACCGAAAAGTAAAACCACAATGTAGTTTATTTGCTACAAGCTATTCAAGGCGCTGCAGGGTTTTAAAAGCATTCAATTGAAAAGTATTAATGTGATAGTGCCAATATTAAAGGAAAAATATTCTGCATTTTTCATATTGCTGTTAAAGTTGCCCATAATGATGAAAACTCAACAGAAAAAAATCAATCAAAATTACAACATGCTTTAATAGCTCTCCAAACCAAAAATAATAACTTTTACTTTCTACGCTTAAAGTACATTTTTAAAGGAGTACTTGAGTAGATTTTAAATGTGATACTTTTACTTGAGTATTTTTTTTCTGCTGCTGTATCTGTAATTTTACTTGAGTAACAAAATGGAGCACTTCATCCACCGCTGAAAAAATCGCATCAGACTTTGTGATTTTAGAAAATACACAATTACTCAAACAAAAAAGATATGTTCATGACGAGGAAACTTGTCACTCTACAAACACAATTGTAAATCTCCCCTAAAAAAAGCTGATTAAACTTTAAATTTGAATACTAAATGTATTATTCCTCAATTTTCCCTGCCATTCATCGACGAAACATGCAGAAAAACCCAGAGGACGTCCGGGGAGCGTGAGTCTGGGGCATGCGTTTTCCATTTCCCCTGTGAAGCGCGTTATGTAAGAGGTGAGGGTCAGGCGGTGATTTACACACACCGGGCTTTGAAGTCGTTATTGATGCCTTTTGTCTAGCCCCTCAAAGGCCCCGCGTAATGTTAACACTATGCGCACACCCCGCTCTCTTTCACTCTCTGCAGCCCGTTACCTGCTGCCATCGACGCGCCTCCGCTCACACGTCGATGCCTTTCATGTGTCAGCTGTCCTAATCTCGAGCGGGCTTTCCAATCATGGGAGAAAGAGGCAATTGCCATCTCTTCAACCCACTCCAAACGCCCGCAATCAGCCGTCTTTGTGGTCAACATAATTAGGAAAATACAATAAAATCCATACGGAGGACGGCGTGACTTTGGTTTGACATAAGAATTGCTTTTGACTTTAAGAACGGAAAGGGTCGTCACAAAAAGGCAGTTATTGTGAAGGATGTTATTGATTCAGGTTTCTGGCGTTTTAGAAATACATTATATACAGTTAAATAAAACGAAAATGCACAATTCAAATGCGTAAAAGCTTAAAATGCATCCTCGTATAATGGCTTTTCAAAGTTCCAATGAAGTCGTTAATATTTTCAGTATTTTAATGTCCATTGGTATCGAGTTCCAGGGCTTTATACTTTTGAACATTTTTGTCCAGTTGTTGTGTCACAGTCTGGGAGAGTAAAATGACCATTAACTTAAAGGTTCAACAGGTATAAACCTTATCTTTTAAACAACAATGTTACACTTACACGGCAAGTCAATATAGGTGTTTTTTCACACATAACAGCAGCATAACTAAGTCCCTATAAGTCTATATCACAGGTTAGACCTCATAATTCACTAAAATGTAGTGAAGATGATTATAGTTAAGATTTTATTAAGCATTTTTCCTGTCGTAAAGTTTCAAATGTTACTTCCTGGTTGGACATGAGCAGCAAATATGACATAGACAGAAGTAATTCCATAACTGTTACCTAGCAACCATTTTGAAAACAAAGGCCAAATTCCATATAAATTGCACAGTAGTTATGATTTGACAAATTATTATAACTGATAACAACTTTATTTTGTTGGATGACACTTTAAACTGTCGAAAAGTTGCGTCAGTTGTCTGTAAATTGTCTCTGTATTTTCAATGGCATGTCACTTTTTGATGACATCACAGAGGGATTCTGTTTTAGAACTCAGCAGTACTTCCTGTAATTTTAATCTTCTATTTTTCAAAATTTCTTCACAAACTGCAGCTTCACAAATGTAAAACTTTACCAGGTACCAAACTAAGTCAAAATTAGAACATTTTGAGAACCTGCCATATAGACTATAAGTGTGACACCACTCACTTTCTGCCAACGCACATCAAATGGGGACTGGAACTAAACAAAGTACCGAGAATTGAGTAAGGTTCCTACATTGTGAAGGCACCAGATGTACACAGTTTAACCACTGAAACCTCATCTTGTCCCATTTGAAATAGTTACAGGCATCTGTTTCATTTTGCAGTGACTGTGCAGGGTTAGTTAGTTTCGGCTGAAATGTTTCAGAACCCTTCATTTATTCTGTGTGAAGTAAACAAATAAAACGAGCAAAGTGCACAGCCCTACAGAAAGCACACATAAACACTGGCTTAAGCAATTATTAACGGGTCTCTGTGCCAAACTAATATACATAATTTAATATGTTTATCTTGGTGTTTTACACTTATGTGTGTCTTGGGCATTAAACAGTTTAAACAATCATTCTTTTTTCCCACAAACCTCTCATGTGTATGTGGCTTGATACTTTTAACCACACTAAGTTACAGTAACTAATTATATTTTAACTATTGTAGCTTGCATTGTGAGCTGGACATGACAAAATGTTATGACTTAGGCCGCGTTTACACTGGTCCTTGATTTGAGCCCAGTTTAATTCAGATGTACACATAGTTTGGTCCTGTTCTAGTTCTGGTTTAGGTCTGGTCAAGTCTGGGTTTAGTTCCAGGTTTGGGTAAATGTTTTAAGGTTGTGTATGTGTGAGGGAGAATGCACACATAACTTGGTAACTTAACTTAACTTAACTAAAATATTAACTAAATCTCATTTTAATCATATCCGTGGGTTTCAGACTGATGCAAATCTAGCACCGTTGCCATAACAATGAACAATTCAATAGAAAATATATCTTCTGAATGGGCAAAAGTCCTAGAAGTATCACCAGGAAGCTGAAACCCAGATTTAACAAGTCGCAGAGCCATTCCTAAGTCTAATCTTCCCAAGGCTTATAAATTGCACCGCTCTCATAAAAATGCCCAGACGTGAGCCAGAGGTCATTTTGGAGAAGTAACAAAAGTGAGATTTTTTTTGCCCTAGCGCAGAGGTTAAAAGTTCAGTTCACAGGTGAGGCTGTTAATCTTGACAGAACACGCTGAGGATTGTGAGTGCTGTAGGTGATAAAAGTGGCCTGTTGTATCATGATGAATATCGGGGTAATAAAGTTTGCAGGACTTTGCCTTGGTTCGTCCGTTTAATAAATACCAATGTCTTGTTTTAGGGTAAGTTTATCCAGACAGTGGAGTACGCAGGTCACCGCTATGGCCTCACCAGAGAGGCAGTGGAGGAGGTCGCCAGAGAAGGCCTGGCCTGCTGCGTGCACATGGAGCTGGAGGTGAGCGCCAAACATCTGTGCCACATGTCGCTTAAGGCAGTGTTTTTCAACCTTTTTTGAGTTGCGGCACACTTTTTAGGTTTAAACGATACCGCGGCACACCACCTACTCCTAAAACATTACAGAATCAGACTGTTTAGTTTAAAAATATGGTATATAATGTTGCAAATAATGTCTATGCAGCTGTCTAGTTCATTAACTTTGAAATACTGATGGTTTTTGCGTTCTTTTTTGATGCAGAAGTTGCTCAACACTCCCAAAAAGGAAGTTAGTCAATTCAATCCGCATTTGTGAATCTGTTAACTAAAATTGGACACTTTTTCAAGGCACACCTGGCAAAACCTCAAGGCACACTAGTGTTCCCCCGGCACACTGGCCCGGGGTCCACATGTGGCCCTCAGACCAATTTTTGTTTCAGTCTTCCTGATGAATTGGCCCACATATTTTTTTTTACTTCAATTAAAACAATTCTATACCATTGAAACTTCTATAACAAACAGTCTGATGTGAGACAGAAATGCATTTTTTTTTAATGACTCTTGAATTGAATTTGAATTTTTCTTGAATGACTTGAATGATCACCGCTTTATGGCCCTCAGCTCCATCTTTGTTTTAATATGTGGCCCCTGATGAAAAACGTTTGGACACCCCTGGCTTAAGGCGTTTTAGAAATTCAAGAATTCATTTGTTTTTCAGAATCAAACGTTTTTGCTAAAATTCAGTGAGACATTTTTATTATTTTCCCTAGAATTATGGGCAGCACGACTGATTTAATGTGATTCTTTTTTGGCTTTCTTTTTTGCCTGATTGTTCTCTGCGGAGCTGTTCCTTTATTCAAATTAACTTTATACGGTAAAATGGAAACTGAAAGTGCTCCGACTGTGCAGTGTAGCTTGTTTTTGTGTAGCTAGTAATTGAGAAAACTCAATTACTCACCACTGACATTCACTGCTAAAATTCAGAATGTTGTAATGTCATCTGCACAACCTCTATTAAGCCAATGGCGGCGCTCTTGCTTTATTAATCATGTTTTGTCTTGTTTTTTTTTTTACTAGCACTAAGGATTGAATACATTATTTAAAGAAAAAAAGCCAGTAAATTGACTGCACTGTGTTATAACGCTGAGTATCCACGTATTGCACGATTACTTTTGGTGGGTGACATATGTGCAGTGAAAAAAAGACCGGCATTACCTCATCTTCACACAGCGAGGGTGCTTTATGTAGCAATAAATTGTATGAAGTAAAAGACATTTCCTGAACTAGAAGAGTTATAAGTCAGATACAGGCCCTTTAATGGGTTCTGTGCACAACGGCGCCTGGTTAGCTCAGTGTTAGCGTCACTACTTCCTGTCCGATTCTATCTCTATGGAGTTTTTACTGAATCGCTCCACAATTATTTAATCCTGACAGATCTGACAGTGGACGTCCCTGACAACATGTTGAAGGCTTTACAAATGAGGTGAATACTTGTCAATTACTCTGTCAATGCTAACGCTAACACCAATTTTGAGGCACAACAAATATTAAAATAAAGCCATTAAGTAATTGACATTTCACACTAAAAACAATTGGGTAGTCTTAACTTAATATTGTAATTTGTTGTTTATTTTATCATTTAAAGGAAAAAAATATTCTGTATTTTTCATATTGTTATTAGCCTTTAAACATGCTCTTGAGTACCTTAAATTTACTATCTCTGGTAAAAAATTATTCATTCTTTGACAGGTGTTATGAGCCAGTTTGACACTTACTGAGTGTATCCAGCCAGCAGATGGGGCCATCGCTATATACATTCTAGTGAAGTTAGCCCTGAAAAGACGTTATAAAGCGGATTTGCAGCTGCAGTTATCGCGTTCAGGCCATGATTTAAGACGTTAAAACAGCAGAAAACTCTTCAATAAGTGACGTATGAACTCTGAAAATACGTCAGTTTATCCAAGACGTTCAGCAGGACGTGTGTTTGACGTTCAGAGGGGGAGGATTTTCTAATAAACATAACTCAAAACAATTTGAATACAGCTGAATGCTCCTTCAGGTATGTTTTTGATGACGGAACATTGTTAGAACGTGGCTTAAAGCTAAAAAAAAGTCACTGTAGCAGAATATGGAACCTTTAAGTTAGAATAAAAGTTAGCGTTAGCTTTGAGACGCTGTGAGCTAGCCAGTGCGATGTTGTGTGTAGAGCCTATTGCAATCACCTCTTAAAGTCATTTAAAAAAAGCTTCTTTCTTTCTTTCTTTCTTTCTTTCTTTCTTTCTTTCTTTCTTTCTTTCTTTCTTTCTTTCTTTCTTTCTTTCTTTCTTTCTTTCTTTCTTTCTTTCTTTCTTTCTTTCTTTCTTTCTTTCTTTCTTTCTTTCTTTCTTTCTTTCTTTCTTTCTTTCTTTCTTTCTTTCTTTCTTTCTTTCTTTCTTTCTTTCTTTCTTCTCATCTCATTTCTCTATCTGCTATTGCTGCACCAAAATATACCCATTCAATTCTCAAAACCAATATTTTGTCAGTTTTGGTTGAAATGCTAACACGGTTCACTTTATTTCAGGGCGTCTTAAGTCTGAAAAACAGCCACTTCGAGCCTCGATACATCCTCCTGATTCCAACCCAAGTGGAGAAGTACATGGACCACCTGAAGAAGCGTAACATCTACTCCCCCGCGCAGATCGACCTGGCTGTGTCTCGTATAGAGTTGTACGCCAACACCAACAGACAACGTCCCGGCTTCTTTGATAACGTCATCGCCTCTGGTTTGTACCTCTGAATTGTTTAATAGTTTGAGCTTGTGTTGTAGAATTTGTCCTTTGTCCAAATTTTAAATGGAGGGGTTGATGACTGAGAGTGTTTTTCAAGAAATATTGCATCAAAAAATCAACCAAAGGTACACTACGAAACATTTCTGATATAGAGTTTGCCGTAGAGATTGAGATGGATCGCTAACAAAATGACCGTTTTTTTTGCAAGTCTAGAAAATGTCCAATGGAGATTAGCCAAAACAATGTAAAAAATAAACAAAAAAGTACTTTTTTTCTACAGCACAGCTTTGCCGTTAGCTTACCTGCCCCAAAAACCTAAACTCAACAATATTAACCATTAACTAACCATACCCTAATTGTGAAAAAATATATTGTGAAAAATTAACTTTTTCTCTGGTTGGGAAAACAATTTGAGGCAGACCAATCCAATAAGCTACTGGGTCACTACTGGTAAATACATAGTGTGTCAAAATAACTTTTAATAAATGTCACGTTAAAATCTCCAATGGTTTAACAATAGGCAACAACTGAAAATTCTATGACTCGTTTTCAAACAAGCCCAATCTCTATAGACATGGCATTCAACACAACTGTAATGCTATCGATCTGCTTATCCAGAAAGTTTTTAGAAGTCTAGAGTCAGTCCCTTGTAGTATAGTCCTTAGCATTAGCCTGCAAAAATAGCAATTAAAGGTCCCATATTCTGCTATTTTCCCCTTTACACAGTCTATTCTAAGGGCTTTGTTGATAATTTTTTGCGTTGTGCAATATCCATAACATAACAGTTTCCAAAAAACACCCATTCCTTGAACTGGCCCCCCTCCTTGCAAAAGCAAACGGCTCACTCTGAGATCCGACCCCCCCGAACAGAGAGCAGGCTGCCTCCCCCGCCCAACCCGCGCGCCTCCCCTACCCAACCCATGACGAAGCCTAGAGCGGAGATGGTGCGCATGCGCCGTGTGCTCCGGTAAACAGCGATACACAAACACGGGAATAAACCTTTTATCCGTCCTGACGGTGCGTCGTGCTGAGTCCTACGTCCTGGATCTGACCTGGAGTTTGACGTGCTCCAGGGCCTCAACGACGGACGTTGCCCTTTGGTAAATAACAAGCTAACTCTTCTATCTCTCGTATCCATCGTGTAATTACTGTGTAGCATTAGCATTAGCTGTTTTTATTCTTGCGGCTGCGCGCTTCCTGGAGGCGTGGCTTGAGCGCCGCGTCATCCTAGTGAAGCCGCGTCATCTTAGTGAGGAGCCCCCGTCTGCCTGCTCAGCCGAGGGAGATGGAAAAGACAGTTCTCTAGCGAAAGCATGCGGGAATCAATCAAAAAACCACTTTGGGCACACATACGAGGCACAAATAGCACTGTAGGAAGGTTAAAACCTCTGAAAAGTCGATTCTGCATGTTATGGGACCTTTAATGAATAATCGGCTACCATCGACCACGTTTACATGACTGCTAAACCTCCTCTTTTAACATGTTGTCGTTAAAGCTACATACAGTAAATTACAAAAATATCTTGAAACAAACAATTGTATTCTTCAACATTGGGACTAGATTCACCGTTCATTTGTTTGTGATGCAATGTAGAAATGTTAGATATGACGTGCTAGCCAAGCGTTCTTATAGCAACAGACACCCAGAAACCCATGTCTACGTATGTCAGTGGGACATAACAAACATATCTGTTCAATGAAAACAAATGAATAAAAAGTAGATCAGTTTATTCCGTTTATTTTAAAGGACACATTCCGTATTATGCTACTTTTTTGAGCTTCTTGCTTTTAAACATTGTTCCGTCATCAATCATACCTGGAGTTATATTTAGCTTAATTTACACTGGTTTGAGGAATGTTGGTTACAAAATCCTCCTCCTCCGACCATCAAAAACACTCCCTGCTGAACTCCCTCGATCAGTGACTTTTTTCCGATTTTAGACGTCACTTATCCAAGAATTGCTGTTTTAAGTCCTTAAATTAGCCCAAGACTCGTTCTGAGCATTTCTGCCGTCTAAACACGATTACTGCGACTGCTCGCCGGATTAGCATCTCACATAGTCCCTTAAAGTGACAACATAGCTAAACTGTGTAAGTGCTAGACGCCATCTACTGGCTGCATGAACTCAGTAAGTGCCAGGGCAAGTTAATAATTAGTTCATACCAAAAAAACATTAGATGGTGAATTTAAGGTACTCAACAGCATGTTTAAAGGCTAATAACAATATGAAAAATACATGGCACAGTTCGTTCATAAAAAGGTCCAGGTAACACATAAACGCATACTGTGTTTAATACCATACTGTGAAACCTTCCAGACAAAGCACTCTGTACGCTGTCTAAAATTACGCCTTTTTACATGTGATTGTGAAAAGAAACATTACACATTAGTTCGCTTGTACTGACACAAGATACAAGAACATGTTGAACTTTTTGACACTGCCTCGTAATCTACATAAAAACGTAATAAATCTCTCAACTCGAACGTGAATAAACAGCTGAATTTCACATTTATTGTATGTTTTAAATATTACACCAAAAATTAGGTGTTAGAAGTTTAATCCTACTAATGAATTCTTACCCTTCCACCTCAACTTTAAATACTTTTAAGTGTGACAGTGTGTGAATATGCAGCTTATTCACTGATTTAATTATTACCTAATGTTATTGGATCCAACAGTTTAAGAAGGAATTAGAATATATTCATTTATTGTGTGTGAGCGAGTTTTAAAATGTACACTGTAAACTGAATCTTGAAACACATTGCAGCCAGAATCACTGTGATATTTGTCAAGAAAAGTGCACATATTTTTCCCAAAACACTCGGCCACAACTGTTTATTTCTTGTAACGCAGTAAATTCATTTGCCCTTTCAGTGAGCTAATTATTATTACATCATGTTATTGCACAAGAACAGCTTGATAATGGATTAGTGTTGTTAATTCATAAAACACACATGTACCAGCGTGTGTATCCTCTTAGCCTCTCACCAAAAGCAGAGATCCCCCTCCCTCGCCTTTGTTTGACGCAGAGCCATCGATGTAGCCTCAGATAAATGAACGCACTTGACTGAAATCCATACGACACACTTTTAAATTCAATTGCGGCGCGTGTTAAAGGCACATAGGCCCAGAATCGCTGTATTTATCATTCCCTCATGAGGGCGCCGAGACGTGATGGCAGTTTTCCTAATGACGTGAACATACAGCAGCAGAAGACACTTATCACTTTTATGCACTGAGCCGAGCGCTTGGTTTCATTGAGGTCATCGTCCCCATATCTGTGATTCACGACTGTTTGACGGCGTTTGCACAAGTGCTTCTGCCCACTCCCACAAAATAAATTCTCGGATATTAATCTAAGCGGAGGTGGGTAGCTCTCAGATACATTTACTCATTCACATTCACAGCACTAGAGTAACTTTTTGAAGAAATGTATCTTCTCTGACACCAGCATTTCACTCCTCTTTGAGTAATATTTGGTTTAAGGCGAGACACTACAGGCAAAACTCTTTTTTTTTGTATTTTTTGTATTTTGGTCAGTTTGCTCTCTCAACACATCGGCTTTCATGTGGAAACAACAAACGTGTCCAATCTGCTCCTAAAGTTGTTTTATTCTTCCATTGAATCCAATTCATCTGGGACACTGTAACTTCAAAGGGCGTTTTACCTTAAAATGCATTTTTCTCCCCTCAGGACATAAAGATCACCACCAAACTATACAATTTTGGACTTGACAAACGTACAGAAGGATTTTTTTTTTTATATCCAATTCTAAAACTGATTTATTGAAGTTTTAAGTTTTAAAAAAATGAGGCGAAATTTGAATTTTTAGGACTATTTTCAGTCGAATCTAGTTTACACAAAAGCTAAATAAGAAATCCAAAATCCCCTCTGTAATTTTTTTTTGTAACTAATATGTGTATGTGTAATATGTGTATGTTAACCAAGAAATTTAAACCTGATTCTGTCCATTTTTCAGATGTATATGTCTCAAACATGCATATTTTTGGCCATTTTTACACACCAAATGCCTTATTTCTATCTGAAAACATGACATGATGAATACATTTTTTTCTTACATTTATGAGAGAAAACTACAGAAGTTTCAAATTGACATCTTTAAATTTAAGATTTTTTTCCTATTCACCCGCAGTGTCTCACCATAAAGTAACAGTCGTCATATTGGAGTAAAGGTTTTGGTTCCTCTTCCTTTGGGTGACGTGTTCATTGTTGAGCCATTCATTTACAATCATACTTAATGTTGCAGCAGATAATTCACGGGCCCATGTTGCAAGGATCTGTACATAATTCCTGAAAGCTGAAAACACCCCAGTTCTTGCGTTGCCAGCCCTCACTGTGTGTCACATGTCGCTCGTAGAGCATGTTTGGGATGCTCTGGAGCGGCTTATAACTGTGTGTAACAGTTTCTGCCGATATCCAGCAACTTCAGCAGCCGTTGTGGTGGTTACGCCAGATACAGACCCGAACATCCCCATTAAAACCGAACCTTTCAGAATGTTTTTTATTGTGGCCAGTCTAAGGCACACCTGTGCAACATCCATGATGTCTAATCAGTATCTTGATATACCAAATCTGTGAGGTGGGATGGATTATTAATGCAGTTAAGATAAATATTCAAATTTTGCTGAAATTCTTTACACATTTTATCCCAGTTTAGCTATTTTCAATGTTTTTAATTTTACTTCCTGGTTGTAAATTATGACATCACACTGGGAAATTAAGAAGCAACCACCTGTAAACTGGGCCAGCACTCATCTAATGTCATAAATGTTTTTACTTAATTAATTTTTGATTATTTCTTTTAAGGGATAAGGGTTTTTAAGGGTCAATAAAGTAGGTTTTTTTCTTTGTAAATTATGCATAACCTTTGTCTTCCTACTGTGATGTCATCAATATGTTTGTTTACTTGTCATTTTCAACAGATGTTTAAATTTTTCTCCATAAACAGATACCAGATTGGTTTAAAACTATAATTTATTATTTGCAACAGGTATTAATACACCTAATAAAGTCAAAATTAGAAAATCATAAAAATCTGTCATACGCACTTAAAGTATCTTCATGTTAAAAATACACTGGAGTACATATTAATATCAATAGTCAAGACAGATTTTGAGAAATGTGTGAACAATATTATAGAGAAATGGGTCCGTTGTGTTTATTGCAAAAGTTATATCTTTGAATTCAGCAAATTAAGGGGGCGCAAAAACAAAAGTATTTAGTTTATATTTTTCTTAGTACCAGGAAAAAAGCATAACATGTCTCCTTTAACTTAGAGCTAGCGTCATTGTGCAACTTGCTGTGTAGTCGGGAATACATTGACTGTTGTAACTGAAGAGAGAATTAATAATGGCCTGCCCAGACCCTTTAATTCTGGATTGCTCTTGTGGTTATTCTCTGCACAGATGACTGGGATGAGACGTACCAGACGCTGAAGCAGGTGGTGAAGGGATACCTGGTCGTGGAGGAGCCGGGGAAAGAGGAAACCGCTCAACACACAGGTCTGTATCACTTTTGTGTCTGAAGTTACAAAATTGGGACTTAAACCAGAACTAAACCTAGACAAGACCAGGACTAAACCAAGTCTACACCGGGACTAAACAAAATGGTGAACGCACCCTCTGTTTAAAGCATGAGAAGGTGATTCTGCAGTTAAATCAAAAATAAACAAGACAACAAACATATTTTCCCGGTCATCATATTGTAGTGAGCGCACAATGGTGTAAAGAAAAGAAAAACAAGAAATTAGGTTAAAGAATGAATCAAAACGTGGTGAATAAAGGGTATTGCTTTTCTTTTATACCATTGAATCTTGCAAGTAACTAACAATGACATTGCAAACCCTGTTCAAATATTAAAACAACTGGTATAGATTCTAGCGAGTCCTAATTTGATTGAAATGAGCTCTGGCAACGACTAATGACTCTTGGGAAGTTTCAAGAGCCTTTTACTAAACTTCTTGACTTTCCCACACTACTTATCTTCATTCTTTTAGACTTTAAGAGGGAAAAAAACAATCTCAACTCCCAACCTTTTTTTATTTGTGTTTATTTTGATAACAAACGTGGATAGGTAAATGTATAATTCCAATTCTAGACAGGTTGTGGTTTCTTGAAGCTTATTTGTTATTTGAATGGTTGTCTGCTGGATAAAATGTTGTTGAAAATCAGACAACAACGACAACAAAAACAAAGCACTACGTCCATTTTATGAAAGTTAAAAAGCCTCTATTCCATCTTGACCATTAAATATTAAAACTTACGCACCAACACCAACCTTGGTTTTTGTTTTCTGTGAGAGTTTACCCTACAGACACCCACTTCAAGTTAAAGGGCCCATGTCAGGTTGGACTACTCACTGAAGTAAAATGCAGTTAAGATAAATATATTTAAAATTGAGCTAAAATTCTTTACACATTTTATCCCAGTTTTGCTATTTTTAATGGTTTTAATTTTACTTCCTGGTTGTAAACGATGACATCACACCAGGAAATTAAGAAGTAACCACGCTGTACACTGGGCCAAAACTCATCTAATGTCACCTTTTTTACTTGACAAAGAAAAATATATGTGAACATTTTTATTTTGTTGAATTAATGTTTTAAGGGTCAAAAAAGTAGTTTGATTGTAAATTATGCTATTACCTTTGACTTCCTAGTGTGATGTCAACAATCTGATTGTTTACTTGTCATTTTCAACAGATTTTAAATTTTTTTCTCCACAGACAGATAATAGATTGGTTTAAAACTATAATTTATATTTGCAAGAGATATTAACCCTCTAAGCGCCACAGTTTTTTATTTCTACTTTAAGCCTCAATTGGGATTTAGTGGAAAAAAACAAACAAACCCCCCCTCAAGAAAGAAAGAAAGAAAGAAAGAAAGAAAGAAGAAAGAAAGAAAGAAAGAAAGAAAGAAAGAAAGAAAGAAAGAAAGAAAGAAAGAAAGAAAGAAAGAAAGAAAGAAAGAAAGAAAGAAAGAAAGAAAGAAAGAAAGAAAGAAAGAAAGAAAGAAAGAAAGAAAGAAAGAAAGAAAGAAAGAAAGAAAGAAAGAAAGAAAGAAAGAAAGAAAGCATGCAAAATCAGCTCGAATAATGCACTGGTGTCTGGGGTAGAATTTGTGCCAATACTGGGTGCAACAGGGCTCCAGAGACAACCCACTGAAGAAAGAAAGAAAGAAAGAAAGAGAAAGAAAGAAAGAAAGAGAGAAAGAGAGAGAGAGAGAGAAAGAAAGAAAGAAAGAGTGCTGCTGGGGGTCTCTAACAAAGTCCCAATAGAGTACCATATCCAGAGTACCATATGCCGCCCATCGACTTAGTCATTTTTCTGAGTTTGTGCAGACAAGAAATTAACGCTGCTCAGGCGAAAATCCTTACGCTGCTCCCACGCGAACTTTGACATTTTGCGTTGTTCCAAGGGATAGTCGGGCAGTTTTGGGAAACGACGTTTTTTGCGATTGACATTTGCACAAATCCTGGTTCTATGCATGCCTGGCACTGAGCTCTGTCTGTGGGCATGAGAGATCCGTTTTCCTGGGCCTTTTTTCTGGTTCTATTGGCCCTGAATGTCCCAATAATGTGTCCAGCTTTGAAGCACTGTCTCTGGGGTAAAAAAAAAAAAAAAGGAGCAGAATGCCAATGGAATGGGACCCTGGTGCAATGTGCCTGGGTAACGCTGCTCTCATTATGAGTCAAGCCCAGGGTACCGTGAGTGGCTGGGACAGGGCCAGCCCCATCCAGGGTGCAAGGTGTGAAGTGTGTGACCCAGGAGCAGTGTCTGGTCCTGGGTAGTGATTTGTGAGCAGTGGTGTTGGAGCTGGAGTACTCCGCCTTGGGCCTCTGGGGGAGATCTGAGGCCCAGGATCAGTTTGGGTCAGGGTTAGGGCTAGGGCTAGCCCCATCCAGGGTGCAAGGTGTGAAGTGTGTGACCCAGGAGCAGTGTCTGGTCCTGGGTAGTGATTTGTGAGCAGTGGTGTTGGAGCTGGAGTTCTCCGCCTTGGGCCTCTGGGGAGATCTGAGGCCCAGGATCAGTTTGGGTCAGGGTTAGGGCTAGGCTAGCCCCATCCAGGGTGCAAGGTGTGAGTGTGTGACCCAGGAGCAGTGTCTGGTCCTGGGTAGTGATTTGTGAGCAGTGGTGTTGGAGCTGGAGTTCTCCGCCTTGGGCCTCTGGGGAGATCTGAGGCCCAGGATCAGTTTGGGTCAGGGTTAGGCTAGGGCTAGCCCCATCCAGGGTGCAAGGTGTGAAGTGTGTGACCCAGGAGCAGTGTCTGGTCCTGGGTAGTGATTAGAGATCAGTGGTGATGGAGCTTGAGTTATCCGCCTAGGGCATCTTGGGTAGATCTGAGGCCCAGGATCAGTTTGGGTCAGGGTTAGGGCTAGGGCTAGCCCCATCCAGGGTGCAAGGTGTGAAGTGTGTGACCCAGGAGCAGTGTCTGGTCCTGGGTAGTGATTTGTGAGCAGTGGTGTTGGAGCTGGAATTCTCCGCCTTGGGCCTCTGGGGGAGATCTGAGGCCCAGGATCAGTTTGGGTCAGGGTTAGGGCTAGGGCTAGCCCCATCCAGGGTGCAAGGTGTGAAGTGTGTGACCCAGGAGCAGTGTCTGGTCCTGGGTAGTGATTTGTGAGCAGTGGTGTTGGAGCTGGAGTTCTCCGCCTTGGGCCTCTGGGGGAGAGCTGAGTCCCAGGAGCAGTACCTGTTCCTGGGTAAAGCTGCTCTCATTCTGAGTCAAACCCAGAGTACCCCATGTCACCGATGGATTATAACAAAGTCCCAATAGAGTACCATATCCAGAGTACCATATCCAGAGTACCATATGCCGCCCATCGACTTAGTCATTTTTCTGAGTTTGTGCAGACAAGGTTCAGCCCGGGAGTCCCGGGCTGATTAACGCTGCTCAGGCGAAAATCCTTACGCTGCTCCCACGCGAACTTTGACATTTTGCGTTGTTCCAAGGGATAGTCGGGCAGTTTTGGGAAACGACGTTTTTTGCGATTGACATTTGCACAAATCCTGGTTCTATGCATGCCTGGCACTGAGCTCTGTCTGTGGGCATGAGAGATCCGTTTTCCTGGGCCTTTTTTCTGGTTCTATTGGCCCTGAATGTCCCAATAATGTGTCCAGCTTTGAAGCACTGTCTCTGGGGTAAAAAAAAAAAAAAAAAAAAAGGAGCAGAATGCCAATGGAATGGGACCCTGGTGCAATGTGCCTGGGTAACGCTGCTCTCATTATGAGTCATGCCCAGGGTACCGTGAATGGCTGGGACGGGGCCAGCCCCATCCAGGGTGCAAGGTGTGAAGTGTGTGACCCAGGAGCAGTGTCTGGTCCTGGGTAGTGATTTGTGAGCAGTGGTGGAGCTGGAGTTCTCCACCTTGGGCCTTGGTGGGACTACTGTCTGGTCGATGTGCAAATGTGGCCCACCATCGCAGGGCCTCTGTCTTGTTTTATCTTTACAGATGGTTCCTGTGCACTGTGGGTCTAGTTTTATGTGGGAATGGGAGTCCTAATTTTTCCTACTTAGCCCTCCTGGCCTCCCTATGGGGAAACCGGGTCCCTGCAGCAGTGCTGGAGTTCATTGGTCTGGTTGTCTTACCCCTGTGGTGGCGCCAGACCTTTGTCGTTGGCATCTGCTCAGGTTGGCTGTGCTTAACGTTTGGCACCTTTGCTCCTCTGTAGCAGGACCTCTGCAGATCATTGGGCTGGTTGTCTTACCCCTTTGGGGTGGCACCAGACCTTTATTTGCGTTGTCTGTGGGTCTACACAGGTAAGCTGGAGGTATCTGCGTTTGCCGTTGGACGTTTGGCATCCTGGGCTCCTCTGTAGCAGGACCTCTGCAGTTCATTGGGCTGGTTGTCTTACTCCTTTGGGGTGGCGCCAGACCTTGATTTGCGATGTCCGTCGGTCTACACAGGTAGGCTTGGGATAAACCTGGGCGCCTTGGAGAAATTATGTGCTTTTCAGAACCACAGTCCTGTTGGAAGCGAGACCAAGCTGCCCAGTCTGCCTAGCGGTCCGAGATATACAATGTTTCTCAAACCCTTACTAAGAGCAGCCTAGCCTGGGCGCTGGACACCTGCCAATGGGCAGGTCACATTGGTGTGAACACCCTAGGCCTGCCTCTGGGTGTCTGCCATGTCTTGGCAACAAATCCCCCCTATGTCTTGTTGCTTACAGGCTTTCTGGATGATCCAATGGTAAGTCTGGTGCTCATGTCGAGTGTCAAAATCTGAAGTGCTGCAAACAAGAGTCGCTGGACTCTTTCTCAAACCTCCATATCTTGATACTTATCCAGCAGGGATGGTGACCCCTATGGGGAATACAGACCTGATTCTCCACAGTTGGAATGGGAAATATTTGAATGGCTAACATCCAAGGAAGAGTTATAGATGCAAAAGAATGGCAAAATAAGAGTCGCGGGACTCTTTCTCAAACCACCATATCTTGATACTTGTCCAGCAGGGATGGTGACGCCTATGGGGAATACGGACCTGATTCTCCACAGTTGGGATGGGAAATATTTGAATGGCTAACATCCAAGGAAGAGTTATGGATGCAAAAGAATGGCAAATCATCCAAGGAAGGTAGAAATGTCTGTGGCCACTTCCTAAACCACGTGCATCCCGTGGTTTTTGAGGTGTGTGTTACATTACAGAGTACCAGGGTCGCTGGGTCCTGATCGATATATTTCAAAGTGTGGAGCGGAGTACCAGGTGCCTTGTCCGAGACTCCAGACAACCAGGTGCACCACTTGAACCCGGTACCCACCCTTGCACCCCTCCCGGGCTACACACCCTTGGACCGCACGCCTGGAGCCCAGCGACCCTGGTACTCGCTCTTCTGGACACCGTCTGGAGACTCCAGACAACCAGGTGCACCACTTGAACCGGGTTCCCACCCTTAAGCACCCTCCCTGGGCTACACACCCTTGGTCCGACCCCGTTACTCTGTCTGGAGTAGAAGTCACCTGTTACTCCGCTCCACACTTTGAAATATATCGATCAGGGCCCGACCCTGCTACTTTGGACTTATGGACACCAGAAGAGCAGAGTACCAGGGTCGCGGGCCCTGATCGACATATTTCAAAGTGTGAAGCGGAGTACCAGGTGCCTTCTACTCCAGTCGGAGTAACAGGGTCGACCAATGTGTAGCCCGAGTGTAAGGGTGGGAACCCGGTTCCGAAGTGGTGCACCTGGTTCCAAGGGCCATGATGTATAGTGTGGGACCCGGGAGAAGTAAACCCGTCCTGGGCCAGTGTGAGTGGGGATTTTCACGGGGGCTGCTGGAGGTCCTGGGGGCCATTAGGTCAAGTGTGGGACCCGGGAGAAGTAAACCCGTCCTGGGCCAGGGTGAGTGGGGATTTTCACGGGGCTGCTGGAGGTCCTGGGGGCCATTAGGTCAAGTGTGGGACCCGGGAGAAGTAAACCCGGCCTGGGCCAGAGATTTGAGAGATGCCAGGCCATTAGATATTTTACCACTCTTTCTGACAGATGAGTTTTGGAAACCTGAAATAGAGGATTATTGGGCAACAATTTGTCTTACACAGACGCCTGGTTTTGGGAGTGAAGTGTCTAGAAGTAAACCCGTCCTGGGCCAGTGTGAGTGGGGATTTTCACGGGGGCTGCTGGAGGTCCTGGGGGCCATTATCTCAAATATCACATATCTAAATGACACAGTTTATAGTTTTTGACAGTATGGTATCTCTCATTGCAGGGTACAGCACAAAGACCGACACCACACTGACGGCACCTGTACTTTGTCTGGCGCCTGCCTTTTACGAGAACGGTCTGAGCAGACAACACAGTCTGGACGGCCCTCTGCTTCACAAAGCCAGTGACGTTCTGTGAGCCTTTGTGGTATTACCCTCCCTGCTCTTGAAGGCCGGCCACCTTTGCTACCCACCTTTTGGTGTAACCAGCCAGCAATGCATCAACAACGTCCTGGATGTAGGCCTTCAGGGCTTTGTGTGGGCCCGGGTGCATTTAGTGTAAATAATGTGTGAGTTGACAACAGAAATACTGAGGATGGCGTTAAAGATGCGGTGATACCACTTCCTGGACCGGTCTTGCGGAAACAGATAGGTTTTCATCCTCTGGTCTGATGTGTCTACACCCCCATGTACATATTGTACTGGTTGACACACAGTGGTCTGTTTATTGCGCGAAAGCCAGTTGCATTTGTCTTGGACCTGATTCTTTTCTGAACACATGCATTGCCATGCAGTGTAGAGAGCATAGTGACACGTTTAGTGTCTTGCCAAGCACAAGCCAGAAGTTTACCTTTCCGCATAAAAACAGAGTCATCTCCCTTTTTTAGATGCAAGATAGGTTTCCCCAGGCTTTTAGGCATGCCTTTCCTTGTACTTCTCACTGTACCACATAGTCCGGTTTCCAAATCAGCTAATTCATTTGCAATTGCTGGTGAGGTATAGTAACTGTCCATGTAAATTTCGTGGCCTTTTCCAGTGTAAGGATCGACAAGTTCACGAACAACAGCATGAGTTGCACTGATGTCGCTGGCATTATCTGTGTATTGCCCTGTGTGCAAGGACCAACGCAAAACATACCCTGAACTGCTCTCACTCAAAACATACACTCTATAGCCATATTTATCTGGTTTATTGGGACTGTAACATTTGAGTGTTGACCTCCCCTTGAATGCTATTGTCATCTCATCTAAAGAAAGCTCCTTGAGTGGACTGTAGACTGCTGCAAATTTGGGAATAATCAACTGTATTATTGGACGGACTTTGAAAAGTTTATCATGCCCTGGTTCACCTTGTCTTACATAATTGTTATTGTTGACCAAATGAAAGCATGAAAGAATAATTTCGAATCTATTTCTAGACATTACACTCCCAAAACCAGGCGTCTGTGTGAGCCAAAATGTTGCCCAATAATCCTCTATTTCAGGTTTATCTACAAGGCCCATAGACAAATGCAATGCAATGAAAGCTTTCATTTCAGAAATGGATACATCATACCACTCTAAAAATCTGGAATGTGGCTTCATCTCCATTGCTGAAATGACCTGTGCTGCATATCTGTTTGTTTCATCAGCGATCAGTTTCCAAAACTCATCTGTCAGAAAGAGTGATAAAATATCTATTGGCCTGGCATCACTCAAATCTCTGTCTCCGGTGTAGCCAACAACCATATCAAATGGTTTGATCCACCCTTGAAAATCCGCAATTTCTCTCAGCTGCTCCCAGCCCTCATCCCCACTAGTGTCGTGGGGCTGTCCACCACCTCTGCCCCTGCCCCTGGCCTTGCCCCTGCCCCTGCCCCTGCCTCCGCCTCCGCCTCTGCCTCTACCACTCGGTGTGTCTTCTTCACTTGAGCAATCATTGTCAGTCTCAGGAAAATAATTTCCCTCAGAATCTGAGTCTGCTGTGTAGTGAACAAGAGAATCGTGTGTACTTCTTCCAGCCATGTTTGTTTGGGTTTTTTTTCTCTTTTTTTTCCCCCCTGCCGGCCGTTATTTATAGGTTTTCAAACGGATGTGACGTGTGTAACAAAACTATGAAAGCTTGTTATCAACGATTGGAATGTTTTGTGGTTTATTATTTATTCATAATTTTCCTTGCACTTGAAAAAAGTAAGTCGCATTACTGCGACGAGGGCGCTTAAAGGGTTAGTACACCAAATAAATGTGTCATACGCACTTTAAATATCTTCAAAGTGGCGTACATGTCTGGTATGTGTCCGTGTGCGCCTCCCTCAGATGTGGACCAGGAGCAGCCCTCAGACAGTGTTCGGCTGGGCTCTTATTCTGACTCTCATCCGGCTCTGGACCCGACGCTCCTGTGCTACCAACACCATTACAACCACATCCAGCACCAGCTCAGCCCCCACAAGACTCCCGCCGTGAGTTATGTGCAATTGTCACGTCATAATAATGTCATTTCAGAGGAGACGTCTTCCCATGGACGTATTACATGAACAGGATAAGGCACGCCCCCTCTGTCCGTGTCCCAGATTGATTAGTGGCCGTGCGAGGTACTGCAGCCTCTTGGGCCCAGCCTTTTTCTATAATTGCAGACAGTACTTAATTATTATTAGTATTTAAATAAAATAGAAGGAAATGTTCTTTTCTACCGTTTCTAAAATCTCAGAAATTACCGTTTTTATATTAAGTGATGTCACGGTAAACATGTGCGAGCCACATGAACGAGCGCTGGACGATACTATTATACATCATACGCAGTGTAAAATTACAGTCAGACAGTTGGAGTATATTGTTTGTCTTATGCATAACTAATTAGACTGAAACAATTCCTTTTACTAAGACAAAAATTAACTTTAAACTCAAAATTGTTTGCACTTTATACTCAGAGGTGGGCAATATGCAGTACATAAACATTTTGACAATATCGTGAATGTTGTTTTGAAAATCTGCGCAATTTGGCCATCGAGTACAGATACGGTTGTCATCCGAGGGGGAAACAATCCATTAATTTTAATGAAGAACAGCAGATCTTTCACCCACTGTTCGGCAACTACATGAGCAAATGCTGAAATTAGGAGTTTTAATGTTCCGAATACAAACACAAAGACATGCGGAAGAATCAGAATCAGAATCGGTTTATTGCCATTGTCAGTGATCAGAATTCACAAACATACAACTTGCTTTGACGTAAGGTGCAACATAAAACAATGAATAAAATGTTAGCAAAATATATAAAAGAGGCATGCATAAGATTAAGAATAAAATAAAATAAAAAAAAAGACTATATACAGTGTCAGTGTGTAAGTGTCAGGTGTTACAAAGTGTTCATGAGTCCAACGGCAGAGGGAAAGAAACTGTTCTTGTGGCGGGAGGTTCTGGTCTGGATGGACTGTAGCCTCCTGCCCGAGGGGAGTGGCACAAATAGTCCATGAGAAGGGTCAGCTGTGATCCGGCCTGCTCGTCCCCAAGTCCTGGAGAAGTACAGGTCCTGAACAGATGGAGGGCTGCAGCTGATCACCTTCTCAGCAGAGCACTTTGTTTAATAAAGTAGTTGAACGGCCCAAATTTGTCTAGTTATCCAAGAAGCTTAACTTGGGTTAAATGCTACCGCAATGCCAGCGCCGCCTGCTGTAAAGAAATCCATTCAAAACACCATGTCAACAACGTCCCTTAAGAGTCAGTTGTGACTCGACTTTAATTGGTTGTGCTTAAAATACACATAATTTACCAGGAAACGTATTAAAAGTTGAGTTTACAATTGAATCAAAAAAGAGACAGACGACACGTTTCCCACTCTGTCTTTATCGTTTATGGCAGAAAATGCAACAAAAAACGTTATGTAGTAAAGTTTGAAATAAGGTTACAAAAGTGATATTTCTGCACTTGATTATTTTAAACACATTTCAACTTCAACAAAAGACATGTTTTAACTCATGTCTGTTGGATTGACATACGATCGTCGGAATATCGTTCTCTGGATACTCCAAATAAATATCGAAAGATACATTTTTTATCAACATCACCCAGCCCTAGATAGACGTTGCCATGTTTGACCACTTGTCTCTCTTTATATTTCACATAAAGCACCTTTCATTATACTTTTGGTACTGGATGTTCTTGCCTTGTCAGCATCAGATTGTTCTTGCTGTACAACGCTTCCCCGACAACTCGCCCTCTGCATAATACTTAACTTCTCCTCACCTCAACACTTCTTTCCACGTCTTACTTTACTTTGCAGGAGCTCGTTTCTTTGGCGAGACGTGAGCGGTCGGTGCGAGAGGCCATCGCGGGGAGCAGTCCAGCCGTCTACAGCCGTCTCATCAGAAGGTCCACAATGAGCACCGAACTCTTCACATCAGTTCATTTAAAGAGGCCAATCTCACTCGAGCCAAATCACTAATAATCCCAGCACTTGTCCTAACTGTTTCGATGGTCCTCTTAAGGTTATTGCTTGACCTTGTGGGTGAAGTGGCAGGTGCAGGAATTATGTCATTTGAACAGATTGCAAATAATAAGGGACCTCGGCTGTGCGTAATTGTGGTTGGAATTGTTTTTGAAATTATTCATTAAATCAGTCCTCTTCAATTTATTCTCATCAGGGACCACACCAGACAGTATATTGGAGTAAATAACCATTTTAGTTTAATTTTACTAATAATTTAGCACCAAATTATAACTAAAAAAATAATAATTAGACATAAATGTTTACAAATCTCATTATTTATATTGATGTATTAATTAAATAATCAAATTTAAAGGCGCTGTACCTGTTTTTTGCCGTCTTACAAATGTGAAAAACAGCCTAATAGATTCTGAGCAGCAACAAAAGGGCTACTTTTCAAAATATCTGGGGCAAAACAGATTTTACTTTATTACATGAAAAAATAACAAAGACAACAACATTATTAAAGGACACATATTCTGCTTCAGTGACTTTTTGGAGCTTTAAAGGTCCCATAACATGCAAAATCGACTTTTCAGAGGTTTTAACCTTCCTACAGTGCTATTTGGGCCTCGTATGTGTGCCCAAAGTGGTTTTTTGATTGATTCCCGCATGTTTTCGCTAGATAACTGTCTTTTCAGTCCCTCGGCTGAGCAGGCAGGACGGGGGCTCTCACAAGGATGACGCGGTGTTTAAGCCACGCCTGGAAGCGCAGCCGCAGAGAATAAAAACAGCTAATGCTAATGCTACACAGTAATTACTGCACGATGGATACGACAGATCGAAGAAGAGTTAGCTTGTTATTTACCAAACGGCAACGTCCGTCGCTGAGGCCCTGGAGCACGTCAAACCCCAGGTCAGACCCAGGACGAGACTCAGCACGACGCACCGTCAGGACGGAGAAAAGGTTTATTCCGTGTTTGTGTATCGCTGTTTACCGAGCACACGCGCATAAGACTATCTCCACTCTAGCCTTCGGCACGAGTTGGGCAGCGGAGGCGCGCGAGTTGGGGCGGGGGAGGCAGCCTGTTCTCTGTTCGGGGGGGTCAGATCTCAGAGTGAGCCGTTTGCTTTTGCAAGGAGGGGGGCCAGTCCAAGAAATGGGTGTTTTTTGGAAACTGTTATGTTATGGATATTGCACAACGCAAAATTTTATCAACCAAGCCCTTAGAATAGACTGTGTAAAGGGGAAAATAGCAGAATATGGGACCTTTAAAGTGGACATATCATGCTTTTATTTTCACCTTTTGAACATTTAAAACATTTACCTGGGGTCTAAATAAACTTTACCTGCAATCTACAGTCTGAATTCCTCCTAATTTTCTTTCTACATGCCTCTCTTTTACCCCTTTTGTAAGGAGTGCTTTTGAGCGCCTTGTTTTGGCACTGTCTCTTTAAATGCAAATGAGTTAGTTCGCACTCCCACTTCCCTTGCGCATTGCATGCAGACTCACCCGCTTCAGCCATTGTTGTAGTCCCAAACACAGTCCGTCTGTCGGATCCAAAACTTCTCCAAAGTTAGAAAAAAACGTAATGACAATCGAAAAATTGAAACGAGCGAAAACATCGACATCCAGCCTCACATGTACGAGCCAGAGTCTGACACAGACCAAGAGGAAATCGAAGACGACGATCCTCCGCAGCAAAGACATCAAATGGCTGCATCTCAATGGTTTGTTTACTACTATGTAATTCGCTATGCGCTCCGTTAGCTTAACTGTGTGTGAAAGATATTAGCAGGTTGTCTAATGGACCTCACTTTACCATCTTACTACAACAACAGTCCGGGGAAAAAGGCTACTGTCAAGTCAGTCAGCGTAGTTAAGGTGCTGCGGGCTACGCTTGCTGCGCGCTAATGCTAGCGACATGCTAACGTCAGCTAAGAGCAGTCTGATGTGAGTTCTGCCTTATGAAAACATCAAAAATAAATGTATTATATGTGTATATAAAGACATGTGCCCTAAGCAGCTGGAAAACAGCCAAGTAAAAGATGGGCAGCTACAGGTGTAATGCTAATCCCTCACAAATGGCCAGCACACAGGTAAAGAATGACTGGATAAAAAATAGGTCTAATAAACAGTGTTTCAGCGTTTGCTTGACTTACCGCTTCCACTATATCGTTCATCTCCATAGACCTGAAGGAACTGACCCTTCGATCAAATGCAATCTTTGAGCAAATCCTCGTTGTACTGGCGGAGGTTACTGAAGCACTCCTCTTTGAAGTGCTTAGCACACAAACTGAACTTTCCCACTGTCGGTGGTACATTACCACGAAAAATAAAAACGTGAACTATCGATCTCAGTTGTTCAGATGCAGGTGGTCGGTGTAATGAGTTGTGCTGGTAACACAACCAAGAACAGAGCATTTTAACTTGTCTACTCGCACCTTTGACATCTTTGCGCTTGGACTACAAAATCGCTACGAGGAAAATAAAGATGGCGGTCTCTGCCGGAAGCTCTTGACCTTGTTTAGTAGTTCCGCTGTGACGTGATAGATAAAAATACGTAACAGATAATGCGGATATTCGAACGAACTGAGAAATATGTTGCAAAATTTATATAAATATATCTCTGCAGCTACATAAGTGATTAATTTCAACTTTTAGCCACTACCAGACACCCACAGTACACAATAAAAGGTATCTAAGGGCCAAAAAAGTAGATTTTGCATGATATGTCCCCTTTAAATCATGTTCTAACAATGTTCATCATCAAAAACACACCTGGAGTAGCATTCAGTTGCATTCACGCTGTTTTGAGGAATGTTCATTAGAAAATCCTCTCCCTTCGAGCGTCCAAAACACGGCTCCTGAACTTCCTGGATTTTCTGACATATTTTCTGATCATCTACTTCATTTATCCAAGAATCCTTTGCTGTTTTAAGTCCTTAACTCATCACCAGACTCGTTCTGAGCATTTTTGCCTCTAAACACGATCACTGCTGCTACTCACCCACAGCTAATGTTGGTTGACGGCTAACTTAACTAGATTGTGTGAGTGCTGGTCGCCATCTAGTGGCTGGATGTACTCAGTAAGTGTTTTTTGTCAAAGGCTGAAAAAACCTGTCTTTTAAAGAATAAAAAACTTTTTTTTGTTTCAAAACATGAGATGGCAAATCACTCAAGAACATGTTTAAATGCTGATAACAATATGAAAAATGCAGAATATTTTACCTTTAAATCAAAATGTTAAAAAGTAATTAAGTAAGTTAAGTAGTAAACAGTTTCTAATTTTTTGATCAGTTACACTCTTATTTGTTAGATTATACTACTTGCTGACAAGATAAAGAAAAACAGAAAAAAGAAAAGCCGAAAAGAAAAAGAAAAATAATTGTTCGTTACTGCACAGTCAATACCAAAGGAAGGATATTTTGTTTTTTAATACTTTTCATCACTCATCCAAGCAGCTTCTTCAGATCTGACAAAGGAACTGGCTCATCAATAGTAAATAGTCATTAGGAGAAACAAGGTATGAAAATGTTTTGGGCCGTATAGGCTTTAATATAAAACATGGCGTGAAATATATGAAGAGTGAGACATTCAGGAGATTTCCTGAGACGACACTTAAACTTGTGGCGCCAAATAAGGCATTATATGTCTGTGTAAAAAAAACAACAACAGTTATGCCCATTCCTGCTTGGTGAACAATTTAGTTGTAAAGAAGACATGTTATCAACTTCAGTAGCCTTTAAACCTTGTTATAACAGTGTTTCCTCATCATTAGTTTACTCAAAGCTGTATTTTGATTGATTTCTACATGTTTGAGTTGCTCAGGTGCTCTGAAAATGGCTGTTTTCTCCTACCCCCTATCCCCACCCACACCCCTTTAGTTATTCGAAAAAGTAAGACTCAATAATACATAAAGGGTTTTAAAAATATAACATAGGCACATTTACAACAATAAAAACACATAAATGACAATTGTCTGGTTGTTACAGTGAAATGTCACTACAAAGAGGCGGGGCTTAGCAGTTCTGCAGGAAGTCAATGGAACAGTTTCTATTACTAAGCCGTTTTAGACCGGTATTGTGGTTTACATTGAACAAAATGCTGAATGATGATCTCATTACATTATACTTCAAAACTAAGTACCTGAAAAAAGCATAATATGTCTCCTTTAATGATGCTTAGATTTACATGTAAGATGCAATAAACTGTCTAAGAAGAAAAAGAAAATAATAATAATATAATAATAATCTAAAATCTAGTGCTATTGTCTGTTAGTAGACTGTTAAAAGATCTTTAAAGATTTGTCTTATCTTAAAAACAGTTAATCTTTGGACTCTTTAACTTAAAGGAAGGACCTGCTAACTCAGAAATCCAACCCAGTTCTCTTTTATTTCTAGTGCTATAGCAACCACGCCGCACACCATAATTGAAGTATCTCTCCCTAATTACAATTTCCGTGAACTTGAAAACAAAAACGGCAAAACACACCGATGTACATTTGGGTTTTGCGGGAGGGCCGTGTGTTTATAAGTGTGTGAAATTGCCTTTCCGTATGATTTACGCCTGTGAGCAGAATTATTGAATCTGGCTGTGTTTTTTTGTTTACCTCAGCTCTACGGAGACAGGACCGTCATCCCTGCAGAATCACAACCAGAGTTTGCACTTAAATGGAGATAGCAGGTATATACAGCCGCCCACACACACACCGCAGTGACAAACGAGCGGAGAAGGCACGCGCTATGAAATATGGAAATGTTGCCCTTTTTTTGCACTTTAAGCTGAACTTTTCTTGTTTCTTCATTTTTGGCACAATTTCACCCGCTATGGAGTTCTACCTACTGCATTTCAAAGTAACATTATTGTAATTATGCACATTAGGGTCAAGGTCAAGACATTACGTCCAGTTAAAGTCTATATGTCAGATTAGCAGAGCTGAAATGCTTTAGTCGTTTGGTCGATGGTGTTTTAGCTGACCAGCCATTTTATTAGTCGACCAATTAATTTATCCATCATTAAAATAAAAAACATAATCTTCAATAAAATAATAAATGACTAAGTGTTTGAATTAAGCATTATTTATCTTGATTTGAGGATTTTCTGACTGTCTTAAAAAATATTTGTCATTGGAACAAGCATAAAATGTCTTTGGCAAGTCTTATTTTAAGATGGTAAAAATATACTAAAATTGAGATAAATATGACTTAACTCGAGCACTTATTAGCACATTATCTTATCTAAGAAAGTTGAATGGTGAAAACAGAAAAAATCAGAAGATGTGAGTGAGTTTGCAGGAGATTGTGGATTGAATCTTGAGTTTAATCAAACGTATAACATCTAACATATAAATACACTGTTTATAGTTGTTTTAGCATGAATTCCAGTGCAGTTGTGTTTTTTTGAGTGCAGTTTGGGTCAGAAACATGGACAGACTTCATAGTTTAGATATATTTTTGCCACACCACATTTTAGTCAACTAATCGGTCGATGAAGCAGGATCTTAGTCGACCAAGAATTTCTTCAGTCGACTACAGCCCTACAGATTAGAAGACACATTTCACTAAAACGTAGTGAACAAGATCATATTTAACATTTTACTTAACGTTTTGCCTATTTTTCCCCAGTTTAACAGTTTACTTAATGTTTAAAATGTCACTTCCTTTTTGGAGTTGAGTAACAAATCTGACAAAGGCTGCGTCTGAATGTCCACACTGTTCCCTCTAGAGGGCACTATATACTGTAGTGGTCAGGCCATTTTTAGTGCTGTCCAGATGTCCAGCCATTGAAAAAGTAGTCCACTCAATTTCCCACAATGCATCTTGAAAAGTAGTGTCCACTAGACCGGTCAATATTGACCACAATGCATTGTGAGAGTCGGAAAAACAACAGCGGACAGTGACAGGTCTTTAACAGGACACACCAGACTGAAAGAAGCAGAAAGTGGAGCTGTTTAAACGAGCTATTGAGCTGAGATTATGAACAAAACACTTGAAACAAACCGTTAGCAGCTAGGGAGCAGAGTTGCTAGCGTTAGCTGGTTACCTTAGCTTTAACTGTGAATAGATCACCGATCTCTGGCAAAAAGTTGAATAATCCAGTCCGTTTGATGTTTCATGAGCAATTCATGATGAGTAGCAGTTGTATGATGATTATTAGTCCATATGTGCGTGTCAGGGGGATTTGACCCATATTCATAAATTGTTATTTTTTCTTTCTCTCAGACGCCAGAGTCACATGACCCATGTTGAGGAGAAAGTAGTGAGCTGCGTGTCCGAATGAGGGCACTATTCAGTCTGCTCAAGAGGGCAGGACTGTGGAGTGAATGAGGGGTAATGGAATGAGTGCGGACATTCAGGCACAGCCATAGTTAGAGGTAATTCCACAACTGTTACTTAGGAACCTTTTTGAAAACGAGGGCCAAAATTCATATAAATTACACAATAGTTGTGATATGACAAACAATTATACTTGATAACAAACTTATTTTTGTTGAATGATGGTTTAAACAGTCAAAAAATGTTGTCAGTTGTGTGTAAATTTTCAATGGCATGTCGCTTTTTTCACAGAAGGATTCTGTTTTAGAACTCAGCTCTACTTCTGTAATTTTAATCTTTTATTTTTCAACATTTCTTCACAAACTGCAAGTTCATAAATGTAAAACTATAATAAATATTTACCACAGGTGTCCTCCCACCAAACCAATTCACAATTAGAACATTTTGCGAACGTGTCATTTAGACTTTATGGCCTCTCACTTTGTTTTATTGCACTTTTCCCCAGAGTATTTTTTTTACTGTCATTTAGTTGCTTTAAAAAAACAGAGAAATAAAGCTATTTAATCTGTTGCTTTCTTTTGTGCCCCAAAGACTTCCATAATATTCAGCCAACAACATACTTGCAAGTCACAAACCCTCCATTAACATTTTAATTTGACTTAAAAATTAGGGGAGGGAGAAATGCATGGCCAGAAAACCATCAGAACTGGAATAATCAATAAAAACACAATAAAGGACTCTGATTTTTGGTGTGTGTTTACATTCACAAAAAAGATCTGATAATCAAAAGTCATGTGTCAGTTAATCATAGGATTTTTAGAGTAAATGTTGTATGTGGATGAAGCTGTTTTAAAATAACTCTTTCAATAGTTAACATATTTTCTTTTCTTTTTTTGTCTTTGCCACATTAGCTTTCCTTTTTTGCATAATATTCCTCGTCAAAACCTGCACAAGTGTAAACAATCAGAAAGAAATCAGATTACTCACATCACATGTATCTGTTTACGGGACATTTCAGTAATCCGATAACTCCAGAAATCAGATTATGATCAGAGTTTTGTTTGTATGCGAACAGAGCCATTGATTTTTGATTAAAACCACTTGTAATTAATTTCAAAGATGCACTATTTATGCACTTTTCTGGTGGGGTTTCCATGGAGATCTTATTGCATTGCCTGAAATGTTCCACAGTATGGCATTAAACACAATCTATCTTCTATATTCATTTACGTGTGTTTTTAGTGCTAAAAAACAAACAAACAAACAAACAAACACAAAAACATTGATAAACATGCATTCTTTCTGTGAGCTGCTTGTCTCCATGGAGATCGTTAAGCTTAATGCCATAGTGTGGTACAATCCTGTCAAACCAATAATACTGTATATCCATGGAATTAACAAAATAAATCAAGTAAAACAGTAAAAGATTAAAACTAAAAGACTTTTAAAATACACATTAATATTATTCACAGTTGCTACATGCTGTATAAACAATCAATGATAAACAAATTAGGTTTTGAATCACTCTTTTCAGGCTGACGATGAGCAAAATAGTTTTAAATGCACCTTTTTAAATCAAATTGTGGTCCTCCCAGTCATAACCGAATAAAGAAATACCCATAAATTCCCACTAAAGTGAAAAGTTTCAGCTCGTAAGGTCCTCTCCAGGGAAGATTAAGTTGCAGAAAACTTTTGTTAGTCCTGTTTAATAACAAATGTGAGTTTTCTTTCTTTCTCCCCGCAGCTGAGTCATGTAGGGCGCCTGTGAACACGACATTCTCGCTCTGTAACCCGACCATTCATAAACGACTCTGTTACTCTTCATTGTGTACCGTTTAATTCTGTTTACATGCACAGCTTGGCTCCAAATACGGGTTTAATCAGTCACTTACAGCTACAGCGAGTGTGATTCATTAGTTTTTTGCTTCCCAGTACAAATTAGCAACACTTCCTCTCATTTTATTTTCCCAGGAGATGACATTTAGTATACATTGCGCCCCAGTCAAAATTAATGCGTGGCTTATTGCGTTCATGAATCATCACGGGGGAGACAAATTTGTAGAAAAATGTACACGTTTTGTCAAAGTTTGCAGTTTACATTACGCTCCCTGAGTACTTAATGGAAGCATTACTCACCGCTGCAGAATTTTTCATGAAGAGTCGCAGGCGTCTTTCCACCTGTTGGCACCGCTGGATCTGCCTAAACCTGAGTTTGTCCGTGAAAGACATGACGTTTTGATGTGTAGGTATTTCTAGGACTTGTTTTCATTTGTCTAGACAAGTAGATCGTAATCTCTCATTTATGCCCCAGTTGTGGCTGCAACAAATGACAGATTGTTGAGATTTTTTTGTCTCGATTGCCCCCTAAGCTTTGTCTCACACTCAGAGTACCCCTTAACTTGAATTTAAGGCAAATAAATGGGTTTACTAGTCGAATATAGTAAATTATTACGGTATATTTTTGTTTTAGTTATATTTATGGTCCAAGATGTTCCAAAAAGATGCTAAATTTACAACTAATGACACTTTTTATTCAGATAAAAGTACATTTCATCTTAATTTAAAACCTGAAACCATTCCAAGTGCTCATGTAACCCTAGAGGTCACGATACACGATATAAAATATTCTAGAAAGAGCTTTTTTTAAAGGACACTATTTTATTTATTTGAAAAAAAAAAAAAAGAAAATGAATGAAAGTGCATGTTATTATTATGCTTTATTTGTGCTGTTATCGGTATCAAGTCCCAGGAGCTCTGAAAACTTCTTACAGTGTGTCGTAGAAAAGGTTTCAAAGTTCGTCATCTGGAAACTTAAAGGTCCCATAACATGCAAAATCGACTTTTCAGAGGTTTTAACCTTCCTACAGTGCTATTTGGGCCTCGTATGTGTGCCCAAAGTGGTTTTTTGATTGATTCCCGCATGTTTTCACTAGAGAACTGTCTTTTCCGTCCCCCTCGGCTGAGCAGGCAGACGGGGGCTTCTCACAAGGATGACGCGCTTCCCAAGGATGACGCGGTGTTTAAGCCACGCTTCCAGGAAGCGCGCAGCCGCAAGAATTAAAACAGCTAATGCTAATGCTACACAGTAATTACACGATGGATACGATAGATAGAAGAGTTAGCTTGTTATTTACCAAACGTCAACGTCCGTCGTTGAGGTACTGGAGCACGTCAAACTCCAGGTCAGATCCAGGACGTAGGACTCAGCACGACGCAGGACGTATAAAAGGTTTATTCCCGTGTTTGTGTATCGCTGTTTACCGGAGCACACGGCGCATGCGCACCATCTCCACTCTAGGCTTCGTCGCGGGTTGGGCGGGGGAGGCTCGCGGGTTGGGCGGGGGAGGCAGTCTGCTCTCTGTTCGGGGGGGTCAGATCTCAGAGTGAGCCGTTTGCTTTTGCAAGGAGGGGGGCCAGTCCAAGAGATGGGTGTTTTTTGGAAACTGTTATGTTATGGATATTACACAACGCAAAAATTTATCAATAAAGCCCTTAGAATAGACTGTGTAAAGGGCAAAATAGCAGAATATGGGACCTTTAAAGATTCCAATACATGACTTCTATTTAAAGTGTATAAGTCAAGTTCTCATGATATTCTTATTTTGTCTAAGTTTGATGGAATTGCACCTGTGGTAAATATTTATCATAGTTTTGCATTTGTGAAGAAGCAGTTTGTGAAGAATTCTTTATAAAGTTTAAAGGACAAATATTATGCAAAATTGACTTTTTTGAGCTTTTAACCATGTTCTAACGTTGTTCCATCATCAAAAACACACCGGGAGTTACATTTAGCTTGATTCCCGTTTGTTTGATGAAGCTGGTTGGTAAATCCTCTCTCCAACTCTGTGTTCTGAACTCGATGTGTGACGTAGATGGTGCTTCATTTAACGTCATTTATCCCAGAATCTTTTGTTCTTCTTTTTGTCTTAAATCCTTTTATTATGGCCAGACTCGCTCTGAACATTTCTTCCGTCTAATCACGATAACTACAACTTCATCAAATCCACTGCTTACTGCAATGCATTGTGGGTATATATTTACATCTACAGCCAGTAGATGGAGCCACAGCTAAGTCAAAATGGCATCTCCCATATATTTTTCTCTGTGCATTTCATTTTTTGATCTAAACATGGCAAAACTCAAACTGAAGACACTCAAGAGCAGGTTTAAAGGCCAAAAACAATACAAATAATGCATAATATTTGTCCTTTAAAATTATAGGAAGGAGTGCTGCGTTATAAAAACGTAATCCCTCGTAATCATCACAAAGAGACTTTGTAAATACAGAGACAATTAACACAACGTACACATTTTTCTGACAGTTTAAACGGTATTATTATATCATATGCTAAACGGTATTATTATATCATATGCTTATATATATTATGTCATACAGGTGTTATTATTTGTCAAATAATAACTATTGTGTAATTTTATGGACTTTGGCCTGTGTTTTCAAAATGGTTGCTAGGAAACAGTTGTGGAATTACCCATGTCATATTTGCTGCCCATGTCCAACCAGGAAGTACAATTAAAACTGTACAAAAAAGTGAAAATGTCAAAATTTCTCCACCCCACCCTCCTCACTCCATCCACTTCCCCTCTCATCTCCCCTTTTTCTCTCTTTCTCTCTCTTTTCTCTCCCCTTCTCTCACCCCCCTCTCTCTTTTCTTTCTCTCTCCCCTTGTTCCTCTCACTCTTTTCTCTTTTTTATTTCTCTCTCTCCCTCTCTCTCTCCATTTATCTTTCCCTCCTCTCTTCTGTCTCTCTCTGTCTCCCCCTTTCCCTTTTCTCAACCTCTCTCTTTTCTTTCACTCTCCCTCCCTCTCTCCCCTCTCCTACCTCTCTCTCTATATATCTTTGTCTTCTCTCTTTTCCCTCTCTCTGTGCCTCGTTTCTTTCTCTCACTCTCTCTGTCTCCCCTTCTCTCTCCCTCTCCCTTATCTCTCCCTCTCCTCCCTCTCTCGCTCTTTTATTTCTCTCCCACTCCCTCTCTCTCTCCCTCTCTCCCCCTCTCCTCCCTCTCTCACATCTCTTCTTCACGTTCTTGTCATCAGCAGCAGTTTGGAGGGGGACTCTTGTGCCAGCTCGGTGCTGTCTGTGCCCAGTTCAGCGGGGGCCCTGTCTGCTTTAGAGCCACTCGATGGCTCGGCTCAGGGACCCGCCCTGGAAACAAGCAAAGGTACAAATGCATTTGTTCGGCTATTTTTAGATCAGCGGGAGAGAAGCAAGAGAGAACAGGAACAGAAGGAGCCAGAGCGGACAGGGTTTGGACTCGTGACAGGAGAGCTATGGATTTAACAACTCTATTCTCACAGTTTTACCGTTGCAGTATTGCTGATTTGTAACGGTAGAAGAATTGAAGAAAACATGTCGATAAATGTTATGGTAGGATCATTTGTTTCAAGTTCAAAGGGTCTTTCAGTAAAATTATACACATTTCAAAGACTGGGTCAGGAAGGTCAAGAATTTAAAAAGAGAAAAGTTCATTAAAAATTATAGAGAAGTCACATGCTATTCACCTTATTCTGGAAGTTGCCGTGGGCGCCACCATCTTGTTTCCGTTGTGGTTTACACGGGGCAGATGAGCTTAAAAGAAAATAAGTTCTGTTGCACATGTTCATTAAACATTTTACACAAATCAATCAACTTTATATAATTTAGCGTACAGATCTGTGGCAAAAAAAGGCCAAAGTGGACCAGGTATAATAAGGTGAATAAGCTTAAATAGGCCTGTCATGATAATACAATTGTAAGTGTTATATGTTGTTAAAGTACGGAAGCGTAGAACTGTCAATGTTGTGTTGGTTTTTTTTTTTCGATAGTTATTCTGATTTTTTTTTTTTTTTTGGGATAGTTATTCTGACTTTTATTTTTGGATAGTTATTCTGACTTTTTTTGGGATAGTTATTCTGACTTTTTTTTTGGATAGTTATTCTGACTTTTTTTGGGGGGGATAGTTATTCTGACTTTTTTTTTTTTTTTTTTTAGATAGTTATTCTGACTTTTTTTGGGGGTTAGTTATTCTGACTTTTTTTTTTTTTTTATTTTTCGATAGTTATTCTGACTTTTTTTGGGGGATAGTTATTCTGACTTTTTTTTTTGGGATAGTTATTCTGACTTTTTTTTTTATAGCTATTCTGACTTTTTTTTTTTTTGGATAGTTATTCTGACTTTTTTTTTTTTTTTTGCAAAGCTTTATCTTAAAGCTTGAACAGGAAATGACTACTTTACAACACCAGGAGGAATCAAGAGGGCGCATGGCGTCGCTGGAAGAGGATCTGATCAAGTTTTACTTCAGCCTTGGTCTCAGACATGGCGAGATATTATTACTGCTGAACACTGTAGACAATATTGTCATGAGTATGAGCACCTTGAGACGTTTTTTGAAACGATTGAGATTATACAGGTGGAAGAATCAGTCCGATCCGTTGGAAGTAGCAGCATTTCTCATTGATCAACTGAATGGACACAAAAAGATGTATGGATATAAGTTACATCATCTCAACTGTATCCAAGATGGCTTTGTGGTGACCCAAAATACTGTGAGGCATCTTTTAAGGTTTCTCGATCCAAATGGTGTGGAGCAGAGGCGAAGAAACAGTCTTCAGAGGCGCAGATACATTAACCCAGGCCCCAATTACATGTGGCATGTCGATTCATATGACAAACTCAAACCGTATGGTATTTGTATAAATGGTGCTATTGATGGCTTTTCCAGAGTTATAATATGGCTTCACGCCTATTCGACAAATAGTGACCCCAGGATCGGACTGATTCTTCCGCCTGTATAATCTCAATCGTTTCAAAAAATGTCTCAAGGTGCTCATACTCATGACAATATTGTCTACAGTGTTCAGCAGTAATAATATCTCTCCATGTCTGAGACCAAGGCTGAAGTAAAACTTGATCAGATCCTCTTCCAGCGACGCCATGCGCCCTCTTGATTCCTCCTGGTGTTGTAAAGTAGTCATTTCCTGTTCAAGCTTTAAGATAAAGCTTTGCAAAAAAAAAAAAAAAAAAGTCAGAATAACTATCAAAAAAAAAAAGTCAGAACAACTATCCAAAAAAAAAAAAAAAAAGTCAGAATAACTATCCCAAAAAAAAAGTCAGAATAACTATCCAAAAAATTCATAATAACTATCCAAAAAAAAAAGTAACAATAACAATAAAAAAAAAAAAAAAGTCATAATAACTATCCAAAAAAAAAAAGTCAGAATAACTATAAAAAAAAAAAGTCAGAATAACTATAAAAAAAAAAAAAAAAAAGTCAGAATAACTATCCAAAAAAAAAGTCAGAATAACTATCAAAAAAATAAAAAAGTCAGAATATCTATCAAAAAAAAGTCAGAATAACTATCCAAAAAAAAAGTCAGAATAACTATCAAAAAAAAGTCAGAATAACTATCCAAAAAAAAAGTCAGAATAACTATCAAAAAAAAAAGTCAGAATAACTATCAAAAAAAAAAGTCAGAATAACTATAAAAAAAAAAAAAGGCAGAATAACTATCCAAAAAAAAGTCAGAATAACTATCCAAAAAATTCACAATAACTATCCAAAAAAAAAAAAAGTCAGAATAACTATCGAAAAAAAAAGTCAGAATAAGTATCCAAAAAAAAAAGTCAGAATAACTATCGAGAAAAAACATTACATTGACACTACATTGACAGTTCTACGCTTCCGTATTAAAGAAAATATAGATGATAAACAATAAAATAGAAACTAATTTACGCCATTAATAATAACCTTTATAACCCTACAGCAATGTCATCCCAAAAAGGGTTTTCTAAATATAATTGTTAATAAACTTAATGAGGAAAAAATAAATGACATCATGAGTCATACAAGTTATTTACTCAATTGTTGTGCAGAAAAATAATAAAAAAGTAGCTCACAAGTACTAAAAAAATACTCACAATTAGGGCTGTTGTGTTAATGACTAGTTGAACAAGTAGTTGTGTAAATTATATTGTAAATTCAACTTTTTAAAATATATGCTTCACCAAATAAAAGTTGACACATGGTGACTGAAGGCTTCTATGAGAATATTACAAATAGTGTTTTGGGGGAAAATCAGAAATTGTTTATTCTTTTTGATTATTTTGATTAAATAATTCCACTGACTTTGATATAAGAAGTCTTTTCGTATGTGTTTTAGACTCTATAGTCAAGATACCGATTGCGATGATCAAAAAATGACTACAAGTATTTTTATTCATCACGTTTAGTCGATTATTGCAGACTTACCAATGATAAACAATGACCCCCAAAAAACATTGTTCCACCTATTATTTATTGAACTTTAAGTTGATATAGTAATTATTGTGACAGGCCTAAGCTAAAGTCTATTTTTATTTGTTGTTGTTTTATGTTACACTAAACAAATTGTGGTCAACATTAGTTACACATCATCTATCAGATCCAGCTTGTTTGCTGACAGATTTGGACTCTTATTAAACATTAATAAATACAAAAAGCAATCATGTTTTTGTATCCAACACTTGTTCCGCTGCCTAAAATGAATGTGACAGAGCGTTAATCACGGCACAACTCATCGAAACACGCCCCTCCTGGAAGACTATAAAACCACTACGCTATCATTTTATTTTACGACTTGCCTAAATGTGAGTGCGGGTTATAAAGTGTAAACTGACAGTAACCACGTGCATGTTTTGATCCCAGACCCGTCATCCAGCCCTGAAGTCCCACATCTCAGCGCTGACCCCATGCCCTCGTTTGGGACCCCGCCCTCTGAGAGACGGCCCGGGTCCAACGTGAAGACCATCTTGCCCCCCATACCCTCCGGGCGCAGGACCCCCCTCGCTCCTAGCCCCGCCCTCAGCCCCGCCCCCAGCCCCATCCCCTCCCACGACCACAGTCCAGCAGCCAGAGACGCAGAGGAGGAGGAGAACAGGGAGCAGAGCAGTTAAGGAATACCACGAAATATAGCCACGTTTCGACCGGCCTTATCCTCCCAGACCGGTTCACTTTGGAGCGCTTTGCAACGGTTCTTTTAATGACAGGGTGGGTTTCCATGATCCGGGAAAACCTAAATTGTACCAGAAATATACCATACTTATACATTATGCACTGGAAATATAATATTTTTGTTTTTGCGTCGATAAACGCTGCTAACGTGTGTTTTGCTAAATCTGTCGGCTCCACATTGTGAGTAACAGGGCCAGATTGTTTGGAGGGCCATGGCTTCTGGGTCGGATATATGCACGACGCGCCACTACTTTTCACAAAATTTGGCACAGAATATCCACGACACTGGATCTGTTTCAATGATGATAAAATTATTTCTGTATTAGGTTTTTATGGAACAATAAAATACAAAATGCTTTACCAGTGTGCTATACAAAATGGCCAACTAGAATTAAAGTAGAACTTGATACAAACCAAGTCTGAACCAGGACTAACCCAGAATCAAACCATGTCTGAAGCAGAATGTATGCATGTCTAAACAAGGATAAAAAAAAGTATAAATATAATAATAATAGTAATGATTTTTATTCATGAAATTTTATTTGTAAGCGCCTTTTCAAAACACTTTGAAACACACTTTTTAAAACAACACAATAAAACCCCCTGTACAGAACTGGTTGATGGTGTTGGAGTGACTGAGTTCTGTGGCGTAGGATTGTCTGAACAGGTTAAGTTTTGAGTCTGGATTTGAAAAGTGGAAGGGTGTCTATGTTGCGGAGGTCTGGAGGGAGAGAGTTCCAGAGCTGAGGAGCAGAGCGGCTGAAGGCTCTGCCCGCCATTGACTCGACAGCTGCTCCTCCTACCAGCAAGTCATTTCCGGTGTAGTTTGTAGCCTGGCTCTGGGCTCTGTGTGAAGCAGTAATAATAGCAATAATAGCTGCTAGAGTCACTCCCGGTCAATAACTTAAAAGGCAAACAACCCCTCAGACATAGGTTTGAAATTTGAGACATCTCACGTGCCATCAGAGACTTCATCAGATGTGACTTCTAATGCTGTCCCTCTGAAACAATGAGATGTAAAAAAAAGTCAAATCCATGTCACAGCATTTTCATTTTCAAAGACAAGTAGAACTTCAAATCCAAGTCCCAATGAGATTATTTGGATTGAAAGCGCTCGTTGCGCTGGACACATTAATTGTTATATTTAAAGAAAGCTGCTGCAGCTGCCACCACACAAGCTCCTCCTATTAGGAGCCTTCTTTTCCAGTTCTCATTTTTGTCTTCCCTGTTATTTTGACTGTTGGATGGAATAATCTCCTGTTCAACAATCTCTTCACTTTCAGACTCGCTCGTCAGTGACCTTTCGCAAATTCTAGTCTCCATCCCTTGCCTTGAGCTTTCCTCTGGATCTAAAATTGTTGTCAAATCTTCCTGGTCTCTAAGTGATTCTTCAAACTCTTGGATGTTAGCGTTTTGGTTTTTATCGTCATTTTCTTCCGCTCTTATCTCATTGTTTGAAGTAATCGATATCTCAGTGTATTGAGCTTTGAATGAGTCAAGTTCATTTTTCAGCGCCATGATTTGTTCCTGAAGGCGAGTTTCAGTAAGAGACGGCAAAGGCACTTGGAGTTTGCCATTCTCAGCTGCGGGATCTTGAGTCAGAGTATTGTCCTCTGCAGCTAAAGGCTCAGCAGTTGGAAATACTTTGATGCTTTGAGTGCCAAATTCCGAAATGTGTGTTTGCATCGTTTCTTTCTTTGATTTTATGGGTCGCAAAATTGGCCGCGCTTTACTTTTCATGAAGTTTTTGAGCTGTTCGATTTCTAGTTTTTGCTGGTAATTTTCCACTGTGTGTTTAGTGTTTTTCTGTACCTCATCAAAGAGCAAAGCCTTAGTCTCATCTAACTTTGTTTTAAGAGTGCCGAGTTGTTTGTTTTTTTGTGCGGCTTCGTTGACATAAAAAGAGGCCATCTGACTGATTCTTGCTGTTATGAGCATAAGTTCAGCTTCTCTTTTGCGTAAAAGTGCCTTATATCTTTCATTTTCTTTGCTGAGGTCGTCTATGCGAGCTACAAACACGCGTCTGTCTAATTCTGACTCTTCTTTAGCTAGACAAACATCCCTCTTGTGTTTCTTCCTTATGAGATCTTCCAAAGAGAATTCACTGCCCCAATTTTGGATTTTCCAGAAGTCTTCCTGCTGTTCAAGGCCCGATTCTTGTAGATCGTTTTGAACCTGTGCTAAGTTTTCCTTTGCTAACAGCACGGAAGTTTTCCTCTCCTGTTCGCTCTCCAGTGCGTCTTTTCTTTCCAGAACAACGTTCTCCTCTTCGGTTGGTTCATGTTCCTCCATCTTTCTGCAATCATTAGCCATCGTTATCATGTTAGATAATGACAGCAACAACCGATCGATTTCCTCATCATCCACTTGAACCACCTCTGGATCGTCCACACGCAGATCGTAAGAAGATCGCTCCTTACTCTCTTGCTCTGGAAGAGGCGCCATTTCCTCCATAGTTAGCGCGCAGGCATTTTTGATTGGATCCATTGTCTTGGCATTTTCCAACAATGGTTTTGAGTTTTCACACAGATTCACGGTGTCTATGTGATTTTCAACTCCAGCTTGATTTCCGCTCACCTCCACAGGTTGAACTTCACTCAAGCCTTGGTTGTTTTCATTTCCAACATCAAACTCATTCACGCCATTGTCTAAGAGGTACCTGGACAGTACCTGATATCCCTTAACGCTGAACATATTTTCGGTTGATGTGTGGATAATAACGTTTGTTTGGTTTAGTTAGTTTTAGTTTGTAAATAAATTCTCTAGTTATCGCGGGCTACTGCTAAGTGTGTGCTATCGCTGTGATTTTGAGTTTGTTATGAGCATTAAATAGACTTCACTCTGACATCACAGCGTGATCTGACGTCCCTATTTACCCGGGACAGTCCCAGTTTTGAGCCCCATGTCCCAGAAAATGTGACCAAAACCATTTATTTGTCCCAGTTTTACACAAGTCACATCCCAGTTGTCCCTTTTTTGTCCAATTTGACACTGGACAACAACAAAGAGAGGAATAAATTGCCAAAATAGAAAGAATTGTTCTTGAAATCAGAGCTCTACAAATAGAAGTTTCTTATATTACACTGTTTACTGAAGTCGTGAATGAGCCGTGAATGGACCAAGTGCATAGTATTGTATTTAATTATTCGCTCCTTTGGTCTGGATCTTGGTCTGGGCACCTTACTTTTATTATTATATTTAAAGAATCAAAGAACATTTTCAGTTTCCCACATTAAAAAAAAAAAAAATCTTACAACATATTTATTTAAGTTTTTATGTTAAAGGTCCCATATTCTGCTATTTTCCCCTTTACACAGTCTATTCTAAGGGCTTTGTTGATAAAATTTTGCGTTGTGCAATATCCATAACATAACAGTTTCCAAAAAACACCCATTTCTTGGACTGGCCCCCCTCCTTGCAAAAGCAAACGGCTCACTCTGCGATCTGACCCCCCCGAACAGAGAGCAGACTGCCTCCCCCGCCCAACTCACGCGCCTCCCCCGCCCAACTCGTGCCGAAGCCTAGAGCGGAGATAGTGCGCATGCGCCGTGTGCTCCGGTAAACAGCGATACACAAACACGGGAATAAACATTTTATCCGTCCTGACGGTGCGTCGTGCTGAGTCCTACGTCCTGGATCTGACCTGGAGTTTGACGATCATGCAGCACCTCGACGACGGACGTTGCCGTTTGGTAAATAACAAGCTAACTCTTCGATCTGTCGTATCCATCGTGTAATTACTGTGTAGCATTAGCATTAGCTGTTTTTGTTCTTGCGGCTGCGCGCTTCCCGGAGGCGTGGCTTAAACACCGCGTCATCCTAGTGAAGCCACGTCATCCTTGTGAGGAGCCCCCGTCTGCTGCTCAGCCGAGGGGGACGGAAAAGACAGTTCTCTAGCGAAAACATGCGGAAATCAATCAAAAAACCACTTTGGGCACACATACGAGGCCCAAATAACACTGTAGGAAGGTTAAAACCTCTGAAAAGTCGATTTTGCATGTTATGGGACCTTTAACAATTACCCGACCAGTCAAGTGAGACATTCAGTGATCGTAACGGCAGAAAAAGTCTTTATTTTTCTGTAAGAGAGAAAATCTTGATGCTTCTCTTTGTCTTTGGGGATGCTACAGCTGATAAGGTAACCAGTTTCATTTTCAAAACAGTGAAATTACCCTGGAGTTAGAGCTGGACGATATGGCAAAAAAAAAAGAAAAGACGATTTCCTTGGGGCCGGATCAGGATTTCGATTTTATCATGCTTCATTTCACTTTGTATTTTTCTATTGCCTTTAATAGAGCTATGCAGTTTATCTAATTGTGATTTTTCTGACCAGTGCGATTGTGATTACATGTATGATTGTTTTAATAATAGTCACATTTAAATGTGTTTTTGTCACGTTTAGTCACGTCTTTGTTGTTTTTAGTTGCGTTTTGGTGCATTGAATCGCGTTTGTTGTTTATAGACACTTTTTTGATGCTTTCAACGCATTTTTAGTGCTGTTAGTCGCACTTTTGTCACTTGTTTCAGAACATGTTTGTACAAATCCAAACTATAGTGTAAGCAGTTTTATTCAAATCAAATCAAGACATTGTGTTATTTGTGAAAGAAACTATTGCACTTCAAAAATTGCAGCCTTTGCAATTTGCTAATTGCATTGATTAAAATTGCAGATTTTTTTGTGTCGATTTAGTTTAACTGTGCAGCCCTGGTCCATAAGAGGTAAATAAAGTCATCTGCTCAGAGGCTTCAGAGGCTAAACAACAGGAGAAAAAGTGTGTTTGAACAGACAGCTGCATTAAAGAGACAAACAGTGAATCATGACGCGACGATTTCACAAAATTAGCAGATTGTCACAGGGACGAGCTCGCAATTCCATTTTTATCCCCGTATCACCCAGACTCCTTCCCTCCATCTGAAATTATAACATTCATTTCAGTACATCGTGAGCACAACATATATCTGATTCTTTTATGTGACTGTAGGGCAGATATGTGTGCACACAGAGGAAAGTTAGTTTTGAAAGTCTGTTGGTTGTGATTCTAAATGTGTGCCGCGTTGATGTTCCCGACAGCTCAGTGGCATTGCATTACGCACTCTTCAGTGATCTCATCAGACTGGATCGCACGTTGACATCTGCAAAATAAATTTGTATGAGCATCTCTCGGCTCTTGTCATCGGGAGATAAATGCATCATTAATCTTTATCATTCATAATGGCGCCAGTTACTCCAGTGATGTGTTCATGTGGTTTTAAAACATGCAGACTTCATAAACAAGCCACTGAGAGCTGTGTCGCTGTGAAACATAACAGAGGAGGGGAATATATCGACAAAGAGAATGTATTTTGTGGTAAACTGCAAAAAGTCAACAAAAAAGGCCCAGTCTAATATTTCAAACAAGGATATTTCTGCGTTATTGGGTTAATTTTACAGTTCATTCACTATTTTTTGCAACGTTTGAACTCAATCAAGACATTTACAGGCACGTTTTTGCATATTTATGATGGATTGCAAAAATATGATCTGATTATCATTCACACTTATTCATTTCTATCTACACTGCACACACCTAAATGCTTACATTGAATTTACCCACTTTTACAGAAAAAAAGTCTGCTTGTCAGAGTAGTTTTCGAGCATCAAACTAGGGCTTGGGCTAATGATTATTTTGGTAATCGATTAGTCTAGAGATTATTCCTTCGATTAATTGATTAGTTGTTAGAGCGTGAAAAACCTTTGAATATGAGAATTGTACACAATTTTCTCCAGACAAAGCTGAAGTGACGCATTTATATTACAAAATGAACAATATTGAATTTCCAGGGTAGAAATGTCAGTTAGTTTGTTTTTTTTATTACAAAATATGGAGAATATGAAATTGTTTAGCCTCGAAATTGTATTTGAGCTTCACAAAAAGTATATGCGGTATGAAATATATAAGTATGAAATATATGTGCAGAAAAATTATTGAGGTGTTCACATTTCTGGCAGTATATGTTCAGTAAAATCTGAAAATCAGGATTTAATCTTCATCAACATGCTTAGTCTCTATCATAAACTCTCCTTGTATATAAACAAATATTGTAAAATACAATAGTTTGTGTTTAAAGCAGCTCTGATGTCACTCACATGTGTCTGAGAGGTTTTCATTTGCCAAAACCACCTTCATTTTTAATATTTTGTGACATTCTGAGGTTAAATTTCAGTTTCTCCAGTGAAATCACATTATGTTCCACTTCACTTTTGCCTCCACTCCAGAATTTAGAATGTTTTTTTTATTGGCCCGAGCCAGTAAACTGGCGAGGGACATTGTTCTTCGTCCGTTTCTTACTTATTCTTTTTATTTCGTCCGTTTTCTTACTCTTCGCGGCCCTTTTTGACCCAGTAAACATGCACGAAAAGTCTTCAATGGGGGTATAGTCGCGATCGGCCCGGAAAAAAATTTCGTATTTCGTGCGTCTCGAGAGCGTCCGACCCGAACCGAACGAGCAGCACCGGCCCGAATCGAAACCCTATGGGAAATGGGACGAGCAAATTTTGCCCGACGCGCACGAAACTCGGAACAGTGATAGAGAACAGTGAACTGAGCAAAACATGACATTGGAGCGCGGCCCTCGGACCAAGCGCACGGCGGCCATATTGGATCGAAGTCGCCACGCCAGTTTGACTTTTTTTTTTTTGAGCTCCGATGAGTCCTAGGGTTTTGGTCCGACATGGGTCTGGCATACACGTAGTCGATCTACACGGATTGAAATTCAATAGTTATCCACTTTTTTTACGATATCTCAAATGGTTTCGCCGTGGCTTGCCATCGAAGAACGCCTATGTTTCCTGTTTTTCTGATCACATGTCACGGCTACACGCTTGGACTGAGAGAGCTGTAATTTCAGTCACGAGTGCGTAATTATGATCTGAATGTAATGCATTAATAAAAATAAATAAAAAGTACTCGCTAGCGCCCCCTACCTATTAAGTGAAAAGTCAACATTGTCCGATTTTGACCAAACTTGGGGAATATGTCCAGTGTAGGGCGCCATGAAAAAAACTGAATTAGTGATATGGTGCATTTATCACCGTTGGCCACCAGGGGCGCAAAGAGTACTCACGAAATTGTTTAAATAGCTCCTGCACGCACATGCATACTCCGATCGACATGAAATTTGAAACACACGTAAACGTCAAGCAGCTGAATGCATTTATGTGCGCACAATAACAATCAACCCTACGGCGCCATCTGTAGGAGCGCACTAAATTACAATGGGGAGAAAAACAATTACTTTGACTTTTATTAGTGAAAATTTGCACACCATTCCTAGACGGCCTCCTGATCAGAAAAGCCAATGAGACCCATGGCCTATTTTTCACACTTTTGCCTCTAGGGCCCTCCAGAGCTCCCATGCATTCTCTATGGCAGTCTGACTGTCTTCACACAAAGATGCAGCAAAAACCCACTAAACAGTGAGTGACAGCCACCAAACTTAATACAGTGACTCCTTTTAAGGAACATGAATGTCCCATAACACCATTTTACATGCAGCTCAAATACAGCCTCTACAGCGCCACCTGTTGGGTCAGGCCTATGGAAAGGGAGATGCATTTAGTTTGGAGGAGGCCTATGAAATTTGCCACAGTGATAGTACACATAAAGACGACCCTAAAACATAATTGGTGCACAGTGATCAGACAAACGACAAGGCGGCCATATTGATTTTATTTTTAGACGCCACTTTAAGTTTTTTTTTTCCATTGCAAAAGGGTCCTAGGTTTTTGGGCCTACATCAGTCTAACATACACGTTCCTGATCAGGACGCATTGAAATTCGATAAAAAACCAATTTTTGGAGATATCTCTTAGGGTTTGCGCGTGACTTCCTGTCAAATATCGCCATCATTTCCTGTTTTTGTGCTTATCCCTCAGAGGCACTTGGACTGTGCCTACAGAGTCCAAATTGCCACCAATGATGGAGAATTGACTATTACACAAAATAGACCAGGGAGCACAGGACCACTAATAACTATAGCGCCCCCTACAGTTCACTTAAAAGTGTCCAGATTGTCCGATTGACACCAAATTTTGGGAAATGATTCTTTGCTATATAAGATGCAAAAAAGTCAATGAGACCCATGGCCTATTTTTCACACTTTTGCCTCTAGGGCCCTCCAGAGCTCCCATGCATTCTCTATGGGAGTCAGACTGTCCTCACACAAAGAGGCAGCAAAAACCCACTAAGCAGTGAGTAACAGCCACCAAACTTAATACAATGTCTACATATAAGAGACATTAATGGTTCATAACCATATTTTTCATGCAACTCAAATACAGCCTCTACAGCGCCACCTGTTGTATCAGGCCTATGGAAAGGGAGATGCATTTAGTTTGGAGGAGGCCTATGAAATTTGGCATGGTGATAGTACACATAAAGACGACCCTAAAACATAATTGGTGCGCAGTGCTTAGACAAAGCGACAAAGGCGGCCATATTGATTTTAATTTTAGACCCCACTTTACGTTTTTTTTTTTTCCATTGCAAAAGGGTCCTAGGTTTTTGGGCCTAGATCAGTCTAACATACACGTTCCTGATCAGGACGCATTGAAATTCAATAAAAAAACAATTTTTGGAGATATCTCTTAGGGTTTGCGCGTGCCTTCCTGTCAAATATCGCCATCATTTCCTGTTTTTGTGCTTATCCCTCAGAGGCACTTGGACTGTGCCTACAGAGCTCAAATTGCCACCAATGATGGACAAGTGAATATTACACAAAATAGACCAGGGAGCACAGGACCACTAATAACTATAGCGCCCCCTACAGTTCACTTAAAAGTGTCCAGATTGTCCGATTGACACCAAATCTTGGGAGATGATTCTTTGCTATATAAGAAGCAAAAAAGTCAATGAGACCCATGGCCTATTCTTCACACTTTTGCCTCTAGGGCCCTCCAGAGCTCCCATGCATTCTCTATGGGAGTGAGACTCTCATCACTCAAAGATGGAGCAAAAAGCCACTAAACAGTGAGTAACAGCCACCAAACTTAATACAGTGACTCCTTTTTAGGAACATGAATGCCCCATAACACCATTTTTCATGCAAGTCAAATACAGCCTCTACAGCGCCACCTGTTGGGTCAGGCCTATGGAAAGGAAGATGCATTTAGTTTGGAGGAGGCCTATGAAATTTGGCACGGTGATAGTACACATAAATATGACCCTAAAACATAATTGGTGCGCAGTGATCAGACAAACGGCATGGCGGCCATATTGAATGTAATTTTAGACGCCACTTTACGTTTTTTTTTTTCCATTGCAAAAGGGTCCTAGGTTTTTGGGCCCACATCAGTCTAACATACACGCTCCTGATCAGGACGCATTGAAATTCGATTAAAAACCAAGTTTTGATGATAGCGTTTACGGTATAGCCGTGGTTCGCCATCGCATATCGCCTTCATTTCCTGTTTCTTAAAATTATTCTCCAAGCCACAGGCATTGCCGTACAGAGCACAAACTGTAACCACAGATGCAGAATCAAATATTAAACAGAACAGACTCAGGAGCACATAAGCACTTTTCAGTATAGCGCCCCCTGCTGGTCATGTAAAAGTACCAAAATTTTCGGATTGCCACGAAATCTTGGAATCTGATTTTGAGTGCCAAACGTTGCAAAAAAAGTCAATTACACCGATGTCCTATTTTGGATCGTTTGGCCTGGGGGCCCATGCATAGTCCCTATTCATTTTCTATGAGACATGGCACAAGTCTATGGAGAGGCCAAAATTATTTCGAGCAAAGTCAGTGAAACTCGGCAGACGCATTATTTAGAGGATTTCGATCGAAAGTCAATTACATCGAAGCCGTGTTTTGAGCAGTTTTGCCACTTTAGGAGAGCAGCGCCCGCCAATGCACTTCTATAGGGACGCCTCCCGGTGTGAGTGGGGGGAGGGGGGGTCACGCGGGCCCGAGTGACGCTCAGAGGAGGAGGACGGGACACCGGGGCGGTTTGGGACCGGCCGAGGCTGCGTGGGAAGGCGGTCGCGTGCGGGGCGAGGGCCATCATCGCCGCTTTGCGGCTTTAATTATTATTTTTTTTTTTTAAACAAATGCTTAAAGGGTCTATATGCAGGGCCTTCAACATAAATTTGGTGGCCCTGGGTAAGAAGCCTCTCATGGGCCCCCTTTAATACAAATTAATAGGAAGAGTGTCAAATTCTGAGCCTCTAAGACTCTTGGGCTCAGGACAATTGACCCCTTTGCACCCCGATAAATACTGAGGCCCAAAATATATTGTCCCATCTGTCAAATAGTGAACGATAAGTCGATATAGTAATTATCATGACAGGCGTATGAATAATGTACTGTGAAGGGCTTTGAGTGTCTCTTGAAAAGCAAATATAAATCCAGTGCATTATTATTATCTGTCAGATTGTATTGACTCTAAATCACAAACCAGATGTTCTGTCCAGACTCTTGAGTAGTTGTTTCCCCAAAATACATTATACTCTTACTTGGTACTACGTGTAATAGTTTTACAGCTGTTCTTTACCTTCGTCTAAACAATTGAACCATAGTTTAAAATGTGGAGGCGACTGGAGGCAAAATGAAGTTAATTGTAAATTTTTCAATGATTCTCTCGCATTCGATCTAAATTCTACTGGTTTTAAGTGTTTGAGTTGGAAAAAAGCAACACATGTGAATTTCCAGGGTAGAAAGGTCAGTTTGTTTGCGTTTCTATAACAAACGATGGACAAAATACAGTTTTCTAGCCCTGAAATGGTATTTTAGCTTCAAAAGAATGTAATTTATGGTATAGTATAGAGAAATTATTGTGGGCTCAACATTTTTGTGAGTATTTTTCCAGTAAAACCCATAAATCTGGATTGTTCCTTCATCAGAAATGCAAAGAGTTTATCATAACTTCCTAAAACATAATGTAAAATACAATAATAAATGTATTTAAAGCAGCTCTGGTGTCTCTCACATGTGTCTGAGGCTTTTCATTTTCCAAAATCATCTCCATTTTTCATATTTTGTGACATTCTGAGGTTAAATCCCACTTTCTGCAGTGAAATCACGTCATGCTGCACTTCACTTTCTCCTCCATTCTGAATTTAGAATGTTTTTTGTTGACAAACTTTTAAAGGGTCTATTTAACACTCGTGGTTCATTGCAGATGTTGGCGTTGCTGATTCAAACGGCTTTACTGTATGAGATGAAGGTTCGTGCTCTCTGTGTCTGTCTCTTGCACCTGGCCATTCATCACTGTCAGTCTGACTCGGAGGCAGCAGATGTTGCACCCTGTCATAATTCTTTGGCACTTCCAAAGCAGACAGTGACTTCGGGGCCCCTGGGGTCTAACCTACTTACACCGCAGTTACTACGGCTCCCAGAACAAGGTGGAAACTCCAGAGTCAAACACAAGACAAGGTTAGCTGACGTTATTTTTGTCGAACGAAGTGGGTTTCGTTTTTGTGGAAATTGCAAAAGAGAGTGAACATTAAAAATTCACAGGTCTTTTGGGGTCATTTGAAGGTGATAAATGAAACTTAATGTTATGCCACAACTATTTAAAGGGCCTCTAACTGACTTTTGCACATTTCTACTTGAGGCCAACTTAAAGTGCGTATGACAGGTTTTTATGATTTTCTAATTTTGACTTTATTCAGTGTATAAATACCTCTTGTAAATATAAATTACAGTTTTATATATAGTTTGAATTTAAATTTCTTAGTTCATTTTGTACACAGATTAGTTAAAAAAAATTTACTTAGCGGATTTTGGATTTCTTATTTAGTTTTTACTAGACTGCACTGAAAATTGTTCTAACAATTCACATTTCGCCTCACTTTTTTAAATTAAAACTTAAATAAATCAGATTGTAAAATTTGGTGTTTGTAGGAGCTACTTTAAGTGGTGATCCTTATGTCCTGAGAGGAGAAAAATGCATTTTATGAAAACTGACTTTTAAGTTACAATGTCCCAGAGAAATTTATGGATGAAGTGGATTAAATCTAACAAAACATTTTTAGGAGCAGATTTGACAAGTTTGTTGTTGCCTCGTGAAAGCCGATATGTTGAGAGAGCAAACTGACCCAAAAAAAGAGTTTTTCCTGTAGTGTCTCGCCTTAAGGGCAGACTGGCCAATGATTGGCTGCAGAGGAGTTGTGTCGAGCAGCGGGGAGGAGCACTGGAGCGCGGAGATGAAGAGCCGGAGAGCAGGTGAGCTCAGGTGAAGTGGACCTGGGTGGGTTAGGTCTTCCACGCAGAATTTTTTTCAAGTAGCTCCATTTTTCATTCTCTCAGCGCTGCAGTCTGTGCTATCGGCAACACTGCCCTTTAAAGTGCCTCTGACAGGTTGGACTACCCATTGGACTAAAATGCAGTTAAGATAAATATATTTCAAATTCTGCTAAAATCTTTACCCCAGTGTAGTTTTTTTTTTTTTAAACGTTTTTAATTTTACTTCCTGGTTGTAAATGATGACATCACACTAGGAAATGACCAAGACACATCCTGTACACTGCACCAAAACTCATCTAATCTCACAGAATTTTTCATTTGACAAAGAAAAATACATGTGAACATCTTATTTTTCTTTGAATCAACGTTTAAAGGGTCAAAAAAGTGGTTTCTTTTGTGTAAATTATGCATAACCTTTATCTCCCTAGTGCGATGTCATCAATTTGTTTACTCCCTTTAATTTTCAACATATTTTTTCTCCACAAATAACTTCCCGATTGGTGTAAAACAATTTATGTTTATAAGAGGTCATTCAATCATTGAAAACTGTTGTACGCCCTTTGAGCTTTAAAACATGTTCTAACAATGTTCCTTCATCTAAAACATACCTGAAGTTGCGTTCAATTGCATTCACGCTGTCTTGAGGAATGTTTATCAGATTTCAATTTCAATATCGTCCCACACCTACCTCCAGGTTGAGACTCAAACCCACGACCTTCTTGCTGTGAGGTGAGTGTCCTATGAAGACATGCTGTTTATTTCAGTCGTATTTCACCAGTTCTGTTCCATCTTTTCACAGAAGAGTTCTTTCAGGATTATTTTTAAGAGAAAGAAAGTGACATGAAACGATCTGTGGAGCAGTCGATCTCTGAAAGCTCATTCTTAACTTGAGCCGCTGGTGAAAAATAGGTTTGTCTTACAGTTTTGACTCCACATAACTCCTGCAGACGGACCTAATTCTGAGAGGAAGAAAGAGCACGTCGTCTGGAGAAAACTAACCCACAAGCCTCGGGGAGTTTAGCGCTGTGATATAAAGTTCTTCAGACTTTTTGAGGCACCAAATCAAGTTCTAACTTTTACTTCATAATTTAGCTGTAATCAATTTTGTTCCATACAGTTTGCTGTAAAATAATTTGGTTTGAATTGAAGCATGATAAAATTGCTGTGTGGTTCAACTGTAGCTTGATTAGTTTGTTCGTAAATCAATGGGATAATGTTAGCAATGGTTCCCAAATTCATGTCTGAATAATTTAAAGATGTGTAAATGTGCATTTTAAAGAAGGGTTATGCTTTCTGGGGGTTATTAGGTTTTAAACTATAACATACATAGATCATTATTTCACATTCACAACACCAAAATTGATCTTCAACAGCTAAGAAATGGGACTATTGAATTTTTGGCGTTCTTTCAACCTTTTTTGAGCCGAAGCCCTTTTGTTGGTTGTAAAGATACCAAGGAAGACACAACCTACAAAACCTGACCAAAACACACCTTTTGTAACGTGACAAATAATGTCCGTGCGACTTTGTTCGTCAAAGTTGGCAATGTTTGTTTTGCTTTCTTTTTTGGTGTAGAAGTATGTTCAGGACACTCCAAAATGGTAAATTGTTAAATTAAGGCGAGACAAGACTTTTTTTCTTGCTTTCATGTGGAAAAACGAAAGCTTTAAACCGTGTTGTAATAATGTTCCGTCATCAAAAACATACCTGGGATTGCAATCAGCTGCACGCGCGCTGTTTTGAGGAATGTTCATTATCCTCTCCCCTCCGACTGTCAAAAACACTTCCTGCTGAACTCCATTTTTCAGACTTCATACGCCATTTGTCCAAGAATCTTCTGCTGTTCAAGTCCTTTAATCATGGCCAGACCCCTTCTGAGGATTTCTGCTGTCTAAACATGATCACTGCTACTGCTAACCCGCCTCATAGCGTCTCTGAAAGTGATGACATAACTAAATTGTGTGAGTGCTCCATCTACTGGCTGCATACACTCAGTAAAAGTCAGGGCAGACGGCAGAGACACATATTCATTTAGTGCATGATAAACTAAGGTTTTTTTTGTTTCAAAACATGAGATGGCAAATTTAAGGTACTCGAGTTGTAAGGTATTCATGTTTAAAGGCCAATAACAGTATAAAGAACGCATAATATTTTAAGTGAAAAAAGGAGACAGAATTGTACTTTTTAGATCAATTTTCAGTCAGATCTCGCTTACTCAAAAACTAAATCCAAAATCACCAGTTTTTACACATAAATGTCCTTAAATCTATCTGAAAATATTACATAATAAAAAAAGTTTATACATTTTTCCCCTTACGTTTTATGTGAGTAAACCACAGGAGAAGTTCAAAATTGAAATGTATAAATCTAAGAATTTTTCTTACATTTTTCACTTGCAGTGTCTCACCTTAAATCCATTTGTGAATCCAAACTTTTTTTCATGGCAAATCTGGCAAAACCCCGAGGAAAATCAACGTCCTGGACAGTCCCACTTTTTGTCCCATGTCTAAGGCAGATTTATCTGAAAACCCTTGATTTTTGTGTAGTTTTTTACAGGACATGCCCCAGTTTTCCCGAGTGTTGATCATTTTTGATTTGACAAGAAGAGAATATCTTGTCATTCGTTAAGCAGAACATTAAAAAAATGCAATGACAAAAAATAAAAGACATGAAACTGACAGTATTGTTGTGAAGTACTGTATTATATTGCTTTATCACCTTTCACATATGTAATAATTTGGTTCAAGCAGCAATAGTTTTCACTGTTGTTGCTCAATTATGAAACGATTCCGACAACAACAGCAGCACATTTACTGTCCACAGTTTGTCTCTTCAGGACCAGGTGGACCCGGGCTGTAATGGTTTTGTGAGTGTCCTCCATAATTCACTGAGCTCTTTCCGCTGTGTGCAGGTTTAACAGGGACAGAGATGCTGCCGGGCCACAGTTGCTGCTTTTAAATGTCTTGTTAAAATACACAGAGAGACGAGGATGGTTACAGGGCTCGGAATGGACTCGAACAACAGTAAAATATTACAAGTGCAGCTGGTAAACTGCGGCGTGACCTCTGCACATGCGGTGGTGCACGGAGAGGTCGGCATATTTGATCAAGACGGTGTAAGTTCATGCAAAAAAGCAGAAAAGCTCGTGTCTGATGACCTGAAAACCGTTCCAGATCGTCATATTCTTTCCGCAGAACCGCACTTCGCCTGGACCCGCAGTTTCTCAAGGTCAGTCAGTTTTGTTTTGGTCCACTATGTTAAAGTGAAAGTAAAAACTGCCAGAGCTTCAATTGTTTATTTGATCTGTGGAGAAACTTCTACATTTTGTTTGACTGCAAAAGGGTCTGGAATCTTAAGACGGCGTCAAAAAAAACTCAAACCACAGCTGCTAATTTGTACGTGTTTCTCAAATGCAGAAGTAATTTCCCGTCAAATGTTCTTGTATCGTTCAGAAGAAAATATATAACTTCTTTTACCTCAGATGTGCAGAGTTTACTGCTCTGCTTGTTGATTCGGCAGAAATAAAGTTTTCAGCCTCTGTTAGTTTTTTCCCCGTAAAACGGCTCTTAAGACACAAATGAACCATGCGTTTCTCTGATTGGTTAATCCACCTGTTATTCATGTACATTTGAAATTGGGGAGACAGGATATGATTCCAATGTTGTTAAGTTTTGTGACTTTGGTTTAAACCCTACATTACTACAGTTCTAACCCACACTTACTGCACCCTTTTCTCTTGTAATGAGCACATCTGTTTATTTATTTGAACAGTGCATGTTAATGATCATTCATGATACACACGCTGTAAACATGAGATTGTAGCCTTGGGCTCATTTCCATCCATTGTCCACATTCACTCTCATAACTCTGTCTCATTCATACACCAGGCCACTATTGTACATGTTTTAGTGGGAGGGGAAACCGGAGCACACAGAGGAAACCTACGCAGGCAGGAGAGAACGTGCAGACTCCACACAGAAAGGCCTTGCCCCGCCCAGAAGTCAAACGTGAGAACTTGTTGCTGTGAAGTGAGAGCGCTAACCCCTGTGCCACCATGCCGCCCATCTTGTTTTCCCCCATACATTATATTGTAAAAGCAGCACATAGTGTTAAAATCAAATCACTTTGGACAGTCTAATTGTATAATATTGTGCTGTCATGTTACATTTTTTAAATGATTTAGACATACCTCATTTATCCACAGTGGAAATGACATGGACAAAGTAACTCAAACGTTACACTATAATAACGAAGAGCAAAAAATTATTTAAGTAATAAAGTACAAATATCTAAGATCACTAAGATACTTACGTCGAATAAAGCACAACTAAGATAAGAAAGGAGAACCTTTATTTGTTCCACAGTGGGGAAATTCCAGTGTTGCAACGCACAAATCAAGAACAGCAGGAAAACAGAACATGCAATCAGAAAAAAACAAGATGGATAACTTTAAAGAAAAACTTAAATCAAACACACTGCAGGTAGAAGAGAAAATAATGACAAGATTTAAAAAAAAAAACTCTTAAAGTCTATATGAAGGTTCTCATCTTTTTCTAATTCTGACTTAGTTTGGTGGGAGGGCACCTGTGTTCAATATTTATCATTGTTTTACATCCGTGAAGTTGCAGTTTATGAAGAAAATTTGAAAAATAAGAGTTTAAAATACAGGAAGTAGTGCTGAGTTCTAAAATGGAATCCCTCTGTGATGTCATCAAAAAGAGACGTACCACTGAAAATAAAGAGACAGTTAACACTCAACTGATACAACTTCCAGTTTACAGTGTACAGTTCAAACACTCATTCAACAAAATACAGGTATTATAATTTGTCAATTCATAACTATTGTATAATTTATGTGGCCCTTGTTTTCAAAATGGTTGCTAGGTAACAATTATGGAATTGCCTCTATCTATGTCATATTTGCTGCCATTGTCCAACCAGGAAGTAACATTAGAAACTTTACAAAAACTGTCAAACTGGGCACAAACAGGAAAAATGCTTAGTAAAATCTTAAATATAATCATCTTCTCTACATTTTAGTGCAATGTGACGTCTAACCTGTCGTATCGACTTTAACTTTTCTGTGATCAGGGTTATGTGATTAATGACAGGGAAAGTGACTTCAGTAAGGACAGCACCAGGGATTATATATAAAGACAGCAGCTAAATCCTTGGAGTGTATCATAACCAGATTTACTACAGTCTTAACTCTAACCTTAGACTGAACTAATCTGAACTCTAAAACGTGTCGTCCCAATTTATAACTGTTACACATACTTACATTTCATTTCTTGCGCACAGTCTTAACCATAGCAGGTTTGAGTCCTCACATGACTTGGCAAACACGTCCTCACACACGCGGTGACAGGGCGGTGCGGTGCAGTGCAGAGGCGTTTCCATGGATACCGCAGTAGAGCCACATCACTGCGGAGTTAATGCAGAGGGGCGCGTGTTCATTACATTACCTCTGTGACCCGTCCCAGCATCCTCTGCGTCGCTAACACACCGTCGAGGGAAGACATACACTGGAGTGAGAGAGGGCAAGTGAAAGTACCTGAATCATGCAAAAGAGGAAATAACAGCCTAGTAACATATTTGTGTCATGACGGAGACATTGTTTTGGGGCAGAAATGGGTGGGGTAGCAATAAGTATCCAAATATCCTGCATGATTTTGTCCGTATGCGATGAAAGATACTATCTGATCGTGGGGATAATCTTAAATTAATTTCAATTTATTTTTGTAGTGCCTAAAATCACAACAGCAGGAAAGTAAAGGACAAATATTAAGCTAAATTGACTGTTTTGAGTTTCTGAACATGTTCTAACATTGTTCTGTCATCAAAAACATACATCAAGTTGCATTCAGCTTCATTCACACTAGTTTAATGAATCCTTGTTAGAAAATCTGTATGTCAAAAGCACGATTCCTTCTATGAGTGACACTTTTTGATAACTGACGTCACGTATCTGATTTGCTGTTTTAAGTCCTTAAATCATCGTCAGACTGGCTCTGAGCATTTCTGCATCTAAACACGATCACTGCAATCATGTCACAGCTCACACTGCTAAAAATAGAAAGCATCGTGTATATACAAATGTGTGTAATCGCCTCTGCAGCCAGTAGATGGAGCCACAGCTAAGTTAATATGGTGTCTGACAGTGTTTTATTGTTCTTTGTAAAACATTTTATTTTTAGTTCTAAAACATGAGATATCAAAGTAAAAGTACTCAAGAGCAGGTTTAAAGGCCAATAACGACACAAATAATGCATAATATTTGTTCTTCAGGGTCAGGAACAAAAATCCAATGGCTGCTCGATTTTAGACGGCGACTTTATGGGCACATGTTTGGACTGTAAGTCTTGATTTTGGTTTGAGTCTAGAATATGTATGTAAGTGAGTAATTATTTTCCATTGTGTGTAAACATGAACAAACTTAGCTATTTTGCATTTCTTAAAGTGGACATATCATGCTTTTATTTTCACCTTTTGAACATTTAAAACATTTACCTGGGGTCTAAATAAACTATACCTGCAATCTACAGTCTGAATTCCTCCTAATTTTCTTTCTACATGCCTCTCTTTTACCCCTTTTGTAAGGAGCGCTTTTGAGCGCCTTGTTTTGGCACTGTCTCTTTAAATGCAAATGAGTTAGTTCGCACCCCACCCCCTCCCTTGCGCATTGCATGCAGACTCCGCCCCGTTCAGCCATTGTTGTAGTCCCAAACACAGTCCGTCTGTCGGATCCAAAACTTCTCCAGAGTTAGAAAAAAACGTAATGACAATCGAAAAATGAAAACAAGCGAAGAAATCAACATCCAGCCACGAGCCAGAGTCTGACACAGACCAAGAGGAAATCAAAGAAGACAATCCTCCGCAGCAAAGACTTCAAATGGCTGCATCTCAATGGTTTGTTTACTACTATGTAATTCGCTACGCGCTCCGTTAGCTTAACTGTGTGTGAAAGATATTAGCAGGTTGTCTAATGGACCCTCACTTTACCATCTTACTACAACAACAGTCCGGGGGAAAAGGCTACTGTCAAGTCAGTCAGCGTAGTTAAGGTGCTGCGGGCTACGCTTGCTGCGCGCTAATGCTAGCGACATGCTAACGTCAGCTACGAGCAGTCTGATGTGAGTTCTGCCTTATGAAAACCTCAAAAATAAATGTATTATATGTGTATATAAAGACATGTGCCCTAAGCAGCTGGAAAACAGCCGAGTAAAAGATGGGCAGCTACAGGTGTAATGCTAATCCCTCACAAATGGCCAGAACACAGGTAAAGAATGACTGGATAAAAAATAGGTCTAATAAACAGTGTTTCAGCGTTTCTTGACTTAACGCTCCAGTATATCGTCATCTCCATAGACCGAAGGAACTGACCCTTCGATCAAATGCAATCTTTGAGCAAATCCCTCGTTGTACTGGCGGAGGTTACTGAAGCACTCCTCTTTGAAGTGCTTAGCACACAAACTGAACTTTCCCCACTGTCGGTGGTACATTACCACGAAAAATAAAACGTAACCATGCCGATCTCAGTTGTTCAGATGCAGGTGGTCGGTGTAATGAGTTGTGCTGGTAACACAACCAAGAACAGAGCATTTTAACTTGTCTACTCGCACCTTTGACATCTTTGCGCTTGGACTACAAAATCGCTACGAGGAAAATAAAGATGGCGGTCTCTGCCGGAAGCTCTTGACCTTGTTTAGTAGTTCCGCTGTGACGTGATAGACAAAAATACGTAACAGATAATGCGGATATTCGAACTAACTGAGAAATATGTTGCAAAATTTATATAAATATATCTCTGCAGCTACATAAGTGATTAATTTCAACTTTTAGCCACTACCAGACACCCACAGTACACAATAAAAGGTATCTAAGGGCCAAAAAAGTAGATTTTGCATGATATGTCCCCTTTAAGAAAATAGATTAGAAAATATGGCACAACCTGTTTGTCTCCATGAAGATTGACAGGTTTGCAAAAAAATCCAGGCAAAGCAATTACATCTCCACGGAGACAAGCACGCAGACCTTCCTCCAGAAAAGTAACATCGTACAACTTTAAAGGGCCTGTGTCTGATTTTGAACCGTGAGACAGGGACATGTTTTTGTTTGAACCGTTAGCCCCGCCCACATAGTCCTTCCTTTCACTCATTATTGCAACGACTGTCTGGCATCGTCTTATGCAGTTGTTTCCATATAGTTCCTCTAACTCTCCAAACAATTAGCTTTTAGCACTTTTGAAACTGCACCATGAGAGAATCACAGTCTGGGATTGTGTCAAGCAGTTATTTACCCATGATTCATAGTGTACAATGTGCCTGATTGGCTGAAAAGAGGTGACCAAACGCTTCTGCACTAGTTTTTTCCTATCAAAGTACATTTATAATATGCACAGATTATACATTGCAAACCCAGTGTCTTTCTATTAAGTTGTTTCTATCAAACAATGTGTAAAGTAAAGAGAATTTATCTCAACTAGAGTAAATAAAACTCAGGTACAGGCCCTTTAATCCCAATAGCTGTGTATCTGTCCTGTCTGTGCTGTGCATGTCTTTGCACTCACAGCTCCGCTCTGTTCCCTTGTGGACTCAGTAATTCCCTGCCAGATCCTTTCCCTGTCAAGTCGCTGAAACAAAAAGTTTCTGTTTTAATTAGTTTGGCGCAGTGTCTCGCTTCATCTCTCTATCTGTGTTGTGCGTCTCCTCCTTCAGCTCTCTGGTGTAATTAAAGACAGTCAGTGCAGATAATAGAAGCCTAATAGTGTGTAATTGCAATAATCAATATGCAGTGCAGTCTGAGATGTTCTCTGTTCATCACTGTTCAAACACAACCACGCACTCTAAAGTCATAATCATAGTCATAATGTGGTTTAAAGGTGCACTTTGTGGACAAGGTTCTCGTGTTCATGGAGATGTTATTGCTTTGCCTGGAATGTTCCACAGTTTTCCATGATGGCGTCACCTGCTGGTCTCTGTGGCCGTGTTTCCATTAGACCTGGTCCCTCAGACCGGTTCACTCGGGGCCGCCTCGGACCATTTCTGTTAATACCGGAGTGTGTTTCCGTGCAGAGGTCTAGCTCGCAGGGGTCCGTTACATGAGCAACTGACGTCGTCACATCATTACTCATGTTTTCTTCTCATATAAAATTGAAATGGGTTCCGTTCAAATGATATTCCATCAGCCAATGATATTTACTCTGGAGACACGCAGATGTCAGAAATATTACATAGTGTCCATTTAAATGTAGGCTTTATGACTCTTTGTGTTACGGGGAATGGCTTGAAATAGCATAGCACTGACACCTTTGTCAAGTGAGAGATCAAGCAAATAAAATTATAATCAGATTATTAACAGTGGGGAAGGAAAGTCAAGCTGATCACAATAGAAATCAGAATCAGAATGTTTTTTATTGCTATTGTCGGTGAACAAGATTCACAAACTAGGAACTTACTGTGACGGTAAGGAGCAACATATAACACTGAAGAATAGAAAGGTAATAGCGTTATAACAACCCAAAACGAGGATAACAGGTAAACAAAGGCAGAGTGGTTTCAGGTTACAACTCCCTTTTCTAACTCAGGCCAGTATACTTTTCCCAGGCCAGTACTCTCAGATTGAACATGACTTTTGGATGACAATTGGACTGTCTTGATTTAAAGGACACATATTGTGCTAGTGTGTTATTTGAGCATTTAACCCTGTTCTAACATTGTTCCCTCATTGAAAACCTAGAATTGCATTTAGCTTCATTCATGTTAGTTTTGAGGAACGCTGGTTAGAAGATCCTCTCCCTCCGACCATCAAAACACTCCCTTCAAAATCTCCTCGATGGGTGACGTTTTTTTGATAACTGACGTCACTGATCTGAGAATCTTCTGCTGTTTTAAATCCTTGAATCATCGAAAGACTCGTTCTGAGCATTTCTGCCGCCTAAACACGAACTAACTAACTAAACTGCCTGATTAGCATCTCACGCAGTCCCTTGAGTAATAACAAAACTAAAGTGCCAGGGCAAACAGAGATACAGATGTTCATTTAGTTTATATTCACTTTTTTTGCTCCAAAACATGAGATAGCATCTTAATGAACTAAAGATCATGTTTAAAGGCTAATAACAATACAAAAAATGCATAATACTTTTCTTTTTAAAAAACAGATTACTTTTTCTGCTGTTCCTGGATAATGGAGACATTACACCATATATTATTTTTACAAAAGAGTGAGTCAGTCGTTTGAAGGCTCCGGAGAACGACTGTCTGAACCTGTCGATGCAGAGTAAATTCTTTTGCCTTCGCTTCATTTTCTGCTGTCCATCTTTGTCCGAAACCAAACACTTCCTGCGATGTTTGCTCCGACGTGCAGGTTACACACGAAACCAAACCTAACTTGTAGTATGCGCGCTCCAACGTTTGCCCACAAATGTTCCTCTTTCACCTTTTCAACCCTGTCTCTGTCTATATCTTCTCTTATAAATCATTTTTCACCCCCAGCCTCAGAAGAGTTTCACGTGTTATTCATTTGCTTTTCTTTGAACCCGCTTTTGCTTTCGGCTCGGTCTGTGCTCTGCCATTTTTGGTGATATTTTCAAGACTTTTGTTGCCAGTCCTGCAGTGTCCTCATTATCCAAATCTCCACTGAGCGTATTTCACTTTTTCACTGTCAGTAGTTTCCCGAAAGCCGTTGCCCCGCACACCCACCGCCTTTTTGCTCCTGACACGGGGTGATCCACTTAAGATTTACGCTCGTGTCCCTCGACGGAAAAGCAAAGACAGCGCGCAGCAGACAAGACAACTTTATTACTCGGGATGTTTGTCTAACAATAACAATTTACTAACCCCCGACTGTGGCCGATATTAAATGAAACCATCGAGGGGTGTTTCAAGGCGGTAATGACGCTAGGAATAGACAAACAGGACACTAGAGGGCACTAGAGGAGCCCAGCGCACCAAGGCTGTGAGATTATTAAGAGAAAGCCTCTTCTCAACCAGCAATTATTATTAATATCGGTCTAGTTTTTTCTGTGTGAGTGATTAAAGGTGCGCTATGTAAGTTGGTGGAGGAAAAGCCTTGTTTCTATGGTTATGTTATTGCTTTGCCAAGAATGTTCTACAGTATGGCGTTAAAGTTATATGTGTCAATTAAAACACCTGTAACTGTGTTTATGTGTTTCTAATCTTTATTTAACCAGAAAAAACAACAAAATATTTAGATTGAAATCTCTTTTTAAAGGTGACGTGGCCTGAAACTGTAGCACAATCGCACAAACATTCACACAAAATTGAAGAGATTAAATGACACGACTACGCCAGGATTTTAAAAAGCACAGACAATGTTCATGGCATTTTCGCTCTTTTTTTATTTTCTATTAATAGAGCAAGATATATGATTTGAATGCTATATAGTGTGGAACATTTCAGATAAAGCAATAACATTAATAGAAGTCGGCACCTTTAAAATGTTGTAATTATAACAATATTGTGGGTTATTCAGACTGTTTTTTCTTTTTATATTTTAGTCTTGGCATTTCATATTTCATAAGATAAATATGGAAAACAAGTAAAGCTGTAATTTCTGTATTTATATCATTGCAGATGGCACAAAATAACTTCAAGACATGCTTTGAAGGCCAAATGAAGGCTGAAAATACTATAAAATAGAAGATGAATATTGAGGCCAACATTAGAGGAGTCCATTTTGCAAAATTGAGCTTTTAGGAGCTTTTAATGTTTAATGTTTATTTCTATAGCACATTTACAACAACACCAGCTGCCCAAAGTGCCTCACATGCACATTGTGGTAAAAACAACACAGTAAAGCACAAAATCATTACAAACACAATGAATAGCACTTGTGTTAAAACCAATGCAAAGAAATGTGTGTTAAAGGACACACATTCTGCTACAGTGACTTTTTTGAGATTTTAACCATGTTCTAACAATATTCCGTCATCAAAAACATACCTGAAGTTGCATTCACACTGATGTGAGGAATGTTTATTAGAAAATCCTCCCCCCTCTGAGCATCAAATTCACTTCTTGCTGATTTTGCTGGTTCTGGGACGTATTTTCGGATCATCTACGTTACTAATCCAAGAATCTTCCATTGTTTTAAGACCTTAAACTATCTTGGACTCTGAGGATCACAGTCTGGTGCTCAAAGTTAGGACTTAACATGGGGTATCTGCATTTCAATTTTATGCCGCCAAGATCTGGAACGATATCCCTGATGTTGTCAGACGGGCCCCTGCACTGGCAGTTTTCAAGTCTAGACTAAAGACAGCTCTCTTTGGCCGTGCTTATGACTGAGAGAATTTGATATGTTTATGTCCCAGAACCAGGAAGTTCAGCTGGAAATGTTTTTGACGCTCGGAGGGGGAGGATTTGCTTATAAACATTCCTCATAACAGAGCGAATGCAACTGAATGCTACTTCAAGTCTGTTTTTGATGACGGAACATTGTCAGAACATGGTTAAAAGCTCAAAAAGTCACTGGAGCAGAATATGTGTCCTTTATTTCAATAATAGGACATATGAAAAACCTATTTGCTGATTTAATAGTTTCAAAAGCTTGCTAAGGCTTTATAGTTGTTTTCTCTCAAATCAGTTTGCAAAAAAAAAACACACCCACATCTGCGAATTAAATTACCTTTGGGGTTCGCTCTGAATATGTACCTGTCTTTGTTCCTCTGCTGCTGGCTCCATTACCGCGCACGTCTCTGTTGGCTGTCATGATTGTTAGCCAAAAATGTGTTAGCCAAAACAGGGAACTCATTTGTATAATGTGCATGAAGTAACAGCGTTTCACTGCAGCCCGCGGCCATTTTCCGTTCCATTGAGTCCTCCAGCTCAGCTCCAGTGACCTGCTTTACACGCGGCCTGTCTGTGCTTGTGTCTGTCTGAGGATGAGCGCAAAACTGTGAGGACCAGCCAGGCACAGTGCACTACAACGAGCTGCACAGTTTAAGATACAGAACAGACAGAAAGCTAAGCGGAACAGACAAATAGCACTTAGAGTCTGTATGACAAGTTAGACGACACATTTCACTAAAAGATTTGACGAAACATTTTGTGTAGTTATCCCTAGTTTGACAGTTTTCGTAATGTTTATAATTGTACTTCCTGATGGAACATGAGCAGCAGATATGACACAGCTAGAGGTAATTCCATAACTGTTACCTAGCAACCATTTTGAAACCAAGGGCCGAAATCCAAATAAATTACACAATAGTTATGATTTCACAAATAATAACACCTGATATCAACGTTATTTTGTTGAAAGACCGTTTAAACTGTCAAAAAAGTGTCTCTTGTGTGTAAATTGTCTTTGAATTAACCATAGAACTATAATAAAATCTGGAAGGTGAATTCAAAATGGCGCTCTATTGATCCCTATGGCGTGTGCTCATTGGCGCATGAAGCCAAAAAAAAAGTTTTCTTCCGTATTATTTCCTGAATAGGGACAAGTGCCTCCCACCGTGTGACAACAAATGATGCTTTGAGTGACGGGAGCGATCACGCAGCTGCAAGTTTTGTGTTAACATTAGCTTGTGTGATTGTAATCGTGTTCTTCATATTAGATCAAATGAAAAGCGTCCGAAATGAAATAAAACACAACTTACAGGTGTCATTATTCTAGTCATGTCCACGTGCTTCTGATTGTATCGTCCGACGCTCGTTCACGCGGCTCGCACATGTTTACTGCGACATCACTTAATATAAAAACGGTACTTTCAATGACTTTAGAAATGGTTTAAAAGAACATTTCCTTCTATTTTAGTTTAATACTGAAAATAATTAAATACTGTCTGCAATTATAATGTGCAAATTATACAAAAAGGTTGGGCCCAAGAGGCTGCAATACCTCGCACAACCACTAATCAATCTGGCCTGCGGACAGAGAGGGCGTGGTGCCTTACTATTAATTGAACAGATCCATGGTATTTACAAATGCACGTTGCTTTTTGATGACATCACAGAGAGATTCTGTGTTAGAACTCAGCACTACGTCCTGTATTCATCAAATTTTCTTCACAAACTGCAACTTCACAAATGTAAAAGCTATACATGGCGCCTAAATTCAATAAGTTCTGTGGGAAACATAGCTTTTCTTATTCTAAAATATGAGATGCTAAACTTAAGGTACTCAAGAGCACGTTTAAAGGCTAATAACAATACAAAACATACATAATATTTTTGCTTTAAATGTTGACCTGACATACTTAGCAAAACGAAGCTAGTGTACACACGGCACTCGCGTTAAGATCCAAAATATCACATTTCCATTACATAATAGATCTAATATTATCCAAACCCAGTGCATTTTATAAAGAGAGGTCAAAACGTGCAGAGAACTATAGAGCAAACCGGGCCAGTCCAAACATGGCTTCTGCAAACTCACCACATCAAAACTATTTCTAGATTGAGACTGTACCAGAACAAAAGCTGCATTTCACCAGGATTAAACCAGGACCAAACCAGGTCTACATTAAGACCAAACCAGGACAAATGTGAACGTGTATCAGCTACTTCTGCCTGTTGAAATTGCCCTTTAGGAACAAAACAGTGATTGATTGATTTAAACGGTGTCACATGTGTTTAATCTTTTATTGGGTAAGACTTTGTGCCTTTAGACATAAACTTTACCCACATTCTTTGGTGTAATTGCTCATCAGTGTTGGATTTACTGTCAGTTCCACAACGACACTAACAAATCCACTCAGGCATGATATTGTAATAGCCGGGGTGAAGTGTTTTGCCCAAGGATACAATGACAGAACCAGGAGTACAGATCAAACGACTAAATCTTGTTGTAGTTTTGAGTTTAGATGCTGTTTAAGCCCAAAGGTGGTCCGAAACTGTGGATTTGATTTTGATACTTAGGAATAAAGGCTCTGTACTTCATACCACATTAATAATTAATAAATATAATGCAATTTTAACACAAAATCATAGTAATTTTACCATGTGGTCTTAATAGTTCAGACATATCAAGACCATTCTAACACTGTTCAAGATAGGTTTGATTTTGTCCAATTTTGTGCATGATTTCCTACCAATACTTGTTCAAATGAGTATCAGATTTTGATACCATAATCAATTTATATCTGGTTGTCGATTTTTTTTTGACAACTCTTGTGTGAACGCAGCCTAAAATACCAATAACGACCATAAAATACTATAAGCCTTTGGTGCTTATATACATTTTTATTGCTGACACTCAAAGAACTTTATCCTCAAGTCACAAATAGTGTCTGATTTCCTTTCTCCTTTAACACTTGGAGAGTCTGAGCCCTCTGCGGCTGATCCCGCGTGTCGGTCCAACGTCAGGTCGCTGTCTCAGGATCAAAGCGCTGCGTTCATTTTGAGCCTCGAGCAAAGCATCATCATAAATGCACATCTGAAATTCTGCTTCTGTTTCAACAAGTTCTCTCAATCCTCTGCAGAGCATCCAGAAATACACCGTTAATACATGCAACAAGAATCTCAGCCTTGACACATTTATAACTCTGTGACTGATTCAAAGAGAAGGGACTTTGTTTCTCAGAAAATACAAAAAATAATACAAGAAGAAAGAGACATTATCTGTGCTGACTGTGATTAAAGCAGCGCCAGTGCTAATTTGAAATATTATATACAGGATATTTTTATAATTATTATATACAGAGTCAGTCTAAAATGAATAAATATAAGATTGGGCAGTGAACAGTGAATGTCTCTAAGAACATACATATGTATATATAAAATCCCTCAGACCGTGAATGACATCAGAGCTGCTTTAAACACATTTATTATTGGATATTACATTATGTTTTAGGAAATTATGATAAACTCTTTGCATTTTTGATGATGGAATAATCCATATTTATGGGTTTTAGTGAAAAATACTCACAGAAATGTTGAGCCCACAATCATTTTTCATTTTCTCTAGAGATATATTAGATAATATACCATATTTTTTATGAAAATACAATTTTAAGGCTAATTTTAGTTTGTCATCATTTGTTATAGAAAAGCAAACCAAGTAGATCTTTTTACCCTGGAAATTCAAACGTGTTGCTTTTTTCTCAACACAAACACTTAAAACCGTTAAAATTTAAATCTAATGTGAGATAACCATCGGAAAATGTCTGGTCAACTTCATTTTGCCTCCAGTCGCCTCCATTCTGGGATTTTGAAAACATCACATTTTAAAGGGTCTATTCAATTTCCTATAAAATCTGCAATCATTTCAAGTGGTAAGTGCTTGCGGTCCCCACACCCCTGGATGGGAAACCCTGGTGTGGACAGCTTAATGGTGCCCCCTGCAGGACCTTCCATGACCTCCAAAAGGCCACAGACCCCACTTAAAGGCCCACTGCTTTGTTGTCTTTACTGTTTATGTTCTCTCCTCTGATGTCGCTCCTGACCTGTCTCTGTGACTCTCAGGGTCAAAGGTGTGGACGCGTGGACAGCTGTTGACCTTTCACCTTTGCATGTATGTAAACAACCCCTGTCTCCCGCCCTCATCCGTCACACCGAGGATCACTCCGCTGCCTCTGGGTAAAGACGGGGGCTAAATGAATTTTTAACGACTTGTTAACTTTGCGACTCAGAGGTTTATGCGGCAATAGAGTTAACACAATAATCATACAGTGTGATTTTCAATAGTCGATGTAATCACGCTTTTATGTACCTCACTGTAATAAAGCGCGCGGTAATGATGTCGTAATGCTTATAATTATTGGTTTTAGACTTCAATTTCGAAGTGGGGAATAAAGATTTTGATGTTAATTAAACTATTCATCTAGAAACCAACTCACACTTTTAATTTAACATTACGTACAGATGATTATTAGTGATTAGGAACACTATATGTAGCATTTTTCTAAAAAAAACTACACAAACTACTATCAAGTATTATCTTAATTATGAAAACTATTAACTACTACCATTACTGCCACAATTCAAACATTAAAATAGTTATTTACATTATTTATTTGTTTGTAGTGTGATTGTAATGGATTCCTCTAGTTCTGTAAATCACTTTGAATTACTCTGTGTAGTCCTCTACAAATAAACTTGTCTTACTTTACTACAACTACAGATTATGCAGTAATTTTAGCAGTGAGTGGCAAAAATGCATGAAAGTCAATGGTGAGTAATGAGATTTTATCCTGTAAAAGCTCAAAACACAACTGAAATCTGAAAGAGCTGCCCCAGTCTGACAGCAAATATAAAAGTCTACAACTCTGCTAAATATTTAGTTTGTAGCTGACAAAAAAGAAAACCAAGTAAACAGTTGTAGAAAACCAGATAAACAACAGGAACACTGCAGCTACGCTCACATTTATCACTGACACAGACTTTGGATCACACACAGCTAAACCTATTACTTTTCTGTCCGTAAATAAGATATTTCCGATATTCCGATATTTCAAAGTGTTGAGGAAATTAATTGTTGAAGTGTCCTAAATCTCCAACTGCCATTAGCAAACAAGCTAACTAAGCTCTGCACAGTCGGTGCAACAATGAGAAACTACTTTCAGTTTACATTTTACAGTGTAGACTTGATATGACAAAAATAAATGCTCAACGGACAAAAAATAAACCAAAAAAGCAAGAAACAAATGAAAATGTTGAGGAGCATTTTTAGAATAAATGAATGTTTGTGCAAAACCTCTATCACCACCACCACTACTAGATGACATTTTATCGTCTCTGTGATCAAATTTGACCCATAGCTTGGTCAGAACTAAATGACAGATTAGCCATAGTGTATGTTTTAGGAGGGTTTGTGAAATTAATGTATTATTCCTGCTCTCTCCTCTCGCGTGTGTCCAGGGCCCTAAAAGGCTTGGCACAGAGCAGACTTTTGAAACGGGAGGCTGCGACACAGAGCGCTGCCCGTGTGTCCCCTGCATCATGACTCTAAACAGAGCTGTGGAGCTGAACGACAACAGGCTTAAAACATATTTCACACTGTCTCTCTATCAATACTCACACTCAAAGGAAGCTCAAAAGCAAATGGACGAGCAGCAGGAAAAATAACAAGCTTTCAAAGATCATTTCATGCAGTGGGTGACAGGTTTTTACGAGTGAAATTGTGATCAGAGAATGATCAAAGCTGCTACAACAACGACAACTACTTCTACTTCTACTACTGCAACTTGACCTGGCCCTACAAGCTTTTCCTATAAAAGACGTAGTGTGATTAGGTCTAATTGCTACAAAGTTAATTCAAAGTGGACTAATGCCTACAAAGGGCTTTGAAAATGTAAATCAGTATTAATATTAGACTATTATGCAGAGTTGGTTTGGGGGAATGCCATCAGAATCAGTTCATGCCAATGTACGTCACAGATGAAGAACTGAATTAAATTGCGGCTGATCTTGCCTATGTATAAAAGCAAAACTGGGACCTTCATCTAAGTAAGCACTAAAAGCTCAGAATCACACAAAAACATAATTGATACTTAGTCCGGAACTATTACCGCACTTAGGGAAAGTTTCAGACACTTTCAAGCTTCATTTCCGTTGTTAGACAATTTGTTGTCTAATCATCATGTCCATCATGTTTGACCTGTATGCTACTCTTTTATTAGCATTCTCTACATTTGCCACATTTGCGTTTTTAAATGCAGCTATTCTTTTGCACAATATCATTTGTTGTTGTTGTATAATTGGCAGAACCACAGCTGACATTACAGAAGAGGACTGTTGTGATATTTGTGTAGCAAGAGGGAGGTGTAACTGCAGCTTTTATTGTGCCAAATACAGACACAAAGACCTGGATCTTAAGAACAACAGCCATCACACCAGCCATCGTGTGATGCTTCTGTAACACAGTGTTAAAAACGGGTAAAAACATGAATATTCATAACACTTGGTTAAAAAGCACAATGAGAATAAATATTGATTAAAAACATTTAAATATTAAGTTAATAAATATTTTGGTTAAAATGTTATAAATATTGAATATGTTGATTAAAATGTTATAAATAGTGATTTTTAAATACGTAACAAATGTATTTTTGTTTGACACACTGAGCAACCAGTCACAGTGCAGTCTTGTACTAGCCAATAAGGTCAAGGTTGCGCCCTGGGAACTGCACACCCTTCTGCTCAGTTTTGCGGCACACGCAGACTTGAAAACTTCTTGCCCATATGTACTGAACGTTAACGTGGTGGTATCGGCATTCTTCCTTACAATTTTGGAGTTTGGTAAGCACAAACTAGTGATACAACTCCCTAACCATTATAACAATTCATGTTGGTGACAAAGCATTTGTTAAACTCTTAAGATATTGGTGTTGCTGAGTGTTGACAGCCCACGGAAGCTGGGAAACCCCGTAGCCTTGTTAGCGCATGATGCGCTGCATAGGTGAGTCCCATACACAATGTGTTGTGCTAGCATAGCGCGCTAATCTCCGCTAGCATCTGTGCTAATCTCCGCTAGCCGTTTTACAATGAAAAAGCCCTTTTTAGAGACCAAAACGATTAGCAATGAGTTAGTTTTACTTAATCTTTTATGTATCTTAAATGTGCAATGCACAATGTTATAATCTGGTTGTTAAAATGTGTTATTTTAGTGCCAGAAGCACATGTTTGTTTCTCCTTGGTGCCAACTTGTGAATGAATGAATGAATGAATGAGTTTATTTGGCTGTCCATATACCAAACAAAATTATATACAATAGAGAAAAAAAATACATCTGTTTGCAACCAAAAGGATTGGGCTGAAGCAAATTGCTTATATAAGCCCATCCTGAATAGTTCAGAGCACTGTAAAAAATTTACATATGAATATTAATCACTTTGCTATAATTTTGGTACAGATAATTTCATTTAAAGCCTGTGTGTGTTTAAAATGCACTTTAAAGTGATGTTGTGTCGTTTTAAATGGTGTATTGACTACGCACTGTAAAAAAACATTGAATGAACATTGAATGAACATTGAACAGACATAACAGACATATATAACAGACATTGAAAAAGACTTAACGGACTACACCTGGGTATCTTTTTATTTTTGGGAAAAGGGCTCTCTTTATGTTATTTGTTGTTGAAAAAGAATACTTAAATCCACTCATAACATTCTTTATTACAAAACCATTCTTTCTACAACTGTTGTCAGTGTACTATGTTGTTACTCACCTCTTGGGCTCCTATGCGCCTAAAATCTTTTGCTCTGGCCGATCCTCCCTTCCATTGTGGTAAATGTATCTATATTGCCTCACCAAATACTATACAAAAGGGTAAAGATAGCACCTTATGTGCTACACTTCTGGCGATCAGAACATGTCAAAGTTTCTCATTATCTCTTACTTTTTGTCTGATATTCACCTTACTCCGCCTCGCCCACTTTTGCCACAGATACGCACTTCCGTTTGACAAGAACTCCATTAAAGCTAATGGCGAATGATGAAAAAGTCTTGCCGCTAAAACATAATATTAAATGGATTGATTTGTGTAAAATCTTTAATGAACACGAGTAACAACAAGTCAGTAATGTACCGATTCCTGGGCGGCTTGAAAACGGCTTTGTCGTCTGTGTAGAACTTATTTTCTGTTGAGCTCGTCTTCTCCATGTAAACGAATACAACGGAAACAAGATGGCAGCGCCCACGACAACTTCCGGAATAAGGTGAGTTGAAGCAACAATAAAACCATAAAGGAAAAGATGTTGCAGGATAGACTCAAATTAAACAGGACAATAGAATCAAAGTTGCGATGTATCAATTTGAGCACTAAAATGATCTGAACGCATCTGTTTTGGAGAGTGTGGACTGTAAAAACATTGAGGAGACCCCTGTCATAGGTAGAACTAAGCTTTTTGAGAAGTTTTTAGACCTGAATTATGTTTCTACTGTGGTAGTTTATCACACAGCACTCGCTTTTTGACAGATTTTGCTTCATTTTCTTCTACAGAGCAACGAAATAAAACGTAAAGCGTAATAATGAACAACTACATGTCCAGGTAACTCACTTTAGATCCTAGACTACTTTTATTGTCAAAGATTTAGTCAAAACCATTATGTTGACAGGAAAATAGTTGCCAAAATAGCAGTGTTAATGCACTCAAGTGTTCTGCATAAGGGTGGCATACCTAATTACCTCCATTAATTTAAAAAGCTGCACTACGTACTAAATATTCCAACTGAATCCACAATCAATCATGGCCATTACTTAAATTTGTTTCTGAAAGCAAACTAAAATAATCTACTTTTTGTGTGTGCTGCATCTAATTACTTATGAAGGTACAGTCCCCAGTTACTCAAAGTTTTTGCATAAATAAATAATAAGTTGAGATGAACTGAAAGCCGGGCTCTATAATTAAATTGCTATGTGAGAAATTGTACAATTAACGGTGCCTTACAACCACCGGCGATAGTAATGTTTGATTCCCAGCACTTCTGATGGAGCCACTGGAGCAGAAAAGGAGGCAGAGAAATTAAGTTTTCACAAACGCATTAAATTTGTATTTCATCAAATTAGAAACAGTCGATCCTTGAGAAGCCACGAGGCATGAGCGGAAAAAGACCAAAAAGAATATAAATATGCAGTCATTTTCTTCACTTGGTCCAGCGTTTTCTTCTGTTTTGTTTAAAGTCTATATGACAGGTTAGACGACACTTGTCACTAAACACAGTGAACATGATTATATTTAAGATTTTACTAAACATTTTGCCTATTTGTCTCCAGTTTGTTTGTTTATAATGTCACGTCCTGGTTGAAAATGAGCAGCAAATATGACAGAGGTAATTCCCCAACTGTTACCTTGCAACCATTTTGGAAACAAGCCAAAATCCATTTAAATTACACAATAGTTTTTGTTGAATGGCTGTTGTCAAAAAAGTGAGTCAGTTGTGTGTAAATTGTCTGTATTTTCAATGGCATGTCGCTTTTTGATAACGTCGATGTCTCATTCGTCCAGGCGTGTTCTATCGTAGAAAAGGTTTGACAATGACTTCTGGATAGAAGTCGAAACGTCTCAATCTTCAAACAGCGCCCGGATGACAACCCATGAAACCTTTTCTACGATGCTTTTTGATGACATCACAGAGGGATTCTATTTTAGAACTCAGCACTACTTCCTTTTATTGTTTTTATTTTTATTTTTATTTCTTCATAAACTGCAACTTCACAAATGTAAAACTATAATAAATAATTTCTACAGGTGCCCTCCCACCAAACTAAATCATGATAAGAACATTCTGAGAACTTGTCATACAGACTTTAAGTTTCTTGAACAATTATTTCAAACAATACAATATAATCAGTGGTTCACTAACGGCGCTATGCAGGTCAGATCTGTGCAGAAGCGATTATTAATTCATAATCAGATTGCATGTTTTGTAAGATATTTTAGCCATAAAACACCTGTATCTTACTTAATGCAAGATAGATACGTTTAAGGCCATTGATTTCTTTCAGAACGCCTGTATCCTGGACATCTGTATCCTGAACGCCTGTATCCTGGGCGCCTGTATCCTGAGCGCCTGTATCCTGAGCGCCTGTATCCTGAGCGCCTGTATCCTGAACGCCTGTATCCTGGGCGCCTGTATCCTGAGCGCCTGTATCCTGAGCGCCTGTATCCTGAGCGCCTGTATCCTGGACGCCTGTATCCTGACCTCCTGTATCCTGAGCGCCTGTATCCTGGACGCCTGTATCCTGAGCGCCTGTATCCTGGGCGCCTTTATCCTGAGCGCCTGTATCCAGAACGCCTGTATCCTGAGCGCCTGTATCCTGAGCTCCTGTATCCTGAGCGCCTGTATCCTGAGCGCCTGTATCCTGGGCGCCTGTATCTCTGAGCGCTGTATCCTGGGCGCTGTATCCTGAGCGCTGTATCCTGAGCGCTGTATCCTGAGCGCCTGTATCCTGGGCGCCTGTATCCTGAGCGCCTGTATCCTGAGCGCCTGTATCCTGGAAGCCTGTATCATGGACGACTGTATACTGTCCTCCTGTATCCTGCTCGCCTGTATCCTGGACGCCTGAATCCTGAACGCCTGTATCCTGAGCGCCTGTATCCTGAACTCCTGTATCCTGGACGCCTGTATCCTGGACGCCTGTATCCTGACCTCCTGTATCCTGAGCGCCTGTATCCTGAACGCGTGTATCTTGAGCGCGTGTCTGCTGAGCGCCTGTATCCTGGACGCCTTTATCCTGAGCGCCTGTATCCAGAACGCCTGTATCCTGAGCGCCTGTATCCTGAGCGCCTGTATCCTGAGCGCCTGTATCCTGAGCGCCTGTATCCTGGGCGCCTGTATCCTGAGCGCCTGTATCCTGAGCGCCTGTATCCTGGACGCCTGTATCCTGACCTCCTGTATCCTGAGCGCCTGTATCCTGGACGCCTGTATCCTGAGCGCCTGTATCCTGAGCGCCTGTATCCTGGACGCCTTTATCCTGAGCGCCTGTATCCAGAACGCCTGTATCCAGAGCGCCTGTATCCTGAGCGCCTGTATCCTGAGCGCCTGTATCCTGACCGCCTGTATCCTGGGCGCCTGTATCCTGGGCGCCTGTATCCTGAGCGCCTGTATCCTGAGCGCCTGTATCCTGAGCGCCTGTATCCTGGACGCCTGTATCCTGGGCGCCTGTATCCTGAGCGCCTGTATCCTGAGCGCCTGTATCCTGGAAGCCTGTATCCTGGACGCCTGTATCCTGACCTCCTGTATCCTGGACGCCTGTATCCTGGACGCCTGAATCCTGAACGCCTGTATCCTGAGCGCCTGTATCCTGAACTCCTGTATCCTGGACGCCTGTATCCTGGACGCCTGTATCCTGACCTCCTGTATCCTGGACGCCTGTATCCTGACCTCCTGTATCCTGAACGCCTGTATCCTGACCTCCTGTATCCTGGACGCCTGTATCCTGACCTCCTGTATCCTGAACGCCTGTATCCTGAACTCCTGTATCCTGGACGCCTGTATCCAGAACGCCTGTATCCTGGACGCCTGTATCCTGGACGCCTGTATCCTGACCTCCTGTATCCTGAACGCCTGTATCCTGACCTCCTGTATCCTGACCTCCTGTATCCTGAACGCCTGTATCCTGACCTCCTGTATCCTGGACGCCTGTATCCTGACCTCCTGTATCCTGAACGCCTGTATCCTGAACTCCTGTATCCTGGACGCCTGTATCCAGAACGCCTGTATCCTGGACACCTGTATCCTGGACGCCTGTATCCTGACCTCCTGTATCCTGACCTTCTGTATCCTGGACGCCTGTATCCTGACCTCCTGTATCCTGACCTCCTGTATCCTGGACGCCTGTATCCTGACCTCCTGTATCCTGGACGCCTGTATCCTGACCTCCTGTATCCTGACCTCCTGTATCCTGAACGCCTGTATCCTGACCTCCTGTATCCTGACCTCCTGTATCCTGGACGCCTGTATCCTGACCTCCTGTATCCTGAACGCCTGTATCCTGACCTCCTGTACAGTGATCCCTCGTTTATCGCGGGAGTTGCGTTCCAAAAATAACACGCGAAAAGTGAAATCCGTGAAGTAGTAGTTTTATTATTTTACAATGCAATACTGAACTATAGAATGAAACCAAAAAACAAAACCTGTTTTAAAGCCCAAAATTAGTTTAAAACAATAATTTTAATATAGTAATACAAGGTTGGAAACATTGTCACTCGCGTATTTCACAGTCTGTGCCTCTTGGTCCTGACTCCGCTCCGCTGTAGCGTCTGTTTACTGTTAAACCATTCCTGTCTCGGTCCCCTGACCGTGGTCGGAGGACACAGGGGAGATTCTCTTCTCCAGGGCCGAAGGGTCGCTCGTCCTCCGGGGTTTAACTCCCTATTCTGAACCCCACGGTTGTCCAAAGTGTAGTGTGAGTGCAATGACGACGTCAGTTTGTTGCTCCAGAGTTTTGGCTTTATTTTACTGTAATACACCCTCGCTAAGCCCCGGTCGCCGTCCTCACCCAGGTACCCACACTTTCACACCCGCTCACTTCGCGACTCACTCTCTGACGCGCGCATTGGCCGCGCGCACGCAGCCTCTCTCACTCACGTACCCCTATGTCACACACAGAGCTATCTGCCAATAGGAGCTAGACATACATCTCACAACACTACGTTGTCGGCGCAGAGCGTTTCTTCGACATTGTGGGTTTTGTCACAGAGAAAAAAATGCAAACGTAAAGTTGGCAGAATGTACAGAAACGAAAACTGTTGACAAGTGAAAAACCAATACAGTACAGCGTCAATATTTTATTTCTAGACAACAGTAAAGCCCCTGAGCCAATCAGGATTCAGAGCACAATGTACTGTAAAAATATCCGCACTGTAAAAAAAATCCGTGAAGCAGCGAAGCCGTGAAAGATGAAGCGCGATAGAGCGAGGGATCACTGTATCCTGAACGCCTGTATCCTGAACTCCTGTAACCTGGACGCCTGTATCCTGGACGCCTGTATCCAGAACGCCTGTATCCTGGACGCCTGTATCCTGGACGCCTTTATCCTGGACGCCTGTATCCTGGACGCCTGTATCCTGGACGCCTGTATCCTGGACGCCTTTATCCTGGACGCCTGTATCCTGAAGGCTGGTCCTGTTCACGGGAGAGTTATTGTGAGCCTTCAAACATCACATGAAAAAACAGGTCTGTTTTGGGGTCTGCAACCACTCGACCACATGTGAGTAACACCAAAGCTTAGAAAACATGATCACACAGCACTGTGTAGTGGTGTAAAGCAGAAATTATCATGAATACACACGGCCACACATCAAAAAACAGCCGTTACCATGGAAATCCACCATGTTTTGCTGTCAGTGTGTGAGACTTACATAAGAAACATTAGCCAAAACAATGTAAAAAAGTCCGGAGAAAATCCACGGACGAACCTGATAAACTGCTGGGTCACTTCTGGTAAATACATTTATCAATATATAGTGTTGGAATACTTACTCACACTATGTTTAGTATTTAGCATCTTAAAATCTCCATTGGTGACTTTCAGATTCTATAGATGGGGGTTATTCTTATTGATTACCTTGAACTTTGGCATGAAATGTTCAAAATGTAAATGCATAAAATGTCAATGCGATAATTTCTATTAGTGACTAGACCTAAGAACTTGTGGTATTATGACAACAAAAGTCAGCATTTCACCAATGTGTATTTTAGCTGCCCCCCATTTGTATTAAATATTATTGGCCCTAGAATGCTGTGATATCGTCTGAAACCCAGCTATTGATTTAACATTGGGCTGACTGAAAATTCTATTCTATGAGTTCACAATCCCGAGCACAAATATAGCGGGCCCAACAGTTTGACAATGAATGTTTTGTTTTAGTGATACACGTCAATTTGGAAAGACTTTCGCTGAAAGCAGACGTTACTTTTGTTAAATCCATTTTACAAAAAGCACAGCACAGACATCTTTCCCGTCCACAAATGTACAAAGCCTAAACCTAAATAAATGGTCTGTTTTTATGCTAAAATAAGCTGAAGTTAGTCCATTGGTGTCGCCATGTTGCTTTGGTTCACTTGGGTGCTTCACCTTTGGTTTCTGCTTTTGCGTTAAAGCCAGCCCCATTTAAAGGAAAAGTATTAAGCATTTTTTGTATTATTAGCCTTTAAACATGCTCTTGAGTACCTTTTTAATTTGCCATCTCATGTTTTTGAAAAAAAAAAAAAATTGTGGAATAAATGAAATAATTTCTCTGCTCTGTGCAATGACACATACTGAGTGTATCCAGCCAGCAGGTGGCGTCTAGCACTATACACAATTTTGTTATATTAGCACTTTATGAGACTCTATGATGCAGTTAGCAGTAGTAGTTTATGTCATGTTTATAACGAGTCTGGCGATAATTTAAGGACTCAAAACAGCGGACGATTCTCAAGTAAGTGACGTATGTGATCTGAAAATCGTCTTTGATCGAGTTCAGTAGGAATTGTTTCTGACGCTCAGAGGGAGAGGATTTACTAAAGAACATTCCTCATAACAGTGAATGCAACTTCAGGTATGTTTTTGGTAACGAACATTGTTAGAACATGGTTTAAAGCTCAAAAAATGTTAATGAATGGGATAGACCCTCGTCAGCACCAGGTCGTGTGCAGTTCTAAACATCTCACACTGTGGAAGATTTCAGGCAAAGTAACGAAAAGAACTGAGCGATAATGAGGAACCAATGGAAATAGCATATAGATGGATAAATAAATCATGGGGTTTAGACGGCTTTTTGTTTGGTCAGTACTTCCTGGAGTGGGTGGGGCTATGGCGTAACAAACGAAACAAAACACAACTATAGATATGTTATTGATTTGAATGCAAAATTACAACACTGTAGAAGTATTTTGCATCGTATTACCTTTTAACTGTTCCAATAAAGTCCAGACACACAGAACATTACACACATTTGCATATTTTCGCACATTCCCTTCTTCCCTGAGCACCCATAATATCCCAATAGCTTTGCCAATTTTCTGTTTTTTCCCCTCATTTGCATCAATTTTTCTGTCTTTTTAATCTTTTTCTTTACTCCCAATGCATGCATGATTGTTTTGCGGTTAGCCTACAGCGAGATTTTAATCAAAGCTCGCCCCGGTTTGTGTAGCTCAGCTGACTATGGGGGGTTAAGGCCCTGTTGGAAATGCAGCGCAATTAGTGAAGGCAGAGCTGGTTAATGCTCCCCATGTTAATGCATTTATCATCGCACCTGCTACGGCAACACCACGGGGACAAATTGAACAAAACTGAGAATTAAGACGGTTGGGTTTGTGCCAAAGGGGAGGAAGAAGCACTCAACTGTGACTGACTACAACATTAAATACAAACTGCTACACAAACATGCAGTAGGTTTGGTTCGGGTGGGATAATTATAATAACAAACTGTACATAGTTTAACATTTGAGCTGGAGTCAGAATTCTATGTTATTTGATACTAGACATGGTTTGAGAGGTCGTCATCTCAACATTATTTTCAAAATAAAGATGTTTTGATTTCTATAAGAAAATAATTTTTAATCTGTCGAACTGATCTGAGAAACTCGATTTTAAAGTCCATACGACAGGTTCTCAAAATGTTCTAATTATGACTTAGTTTGGTGGAAGGGCACCTGTGGCAATTGTTTAGTCTAGTTTTACATCTGTGAAGTTGCAGTTTGAGAAGAAATTCAGAAATAAAAGTTAAAAAATACAAGAAGTAGTGCTGAGTACTAAAACGGAATCCCTCTCTGATGTCATCAATACCCGTCACAATTTACACACAACTGACACCGTTTAAACTGTCATCTAACAAACGAAAGGTGTTATCAGGTGTTATTATTTGTCAAATCATAACTATTGTGCCATTTATGTTGATTTTGGCCCTTGTTTACAGTATGGTTGCTCGGTTACCGATGTGGAATTGCCTCTAACTATGGCTGTGTCCGAGTGTCCACACTGTTCCCTCTATAGGGCTCTATTTTGTGGTCATACCATTTTTAGTGCTGTCCGAATGTCCAACAGGTGAAAAAGTAGTGCACTCAAAATTTCCCACAAGGCATCTTGAAAAGTAGTGTCCAGCCATGCTCACTAGACCGGTCAATATTGACCACAATGCATTGTGAGAGTCGGAAAAACACAGCGGACAGGTCTTTAACAGGACACAACAGATTGAAAGAAGCAGAAAGTGGAGCTGTTTAAACGAACTGTTGAGCTGAGATTATGAACAAAACACTTGAAACAATAGGGTTATCTTGAGCTGTAAATAGATCACAAATCTCCAGTAGAAAGTTGAATAATCCAGTCCGTTTTATGTTTCACTTACAATCCATGATGAATAAAACTTGTATGATGTTTATTAGTCCATAAATATGTGCATGTCAGGTGAGACCCATATTCATTACAGAAATCAATTTTGCCGACTTTTTTTTCTCCCAGACACCAGAGTCACATGACCCGCGCCGAAGAGAAAGCTGTGTGTCTGAATAATTCTGTGATTGAGGGCAGTATTTAGTCTGCTCAAGAGTGCAGGACTGTGGAGTGAATGAGGCGTGAGGGAGTGAGTGTGGACATACGGACACAGCCCATGTCACATCTGCTGCCCGTGTCCAACCATACATTATAAACATTATGAAAACTAGAGACGATAGGTAAAATGTTTAGTAAAATCTTAAATTTAATTATGTTTACTACGTTTTAGTGAAATGTGTCGTCTAACCTGACATATAGACCTGAAACTATCATGTCTTTGTTTACCTGCTTGTTCACACTGCCTTAGTCTGATCAGAAACTACCCTACTTATGTTTTACACTGCACAAAACGAACATATACTCTGGTTAAAATTTGTATTGCTTATGTGACCTAGAATAGTTCACTAGTTTGAAGACATTTCTGACTGGTTATACAATAATTTCATTTGGAATAAGAAGAAAAATACTCAAACAAGTTGACCAATCAGGTAACCATGAACACCACTTAGTCTCTCCACTTTATGGTAGTTTAATGTTCTAATGATTGTTTTTGTCACAATAGTTTAAGAAACAGTGGCAGTGTTGAATCACAAAGGTATAATAATTCTTGCTTGCTGAAAGAATGTCAAGCCAAACATGTTTTATTCATTATATGAGTAGATGTGGGAGAACAACAGCTGCTTTTACTGTTTCTGATCACTTCTCCTCCTACAACAATGAACTGTTACATCTGCTACACCGCTACCTTCTTTTTTCTTGAGGTAAACTTAAAAAAAAAAAAAAAACCTCAACAGTGTATGGCCTTCACAAGAGTTTTTCATTTGAATGTGAAGTAGCTTTGGGGAGCGAGTGAGTGAGTGTTGACAGATGCGTGTTCAGACACCTCTGATCTGAGCCTGAAACCTTTTCTCCCGAGGTCAAAGGTCAGGAGCAGGTCAGAGAGGAGCAGACGAGCCCTGGGACAGACCAAAGGACACGTGGGGCTGTTTGGAGATTTAAATAAACAACATTAGCGCTTTACATCAGCAAGACGATCTGAACTTTAGTTTTGATATGTACGTATGTATGTAAGGAGATAAACAAAAGATAATACATTTATACAATCAATTCACCTTATTCCGGAAGTTGCCTTACGCGCCACCGTCTTGTTTCTGTTGTATTAGTTTACATGGAGCAGACGAGCTCAACAGAAAATAAGTTCTACTTGGACTAAAAAGCCGTTTTCAGACTGACCAGGAAATCGTTGCGTTGTTGACTTGTTGTTGCTCGTGTTCATTAAACATTTTACACAAATCAATCTACTTTATGTAACATTTTAGCGGCGAGACTTTTCCCTCGTTCGTCATTAGCTTTAACAGAGTTCTCATCAAACGGAAGTGCGTTTACAACAGAAGTGCAAAAAACTGCAAAAGTGGGCGGGGCAGAATAAGGTCAATAGCATTCAATGGGCCAATCTTTTTTTTTTTTTTTTTAAACAATAACAGTAACAACAACAAACAATATCACAATACAAAGGATAAAAACACGACACAACTGCGTATGTGAATGTAGTCCGGCATATTCAGCACATTTTTTTCAAAGTCTGTTTTTTTGTATTTGTCGAATTTCAGATTTAGTTTGAATGTAATTTTCTCTATATTTTGTCTGTTATTATGTCAGTCCAGTCCTTGATCGTTGGTTCAGTTTGTGTCATACATTGTTTTTTAGCCTAAAAGCAACAAAGCTATCCATTCACTGAGTCCACAAATACAGAGTTCTGAAATCGACTGTTAGTCCAATATTTCTGAGCGATAGGACAGTCCCAAAACACATGGCAATGACGGGCCACTTGGGAACCACAGTTTCTCCAGTAGTTAGCATTTCCCTGTGAATAGTGAGCACTTTCACATGACGTTATTAAAGTAAACTTGACACATTTTCCAACTGAACTCCCTCCAAACATGTGATTGTGTTGTTCTCCACTGGGATGTTGCTGCTTTCGTGTGCATGTCAGCCAGTTCAGTGATTTCTCAGGGGGTGGAGCTTGTTGATCTGACCTGTGTGCGGTTGGTCGGATGCTGAAAACACACACTATTATGGTTTGTGACTGTATTTTGGGGCAGATAAGTGGCTCAATGTAGTTATTAAAAGCTCATTGTTCACCTAATAGAAAATATATTGCAGTCGATCTTATTTGTATCTTCTTTATTTGCCTTCCACTAGGGCTTCAACTAATCAACTAATCGTGACTAATCGACAATTTAAAAAAAATCAACTCATAATCTGAACTATAGACTCAAAAACACATGTCAAAAGAGCTTTTATAACAAAGACTGATATTACTACTCAAAATATTGAAAAAGAATAGATCATTGCAGATTTTAATCAATAATACACTTTATTCTATATATTCTATTCTATTCTATATTTTCTATATTCACCTCATTCCGTCTCACCCACTTTTGCCTCTTTTTGCCACAGATCCGCGCTCCTGTTGTAAATGCACTTCTGGTTGACGAGAACCCCGTTCATGCAAATGATGAACGAGGGAAAAGTCTAGTCGCTAAAACATTATATAAAGTAGATTGATTTGAGTAAAATGTTTAATGTACACGAGCAACAACAAGTCAGCAACGCACCGATTTCCTGCGGCCTGAAAATGGCTTTTTAGTCCATGTAGAACTTATTTTCTGTTGAGCCCGTCTGAAAAAAGATGGCGGCGCTCACGACAACTTCCGGAATAAGGTCAATAAAAGCCTTCAGTCACCATTTAAAAAGTTTAAATATACAATAGAAATAATAGTTTGACAAGTCGATCAATCAATAAATAAAAAAATAATCACTGACTAGTCGACTGCTAAAATAATCGTTAGTGAAAGCCCTACCTTCCACCAATCAAACGCCCACTACGTCACAACTCAAGTCGTCCGACATGTTCATGTTCATGTGCAATCTCCGGTCAGAAGCTCTTTATTTTAATTTTAGACGACACAAAATTAAGGCACCATATCGCAGGCCTATTCAATCCATCAAAACATACTTTTTCTTGTTTCTTGTTTCTTGTCCTCATTTAATTCTGCTTTAGACAGAGTTTGGTACTGTATAGACCTGGTTTAATTCTGGGTTAGTCCTGGTTTAGTCTTGGTTTGGTCATAGTTTCTTCTGGAGTAGTCCTAGTTTAATTCTGATGATTATGTTGATGAAGCTTTTTGTATTTTAGTTTTTTTCCCAGAGTTGTTGTTACGTTTTCATAATTGAAACAAATCTAGTGTGAAGGATATTTTGTGCGAGCCCAAACTATGTAAAAAGTGGTGATGAAATTATCCAGCCATAACTCTCAGAAAAATCCATCCCTGATATACAATGTAAATCAATATGAACTCTTTTAACCTTTGTTTGGGCTTGGATAAAAAAACAAAAAAAGGATTTATTTGAATGTATTTAGTTCTCAAAACTCACCAATCTCATGCTTTCAAATGACAAGTTGACTAAAAATTCAAAAATAAATCCATCAATCACTGGTTTAAAAAGAAAAGCAGTGACTTAAACACTGACGCATTGTTGTGATAGTGCTCCTCCATTTGTTTTCCTTTCACTCGGGTGTCAGGCCGGTTTAAAGTTTGTATTCTCTCTCATAAACCTCACCAAATAAGCCGTAAACCAAATACTTTGTCAAAATAAAGGGCGATAAACGTGTCACTTTTAAAGCCGTCTCTGTGTGTGTCAGATGTTTTGTGTTTGGGACAGTGGGTCGTCCCAAACTGTGGACCCAACACTCCGCGGGACACTTTATAAGGCCGGAGCAGCTGTCACTGTTAGACAAGCAATAACTCATTCACAACCAGCGACAGTGTGTACGGTCTTATGTTCACAACCTTCTGACTGAGAGAAAGTGTGTCTGTTTACAGAACGCAACACATCTGTCATTTTAAAGCAGGGGTGCCCAACTTTTTTGTGTAAGTGAGAATTTTTTGTGGTTTCCGCCAAAGAGTATCTTGTAAAAGCAGCACTTTATGATCAAATTAGACCACTACACGTTGTTTGTGGCTAAAAGTAAAAGCTTTTATTTCTCTCCAACCTGCAAGTAATGGCCGAAAGCAGCTCTCTGATGAGGTGGACTGCCCGAGTTCCACTTTGCTATCTAAAAAAAGCAATTTTAAAGCCATGCATGTGTTATAAAGTAAAACAGCTGTAGTACATCCAGAACGCTGCTGCTCGGGTCCTGAGAGAACCAAGAAGTACGACCACATTAGTCTGTGCTCAGGTCTGCACTGACCTCCTGCTAGTGCCAGAGTCAGGACTAAACATGGACCGGCCTCCTGCTAGTGCCAGAGTCAGGACTAAACATGGACCGGCCTCCTGCTGGAGCCAGATTGATGTTTTTTTGTTTTAGTTTTTTTTTTGCCGTTGATCATGGGTTTCATTTGGGAAAAGATAAAACCGTCGCCTTGAATGAAAATCTTTAAGATTATGCATTGGAAATTCTATTTATTATTAATTATATTATAATAAAAATCTCAAGAGACAACTGATTATATTAGTGAAAGTGAATCAGATGTCCAGATTATCCAGTTTGTGGGTACAATCAACTCGATCTATTCTCTTTGAAACACACTGACAGGTTACGCTCATTAATGTTTAACATGATTAGTTTTTATGGTGTGTTGTTATTTACTGCTTAATTTAAACTCCAGATGCTAAATTTTAGGGCTTTTTGCCATTCTTTACTGCTACATCTTCCCTTCCTTTAACGGTGATATAACATTCTGAATTTTAGCAGTGAGTGACAAAAACACATGAGAGTAAATCATGAGTAATGACATTTTCTCCTGTAGGAGCTCAAAAGACAACTAAAATGTGAAAAAGCTGCTTAAGTCTGACAACACATTGTAAACGTATAAAACTCTGTAAAAATGAGTTTGTACCTGACATCTAAACAAAAGAAAATCAAGTAAACAGTAGGAAAAAAGTAGATAAACAACAGGAACACTACATCTACGCTCACACGTATCACTGATGCACACTTTGAGATCACGCACAATTCAACGCATTACTTTTTTCTCGTTAAATAACATGTTTCTGAGTCCAAGTGTTCAAGAAAATAATTGTTGTGCGGCCGCTGAAATGTTCTAAATCTCCAACTGCCATTAGCAAACAAGCTAGCTAGGCTCTGCAAAGTCGAAGCAACAACGAGAAACTATTTTCAGTTTACATTTAACTGTATAAAGTTGATTTGAACCAAATATAAGCTTAACAGACAAGAAATAGGCAAAAAGAAAAAGCAAATAATTTGTGCTGCCAATAAGTCGTAATGTTGCTGAGCGTTTCTTGAATGAAATATCTCTGCATCACCCGCACTTTGAAATGCGTGACTGCGTGCCATGCTTTTCCTTCCCATTTAACCATCTAATAAATAAATCACTGCAAACTACCAACTGTTTCCAATCCAATCTCCATTTTTCTTCTTGAAATTTGGCGACAAGACTTTACGACCACTTCAAACACATTATTGATTTGACCTGCGGCGCATTCCTGACTCCAGAGCTGCTCCCGGCCCTGACACCGATGACAGATGTAACTCGTGCCGGTGAGTTTAGCTTCAGCCCGTCTGCGTTTACACTTAAGCGCACATGTACACTGGAGGAGACACTCGGCACAATGCATTCCTGCTTCAATGGGGTCAAACAGCTCCTCTCACCCCTCCTCCCTCCTTTTTAACTGCCCCCTTTAGGTTTTTACCACCCTCTTCTCTTTCTCTCTCCGCTCCCAAAAACTTTCTGCACTTTTACTCATTCATTCACGCACACCTTCCTCCTCCACCTTCTGTCTCCGCCAAAACTTACAGTTCAAACTCTGCCGTTCACGACTTTCTTTGAGGATATATTTTGGACGTTTTGCAACTACGGATACAATTTTTTACTTTGCTTTTAGTGGATATTTCTGGACATATACTTAAATTGGAAAGGGAACTATGATTCAACGTACAAATGGTAAGTGGCAGAACACATTTTTCGCAGTTTGGAATTAGTTTCAAACAGTTTATATCTCGTTTGTATACTTTTTTTTGCAAGTTTTATGACTTAATTTGCAAAAAAAACAAACCAAAAATATCAGGAATTAAGAGTTTTGTGCACTTTTGTTAATCCACTATCAGACAACATGGATGAATAATGGAATACATTTTATTTCATTAAGCAAAACAAGTTAAATATAGTCTAAATGGCTTAATGCAAGACGGTAGAGTTGTAACTATTAATCATTTTAGTGGTCAATTATTTTTCAGCGATTCTTTTTTTGATTACCTGACTAGTCAAACGATTATTTATATAATATTATATGTTACCAACCAAATAAAGGTTGCAATATGATAACTGAAGGCTGCTAAATAGAGAATATTTACAAATAAAATGTATTATTAATGAAAATCAGAAATAGAAATGTTATTTTTTGACATTTTGATTTAATAATGCTGTCTTTGTAATAAAATCTCTTTTCTTAGTCATTTTAGAGTCTGTATAATCCAGATGACGATTGCAATTATCAAAATATGATTACAATTATTTTTTACAATCACCTAGTCACGAGTAGTTAATTAATTGTTGCAGATATTGTGAATTTGTCATTTACCATTTGTCAAAGTTCTATTTTACACTGTGTTACCTTAATTTCTCTTTGGAACGATGTAATATCCTTGTTACAATCTAATTTCTGTACAATGACCAACATTTTCTTAAACTAACGTCACATCTACTGCCTAATAGCCACCACTTATTGCTTTTAGTGTCTATTGCCATCTCTTGATGAGCTGCACTGTTGCCCCTCTGATGCTCAAGGTCTGTGCTGATGTTGTGAATGCATTAACGTCGCTCGCACAGAAGCACTTGCTCTTTTCGCTGAGTTAATGCAGAAACTTTGCATCTAAAAACCTGATCGATGCATAAAACATGAGGAATCTACATGCATTAAAACTCTGCTGGTGTATTCATGAATAGTAACAACATTGCAGGCTGCATGCTTTGTTTATTAGGACATTGTGAAGGGATAAAGCCGGCATGTTAAATGAATGGTTCTTCTTTGTAAACCTCGTGCTTAGACATGCCTCTTTAGGTGCTTTTAGGTTGTCGGCGCAACGTTAGCACGTGTTATATTTGAATGTGCGAATTTGCTTTTTTCGCTTTTCACAATTTGAAAACATTTGTAGTGTTAAAGAAAGAGTGTGTGTCTTTGCAGTTTTGCCCAGTATGGTTCTATATGGCGTATGTGTGAAAAGGGTGATAGAAATATGTTAAATTTGTAGGCTGTAGATTATAACATTAAAGATGCACTGTGCAACTTTAGTGGAGGATCCGACATTTGTTTGACTCCATGAAGATATATATTGTAACTCATTTCAACCACTTGTCTCTGCGATCTTATCCTTTCAGTCATTAACCAGAGCTCATGACCAAGTGAGAGAGGAGTGTAGATTGACCGGTAAATCAAGAGCTTTGCCTTTCGACTAAGCTCTTTCTTTACCACAACGGTCCGATACAGCGACTGCATCACTGCAGACGCTGCACCGATCTGTCAATCTCATGCGCCATCCTTCCCTCACTTGTGAACAAGATCCTGAGATACTTGAACTCCTCCATTTGAGGCAAGAAGATGGCAAGCCACCTGGAGATGGCAAGCCACCTTTTTTTGGTTGAGAACCATGGCCATGGCCTCGGATTTGGAGGTGCTGATCTTCATCCCAGCTGCTTCACACTTGGCTGCAAACCGTCCCAGTGCATGCTGCAGGTCCTGGTTTGAAGAAGCCATCAGGACGACATCATCTGCAAACAGCAGAGATGAGAACAGGTCTGAGTTATTGCTGCCAACAACTCCTCCAGATCCTTAAAGCATATGATTTGGGCAAATTCTCATGAACCCTTGAGCACCCGATGGAGAGTATAGAGCTGGTCCAGTGTTCCACGACCGGGACAAATACCACACTGCTCCTCCTGCATCCAAGGTTCGACTATTGGTCGGATTCTCCTCTCCAGTACCCTGGAATAGACTTTACCGGGGAGTCTGAGAAGTGTGATCCCCCTGTGATTGAACACACTGTATGGTCCCCCTTCTTAAACAGAGGGACCACCACCCCGGTTTGTCAGGCCAAAGGCACTGTCCCAGACCACCATGTGATGTTGCAGAGACGTGTAAACCAAGACAGTTCCACATCCAGAGACTATGATCAAATACGCTTCTGCATAGCTGTTGTTCCTTTTTTGCCATGAGTAAACCTGTAAAATTCCAGAAGACTACTATGTGAGTTTGGATGCAGTGACTATTTGTGGACATAGTATATCCCAGCAAAGCAAAGTATCTACAAAAAGCTGCTGTTGTTATGATCTAAGCCTTAAGATTTTGGCACAGAACTGTTTCTGCCACTTGGAACCCAATGCCCTGGAGTCAGTCTAAACAGCATGAAGTTAAACACACATTTCCCATTCATTGGAGTGTGGTGTTGTATCTGGTATTGGAGGCACATGCAGGGGCAGATCTGAGCTGTGGAGGTATGTGACTTACATCAGAGTTCAACCTTGACAGACCACACTTCCCTCTACAACCACTAATCCTGCTGCAATTTTACCTAACTATATCATTTATTGTTTAAAAGGGGGGTCATATTATACTTTTTAAAAATTGTCATCACCAAGAAAGAAGTCACAAATGAATGGCTGCAGGCAACGTTAATAATAACACAGAAGTCTTACTTTTCTCTGTAAATGTTCTCTGTAGAAGTCGCTTTATAATCTGGTGAATTATTCTTTCACTCCTAATCACATTCGGTACTGGAATTGTTTAGCATTTTTTAAACTTAACCAAAAGGCTCAGACACACATAGGCCTCCGTGAAAAATGTTTGGTGCTGACCAGCAGATCTTTTTGCCTGCTGTGTTATTTGAAACAGAAGAATTTTAAGCATTTATTTCCTCAAATTAACATAATGACTTGTGTTTCCAGATATGAGGTAAATATGTCAAATGTAGCTTTCACAGATAACAATGGTAATGTTGATTTATTTGCAATTACATTAAACGTTTGACTCGGGCGCCTAAGTTAATAATGTTCTCATTTTGTTGAACATGCCCGTCTCATTTCACATATGACTTAGACATATCTATCTCCATGGAGACAAGCGAGTTAGGGTTACAGGTCAAGGATCTCATTTATAAAGCCTGCACTTTCCATGTTACAAATATTAAGAACTTGGCACATTACAGTTTTCAGAGACAAGGACGACGGTGATCTGTGCTCTGCGAGAGATGAGAATAAGAATTCACTTTTTTCAAGGTAATTTTAGTAAAAAACAAAACAAAAAAAATCTAACTGAATAAATGCAGAGATACGGTTATGCCATACTGTGGAACATTCCTGGGGCATCACTAGCATCTCCATGGAGACAAGGCAGGAGGCAGACCCTCCATCAGAAACGTTACATAATGCGCCTTTAAACTGTTTTCTTGTGTTTCACCACCCTTTTTTATGAAGCATCAACCAAAAACATTTTTGACACTTAAATTGTGAACATATTCTGCTACAGTGACTTTTTTTGAGCTTTAAACCATGTTTTAAAAATGTTCTATCATCTAAAACATACCTGTAGTTGCATTCATCTGCATTCATGCTGTTTTGAGGAATGTTTATCAGAAAATCCTCCCCCCTCCTAACGTCAGACACACTTTCTGCGAACTCCTATCTGGGACGTATTTTGGGATAATCTACGTCACTTATCTGAGAACGTTCCAATTTTTTTCATTCTTAAATCATAGCTAAATTCGTTCTGAGCATTTCTGCCATCTGAACATAACTGCTGCAGCAAATCTGCACAATGACATCTTTTCAGCCCTAACTTCGCTAGATTGTATATATAGCGCTGGCGCCATCTGCTGGCTGGATGCACTCAGTAAGTGTAATTTCATACTGGCTGATAACACAGGTCATAGAATGAATAAGACACTTTTTTTTTTTTAAACACAAGATGGCAAATTTAAGGCACTCAAGAGCATGTTTAAAAGCTAATCGCAATATGAAAAATGAAGAGTATTTTTCCTTTAAATGTGAACGTACTAATTGTAAAAGAAGTTTGTTTATTTGTCAGTGTGAGCAATATTGTCGATGATTTTTGGGGCAACTCAAGACCAGAGAATACAAGATTTTTCAAACAGGCCTGTACAAATCTCATAAATGTCCTTGAAGACAAAAAAACATTAAAACACAATAGAAATCTTTGAAAAACACATCAAGCCCATACCAGTATCCAATTATCTCACAATTACTGCATATAGAGCTGACATAAAGAGTACACATTGGTGGAAAAGCCGTCTGATCCGCATCTGTCTTCAGTGTCTGAGCGAAGGCAGATTTCTTTTTCACTTTGATGTTACTCTGGTGCGTTTGCAGGAGCACATGCCTCTATTCTCATATACACTCATGCACAGACTCAGACGGGGTGCACGACTGATGGAAAACTAATGCAAAACATAAGAAAAGCGCAGCAGCATGAAACATTTACCGGCATTATAAACACAAGACTGAAAATGCTGTGATCTTTGTGAAGTCTTTGCGCTTCTTTTCCCTTCAATTCATAAGTTATTGATGCTTTTGCAGATTTATGCCCTCAATATGATGTTAAACCAACTTTTTTTGTGTAAATAAGTGAAGATCGTTTATTCCCAGGATGATATATTGTGAAAGCGGCAATGTCAGACGGCTGTGCACTGTTAATATATAATAATCAAGCATTTTATCGATCGCAAACGGGTAGGAAAGAGCTGCGTGCGTCGCTACACAACACGTGCGCATATATGAATACTAGTGAGAGTTTGAGAGAGCAAGGAATAAACTAGTGTTGTAAATAACAGTTTAAATACAGTGTTCACTCATTGTTAGCGTAGACAAAGTTGTATTTTGATTGATTCACACATCATCGAACCCTTTTTCTACAATTAAATACCTCTGGGCACACTCGTGTTCCCCAGCACACTGGTTGAAAATAAAGGCACAGGTGTACGAATTGAATGTGTTTGTGAGAGAACAATCCGACGTGTATGTTCATTAACGCTGTCCTCACAAAATATACACATTGTACTCACACCATGTCTGCAGATTGTCCGAAGACTTGCATTTGGTGAATTTATTGGCTGCGTTCACACACCACAAAACGAAACCAATACTTGACCATAACTAAGCCAGGACTAAAAAGGATTGAACCAAGTTTACACAAGGACTAAACCAGGATCAAACCAGGACATAACCACGACAAGTGTGGACGCAGACTTAATGAGACTTATCTGTGATTATACCTTTTTCTCCCAGTCATTCCAACATTCTAAGAAGCTACTGTCTCAAAAGGACTATTCTGGTTAACAGTTATGGAAGAGTAATGTTTACAAAATGTATGGATTAGAAGCAATTAGCATGCTATTCATTCATTAAAAATCACACAATATAGCTGGAACCTCTTTTGTAAGAAGCGCTGGGGACCCCCTGAGAATCTTTGCGTAAATATTGGTCCTGACCCTTAGGTTTAGAATGAGAATGCATGTGAGAGTGAATGGTGCATCTATTTTATACCTGTAGTTGATTTGTATCTGTTTAAAGAACAAATATTGTGCAAATTTGACCTTTTTGGGGTTTTAATCCCGTGCTAACATTGTTCTGTCATCAAAAACATACCTGAGTTGCATTTACCTTCATTCATGCTCGTTTGAGGTTAAAATTCTCTCTCTCCCTGTTTTATTCTGAATTTCTTTGATGTGTGACGGTTTTCAATCTGACGTTTGATTGATTTTATGTCCATAAATCATCGTCAGACTCGCTCTGAGCATTTCTTCAGTCTATCATTACAACATTATAACTGCGTCACAGCCCAGCACTGCTTGCATTACCAAAGCATTGCATATGTACACATTAATTGCATCTGCAGCCAGTACATGGAGCCACAGCTGAGTTAAAATGGCATCCCCCAAGGCTGTGTTATCGTTCTTTGTAAAACATTTTATTTTTAGTTCTGAAACATGAGTTTGTAAAAGTAAATATATCCAAGAGTTTGTGTCAAGGCCAATAACAGAACAAATCTGTAATATTTGTCCTTTAAAGAGAAACTAGTACTTGTTTTATTTAGATATTAAATAAATATTGCTTTATTTAATTATGATATTATGATTGCTATACTTTGTTCCATTGGTTTACATTGATATAGTTGGTCACAGTCAGGGTTGTTTTATAAGATCAGACTCAACATACTTTCACATTTTGGAGGCAGTATTTCTTTAGGTTGAAGCACACACACCAATCGAAGGTTCAATCCCTGCTAACAGCCCAGCTTAGTGCCTTTGTGTTCTTGGGCAGGACGCTGCACGGCTGCTGTAAATGTGTGAGCATGATGTGTGTCTGCTCTAGAAGGATGTTGGATTGCAGCCAGAGCTCCGTCAGTCTGCCCCGGGACAACTGTTGCTATGATACCAGCTTGTTGACACTGAGGAATGTGACCCAGAAACATTACTGTAAATCGAATCCATCAAAGAGGCTGTACACATTTTTTCCACATAGTTTTGGTACAGATATATTGTAAAAGCAGCTCTTAGGGTCAAAATGAGACAGCTGAGTGTGTTCTGCATCTAGTTATAGAGAGTTTTATTCTCCGTAAACCAGAAAGTGCGCGGTTGATATGTTAAACATGTTAAAAATTAGCCCAAAGTCTATATGAATGTTCTCGTTTTTCTAATTCTGACTGTGTTAAATATTGAAGTGAAGTTGCAATTTGTGACAAAAAAAACTGCAGGAAATAGTTCTAAAACAGAATCCCTCTGTGATGTCATCAATAAGCGACATGCCAGTGAAAATACAGGGACCAGAATGCATGCTTTTCAAGGGAGTTTTGAGCAAACTAAAGTTGGATTTCCACTAACCCTGGTCCCCTAGACAGGTTCACTTGGGACCTGCCCGGATCACTTCTGTTAATGGTGGTCCGTGTTTCCGTGCAGAGGTTCAGCTCGCAGGGGGCAGCTGACGTCACCCAAAAGGGACTTCATAAATCATAAATCTTCATAAATAAAATCTAAATCATGATGAATTACACTTTTTCTTTATGCGGCCGATCTCCCCCATTCATAAAAAGACGTTTAGTAATTACACGTTTGTGGCGCTGTAAGACAATGGATAAAGCGTGCGTAAAACATGACACAGCTTATGACAGTTTTTTTTGGTCAGCTTCTTCTGCTTTTATTTAACTTTTCTGTGCCTCTACACCCCTTTTAACATCTCTTTATGAAACGTGTTTGTTTTGGATAGTGTCGGCTGCCTTATGCACTGAAAGAATATAACTTTGGGTGAAATTGGGTCTATGTGAGCGCTGTTCTTCATAAAACAGGAAACAGCTGATGCGGATATGTGCTAGCTTTGTTTTGCTAACTCTGTCGTAGGGCTGAATTTGAAAAAGAATTGTGAGCTGGTCCCTGTGACAGTCTGCTATATTTGTGAAATCAACATATCGTGATTCATTGTTTTTCTGTCTTTAATGGTGCTGTCTGTTCAAACACACTTTGTCTCCTGTTGTTTAGCCTCTGTACTGTCTGAGCAGATGACTTTATTTACCTCTTATAGACAAGGGCTGCACAATTCAACGAAATGGACACAAAAAGCAAAAAAAAGCGTTACCAAAAGCGAAATAAATGGGCTCAAAAGCAACCAAAACGCACCTGCAAACAAGAAACACAACTCAAGAGCGACAAAAACGTGACAAAAAACAACAGACTTTAAATATGACAAACACAACTGAACATGACAAAAACTAAAAAGCAACAAAACAGAATCCTATTTTTCAAACCTAATACAAATCTAATCTTAATCGCACTGGTCAGAAAAATCACAATTAGATATTTTTCCTAATTTATGCAGCTCTATTAAAGGCAACAGAAAAAAAACAAAGTGAACATGAATCGTGATCAAATCGAAATCATGATCTGACCCCAAGGAAATCATGATAATCATTTTTTGTCATATCGCCCAGCTCTACTCTGTCGGCTCAACGAAGTCAGTGTTTGGTGAGGAATTATTGTTTTGTCTTTATATTTTCTTTCTGCAGTTTCGTTCTCACCTGCGGCTGCGTTCTTTTGTTCTTTCTCGTCCAATCATAAACTAGTCCGCACCAAAGCGAGCTGCACCCTCTGGGAGCTAGTACCTCTCTCAGGCCCCTTCAGACCCTCAAACGGGACGGGACGGTTCACTTTTGTTCTGTGGAAACACCTCGGACCGTCCCGCTCCATGCCGTACCGCGCTAATGGAAACAGGATCAGAAAAGTTACATAATGCACTTTTAAATTAAGTTAAATCCTTAATAAGTAAAGATAAAGAGTAACTAAATCTCAGAAGAAAATGTCATAGCAGCTCATTGAAGTGTTGATAATCATGTTTTACTGCTGCATCCTCCTTTACAAATAACCCTGAAATGAAAGCAATTAAAAGATTTTTGACTTTCCGTTTGTACATTTCTCTGACAAACTGCAGTGCTTTTCAATCAGCGTTCATGCGTTTTGAACCTGTCACTCTTACACTGTAAATACTCAAGGATCTTTCTCCCACACAGTTGTAAGAAGTTATTAATTTTAATTATAGCAGGAATTTTCTATTTCAAGGCAAAAAATAAATAAATGTAAAAACGTTTAGTAAAGTGTGTGAAACCTTGGACGAATTATGCTTTTGTCTGTTATGATCTGTGACACCAGTGGATCATTATTGTATATTTTTAACATTTGAAATCACAAAATTTATCTGAAACAACGCATTAAAAGAAACGTGCTGACAGACGGTTAAAACAGCTGCTCCTTTGTGCTGTAAAAAATCGCATAAAAGTCACCTCCACATAAGTGTTTCTTCTTTCACCTATGGCATCTTGAGTGTCATGAAAAGTGCTGTACAAGTGTCATGCACAATACCGTAGTATTATTAAACATAACAAAGTGCCACACAGTCAGAGCAGGCTGTTGGACACGGGGAACTAAAGATAATGGCAGCGATCAATAGATTTATTAATATTTTTATGGCAAAAGAGCTACGTGACACTGTTGAATCCTTTGTCACATATTGTTTAGAGCCACAAAATGACTAACAGTGACAAACCGTTTAAAAAAAAGAGGACTGGGGTGAAAAAGTGATTATCCATCAGCCGTTACATGTAGTAAATGTCTTCTAAGGGGACATATTGCAGTGACTTTTTTGAGCTTTTAGCCATGTTCTGACAATGTTGGAGTTGCATTTAGCTTCATTCATCATTTATACATTTTATTTTAACTCATTATTTGAATAGGCTACATTGGGTTATTATTGGGCTAATTACCTATTCTATCAGGTTCTATACTGTACTAAAAGATTAACTTAGAGTTTTAGAGTGGAAAATACTTCACTCATATTGATAGACAGCACACTATAATTCATTTCTGTGTTTGGCACGTGTTTTAAGAGACATGACTTGATGTGGTTAGTGTCAGTTGTTGAGGCAGTGTCTCTGGTTGGGACAGACCCACCAGAGCATGTGGACCCCTGTGTGGTTGTGGTTCCTGGTTGCAAAAATAATGCAGAGCAGTGGGCATTTCTAGGAAGAGAAAAAACAACCAAGCCTCTAGAAAAATATGTGTATAATTTATGTTTTTTCATTTACGTAGCTATTCTTGTCAAAATACGTTCAGTAAGTGTGTTTGTGGAAAACGTACACACATATTTTTTAAATTAAGGTTAGAGTCTGCGTTGGGGTTAGGGTTTATTATTGATAAACTGTAAAATTAGTGTTTGTCATACTCATTCTTATGTAACATAAGTTGCAAAACATGAAATATGTAAATTTTCCGTTCCATTTCCAAAAACGTAAAATGTTTTCACAGACGTGCTTAGTGTACGTATTTTGACAACAAAAACATACAATAGCTACATAAATGGAATAAAAAAAACATAAATAAGGTGCGTATTTTTCTGGAGACTGGGCTCAGAAAAGCATGAATTTTCAGAGTTAAGAATGTTCATCTTGTTGTCTTAATACTTTTATCGTTTCTTCTATATCAGACAAGAGATGATTTACCTTGTCACACGACGGTCGGTGTGACGTGTCCTGAGCTGTTCTTAGGCATGATCAACCCGATGGCCATCAGGTTTTACAGAGACATTATTTTATTCAAAAAAATGCTCCTCAATATTCAGACTTGAGTGGCAGAAATCACACACAGCACAAACTAATAAAATGTGTTTCTTTGTTTTTTCTTTGGCCTAATTTTTGTCCGTGGAGCTTTTGTTTTGCTCAGATCAACTTTATACAATTAAATGAAAACTGTGTGTAGTTTCTCATTGTTGCCTCGACTGTGCAGAGCTTGGCTAACTTGTTTGCTAAGGACAGTTGGAGATTTAGGACACTTCAACTGCCTCACAACAATTCATTTTCTTAACAGTTTGACTCAGAAACATCTTATTTAAGGACAGAAAGGTAATGAGTTCAACTGTGTGTGATCACAAAGTCTGTGTCAGTGACATGTGAGTGTAGCTGCAGTGTCCCTGTTGTTTATCTGGTGTTCTCCAACTGTTTACTGATTTTTTTTTTTTTTTTATGACGTCAGGTACTAACTAAATATTAAGCAGAATTGTAGATTTTTATATTTGTTATCAGACTTTAGCAGCTTCTACACATTTTAGTTGTGTTTTGAGCTTTCGCAGGAGAAAATGTCATCACTCACCATTGATAATCATGCATTTTTCTCTCACTGCTAAAATTCTGAATGCTGTGATGACCTGCATAACCTCTACACAGTTGGCACACACATAGTAAATGGTCGGTGGTGCTGTCTTCACCCGGACACAGAGCTCAGTCGGTGCAAAGACCAGAGGGATTCAGGTCTCATGTGTGGGGCAGGTGTGCAGCCCAGATGTTTGCTTTGACCCGTGCAAACATAGATTCATATTCATCCGAAAGCTGCCAAAAAGTGCATTGTTAAGTTTTATGGAAGATATCTGAATTCTTTGATCATATTTATGGCACTGATCAGGCCGGCTGGAGATGTTGTTGGCCCATAGATTTCGCTGCATGTGAATGGATTTGTGGGACGTACTTGCGGATCCTTTAAAAGTTTGTCAACGAAAACAGTCTTAATTCCACAATGGAGGGAAAGTGGAATAATAATGTGATTTCACTGAAGAAACTGTGATTAATTTCCGAATATCATAAAATGTGAAAAATCAAGATGGTTTTGTCAAATGAAAACACTGCATACTTACTAAGTGCACATACTTACACTTACTTACTGACATACACATAATTTGCATTAAATTATTTTCTCTTCATTTTTAAACAGTCCATAACATAAAATAAAGAACACAACACAGAAAGCAGAGCAATAAAAAGAAAGAAAAAGTAAGTTTAAGTAACTTAAAAAAAATCAGCTTAAATCATTCAATTAACGTCATTTTGTCGCCCCTTCGACCTTCTACGTTTTTCCGATTTTAGGCGTCACAAGAATCTTCTGTTTTTAAGTCCTTAAATAATCGCCAGACTCGTTCTGAGCATTTCTGCTGTCCAAACACAATCCTTACAACTACTTGATCTTTGCATGTTACAGTCTCACATAACTATATAGTGTAAGTGCTAGGCGCCATCTACTGGCTGCTTGCACTCGGTGAGTTCCAGGGCAAACAGCAGAGAAACTTGTTAATTTTGTTCACAATACTTTTTTGTTCTAAAACATGAGATGCCAAACTTAAGGCACTCAAGAGCATGTTTAAAGACTAATAACAATATGAAAAATGCATGATATTTTTCTTTTAAGATCTGCTCTGTATCAGTGTTTGGCATATCTTTAGGTCTTTAGCACTTTAATTGTCTGAGAAATTCTAAAGTACTTTTATTGAAGTACAGATTCAAGCTTGGACAACAACACTTCTATGTTTTGAATGTCCATATTTACACACAGTGGGTTATAACACACACTCAGCCTAACACATTATCAACATGATCTCTCACTGTTTGTGTCATGTTGTTTCAGATCAGAACCAGCTGAAGTTGATGGACTGTTGACTTGATCCATAATCTTACAAAACATCTTGGAAAGAAGCTGATTGAAAACACAGAAGGACTATGGGCTTTTCCTCTTTGTGGATTCTGGTACTTCTGCCGCTCTGTCTCCATCAAAGTGTCACTGCTCAGTCTGAAGGTAAGTCATGACAAAGAACTATTCAGATCAGAGCTGTCAAGATTATTCAGCTCTTTTGTGTCTGCCTCTGCTACAACTGCGATCAATCAATATGCTAGAACTATGGGTAGTAAATATGACACAGTTAGAGGGAAGTCCACAACTGTAACCTAGCAACCATTTTGAAAACAAAGGCCATCCATATAAATTACACAATAACAGTTTATGATTTGACAAATAATAATATCTGATTACACCTCTATTTTGCTGAATGACCGTTTCAATTGTCAAAATAATGTGTCAGTTGTGTGTAAATTGTCTCTGTATTTTCAATGGTACGTCGCTTTTTGATGACATCACAGAGGGATTCCGTTTTAGAACTCAGCACTACTTCCTGTCTGCTTTAGAGTGTATGTACCCCTGAATGTTCTTATCTTGGCCTGTTAAAATCCTGTGTTAAACTGTACATCAAAATAATAATGTAAAAAAAGAAAAAAAATCAGCACTACTTCCTGTCATTTCAAACTTTTATTTTTCAAAATTTCTTCATAAACTGCAACTTCACAAATGCAAAACTATGATAAATAATTGCCACAGGTGCCCTCCCACCAATCTAAGTCATAATTACAAAATCCTGAAATCTGTTACATAGACTTTAAACGTGAGATGAGACTCAGGTGAAAACAAGACGCCAAAAGGCAGTTATAAACAAAACTATCGTTTCTCACCATACACAGACTTGATCTTGTGATAAACCATTTTCGACCATGGTCAGTGAGAATCCTACTGCAGACGTGGTGTTCTAGACTCTGTGTCGGTGCATTAAACCTGTGTAAAGCTCTGCTCCTCATTGTGTAATCCTAACTCATTTCCAGTGATACAGAACTGGCACACATTAGCAGCAACTGTTTATCGACGTACAGCTCTCGGGTCAAGACTGTAAATGTGATTTTTCCAGTGAATGATCCATCTGACATCAGCCAAACTCAATGAATTTCATAGAGAGGCACAAGTGAAATAAATGCAGAAAAAGCTAACCATACACAAGAAGCTGTCTCTAGTTTACTCTAGCTATATCCACGTCAGAGATCTGTTGCTCTTAAAGGACAAATATTATGCAAATTTGACTTCTTTGAGCTTTTAATCATGTTCTAACATTGTTCCGTCATCAAAAACATATCTGGAGTAGCATTTAGCTTGATTCTAGGCCTGTAGTCGACTAAAGAAAGTCTTGGTCGACTAATGACCTTCTCTATTGACCGATTAATCGACTAAAAGGGGGTGTATTTCTGACCCAAACTGCACTCAAAAGAACACAAATGCCGAGGAATTCATGCCAAGATAAACAGTTTACACAGAGGAAACAGTATTTATGTTAAACTCCAAAATTTTCAGCAAACTCACTCCATATCTTCTCGTTTTTGCGACATATATAATTTTAATCTTAATAAAATGATAAGTCGACTAATAAAAAGCTTGGTCGACTAGGACCCCATCGACCGACTAATCGACTAAACGACTAAAGGACCACAGCCCTACTTAATTCATGTTTGTTTGATGATGCTGGTTTGTAAATCCTCTTTCTCCAACTCTGTGTTCTGAACTTCTTCGATGTGACGTAGATGATGCTGACGTCATTTATCCCTGAATATGTTCAAGTCCTTAAATCATCGCCAAACTTGCTCTGAACATTTCTTCCATCTAATCACGATAACTACAACTTCGTCAGATCCAATACTTACTGTGGGTATATATTTACATGTGTGTAATTGCCTCTATGGCCAGTAGATGGAGCCACAGCTAAGTCAAAATGGCATCTCCCAACGCACTGATTAAGTTATATTTTTCAATCTCTAGCTTTGCATCAAATACATGAACAAACCGTGGATATTCATGCTCTCCATCATTTAACAAGCGAGTTTATTATTCGGCACGTCTTGTTTAAACACAAGCAATGCGGTGAAGCCATCAAAACATTTCCTCAGTTCAAATATGAGCCATCTGTCTGATTGTCAACATTGCTCACTCATCCTTGGATTAATGGGCTTGGATTCGAGGGCCAAAGTGCAAGTGTTGGATCATTAAAAAGTGCACACCTGGACTTTCTCAACTCTGTCAGATCCAGAAATCTAAACATCTGCTAACCTCCGGTGCAGTAAAGCCTCGTGGTATTCCCCTTGAGTTTGTGAAAGTCAAGCAAACAAACGTGACTTCCAGAAAACTAATATTTGATGGAATAAAGATTGACGACGCAACTTGATCACATCGATATCTGACTGCATTACTTCGGGCTTTGAACATACTGTATTGGCGTTGGTTTTCTAAAATGCATAGTAAAAGCAAGTTTTTATTACATTGTATTGTATTTTATAACAAACACCCAAAAGGAAAAGGTAAAAATTAAGATCATTATTATTTCTACAGACCTTTGAAGTGAACTTGACGTTTAATAACTGCAAAACTACATAAAACCAGCACAAAACTCGAAACTGAACGTCACAATGGGAACAAGATTGGCAAAATCTCACATTTTTCTGACAACAGAGAAAAATTTAAATTGCCATCATCATCAAAACAAGCTATTTATTCTAATTCCAAGTCTTCAACGTAATGAATTATGAAAAGGCAGCCAAGTCCAGTTTATACTTTTGTAGGTTTGTTGGGATTATGGAGAAATGCAGCAGTGAAGTTGTTCGGGGAGTACACGAAGAAGGAAATATTACGGTTAATGACAGTGAAATTGTGTAAAATTGGGGTTAAACTAGGCCTGTCACGATAACAAATTTTAAAGTGCGACATATTGTTACAGAAAATATGACGATAAAGGATAATATTGAATCTACTTTATGCCACTGACACAATAACTTTAAATCAGGAAAATCACAGTGATTCCAAAGCTGTCAGAGATAAAGAGTAGAATGTGACACTTAATTTATCATTAATAAGCCTAATTTATGAATAATTCAACACTCAACAACTTACATTTGAACATATTACAAAAAATAAAAAAGTTACACAGGATAAATATTGATCCCCAAAAATATCGCTCTGGCTTTCATTTATTGAAGTCGATATAGTAATAATCGTGACAGGCCTAGGTTAAATACATACAGTATATATGGAAATAAACAGAAACATATGACCAATGATTGAAGACTTAACTCATCGTCAACAATCACGCACGCACACGCCTCATTCACATAGGTGAGGTGAAAGTGTTTTGCCTAAGGACACAATGACAGAATTTTCAATGAGCGTTAAAGTGCGTCTGACAGATTGGACTAATATTTTTACTAAAATGCAGTTAAGATAAATATATTTCAACCTATGCTAAAATCTTTACATATTTTGCCCCAGTTTAGCTATTGTTTTAGATTTCTAATTTTACTTCCTGGTTGTAAATTATGACATCACACTCGGAAATGACCAAGAAACCATCCTGTACAGTGCTCCAAAACTCACCAATGTAAAATATTTTTTCATTTGACAAACAGAAATATATGTGAACCTGTTTTTCTTTGAATCAATGTTTAAAGGGTCAAAAAAGTTGTTTATATTATGTAAATTATGCATAATCTTTGTCTCCCTGGTGCCATCAATGCCATCAATTTGTTCTTCCTGTTATTTTCAACATATTTTTCAACTTTTCTCCACAAATAGCTACCCGATTGGTGTAAAACTATAATTTATGTTTAACAGAGGTATTAATACAATGAATGAAGTAAAAATGAGAAAATCATAAAAACCTGTTGCACTTTAAATAGTCGTTATTAACACCTTAACATACACCAATATTAAACCTCATGATATATATTTATTAAGACCCTTGCATTTTATAGTCATTTTAACAACAAAAGGCTGCATGGAAAGTTGATACAAAACCCAGCAATGCGGCCTTTGACCACTAGATGGTGCTGAACGCTAAGTGGACAACAAACTGCTGAAAAAACTAGCTAGAAGTGAGAGATTTGTAATTAACTTGCTAATATGTTAACAATTACAAATGTTTTTTTCTTGACTTCAGGTTAAAATTTAAAATAGTTTTAATTCAAAATGGTCAGTGTGCTGTTCAATCGTTTACGTTTATTAGTATTATCTTTGCTAATAGCTACATGCTAACAACAGTCTGTGGCTCATGGGACAAACCTGCTAAACATGCCTGGTGAGTTTTTGACTTTATAACTTCTTAAAAGGACTCTAATCTGACACTATTTCTCTTCCAGTTTATGTTGGCTCTTATTTATGCTAATTTATGGGAGAGAGGATGTAGTCTCTATTCTAAAGGGTTGTTTATGGAAGAAAAAGATCAAAAAGTGAAAATCTTTTCTCGACTCTGTCTCTAATGGATCTGTTTACTTCTTCCCAAATGTACCGACCCTCAAAAATCTACATTTGTTTTGAAGTTTGCAATCTAACTCAGAAAAGGTTTCTTTCAGCTCTCTTGATCTTGTTTGATTGCAGCCATTGATCATTATTCCTGAAGCTATTTTCTTTCAAGTCACTGTTATTCCTCCTCTTGCTGCATATAAGAGACATACCTTTAATGTGGTCTTTCTCAAACTCTAGATTAGTCTTTTTTTTTATATATATATACATTTTTTAAAATCCTGCTCCCAAATCAGCTGTTAGCCCATTATTTATGTTTATACCTGGTGAAGCCTGAAATATTTCAGAGTTTCTGGTAAATATAGCATTTTCAGATGTGTAGTAGTCTTATCTTTGTTTTGTTTATTGACAATTCCCATAATTCTAACAGTTGAAATAACAAATCCTCTGTTTTTACTATTGAAATAACTGTACTTGTTTGGCTTTTTGCAATAACATTGACTAAACTAAAAGGGTTTTCTTTAAAGTCTATGTGACAGATTCTCCAGTTGTTCTAAATATAACTTGGTTTGGTGGGATAGCACTTGTGGTAAACTTTTATTTTGATTTTACATTCATTTTGTTGCAGTTTGTGAAGAAATTTTGAAATATAAAAGTTTAAAATTACAGGAAGTGGAGCTGAAACAGAATCCCTCTGTGATGTCATCAACATGCGACATGCCACTGAAAATACAGCGACAATAACAAAATAAAGGTGTTATTTATTGTCAAATCATAACTATTGTGTAATTTCTATGGAAATTGGCCCTTGTTTTCAAAAATTGGTCCTTGTTTTCAAAATGGTTGCTATCTAACAGTTGTCGAATCACCTCTAACGATGTCCCATCCGCTGCTCATGTCCAACCAGGAATTAAAATTATAAACTACTACCAATTACTAAAATTGGGGACAAATAGGCAAAATGTTTAGTAAAATCTTAAATGTAACCATGTACATTACGTTTTTGTGAAATATGTTGTCTAACCTGTCATATGGACTTTAAATAGTGCTATATTAAAGTTTAACATAATTAATTAGACTCTGGAATGTGTAGGACATGTAGAAATTTCACTTCATCAGCCTAATGTTAAACCATTGGAGATTAAAATGCTAATGCTACGTAGGTCTGTCACTATAATGACTCTTTGCAATTGTGGAGAGATCATTGTGATTTTTCTGTCATACAATAATATTTGAGTTGTAAAGGGTGGGATAAGTAACGATACCAAGTAAGTCTATATGACAGCTTAGACAGCACATTTCACTAAAACGGAGTGAACATGATTATATTTAAGATTTTACTAAACATTTTGCCTGTTTGTCCTCAGTTTGACAGTTTTTGTAGAGTTTATAATGTTACTTCCTGGTTGAACATGAGCAGCAAATATGACATAGTTAGAGGTAATTCTACAACTGTTACCTAGCAACCATTTTGAAAACAAGGTCCAAAATCCAAATTAATTACTCAATAGTTATGATTTGACAAATAATAATACCCAATAACAACTTTATTTTGTTAAATGACCGTTTGAACTGTCAGAGAAATGGCAGTTGAGTGTTAACTGTCTCTTTATTTACAACTGTACGTCTCTTTTTGATGACATCACAGAGGGATTCCATTTTAGAACTTCCTGTCATTTTAAACTTTTATTAAAAAAAAAAAAATCTTCACAAACTGCAACTTCACAGATGTAAAAATATGATAAATATTTACCACACATGCCCTTCCACCAAACTAAGTCAGAAATAGAAAAACATGAGAACCTGCCATGTGGATTTCAAGTGTGTAATTCTGCTATTTATTTGTTGCAATTCATGTTTTTTGACAATAATGTTTGTTTAGAAAATCCTGCTTTAACGTTATTGTGCCGTGGCATAAAGTAGCTTCAATATTTTTTGTTAATCGCTGTATTTTTCAGTAGCAATATATCGTACATTAAAATTTGTTATCAGGACAGGTCGTCAGCATCTTATCGGGTTGTTCCAGTGCTCTTTTGTTGACTTTTGTCTTTATACTGTTTTTTTCTAAGCTTTATTGGCACATTTTGTTGTTTTCAGTATCGTTTATCACACTGAACTGTAATGTACCTTGTGATTCTCAGCCCTAGAGTGAAAAACACGTTCAAATACAGCTTAATAATCTCGAATAACCGCTCGTATCTCTTTCCTGCTCTTATCGCGTGCAGTGTTTCTCACCTGCCCAGTGCCCAGACAGACTTCAGGACATATCATCTTGTTTCTAATCTCCATCTGAGTTTGCCTCCAGCTCCGGCTCTGTGTTACGTGCTCTCGCTGAAGTTTGTGGACTGGAAAATGTGTCCCAGTAAACGTGGAGCCATATGTTTGTGCTGTGTGCTGTTTAACGGAGTACGAGCTGCAGCTTAAGAGGTGGAAAAATAGCTTAAACAATGGCATATACTTTGAAATCCCTTTCATGGAGTTTAGCTGTTTTTCCAATAACATTATCTAATGTTTTCAGGAAAGGTTCAATGTTGGTACCAGGGTTGTCAATGTTGCAAATCAGATACTAATCGATATTTAAACTAGTATAATTTGAACAAGTAGGCTATTGATACGAAACATGTCACATAAAATCAAATATGAGAACTAGTGTAGACCATATGGTAACTTAAAGAAAGCACTATTATTTTGTGTTGAAATCCAGTCTATTGGCGTTTCGATGCGTTTTTAGCATCAAAATTGTGTTTGAATTGTTATTATTGTGAAAAGACTATGTAGTTGGTGTAATGCATCTTAAAGCTGTGGATGAAAATATTTACACAATTTGATTTAGAGTAGAACTAAGTAACATTTTTACCTTTGCAAGTCTGTGTGGTGGTTGTAAATGTTTTTTCGGGTTGTTTGATATCCCCATCGTCGCCCCCTGCTGTCTCAGAGCAGAAACTGCAACTTTCCTGACGCCGACCCGAAGAAACCCTCCTGAGAAACACTGGCTCTCTTTTTTATATTTGGCGACATTAAATGTTTTATATGTGATTAAAGTCCAGGAAGTAATATTATAAACGCCACAAAAACTGACAAACTGGGGACAAACAGGCAAAAATGTCTTAATCTTAAATGTAATAATGTTTACTATATTTTAGTGAAATGTGTTGTCCAACCTGTCATATAGACTTTAATGGCCGTGTTTAAATTGTGCATTTTGAACTAGAATCTTACTACCATAATTAGGTATTTTCCCCAAATCAGCTGAAATATTTACTACTAATACTAATAATAAGAGATTAAACTGACTTGACTTGAACTTTGGGCAAAGAACCCCATAAATTATAAGTACTCGTTCGATCTGTAGTTGGAAGTTATTACATTTTGACTCCCTCTTATGCGCTGGAGATATAGGAGTGTAATGTTGGGCCAGTGGCTGTGGACATATGTCAGATTTAGTGGATCCTGGGACTGCAGCCAAAGTGGTGATGGTGAGCTAATCGAGGAGTAGAGGCTCAGTAATGAAAGCGCGAACAGACAAGCAGCTGAGGTTTCAACGCAGGACAATGATTGGTGTCTGTCTCATTCACGCGTCTGATCAATGCTGTTGTCAGAGATGCTGCTGCTGCCGTTGTTCGTCACACTTTTAATGCCAGGATATCGACCTAAAGGAGTGCGGACACAGCTCGTTTCTGCTCAGGTAACAGTGAAGATGCAGTACTTTACACAGGAGTTTGCAAATATGTGTCTCTGTTCAATAAGCAGCTCTTACAACGTTGTAGAATTTGATGTGATTTCAGATGGAAGGCAGTGTGTTGTATAAGTAGAATCACTGGGTGGTTTGAAAGAGAAAATCCACTGTTGTTTAGGATTGAGACTGTAGGGCTGCAGCAACACTGATTAATCGCAACTAAATGATTATAGAAATGGTTGTCAACTAATAAAATAAGCGAATAATCTATAACTTGTCTATGGGATTATTAAGTGTGACGTCACACCTCACTTGGGTCTGAGCTGCTGCAGTAATTTCGCAGCTGATTTTGTTTTGTTTTTGACTCTGTGCCACAGTCTCAGTTTTGTTCAAATATATCAGCCATCAATACAAACAGGACAGAGACACGTTCCATTCATTGATTTCCGTGGGATAAGAATAAAAAAATAAGTGTCTTGTATTGATAAGGTGAGTTTATGTTTGGTGCACAGTTGTTTAGTTAGTCTTTGGTAACGTTAAAAACTCTTTATACTCCTGGAATAAAGGCCTGGCTAGAGACGTGTTGTAGATATGGTGTAAAGTTAAATAAAAGAAACAAATTAGGTGGACGACATAGACATGCGTCCTGACAGGTGCGCCCTGACAGGTGCATCCGGACAGGTGCGTCCGGACAGGTGCAGTACAATGTACTGTTTAGTTGCTAAAACATGAAAACCAGAGCTAGTTCATCATAAACTGTTTGCAGTGCTCCAACGTTATTGCTCACTCACCTAGTTTAGTCTGACCATTCAGACATGATTCACTAGGATGAGTTTGTAAGTACTTTCCGCAACTTTCAGAGCAGAGTTTACAGTAAAGCTAACAGCAACTAGCATACTAATGGTGCACTTCCATTCTGTTTGGACAATAAAACGCTCTATAATTAGACGCAAATGAAAAATGTAAAATGCTTTTACAATAAATCTGTACTTTACTTTATTACATGAAAAAATGGTTTAAAATCAGCGATAGATGCAAAGGACCCGGAAGTGAGAAAATATCACTTAATCCCATAGACTCCAAAACATTCTATATGTTGAATGAAGAGGTTTTATTTTTCAGACTGGGCAGGGATCAAGCAAAAATGACAGAGGAAACATGTAAATTGTGTGTTTTTGATTAAAATACTTGGTGATCTTTGAATATTTTCCACCAGGACGTCATCCAAAGGCTTCAATTACTCGATTACTCGATTAAATGGATTACTAAAATAATCGTTAGTTGCAGCCCTATGAGACTGTAATTTTTTTTTCTAATGCAGCTCAACAGTCCCGCCTGCCATCTGTGGTTCAGGAAGTAAACTTCCCATTAATTTTTCTATAGATTAGAAAAAAAATCTAGCATTAAGACGGTAGACCAGAAAAATGAAATGCAATTACTTCTATAAGTGTATGGTGGGTGGGCGCTGTTGAGCTCCATAATCCATTCACCCGACAACAATGACATGTTTGTGACTGAATGATAGCACCACTTTTTGCTTTGAAGGTAAAACTAGATTCAGCGGCTGAAGTCACTGAGTCTGTGGGGCCACAGCTGGTGTCAACACTCCATCTTGTCTGATCTCGAAAGCTGAGAAGGACAGGGCCTGGTCAGGGCTTGGATGCGGGAGACCGATGGGAAAAGCAGGAGCCTCAGTGGAGCGGCTGGAGCTCAAGTGCAAACTGTCCTTGTGTCCTTGGGCAAGACACTTTACCCACTTTACCCACCATTTTTTAGAATCTGATCTGTGAGTGGGTGTTGGTGGTGGTCGGAGGGTCAATGAGACTGATTGGCTACCATCAGTGGTAGCTGTGGCTACAGTAGTAGTTTATCACATGTGTGGTGTGAATGAATAAAGCTCTGTCAAATGTCTTTGAGTGTCCAAAAAATCAATTGTGTTATAATTCTAATAATATTCTAATAATTATTATTAGTGAAAATTTCAAAGTGCCAGAGTCTGCTGTTAAAGTTTATATGACAGGATCTCATGATATTCTAATTATGACTTAGTTTGGTAGGACAGTTTATTATTTGTCAAATCATAACTATTGTGTCATTTATATGGATTTGGGCACTTGTTTTCAAAGTGGTTGCTAGGTAACAGTTGTATGTCATATTTGCTTCTCATGTCTAACCAGGAAGTAACATTATAAACATCACAGAAACTGTCAAACTGGGGACAAATGGGCAAAATGTTTAGTAAAATCTTAAATATAATCATGTTCGCTACGCTTTGTGTTGTGTAGTCTAACCTGTCATACAGACTTTAAACCAGCGACTCCAGGATTTAAAGGCACAGGGTGTATTCACTCCTGTACTACTGTTTACACAGAACAGAACAGAGAGTTGGTTTTCAGTTGGTGTCTCTGCTCACACGATCAAGTTTATCTCGTGTCTGCTGTTAAGAAACACGTTATAGAACATTGTAGGGATGTACTCCGTCCTCTATAAGACAAGAAATTCCAATTTTTAGACCCAAACAGTGATGTACCTTTAACGGTTTAGCAAACTAGCAGAGGCTACACACGGTACCCTGCTTTGAAAATAAAAGCACTGTAACAGCAATAGAACTTCATCACTGTTGTGCTCGTCTATTGCCCATTTAATTCCAGATTGTTTACACTGTCGCACCTTGAGATTCCCCGAATGATAAGTATGTTATAAATCAAACCTATTGTCATCATGATTGCCTCACACAGCCGCAGACACAGCTTTAGCTAACAGTAAATATATTCTCCAGGAGTCTGTGTATCTCACTGCACGCCCCGACAGACACAAGTGTTGCTTTTAGAAGTGCCCGCATCCTTTTAAACAGAACCGTTCTTGTGGTAAAAGCGTTTGTTGGCTCTGATGAGAGGACGTCAGTGACCCTGATTTTTGGGCGTGTTTACCTTATTATTCGAAGCATTCCTCGTCGCTGTACTAAAGTTTTATTGCTGGAGTGCTCTGAATATTGATAGTCTCTTTGGCTCACTTGTGTCTCATTAAACATTCATGGGGATTTGTGCTGGTGCTGGCTGCCTGACAGAGTGAGCAGGAAGTGGCAAGAATGGTGTAACAAGACTGCCATCTGGTGGACAGAGGTGGAACTAGGCATTGTTTTGAACGTGCAGGACAATGTGCAGGAGTTTTTCCTGAATGAATATTTTAGTATGAGTCAGTAATTGTGTTGAAGCTTCTCCACTAGATGGCGATACCTGGAAGCAATTGAAAGGAAACTGTAATGTACAGACAGACAGGCTTTGTAACAAGCTTTAGCTTATTATAGTAAGTAATAACCTTTTACTAACACAAAAGCACCACATGACCCACACAACCAAACAACCCACCCACAGACAGTCACTATTATTGCACTGAAAATGAATAAAACTTTGTCTTTACTGTGAGTTTTCTTTAGGGCTGAAACTAGTTTGTTGGTTAACCGTAACTAATCCATTATTGAGATAATCGTCAACTAATTTAATAATTGAGTAATCATTGTCTGAACTATGCCTGAACTCCAAAAGAAGCTATGTTTTATGACTTGGGCAGAGCAGGAATTACTTAAAAAACATGGGAAACATGAATAAATAGGGTTTTTGATCAAAAACATATATTGTCTAAATGTTTTCCATCAAGAAGTCGTCAAAAGACCTTGGTTTGACCTGTCAAATTAGTAAGAATCTTATCTTTTATCTTATTTATTGTCATTTTGCGTTCAAATCATTTAAACAAAAGAATAATTGTTGCATTAACCGACAAAATAATAGTTATGGCATAAGCTTAAATCTACCTCCACGGCGAATGTTGTGGAGCATTAACTTTCTATTTCCATTGAATCGTGCATGTGACTTTTCATCACCACAAAGTTACATACTGTGCATTTAAGTAATGTTTTTTTTCTTCTATCATGTCTATTATAAACAAAGGCTAATGTGTTTGTCACAGTATAATTTCACGTTGCATAACTATTTAAAAATACTGTCAAAAGAGCAGTTTAAAAATAACAAAACAAACTAAAGTGGTTAATTATATGTATTTTATGAGTTCAAAGTTTAGCACAAAACATTAATGGACTGTAAAATTAACCACAAAAGAGCAGAAACATCACTTTATCTTTTTTAAATACTCAAATCTTCAAATTTTGCTGATGCATTTAGAATATTATCTTTTTTTTCCTCACCCCTAAATTGCTATAATACCAGCTGAAATGTCATTGGATATTAAAACTAAATAAAATATAATAAGTTTATCAATATCGCCCACTAATGTTACAATTTACTTCTCTTCTTGACAAAGCTTGGATCATAAATTATGTTAAAGGCCCAGATTGGCAGCCACACTCCCCAGGACAGCCATGGCTCCAGAGGTGTCTCAAATTGTGTATTACTGCCATTGTTGTTGTTCTCATCGTGGTGGTGTTGTGTGGTCAGTTTGCAGGACAGCGGTGCGGGCGGACCTCGTGTTTCTAGTGGACGAGTCGTGGAGCGTCGGGCAGAGCAGCTTCTCCAGAGTGAAAGACTTCATCTCGTCCGTCGTCTCGTACTTTCCTGGTCATGTAGTCGGCTCTGAGGGAGTGCGCTTTGGGGTCACTGTGTTCGGAGATATACCCAGGTAAACGCTTCACGCCGCAATATAGGATGAGTTAAAATGCAATATGCACTTTTTTGCAGTTTTGAGTAGTTTTAATTGTGTCGGATTTATGTTGTAGCTGTGACTTGTTTTTCTTCTCATTTGAGCTACATTGCTTGCCTTTGGATTACTGGTGCACTATATAAACCAGGGCTATTCAACTTAACTCCTGGGGGCCAAATCAGGCCGAAGGGATCTGATCCGGCCCTCATCCCATCTTCAAAAAATGTAGAAAATATTTTAACTCTTGTTATTGGTTTAGACCTGGTTTAGGCCTGGTTTGATCTGGTTTAGATCCGGCATAGACCTGGTTTAGACCTGGGTTAGTTCTGGGTTAGGCGTGGGTTTGACCTGGTTTAGACCTGTTTTGGCCTGGTTTGGTTAGTCCTGGGTTAAACCTGGTATAAACCTGGTTTAGACCTGTTTTAGTCCTGGTTTAGACCTGGTTTAGTCCTGGTTTAATTTTGGTTTAGACCTGATTTAGTATTGCTTTAAAGCTAGTTTAATCCTAGTTTAAACCTGGTTTAGACCTGATTTAGACCTGATTTAGCCCTGCTTTAGACCTGGTTTAGACCTGGTTCAGTTCTGCAGATGTTGTTAAAGCCTTTCGTTTTACATGTTTTCAGCCCTGAGCATCACAGAAATCTGTCCCCAGACAAAAAACTGTTGAATAGCCCTGATAAAGATGCTTCCTGGAGTGACACAAGTGGGGGGATCAACCTCTAGTTTCTAAAGTCCAGTTATCACAGTTGGATTTGTGGTGCTTAGTGACGCAAAACATACATTTCATTGTCAAACTGTTGTGGCTCGATATGTTTTTGATTAATTATTGTACAGAATAAGATACAGAATAGATTTAAGTAATGTTTATTACAAGGTTGTTAGCATGTATGCTAATTTTGGCGCTAATTACTAACAGTAACAATCAGCACAAAACACTTTTACACGTGGTAATATTTGAAATATTTAAAATGAAAAAGCCAGGTTTAAAGTGCATATGAAACATGTTTTTTTTCACATTTTTTCTTCACAAACTGCCTCTTGTCTGATGTAAAACTATGCAAAATATTTATCACCTGTACAAAGTCATAATAATCCACCATGTCATGAACATTTTAGTGAATCTTTTTCAGTAAAACAAGTAAACTGATGTGTGCCTGTGTTTCCAGGATGCAGATAGCGTTGTCAGACTACAGCACACAGGAGCAGACCCTCAAAGCTGTCAGAGACCTCAGGTATGAAGGAGGCTCCCGGAAGATGGGCGTGGCTCTGAGATACCTGGTGGAGAATGTGTTCAGCGCCGCCATCAGCCGAGACCACGCCCCCAAGGTAAAGTCAAGAGCGGGATTCAGGGAGTTAAGGCCAATTCATACTTCATAAGAAGTACGAACTTTGTTCGTGCGCCTCAGGCTGTAAGAACAAGAACAAAGTTCGTTTCGGCTCTGGCATTCATACTTCAGCTCAAGCGCCGCAGCCGAACTCATTCAGACCCGCCCCCGTGATCCCCAACAACTGTTTCCACGCTGAGATTACCACCCCGTCGCTGACAGCTCAGTTGATATCGTTTTAGCAACGGCAGATGTAGTTTTTGAGTGGATGAGAGAGGAGGAGAAAGAAGAGAGGATGATGTTTGAAGATGAAGAGGATGACGACCTGCTTTTACATGCGCTGGCCGAGGAGAGGGAACGAAATGAGTGAAGATGGCATGTTCGGCCGCTAAATACGACGCGGGTCGTACAGGGCAAATACAGTCTGCTCGTTCAACAAATACGGGAGATAGATGAGGAGAGGCACCTTTCGTACTTCCAGATGTCAGCCCGTCGGTTTGACCACCTTGTCTTTAGGATAACACTATTTCTCCAACATGCGCCCAAAGAAATTTACCCCGCCCCTTTTGAAAAACTGGCCAATCAGAGCCTAGTTGACGCACAGCTCTGCCGAACAAAGTTCTGCTCAGCTGATGTACCAAGAACAGGCTGCGAGAACAGCCGAACAGAGGTTGTAAGAACAAAATGACGTCATTTTGTTCTTACAGCCTGAGGCGCACGAACAAAGTTCGTACTTCTTATGAAGTATGAATTGGCCTTTAGACTTCCAGAACAACTGTGGTTTACGTCACTTTGAAAATACATTGTGTGGAAATTTTGACACCTTTGCTATTGTTTATGTTTTTTATTATTTATTTATTTATTTGAACAGGACCATGTACAATGACATTATGCTCGAGGGCAAAGATGATTGCACCAGATTATAGCTATGCAAGCTAATTTCCATCTGCAGTCCTGGATCAGGGACAGGGAGAGTACAATGTGCATTATTTACAGTGCAACAGTTTTCATACATTCTCTGACACTCAATCATTCACTCACACTTCATCGTCATCAACATTATTTTAACATCGAGGTTCATTGCAGATACCAGCACTTCAAAGTTAAGATTACAGTATTAGTTGTTAAAAAATCCTAGAACAATTTACACCTAGTAAGGCTAATACACTTTTAAATAAGTTTATAAAAGGAGCTAAGACAAGACTATTCGATACTAATTACATAAAACCATATATACATATTTCAAATAATAGCGTGCAAGTTTGTGCTCAGTGTGTGCATCTCTGGTTCTCAATAAACCACTTCTTTACCTCTCTGGAGAAGGTACAGAGGTTATGAGCTCAGTGGGAGCTTATTCCACTGTTTGGTCCCCTGGTATGAGAAGGACGATTGGGCAAGGCTTGTTCTACACTGGGGAATACTGCACTGTCCTGTTCTTTCAGTTCATTTAAAGATGCTCTCTGTAACTTGTCTAGTGGAGGATACATGACCTTCTTAAATGCACTGGCTTTCCTTGGAACGTTGCACTAGCTTAATGAATGAAACTAGCTTTATTCATTAATCTAGTTTCTAATTACCTTACAAAATTAAAATATCTGTATTTTTAATCATTGTTTTTAGTTTAGTCAGGAAAAGTATTACAATATTACTGATGAAAATGATCTGGATCTGTTCGACGGCAACCAGCTCTTTTTGCTATTTTGCCGTCCCTGCTGGTTGTCATGGTAATGCGTGAAAAACGTGCAATATGGAACGGTTCAGAACATTTTGACCCATATGTTTGATCCTGTTAAACGAACCCAATCCATTCTTTCTACTCTTGTTGGCTAGTTAAACTCCTCAGCTAACCTAAACCATTTCCTAACCATAACCGTAACCTAACATGTTCCTAAACCTAACCCTGATCCTAAAGTTAAAGGACACATATTCTGCTACAGTGGCTTTTTTTTTTTTTTTGGAGATTTTAAACCATGTTCTAAAAACCGTCATCAAAAACACACCTGGAGCTGCATTTAGCTTCATTCACGCTATTTTGAGGAATGTTGGTTAGAAAATTCGCTCCTCCGACCGTCAAAAACACTTCTTGCTGAACTTCTTCTGCTGTTTTAAGTTTTTAAATCATTGCCAGACTCGTTCTGCCTCTAAACACGATTACAACTGCTAGGCTACATTAGCATTTCATGCAGTCTCTTGAGTAACAACATAACTAAATTGTGTAAGCGTTAGGCGCCATCTACTGGCTGCAGACACTCAGTAAGTGCCAGGGCAAACAGCAGAGAAACAGATGTTCATTTAGTTCATAATAAACTTTTGAGATGGCAAATTTAAGGTACTCAAGAGCATGTTTAAAGGCTAATAACAATTTTTAAAAATGCATAATATTTTCCTTTAACTATTACCATAAACCTGTTCCCAACCATAACCTTAACAAGTTTCAAAATGTGCATTTCCCTGATAGCTGAGACATCCCTAAACCAGGTCCAAAAAGCCAAAACAGCTGTAGATTTTGATTAACGCTATGCTATAATCCATAAACTCATGCTTTATTATCATGTCCAACACACATGCAAAGTTATACTAAATATATATTACATTTTGTCTACCAGAACAGATATCTTTCATTCTGACTCTGATAATTATATTGCATTGCTTATTAAGAGATGTACAGATTTACTCTTTGGACATTCTGGGATTGAAAAGTAGGAGTTTGGTCTTCACTCGTCGCCTTTATTCATTAAGTTAGTTTTTATTTGGTTTACTAAAATATCTGTATTTTTAGTCAGAGTTTTGCTTGTCACTTATTATTACTTTTGCTTGCTTTTTATTTAGTTTAGTTCAGTTTAGTATTACAATATTACCCAAAAACTATTATGAAATATTATAGTATGTGAATTTAAAGACACTGTGTTTGAAACGGGAAAAACAGAACTAATCTGTTCCTGATTTTCAGAGACTGGTGAAAAATTCTTACAAACTCATTGTGGTAAATATTTAGATGCTGGGACTGCATTAGGAAAGTGAGCGATACATGTGACTGATGTAAAGAGTTTCACATGAACTAGATCTGTTTTTCACGTTTCAAAACAGTAAAAATTAGGTGCAGGGCCTTTAACTGTCAATAAATAATAAAACTGATGATACCAGTGATAGAAAGCCACTGTACTTTCTCCTAGAGGAATACATTTTTAAGTATCTCACAGTATATTTCCTTTCTTTCCCAGATTGCAGTATTGATCACAAACGGGCGTTCGGACGACCAGGTTGAGTCGGCGGCTCGGGAAGTTGCTGACAGTGGCATTTCTCTTTTTGCAGTCGGTGAGTGTAAAACATTGTGCATTCTGCGGCGCTCCCTCTGCGGCTCTCCGTCTGATTTTATCCAGCTCTGACGCCTTATCGCCAGTGTTTGCTCTTAGAAATTCACGTCCTGTACATTTAGATTCATTGGATTCGGTGTGGGGATTTATGTGAGAGTGTCCAGTTTGTAGAAAGAACGGATGAAGGTTTTGGATCTTTGAAATTCCTAACATATTGTATATACATACGTTTTTTGTTATGTTTCAATTCTGTGTATGTTATACTCAAATAATACAACACTGTTTTGAATAGACGTAGAAAGAAAAAGTACTGACACAATAATAAATACAAATTACATGTATTTATTGAGAAAAACAACTATTCTAGTGGTTGGAAACAATGCATTAAATTATATTGTTTTAAAATCTTTCAATAAAGATATAAAGACATTTTATTTAATTCCTAGTAAAATACACAAACTTGCACATCTTCGACGTAAGTCTATTGTATATCATGATAGTATAATAAATTTAGCAAAGTAAAGCAAAAAAAAAAGGTTGGAAACCACCAGAAAGAAATAATAAATATATAATAATATGCAATATTTAAGTGCATGTTTTCAGGTTTTAACAATTATTACACAAAACCTGTGATAAATATAAATCATAGTTATACACCAATTAAGTAGCAGTTTGTGAATAAAATATTAGGTTGAAACAACTGAAATTTACAGGAAGTAGTGCTGAATTCTGAAACATATTGATGAGTGACGACTTTTGTGTAAAATAGAAAAATTTAGGGCCTTGTCTAAGCTATAAGCTAAGCTACTTTTCGTAGATATTTAGTATATGCCGTATATAATATGCATATTGTGTATACATATTTTTACTCATTCTCTACCAAATGTATGACAGGAATAAAAAAACTCTTGGAAGTACCATTATTCAAAAGTTGCTCAAATAAATGAGACTTTAGCTTATCATCCTTCTCGGCTAAACCACATTTGTGCCCGCTCTTGAGTCAGCCGGTTTCACCTTCACACACTCGCACAAACAAACAAACACTCACAGTTTGCTGCTCTCAGTTGGGAGCGTAGCCGTAATTACTGCTCATTAGCCGACGCTGCGCTAATCACAGCCATTTTTCATTGGCTTATTCAGTGTCCCCCATCTGCACCTCTGACCCCGCCCCCCCATCTCACACAGAGAGGCTCAGCTCACTGAGACACACAGAAACATGATTACAAGTAAAATCTACACATTCAATGGGATCTATTTAAGTGTAAGCTGTAAACATCACAATATAGTTACATTGTCCATATTCTCTTGCACTTGTTTGTGGTTAACTTCACGAGGAATGTTGCTTCCTGATACTTGTTTTGTCTACATGAACACATACAGTAACATACATAACATAGACATACACAATATAACAAGACATTTGCAAACACACATCTGTCGAACCGGTCCTCCAAAGCAAGCATTTATTTACTGAGAGGGATAACCTCTTTGTTTTTGTCATCTCTTTTTGAGAGGTCCTCAAAGACAGGTCCAGCAGCAGTAGCAGCTGTAAAGTCAAGACATTACATTACATCAATTATATATTACACAAGACAAAACATGGCACGCACACACACACATACACTCGGATGTGTCAGCTCGCACACACTGGAGCTTTGTGGTCCACTCCACTTCACTTTAAATAAATAAATACAGTAAGTAGTCTCTTATAACAGCCCCCAGTTCCCCATCGCTTTCTGTAAATACAGAATTATGGGTCGCCTCTGAAACTAAATATATCACACAGTGATAAAGATGCACTTCTGGTTGAGGGTCCATTAGCTGCTTGTCTCATGAAACTTACATCTTTGCTTAGCATGTTCGATAGCATGGTATAAACTTATCTATTTTTATTAATTCACTTAACAGGCATTTTTATTGCCTAAAAAGTACTTGTGGTGGGGTCACCTGTTTGTCTCCTCGGAGATGATTTAGTTTTATGTTTTATGTGTTGAATACACAAACTCCCAGAGGTCATCAGCTGCTGGATCTGCTCCACCAGAGAGCTGTCCTTCAGCTCATTCAGACAGTGGAACAGGTCAATGATTCTCTCTGAAGAGCAACTCTCTGAGACTTTTTGCTTGATGTAGTCAGTGATTTGATTTTGCTCTCTCTGCTCTCTTGCTTTTGTTTGAGAAACCCCCGGAGCATAACACGTCCATGAAGAAATTTGGACCCTCCAACGTAAAAAGTACTATTAATATTATTTGTATTACATTACACGTCACATAATGTGGCTGAGGACTTGGAGGACCACAGTCCGAAGCCAGTGAGGAGTGGTTCATGGAAGGTGGCGTTGAATTTGTGAAGCAGGACCAGCTCATCTCCAGATACAGTGTAGAATGTCACAGACCCACCAGGACAGTCCAGGTACACGGCTACTTTGCCGGCAGATGACCCTGCAGACAGAGGGAGCGGCTTGCTGCTTTTGTTATGGCTGATGGAATAGGGCCCATCAGAGCAACTGAGGCACCACGACTGTGAATTGAGTCTAAAAATGCAGTCATCACTCGTCCCTCTTCGTCTGATTCTCTCGTAACAGATTGACACATCGACCCAGCCGCTCCACTCTAACTCCCAGTAACATCGACCACTCAGGGGCTGGCGGCACAACACCTGGGGACTGCAGTCAAATCTGCCTGAATGATCGGGATAGGACTGTTCCCCCTCCACACGGAGTATGCTCTTCTGGTTGTCAGATATTTTAAGTTTTTTGTAAACAGTGATTGGATCCAGGAAGAGTTGGCATGCGTCTAAATAAGAAAATAATGTTAGGAAAACATATTAAAATCTTTTTTATAGATAACACCTGTTCTAGCCAGAATAAACAATGCAAAGCCAAACCCTGTGGGCTCATGCAGAATGCACAGTGAAACAAAATTGTGGAAGCTTCATGTGTTCAGCCCAGGGAACGAGAGGGTGGACCAACATTTGTTTTTTTTAAAAATGATCCTTTATTCATCGCTTCAAAGCCATCACTCTGGAAACATTCTGTGAACATTATGTCCTAATAGACCCTTCCAGTGTTCGTAAACAGGACAGCTGCATTCTATAGGCTGGAATTGTTCGATACATTAGCACCAGTGCATATTCAATAGGGGAGTTAGCGTTAGTTAGCGTTAGCTCCCTAACATCACAAACTATCATATATATATATATATATATATATATATATATATATATATATATATATATATATATATATATGCAGTTGCGCATACAAAACACAGTGATAATAGGTTTGTGTCCGATGCTCATTTAACCCCCCAGTGCTGTATATTAAACTTACATTTTTTGAGCCCTGACTTTATAAATCTTTCTCCATCAGGTTCCAGTCTGAAATGAGATATGCCCAGAGAAAGGGTTTGATGCTTTGAATAAAAATTGTCTGAAGCACTTAAAGTAAAAGTAAATGTGTCCTTTACCTGAGTATTTCCAGTCTACACGCTGGATCCTCTACTCTTCTTATCAGTAGTGTTTTTCCAGTCTCGCAAAGATGGTTGTAGCTTAAATCCAAAAGTTTTAGTTTGTGAGGGTTGGAGTCCAGGGCAGAGGCTAACAAAGAGCTGCTTTTTTCTGTCACCATACATCCGGACAATCTGGAATCAGACAATGTAATAATTCAACTTAAGTTCATTCTGCTTCATCAATATTTCACTGTTGGTAGTCACTATGATGACTTGTGCAGGGTTTTGTTGAACTAAGACTAAGACCAAACAGTCTTTTGTGGTGTACTTGAACTTTGAGACTTACCCAAGTTTTTCCAAATTACACTGTGGGCTCCTCAGTCCGACACAGAGCAAACTGATCCCAGAATCCATCAGATCGTTGTTGGTGAGGTCCAACTGCCTTAGGCTCAGTGAAGGAGAAGTCAGAGCAGAGGCAAGGACTTCACAGCTCTGCTCAGACAGGCTGCAGTTGCACAGACTACAAAAAGAACATTATGTTATATACATATATAAACATTATATGAAAATAATGTTCCTTTAGAAATGTCATCAAATCAAATCAAATTTTATTTATAGAGCGCTTTTCATACATAAAATGTAACACAAAGTGCTTTACAGTGCATTAAAAACATGTCCACATGCCCCCCCAACAAACACACACACACACTCAATCTAAGGTACAAGAGGCTGAGTACAGATACACCAGTTGAAGAAGCATCATCAGAGGAGCCGTTTGCACCAGGAGCAGAGCGTCGCCTGCAGCCACAGGACACAGACTCAGAGCCCCGAGGAGAGAAGAGGCCCACACCAAACATCCACCAGGGGCCCATGAGCCAGGGCCCAGCAGCCACAGACGACCACCGCTCCTGGTACAGAGGGCACCTCAGAGGAAACACTGGAGAATCTAAAATTAATAAAAGTATAAATAAGTAAGTATTGAAGAAATAAATAGAGAATTGAGTAGAAATAGAGTAAGACTAGGACATAAATTAATCTAAAATAGTAAGCCTAAAATAAGTGAACACAATAAATAGCATAAATAAATAAATACACAATTATATATTAATCAAAAGCTAAGCTAAAAAGGTGGGTCTTGAGCCTGCTCTTAAAAACCTGAACGTTCTCTGCGGCCCTAAGGTTCTCCGGCAGCCGGCTCCTAGTCATTCCCAAAGTCAGGAGACACACTCACGGCGGAGTGTGTGTCTAGGAGGACTAGGACTAGGACTAGGAGCCGGCTGCCGGAGGAGCGCAGGGGCCGCGAGGGTTCATATGGTAAAAGCAGTTCTGAAAGATAAGAAGGCCCAAGACCATTAAGACATTTATAAACCAGTAAAAGAACCTTAAAATCAATCCTGAAACACACGGGGAGCCAATGCAGTGATTTTAAAACCGGTGTAATGGTCTTTGTCAGGACACACGCTGCTGAGTTTTGTAAAAATTGCAAACCTGAAATACTCTTTTTGGGAAGACCAGAGAGCAGGGCATTACAGTAGTCGATACGACTGGAGATAAAAGCATGCATCAGGGTCTCCGTGTTGGCCCGAGAGAGAATGGGGCGGACTCTGGCTATGTTCTTTAAATGATAAAAACCTATTTTTGGGATGTTCTTGTTGTGCGGGATAAAAGTCAGCTCAGAGTCAAAGATAACGCCCAGGTTTTTTACTTGTGCTGATGGATTAAAAGACTGTGCTTGTAGTTTGGATAAAAATTTCTCTCTCTGAGCCTCAGGGCCGATGACTAAAACCTCAGTTTTGTCCTAGTTAAACTGGAGAAAGTCTATAATATAAATTGTTCCAAAAGCATTACCAGAGAACTTCCAGAGGACAGGACGAGGTCTTCAGCCCCTGAAACAGTAACTTCGCCATTGGATCCTTCAGAACATTGTTACTGAGGTCTAACTCTTTTAAACTGGATGATGGGCTGCACAGAATGGAGGACAGAGAGGAACAGCCTCTCTCTGTCCATGAACACACGTTTACTCTGAGGATAGGAAGAGATGTTTAAATTACTACTGCTAATTTTAATACCATGGGACTGTGAGAATACAAACAGCAGTGTGTAATTTCTCCAGTAAGCCTATAGCATGATCATAATAATACTTACTGAATGTACTGGAGTTGATGGTACAGGAGCAGTGCGTTACACTGTTTCACACATGATGTGGAGTAACACCACTCCATAATAAAACTGCGTAGTGCACTGCTCCTCGTTGTTTAATCAATACATATAATAATCTAATTGTAAAATACTTTTTACATTTAAATACATTTAAATATACTTGTTACAACATTTCTTGGGTGAGACTACCTGGTGATATTGATCATATAGAATTATGATCTAAATATTAAGATCCACTCACATAGCTTTACTGCAGGCTTTAAGCACGGGCAGCAGTCGCAGGAGTACCTCCTCTGAGGCGGAGTATCTCCTCAGATCAAACTCTTCTTCTTTGTTTGAGGACAGCAGGATGAAGGCCAGAGCTGACCACTGATCGGGCGACAGCTTCTGAGCACATAAACTCCCAGAGGTCATCAGCTGCTGGATATGCTCCACCAGAGAGCTGTCCTTCAGCTCATTCAGACAGTGGAACAGGTTAATGCTTCTCTCTGAAGAGCAACTTTCTGAGACTTTTCGCTTGATGTAGTCAGTGATTTGATTTTGAACATCTCTGCTCTCTTGCTTTTGTTTGAGAAACCCCCGGAGCAGGCTCTGATTGGTTGACAGAGACAGCCCCAGAAGGAAGCGTAGGAACAGGTCCAGGTGTCCGTTCTGACTCTGTAAGGCCAAGTCCACGGCAGAATGGTAAAAGTGTGTTTCTGATAATCCAGCCTTCTTTGACGAGAGCACGCTGACTCCAGTCTCACTAAATGTGATGTGGACGTGAAGCGCAGCTAGAAACTCCTGCACACTGAGGTGGATAAAGCAATAGATCTTGTCCTGGTACAGGCCTCTTTCTTCTTTACAGATCTGTGTGAAGACGCCTGAATCAACAGCTGCTGCTTCGAGATCAATACCACTTTCAGTCAAATCTGATTGGTAGAAAATCAGTTTTCTTTCCTGCAGCTGCTCAAATGCAAGTTTGGCCAAACTCTTAATCATCTTTATGCTCTTCTGACTCCAATGAGGATCTTCTCCAGCTCTGTCATCATATTTAACATTCTTTATTTTGACTTGAACAACCAAAAAGTGAATGTACATCTCTGTTAAAGTCTTGGGCAGCAGTACATCATGTTGTGTTTTCATAATGTTTTCCAGAACAGTGGCAGCAATCCAGCAGAAAACTGGTATTCTGCACATGATGTGGAGGCTTCCCGACAGTTTAATGTGATCGATAATGGCTGTGGCTTGACTTTTTTTCGTAAACCTCTTCCTGAAGTACTGTTCTTTCTGAAGATCAGTGAACCCTCGCACCTCTGTTACCCAGGACACATACTCAGCCGGGATCTGGTTGGCTGCGGCGGGGCGTGTGGTTATCCAGAGATGAGCTGATGGAAGCAAGTGTCCCCTGATGAGATTTACCAGGAGCACATCGACACTTGCAGTCTTCTTAACATCAAGTAGCACATTAGAGTTGAAGTCGAGAGGGATTCGAAACTCATCCAAGCCATCAAGGATGACCACAACCTTAAAATCTTCAAAACTAGTAATGTTCTCTTCTCTGGTTTCAGGAAAGAAGTGGTGAATGAGTTGCAACAGATTCATGCTTCTGTCTTTGAGCACATTGAGCTTTCTGAAGGCGAACGGCAGCAGCAGCTGGATATCCTGGTTGGCTTTGCCTTCTGCCCAGTCCAGACTGAACTTCTGAGTCAAAACTGTTTTCCCGATGCCAGCCACGCCCTTTGTCAACACTGTTCTGATTGGTCTTTCTCTATCAGACAAGCCTGTAAAGATATCTTGACACATGATGATTTCTTCGACTTTATTCCTTGGGGCAGTTTCGATTTGAATGATGTCATGTTGGCTGTTGTAGTCAGGGTCATCTCCTTCAGTGAGATAGAGCTCTGTGTAGATGTCGCACAGATGAGTTTGTTTTCCTGCTTTCGGAATACCCTCAAACAGACATGTGAACTTCTTTTGGAATCTTGCTTTTAGTTTCTTACAACATAATTCACCACTAGGGCCGGAGATAACTAAGGAAAAACAATAAAAATATTTAATTACAAAGTATCTGGAATTACCATAAGCCTTCTTTGAACAAGTCCAACAAACTACTTCTGTACAGACTTGACACTACACACTTGATGAGCTAAACATCTGAAGATGTTAGGAGAGACGTAACACATGTCTACCAATCACCCTCAACCTTCATAGAGGCATTAGGTAAAGTGTCTTGGTCAAGGACTAAAAGACAGTTTGCACTGATCGACGCTTTGGTCGAACTGCTATCTTCCCTACAAATTAGTTGGTGTCTTCAGGTTGAAAATGACTTTCGAATGGTAGTCGTAATGTCTCAATTTCAAAAACAGTGTCCAGTAACTTCCTTTGAAATCTTTTCTACCATTCTATCCTCCCAGATATAGGATGGTACCATCTAATCCCCGTCCCCTGTCCATCCAAACATATATAGCAATGCATTACAGTGTGGTTGTGAGGTGATGTTATAGGATTCTCTTGAATCTGCTGCCCACGTCCAACACACCTTGACTTCAATGAAGAAATGGACTTCCAGCCATACCTTTAACTATGTGTTGTAATGTTTGAATTGGTAAGGAGTTGTTGTGCCTGGTTCACCCCCAAGATCATGTCCAAGTCGAGTGCTGTGTATGTACAGCTGAATATTTGCCACACTGTAAACAAACTAGACCGTTTTAACAATAGTTTGTATTCAGATTGGTTGAATTCACTACAAGTGATCCGTTTTTGTTTTCATTTTACTTTGATCATGTGACTGTACACACATGACTCTGTGGTCACATGATTGAGACTTTAAATAGTCATCATGTTGCAAAGTGCCCTGATGAAGACTCGTCCGGAATCAAAACGTGTTGCCGTTTTTTTGTTTTTTTTTTGCTGTTGAACCGCTAACCCTAAGCGTTAACCCTTACCTGCTTTTGCCAGTTATGTTCTAAATTGTTCTTTATGTATATAAATATGAGCAAAATCTTAAATTTAGTGATGTTGACTAAACCGGTCACCATATGCTTGCTTATTTATTTGCATGTGGAATCATCTGAGGACCAACAATTTTCAAAGATGGACAACTTACCTAAATGGAAATAATCAGCCAACCGTTCACCCTTTGTCTCTCTCAGGACATCCCTTGTTAACTTTAGGACAGACTCATCAAATCTCTCTCTCTGGCTCTCAGGCATTTGGCTTATTTGTGAACACTGAGAACTGAGAGCTTCGCCGTATTTTCTCAGATCATTTTTAACCTTTGATATAAGTTTATCTTCGAGCCACTGAGACTGAAAACAAAAACACAACATGATTCTATCTGAAGAACCACTCAAACATGGTGCAGTTACAGACCTTTAAAGCTAAGTCCAGCTCAGTGTGAATTTGTGCAGCAGCGTCCTGTCGCTCTTCACTGTGACAAAAGACATCATGTTTAAGAAAATTCTGGTGTAATTTGGAAAGAATTTGCTTGATTGGTTGTGAGTTTTGACTTACAGAGGCTCACACTGTGTTTTAAAGTTAATTTGTCTGTCTAAAGAGCTATCCCTCCTTGATGCAGCCACAGGTTTATGGTGTGGGGGATCGAACCTGAAAAAGAGACCTTTATTTTACAATTTACCAAACAACTCACTGCTGTTTTATTAACTAAGTAGCTAACTATGAAATAGATTCTTCTGATAAATTGTAAGGCCTCACTTATGCCATATGTAAACTCACCAAATGATCCAATAAAATATTATCATTACTGTATTTTTCATTTGAATGCCTGCTGAATGCTGAATATCAGGATATTTCTAATATATTTTTGTCCTGGTGGTTCTTCTGTGAATAATATATAATTTCTAATGTGTAGGAGTAATATGTATACAGCTTTTACAACTTGTAAAGCATATTTGTGCTTGAACTTACGCTGGGTGTTTGAACTCATCCCATATGACCATGGACTCGTCACCGCACGACTCTTCGCTCGGTCCTGGTTCAGAGCTGGATTCTGGGGAGCTCCTGGTAAAGAAGGGAGAACTTTTTATCCAGCACAATTCTTCTAATAGTTAGTGTATCTCTTTTTAAAACATATTGTCCCTAACAGATTTTATGTTATTTAGATTTAAAATTAATTTAACTTAATTTAAAATCCACTCTGACGAAGAGAGTGGGGAAAAACTTATTTTAGCATTAGCTCGATGTTGATATCTTATTCTGTTCGGTTAAGTTGATTATACATTTTTAAAACTTATTTTTTTAAAGGTATAACTCTGTAACTGTTGTAGTTGAATGGGACGAGGAAGAACTCAGCCAGTAATAATCTTGTGTAGCTGAACAACAAAATTATACAATAGTAATTTTTTCTAACGCTTATTCCCGTTAGGGGTCGCGGGTGACTGGAGCCTATCCCAGTGACTTTGGGCCTTAGGCGGGGTACACCCTGGACAGTGGCCAACTCGTCGCAGGGCTAACACAGAGAGACAGACAAGGACAGACAACCATTCACTCTCACATTCATTCACTAGGGACAATTTAGAGTTGTCAATTAACCTGTACAGTCATGTCTTTGGACGGTGGGAGGAAGCCGGAGAACCCGGAGAGAACCCACGGTAACACGGGGAGGACATGCAGACTCCACCCAGAGAGATCATGTGATGTTAGGGTGGTTCGGAATTCGAAACCACGATGTTGGGGTGGTCTGGGATTCGAACCCACGATCTCCTTATTGAGAGGCAGAAGCTCTAGCCGCTCTGCCATATTTAGGTTAATGCATTTTTAGCATTTCATAGTTTAATCACACAACAGTTTTTACCATTGACATGAAGCTAATGAGTGCAAATGATCTTGACATGCTGAGAATATCATTATTGGGTTTTCATTTTGAAACAGTAAAAAGAAGTGTATAAAATGACCCTTTCTGGACCTTTCCCTCCTCATAACTATTGAATGAGTCTCTGCTGCAGCTTGTCGTGTTGCAGCTCGTCGTGTTGCTGCACCAGGCCTCTTCACGCACATTTGAGTTTCTCTTTGTTTCACACAAACTCACACCCACCAAACTGCAGCACAATTTAACTTACAATCCAGAGCAACAGAAACATTTTAGTGTCTTTTATGGTCATTGGAAAAAGAAAGACTGAAAAGTGTTTGTCTCAGTTAGATAAACGCTGACACATGAAGTTTCAGCCTTACATTGTGGTGCGTGGTCTCTTAGCGCGCGGTTCTGTGTCTTGTGACTGGTCCTGTACCAGACCGCTGGCTCCACAAGGGACTTCGGGAACATCTGATTTTCTGAGAAAAGCAAAAACTGCAAAAATTACTGTTGTGTCATTTAAATTCACTTCCCTAAAGCAGTTGCTTATGCTCAGGCCATGGGAATTTTTCTGTTGTTTGCTGGATAACACAAAAGCAGAATCAGAGTCAGACTCTTGGGTCACATGATATCAAGTTCACCTTAGTTCATTAGAATGCATTTGTGAGTTCTACTGTACATTTATGGATATCACTTTATAATAACTACACCTTTATTTGTCTTAATAAAGCATGAACAAAGACTTAATTCGTAATGAACATATAGTTTGTTAAGCATGATGATGTAAGGTTAGGGTTAAGGCTATTGCTAGGATTTAGGTTTAGTGTTTAAGTAATTACTAAACCTGAATCATTCGTAATTAATACATTTTTGCATCATGTATTAAGTTTTTGCTCATGCTTCACTAAGGCAGGAATAAGTGTAATTCTTATAAAGTGCTACCCATTTATGTTTACTTTTGAAGTGAACATAGAATTGGAAAAAAAATGCCCTTGCGTTACATGTTTGCTTCACATTAGTGTGACCTGACCTGAATATGCATGATTATCGATTACCATCAATACTTGAGTATTGATGGTAATCGAGTATTATTATTAAGTATTATTGTACACAACACAAATTACATAATGTTTTTACTATAGAATAAAAAAGTGGTTCTATTATAAAATCACAAAACATTAGACATTGTAGACCAAGCACTAAAGTCTATATGACAGGTTCTCATGATGTTCTAATTGCACCTGTGGTAAATATTTAGCATAATATTACATTTGTGTAGTTGCAGTTTGTGAAGAAATTTTGATAGATAAAAATTTTCAATTATAGGAAGTAGTGCTGAGTTCTAAAACAGAATCCCTCTGAGATGTGATAAAAAAGCGAGGCGTCATTGAAAATGCACAGACAAATAACACACAACTGACACATTTTTATGACAGTTTAAAACATCATTCAACAAATAAAGGTGTTATCAGGTGTTATTATTTGTCACATCATAACTATTGTGTAATTTATACAGATTTTGTCCCTTGTTTTCAAAATGGTTGCTACATAACAGTTGTGTGTTTGTACTGAGAAGGGTCTGGCTGCAGCCCATGAGCACCATTTTGACTAGAGCTCCACTAGCTCTGGTTTCGTTTAATACTCGACTGTCGACCCCTATCCCTAACCCAAACTCTATCCCTACCCAACTCAACCATGTAGCAATTGTTTTTTGTAAGCATTTAGTTTTTATGACGGAGTGGAGCTCTTACAGTGTCTGCAGCATCTTTTGGAATTACCTCTATGTCATATTTTCTGCCTGTGTCCAATCAGGAAGTACAATTATAAACATTACAAAAACTGTTAAACTGGAGACAAATTGCAAAATGTTTAGTAAAATCTTAAATCTAATCATGTTTTAGTGAAATGTGTATCTGACCTCTCATATTGACTTTAACGTCGACACTGGGAAACGCATCTCAGGCAAAAAAAAAAGGATCAGTGATTTAAAAAACTAAAACAAATGATACTTAAACATGACAATACAAGTTATTGAATAAGATAAATGGTCTCACCTCAGAATTGTGTCCAAGTGGGTTTTGAGATTGTGAAAGCGTGTATCCTCCTCGTCTGGACTTGTTTGAGGAAGTGAGGAAGTCTTGAGAAGGTTGCGGCCTCCAACGTTCATTTTTTTTTTCTTTGATTTTTAAAAAAATGTATATACCCCAAAAAAAAAAAAAAAGTCAGAATAACTATCCAAAAAAAGTCAGAATAAATATCCAAAAAAAAAAGTCAGAATAACTATCCCCCCCCAAAAAAAGTCAGAATAACTATCAAAAAAAAAAAGTCAGAATAACTATCGAAAAAAAAAAGTCAGAATAACTATCCACCCAAAAATGTCAGAATAACTATCCTAAAAAAAAAAAAAGTCAGAATAACTATCTAAAAAAAAATTCATAATAAATATCCCCCCCCCAAAAAATTCAGAAAAACTATCCAAAAAAAAAAAAAAGTCAGAATAACTATCCAAAAAAAAAAAAAACTCAGAATAACTATCGAAAAAAAAAGTCAGAATAATTATCCCCTAAAAAGTCAGAATAACTATCCCCCAAAAAGTCAGAATAACTATCCAAAAAAAAAAAAAGTCAGAATAACTATCCAAAAAAAAAAAAATTCAGAATAACTATAAAAAAAAAGTCAGAATAATTATCCCCTAAAAAGTCAGAATAACTATCCCCCAAAAAAGTCAGAATAACTATCCAAAAAAAAAAAAAGTCAGAATAACTATCCAAAAAAAAAAAAAAAAAAGACAGAATAACTATCGAAAAAAAAAGTCAGAATAATTATCCCCCTAAAAAAGTCAGAATAACTATCGAAAAAAAAAAAAAAAAAAGACAGAATAACAATCGAAAAAAAAAAAAGTCAGAATAAATATCCCCCCCAAAAAAAAGTCAGAATAACTATCGAAAAAAAAAAAAAAGTCAGAATAACTATCCCAAAAAAAAACAAGTTCTACGCTTCCGTAAAAAGTTGATTGTTTTGAGACCTCTAAAGATTGCTTTTCACCTTTCACCAATCCATGATTCTTGTTCTTACTTATTAATATTTTCTTCCGTTTCTGTGAATTCAATTTTCAAAGTTTGATTTTTTTTTTGCATTTTTAATAATACCAAAATGTTTTGTCTGGTTGTAAAACACTTTCTGAAACTTTTAGTCATTTACACTTTTGAGGGATAGAGTTCTGGAAGTGTAACATTTGTGAAAAATCTGTAAAAAATATAAAACATTTTTTGTGATTTATTGGGAATTTAGGTATTTGAATGACATTTGAAATGATTAAAAAATATAAATCAATAAATTAATATTGATTGTCAGACAAATGTTTATCCAAATTAGACCAACGTACCAATGACAGATTTGGTATTGCATGCTAAAAATGAACGTAATGAATTTGAAGAGAACCCAGGAATAACAGAAACTGGTATTAAGGAACTAATGGGGCTCTAAACTAAACTAAACACAACATAAAAACCCTAAAAAAAAAACACTACAGCTGTAAAATCTTTTTGTAGAATAACACAATAATAATAATGTGTTTTTGCTCGTCAGGTGTGAGAGGAGCGCAGGAGTCCGAGCTCAGGCGTGTTGTGTCCGAGCCTCAGGAGGAGCACCTGTTTTTTGGGGTCGATTTCGCGCTTCTTGAAATGATCCTCCCCAGACTGTCCCGGAGAGTCTGCATCACAGCGTCTGAGCCGCCGCGGCCCGTCAAAGCTCCTCAGCCCGGTACAACAACAAGACCACCTCTCACAACGGGACACGGTCCAAACAGTGCTGGCACAGGGGTTTAAAAGTGTTCAAAAACATTTTAAAAAGAACATGGCTTCTAAAGGAATCTCTAAAGAGAACAGACACCATAAAAATGTTTACATTTTTTTTAAATTTTTATTTTTTTCCAGGTTTTTATTTTTATTTTTACGTAACGTAAAACGTTACATAATGTAATAATATTTTTTTTTTTATTATTTGAACCGATTAAAGCTAATTATACCTAATATTTTGCTTAGTACCTTGTTTCAGAGGTTATTAAAATATTAATTTTATTATTATTCTTTACTTAACAAACTGTTTTTACAAAAGTGTGCAAAGAAAGTATGAAAAGTCAATGATATATTTGACTAAACCAGGACTAAACCAATAACAAGAGATAAATAAATCATTTTCTATATTTCTGCAGATGGTTGAGGGCAGGATCATGTCCCTTGGAGGGCCTGATTTGGCCCCCGGGTTTTACGTAGAATAGCCCTGTTATTGTTTACCGGAGACTTTGAGGATCTAGAACAGGGGAGTCCAAACTTTAGGGCGACATTTTAAACATACAGTACATACAGAGCAGAGGGCCACAGACGACATGACAGTGACGTGAACCATTCAGAATTTAGCATTTAACGAGCCACAACACATTAATCTATAGAATGTCAAAACGTTTATTATTTAGGTCACGATAGCAGAATGAATCAAATTTCAATCAAAAGATTTTAAGACTTTAAAAAAAACATTAAACAAAAAACTAAGAAAAACGAAAGTAGCTGGTGTGCACCCCTCCCCCGTTACAAGATTTACATGGTACAAGTAGGGATGGGACAATAAAAAATAATATCGTTTATCGTGATAAAAAGGGAAGACAATAATCGTTTGTGCTACATTTTGTGTAATCGTGATAATCGCCAACAAAGATAATCGCCATTTCATCTCCAGATTGTGCAGAAAAAAAGCAACTTATCCATTATGTTCCCTTCTAGATAATTTTTGTTGTCACTTATAATAAAGTACAAATATGTCAGTTGTTTGATGAAATGGCAAAAGTTGATTGTTTTGAGACCTCTAAAGACTGCTTTTCACCTTTCACCAATTCATGATTCTTGTTCTTACTTTTTAATATTTTCTTACGTTTCTGTGAATTCAATTTTCAAAGTTTGATTTAAAAAAAAATTAATAATACCAACATAATAATATAATAGAATAAATTATATTGATTGTCAGACAAATGTTTATCCAAATTAGACCAACGTACCAATGACAGATTTGGTATTGCACACTAAAAATGAACGTAATGAATTTGAAGAGAACCCAGGAATAACAGAAACTGGTATTAAGGAACTAATGGGGCTCTAAACTAAACTAAACACAACATAAAAACCCTAAAAAAAACACTATAGTTGCCGGATTGTGCAGAAAAAAAGAAACTTATCCATTATGTTTCCTTCTAGATCATTTTTGTTTTCACTTATAATAAAGTACAAATATGTCAGAAGTTGTTTGTAATGAGAAAGTATTGTCTTTGTATGTCACATTTTCAAACTGTCAGCAATTTTAATAACTATCGTGATATTAACGTTAATAGCAATTATTTTGGCCATGATAATCGTGACATAAAATTTAAATATCGTCCCATGCCTAGGTACAAGATGGCAGAGTCAAACCAAATTGCAATGAAAACAGGAAATCCAAACAGTTATTCAGAATCCAGTTATATTCATGTGTTACTTATTGTGCCTCGGACCAAGTTGTCTTGTGACTTCCAAAAGTAATTCCAAAAAACTCTTCCAGTCCGTGTCTGCGCCCTGTGATCATAAACATTCTAAACTGTGCCTGTGTGTTCCAGTGGAGCAGCCGGTGGTGGGTCCCAGGGATTTGCAGATGAGGGAGGTGAACCACAACTCCTTCAGACTGAGCTGGACTCCTGCCACTGGAGACGTGACGGGATACAGGCTCCTGGTGACGGCCCTCAGCTCCAGAGGACACGCCCTTCACTCCCAACAGAGACAGGTGAAGAAGGAGCATCTGAACAGAGCCGAGATTGTTCAGTTCATCGATGATTGTGATTATTCAAGTTAGGTCTGGGTGATAAAAATGAAATCGTGAGCTGGTCCTTGTGACAATCTGCTATTTTTGTGAAATCGTCGTGTCGTGATTCACTGTTTGTCTCTTTAATGCAGCTGTCTGTTCAAACACACTTTTTCTCCTGTTGTTTAGCCTCTGAAGCCTCTGAGCAGATGACTTTATTTACCTCTTATAGGCCAGAGCTGCACAATTAAACCAAATCCACACAAAATTGTAGTTTTAATGGATGCAATTAGCAAATCACAAAGGCTGCAATTTTTGAAGTGCAGTAATTTCTTCCACAAACAACAAAATATGTAGCTTTGATTTAAGTAAAAACTGATAACGCTTTAGTTTGGATTTGTACAAACATGTTCTGAAACAAGCGACAAAAGTGCAACGAAAAGCTATAAAAATTTGTTCAAAAGCGTCAAAAAGGCGCCTACAAACAACAAACGAGACTACAAGTGACAAAACCAACATTTTGTGACTGATTATATGATCATTTAGCTTCAAATGACAAAGTAAATTTGCCAGTGGGCGCTGAGTAAAATTATCTTAACCCACTGGCAAATAATTTATCTGGAAGTAAGAAGTTATGTATTGAAACAAGTCAGAAACGGTTTGAAACAAGTAAAATAATCTAGTTCCATGAAATAAATAGTCTTCATTAACCTTAATGAGTCAAATGTCTGAAATTAAGATAAATATCCTGAAATCAAGACATTTTAAGTCCTTTAGAAATTCATTTTTGCAGCGTCCAATAAAAAAGCACACTTAATCTTTTTTATCTGGATTTGGTCCAAACTCAATGTGATTTTTTTCTTGGACGCTTTAAATAGTGGGTAAGACGTGCCCTTCATCTAACATTATTGAAAACCCAGTTCCTTCTGAGTTTTATAAATACATTTCTAACATTCTAGCATTTTATAATAAAGTACCTACGACTTGAGCACAAATCTCTGCCGGGACACACACCTTTTTAACACATGAACGGTGCTGTTTTCTGTGGAGCTAAAACATATTTATGAACTCATATTTCTCCTCCTCCTCATGTATTATTCTTATTGCGTGTTCCCTCTGCCGTAGACTGGATGACATGTTATTTTGTATTGTCTTCCCGTTTGTCAGATCGATTTAAAGGCCGACGTGAGCACGGTTTTGGTGACGGAGCTGAGTCCAAAGACGGACTACTCCCTCACGCTTTACGCCATCTACCCGAGCCTCATCGGAGACGCCGTGACCGCTCCGGTTCAGACGAGTACGGCGCTCTAACCTTTGTGCACGGCTTACTCAATACTGCCTTTTTTATGACCGCTTTTTCCTTTCAGCCTCTTTACCTCAGGTGTCGAACTTCCGCGTGATCGAGGAGGGGCTGTTCTCGCTGCGTCTGGGCTGGTCGCTGCCTCCGGGGAAAGTGGACGGATTCAAGCTTTTCATCCCAAGAAGTAAGGCGTGCACAGTTACTTTTTAAAAAACACACCAAAAGAACTGTGCAGTCAACCATCATACTTTTGCTATTGTAGCTTTATATCAGATGTCTGTGTTGTCCTCAGTCGTTTAGGTGTGTTCCATAGAAAAGGAAATTTGAATTCTGTCAATTAGAGCTGTGTACCTTTTAGTTGTTCAGTCGATTAGTCGGTTGATGGTGTGTTAGTCAACCAACATTTTTTATTAGTCGATTAATCATTTTATTCATGTCAAATTATTAAAAAACGTGAAGATATGAAGTGAGTTTGCTGAATATTTTGGCGTCATAACGTATAAATGCACTGTCTCCTTTTACTTTTCTGTATAAATTGTTGTTTTTGCATGAACTCCTCTACAGTTGAGTTGTTTTGAATGCAGTTTGGTTTAGATACATGGAAATACTTTACAGTTTTGATATATTTTTGCTACACCCCCTTTTAGTCGATTAATCGGTCGATAAGTCTGTACCAAGAATTTATTTAGTCGACTATAGCCCTAGTCGATTTATTTTTTTATGTAGATTAAAATGATTTATTTGGCAAAAACGAGATGATAAGGAGTGAATTAGCTGAAGACTTTGGAGTGAATCATGAGTTTAATCCAACTGTCAATTAGAGAAAAGTTTTAGGAGTGAATATGTTTTGCCACTCATTCATGTAGCTTTCATGTAGACAGATATAAGGCAGACTCACCAGATCCCTGTCAGGTTAACTGAAGAAGCTGCTTGGATGAGTGGCAAAACACTCCAGTTGACAGAATTCAAATTTTTTCTGCTGTCCTTATGTAACGTTTTTGGTGCTTCTCAGTAGAGCTGGTCCGTATCATATCGTTCATGATCGTTCATCATTTGATACAGCTACCTGCTATGTATGTCCGCCGTTTATTGTGTGTTTGTTGTGTCCGCAACTGTAGTTACAACTGTATGTTGTGTCTGTTTAATGTCTATAAAGGTAATTGTATGTGTTATGTTGTAACAACTGTAGTTTCAACGATTTGTTAAGCGCTTTAAGTGCCTGTAAGGTTGAAAAGTGCTCTATAAATAAAAATCATCATCATAAGAGTGGTCTAGAAAGAGTCCGGCATATGTCCCTCGAAGTACTTTATCCCTAAGTACATTTTTCCATTTTATAAATGTCCAATATTTCAGTCTAGTCCTGGACATCTAGCTCTGTCTCTTTCCTTGTTATTCCTTTGTATTTTTTGCTGCAGCCAAAAGTACATGGTACATGTCCATCTATCATTGCCATTGTTGGTGTTTTATGACCTCGATAGTCAAACTAAACTTTTGTTGAGTTGAATTCTTGGTGTGTTACATTTGAGAAGAACCACTGCAATTAAAATGATTCCTTTAGAGTTTAGTTATTATTCTCCAAACCATTAATTAAACATGTTACAAAAATAATAAAAATCTAAAAATCCCTATGAGTGGGTCAAATTGTCATTGAACAGAATAACACTTTATCGATCATATAATTATAAAATTCTCTTTTTCAGCCAATCGACCAGGCTTCACCTTCGAGCACCTTCTTCCGGGGGAAACCTCCTCTCACGTCATCGACAGTTTGGAGGAAGACAAAAAGTACATCGTCAGTATTTATGCCGTGTTTCCTGAAGGACCCAATGAACCGGTGTCTGTGGTGGGCAAGACACGTGAGTTTATTTAGCATTTTTTGCCTTCTGTACACATTTTCTGCACGCTCATCTTCTCCCATCATCTTTGGCTACGTTCACACTGCAGGTCTTGACGCTCAGTTCAGATTTTTTCTTGTTGTTGGAGAAGCAGTTCACATTGCAAATAAAAATGTGACTCAAATCAGTTTAAATGTGTAAATGTAAAAACCCTCAAGTGTCTGATAGAAAAACAGGAGTCGTTCTGTTGCAGACTAAAATGAGAAAGCACCATTTGTCAGTACAAGCCTTTAGTCAACTTTATCGTTTTTCTTAAATAGTGAAAAGTTGATATTTTTGTCACACTTTACAGAACCAATTCAGTCTAAAATCTCTCTTTTTTTGCACTTTCTCGCTTCGCCGCTGTTGTTTGTTTAATTCCTGTCTTTTTCCATGTTTAAAAACGTGTCTCCTGTTTAATTTCAGCGCTAGAAGTCAGATTAATGTAGTCTAATGAAGATCAGATTCTAATCCGATTTATGAAAATGGCCCGAGTTGCATTTAAAAAAATCAGATTCAGGCTATTCACACAGTCATGAAAAAATCAAATCCAGGTGACATTTGGGCAAAAGAAACATGTGTGAACACTAACTTCATGTCCTCTTTCAGTTTGTCCATGAATTTCCTCCTTTTTCTTCCCCTTTTCTCCTCATTGCAATACCTGGATATAGCCACAAGATGGTGGTGTTGTCTCATGCTCTAAATTCCAAATGGGCTGGTGAGGGTTAGGGTTTCTATCGCTTGGATGAAACGTAATGTTATATTGTGTAGCGTTTAAAGTGGAAAATCAGATCCACCTTCTTAACCGGTAAAGTTGTGCTATTGGAGCTTCCAGTAAATGTGTAGTTTTTAGGTAAAATAATTGTTTTTATCCTAAAATTTCTCACAGACATTTCTAAAACCTGCATATTCAGTTTTTACCATATTGCTATATTTACTTTTGTCTGGCATGTATTTATTTAGTGTTGTTTCAGTTTTGTTTAGATTCACTTTGGTAAGTGTTATATGATTTGGTTTAATGGCGCTTTGATTTTCTTGTGTTGTTGATAGTAAAGTTGGTGCCAGTTCAGCAGTTTTTGGTCCAAAATGCCACCACAGACACGTTCCAGGCCAAATGGACGTCGGTCCGAGGAGCGAGTGGATACCGCCTCACGTGGGAAGCTCCAGGTAACTACACGAAATACATTCAAGAGAGTGAAAGTGCACAGTTTTTTTGATTTTCTATCTTTCTTTTTGTGTACCTGTTGTAAATATAAATAATAGTAGTGGTGTGTGAAAAATTTGTGAAATTTGTGAAAAGTTTAAAAATCAATTGAAAAATACAGGATATAGAGCAGATTTCTAAAACAATTTGATAACGTCACACTTGGGACTCTCAGAATTCCTTTCTAAGGTTTAGCATAATTTACTTGCAAGAAACACAAGTTTCCCAACGATTTAAACATTCATTTAACACAATAAAAGTGTTTTTATATATGTGTATTTGTCTAATGATAATTTCTGTGTAGAGTTTTGTCCCAGTGCACAACATGGTTGCTAGGTAACAGTTATTAACTATCAGGAAATACAATTATAAAAATAAAAATGAGCAAACTGGGTAAAGAAATGTTAAATTATTAGCAAAATGTAATATAATTATCTCAACTATGGTTTACTAAAATTAGTATTCCAACCTGTCATGGCACTTGAACTGTTCTTTGCTTTTAACCTTGTCATTTTTAGTATTTTCAAAGCTCTATGGATCCTGATCATTAATGCTCAGATCGATAAGTTTCACTGTGCAACTATTCCACTTTAGTGCTCACAGCCGTTGCACTCTGCTGGTGTCAAAAACTGTTTCAAAAGCCTTAATAATACACATTTCTGCTTCATAATAATGACACATTGCTTTTCAGATGGCCACATTGAGAACGTAAATCTTGGGGACAACTTTAACTTCTACATGATCCAGGGCTTACGTCCAGGAGAAGAATACACCATCACCATCAACCCCATCTTTGGAGACATCGAGGGCCCCGTCACAACCAGCAAAGCCAAAACATGTGAGGCACTTTACAGGTTCAAAATGTTTAACTAACCATTAAGTAATATTATTCACTTTGATACTGCTATGTTATTTCTTAACAAAATGTCTTCAGATTGTTTTAAAACCCCAGTCGGTACTAACTCAAAAATAGACTAGAATAACAGCATGTTATTGGTTTTTTTACTGTTTTTATTGCACTGAGAAACATGATCAGACTCTAAGCCTTGTCCTGCTTGTTTCCATGGAAATGTTGTTCCTTTGGCTATAATGTTCCACAGTGTGGCATAAACTTATATATTGTATCTCCATGGGGAATGTTACGGGTATAACTTTGTATCTACATGGAATCATGTAAGTGACGTGCCCCCTCCAGAAAGGTACGTAGTGTTACTTTAACAAAAATGTCTTCGATTGTTTTAAGAATCAGCCACAGCTCATTGTTGAAAACCTACAAATAAAAAAATAATGTATTGACCCTTTGCATGTGACGTCACGGAACGCCCACTTTGCCATGACGGACGGCGGAAGCGCTGTTTGTGCGAGGTAAAATGATCGAAATTTGCCGTAAACCTAACTATTAGTAAGCTAACATTGATCAATTTTACACGTAAAATGGTGATATCCTGTTGTGCGGTTGGCTGCACTAACAGGCAAAGCCGTAAGCCCAATGTAGCCTTTTATCATATACCTGGTGATGAAGACAGAAGACTGCGTTGGGTAGCAGCAATAAATCGAAAGAACTGGAAGCCCTCCAAGTACTCACGGATTTGCAGTGAGCACTTTTTACAAGTTAAGTCAATGCCAATGTTACAAGTGTATGACATTTTACACGACAACATATCTGAATATGTGAAACAGTCAAAGTTATGCGGGGCACGGCGTTAGTTATCCAGCCAAGAAATTAACTTGTATGTATGCATGTATGTATATAGACTCAAGCCTGCAAAATGGATGATACATATTATATCCACAGAATTATTATTTGTGAATAAAATATTATGATTATGATGATATTGACACAGAGAGACAGAGACATTGACAGACAACCATTCACTCTCACATTCATTCACTACGGGCAATTTAGAGTTGTCAATTAACCTACACAGTCATGTCTTTGGACGGTGGGAGAACCCGGAGAACCCAGAGAGAACCCACGGTTGGCCACTGTCCAGGGTGTACCCCGCCTAAGGCCAAAAGTCACTGGGATAGGCTCCAGTCACCCGCGACCCCTAACGGGAATAAGCGGTAGAAAATGAATGATATTGACGTTTTGATTAAATCGGTGAGCATGGCAGGAGGAAACAGGTAAGGGTCCGTTTCTAAGCTAGCGATCTTTACTTTCTCAAAATACCGCGCTTTGTGAGCGCGTAAAAGATGTCCTGCTTCCACTGACAACTGAACTGAACATGAGTTAGAAGTAGCCATCGCTTAAGTGACAAAAATAATTGCAATCACTGTGAGTTTGTTACTTTTGCGCTCCCCGTAATTCTGCGCTCGCATACTCTTGCCGTCCATTATGGTGCACCCACGTGATCGTGTGACGTAGGTGCAAAGGGTCAATACATTTTTTTCTTGATCATATGGTGTGATCAGGTGCTATTTTCATTCATAATAATTGTTACGGCGTTTTTGTAACAATAATAGTGTTCATTACCTATTTATTAATGCTTTTTTCTGCTCAGTATTGTTAAAGGTGCACTGTGTAATTCATCTGATGTAGGGTCTGCCACCTGCTTTGCCTGAAATGCTCCACGTTAAATTGAATGAACTCATCAGTTATGCAATTATTTTATTACGGGTGTTTTTATTGGTCAAAAATATGTTGTAATACAAGCATTCTCACTGCGAGCGGTGTCGCCTCGCCACAGATCTGACGTGTAACTTGGCCTAGTTCAATATCTATGGACGACAAAGAAACTAGTCAATAATTAGTCAATAAAGTCAGTTACCCACTCACCCCCGTGGACAAAGGTAATTTCAATATCGCACTGTGGAACATTCCAGAAAGCACGGTAACATCTCTCATCTATCGAGACGAGCAGACGGCATACTCTCCACCAAGAAAGTTACATAGTGCATCTTTAATATTCTAAAGCTTTACTGCAGTTTTGTTCAGAGTCTCATGGACTTCCTGTTGTGTTTCAGTGGAGAGCAGTGCGGTACAGACTCTCAAAGTTTCTGCCGTCACCACCAGTTCAGCCGTGGTCTCCTGGAACAGCGTCCCGGGGGCCACTGGGTACAGACTGGCCTGGGGACCCACGCCAGGTACAGGAGCAGAAAACATCTTTAAAAGACTCTGACTATTTTAAATCATGATTAATTTTATTTTATAATTAATTTAGTGATTAGTGAAAATCAAAACGGCATCCCAGTAAAGACCGTCCTGCAAATTATTTTTGTGAAGAAAATGTAATTTTTATGACCGAAAAGTACCCAGGAAGTGATTAAAAAGTGTAAAGGGAAGGAAAAATATGATGCATTATTTATATTGTTAGCCTTTAAACCTGCTCTTGAGTGTCTTTAGTTTGACATCTCATGTTTTAGAACCAAAAATAAACCGCTTTTACAAAGAAAAACGTAACTTTATCAGTGTGTTGGGAGATGCCATTTTGACTTAGCTGTGGCTCCATCTACTGGCTGTAGAGGCAATTACACACATGTAATTACCCACAATGCTTTGTGATATGCAGTGGATCTGACCACTTATCCACTCGTGATTAGATGGAAGAAATGTTCAGAGTGAGTCTGGCCATGATTTAAGGACTTAAAACAGCAAAAGATTTTGGGATAAATGACGTCAGCATCATCTACATTACATCGAAGGAGTTCAGAACATAATGTTGGAGAGAGAGGATTTACAAACCAGCATCATCAAACAAACGTGAATCAAACTAATGCTACTCCAGGTGTGTTTTTGATGAGGGAACAATGTTAGAGCATGGCTAACAGGCTAAAAGCTCAAAAAATAAATTTTGTTAAATATTTGTCCTTTAATGGAAGGATGAGTGACAGCAGTCTTAGCGCATTGAGATACAGAAATAAAATGCATTATGAATATTTATAAATCTGGAAAAAAGCAGCTGCAGAAGGAAGGAAAAGGAACTCCAAATAATATAGAAAGAAATCTGAAAAATTAAGGTTTAAGGACCATATCAAGACACATAAGATGATTTATCTGCACTCTTCTCGTTTAAAATATTTGTTGGATTTGTGATTTTAATGTAACTTTATTCTGTTGTGTAAAGCACTTTGAATTGCCTCGTGTACAAATTGTGCTCTACAAATAAACTTGCCTTGCCTTACTTTTACCTGCACTACAGAAGAACAATAACTGCCCTGCTGTGATTTTAACTAGATTTACAAAAAGCATTTAAACGCCAAAACTTTGATTGAGAGAGTGTGATTCCAATTTCCCAAATCGGATGAGCACAACTGGGAAACACAGTGTAATGACGGTTTATTCAATTTGTGCGTCAGAGAAGACATACTATCACAAACAATAACCCTGTTTTATTGTTATTCTGAGCCGATCTAACTCTGCTTAATCTCACAAATGATCAAAGTTTTCCCGCACTGAAAATGAGATAAAGTAGAAGTAGAGACAATTCACTTCTTAAGAATTTACATATTAACCAGGATGTACTGTAGCTTCGCAGCCACCACACAACTTTGTCCTTACACTTTTTGTTAGTTTGTTAGTTTATTTTTTATATTGAACATTGTAAAGAAAGAATGAAAGGAAAAAAACATGCAGACATAAACATGGACAAGGATTTTTTGTTCAGCTTTCTTCTGAGAGACTGTCCCAAGAATAAATTGCGTGCTTCTTCTTGGAGCAGAGCGGAGAAGTTTGGATCTTTGGGACTTTTTTGATGTCTTCAGGTGCCCCTTTCACTTGTGCTTTTTCAATTTGCCCTTTTGATGCCTGTGTGGGACTTGATGGTGGAGTGAGGGCGTCCTGGAACCACCTCCTCTGTCCCTCAGATCTTCTCCATCTCCATCTTCTGCGCTGTTTTTAAGTCCATAAATCATCACCAGACTTGTTTGTTTTCAAAACGCATTTATTACAACTCTGTGCGTACATTAGGATGTCGGGCATGTTAGATTATGTATGTATTATTTTATGTATTTGTTTATCTCGCCTCTGTAATCCGCACTGCAGCCAGTAGAGGCTCTAACTCAATTCCTGACATGGGAACCGCCCGACTGCTAAGATCCCACATTGATATTCATAATTCATATTCATGACATTCATAAAAAAACAAAAAAAACAAGAGGTGCCAAAGCAGAGGTACTAAAACACATGTTTAAAGAACGATTAAATAATGCATAATATTTGTTTTTAAGCTGTTATAACAACAAACTAAACACTTTAACATAGAACTAAGTAACATTTTTACCTTATTAAACGTCTTCATAAGTCCGTGTGGTGATTGCAAATGTATTTTGAAGCCCCCGCCGTCGCCCCCTGCTGTCTCTGAGCAGAAAACCAGCTGCAATTTTCCTGACACCGACCCGAAGACAACTCTCCTGAGAAACCTTGGCTCTCTTTTATATATTTGGCGACATTAAATGTTTTTGTATGTGAAAAAACGTCCTTATTTCAATAAAAAGGAAGGGGAAGAAAAGGAAAAAAAAGAAGCTTTTGTCATCATTTTACTGGGAGTGTACGTTCTCAAGAGACCTGCAGGGGGAGCTCTGTCACTGAAGTTACTGAGTTCTGCTTTAAACATTCATTTATGATAATAATTGAGAAAAATGTGTTTTGTCTTTGGATTTTGGATGCAATTGTGTGTACTGATAACATAGGTATTATAAACTCACCTACTTCCTGAAAATTAAACATTTTCTTCACAAATTGCCACTTGACTATGATAAATAATACCCCAGTACTATCCCACTAAACAAAGTAATAATTCGAAGTGATAATACATGGTACATTATACGCACTTTAACTATTTAGGACATACATTTGTATTTTGCATAAATGTTCTTTTTCGCACTAAAAAGATTGTCTTGGTTGTTTTCCTCCTCCAGAGTTCGTTGGTCGTGATCGTCCTCGGCAGCTGGCTCTGAACGGCAGCTCCACAGAGTACCATCTGAAGAACGTGGCCCACGACACCGAGTACGTCCTGACACTGTACGTGCTCTTCGGCTCGGTGGTGGGGCCCGGCATCAGCGCCACCTTCAGGACGTGTGAGTAACTGCGTCAGTGTCTAGCGTCACCAGGATGAGGTGGAAGTGATTTACAAACGCGCCGAGTCAAACTGATGAGTGTGTTTAGACCCCGGCATCTGTCGCATACTTAGTCACTCGGGACAAGACTGTCTGTTTGTTCTCCTCACTTTTGTGTTACATATCGCTTGTTTAGTTTTGTCATTAATGGAAATACTATTCAAGTTAATCAGAGAACATCACAATATTTGGAATTTTAGCAGTCAGTGGCAAAATTATTCATGGTGAGTAATCAAATTTTCTTCTCAAAAGGAGCTCGAAAAAATGTGAAACAGCTGCTACTGTCTTAAAATTATAATAAAATTGTACAACTCTGCTAGATATTTTGCTTGTATCTGAGATCTAAAAAAAGAAAATCAAGTTAACAGTTGAAGAAAACCAAAACGACAGGAACACTGCAGCTTTGGACTTTGGGATCTCACACAGTTAAACTCGTTACCTTTCTGTCCTTAAATAAGATGCTTCTGAGTCCAAAGTGTTGTGGAAATTATCTTAATTAATTATTGTGAGGGGAGTCGGTGTAATCTTTCATTTCGCCAGGAGGAGTTTTCATCGCCAATGTTTGCAGAATGAACACCTTTCGACTACAACTGAAGTTAATTTTAACAAAACAACAGCCCCAAGGACAATAAAGGTCAACCCCCCTTAAAGAAACAGATTTTATAAGTTGGACTTTCCATACTTAGGTAAAACTTAGTACATTCTGATAGGGCTGCTGCAACGATTATTCAACTAATTATGACTACTCTAGTTTAAAAAATACTTGTATTTTTGTAACCGCAATTTTTTATGAAGACTATTGACCTTATTCTGCCCCGCCCACTTTTGCAGTTTTTTGCTGTTTTGTTGTAAATGCACTGCCGTTTGACGAGAACTCCGTTAAAGCTAATGACGAACGAGGGAAAAGTCTCGCCACTAAAATGTTAGATAAAGTAGGTTGATTTGTGTAAAATGTTTAATGAACACGAGCAACAACAAGTCACAACGCACCGATTTCCTGGTCAGTCTGAAAACGTCTTTTTAGTCCATGTAGAACTTATTTTCTGTTGAGCTCGTCTGCTCCATGTAAACTAATACAACGGTAACAAGGCGGCGGCGTGTACAGCAACTTCTGGAATAAGGTGAATACAGACTCTAAAACACATATGAAAAGACTTTTTATAATGAAGACAGCTGCATTTTAAATAAAAAAGAATAAACCATTTCTTCAATTTGTATTTATAATACACTTTATTTGTAAATATTCTAAGGCCCAAAGTTACTGGGATAGGCTCCAGTCACCCGTGACCCCGGGAACGGGAATAAGCGGTAGAAAATAAATGAATGAATGTAAATATTCTCTATGTAGAAGCTGTCAGTTACCATATTTTGGGATTTATTTGGTTAAAAATATATCCAAAAAGTCTCAAAGTACAATAGAAATAATTGTTTGACAGTCGACCAATTGAAAAAAAGAAAACCTGATGGGATTCTGCTGGACTTTTTGTTAATTTATTCCTTTTTATCCTCCGTCTGATAAAAGGAAACTATCAAGCTGCTGGACATTTAATATGAAAAGAAGACGGTAACCCACTTACTTACAGTCAAATCAGTCATTCTGGGATGAATTAGTGTCAGTTTGTTCAGAAAATTTAGTATGACTGTATGGATTTCGTCTGGAATTTTTAAGTTTATTACAGTCCCTAAAACTCATTTTAAGTTAAATTATGCTTCAGCTTTGAAAAAGGATTTGTCAAAACCCAACAAAAGCCCAAACTAGTGTCAATCAGACAAAACCTAGAAACACCAGCTTTACTTCTTCATATATTTAACAAAGAAAATGTAGGTGGACTTTAAAGTTTGGTTTGTTTTCCTCTTTGCAGAGCTTGTTTCCACTTGTAATTAGTAAGTAAATCAGACACCAGAGTCCAAAACTACAGAGTCTCAGCTTCACAAAGAGTCCAGACATTAGTTTGTGCTCCAAAGCTTTCAGAAACAGCTTCAGTTTGAAATGAGGCCTATTTTAGTTTTAGGAAAAAAAACGTCTGAATGATTCCATTCTATTCTGAACTATTCTAGTCGGCCACTAAAATAATTAGTTAGTTGCAGCCCTGCATGTCGGTCTGGATGGAGTTTACTCAAAGCACTTTCTGTTTTCGTCCCAGCTCCTCTTGGCTATGTGTCCAACTTCAAGGTCGTCTCTTACACAAGTTCGTCCATCGATGTCGAGTGGAGTCCGATTGTGGGGGCGACAGAGTACAGACTGACCTGGAAAACAAGTAATGTGCCTTTATCCAGTTCATATATGCGAATAAAACTCAATCCCTTCTGTTTAACTTACTATTTATGACTTCTCGCAGATGGCGTCAGTCAACAGTCCAAATACCTGGACCAGAGTGTCTTGTTTTATCACATCGAAGACTTGAATCCGTCGTCCGCTTACACAGTCACGATTTGTGCTCTCTACGGAAACGCGGAGGGTCCAGAAATTTCCTTATCACAACTCACAGGTAAACATCAAGGTTCTTATCTCTGCGGTTGGATTTTGTCCTGTCTGCGGCATAATCTTAGACGTGTTTTGACTGTAGTCCTTTTATCAACATTTGTTCTCATTGTGTTTGTCAGTTTAAAGGTGCATTATAACTTTACCGATGGAGGGTTTGCTATCTGCTTTTCTTCATGGATTTCTTTTGAATTGGCTGTCTTATATTTAATCAAGTTTGTTATACTTTTCAGTCCAGTTTAAAAATGTCTGCTCCTTCCCAAACCAGTTCCTCTTCCCTCTCCCTAGCCCCACACAATTAAACTTCTTCTTTCTGTAGCTCAAGGGTGCATTGCGGCCACCTAATGTGTTGTTTTAGTATTTGGTCTGAGTGAATATTGTTGTGTTATTTTGACACATATTCTGCTACAGTGACTTATTTGAGCTTTAAACCATGTTCTAAAAATGTTCCATCATCGAAAACACACCAGAAGTAGCATTTAGTTGCATTCACGCCATTTTGAGGAATGTGTATTAGAAAATCCGACCCCCTCCGAGCGTCAAAAACACTTCCTGCTGAACTCCCTTGATCAATGACCTTTTTTCAGATCATCTACTATCATCTTTTGCTGTTTTAAGTCCTTAAATCATTGCCAAAAATCAACACAATAACTGCTCCTTCTATCCGCATCATAGCGTCTCTTAAGTGCAAACATAACTAGACATAACTTTAGTCCATAATAAACTTTTATTTTGCTTCAAAACAAGCAAATTTAAGGTACTCAAGAGCATGTTTAAAGGCAAATAACAATATGAAAAATGCATATTTTTTCTTTAAAAATAAATCTAAAGTCCCAACAACATTCACATAAATTCACACCAGTGTTTTTATTCAGCTGCTTGTGAAAAATGTCCCTTAAAACGTGGTCCAAATTTCTACCACTAAAACTCTCACGAACGAATAAGACACGACATCCAAGCACAGCCCACATTAATCGCCAGTACTAAAGGTTTTATAATTCACTCATTTTTAGATGGCGGATTTATTTCACACATACAATGAAAAGATGTCAAACTTTTTTTTATCTTGCTTCTAATATATTTTTTAGATCTAATAAATGCAGAATTTGCACCAGTGCCATTTTCTTTTATTTATGAATACGTAGATTACTAAATTAAATGTCTGTGTACTAGGGCTAACTAGGGTAACAAGTTAATTTATTAACTAATCGATTATTGAAATGATAACTAACAATTAATATAGTAATAATCGTTAACCAATCTATACATCGGTTCCAAAACATGCCATGAGCTGAGAAAATAAGTTTTAAACTCAAATTGAGCCGCAATTACATAAAAATTAGGCAGAAAATGTGTAAGTGTAATTATTTAATGAAAACACAAACATGAAAATACTCCTCTATCTTCAAACACTTAAAGCTGGGGTACCTGATTTTCACACTGCGGAACCAGAGGTAGGATTTTAAACCTATCTAACTTGTCCCTCGCTCTCACAAACCCTTTTGCACATCGTTAAAATTCACATGCATCCATTTTTGGTCCCGTGCACAGCTTTACAACAGCTTTTTTCAGACGACAAAGTGAACCTGGGGAGGATCCCCCGAGCGCAGCCAATCAGAGCGCTGCTTTTAGCTTTTACTTCAAGACAAAATACTTTATTAGACAGCGTGCAGAAGTGTAATTTTTGTCAGAATGTGCTGCTTTTACAAGACACACTTTGATATAAAAAACACATTTACAAATTTACAATCAAAAAAGTCAGGTACCCCAGCTTTAACTGCAGTACTTTTACTTTTGTATTTTATTACTCACCACCACCGTTGATCTTGTACTCATATTTTCTTGTGTTTTCGTAGCTGCAGTTTCAGACTCAGACCACATCCGGGCTCCACGCGAGGTGAAAGTGGTCGACATCGGAGTCAACTTTTTCACTCTGTCATGGAAAAAAACGTCCGGGGCATCTGGGTACAAAATCTCCTGGACCCCCTTCCTAGGTATCACTCCACACTCCGCGCCGTCACCCTGCAGTGGTCTTCTTCTACGCTAAATTACATGCACTACTTGGCTTCATGCTTTGTGACAATTAGCCCTAACGAGGCTCACAGCACCGTCTAACAGAAGTCATTATCTCACGCTCCTCTGTTTCGTCGCTTTAGGGGGCGAGGACAAGTCGCACACAGTTTCGGGCTCGTCCACGTCGTACACGATTCAAAACCTGCGTGAGAGCTCGGCCTATAAGATCCAACTGTCCTCAGTGGTGGGCAACAAAGAGGGCAGTCCAGTCCTGGTCACTGCGCGGACTTGTGAGTAATACTGAAACCGTGACGGCAACGTAGTTATTATTGTCTGTAACTTTCAGGGAGATGTTTAGGTTCAAAGGTTTGGACAGTTTTTTAAAATCAAGACGTTTTCGACTCCAAAAAAGTAGTTTACAATCTGGTCTGAGAAACTAGACTTTACTGCTCTTTTAGGGCCGCAGTTGATTAAAGAAATTCTTGGTCGACTAAAGACCTGCCCTATCGACTGATTATAAAGGGGGTGTGGTAAAAATATATCAAAACTATAAAGTATCTCTATGTATCCAACCCAAACTGCACTCAAAACACCAAAAAAAACAACCATTTATGCAGAGAAGTACAAGGAAACTTTGTTGGACTCTAAAATCTTCAGCTAATGCGCTCCATATCTTCTCGTCTTTGCTGTTTTTTTCTGTATGAATCCTTTAAATCTAAATAAAATGATCAGAAAACAGCTCTAGCTCTTTTTAGCCCCATTCTCAGGGAGGAGTTACAATCTGATACTGCCCCACCTTTGTTTACCTGTTAGACCTGTTTTAGGACATTACAGGATATTGGACATCCTCACTGTGAAGCACTCGATTAGCATTTGATTGGCTTGTTTTCTCAGTTGATCAAGGTCAGAAGACACTGATGTAAACAGCTGGCAAATCATATCTTACGCCTTGGCGTAATACAGGGCAGTTTAATTTCTGTCTTCTCAGAACAGCCCCTCAGATTGAAAATGACTTCCCAATGGCAGCCGAAACGTCATGATTTTAAAAGTGTTGTCCTTTGAAACCTTTTCTTCTCTACTCCTGGATGAATATGGATTACAACAAAGTTGTTTCTATGCTGTTTTTAAATTTTAACCTTTATTTAAGTCAAAACACAGATTAAACTGTTAATGCTTGTCTAACTAAACCACTAACAAGAGATAAAATATTTTCTATATTTTTGGAAGATGGGTTGAGGGCCGGATCATATCCCTTGGAGGGTCTGATCTGTATCTCGGGCCTGAATGGCCTTGAATGGCCCTGCGCTTGAACCCGACTTACACTTCCCCACAAACCCCACTCCAGTCAAACTATTGTAGCTGGTTATGACAGAAATTATATCCAGCATAAAACTGAAAGTTGTGACTACTCACAAAATTTCCTTTATTTTTCCCTCATCAAAAACATATCTGAAGTTGTATTTAGCTTCATTCACGCTTGTTTGATGAATTTTGTTTGTAAGTCTTCTCCCTCTGAGCTTCAAAAATAGTTTATAATATCCATTTATAATTTAATATCAATAAGTCATTTTTTTTGGTTACAATTACTTCTTTGTGATATTATCTACTCTTAAAGATTGATAACAAAATTACTGTAAAAGTAGTAATATAAAGTGATCCCTCGCTATATCACGTTTCATCTTTCACGGCTTCGCTGCTTCACGGATTTTTTTTTTTTACAGTGCGGATATTTTTACAGTGCATTGTGCTCTGAATCCTGATTGGCTCAGGGGCTTACTGTTGTCTAGTTCTCAAATATAATCCAAGGTGGCATATCCGTTTATAAAAATCTTCTTGCTCAGAAAAAGAAAGAGCGCCAACAACTACCCATAACCTGCGCCATCCGTAGAAACAGACGCTACAGCGGAGCGGAGTCAGGACGAAGAGGCACAGACTGTGAAATACGACTGTTTCCAACCTTGTATTACTATATTAAAATTATTGTTTTAAACAAATTTTGGGCTTTAAAACAGGTTTTGATTTTTGGTTTCATTCCATAGTTCAGTATTGCATTGCAAAATAATAAAAAATAAAGCTGTGACTACTTCACGGATTTCACTTTTCACGTGTTATTTTTGGAGCGCAACTCCCGCGATAAACGAGGGATCACTGTACTGTCATCTTTCAAACAAGGCCAAGGGTATAAGGCAAAAATTTGTACAGTCTCATTTTAGCTTATTTCTGAGGTCTCAAGTTAATTTTTCTCACTCTTGTCAACTCCAAAGTTTAATTATTTAAGTTTGACTCGCAATTTCTAAGTTCAAATATTATTGTTACATTTAGTTTTTTGTACTTTTGTTAGTGGACCTTCCCAAAGTGAATGGCTTTGTGGCCTTGAACACAACGGACAGCAGCACCGTCCTCAACTGGACCCGAGTCGCAGGGGTTTCTGGGTATCTTCTCTCGTGGAGGCACATTTCAGGTCTGTTAACATGTGCACCACTCTATAATTACAAACAAATGAATAAAACATATACAATAAAATAATATGTATGTCATTTTCTCAAGTTCTGGACACTAAGAATGAAGTCCTGGGTCCTGGTGTCACTTCTGTCAAGATTGGAGACTTGTTATATGGAAGAACCTATATTTTTACCATTCGGCCGCTGTACGGAGAGGTGGAGGGGCCCATAACCACTATATACCAAAGAATATGTAAGATTTTTATTTTTAAACATTTGTAATTGCATTTGCTCAAGTTCAGTCATTTTTGTTGGTGTCATTGTGGGACAGTTAAAGTAGAACTAAGTTTACCTTTTTACCATTTTTAACGTCTTTGTAAGGCCATGTGGTGAACGTAAAAGTATTTTCTGTTGGGTGTTTGAGGCCCCCGCTGTCGCCCTCTGCTGTCTCTGAGCGGAAAACCAGCTGCAGCTTTCTTGAAGCCGACCTGAAGACAACTCTCCTGAGAAACTCTTTTTTTATATTTGGTGACATTAAATATTTTTATATGTATTTTAACTTCCTTATTTCAATTAAAAGGAAGGGGAGAAAAAAAAAAGCTTTTGCCGTCATTTTACTGGGAGTCTACGTTCACAAGAGACCTGCAGGGGGAGCTCTGTTGCTTAAGTTACTGAATTCTGCTTTAAAGGTTTTCTTTCTCATCTGTTTACAAAATGCAGTTTGATAGGTGCTTGATTGAGTAATGTTTTTTAAGAAATACATATATAATACAGCCCCTTTAAAGTCGCACATTTGTGACAATAACAGTAAGCCATGCTTCAACTGGCCCTGTCCCATCCTGTCTCGCAAAGGTCTGCTACAAGAGCAGTTGAAATCGTCCAAGCAAAAAAAAAAAGCAAATAAAACTAAAATGTGTCTGAATTATACTTTAGTTAATCTCACCAATTCACAAGAAGATGTTTAGTAATTCCAAGTGTGTGAGACGTGGCTAAAGCTAGAGTTTATGAAACTACTTGCAGTTTATTGTCAGCCTTTTCTGCCTTTATTTCCCTTCTCGGCAAAGTCTCTATTCCACGTTTTAACGTTTCTTTATGCAATGTATTGGGTTTGTCCTAAATTAGATGCATTATTTATTTATTTATTAACCTTTATTTAACCAGGTAAGACCCTGTTGAGATCGAAACCTCTTTTTCAAGGGTGACTCGGGGCAAAGTGAAAAACATAACAGCAACACAAAGTAAAAAAAAAGTCTAAGACTTAGACTTAGACTTAGACTTGTTGTTCCAGGAGCCAAAAACGAGCCGGTCCACTTGTCTTCATGAACATGTTATTGTTTTTTTGTCTATCTATCTTAAAACCTGATCAGGCTACAAGTCAGATCTGCGGAGATACAATCATACTCGCAGTAAGAATGCAAATATTTTAAAAAGTGAAATAAATGCAAAATAGATGAGTTCAATGCCATGAAAGTTTATGAGAGGTTCACTCAGTCGCACTCTTCTGTCTATATCTTTCTTTGCATGATTTTTGTAATATAAGGGTGACTCATAGTTGTCGGATGTTTGTGAGAGCACATATTCCAACTTCCTAAGAAAAAGTTGTAGTTGCAAAGTCTATAATAGTCTTCGTATTTTAATCCAATTTGTGTTTTATGCTTCCCCTCGAGCATAAAGTGACCATTACATTTTTAAAAAGCCTTAATAACATTTATCCTCTGGCTCACCTGAAGAATAATTGAAAAAAGTCAAGAGTAGAACCATATTGTATTTAATTATAATGGACAGTTTTTCCATTAGTTGGATTCACGAGGCAAATCATCGAAACTTTACAGACACACACTTTCTATATTTTCCTGCAGTGTATTTTTGGCGCTCATACCCGACCCTACAGTGACCATTACGTGGAAAAGCCTTATTAACTTCACCGCCTTATGCTGCGTCTCTTTCTCTCAGTGGGAGCGGACCCTCAGGTGGCGTCTGTCCTGGCCACTGCTGCCCCCGATTTGGCTCACATTACCCACATTACCAGAGCCTCACAGCCGGCCCCCGTCACCGATCCTGCAGTACCCCCCACCACCACCAGGAGGAACCGGCCCCCCGCTGCTGCGCCGGCGGAAAAACCCAAAAGCGCAAAGAAAGCTCAGGGCAAAGCGGCCGTGAGCGAGATTGAAAGAGACGCGCAACTGGCCACGAAGAAGCCTGAGACGACGGCTTCACAGAGCACAGGTATTTACAGGCAACAACCGCTCACTGGATGTCGATAAATAGTAAAAATTTGTTTGTATTTTAGTAAATCAAATGAAATGTATTCTTAAAGCACATTTTAAACATCCTAAGTTTCCAAAAGTGCATCATCTGAGCAGACAACAGAAGCACTATTGACCCTTAAAATGTCAGACAATGTTCAAAATTCCTGAGCAGAGGAAAAATAAAGAAGGCTGTTTTGCATTTTCAATTATTAACCCCATACGGATCAGACCTGTTTTTCCTAAATGTCTGAATAAATTGAGCCCCGATTCAAACTGAATCTGTTTCTGAACCCTTCAGTTTGTGCTCACGAACTATTGTCTGGACTCTTTGTGAAGCTGAGACTCTGTAGTTTTGGACGTTGGAGTCTGATTACACTTGGAAACAAGCTCTGCTCAAAGGAATATCAGATTTTAAAGTCTGCTTAAATTTTCTTTCTCTACTGCTGTAAAGCTGGTGTCTGTAGATTTTGTCTGATTGACACTAGTTTTGGGTTTTGTTGACTTTTGACAATTCCTCTTTCAAATCTGAAGCTTATTTAGCAAAAAATGTTTTAGGGACTTGTAATAAAGTAAAAAAGTTCAGGCGGAATCCATATAAAAGTCCTATTGTAATGTGTAATTTTTAAAAAAAATTTAAACTTTTGGAGTACAAACTGACTAATTCATCCCAGAATGTTAGATTTGACTGTAAATAAGTGGGTTATAGCTTTCTGTTCATATTTAACGTGTCCAGCAGCTTGACAGTTTCCTTTTATCAGATGTGGATGAAAAGGAAAAAAAAAATATTTTAAAAATCCAATCACAACTGGTTTTAACTGACGTCAGATGTACATGATAAAGTCTTTCTAACAAAAAGTAAGCTATAATATTGAATTTCCAGGGCAGAAATGTCAGTTAGTTTACTTTTCTATTACAAATGATTGAAAACTATGTTTTCTAGTGTCAAAAGATGTAATTTTGTGGTAAAGTATCTCATATCTGTAGATATGAAAAACTGTTTGGGATTAACATTTATGTGAGTATTTGTCCAGTAAAACCTAAAATTTGCCTTCATCAAAAATACAAAAATGAACTCCTTATAGATAAAGAAATTATGTAAAATACAATGGTAAATTTGTCATATTTTGTGATATTATGAAATTAATCCCAGTTTCTCCAATGAAATGTTTCGCCTCAATTCTGGAATTTAAAAAGACACATTACCTACCATTAGATCTGTGTTTTTTGAGTTGGGGCACACTTTTTGGATTCAAAGACACCACCTACTACTAAAACATTACCAAATCAGACCATTTAGTTAAAAGTATGGTAATCTGTACCACTTTCTGGTTCTTTAATTTTGGCTAAAATTATGGTTTTGGGTTGCTTTTTGGTGCTGAAGACACTCCAAAAAGATGAATTAGTCAAACACATCTGCATTTGTGAACATGTTGATTCAAATTGGAAATTTTTTCAAGGCGCACCTGGAGGCACAACCTCAAGGCACTCGAGTGTTCCTGAAACACTGGTTGAAACTCAAGGCTTTAGTCAATAGCAAGTCTTTTTCAACACAAAAATAATCGTAGTTTCACCAGTGATACCATGTGGTCAAATACTAATGAGATAGATCATGTACATTGAAATCTTCAGTACAGAAAATCTTACCATTCTTAAACAATTCTTATGTGATTTTTTTTTTCAGCTAATGATACTTCAAGTTCAAGTTCAAGTGAGTATCTAATCTTGATACTAGTTTTTGTATGGATTCTTTTGACAGCCTTATTCGGAATATTAATCTTGATTTTTGTATGTAGATCTACAGATATATTTTACCGTAAATGCCTTTTAAGATCAGAGATACATCAGAGAGATCCAGATACATCGCAACTGAATCAAAATCACAATTTGAATAGTCGCAATTAATCAATCGCCAAGCCTGCTTTTATTTAAATCAATAAATAAACAACAAATAATCCTCCCTTATTACATGAAAACCTGCCAACTCTGTAGTTTAGACTTCTACAAACATGATTTGAGTCTTTTCTAAAATGTTGATGCTCCTGGATGTAAACATAAACCACAAATCTAATCACAATTGCAAAGTTTATTAGAAAAAGCACGCCAAAATCGTTACAATACAAGATTGTTTTTTTTTTTGTTCCAATTTCAAGCTAATTAAAGTTTAGCTGCTCTTCCACCTGAGCCTTCACTGCTGTTTTTTTACTTCTCCACATACCAGTAACATCATGTCCAGGGTTTCCGCGGGGCATTAAAAAGCATTAAAAGTCATTATATGAATTTTTTGAAGATGTGGAGTGAGTTCGCTGAACATTTTGGAGTAAATCAGTATCTAACAAATAAATACACTGTTTACTTGTACTTTTCTGTGTGAATTGTTATTTTTGCATGAACTTCTGTGCAGTTTCGGTCTTTTGAGTGCAGTCTGGGTCAGATACTTCATAGTTTAGATATATTTTTGCCACACTCCCTTGTAGTCGATTAATCAGTCGATGGGGCAGGTCTTTAGTCGACCAAGAATTTCTTTAGTCGACTACAGCTTTACTGAGATCCAATCATCTAAAAAGTAAAAGATAGGGTTCAAAACAGAATTTTGCATGGTTTAAATTTCATGTAAATTAGGTTTTAAAATATTAAGTAGTTTATTATATTCTCGTCATTCTGCTGACCAATGGAATGGTTACAAGCTGGTAAGTGTGACAAGCATGACACGAATTAAACTACTGGAAATTAAAAGAACTGATTTCAATTGGTCAGTTTAAATCTATGCTGAAAGGTTTGGAAATGAGAGCTATCGTCTGTAACTGTTTTTAGGTAATATTGTTTATGTTACTGTCTGAATCATCTAAATGTTTGTTGATTAGAAAGCATTAAATTTGATGTGCTGAAACCTGCATAAACCCTGATGTCTTTCCCCCTTATATAAGTCCTTCACATTGTGCCGCGTGTGTCTTCAGGGTGTGATAAAGCCAGAGCTGATGTGGTTTTCCTGGTGGATGAGTCATCAAGCATCGGCGTCGACAACTTTAACAGAATAAAGGACTTCATATTCAGAGCTGTGACTTACTTCCCCTCCATTGGACCTCAGGGGACACAGGTTGGTCACAAAAAACGGCATTCAAAAAACTGCAACTTTGTCGTCTGCTCTCTATTCTCCAAGCCATTCAAAGTGCATCATTTCGACAAGGTTCTTACGAATATTTTTGGACATCTTAGCATGAGTATTTTATATTTTGGATACTTTAGCATGAGTATTTTATATTTTGGACAGCTCACAATAATTATTTTATGTCTTGGACACCTCAGCATGAGTATTTTATGTTCCAGACACCTCAGCATGAATGTTTTATGTTTTGGATTGGTTAGCATGAGTATTTATGTTTTGGACACCTCACAATGAGTATTTTATGTTTTGGATATTTTTATGTTTTTTTGTTTTTCTTTTTTTTTCTTTCAAGTTTTACACATTTAAAATCAGTTACAAAAAACAGCTCCCACACATCAATGGCAAACCAAAGAAATAAAACAAACTCTCCAAGTGAAATATTTCAGTTTTCACTGGTTAACATCTGTCCAGGGACAGCAGACAAAAAATAGCCATGCAGGCTAATTCTGGTACATTGGCAGTAATGTTTATGAATGTACACTGTCCCTGTTAAATTAACGAATAAATAAATAAAATTCACCACTCACTATGTACGGAGTTTCAGCTGGTTGTTTATTTTTTTAAATGGCTAGCGTATTGTGCTACTGTGTACTTCTTGTCCAATTCTATCTCTGAGGTTTTTGCAGAGTCACACTAAAATCTTTAAAGTTCAGGCAGTACACAGTGAGCAGCAGGTGGATCACATTGACAACATGATAAAGACTTTATAAATGAGATGAACACTTCCCTTGTTTTGAAATCAAAACCAGACGACGACCTTTGAAACCTCTTCTATGATGGAACTCTCCTGGACAAAAGAGGGACTACACTGATCACGTATTTTATGGCATGTGTAATACGACCGTTCTCAAAAGAAACACCTGTGATTTTTCAAAGTGGAGTCCGGCATTAGAGAAACAAAAACATACATGCACAGTAAAACACTTGACAATAACATGCCTCTAAGATTTGATTGGGCTCTTTCGTTTTCAAGTTTATTTTATAATAAAACATAAAACAAACAGAACAAGACACAGAAAGCAAGAATACAAAACAATGGTTAATCTGTCAAACATATGTCCCCTTGTGTATATACTGTATCAATCAATAATACACTTTAGTCGTAAATATTCTCTATCTAGAAGCTTTCAGTCAGCATAGTTAAACCTCAGTGTACAATAGAAACAATCTGACAAATCGACTACTTAAATAATCGTTGGTGGCATCCCTAATATAAATTCCAAGCAGGTTTACACTAAAAAGACAGGGTATTGTCTTTCTGTTACATTATGTTACTTAAATTATTGCAGTATTTGTGATTGGCAAATTGCGAACTTTCAAATTGCGATTCGATAGTTAATCTTGCTGCCCTAATCTCAAATTTATGGATTTTAAAAGCAAAAAGCAATTTATAGATAAGATAGATTATAGCATAAAATGTAAAAATGAAACAAAACACATTCTAAGTATATTTGTCTTTTGGGAAAAATTGTTTACTTTTCTTTTGTAATATTTTACAAATTTTAGCATAAAGGTGGCTTTCGGAAACACTTTGAAAAGTTTCCAGCCCAATGTTTTGCACCACAATCGTGAGGTTAATCTTGTTCTTAATCTTCTCACAGATTGCGGTGGTCCATTACAGCGATGACCCTCGAATTGAGTTTCGTCTGAGCGACAACAAAGACCGAAGTTCTCTGCTGCGGGCGCTGCGAGCTCTGCCGTATCGAGGAGGCAACACCAAAACAGGTTAGACACAACTTATAACTCCAATAATCTCCAGCAAATTTAATGACATAAAACGAACAAAGAAAGCGGGAGACTCAAATTTGGACGTGTTGATGTTGATGCCGTTGCTTAGAGAATGGTTATAGATGACTGTGATAAAAAAACAATCTGCAAACTTTGTTCACAGGGAGAGGCATTGGGTACGTCCTGCAGGAGCTGTTCCAGGAGTCTTTGGGGATGAGACAGAACGCTCCTCACGTCCTCGTTCTGATCACCGACGGCAGGGCCCAGGACGACGTGCTGCCGCCTTCCAGAGTGGCACGCGCGCTCGGTCAGATTTATGCTCCAATCATAAAAATGCTAACTCAAAGGATTAGATTTAATAGTTTGATATTTCACTTTACACGTTGCTCAGAATGATTCACTCGGTTAGTGGCTTTTGTAGTTTCTGGTGCCTCTGGGGTAGACTGACAGAGTAAGTGTTCAGTGCCAACGCTCAATTATGTACACACATATTATTTTGTTGAATGACTGGTTAAACTGTCAAAAATTTCTGTCCATTTTCTATAAATTGTCTCTGTTTTTACAGTGGTACGTCACTTAGCTACTTATTACTTCCTGTAATTTTAAACTTTTATTTTTTTAAATGTCTTCACAAACTGCAACTTCACAAATTGAATAATTGCCACAGGTGTTACCTCATCAAACTAAGTCATAATTAGAACATGTTGAGAACCTGTCATATAGACTTTAAACCTAGCTTGCGACAAGTGTTTTGCCTCAGGACACAACTGCAAAGTAGAATCATGGGAGCAGGATTATCTACGCTCTTCTATTACCTGGTCATGAACTTTGGGTAATGACCGAAAGCACAAGATCGCAGGGACAAGTGGTGGAAATGAGTTTCCTCTGCAGGATGGCGGGGAGGGGCTCAGTCACACGGTAGGAACTCAGAGTAGAGCCGCTGTTCCACGGGGCATCTGTTACGGAAACTCTACTCTGAGCGAGAAGAAGTGTCTGGGGTGAGGCAAGTTCAAGAGCTCAACAGAAAATAAGTTCTACATGGACTAAAAAGCCGTTTTCAGACCGACCAGGAAATCTGTGCGTTGTTGACTTGTTGTTGCTCGTGTTCATTAAACATTTTACACAAATCAACCTACTTTATGTAACATTTTAGCGGCGAGACTTTTCCTTCGTTCGTCGTTAGCTTTAACGGAGTTCTCTGCGTTTACAACAAAAGTGCGTATCTGTGGCAAAAAACAGCAAAAGTGGGCAGGGCAGAATAAGGTGAATATGGCAGGTTCTCACGATATTCTAATTGTGAATTGGTTTGATGGAAGGGCACCTGTGGTAAACACTTAGTATGGTTTTACATTTGTGAAGTTGCAGTTTGTGAAGAAATGTTGAAAAATAAAAGTTTAAAATGACAGGAAGTAGTGCTGAGATCTAAAACGGAATCCCTCTGTGATGTCATCAAAAAGCAACGTAACATGTAACAAAATACAGAGACAATTTACACATAACAGACACAATATTTTGACAGTTTAAACAGTCATTCAACTAAATAAAGGTGTTATCAGGTGTTATTATTTGTCAAATCCTAACTAGTGTGTAATTTCTGTGCATTACATGGATTTTGGCCCTCGTTTTCAAAATGGTTGCTAGGTAACAGTTGTGAAATTACCTCTAACTATGTCAGATTTGCTGTTCACGTCCAACCTGGAAGTACAATTTAAACATTCTGAAAGCTGTGAAACTGGGGACAAACAGAAATCTTTACAAAAATTTTAAATATAATCATGTTCACTACGTTTTAGTGAAATGCGTCGTTGAGACTTTAAGGGTTTCCCAGATGTAGAGATGGGCGATTTATCAGTTCCAATTCTGGGTTAGGGTTAGTCAAATGTTTTCACCAAAATCGGACGAGTTTTGCACCAATATTTTTTAGACGGTGCAAAAAATAATCCCCAATAGATAACCGAAAGCAAAATTAAACCTTTTGGCTGGCGTACATAGACGTAGGTCAGTTCTACTTTTCCTCTGGGTTTCAGATGACATCACAACAAAGTTCCACAGTCCTATATAATGCAATGTAGATGGAGAGCAGCGAAAATTACTATTATTAATGTATATAATTTTCTCATGACGTAGCGGCTTCAGTGGCATAAGCGCTGATGAAAACTATCAGGTTCTTAATATGTGGATTTCCTTTAACTATGCGTAATCAATTGGAAAAGTGGTCTGTGGTCCGCATCTGTTATAGCGCCTTCATTTTATGTAAATTTAAATACACCATCTCTGTATACGTTAATAAAGTGGATTGAAAGGTCTAAACACAGTGCTTTAAATGGGTTTGTGTGATTTCAGGTGTGAGTGTCCTGGCTGTTGGAGTGGCTAATGCAGACATTGATGAACTGAATAAAATCGCCGCACCCACAAACTACAAGAACATCTTCTACTCTCCCTCGTTTGACGACTTCCCCTCGATCGAGAGAGACTTCATCAGCAGCATTTGCAGCGACAAACTTCTGTCTGAATATAAGCCTGAGGCTGAGGTGAGCTTACGACGACAAAATGAGGCTTATGTGTTCTGTAAAGTCTTAGAAGTAACTATAATGTTATGTTGTTCTTTATGTTTTTACTTGTTGCACAGTATTTGTTATTAAAGGAGACCTATCATGCTTTTTTCTCTGGTACTTTATATTAAACAATAGCATAAGTCGATCCTAATTTTACATTTTATTCATTTTAAACTGTAATATTGATCTAAAACAGCTTAATACTACAAACAAGTGCACTTACTGCCTGTTCAAAACTGCAGCAAGCAGCAACAAACAGCAGATTGTCATTTACATGTTTTTATCTTTGAAAAGTGACTACGTACATTTTAGAATCCTACATGTGTCACTAATTTTTCAAATAACCAAAACTAAGTACAAGCATGTGGGCGGGGATAGGGGGTAGGTGAAAACAGTACTTTTCCGAGCATTTGAGCTTTAGTTATGAGACAATACAGGATTATTCAAACATGCAGGAAACAATCAAAATACAACTTTGAGTAAAATAATGATGAGGAAACACTGTTATGACTCATTAAAGTTGATATTGCTTTATATATATATATGTCCCCTTTTAACATGACTTGGTACAAGCAATAAACGTTTTAAAGTCATTTTATTCATCTTTTTACAATTATGTTCTATTTTTTTCAGGATGCTCAACTGGACAACCCCACGGGAGACCCAGAGGAGGAGGCCGAGCCTGAGCCCCCCTGCCCCACCCACTGTGTGAAGGTTGGTTTATAAAGTCAAATAAAACCTTTAATGTTCATTCTATAAAACATCTTCTCTGCGCTTGATTCTCATAGGGCCAGAAAGGAGATAAGGTAAGACGCATTTTCAGCATGATGATATGAAACATTTCACAATAAAATCACATTTTTATTGCTTCAGTATTTGTTTTGTTTTTTCTTTCAGGGCGATGGCTTTGGACTTGGGGGTCTGGTATGATTAGTTTACTGCTCTTTTCAATGTCATTTTTGTTCATGGCTTTACTTTCGACATGAGTGTTATTTTTTCCCCTCTTTGAATTAGAAATTTAGGGCGAGTCCAGGGAAGTTTGATCCTTTTACAGCCACAAAAGGAGAACCAGGCGAAAAGGTCAGAGGATTACATTTGACGTGTTGTTTTAACGCTGTTGTGTGTATCCTTTGACTTGACATCCAAACAGCAGCCATTAACGCATGCTGGGAGTGTTTTATTGCATTACTGTGAATATTTCTGTATGACAGGGCCCTCCTGGAACAGATGGTGTTCCTGGGTTGCCTGGACGACCGGGGAGATCTGGACCCCCAGGATCCGCTGGACTCAGGGTAAAACTCATTTCAGATAGAAACGCATTTACTGCCTTTGTGAGTCATGCAGTCAATTAATGTTGATTACTTTTTCAAGGGGCTTCAAGGTATCCCAGGTGACAGGGTGAGCCTAATTTTGTTTACCTCAAGATGATATTAAGGAAATTAATAAATGGTTGTCTTTATATGCAATGTCTGTTGTAGGGTCTTCCTGGAGCTCCTGGTCCAAAGGGTCAAAGAGGAGAAAGGGTTTGTTTATCTTTATTTTATCAAAAGTATCGATACTCAGACACTAATCAATACTAAAACTAGTATCTAAACTAGATACTCACTGAAACAAGTAGTTTAAAAAAATAATCATATGAAAAAATTTGATCTTTCTTGAATAGGGGATAGGGAGGAAGTGAAAACAGGAATTTTCTGAGCTGGTTGCAGGACAATACAGGATTCAAAACTAATGATGAAGAAACACTGATGTAACAAGGTTAAAAGCTCATTAAAGTAGATTTTACATAAAATGTCCCCTTTAATATTGAAATCAAAGAGGAAATGTAAGTATCTTGACAATAACAATTGCAACTAACAATTATTTTGGCAATAGATTAATCTGTCAATCATATCTTTCAATTACTTGATTAGCTGTTTTGATCAGTGGTTGGGATCCCCATGGGGGTCACAGAATCATTTCTGGGGTCCCCAGAAGATATAGAGAATCATCTTAAACAAGGCTTAACCCCCTTCAAATGCAGTGGTTAAAGTTCCTTCCTATTTGTTGACCAATAAAAGTAATTTATCTAGGTCTATGTTCTCAAAATAAAGTCAAACATTAGACATAAGGCTGGTTTATGTCATCGCGGATCGCCTATTTTTTGTAACGTTATTTTGTGGATTGCAACTGAAAAAAGTTGAGAACTACTAAAAGTAACCTGGCCCTGTCATATGAATTCTTGTGATATTTTAATTTCACACTTGATGAATGTATAGAACTCAATTCAGATCAAATTATCAGTCTGTCCTGAGCCAGGTCACACTGAAAGGCCCATCAAGGAGAATTGTATCAAATTTGACCAAGACGAAGCTAAAGAGATGCTGCTTGACAAGGTCTTCATAGAGTGGATTTACAAAAAAAAACAAAAACACAAATTTTACACATTTGTATCGTCATTTATTGTTAATTGCTGCTCTGTCTTAGTCATAAAACCTCTTCTGTCAGTGACTGATGTGCATTGGAAGATATTTATAGTTCAGAAAATTGATTACAAAATTAGTTGACGATTATTAGATTATATTATATTAGTTCTTTTGATGGGGGACAGTGCAATTTCATACAATACATGAATAAAAATGAGCCAATGAGCCAAAAGGGCATAATGTTAAAGGGCTTAAAAGGCAATAATTGATGAGTTGCGATTAATCAATGAACTTGCCTCAGCTCTAGTTGACAACAAGATTTTGCACTAAAACAAACACACACACACAAAAAAGCATAATTATACAAACTAACAGCTGTGTTCTTGTCTCAGGGAGAGCCTGGGTATGTTATTGCAGGCCCTGATGCCAACTATGTTCCTGGGAGAAAAGGAGAGCCGGGATCTTCAGTATGTTTTCAGCACGTTCTCATCACAGTAAAACCAGTTCTTATTTTTAAATAAACCGTGTCCCCACAGGGTCCTCAGGGTCCTCCCGGGGTCTCAGGCGTCAATGGAGCCCCTGGACTCCCTGGACCCCCAGGTTTACCAGGTCCACCAGGGACGACTGTCAAGGTACTGCCAAACTGATCTGTTTTGTTTGTAACAGCATGGACAATGTTTAAATGTATTATTTTGTCATTCTCAGGGAGATCCAGGGGAGCCAGGCAAAAGGGTAAATATCTGTTTTCTTTTCTTTTGCATGGGTCAAGGAATGTCAGGATTTAAGGCGAGACTCTACAGACAAAATTATTTTTTCATTGTTTAGTTTTTTGGTCAGTGTTTTCCTTGAACATATCAGTTTTCATATGGAAACAATATAATCCAATCTGCACCTGAAGATGTTACTAACCCTAGGGTTAGTATACTAAATAGTATATTTGATTTAGATGGTTAGAAAATCCTCTCCCCTCCGAGTGTCAAACACACTTCCTGCTGAACTCCCTCGATTTTAAACATCTCTTATCCGAGAATCTTATGATGTTTTAAAGGAAAAATATTATGCATTTTTCATATTGTTATAGTCCTGTAAACATGCACTTAAGTACTTAAATTTGCCATCTCATGTTTTGAAACAAAAAAAAGTTTGTTATTGATTAAATGACAGCTTTTACCAGCCTGTGTGAAAAGACCCTTACTGAGTACATCCAGCCAGCAGATGGCGTCAAATGCTATATACAATCTAGTTAAGTTAGCTGTCAACAGACAGGTGTGGATCAGCAGGAGCAGTGTTTGTGTTTAGAGGCAGAAATGCTCACAATGAGTCTGGCAATAATTTAAGGACGTAAAACAGCGGAACATTCTCAGGTAAGTGACGTATGAAGTCAGAAAATACGTCCGAAAATCGTGGAAGTCCAGCAGGAAGTCTTTTTGACACGGCTGAGGATTTTCTAATAAACATTCAGCAAAACAGCGTAAATGCAACTTCAAGTATGTTTTTGATGACAGAGCATTGTTAGAACCTGGTTGAAGGCTCAAAAAAGTCACTGTAGCATAATGTGTGTCCTTTAAGTCCTTAAATCATCACAGACTCGTTCTGAGCATTTCTGCCATCTAAACACGTTCACTACAAACTGACTCGCTCACTCGCATGAATCATTACAGCATGCTGATGTTTGTGTAAGCGCTCTGCTTTTGTACTATGTCCATGAAAGGAAGTGAAGAATTTTAAACCTGGTTCTGTCCATTTTTCAGATTTATATGTCCCAAATAAATAGAATTTTGAGGATTTTTACACATAAAATGTCTTATTTTTCCAAAAAACATAATATGAATAGCAGTTATAATACAGTTTTTTCTTACATTTATGTGGGCAAACTACAGACAGAAGGTTTTAAATTAATGTCTCTAATTTTACTTTTTCTTTCTCCACTTTTGTCTTGTCTTAAAATATTACAAAATGGTAATTATTATTTAAAAATGTGATTTAAGAAAATAAGTCTTGTCAGATAATAAAACAAGCAATACAAATCTTATCGGAGGCGTTTGATTTGAGGCTTTATTTTAGTTTTTCAAATGTCGGATTGTTTCATCTGATAATCTGCTCTGACGTTTCTGAAAGGGTTTACCTGGTAATCTGGGGGTGCCAGGACACAAAGGAGAGCCTGGAAAAGATGTAAGTGAAAACAATGTAAATTTATTGTATTTAAAAAAGAAAGTGTTAATGTAAGATGCACCATATTTTTGTGTAACCCAGGGCAACACCGGTCTACCCGGACCAATTGGTCTGGACGGTGTCCCTGGAGTACATGGACAGAAGGGGCAAAAGGTACAATGCACGTTCACTATGAAACATGGCATTTACATAACTTTTGTGAGCTCAAATTTTATGTTTTTATGAAAGGGAGAAGATGGAATTGGCATCCCAGGTGTTCAAGGCCCAAGAGGAGAACCAGGGCAGAAGGTACATTGATTTGGTTGTCTTTTAATCTTTTTACTGTGATCCTATTCACCTTATTCCGCCCCGCCCACTTTTGCCTCTTTTCATGTCTATGATCGGCACTCTAGTAGTAAAGGGACTTCCGCTTTGACGAGAAAACCGTTCGCACAAATGGCCCACGAGGGAAAAGTCTCTCGCTAAAACATTATATAAAGTAGATTGATTTGTGTAAAATGTTTAATGTAGACGTGCAAAAACACAACGCACCGATTTCCTGGGCGGCCTGAAAACGGCTTTTTAGTCCGTGTAGAACTTATTTTCTGTAGAGCTTTTCTGCCACATGTAAACTACAACGGAAAAAGATGGCAGCGCCCACGATAACTTCCGGAATAAGGTGAATACCATGGTATGTTTTTATTTGAACAGGGACAGGGTACAATGTTACATTGACCAAAAACAGAATGAAAGCACCATACCAGGTTACAGCAAAGATGTCAATCTGCACCTGTGGTTCCTTGACGCAGTCTAGAACAACCAAATCTTGGCCTTGTCATCATATCATACATGTTTCACCAACATATTTAATTCAATATGAACACAAAAAAAATAAATAAGATCCAGTATTACTAAAACGGTTCACAAACACACACTCCTCTCAGGTACACACTTAGAGTACATGCATTCATTACTTGCTTTTCCAGAAGCCATTTTTTGTCAGGTGTGCAACCGTTTTAAATACAGTGCATGTAATAATCTCCATTGCACCGTGTTCCATTGACTCATTGAGACAAAAGAAAAGGCATGTCTAATAAATGAGGTGCTGCATTTTGGGACACAGCGTTATCCTCTTGAGGCAGATCGAGTGGCTCCAGTTGTTTTATCTGAACACAGAGCAACACAGTTTTTTAGAGGAGGTGCTCCAAATCCATTGATAATATTAAAAAGTAAGCAAACAGTACAAAAACACAATATTTTCTAAATTTAAAATGGCATATTTAGCTGGAATTGAACAGTGGTGATACTGCGTTGGTTTCCGATGATGCATTTTTACGGCACATTTATATAATGTTTTGAGACGCTTCAGAACTGTTTTGGACCAGCCCAGTATACGTAAGTGTGGCAAGATTGTAAAATTTAGATACAAGAGGGAAGCCTATGAAGTGAGGGAATAATCGTATATTGTATATATCTTAAGTTGGCTAAAGGGTGAAACTTTAAAGTATTTCTAAGCATGATTTAGCTTCTAGGTATGATTTTAAAGTCAATGTTGGCTCTAAGTTAACACCTAAATCAGTGAATTCATAAAATGTTTTAATTGGTTCACCATTAATATAAATATTTGGAAAATGTACATGTTTACATAAAATAAAATATAATAAATAAATGAAATATAATACAATAAAATACATCGGCATGGTTTATTCTGTGTTTTTTATGAGGCACTTTTGATCCAGTTACATCGTTTTTACATCACTTTTGCCATGAATTAACATCAGTATCATGGATAAACATGACATTGGCAGACAGTGCAGACAGAGGGAAGGTCGTTGATGTAAATACTAAAAACGGGCCCAACACTGAGCCCTGCGGTACTCCCATGGTAAACTCTCTGTCTCTCTAGAAAAAAATGAATATAATCAAAAGTGTTTTATTAATGGAAAATCTCATGTGTTGCTGTGTTTTTAGGGTAACATTGGGTTAACTGGACCGGGTGGACCAAAGGTAATTCAGCTTAGTAGAATTGTATACATTTGCTTGTTTTGATTTTAAAATCCTGTTGTGTTTAAGGGTGACAGAGGAGTACAAGGTCTACAAGGCATAGTCGGACCTCGGGTGTGTATTTCAAACTGTTTTATAACTATACTGAAATAGCTTTAAATAGTTTTGTTTTAATTAGTTAAACTTGAATGTTGCAGGGAAAGAAAGGACTTGAAGGTGATAAAGGTGACAAGGTAAGGTAACTTCTTCATAATTAGACTAAGAAATAAGTAAAGATTGTATTTTGTGTTCAAGATTGACATTTCTTCAAACTAAACATAATATTTTATTTGAAAGGGAGAGCAAGGAGAGATTGGACCAACGGGGCTACAAGGACCTACAGTGAGCTTGTTTGTTTATTTATACCCCCATATTATTATTATTACTTGTTTTTGGATTTATATGGGTAAAACGGATTTATTTGACCCAGCATATAAACACTTTGAGCTAACACCCACCAACCTACCCCTATAGAAAATAAAATACTAAATAAGATACAAAAACACAATCAATATGAGAAAGGAAATGATACCTGGAGTAAAATTTGTGAAATCTTTTTGGGTGTTTAGTGCGCCAGACAAACACAACAGAGCAGTCTAAAATCCAACGTCTAATGAATGCTCCCAAATGGCATTGAAATCACCACCTATTCATTATTAAGAGCAAAATCAGATAATTCAGGAGTGACATCAGATAAGATTATTGTAGATTACTGGGTTAAGATAATTTGGTACATACAGTATACTGCAATAAATGCACCTATGTTCTTCTGCTTTTCCCATAAGGGGTTTAGAAGGGGCTAACTCACACTCAAGAGTAGAGATCGACTGATATGTTTTTTTTAAAATGGCTGATACAGAATGTTTTAGAATCCAGAGAAACCGATAGCCCATATTTCTGGGGACTATAGAGAGCAGTGGTGTCCTGTTTGGTGCAGTGCTCTCTTTGCACTAAAAGACTGTAATGTTGTATGTGTATTCTTTAGGCAACAGGTTGGCCAAAACTAAATATCATCCACTCAACCATCGGCTGGAGAATTAAGGCTGATGGTTGAGTGAATGAGTTTGCAAGACATCAATCGCAGTTTTGGAAGATTATTTGGCATTGTAGATTTGTCCCACTGAAACAGCTAATTCAACCGATAAATACTGTCTCTCTTTTCTTTGTAAAAATGTAACAGAGGCGTGTCCTTTTCTGTTTGACCTATCCCATAGCTCAATGTAAAAGACGTTTTAAAATATTCTTAAGTAGCAATAGCAAACAACTTTACAGCCACATTCTTATTTCATCTAAAAGTGTATTTTTAAAACCTGCAGTACTGAGAGTCAAGTTAGCAGCTCTCACTAGACACACCTGAACTTTGTATGAACTGCAAATGTGGGGGTTGTTTGTTCATGACTCTGCCTTTGTGGACCAGAAAGAACTGTGTCACTGAACTGGGACCCTGACAGAAAAAGACCCTCTTTCACTCTCACATTCAGTCTGTTTGGGCATTTGAGAGTAAGTGGTTCTTCTGCCTTACTTTCGTGGATGACAGGAGGAAGTTGAGTACAATAGGGATTCAATCTTTAGACTTTTTATAACTTTTTTGTACGTCAAAGGACACTTAGTATGCAAAATATACTTTCTAGAACATTCTCCATCAAAAACATACCTGCAGTGGCTTTTTTGATCAATCCCGTTTAGTAAGTCCTCTCCCTTCTCAAAAAAACACTTAATTCTGAATTTTTAAGATTTGGGACGTCATAAGTCGTGCTCCTAGATCTTCTGCACTGTTTTTAAGTCCATAAATCATCAACAGGCTTGTACTAAGCATTTATATTAAAGCAGAACTTAGTAACTTCAATTACAGCTCCCCCTGCAGGTCTCTTGAGAATGTAAACGCCCAGTAAAATGACAGCAAAAGCTTTTTTTTCTTTTTCCTCATTCCTTTTTATTGAAATACGGAAGTTTAATCACATATAAAAACATTTAATGTCGCTAAATATAAGAAAGAGAGCCAGGGTTTCTCAGGAGACTTGTCTTCGATTCGGCGTCAGGAAAGTTGCAGCTGGTTTTCCGAGACAGCAGGGGGCGACGGTGGGGGCTTCAAATGGCCCCAAAACACATTTATAACCATATAACCACCACACGGACTTACAAAGACGTTTAATAAGGAAAAAATGTTACTTAGTTCTACTTTAACATGACAGCAGCAAGCTAGGTTCGTTCTTCTCCCCATTGTAATTCCCTCTGCTGCCAGTAGATGGTGCTGTAACTCAATTCCTACCGTGGGAAACATCTGACTGATACATGATTTTGTAGACAATTTTGTTTTTCTAAAACTAGGTCTAAAACGTGAGATGCCAAATCAGAGACACTCAAGAGAATGTTTAAAGGCCAATAACAGTTCAAATAATGCACAATATTTGTTCTTTAATGTAAAAAAATCCTTTATTTATACATATTCTGTCATTTTACAGGGGCTGACGGGTCCAAAGGGTCTAAAGGGAGATGAAGGCCAGAGAGGAGTCCCCGGGGATCCAGCCAAGGGTGTAAGACTGTCAAAAGTGTTTTTTGTTTACACATCAGTGACACATAACAGTAAAACCACTCACTTCTTTTTCTTATAACAGATAATTGGCCCAACTGGGAAAAAAGGTGCAAGGGTGAGTCTGAATGTTTACTTTTTGAAACTATATCAAAACACTTCTCATCATGTAATTTTCTTGGGAATGTCCCGACCTCATCAAAACATTTAAACTATCTTAATCTTATTTGATTTAGCATTTTAATGACAAGGATAATAAAGCCTTTAATTTTGTTAGCACCTTTCAAGAGACCAAAATGAGTATACATTGCAATATTTGTTGGATGCCTGTGTTATTGCGGTAAGCTATGTTTTTGTCTCTGTTCGAGTTCAGATGGATGTGATTGACAAGTGGTTTAGCCAATAAAGGACACTCATGGTCAGGGAGAGCGTATCAAACAAACATGGCTGCTGAAGAGGAACAAAGGCTGAAAAACATCACAGATTTCTGCAGAATGAATAAAGTACAGGAAAGAGATGTTAGATTTGAGGAAAGAGAAGTTAGATTTTTTTTTCTGTCTGAGAAAAGAGAACTGAGGGAAGAGAAGTTATATATTTTGTTCTGTCTGAGAAAAGAGAACTGAGGGAAGAGAAGTTAGATTTTTTTTTTGTGAAGATGAAATACATTTTATACAGACGCTGACAAATACAGTTGGAAAAGCATGGGGCCATGGTCTCTATTGATTTAAAAGGAAACTTTTTCCCTCTTCTAATACATTTCCTGTTGAATTATGTCTATTTAAAGCTAAGGCAGTGCAATTAGTCGTATATATATTCATAATTTCAATTATTAAAAATGCTGAAAATGAATTGCCTTCTGTTCAGAATGATAAGTGCTCTCCTTTTGCCTCAAAAAATGGTGCAAAGGGACTTTTCTAAAACACTAGTACTAAAATATATTCAGTCTATACAGAAAAGTAAACAGATTCTTCTGTAGATATAAAAATACAGCAGGCGATGCTAGCCAACTTTTTTTTGCTTCTGCTAAAAGTACATTCGGCAGGTATCCATCTATTGTTTCCATTGTTGGCGTTTTACATTCTAGATACATAATGTTAAAGTCAAATGGAATGTCAATTTTGAAGACAGTTTGCAATGCCTCTTTAATATCAGTCCAATATTTTTCAATAATAGAACTAGGGCTGCACAACACATTGAAAAAGTATCAATATCACAATGTTGTTTGACGCAATAACGATATCGCAAAAAGCAAAATATACCACAGTAACACCGATGTCTTCCATCTGATAGAAATGTTCTGTTTTTAAAATGTACATTGAAATGGGAAAATCATCAATAAAATCTAGCTTTTTCAAACTAAATTAGCAGAAAAATGTCAAAAAAGAACAGACTATTTCTGATTTTCCTCAATTATACACGTCATTCATAAATATTCTCAATCTAGAAGCTTCATTCACAATATTTCAACATTTATTTGATTAAAAATGTTAGTTTATTCTAAGTCTCAATCTACAATAGAAATAATCGCTGACTCATTGACTATAAAAACAATAGTTAGTTTCAGTCGTAGTCAAAAAGTGTGTTAAATATCGCAATAATATTGATATCGCAGATCTTAAAAGCCATATCGCAATAATTTCCAATACCATGCAGCTCTAAATAGAAGACTCAAAACACGTCAAAACACAAGTGATACTTGGCAGCTACACTTTCTCAGAGACCGGGCATTTTGGAGGTGATATGGCCGTTCTAAATTATAGTTGACTCATGAGCTCATCTGTTTCTCACACGACACTGAAATAAACTGATCTGATCGCACGGCTGTGTTTGAGACGCAGCAGAGGGAGTGGAAACCAGTCTGTACAGAATATACAGAGACCATACCCACTCTTTAACATTTTGATAAATAGTTGTTTTTTCTTTCAGGGCGACATTGGTCCAGTTGGTCCCACGGGTCCTCAGGGAGTCAAGGGTGAACAAGGAGACAAAGGAACAAAGGTGCAGAACAGACATTTCAAATTTTGTCATTATTTTATTGTTACATTTGTCTTACTGTTTTTTATTTTCCGACACAGGGCAGTCCTGGTTTTGGGATCCCGGGTCAGCGTGGACCAAAGGGGGAAAATGGGGAGAGAGTGAGTGATTTATTTTGCCTTTCTGGTCCAGTAAATAATGATTAACTTAGAAGTATTTTTAGGATAAGTTTAATTATGTTTGATGTTTTCAGGGGAATGTTGGATTATCTGGAAAGCCTGGTCCAAAGGTAAGAAACGACTATCACGTAAACTCCAAAGCCACTGAGAATGATTTACAATAAGACGATAAAAATATTACATTTAATTTTCTTAGCTATGAAATTGAAACTGGACCCGCACTGAGGTCCTTTTACACATAAACTTAAACAAACAGAAGTCAGGCATGTTGTCACTAAAAGCGCATTTGTGATGACAAAATGAGAGGTTTTGTCTTTGTATAATGTTAATTGTTGGTGAACCTTGTTGTAAAAGCCCTTGTAGGAATGATGTTGCAATTATGCCTTGGCTATAAATGTTGTTGTATGTTGTATGTTGTATGTTTAATGCACACACTTATAACTGTTAAAGAAATACAGAAATAAATACATTAGTGGTATGTTTACAGTATCCAAAGATTGCACTCAACTAAAAGGGATTAAAAGGGGATAAAATTACTCAAATACTGACTTTTTTAATATAACGTTGGAATTATATTTGACTTTAGAATGTAAAAACAAAGTCTAAGTGCAAAAGATAATATTTCCAAGCTATGATGGGATTTTTTCACTTCAAATAACAAGACAAACCTTTTACACACATCAACACAAATGCGTGGTCTGAAAAGGAGGCGGTCTGAACAAAGGTATTAAACCATATTGACATGTGCAGCTTCTGTTACTTGTATTCAGAAAATCCACCAAAAGATTTACTCACACAAGAATACTTCAAAATGTAATATTAGAATTATGCGGAAAACACAGTTAGTGTTGTTAAATTGTGTGAAATGAGATTTGTATTTTCAGGGACATGACGGCTCTAAAGGTGACAAGGGGAGTGTTGGGATGCCCGGCAGTCCTGGAGATCCAGGATTAAGAGGTAAAGATGTAAGTAAATCCTGAATGGTTGTTGCAAACAAAACCATGTGTGAGCCTCGCCAAGAATGTATATGTCGGTCTTATATTTGATTAAAACAAGACAGCTATTTGAAGATAAAAAGATCTAGACATGTCAAGCTGATATTGAGAATGTACTGATCATGTATATATTGTTGATAAAGACTAAAAGTTTATTGCCAAACCTTTTTTAACAATATCTCAAAACAATATAATTATTCTTTTCTGTGTGTTTAGGGCGCACCTGGAGTTAAAGGAGATCAAGGATTAAAGGTATTATTGTATTATTATTATTTGAATTATTATAATACATAATGTGGTAACAATTTATAATAACTACACGCCTTAATAAAGCATGAACAAAGACTTCAAAGAGTTCATAATCAACAAATAGTTTATTAAGAATGATTCAGGCTTAGTAACTATTTACCAAATATTCTAACCCTAATTTCTACCCTTAATTAAGTAGTTACTAAGCCTGAATCATGTTTAATAAACAATATATTCATTATTAATTAAGTCTTTGTTAATGCTTTATTAAGGCAAAATAAGATGTAGTTATTATAAAGTGGTACCCATAATGTTTTTTTCTTCTTCAATCCTAAGCAATGAATGGATTTATTTTCATTTTAAAGGGTGATGTAGGACCTCCTGGAGAGCCTGGTGACAGAGGCATTAGGGTCAGTCCTCTTTAATGCACTGCTAACAAAATGTTCATCATGCACTTTTTATTATTGTAATTATTTTGTTTGTTTTTTTTGTGCAATTTCTTCATCTTTGTGTTTCTGATCAGGGTCCTCTTGGGTTGCCCGGACGACCAGGAGACCAAGGCGAGAAAGGAGACCTTGGGACATCTGGTCTGCATGTACGTTTTTAGTTTCTTCTTTTGTTTCTTGTTTTTTTTTTTTCTTTTTTATGTGACACTTTTGCTGGTAATCCTGTGCAATAATTAGTGTCAAAGCGTGTTAAATCAGGTTTAATATTGGTTATTTGAATAGTTTATTGTCTTATTAGACACTATTTCACTAAAAGATACTGTTTTACAAAAAATAAAAAAATAGAGCAAATACAGTGTCATATTTATTAAAATGAGAGCTTGAAATCATCTCGCGGCCCCAGCTCACCCTTCGCCACCTGCACTTTGGGAACCACTGCGCTAATTTATAGACACATCTTGTGTAGCTACTGTAAAGTACTGTGTGTTTTTGCAATAACTGCAGGGCCAATTCCAAAAAAATAATTACTATAAGAAAATACAACTTGAACTTGAAATGATCATTTTATTGGTTAACAACTTGGCTTATATGAGAGAAATGATTTTCCCTCACATCTCGGGCGTAATTGTATTTAGTCTCTCAAAGACTTTACTCAACCACATTGCATTTTATTACAACAAAAACTGAGCGTAGAAAACACACCACATGCTTTTGAGGGCCCCTCCCTGCCCTGGCCCCGAAAACCAGTACCCTTTACCCCCCCTGTCCAACGCCCCTGTGTTTCTAATATCAACATATCATCTTATTTTTGATATGTCTCTGATCTTATCCATAACTTCTTCATTTAATTCTATGACGTTTTTCTTGCAGGGGACGGATGGGGCCAAGGGACAAAAAGGCGAGCCCGTATGTCTGTGCTTTTCTCGTTCATTGTTACTTGCTCCTGGATGAGTAATTCTCTCATTAATGTTTATCTGCCATTGTGCATCACGTTATACTCCTGTGACTGCATGATTCTTACTGCAGATACATTTATTCACTCGGTTGTTGTGTCGGTCACCCATCGCTGGCCCTTTGTTGCGCAGATAGTCATTGTTTGAGCAGCGGCACATTCATATGATAAACGCTTGTATTTTCTGTTCTCTTTGTGCGGCTGTGACGGCAAAAGGGAAAACCTGGACCTCCTGGAAACCAAGTAAGAAATAATTCACAGCTATTCTGCAGCTAAACAGGCAATTTAGTTATACAAATATCCAATTATTAATTCACAGTACTTGCAAAACGAACTGTCACATTCAAATTTTAAGTTAATTGTGAGATGAAGAAGAAAATAAATGAATAAAAATGTTGGAATCCACATGACTTTCAACCACATTGCCAAATGTCCATCTACCGTGACAGTATATCCAGAGTGATGAACAATCAGGGCCAAAATATATCTTTTGACCAGGCAAAAGTCCTCAAAATGGCGCACATAAACAAAACTTAATGGATATAGCTTTGAAACAGAAAAACGATATATTTTCCACCTAGGTCCAAACTAAATCCAGACCAAGTCTAAACCCAGGGACCAAAGTCCAGACCAAGTCCAACGCCTAAAAGATTATTCTGAAGATAATCTGAAAGTAAATTAGAAACTTTAAAATATATCTTTTGAGTGTCAAATTTAGGAAATCGACTCATTATTTTTCACAGTTCATCATTAAAACTCGCTTTCCAAGTTTCAAATTTTTTGTTTTTCATTTTCAAAGATGATGGACGTCTTTTGGCTCCATAAAACCCGTGGATAATGTGGCCAGCTTTCTGCTTAAAAACTTTCTTCAGCAACAATTTGGAAATAATAAAAAAGTAACACATAATCGCTCTTCTTTTGAATGAAATTAAATAAATTGAAAATAAATACACTGACTTGACATTAAATTTAAATAATATGACATCCCTACTTTGCAAATGTGAATAAAACACATAACTAACACTCTTCCTTGAATATCTTTATTTTTTAGATCATTGGTGATAACAACATTTTGACCAGAGTCATTAAGGTACATTTACAAAAAAACATAAGCTTAAACACAAATGTTATGGTACTTTTATCCTCAAATACATCTTGTCTTCAGGGTGAACAAGGAGAGCCTGGAGAGCCGGGTCTAAGAGGAGACACAGGGCCACCGGGGCCACGAGTGAGTACTGCACTTGTACAATTAGAGTGACCTCTGACCTGATTATAGGCCTTTGTTCCATCGTCTGTTCCACCTTGTCCCACTTTGTCATATTTGCTCCGTAAATTTCGACAAAGATAAGATCAGCATTCCTTTGGCTTCCTGTTTTGTCAGATGTAATGCGCTGAATTAGAGGTAAAAGCTGCATTCATTTAGACACAAAAACAGTGTCTTAAAGCAGTGAAGATGAGATTGTCCCTTTGCTTAACCCCAACAACAAATATATTTTCTTTCCCATCAATGTCCATGTTTTTTCCCCCACAATGTTCAAAATTCCTGAATGAATTTGATTGGAGACAAAGAGTCAACAAAGACAAAGAGTAAACAATAAAACATTTTCATTGATTAACTGACATCTAATCTAAATGCTTATGGTTTTAAGTATTTTTAATGGAATAATTAGCAAATAATTAGCAAACAAATTAGCAAAACTTTGCTATAGCCTCATAATTTCTAACCTCATAATTGTGTTTCAGTTTAACAGATATTATGTGTATGTAACAAATCTGTAGATAAGATGAAAAACTATTGTGGGGGGTAATATTTCTATAAGTTTTTGTTCAGTAAAACCAAGTTAATTTAGCCTTCATCAAAATTGCCAAGTCTATCACAATCTCCTATTGAATAAACAGCTGCAGTGAAATACAACAGTGAATGTGTTTAAACCAGGCTCTGACATCACTTGTACTCACGTGTATCTGAATGATTTTAATGTGACAAAACGCTCTAACCCGTTTTTCATATTTGAAATTCTGAGGTTGATTCATTCTTCTTCTTTGAAATCACATTATGTTCCTCTTAACTTTTGCCTCCGTTCTGGAATTTAGAATGTTTTGTTTTTTTTTTTTTTTCTACTAAGACCAATAGCAGCTAAATAATAACTTTCGAAAATTTCAACCTGTTTCCACAGGGTCCTGAAGGAAAACCTGGCGTACCTGGATCATCACAGGTACATTTCACAGCATAAGGTCATATAAGGACACATTTAGATATAAAACTCTTACATGTGAATGTTTGTTTTCACAGGGTGGAGCTGGAAAAGACGGACTCGATGGATTACCAGGAAAAACAGGACAAAAGGTTTTAGATTTTTACTGTGATGCATAATTTTTTGTTACATAAAGTTTGTAAAGGTGCCTTTTGGAGTGTTAAATAATATTCCCCTTTCCAGGGTGAACCTGGACCAAAAGGTGATTCTGGAATGGTAAGTGTGACTTGACCCAAAGAGGATTCTTATAAAAGTGGAGGGTTTGACACATGCTTGTTTCCATAGAGATGGTTATGCTTTGCAGTGTGGAATGTTCCACAGTATGGTATGAAACGTATTTATGGAGACAGGATGTTAACACCACCAGACAAAGTTACAGGTCAGATCCGTGGAGATGTGGCCCTCTCGCAGTAAGAATTCTACATTCTATAGGTATTTTTTGGTTGATTAAATGCAACACCATACTGTGGAACGGTCCTGGAAAAATAAAACATGCATCTATAATCAATATGTATATGTGTGTTCAAAAGGACATTAAAGGTGCTGTACCTGATTTTTACGGTCTAAAAAATTTGAAAAACAAACTATAAACGGTTTGCAGTGCAGACTTTCCTCACGCATTCTTAACATCCTAAGTATTAAGCGTTTTTCACAACTTTCAGAAGGAGCAAGCCTATTTTGCCATCACAGTGAAGCTAACAGTTACTAGCATGCTAACACTGCACTTGCTCCTTTGCGGAGAAAAAAACATATACTATAATTACATGCAAACAGCACACTGCTGCCTCATTTTGACCCTAAGAGCTGCTTTTACAACATACTGTGTCTGCTCTGGGGCAAAACAAATTAAACTTTACTACATGGAAAAATCATGTACAGCCCCTTTAAATACACTTGTTTACTTTTGGATATCTTCATAGCTTCTTGCCTTTAACTTTTTAGATGTTTATACATTTTCTCTTATATTAATATAGTTTTTATTGTGTGGGATATTTTGAGCAGAAAGGGGACAAAGGAGAACAAGGCAAAGTCGGTATCGCTGGAATACCCGGTTTACCAGGCACCCCTGTGAGTAACATATGTTCATTTTGCCTCTGGACTGCAACAAAACAAAATCATTTCTAATATTGGCGGATGCAAAACCAAACCACACCGAGTTTGTTTGATATTGTCCAAACTACAAACCATTTATGTGCGGCTCTCTGCAGGGGCGGCCAGGCACTGACGGAAAGAGGGGTCTGTCCGGAAATAATGTAAGGGGCATTTGGTTTTACAACTGCAGCCATTTGTTACGACCGGCTGATTTTTATTATTACGTTGTGAAATTATTCAACGATCCTGCCTCGCTCTTCACAGGGAGACAGAGGGCAGAAAGGAGAAGAAGGCAAAAAGGTATAATTGCAATATTTCAAGTGAATAAATTAACCCTTTAAAAGTTTGTAAACAAAAACATTCTAAATCCAGAATGGAGGCAAAAGTGAAGTGGAACATATTGTGGTTTCACTGGAGAAACTGGGATTAACCTCAGAATATCACAAAATATGAAAAATCCAGGTGTTTTTGTCAAAGCAAAAGCACTCAGACACATCAGAGCTGCTTTAAACACATTTATTATTGTATTTTACATTATGTTTTAGTAAATTATGATAAACTCTTTGCAATTTTCATGAAGGAACAATCCAGATTTATGGGTTTTACTAGAAAAATACTTGTTGAGCCCACAGTGATTTTTCATTTTATCTACAGATATATTAACTACTGTACTTTAAATTAGATGTTTTTGAAGCTCAAATACAATTTTAAGGCTAGAAATTTGTATTTTGTCCATCGTTTGTTAAAGAAAAGCAAACTAACTGACCTTTCTACTCTGCGAAACCATTAGAATTTAGATCTAATGTGAGATAATCATTGAAATTTTACAGTCAACTTCATTTTGCCTCCAGTCGCCTCCATTCAGGGATTTAGATGACATCACATTTTAAAGGGTCTATATAGTCCATAGTTGACTACATAACATTTTTATTTTATGTTTTATTTTAGGGAGAAAAGGGTGATTCCGGTGCTGACGTAGGTGTCTCAAGTGAAGAATTTTGACTTATTTGGGACAAGAATCAGAATCATAGCACTTTCTACTCTCCATAGGGTCGAGATGGGAGCAAAGGTGAACCAGGATCCCCGGGTTTACCTGGAAAACAAGTGCTGGTGACTGCGAACGTAAGACTAAACATGTGTTACACCATAAATACAGACTAGTGTTGTCATACATGTTTCAACTGCTTGTCTGTTGTCGGTCGAAACCATGTAAAGATATGACAACAAACAAGAAATAATGTAAAATATCTATAATCATATCATAACGGTACCTGATTTTTATTGTTGTGAAACGTGAAAAACAGAACTAGTTCATATGCCGGACTTTTTGCATGTTATAAAGTAAAATCTGTGTTGCTTCATTACAGATACATTGTAAAAGCAGCTATTCGGGTGAAAATGAGACCACAGCGCTTTTTCTGCATCTATTTAGAAAATGTTTTATTCTACGAGAAGCAGGAAGTGCACCGTTAGCATGCTAATATTTGTTAAGTTTACCCAGGACGGCAAAACTCTGGGCTCAAAGACTCATAAAAAGTGCTTAGAAACTCATTGCGGTGAATATTTAGGATGCTGGGACTGCATTAGGAAAGTACATGTGACTCATGGAAAGTGTTTAAATTAAACTAGTTCTGTTTTTCACATTTTAAAACAGTAAAAATCAGGTATAGCACCTTTAAATGGTAACTTATAATTGTGGTGATACTTAGTAGTACTTAATGGCAATGATGAACAAAATGGGTGAACAGTTGAAACCATAGACCGTACATATAAGTGGACCATGTCAGCATGCTAGCCGCCGCGTTCCAAATAGGAAGCAGCTATGGAGGCGCTCCTGGCTCCATAAAGCCGAGCTGCCATTCACTTTCTATTGTGACACTGGTGCGATTTACGCTCTAACTGTTTTGGTCAAACTCACCATATGGAACTAAAATATCAGTTTTGACACTCTACATGGTCCTGGTGTTTTTTCTCGTTAGGTTGTTCATAAATCAAGTTATTAGCAATAATAACTGACCAGTCAGGTCCTTCCTTTTCCAGTGGCCGGTTTTGCTCGTGTTAGCAACAGGTTTGATTGACAGCTAGCGCCGCACATTGCCGCCATCTCCTCCCGCCGAGGGGCGGAAACAGTTAACAACCTCACTCCTGATTATTCCGTGTGGCTGCCACGATACGCACTCGGATTTCCAAATATGAGTCTGGCTCCGCTTTAGCCGCTATAACTGCTAGCCACGATGGGCTTCATTTGGCTGGAGTCAAACGCTATGGGTGACGTCACAATCACATAGTCCACTGATATGTACGGTCTATGGTTGAAACTTGATTATTATTATCACAATAATGAGTAATAGAAAACAACAAAAACATCTATGTCACAACGTTCACAAATAAATAAATAAAATAATTAACTTGAAACAATTTTCATTAATAAGCCAAAAAAAAACACAAAAAAAACAAAAAAGCACCCTGACCTAATAGTTATAAATACTGGTATATAAGTCTCAGTATGTCTGAATCAATAACTGACAAAACTGCAGAATGTTTTGAAAATGACATATAGCTCTGCCTCTGACCTGGTACTTTCACTGCGCATTATCGCCGTTTCTATCCCGTGAAAAAAGCATTGAATGGAGTGTAAAATATGTTGGCTGTATGCATCAACTATTCCAGTCTCATGTTTTTATATTCAAAGTAGCCCTAAATCTGTCTCCATTTCTCAGGGTGCCACAGGAGATGATTTACGCCAAGCCTTTCCAATACCGATGGGTCCTCCGGGGCCAACGGTAAGGACACCCTTCTGACACATGTGCCGTTCAGAAATACCATGTTTTACTGTATCATTGTTTGCACATACTGTATAGAGGACGTGGATGGCATGTAAGTCATCAGCCGGTCTTGTATATTTGATTTATTCTTGAGTCTTTACATATGCGAATGGTTATGGTAATCTTTTGATATAATATTGTGCTGAAATGTGGATGTATGTTTTTTCCAGGGATCTCCAGGAATGAAGGTAAGCTCTGTTTTGAATGCATAGAAGTCCAGTTTTTGTGTAACATTGTTCATTATTCAAACGTATTTTCACAATAACAGAAAAATTATTGTGGTGATAATTATCTCAAAGATTTAGCATTTATTTGAGTTTTTTATGTTGAGTTTTTTATGTTTTATGTTTTTTATATTGCCAAGTACCTCACAATACAAAACCTATCCTGATACTTTGAGCTTGACTATAAATGTCCTGATACAGGACATCCCTTAAAGGACACGTATTCTGCTACTGTGTGTTCTAACAATGTTCCATCATCAAAAACATACAGTTGCATTCACGCTATTTTGAGAAATATGTACTAGAAAATCCTCCCCCTCCGAGTGTGAAAAACACTTTCTGCTGAATTCCTTGTTCTGGGACATATTTTCAGACTTCATACGTCACTTATCCGACAATCTTCCACTGTTTTAGCCCTTAAATCATCATCAGACTCGTTCAGATCATTTCTTCCGTGTAATCACAATAACTGCTACTACTAGCTTGACAACTGCAGTAGCACATTAGCTTCAAGAGCTAATATAGCTAATCTGGCGCATCTACTGGCTGGATGCACTAAGTACATGCTAAATAAGTGTCTTTCCAAACTGCTGACAAGAAATGTAATGATTGTATTGTAAACTTTACAGTAAAAATTTTTTTTTTTTTCAAAACATGAGATGGCAGATTAAAGGTACTCAAGAGCATGTTTATAGGCTAATAACAATAAAAAAGCATAATATTTTTCCCTTTAAAACCAGTATTAAAAGCTTACTAAAATGATGTTTAATTATGTAGAATGACAAAATGCATTGGAATGTCATGTTCACATTGCCCTCAATATCAGAATACAACTTTAAATCACCTTTTCAGTGCAACAAATTTAGCCTTAAAGCATTAGGTTAGTAAGTGATATGTATGTAATATGTGATTTTAAGTGATAATTGATGTGTCTGTGCAGCATTTATGAAACCTCGTGCTGGCAAAAATGTGCTTTACAAATAAAGTTGGATTGGATTATGATGTTTAAAATATAAATTAAAATATATGTATAATACCAAGATGTTCTACACCATATTTTGTATTAAATGTCCTTTGGCAAGACGCTTCATCCACCAGTGTGAGTGTGACTGTGGGATTGGTGGTGATCAGAGAGGCCATTGGCGCAGAATTGCTGTCATGTCTCTGCCAGTCTGCCCCAACGGTCCAAGAAGTGAAGAGCGAATGAGTGATTAAGAAATACATTTTGTTTTGTGTCGTTTTAGGGTGAAAAAGGAGAAATGGGCGTCAAAGGAGAGAGGGTGAGTTTTATTTGACAAAGTCTGAACATGTAAAAGCTGCCAACAGAATGGCTTATTAATGAAACACATTGATTTGTTTTATTCTAAATGTGTTGTAGGGTGAAAGTGGAAAAGCACTTGAAATGAAGGTGAGTAAACACAATACACCATTTATTTGAATTAATTAAATCTGAGTCCAGACCAAGGTCCAATCCTGAACCATCTCCTAATGACCCATGTGTCTGATGTCCTTCAATTGTTAATAAAGTTTACTTAAGATAAGCATATCTCTAAAATGTATAGCAGAAATCGAAATGTACAATAACCAAGTGCTTTTAAACTCATGGAGGTGAATATTTAGGATGCTGGGACTGCATTAGGAAAGTGAGTGATACATGAGACTGGTGTAAAGACTTTAACATGAACTAGTTCTGTTTTCACTTTTTAACAGTAATAAATCATCAAAAAGTGCATACAGCCCCTTTAATTGTAACAAACGATTGCCTGTTGATGCGTCCAGACTAAAGTGTTAACAACAGGTGGCTGGAAGAAGAACCCGAGTCAGACAGCAACATAAACATGAGATAACACTTTGCACACACCGCCCGCGCTCTTCCCTCTATCTTCTTGTTTGTGACCCTGCCCTATATCCACTGAAAAAATTCCATCACGCGACCACGTGTACCGTACTCACAATATCTGTTGTATATTGTGTATTAATGTTTGCTTCCTATACTGTTCTTGTTTTTCTTTTCTGAGAGTTTTGTAGGCGCTGGAAACGGCTGCTTCTTCTGGAATTTCCCCATTGTGGGACAATTAAAGGATCTCTCATTCTCATTCTCATTCAATTTGCCTTTTTCAGGACTTGGAGGAGATGTTTGATGCTTATGGTATACGGGTATGTTCCTAACACTTATGAGAACTACTATTTTGCTGTACCACTTTATAATAACTACATCTTATTTTGCCTTAATAAAGCATTAACAAAGACTTAATTAATAATGACTATATATAGTTAATTAAATATGAATCAGGCTTAGTAACTACTACTAAGGTTAGGGTTAGAAATTAGGGTTGAAATGTTAAATATTTACTAAGCCTAAGCCTATCATTCTTAATAAACTATTTCTTGATTATGAATTAAGTCACGAAGGCATGAATATGTGTAGTTATTATAAAGTGTTACCTATTTTGCCTCTCCTGACAGTATTTCTGATGTACTTTAATATAATATAATATTTATTTGTGTAGCTTCCGTTGCTGAAAGCGTTGATCGACAGGCTTCTTCAGGACGGCATCGAGGAGCTGCTGCAGGTTCTCGGCAACGCAAAGAAAACCAAGGAAAAGTCTGACAGCCACACGTCCAACGTCATCACCGAGTACACCGTATGTTTCATTTATTCCGCCTGCTTGTCGCCACGGAGATGTCATTGCTTTGCCTGGAATGTTCCACGGTGTAACATTTATCATGGCACATTCAATAACAGGCGTTTCTGTTGCAAAAAACGAAGAAGAAAACAAAAGCAATCTTTGAAAAACATCTATTCTTATTGTGAGCAGGGTCGCCTCTCCACAGATCTGACCTTTCTTCTTTCCATGGAGATAGTTAAGTAGGACATGATTTACATTTTGAATGAAGAATCTGAAAGTTCATACATTTTTAACGTGTTTTTGTCAACAATTGGAGCCGTCATGTAAGTCCTGGCACCTGTGCGTGATTATGCTCTTACTATGAAATATTATGTATTGTGAAAAATTATTTTACTTACGTTAATTTGTGCCAGTTTTTGTGTTCTGTAGGTGGGCTGAGTAATTGCAAATATTGAGCGTGAACACCTGCAGCAACAAACAAACTCTACCATAGAATATCTGCTCTATTCATGTTGTCTGTTCAGTGTTTTGATGTCACATGGACACAATCTTTTCACAGGCTTCAGTCAGCCGCAATTTTGATAACTTTTGATCATTCACAATGTTTTGATCTGTTTGTTGCCATGACACGTTCCTAATTTTACATCACCTTAAACTCATGGACAATGTGCATTCACTTCTAAACTTTATGTGACATTTTAATCTAACTTCAGCACTATTTTGAAAGAAATACAAGAAAATCCTCAAACACTGAGCGTGTCTTTTAATGCTTGGTCTTTCCAACATTGACGCCAATGTAACTAAATATCACCTCTTCCTGACGCCAAAAGAATAGTGTCTCTTAAGGCAAAGTGTACTGAATATTGAACTTCATGCCACTATTTGTTGATAACGTCTTAATTTCAGAGATGCTGGCCATAAACTGGGCCAAAACAACGGAATTTTGACAGTTTAAAAGGCAATTTTACAATAAAATTGTCTTCCATCTCAAATCTTAAATTATAGGTTCCTTAAGATGTTGTGACATGTCAACGTAACCTATTTCCTGAACACATTTCCCTTTTCTTTAAAGAGTTCTCTGAAGTTTCCCAACCAGCCGCTGTCTGAACTGGCAGACCCTGCTTTTGACAGAGATCTTGTGGAGTCTGTAAGTACAAATACTCTACTACTGTACTGTTACTGTTGTACTATTACTGTTACTGCTATTGATACTTCTGCTACTTCTGCAACTACAAACATTACTGCTTCTACTGCAATTTCAACACAAATATTACTTCTACAATATTGGTATGACAAAAACACTTTAGACCATCTTCTTTTATGGCCACACCCCCTCGAGAAAGTCCATCTCGCCTCAGACGTGAAGAAGAAGAAGAAGAAGAAGAGGGGGGAGGGCACCAGGGGGTACACTAGGAGCCACAGCAGGGGCTCAAGTGCAAACTGTTGTTGTGTCCTTAGGCAAGACACACATGTGCTGAGTGCATCAGTGTTGGTGCCGGTCAGAAGGACTGATAGCGCAGATTGGCTGCCTGTCTTCTGTCACTCTGCCCCAGGGCAGCTGTGTTTACAGAAGCTTACCACCTCTGAGTGGAACGTGGTTTGAGTGAATGAGGAGCGGTGCTCCACAGAGCGCAGTAACATGTGAAAACACCCTGAAATAGACTGTTTTGTGTTCAGGAGCGTTTGAACGGAACAGCTGAAGGACCAACGTTATGGACTCTGAACGGAGAAGAGCAGAGCACGTTTGACGTCAAGTTTAAGGAACCTGGAAAAAGTGAAAATGCATCAATAAAAACAAACTGGACTGTCATCAACTCTACTCATGATACTACAACCAATAAGGTAAAGGTTTTAAATAACAAAATGAGTGTATTTCTAAAGTAATTAATGGCACATTTTGTTTATTGTCCAATTGTAGACAGTTTTAAAGTCGTCAGATCCAGTTGTTGAGACTCTGCTCTTGAGTCATGAGGATTTACAAAAGAAAAACACAGGACATAAAAAGAAAAACCGTGAACGTGGGAAGGTAACGCTGCTCTGTAAACATGCAAACCAGAAATCAACAAGTAATAATATATTAACAATCTTAATTCTCCATAAAAAAGTAATAATTGCATGATAATAAAAGCGTTTTGATCTCCTGCCTTTCATATATTCAAAGAAACAACATATGCCACGAGTGCACAAATAAAAGCTGAAGCATTTGGCTGGAGCATATGCTAAAGTTAATGTCCAATATCGCTATAACTATTCTCGCTTTCTCTTGTTCATTTAAGAGGAACAACTATCAGCAGTTTGTAAGAAAAGTAATTTAAAAAAAAATATGGAAGGCAGGGGATCAGTCTAAATGTCTTTAAACTTTTTTGGTTTAATAATCAATATCAGTGGTTTTCAAACATCTCAAACCAAGTACCACCTTAGTAAATATTTTGCTTTTACCAGATCTAAACCAGGTCTGTAATAGGCTACGACACCAGGAATAAACCAAGTCTGCTGTAAAACTACACATTCATTTAAAGACCAAATCATTTAAGGACACATATTCTGCTACAGTGACTTTTTTGAGCTTTTAACCATGTTCTAACAATGTTCTGTCATCAAAAACATACCTAGAGTTGCATTCAGTTGCATTCACACTGTTTTGAGGAATGTTTATTATAATCCTCTCCCTCTGAGCGTCAAAAACACTTCCTGCTGAACTCCTTGATCTGGAATGTATTTTCGGATCATCCACGTCATTTATCAGAGAATCTTCTGCTGTTTTAAGTCCTTAAATCATTGCTAGACTCGTTCTGAGCATTTCTTTCGTCTAAACATGATAACTGCTGCTGCTAACTTGATAATAGCGTGTAGCATTCGCTTCACGAGATAATATAGCTAGCGCTTAGCTATAAGTCCAAGTATCTAAGTAAGTGACTTTCCAGAGTGCTGAGAAAAACTTTAATTATTGTACTTATACTTATTGTAATTACTGTTTTTTGTTTTGTTTCAGAACATGAGATTGCAAATTATAGGCACTCAAGAGCATGTTTAAAGGCCAATAACAATATAAAAAAAATTGATTGATTTGTCTCAAAATAAATACAAATAAAGGGGATTTATAGCAGTAGTATCATCACAATTAGACCCTGTACCACAGTTTGAAAACCACTGATTTAAATCATTTAAAACTCCAAAAACACTTGTAATAATCCGATTCAGTTCATTAGGTCTTCTGATTTAATTGTACTATAGTTTGTTCTGCACAGACCTGTTTGTATCACCTTGACCTGCTGCCTCCTTCTTCAGAATCGTCACTTTGCTGTGTACTGTATGTGACCAAAATCTGTTAAACCAGCTGAGCAGACACGTCACAGCAACATCAGAGTTCAAAGTGCAACTAAAAACAAAACAAAAACAGGTCTGTTCAGAGGAAACTATAGTAGAACTCCTCGGGTGTCTTTATTCATGTGTGCATCCTGTTACATGTGCTGTGTTCATTTTGACAAGATGTTTAAATTTAGCTTCAGTCTATTTTTAGTTTTAAGATTCAAATATTTTTCACATTTTTCATTCGTTTTAGTGTAGTTTTAGTTAACAACATTTTCATGGCAGTTTGGTCAACTAAATTCATAATAGTTTAGTCAACCAGATAATATATTTTTATTTTAAAGCTGGGGACCTCATTTTGAAACAGTGAAGGAAGTGGGTATTTAAACCTTTCTAAACCTAATTTCTAGTTCTCACAAACCCATTGGCTCATCAGTAGTTTTCACATGCATGGATTTTTTTGTCCACTTTCACAGCTTTAGAACAGCTTTTTCAGACATAGAAGTAGCAAGGTGCAGGTGCATTATGTCTGCTCAGCCAGTCAGCTCTTATCCCAAAACGTCACATGGCTCTTTCTCACAAGTTTGAAAAGATAAAAAATGTAATTATTAGACAAAAACAGTGTGTAGAGGTCTGATTTTGAGTTCTGCTTTTACAATACACTTTCTGGGGAGGAAAAAAAATACTAATTATGAAGGAAAAGTTAGGTTTCCCAGCATTAACTATGATTAATAGACTTTTTAAAATGCCAAATTCCGGATTGGAGGTGATTCATTTTTCAGTAATTCGCTCACATTACATCTAAATTCTAATGGTTTCAAATTTTTGTGTTGGGAAAAAGCAACACATTTGAATTCCCAGAGTAGAAATGCCAAGTTGGTTTGCTTTTCTAATACAAATGATGGACAAAATACAATTCTCTAGCTTTAAAATTGTATTTGAGCTTCGCCAAAATCTAATTTATGGTATAGTATCTAATATATCTCTTGATAAAATGAAAAGTTATCGTGGGCTCAATATTTCTGTGAGTACTTTTTCCAGTAAAATCCATAAATATAGATCCTATAGAAGTGCATTGGCGGGTGCTGCTCTCCAGAAGTGACGAAACCGCTCAAAACACGGCTTCGATGTAATTGACTTTTTCGATCGAAATGCTCTAAATAATGCGTCTGCCGAGTTTCACTGACTTTGCTCGAAATAATTTTGGCCTCTCCATAGACTTGTGACATGTCTCATAGGAAATGCATGGGGAATATGCGTGGCCCCCCCAGGCCAAACGAGCCAAAATAGGACATCGATGTAATTGACTTATTTGCAGCTTTTGACACTTAAAATCAGATTCCAAGATTTCGTGGAAATCCGATAATTTTGGTACTTTTACATGACCAGCAGGGGGCGCTATAGTGAAAAGTGCTCATGTGCTCATGAGTCTGTTCTGTTTAATATTTGATTCCACATCTGTGGTTACAGTTTGTGCTCTGTACGGCAATGCTTGTGGCTTGGAGAATAAGTTTAAGATACAGGAAGTGAAGGCGAATTCTGACAGGAAGTCATGACTAAACCGAATGAGACAGGCCAAAAATGTGGTTTATTATAAAATTTCAATGCGTCCTGATCAGGAGCGTGTATGTAAGACTGATCTTAGCCCAAAAACCTAGGACCCTTTTGCAATGGAAAAAAAAAACTTAAAGTGGCGTCTAAAATTAAAATCAATATGGCCGCCTTGCCGTTTGTCTGATCACTGCGCACAAATAATGTTTTAGGGTCGTCTTTATGTGTACTATCACCGTGCCAAATTTTATAGGCCTCCTCCAAACTAAATGCATCTCCCTTTCCATAGGCCTGACACAACAGGTGGCGCTGTAGAGGCTGTATTTGAGTTGCATGAAAAATATGGTTATGAACCATTAATGTCTCTTATATGTAGACATTGTATTAAGTTTGGTGGCTGTTACTCACTGCTTAGTGGGTTTTTGCTGCCTCTTTTTGTGAAGACAGTCTGACTCCCATAGAGAATGCATGGGAGCTCTGGAGGGCCCTAGAGGCAAAAGTGTGAAAAATAGGCCATGGGTCTCATTGACTTTTTTGCATCTTATATAGCAAAGAATCATGTCCCAAAATTTGGTGTCAATCGGGCAATCTGGACACTTTTAAGTGAACTGTAGGGGGCGCTATAGTTATTAGTGGTCCTGTGCTCCCTGGTCTATTTTGTGTAATATTCAATTCTCCATCATTGGTGGCAATTTGGGCTCTGTAGGCACAGTCCAAGTGCCTCTGAGGGATAGCACAAAAACAGAAAATGATGGCGATATTTGACAGGAAGTCACGCGCAAACCCTAAGAGATATCTCCAAAAATTGTTTTTTTATTGAATTTCAATGCGTCGTGATCAGGAACGTGTATGTTAGACTGATCTAGGCCCAAAAACCTAGGACCCTTTTGCAATGGAAAAAAAAAAACTTAAAGTGGCGTCTAAAATTAAAATCAATATGGCCGCCTTGTCGTTTGTCTAAGCACTGCGCACCAATTATGTTTTAGGGTCGTCTTTATGTGTACTATCACTGTGGCAAATTTCATAGGCCTCCTCCAAAATAAATGCATCTCCCTTTCCATAGGCCTGACCCAACAGGTGGTGCTGTAGAGGCTGTATTTGAGTTTCATGAAAAATACAGTTATGACCCATTAATGTCCCTTAAAAGGAGTCACTGTATTGAGTTTGGTGGCTGTCCTGCAGGTTTTACTTGTTTTTTATTGCAGCTTTGTGTGAAGAGAGTCAGAGTCCCATAGACAATGAATAGGAGCTCTGGAGGGCTCTAGAGGCAAAAATGTGAAAAATAGGCCATGGGTCTCTTTGGCTTTTCTGATCAGGAGGCCGTCTAGGAATTGTGTGCAAATGTTCACAAATAAAAGTCAAAGTAATGTTTTTTCTCCCCATTGTAATTTAGTGCACTCCTACAGGTGGCGCCGTAGGGTTGATTGTTATTGTGCGCACATAAATGGATTCAGCAGCTTTACGTAGACGAGTGTTTCAAATTTCATGTTGATCGGAGAATGCATGTGCGTGCAGGAGCTATTCAAATGATTTTGAGAGCACTCTTTGCGCCCCTGGTGGTCAACGGTGATAAATGCACCATATCACTAATTCAGTTTTTTTTCATGGCGCCCTGCACTGGACATATTCCCCAAGTTTCATCCAAATCGGACAATGTTGATGTTTGACTTAAGTTAGGTAGGGGGCGCTAGCGAGTACTTTTTATTTATTTTTATTAATGCATTACATTCAGATCATAATTACGCACTCGTGACTAAAATTACAGCTCTGTCAGTCAAGGCGTGTAGCCGTGACATGCGATCGGAAAAACAGGAAACGAAGGCGTTCGTCGATGGCGAGCCATGGCGAGACCATTTGAGATATCAGAAAAAAAGTGGATAAGTATTGAATTTCAATGTGTCCCGATCGCGTAAATGTGTGCCAGACCCACGTGTGGCAAAAGCCCTAGTCCATGTTCTCCGTCAAAAAAAAAAAAGTCAAACTGGCGTGGCGACTTCGGTCCAATATGGCCGCCGTGCGCTTGGTCCGAGGGCCGCGCTCCAATGTCATGTTTTGCTCGGTTCACTGTTCTCTATCTCTGTTCTGAGTTTCGTGCGCGTCGGGCAAAATTTGCTCGTCCCATTTCCCATAGGGGTCCGATTCATGCCGGTGCTGCTCGTTCGGGCCGGGTCGGACGCTCTCGAGACGCGCGAAATACGAAATTTTTTTCCGGGCCGATCGCGACTATACCCCCATTGAAGACTTTTCGTGCATGTTTACTGGGTCAAAAAGGGCCGCGAAGAGTATGAAAACAGCGCGTAATAATAAGCAAGAAACGGACGAAACACAATGTCCCTCGCCAGTTTACTGGCTCGGGCCAATGAGTGTGTGAGTGCGTTTGTGCAGCTCAGTAACTGTTTTTGTCTGTTTATATTATACATATTTATGTATATAAAAAGTGTTATATGTGCCTGTGTATATAGATTTCTATTATGTTCATCTGTCGCTGTCTGGCACGTCATACTTTAAGTTATTAGGGTTAGGCAAAATAAGTGTTAAACTTCAGCCTAAACCCTTTCGGTCTGTAAAATGTTTTCTTTCATTCATATGCTTTTTTTTTTTGTTTGTTTTGTTTTTGTATTTCTATGGACCGAAGAAAAATAAACTAACTAACTTACTTACTAAATTTGTATTGCCCTTCTGGTCCCAGACATAAGAGCTACAGCTGGATGTTACTACCAGCCTGTTTCTGTGAAAAAATCTGGGTAACAATAATGGTTGTTTGAAAGGAGGACCATACGGTGATCCTCTTTTGACTCTTTAAGCATTTCATATTAAAGTTGTGTAAATGCAACAAACGACCAATTTTTTAAAGAATATATTATATTTAAAGAATATACTTTATTGTAGTAGGATGCAGAGACAGGTTAAGTCCTCTTGAATCAGGGCCATGTAATCCGTCTGATTTTTTTCACGACTGGAATGGGGTTTCCAGGAGATGACACCTGTTTGGACCTCTTGGCTACGGGGTCGGACTCAGGAGTGCAGGGGCGCTTTCTGGTGGTCCGACTCGCTTGATGGACAGCACTAGACTCCTCTTTAGATGATTCTGCTCTCAGTCTTTTAGCACTTGTCTTGTTCTTGTCCGGAGAACGTTCCCTCTTTTTGCTCTGCCAGCGAGATCGCGCAGCCTCTTGGGTCTTCTCAGACTGCAGTAGAAGTTTTACTCTGTTGTGGTTGGCATATGTCGCTGACAACTCCATTCCTTCGGCCCATAAATTACCACTATGAGCATACACGGCTTGGATAAAGGTGGCTGTGTTCAAACTCAAGTTGACATCCTTGATGTTTGAGTTCAATTTGATGCCAATGAACCACAATGTGTCCAAGCCATCTTTTCCGGGGAAGGACTGAACACTGGGGCAGGCCAGAGAGATGTTTGGATTCTTCTCCAGGATTCCAACCAGGTGTCGAACTTTAGATTCCACAAAACCAGCCCATACTTGATGCTGGGTCTCTGTAGGGGCATTGGCACGCACCTCAATATAATGTCTGTACTCTTTGAAAAATGACGCGCGCTCAAACAATTTTTTCCAAGCCGCTTTGCAGTCATTCATCTCCTCCATTATACAGTTCCCTCGCTTCAACTCCTTCATAATGATCTTTTGGGTGGAAGAAGTCACGTTGAAGGCAGAGTTTTGGTGCGGGAACGAAGGAGTGATAATCGGCATGTAGTGAAGTCGATCCCTCACATTTACTTTGGGATTCCACACTGGGAAGTTCAAATTGTGCTCCTCGGGGTTCTTCAGTGTGATGGGTGTGGGCCACTGATACATGGAGAAGACCTTAAAGAACTTGGCCACCAAAGTTGCAGCAGTTGCATTAGGGTAAAGCTGGCATACTCTGGCGACTAAGATTCCCCAGGAAACCCCACCAAGAAATCCCATCTTGCTTGAGTAGATGTTTCGACGTTTTGCCCAGTGTTTAATGGTGGATAGCACTACTCTGAAGGTGACGACATTTGGCACCAAACTTATGATCTCCTGAGTAACTCGGAAGCCCTGTAAACTCCTCACACAACAGACGTCCATTCCTTTCAGATGAACAGTATCCATTAGATCCAGTTTATCTGTAATGCTGTTCCGTTTCAGTTTAGCATAAACCATGTCAACATCTATTCCGTCAAAAGTAATCTTAATGACTGGAACATATGCATCCTCAATGACATGATTGATCTGGATTGCATTGTGGGTCTTGAGTTTCTCCACAAATGAAGTGAAGAAATCAGACCGCAGGACAAAGCTTGGCCCCACACAGAGAAGGTCGATGTCTGCCCCCTTTGTGTTGAGGCCCAGCGCAAAGGAGCCAAATGGGACTGCTCGGCCCCCCACTCGCTCTGTGACCGATTCTGGAACACCCATGTCCAAGCAGGTCTCAGTCAGCCACTGTTTAAACAGCGACTCCAGATTTCTGATGACCCTTACCCGCTGCTCGACCTCTAGGGGAGACTGGAAGATGTTGCGAGAGTTTAGGTTCTCCATCAGTGTCCTGGTCCTTCTCAGTTCTTCTTCAGAAGGGAAGTCGAAGCTGAGTGGTCCAGTGACTCCGTACCATTTAGGCACATCATCCATGTTATTGTCCTCAAACATCGTAGCAAATGACGCTGTTATGTCGAGGTTTCAGACAAATTATCCGTAAAAACACACGAGCAACACAGTTTGCAGCTTCCACTCACAGGAGATAAATGTGACAGAAGAATTCCGGAACCCGATGCTCGAACCTGATTATTCGGAACCCGTCGTCATGGTGATTTCTCTATATGACCAAATCACCATAACGACAGATTCTGACCAATTGGGAATGCACAATTTTGTCCATCTTTTTAAAGCATGGATTGATCTTGAAACAGTTCATGCATGTGTGTTTTACTGCTCTTTTGTCATTCTAAGGAAGAAAAAAAAAAAAAACAAAAAAAAAACACATTTTAAAACCACAACATTATAAGTTGGAATATATGTTAGAAAAAGTAACCAGTGTAAATAAAAATAAAAATTGACAGGTCAAAGAATGCTAACTGAAGATGTGAAATGTATGGACATGGTTAGCAAGGTAGACTATTATATCAAATAAAACACTTTTAGTCTTTTGTTAATTTATGAAGCAGGACATGCAAAGCAACTGCTCCATTTGCCACATCAAATCAATAACATCAATAACCTTTTACCATCTAAAAAACTTTGCCAAAATCAAAAGTATAGTGTCTAAACCAGACTTGGAGAGACTTATCCATGTATTTGTCTCCAGTAGGTTAGGCCACTGTAACGGCGGCTCACTGGACTCTCCAGACGAGCTGTAAAACAGCTGCAGTACATCCAGAACGCTGCTGCTCGAGTCCTGACTAGAACCAGGAAGTACGATCACATTAGTCTGTGCTAAGGTCTCTGCACTGCCCCCTGTGGCTGAGAGAGGAAGTACGAGCACATTAGTCTGTGTTCAGGTCTCTGCACTGGCGCATCTCCCTTTCCATAGGCCTGACACAACAGGTGGCGCTGTAGAGGCTGTATTTGAGTTGCATGAAAAATATGGTTATGAACCATTAATGTCTCTTACATGTAGACATTGTATTAAGTTTGGTGGCTGTTACTCACTGCTTAGTGGGTTTTTGCTGCCTCTTTGTGTGAAGACAGTCTGACTCCCATAGAGAATGCATGGGAGCTCTGGAGGGCCCTAGAGGCAAAAGTGTGAAAAATAGGCCATGGGTCTCATTGACTTTTTTGCATCTTATATAGCAAAGAATCATGTCCCAAAATTTGGTGTCAATCAGACAATCTGGACACTTTTAAGTGAACTGTAGGGGGCGCTATAGTTATTAGTGGTCCTGTGCTCCCTGGTCTATTTTGTGTAATATTCAATTCTCCATCATTGGTGGCAATTTGGGCTCTGTAGGCACAGTCCAAGTGCCTCTGAGGGATAAGCACAAAAACAGAAAATGATGGCGATATTTGACAGGAAGTCACGTGCAAACCCTAAGAGATATCTCCAAAAATTGTTTTTTTTTATTGAATTTCAATGCGTCGTGATCAGGAACGTGTATGTTAGACTGATCTAGGCCCAAAAACCTAGGACCCTTTTGCAATGGAAAAAAAAAACTTAAAGTGGCGTCTAAAATTAAAATCAATATGGCCGCCTTGTCGTTTGTCTAAGCACTGCGCACCAATTATGTTTTAGGGTCGTCTTTATGTGTACTATCACTGTGGCAAATTTCATAGGCCTCCTCCAAAATAAATGCATCTCCCTTTCCATAGGCCTGACCCAACAGGTGGTGCTGTAGAGGCTGTATTTGAGTTTCATGAAAAATACAGTTATGACCCATTAATGTCCCTTAAAAGGAGTCACTGTATTGAGTTTGGTGGCTGTCCTGCAGGTTTTACTTGTTTTTTATTGCAGCTTTGTGTGAAGAGAGTCAGAGTCCCATAGACAATGAATAGGAGCTCTGGAGGGCTCTAGAGGCAAAAATGTGAAAAATAGGCCATGGGTCTCTTTGGCTTTTCTGATCAGGAGGCCGTCTAGGAATTGTGTGCAAATGTTCACAAATAAAAGTCAAAGTAATGTTTTTTCTCCCCATTGTAATTTAGTGCACTCCTACAGGTGGCGCCGTAGGGTTGATTGTTATTGTGCGCACATAAATGGATTCAGCAGCTTTACGTAGACGAGTGTTTCAAATTTCATGTTGATCGGAGAATGCATGTGCGTGCAGGAGCTATTCAAATGATTTTGAGAGCACTCTTTGCGCCCCTGGTGGTCAACGGTGATAAATGCACCATATCACTAATTCAGTTTTTTTCATGGTGCCCTGCACTGGACAATGTTGATGTTTGACTTAATAGGTAGGGGGCGCTAGCGAGTACTTTTTATTTATTTTTATTAATGCATTACATTCAGATCATAATTACGCACTCGTGACTGAAATTACAGCTCTGTCAGTCAAGGCGTGTAGCCGTGACATGCGATCGGAAAAACAGGAAACGAAGGCGTTCGTCGATGGCGAGCCATGGCGAGACCATTTGAGATATCAGAAAAAAAGTGGATAAGTATTGAATTTCAATGTGTCCCGATCGCGTAAATGTGTGCCAGACCCACGTGTGGCAAAAGCCCTAGTCCATGTTCTCCGTCAAAAAAAAAAAGTCAAACTGGCGTGGCGACTTCGGTCCAATATGGCCGCCGTGCGCTTGGTCCGAGGGCCGCGCTCCAATGTCATGTTTTGCTCGGTTCACTGTTCTCTATCACTGCTCCGAGTTTCGTGCGCGTCGGGCAAAATTTGCTCGTCCCATTTCCCATAGGGGTCCGATTCATGGATTCGGGCCAATTACAATAATAAATATGTTTATTTATTATTTATTTATTATAGCTCTGGTTTTACTTTGACAAAACCTGGATTTGTAATATTTTGTGATATTCTGAGGTTAATCCTAGTTTCTCCAGTGAAATCACGTTATGTTCCTCGTCACTTTTGCCTCCATTCTGGAATTTAGAATGTTTTTCATAAACTTTTAAAGACTCAATAGTTTCCTCGTGTTCTGGTTTGGGGCTCTGGGTTTGAAAAGCGGAACTTGGACTCAATCATTCCTTTCATTTCATACTGCTGATAGCGTATTTAATTTTTATCATTTCACAAAATTATCTACTTTTGGTTTTTGACAAAAATGTATGTCATTTTATGCATAGTTTTTGTCATTATGATTCATTTTTATTTAGTTTTAGTCTGCAACAACATGACATTGACAAAAACGGCGCTGAAACATTTTAGTCGACAAAATGAACACTGCACATGTGATGAAATAATCTAAACTTGAGAAAGTCTTACCTTGTCTCTCTGTGACTGAACTTTAACCAGGGCAAAGGAAATAAAGGACGACATAAGAGGCAGAGACACCGCCTGGTAAATGTCGTCAGTGTGGCTTTAAAACGGCCCAGCAGAACACAACCTCCAACACACAACTAACACGACTGTCTAACTCCGCCTTTAAAGACACATAAGACATGCTTTGCTTTCATTAGGCTGGTTTGAAACAAAAGAGCTTAAATCATGCAATAAATCTGCTTTAAACAAATTATAACCTCACCATAATATGTTGTAATCAATGTATGCATGCAATCGCTGGTAACTGGTAAGTTTTGCTGTTAAAATGGGCTGCTTTGTAATTGCTTGGCATTGTTAGTGTTTGGCAAGTCAATATGTGATGTTTTGAGATGTGGATATATTCAGAGCTGTTTCCAAAGTGTGCACGAACCACAAGCCATGGCGTTTGTTTTACCAATGATTGTGTTGGTCAGTGGCAGACGTACCATTAGACAATAGGCCATTTGCCAAGGGGCCCCCAAAAAGATGCCCTTCCCGATCACCGTAGACGCATGGCTCTGAAACAGTTCTCTCAATATCATGTTAAAGTAGAACTCCATCGATCAACAAGGTTTTTTTATATTTCATATGTCACTTACCTGAGAATCTTCTACTATTTAAAGTCCTTAAATCATCTGCAAACTTGCTCTGAGCATTTCTGCCTCTAAACATGATCACTGTTACTGGATCGCAGCATCTCTTAAAATGACATCATAACTAAAGTGTGTGCAGCACTAGGTGCCATCTGCTGACTGCATACACTGAGTAAATGACAGGACAGACAGCAGGCAAACTTAACAAACAATTAAAAAAAATGTTTCAAAACCTGAGATGGCAAATTTAAGGTACTCAAGAGCATGTTTAAAGACTAACAACAATATGAAAAATGCATGATATTTTTCCTTTAATAGGATATTATGACAGATACTGAGCATATGGCAAGGGTAAAATACTAAACAAATACTAAAATTACTAAAATTACATTACTAAAAGAAATGTTGAATTTTCAGTAGTCAAACAGTATTAGATATGCTGCCATAAATTTTATTTTTATGAAACTCACATACAGTTTTGAAGTTGGAAAGTAGTATTCTATTTCTGTCCTTTGTAATGGGGAAGCAAAGATAACCAAGATTTCTACCTTGGAAATCCAAAGTTGTTGCTTATTTTGCGTCATAACTTAAAACCATTTATATTTTGCTTTGACGACAGTTTGTCATTGAAAATACACCACGGTCTTCATCATTTTGCCTCTGGCCGCCTGATGATATTGCATTTTAAAGGTTCTATTGAACTGGAGTTTAAACATTTCGTGCTCTTGCCTTCAGCTCCCTTCAAAACCAGAAACAGCCCTGAATATATTTCCAGATCTTTAATAATGATGTCATATTAACAGTCTTCCCTTTTTGTGATAGTCAAGTGAAACGGACGACAACGGAGAGGACGAGGATGAGTCGTACGCGGATGAAGAAGAAGAAGAGTACAGTTATGAGGTAAGCAGCTGAGCACATGATTCAGAGACGGGAACGAGTGTTTAATACAACGCTGATGCAGAGGTCGTTCCAGTTTGTCAGACTCGTCACAGTGGGGCCTGGCTGCTAACAAGCAAACTGTCAAAGTCTTAACAAACTCACATTAAGCTCTTCTTGTCTCTGGAGTAATCGTACTGCGCCCACTCTTACACCTCTGATTAATGACACGCCCACTCTCTCCATTAATTCAGTGTCCTCGTCACACAACCAAAAACTAAAATAATTATCTTCTTTATAACAGGAGCCTTTATTCCCAGAGGAGTTCTTTGTTTCGCACGAGGGGAATGACAACAAGCAGGTAAAACTCACAAATTTGATTCAAGTGTTCTGTAAAACAATAGCTACAATTCAGTTTATTTTATACAAATTTGTGCATATTTGTTTCTAAAGAATGTATTTTTTAAAATCAAATATATTATTGGAAAGAAGTGTAATACATTTACTTTTTCCGGGCCTAAATAAAACATGAACAAAGACATAATTCATAGTGAACAAATTGTTATTTTTAGGAATGATCCAAGCTTAGTAACTACTTAATTAATACCCTAACACCTTAATTATATATTTAGTGAGCCTGAATAATTCTCAGTAAAATATTCACCTTATTCCAGAAGTTGCCGTACGCGCCGCCATCTTGTTTCCGTTGTAGTTTACATGGAGCAGACGAGCTCAACAGAAAATAAGTTCTACATGGACTAAAAAGCTGTTTTCAGACGCCCAGGAAATCGGTGCGTTGTTGACTTGTTGTTGCTCGTGTTCATTAAACATTTTACACAAATCATTCTACTTTATGTAACATTTTAGCGGCGAGACTTTTCCTTCGTTCGTCATTAGCTTTAACGGAGTTCTTGTCAAGCGGAAGTGTGTTTACAACAAAAGTGCGTATCTGTGGCAAAAAACGGCAAAAGTGGGCGGGGCAGAATAAGGTGGATAGTCTTTGTTCATGCTTCATTAAGGCATGAATAAGTGCAGTTATTATAAAGTGGTACCAAACTCTGGTAACACTTTATTTTAGGGTACACTTATTAACATCTAACTAGCTACTAATTAGCATACTAACAAGCGGTTAATTAGTGGTTAATTGCTTGCTTATTAATACTTATTAATGCCTTATTCTGCATAAGTTTATTTTGCTGATAATTAGACATTTACTAATAGTTTTCTATGAATAAACACCTTTTTACTGCTTATTAGTATGATGTTAGGACCTTTTTCAACATGAATTATGATCCTAATTGGCATTTGTGCTATTAGCTCTTAACAACACCCATATTACTTATATAAATATCCTCTTATTTAATTGTACAGATATTTTTTACAGCTTCTTTGTTATTTTAATGCTTAATTTAACTATGCTGTTGTGTCATCATTTCTTCTGGATAACGCTCGCATGTTTGACACAATGAAGAAGACGAACTCGAGGAAATTCAATGCAATAGAGTCTTTATTGTCCAAAAAATAACTTCATCCTTGGTAAAATGTAAGATCTGGGTGGTTCGCAGATCACGCAAAAAGCTCCTCTAACCAGTGTCCCAGATCATGGCTCCAAACCCACAGAGATCCTCACACGAAGAGAAGACCTCCAGAAGCCCCAACAAAGAGAATGCAGCTAATTTATAGCCATGAATATTCAGGACCATTACCCCCCACAGCTCGGCTCTTTTCCTATAGTTTTCTAGTTTTAGGGCACTACTCCTCCCAAGCTCATTATTATTCTTTGAACCCAAGTCCATACTCACTGACCCCCATGATCTCACTACCATGTCCTGACCGTAGTTTGAATTCCTCACAGCTGTATTTCTTGCTGCAGTAGTTAAAAGACTTGCCCCTAGTGGCAGAGTCCAGTATTGTCCTAAATGAGCCTCCAGTGAACATGTTGCTCTAGTGACTTCCTCTATGCACGAGTTTTTTATAATAAGTAAAAGTAGAGGAGACATTGTGAACAAAATAATAACTCTAGGCCTTTGCTTTATCTAAAACTAACCCTTTGGTGTTACACTTAAATATTGTTATTATAATGTTTCATACATTTGTGAAGCTTAAATATTCTTCATCAGTGCTATATATGATTTTGTATTATTACTGTATGTTTCTAGTCAAAAATAGGCTAAATGTTTTTTTTTCTTCATTTTGGTTGTTTTTATTGCACTGAAAAACGTTGACAAACATGGGACGTCCTGTGAGCGGGCTTGCATCTCCACAAACCTGACTCGTTCCTCCTATTTGTTTCCATGGAAATGTTGTTCCTTTAGCTCTAATATTCCACAGACTGGTGTTAAACTTATCTATCTGCTTGAAGGAAGTTCTAAAGTAAAGTAGTAAAGTAAGTAGTAAAGCATGGTTTTAACTGAAATCATGCAGGGGACGTGCTTCATCCAGAATGTTACACACTGTTGCTTTAAATAAACAATAATATGTGACTAAATGTGCAATGCAGTGTTGAACATTCACTTTCAAATGAGGAGATAACACAGGCATTGTTCTTGTCTCCGCTTTTCGTTCATTTTTAAATAAATCAATGAATATTTCTTCTTACTTCCAAATCTATTAAAAATAAACAGTCTGTCTCCGTAGCCTCCGTCCAAAGTTATGCATGAGACGTTTTGCTTTGGACAAGAGCGCGACAAAAAACCTCATTCTGTTACGAGATAGAAGTGGAGCGAGGGCAGCTGAGCACAGTTCTGTCACGTCACGCTGTAACTGTCCGTGCTTCTAAATATGTGAAACGCTATAAATATTTATTTTGACCTTGTTGTCTCTGGTTAGGAAGAAGAGATGTCCGTCCACGGGCGTGACCGCACTGAAGCAGCCGAGCACACGACCAGAGAGGTAAGCGATTGGTATTATTACATTGTTTCGTGGAAAAGCACCTGTGGTAAGTATTTATCGTAGTTTTCCACCAGGTAAGTGGCATTTTGTGAAGAAAAGTTGAAGAAAAAAAAAGCTGAATATTACAGGAAGTAGTGCTGAATTCTAAAAAGTAATCCCTCTACTTAAATGTCAAGGGTTCCCGAACTAATACAGCCGTCTTCCATACAGTTTACTTATTTATTAACCTTTATCTATCTAGGTAAAACAAAAAAGAGATCAAAAGCTCTTTTTCAAGGATGACCTGGGCCAAAGTGGAAATTGCGTCTCACAATCATAAAAAACATATACACATTTAAGAAACTAGACCGGACCATTTTCATAAGATTCTTGCTCTTTCGAAACCCGGCTCACCACATTGAAGAGAGTTCCAGTCTGTGGGAGCAGCATAACAATCAGTCTGTCTGCGAGGGACAGACCAGCAGTGAGTGACTGTTGGGCGCGACATAGTGACCTTCAGCTCCAGGGCGCACAGGATAAACTTACTGTATAGTCCTTCCCCCAGTGTTATCCCCGATTCACACTGCACTGTCCTTTGTTAGATACAAAATCTAACAGAACTGAAAATTATTAATGTAGAATTGTTGTGTGCGAAGATCCTCACAAGGTTGCCTCAGCACATTTAAAGATGGGCCAAGTGTATCAAATTTTTTGCACGAACAAAGACTTAAAGGGACAGTACTTGATTTTTACTGTTAAGAAATATGTAAAACAACTAGTTTATGTACCCAATTTTTTTTCCATGTGATAAAGTAAAATCTGTGTTGCCCCTGCACAGATATAAATTAAAAACATCTATTTGAGTGAAAATGAAAACACAGTGCTTTCTCTGCATCTATTTATAGAGCGCTTTACTTTCTGAGAAGCAGGAGTTGCTCGTGGAGGTGAATATTTAGGATGCTGGGGCTGCATTAGGGAAGTGAGAAATACATCAGAATCAGAATCAGAAGCGGTTTATTGCCATTGTCCGTGAAATTCACAAACATAGGAATTTGCTTCGGCGAAGGTGCAACATAAAGCAATGAGTAAAATATAAAAAATATATAAAAAGGCATGCATAAAAATTAAGAATAAAATAGACTAAGACATGAAGTCTGAGCTTGTTTCCTTTGACCCGTTTTGTTCCTTTCAACAAAAAAGACAGCGGGTCTTAATTTCTCACTGCTTGTGCTTTTAATCTGTTATTGTGAACTTAATTTCACTGTGAAACTATAGCACTTTCTAATTATGGCATTTATCGTATAACTGTTACACTTTGTTTCAGTTTTTGTTGTTTTGTTGTTAATATATTTGTAAACTTGCTCCTGACGTGTGCTGCTCACCACTTGGCCAGGCCCCCTTGAAAAGCAGATCTCGATCTCAATGGGTGTTTTCCTGGTTAAATAAAGGTTAAATAAAAAAAATAAAAATAAAAAAAAGTTCTGTTTTTCACCTTTCAAAACAGTAAAATATCAGGTACAGTGCCTTTAATTCATAATGAACAAATAGTTAATTAAGAGTGATTTAGGCTTAAGTACTAACTATTTAAGTAATACTCTAACCCTAATTCCCAATCCTAACCTAAAGCCTAATGTGTTCATTATGAATGAAGCCTTTGTTCATGCTTTGTTAAGGCAGATTAAGGTGTAGTTATTATAATGTGGTACTGATTTTTTGTTTTCAATACCATATTTTCTTAAAGCACAACTAAGCAACATTTTTAACATCTTAGTAAGTCCATGTGGTGTGGAAGTACCTGACAACTATCCTAAAAAACCTGGCTCTTTTTTTCAATATTTTGGTGACATGAAATGTTTTTGTATGTGATTGTACTTCCATATGTCAAAAAAAAAAGTGAAGAAAAAAGTGAAGAAGCTTTTACATCTTTTCACTGCAGTGTATTTTCACAAGAGACCCGCAGGGGGAGCTCTGTCGCTGAAGTTACTTAGTTCTGCTTTAACTTTTTTGTTTCATGCAGGAGTCAGATCTGATGGATATTCCACTCACGGAAGAACCCGATAAGGTAAAAAATAAATCCACTTTTATATACTTTGTCCTGATTGGCTTATTTATTATATCAGTTATTTTTTGCATGGCTTTGAATGCACAGTTCTTTGTTTGCTCTTTCAATTCATCTTAATCCACCCAGATCAACTACTAAACACTCTCCCTTTCTTTCAAATTAACTTTCTAAAATTTCACCAGTGCAAAAGTCTAGATTGCATAATATGTGAATGCTGAATGCGAGAGAATGCCTCATAGCTGTGTAAGAGACCAGCAGCACCAAAGCATGAGACGCGATGTTCCCAGCATGCTTTGAGTTTCATAAAGCTTGTCTAATTGAGAATGAGTCCAACAGTCATTAATTAAGCAGTAGATGACGACAAAGCGAGGATTAGTTTCTTTTAACACTTTCTCTTTCTTATTTTTTAAACAGGACATCTCTTAGCTCCAGAGAAACTGTCCGTAGAGTTGTAAGATTTCACACCAGCGTCTCATGTGTCGTCCAGGCAGAAAAAAACCTTCGTGTCTGGATACAATTTTAAACACTTCTGTAATCATTGTACTAGTTTTTGTGTCGTTACAGCGTTTTACCGTTTGTTAACATTCAACGTATTTATTGAAATGATCATCAGTATAAAAAAAACACCAGTATTTCTTATGCTACATGCTTAATTTATTTGAATACTTTGTGGTTTATTGACATCATCTGTAACAAGCTCGGACTTTTTCCACTGGTGAAATGTATTTTTTCTGTTGTGTGTCTTTGTTTACCGCTTTGCATGTACAAGTAAAGGTGTTTAAAGAAACTGGGTGTCTGTCCTTTTTGTAGTGACTCTGTTTATTATGAAAATACAACATTGTGTTTCCTGTTGATGTGAATGCACTTCATCACGGTATTTATGTTGGAATTGACAGGTTTCTAAGGTCAGGGTGAGAAAAAGTGTGCAGTCGACTCATTCAGGGGTAAGTTCTGATTGTTTAAAGCCGTGATTCTCAGCCTTTTTCAAGTCAGGATCTCAAGCCTTATTTAAAGGGGAAATATTTAGCTTTTTTTCAGTTACTTAGTATTGAACTATAACATAAGTAGATCATTATTTTACATTTTGTTCATTGTAAACTGCAATATTGATCTTAAACGGCTTAAAATAGACCGGTTAATTGACGTCCTGTTCAAAACTGCTCTATACCTTTAGTCGTTTGGTCGATTAATTGATCAATAATGTCTTATTTCACCAACGTTTTTATTAGTCGACTAATTATTTTATTCAGATTTAAAGGATTTATATGGAAAAACAACAAAAACAAGAAGATATGGAGTGAGTTTGCTGAAGATTTTGCTGTCCAACAGATAAATACACAGATTCCTAGTACTTATCTGTAGAAATAGTTGTTTTTGCATGAACTCCTGTGCAGTTGTATGTTCTTTTGAGTGCAATTTTGGTTAGGTTCATGGAAACACTTCATAGTTTTGATATATTTTTACCTTTTAGTCGATTAATCGGTTGATAGGGCAGGTCTTTAGTCGACCAAGAATTTCTATAGTCAACTACAGCCCTAGACATTTTAGATCTTTACATAAATCACTCATCTTAATTTACAGGGATGTGGGCGGGGATAAGGGGTAGGTGAAAACATTAATCTGAGCACTTGAGCCTCAGTTTCAGGACAAAACAGGACTAACTCAAACATGCAGGGATCAATCAAAATACAACTTTGAGTAAAAATAACGATGAGGAAACACTGTTGTACCAAGGTTAATATCTCATTAAAGATGATTTTGCATGATATGTATCATCCAGGTTTAAACAAAGCCTAAAACTAGTTTAGGATTACATTTGGTGTAAACCACATCTTGAACAGGACTAGGCCACAACATCTTAATTAGACCAGTCCAGACCATATTGTTTGGCATTAATTTGTGCCATCTCTTTCACTGTTCACGGTAGACCAGGCTTTCCCAGGTTTTATTGAATGGTCCGGCCCATATCCCATTTTACCATGTTTGGCAGAACCATTTTACTTGGTGAGCTGGATTTGGCCCGCGGACCGCCTATTGAATAACACAGACCTGCCGTAAAAAGAAAAGCACTGATCTTAAAATCTTGGTGGTTATGTGATCAGGGCAGAGTCTTGTCATAATTGTCATTTCTACTATTTTATGGCACACTCAAAAGGACGTAATTTTTTTAAATAAGTGTTGACTTTGTAGGCGTCCATGCCAGGGGCTTCAGGCCGGAGAGGCCCATTCAAACAAGCTCAAGCACAAGTACAGTCTTTCATATTAACTAACACTAATGATAATAATAATAATACTAATGAGTAGATTTAACCCAGACACTGTTCAAATATTACTCTGTTTATGTAATTGCAGCATCTCACATCAGGAGCTCAAGGTTACAACAATCAAAATGTAAGTTTACTTTTAGTTCATATTCATTTTTCAAGCCTGAAATTATGTTTGAGTTTTACAAAAAAGTGTAACATATGGTAAAGTTTGTAAAATATCTGTAGATAAAAAACATTTCTGTAAGGAATTTTCCAGTAAAACCTGAACATTTGGATTAGTGCCAATTATCAGGTACAATCTCGTACTAAATAAACAAATAATGTAAAATTCAACTGCAAATGCCTTTAAAATAGGCTCTGAAATCACTCACATTTTCATTTGTCAAAATCATCTTAATTTTTTATAGCACTTTGCCTCCGTTCTAGAATTTGGAATCCATTTGTTTACAAACTTTTATAGAGTCTAGAGTGAATTATTTTGCCTGGAACTTCTTAAAAAATTAAAATACAAACTACAGCCCTACTATAGAATTATATACTGAACACTAAAACCTCACAAATGCAGTGTTTTTCAATGAAGATATTGTATTCATTTGTCTCTAGAAAAAAAAACATGACAATCCACACCGGCCTAGTGGAAAGCTTGGAGTAAGAAACAGACCGAGCTATCTTGCTACCGAGAGCGAAATCGTAGAAGAAGTCTTTGACGAATGGGACGTGAACCCCACCGAGACAAGCTATGACCCAGATTTTGAGGAGGAGGAGGAGAGCGGGGACTACGAGTGGACCACAGACGACGAAGATGCGGATTTAGACCCGGACGAGCTGGAGCTGGAGCGAGAGAAGGAGCGGCTTGACATGGAGCGCGAGAGAGAGGAGCTGGAGAGAGAGAGACAGGCCGAGCTGGAGTCAGAGAGAGAGGGGACAGAGGACCAAGATCTGGACCGTGTGGGGACGGACGAGGACCGCAACGGAGATTTGGACCCGGAGAGGACCGAGGAGGAGCTGGAGAGGGAGAGGATGGAGTGGGAGAGGAGGAGGGAGGAGATGGAGAGGAGGAGACAGGAAGGTTATGATCCGGAAACACAGCAGCCCTACCCGTACCCCCCAGAGTACTTTTTATTTAAGGTATTATTGTGGATATGGTAAACATAAATCTTTAAAAATGTCAGGGGAAATAACATGTTTTTTATGTAACAGGGGCAGCCGGGAGAGACTGGGAAACCAGGACCAAAGGTGAATGAAAACACACAAACTAAATGTTCCCGTGTTGGCGATAAACAGTGCCACACATGGTGAAATAGTGTAAAACATAAATGTATAACAAACATGTAACGGACTTTAAAACGAAATCCTGGTTGTTAAATTTCTGCCTGCCTGTCTGCACGGAGGTTAGGGTTTAGTGGAGGGCTCTAAACGCTCCATCATATGCTGAAGCCCCCAGCGGTCAATAGTCATAACCAATTACGATAACGCGGTGAGTTTTTCTTGTTGTTTTTATCGCTGGGTGGGTCATAGATCACTGAGCTCACATGGCAGGTCTTTGAACTGTGCATGACTGAATGAAAGCAACTGTAAGCGCTGCTTTAACACACTGTTAAGTCCTGATTATGAATAAGACACTCACGCTGTAAAGCTGCTAACGTTAGCCACCTTCGCTTGAACAGGTAAAAACAGGATTGTTAGTTTTCCATCCAAGGCAAAGAGCTGAGTAATCCAGTCCATTTTCTTAAAGTGAGATCCAAGTTAAATAAACCATATGATTAATATTATTCTATAAATACTGCAGCGTTGCGCAGGTTTGCTCAGTGTTTATGAGATAAATTTAACTATTATTGGATTACATTCCATAACTGAGCCCCAAGAAAGCCCCTTTTCTGGCTTTTTGGCAAAATAAATGTTCAATATCTGAAATTATATCTTATTTAGTTTTAAAACATTTTTGAAGTGCTTTATAACAGGTTTCTCTCTCTCTCTTTATTCGTTTCCAAATATTTTATTTATGTATGCATATTGTAGATATGTTGATAATAACAATTAAACAACGTATTAATGTTGAAAAAACAAGCAAATTCACTTCACAACAGATCGTTCCATTTTTTTGTCTGAGCAAACTATAGTTGTCAAATCAAATAAAAATCAAATCTATTTATTTTTGTAGTGCCCAAAATCACAACAGCAGTTGCCTCGATGGGCCACAGGTAGAAATCAGTTTAGATAAACAATGTTCAAGAGGATTTAGCTATTGACCCTCCTCCTCGTACATTAAACATTTTAGACAAAGCAATCTACTTTATATAGTGTTTTAGCGAGAGGCTTTTCCCTCGTTGGCCATTTGTGCAAACACCGTTAGTGTAAAAAACGGAAGTCCCTTTACCCTTTAAGAGTGCGGGTCATAGACATAAAAAGGGGCAAAAGTGGGCGGGGCAGAATAAGGTGAATTGCACACCATGACTCAGAAACGATTTTCTGGAATAGTCTTTTCAGTTGTTTCCACATAATTTCTCTTACAATTAGCTTTATTTATACAATTTAGCACTTTTGAAACTGCACCATGAGAGAGAATCACAGTCTGGGATAGAGTCAAGCAGTTATTTTCCCATGATTCTTAGTGTACAATGTGCCTGATTTGTTGAAAAGAGGTGACCCTGGCAAAAGCTTCTGCACTAGTTTTTTTTCTAAGAAATTGCATTCATAATAAGCACAGATTATACATTACAAACCAAGTGTCTTTCCATTAAATTGCTTCTGTCAAACAATGTGTGATGTAAAGAGAATTTATCTTAACTAGAGTAAATAAAAATCAGGTACAGGGCCTTTAAATACATTATTATTTTTATACACTTCTGTACTAGTTGTTCTCAGCCTAAATATAATATATGCAAGTACATTTCCTTATAAATTAAACTCAATATTATAATTTTCTATTGAGCTGCACTAGACATTTCTGAGACGTAACATAGAAGATATTGTGTTTTTTCTTTCGGAGAGAGAATCATATCTGTCTATTGTGGAGATGTTCTGAGTCACTGGTAACAACCCACTGATTACACTAATTACAGCCTTCATCATCATTCCCTTCATCGCAAACAAAAACTGACAATCGCCTCACAAAATATGCCATCGGTTCATAAAAATATCATGGCTCTGCTTTGTGACACTGACATTTGGACACATCCTTTTCAGTTTCGTCAAAAAATAAATAAATAAAGTCTCCGGGGTTTTGATGTTGCCTTTTTTTTTTTTTTTCTTGTTTTGGTGGGAGGACAGTGGATTAAAGTCATCATTAATAATTCCCCTTGTTAACTGACGGCTCTGCTTACTCTGCTGATTCTTTAAAGTTTTGATTTTATATTTTTGACACACTGAAAAATCCATTGTTGACTCTCTGACTTTACTGTCTTTTGTGGTGCCCAGGGAGAAATTGGAGAAAGGGGACAAAAGGTAAAAATCATTAATCTTCATTGATAAAACTTGAATTGTTATTGAGCTGAAAATGAAAAGTAAAAGTTAAGTTTGTTGTTTTGTGTTTTAGGGAGAGCCAGGTATCGGCTACAGAGGACCTGAGGGCCAGGCTGGACCTCCAGGACAGAAGGTGCACGAGAAAACAGTCTGCTTCATTTATATTTAACTTAAAGTAGACATATTATCCTTTTTTCAGGTACTTAGTATTGAACTATCACATACTGTACATAGATTTTACATGTTAATTTTAAACGCGGACATTTAAATATGACTTAATAATAGACATGGGATGATTGATCTTCTGCTGGCTGCACTTCTTATTTAAAATGGGTTTTTATTTAAAATGGCTGCTCAACATTTTTGTGTCCTTCTCAGCGCTATAATTGGGTCACAAATGCTGCCTGAAAGGTATGGATTTTCCAAACGAATGTCTCACAGAGCTGTCAGCGCAGATATCAGAGCTTTGCAACGGCTTTTTCACAACGTTACGAGTTTTAAAGGTCCCATAACATGCAAAATCGACTTTTCAGAGGTTTTAACCTTCCTACAGTGCTATTTGGGCCTCGTATGTGTGCCCAAAGTGGTTTTTTTGATTGATTCCCGCATGTTTTCGCTAGAGAACTGTCTTTTCCGTCCCCCTCGGGTGAGCAGGCAGACGGGGGCTCCTCACAAGGATGACGCGGCTTCACTAGGATGACGCGGTGTTTAAGCCACGCCTCTGGGAAGCGCGCAGCCGCAGAATAAAAACAGCTAATGCTAATGCTACACGGTAATTACACGATGGATACGATAGATAGAAGAGTTAGCTTGTCATTATTATCAATGACCTATTTGCTGTTTACCAATGCTAATCGTAACATAAATGCTACATAACTCGCTACAAACTGCATAACTGCATTTTAAAATGCAGCTTTACTTTTGTACGATGTCATTTGTTGTCGTTTGTTGTTATATAATTGTCAGAACCACAGCTGACAGTAAAAATTAGGACTGTTCTGATATATGAGCAGTTTTTTCTTTGGAGTTTGCATTTATTTACATTAACGACCAGAATGAAGATGGCTGCGGGTGGCGTTCAGGTCACGCATGAACCGTTTGTTGTTTATGTTTGATCATGCATTTGTCAAACAGACGCTGTGTTTGTGGAAAAGAATTTCCCCTTGGGGACAATAAAGTCTAAAGTCTTGGTGAAAACAGGAATTTTATGAGCACTCAAACCTCTAATGCAGGACAATGCAGGATTACTCAATGATATGAATGACTCAATCAAAATACAAGTTGTAGTTTGAAAACAAGAATTCCATCATTAGAGCAACTCAGCAGCTGTTTGTATGTGTTTGTGCACGACACTCAACTGTTTCAACTTTTTAATGTGTGACTCATTATTTCTAATGTTTCTCCAAATTATTATGTCTTTTCCCTGAAAAAACTACAGGACATAAAGTACAAACTCCCGACTGTTTTCCTTTTAAGTTTAAACTAGAACTAGCTTATTCAATATATTTATGTCGGCTATACCAATTAACCCTCACAGCTTTTCAATCGCTCTCTCCATGATTGACTTTCAGTGTTTTAATTTAACAAGTTTAATTGGCTCAGTCTGTTTTTGAAATTGTTATGAACATGTTATGTGATAAAAGCAAGGACCTAATTTGAAAGCAATTGGTATTAGAGTAATATGGACCCAAATCATAACATTACATGAAAGTAGTGACTGTTAATTGTGCATGTCTCACCTTTACTTTTGCGTTTCTTCTTTACGTTTTGTGATTGTTGTAGGGGGAGCCAGGGGAGCCGGGGCCCCCTGGTGCTCAGGGCATACAGGGCATCCGGGGTAATGCCGGTCAGCAGGGCTCCCCCGGCCTGAGAGGGACCCCTGGGGATCCTGGAGCACCAGGGAGAGAGGTACGGGCATTTACTACTAAACTAAGGCTCATACTACTATACTATTATACTAAGACTTACACTGTTACACTAAGGCTTATACTACTATATTCACCTTATTCCGGAGGTTGCCGTACACGGCTTGTTTCCGTTGTAGTTTACATGGAGCAGACGAGCTCAACAGAAAATAAGTTCTACATGGACTAAAAAGCAGTTTTCAGACTGACCAGGAAATCGGTGCGTTGTTGACTTGTTGTTGCTCGTGTTCATTAAACATTTTACACAAATCAATCTACTTTATGTAACATTTTAGCGGCGAGACTTTTCCCTCGTCCGTCGTTAGCTTTAACAGAGTTCTCGTCAAACGGAAGTGCGTTTACAACAAAAGTGCGTATCTGTGGCAAAAAGCGGCAAAAGTGGGCGGGGCAGAATAAGGTGAATACTATTATACTAAGATGGTTACCTTTACATGCATCAGTGACCATATGTCACTTTCCTCAGAAGATTAAGTTATTATTCTGCATTCCAGGCAAGTCGGTTATTTCCCACTTGAAAGATATGAGTTCCGACCTCAGAGCGTTCCAGCTGAATTAACTCGTATGTAAACCATTTGGCTAATGCTAACTGTAAGTAACAGATTACTTTCGGATTTATCCTGTAACAATCGTTTACATGGTTTATGTGGTGGTTAATCACTCAGGTTCACTTGTGATGATTATTCTGGCTGTAACACGTCACAGTTGATCACGTGTGTGAAGTGGGAGTCTCTCGACCAGCTCCAGTTCACAGTAGGATTTACCAGTTCCAGCAGCGTTACAGGAATTTTTTACGAGTCGGAGGCGGGAAATATCCCAATTACCATTTGCCTGGATTGCACCATTAAACTAAACGTGTAATGGTGCACAGAAGCAGGTGACTAACTTAACCGTTTCTCACAGCGAATGCTAACTTTTATTAATAAAAGAAAAAAGAAAACATCAACAACTAAGTACATTTTATAGTAAATACTGTCTGATTGTTTGTTATTTGAAGATTATTTCAGTTTATTATTTTAATTAGTTTTAAGTTGTTCATGCCTCAACAGTAGTAGTAGTGTCTCAATGCTAACGCGTTAGCATTGAGACACAAATGTCCCTTCATAGACACACAAGTGTTCCCTTGTTTTGCAACACACAAGTGTTCCCTTGTTTTGTAACATTTAACATGTTTCAAAGACATCCACCGCAACACACTGTTCAGTGCCTGATCTTATAGTATTTATTCATTTTAGACAGAGAACACCTATTCCTTTTGCCACAAATCCGCACTCCTGTAATAAACGCTCTTCCGGTTTGACGAAAACCCCGTTCACGCAAACAGCCAACGAGGGAAAAGTCTTGCCACTAAAACATCATGTAAAGTAGATTGATTTGTCAGTAAACAGTAAGTGTTAGAGTAAGTGAGCTAGTCAAGCCCCAGTGTGCACAGACCCCATTGTAATTAGTTATATTGAAAACCAGTAGTGTTACAGAGTTCTGTAAAAGTCCAACTCATCCCAATGCATGTCTCATCTCTATACACATATCTTTATTTTCTTATTACTTTGTTTTTTGAGCTGTGCTATTTTCCAGTTTCGCGCAGATAACAACAATCCTTACACAAGTGCACACATCAGTCAGACCCCAGTCAAATGAAAACATGTCATTTGTCTCTTTCACATAATTGGATGATGTGTGATATCACCACAACTGCTGACACTCAAATGAATGAAAGACGTTTTCTACTGCACAAAGATTGAATATGTGTGGATGAAAGTCAAGTGTTTTTGACTCACTAACCACAGATAAAACCAGCAGGATTTGTATTTTCTATATTTGTGTTTTCTAACAAGAGCGTATTACCAGGCAATCCCAAAATAGGTGCCAATTTAACGTGTTTGTGAGATGAAAACGTGTCATTTCTATTTTCTATGTCACATAATTGGATACTCTGTGATATAACAACTACTGCTGACAAAGTAAATTAATGAAAGACTTTTTTTCTTCCACTGGTTAGAAGATTAGACCTATATATTCAGTTTGTATTACTGTCTGTATTTAATCTGTTACTGCAGGGAGAACGAGGGAAACGAGGAAAGAACGGATCTCCAGGAACTCAAGGACCCCGAGGACCTCCAGGTGCTCCGGTAATGATTTCAGTGTCAACAAACATACTGTATTTACTGTGTGTTTGTGTTAGAGGTGTTTCAATACTGTCATACCTCCTCAGGGCGATCCTGGATTCCCTGGTGCAAAAGGAGAAAAGGTGAAATATTTTCTGTCTCAGGGTTTCGGGCACAGGATTCTTTTCTGTGATTCCATTTGAAGGACTTGTAGAACCCTTAAGGATTAAGCATGAACATGATTTGGAAAAATAGGGTTTTATTCTTCACAACCTGTGAGAACTGCTACACAAAAACACAATAAAATAAATATTAAAAAAGATTTGTTCTTTACATCAAACACACAAAATAAAAGTAGACAAACCTCATAAACTTACATTACATACATCCACGAGGGGCTGATTGCTCATTTAGGGCTTCAGTTTGTTCTCTCTTTTCTTATTATTTGTATATCGTTTGCATTACTTTGTTTTCTACGTTATTTTTACCTCAATTCGACCAGACTTCTGCAAAAAAGTGAGTGCGCACTTTTGTTCCACGTTCAATCCACCTGCATGGCGTAAACATATACATGACAAACACTAAAACACACTACATTAAATGCATTGAGAAGACAGACCATTACAGGATTATTGACCAGACGTTCAAAGAATATTTTTAATTGTGGAGGAATCAGGCCTTATTGTTAATCACTTAAAACTCACTGTTAAACACCAAAAGATGCATTATTTCTATTCATTTTGGATTAACATTTTAGTAAAGACATTTTTAACATTTTATAACAAGGGTTTAAAATGTACGATTAAAGTCTATATGACAAGTTAGACTGCTAAAATGAAGTGAACACATAGACTGTAGAGTGAACATGATTAAATTTAAGATTTTACAGAACACTTTGCCTATTTGTTACCAGTTTGACAGTTTTCTTAATGTTTATAATGTTACTTCCTGGTTGGACAATTAGCAAATTAGAAGTAATTGCACTGCTATTACTTAGCAACCATTATGAAAACATGGGCCAGAATCCATATAAATTACACAATAGTTATGATTTGATTTGACAATAAATAATACCTGATTATACCTTTATTTAGTTGAATGACCGATTAATCTAAAAAAAAAAGAAAAAAAAAAGCGAGTCAGTTTTATGTAAATTGTCCTTTCGTTTTCAACTGTATGTCGCTTTTTGATGACATCACAGAGGGATTCTGTTTCATCACAAATTGCAAGTTCACAAATGCAAAACGATGCTAAATATTTACCACGTTAAGCTCCCACCAAACTAAGTCATAATTAGAAAAACATAAGAATCTGTCATATAGACTCTCATTTTGTTGACATATTCAGTGAAACTGTGACAATGACACGTCAGTTCAATTCATGTTCCCACCTGTACATTTTGTTGTGTCTTTGGGCAAGACACTCATTCCGCTCTGCCTCCAGACGATTATAAACTCTAATGAACGTCTGTGAATGGGTGACTAGTTCCATGCAAGTATTTTCAGTTCCATTGAAAGTAAAAAACAAAAAAAAACATAGTAACACTTTACATTAACTACACTTTAACCAGTCCTACACTGCAATTTCTTTGAAACTTAACATATTATTTGTATACATGCAATATAATTTCCCTCATTTCAAGATATGTTTGCTTATTTTTAACTCAAGCTATAAATTATAATACATATTTTAAGATATATGTCATATTTTAGGAATCTTGCCTAGAAAAATAGACATGGACAGATCATTTTACTAGTTTAAAATTTTTTTCCGTAATATCTTATGATATTTTATTTCATTTTTAGCTACTTCTTTTTTACATTGTAATAAATGATGAACAAAGACTTAATATAATGATCATATAATATTTTAAGAATGATTCAGGGTAAGTAACTACTTAATCAAAATTCCCCAACCCCTTAATTAATTTTTTGAAGCCTGAATCATTCTTAATTAACCATTTGTTCATTTTGAATTAAGCTTTTGTTCTTGCTTTCTTTGTGCTTTATTTATTAATGGACAGTGTATATTGACCACTGTATAATGTGCTCGTTTTCATCTGTTGTTGTTTCCTGGTGCACAGAGGGCACCCTGGGAAATGTGTCTAACTGATCAATTAACACATCATGGGGAGCTGCAAACGAGTGTTAAACGTGGAAACATTAGTCGTACAGGGGAGTACAGTGTGGCACAGGAGAAGCTTTAAGCAGTGGCACAAAGAAAAAGTGCAAGGAAAATAATTAAAAGATGCAGGTTATGAAGATCAGCTTGCACAGTTAATAGAATGTGTTAAAACAAACTTGAGTTACATAATAAAGCCGATTAGAAACAATAAAACATGAACATTAAGACTCATGGAGGTGTTGTTATTATAAAGTGATTCAGGGAATACTCTCTGACTAATAACTATCAAGAAACCCTCCTTAAAGCAATCCAGATATGTTTGTACTTACAGCGAGACACTACAGGAAAGAAAAATAATAATAATAATAATTTTCTTTTTTCTTTTTTTGGTCAGTTTGCTCTCTCAACATATCGGCTTAAGATGTTTTATTATTTAATTTAATCCACTTCATCCATAGATTTCTCTGGGACATTGTAACTTCAAAGGCCGTTTTCTTAAAATACATTTTCCTCCCCTCGGAACATAAGGATCAGCCTTAAAGTAGATCCCACACCAAACTGTACAGTCTTGGACTCAACAAGATTTTGACGAAACGTACAGAAGGATTTTTTTTAATATCTAATTCTAAAACTGATTTATTGAAATTTTAAGTTTAAAAAAAATGGGGCGAAAGGACAATTTTCAGTCCAATCTAGTTTACACAAAAACTAAATAAGAAATCCAAAATCCCCTCTGTAAAATTTTTTTGTACCTGATATATGTACAAAATGAACCAAGAAATTTAAACCTGGTCCAGTCCATTTTTCAGGTTGAAATGTCCCTTATATGTGTATTTTTGGCATTTTTTACATATAAAATGCCTTATTTCTACATGAAAACATGTCATGATGAAAAACTTGTTATATATTTTTTCTTATATTTATATGAGAAGATTTTTTCCTATTCACCTGTAGTGTCTCGCCTTAAAGTAGAACTAAGTGACATTTTTACCTCATTAAACGTCTTTGTAAGTCCATGTGGTGGTTGTAGATATATTTTCAGGGCGTTTGAAGCCCCCGTCGTCGCCCCCTGCTGTCTCTGAGTGGAAAACCAGCTGCATATTTCCTGACGCCGACTTGAAGACACCTCTCCTGAGAAACACTGGCTCTTTTTTATATTTGGTGACATTAAATGTTTTAGTATGTGATTGTACTTCCTTATTTCAATAAAAAGGAAGGGGGAAAAAAGAAACTGGCAGTGTATTTTCACATGAGACCTGCAGGGGGAGCTCTGTCGCTGAAGTTACTTAGTTCTCCTTTAAAGTCTATATGACAGATTCTCAGGTTTGTCTAATAATAACAGGGAGGGCACCTGTGGTAAATATTTATCATAGTTTTACATCCGTGAAATTGCAGTTTGTGAAGAAATTTTGAAAAATAAAAGTAAAAAATGACAGGAAGTAGTGCTGAGTTCTACAATGGAATCCCTCTGTGATGCTGTGATGTCATCAAAAAGTGACGTACAGTTGAAAATAGACAGACAGTTAACACTCAACTGATGCCTTTTTTGACAGTTTAAGAGGTCATTCAACAGAATAAAGCTGTTATCACATATGATTTATTGTCAAATCATAAATATTGTGTAATGTGTATGGATTTTGGCCCTTGTTTTCAAAATGGTTGCTAAGTAACAGTTATGGATTTACCTCTACGTCATATTTACTGCTCATGTTCAACCAGGAAGTGCAATTATAAACATTACGAAAACTGTCAAACTGAGGACAAACAGGCAAAATGTTTAGTTAAATCATGTTCACTACGTTTTAGTGAAATGGGACGTCTAATCAGCCATGTAGAGTTTAAGTTTTCTCACCTTTTAGTAATATCTCTCTCTTCAGGGCGACAGTATTCCTGGAGAGGCTGGAGCCAGGGGTTTGGTGGGATTCCCAGGGAGAAAGGTGGATCAGTAATAACATTCTAATTTATAACACACATTTGATCTTAATATTGCAATGAATTTAGATTTTTACATACTTTAAATTCCTTAAATGTTTTGTTTTCTGGATATTTTCAGGGTGAAAAGGGGACACCTGGTGAAAAGGGCACTGCGGGGCACCTGGTAGGTTGGCGCTTCGATGGTAACTATCAATAGAGTTATGTTACTGACAGCTGGTTAATCTAGAAAACTTTATGTGTGTTGTTATATTTTCTTGATGTAGAAGGAGTAGTACGTACAGTATTTGTATAATAACAGTTGTTGTAGGATTAGTACAGAGAGTATTAGTTGTAGTAGTAGGTGGTAGTGCAGATTGTTTATTTATTGTAGAAAGGGTTTCTTCTTTGTTTATTTATGGTGAGTTCTTAAGCACAAATGTTTGGTTTCTGTACATCAACCTGGAGACCAATCCGAACCGTATCCTTAGTCACCATTTGCCTACACTGCAAAAAATATACTTCTAGATAAGTTTAAATTAGTTAAATTCAGAATATTAATCTTCATTTCAACAATTTTAGTCTGCAGAATGTGATCAAAACCATCCCACCACATCCAAATACAGGGACAAACCCACAACAAAACATGGATTGAACTAGAATAGAACCAAAATAAACTAGATACATGATTTGTCTGATTATTTGATTATGACTGTATGATAAACAGTGTTTTATTTTTAGGGTTCCAAAGGCTTTCGAGGCAGCAAGGGTGAAAAAGTAAGTATTTCAATTCATTACAGTTTAAGTTATTTTGGCGTTAGTGAAAATGATCGCTGCTGCTGTTATATTTTTGGAGCACAACACCACACCAAATGTTTTACACTTTCTAGGAACGGGACATCAATGAAGCTCCTCGAATGTCCCCTCTATTTTGTGATTAATTGACAGAAATGTTGAGTCAAGGGCAGTTTTTGCGTCAGTGGGACAGAGTTGGCAGGACAGACACTGGCATTTGAACGTGTCATCCCAGAAACATCCCGGTCTGTTACAAGAGCAGGGGCCAGTCATTATGAATTATTGAGGACAACTAAGGGCATCTTTTTAAATAAATTGTACTTTTGTTCTTCTTATAAAATGCTCTTGAGTAAATTAGGATGTAATATTTCACAAGTTTATGAGTGACAGTCTTTTTTGAAATTAGTAGATTGTCAGAAATCAGAATCAGAAAAAGGTAGAGCTGCAACTAACGATTATTTTGGCAATCGATTAGTCTAGGGATTATTCTTTTGCTTAATCGTTTAGTTGTTTAAATGCAAAAGGCTCGTGAATATGAGAGTTTTCCTTAATTTTACTCAAATAAAGCTGAAGTGAAGCCTTTGGATGACCTCATGGTGAAGAATATTTAAAGATGAACAGGTCCTTTTTGCGTGATTCCTGCTCTGTCTGAGTAATAAATCCTCTTCTTTCAGCACATATGTTTTTGAGTCTGTGCATAGACCAGTTAATGATTATTCGATTATTTAATTAGTTGACAAGCATTTTTATAATAGATTAGTTACGATGAATCGATGAACTTGTTGCAGCCCTAATTGTCATTGTCAGTGAAAAAATTCACAAACTAGGAACTTGGCGTGCAACAATGAATAAAATAGTAGCAAAAAATATAAAATGAGGCATGCATCTGTGGTTTGCATTGAAAACATTTTTACTTTGCCTGTAATGTCTAACTTTCACTTTTTGGTTGCAACAATAGAAACAAACAGGTTATATCATCAGGCCAAGTCTATGGACCTGTTTTCAAGATATTGTTTAAGCCATAAAAACACTTTAGAGACACAGTGGACCTTTAAGTTTAGAGACACAGTGGACCTTTAAGTCTAGACTTAAATATGACACATTTCACTAAAATGTAGTGAACACAGTTATCTTTAAGATTTTACTTTCCCCAGTTTCCAAGTTTGTTGAAGTGCATAATGTTACTTCTTTACTTTACAGCACACATTAAGGTAATTCCACAACCGTTACCTGGCAACCATACAGTAAACAAGGGCCAAAATCAATATAAACTACACAATAGTTATGATTTGACAAATAATACCTGATTATACCTTTATTTTGTTACATGATTGTTTAAACTGTCTGAAAAATGTGTTTGCGTGTAAAGTGTCCTTGTATTTTCAATATAATATCACTTATAGATGACAGACAGAGTAATTCTGTTTTGCACTACTTCCTGTAAAAAAAAAACACACACACACACACACACACACAGTGGAGTTTGTCCTGAGGGCTGTTACTCTCCTCAAACTGCCCTGACAGACACACAGATCTGATGACACCTGACAAATCTTCGTCCTTGTTATGACTTTTTTTCTGCTGCAGCCAAAAGTACATTCCACAGGTATCCATCAGTCGTTTCCATTGTCAGAGTTTTACGTCCCAGATACATACATTTAAAATCATATGGAAGACAGTTGGAAATGTAGAACACAGTTTGCAGCGCCTCGTTAATATTTATGGATATTTGGGTGAACGGCGTTTGATTTATGATCTCTACAAGTTGGGCACGTTCAAAAGCGCTGAGGAAGACCGCGTGCGACAGCTTCCCTTGTGTCCGCCTTGGAGCTTGCATATGTTTTGTCGCCTTATTTTCCTCTCCGCTCAAGCATCCAAGTGCAATAATATTAATCACACTCAATCAAGCAGCAGCTGACCTTTCAAAGCCGGTTACCACAGGAGAAGAAACTGAACCTAATTGTGCTGCAATGTAAGGTGACTCATGTCAAACAGACCGGCGGACAACGGGACGGCGCCTTGACATATGAGATTTGCCCATAGGTAAATAAAATGTCACCAATGCCAATTTTCTTCCATTCAGGGAGAACGTGGCATACCTGGGCTCCGAGGTGAAAGAGTAAGGCCGTTTTATTATTTGACAGAGAAATGAAATTACAACAAAATCATGATTATCAATGTATAAGGCCAAGCTGTTGTAATTTTGGCTAATTGTTTCTTTCGTCAGGGAAGTGTTCTTCAGATTCAAGGGCCACGAGGGTTTAAAGGGATCAAAGGAGACGCGGTGAGCAGCTTTCTCTTCTTTTTGTTATATATTTTCGATAATTTTCTCTCAGGCTTCTGGTTTGAACAGCAATTCTTCATCATGATAACCTACACACATGCATTCTGTAGTGAAATACGGTTAGTAATTGTTAAAATTAGTCGTCTAATATGCCGTGGAGGTGGAAGAAGTACTCAAGTTTGTTATTTAAGTTAAAGTACAGACACTGGGCTAAAAATATGCTCGTAAGTAAAATTATCACATAAAAATCTACTTAAATCAAAATATTAAAGTATAAGTTCATTTTAGAGTTTTAAACAAAGTAAAAGTGTGAAAAAACATTATTGTGGGAAATATTACAGAGTCAAATGTGACCTTGATAAAAGGTTTGTTGGTTTTCTGAAGCGACTGAATCGATAACTTAATTTGTCCAGTCGTTTTTATTGAGACATTTTGGCAAAATCTGGTCTTAAACTCAAAATATTTTGGCAGTTTGTCGCCATGGCCATTTCATTAGGTCTCAGAACCACAGAAATGTGCTTTACTTTTCATTCCAGCTCAAATATGTAGTACAGATACCTGCTCTCAAAGCATCCAGTGTAAAAATAATACATAAGTAAACTTTAAACTTTTACTTAAGGATAGTGCTTTTACTCTTGTGCTTGTTACTTTCCATCACTGCTAATACTTGATTCTTCTGTTGTTTTGTTGGTTTTCAGGGCGAGAGAGGTCCTCCTGGTTTTGACGGAGATAAAGGAGAAAAGGGGGAAGACGGTCCTCCTGGAGTCAAGGTCAAACTTTATTATTATTTTTTTTTTGCATATTTCATTTAGTATACATTTCACAAACTATATTTCTTTACTTTTTGAATGATATTTTTAGTTAACTTTGTAAAAAATAAATAAATCAATCAATCAAGAAAATGTATGTTTTATGTGTTAGTGGTGGTCATTTTGTTTTTATCCTATTATAATAAATGAATGCCCATCACAAATATTTGCTTTGAAGTACAGCATATTCCTTCTTCCAATATTTGGCAATGCTTTAAAATATGGTTCTGTAGTAAACTATTTCTAAATGTTAATAAGCACTAGTTATTTGTTTATAACACTTACATATTTGTAGATGGCTTATAACACCTTTTGTGAATGCTTAAGAAGCCGTTCACAAAAGCGAGTGTGCTGATGTACAAAAAGAGCTTTAATAAGCTGCTTATTAAACTGTTTTCAATAATCAAGTAAAGATGGTAGTGAAAGCCTTTTAAGTACTACTGCTTTTTAATGCATTAGAAATTGTTTAAGTAGCCTGATTTTAAAGTGTGATTGTGACCTGGGTGTAAGGCTGGGCGATATGGCAAAAAAATATTATCATGATTTTCTTGGGGTCAGATTATGATTTAGATTTTATCATGATTCATGTTCACTTTGTATTTTTTCTGTTGCCTTTAATAGAGCTGCATGATTTTGGAAAAATATCTGATTGTGATTTTTCTGACCAGCACGATTAGAGTTGGGATTTATGTTTTTTTAATAATAGGATTCAGTTCAAATTCACATTTTAAACACAATTTGCACATTTAGTCGCGTCTTGGTCGTTTTTAGTTGCATTTTTGTCACTTTTAGTCACGTTTTGGTGCATTGAGTTGCGTTTGTTGTTTGTGGGTGTGTTTTGTCGCTTTCAAACGCATTTTTATCGCTTTTGGTCGTGCTTTTGACGCTTATTTCAGATCGTTTGTACAAATCCAAACTACAGGGTTAGCAGTTTTTACTCAAATCAAAGCAAGACATTTTGTTGTTTGTGGAAGAAATTATTGCACCTCAAAAATTGCAGCCTTTGTGATTTGCTGATTGCATCGATTAAAATTGCGATTTTATGTGGATTTGGTTCAACTGTGCAGCCCTGGTCTATAAGAGGTAAATAAAGTCATCTGCTCAGAGGCTTCAGAGGCTAAACAACAGGAGAAAAAGTGTGTTTGAACAGACAGCTGCATTAAAGAGACAAACAGTCAATCACGACACGACGATTTCACAAAAATAGCAGATTGTCACAGGGACCAGCTCACTATTCGGGTGCTTGTCTCTTATTTACAATTTTTCTTATTTAGCAATTTTTACATTTTACAGGTCTTTATTCTAGTCGTCGTCGTTTGTGTACAGCATTTTGGTCGACTGTCGTTTCTAAAGCGCTCTCTGCAGGATTGGATTTTGAATATATACTGTATATTTATATAAATTGTCTCTCTCTTTCTAAAGGGTCTAAAAGGTGACGCTGGGAAAAAAGGTGGAATTGGACGCTTCGGCGCCAGAGGGCCAGTGGGTCAGAAGGTCAGTTGACTTATTTGAGGCTTAATCATCATTATATATTGCATCATTTGTAATATTGCTGTAAGTAATCTTGTTTTATTATTTACAGGGAGATACAGGGGAGCCGGGTCTTAATGGAGTCATGGTATGATTCATTATGTCAGTTGTTTACAGCATCGTTAACATTTGATTAAGAACATGGCATGTGATTGGTGCAAGAATAGATATAGGTCCATAGAGACATTTGCCCTAATCTCAAGGTTGGTATTTCAATCCCCACTGCTCGTAATTTACACCGTTGTTGTGGCTTTTCACGTGAGAAGAGGGCTCCGGCTTTGACTCCTGGACCAGGATAATTGGCCTTATCCAATTAAGACACATTTTTCAAAATGCGTGTAAACCGGAGAACTACGATTGAAACGTACCATCCCAGTAATAGAAGGGCGCGTATCGTCGTGCTCCTGCTGTCCAATCACACTCGGAGGAAACGTCTTTGTAAGCCCGTGTGGTGGTTGCAAATGTATTTTCGGGGCGTTTGAAGCCTCCGTCGTCGCCCCCTGCTGTCTCTGTGGGGAAAACCAGCTGCAACATTTACTGACGCCGATCTAAAGACAGCTCTCCTGAGAAACCTTGGCTCTCTTTTTTATATTTGGCGACATGTGTTTTTGTATGTGATTGTACTTCCTTATTTCAATAAAAAGGGAGGGGGAAAAAAGATAAAAAGGGGGAAAAAAAAAACTTTCGGCGTCTTTCTACTGGCAATGTACTTTCACAAGAGACCTGCAGGGGGAGCTCTGTCTTTGAACTGCTTTACTCACTGGTTTTAGATCAACAGAGATGACAAACTACAGTCCCACCACCTCAGACGAGAATGTGTTGTTTTGTTTTGGTCCGCTGTGTTAAAGTGTAAGTAAAAACTACTGAAGCTTTAATATGTTATATATTTGTGCTGTGGAGAGCGAATAACTAGTGAATGACGCGCGTCTGAAAATCAACGTAAATGAGTTGTTGCTTGTCTAAGTTTTCCGAAAGTGTGGTTATATGTATGTATGAACTAAAGCTCGATTACTAGGGGCCCGTGAACGTCTCTCGGCCTGTTTACTCCTATTTGCTTGTTTGACCTTGACACATGGATTTTAATTGAGCAATTTATCATTTTGGAATGTCTTGAACGTACATGTGTACCAAAAAAGGAAAGAAAACATTCCCTTTACCAAAGAACCAGACAGTGGCATGGACATTATTCGCCATATTATATACCACTTTTTTTCACTGATAGGTAATATTCAGTAATTTTCTTTTTTTAGGTGGAGTGCCGTAGGATCGTTTCAACCAAAAAAGTGTGCTGTGACTCAAAAAAACGTTGAAAAACACAGATTTTGCGTCCTCTGCATGTAAACGTATTGACTGCTCCTGACAGGTTGATGCTTTGAAGAATGGGTCAAATGCAAAGTGTGAATTTCCCTAATGAGGGTTCATGAAGCATACTTTAACTTTAACCTTATTATGGATACAATTAATCCTACAATTATTCATGAGAGAAAGCTGTATGAATATTTTGGACAGGTGTAATTATTTATCAATGGACAAAAACATGATTTGTTTTTCTTTCCAATACCTTTTTGTCTTTATGTTACTTGACTTGCAGACAAAATATGTGTGTAACTTAAAGAAAGATTTAAAAGATACATTAATTTGTCTGGGTATGACTCATTTTGTGCTTAATAGTGAATCCTGTTATTGTTATTTGTATTAAAGGGTCGCAATGGAAATGATGGAGTGAACGGAGCGAAGGGGGACAAAGGTGACAATGGACTTCAGGGAGAGAAAGGCAGCCAGGTAAAATTAACTTAACATTAAAGTAAATACAACACAATTCTAGTTTCAAATAACACATTTACATAAAAATGTTGAATGAGCTTTTGCTGCCTGACACAAAAATGCAACATTTTCAATTTTAATGCCAACAGTTTATGGCTTTTCGAAATATTTAAACTGCCAAAGATATTGCATATTTCATTTTAGAATTATTGAGTGACTGCCTATGCCTATAGGCAGTCACTATTTGTTCTTGTATTTTCCGGTTTTTCGGCACGTTTCACAGGCAGCAGTTTTTAAATTCTTTTAATTTTTTTTGCATTTTTCAATAGTTCCTAGTCTTCTAATGTCTGCTATTACTTTTGGTACATGTACCTTTTGTAGTTTTTTCATAATTTGCCGAGCAATTTTTCCCTATCTTTTACAGTGGGAGCCTTTCTGTTGGTCCTCTACATGAAATGTAATGTTGCTTCTGCCTCCCAATAAGGAGGTCGTGGGTTCGAATCCCGGACCAGACAAACATCACACAAATTCAATTGCGCAGTCACTCGCAATAGCTTCAGCTATTGCAACAGCATCTAGTTTATTACAAAACTGTCAAAATGTTCTGAATAATGGTGCAATTTTTTTATTTAAGTTCTCATTCCGATATTATTTATGTATTAATTAAAAAGTATCTCTGACAGGTTGGACTGCTCATTTGACTAAAATGCACTTTAGATGAATATATTTCAAATTCTGCTCAAATCTTTCCAATTTCACCTCAGTTTAGCTATTTTTTAGGTTTTTATTTTACTTCCTGCTTGTAAATCATGACATCACACTAGGAAATTATCTTGAAACCGTCCTGTACACTGGACCAAACACTCCTCTAATGTCACAGATTTTTTAATTTCACAAATAAAAATACATATGAACACCTTTTTTGTTGAATCAATGTTTAAAGGGTCTAAAAAGTAGTTTATTTTGTGTAAATTATGCATAACCTTTGTCTCCCCAGTGTGATGTCTTCATTTTGTTCACTTCCTGTATCTTTCTACAGATTTTTAAACTTTTCTCCACAAACTGATACTTGATTGGTTGGTGTAAAACTTATTTTATTTACAAATTTATTTACAAGAGGTATTAATACATCAAATAAAGACATAATTAGAAAATCATGAAAACCTGTCATACGCACTTTAATGAGTAATTTGTTCTCTCAGTCTTTTTAAAGCAACTCTAAATCTGTGTTGTTTTGGCAGGGAGACGCAGGAGAGCCAGGTTTACCAGGAGACAAAGGGGAGCAAGGAGAGAAGGTCATATTTTACACTGCGCTTAATATTCTTAATAATAAGTTTCATGTTTTATATTGTGTGATATTTATTTGCATTCAGGGTTTTCGAGGAATACCTGGTCGCACTGGGAGTCCGGGAATGAATGGAGAAAAGGTTGGTACAGCTCTATAAAGATAATATTATTTTACCATGGAGGGGAATTTGATGTAGCTTTTGGAAATAAACTCAAATACATAATGGAAATGTTAAAAAATCATTATTGCAGCCATGACAATGTAGATGAATTAATGCTTTGTCTTTGTAAACAGGGGGACACGGGTTTGCCTGGAGCAGCTGGAATTCCTGGATTAAATGGACTCACTGGACGCAAGGTTGTTCTTTACATGCGACTGGGAGATTATTAGGGCTGTAGTCGACTAAAGAAATTCTTGATCGACCGATGAATCGACTGAAAGGGGGTGTGGTGACTCAAACTGTACTAAAAAACACAACTGCACTGGCGTTCATGCAAAAAATAACAGTTTCTAACTAAAAGTACCAGGAAACAGTGTATTTATATTCATTCATTCATTTTCTACCGCTTGTTCCCATTAGGGGGCGCGGGTGACTGGAGCCTGTCCCAGTGACTTTGGGCCTTAGGCGGAGTACACCCTTGACAGTGGCCAAGTCATCACAGGGTTGTGTATTTATGTTACAGATATATATACATTAGATTAAACTAATGATTCCCTCCAAAATCTATAGCTTACAACACAGATCTTCACTTTTTCACTGTTTTTGTCATATAAATACTTTAAACCGAAATAATATAATTAGTCAACTAATAAAAATGTTGGTCGACTAAAACACCATCGACCGATAACAAACGATTAAAAGGCTGCAACCCTAGAAATGATTTCACTTTAAAACAAAGGATCATCTGGTACATTTTTATTGTGGCTTGTCATTTTCAGGGCGACAAAGGTGAAGGAGGGCTGAACGGGGCTGACGGTGAAATCGGGGAGAAGGGTGACAAGGTGAAACCCAAACTGTGGAACATTATCTTTATTTAGAGCATATTACGCAAATTGTTGATCTATGTTATGATGTTGTTTACTCATCAGAAACAACCCTGGAGTTCTGTTTTGTTTTGTTCAGACATGTTAAATACACAAATCTGTGATCTTCTGAAAGCACTCTGTTCTACCTTATGATGTCATTAAGTGGTAATATAGGAAGTGCTCCACTGTGTGTTTAAACCAAGCCCCCAGTGACCAAGATGGCTGCCTGTTTAAGTCAAAGGTTAGTGCTCGCTAGCGCATGTCGCCAGCTTAGCCTTTAGCTATTAGCTCGATTTTCCTGCAACTTGTGACTCTGACCAAAATAGGTACAAATCGCCAAGAAGTCCGTCTTTTTTGAAAGCTGTACCTGTCAGCCAAAGACAAGCAGTTTGTGTTTACATTGTGCTGTAGGGGAAAAATGCTCTCTGGGCTGCAGAGGATTTTTTTGCTGCAGAACCAATGGAGTGGTCACTGGGGGCGACTGGTGACAGGTTTAAGCTAGCAATACCCTGTCCAGTTAATATAATAGATCCATTGTTTAAACTCCACACACTTTCACTTGAATTATTTTGATACTTTGAGACTTGGAAATGCTTAATTTTAAAGCTGCAGCTATATTGTTTTAGCCTCATTGAAACTTCTCAGCAAATCAGAAAATATTAATGACTTTCAGTAGCAATCTCAACTGAAGAATGTATATATATATACATATATATATATATATATATATATATATATATATATATATATATATATATATATATATATATATATATATATATATATATATATATATATATATATTCTTTATATTGAGATATATATATAACCAGTTAAATCTGGGCTAAAAATAACAGTTACTATTATTAATACTGTTTTAAAACGTGAAAAACAGCTTGTTCATGTATCATATTTTTTTTGCATGTAATTTTAAAAAATCTGTGTTGCCCTGGCACCGATATATTGTAAAAGCATCTGTTCATTAGCTTTACAGAGTGACGTCAAAACTCGCTCTGTGCTCAAAGACTGATAAACTATTTGCAGTGAATATTTAGGATGCTGGAACTGAATTAGGAAAGTGAGCTTTGACTGATGTAAAGACTTTAAAATGAACTAGTTCTATTTTTTTACATAAAAAAAAAATCAGGCACGGTACCTTTAACTTTAAAACTACCATTTAATGACATCACATAGTGGAATGGAGCATTTGAGCTTCGGAGATATAGACACTCCAATAATGAAGAATTTCTAAAACGTGTGAATGAAGCAAGACCCAACTCGGTATATTTTTGATGAGGTACAACAAACATGGCTGAAAGCTCACAGGAGTCAATTTTGTGTAATGCAGGACCTTTAAGTGTTATTTCAGGGTTCTCTCCAGCATCAAGAAGGGCTAGTGTCAAGCACGGAAGCATGGAATGTCCTGACACAGCCCATTTTTTAATCACTTTTTAGGCCTTAATTGACCCAAAAAAAAATCCCAAACTGTTAACTTTTGACAGCTTTCAGTTTAATTCACACAGCTGTTGTTTTCAAAGTTATTTGTTGAGTGGCTCTCAATGACAAACTGGATAAATGGTCCTTCCACATGCGCCAGTGTTTGTTGCTAGAAACATCCCTTTTAGATTAAGTCATGTCAGACGAGGTGCTAAAGTGTGTAACGTTTCCTTTTGAACGTCTTGTTTCAGGGAGTGGCTGGATTTCCTGGTTTCGCTGGATTCAAAGGATCAGCCGGAAGTCCAGGGAGAGACGGAGACGAGGGGCCCCCTGGAGCTCCAGGACTGAGGGGCAACACTGGACCAAAGGTAAAGCTTCTTTTAGGATTTATTCATCATTCATCATTTACAACAGCATGTTACATATACTGTAGATCACTGGCTGCACATTTTTCCGTTCATACCCGCCCCGATATAAAAAAAACACACACACACACACACACACACAAATGAAAAGTTACAATAGAAAGTTACAGACACGTTTTACTTTTTATAAACAAAGACAAACCCAAAAAAAGACAAACATGTGGATTCAGTTGACTTTTATCTTCAGCAAATATTCGTTCCGATGATGAATCCTCGTACCACAGTTTGAGAACCACTGTTCTGGGCAAAGCAATAACATCGAAATGGAGAGAAAAAGGTGGTGGACCAAAAAAATTACGTTCAATTAAATTAATTTTTGTAGTGCCCAAAGTAGTGCAACAGCAGTTGATGGCAGCCGCGATGGGCGACAATGAAGCAGTCATTTGTTGAGAAGCAGTTTTAATAAACAATGTTCAGTGGAGTTTATCAGATGGATAACTGTCCCAGAGCATCCCCTGTTCTTGACCCTCCTTTTCTAATCTACAAAAACAAAAAACCCAAAAAAGTAGAAACCTCCCGGAGAGAACCACAATGATCTGACGGTCGAGCATCCATAGTACACCTTTAACAGCTACAACTGAAGTTTAGTCCTGCTGTAGACTTGGTTTGCTGCTGTTCTATTCCTGGTTAAACACTGGTCTAGTCCAGGTTTAGTTCTGTCTTAAGTCTCATTTTAGTCACAACTTTGCACAACACAGCCTTAAACATTTCAGGCACCTTCTGTTGTTTTGCAGTTCTGCAGTTCTGCAAACAAAACCTTTTACAGCACAAAACAGGACAAACAAAGCATCATCGATTGACACCAATTCTGGCCGTTTTGGATCATTTCTAAGCTTCCTACAGGGCTGGATGACCATAATTTGACCCATAAAAGAATCTCAAAAACAGCTCAAACTAAACTTTTTGCAGCACAAACCAGCACAAATGTAGTTTTTGTGTGGATGTGTGATTGATTGGGGGCCAACTTCACGGAGGTTTATCCTGACAGCTGTAAAATACTTTATACAGAAGTGAAGCTTGATAAATACCAAATTACTGTATCAAACTTGTAAATGCGTTTTAATGTCTAAATGTCGTGTTTGTTTTGAGCCTCGTGAGTGTTGTTTGTTGTGTCATTGTCAGATCTGTCAGAGACGGAAATAAAAAAGTCAAACTCTCTTTATAAAGTCATGACATTAATCACAAACAGCTCACAAATATGGCTTATGAGGGGCAAAAGAAAACATTTTCGCATTGATGGGTAAATAATCATCTCATTGATTGATCGCTGCTTTCAATTAAACTTTCTAAACACAAACAAGCAAACAATGCCATTCAACATAATAAAGACTCACATTTCTTCCTCCAAACTCTGAATTCTGCTCCAAACCACATGCTTTTACAGAGGATTAGCCGTGGACCTCTCAAATTTAAAAAATGTTCAACGGTGATTTGAAATAACAGTCTCAATCTTGATTAATATTTGATTAATTAGGAAGATGTTTTAGTATTTCATTTAATCCACTGTTTTACGCATTATTTCAGTTAGATCTAGTTACTCAAATACTAAATAAGATATGCAAAATTCACTCTGTGTTATTATCCTTTTGCAAAAATCTATTATAAATTAGTTTTTAAAATGTAAACTTCGCTCTATTAATTTTTCTGATTTATATGTCCCAAGTGTGTGACATTTTGGCTATTTAAACACATTTTCTTATTCTTTTTTTAATTATCATTATTATTAAGAAAACATTATATGATGAAAAACACTTTTCAAATTATCTCTAAATTATATATGTTTTTCTATTCATCTGCAGTGTCTCGGCCTTAAAACTATAATACTTTTTCAGTTGGATTTGGTTGGTTTTGGTTACGTTAAAATGAGTTTTATGTTAATCGAGACATGAATCTCATTTTAACGTAACCAAAACCAGACAAGTTTATTTTATAATAAACAAACTCTGTGCAAGGGATTTCAGTTTACTTCTATTTACTTATTTTCTTCTCTGGGTTTTTTACAGAGTCACACTAAAAAAAAAAGTTTAATCCTTAAAGATGAGGCAGTGCACAGTGAGCTGCAGGTGGATGTCACTGAAACATGTTAAAGACTTTACACATGAGATGAAAACCTCCCTGAGAATCTTCTTTGTTGATAAATGGAGGTGTTTGTGGGTCTATGCTAATGCTAGCGCTAATGCTAAGTTTGAAGTATAATAAAGATACAAACAAAACAAATTAAAATAAAAAAGTTAAAGTAATCTAGATATTAAAAACGGGTAGTCTTTACATTTTAAGTGGTTGTTCCTTTATATTTTATGTTTTGATAAAAGTTAGCATTAGCTGTGAGAAACAGTTAGCTTAGCCAACTGCTGCTGTGCACAGAGCCCATTTTAGGCCATAGTTGCAAACATTTTAAAAAGACTACCCATAAAATAAGTTTTTACAATCAAAAGTATCAGAAGTAAGTAGTGCGCTGCCTATCTTTGAGCTCAAATAGTCTGCTCCCCTCCTTTTTTGTAGTAAACACATAATGTGAATAGATCCATGATAACACACCATCAAAACAGAACTGCACTCTACTGCCACCTGCTGCTCCCTCCACATGTTTCCGTGCAGCGCCTTCAAAAGAATTATTAGGCGTTTTATAAAATGGCAGATGCTGTTGTAGAGATGACCACATTTACACACAGCGACAGAGATACGTCTCAGATTGGCATTGTCAGCTTTAATCTAAGGGACTTCTAAACACAGGTCTATTTTGGTCTGCAGCTTTCCACTAATATCGAGCTTAATTAGTTCCTTTCAGCTGCGATTACTGGAGCCTCGGAGTTGGCAGAGAGTGACCAGTGCACGGCAATGAAGGAATCTGTCAAATGTGGATAATGGGCTGAGTGACTGTAAAGGATTGAGGCTGTGCAGATTTTTTAACTTGAATTATTATAAAATATACAGGCTATTTCTTTATTTTGTAAAATTCATTTGCAAATTAAAGCTACTTGAAGGTCTTCCATGAATTGCTAAGATTGGCCCTGGGATTCAAAAGTATAGTTCAGGTTTAATTTAGATTTTATTTATATAAAAAAAAAGCATTCATTATGTTTGGATAATGTCACCTGCTCTTGTAGCAAAGCTCTGTGTCTGGACAAACAGCAGGCTCTGAACATGAGACACACTCATAGACTGTGCATACATGGATGTATTAAATGAACTGGATAAGGTCCCAGATTAATTTGTGGCCCCAGATTAATTTGTGGCCGTGCGAGGTACTGCAGCCTCTTGGAACCAGCCTTTTTCTAAAATTGCTCATTATAATTGCAGACAGGACTGAATTATTATCGGTATTTAAATAAAATAGAAGGAAATGTTCTTTTCTACCGTTTCTAAAATCACCGAAATTACCGTTTTTATATGAAGTGGGGGATTGTGGTCACGTGGCGCCCTAAAGCAAAGATGGCAGCCTCCGTTTCAGGAAGTAAAACAAAGATGTCAGCCTTCGTATCAGGAAGTAAATGCGGAAGTAAGAAACCTTTTTGGGGTCATGCGCCAATGAGCACTCTCCATAGGGATAAACAGGACGGCCATCTTGGATTCATCTTCCAGGTTTTATTATAGTTCTATGTGTGCATATCACTGGACTGCCTTAGCCTGCTAGCTGCCGCGTTACAAATAGGAAGTATCCGTGGAGGTCCAGGCTCCATCAAGCCGAGCTGCCATTCACTTTCTATTGTGACACTGGTGCGCTTTACTCTGTAACTGCTTCTGTCAAACTCACCATCTTGGAACTAAAATGTCTGTTTTGACACATTCTACATGATCCTGGTGTTTTTTTTTTCGTTAGGTTGTTCATAAATCAAGTTATTAGCAATAATAACTGACCAATCAGGTGCTTCCTTTTCCAGGGGCCATTTTCGCTCGTGTTAGCAACAGGTTTGATTGACAGCTAGCGCTGCACGTTGCCGCCGTCTCCTCTCGCCGAGGGGCGGAAACCGTTAACAACCTCGCTCCTGATTAGTCCGTGTGGTTGCCACGATACGCACTCGGATCTCCAAATATGGAGTCTGGCTCCACTTTAGCCACTATAACTGCTAGCCACGATTGGCTTCATTTGGCTGGAGTCAAACGCTATGGGTGACGTCACAATCCCATAGTCCACTGATATGTACAGTCTATGGACACACTCCATCAATAAAAGAACCGCGCCAATGGTTTAGCCCAAGCAGAAAAGTCACATACTAGACCTTTAAATAAACAATGAATTTGTATAACTAATGTTTTATTAACAAAATAAAATATTACTACATTTAACTGATTGATTTGTTTCTTTGTTCAGGGTGAGAAAGGTCGCAGAGGCAGGACGAAGCTGTGTCAGAAAGGAGAACCAGGCTCTCCAGGACTCAGAGGCTTCACTGTGAGTACTGTACACGACCTGCGGGACGGGACCTTTAAGAAAAAAAGGTTGGGAACCGCTGCCATGTCGTGTTCATCAATGAATAACGGATATTTAGACAGAGACGGTTTAGTGATTATTGATGTTTAGGAAAATATACTGTGGATTTTTATAGGTTTAGTATTTTATGTTTTCTAACCTGAATAAATGTGTGAATGTTTGACTTTTAGGGAAAAATGGGGACTGAAGGTATAAAAGGAGACAAAGGAGAACCTGGACTGTCGGTAAGAATGGCAACTGTGTGTGTGTGTGTGTGTGTGTGTGTGTGTGTGTGTGTGTGTGTGTGTGTGTGAGTGACTGTTGGTGGTGGTCAGAGGGGCAAATGGTGTAGATTCGCAACCTTGTTTCAGTCAGTCTGCCCCAGGGCATCTGTGGCTTCATGAGTACCTAGAGTGAATGAATAATGCGTCTGGAAAAGAGCTCATAAACAAATGCATTATTATCAAATGATTTTACGACTTCATTTGATTGTTACTTTGATCTCCACCTCCCTCCCACACCTTCACAAAACAGTCATATTATTGGCCTGTTCCTTCACTGTTTGTGTGTTTGTCTTTGTTACATGTTTTAATCTCAAAATGTAAATAATGACATCCAAAGACTAATAGATAATCAATAATACCGTGACCCACATGCTTAACGTTTCCATTACTCACATAATAATCAATAATAAAAATGTATTGACTGTAACAAAAAAGATTGCTCTTTTACTAGGATGACTTGACATAAATCACAGTCACATTGTAGATAGTTCTCGTCTAGTAGACACTGTGGATGACAATAAGGATTTCACTGTTGTTAAAGGACAAATGTAATGCTAAATGGACATTTTTGAGCGTTTAACCAAGTTCTAACAATATTCCGTCATCCAAAAAAACACACCTGGAGTTGCATCCAGCTTCATTCACGCTTGTTTGATGATTCCTGGTCCCCTCCGAGTGTCAAAAACACTTGTTCTAATTCCTTTGATGAGTAACACTTTACAATGTGTGATGAGAATTTGATTCTTGGACAGAATATATTCTGTTTTCAAGTCGTTAAATCATCACCAGACTCGGTTTGTGCATTTCTGCCGTCTAAACACAATCACTATAACTGCGTGGCAGCTCAGCACAGCTCGCAAATCAACTCAATGTGTACATAAACATTTGTGTAATTCCCTCTGCAGCCGCCAGAATCTAATGTTTTCATGTAGATATAAGGCATTATATGTGTACAAATTAGGGCTGTGGTCTTTTAGTTGTTTAGTCGATTGATCAATCAATGGTGTTTAAGTCGACCATCATTTTTACTAGTTGACCAATTATTTCGATTGTAAGTATTTATACGACAAAAACAGCAAAAAGGTGAAGATATTAGGGCTGTAGTCGACTAAAGAAATTCTTGGTCGACTGAAGACCTGTCCTATCGACCGATTAGTCGACTAAAAGGGGTGTAGCAAAAATATATCAAAACTATTAAGTATCTCTATGTATTTGTCCCAAACTCCGCTCAAAAGACCACAACTAAGTTCATGCTAAAACAACAATTTATACAGAAAAATTATGCGAAACAGAGTATGTTCAGCTTACTCACTCCATATCTTCTCGTTTTTGCTACATATATAATTTCGACAAATAAAATCTTGGTCGACTAAGACTCCATCGACCGATTAATCGACTAAAGGATTACAACCCTAGAAGATATTGAGAGGGTTAGCTAAAGATCTTGGAGTGAATCATGAGTTTAATCTAATTTATATACATATAAATACACTGTTTCCTAGTACTTTTTTGGTATAAATTGTTATTTTGTTGCATGAACTTCAGTGCAGTTGTGTTTTTTTGGTGCAGTTTGGGTCAGATACAGAGATACTTCATAGCTTTGCCACACCCACTTTTTAGTCGATTAATCAGTCGATAAGACAAGTCTTTAGCCGACAAGAAATCCTTTAATCAACTGCAGCCCTAGTAGAAATGACCAAAATTACTCACATTTACATTTTTTTATGTTTGAATTTAAAAAACGGAGACAACCAGTCTATATGTTGAGAGCAAACTGACCAAAAAACAAAAAGTAAAAAGTGCCTGTAGTGTCTCTTGCCGATAGTCAATACTTGTGAACAGTTTGACTCCGTGTTTCCTTTGATAAACAGTGCCCATCCCAGTGCTCTAACTGTATTTGTGTGTTGAGGCTGCGGAGGTGAAGGAGCTGGTGACGCAGGAGGTGGTGGACCAGTGCGGTGAGTGCGTGTTCTGTTCTCTGCTCGACACGGTGCACACTGAGGCCGACTGTGGGTTTGGGTGTTGTGTTTGCTGTTTGTCTGTTTGTTTGTTTGTCTGCTGTTGTGTGTTTGTGAGTGTCCTGTGGCTGGAGCACGAACCCTCTGAGGTGAGCCATCTGTTCGTTCTGTTAGGAGAACACACAGCAGGGGGCGATAGAGAGAGTAAAGACGTTCACGCGCGGCACAGACGAGCGAGGCGGCTCATCCACATTTTGTCAAAGGCTTATTATTAAAGGGCCAATATCATGCAAAATGTACCTTAAAGCTAAGTTAAAGCTTTGTAAAGTTGTGAAATCTTAATCAAAAACAGAAAAGGTCAGATAACTAGAATAATCAGATAAACCAATAATTGATTTTAGGAGGGTTTTTACTTGATCATCAAAACTAGTATCATAGTCAGTTAATGTACTGTATTATGGCAGGGCTATTCAACTTAAGGCCCAGGGGCCAAATCAGGACCTCCAAGGGACATGATCTGGACCTCCACCCATTTTGAAAACTTATTTTGTGTCTTGTTACTGGTTAAATCCTGGTTTAGACCTGGTTTATTCCTGGTTTAGACCTAGTTTAGTCTTAGTTTAGTCCTGGTTTAGTCTTTTTTTAGACCTCTTTTAGACTTCTTTTAGACCTGGTCTAGTCCTGGATTAGACCTGGTTTAGTTCTGGTTTAGACCTCTTTTAGACTTCTTTTAGACCTGGTTTGGTCCTGGTTTATATTTGGTTTAGACCTGGTTTAGTCATAGTTTAGTCCTGGTTTAGACCTGGTTTATTTCTGGTTTAGACTTGGTTTAGACCTGGTTTAGTCATGGTTTAGATCTGGTTTATTCCTGGTTTAGACCTCTTTTAGTCCTAGTTTAGTCCTGGTTTAGACTTCTTTTAGGCCTGATTTAGTCCTGGTTTAAATTTGATCATCAGATTTCTGTGTGCAATAGAAAGTTGTAGACTTCTCAGTTAAAAAGCTTTCATCATTGACTCTTTGGTGACGATCAGAGGTGGATAAATTACACAAATCAATAAACTTTTTTTTATAAAGTAGTAACATAGATTGCTACCTGACATTTTAGAACTCTACATGTATCACTCAGCATCTTTAATTTTTCAAATTATCACAACTAAGTACAGGGATGTGGGCGGGGACAGGGGGTGGGTGAAAACCGCTCATTTAAGTTGATTTTGCTTGTCTCCTTTAATGTTTTCTCCTTCCAATTACATTGATTTTAAAATATAGATTAGATGTTGTGTCCAGACTTCCCCAAATACCCATGTTTAGTCTTAATGTACTTCTACTTGAGTAACATCATACAAATAGTAAAATCTTCTCTGCAAAAAAATTTGATCTTGATTTAATTAAAAGTAAATTAACTGCACAGGCCAGTCATCAGTACTAAGAGCCACTCAATGAAGTTTAACAAAGAATCTGTTCTGAGGCGGAGAATGGTTGTGCTGTAGAAATACATGGCCTTAACAAAAATCTGAAATTGTGATAGAAAAAAGGAAGAAAAAAGAAATAAAGTTTTTACCCCGTTCTGAGCACAATTGAACAATACTTCATGAATACAAAATGTCATAATGTTGCTATTTATAGAAAAGAGTATTTTCATTTAAAAAAATTGTGAATGCATTCAATAAAAGGGGCTTTGAACAACCTTCATTAATGCAACTTGCTCTTGTAATAATGTTTGTATGGGAAGGGCATCTCATTGTTTTTTGTTTAGTTTAGTTTATATGGTTTGCCTCTGTGAATCTCTTTTTTACTTAATAAACTTTCATTCATTCATTCATTCATTTTCTACCGCTTATTCCCGTTAGGGGTCGCGGGTGACTGGAGCCTATCCCAGTGACTTTGGGCCTTAGGCGGGGTACACCCTGGACAGTGGCCAACTCATCGCAGGGCTGACACAGAGAGACAGAGACAAGGACAGACAACCATTCACTTTCACATTCATTCACTAGGGACAATTTAGAGTTGTCAATTAACCTACACAGTCATGTCTTTGGATGGTGGGAGGAAGCCGGAGAACCCGGAGAGAACCCACGGTAACACGGGGAGGACATGCAGACTCCACCCAGAGAGATCGTGTGATGTTAGGGTGGTTCGGAATTCGAAACCACGATGTTGGGGTGGTCTGGGATTCGAACCCACGATCTTAATGTAATACATTTACCAGAGTTCAAACAATTTTACCCTGACGAGCCATGAGTTCTTACATTGACAACAAAGGCCTATAGATAAAATAATACATATAATACAATGAGGTGTTAACAGTTTACACAAATAATACATTGACAATTATTAAAAGTGGCTTAGTATTTCAAATGAATTTTCACATTCAAAGAAAAAAAAATGAAGTGAGCTAGTTTTATTGTGGCCTGTGAAGGTCCAAATGTTTGGAACGAGTTGGACAGAAACGTCTTTGAATCTTTGTAAGCTTTTTAAGGTCAGGACTCTCTCTTGGTTTTGCTGAATGTTTAATCTTTCATTCATTCATTCATTTTCTACCGCTTATTCCCATTCCCGGGGTCGTGGGTGACTGGAGCCTATCCCACCCTGGACAGTGGCCAACTCGTCACAGCAAACACAGAGATAGAGACATGAACAGAAAACCATTCACTCTCACATTCATGCACTCGGGGCAATTTAGAGTTTCCAATTAACCTACACAGTCATGTCTTTGGACGGTGGGAGGAAGCCGGAGATCTGGAGAGAACCCACGATAACACGGGGAGGACATGCAGACTCCACCCAGAGAGAGCGTGTGATGTTAGGGTTGTCCGGGATTCAAACCCACAATCTCCTTATTGGGAGGCAGAAGCTCTAGCCGCTCTGCCATTGTATATTGTATGTATTATATGTTATTGTATATTTCGTAATAAAGTAAAACTAAGTTATTATTACATTGGTGCACTGTATAACTATGTTTATGTTGGGTGTGCAGCATGTGCTTTTCTTTATGGAGATACTTTTGATTTTCTAACCTTTTGCTTATTAAATCAACAATTTATGAAAAGCCTGCCGTGATAACTGCTGTTGTGATTTTGGGCTCAACAAAATTAATTTGATATTATTAGTTTGCCTGGAATCTACCACTGTACATACTGTGGAACATTCCAGGAAAAGCAATAACATTGCCATGGAGACAAGCAGAGCCTCCATCAGAAGAATTACACTGTGCAAAGTGAGTAAAGTGAGTTGAGTATGAAATGGTATCTGCTCCTCGAGACTCAATATAATCAGAATTTGACCAAACAAACTAAACTTCACTAGCAAGGACCACAACCTCAAGCTTGGATGCAGAAGTTTATTGGCGAACAAGAACGATAAAATGCATGAGAGAAGATGATAAATGCCGTTTTGGGGCTTCTAGCGATGAGGGCAGCAGGCTCCCGGGCCTCGATACCGCCCGACTAAAGGATAAGACAGAATAAGTAGAAGAGGGTGGGAGGGAGGGGCACGAAATAACGAACACTGGTGTGTGTGACCGGGAAGTTTAAATAGAGTAGTCACCGGAAGGGGCGTGGATGAGGTGTGGTCCTGCTCCCGAACTTCAGATAACGACTTATCTCCATTAAAAACTTGTCATTATTTTTAATCTGTGAGTGTTTCATTCACTTGGTTGGATTCATCTGACGTCATAAACTGTACATATTTTATAACTGAGCTGGAAAAGATCTTTATATATTTATTTGAATTAGGACAGTGCCTATTAATCATTGTGTCAGCAGCAGTTTCAACGTAAATATAGCAGAGTTAACACGAAAGCTCAAATGTATCTGTCCTAAAGCAGGTAAAAACATTAAACATTCGATCAGACAACAGCAGACACAACTTAATACAAGACATTAAACATTAAATCTAACTGACAATAGATACAATATGAACATTTTCCTTTTTACTGTCAAAATGTAGATGTTTTGTCCTGGTTATGCTGGGCCTCTTCACATGAAACAAAAACTGGCACAAACTTCAACATCTCCATCATCACTGTCTGTTGCTCATTTCTTTCATTTTTATGTGCTTTCCAGGCCTGGAATACAAGTTCATGGTGAAGTCGGTGGATCCTGATGGCACTCAACCCGTGCGGGGCGACAAACCACAGGGTGCAGAGACGATCCTCGCGACTGACTCAGATCTAATCGACGAGGACGAGGAAACAGAGGAGTCGGAGGAACTGTATGAAGTTAATGATCGACCCCTGACCCCTGTGACCCCTGTGACCCCAAGAGACAGCGACCGGCCTCTGAACAGCACCGGTAATAATCACACCGAGCACACTGTACGTCACAATGAGGCGTTTCCAGCTCTGCTCCAGAACTACGACTGCACTGGTCTCATTCACGCTGATGTTGAACCATGATAGAGAAACAAGTGGGATGGACGTAGGCAGCTGTGTCAATGGAGCAAACAGCCGTTGCCATGGAAATCCCCCGTGTTTGTTGTTGGTGTGTTAAACGTACATAAGAAACATTAGCTAAAACAATGTTAAAAAAAAAGGGAACAAAAAAAAATCATAAACTGCTGGGTCACTTCTGGTAAATACATTTATCAGTATATAGGGTTAGAATACTTTTAGTTTAGTATTTAGCATTTTAAAATCTCCATTGATTTAACACTGGGCTAACTGAAAATTCTGTTTTGTTTGACGCCACGATCCCGAGCTCCATAATGTGTGATCAATTATTCAACAATTCTCTTGAGGGCCAGATTCGCAAAAAATTGACCACACGCAAGATCTGTTTCAATAATGACAACAGCTGCTGTATTAGATTTTTGTGAAAAATTAAATACAAAAGGCTTTACCGAGATTGAGCTGCAAATTTACCAATTCAGTACTGAACCAGAATTAAACTAGAACTAGGCTAGTATCCACTAGAACTAGAACTAGCATGGTTCTTGGAATTTGGGGGCCCAAAGCAAAAATTAAGTCCAGGCCCCTCCTCATCAAGTGTGATTTTCACCGGAATTGTTTTTGAAAGGAAGCTTACGTATTTATTTATTTATTTCCTTCCCCAGACAAATATTTAAGAAATTAGACCATATTTCTAGTTTGTTGGTGCATTTTAACACATGTTCAGCTGATTTAAATACATGGTATTCTTCTGGCTGGACGTACTCAGCAATTTCATAGTGAGTGATAACACAGGTCATAGAATGAAGAAGAAACATGAGAATGCAAATTTAAGCCACACAAGAGCATGTTTAAAGGCTAACAGTAATATGAAAAATGCAGCGTATATTTCCTTTAAAGAAAAGAAAATAATATTTACTATTTGGATGATGGGCCACAGACTTTGGATTGCCTTTATACAGTATTAAGTAACTTCATAAATATTCTTTGTAATCTTGAATCACTAAAACGTCTTTAACGTCTTTTTTTTTTGTAGTCTCAGTCATTTGATCTGTGATATCATTTAAAACAAATAACTCAATACCCAGTAAGTACAATTAAACAAGAACACGTACTATTTTCTGTCCATTGTGTTATATTTGGGAGTGCCTTCTATGTTTTGAAGCTCAGTTAAACAAAGCCATTATTACAGTATTCTTGGCTCATTAGTGCTCGTACCCCGAGGTAAGAATAGGACGCTACATGCTAATTAGCTGCTGTTCTGGCTTCAGGTAAATGCGAAATCGATGAAATATTCAGCCTGACATTGCCCCGTGTCAATGTCATCCGTCTTGTTTATTTACCGTTTTTCTGGCTGGTGCAGCGTACGTTGACGTATTTGACTTTGAAGATTAGGTAATATCAAAATAGTTGCTTGCCAAGAGTGTTTAACCTGCATTTAAACAGGAAAAAACATTGCCAAGTCAATCAGTGGCTGGTCCAAAAAGCCCCTGGCGTTCTTTAAAAGTGGTTCCTTCTTAGTCACTGATGTTTAACTGACGTTGTTTTTGGCTTCAGACACGGCCAGGATGAAAAGACGAGTGTTTGGACCCAGTAATGGCGGTGAGTGTCCAATATGCTGGATTTTTGTCATGTTTTTCCTCACAGACTTGCTTAGTTGACATACGTAAAGCGATGTGTAGCAAACATCCAAAACACGGCGGTCTGATCTTGTCATCATAAATTAGTTCCATAATTATATACAACAAACAGAGTCCTGCACTGGTAAATGTCTTAAAGTGCATCTGACAGGTTTGTCTACATATTTCACAAAAAACGTACAAACATGATTATTTATCTTTAAGATTTTACTCAAAATATTGCCTGTTTGTTCCCAGTTTGACAGTTTTGTAATGTTTACCTAGCAACCAGACTGTAAACTAGGATCAAATCTTGTCCAGCTTACATAACAAGTATGACTTGACTAATAAAAATACTTGACAACACCTTTATTTTGTTAAAGGCCCTGTAGCTGAGTTTTACTGTTTTGAAACATGAAAAACAGAACTAGTTCATGTTAAACTCTTTACATCAGTCAAATGTATCGCTCACTTTCCTAATGCAGTCCCAGCATGTAAATAATCACCGCCGTGAGTTTAGAAGCTTATTAGGAGCTATCAAACATTAGCACGCTAACGCACGCACTTCCTGCTTCTCGGAAAACAAAACACTCTATAAATAGATCCAGAGAAAGTGCTGTGGTCTCATTTTCACCCGAATTTTTATAATATATCTGTGCTAGAACAACACAGATTTTACTTTATTACGTGCAAAAAATTTGGCACATGAAGTAGTTCTGTTTTTCACGTTTCAAAACAGCTCCTTTAATAAAATAAAGGTGTTGTCAATTATTTTATTTGTTTAAATGTTCAGTGGTTCCCCGCGCCCACAACCCCCTACGAAAGTGGAAAAAATACTTAGGTCTTTGAAGGCTGTAATACAACCAGCGATCCCCAAACATGTCGGGCCGGGACCCCCAAAAATAGCCATGTAACTAACTCGGGACCCCAACATAAAATGGAAATAACAGTAGTTATAATTTTAAGTGTTAAAGCATGTTATTCACCTTATTCCGGAAGTTGCCTTACGTGCCGCCGTCTTGTTTCCGTTGTAGTTTACATGGAGCAGATGAGCTCAACAGAAAATAAGTTCTACACGGACTAAAAAGCTGTTTTCAGACTGACCAGGAAATCGGTGCGTTGTTGACTTGTTGTTGCTCATGTTCATTAAACATTTTACACAAATCAATCTACTTTATGTAACATTTTAGCGGTGAGACTTTTCCCTCGTTCATCATTAGCTTTAACAGAGTTCTCATCAAATGGAAGTGCGTTTACAACAAAAGTGCAAAAAACTGCAAAAGTGGGCGGGGCAGAATAAGGTCAATATCAGGTTTAATGTTGTTTATTTCAATATTTTAGTGTCTTCTTGAACCCTATTTAACTAAAAGATACTGTTTTTAATTTAAAAATTGAGTAAACACAGCGTCATATTTATCAAAATTATATCTTGAAACAATCTCGCAACCCCAGGTCATCCCCTGTAACCCCCCCAGCTCGTCCTAACCCCCACTTTAGGAACCACTGAAACAACCAATGACTCTTTCTGATGTCCTTTCATTGACAGTATGTTTGCGTGTTCTGGTCCAAAATAAAAATCTGTGAACAAAAATCACAATTTCCTGCAATCTGGTGCATTTTAGAAATAATATTAGCAGCGACTCATCTGTGAAGTCCCTGCTTTTCTCCGATTAGTCCCTGCTCAAGGCTCCAGGAAACACAATGAGCAGCAAACTATCTCAGCACGTCTGAAATGTTTTTCGGATGCATTTATAGATACACGATTTAGACAACGTGTCTCTGTGGTGTCAGCCCGACTCCTGATGCATTTGTCTTGCTTCATTTTCTTTTTTTCACCGTCTGTTCACTTAAAATCAGTGGAAGAAAGTAACAAAGGACAAAAGAAAAAGTACTGCACCTATTCTGTAGATATCTGTATTTTACTTAAGTACATTTTACAGTAGTTACTTTTTACTTTTACTTCACTACATTTCAGAGCGTGTATCTGTACTTTCTACTCTAACTACATTTTTTAACTGAAAAGTATATTTTCTTAAACTTTTAGACCTGCTGAAAAGACTGAGGGGTTTATTTTGAGCACATTTACCTTTATTTATCTTGCTGTGTTTGATTTGTTTGTTTTCTAGTTCCCTTTGAGCAAACAAAAAGCCTCTGAAGAGAAAAATAACCTGCAAATTTGCCTATAACGACCAAAACTCAACAGAAAAATACATCAATTATACAATTTGATGTTTTAGTAGTTCTCCAAATCTAAAAAATCTTCAAATCAGAATTACTTTTACTTTTCACTCTTAAAGTACATCTTTAAAGGAGTACTTTAATGCTTTTACTTTAGATTTTAAAATGTGATACTTTAACCTAAGTATTTTTTTCTGCTGTATCTGTAATTTTACTTGAATAACAAAATGGAGTACTTCATCCACGACTGCTTCTGAACATGAGGCTGACCGTTTTGCTCAGTCAGAAGTGGCCCTGATCTATCCGTGTGTGTGTTTCAGTCTCAGTTTGGGGACGGGAGCGGTGCCTGGAGCCCATGAGGGAGGGCTCGTGCTCAGAGTACATGTTACTGTGGTACTTCCACTCGGCGTCGGGCGAGTGCAGGCCCTTCGTGTACGGAGGCTGTGAGGGAAACCGGAACAGGTTCTCCTCCAGACGAGAGTGCCAGCTCCAGTGTGAGGCCACGAAAGGTACTCCATCATTTCAATCACACGCTCACAGTATTAATATTTCAAAGGAATAAGCTTGATACTCGATAGAGCTGCAACGATTAATCAACCAATCGTGACTAGTCGATTATAAAAAATGATCGTATTTTGATCAATGTAATCAAAATCTGGACTATACAGACTCTAAAACATACACACAAATGTTTTTTATAACAGATAGACAGCAGACAGGTGCGTTATTTAATTGAAATGTCAAAAAAGAAATTAACTTTTTCTTTCTTTCCTAAATAATAAACTTTATTTGTATCTAAAATCCTTTAGTTTAGTCTTTTTTTTTTTACTTTTTATTTTGCTTTTTAAAGTTTAACAAATACAACAAACTGAAAATGTAATAAAACAAGAGAATTTTAAAAAACACAACATTTGTGGTGTTCTACAATGTTTATTTATTTATTTATTTATTTATTTGATAGGGACAATGCACATTAATGAACATCAGTATAAACCAGATGTAAATATGCCGGATTATAGCTACAAAGCTAATTTTCATCCGTAGTCCCATACCAGATTATAGTTACACCTTGGAGTTAGCTTTGTCCATTTCGTTCATCATTTCTCAGTCTCAGTTTTCAGTCTCAAGGAACAGGTCATTTTCACATAGATGTCGTCCATTGTAGCCACTGATTCAATCTCAAAGGGTCACTTTTTAACCAATTTCTTGTTATTTCTTTCCTGTTTGCATCAGCATCACATAAGAATCCTATATTTGTTCATTGGTCTGGAGCCACAGGCCGAGGTACATCGTACATGCGTCATTAGGAAGTTTACAGCCAAATATACCTTCCACTGCTGTTGTTAAAACAACCCAAAAAGGTCTAATTTTTGCAAACTTCCAAAATATCTGAGCACAATTGCTATTCCAGTCACCACAAAGTCTCCTGCATTGTTGGGGAGTTTTCAACTGCTTACATTTGGTGATAAAGAATCCCAACAACATGTTCTAACTTGTATTTGGTTGATAATGTGTTTAAAAAGTCTCAATGTACAATAGTAATAATTGTTTGACTCGTCGAGCAGTAGTCGCTAGCCTTAATACTCGATACAAGTTAGATTCTATGATAAAAAGTCTAAATTCATGTGTTTCCATGTAATGAGAACACTCCTAACTTTAAAGCTAAATAAAATAGATAAAAATAGATAAATAAAAAATAATAGAATAAAAATAGTTAATTGCAAAAAAAAAAACTTTAAAGCTAAATTATAACTTTTATTACTTCTATTTCTAGATGCATCAACAGGCGCTGAACACTGGAGATGACAACTTCTGAGAAAAATCCTGATACTCATTATGTTTCTCAATGTTTTGTAAAATCTTTTATTTATGTATATTTTGCAACATACTTTTTTATACAGAATAAATACAACTTTTGTTTAAAAAATTGTTGTCAGGCATCACTGGTTATTTTGTTTTGATACATTTTTACTGTATTTTAATTTTTATTTGTTCCATCTTAAGTAGAAAATAATGTTTTTACGCATTTGCTGATTGTCAAAAACACGTAAAAAGACAGAATAAATCAACATTTGATTCCCAGATGTTTAGATAACTCACTCTATGCTGTTTTTTGCTTTTCTTGATCTAAATCTTTTATTATTCCAATCAAATATTTCGTCGACTCCATGAATCGATTAATCGTTTAGTGCATCGTTAAGTGCATATGACAGATTCTCTGGTTTTTCTAATTATCGCTTAATTTGGTGGGATAGTCTCTGTGATAAATATTTACATCGGCCAAGTGTCAGTTTGTGAAGAAAATTTGACAAATAAACGTTGAAAATTACAGGAAGTAGTGCTGAGTTCGAAAACAGAATCTCTCTGTGATGTCATCAATAAGCGACACTACATCCAAACACAGAGACAATTTACAGACAACTGACACAATTTTTTGACCGTTTAAACAATCATTAAACAAAATTAATTAACTATTGCCTATTCAGACATAATTCCCAGTAAATTACCAGGTGCAGATTGCCAGACATTCTTTTCTCCCGGAGGTGGAATAAAACCAATCAATCTCCTTGGAAGCAGCAAACCAAGTACTTTTTGGGCAATCAAAGCTTCTTTAACTGGATAAATGAGAGATAGATGAGTTTATGTCATACAATTGAAGCGTCCAAAACAACTTTATGAGAAAACCTACATATTGCTCCTTTAAGATAGCGTTACAGCTGTAATTATTTAAACACTAGTGGGTATTTCTTGTGCAAATTTGTTGTTCTTATGATGTAAACGACTGACAGTAAAACCCTATGTGTAGAAACGTTAGTCAATGACCTCAAATGATTAAGATAATTTAACAAATCTGAATTCCATCCGTCTCCTCAGCAGGTGATGTCAGGTGTGGGAGTCGGGCAGCAGGGTTAGGTTTAGGGTTTAGTTTTTTACGAAAATATGAAATTTTCAACTCATTAAAGCATTATCCCAAGTTGAATTATCCCAGATCAACGCAGCATTATGTCACATCGACTAATGCTAACCAGGAAATTATAAACGTCACCAAAATTAACAAAAAACTGTGAAAAATGGGCAATTCTTTTTAGTAAAATCTTAATTATAATCGCGTTCACTACATTTTGTTCGTGGTCCAACCTGACACATGCACTTTAAACAACTGATGACTCATGCTTTAACTTGATCCATTCGAAAAATAGCGCAGTAATAGTCCTGTTAGTGCATTAAAAACACTTGGTAAATCCCATTATTGATTGTTTCCATTTGTTTTTAAACTTTTTTTGTACAATGCAGACACAGAGTGAAAAGACAAATGCTGAAAGAGCAGTCCACAGAAAATCATTTGTCCCATTTTGTCTCCTTTGTCTGTTTTTAAACTTTTAATCACACACGCCGTATACAAATGTCTCTTCCCTTTCAGGTGTGACAATCAACGCGTTCCACCCATGTTTCGTGAAATTACAATCACACTTCGAACGAAACAATCTGCATTTCCAGGATAAAAGAAAAGATGAGCCCTACAATACGGGTCGACAATGCATTTCTCAAATTTGTCACGACGACGTTTCAGTGCGAATAATCTACTCCCACAGTCTGCGGCGCTCCGAGGACGTGCTGGAGATACGTCACGGGGACAGGCTGTTGTCAGCAGACCACACCTCCTGTCACAGACGCAGCGCACACATCGCAAAAAGAACACTTCAAATAAAGTCTGCATTAGCATAATCTCCATTAATTCAAAAATGAGTGAGAACTTCGTAGAAAGGATAATGTTTTTCCCGGCGTATATGTGAGGGTTTGTTATTTTTCCATCATGCAAAAGGTATACAAAAGGTATAGAATTAGATACTTTTAATATAAGTTCACTGCGTTTGTTTGGTGAAGTTGAAGAAGTTGTCATGTACTTTGGAATTTTGAGAAGAACTATTTGTCATTTGCATGTCAAAGAATGTGATTTCTCCAGCTGTGAAGGCGTCAGATGTATTCAATAACACAGAAGCTCATTATAACTTTTGGTTTTCACACATGCTCGAGGTTTTGACATGGAGTAAACGGCAGGGGGCTCGCAGTGTGTTACTGTCCGACTTCTTAATTAAAACCCTCGCGGTTGTTGGTTTAACAAGACGCCATGCACTCAACAAGAGATACAACAGGTTCAGATGTAAATGTTTGGAATATTATTTGAGCGCTTTTTGCCCTGTTGGCACCAAAAGACATGTTCCAGATGCATTTGTGTTGGGAAAAGGGATGGCACAAAATGTATGTGTTATGATTATTGTGAGAAAAAAAATTAAATGATTTAATGATTATTCATGATTACTAAAATCATGACCACACAACTGTTATTCATTGTCAACATTATTCATTTTCTTTCATTCCCATCGTCGTACAAACTTTACTATTCCTCAGTGTGTGACCAGCTTTATGAAATCAAACTTTCTGAATGACAAAACAAAGTAAATGTTACAAAAACAAGCTTTATTTCAACAGGAAGTCTCTGGAGATAAAATAAATAAAAATTTTAAAAAATCCTTTTTGAAGGAAACTTGGCCAAGAGGCACCTCGGCAGACAGTCAACAACAATAAAACAGGAGACTTAAAAATAAATTTGTAAGATATCCAACTCAAGAATAACACCTTCTCATTTAGAATATGTCTTTACATTTAGATGTATTTTTTGAACTATATCTTTGCTTCTAAAATAGTCATGATTAGAATTGTTTTAGTTCTTAAGATTACATTGTGACCTGAATAATCGCGGTTAACGATTTAACGGACAACGAAATAACGAAGTCGTTGATATTGACAAAAAGGAATGTCTCGATATTTCTTTGCTTTGTTTTGATAACAGTATTTCACAATGTTTTCACAAAGCATCAGGAATGTGTTGAAATGTCATAGTTAATACATATTTTTGGTAAATGTATTTAGCTACTTCGCAACACTGACAGTTAATGGGTAATAAATAACAACTACTGCAATAACAATACTGATAAATTCTCACACCGCCAAAGAAAAATGTAATAGGTTTAGGCTTTGACACTCATCCAAGTAGCTTCTTCAGTTCATCTGACAAGGTTCTGATGTCTGTTTATAAAGCATTTCTAAGTTCAAAAATGTTACGTACGTTGAGTTAGTGATTTATCACAATTACAACTTCACAAAGAAATGACAAATCCTGTCCAAAAACTCTTTCAGTAAGAACGCCACTCAAAGTTTTATAAATGAGACCCACAGTCACTGCTGTACTGTATCTGTCTAATACAAAGCAGTCCAGATGACAGAAAAACATTTTCTTTTGCTGGACGACTGAGGAATTACACAGACAAATTCTCACACATTATTTATTTTTTTAAATCTTCACACGTTTTGGGAATATTTCCTGGAAACTTCTCGCTGTGAGGCAGAAATCTTTTTAGTGAATTTTACTGGTCAAACATTGGCTGTTTTTACATGCTCACCACAATCTGCTTATTGTCCGATTGTGTTTAAATGACATTCAAACATCAAAATCTGATGTGATTAATCAGAGCAACCATGATAAGAAAGAAATCTGATGGATTTTGTTGTTGCATACTATTTTAAAAATCGTATAACGCTAATAAAAGTCTGATAACTGGATATTGAGCGTGTAACCGCAGCATTGTCTTGACGAGGAGTGGAGCTGTCCGAGGTGCTGAAACCCCCCAAAACAAATACGTCCTCGATCATTCACACTTTCCTCTCGTTTGTTTAACAGATCTAAACGTGCTCAGGCCTGTGTTTTAGTCTGAGGAGACATGTCCGCTTGATTGGCTCAAAATAAGTTTCTGTTGCTTTGTGAGTGGTCGTGATGCCTTGTGCCACCGAGCGCCATGTCACTTACCAAGTTTTTCTTTACATCAGCGCCTCTCAGCCAATAGGAAACACGCTTCAATGCGAAATGTCAGAGCGGTGACGTCGTTGCTGGCGCACAACTCCACTCTAATGGATCCTACTAATTGAATGCGCCGCGTAAAGAAGCAGAGACTCACCACGGCTGGTCAGAGCGCGCGCTGCTGAGGACTCGTGCTTCATCCTAAAGTGGCGGTCCGTCCGGTGGTCGGGTGTAACGTGTTGGCTGTTTTCTCCGGGATAATAGAGGTACGTATGTCCGCGTACATGTTCTACACCAGCACGTGCCGTTACGCGTTTTGGATAGCTTTGGAACACCTTTACGCACGGCTTTGTGTGGAGCTGGGGCCACTTTGACTCATGGTTTTAAGTAGAGTGAATGTAGTTTTTGTGTGTTTGAATAAACTCTTGGTGTATTTACATATTCATGATGGGTGTGTCGTGCACAGGAGCCGGACCGTCATGCTGTCCTCCCTGAAGACACTGCTGCTTCTCTCGGTCGTGTGTACGCCGAGCTCCAGCCTGTGCCTGCGCCTGTATCCGTCAGACCTGCTGTGTGACGAGGGCCAGAGCGACAGACAAGAGCCCGACAGCGCTCAACTCAATGACTGGAGCTCCGTGCTGCAGTTTGGAGAACTCCTTTCCTCGTCCTCCTCATCCGCTGAGTCCAGTCGGGAAAAAAGGACTTCAAGTCCCGCAAACTATCGCTTCATCAGCCGGACCAAGCTCAAGGGCCAAATGCTCCGGAACAGCAGTAAAGGTGACCGCAGGAGCCGGGTCACTTTGTCCCTGGACGTTCCCACCAATATCATGAACGTGCTGTTCGACGTGGCCAAAGCCAAAAACTTGCGCGCCAAAGCGGCGGAGAACGCGCGCCTTTTGGCGCATGTGGGACGGAGAAAGTGATCGTGATTTGGCTCAAAAGGACTCTTTCACGGTGCGTCTGCAGCTCCACGTTTACTGTTTGTCATTGCTTTTTTTTTTTTTTTTGACGTTATTGCGTCAGGCGGTTTATTTATTTATTTATTTGTATTACTTTTGTTGTTGTGATACAGCAGTTTTTATTCATTTGCAACTGTCCAATGTTATGTTCTTGAATGAAAGACAGCCACAGACAGTGTGATTGTATATGCTTTTTATGACAGTCTGTTGGGTCATTTATTTTCACTTTTATTTCCTGATAACTGTAGCTGTGGTTTTTAATCACATCATCTTGGTGTTTAATGACAGTTGGCATCTTAAGGTGCGCTGCCGCTCGATCACTTGGTCCTTGGGTTGTTCACTTAAAATGGAATTAACTGAACGTCTCTCAATAACTCCTGGTCGTTATGAAATGCAAAAGCAGTCATCGTCTTGCGGGAATGTATGAGTTCATCCGTATGTTATTTTTTATACTTGAAATAATGTATTTTTCTTCTAATAAACAATATGCAACAAACACAGATCATCTTTGGAACTTTTTGAGCCTATGTTTGTTGAATTATAGAGGGTCAAACTAAACAGGCTTTGTTACTAACTGACCAAATCCTGGGACATGACTCAAAACATGCAGACAATGAGGTAAATAAAGTCTTATAAACAATAAAGAACATGAGCATCAACACCGAGAGACATTAGTGCTGCTGGAAACCGGAATAATAATGATGAGAATGAAAACAAAACATTACAAAAGACGTGTGTGTGGCGTGTGGAGCTGTCCATGTGCCCCAAAACTCAAAGAATAAATACACAATAAATAAATTATTATTTTTCAATGTATTATTCAGATGCCAAATCAGTTTGCAGCATCAGCCACACAACCATCGGTTCAGTGACAGTGGAGAGGAATAAAGACTCAGAGGAAACACCGCCACCTGGTGGATTTTTGACCAAATTGGCCCGGCCCTGTTATTATGACTGGGCTGTGCTACTTGGGTCAGCCGTTACTTGAGTTCATTTACAAGAAAACAGGTTTATGTTCAGTTTGTTTATCAAAGTTTTCAAACGCTGAATCTATTTTAGTGCAGTAAAAATCTTGCGCAAAGTCTTAACATGTAGAAGATGCAATGGTATCCAAAAAAAAAAAAAAAAAAAGGACCTAACCTACCTACCTTTTATTATATCAGAAAAACAAAATTAGCCCAAATTATGAAATGTGAATGTTACCCTTCTAATGACACCAACGCGAGTAACAAGCTGCTTTGGGCTATGCTTTTGTCCGTTTTCCTACTTTAAAAGGTGCACGATACACAATACAGACGCCCCGCTGTTTGCTCCAGGAACATTAAAATGCAATGTCATCACAATGTCACTTCTGGAATTCAGGCAAAATGAAGTAGACCACTATTTTCAAAGACATTTAAATGGAAATTAATTTAATATATTTTTCACAACAGCAAAAAATAGCAACCATTTCCGTGGTAGAAATGTCACATATGTTAGTTTGAAATGGAAAGTACAATTCTCCAGTCTTAAAATTGCATATTTGAGCTGTGGTGATGTATATAATACAGTAGAATAAACAGAAACAACTATTGTGAGCCAAAAGAAAATGTATTTTGCCTTAATCAGAAATGCTAAGTGTAAGTATTTCAAAATCTCCTATTAAATAAACATAAATATGTGTTATATAATAATATATATTTTTTCTTTCACTTTTGGACACAATATTGGCCTGTTTCATACGTTTCCACTTCTCCTTGGCCTCCAGCTGCCTCCAATCTTTTAAATGGCCTGAGTCAATAGCGCCCTCTGTCGGCGGCTGTAGTTTGACGCTGCCCTGACGCGGCTTCCGTCGACGTGGACCTCGGAGGCGGAAGTGTGTAATCCTTTTGGCTACGTGGAAGTAGCTTTTCATTTAACGCAGGAGAGAGCATTTTTTTGCCCTCACCCCGCTCATCCATTCCAACAAAATGATAAAAAAGTTCGACAAGAAGGATGAAGAGTCTGGTGAGTCCATTGTTACGATCTGCAAACGCTTAAATGTTTTATAAAAATGCAACAGAATGTGGCTAAGCTGCAGATGCTAACTCTGGTCGGTCTGTTTAGCTTCGGTCCATAGATCAACGTTGGGTCTTTTAAATTGCTTGCTGTCAAGTCTGGATTTGTGTCATGATAATATATCTGTTTATTCTTCTGAATACTTCAAATGATAGGATTAAGATTATGTGTAATTGCTGCGATTCTCTCTGCGTTTGTTGATCTGCGATGCTAACCATTGCATACGGTAGCAATAGCTTTGTGGTTTTATACGAAAGTCCTGTCTAAATTACACTTTAATAAATGCTGTAGATAAACACAAAAGCTTTTTAATTAAACATATTTTGAAAATTTGCAGGAAGTGGCTCGAATCCTTTCCAGCATTTGGAGAAAAGTGCAGTGTTGCAGGAGGTAAGAACTGTCACTTAATATTCTGTAAAGTAACAGTATGGAAAAATGCACATTTTAAATTTCATAAACATGAGCTATATGTGTCCCCAAATACGAGGTAAACCTGGTCAAATCAAATATAGCTTTTATAATAACACCTGTAATGCTGATTTATTCTTGATTACTAAAACATTGGACATGATGGACAAGCAGTTTATAATTTATTTCTCAAGACAATTTCCAGTCAGAAAGCAAAATGAGCCTCACATGAGTCTTTTATTTGTGTTGCCAATTTCCAAGCTTGTGTATAAAACTGTGTGTCCTGTCTCTGATCTGAACGGTCACTACTTAAAGTCCAGCCCCTGCACCATCATGAGTCTGTGCTAGTGCGGCCTCTGCAGCTCATGAGTCTGGGAGTCTGGACGAGGAGCTGAACATGAGCCACAAACAAAACGATAATTACTTAAATGACTAGCTAAAACAATATTTTGTGGATCAATATTTATCACGTGTGCATTTTCTTTACACAAGTAGAGAGCATTTTAATGTCAAAACTTTTATGTCTAATTATAGATAATTAAGAGTTACACATATTTAGATAAGGATTTACAGGAATCTCTTGTCATAAAGTCGTTTTAATATTATCATTGAAGATATTTTCTGAGTTGATTGCACTGACAACACCGGTCCAGTTATGTATGATTGCAGTTCCGTTTTTAAAATCGTCATCGTTTCATGTATTTTAATGTGCTTTTAGGCTCGAATCTTTAACGAGACTCCCATCAACCCAAGAAGATGTCTGCATATTCTGACCAAGATCATTTACCTCCTCAACCAGGTCAATATTAATACTTCTGTTTTTTTATTGTCATCTCTTTATCTGCCTCCTGAAATCCCTTTGGTCTGATTGTTCTGCTGTTTGTAACTCAGGGTGAACACTTTGGCACCACCGAGGCCACTGAAGCTTTCTTTGCAATGACCAGGCTTTTTCAGTCCAATGATGTAAGTTTTCAGTTCTATACGTTAAAATCTTAATTTAATCATAAATGAAAACATGACTTGTAAGACTTATGAGAAAATGTCCTCTCAGCAAACCCTGAGGAGGATGTGCTACCTGACCATCAAAGAGATGGCCAATATCTCTGAGGACGTCATCATTGTCACCAGCAGGTTTGTCAGACCATTTTCTTTAACGGCAAATATATCAGTATGTTAAATACATTATGCTAGAATTGCGAAGATTTGGTTGTAATTACACATCAATGAGAGGTAAATGTAAAGATGTTGCGCTAAAATGTGTGTTTTGCTCCACAGTTTGACCAAGGACATGACTGGAAAAGAAGACGTGTACCGTGGACCTGCCATCAGAGCCTTGTGCAGAATTACTGACGTGAGTTAAATTTTATTTTCATGTTCATTACAACAATATATTTATCATTAGTGATTAGGGATGGGAATCAAGAGCAGGTTTTAAGCATTCCATCAGAATCATATGTCTTCTCCAGTAACGATTCCTCTCTAAATGCTGTGTCAGCCTCGACTCCGTGGCGTACATTTTACTTCCTCACTCACTACAGACAAAGGCTTCAGCTCTGGTGAAGCCTACGGCCCGGGCCGCACATCGGGCCGAGTCTGTGTGGATAGAATAGGTGCTTTTACGCACACGGCAAAAGAGAACCACACCAGTGGTGACTGACTTTTTTTAGCTTTGACATTGTTTCGTCATTACAAACATCCCTAGATGTGTATTTAGCAGCTCCTGTTTAGAAAGTCCTGTACTTCTGAGCCTTATAAATACATTGTTTCAAATTTCCCAGTTTTGTGACGTCACAGGTCTTCTGGGCTGTTTTCAAGTCCATACATTATCTCCAGACTCATTCTGAGCATTTCTGCCGTCAAATCTTGTAAAATGCAACTGCGTACTTGTATTAGCATGTCGGGGGCAAGCTAGGTTTGTTAATCTCTCCTACGTTATTCCCTCTGTTGTACTTTTTGTAAGCTCTAAAACATGAGATACCAAAGCAGATATAAGTGGTATAAAAGCATGTTTAAAGGACACATTTGTCTCATTTTTAAGTAAATGTGTTGAGCAACCTAGCATTTTTTGTATTCATAAAGTTTGCTGTAGTAAAGTTGCTCTCATGATGTCACCACAGACCACCATGCTGCAAGCGATTGAGAGATACATGAAGCAGGCCATCGTGGATAAAGTGCCCTCTGTGTCCAGCTCTGCCCTCGTCTCATCCCTGGTAAGACCTTCTCCATTCACTTAAACGTCACATCTTTATACGTTTCGCCTCTTTTTAACCTGAGCGTGTTGACATTTTTCTCGTGGTTTTCAGCACATGGTGAAAGGAAGCTACGACGTTGTGAAGCGCTGGGTCAATGAGGCTCAGGAGGCAGCTTCAAGTGACAACATCATGGTCCAGGTCTGTACATTTACGTCTCGATCATTTACACATTTTGTAATTTTTCACAAATTATTTGAAGTTTTTGTTTATTTGTTTCTCTAATCCACAGACTGGCGTGACTTAGCAATAACATATTCAAAATGATTGTGTCAAATTTGCCTTAAAGCTTAAAAAAAAGTATTGCATTTCAAGTTTAATGATGACAGTACATTTTATTGCTTCTTGTTTGTTGTAGTTTTGTTACGTTTTGCAGAATATTTTCTCGTTTTACAATAATACAGTACTAACATTTAATAAAAATCCATGTTAAATGTCTAATAACTATATTTTTATCGTTATTAAGGTTACAGTTGTCTTAATGTCTCAATAAATGTATATTTTGCCACGACTTTTATTATTTTATAGCTAAAAAAAAAATATTTTTTTTCCCCCTCGGCAATGATGGCACTAAATTTCAGTGTGACTAGTTCAATGATTTGATTTATAAAATGATTTAGGTTATAATGTCTTGCATACTATTCTTTTTTCATATGAGATGACAAACACATGCTTTGTCTCTTCCAGTATCATGCTCTGGGGCTTCTGTACCACCTGAGGAAGAACGATCGTCTGGCTGTGACTAAGATGTTGAACAAGTTCACAAAGTCCGGCCTGAAGTCTCCGTTTGCCTACTGCATGTTGATCCGCATCGCCAGCAAACTGTTGGACGAGACGGAGGGAGGGTGAGTGCAGAATACAGCTGCAAACATTCACCGTCAAATCAAAATATGGACTGACAGTCACGCCACACTTGCTCAGATATTGTTTTAGTTTGACAGCTCCAGGACATATTTGAAATGGACCCTTTTACTCAAGTGTTTGTCTTGAAACATAAATGCAAATCTAGTTGCAATAGGGGGAAAACTTTTTTTGGCCATGTGGATATTGTATTAGTTGTAGGGCTGTAGTCAACCAAAAACATGCAACTGTGCACTGATTCACTAAAAGGGGGTGTGGCACTGGCAAATGTGACTATATCCACAAAGAAGTGCTGCTAAACAGCATTTTCAGTGAAAAGGCAGATTAAACTGTCCAGTCACTCCTAAAACTCCACCTGACTAACTCCATGGATTCTCTTTTCTGCTGTGGTCTAAATGAATCCTTAATAATCAATGGCTCTTGTTGGATGCCGGTTGTTTTGAGACGCTGGAGACGTGTATCTTTGACGCTCTGGACACACGTCTGAATTAGACTCATCCTCATTTCGCTGTATTCATAGAAATGACTGCTTCTCCTGATTGGTTGACATGCCGCAAATTTCTCCCTTTTGACGCCTCGCTCTGAATGCATCATAAGACCCATTAACAAATAAATCTAATCTAATCATTAAACAATGAAACAAGTAAAAAGCTAAAAGCCCTAGTTAGTTGTCATATAATGGTTTTATGTCAGTAATGCATTTTCATGTTTTAGTGTTTATTGATTGCTCCAGTTGTTGTCTGACATTAGTTTATAAACCCGGTTAAAACATGTACAGTACTTACAGTACAGTACTTACAGTTCTACCTCTGTCTTTGGCTCTTTATGTGATAAAGACTCAACACAATCTGTCACACTATAATAACCATAGCTCTGATTACATTGTGTTTTATTGTGAACAGCCACGACAGCCCCCTGTTTGACTTCATCGAGAGCTGCCTGAGGAACAAGAACGAGATGGTGGTGTATGAAGCTGCCTCCGCCATTGTCCACATGCCCAACTGCACGGCCCGGGAACTGGCCCCGGCCGTCTCTGGTGCGGCCCTCGACTTAAATATTATCAAACTTTGTCAAGCTACACGTGCTTAAAATGTCCCATTGTTTTTCTTTAGTTCTGCAGCTCTTCTGCAGCTCTCCCAAAGCAGCCTTAAGATACGCCGCCGTCAGAACTCTCAATAAGGTAACTTTTTTGTTTTATACACCACCTTTAGAGACTTTTTGATGATGTACGACTTGTTTATCCCACAATTGGATACACAGTTTAACAATACATGTTGTCCAATTCAACAAGCATTACAATTCAGAACAAAATGAGCTTTCAACCATGTTCTAACATCCCTTTTTTTAGTTTCATTCACACTTGTTTGAGTCTTTTATGTGAGTAAACTACAGTTTCAAATCGATACCTTTAAATTTAAGATTTTTCCCTTCCCTCGCTCTCCTGCAGGTGGCGATGAAGCACCCGTCGGCAGTGACCGCCTGTAACCTGGACCTGGAGAACCTGATCACGGACTCCAACCGCAGCATCGCGACCCTGGCCATCACCACTCTGCTGAAGACGGGCAGCGAGAGCAGCGTGGACCGCCTCATGAAGCAGATCTCCTCCTTTGTGTCCGAGATCTCCGACGAGTTCAAGGCCAGTCCACACCTGACACCAGACTGTTTATTTACTTTAAGCAATTGATTTATTTTTCTGTATTTTTGCAATATATCTTTTCTCAATTTCTGAAGATACAGCTAAGCAACATGACTTTTATTATGTTCGTGGTTGATTTCAGCTTCGAGTTTACAAGTTTTTTTTAGTTTTTTTTTTAACGTAATATTTGTTTTTGACTTAATTGTCATGCCATGCTAGATTTGTATCACTCTGAAACCCATCATGGATAAGAAATCATGAATGACTGCACATACATTTTAGTGAGTATTTTGCTGCAGCGGTTAATCAACTAATTGTGACTGGTCGACCATAAAGAATAATTGTATTTTTAATCGTTATATTCACTACAGACTCTAAAACACAAAGAAAATTGACCTTTTTAACAAAGACGGCGACATTTTTAAATCAAAATGTCAAAGAATAGTCCATTTCTCATTTTAACCAATAATACACTAAATATTCTCCTCTAAAAGCTCTCGGTCACCACATTTCTACTTTTCAACTGTGTTTAAAAAGTCTGGATGTACAATAGGAATAATCGTTTTGTTGGTCGACTATGAAAATAATCATTAGTTGTAGCTATTCTGACTACTAACTTTCCTAAAATGCATTCATTTGGATTATACACAACGTTTTTGTGGCTTTTAGTAGCGGTTTTGTCGCTTCTAGTGTTGTTTTTGTCACTTTTAATTCTCGTTTAGGTGCGTTTTTGTCATTTTTAGATGTGTTTTTGTTACCTATAGATACTTTTTCCACTTTTAGCTGCATTTTTGTTACTTATAGATACGCTTTTCACTTTTAGAAACTTTTTTGTCACTTACAAATACATTTTTCACCTGTCGATGTGTTTGTGTTACTTACAGATACGTTTTTCATTTTTAGATGCGTTTTTGTCACTTTTTAGATGCGTATTTGTTACTTATAGATACAATTTTGTCACCTTTTAGATTCGTTTTTATTTCTTATAAATACATTTTTGTCACTTTTTCTTGCGTTTTGTCATGCTTAGTTCCTTAGTTTTACCTAGTTTTTGTCATTTTTAGTACATTTTTTCTAAATTTAAGACACGTTTATGTTTTTAGTTGCGTTTTTATTGCTTGTTTTACCAAATCTAAACTACAGGGTTAACAGTTTTTGTGCAGAATAACATGACTGCGCTTCAAAAATTGCAGCCTTTGTGAATTGAGATTTTGATGGGATCGCAGTTAATTGTTTTCTTAGTTTCGCCATATTCTTATCAGTATCGATAGGTTGGATTTAATTGCGAGTTAACTTGTCAGATTTGTCCTCTCGGGTGTTTGAATGTGAATGTTCCTGCTCCTCCTCCTCACAATCCCCCGTCTGTGTGTTCTGGCTGTGCAGGTGGTGGTGGTGCAGGCCATCAGCGCCTTGTGCCAGAAATACCCCCGAAAACACAGCGTCATGATGAACTTCCTCTCCAACATGCTCCGGGACGACGTGAGTGGGCCACGGTCACTCGTTTTAATATCGGTGTTTTTCTTTTGTCTTTGTTAAAGTGTTGGTTGAGGTTGAAATAACACAAGAAAACGCCATGGACTTCATTCAAGTACTGACATACCTCTTCATGCCATTGTTTAAAAAAATTATACAGCAAGTTGATATTATTTCAAAAACATTCTAAATTCAGGAAAGGAGGCTAAAGTGAAGTGGAACACAATGTGATTTCACTGGAGAAACTGGGATTAACCTCAGAATGTCACAAATATGAAAAGTTTTTTGGCCAGTGAAAAGCACCCAGACACGTGTAAGTGATGTCAGAGCCTGGTTTACTAATTTACTATGATATTTTACATTACTTGTTTATGTCATAGGAGATTTTAATAGGCATTTTGTTGAAGGCCAAATTATTATTTATAATCATTTTAATTTTTGGAAATATGGAAAAGCAAAACAAAAAGGTTGCTTATTTTTTGTTAAAAAGATGGAGGTGATCTAAATACTATTCTTCATGGAATTTAATTTTGTTAATAGGCTTTTCAGAAATAGAAAATGAAGAAAACTGTATTTAGGGGTAAGGTTATTAATGTCACTAAATCAATTGACATTAATAGTCCTAACCATTTCACTTTGACTTTTAAACACATACAAAAAGATATTTTTATAACAGGGATAGTGGAACTATTAAACTAAAATGTCAAAAAACTATAAACAGTTTCTGATTTTCACCGATAATACACTTAATTCTTAATTAATATTCTCTATTCACCTTATTCCGCCCCGCCCACTTTTGCCTCTTTTTATGTCTCTTGTAGTAAAGGGACTTCAGGTTTGACGCTAACGGTGTTCGCGCAAATGGCCAAAGAGGGAAAAGTCTCTCCCTAAATCATTATATAAAGTAGATTGATTTGTGTAAAATGTTTAATGAACACGACCAACAAGAAGTCACAACGCACCGATTTCCTGGTCAGTCTGAAAACGGCTTTTTACTCTGTGTAGAACTTATTTTCTGTTGAGCTCGTCTGCACCGTGTAAACAACCTTTATTTGGTAAAAAAATGTCTTTAAAAACTCTCAATGTCCAACAGAAATAATGGCTTGACAAATCGATTACTAAAATAATCGTTAGCTTTTGTCGCTCCTTGTGTCCAACGTTAATCTGCTGAATGTGACTCTTTTTCTTTGCATATCTTTAAATAAAGCCTTGTAGCCAGTGTAGTGTTTTACAGCTGACCGTATTATCAAACGGTGCTTATGTTCCTCTCTCAGGGCGGCTTTGAGTACAAGCGCGCCATCGTGGACTGCATCATCAGCATCATCGAGGAGAACCCCGAGAGCAAAGAGACGGGGCTGGCTCATCTGTGCGAGTTCATCGAGGACTGTGAACACACCGTCCTGGCCACCAAAATCCTGCACCTGCTCGGCAAAGAGGGTCCACGCACGCCCCAGCCCTCCAAGTACATCCGCTTCATCTTCAACCGCGTGGTGCTGGAGAGCGAGGCCGTGCGCGCAGGTGAGGCCGCCGTTTAGCGCTTTAAAGGGACACTGGGTCACTTTTCTGGCGGAAACAAAGACGCAAAATGGACTTCTCTGATCTTTTAACCATGTTCTGACATTGTTCCCTCGTCAGAAACACCCCTAGAGTTATTTAGCTTAAAGTGCTTATGACAGGCTTTTATGATTTTCTAATTTTGACTTTATTCAGTGTATTAATACCTCTTGTAAATAAAGATAATAGTTATACTCCAGTCAGGTCGCTGTTTGTGGAGAAAAGTTGAAAAATATGTTGAAAATTACAGGAAGTAAATAAACTGATGACATCACACTGGGGAAACAAAGGCTATGCATAATTTACAAAAAATACACTCCTTTTTGACCCTTTAAATATTGATTCAACAAAATAAAGGTGTTCACATTTTTTTGGTCAAATAAAACAATCTGTGACATTAGAGGAGTTTTGGTGCACTGTACAGGATGGTTTCTTGGTAATTTCCTAGTGTGATGTCATCATTTACAACCAGGAAGTACAATTAAAAACTTAAAAAATACCTAAACTGGGGTAAAATTTGTAAAGATTTTAGCAGAATTTGAAATATATTTATCTTACCTGCATTTCTGTTCAGTGAGTAGTACAACTTGTCATAGGCCCTTTAAGTCACGCTAGTTTGATGAATCTTGTTTAGTCAGTCCTCTCTCTCTTAGCCTTAGAAAGCACTCAGTTTCAAATTTCCCAGTTTTGTGACGTCATAAGCAGACCTTCCAGATCTTCTGCACTGTTTTTAAGTCCATACATCATTACAAAGACTAGTTCTGAGCATTTCTGACGTCAAATCACTTTCATAAACAACTGTTATCCTTTGTAGATGGCTGCAATCCCTTTGTCGACAGTAGATGGAGCTCTAACTCAGTTCCTGACATGGGAAACGCCTGACTGATATGACATAATGTGTTGCAAAACATGAGATGCTAAAGTAAAGTTGCTCAAGAGCATATTTAAAGGATAATTACAATACAATAAATGTGCGTCCTTTAAAAAAAAAGTGATCAGATAAGACAAACGTTCCTTTACTTTAAACAAATGTGTTCTAAAACAAACCTGGAGGTGCCGTCATGTTTGTTTTTTTATCGTTGCTCTTTTTCTTTCTTTATGGCATAATTATCTGACTGACGTTGCACGCCCTCTGGTGGTTATTTAGCAGAACACAGACGTGACATTAGAAAAACTAACTTGTATTTTCTGTAAATACACGTCTAATAAATGTGTTTTCTTTCCCAGCTGCTGTCAGCGCTTTGGCTAAATTTGGAGCTCAGAATGATGATCTTCTCCCAAGTGTCCTAGTTCTGATGCAAAGGTACTGACATTTACTGCTCTGTCGGGTATCGTTTGTGCATTAAATGGAATCATAAGATAAGTTGAATTCATGGTAGACATTAATCTGCCGTAAACATAGCATGGTATTTATTTATTAAACTCTGAGTCGCCATATTTTGACTTCCTTTTAGTGGTTGATAATGCATTTTAAAAGTCTCAATGTACAAAAGAATCATTAGTTGCAACCTTACTTTAATAATTTCCTGAATATAAACCAAACAGACTATTAATCATCGAAATTTAAAGGAGAAAAAAAAGTGAACTTTCTTCCTCCTAAGTTTGAACTCCGCTCCAAACCAGATACATTTACTGTCAGAGGAGTCTTTACTCAATGCTCACTTTCAAAACGAAGTTCAGAAAAACAACTTACCGTAAGTGCTGTTCTAGAGGTAGATGTTAAAGTATAACTCTTTACTGTTTGTTTTTGCCGTGACAGTACCGTGTTCTGTTTAAGTGAGTGTTGTGTTCTTCAGGTGTATGATGGACAGCGACGATGAGGTTCGAGACAGAGCCACTTTCTACATGAACGTCCTGCAGCAGAAACAGAAGGCTCTCAACGCCGCCTACATCTTCAACGGTAAAAACACACGCTTTTATAACAAACTACATCTTCAACGGTAAAAACACACGCTTTTATAACAAACTACATCTTCAACGGTAAAAACACACGCTTTTATAACAAACTACATCTTCAACGGTAAAAACACACGCTTTTATAACAAACTACATCTTCAACGGTAAAAACACACGCTTTTATAACAAACTACATCTTCAACGGTAAAAACACACGCTTTTATACACATCTTAGTCTATTTTATTTTATTCTTAATCTTATGCATGCCTCTTTTATTATATTTTATTCATTGTTTTATGTTGCACCTCACGCCGAAGCAAGTTCCTATGTTTGTGAATTTTGATCACTGACAACGGCAATAAACCAATTCTGATTCTGACAAACTACATCTTCAACGGTAAAAACACACTTTTATACACAAACAAGCTGCTGGACATGTTAAATATGAAAAGCAGGCTGTAACCCAGTTATTTTCAGTCAAATCAATCATTCTGGGATTAATTAGTCAGTTTGTTCTCCAAAATACAAAACCTACAGTAAAAATTTAATGGGACTTTTATATGGATTCCATCTGGACTTTTTTACTTTACTACAAGTCCCTAAGACAATTTCTTTGTTAAATTAGTTTCAGCTTTGAAGGAGAAATTGTCAAAATGCAACAACAGCCCAAACTAGTGTCAATCAAACAAAATGTACAGACACCAGCTTTACTTCTTCATATATTTAATAAAGAAAATTTAGGCGGACTTTAAAATCTGATATTCCTCTGAGCAGTATAATCAGATTAAATCAGACACAAAACTGCAGAGTCTCAGCTTCACAAAGAGTCCTGCCATTTGTTTGTGCTCCAAAGGGTTCAGGAACAGCTTCAGTGTGAAATGAGGCTCAATTTAGTCGAACGTTTTAGGAAAAACAGGTCGGATTTAGATGGGGTTAAAGTAATCCATTGACTACACACTTTTCTCCTTCACTTTTCACTTCACCCACTGCGGTCCACACATAATCAGATCTCGTTTTGATCCAAACCTCCCGTTGTCCCAGGTTTGTCGGTGTCGGTGCCTGGTCTGGAGAAGTCTCTACACCAGTACACGCTGGAGCCTTCGGAGAAACCGTTCGACATGAAGAGCGTTCCCTTGGCGACGGCCCCCATCACAGAACAGAAAACAGGTACAGAGTTCAAAAACAGGGGTGCATGTTTAGTCCGCCTGTTCAAATAATGCAGAATATAGACATTTGACTCTATTATTTGTGTGTGATTTGTGCAGAAATGGCTCCAGTGGCCACCAGCAAACTGCCAGAGAAGCTCGCACCATCACGTCAAGACATTTATCAAGGTAAGATGTCCCCAGCACTAATTATTCAATCTATTCTATTCTGTAATCTTATCCTGGGCACCTGTTTGAATAACGGTAAAATCGAGGCTAGGGCTGGGCGATAAATCAAATTATTTAGTTTTTTTTTTTTAATGGATGGAGTGAAAAATCGTCAAAATGAGGTCTGTTTCTGTCTCAATGCTAACGCTAATTCTACTGTTGAGGCATAAAACATTAAAAAATAAAACAAATTAAGATAACAAACTGAAATAATCTTCAGATAAAACAATCGGACAATCTTTACGTTAAAATTTAAAGCTAAATTAACATTTTTACTGTATTAAACGTCTTTGTAAGTCTTTGTAAGTTGTAAAAACCAGCTGCAACGTTTACAGACATCGACCCAAAGACAACTCTCCTGAGAAACCCTGGCTCTTTTTTATATTTGGAAATGTTTTTTTATGTGATTCCTTATTTCAACATAAATTACAAATCAAAAGAAAAAATCTAACAATGAATTTTCACAAAATAACTGCAGGGGCAGCTCTGTCTCAGATTAAAGCAGAACCAAGATACAAGGTTATTTAGTTCTGTTTTAACTTGTTTAGTTTGTAATTTCACAAAAGTTAGCATTAGCTTTGCCATCCGCTGTGAGTTGAATTGTGACCCATCAATAAAAGGATAAACAGATATTTTTGACATTATAATCTATTTGTCATTGATGATCTCTCCTTCTGGTCGACAGAACAACTGGCCGCGATCCCGGAGTTCCAGAGTCTCGGTCCTCTGTTCAAATCGTCGGAGCCGGTGCAGCTCACGGAGGCAGAGACAGAGTACGTGGTCCGCTGCATCAAACACACCTTCGCCCGACACATGGTTTTCCAGTTCGACTGCACGAACACGCTCAACGACCAGCTTCTGCAAAAGGTACGCACTTCAACCACAGTCTCCCTTTCATTTTTGTCTTTGCCACACACTTTCCCCTTTTTTTGGTAGTTTTCTACTTTCTCTAGCAACGTAACCTGCTAATATCGTAAACACAAGCATTGGGCTGTTATCATTGGTGATCAGTGACAAGTGTGAAAACATTTAGAAATTCTAATAGTGGACTTGAATGTTTTGTTTCTCTTCCTGCTCAGACTCGGAGCTCAGCTGAGCGTCTAGCCCTGTGCATCAAATGAAACGCAGCACAGTTACTATCGACTCTTGGTATTGACTCACATTAATGAGTACAAGCTCCTGGTATCAATCCGATACTGATATCAAAATCCAAATAAATCACACAATAGTTAGGAATTGACAATAAAAACACCAAATAACATCTTTTATTTTGGTGATTGATCATTTAAACCGTCAGAAAAATGTGTCAGTTGCTATAAATTGTCTCTATTTCTCTAATTGTCTGTATTTTCAATGTTATGTCGCCCATTGATAACATCACAGAGGGATTCTGTTCCTTCCTGTCATTTTAAACTTTAATTTTCTCTTTTTCTTTATCAAACTGCAACTTAAAGAATGTAAAACTATGATGAATATTTACCACAAGCTCTATCCAGCAAACTAAATCATAATTTGAAAAACACGAGAACCTGTCATATACACGTTCAAATGAAATGGAACGTCGATGTTGAACACAGTTTGCACTTAATTTTCGAGCCATTTCAATCCGAACGTGCCGTGTTTTTGCAGGTGGTGGTTCAGATGGAGCCGTCGGAGTCTTACGAGGTCATCCACTACGTCCCGGCGGCCAGTCTGCCCTATAGCCAGCCGGGCTCCTGCTACACGCTGGTGCGGCTGCCCGACGACGACCCCACGGCCGGTACGATCACGCGCCGGCGGCAGACGAGGAATGAGAGACGAGGAAACGCTCTTGACGACTTACGTTTGTGTCCACAGTTTCTTGCACGTTCAGCTGCACCTTGAAGTACCTGGTGAGAGACTGCGACCCGAACACCGGAGAACCAGACGATGACGGCTACGACGACGAATATGTGGTACGTGAAGGGCTGGGTGACAAAAACGGAGATATTTGGGTTTTTTTTTTGTATACTGTTATGTACTGCTGTAGTCGACTAAAGAAATTCTTGGTCGACTAAAGATCAGCCCTATTGACTGATTAGTCGACTAAAAGGGTGTGTGGCAAAAATATATAAAACTATTCACCTTATTCCGGAAGTTGTCGTGGGCGCTTACACAGAAAAGTACTAGGAGACAGAGTATTTATACTTTAAGACTCAAATCTTCAGCAAACTCACTTCATATGTTCTCGTTTCATGCTTAAGAAATCATTTTATAATAATTTAATATAAAGTTATTAGTCGAGTCATAAAAATCTTGGTCGACTAAGATACCATCGACTAAAAGACTACAGCCCTACTATTATGTCAATCCAACAAAAATGTGTTAAAACATGTCTTTAAACGTATCCGTTGAGGTTTAATTATCAGACAAGTGTGAAATTTCTGTCAAAAGAATCACAGACATCATGAAGTATCACCTCCAGAATCTTTGTGAAATAAGATAATTTAAACATGTATCACAATAGAATAAAATACAATGAATCAGGTTTTATCAACTAAACCCCCGTTTACATTTTAACTTATAAAAAATAAACCCCTACAACATATTTACATGGTCCTGTACAATTTTACAAGTGACTAAATATTGCACAATAACTCTGCAAAGAGGATTTTACAGCTAGTTATTTGGAAGTTACTGCAAAAGTTGTTTTTTTTAAATCCTAAATCAACTCTTTTTGTAATAAAAAACAAACACTATACTGTAAACTTGCATATCTTCATAACAACACACAATATTATCTAAAATCCAATACAGTGTCCACCTCTAGGTAAGTGCAGTGTTTTTGTAAGGATTCAACAAAAATACAATGGAATTATCTGATCTTCTGTGAAAAGTGTTTATAAACTCATCACAGTGAATATTTAGGATGCTGGGGCTGCTTTAGGAAAGATAAATGTGACTAATGTAAAAAGTTTAACATGAACTAGTTCTGTTTTTCACGTTTCACAACAGTACACATCAGGTACAGTGCCTTTAATTAGGTTATGTTGTGTCAAAATTCCTCCAAAATGCAGTTAAAGGCCCTTACATCTGGCTAAAGAGTTGAACTGGTAAAATCAATGGCACCTAAATCTCTAAATGTGTTTATACCGAGTTAAAAGCCCTGACTTGCATTGTTTCCTCTTCAGTTGGAGGACCTGGAGGTGACGGTGGCCGACCACATTCAGAAAGTCCTAAAGCCAAACTTCGGCGCCGCGTGGGACGAAGTCGGGGACGAGTTTGAAAAGGAAGAAACGTTCGCGCTGGCGTCTGTACGAACGCTCGACGGTACGACCCCAGTTTGGTTCTTCTCACACCGTTCCATGATCTTGGTTTTCCTTTTTGCTCGTTCGTGTTTGTTGAAGTTGTTGTTTGTGTTGGGCAGAGGCCGTGGGGAACATCGTCAGTTTCCTGGGCATGCAGCCGTGTGAACGCTCAGACAAAGTTCCTGAAAACAAAAACTCACACGTTCTGTTCCTCGCAGGTGAGTGGAGCCAGAGACTTCAGTGAATACAGTCAGGGCCATAAATACTGGGACGTCGACACAATTCTAATCTTTTTGACTCTTAAAAAAAAAAAGTACTTACCTGTGTTTCAAAATGGTTGATTGTAGCTATGACTAAAGTTTATCTGAGCAAATATCAGGTTCAGGCTCCGTGTGATAGTCATCACAGTTGTACCTGTTAGCGGAGGCTAGCGTGACATGCTAGTGGTGTTTTCATGTTTGTAAACGTTGCTACATGAAAGAGAAATGAGAAGATAAGTTCCCGTTTGCGGTGAAGCTCCTCTGCTCTTTGCGGTGCTTGTGTTTATGACAAATAGTTCATAGACGCAGCGACAGGAGGCTCGCTCTGAGACAGAGTTTCCAAAATATCAAACTTGTTTGACATCAGTCGTAGACACCCGGCTTAAGACATGAGGCTAGAGCTGCACGATTTTGCAAAAAAATCTAAGTATAGTATTGTAGTAAGTATTGTGATTACAGTTAGTTTCACTTACGTTCGCACAGAATCTTATGAAAAGTTCACATTTTGACAAATAGACCGAAATAGGCCTCTGAACTGACTGAAGATGTTTGTGCAAATCTAAATTACAGGTTTGGCAGATTTTAGGCAGAATAAAACGTGATGTTTTATCATTTGTTGCAGAAATGATTACGCTTCAAAAACTGCAGTCTTTTTGCTAACAGCGTCCATTCAAATTACGCTGAATCTTACATCCTACACGATGTTATAACATTTTATGATAGTTTTGTTGCATTAAATATTCAGCCCTATGTTTAACGTGCTTCTAGTTTTATCTTTCCTTCCCTCTTTGTCCATAATCCTAAACTCTGCAAACCATGTGTGCTTCCCAGGCGTGTTCCGCGGCGGACACGACGTCCTGGTGCGCGCTCGTCTGGCTCTGGCCGACGGCGTCACGATGCAGGTCACGGTCCGGAGCGGAGAGGAGACGGTGGTCGACATCATCCTCGCATCCGTCGGATAAATCCTCCCTCGTCTTCTCCTCGTGCCACAGCTACAACACGATCGCTTCAACTTCAACACAAAACTCAAACAATTTGAAAGGGGAAAAGTACTATCACCTTCTTGTTGGTTTTATTTCTTCTAATTGTGTCTTTCTTGTACTCACTGGTCCTCATGTCTCTCAGATCAAATATATCTGTAATAAATATTCAAGTCTACAAAACAATGAGTTGTCTTTTTTTTTTTTTTACAAAACTATTTTTATTTTGTTTCAAAGAAACATTTCAATTCAAATCTAGATGCATAAAAAATCATATCAAATGCCATTCATTGTGTTTTTTTTGTCCTTAATTGAGTGAATCAAAATAGTGCCAGAAAATAAGGGGCTATAATATGCAAACATCACTTTCACACAGTGGTGGAAAAAGTAAGTCACAAAATTTAGTAAAAGTACAGGAGGGGGAAAAAAAAAATCATCTTTCTTTTAAGTATTGAAGTATCCTTTAAAATGTAGTTTTATGTTAAAAAGTAAAAGTTGTTCAGACAGATTGACAAAAGCTGTGGTCTGTATAAAAATAATTCTAGTGATTTGGGATTGAACGTCACAAAACAGCTGTTACCATTAGGGCTGCAACTAACAATTATTTTGGTAATCGATTAGTGATTATTCTTTTGATTAATTAATATGACATTTTTGTTCAATTTGATATAAATAAAGGTGAAGTAAAGCTGTTCGATGACGTCCTGTTGGAGAATAGTCACAGACAAAATGGTGTTTTTGTCAAAAACACAAAATTTACACAATTCCTGTGTCATTTTTGAGTGACGTCTGCTCTGTCTGAGTAACAAAATCTCTTTTCTCAGCTGTCAACTATTTAGTTGCAATTAATCGATTAACTTGTTGCAGCCCTTGTTACTATGGAAATCAGCCATGTTTGCTGTTGATGTGCTGAACTTACACAGAGAAACATTAGTCAAAACAAAAAAAAAAAAAAATATATATATATATCCATGGAAGAACCTGATAAACTGCTGGGTCACTTCTGGTAAATACACTTATCGATACATAATATTTGAATACTTTTTAACATCTTAAAATTTCCATTGATTTAACACTGAGCCAACTGAATATACCGTTATGTGTGATGATCCTGAGCTCAATTCAGCCGAAAAGATTGAATAGGTTTCCATTTTTTTAGCTGTTTTTTTTCTTCTGTATTTCTGTTTGCTCAATGTTGGGACGTCAACTCAAACTATGAACGTAATGAACATAACCTCAGCCATTTCGTGTCCCATTTGTTTGCGTTCTTGGGGACATGTTTGTTGTAGAGGGTTGAATAAGTTACTGACTCAATGTGGAGAATACTTAAAGTGCATAAACAGTTTAAACAACGCGTTTCACTAAAACGTGGTTGAACATGAATATATTTAAGATTTTACTAAACATGTTGCCTTTTTTGTCCCCAGTTTGACCATTTATGTAAAGTTTATAATGTTACTTCCTAGTTTAACATGAGCAGAAGATGCGACATAATCCACAGCTGTTACCTAGCAACCATACAGTAAACAAGGGCCAAAATCAACATAAATTACTCAATAGTTGCGACAAATAGTAATACTGAATAATGCCTTTATTGTTTAAAATGTCAGAAAATTGTGTTTAAATTGTCTGTGCGTTTTGGATACACTGTCGCGTATTGATGACATCACAGAGGGATTCTGTTTTAGAACTCAGCACTACTTCCTGCAATGTCCTACTATTGATTTAAAAGTTTTCTTCACAAACTGACCTTGTATTTAATACAAGGTCAATCTTATCAACTTAAGACATCATTTAATAAAACTTGAACAACTGTCATATGCACTTTAAGCTCATGTCAGTTTTTGTCAGTGCCATTTTGTCAGTGGCATAAAGTAGTTTCAATACTATCTTTTATATTTAAATCTCCAGAAAATTTACACAGAGCGCCTTAAAAATATGATTAAAAGGTAACTATTGCATGAAGATGATGAAAAAGCATAATATAGCCCCTTACAAAAATAAAACAGTCAAGTTCATACAACAATCGACTTACTTCGTTAACTTTGGTTCATGCCACAGTCTTTGGACATCATTTGAAACGTCCCGGTTACATTTGGACTTTGTGAAGACGGGCAGCTCAGAACGAGTGAATGAAATTAAAGTATGCGTTGAGGAAACCCTGGGGGTCTTCCAGCTGAGGATAGTGACTGATGTGCTCGTCCAAAACACTGATGGTGGAGCGTGGGACCAGCTTCCTGGAGAAAAAAGACATTTCTCAGTATTTTTTGGATAATCCAGATAATGACATTCAGACAGTATTATGTGTATATTAGTCCTGTTCTAGTCCTTTGTTTAGTCTTGTTTTAGTCCTGTTTTGGTCATTCATTTAGTCTTTCTTTAGTGCTGTTTTAGTCCTTCATTTAGTCTTTCTTTAGTCCTGTTTTGGTCTCGTTTTAATCCTGTTCTAGTCCTTTGTTTAGTCTTTGTTTAGTCCTGTTTTAGTCCTTCATTTAGTCTTTCTTTAGTCCTGTTTTGGTCTTGTTTTAGTCCTGTTCTAGTCTTTTGTTTAGTCTTTCTTTAGTCCTGTTTTAATCTTGTTTTAGACCTTCATTTAGTCCTGTTTTAGTCTTGTTTAGTCCTGGTTTAGTCCTTGTTCAGTTCCTAATTTAGTCTTGTTAATGTTTTGTCAATTCAACAGAACTGTTTTAAAATGTCTTTAAAATGGTTGAGTTGAGGTGTAAGAATCCAACAAATGTAAATGGACTAATAATATCCACAAAAAAGTGAAGAAATATCATTTTATACTCTTTTTGAAAGATTACAAAAAAAATCCCTATAAAATATGCACAGTATTTTAAATTCTTCAAAACAGCAGTAACAATATTATCCTTTAAATGTTATCCTTGAAATCTAAAAATATACATTTCAGATACAAATCCAAGACACATCTTAATAATAAAATAAAAAGGGCACTAATCTGTTTTTTCATGTTAATGAGTAAAATATCTATAATCAGGAACAGCACCTTTACAAGAAAACATAAAGGTAGATAAACAATGTTCACGACTAAATGTACAAAATTAAAATCTAAACCTGTTTTGTCCATTCTGGTTTGACGTGGAATTGTCAGACTTTATTGGCCGTGCTTTTTAGTCTGTATTCAGTCTGTATTCAGTCTGTATTTACAAAGAGGACAGAGGAGTGACTTACTGATAAAGTCGTATGAAGTCTGGGTGAGGGTTGACCGGGTCCAGGGGTCCGTAGATAATGTGCACTGGACGAGGATCACAGAAGAGGACAAAGATCAGGACGAGGTTCAAGTTTCATCAGTAGATTTCTCTGGGACGTTGTATCATAAAGATCACCACTTAAAGCAGCTCCTACGCACCGATCTACACGGTCCTGGACTTCAAGAGATTTTGACAAAATGTACAGAAGAATCTGTTGATCTAATTCCAAGCCTGATTTATTTAAATTTTAAGTAAAATGAAAAAATAGGCAACATTTTTATTTTCATCTATCTACGCGCCCTGAGTGTCGAGCCCAAGGACACAACAGCAATAAGAATTAAACCTTTAAACCACCTCTAAAGTAGGTCTGGGTGATACAGTGACAATAATGGAATCGATAGCTCGTCCCTGTGACAGTCTGCTATTTCTGTGAAATCGTCGTGTTGTGATTGACTGTTTGTCTCTTTAATGCAGCTGTCTGTTCAAACACACTTTTTCTCCTGTTGTTTAGCCTCTGAAGCCTCTGAGCAGATGACTTTATTTACCTCTTATAGACCAGGGCTGCACAAAACAAATCAGCACAAAATCGCAATTTTAATGGATGCAATTAGCAAATCACAAACAACAAAATGTCTTATTTTGCTTTGAATAAAAACTGCTAACACTGTAATTTGGATTTGTACAAACATGAACAAGCTACACAAGTGCGACCAAAAGTGATAAAAATGCGTTCAAAAGCGACAAAAACGCAAACCTACAAACAACAAACGTGACTCAATGCACCAAAACGCGACTAAAAGTGACAAAGACAAGTTTAAACATGACAAACGCAACTGAACGTGACAAAAACGTGACTAAAAGCGTCAAAATTGTGTTTAAAATGTAAATTTGAACACAATCCTATTATCAAAACATAAATCGCAAATCTAATCACAATCGCACTGGTCAGAAAAATCACAATTAGATATTTTCCCTCAATCCTGCAGCTCTATTAAAGACAACAGAATAATACAAAATGAACATGAATCATGATAAAATAGAAATCATGATCTGACCCCAAGAAAATCGTGATAATAATAATAACAATCGCTCTAAAACCCCCCTCCACACTGTGCCCCGCCCCCACCGCGCGCTCACAGATGGACCTGGAGCTGAAGGCTAAGCAGCTTAAACTCTGTGCGGGCAAAAGCTTTGTTCTCACACCTTCAGGAAACGTGCAGCCTCCAGAATCTGCTGCATCAGACTTTTTATACCTTCAGAAACTTGTTTAAAAATACACAGATGATTCAACTCACGCGGGACGGAGGAGGACGAGAGCGCGCCCACCCATCGCTCCCTGTGCTTCAGTCTCTGGTTTATGTACTGGAGAAGACTGCAATAGAAAGACAACATACAAGCATTCATTACAGCTTAACGTGACTTGCATTCATGAATTTTATCTGCATTTGAGTAGTTTTAGCTCAAGTTAATCGATTATTGAGATAATCGTCAAACTAATATAGTAATCGAATCATCGTTATCTGGATTATATATAGACTTCAAAGCATGTCGTGTGCTCAGAAAAGAGGTTTTAACACTCAGAGAAATCAGGAGTTATATCAAAATGACAAAGAAAACCTGATGATTAAGTGTTTTTGATCAAATGCCAGATTTTCAGAGTGCAAAAAAACGACAAAGCCTTTGAAAAACAGCCTAAAACAACCAACCCAAGATCCATAAAAATAAGACAAAAAAATAGGCAACTAGTTCAACGTCTGTATTTCAGTCGTCATTGCATCTTTTAAAGGTCCCATAACATACAAAATCGACTTTTCAGAGGTTTTAACCTTCCTACAGTGCTATTTGGGCCTCGTATGTTGTGCCCAAAGTGGTTTTTTGATTGATTCCCGCATGTTTTCGCTAGAGAACTGTCTTTTCTGTCCCCCTCGGCTGAGCAGCAGACGGGGGCTCATCCCATGGATGACGCGGCTTCCCATGGATGACGCGGTGTTTAAGCCACGCCTCCAGGAAGCGCGTAGCCGCAAGAGTAAAAACAGCTAATGCTAATGCTACACAGTAATTACACGATGGATATGACAGATCGAAGAGTTAGCTTGCTATTTACCAAACGGCAACGTCCGTCGTCGAGGTACTGGAGCACGTCAAACTCCAGGTCAGATCCAGGACGTAGGACTCAGCACGACGCACCGTCAGGACGGATAAAAGGTTTATTCCTGTGTTTGTGTATCGCTGTTTACGGAGCACCGGGCGCATGCACTTTCTCCGCTCTAGGCTTCGGCACGAGTTGGGCGGGGGAGGCGCGCGAGTTGGGCGGGGGAGGCAGCCTGCTCTCTGTTCGGGGGGGTCAGATCTCAGAGTGAGCCGTTTGCTTTTGCAAGGAGGGGGGCCAGTCCAAGAAATGGGTGTTTTTTGGAAACTGTTATGTTATGGATATTGCACAACGCAAAATTTTATCAACAAAGCCCTTAGAATAGACTGTGTAAAGGGGAAAATAGCAGAATATGGGACCTTTAAAGATGAGACAGAACTGAACAAAGGCTAAAAATTTGCAAGTGACTTTCCAAAAGAGAAGCCATAAGTCAAAAACCTATTTTTTCTGTAAATATACGACATAATGCTGTCCCAAAGCAGCGTCATCTCAGTTTCATCTGTGTCAAATTTCTGTAAAACTCTAATATTCACGGGCACTTCACGTTCTAAACAACGAATTGATCAATCGAAAGAATAATCGCTAAACTAATCGATCACCAAAACTCTTCTGAGAAACCGTATCTCTCTTTTTTATATTTGGCGACATGAAATGTTTTTGTATGTGATTGTACTTACTTGTTTCAATAAAAAAGAAAGGAGGAAAAAAAGAAACTGGCAGTGTATTTTCATAAAAGACCTGCAGGGGGAGCTCTGTCAATGAAGTTCTGCTTTAAAATTGGACGCACTTTCAGCCGCTGTTGCTGTGTGATAGCGTTGAAGCTTTGGCAGAGAGAGACATCAGCAGCTAAATGACTCTACATCAATGTTTGTGCTCTTATATGATTTTTTTTTGTGATCTTCTGACTAAACTTTGACTGACTTCATGCGGGAGCTTCTTAAATCCTCACCTGTCTAGCACTAGGTTTCCGTCGTTGTAGCGCAGCGCGGTCCACATGTCCCAGAACTCTGCGTCCGTGGGCTGCGTGTACGGCCCGAACACTTCTCCAACTCTGGAAGACAAAAGCACTCATCGAAAAGTCGCAGTATCAGATTTGCACACGGTCCTCTCTCGAAATACTGTGTCCTTTTATCAGTGGCAGACCTAGGGATTTGGGGTCAGTACAAGGCCCTCCTTATCCAGTGTGATTTTTTTCCAGTTTGTTTTTTTTACGTGTGATGTGCAGACAGGTTCAAAATTCTGATTCATATGTGCAATACTTACATGTTCTAGGTTTTGGAGGTCTTTCCCCTGAAGAATATTTAAGAATCAGACCAAATATCCTGTATGTTTGTGCATTTTAACAGCTGATTTAAATACAAGATATTCGTGTTATATTTTATTTACTATTTAGCTTTAGGGGGTGTGGCTTGGGCAGAATTAATACTGTACATACACAATCCCAGACTGTTTTGCTGGTCTTTGTTTTGTTTAAAAGTTCACTGCACTACTTTATTGTGACCGTTTCAGGGCCGTGTGTCTATAATGATCGGGAGGGGCATCTTATTGGGGCCCCTTCAGGTTGGGGGCCAAAGGCAATTGTGGCCTGTTGCTGTCTGCTGCCGTCTTTTTTGTATGGAGTGTCCCGAGTACGTTTACAAAAAAACAAAATAACAACAGGAATTGAATTTGGGCTCCATCTACTGGCCGCTGAGTGACATAAACACATGCTAGCTCCCCCTGACATGATAATGTAGCCACGCAGTTGTAATTATAATTATTTAAGGGCAGAAATTATCCAAACAAGTCTCAAATAGACAATCCAAGCATTCAGTTTTATCTCTCAGTAATTACTTTAAGTCCAAATTAAATGCAAACGTTGGAAAAAATGAGCCCTGGACAGTTGGCCATAGCTTTACACTTACCCTTTCTGGAAGACGATATAGTTTGTTAGTCGTGTCAGGATTGTAGAAAGTAAAGTGTAATCTTTGAGAAGCTTTGGATGGAAAGGACAAAAGAAGAGAATACATTTGTTGAAAATCAATTAAGTTGATGGGTCGGCGACACGAACCACGTGTAACTCACAGTCTGCAGGAGTCGAGGGTGATGTGTCTCTGGGAATAATCCTAGAAAACAAAGACAAAATTCATTTAAAACTCATTTAAAGTGGTATTCGGTTAATCAATAATTGTAATTGTACATGTACAGTATATTAAAAAAATTAAGGAAAGCAAAATTATGTCATTTCAATTAAATCTAAAAAACACATTTTTCTTTTAAATCTGGTCCTTTACGTGGTAATAAAATTCATTCAGGAAGTTTGATTTTAAAAAGCTGGTCACAAACAAGAAGAATAATGATCTATTAGGGCAGTTAAGGATTTATCGATACTACTACTCTGATCGATACTGCATTTCGAGCCGGTATTTTAACGGTTCTCTTATTGATACTTTTAGAGAAAAAAAAAAAAAAACGAAAGCCATAAAAATTACAAATTAATTTCATCTACAATAATTAATGTCTGCACTTATTTATGCTCGATTTATTTATTTTAAACTTTCTAATAAAAAGCATAAGCCTTTTTAACCAACTACTGCCAACTAACTAAACTTATTTTAAAAAGATTTACATTTTAGGACATTGCAGTGGCAGCTTTATTCCACACAGGTTAAATAAATGGCCAACACATTTCAATGATGTTTCTCATGGTGTTTATAACTGACAGTGTCCCCTAAAGTGTCCCGAAGACACTTAAGGGGACACACCCGACTGACAGGGACACCGTGATCATGTGACTTTGAATTGTCACGTCACAGCTCGTACACACGACCCGAGCACGGCTCCTCGCTGACGGCTTTTGTCCCGCACACGTGACCTGTCGGCCCCGCCCCATTGGACCGTTTCCGGAGCGCAAATGCCACAAACACAAATGCCATATCTGACCACACGTGACATTTGTGTGACTCCTCAGCCCCACTAAGAGCACCGACAGCACTGGGGCTTATTGATCCAGTGGACGAGGCACCGGTGCTCTTAGGACACCAGGTCTCGGTCCCATCCCTAGTGTGCGGGCTCAGAGAAAACATTAACTTTTAATTATGTTTGGTCCACATACATTGCCGGATTTTAAAATGAAAACATTACGTGATAAAATACTCCGAATACATTTTCCCTCACATTTATGCAAGTAAACTACAGACAAGGTTCAAACAAGTGTCTCTAAATTCATTTTTCCCCAATACACCTGCAGTGGCTCACCTTAAAGTCTATATGACAAACTTGAACACATTTTCCGCTTACATGAAGTTTTTCATTTCTCATGTGTTTCTAATTAGGACTTAGTTTGGTGGATAGAACGTGTAGTAAATATTAAGAGAACCAGTCTGAGCAGCAGAGCCAGTCAAAACATGAAGTGCACTTTTATAAAAAACAAAAAAAGACTTTTACCTCCATTGGACAAACACAGACTGTTAAAATTGAGATGTCCACTTCGATTCTGGTCACTCCTGGTTTGACAAAAGGAAAAACAGAACACAATCATCAGCAGATTATTTAATTACTCAACTCTACTCTATTCCTACAAAGAGTGTTTTTGTCAGTTCCTGGGTTCAGGTTTGTTTCCGGTGTGAGCACAGACCTGTAGAGCAGCTCCAGGGCCACAGTGTCTCCGTAGTCGTGGGACACCAGGTTGACTTTGTGATGGTTCAGACCCAAATGAGAGACCAGCGCCTCCACCAGACTGGCCTGCTCGAAGATGGAGTATCTGTGAGGCCTCTGCACACAAACAGCAGCATTTAAAACTACTACTACTATTGCTACTACTGCTGCTACTACTGCTGCTACTACTGCTGCTACTACTGCTGCTGCTGCTGCTGCTGCTGCTACTACTATTTCTACTTTTACTACTACTGCTACAACTACTACTGCTACTTTTACTACTACTACTGCTACTTTTACTACTTCTACTGCTACTTTTACTACTACTACTGCTGCTACTTTTACTACTTCTACTGCTACTTTTACTACTACTACTGCTGCTACTTTTACTACTACTACTGCTGCTACTGCTGCTTTTACTACTTCCATTGCTACTTTTACTACTACACCTACTACTATTACTACTATTTCTACTTTTACTACTACTGCTACTACTACTGCTACTTTTACTACTTCTACTGCTACTTTTACTACTACTACTGCTGCTACTTTTACTACTTCTACTGCTACTTTTACTACTACTACTGCTGCTACTTTTACTACTACTACTGCTGCTACTGCTGCTTTTACTACTTCCATTGCTACTTTTACTACTACACCTACTACTATTACTACTATTTCTACTTTTACTACTACTGCTACTACAACTGCTACTTTTACTTCTACTGCGTTTTGTCGTCTAACCTGTCATATAGACTTTAATGTTAAAAACTAAATCATGAAAAAATGAACTTACTGGTTTGTCACTGAAACCGAAGCCCAGAAAGTCCAGAGCGATGACTCTGTGGAAACGCTGAGTCAGAGGCTCCCAGATCTGTCAAAAACAACACAGTGTTATAAACTCCAAAAACATCTGAGCAGCGCAGGGCAAGTGTACATTTTATAGTATTTTGCTTGTATTAAAGAACAAATATTATACACTATTTGTTCTCTTATTGGAAAACCTTTCTTTTGAGTATCTTTACTTTGACATCTCATGTTTTAGAACTAATAATGAAATGTTTTTACAAAGAAGAACATAACTTTATCACTGCCTTGGGAGATGCCATAGTAACTTAGCTGTGGCTCCATCTACTGGCTGCAGAGGCAATTACATACATTTGTATATATATATATATAGACAATAGGATATATTTTTTATTTTTACTTCTAATTTAATTTATTTATGTATTTATTCATTCATTTCATTCATATTTTTTAATTTAATTTTAATTTTGTGAGGGTTTTCCTTGCTGAGAAGGAGGGTCAATTGCTAAATATTTAAACTGCTTTGTAAACTGCTTTGTACCCATTGAGGCAACTGATTTTGGGCACTCCTAAAATAAACTGAAAAGAAATGAATTGAGATGCTGCTGGTTTGCTAAGCTTTCAGTTGTAGTTATCGGGTTTTAAGGCAGAAATGCTCAGAGCGAGTCTGGCCATGATTTAAGGACTTAAAACAGCAGAATATTCTTGGATAAGTGACGTATATAATCGAAAAAACATCATGGATTGAGGAAGTTCAGCAGGACATGTTTTTGATGCTCGGAGGGGGAGGATTTTCTAACCTGCATTCCTCAAACTAGCGTGAATGAAGCTAAATGAAACTCCAGGTGTGTTTTTGATGACGGCACATTGTTAGAACATGATTAAAAACTCAAAAATGTCCCTGTAGCAGAATGTGTGTCCTTTAAAAAGGATCCTGACCTTGATCCAGTCGTAGCTTGACGTGGGGAATCCATGCAGCAGGATGACCACGTCTGAACTGCCCAAAGCACCATACGAATCTACAGCAAGAAAGATGTGTCATAAAACTACAAGTGACAAAATGTTATGATGAGTTTAAGTCACACATAAGACAAGAGTTTAGAGAAAGCAGGTCTTTTCTGCACAATGTTAACATTTTCAAACTCAATTTCGACACCAGAGAAAAGGCTCGACACTATACCAATTTCAATACCACAAAAACAATAAAAGACACTTTATTTTTTAGACAATTGAATGTAATTTTCAACACAAAATAATAGTTCTTTGTTTGATATTACCATGTGGTCTAAAACTAGTTCTATCTTAGATCCAGACCATTCTAAAACTATTCTGGACAAAAAAACAGAAAACTTTCAGCACGTTTTGGAGCCTGTGTATAAGCCATTATTTGATTGTTAACGATTATGTCTATAATTAATTAATTTGTGATAAAGCGATTGTGATTTTTTTTCCCGTATTGATACCTCGACCAAAAAGTTTAATTAGTGTGAGAGAAGAAGGTCAGCCAGAGGATTTATTGTGGAAAGAAGGAAAGTGAAGCAAAATGGTCTGTTGCCTCTGTAGAAGATCTTGTGTCCTCTGAAGTGGTAGTGTTCCCCGGCCGCGTGCCACTTGCTGAGGGCCGGAGAGAGCTGCGGCGGCGGGATGTGCAGGTAAACGGCCACCAGGGGGAGACACAGGAGCCCCACGTGAAGCCACCACTCCCTCATGTTCTGCTCAGCCGGGACAGCGCATTCTGACGGAGGAACGAGAGGAAAAACAAACAGAACTTCAGACGGCAGCTCACATGCGCACACAGGGGTCAACATTTAACTTATTCATGCAATATTGTGTTTGAAAACCTTCTGTACGGTTCTGGGCTTGGTGTGTTTTTTAGTTTTTATGAGCAAAAACCTATTTCCCCTCTCCATTGTGCTCTGGTCAGTCGGGTGGATCGAAATCGAATTGAAATCGCAATTTGAAACGACACAATTAGCAAATCGCAAACACTGCAATATTTGAAGCGCAATTATTTTCTTCATGAACAAGAAAATATCCTGTTTTGTTCAGCATAAAAACAGCAAACCTTGTAGTTTAGAATTGTTAAAACATGTTCTGAAACAAGCGACAAAAACTCGACTACAAACGACAAAAAGTATTTTAAAAAAAGGGACTAAAGGCGCCACAAACTAAACAAAAGTGACAAAAAACACGACTAAGTAACAAAAATACATCTTAAAATGACAAAAACAACACTAAAAGCGGCAAAAACGCAACTGCAAGAGACAAAAAGTGACAAAAGCGTGAGTAGTTTTGTCAGCTAATATTTTTTTTGTAAGTTCTCCTGGTTGAGTTTAAAATGTGAACAGAATCCCTAAATAAACATAAATAGTAAATCTAATCTATCGCAAAACTAGTCAGAAAATCGTAATTAAATATTTTTCCATGGTCGTGCAGCTTTACTGGTCAGAACACAAAACCCTCAGAACTAACCAGAGCACAGATAATGACATATTATCCTGGAATGTTCCATAATGTTGGCATTAAATGGATCTATTACCAGGGAAACAAGCAGAAACAACCAGGTCATGGTGCAGGTTAAGTCTGTGGAGAGGCAAGTCGGCTCACAGTAAGAATTAAGGCCGGAACTAATGATTATTTTGGAAGTCGAATTATTTCAATTGTACACTGAGGATTTATTGATACATTTTCAACCAAATAACGGTTGAAATATGGTGACTGAAGGGTGTTAGATGGAGAATATTTACAATAAAGTGTATTCTTGATGAAAACCAAAGCTTTTTTGACATTTTGATTAAGTAATGCAACATATTTTTATTGGAATGTGTTTACATGGATCAAAATACAAATTTACTCACAAATTCACAAATATTCACAATTAGGGCCGGCTGAGAGATATTGTCAACAATAAATATCAGTATTTTTTTGGAGTATCTTTGATAACGATACGTGGACATCCAACAGAAATTTTGTGACACTATAGATGTGGTTTCTCTGAACGGAAGTTTATTCATTGTATTTTTACAACATTTTTATAAACAGAGTTAGACACTGTTTTTTAAGATTTATTGGACAAATAATAACAGAAATATTGATCCATTGACTATTAGTTCTTCGTTGTACCCACTGATCACTTATTGGCTACAGTTTGTTTTGCTAATTTGCTTATTTGTCGTTAAAAAACATAGAACATAATTAAAATTTATATCTGATTTCAGGTGATAATTGAAAATGTATTCTGACTATTCACTTCCAGTCAACTCCATTTCAGACTTTTTAACATTCTGATGAAAGAGCATTTTAAAGACTCTATAAATCAGGTCAGATTATATGTTTTTCGTTCAGTTTGTTTTACCCAAGGACATGTAATTAGCTTCCTACAGTAAACAAACCACACAACAACTTTAGCAGGCGCGCTTTGCACACAAACTGCAGCACGTAACCCGCGCATTAAACTGTCTTTCTGTCGCTTTGTGCAGGTTTAATGTTGCAGTAAATGCGCAGGTTACGTTTACGATCACCTTTGCCAGTAAAAGCACGCACCTGTCACCCGCAGAGCCTTCCGCAGACCTTTGTCACGAGCTGCAGAAATCCTCCACGCGCCGCGGAAATCAACGTCTGACGCACAAACAGGAAGTGTCACTCTCAGCTGTTTCCGGAATGCAAAAGCTTTTCGAGACGATTCCTATTTTTATTATTTTTATAGTATATGATTAAGGCAACATTTTTATCATAGACTTAATGCTAATAATGGAAAAGTTCCACTTAATTTTAAATAAATAAATAAAGCCAGAAAATTGCCAGAAAACAATAAAAACTGTGAATATGTGTAATTAATTGTTAAAGACATGAATCCAAAGCATCCAATGAAGTTTTTTCGCTCTCTTTATTTATTTATTTATTTTTTAATGTTTTTTTTTTTATTTTTTTTTTTTTTTTGTCAATGGCCTACCTTGGTACCTTTTCCTGTCTTGATTGTACCTGTAATGTAATTATAGACTGTATAAAAAACACTTTTTAAATTTGATTTTTGATGTGAATTTTTTATATAGTCCATGAATGCAATATGATTTAAATAAATGCATAAAAAATAATAATATTTTCGTCTCTACCGCCTTTTCCTTTTTGCTTTTTCTTTCACCTTGTCTTTGTTATGTTTGTTTGTTTTAATCGTATTTAAACAAATAAAAAATACCAAAAATGGGCCAAAACGTGATACTGGGGAAAAAAAGTGATTCTGACAGATCTTATTCAAACACCATTGGCTGGAGGTACATGGTCCAGTAAATACAACATTTGTAACAAAATTATTCATTTTTATATTAATAAAGTCTGTTGTAGAGTGTAAGATATCTTCACAATACACGATCTTCAGATGTTAAAAAAGAAGCGTGCTGCCCTCGTGTGGCGTGGCTGCGTAACTCCAAAACCAGACATCAATTTACTGTTTTAGACGGTTTTAAATCGATTTCTGTACCTGTTTATGTAGTATTTGTGCAGACATTATTTATGATTTCAAGGCAATTGAGGAAAGTTTGTTGAAAACCGTGATATGAGTAACATAAGGATCACCTGAGGTGAGCTTGAGTTTACAAAGGCTCTTTTGTGTCTTTATGTTAGACCCACAGAGGAAGCACAATGGAGACTTGTTCTTTGCTACTTGAGCCATGCAGGTAAAAAGAGACACAATTATCTTGGAGAAGCGTATCCATGTTTACTTTCATATCCAATTCTCACAGCATTCTTCTTGCATTAAAACAGAATGCCACTTCAGGAATTATTTGGCTTTGTTTGGTAAAAATGGAGTCAGAAGTGGCTGTTTTGAGGAGCCTTAAGGCAATATTTCCACAATTTTCTGTTGCAAAACATTAAAAACATTTCTTTTTAAAAATTTAAAAATACCTGCTGTCAAAGCCTGACGCGTTTATAATTTATTTTCATCATTCATTATTTCCCCCAATAATAAAAAAATGAATGTTGGTGACGGGTCTCGACTGAATGAATGAATACATTTATTTTGCTGTTTATATTCAGAAAAAGATAATATAAAACTGTAAAACTAATATTTTAACTGTATGGTTGCAACAAAAAAGAATTGGCTGAAGCAACTTAGTCCTTCCTGCGTATTATATAAATGAAAACTCAAATTCAGGCATAAAAATATCCACTGCATTTGATCAAAATCTTAAACTTGGAATTCTTACCCTCTTATGTACTGTTTTATTTACAAAAACAATTTTTATGTATTAATAAGTTCATATTTGAGTGTTTTTATTTTTCATTTTGATTGTATTGTCTTGATTAACTTATACTAAATCACTGAGATCATTCCACGGTTTTGTTCCTAAAACAGACAAACATTTTTTGCCATTATAACATTAGTTCTTTACTCAATTCAAACCAAAGTGAACCTCGGAGAGAAGGAAGGAAGGGAAGGAAACATTTCCAACATTCTTGTGACTGTGTCCATACATTTTAATATATTTGATTTTATACAAATTCCATTGGTAAGGTTTTTGTATCTAGCCTTTTTAATTATTCTTATTGGCAAGACACTCACTTTTTTGTGTAAATAAAGGTCAGAGTAACTGTGTAAGATGCTGGTCAAAAGTCTGTAGGTGCAGTCAAATAAGTACAGTTTGGTTGTATTTTTGTTGAGAATTTGTTACTTTTACGCCACTATTTGAAAGATAAAAACAATACTTTCAGCTCCAGTGCATTTCTAAAAAGAGTTTTAAGTACTTTCATGGAGGAGTTTTCCACATCCTTCTAGTTTTAGTTTGTTGTTGTGGGATCGTTAACAACACTTGCAGTTCTGTCAGAGTTGGCTTATTCTTTATTGTATTGTATTTTATCCGTCGATGTAAACCCTCATTCGTCCAGCTGTGGTCCATCGTAGAAAGGGGTTCAGAGGTTGTCATCCGGACGCCGTTTAAAGATCGAGACGTTTCGACTTTTATCCAAAAGTAATTGACAATCAGAGAGCTGGTATGGGAACCTGGGCTTATATGCTACTCTAAGTAGCATTGTATTTTATGTTTTTGAAGCTGCAGTTATTGCGGACACCACTTTTAAAAGGGTTGGCTTCAGTACTTTATTACTTACAAATATAAAGTAATATTCTGACGGAGCTACTCTCACATGTAGGAGTCAGTGGTGGACCTAGGTATTTGGGGGCCCAAGGCAAAATTAAGTCTCCTCCTCCTCATCAAGTGTGATTTTCAGTATCTTTTCTCTTGTGTCTCTTGAAATATTCTTGATGGAAGATTTTGTTTTTTTGTTTTTGTCAACGTGTGGTAGCCGGACAGGTTCATAAATTCAGGGTGAAAAGTGAACTATTGGACAACTCATATGTGCAACAGCTTAAATGATCTAAACAGCTTTAAACAGGGGGGTTTGGGGGTCCTTCCCCAGAAAAATAGTTAAGAAATCAGACACATGTCGGTGGATTTAAACACGTACCAGCTGATTTAATTACATAGTTTCATTAGTAATTTTATAATGTTATATTTTATTTACTGTTTACTGTTTTTACTTTATTGGGGAGATGGCTTGGGCAGAATTAATTATTTTGACAACCCCAGACTATTTTGTTGGTCTTTTTTCTTGTTTAAAAACACGCTGTACCACTTTAGTAAGATGTTTAGAGGACTGTTTTAGAGTCTTGTGTCTATGATGATCAGGAAAAGCATCTTATTGGGGCCCCTTCAGGTTGGGGGCCTAAGGCAATTGTGCCCTGTTGCCTAATGATAAGTCCGCCACTGATTGGAGTAATATTTGACCAGTTGTACTGCTACTAAAGTAATGAAACGCAGTACTTTGACCACATCAAACCGGCTGCTTAGTTTTTATACTGTGAATAATTAACGTTTACCATTGTAGGACAAAAATGACGAACCAAAACAGAGCAAAACATGCCAACGACTACAACATTTTGCAAACTGCTGTTGAGAATTTCTCAGGAGTTCAGCGTTGCAAATAACAACATGGCCCTGCAGTTAGGCTAAATACATTTTTTATTTTTAAAAACCATACACATTACTCGACAAGTTTCAAATGTAAATCCAATCACAATATCAATTTAAAATGCTCAAGATAAACAGACATGAAGTATCTTTATTTCCAAATGTTAAAAGATAAAAAATAATAATAATCCATAGAACAGATGGAAAATAAAACATTCATTCCCGTTGACAGGAAGAAGCTACAGAACAAACTCCGAAATGAAACTCTTTTCTCTTTGTTTGCATTTAAGTTAATTAAGCGCCATTCGAAAAAAAACAAGTTGATACAATGGTCGCGTCCAATTTCTGTTCACGCTTTCCTCCTCAATAAGTTTCATTCATTAGTGTTTAACATTGAGATTAATTCAATGGTAGCATTTGTCTTTAAATGGTTATTTTAATTGCTTTGACCTGGTTTATAACTACAATTACGAAGCCTATCCACATAAAACAAAAAAGGTTTAACGTCTTTTCTCTCAGGACAAAGGAAGTGAGGCGTTGGCTAGCTCCGTGTGTCTAAAGGCTAATGCTAACTTTTATTAAACGTAAAATATAAAATAAACAACCAATAAAAATGTTATGTAAATAGTACCTGATTGTTTTAGTGTGTGTTTGATGTAAACTATTTCAGTTTGTGGCATTATTTTAATATTTATTGTGCCTCAAAATTAGCATTAGCCTTAGCATTGAGACACAGATGCTTCTCTTTCTAGTGTCCTGGAGTGTAGTTTTCTCCTCATTCATAAAGTCTAACATGTTTAACACTGTCCACTGCCTGCTGTGTTAGTATTTACTAATTTTAGCGTGACACGGCAAAAACCCCTTAGAGATCAAACGGGCACAGTGCACAGCAGCAGTTGGCTAAGCTAACAGTTTCTCTCAAGCTAAGTTAACTAACTTATATTTTATGTAAAGACCACTTAATTGTTTTTAGCCTGTAAATAATGTAGACTACTTCACTTCGTGGCATTAAGTTAATATTTACAGTGGCTCAAAATTAGCATTAGCGTTAGGATTGAGTCACAAACACTTCTTTCTAGTGTCCTCAGGTGAAGAATTATCTTTGGTTGAGAAGAAATGTTTAACATTGTCCCCAGTCTGAGGTGTCAGTGTTTATTGATTTTAGGGCGACTCGGCAAAAACCACATAGAGTAGCAGTTGGTTAAGCTAACAGTATGCTAACCTTTATTAAAATGTAATATATATATAAAATAAACAACCAATAGAATTTCCATGTAAAAACTGCCTGCTTGCCTTTATGTGAAGATTTATTTAGTAATTTTAGTTTGTTTTATTTTTAAATGTTTTATGCCTCGACTGTAGAATTAGCGTTAGCCCCCCCAAAAAAGTGTCCTTTGGTGAAGTATCCAGCTGTTTTGTAAAGTTTTTTTTTGGACTGACTTAGTGAAAACCCCATAGAGCTAGAAGAAGACAGGAAGTACTGAGCTAGCGAGACACTGTTTTTGAGCCCATTTAGGTCTAAGGGTTAAGTTTGTGGAGCGAACCTAAACCAAAATTGAAAGTTCCAGGTGAAAATGTTGAGATAAACTTATAAAACATGAGCTCTTCAGCTGTAAACCCCGCCCACGGAGGAGTGAGAGCCAATGGCCTGTCTCTCTCCAGCGGGCGTTATCGACAGCTGAGGAATTAAGACTTCGAGGAGGCAAGCGCGGAGAAATTGGACACGGCCGAAACATTGCACCTTCTTCCTGTTCCCTTTCCCGTGAGTGGAGGTGATCTTCTCTCACCCACACTGCAATAACTTCCATCCACTCGAGTTAAAATGTCTTGAATTTGGAACATTTATGCTGATTTTTGAGTAGTTTTGACAAGATTTTTTACTTCCAACGCTTGACGCAACACCTTGCCTTGAAAATATCTTGAAACCAGTCGAAAATACAAAGGTCAAGTGAGTAAAAAATCCAAACAAAACTGCCAATCAAGATAAATATTCTTAATTTGGTTCATTTTAACTTAAATTTGGACTTTGCAGTGCAGTGCTAGGCGTCCTGTGCAGCCAACAAGCACCAGCCCAAAAAACAGTGAAGTGAGACACGAACTTAGATTAAAAAGAGGCCAGTTCTCGTTCACACCGTTTGCACCCTGAGATGAGATTTTCCAGAACAATAAATAATTTTCTTTAGTTGCCAAAAACCCTCCCTGCCCCTTGTAGAATAACGTCGTTTGGTGTCAAATCATCCAAAATTGTGTTGAAGTCAGCTGAAAGCATTTCTCAGTATTATTGTCATAAAAATACAAAGGTACAATTTCTCTTTTAAGGTTCGTATCAAAATGCGTTCCTTCGTATTCGGAACGCAGTAGGAAATAAAGTACCCTGTGCAGAGAGATACCAGTGTTTGCCTAAGCTTTATTATTGACGAAAAAAAAGAAAAAAGAAAATGCACGTCCAATTTTCCAGTCGAAAAAAAAAAAAAAAAAGTCTTACAAACAACTCAAAATGCAGTGTAAGTGATTTAAGAAGTCGTGTGAACAGGTTCGAAAGAAAAAACGCTTCTTTCTAAAACACAGAGAAGTCCAACTACCGAAAAGTTAATTTAGTTTCGCCTAAAATATGAAAATAAGGTACTTTTTTTCTTTTTTTTTTAGAACAAGACATCAACCAGCTATGAGAATATATTTGAAATCAAAGGACATCTTATTTCCCTTTAAAATGCAACACATTTTCTATTTGCCTGAGTAAACAAATGTTATAGCATGCATTGGCAGGGGCTAGTAATAATAATCGTGTGGGAAAAATAAAAAAAAATAAATATCACAAGTCGCACCAATTCAATTAAAAGTAAAAAACCTGGGTCTGTATTTAGCAAGCATCCACGAAAATCTAACTCCAGAGAGGCGTCCGTCCAGAGGAGGCGGTTTTGGTCGGGCGACGCGCGGTAAAACAATTTGCAGAACGATGCGTTTGTTCTGAATGGAAGCCAAGGCACATTTACGTTTCGTCCGTGTAAAAAGACTGATTGAGAAATTAAAATTGAAATGTTCGACGCGGTGACTAAAACGCTACGACTCGAAAATGTCCGAAGAAAATGCGCTGAAAGTCGCGGCGATTTCGTGAATTTTGGCAAACCGTTTTAAGCCTCGTTTTGTGCAAGAACCGATCGAACGCCCAACGCCAATTGAAAAAAAAAAGGATAAAAAAATGTCTTGCTAAGGCCCTCGGGTTCCATTTTACGCCAAACAATGGGCAGATCTGTAGATGTCTGTTAGATTAAAGGCCCAGGTCGATTCTCTGTACGTCCCTTTATTAATGAGTGAACCTTTCAACATGTGGAAATCCTTGAACACAACGAATGAAAACAAACCCAGAACGCAGAAGGTTTTGTGCACATTGAACTATCAAAGAATGGAAGAAGTAAATATTTATAGCAAGTTAGTGGACAGAGGTCCTAATTGTGTTTATTGTCCCGTCTCAGCTGGACCTCTTCTATACAAGCCTTAGTGTTTATCCGTTTGGCTAGAAGGTTCTATATTTATCTACAAATATATAACAAATAAAACTTGCAGGCAAAAATAGTTAAGTTTCAAATAGAAACACCCTTTTCCTGAAAATACAGCAGTATCTGAAATAATCCTCTCATTGAACTCTGTCCCATTGTCTGTATCATACATCAGGAAGCTCTTTGCCTACAAACAGAAAAAAAGTATCTACAAACTTTGTAAACAGACCTGCTTTTCCAAAAACATAAATAACTCAAAATATTAACAGCCAATGAACAGAATGAGCGAGGGCCAGAGATATAAATATACAACACCATTCAGATAAAAGAAGCCAAAGGTTCGTTCAGAATCTTACAGACGATCTTCAAGCTCCATTCATTAAAATAATAATATCATAAAAACAGGTCACTTTCAATCAGTTTGTAGTCACCCCGTGTTACCGAGCCAAACAAAGGAAGAGGGGTGGAGTCCTGTGCAGCGGCGAGAAACAACCAAACGTAAAGACCAAAGCATCCAAACCACGCCTACATTCCACTGAATGTCTGCAGCCGTGTGCGCCCCGCCGCCCCGGAGCTCAGGCTCAGGGGGCATCAGAGCGACGTCTCCAGGCTGTGCAGGGGGCTGCTGGGGGCGGAGGGCGTGGCTGACTTGGGCGCCTCGGGGAGCAGGTGGTTACTGTCCACAGCGTTATTGTTCTGGTTTGGAGAGAGGGGCAGGGCGGCGGGCGGAGCTGTGGTGACGGGGGACGGGGTGGGGGATGGGGGGGTGGGCGTGGTGTTTCGGGGGCTGGCGGAGTTTCGTTTGGTGGGCGCGTCGTCCTCGGCGTCAGTGTCGTCAATGAGCGGGATGTGGGGCTCCGAGTCCTCGATCCTGAACTCGGGGTGGGTCATAAAGTTATGAATGGAGCTGCGCGACTCGGGCTTCTCCAGCCCCTCATAGAGGGAGATGGAGCTGCGGAATGCATTCACCACCCGGATCTGCAACGGACACAGACAGGGTCACCGACAGGTTCAGAGGCCACATGGCAGTAAACCCTGGAGGAGCTCTACACGTGCAGGTTATAACTGCTCCTCTGAGCCCTGTCACTGCAGCACACTAGTGTTAGTGACTCTTTAAAAACACCAGGAAACACTCGGATCACCACCGTTTTAGTTCACTCTGTGTCACTGAGTCCACCCTCATTAATAATATTATACTTTCATTAAACAAGGGTTAAGAAAAAAGAGAGAGTCTATATTACTTTCTAAACTGCTGGGACTTGTAAAAAGTGTATTAACTGTATGTGAGGCTTGTTTACAAAAATGAAAAATAATTGCATTTTAACATTAAAAAGTATAATTTTTCATTTAGAAAAAAATATTTTTTAGTAAAACCTGTCTAAACTATATATTTGTATCACTTATTTACTATTGTTCATGCTTAGATGAGCGTGAGAGACAGAGAGAGGGACAGAGGAGAGAGAAGTGGTGGTCAGTTGTAGCTAATGTTTGTGGAGTAAAAACAAATACTGCAGCAGCCAAGCAAATATCTACAGGTCCAAAAACAGCACAAGAGAAAACTCACAAACGAGACTTAGGACTTTGAACCCATGCAGAGCGCAGCACTACCTTGGTTTTCAATGGTAGTAAACCTTTGAGTATAGCCCATGACACATTTCACAGAATCTAAGGGAGAATATGGGGCGTCAGTGGGAACAATTGTTTTTTTTTTTTTTTTTGTTTGGTGGTTTGGTTTCACAAGGGACACAATCTTCTGACAAGACAGATTTACAGAGAAACAAAAACATTCAAGTCCTGAAAAAAGATATTCAGTTAGTCTGGTAGACGTTTAGGATCTGCAAACGCTCCTGTCACCTGCTTTTTTACGAGGAAAGAGTCAGCGTTAGTGTCACTCTCCCATGTGTTTACATTCAAGAGCACATTTGTCATTTGTTCCATTAGCTCTTTTGCTACATGTGTTCGACATTTAGAAACCGGCGCTCGTTGCTGTGGTGTGCCTCGCAGCGTCTGAAAAAGAGAAGCGATGATTGTCAACAGGCACAACCGTCGTCCACGTAGCTAAGAATAGAGTGGAATTATTCGATCTTTGGCTTTAAGCGAAGTAAAAGTTCATGTGAAGATGTCTCTCCCGCGTCAGAAACGGCAGCTGGAGAAGAGAACGTTGACCACTGATTGACGAGACATCCACTGACAGTTCGGACATTTCAAGTTCAAGCCCTGATTCGTCTTTAGTTTTGGGCCGTGACCATGGGCGTATACTCAAAACATTTACCCAGCTAGGGACTAGAGAGCCGCCACAGACACCCATGGGTGCTACACGGCCACAGAGCAGACTGCAGACACAACCTGGGCACTGTCAAACCATGTATATAGAAAGATGTGTCAAATATAAAAATACCACAAAAAAACACCTGTCATATCGTGTAACAGTACGACATTTCCAATTCAGGACTGAAGCAGAAGCAGAACAGCAAACAGGATGACACAGAGAGGACACCTTGAAGCAACCTGGTGCAAATACAGATATATATATAGATAGATACAGCATTTTATCAAAGCGTTATGACAATGTGGCACTGTTTGGTGTTTTGGAGATAAAAACATGAGGGACATCAGGATGAGAGAGTCAAACGTTAGGAGAGAGAAGAGCGGAAAGATGTTAGAACAAAACAGTAAGAGATTTTTTTTTTTTTTCGTAAAACAGGAAATCTCATGCACTTAAGGAGAACACGCACTCACACCCCACAGTGGCAGAAGCGGAGTTGGCGGCAGTAGTGGTGGTAGTAGTAGAAAAGGCTACATGTGAAGGGCTAGAAACATTGGTTACATCGTGCTGTTGTTGGCTGGAGTTGGAGGCCTGCCGCCTCAGAGCCCCCTGAAAGGAAGTTCCACTCTGGAACGCACTCACTACATCCATCTGCAAAGAACCAGAACCAGACAGCATGACAGAGAGGCCCAGGGAATAAACACAGCCAGGAGAGAGAGAGGAGGAGAAGGCACCAGTGACCGGAGGTGGGTAGGTTCAAGACTCAGCTTTAACTAAAGGAGAGGTAAAAGGATTCATCTAAACACCATGTGAGTCGTGTGGTCCTCTGGGTTTAGTTTATTTATTTATGTTTATTATATGAAATGACAGAACTTTGGTCACCTTGAGTCTTTAAAGGGCTGTATAAATAAAGGTTGACTGATTGATTGTCCTATTTTAGGATTTGCTTTTATATTTTACTGGTTTTACTGTTTTTAGTGAATAGTAAGAGCAAATTGAGCGGTCATTATACTTCTTGTATGCTGTTTTATGGTGTGTGCAGCACTTTCATAAACAGTTCTGTTCATAAAATATGCTACATAAAGTGGATTTGAATTTAGATAACTGCTCTGTAAAGTTTAATAGCGATAGGCTCTGTGTACAGCAGCGCGTTAGCTAGCAGTCTCTCACAGCTAATGCATAAAAAACATAAAAGATTTTTTTTATCGAATTTTAAGTAAAGACAACCTGATTGTATTTATTTTTAGGTTATTTCAGTTTGTTTTTTTAAATTTGTTTAATTTATAGATTTTTCATGCCTTTTGCATTAGCATTGACCCACAAACCAGTGTCTGTCAGGGAAGTATTCAACTCATTTCTCAAGTGTTTAATGTGCTGTGGTATGTTGAAGTATTTAATCATTTTAGTGTGACTCGTCAAAAACCCCACAGAGCTAGTATTGGACAGGAAGTAGAGACGCTAACACTGAGCTAGCCGGCGCTGTTGTGCACAGAACCCATTTATTGAAATACTCAACTGTGTTAAGTGTTTAGATGCAGGTACTCAAACTAAAATGTAAAAAAGCAGATAAAAATAATACAATATACAAAATTTAAACAAATATTACTTTCATTTTAGTAATTTCTCCTAATAAATTTAAAGAACTGTACTGGGGGATTATAATTAAATGAGCAAAAATTCAGAGCAATGTTGCCTCAAAATTAAAAAAGGAAAAAAGTCTGTTGCTCTTAAAAAAGCAAATGTAATATAGTAAATGTACCTCATTACTACCCACCTCTGCCAGCGACCAAAGAAAGAATATTACTAAGAAATCTGATTCAGATTTTCGAGTTCAGGAAGAAGGAAAAGGAAATATTCCATTTAAAGGCACTGATTGATAATTGCTACATCTTTATTTTCCCTGTTCAATCTGTCGCTCTTCAGGGCTCTTTATCAGTACCTTCAAATCGAAATATGAGCAGATTGAAATCAGGAAATAAGGCATAGAAACCCGCTTCAGCTCAAGAAGCACAAGAGAAAAATTAGAGGAAGGTTTGTTTTCTTAAAGAGGCGTGAGAACGACAGAACCTCGATATTGAGCTGCAGGAGCAATACAGAGTTAAAGGGTTCCAGTATGGCTTTTGTTTCCCTTTGTGGCAGGTGTGCTACTGTCTCTCTGCGGGACGTTACCTGTGTGTTGGACATTACCTGAGTCTGAATGCGGTTTAGACCTCTGAACCACAGGATCTGTCCGCGGCGCAGTTCCCTCTCGGCGTGGTCGATTTCGTCCATGTCGTCCAGCTCCTCCAGCTCCTCGTCGGGGATCTCCTCCTTCTGTGTGCCATGGCCTGCCGTCTTCAAAAACTTTAGACGACTCGTGGGTATAGTAGAGATTACCTGCGATGTAATAAGAGTTTGTATGAGATAAAATACAATCGTGAACCTTGGTGAGCCGTCCTGTTGTGTCCTGTTGGTGTCCTGTTGTTGTCCCACAGGGATCAGTCTATGGGCCCCAATTATTCTCATTGTAAAGTAAGGCTTATGTATAAAAACATACAGATGTGCTCCTCATACTAAGATTTGGTGTTAACACGTCATCTACTGGGAGCAGTGGGAATGAACCATGAAGAAAAACAAAAGCTAGCCATTTAAATAACTTGACTGAAATTCTAATTTAGCATGAAATTTTAATAAGCGCAATTTAAAGGACGAAAAACACAGTCAATCAATTTATGGGTTTGAAAACAGCATTAGAGTTCTACCTTTGACGTCATAAGCTGGGATAATTGAAAGTGAGCGTTAACGAGGATCGGAGCAAAACGGTCTCATAAACATTATTAATTACACAAACACTGAATGAGGCAAAATTTATGTTTTAGATCAGGGAACAATGTCCAATTCACAGTCAATTCTGCACGATATGTGAGGCAAGTTGTAGAACATAAACATTTTTCCCATTAGAAAGATATACTTTGTTGTAAATTCTTAATCACATGGCAACGGTCCTAATTTCTAATCAGTCTGAAACCCATGGATGTGAATCTATCCTAAATTGTTTGCCTTTGCAGTTATTTTTCAACACAGATTACAGTAGATAAATGATCACTGTGATGATAAATGATTGTGCGTTCATTCTTGAATGTATGCGGTTTATTTCATTTCATCGCGGGGGGTAATAATTGTGACCTGAACTGTACTTGAAATGACACCTGAGTAAATTGTGTTGTGCTCCATTAGTGGAGACACGACAGCAGCAGTGACCCTTAAAATGAGCTGCAGGTCGGACACGGCGCTGACGTCAGACGGGGTCCATCTGATGATCCGACTGACACGACCAGAGCAACACGAGCTTTGGAAATCTACACTCTCTTTCTTCTGCTCGTCGGCTGGATGAGCGTAATGAAAAGAAAAGAATTTGCCCTTGTAGATGAATACAAGTAACTCTGATTCAGATTTTCGACCACGTAATTCAAAGATCATGTTATTTTATACATTTATGCCGCGATGAATACAGAAATATGTGAATTCATTAACAGATTTAATTAGATGGAAATGCTTTAAAGTTTCAGATGATCCAAAATAGAAAAAACAAACTGATAAGATAAACTGTTTTTTGCTGAAAACGAACACTAATGTATTTGTGGGGAATGTTTTTCTAGATTTGAATAAAAAATCCTAAAACAGGGGTTGTCCACATGAAGTTAAAGTGCGTATGACAGGTTTTTATGATTTTCTAATTTTGACTTTATTAAGTGTATTGTAAATATAAATTATAGTTTTACACCAATCAGGTCGCTGTTTGTCGTGAAACATATGTTGAAATTATACGAAGTAAACACATTTGATGACATCACACTGGGGAGACAGAGGTTATGCATAAATTACACAAAATAAACTACTTTTTTGACCCTTTAAACATTGATTCAACAAAATAAAGGTGTTCACGTGTATTTTTCTTCGTCAAATGAAAAAATCTGTGAAATTAGATTAGTTTTGGCCCAGTGAACAAGATGGTTTCTTGGTAATTTCCTAGTGATGTCATCATTTACAACCAGGAAGTGAAATAAAAAACTTAAAAATATCTGAAATTGGATAAAAGTTGTAAAGATTATAGCAGAATTTGAAATATATTTATCTTAACTGCATTTTAGTTAAAAGAGAGGTCCAACCTCTCAGACGCACTTTAAAACTGAACCTCTTGTCAGCCAAACACAACTGACCCAAGAATATATTGCTGAGTAAAGATGAAAGTGCAAACTATTACACTTTGATAATTATTTTAGTGCATAATAAAGTACGGTGAGTCATCAAGGACATCTACAACCGCCCATAGAAATAATTTTGTCACGAATAACGAACTAAAAAGAACGGCAGAACTCAGATGAAAAGCGCTGATGTTGCCACAGCTTAGTCACAAGAAATCACAGCTTTGTGGAACATACTGTACCGAGATCAACAGAGACTCAGTGTGCAAGGTCTAACACCAGGGGGCAGTGTCCACCCACCACAGCAGTGAATGTGAGCAGAGGAGGCTTGTACCTGTCCCCAGAGCAGAGAGCCGAAGCCCAGGAAAGTGCACCACAGCCACTGGTCGATGGTCAGCGAGACACAGCTGAACGGCTTCCCTCCAAACTGCACGATGACGAACTGCAAGAGAAGAGTCGTTATTTCATTTGATTTAACATGACTGTGATTATTAGAATCGATTCAGGATGCATATACCTGTTCACAGATACATTTCAAGCACTTTCAAGGTCTCGCAGGTTATTTCCAGCACTTTTATACTTAACTCGGCCCTAGGGCTGTCAATAACGCTTGGTTCAGTATTCGACTAGTCAAATGATTATTTTGATTGTATATTTAGACTTTTAACCAAATGAAGGTTGATTTATGGTCGCTGAATGTTTCAAGATATAGATTATTTATGAAAAAGGTGTATTATTAATGCAAATCGGCAATTGTTTATTCCTTTTTGAGAGGCTGATTTAAATATGTTGCTGTCTTCACTATAATAGGTTTTTTGACATGTGTTTTATAGTCTTTATAATCCAGTTAATAATTATCAATTATTATAGTCCAGGGCTATTCAATTTAAGGCCCTGGGGCCAAATAAGGCCCTCCTGGTTTAGTCCTGGTTTAGTCCTGGTTTAGACTCGGTTTAGACTCGGTTTAGAACCAGTTTTGAAGGATTTGCTAATATATTCTATATATAATAATATATATAATATATAATATTGATAACTATTGTACATTAGAAAAAAAAACATTGTTTTACACCAATCAAGTAAAGGTGGAGAAAAGTTGAAAAATCTGTTGAAAATTACAGGAAGTAAAAAAAAAATTTATGACATCGTACGACAGACTCCTTTCATCCAAAGCTTATTCACAATTTACACCAAAATAAACAACTTTTTTTTTACCCTTAAAACATAACTTCAACAAAATAAAGGTGTACACAAATATTTTGATTTGTCATTAAAATATCTGACTTTAGCTGAGTTTTAGCCCAGTCTACAAAGTAATGGTGTGATGTCATCTTTTACAGCCAGTAAGTGATATTACAAAACTAAAAATATAGCAAAATAGTAATAAAATGTATATATATTTAAATATATTTATCTTACAAATATTTTAGTAACATGGGTAGTCCAACCTGTCATAGGCACTTTACATAAGATGTTTTTGAGTCCAAGTGTTGAATAATTTAACTGTTCTGCTGCGGTTGACGTGTCCTTTATCTCCACCAACCATTCACAAACTAGTTGCTTGTTCGCTGCATAACTTCTATTACACGGTATTTTCAAAACGATGTAGCACTAAAGGACCGATATAAAAACACACAATATCCAAATAGCAATATTTTAGCAACAATTTCACATTTTCTTTAATTTGACACGTTCCAACTTGAATAAAACATGTAAAATTTAAGTTATACTGTTGTTGTATCTTTCCAGTCATTTAGTTTGAAGTTTGAAATCCTTGTAACTAGTCTAGATACGCTTAATTCCAAATAGGAGTCAGATTAATGCAGCCACACTCGACATTATTACTGAATATTGCATGTTTTTTGCACATTTACATCCAAACCGAAGCTCATGACACGAGGACAGCGGCGTCGTTTCTTTACCTGAATGATGAACGTGCCGAAGACGATACTACAAAAAATAAGGTTGTTGAAGATGCCCTCGAAGACGTTCCTCTCTCCGTGGATCTTCCGGGCGTTGATCTCGTTGAAAAGCTGCATCAGGACGAACGTGTTGAAGACGATGGTGTAGTGTTCAGAGGGCGGTGCGTGAAGAGGAGCGTTTCTGCCGCTGTCGATGTCAAACAACCGCTCTCCTGAGAAACAAGAACGCAGCGATTCAGCACAAAATACTAACTGTGGCAATTTAAGAAGCAATATTTAATAATAATAATGCATTAGACGTATATAGCGCTTTTATGAACGCTTCACATTGCATTATTCATTCACTCCACACTCATTTAATTTAACATCTAATCTTTTTAGTTGAATCTACAGTCTAAAAATAATCATCTAAATGTTAAGAACTTTTGTTATCTTGCCGTTATTGTCACTTAATCTTAACTGTCATCAAGAAAGTTCGATTGTGTAAAGCTGGTCACAAACTTGAGCGAAAGTGAGGCTGCAGCTGATTTTAGTAATCGATTAGTCGAGTGATTATTCTTTCAGTTAATTGATTAGTTGCTCAGAAAGGCAATAAAAAAGGCAAGTGAGTAACAGTGTTTTCATGAAAAACACAAAATGTATACATTTCCTGTCTCATTTCTGTGCGATTCCTGCTTTGTCTGAGTGATAAAAGCTTTTCTTTCAGCTCATGACATGTGTATGGATCAATGAATCAACTAGTTAAAGGGCATATGACAGGTTTTTACAATTTTCTAATTTCTACTTTATTTGGTGTTTTAATAACTACTATAAATATAAATATGATTAAAAAAATGATTTTAATCTGGTAGCCGCTTGTGGAGAAAAAGTGAAAAATCTGTGGAAAATTACAGGACGTGAACAAACTGATGACATCACACTGGGGAGAAAAAGGTTATGCATAATTTACACTAAAGAATTTTGTTTTTTTGACCTTTAGACATTGATTCAACAAAATAAAAGGTGTTTGCATGTGTTTTTCTTTGTCAAATAAAAAAATCGGACATTTTGGATGTTTTTTCTGTAATTTCCTAATGTGATGTCATCATTTACAACCAGGAAGATTTGAGCAGAATTCGAAATATATTTATCTGAACTGCATTTTAGTTAAACGAGTAGTTCAACCTGTCATAGGCACTTTAAGTTAAACTTCATTGTCCCTCAGAGTAGGACTGTGACTAATGATTATTTTAGTTATAGACTTGGCAGCGATTATTTTTTTCCTTGATTAGTCAAACAATTATTTCTATTGTATATTTAAACTTTTAAATACATTATCAGCCAAATAAAGGTTTAAATATGGGACTGAGGGCTTCTTGATAGAGAATATTTGTGAATAAAGTGTATTATTCATGAAAATCAGTAATAATCTATTCTTTTTTGACATTTTGAAGTATTAATGTCACAGTCTTTCTTGTAAAGGTCTTTCGACATGTGTTTTAAAGCCTGTGTAGTTCAGTTAATGAGTAGCAGTTGATTAGCAGCTTTTATAGTCAATTATTTTTTATAGTCGACTAATTAAGATTAGTCGATTAATTGTCCTACCTCAGAGGTAGATTTGTCTCGGGCAAATAGTGCTTGGGCGCAGAGAAAGAGAAAATAAAATACAATACAACACCATGCAAATAAAAATAACCCAAACAATGAATTAGATGTTGAGTGCATTCTGCATCCTAATCACGCAGACAGTACAAATGATAGAAAAATAGTTAACATGAATTAGAGCTGGGCGATACGACAAAAAATGATTACCACGATTTCCTTGGGGCCAGATCATGATTTAGATTTTATCACGATTCATGTTCACTTTGTTTTTTTCTGTTGCCTTTAATAGAGCTGCACAATTCAGGAAAAATCTAAATTGTGATTTTTCTGACCAGTGATTGATTAGATTAGATTTGCGATTTAGGTTTGAATAATAGGATTCTGTTTTGTTGCTTTTTAGTTTCTGTCACGTTCAGTCGTGTTTGTCATAATTAAATGAGTCGTTGTTGTTTTTTGTCACTTTTTTCACATTTTTGTCGCTCTTGAGATGTGTTTCTTGTTTGCAGGTGCGTTTTGGTTGCTTTTGAGCGTATTTTTGTGTCGATTTCGTTGAATTGTGCAGCCTTTGTCTATAAGAGGTAAATAAAGTCATCTGCTCAGAGGCTTCAGAGGCTAAACAACAGGAGAAAAAGTGTGTTTGAACAGACAGCTGCATTAAAGACAGAAAAACAATGAATCACGATACGTCGATTTCCCAAAAATAGCAGATTGTCACAGGGACGAGCTCACGATTCCATTTTTATCCCCGTATCACCCAGCCCTACGATGAACTGACGAACTGTCTGCACTCACCAGCGAACAGCAGAGTGAAGATGATGATGAGCTGGTACACGCCCTGTCCCAGGATGTTCTTCATCATGGTGCGCGAGATGAGGGGCTTGTTGCGTCCGTACGGTTTCCTCAGCAGCAGAGACTCGGTGGGCGGCTCGGTGGCCAGAGCCAGAGACGCGAACGTGTCCATGATCAAGTTCACCCACAGCATCTGCACGGCCTTCAGCGGCGAGTCCTGAGGGGCAAAAAGCAACGTATATTAGACGGTTTAGGAATAATATCATCCCAGCTGGCAAATGGCTGTGCTGCATTTATTCTATTCATGTCTTTTTGCTTTTGACTAGAGCTGCAAGTTAAATTAATCGATTCATGGCAACTAATTGCTTATTGAGCAAATGGTCAGCTAATTTAGTTCTAGAATGTGATGATGCCATAACAGAACTGATTACACAACAATTAATTTGATGCGTTTTCTTTATGTGTGTGTGTTTTTACTTTTAATAATGGACCACCTTTGGGTTTGAAATTATAAAAAAAAAATAACACAATAATGGAAGCCACTTTTCCGATTGATTGCATTGGACTTTGCCATGAAATATCTCAAAGGTGAATTCACAAATGTTGAACCTGATGATTTCTCTCAGTGACTGGACCTAAGAACTCCCTGTATTACAACAAAAATCTTCATTTTAACAACATTCATATCAGCTGTCCTCCATCTGTATTAAATATTATTGGCTGATGGAATGTTGTGATGAACGCAACTTGGAGAAAAATCTGTCGTAACTGAACTCTATCAGAATGTCCTTATCTTTGTCTGGGTCAAATTTGTAAAACTTTTAAATTCACAGGCCTTTTGTGATCTAAACAACTACAGCATTCATCGAAGGATTGGTTGCTAGATTGATCGTAAAATAATCATTAGTTGCAGCTCTACTTTTGACGGATAAAGATAAAAAATGTTTGAATCATGAATCGCTATGGTAATGTTCCCAAATGTCCATAACTCTGAAACCATTGGATTAGTCACATTTTTGTCTAAACATTCTAGTTCCGTGAGGTCTATTTCTGTATAAATGTTTAGATCTCTGTAAACGTTATTAGTTCAGGTCCAATAGCAGTTTGTATTTCAGTCTCTTTTCAAATATTAAATCTCCAAGACATGTTTAAAGTGTGCACAGAGAACAAAAATCTAGTGCTGCAATGACTAATTGACTAATCGTAACTAGTCGACTATAAAAAAATAATTTTATCCATAATTTAATCATTATCTGGACTATACAGACTCAGACAAAATGGTGGCATTCCTAAACCAAAATGTCAAAAAAAAATAAACAATTTCAGATTTCAATCAATAAAACACTTAATTTGTAAATATTCTCTATCTAGAAACATTCAGTGACCGTATTTCAACATTTACTTGGTTGAAAATGTATTTAAAAAGTCTCAATGTAGAATAGAAATACTTGTTTGACTGTCGACTACTAAAATAATGTCAGATGCAGCCCCAAAATCTGATAATAATTATAATATTGGTCAGGAAAAAATGGTAATCAAGACATTTCTTCCCAAATCCCTTGTAACTAAGTAACTCAGTGAATATCCATATAGACTCATAAAGGTATAAAAAGACAGGTAATATTGTGAGAAAGCAATAATAAAAGCCTGATAAAAATATAGTTGTACATTAATAACACGTCACAAAATCAAAAATGTGTCAGTTTTTCCGACCTGTGTGATGCACGCTCCTGAGAACGCCACGATCACAGCCACCACGTTCACCGTCAGCTGAAACTGGAGGAATTTGGAGATGGAGTCGTAAACGTTTCGTCCCCACATCACGGCGCGCACAATGCTGCTGAAGTTATCGTCGGTCAGGATGATGTCGGAGGCTTCTTTGGCGACGTCTGTGCCGGCGATGCCCTGAAAGAGTCAAGAGGTCAACGATTAGTTAGAACTGATAAGCGTTTAGTTCTACAAAACATCCACGCAGTTATTCTCTTATGATTGACAGCTGATAAATAATGACATCATGGAAGTCAAAGCCAACTTCTGAACATCAACGTACAGTAAATGTAATAATTTAATACACTTTTGACAGAAAATTACAGTGACTTAAACAGGACAGCCATTTGTGTCTGGCTGAAACGAATAATCAACTAATTGTGACTAGTCAACTATAAAAAAAATAATCGTAATTCAGTTATTGTTATCGATAATCCGGATTATACAGACTCTAAAACACATCCAACAAGACTTTTTTTGTTTGTGTTTCTGAGTGGCATTATTAAATTAAATTGTTAAAAAAGAATGAAGTATTTCTGGTTTCCACGAATAATACACTTATAATACTTTATTTGTAAATATTCCACATCTAGAAGCCTTCAGTCAATATATTTCAACTTTAATCTGGTTCATAATTGTGAATTGTGAAATGTAAAATATCAAAAAATAATTTGACTCGTTGACAAAAATAATTGCTGACTAGTCGACTACTATAATAATCGTTAGCTGTAGCCGTATATTTCTGTCATCATTAGGGCTGCAAGTAGCAAATATTTTGGTAATTGATTAGTCTGGCAATTTTTTGATTAATCTATTAGTTGTTTAGACTGCAAAAGGCCAGTGAGTGAGATTTTTACAATATTTAACTGAGAGGAGGCTAAAAAAATGCAGGTTGACAACATCTTCACAGAGGACACTTGATAATTTGATAAAAATACTTGACATGTTTCTTGTGTCATTTTATGGGAGTTCCTGCTTGGTCTGAGTTTGTCTCATACATGAACGTTTTGGAGGTTGTGTATAGTTTGAAAATGATTATTTGATCATCAAATTGGTTGACGATTATTTAAATACTTGCTTAGCTGCGATTGATTAACTTTTTTCAGCTCTACATAACAAATCATTTAAAATACTTGACAATAAACAAATGCATGAATGTAGAAATGTTTCCTGAGCCTTATTGCATGTATTATGGGTAAAAAGACCAAAACTGTATAGGATTTTTCCCAGACCAACTGTGTCAAAGTGTGCTCACCATTTGTTAAATAACTGATAAAACCCCAGTAAAACCACAACAAAGGTCGACATAAACTATAGGTGAGGACATGAAAGTCGATGTAAGATGAAAACAGGCTGTCCAAAGTGTTTTTATAGGTTTTTCATAGTCAGAGGAAAAATAATACTAAAAACTCACCATGGCAAATCCAACATCAGCTTTCTTCAAGGCAGGACCGTCGTTTGTGCCGTCTCCTGTTACAGCCACCACTTGTCTCTGTTCTATCACTGTGCTGTCAATAATACCTGCACAACACGATGGTTTAGATGTAGCTTTAATGTGAGCTTTACGGTTTAGGATTAATATCGTACGTGTTTTGATTTACCTTTAACTAAAGTGTGTTTATCTGTTGGTGAAGACCGCGCCAGGACTCGAAGCTTCGGCCAGATTTTGTCAATGCGTTCCTGTTCGATCTAGAAGTCAAAAACAAAGACAGACAAGTGGTTAGTCGAGACAGGATAACAAAAAAATGACTGCAGAAAGTGTTAAGACTGAAGATTTATAGTGAAGACCACCTCATGCTGTAAAAGCTTTTCTGAATTAACAAAAGCTAAGCTCCAGTCAATAAATAGTGCTATGAAACGCTTTTTATTTCAAAAGTCTATTACAAAAAATGGATGACACCAACTGAGCCAATAATCAAGGACTGGACAGAGATAATAACAAACAGAAAAATGGAGCACATGATATTCAGACTAAAATCGACAAATTTAACATACTTTGGACAAAATGGGACGTTTCTTTCAGCTGTGTGTGCCTTTACTTCATGTGGATGTCTTAAGTTGCTGTTTTTTTCTGTTCTTTGTGGTTTTTGTGTGTTTTTCTGTTCAGTTAATAATGTTTGAAAACTGAATTTAAAAAAGAAACACTATTTACTTTAGAAAAAAAGCGAGTTTGAGTCCGAAATATTTTAACTTGGCACAGCTCAAAATGCAACATCAGCACCAGCACAAACAGAAGTATAATTTTATCAAAAGAGTTTCCATCAGTTTGGGGATTTTAATTGAGTGTCAGTAAACGCATGTTGTTTGGAGAAGAGTTCAGCTTTTTGAGGCACACATTTGATTATTTCTGTGTTAAAAGCACTGGTTAAAAGTCTGAATTGTTAATGTTCAGGAAATTAATATTGAAAGTCATAAAAAAAAAATCAGATCTATCTACCTATGTATCTATCTATCTAAAGATTGATCAATATAAAGGGGAAAATAGTGTTGATTTTTTTGCAATAACGCCCAGCCCTGTAGAAGACTTATGCGTTTTTTCAGGTACTTACTATTGAACTATAACATAACAAGTTACAGATGCTCAATGTTGGCCAAAATGTAACCATGATTATTTTGCTCATAATTGAAATCACGATTATTTCAAACAATTACTTCTATATTGTCAAAATTATTCTGTAGAGAAAGTATATACATCCTAGTGTAAACAAATATGATTCACACTGTAAATCCTGTGCATTTACTTAGTCAAAGTATTTAGTCAAAGTCTATTTTTATTTTATTTTAGTAAACTCCTTACTTTTTATGCATGCCTTATTGTTGATATTTTATTTACTATTATTATTCAGTTTCTTGTTGCAGCCATCGCCGAAGCAAGTTCCTAGTTCACTCACAATAAACGTTTTCTGATTCCGATTCAAGAAGCACACATGACAGATTCCCACCTCTCCTTTCTCGTTGCGTATCCGGCGATTGAACTCTTTGCCCTCCAGACACAGGAAGTCGTCTCCCGGCTGCAGAATGCCACATTTGCAGGCGATGGCTCGAGCTGTGTTTATGTTGTCTCCCGTCACCATTCGCACCGTGATGCCCGCGCGCTGGCACCTCTTTATGGCGTCTGGGACCTAAAACACATGCACTCAATTCAGTCAGGACTAGACATTTCAAAGCCTTGCTGAAATTTTTTTCCCAGTCGACAACACGTCATATCAGGGTCTAGTATGGGGGAAACTCTCTGTTGATTCAATTATAAACTCAACTTTTCCCCTCTTTGAATATGTTTCCTGGCAAATTATGTGTATTTTAAGCAAAACTAAATCAAATGAGGCACAGAAGAGTCTTAACAGACGATGACTTGGTGTTACCTCAAAAAATAATCAGACTGTTCTGTAGATGTTTAACACAGCAGGCGGCGCTAGCATCACAGTAGCATTTAGCCCGCAGCTAATGTTAGCTTTCTGGATAACATTTGGGCCATTCAACCACTTTATTCTTTTCAATGTCTTTGTGCCTTTATTTGGCACTAGAGAACTCCTAAACTGAGTGAGCTTAGGTTTAGGTGAGATAGAGCTGCTGCTCTACATTAAAATGAATGGATTATTTTCTTCATGGAGGTTTGTTTGGGCGTTCCCTAAGATACTGACTTTATTTATTGGCTCGAGCGATATGCCTTTTGAGATGGGATTGATATGAAATTGAAAAACATCCAATATTTGTCTGATATTTTTCAGTTATATTTCTTTTTTCTTGGACAGACTAATAAGTAAAAATGGAAATAGAACTATTAGGCCATTTGTTTACACAATAATCAATTATTTATAAGTGAAAAGTTAATTTTGAAACTTAAAATAGATGTGTGGGTCTAGCAATGAATTTTAAAATCCAAATATTGGTATTGGTCTATCAGCCATCAGCAACAGCAGCAAGACAACTATTGGATATCGATATCAGGGGGAAGAAAAAAAAGAATCCAAATTAGCCCACCCCTACTTCTGATCAGAGAGCAGACCCTCACCTCTGGTCTGACGGGGTCCTCGATGCCCACCACACAGACGCAGGTGAGCCCCGACAGGATGTCGTTCTCGTTGTCCCAGTCCGGCTCTCCGTCCGACAGCGGGAAGTCCCTGTAGGCCAGGCAGATGGTCCTCAGCCCCTCAGACGCCATGGGCTCGATCACCTTCTTCACCAGGTCCTCACGGTCGCGAGGGCGAAACACCTTCGACTCGCCGTTCGCCGTCAGGATTTTGTAACACCTGACAAGCACACAAGAAAAGTCCATTTGCTGTGAGGGTGGGCTGCAGCGGGAAAAGTTGCACTAAGCTCTGTGTGGGTTCAAAAGCGGCCGGTTAAGAGGCTTACGGAGTTGTTACCGGCTCATTTTCACAGCGCCTGCTTTTAAGTTGTAAAGTTAAGCGCTTGGGTGGGATGCAGTTGGACGTCTTAAGGTCTTAAGCTATTACACATATAATTTAACCGAGTGACCGGTGAGAACGACTTAAATGACCGAGCAGAATTAAAGCAGCACTGCGTAAGATTCCCAGTAGCGCCACCTGCATGATTTCATGGAGATAGGAAGTTCAAAACAAACCTTGGAACATTATCCATGGAGACAAATCAGTTTTAAGAACATCTACATGGAGACGAGCAGGTGGCAGATGGATTGATTGATTTTATTTATTTGATCCCCATTTTGCAAGATCCTCCATAAGAAAAGTCACAAGCCAAGACACACAAAGCAAGGGAGTAAGTACTTTAAAGTATTTTTGTGCTTTAAATACAACTTTGATGAAATAAATGCCTATATTTAAGTACATTTTTGTTTACGGAAATCTAACACTGTGCGGCTTTAATTAATTGATTGATAACCATATTTAATTCAGGTCACAATATAACTGTAAGAAATGAAAATAATAATAGAACTTAGGGCCGTGAAAAACCACAATTTCCATTGATGGTCAATGGAGATATACTGGACAAAACAACGTTAAAAGGAAATCATTGATTAATCTGTTTTGTTAGAATAGTTTTGAATGCACGCTACATTTAGACCTAAGCATCTTGAAATCTCCATTGTTTTAATGTTAGGCAAACTGAAAATTCTAAGAAGTGTGACGTCACAAACCCGAGCTCTACTGTGATCATTTTAGGACTGCAACTAACAAACATTTAGTTTTAGATTAGTCCAGCGGTTCATCTTTCGAATAACCCATTAGTTGTTTAGAGCGCAAAACAAGGTTTTTACTAAATTTGACCCCAATGAAGCTGAGGTCAAGTTGTTTGAGGATCCTGGTGGAGCACATTTATAAACAAAACAGTGTTTTCATCAAAACCCTACATTTACCCTCATTTTCATGCAATTGTGGCTCACTTTGAGTCATAAAACTTGTTTTCTCAGCTCATGGCTCATGTTTTGTAACCTAGATATAGACTAGTTACGGATTATTCAATTACTAAATCAGTTGACGATTATTTTAGCAACTTGTTGCGGCCCTATATAATTTAATTCAATATACAAAAAAAAGGTAAACTTTAAAGTAAAGTTCATTTTTTACATGGCTGTTTACGTCACATTCACTTTGATATTGTAGAAAATTAGAGCCTACACTGCAATTCTTTATTATTAATCACCATGCACAATCAAAAGAACTGCTTCATGTAATCAAAACACGCTCTTACTTTCTAAGAAGGATTTCGGAGGCTCCTTTGCTGAACATGCGGTAGCTGCCGTCGGCCATCTTCAGCACGGTGCTCATGGACTTGCGCACAGAGTTGAAGGTATAGACTTTGTACAGTTTCTCTTCAGGGATCTCGTTGCGGATGACCTGGTAGTCTCGCTTCAGATCGTTGGCGAAGCCGAGCAAGGCACATTCGGTTTTGTTCCCCACCTGCCGTGGCAAGCCTCCCTCTTTCTCAGGAGACTAGAGGCAAAGAGAGACAACAAATGTGGTTAAATACAACAGAAGTATTATTATTATTATCAGTCTCTCTGTTAAAGCACACGTGACAGGTTATTACTGCACTATAACTGCACTCAAAAAATACAACTGCACTGGAGTTCATGCAAAAAAATAACAATTTATACAGAAAGGTACCAAGAAACGTGAGTATATAAATTAGATTAAACTCAAAAATCTTTAGCTAACTCACTCCCTATCTTCACTTTTTCAATGTTTTTGTCATAAAATAATTAGTCGCCTAATAAAATGTTGGTCGACTTAAACACCATCGACAGATTAATCGACTAAACGGCCCTAACAGAGGGATTCCGTTTTAGAACTCAGCACTACTCATGTAATTTTAAACTTTTATTTTTCAAAATCTCTTTATAACAGCAACTTCTCAGATGTAGAACTGTATTTATCAAGTGCTATCCACCAAACCAAGCCATAATAAGAAAAAACATGAGAACCTGTCATATAGACCCTTTAAAAGTTTGTAAACAAAAACATTCTAAATTCTGGAATGGAGGCAAAAGTGAAGTGCAACATAATGTGATTTCACTGGAGAAACTGGGATTAACCTCAGAATATCACAAAATATGAAAACTTTAGATGATTTTGGAAAATGAAAAGCCTCAGACACATGTGAGTGACATCAGAGCTGCTTTAAACACATTTATTATTGTATTTTACATTATGTTTTAGGAAATTATTATATCTTTACATTGTTGATGAAGGAACAATCCAGATTTATGGGTTTTACTTGAAAATACTCACAGAAATGTTGAGACCACAATGATTTTTCATTTTATCTAGAAATATATTAGATACTATTCCATAAATTAGATTCTTTTGAAGCTAAAATACAATTTCAAGGCTAGAAGACTGACCTTTTTACTCTGGAAATTCAAATGTGTTGCTTTTTTCCAACACAAACCCTTAAAACCAGTAGAATTTAGATCTAATGTGAGCTAATCATTAAAAAATGTACAGTCAACCTCATATTGCCTCCATTTTGCCTTCTGGGATTTTGATGACATCACATTTAAAGGGTCTAGCGACGGTTGCTTACCATGATTTTGGTGGTGTAGGCGCAGTTGACAGCAATGCCCAGGATTAGAATTTCTAAAGTGGAAGAAGGGATGTTTTCGGGTTCAGGGACTTTCTTGTAGTGTTTCTCTCCGACGTAGGCCTGAACCACAGTCATGCGGTTCATGGTGAGGGTCCCCGTTTTATCCGAGCAGATGGCCGTGGCGTTGCCCATGGTTTCGCAGGCGTCCAAGTGTCGGACCAAGTTATTATCTTTCATCATTTTCTGAACACAAAAATAGAGCACAACTAATGATGCACATGACAACGACTAAACATTCCAGGGTGATACATTTGTTATACAGCAGTGATTCTCAAACTTTACCCCCAAAGTAGGGCTGGGCGATACGGTGATAAAAATCGAATTGTGAGCTTGTTCCTTTGACAATCTGCTATTTTTGTGAAATCGTTGTATTGTAATTCACTGTTTGTCTCTTTAATGCAGCTGTCTGTTCAAACACACTTTTTCTCCTGTTGTTTAGCCTCTGAAGCCTCTGAGCAGATGACTTTATTTACCTTATATAGGCTACAGCTGCACAATTAAATGAAATTGACACAAAATCACAATATTAATGGATGCAATTAGCAAATCACAAAGCCTGCAGTTTTTGAAGTTTTGTAGTAATTGATTAGTATCTGATTTTCGATACTTTGACAACCTTAATCGCAAGGTGATGTTATTGCTTTGCATGGAAAATTCCTCAGTATGGTATTAAACTTAGCCATTTTGCATTTATTACATTTTAGAGCCAAAAAATACTTTGTCTGGTGATGTCGCCTGCTTGTCTCCATGGAGATTGATTGATTGATTGGCTTTATTTCGAGCTTATGACAGACATTTGGATTACAATTACAATTATCCTCCTTGTCCATCTACAAACAAACACGTTCATGCACACGTTCATACATGTTTACACCCACATTTGTGGCAGGAAGTGCACACTAATTATTGTTAGTTTTACTTGCTCAATCTTTTTTTATATTTGGTGACATGAAATGTTTTTGTATGTGATGTGACTTCCTGTTTTCAATAAAAAGAAGATACGTTTTTGAGTCTTTACTGGCAGTGTGTTTTATTATTATTTATTTATTTTAAGAGAGCTGCAGGGGGAGCTCTGTCGCTGAAGTTCTGCTTTAAAGTAGAACTAAGTAATGTTTTTATCTTAGTAAACGTCTTTGTAAGCCCGTGTGGTGGTTGTAAATGTATATTCGGGGCGTTTGAAGCCCCCGCCGTCTCCCCCTGCTGTCTCTGAGTGGAAAAGCAGCCTTGCAACTTTCCTGACGCCGACACGAAGACAACTCTCCTGAGAAACCTTGGCTTTCTTCTATTTAGCGACATTCAATTTTTTTATATGTGATTAAACTTCCTTATTTCAGTAAAAAGGAGGCGGGAAAAAAAGCTTTTGCCGTCATTTTACTGGGAGTGTACATTCTCAAGAGACCTGCAGGGGGAGCTCTGTCGCTGAAGTTCCTGAGTTCTGCTTTAAAGACAGTAAAAATGTGGTCGAGCGCCTTTAATGGAGAGACGAAAGCTTCAGATCCTCCAAGTAAAAAGTTATTAAATGAACTTCTAATTAGTAAAAGCCTTGTCTCTGGCTGCTGGCTCGAGCGGAGGAGATTACGGCTTTACAACATTGGTGCGGTGCTCCATCTTAACAGTCTACAGACTCTCTTAATAGGTTTAAGTGTAAGCTGGTCAACAGGGGCACAGGTCAATAGACCAGACTTACCTTCACAGAGTATGCCAGGGAGATGGTAACAGCCAGCGGTAATCCCTCCGGCACGGCCACCACCAACACAGTGACGCCAATAATGAAAAATTTAACAAAGAACTGAATGTAGACGGGCGTGCAGTCCTTGACCCAGGGAAGATTCTGGATCCAGAAAGTGTCGACAACGAACAGCACCACCAGGATGATGACTGTGATGGCAGACATGACCAAACCTGGAAGAAGAAGAAGTGAAAGCGTTAGAACAACATTATGAGGCTGAGATTTTTATGATAGACCTGTTGCAGAGGATTTACAATGCCATGGTTTGTAGTTTTTGACATGAAACTCAAAAAGGCACAAACATTTTCTAAAATAAGCGGTGACATTATTCTGTAGACCAAGAAATGAAATTATAGACCGGTTGTTGTTCAAAATTGCTTAAAAGATACATATTATTAGGGCTGTAGTCAACAAAATAAATTCTTGGTTGAATAAAGACCTGCCCTATCAACCGATTAATCAACTAAAAAAGGGAGTGTGGCAAAAGTATGAAGTATCTTTCTGTATCTGACCCAAACTGTATAAAAAAACTCAACTGCACTTGAGCTCATGCAAAAAAATAACAATTTATACAGAAAAGTACCAGGAAACATTTTAATGTCTATAAATTAGATTAAACTCATGATTCACTCCAAGATCTTTAGCTAACCCTCTACATATGAGTGTTGTTTGGGTCAGATACATGGAGATACTTCATAGTTTTGATATATATTTAGCCACGCCCCCTTTTAGTCCAGATCTTTAGTCGACCACAACCCTAGTGTCCAAAAATAAGAATAAAACATTGAAAAAAATATCAACTAACACGATACAGGAACCGATATATCGCCCATCCCTAATCGCTATGGCAACACTCCTAATTTGTCATTATTATGAAAGCGTGAATAGTCTATGGGGGAAAAAACATGGCAATATTTTTAGCCAAATTGCCTTTCTATTTCCATTTTTACTCATTAGTCTGTCAAACCATTTAAAAATAAACTAATAATAACAAGAACCTTTTAAAAAATTTGCACCAAACACTGTCCTTTTCTATCAGCAAATCTCCAAAGAGGGAAATTTGCATTGAATAAAACAGGAAAAACCAACAACCATCACACAAAAGCGAGTATCAGTTTGTATTTGGACGCAGCAGGTCTGAAGTATCACCGGCTGTCGTGACTCACCTGCTTTCCCGATCTGCACGGCCAGTTTGGTCAGTTTGCCCTGGAGAACAGACTTCTCTTTCTTTGGCAGGTTGGCTTTCTTCTTTTCTTCTGCATCGGCTCCTTCATCGCTGTTCAAAGGCTGCATTTCCATCGCCGCGCCGTCCTGTGCTTTTGCTACCGTGAAAAGACAGACATAAAAAGACTGGGTTGAAAGTACGACCGGCCCGGACCCGATGAAGTCAAGCCTCCGCAGTCAGAACATATTACAAAGGCCCCCATTGTGACGTTTCTATTCTCAACCTGTTCATGTAAATGAGATTTTAATTCATCACGTTTTACAGTAATTAAGCATACACAAATTAAAAAGAACACGCTTAGGAGCCTTGGGCCAAAAATGACAAATCTAATCTCTCTCGACTTATTATTTCCCGCTCACACCTTCCGCCTGCTTCATTCTACGGCACATTTACAGCCCCCAAATTATCAAAATGTTCAATACGCCCCTCACAATACAATACATGGCTTGTTAATTGTGCTATAGTTTCACAGATATGCAAGAAAACGACTCCATAAACTAAATTTCATTGATAATTACCATGAAAATAACAGATTAAACCTTACTTTTTGTTCTTCTGAGGCTTCAAATGTTTAAAAATCTTATTAAAATGACTCCAACAGCAACATAATTACATCTCCTAGTTAATCATCTTTAAAAGGAACCTACATTTTATGTCACATTGAAATTGTATTGATTTCATTGCAGTAGCCAGTGTTGGGAAGTAACTAAATACATTCTGACTGCAACTGCATACTGACTTTCTTCATTTTTAATTTGATGCTGTTCAGAATACAGTTTCTTTGCACTGTATTAATAAGAAGAACAGAAAATACCGCTCTTATGATGTGCACATGACATACTTAGTGATGATTAATGATGGACAAATGCATAACAAACAGTGAAACAAACAACGTTTCTTGTCAAATATGGTTTTAGTAAAGTATTTGTCATTTTGGGAGGGAAGAACAGACAGATTTATGTGTTGAAGATCAAACTGAAGTGAAGAAAAGTGCAGCTCCAATTGTCATCATCAGCATCATTATTAACATTTTATTATTGTTATTATTAAGCATAGAGGTGGGAAATGTTGAGAAATTTAGATAATATCGTGAATGTTTTCTGAAGATATGCAAAATTAGAATATTGAGTATATTGTTTATAGTAAAACACAGTATAATTAACAAGAAAAACTGAAAATACCGCTCTTATAAATATGACATATTTAATGATTAATTATAGTTTCACTGTTTGTTATGCATAACAAAATTTCTTCTCAAATATTGTTCTAGTAAAGTTTTTGTCATTATGGGAGAGAAGCACAGACAGATTTATGTGTCGATGATCAAAGTGAATGAAGAAAAGCGCAGCTCCAACGGTTTCTTCTTCTTCTTATTATTATTATTATTATCATCATCATTAGTGTCATCATTATTATCATTTTAATATTACTGTTAAGCATAGAAGTGGGAATATTTAGAACTTTAGATAACATTGTGAATGTTTTTCTGAAGATATGCAAAATTTCAATATTGAGTATATTGTTTATGGTAAAAAAAAATGGTACAAAAAGAGAAAATTAAAAATGAAAGTGAAAGATAATTCTGTTAACTTTCAATTAAGGATATAAGGTGATATTTCTGCACTTTTGTGATTAATTTCACAGACATTTCACATTTATCTGACAATAAAACTTCAACTGATACATCTAAAGACATGTTCAGTACAATTCTGTTGGATTGACATAATATCCTTTGACTCGGGATAATCCAAAAAAAGGAAAAGATTTTCATTTTTTTTTTTACAATATAGCTCAAACCTTAATTATGCACGTATAAAATCAAACAAAACAAACTGCATTTAAGCCCTGCATTTATCGATACAGGTGCGCTTCTTCATAACGTAATCCTGTTCATCATGACGCCATTGTTGCAGTTTAAATACATATACTAGTGAGAGGCTCCTGCAGCTGCTGTCGGCCGCCGCTCGCTCTGCACTTTGCCTGTGTGTAATCTCGGTCTAAAGGATTACGGCTGGTTTCTGGCAGGAGCAGGGAATATGCACCAGGGACCGCAGCCAGGTTTGTAGCCACAGACCCAAACACTGCAGGATCATGGCGTCCCAGCGGGAAACAGGACGAGCGAACGGTGTGGCGTACATGGGACAAAACGTTCAAATGAAGGCCACATTGTTAAAGGACAAATATTGTGCATTGTTTGTATTGTTATTGGGCTTTAAACGCGCTCGAGTATCTTTACTTTGACATTATGTTTTAGAACTAAAAATATAATTTTTACAAGAAACAATATAACTTTCGTCGCAGCCTTGGGAGACGCCATATTAACTTAGCTGTGGCTCCATCTACTGGCCACAGAGGCAATTACACACATATATATATATCCACAATGTTTTGTAATGCAGCAGTCCAGAGATGTGACGGATCGAGTCTGATGATGATATAAGGACTTAAAACAGCAGAAGATTCTCAAAAAATGTCACACACAGAAGGAATTCAGAACATTTTTGTTTTTGACGGTCAAAGGGAGAGCATTTTCTAACCAGGATTCATCAAACAAGTGTGAATGAAGCTAAATGCAACTCCAAGTATGTTTTGATGACGAAACAGGGTTATTTGTCCTTTAATAGAAATGGAAGCAAAATTTACAATTGAATGACTGCAACTGTCCTCTCCAGAGAACAAAAAATATCTGGTCTCCGGCTATAAAAAAAGTGTAAATTTTAACTAGACTTTAACCAAAGAAGCTTACTGTATAAAACAATATAATGTTACAGCCCACGATAGTGATATTGTATTGTCTATGGTTATTGTTACATCCCTAGTTTTTAATGGATGTTTTTTTTTTTTTATATTTCCTTAGGTTTGAAAATTCCAAAACATATACCAAAAGCGCAGTTCAATATCTATAAGAAAAATCTAATCTATCTCTTCCAGTGTTTCCCATTAACAGAGGAGACTACAGTGGCTCCACATAGTCTAGTTTTATTTCTCATAGTCTAAAAACAAGCTAAACAATAAACCAGTATGACAATTAATTAAAAAAAAGAAGAAGAAACTACAGCATTCAAAAAGGAACTAGAGATTGAACTGAGGCAGAAAGTGACATTTATCCTCCACCATTTGAACAAAATAAAAATGACATTGCATGCGCCGCCGTAATCTCAGCAGAATCTATAGGATACACTGCTCTTCTTCACCAGTTTTAGGTCAAAAATTGCTGCACTGCGTTTCCAGTCGAACGGTGCATAGCTGAGACCGAGTCAATCAATAGAAATTGAATTGCGGGCGCCTTGGGGGACTGTGGCGCGAGGGACGGGGCGGGAAAGCAGATGTTCCGGGCCTAGAATTGTTGCGTGGCTTTAATCTCCTCATCACTAATCGCTATAACTGGATTCGGAGGCACCTGCTGCTCGATATGCGACGTGCCAGAAAAGGATGAGGAAAGAGGAGGCCTGAGGTAGCGGAGGAGGGACGGGAACAGCCAGTCCGGGGCGAGCTGACGACACGGGGGTCAAGTAAAAACATGCGCCGCTTCATTACTTCGTCGAATCACTGCGGCCAATTATCTCGATGAGGCATTAACCTTTAGCGGTGTTGTTGAGTCGGGGAGGAATCCATTCAGAAAATATGTAGATGAGAAACCAGCACGAAATGCCAACACGCCGCAAAGTGAAGTGTTTTATGTGGAAAGGTGTTTGATTGTGGAGTATTTGTGCATCGCGAAGGTAAGTTGCGTAATTAAAGTACAAATAACAGGTGAGACGACATTTCACTAAAACGTAGCGAACGCGATTATATTTAAGATTTTACTGAAATATTTTGCCTGTTTGTCCCCAGTTCGACAGTTTTAGTAAAGTTTATAATGTTACTTCTGTGTTGGACACGAGCAGCAGATTTAACATAGTTGGAGGTCATTCCACAACCGTTACCTAGCAACCATACAGAAGAAAATCCACATAAATTACACAATAGTTATGATTTGACAAATAATTAAAGCCGCAAGCGGCGTTAAAGGCCCTCGCCCCGCCCCCCATGCCAACACCAAGAGCCCGTCTCTCACCCGCCTGCTTTTACCCCCTGCATCACCGCTCCCACACAAACAACCTCCATATACTGCAACTCCATTGTGTGCAATGAGTGAAGGTCAGACGTTGTCACGGCTGTACAGGAGGGTTTAGGGCGGGGTCATAATATCATTTTAACTTATCTTGATATGGGGTTGTAACACTCACCCATAATAAGAGATGTTACCAACACAAATATTCATCTGAGTAAATGACTTCACTTTTTTATGGCCTCTAATGTCCTGTGAATCTCAAAGCCAACAAAACAATGACCAAATGCAATCTGTTTGAAGTACAAAGTATAATTTGTCCTTTTCCACAAACAAACATAAAATCCACTAAAGTTCATACATCCCTTTAATGTCTCCCTCGCCCATCGCTTCTTCCCCGTCTCCCCGTGCCATGAACAGATTCCTCCCGCCTCATGGCGCTGAACAACAAATACACCGCTGGCCAAGACGTGGCTCCACAACAATCAAAAGAAAAAATAGTTTTGAGAACTCAAAATCCCAAAACGAGACCAAAGCTGGGCCGCTGTGAACCGGCTTGCTCCTCGCAGCGCACCTCCGCCGAGGTAAAAGGAAAAGGAACGGCGCCACCGACAAGAAGAGCCGGGCGCTGTCGGGTCCATGAGTCGAGGCGCTGCGTCCCTTGCCCAAACCCGGTCCACAGTCCGTGTGTCAGGCCCGTGACCGCGCTTATCCTCCAGCGCCAGCCGCTCGCCCAGCGTGAGAGAGAAAAGAGAGAGCGGCGCGCACTGCCCGCATATCCCATTAACAGCCCGTCTCAAAGCTGGCGGGACACACAGCTGAGCAGGTAAAGAACACCAAACCGTCCCCTCGGGTGAGCAGCAGACGGGGGCACCTCACTAAGATGACGCGCTTCACTCGGATGACGCGGAGCTTAAGCCGCGGCTCCGTGAAGCGCGGCAGAACCGTAAAGCCCTCTGGGGCGACCGTAACCGCGTCTCGTTTAGTGTCACGCTTGAACGCCACTTCTTTAGTTCCAGCGCTGCTACTGTTAACACAACGGGTCGGTACTAGACACGTCATCTGTCAGAACATCTGATCTGTTTGTCCCAGTTTGAACTCTAATTCACGACACAATCACACATTCGCCTTAGGACTTTCTCGACAGCTCACGTTCTCTGTTTCTGTGGCCAAAGTCTTACAACTTCAGCAAGTGCACGTAAAACGAGTGCAAATAGCTAAAGCTAATGCTACACAGTAATTCCACGAAAGAAACGTCAGATAGAAGAGTTAGCTTGTTATTTACCAAACTCTAGGTCAGATCCAGGGCGACTAGGACTCAGCACGCACGCGAGACCGTCATGACGGAGAAAAGAGTATTCCAGTGTGCCGCTGTTTGCTTCGCCTCCGCTCTAGGCTGGAGGCTACGCTGCTTCACAGTGAGGCGCGCTCACGTTGAGAGCAACGAAGGGAAGCGGGGTAGTTGCGCAGGGTTGGCCAGTAGGGGGCAGACTGCTCTCTGTTCTCCTCTTCATTTCTCTCCTCTCGTGCTTGGTCACATATGTATTTATGATTGACACACCAGAGTAGCAGACACTGGGGGCAAGGCGGGTTAAGTGTCTTGCCCAAGGATGTTTATGTGAGAAGCGGGATTCGAACCTCTGACCTTCGGATCCGAAGACAATCTCTCTGCCACTGAGCCACTGCCGCTGCTGCCACAGGATCAGGACAGGGTGTCAATCACCAAAGCCCTCAGACTGTGTTTGGGGAGACTTTGAGCAGAATCTGTGTCCTGTTAACCAAATCCCATGTATTTCAATGGCACATATATTGCATTGCCACGGTAACATGCTTACAGATAAAGGTGTGATGTCATTGGCTTTTTTGTTCAGAATGGTGAGAAGGATCAGTTTCCCGAATTTCGTGTGTTTCCGGCAAACTAAAATTTTTTGTCCAATTCAAAATTTCAAGGGGGCGCTGTAGAGCAATTATAGAACATACACGTATGTATTGTATACCATTATGCTAAGCCCGTGATTTCGAACAAAACGTATATTAATGCCGGAAAATCGGACGCTTAGCCAGAGAGATACGCAAGTTGAAAGACTTTGAAAATTGAGTGTTTTGATTTGCGGGTTGGCCACACCCACATTTGTCAAGATATCAAAAATCACATGAATCATCTGTAACCACACAAGGGTTTAGGTCATTGTTCCAAAGTTTCAAGCACATTGATTGAAAATCCACGGTGTAAAAAAATACAACGCAAATTGTAAATTTGCGAAAAAGCAAGTTCGCCACAATAATGGCTGACGCCCTGTAGGGTTTAGGGCGGGTCATAATAGAATTTTATACTGTCTTGACATGACCTACCTTCGTACTCAAATTTCATATGTCTACGATGAAGTTGGCCTCCCATTGCCGTAATGTATTTTGATTTTTGAGATGGCGCTAGCGAGTCATTGTGCATCATTAATTTTTTGGGATATCAAAAAAACAAAATTTTCACCGACCTTGAATTTTGGGTCAAATAAAATTGAGTTTTCGTAAATGTTCAGGGGGTCAAATCAGGGGCGGTTTAGGCTACAAGAATAATAATAATAATAATATTAAAGCCGCAAGCGGCGTTAAAGGCCCTCGCCCCGTACCCCCCATGCCAACACCAAGAGCCCGCCTCTCACCCGCCTGCTTTTCCCCCCTGCATCACCGCTCCCACACAAACAACCTCCATATACTGCAACTCCATTCCTTGCGATGAGTGAAGTTCAGACGTTGTCACGCTGTACAGTAGGGTTTAGAGCGGTCATAATATCATTTTAACTTATCTTGATATGGGGTTGTAACACTCACCCATAATGAGAGATGTTTCCAACACAAATATTCATCTGAGTAAATGACTTCACTTTTTTATGGCCTCTAATGTCCTGTGAATCTCAAAGCCAACAAAACAATGACAAAATGCAATCTGTTTAAAGTACAAATTATAATTTGTCCTTTTCCACAAACAAACATAAAAATCCACTAAAGTTCACACATCACCCCTTTAATGTCTCCTAGACCATCGGTCGACGCCTGCCTCCCCGGGCCATGAACAGATTCCTCCGCCTCATGGCGCAGAACAAAATGCGCCGGCCAAGACGTGGGCTCTACAACAATCCAAAAGAAAAATAGTTTTTGAGATCTCAAAATCCCAAAACGAAGACCAAAGCTGGGCCGCCATAAGCGTCTCACAATGGCGCACCTCGCGCGGACGTAAAGCGAAAAGGAACGGCGTCACCGACAAGAAGAGCGGGGCGCTGTCGGTCCATGAGTCGAGGCGCCATGTCCCTGCTCCAAACCCGGTCCACAGTCCGCGTAAGTCAGGCCCGGTGACCGCCGCTCTTCCTCCAGCGCCATAGCGCTCCGCCGCGTGAGAGAGAGAGAAAGAGCGGCGCGCGCACTGCCCCGTATGTCCCATGAACAGCCCGTCTCAGCTGACGGGACAAACAGCTGAGCAGGTAAAGAACACCAAACCGTCCCCTCGGGTGAGCAGCAGACGGGCTCCTCACCAAGATGACGCGGCTTCACTCGGATGACACGGAGCTTAAGCCGCGGCTCCGTGGAGCGGCGGCAGAACCGCTAAGCCCTCTGGGGCGATCACTGTAATCAGCGTCTGTTCAGTGTCACTTCACTTTGAACGCCACTTCTTTAGTTCCAGCGCTGCTACTGTGAACACAACGGGTCGGTACTAGCCACGTCATCTGTCAGAACATCTGATCTGTTTGCCCCAGTTTGAACTCTAATTCACGACACAAACACACATTCGCCTTCGGACTTTGTCGACAGCACACGCGTTCCGTCCGTTTCTGTGGCCAAAGTCTTACAACTGCAGCAAGTGCACGTAAAACGATAGAAAATAGCTAATGCTAATGCTACACAGTAATGACACGACAGAAACGACAGATAGAAGAGTTAGCTTGTTATTTACCAAACTCCAGGTCAGATCCAGGGACGTGGACTCAGCAATCACATGACGGAGAAAAAGTTTATTCCAGTCTGTCGCTGTTTACCGAGCTGTGCTCCGCCGAGGCGCCACGCGGTGGAGGTGTGCGTGCACAGTGAGTAACGTTGAGGCACGTATGAGGTTACCGCCATGGTTGGCCAGTAGGGGGCAGACTGCTCTCTGTTCTCTCTTCATCTCTCTCCCTCTCGGTAAACGGGTCACATATGTATTTATGATTGACACACCAGAGAGCAGCAGACACTGGGGGCAAGGCGGGTTAAGTGTCTTGCCCAAGGATGTTAATGTGAGGAGCGGGATTCAAACCTGTGGATCCAAAGACAGTCGCTCTGCCACTGAGCCACTGCCGCTGCTGTCGCCCCTCTCTCCTCCTCACCTTTTACAAGGAGGGGGGCCAGTGCAGGGACAGGGTGTCAATCACCAAAGCCCTCAGACTGTGTTTGGGGAGAATTTGAGCAGAATCTGTGTCCTGTTTACCAAATCCCATGTATTTCAATGGCACATATTTGTCATTGCCACGTAACATGCTTACAGATAAAGGTGTGATGTAATTGGCTTTTGTTCAGAATGGTAAGAAGGATCTGTTTCCCAATTTCGTGTGTTTCCTGGCAAACTAAAATTTTTTGTCCAATCTGTCAAAATTTCAAGGGGCGCTGTAGAGCAATTACAGAACATACACGCATGTATTGTATACCATTACGCTTAAGTTCCCGTGATTTAACAAAACGTATATTAATGCCGGAAAATCGGGACGCCTGGCCAGAGATACGCAAGTTGAAAGACTTTGAAAATTGAGTGTTTTGATTTGGCGGGTTGGCCACACCCACATTTATCAAGATATCAAAATCACATGAATCATCTGTAACCACACAGGGGTTTAGGTCATTGTTCCAAAGTTTCAAGCACACTGATTGAAAATCCACGGTGTAAAAATACAACGCCGAATTGTAAATTTGCTAGAAAAAGCAGGTTCCGCCCACAATGGCCGACGCCCTGTAGGGTTTAGGGGCGGGGTCATAATAGAATTTTATACTCGTCTTGACATGACCTACCTTCATACCAAATTTCATATGTCTACGATGAAGTTGACCTCCCATTGCCGTAATGTATTTTGATTTTTGAGATAAAGCTTGAAGCGAGTCATTTTGCATCATTAATTTTTTAGAATATCAAAAAAAAAATTTTTCACCGACCTTGAATTTTGGGTCAAATAAAATTGAGTTTTCGTTAATGTTCAGGGGTCAAATCAAGGGCGGGTTTGGGAGAGAAGAAGAATAATAATAATAATAATAATAACGGAAACGTGTTTTCTACTATTATTTTTCTCCTATATGCACAATAGCTGGAGTCTGCCACTTTGTCACATTGTACCCCATCACAAAATAAACCTCTGTAGATTTTTTCAGTCCTCCATGACAAACAGCCTGGCTGTTGTGAATTTTAAAATAAAATTTGAAGAGGGCGCTTATAGAGCCATTTTATCAGATAGCTGCCTGATTTTCATATCACTCGTCCAGCATGCAAATCTGCACACAAACGCTATTAGCATTTTCCAAGAAAACATTGTGTGAAAAATAGATAATTTTTATTAATATTCCAAAATTAAGAGTTTGTAGAAAATTCACCATGACCATATCTGAAGATGTATCACATTCAAATTGGACAGTATGTCATTCCACATGGGTTTAGTGTCTTGTGGCCAAATTTGAAGTGTTTTCGATGAAAACTGTTGGAGGAGGAGTCAAAGTACACAGGTATGTGCTTTTGTCAGCCCCAGGTTTGATCCAATATGGCCGACTTCCTGTTGGGTTCGGGCGGGTCATAAGAGGATTTTTACATGTCCTGACCTGTTCTATTTTTGGGCCATGAGTTGGATTTTTAGCGTAACATTTTTCATGGCCGGCTCCCATTGGCCCAATGTTAATCCATTTTCAAGGGGCGCTACTGAGCCGCCGTCGTGCAATATTTTTCACGGGTCTTCACTCAAAATTAGAGCTCACCGAGTTCTAATTTTCATTTGACCACTCACGCCATATCAACCGTATCGCGTTTACTATCGTATTCGCGATCTCCCCGCTTTCGATCAATAACAATTAGTCCCTCGACGATTCTCGCCCCATCGACAAGACTCGGCCTAATTATATATATATATATATATATATAATAACGGAAACGTCTTTTTCCACCAATATTTTTCTCCATAAGTACAATAGCTAGAATCATGCAACTTTGTCACATTGTGCCCCATCACAAATAAACCCTCTGTACATTTTTTCAGTCCTCCATGACAAACAGCCTAGCTGTTATAAATTTTTTTAAATAAAATTTGAAGAGGGCGCTATAGAGCCATTTTATCAGATAGGTGCTTGATTTGCATATCAGTCCGCTCAGCTTTCAAATCTGCACAAACGCTCTATTAGCATTTTCCAAGAAAAAATTGTGTGCAAAATAGATAATTTTTATTAATATTCCAGAATTTAAGAGTTTGTAGAAAATTCACCATGACCATATCTGAAGATGTATCACATTAAAATTGATAGTATGTCATTCCACATGGGTTTAGTGTCTTGTGGCCAAATTTGAAGTGTTTTCGATGAAAACTGTTGGAGGAGGAGTCAAAAGTACACAGGTGTGTGCTTTCTCAGCCCCCGGTTTGATCCAATATGGCCGACTTCCTGTTTGGTTCGGGCGGGTCATAAGAGGATTTTACATGTCCTGACCTGTTCTATTTTTTGGGCCATGAGTTGGATTTGTAGCGTAACATTTTTCATGGCCGGGCTCCCATTGGCCCAATGTTAATCCATTTTCGAGGGGCGCTTATTCAGCCGTCAGGCAATATTTTTTCACGGGCCTTCACCATAATTAGAGCTCATCGAAGGTTCTAATTTTTCGACACCACTCACGGCCATATCAGTCATCGTTTACAAAGCATATTTCGCGATCTCCCCGTTTCCGTAAGAATTACAATTAGTCCCTCGCCGGGACGATTCTCGTCCCATCGGCTCGGGCCTAATAATGCTTGATAATGCCTTTATTTTGTCGAATGATAGTTTAAACTGCAAGAAAAGTGTGCCAGTTCTGTGTAAATTGCCCGTGCATTTTGGATGGAATGTCGCCTATTGATGACATCACAGAGGGATTCCGTTTTAGAATATAGCTTTACTTCCTGCAACTTTCCACTTTTATTTTTCAGTTGTACTTCCCAAACTGCAACTTGACTGATGTAAAACTATAATAAATATTTAACATTGATACTGTCCCACCACACAACGTAATAATTATTTTTAAAAATGAGGACATGCTGCATGCACTTTAATACATGTATGTTAAAAATAAAAATAAAAACAAGTAAGTTTGAGCTCCAAAGGGTTTAAGAACAGCTTCAGTTTGAATTGGGGCTGATTTTAGTCAGACATTTTAAGAAAAATGGGCCCTAAACTTAAGGGGTTAATGATGATCTGTTCCTTTTTTCAATTTTTTGGGGATTTTTCTTTCTTTTCTTTATTTATTTTCCCTTTTGCATTGAGTCTTTTTTTGTCTACATTACGTTTGTCTTAATTACATTACATTATTATATTTATTATAACTATCATTGTTGTTGAATATTTGTTGCACAAGCATAAATGTTAGATTTTAAAACATCTTTTTTCTACGTAATCAAAAATAATTTTCAAACAAGGACTCCCAACCAGTTAGAAAAGTTACATAGTGCACCTTTAGGCAGCACTGGTGATGAATTATATATGAGAAGACGAGTCGGACCTGGAACCATCTCGTGTCGTTTTGTTGACCGTGTTATCACTTATGCGCTCGTCTTTCTTTTTGCACAAAACCCACTCCAGATGAAAACCTTTTAAAACTTTACGTTGCTATGGATACCAGACAACCGACGGGTCGCACTTACAAAATCAACTCACCTTTTTTACGATTCTCCACAGATCCATCCTGTTTTTTGTCTGTTGATGAAAGAAAAAAGAAGAAACAGAAAGATATAATTCAATACAATGAGCAGAGCATTTACCAAATTAACAAAAACGTCAAAAGAATCACTTGACGTAACATTAGCCAGTGTCATAAAAGCGTCTTTAATGCAGTCGTGCGGGTAAATATAGCATGAGCAGAAGCAGAGTGCGGTTGTGGTGTTGTAAAACTTGTCCGGGCTAACGCTAATGGACAAACAAGAGTGGAGGCAGTAAAACGGACGGCGAATGTACTTTTTTTGGATTTCTTCTTCTCCTCCTTCTCTTTCTTCTTCTCCTCCTCGTCATCGTCGTCGTCCTCTCCGGCTCCGAGTAAAGTGAAGATGATTCCAGTTTGGGAGTTGACACCCACCGCGGTCACCACCATCTTCCCCGAGCCCTCCATTACGTGAGTGCCTTTTGGAGAGAACAAGACGACTCGGTAAATAATGAATGACGTGCAATTTGTTCGACTACAATACTTTTATTCTGTGCGGGTCGACTATAAATAGCTAATACCTATTAAATTAAAGGCTTTGTGGCAGGTCCGACGACACATTTCACTAAAACGTACTCAACATGATTATATTTAAGATTTTACTAAACATTTTGCCTAGCTATGGTCAGTTTGACAGTTTTCGTAAAGTTTATGTCACTTCCTGGTTGAACACAAGCAGTAAATATGACATAGATAGGTGATTCCACAACTGTTACCAAGCAACCAAGGGCCACAATCCATATAAATTACACAATAGTTCAGATTTGACAAATAATAACACCTGATAACACCTTTATTTTGTTGAATGAGTATTTAAACTGTCAGAAAATTGTGCCAGTTGTGTGTAAATTGTCTTGTCGCTTCTTGATGACATCACAGAGGGATTCTACTTTAGAACTCAGCATGACTTCCTACAATTTTAAACTTTTATTTATCAAAATTTCTTCAAAAACTGCAACTTCAAGAATGTAAAACTATAGTAAATAATTGCCACAGGTGCCCTCCCATCAAACTTAGTCATAATTAGAACATTTTGAGAACTGTATGTATTTGTATGAACTGACAAACTAATAAAATAATCTAGTGTTTCAGAACGTGTTTGTCGCTTTTAGTCACTTTATAGTCGATTTAAGAGGCCTTTTTGTCACTTATAGACATGTTTTTGTTGCTTTTAGTCACTCTATATTCGCTTTAAGACGCATTTTTGTCACTTATAGACACATTTTTGTCGCTTTTAGTCACTTTATAGTCGCTTTAAGATGTGTTTTTGTCACTTAGACACATTTTTGTCGCTTTTAGTCACTTTATAGTCGCTTTAAGATGTGTTTTTGTCACATAGACACATTTTTTGTCGCTTTTAGTCACTTTATAGTCGATTTAAGAGGCCTTTTTGTCACTTATAGACACATTTTTGTTGCTTTAAGAGGCCTTTTTGTCACATAGATACATTTTTGTTGCTTTTAGTCACTTTATCGTCACTTTAAGACGTGATTTTCTCACAGACACGTTTTTGTCACTTTTAGTCACTTTAGAGTCGTTTAAGACGCGTTTTTGTCACTTAGACACGTTTTTGTCGCTTTTAGTCACTTTATTGTCGCTTTAAGACGCGTTTTTGTCACTTATAGACACATTTTTGTCGCTTTAAGAGGCCTTTTTGTCACATAGATACATTTTTGTTGCTTTTAGTCACTTTATCGTCACTTTAAGACGTGATTTTCTCAGACACGTTTTTGTCACTTTTAGTCACTTTATAGTCGCTTTAAGACGCATTTTTGTCACTTATAGACACGTTTTTGTCGCTTTTAGTCACTTTATTGTCGCTTTAAGACGCGTTTTTGTCACTTATAGACACATTTTTGTCGCTTTAAGAGGCCTTTTTGTCACATAGATACATTTTTGTCGCTTTTAGTCACTTTATCGTCACTTTAAGACGTGTTTTTCTCACATAGACACGTTTTTGTCGCTTTAAGAGGCCTTTTTGTCACAGATAAGTTTTTATTGCCTTTAGTCACTTTGTAGTCGCTTTAAGACACACATTTGTCACTTTAAGACGCATTTGTCACTTGGTTGCTTAAAGACATGTTTTTTGTCACTTTAAGTTGCCCATAGTTCTGTTTTAGCCGATTTTAATTGCTTTTTTTTGTCGCCTTTAGTCACTTTTCTTGACTCTGAAGGAAATTCTTGCTAATTGCATCCAAATCAAATTGCATCCAATCAAATTGTGACTTTGATTCGATTTTGATTAACTGTGCAGCCCTAGTGGTGTGTAAGTGTGAAGCAGCCTAAGCCTCAAATTAGATTGTTATGGATTGGCAGGTCATACTGGCTGACGCTCCGGTTGTAAAGAAAAAGCGGTAACAGATTGAAGTGCTTGACAAGACTTTAATGACCTGCCTTTAATCAAAAGACATTTATCTCAGTGAATTAATGGAACTATCACAGGCTGCATCAAGCACACTGCTCACTCTTATAATCTTCTTTATTATAATCACATTAGTGTTTTCAGTGACACAAGGTTATGGGGAAAAAGATTGCGTTAAGAATAAAACATGTAATTTGTGAGTCGATTAAAAACGCTTCACTTTGCAGAGCGTTTTACATGATTCGCTCACAGCCTTGAATCAAAACGTTCACTCTTTTTGTTATTAATCCAGCATTAACGCAATATTATAGAGATAGATAGAAGATAATATATCAAACAATTTGGTGAGAGGACAATAGGAAGACATTTTTTGAATTATATTGAAGTAAGTATTGATGTGGTGCTAAAAATCAAAACTAGATTTCAATATTAATACCATAATTATTCAAAAAATCCAACAATAAAAGCACAAAATAGGTTGGATTTTGCAGCACTGATACAACTTCAAATGAGTATCTAGCTTTGATTCTAGTTTCAATAAGCATCTCGGCATCAAATTTTTAACAGTTTTTTAGTTTTTCAGATGTTATTTGTAAAGTTTAGCAAAATAGTACAATATCTATCAAATAAATCAACATGAAGAATTGTTAACAAGCCCCTTAAATACTCCTTAAATGTACCAAACCAAAAATAAATCCAATCTTTATTTATTTTTTTTACTTTAAATAACTTTCTAAATAATTCTTCCTCCAATTCAGCTAAACAGTGCACAAAGTATCTTCAATAAAGTACACATGGTTTGTGTTTCATTTCTTTGTATTTAAAAAACAAACACTTTAAAGCGTTCACTATGTTTCACTAAAGCCTAGTGAACATGATTATATTTAAGATTTTACTTAACATTTTGCCTGTTTGTCCCCAGTTTGACAGTTTATGCAATGTTTATAACGTTACTTCCTGGTTGGATGAGCAGCAAATATGACATAGAGGTAATTCTACAACTGTTACCTAGCAACCATTTTGAAAACAAGGGCCAAAATCCATATAAATTACACAATAGTTATGATTTGACAATAAATAATACCTGATAACACCTTTATTTTGTTGGATAAAAAATGTTTCAGTCGAGTGTTAACTGTCTTCTTATTTTTACCTGTATGTCGCTTTCTGATGACATCATTGAGGGATTAAATTTTAGAACTCAGCACTACTTCCTGTCATTTTAAACTTTTATTTTTCAAAATTTCTTCACAAACTGAAACTTCACAGATGTAAAACTATGATAAATACTTACCACAGGTGCTATTCTACCACACTAAGTCAGAATTAGAAAAACATGAGAACCTTCATACAGACTTTAAGGTAGTTAATAACATTTTTTTTTTTACATGGCAAATATGTAGTAAATGTCCTGCAGCGTGACAGGTGACATCTAACCACAGGACACGCTAAAACATATCTAAATAAACGAATTACACACAAAATTATGTAATGCTTGTGAAAAACCTTGTAGAACTGATTTGTTTTGTTTTTTTATTTTTATTTTTTTGCATTTTGCTCACAAATAACACCCCCAAACGTCAAGTACCCTCTAACAACAGCAGCAACAAAGTGAATATCTTAGCAATATAGCTTGTCCATTATTTAGTGTGAATATTTATAGTAGCAAATGAACAGTAGCCCTGTCCGATATCGTTCAAATGTTCAGCGGCGGGTGTGCGTTACCTGATAAGAGCATGGGGTCTTTTTCCTGCGTCTTTTTGACATGGTCCGACTCCCCTGTCAGCGAGCTCTCATCTATCTTCAGATCGTTGCCCTGGATAAGGACTCCGTCAGCAGGCAAGAGGTCACCTGAGACACAGCGACAACAGAACACATGTCCAATTTGGAAAACAAAAGCAGACACAAGAGGAGCAGCTCGTCATTTGGGAAGATCTGAAGGCTGTACGTAAGATTTAGTTAAGACGCTGCAGGTGAACAGGAGAAAATATGAAATTTAAAGGTATCAATTTGAAACTTCTCCTGTAGTTTAGTCAAATGAATGTAAGAAAACAATGCATTACAAGTTTTTCATCATGTAATGTTTTTATGTAGAAATAAGGCATTTTGTGTGTAAAACTGGCCAAAGATACACATATTTGAGACATTTAAATCTGAAAAATGGACTGAACCAGGTTTAAATTTCTTGGTTCATTTTGTACAAATATTAGTTGCACAAAAAATGTACAGAGGGGATTTTGGATTTCTTAATTAGTTTTAGACTGAAAATTGGATTCAAAAATCAAAACCAGCTTCATTGTTTTTGACTAAAAATTTGGTACAGTCTAATGTCATCAATTTTTTTCCTTAAAACTTTAATAAAACCAGGTATAGAATTAGATATGAATAAATACTTCTGTAAGTTTCATCAAATTCGAATCAAATGTTAAGTTCCAGATTGTACAGTTTGGTGTGTGTGGGAGCTACTTTAAGAATGATCTTTAAGTCTCTGTGGGAGAAAAATGCATTTTAAGAAAACAGCCTTTGAAGTGACAATGTCCCAGAGAAATCTATGGATGAAGTGGATTAAATAAAACAATGAAACATCTTTAGGAGCAGATTGGACACGTTTTTATGGTTCCACATAAAAGTTTATATGTTGAGAGCAAAATGAGCAATAAACCAAAAAATGATTTTGCCTGCAGTGTCTCACCTTCAGAGGATTTACATTTTATTTAAAGCAGCGTGCTTTTAGATCAAACTCGTCATTGGGGAAGCACATTGAACACATTTTCTTGATTGTTAGCCTTGACAAATGATCAGTGATTGTTGAGCACCCTGAGGTCACAGAACATATTGATTTAAAGAAACCAGCTGGTTTTATCTGCAATAATGAGACGTCAGTGTTTGTCATTAACAGAGACGACAATGGAAAAACCCCAGAGCCTTAAACATGACTGTTCAGAGATTAAAGTGTAAAATGTTAAAAACAATACATAAAATGATCAGGACCGACTGTAACAATACAAACTGTGGGAAAAACTGGATATAATTACTTTGTCCTTAAAACAAAAACAAAAAAACAAGCGCAATTTATGAAACATGCATATTTTATGCACTATAATTATTCATTGTTTTATGTTGTATTGTTTCAACAAAGCAAAGTCCTAGTTTGTGAATTTTGTTCACTGATAATGGAAATAAAATTCAGAATTAGGGCTGAAACAAGTTAATCAATTAATCGCAAATAATTGAATATTGAAATGGCTGTCAGCAAATTTAGTAATTGAATAATCATTTTCTGAACAACGCAGTCTCCAGAACATGCCATGGGACGAAAGCAGAGCCTTTATGACTCAGACAGAGCAGCAGTTAACCCAAAATGAAAATGTCTTTCATTTATGTATTTATTGCTGTGAACAAGATGTTCTCAATCGGCATCTATGTTGCTTCATCTCCTTCAAATTAAATAAAAATCCTTTATTTAAGGCCTAATCTAATCAACTAATCAATTAATCGAAAGATTAAATTGTTAGCTACAGCCCAAATTAAAAATTAAACTTCATTGCCATTGTCAATATAAAAATAAAAACTAGGAATGTGCTTTGGTGCAAAAGTTATATTGAAAAATAAATATGTATAAATGAAAATACTAATTAATTAGTTAATGTATATATACTATATAATACTGTAGGTTCTTATATATATATATATATATATATATATTTATATATTTTGACTGTTTTACAGCATAAATATTACTTTTAGTCTGACTAGTTCCTTCTTAAATCTGGGGTACCCAACCTTTTTTCTTAAATAAGTGAAATTTCATGTAAAATGTACAAACAGCACTTTGTGACAAAAATGAGACAGCTGTGCGCTGTCTGCAGCTAATAGTCAAGCATTTATGTCAAACCTGGAAATGAGTGCAGAACGCAGCGCTCTGATTGGCTGTGCTCGGGGCGGTCTAAAGAAATCTGTTTTAAAAATTGAGCCTGAACCTGAAAATGAATGCTTGCAGATATTAACAATGTACCAAAGGCTTTGTGAGGATCTAGTTAGCAAAATCAGAAGCAGGTATTTAAATGTGTCCGAGTGAAAATTTGGTACCCCAGCTTTAATCGATTAAATCCTCCCTCCAAAGAAACCAACATGACCCAACACTTACCATATTTAACTTGTGCAATGTCTCCCACCACGATATCGGCCACGGGGATCTGGATGACTTGGCCCCCGCGGACCACGGTGAACTTCTGCTCCTGTTCGATGCGGCTCTGGAGGCCCCTGAACTGCTTCTCTTTGCTCCAGTCGTTGAAGGCGGTCACCAGCACCACACAGACGACCGACAGCAAGATGGCCGCCCCCTCGATCCAGCCCGCCTCCGACTCGGTCTCGTCCTCCACACCTCCCGCCGCCTTCCCACAGTCTGCAGGCGACAAGGACGGAGAGTTAACACGAAATTATAATCACTGACTGACATTTTCAACACAAAATGATAGCACTTTCTGTTTGAAAATACTGCTTTGGAACTTTTTTTGTATAGACACTGGACTTAAATATCCTTGAACAATATTATATTATAGATGCTACATGATATTATTAAAAGGAGCTGTACCCAATTTTTACTGTTTTGAAACATGAAAAACAGAACTAGTTCATGATCCCAATTTTTTAAAGTGAAATATGTTTTGACCCAGTGCAGATATATTGTAAAAGCATCTATCTGAGTGAAAATGAGACCACAGCGCTTTCTGTGCATCTATTTATGGAGCATTTAATTCTACAAGAAGTAGGAGGTGTGTGGACAACTCTAGAGTTTAACAATACAGACTCTAAAACTTTCAAGTCTGTATTGTTCAGTTAACGGAAAAATATTCTGCATTTCTCATTTTGTTGTTAGCCTTTAAACATGCTTGAGTGCCTTAAATTTGCCATCTCATGTTTTAAAACAAACAAAAAAGTTTTTTATTCATTCTATGGCCTGTGTTATCAGTCAATATGAAATGACACTTACTGAGTGCATCCAGCTAGAAGATGGCCCCAGCGCTATTTACAATCTAGTGAAGTTAGCGCTGAAAAGAAGTTATGATGTGGATTTGCTGCAGTAGTTATTGTGTTTAGAGAAATGGTCACAAAGAGTTTAGCGATGATTTAAGATGATCCGAAAATATGTCCCGGATAGAAGGAGTTCGCAAGAAGTGTTTTTATATTTGATGATTTTTTTATAGTCGACTAGTCACAGCCATGGAGGTCACTGTTGTTTGTTGTCATATTAAGCGTTACATTAAACTCTGATGTTGTCTTATCCCTAATTTTGATCAAGATATGTCACCTTTCGAACATAATTTCTGAACTGACAGTAGAACATTGTCAATCTAAAACCTCAAAACTACAAAAGATTATCATCATTCTAAAGCTTAGTACCGAGACCCAAAATAAAAACAGGAATACAAAAGATACTTACGATCTCTCTCTGCATCTGGAGGTCTATAAAAAGAAAGGCCTAGTGAAACTACGGCTGCTACTTCCAGGATGATGAGGGTGACGTCCTGAAGCGCCTCCCACACTAACTGTAAGAAAGTCTTAGGTTTTTTGGGCGGTATTAAGTTCTGCCCAAACACTGTTTGCCGCTTTTCGATGTCTGCAGGCTGTCCACTTAAACCTGCAACAGAAGAGACAAGACACAGGCTTTTACTCGCGTGAACAGAGCCACGAATGAACAAATATGAGTCTCAAAGAGCATGGTACAGATGTAATTGTTGGAGGAACTGGAGAAAACAGCACATGGATTTGTAATGACTGTGGCCCTTTGATCTGAACCCTTCAATAAAAAAATAAATATTCAACTCGCACAATTACAATGTGAAGCTTGTTTTTGGAACATGACTCATTTTTAAAGCAAATAAAGGCTTGAGTTTCACATTTTTTGAAGCACTGGACTGTGTTGCCAATATTTATCACAGAATAATTTTAGCTACAAAATAAGAGTAATCAAATGAAAGAGTATATGACAGGTTCACGTGTATATCCAATTATGAGTTTGGTGGGATACTTCCTTTGGTAAATATTTATCATAGTTTTACATTTGTGAAGTTGCGGGTTGTGATGTAATTTTGAAAAATAAAAGTGTAAAATTACAGGAAGTACATTCTAAAACAGAATCCCTCTGTGATGTCATCAATAGGCGACGCACCAGAGACAATTAACAGCAACAGACACAGTTTTCTGACAATTTAAATGATCATTCAACAAAATAAAGGCGTTATTAGATTATATTTAATGTCAAATCATAACTAAAATAAACTAAAATAAAATAACTAAAATAAAAATAATTTATAAGGATTTTGTCCCTTGTTTTCAAAATGGTTGCTAGGTAACAGTAAATCCAATTAATTAATCCAGTAAATTACTTCTACCTTTGTCATATTTGCTGCTCATGTTCAATCAGTAAGTAACATTATAAACTTTACAAAAACTGTCAAACTGCGTACAAATAGGAAAAATGTTTAGTAAAATCTTTTAGTGAAATGTGTAGCTTAACTTTATACCGGATATGGGCTTAAAAATACATATCGGCCCATGCCTAATTTTCAATCAGTATAATGAAATTTTAAGAAAGGAATGGACAATACAATCAATGCTCAAATGTTGCATATCTTCAAAACAACATTCACGATATTAGGTAAACTTTGATATATTATCCAACTCCTCAAACGTCCTCCACAGCTCTCCACGTCCCGCGCTGGACTACACCAACACTCGGACACTAGGCCTGGAGTCGACAAAAGAAATTCTTGGTCGACTAAAGCAGTGATTCCCAACCTTCTTTATCTAAAGTACCCCCTAGGCTTTGTCTCACACTCAGAGTACCCCTTAACTTGTGTTTCAGGCAACTAAATGGGTTTACTGGTCACATATTATCAATTATTACTATTGTATTTTAGTTAGAATAATATTTATGGACCAATTTACCCTAAAAAGATGCAAAATTTACAACTAACAACACTTTTTTATTCAGATAACAGTACATTTAATCATTTAAAACCTGAAACCATTCTAAGTAGGTCCCCATACCCCTGGTTGGGAAACACTGGACTAAAGGCCTGTCCTATCGACCGATTAATCTACTAAAAAGGGGATGTGGCAAAAATATATCAAAACTTTTAAGTATTTCCATGTATCTAAACCACCTAAACTGCACTCAAAAGAACACAACTGTAGAGGAGTTCACGCAAAAACAACTATACCATATTCTCATCCTTTTGTAATAATTTAGTATAAATAAAATGACTAAAAATCTTGGTTGACTAAGACCTTGATTTTCAACCAGAACACTAGTGCGCCTTCAGGTGTGCCTTGAAAAAATAATGTCCAATTTTGATTTACAAATGAATTTAATTGGAAAAGTTACCATTTTTGAGTGTCCTAAACATACTTCTGCACCAAAAAAGAAAGCAAAAACAATCACCATCAACGGCACGGACATTATTTGGCACATTATATATCCATTTTTTAAACTAAAAGGTCTGATTTGGTCATGTTTAGTAGGTTGCGTGCCGTGATATCTTTGTGCCGCCACTCAAAAAAGGCTGAAAAATACTGGACTAACATACCATCGACCGACTGATCAACTAAACCAGTGATTGCCAACCCTTTTTGTCTCTAATACCCCCTAAGCTTTGTCTCACACTCAAGAGTACCCCTAACTTCAGTTTCAGGAAAATAAATGGGTTTACTAGTCGAATACTATCAATTATTAGTGTTATATTTTTGTTTTTATTATATTTATGGTCCAAGATACTCTAAAAAGGTGCAGAATTTACAACAAATAACACTGTTTTACTCAGAAAAAAGTACATTTAATCTTCTTTTAAAGCCTGAAATCATTCCAAGTGCCCCCTAGTCATAGCTCACGTGGGAAACACTGAACTAAACAGTAACAGTAGCAGCAGCAGCAGCAGCAGCAGCAGCAGCGTCCACATGCCTCCACTGAAGCCGGCAGTGCGCGCTCAAAAGGGGCCTTCGCACATTTGATGATGCATGACACTTTTTCACTTCTATTCAAGCCGACTAACAGTGTGTGGGCGATCTGCAGACTGGCTGGATTTGTGTGTGTGATAAGAGAGGAAGAGGGGGAGAGAGAGGGGGAGAGAGGGAGAGAAGAGGAGGGGAATAAGGAGAGAGGAAGAGAGGAAAAAAGAGAGGAGAAGCAGAGAGAGAGCGAAAGAAAGAGGTGAAAGATGGAAATGGGGAGGGAGAGGCAGAGATGTGAAATGAAAAGATGTAAAAAGAAAGTGACAGGGGGAGGAGAGATGGAAAGTAAAACATGATTAGGGAGGGCGAGGAGGTAGAAATGAGAGGATGGCTAAAGAGAGGGAGGGAAGAACGTGGAGCGATGGAAAGAAAGAGGAAAGGCGAGGGAGAGGAGAAGCAAAGAGAGAGAGAGTGAAGGTGGAAAGGGAAGGAGGCAAAGGAGAGAGGAGTGAGGGCGGGAGGAAAAAGAGAGGAGACTGAGCGATAGGAGAGATGGAAAGGAAGACATGGAGAGGAAAGAGAGAGGGAGGGGAGAAGATAAGAAGAAGAGATGGAAAGGAAAAGAAGAAATGAGAGAGGATGAAAAGAGGTGAGATGGGAAGGGAAAAGGAGAGAAGGAAAAGGAGAGAATGAGAGCGAGGGAGAAGTAAGAGGATGGCTAAAGAGAGGGAGAGAGGGTAAAAGAGATAGAAACACAGAGAGCAAAGGAGTGAAGAAAAAGAAAAAGAGGAGGGATGGGAAGGAAGAGAAGCAGAAAAAGGGAAAGAGGAGAGAGGGAGAGAAAGAAAAGACAGAACGTGGCAAGAGAAAGAGAGAGAAAGGGTAAAAGGAGAGCGAGAAAGGGAGAGAGAAGCGAGGGAAAGAGGAAGGAAAAGAGGGAGGGAAAGAGGAGAGAGAGTAGAGAGAGAGGAGTGAGTGTGTGAAAGTGTTCCTGACGGGCAGATGGGGGATGGAGGGTGAAACCAATGCGCAGAAGAAAGTGAAGCAGACTGAACAGACTTGAAGGGAAAGGCCTGTTGAAAAATAGCTCTGGAGTTTGCATTTTAGGTCTTTTTAAAACAGGCCGTATCCAATTTTTTTCACGTAATAAACTAAAACTGGTATTGCTCCCTGTACAGATAATTTCATAAGATCTTGGGGTAAAATTAGAATGCTGTGTGCTGTCTGCAGCGGATTATAGAGCGCAAAGCAGGAAGTGGGCTGTTAGCATGCTCATGTTTGTTAGCTTTAATGCTCATTTCTGCTCGGTTATTGTACAAAAATAGCTCTGAGCGTTCGAAATGTGGTTACCGTAGCTTCGTTCATACATACTTCATACTGTTTCTAATGTTAAGGCCGTGCTCTGGTAAATAAACAGCAGAGGGCGCTCAAAGTCAGATAGGGCACTGACCACAACGGAAGAAAAAGTGCAACTAGAAAAAGCAAATATGGCGGTACACACGGCAGTTCACAGATCACGCTTGATAGAAAAGAGCAAAGAAAACGAGGTGAGAAAAGAACTGATTAGTTTTGCAGTTTGTTCTCATCTCTAGAGTTCACTGTTGGGCTGTGTTCACTACTGCCCCCAGTGGTCAACTCATGTAGAGTTCTTGACACAAATCCATAAATGATGAACTACAAATCGCATACGAACCAAACAACGAACAAAACAACGCAGAAGAAGGACAGAAGCCTCTATGTCTGTTCAGCTTAAGGACCGGGGGCCAAATCAGACCTTCCAAGAGACACGATCCGGCCCTCAACCATCTTCCAAAAATATAGAAAACATTTAGCCCTGGTTTAGACTGGGTTTAAACTGGGTTTAGACTGGGTTTAGTCCTTGTTTAGTCCTGGTTTAGACTGGGTTTAGCCCTAGTTTAGCCCCAGTTTAGCCTAAGTCTAGTCCTGGTTTGGCCCTGGTTTAGACATGATTTAAAACAGATTCAGCCCTAGTTTATCCCAGATTTAGACATGGTTTAGTCCTGGTTTAGACATAGTTCTAGTTTAGACTTGGTTTCTGGACCCTAGGACAAAACCACCTGAAAAATCTGACCCTGGATAAAATAAAATAAAGTTGAATAGCCCTGCTCTGTATCCGTATCTTGAACGTAGAGCATAAATCAGACTTTACTGTGGCAATAAACTAAGCTCTGGTCTCTGACAGTTGTTCGGCCTCTGCAAATGGTCCAAAATAAACTAGTTCTGTTTTCACATTTTTTAAAGACAGTAAAAATCAGTTACAGATCCTTTACGTGAGAAGTCTTACACCAAACTCATGAGTAAAAACACGTGGTTTGGAGCAGCTTTGACTATTTTTTGGGGTCAAATTGCGTTCGATGATTAAAATTCTGTACTGTTTATGTTCAAAGAAGTGGTATTGAAAGCCATTTGTTTTTCTTTTAAAAAGACAAATTAAAAAACAAATTGTGTTCAATCAAAATGAGGAAAACATCTGATACTTTTTGTCTTCTCGTCCAAATGAAACAATAAAAGACTAAAAAAAGACTCCCGGCGTTTCGTTTTAAGTGTCATCTGAGTATAGCACTTGCAAAATTTCTGGTATACAAACACATAATTAACACACTACATTACTATCATTTGTCTGAACTGGGACTAGAGGCGGCAGTGGAATGAGTAACTTAATTATTTCGTCATAAAAAGAGCTGTCAAACTGAGCCACACATGGTGACAATGAACACAAATTGAGAAAAATTACTGGAGAAATGACTTGTCCGTCTAATTAACAAAACGCTTTTAGTGTTCCTGCCATCTCCGGAGAAGAATTAATGTCCCCGCACGGGCTGGCTGTCTTCATTTAGTTTTGGCGGAAATTACAAGCCACCGAACACAGCGAAAATGAACCAATTATGCGTTTAAAAAGGTCAACTGTTACACAAAGTGATCTTGTTCTGTGCAAGTGAACGCCGAGCGGTGAAATGTTTAGCTCTGTGCGCCGCCAAAGCCTGGGAAAAATGGAATGCTAATGAGACAAGTTGGTTATTGACAGAAGTGACAATAAAACGTCAGAGTGCAATTAACTAGGAATAATTAAAAAGCACAATAAATGGCAAAATGGATGCAAGAAACACAAGCTTTCGGAGCTCGTTGATGGCATGTTTTTAATTAGAACGTAAATAAGGCATGTTGTAGTGTGTTCAGAGAAGAAAAAATAAATTACATTGACACAAGATTTAATTTGTTTGTTTGTATTGGATGCCATTTTAGTTTGGTTTTTGTGCAGGTTGATTTAACCATTATCCTCTAATTGAGTTTAAATGAAACATTCCAGTAGCTTTGAAGGATGTGCCAAATGTAAAGGGCACATTTCCCTATTGATGCCACAAGCTTAAAGGGGATGTATGATGAAAAATCTACTTTAATGAGCTTGTTACAACAGTGTTTCCTCATCATTAAGTTTACTCAAAGTTGTATTGATTACTGCATGTTTGAGTTAGGGCTGTTTAGTCGATTAATTGGTCGATGGTGTCTTAGTCGACCAACATTTTTATTAGTCGACTAATGTCTCATAAAAATGTACTGCTTCGCTTGTACATTCCACAGTTCTGCAAACTATTATTTTCATACATTTTTAAACAAAGTAGAAAATATATATATATTGTGAAAGCTTCTGGAGAGATCTTCAACATGTAAATAACATGTATTTTGAAGAAAATCTGAAACTGTTGATTTTATTTTTAATAACGCAGCAGTATTTGTTATAATCGTCTTTTTGTGTGTGTTTTAGAGTGTATAGTCCAGATAATGACTAAATACATGACTATAATTATTATAATAGTAGACTAGTCAAAACATTTCAGTCTTTTACTTAGTCAATTAACGATGAGGTCAGAGCAAAATAGTACTTTGTTTAGTGGTGTCAAACTGCTCGTCTACATGGAGAGTGACAAGTTTGTCCTGTATTTTGTGGAACATTGCAGGCAAAACAGCAGAATCTCTGGAGAAACAACGGTTTCACACACAAACTACTGTTACAAGCAAGACAAACTACTGTTTTGAGCAAGACACATCATCGCCTCACTAATAAGTTAAAGGAAACATATTATGCATTTTTTTGTATTATTAGCCTTTAAACATTCTCTTGAATATCTTTAATTTGCCATCTCAAGTTTTGAAACAAAAAAAAAGTTTATTACAGAATAATTAAAGTTTTTTTCAGCCGTCTGAGACACTTACTTAGTGCATCCAGTCAGCAGATGGTGCCAGCGCTATATACAATCTACGTCATTGTGTGGCTTCGCTGCAGGAGTTATCATGTTTAGAGGTAGAGATGCTCCGAGTTTAGTGATGATTTAAGGACTTAAAACAGCTGAATATTCTCAGATAAGAGACATGGATTATCTGAAAATACGTCCCTGACTGAGGGAGTTCAGTGGGATGTATGTTTGACGATGCTCGGAGGGGGAGGATTTTCTAAAAAAATTCCTCAAAACAACATGAATGCAACTGAATGCTACTTCAGGTGTGTGATGACAGAACATTGTTAGAACATGATTAAAAGCTCAAAAAAGTCACTGTAGCAGAATACGTGTGCTTCGTGTGTCAGTACAAGTGTGATTTCTGGTGCAGTGCGTATGTCTTTGAATGTAAACCTTACCACGGCCTTCACAGACTATCGATTATGATGCTGTCTGTAAGCGTTTCTATCATCTATCGTCACTGTAGGTCCACTTCTATACTATGGCTGGTTACATGGTTAATTGACGTTAGAACAAGTTAATGCGGGATCATTTTTATATTACAAAGGAAATGAGAGACGATGACTCACAAACGTTGCTAAAATGCTACGGGTTTTATCTCGCCATAGCTGCCATTCTGGCCCCTGCCCGTCGCACTGTGTCCACTCTCATTCTCTGTGCCTCTCGCAAAAACACAATGACAGCTAATATTCGGCTACATTTTCCCTCTGCATAAGTAGAATGGACAGCAGGAGCTTAAATGTGCACTTGCGCCACCTGCTTGTCTCCACGAAGATGATATTGGGATGTACATTTAATCAATTACACTTCACACTACACAGATCTGACCTGTAACTTGTCCCGGTGGAGTTTAGGCCTGTCACAATAATTACTATCAATGAATGAAAGCTGGAACAATAATTTTTTGGCGTTTTTGGTGTTCATGTATACCCGATTAGCCGTGACTAAACGCTTAACCGAGTGAAGAGCTCCTGCCCGGTTTCATTTTCTGCCTTGTTTACGCTGTTGTAATACACAATCGCACCACCAGAGGGCGCCCGAGAGAGTAGTTCATGAAATTGTAACACATCAGAGTGAAAACAAGTGTGCTGGCAACTTAAAAATAGCGGCTTTATCTCATAAAGACGGCGCAAACCTGAGACACTGCAGTATATATGAACTTATATTAATATTGCATGGTTTATTTCACTCGGATTTCACGTTGGTGAGAATACAGACCGCTTTTTGCCTGAAACTATCAATCTTTTACCTGCACAAGCTAAAGGTAAGCGGCTAATGTTAGCGACTTTACAACGTGACTCTAAAAAAAAAAAAAAGAGTGCTCTGTTCATTATTTCTACAACAGAGCATCAAAACAGTGTTTATTGGAGCTTTCATTCAGTCGGTTGTGCTCTGTTTAAACCTGTTGCTGCTCTGCATTTGCTCTCGTGATGCTCTGACGTCTGAAATAACTCGTTGAGTAACAAAAAGTATAACAAAAAAGTGCTGTGTTAACGCAACCGGTTAATCGATTATTGACCGCGAAGGGCTCCAACGAAAAATTTGAAAACGTGCATCCCTAATCGTGTCCATCTTTTCTTTGCAACTGGAAACTTTGTGATTGTTTTGGTAAGTGGTGAAATTTTAGGTGTAGAAGATTAAATAATTAACATATAACTCATAAATTATACTAATTAACTACTTAATCTTCTTGCTGCTCATGATTTTACGATATGATTTCACTTGGAGTAGGCTTTCCTTTGATTTTTGGATTATTGTGTCAGCGATATAAAGTCTCAATTTTATCGTTTATTGTGATATTTTCTGTAAAAATATATCACACATCAAAATGAGTTATTGTGACGGGCCGAGTGGAGTTGCCTGCTTTTCCTCATTTAGTTTAATGTCATACTGTGGAACATTCCAGGCAAAGCAATAACATCTCCATTAGAGCTGCACAGTATATCACAGAAGAATCGATATCGCAGTATCAGCAAAGTCTTCTATCTGATACAAATGTTCTGTGTTTAAAATGAAAACACTAATGAAGTAATGGAAAAAATCTAGCTTTTTCAAACTAAATTAGACTCTGCCTTGTATTTACAGGTTTATATTTTAATATAACAGACATTTTATTACAAAGACAGTGACATAATTCAAAAAATAAATATACATAAATAAATATCTCAACATTTATTTGGTTAAAAATGTTAGTTTATTGTAAGTCTCGATCTACAATAGAAATAATCACTCACTAGTCGACTGCTAAAATAATCTTTAGCTTAAAGATTCAGCTTTAGTCAAAAACTGTATTTAAATATTTCCAATATGGTGCAGGCCTAACCTCCATGGAGAAAAGTAGAGAAGTTAAAATATGCACCTTTAAAGAAGATGTATGCTTGTATATTATCATTGAACATAATGTTGATGTGTTAACTAAACAATACTGATACAGTCGGCATCTGAGAGAACGCCCACAAACGGACCTCTGTCTGGGAAACAATCCATTTATTTTAACGGAGAACAGCAGCTCTATCACTCACTGTCCAACAACTACAAGAGCAAACACAGAGTTTTGGAGTTAAAGTGTGCCAAATACACGCAAAAAGACATGAACATCCAACAATGCTAATGTTAGCTTTGGGCTGAATGCTTCTGAAAGGGCCACCTGCTGAATTCTAACAATCCGTTTACTTTTCTGAGGCAACGTCAGGTCAAAAACCTCCATCAAGACCCGGTTGTGATTCGACATCAATTAGTTGCGCTTAAAATAGACATCATTCGGCAGGAAATCTGCAGAGGGAAACAGTAGTGTCCTTTTGAATCAACAGTCAGAATGTCAGACCACACCCTCTAATATGACGCGGGGGTAGATGGGTAAGAGTTATTAGAGGGTTTGTAAACTCTGCTTTAACAATACATTTTCAGGAGCTTGGGATCGATGCGAGCGTTCATGGTCCTGTTTAAAAGTTGAAATGAATGAAAAACTATTGGCTAATGGTAAATGTGACTTTAATGTTTGTTATGAGAGGCCCTTTAACAGCACAAATCAATTCACTCGAAGTTCCAACTGAGTCAGCTCTTTAAGGTCAGATTGTGTTAAAACAAAACTCAGATTAAAGTCTAACTTGAGTAACAGAGCTTCAGACAGAGCAGTGCCTTCAGTTAGCTTCAAACCCACAGCTAATGAATGAATTTATGTTAAAAACTGCAGAACTGGCCCAGCCTCATCATTTACAGTGGTTTTATTGTTGAACACTGGCTTTTGTATGACTCGGAGACTTAATTTTTCCTTTCCTTTTTAGTCCAAAGTTGTGGTTGGTGGGGAAAGAAGGTGGGTTTGGAGGGTGACAACATAATTTTCAGAACACACAATCGCTGAACAATAAAAGAGCACTCAAATACGCATCAATCAATGTCAAAATGTAGAAGGAAAACCATTAAAACATGATCAAAAACGTGCAAAACTCTTAAATGTTTTTGCACAGTATGTCAACTTTAAAGTCAAGCTGTCCTCATTTCAGAACGAATAAACAAAAAAGATGCTAGTTTTGGACAGTCACATCTTTCAGGTCTTAAGTCAAGTGGCTAATCATTAACGTTTTCATTTATGCATGTCCCCAGCTGACCCCAGGACAGCAGAGAGGGTCAGGGTAAGCCTCCGCGATTAAATAAGGCATGGATTGTACAGTGTGAAGCCACAAAGCCGACTGCATCTGTTTAAGCGAATAACAATCGTCCCAAACTAGATCTCAACAACGCGACCACGAGAACACGAGACTAGAACAAAAGTGCACGGCAGGTTTTCACATTTTTCTAATCGTCGCTTAATTTTGTTGGAGGTAAATATTTAGTCAAGTGGCAGTTTGTCAAGATTTTGTCGGAAAAATGCTGTCAAAGAAAAGCTCTATGTTATAAAAAGGAATACCATTATTTATATGTCATCACTGCGCAAAATTTGATACAAAATGCGGGGGCTTATTGATTTAACGTTCACTTTTTGCATCGTTGTCAATGACTTTCTACATAATAATGATTTTCTTCCTCCATATTCAACTCAAAAGTGCACAAAAACGTCTTATAAATTACACATAGTTTAGAAGTTGTGTAACACTTTTTTTTCAAACTTTTCTAGAATGAGTCACTCGAGTCAGAGACTGTAAAGATGTTGGAATAATAAAATAGTCTTCAGCAAAAATCCACTTTTACTTGCTCTACTTTAAAAAGAAGTTGACTGCTGTAATCCAAAGTGTGTCCAGTGGAGCGGCATGAAAAATTACAACATTTAGGGCAGTTACACAAACACCAGGAGTTCATGTGTTATTTATACTCCAGGACAAGCTCTGGGGTTAAAGGTTTAAGATACAGGTCAAAAGAAATACTTATATTAATATTTTTGTCAAATAAAACTCTTCTGAAAAAGTTTGATGTCCTGCGGTGAGACAGATTTATTTTCAAAAAATCTTTCACCATCAAATGTATCATCTTTTTATAGACCCATTATTGTATTTTGCATTATATTTTTGGAAATTATGATAAACTCTTTGCATTTTTGATGAAGAATAATCCAGATGTATGGGTTTTACTGGAAAAATACTCTCAGAAATGTTGAGCCACAATAATTTTTCATTTTATCTAGAGATATATTAGATTCTGTACCATAAATTAGCTTATTTTGAAGCTAAAATACAATTTTAAGGCTAGAAAATTGTATTTTGTCCATATTTTGTTAAAGAAAAGCAAACTAACTGACCTTTCTATCCTGAAAATTCAAATGTGTTGCTTTTTTCCAACACAAACACTTAAAACCAGTAGAATTTAGATCTAATGTGAGAAAATCAGCTTAATTTGCCTCCAGTCTCCTCCATTCTGGCATTTTGATGACAGAGCATTTTAACATGACTAAAGTGTAGTGCATGTTAAAATCTCAAATTGCTCACACATTACGTAAAACCTTCCTCTTTAACCTACAACTGATTTGTTCCTTTTTTATGTTTATATTTTTCTACAAAGGCGTGTCACACCACATTACACCTCCAAACTGTGAAAATTATATTCGCACCATAAACAGACATAAAATATGTGTTTTATTTGTCAAATCCTCTTGTTCACAGTGCGGTGGTTTGTTATGGAATTACCTCTGTATCTATAGCTCACATCTGCAGCACACGACCAGGAAGGAAAACTACATACGTCACCAAAATGGTCAAAGATTTTTGTTAAATATAATGATGGTAACTACACGTATTATTGACATGGGCAGTCTAACCTGGTGTGCACTTTAAAGGTCCTCTATTTTATGCTCACTTAGACCTTAGATACCTACATTTTTAGGTAAATATTCTACAATATGATAAATGCTAAAATGAAATGATACAAAAGAGATAGGGCTGTGGTTGACTAAAGACTTGCCCATTGACGAAAATGGAGTGTGGCAAAACTATAGCTAAACTATGAAGTATTTCTATGTATCAAACTGGACTCAAAAGAACACAACTGCAGAGGAATTCATGCAAAACAACTATTTTTGCAGATAAGAACTAAGAAACTGAGTATTTATATGTTGAAATCTTTAGTTAACTCACCCAGAATCTTCTTGTTTTTGCCGTTTTCGCCATATAAATCTAAATAAACTAATTAGTCGACGAATAAAAATGCTGGTCGACTAAGACACCATTGAGTGATTAATCGACTAAACGATTAAAGATATACAGCGCTAGAAGGAGAGCAGTGCAGTTGTTTGGATTTTTTAAGAAGCACTCCCTAGACTTGTACCTAATGACATCACAAGATAAAACCAACATTTTTCACTGGAGAGAGAGATGTAGGAATCACTCAACATGTGGAAATGAAACAAAACACAATACCATGCAGGTTTCATAAGGAAACATAAAAGTACTAATGCTCAGAAGCTCCATTTAGCGTTGTAGGAACTTTAAAACAGAACTGAGTATCTTTCGAAGTACGCTTGAGAAGTCCAGGGGTCAGACTTTACGTGGAATTCTAACTTAAAGTGCACATAGAGACAAAATACAAAAACTCGCTCTTTTAAGTTACAATCTCGTTTGAAGACTGGACCGCACATTTCTCTGCAAAGCTGTCCTTTTACAGAACATTCATAAAGTCTATTTTTACCCGATGCCGTTCTGAGCTCAAATTTAGTTTCTATTTGTGCACCTACAAAGCGTTTTCAGTTATGAATCTGTACAAATCCACCGCAGCCTTGTTACGAGACTGCATGGGAAGAGTTTATTCATTTCACGTTATTACAATAATGCAAAGCTATTATGAAAACAGCCTTCACGACACAATCAGATACAGAAAAGACATCACAAGCACATTTTAACTGGACACACAACACAACTTGTTCTGTGGAAACAATCAGAAAACTTTCACTTCCTTCAAACGGCCTCAAAGTTGCACAAAAGTCAAATTGCGAAACAATGAACATGATTTTTAAGAAGTAGTGACTCCTTCCTCATTTGCAATCGTAGTTCACTTTTGCCACGGCTATGGCTTAATCAGAAGGTGCTTTGGTGTGTGATTTTTCTCTGATTGACGCGCATAAAGCAAGCTCAACTCCCGTAATAAGGAAATTTGATTAGAGAAAACAACGAGGCAGAAAAAATGAGTCCGCCGCACCGCTTCAGGACAAACTGGGGAGAGATTTGAAGCGCCGGGTTTATAAACTGCTAATAATAAGCCTCTTGTGCGTCTTATCTGGTACTTTTAATTTAGAGCTGTGCTGAATGGGTTTATGGCTCCCCAGTAACACCCAAAGGGATCAATACAGTTAATTGAACACTGGCAAACGGTTATTTTGGCAATTGGAGCCTAATCTCGCTGCGATGAATACACGCTCTTTTACAGCCAGTAAAACACAATTGTGTGCAGACAGAATGGCCGTTTATTTAAGCACACGGCAAAAAGCTACATCTAGCATGATTTACATTAGCTCTGCAGCGATTAATCAACTTATTGTGACTTATCAACAATAAAAAAAAAAAATCATCAAATCGTTAGCTGAACTCTGCAAACTCTGAAACGCATACAATAAGACTTTTTTTTTTAACAAAGACAGTGGCATTATTAAAGGTGCTCTATGTAGGTTTTCTAGTTGCGGATTCGTCACCTAATTCTTTCATTAAATTGTGATATAAACTCATCTATATGTCAAAAAGTACTTGTTTGCTTGTCTCCAGGAGATTGCTTTGTTTTTTTCCATCTCCAGGAGAACAGACCGTTTCATAACCTCCACCAGCAAACAACACGGCCCTTTGAATCATAATATGTACATAAAAAGATATCAATAATACACTTATTAATCATTTTGATCTATTGTTTATTTGAGAGAGACAGATACAACAAATGTAGATTAGCATGTAGCAAGCTGATGTAGGTATCACACTGTTTATTGCTAATTTGCAACACCAATCTAGTATCTGCAAGATCTATTTTAGTTGATAATGTTTTGAAAAAAGTTGATAATGTCTTAAAAAAGAAGTTAGCATTTGACTAGCTGACTTCTAAAATAATTGCTCGCGTCAACCCAATCAGCCAACATCAGAGGGAACGCTCATAAAACATAATGCTAACGTTAGCTGCGTGCTACATGCTAACCCGGCTCTTCAAATGCTAACACAACCTGCAGTGTGTGCAAAACATGAAATGCAATAAATTTATAGCACAATCAAACACATCTATAGGTTATTTGGTGTTGATAAAGTGTCATAAAAGGTATTTATTTTGTACATTTCTCAACAGTGCAAATCTTATTGTAAAACAAAGAAAGGTTCCCCAAAGTGCAATGAAAATTCACACAATAAACATCCCCAAAAATATAATCCTTTTTTCATCATATATTGAATGATAAGTCGAGAGGGTAATTTTTTTCACAGGCCTAGGTCATATAAATACATCTAACATTGTCAAAACTATTCAAATTAAGATAAATATTCTGATTTCAAGCCATTTTAACCAAACGAACAGTCCTTTTTTGTTGTATGCGCTTCTGTGAAATCCTCTTGGCCCAAAGTCAATCAGATCAATAGTCTGCAACCTCAATATTTATCCACTCTAACGTTGAAAAACTGTCGGTAAATAAACAGCAATAATCAGAATAGCACGTCCTGAGTCACGATCGCAAAGCAAGCAACGCGTGTTTGTTCATCCGACAGGTTTGTGACCATTTGTGCTCAAACTATGTAAACGATGCCCAGAATTCAACAAAAAACACTAATAATGCACCAGGTTCGATGCTTGTGAATGGATGTACTTCACAGAGTTGGAGTACAATCAGTCCTGTCGACAGAGGAACGCTTCAAACTACTGACCACAGACGTGCGTTTTGAAAGTCAAATGATCTGAGTGTGAAAAACCTGTTTAGGCAAATGGTACGTTTGGAAAGTAGCAAACTCACTAAACCCATCTCACCTTTAGAAAATGTATTTAAAGCAGAGGGGGGCAACATTTGAATGTCAAGTTTATCGTTTATAGTAAAAAAAAAAAAAAAAAAAGCTAAAAGAGCTGATTTTAAAGACAGAAAAAAAAGAATCATGGTATAAACGTTTAAATAGGAGTATAGAGCAGGGCTATTCAACTTAAGGCCTAGGGGCCAAACCAGGGCCTCCAAGGGATATGACCCGGCCCTCAACCATCTTCAAAAATATGGGAAATATTTTATCTCTTGCCACTGGTTTGGTCCTGGTTTAGCCCTGGTTTAGCGCTGGTTTGGCCCTGGTTTGGTCCTGGTTTGGTCCTGGTTTGGTCCTGGTTTGGTCCTGGTTTGGTCCTGGTTTGGTCCTGGTTTGGTCCTGGTTTGGTCCTGGTTTGGTCCTGGTTTGGTCCTGGTTTGGTCCTGGTTTGGTCCTGGTTTAGCCCTGGTTTAGCCCTGGTTTTGACCTTTCGTGTTACATTCTTTGCATAATTCAAATCTTTGGACATGTTTCTGTCCTCGAAGACAAAACCAAATCTGACAAAAAAATCTGACACTCGGTAAAATAAAGTTGAATAACCCTGGTCTAAGGTGATATTTCTGTGATTAATTTCACAGAAATATCACATTTGTTTGATAATTAAACCTTAATTAATACATTTAAAGACATGTTTTAACACATTTCTGTTGGAGTGACATAATATTGTCTGACTGTTGTTCATATTGCTCCCTAATTTAAAGCTGCCCGACGTAACTTTTCTGGTCGAGGGTCCACCACCTGCTTGTCTTTGACTGGAATGTTCCACAGTATGCCACCAGGCCATGTTACAGGTCAGATCTGCGGAGAAGCAACCCTGCTCACAGTAAGAATGTGGGATTTTTACCTTTGTCATTGAATAAATGCTTAAAGTTTAATGCCATTCTGTGGAACATTCCAAGGAAAGGCAAGTTTATTTGTAGAGCATGTTTCAAACTCAAAATAATTCAAAGTGTTTTACAGAAAAAAAGACGCATTCAAATCACATACAAACTGATGAAAACATGACTTATAATTATGAAATGGACTTCTCCTTTCAGTCATAGTTACGTTTAAGGCAAACAATAACATCTCCAAGGAGAAAAGCAGAAGGCGGACTCTTTACCAGAAAAGTTATTAAGGGCACTTTTTGGGGGTTGAATTGTTCATTATTATTTTCTAGTAATAATAATCAATCGAAAAAATAAATAGTTAAATAATTATACAGACATGAAGGTAAATACACAAAAAACAGACAATAGACAAAATATAGACTGAAAAATTAAAAAAAAAAAAAAACTTAGCCAGCAGGAAATTAAAATAAAATAAATAAATAAAAGAACAAACAACAAACAAAAACAAAAAAGGGGAGTCCAAGATTTTAAATAAATGAACCAGGAGACAACAAATCACAAAATAAATCCAACATCTTAAGGTAGCAGCCTAAAAAGTAAAACTAAAATAAAAAAATATACACATTTCACTAGACTGCAGTGAAGATGATTATATTTAAGATTTTACAAAAGAATGTGGTCAAGTTTTTCCAAGTTTGATAATTTTGGCTGTTACCTAGCAACTATATTGTAAACACATGTCAAAATTGAAAAAAATTACACAATAGTTATGATTTGACAAATAATAATACCTGCTTTATGTAGAAAAATGTGTCAGTTGCTGTAAATTGCATTTTGGATGTACTGTCGCTTCCTGATGACATCACAAAGGGATTCTGTATTAGAACGTGGCGCTACTTCCTGTAATTTTAAACTTTTCCTTACAAATGACAACTTGACTGATCTAAAACCATGATAAATATTTACCACAGGGACAACCGCACTAAACTAAGTCAGAATCACAAAAAAATGAGAACCTGTCTTATACACTTTAACGTGCGTATGACAGGTTTTTATGGCTTCCTAGTATAGACTTTATTTGGTGAGATAATACCAGCTGTAATGATAGTTTTACACCAATTAGGAACTAGCTTTTGAAGAAAAGTTGAAAAATATGTTGAAAATGACAGGAAGTAGAGCAGAGTTCCCGAAACATGATGACATCACACTGGGGAGAAGATTTACACACAAGAAACACATTTTTCTGATCCTTTAAACATTAATTCAACAAAATGAAGTTGTTCTCATGTATTTCTATTGGTCAAAAAATAATTTCTGTGACATTAGACGAGTTTTGGCCCAGTGTAAAACATGGTTGCTAGGTAACAGTGGCAGAATTTCCTAGCGCGACGTCACGATTTGAAACCAGGAAGTGAAATTTTAAAACAAAAAATGGCCAATCCAGGCAAAAATGTTTAAAATTTCAAGCTAAATCTTAAATACAATTACTGTAACAGTGTTTTAGTCAAATGAGTCGTTCAACCTGTCCAAGTTATGTTTACATTTTTTGCTCTCATGGTCTGATATGATTTTCTTTCGCAATATCAGCACAAGCTGCGGAAAGTTCTAGATCTGAATGTGATACCTAAGAAAGTCAACAAGAGCACTTCGAGGGCGAAAGATAAAAATAACCAAACGGCATCAGGAGGAATGCTTGGCTATTTGCACAAAACCTGCAGTTAGCTTAGCGTACTTAGCCTAATTATAAATCGTTAAAACAGCACAGGGTTAAAGACCTTGGAAATGGGGTGGATTAGCTACAGATTGGCATAAGAGGTTTGGGAAACGTCCAAACCAACTAATTAAAATCCCATTTCAATTGTCAAGCTTTAGTAACGTCTGACTGAGCGATAAGTTTCCCAATCCAACGGCGAGTAAGCTCATTGCGGTTTTAACTTTCTCAAAAGCCACATTACGACAAGAGAAGCCGGTCGTCTTTCATACACTGGCTTTTTCGCTCAGACAAAGAGCTAGACGGCCTTGTGCGCTTGAAAAGGAGCCGATGCCGTGTTGACATTTTAGTGAACTTTACAACTTGATGTGATGTAACTGGGCCATCAAAACGACCGCCGCACGTCACAACGAGACGACAAACTCTACAGGGAATGTTCAAGTGTTTCAGGTAAGTTTGAATCTACTATAAAACGCAGAAGTCAAGAGGAGCCCAGTGGATCGATACAAGAACGGCTGGGTGAAACTGCAATGAAATTTTAATGAAGATCAGATTCTTCAGACAACCTGCAGCATTTTCCTGATAGCGTCGTCGTGATTTTCTGTTTAATGCAGCTCTATGAACTCAAATGAATACAGTTTATCATAAATCATTATTAGGGCTTTTAACTATTATTATTTTAGTTGTCAACTAGTCAGAGATTATTTTTTCTAGTTATCAGCCAAATAAAGGTGGAAATATGGCGACAGAAGACTTCTAGATGGAGAGTATTTATAAATAAAGTGTATTATTGATGAAAAGCAGCAATTTTTTGTTGTTGTTGTTGACATTTTGATGCATTAATGTCACAGTATTTGTCATAAAGGTCTTCCGACATGCGTTTTTGAGTCTACAGCTCAGTTAACGATTAGTCGATTATGAAACTAGTCATGATTAATCATTGCAGCCCTATCCACTGGTCACATTATTTCTAAAACACAAAATCGACCAAATAAAGGTTGAACATGGCGACAGAAATCAGAAACGTTTTTTTCTTTTTTGACATTTTGATTTATTAACGACACTTTTTGTTATGAAAGGTCTTTTCGTTTGTGTTTTATGGTCTGTATAATCCAGATTATCAAAACACAGCTATGATTATTTTTTGTACTGGACTTGTCATGATTAGATTAATCGTTGCAGCTCTATTCATAACACAAACAAAAAAAGCGGGGGAAAATGTGCAATGTACCATTTCAAACAAGAGTAAAAATTAGGTCAGTTAGTCACAGACATATTTCCAAAATGATTTATTTTTGTTAAGGGGGGTGGACGATATTTGGCACTTTCTTTGTGATTTGAGGAAAAGTGTAAACAAAGAAGCAATTAGGCAATAAATATGGCTGTATGTTTACGCAGTATGTTATTTGTTGTTATTTATTTATAAGTGAAAAGTACATCTATGAACTTTACTTCAACTTAAAATAGATTTGTGGCCCTTGCTATGAATTTTAAAATGTTAATATCGGTATCAGTAAAAGCAGTGTCAGTATAACGGCAAATATCAGTTATCGGCTCAAATAAATACATAAAAAAAAGAAAAGAAAAATTCATATCAGCCAATCCCTAACTTTTGTTTATTCAAACATTTACAATCAGAAATAACTGACCGAAACAACTATGTGAAACTGGACTGCAACAAGTTAATCGATTAATCGCAACTAATCCATTATAGTAATAGTTGTCAACTACTTAAGTCATCAAATAATCATTAACTGTTCAATACACAGACTCCAAAACATGCCATGAGCTGAGAAAAGAGATTTTGACACTCAGACAGAGCAAGAATCCCTCAAAAATGACACAGGAACTGTATAAATTGTGTTTTTGATGAAAATACCATTTTGTCTGTGACTACTCTCCGACAGGACGTCACCGAACAGTTTTACTTCAGCTTTAGTTATGTCAAATTGAGCAGAAATGTCATATTTACAGCCGCTTGCGTTCTAAACAACTGATCGATTACATGAAAGAATAATCGCTGGACTAATTGATTACCAAAAATAATCGTAATGTGCACTGAGAACTGAACAATGTAATTTTCCCATAGTGAGACAAATGGAGGTTATCTTATCTTTAAATATATCAAAATACCATCTCGTTGATCCAATCTCGTCGCGTCTCGCCCCTAACCGTAATCATGATTAAATGAATTGCACAGCCTTATCTTACTGCCTGCGTTCGAAAATGCTGCTTTTTGTGCTAAACCACGGCTACGTTTGAATAATGTGGACGTCTCTCTTGCGAGTGCACAAAGGATTCAATGGAAGAAGTCAGAGCGTGTTCTGTCCAAAGCCCTTTCCAACAGTCTCCATGAGTCACGCCACAGTCAGATGGATGCTCGAGGCCGCTCCATCGCTGCAGTGGGCCGTGTCATATTTTCTGTTGTGAAAACGGCGCAGAGTGGACTCTTGCCGCACTGACTGTGGTGCCGTTTTAATCTGGGATCAAACTGAAAATCCCCTCCCATAAGAGTTCAGTCAAGGTCACGCTGGCGATTAGGCAGACAGTCTACTCTGCGGAGGGGCTGAGGCGACACGGGAACAGGGAATACAGGGCGAGACAAGCTGACGAGCCGACACGGAGAGAGGGGGTGTCCGGGAGGCGTGAGGTTGCTTACAAAAAAGGCGCAGTTGTCGATTTGTAATGAATAAGGGGTGAGTGAAGCTTAGGGCTGAGCGATGTGGTGATGAAAGCCGAATGTTGAGCTGGTCCCTGTGACAATCTGCTGTTTTTGTGAAATCGTCGCGTCATGATTCACTGTTTGTCTCTTTAATGCAGCTGTCTGTTCAAACACACTTTTTCTCCTGTTGTTTAGCCTCTGAAGCCTCTGAGCAGATGACTTTATTTACTTCTTATAGACTAGAGTGGCACAATTAAACATCGCAAAGGATGCAGTTTTTTAAGTGCAATAATTCCTTCCACAAACAACAAAATGTCTTGATTTGATTTCAATAGCTGACACTGTATGTATTTGTACAAACGTGTTCTGAAACAAGCGACAAAAGTGCGACCAAAAGGGATAAAAATGCATTCAAAAGCGACAAAAACGCAGGTACAAACAACAAACGTGACTCAATGCAACAAAATGCAATGAAAAGTGACAAAAACGTGACTAAAACTGACAAAGACATGACTAAAAACAACAAAGATGCGACTAAAAACGACAATATTGAGTTTGAAAAATCACAATTAGATATTTTTCCTAAGTCATGCTGCTTTATTAAAGGCAACAGAAAAATACAAAGTGAATACGAATCATGATAAAATCGAAATCATGATCTGGCGCCAAGAAAATTGCGATAACATTTTGACATATCGCCCAGCCCTAGTAAAGCTCCCTTTACACTACAGCTTTGGGAGGACTATTTACCTGAGATTTTTCTGACCTGTGCGATTGCGATTAGGTTTCCAATTTATGTTTTAATTACAGGATTCAGTTAAAAGATCAGAGGAGAGTTGATCCAGGAGAGTTGACGAAAACACTGAAACAGGCCAATGAGCTGCCCCAGTTTGTGAATTTTGTTCACTGACAACAGCAATAAAAACCTTTCCAATTCTCTCAGATGACAAACTAATAAGTGTTAAAAAAAAAAAAAAATCACATCACACTTACGCTCAGAATATGTTTGTACAAATTTAAACAATAGGGTTAGCATTTTTTTCCTGCAGATTAAAACAGGATATTCTTTTTGTGGAGGAAATGATAGTACTTCAAAAATTGCAGCTTTTGCGATTTACTGATTGCGTCACAATACGATCACTCCTCGCTACAAAACCAATCTGGACGTTTGTTATTGAGCAACGTTCAGCTCAGCTCCTTCAGCCCTTTAGATTATATTATAGGCATTTTACCGATTATAGGCGAATTCTCTTCAAGCAAATGTCATGTGGCAAGTAGAAATACTCAACGGAAAGAACCCAAAGTCACTGGGTAAAACACAAAGATGAGAAACTGCTGCCGTGAGGGAATCATTGTGGCTCACTTAGTCATTTATTCTCCTCAAATGCTGAGTCAGATGTTTGTGGCAAAAGCCGGTTAACAGAGAACAAGCCATGAGCAAAGATCGTTAAACGTATCGACAGTCAGATACGAATCATTACTAGAACAAGTACTGAAACTAGACACTCATTTGAGCAAGTATCGAAACTAAACAAGAGCTGGAGCTAGTCAGAGAGCGCGGGGTTTGAAATGTTAGTATCGTGACGGCACTAGCATGAACTTTCTGCGCTCCACAGCCTTCTGCGTCGTTAAGTGCAAGCATAAATATCTGAGTGAAGACAGAAATGTGAACTTCTATCTCCAGACCAGTACTTTCAACCTTTTTTTGAGCCGCGACACACTTTTTTTTGGTTGAAAAGACTCTGTGGCACACTTCCTGACAGAGCTGAACCATTTGAGAAAACTATATAACTGCGATTTGTCTGACATGAATTGCGATTAGATTTGTGTTTCAATGACCGTATTCTGTTCAAAGTTCAAATTTTAAAGGATTTATTTGAATTTTGATCTGTACAAACACATTCTGAAATACATAGTTCATAATCTTATATTATATTCAGAGTTTTTATCAATTCTCCTGGACATATTTAAAGGGGCTGTATGATTTTTATTGCTTTGAAACCAGAAAAAGGGACAGGTACATTTTAAAGTCTTTACAAAAGTCAAATGTACGCACACTTTCCTAATGCAGTCCCAGCATCCTAAATATTCACTGAAATGAGTTTATAAGCACTTTTCTCTGGGTAAAGCTAACAAACATTAGCATGCTAACTGCGCACTTTCTGCTTTTCTTGTTGGATAAATAGATGCAGAGAAAGTGCTGTGGTCTCATTTTCACCCGAATAGATGCTTTTACAATATATCTGTGCTGGGGAAGCAGATTTTACTTTATTACATGCAAAACATTAGGCACATGAACTAGTTTTATTTTCCATGTTCCAAAATACTAAATATCAGGTACAGCTCCTTTAAACACGTGCAAAGAGAAGTGATACAAACTCTGAATATAATCTGAGAATCTATGTATTTCACAATGTGTTTGTACAGATCTAAATGCCAAGGTTATCAGCTTTTATACAAAGTAAGACAGAATATCATAGTTTGTAGAGGAAATGATGGCACTTTAAATTTGCTAATTGTGTCCATTCAAATTGTGATTTCAATTGCGATTAATCTTGCAGCCGTACTTATAACAAAAAATTACTAAATCATAACTTTTAAGGGGAAAAAAGCTGTCTAGTTATTTAAATTTGACAATATTTATAGTTTTACCTTCTTGTTTGAATCTGAACTTTGCACAGAGCACTCCATAATGGTTACAAAATGTGTAATTCTGGCCTTCGCCGGCACACTGGTTAAAAATCAAGGTTAAACTACACGGTTAGCAGGTTTTACGCATAACAAAACCCAGTGGACTGCAGAGAGAATACTGTTCTCTGTTGGTCACATTATTTTACCTTCCCACTTTTCTCACTGTAATTAAAATTTGCTTTTAACAAGGGCTGCAACTAATGATTATTTTGGATTCTTGTTAATACATTGATAAGTTGTTTAGACAGAGAAAGGCCAGAGAATTCGTTTTTATAGAGATGTCACTAACAATTATTTTATTAGTCAACTAGTCAGTGATTATTTTTTTTATTAGTTGACTAGTCAAACGATTATTTCTATTGCATATTTAGACTTTTTAAATGCATTTACAACCAAAAAAGGTTCAAATATGGTGACTGATGGTTTCTAAATCAAGAGTATTTATAAATAAAGTCTATTATTGATGAAAATCAGCTGCTATTTATGGTGTAGACATTTTGATTTAATCATGTTGCTGTCTTAGCTATAAAAGATCTTTTGACATGTGTTTTAGAGTCTGTATAGTGCAGTTAACTATTAAGATAATCAATTATTGTGTTTTTTTATGGTCAAGATTAGTTGATTAAATATTGTAAAAAATTATCATGATTTATCGTGAGGAAGCTAAAGAAATTCTGCTTGACAACACCCTCAGAGTATGTTTACAACAAAATAGATTTTTTGATAAAAAACACTTAACTTTACACGTTTTACGTAAATTCCTAGTTCGTTAGAGTCAAATATCAATCTCTCTCAGCACATGACACATTTTGAAGGTTGTGTTTAAGTCCAAAAACGATGATTCAATTGACAATTGATTAACTTGTTTCAGCCGCACTTTTAATGAACAATTCAGCCCCTGAGCCCAGTTTGACAGCTGCTCTTCCTGGAGTCGACACAGAGACACGCAGAGGTGAAAAGAGAGAGAGAACGGGCGTAAGACAGACGGGGGGGAGGGACGCGGCACTAAAATAGAGGCGGCCGGGCCCAGGTCAGAGCCAGCCTGCCCTGCACCTGTCCGCTCGCTCTGGACCACGGAGAGTTTCAAGGAAGTGACGTTAAGACGCGCACAATGAGGACGACGTATTGAATGACACTGCACCACAAAAGATCAAGTCGGACGGTTTGATCTCGGGGCACAAGCGGCTCCTCTGATGCAGGGCTGGAGTAGTTTAGTCTTTTATTCTGTGGTGTTCGGGTCATTTTTATCACTTGACTACTTATTTTAAGACGAAAACAGCAAAAAAAAGTGCACATTTTTTAGTTTAATCTACTGTATCTAACAAATAAATAAACTTGTGTCCTACTTTTCTGTATAAGTTGTAATTGTTTTGCATAAACTCCGGTGCAGTTGTGTTTTTTGAGTGTATTTTGGGGCAGATACGGTTTTAGTCGATTAATGGGTCGACAGGGCAAGTCTTTAGTCAACCAAGAAGTTCTTTAGTCGACTACAGCCGGACTGGGACGGCAGTTTGCAGATTCTGCCTGAAAATAAGAAGGTTATCGTCGACTAATTTGGATTGTTTAATAAGTTTGTAAACAAAAACGTTCTAAATTTAGTAATGGAGGCAAAAGTGAAGCGGAACATGGTATGATTTCACTGGAGAAACTGAGATTAACCTCAAAATATCCCAAAATATGACAAATCAAGGTGGTTTTGGCAAATGGAAACCACTCAGACATACAGTATGTGGGCCCATTTACAACTGTATTTTACATCATTTGTTTATCTAACAGGAGATTATGACAGACTGTTTTGATTTTTATGTTTTACTGGCATTTTATCTACGGATACATGGAATACTTTACCACAAATTATACTTTTTCTCAAGCTCAAATCCCTGTTTAAAGGCAAAATAAGGTGTTTTTTTCCCATTCTTTGAAGCAGAAAAGCAAACCAAGGACATTTCTATCTAAGAAATTCAAAACTGTTGCTTATTTTTAGTTGTAAAGACTAAAAATCAGCAGCATTTAAATCAGATGTTAGTTAGTAATTGAAGATGTTTTATGATGTACTTCACTTTTGCCTCCAGCCGCCTCCATTCTGAAATAATTTGATGACAAAAGTAAACACAGATTCCAAAACACGCCATCTGCTGAGGTTTGATGACTCTAACATAAAAGTGACACTGTAGATGTGGGTAGGGCTGTGTACCTTTAGTCGTTTAGATTAATCGGTCGATGGTGTCTTAGTTGACCAACATTTTTATTACTAGACTAATTCTTTTATTTAGATTTAAAGGATTTATGTGGCAAAAATGTCGAAAAGATGATATGTAGTGAGTTTGCTGAAGATTTTGGAGTTTGTTAGTACTTATCTATAAAAAAAATTGTTGTTTTGCATGAATTCCTCTGAAGTTGTGTTCTTCTGAGTGCAGTTTGGCTCAGATACATGTAAATACTTTATAGTTTTGATATATTTTTTTCACACCCCCATTTTTAGTCGATTAATCGGTCGACGGGGCAGGTCTTTAGTCGACCGGGAATTTCTTTAGTCGACTACAGCCTTAGATGCGTTAATGTAATGTTTTAATATGAAAAAACACCAAAAGCATAATTTCAGCTTTGTTTGGTCATACAAATATGAAAACGCGATATTCACAGGGCTTTTGTGATTCAACAACAACACTTAATCAAAAGAATAATTGCTAGATGAATCGATTAGCAAATGAATCTAATCACAGCTCTATTGATTATATGGTATTTTAGGAGAAAGACTGTAAATCCACAATAGAACCTGGTCATTGATTTCAATTATAAAAGGCACATTCTGTGGTTGTGGAGTCAATCGCTGACAAACAGATTAAATATATCAGTTCTGCCTGAGCAGCACAAACTACAAATGCCAAAAGATAATTAAAAAAGTAACAAAAACGTGACTTGTTTCACATGTCTTTTAACTGCTGAGTCAAAATATCTTTGTCTGAACGCCTACACAAGCAGCCTTATCTTTCGTTGGCTTCCTATTTGTCTGTGTTCCAGTTACAGCTGAACAATATCTCGCAATCAAATCACAATCACAATTTCTGTTGGCTCAATTATCAAATTACATAGACTGTGGTAATTTAGATATAATATTCTCAGCAAGCAACAAAAGGCTCTGTATTTTATGGAGAAAACACTCTTAAACCTCTACAAACCTCTGAAATGCAAAGGATTCTTGTATTTGTTAGAAGTTCATATTTCAGACTAGAGTTATGCAATTAATTGTATATAACATCAGATTTCAATTATTCCTCTATTCAAATACAAAAATGTTGTCATCCAAAATACAATTAATTGCCTTCTGTTCATAATTATAAGTGCACTCCTTTTGCCTAAAAACCTGGAGCAAAGGCACTTTTCTAAAACATTACCAATAATATATATATTTGTTCTATACTTCCTCTACACAATCATTTTGACAATATAGAAGTAATTGTTGGAAATAATCGTGATTTCAAATATGAGCCAAATAATCCTGATTGTAATTTTTGCCATAATGGAGCAGCCCTAGTTCAGACTTCAATTAAATGTCAACACGCCTCGGCACAAAACGTGACGCAATGAACTGGATCCTCATTTGAAAACAGAAATCGCACATCACAATCACAATGCTAAATCTAAAATGCCAAGCACAAGTAAAGCCATAATGTCACTTTGTGGTAAAATGTGTGCAGCAAATATGACCCAACTGTTACCTAGCAACCATTTTGAAAACAAGGGCCAAAATCCATACAAATTAGGGACTGCAACAAGTTAACTACTCGATTATAGAAATGGTTGTCAACTAATTAAATAATGGAGTAATCGTTAACTGGTCTAAACACAGACTCCAAAACATTCTGTGTGCTGAAAGAAGAGGTTTAATTTATCAGAACACACAGGAAACATGAAAATTATGTGTTTGTGATTAAAATACAAATATAATCTACAACTATTCTCCACCGCTTTGTCTGGGTAATTTTGAGTACAATTTTCAATTTAAAGGATCGTTCACGTTCTAAACAACTAATCAATTAATCGAACGAATAAAGGCTAGACTAATCGACTACCAAAATAATCATTAGTTGCAGCCCTAATGTAAATTACACAATAGTTATGATTTGACAAATAATACCTGATAACACTTTTATTTTGTTGAATGACCATTTAAACGGTCATAAAATGCGTCGCTTTTTGATGACATCATAGGGATTCTGTTTTAGAACTCAACTAATTTTAAACTTTTATTTAGCAATTTTTTTCCACAAACTTCAATTTCCCGACTGTAAAACTACACTAAATATTTACGGCAGGTGTCCTTCGACCAAACGAAGTCATAATTAGACAAACATGAGAACCTGTCATATGGACTTTAAGCGCTTTGTTCGCCTCTGTGAAACATTACAAGCGGCTCTGTTGTGATGCGTCAGTGCAGTTTGCGTGTTACCGTACCGTCCACAGGCGACGTTTTCAATCGGTTGCAGAGTCCTTGCGTATCTCCGTACGTTTCCCCGATTTTGCCCAGTGCCTCTGCGCCTCTCAGCTCCATCAAAGCGCGCAGTTCTTTTAGCGAACAGCCAAACTCCCCATCGTGATTGGCCTCCACCAGGGAGTTCTTCACTCCGCTGTACGAGTTGTTCGCCATTTTGGTTTGTTTTTAGTATTTCTACCTCCTCCGCCCGATCGCAAAGTGCCAATTTCCAGTGGGTGGAGGGGGGGTGGGGTTGCTTATCCCGGGTTAATTCCTCAAACGTGGGAAGCCAGTTGTAGTTTCCATAAACAGCTGATGTGGTCCCTCAAAGACTGGAGGACTCATGTGGCAGGTAGCGGGGGGAGAGTAGTACAAAAAAAGCCATGTCCAGCCGAGATGTGAGTGCCCTTTAGTCTGTCATGGTGACCCGAGACCCTCCCACTGAGCCAGAAGTCACAGCACGCGATCTGCAACACAGAAAACAAAGAACAACTGTCAAAACCATGATTGAATACACACTAGAGACATTACATTACACACTAGGAAACGATCATCGAACGTTTGACACCAAGAAACCCCTGAGAAAAAATTTGAATGAATACCAGATCTAAACCAGGTCTGACTATAACCTAACCAGGAGGACTACAACAGAATGTAATAATTTGTCCGGTAAACTAAGGGTTAACTGATTAAAGCCTATGCGCCAGGTTACATGACACATTTAACTAAAATGTAGTGAACATGATTACATTTAAGATTTTACTAAACATTTTGCCTATTTGTCCCCAGTTTTTGTAATGTTTATAACGTTACTGGACATGGCCAACACATATAACGGTCAGAGGTAATTCCACAACTGTTACCTAGCAACCAGTTTGAAAACGAGGCCCAAATTACACAACAGTCACGATTTGACAAATAATACCTGATGACATCTTTATTTTGTCAACTGACGGTTTAAACTGTCAGAAAAATGTGCCAATTGTCTGTGTATTTTCAATGGTGCGTCGCTTTTTGATGACATCACAGAGGGATTCCATTTCAGAACCCCGCGCTACTTCCTGTAATTTTAAAACTTGTATTTATCAACATTTCTTCAAACCGCAAACGTAAAACTATGCTCAATATTTACCACACATGCCCTCCCACCAAACTAAGTCAGAAATAAAATATCATGAAAACCATATTGACTTTACTCTCACTGACGAAATGAACTAGGGCTGCAACTATCAACTATTTTGGTAATCAACTAGTCTGGTGAATATTCTTTTGATTAATTGATTAGTTTAGATTGATTAATAGTTTAGAATGCGAAAGGCCAGAGAATTTGAGATTTTAACAATATTTAACCAAGGGGAAACTAAAAAAAAGCTCGAGATCATCCACAATGAGTACACTTATAAGAAAAAAAAAAACACATAAAATCGCTAAACGTTACATGCTTCTTGTGTCGTTTAAGGTGAATTTCTGCTTTGATTTGAGAGACAATGTTTTGCAGCACATGACACATTTTTCAGGTTGCGTATATGTTCAAAAAACGATTATTCGATTATCAAATTGGTTGATGATTATTGAAATAATCGATTAGTTGCGATTAATCAATTTACTTGTTTCAGCCCTAAAATGAACTGAGGACTCTTATGATCCTATTGTTAAATATTAAAAAACAATTACAACATAAAAGCACAATGTTAACGCAACCGATTAAATTATTATTGACCGTGAATGGCTCCAACTATCGGTTAAAGAAAAACATTGAAAATCCCTAAAAAATAATACAGCATAACAGAATCCAAGAGCAGTAACCCATGAATGAAAGTGGAAAATAAAAATAACAATGACGTGCACAAAATCACAATGTTTTTATACAATAATCTTGACACAAACCGGCGTCAAAATGTGAGAAATCTTCACTTCGAACGAGAAACCTGAGTCAAGAAAGAGCATTGTGTCGTTCAACAATAACTGCTTTGATGCATAAAAAGCCTTTACACGGATATAGCCAAAGGTGAGATGCCAGAAATACATTTAAAACAACAAAAGCCTGTGTCGCCCCGAGGAGAAGTGATGCACAGGGTAAAAACAGACACATCTACTCCCTCGACACGCCGGCAATACAGACCCCGTCGGAGCATTACCATCCAAGATCCATTCTGAGTGTAAAGAGCTAAACCCGGAACGCAGGGAAATGCTAAAAATGCAAGCAATGCTAACAGGTTTTGTGCGTGCGGTAACTCCATATAAATGCCATGTCGTTCTCAAATACCGCACTCCAGCTCAGGTACAAGGGGAACAGCCAGAAATATACTGAAGATTACCATTACTTCAGCGCTGATTTTGAAGTAGAAGTGCAACCAAAGAGGAACAGTACAGAAGTAATGAAGAACTGTTTATGTATAATGTCCAAGGAGGATTCAAATGTATAATTTAGACTGGCAAAGAGCTGCAACTGATGGTTATTTTAGTAGTCGACTAGTGAAACGATTATTTCTATTGTAGATTGTGACTTTACAACCACACTTTTAATATGATATTTGATATAATGCCCACCTCTTAGTCGATTAATTGTTGCAGCCGTACTGACAAACACACATGAATTATACCATTTCCAAAGTTAAGACTGTAGAATATTTAAAAAAAAAAAATCAAGATTACTGTTACTTTAGTACTGAGTCCAAGTCCAAACAAAGAAGAATAGTACAGAAGTAATGATTAACTGTTGATGTATAATGTATAAATCAGACAGACAAAGAGCTGTAACTAATGATTATTCTAGTAGTTGACCAGTGAAACTATTATTTCTATTGTACATTGTGACTTTATAACCACATTTTAACCAAATAAAAGGTTGAAATATGTTGACTGAAAGAAAAAATTACTAATAAAGTGTCCTATTGATGAAAATCAGAAATTGTTTACTCTTTTCTTGCCATTTTGATTTAATAATACAGCCGTCTTTGTTGAATGTTCATATGTTTTGTATGTCAAGAACTATTAAGATTATTAAACATGACTACATAAAGCTGGGCGATATTTATAAATATGAATATCCAGACAATGTTGTGTCAATGTCTGTGCCAACAGAAATGTGATAAAACATATCTTTAAACGTATTGGTTGAGGTTTAATTCTCAGACAAATGTGAAATGCCTGTAAAATAAATCGCAAAAGTGAAGAAATATCACTGTATGTTCAAGAAATATCACTATGTTCTTACTTGAAAATTTACAACAAAACAATTTTTTTATTTTCAATCAGGCACTATCTACTATTTTTTATTATAAACAATTTACTCAATTTCTTCAAAACAACATTCACAATATTATCTAAATTTCGATATATTGCCGACCTCTTAGTCGATTAATTGTTGCAGCCGTACTGACAAACACACATGAATTATAACATTTCTAAAGTTTGAAAAATTCAAGATTCCAAAAATATGTTCACTATTTGAAGCGTTCAAAAGATGCAGATGCTATCTAAAAAAAAACAAAGTGCTAAAACCAGTCTGTGAAGAACCACTGATTGTAAAACTCAGGTGAAAGTAACTGTGCATTCTTCCTGTTCCGCCTGTGCACAACGTTAGCCACTGTTAGCGCTCATTTGCATTGTGCTGAGGAGACATCCGACCATAGTAAACAGTGCTTTAAAATGGCCCATTCACGCCTGTGTTCAGAGCGGCCATTGATTATCCAGGGTTTAAATGCGCTACACTCCCAACAAAAAAACTCCACGAGTCAGCAGAAGTCCACAGCGTATTCCCCGGCGCCCAGTCGAGTGTTGGGGACCATAGTTGGGATGGGAGCAGCTGACTGATTAGCCGAGGAAAAGCCGTCTGTTAAATCTAATTAAGACTATCTGTGGCATCAAGAGCTCCGCGGAGTCCATTCTAACGAGAGGCTACGGTCCATTCAGGCCCAATCAGCCCATCGCGAGCGCCCATTCATGCTCACCCGGGCTTTGTCTTACTGCAGCTCGGCCGCCAAAAGAGGAAACTAAAATAACCACATCACCGGCCGATTAAGCCAATGCATGTGTGGCTTCTTGTTATGGATTCTAGCCTCGATTCAAACAAAACAAGAGGTTTTACAATAAAGGAAATGTTTGCCATCAGTTTACTGTCAGAGAGAGCCTGCCGGTGTGAGATCAGTAACATATTGTGCGTTTTTCTGTACATTTAAAGGGGCTGTACATTATTTTTTTACATCCATGTAATAAAGTAAAATGTATTCTTCCCTTGTACAGGTCAGATATGTCGTAAAAGCAGCTTTTAAGAGTCAGAATCAGACCTAAAGACCTGTTTTATCGACCAATTAGTCGACTAAAAGGGGGTGTGACAAAAATATATCAAAACTATGAAGGATCTCCATATAGCTAACCTAAACTGCACATGGGAAAATAACTGCTTGACACTCTCCTAGACTGTGATTCTCTCATGGTGCAGTTTCAAAAGTGCTAAAAGCTAATTGTAAAGAGTTAGAGGAACTATATGGAAACAACTGCATAAGACTATTCCAGACAGTCGTTTCTGAGTCATGGTGCAATATTGAATGAAAGTAAGGACTATGTGGGCGGAGCTAACGGTTCAAACAAAAACATGTCCCTGTCTCACAGTTCAAAATCAGGTACAGGCCCTTTAAGTTTTAATGCAAAGCGAACAGTTATGCAATAAGGAATGGTGGCCTCTTAAAGTCTATATGACAGGTGCTGGTGTTTGTCTATTTATGACTTAATTGTGGTAAATATTTATCATAGTTTTACATCAGTCAAGTTACAGTTTGTGAGGATATTTAGAGGAATTAAACAGAATCCCTCAACATATGTCATCAAAAAGCGACAAACCAGGAAAACAGAGACAATTTAAAGACAACTGACATTATTTTGACAGTTTATATGGTCATTCGACAAAATAAAGGTGTTATCAGGTATTATTTGTTGTCAGTTCCTAACTATTGTGTAATTTATATAGATTTTTACTCTTCTTTTCAAAATGGTTGCAAGGTAACAGTTGTGGAATTACCTCTATGTCGTATTTGCTGCTCATGGCCAAACAGGAAGTAACATTATAAACTTCACAAAACCTGTCAAACTGGTGACCAACGGGCAAAATGCTTAGTAAAATCTTAAATATAATCATGTTCACCCCATTTTAGTCAAATGTGTAATCTAAATTGTCATATAGAACACAATATCTGACAAATGTTTCTGTTGTTTCTGCGCAAACAAAGTAGATCTAAACTTGATGATTACTACTACTATACTCTTATTAAACTGTAGAGTGGACAGAAACCAACAAATCCTCAAAATGTGGTTTATAAAAAGTCTAGTTTCCAAATGTTTAACAGTTGCTTGTCTGTCTGGACCAAAAGTTTTGCACAAACTGTGTGACCCGGTGACTGCTGGACAAGTCTCTTCAAAATGGGTGTCATCAATAGCACAACAGTTGAGTGATATTTTGACTTTGCGCGCAGTGCTAATTGTTCACAAGAACATTAATGTGATAAATGTGCCACACTGACTTTCAGGCTGTAGAAATCTTTGTACAATTCCACTCCACTCAAATTCAGAAGTAAAGCAAGTATCATCTAAATGTCAAATTACGGTTTTCCAAAGACAATCGTCAGCGGCACTGGATTGTTTAACACAGAGGGCAGGAGAAATTGCTCTGATGTTTTGGTGTAGTTGCTTTGACGTAGCTACTTCTCTACTATAAATGATCAGAGGTTAATCATTTTGGTGGAAAAAGATTCTCTGCCATATGTTTAATTGGAATAAAATAGGCAAACTACATGTAAATGATTAAAATAATCTCAAAAATATTTACAAATATTGGAATTTCAAAAAAGGGATCCTTCAAACACATAACAGATACGTAGAATACCCAAAGTATCCCCCGGCAACCGTGCAAAAGTTACTGCAAACGGCATTTAACATAAACTTCTACAATTTTTAGAGCCTACCTGATTTAATGGAAGAAAGAAATGGTTTACATTACTCAATGGCCACAAAGGACAAAACATAAAAATACAATAAGCTCCAACACTAGTTCACCTCCAACTGACAAATTCTTATTTGTTGACAGAAATGTGAGACTTTTCCCTCGTTCGTCATTCTAACGGTGTTCTCGTCAAACCAGAAGTGCCTTTACAACAAGAGTGCGGATCATAAACATAAAAAGAGGCAAAAGTGGGCGGGGCCGAATAAGGTGGATACAACAGAAAAAAGATGGCGGCGCCCACGTCAACTTACACAATAAGGTCAATGCTGTATTGCTCAAACTAGCAATTTATTTAAGTATCAAACCAAGATCTGATTCTTAATTTTTAAAATCGCCGTTTCGCCCAGCCCTACATCCACCGCCCCATTCTGTCCACAAACATGTTAAGGATCTATTAGACGGATGTGTGAAGTTAAATAAAGTCTGTTGTCCCCTGGAAGTCCTTGTCCTTTGGTCCTAATTGTTTGGGGCGTACAATGCCACAGCTAACCCCACGAGCGGCTCCAGCGCCAGCTCCAAGGATGTGCCAACACTTGCTGCGCGGCCTCAAGTTTCGGATTGCGGAGCAGGTCACATGTCACAACAGTGGAAAATCATTGTGATTGGATCTCCAAGTCAACAGCTGGCACGGCGGCTGACTGACAGACGCCGGGGTTAACCCTTTACGCACATTAACTGCAACAACAGCTCAGCAATAAGACAATTGTGTAGTGAAGAGGCAGGCAGAGCGCCACACAGCTAATGGAAAAGGAAACGGACAATGGAAGGGCAAGATAAAACAACAGGATTGACATTTTAGGGAGAATGTGTCGTCAAATTTGTAAAGAATCCAACTGCGATAAGATGCAATTTACCGTCCAAAACCATTAGGAAGTACTGCTATATTCTGCCCGTGCATTAACATTTGAGATTAGACTGCACTAGCACAAGATTAAATTCGTATTTGCAGAAGTCTAACGACAAAATGGAACTAGAAGAGCAATTAAGCTGAAAATTCGGTCGTATGTTTACACAATCATGCAAACAATTATTTAAAATCTGACATTAATAATAAAAAATAACAAAAAAGGGAATTTATTTATAAGTGAAAAGTTAATTTGTGAACTTTACTTCGATTTATCATAGATTTGTGGATTCAAAATTGGTATATAGTCAAATATCGGTCATTGGACACAGCAAAAAGCCATACATTCGGAAAAAAGTCCAGATCGGCCCATCCCTGTTGAAGCCATGCAAAATATGAATGAGGAGCATATTGTTTAAAGTAAAAGTACCACAAAAAAAGCTGATTCAAAATAAAAATGGCATAAGGTGATTTTTGCCTTTTCGTGACTAATTTTACAGACATTTCATATTTGAAATGTCAACTAACACGTTTAAAGCCATGTTTTAACACATAACTTTTGGATTGACATAATATCATAATCAGGATACTCCAAAAAATGTTAACTAAATTAGGGCTGTAATCCCAATTAATCAGTCAACGGTGTCTTAGTCGACCAACATCTTTATTAGTCAACCAATTATTTTATCTATATTACAATAAAAAAATATAATAATAATAATAATAATAATAATAAAAAGCATAAAATGTCTTGCTTTACTTAAAACAAGAATTGCTTAAAAGAAAAAAAAAGCTACTGGGCTTGAAAGAAAAAACAACAACTTGTTCCTCTGACAAGTCTTATTTTAAGATGGTAAAATATACTAAAATTATGTATTAGCACATTATCCTATCCGAGATCGTTGAATGGCAAAAACAGCGAAAATGTGAGTGAGTCAGCGGAAGATTTTGGAGTGAATCATGAGTTTAATCAAACTTATGACATCTAACACTTAAATACACTGTTTATTAGTACTTTTCTGCATAAACTGTTGTTTTAGCATTAATTCAGTTGTTTTTTTGAGTGCAGTTTGGATCAGAAACAAGGACAGACTTCATAGTTTAGATATATTTTTGCCACACCACGTTTTAGTCGATGAATCAGTCTTTAGACGACCACGAATTCATTTCATCGACTGCAGCCCTAATCTAAATATTTTTGTCAGTTTCGCTCGCTTCTCTGCGCTGCTTTATATCAATCAACATGGAGGATTTATGCTGTAACTGTTGAAGGTCGGTTGGTTTACAAACTATTATTAGGAACTCCGGCAACGTGGTGGAGAAGAAGCGTGCCGTGTACAAAAAAACGCAGTACGGACGAGACAACCGGGACGAGCGTGTCCAAAATATACGTGTGTTTTTGTTGCCTCACGAAGGAAACCCTCTGGCAGTTTGCACACCTCGACGTGCCAAAGACGAGATACAAGCGGAGGAGAGCGGTTCTAGGGATCCCTCTGCAGTGGAGCAGCCTAACGCAAGGAAGACGGGTATTTTTAGCCATCCCCAGACTGTCCCCTCCCCCACTGCGCCCCCACTCCGCCTCCCCCACCGCCACAGCCCAAGACGAAGTGGGTCAGGCCATGGAAACGTGGAGGCTACATGCTACGGATGTCACAATGTCATCGTTATGTTTTAGATTATTCAGTTATGGTGGGTAGGACCGGCACTAACGATTATTTTAGGAGTCGACCAGTCAGCGATTAGTTTTCCCATTAGTTGACTAGTCATACCGATTGTTTTTAATGTATATTTAAACTTTTTAAATACATTTTGAGCCAAATAAAGGTTGAAATATGTCGATTGAAGGATTCTAGATGGAGAATACTCATGAATAAAGTGTATTATTCAAGAAAATCACCAATAATCTATTCTGGTTTGACATTTTTATGTATTAATTTACAGCCAAATAAAGGTTGAAAAATGGCGATTGAAGGCTTCTAGATATTTAAGAATAAAGTGTACTATTAATGGAAATCAGCAATAATCTATTCTTTTTTGACATTTTGATGTAATAATGTCACTTTCTTTGTTATAAAAGGTCTTTTGACATGTGTTTTTGAGCCTATAGTTCAGTTAACGATAAGTCAATAATGAATTTTTACAGTTGATACAGTCGACTAGTCACGATTAGTCAATGCAACTCTACAGTCGGACAAATTATTTTGGTATCATGAATGAAAAAAACGAAATAGTTTTGTAACTATAGTTAAATTAAATTATTTTTTGTTGGTTTTTTATGCTATTAAATTGCAAAACTAAACAAAAACACAGATTCGATTATTTACGCTTCTAATATTCTAATATTCTAATGATGATTATACAGTATTACAGCAACTTCTTAAATTCATGGATCCTTTTTAATGGACGCAATTAGCAAATCGTAAATAATTTCCTCCACAAACGACTAAATATCCCGTTTTATTCTCCAAAAAAAACTGCTAACCCTGAACTTTAGATTCTTTAGAACACTTGGACTTCTGAACTACAGAATTCTTGCATTAGTTTGTCAGTTCAAAAACGTGTTTCAGTCTTTTTGTCAATTTTCTAGTTAAAAATGTGAACTTTGAACTTGACTATTGAAACATAAATGGCAAATCTAATTGTAATTGCAGTACTTGAACGAAAGATTGCAATAATTTTTCCCAAATCGTGCAAAATTTAATCATAAGCTCTTCCCTGTGACAATCTGCAATTTTTGTGAAATAGTCGCGTCGTGATTTCTTTAACGCAGCTGTCTATTTTTGAATTGTTGAATTTCTGAAGGGCAATAATGTCTTCCACAAACAACAAAATGTCCTGCTTTGATTTGAATAAAAACTGTTAGTTTGGATTTGTACAAACTTGTTCTGAAACAAGCGACAAAAACGCGACAAAACTGACAAAAATGTGTTCAAAAGAGACAAAAATGTGCTTACAAAGATGACTCAATGCACCAAAACGCGACAAAAACATGACTAAAAGTGACAAAGATGCGTTTAAGTATGACAAACAGAACTGAACGTGACAAAAACGTGACTAAAACGTGACAAAATAGTGTTTAAAATGTGAATTTGAACTGAATCCTATTATTAAAACATAAATCGCAAATCTAATCGCAATCGCACTGGTCAAAAAATAAAACAAAAAAATGTGCAGCTCTATTAAAGACAAAATAATACAACGTGAATCGTAATAAAATCGAAATCATAATCTGCCCCTAAGATTTTTTTTTGCCATTTCACCCAGCCCTAAGTGAAAGCTTTGGATGAATATAAACAAAACTGAAGTGACACATTTTTCTTGTTAAACCATGTTATAAAATAAACTTAACAGCTCAAGAATGACCAGTGGAAGATTAAATACAGGCAAAAAGTGAAGATTTTTACTGCACAAAATGACGAGTGTGTGGAAAAAATGGCTTTTAACAGAACAGACGTACAGGAAAGTGCATCCTCCAGCCGTGCGGTTCTAACACAGCACACACTCAGCTTCTCTTCATGTCTGACGAGTGGCACTTGAGGCTCGCGGACGGTTAGTGCTGCAGTGATATCAGAGCAGTACAGGCTGCAGCTCCAGTCGTCACGAGCCGGGCAGGAACCAGCCAGCTTAATGTTAACACGGATTTAAAATGGAAACATATTCAACTTAAAAAGGGGGAGACAAAATCAGAATTAAAGAGGTCGTCCCTTGATTTTCTTTCATGTAATCAGGGCGGGGTGAAATGGGAAAAAATATTATCACGATTTTCTTGGGGGCAGATCATGATTTCTATTTTATCACGATTTGTGTTGACTTTGTATTTTTCTATTGGCTATAATCGAGCTGCACGATATAGGAAACTTTTCTGGCCAGTGCAATTACATTTACAGTATGTTTTAATAATACGATTTTGTTCAAATTCACATTTTAAAACACGATTTTGTCACTTTTAGTCACTTTTTTGTCACATTCAGTTGTGTTTGTCAAATTTAAAAGTGTCTTTGTCGCTTTCAGTCGTGTTTTTGTCGTTTTCACCTGCGTTTTTGTCGCTTTTAGTCGCATTTTGGTGCATTAAGTCGCATTTGTTGTTGGTGGGTGCGTTTTTGGGTTTTTTGGGTTTTTTAAAGTATTTTTATCGCTTTTGGTCGCGCTTTTGTCGCTTGTTTCAGAACAAGTTTGTACAAATCCAAACTACAGTGTGAGCAGTTTTGTGTCGATTTGGTTTAATTGTGCAGCTCTGGTCTATAAGAGGTAAATACAGTGAATCACGACACGACAATTTCACAAAAACAGCAGATTGTCACAGGGACCAGCTCACGATTCCATTTTTATCATCGTATCACCCAGACCTACTTGTAATAAAGTTTTAGTTAGTCATATAGATAATATATAGTAAAAGCAGCTCAAAATAAGACTGCTTTGGGCTGTCTGAAACTAATTACATAGTTTTTTTTTATCTCAGGAACCAATGCTGGTGCACTGTTAGCATGCTAGTTGTTGTTAGCTTTGGCTTAACGGTATAACTCCTGCAAAGGTTGCAAATCGCGCTTATAAACTCATTGCAGTGAATAAATAAGGCGCGAAGAATGCGTTTGGACCGCTGCAAACTGTTTAAAATCAACTAGTTCTGTTTTACACATTTTAAATTAGGTACCGCGTCTTGTTTTCTTAAAACAAGAATAATGTATGAGAAAACTAATGCAAATGGGTTGTGTCTTTATCCTTTAACTAACAACAGAGCAGCTTTATGTAAAACCTCAAACATCATGAGATGTTCTGGACCAACACAGGCCTGTAAAAAGTCTTAATAAATCAATTTAAAGGCCCAACCAGGATATTCTGAAGCCGATATCAGATTCCACTAATTTTTCCGCATCAGCGCCGATATTTTCGATACCAGTATCGGTATCAGTGCATCTCTAGTATAATAAATATATATATATTTTTTTTACTAGGTACAGTAATGTGGGCGGGGATAAGGGGCAGGTGAAAACAGGAATTTTCTGAGCTCTTGAGCCTCAGTTGCAGGACAAAACAGGATTAACGCAAACATTCAGGAATCGATCCAAATACAACTTTGACAAAAGACACGGTGGCTTGATCTTCTTTGATGTTTGTGTGAAAAACTTGATCCTGATGTCAATTCTACAAAAAATCCACAAATGTTAAGCCTGATAAATTAGATTAGTGATCAAGCCACACAAAAATCTGCATCGGCACAATATTCCCCACACATTCTCCATCAAACATTGCGCTTCTGGTGCACGTCGCGATGCCAGCTGTATCTACACCGTGCCATTGTGACTGGTGTAAGTGGCTTGCAGCTGATATTTATTGTTTCCGCTCACAGACGGTTAGCGCGGCAGTGATATCAGAGCGTGACAGGCTTCAGCTCCAGAGGTGTCGCCCTCAGCACTGCCTCCTGTCAGCAGCTCCTCAAGCCTCGCACGAGTCAAGTGCATGCACCACTTGTATGTAGAGCGCAGACATTAAACCCTTTGTCCCCCATTACAGATAAGACGACGTCACACTTTCTATTATTGAGGCTAATTCGACTCGTCTGTGCACCGTTTCTGTCGCAGAAGTGTCAAAACACAAACGTGTCAAATTCAATAAGGAAAAGGCTTGATGGTGATTTAGATATTGCTATTTTCTAGACTAATTTTCAACACAAAATGAATGAAGTGGTTTGGCCTGTTAAAATTAATAGCTGGAACAATATTTTTTGGGTCTTAATATTTACTGTGTGTAAATTTTCTTTGCATTTGTGGGGAACTTTTTGTTATTTTTCTTGCTTTACGACAAGATCTGAGCTGCAGAGAGACCAAAAATAGATCCTAAAAAAAGGACAAAAGTGATTCCTTCTGCTTCCATTCATCGCAATTCATGTTTTTTAACAATATTACACATTTAGAAAAACATGATCTGGCTTCTGAGTTATTGTATCAGTGGCATAAAGCAGTAGTTCCCAACCTTTTTTGTCCCACTTAACTTCAGTTTCTAGCAAATAAATGGGTTTACTAGTCACATATTGTCAATTATTACTGTTATATTTTTGTTTTAATCATATTTATGGTCCAAAATACTCCAAAAAGATGCTACATTTACAACTATTAAGCCTTTAATTCAGATAAAAGTACATTTAATCTTCTTTTAAAACCTGAAACCATTCTAAGTACCCCCTGGTAATTGCTCACGTACCTCTTGGGGTCCCCGTACCCCTGGTTGAGAAACACTGGCATAAAGTAGCTTCAATGCTGTCGATTATCAGGACATTTTTCTGTAGCAATACATCACATTTTGAAATTTGTTATCATGACTAAAAGAGGTAAAATTTTGTCTTGTTTCAGTGTTGACGCCTCAATATCTAGTTTCCATCCAGTTTTAGTGTTGATTAAAGTTGAATAGTTTGCAGTTGGTCCGCTGTGGATGCACAGGATTAATTGCGACAATGCGTCATATTCAGGGGCGTGTTCCGTCATGGGGGAAACTCTCCATTGATTCAATAGGAAACTCTTCTCTCTCCCTCTTTTAATACGTTTCCTGGCAAATTATGTCTATTTTTAGCACAACTAATTCAAGTCGAATCACAACTGAGTCTTAACAGACGCTGACCTGGTGTTACCTCAGAAAAGCAAACAAATTGTTCCGTAGATGTTAAAATACAGCAGGCGGTGCTAGCATCGAGCCTGCATTCTCGGTTAACTATACAAATTTGGTTTGTTCGTCAGATTTGTTCTTCTGTATTTCGCCTAATTTAACTCCTAAGATCAGCGTTTGCTCTCATTGTTTTTGAACAGTGGGTGATAGAGCTGCTGTTTCTCATTAAAATGAATGGATTGTTTCCCCCACAGAGCTGCTAGTGGGCGTTCACTTGGATGCCGACTGTATCAATTAAAGTCATAGTAATTTGATCATCGTAACAGTCATCTGGACTACAAACCTTAAAGGGGGAATATTGTTACAGCAGTGTTTTCTCATCATTATTTTACTCAAAGTTTGATTGATTTCTGCATTTCTCGAATGCTCCGGTTATTCCTGTTTTCACCTTCCACGTTTCTGTAATTAGTTGCGATTATTCAAAACATTCAGACTCCGAGTCAAACGTTTGGTTCTAAAATATTATGTGGCCACTTTTCAACAATAAAAACAGGTAAATGACAATGTGCTGCTTGTTACGGTGAAAGGTCACTGTGAAGAGGCGGAGCTTATCAGTTCTGCAGTTATTGAACAGGAAGTCAATGCCCCCGTCTCTATTATGACGCAGTTTTAGATCAATATTGCCGTTTACAAGGAAGAAAATGTCAAATTATTATCTACATCGGTTATAATTTCATACTAAATACCTGGAAAAAAAACAATCTCCTTTATACGTCTGTCCAAAGACCTCTTATAACAAAGACAGCACAGCGACATTATTATCAACATGTCAATCCATTAATAAAACCCTTAATTTGTAAATATTCTCAATCTAAAAGGCTTGAGTCAACACATTTCAACATGTATTGGGTAAAAATGTAATCAAAAAGCTCAATGCACTATAGAGCTAATTGTTAGTTAAGACCTTTCTCAAAGCACTGTTAATACTTTTGGGGCGGATGCTGGCAAAGACGAGACCAACGGTATCACTCTGCGTGCATCCGAGTGTGAGCTCCGCGGGCCTGGAAGTGGAGAGGCCAAACATAAACAGACCGTGCTTTTGTTACCATTACTGTATTATTTTATCAGTGTTGTTGTAGTAGTCGGAGAAGGAGAGGAGCACGGACGAGAGATTTTTAACAGGCTCTCTTGTTTGAGATAACGCTGAGTGGGTTATTTAAGGCAGCTCAAAGAAAACAAACAGAGAAAGATACGAGATTAAAGTAAAAATATAACTATAATCTAACTTAATGTCATACTATAAATGGCAAAAGTATCAAAAATCAGTAACTAATCAATACTAAAACTTGAATCAACGTAAAAAAAAATTATAAACGGACAAAATTCGGACTTTTGTGAACCATTTTAAACTGCTTTATCAGAACTACCATCAGACTACTATTGTTTTGTGATGAAGTCTGAGTCTGTTGTCTAAACTTTTACCTTAAAAAAGAGCATTTTAAGTATCACTGTATTATTGAAACTCAAACTATATTCTGTTGTATCCAGTTTGAAATGGTAGTATCGTGACAACCATATTTCATAGGTAAAAATGTTATTTCATGTGAAAATGTAAATTATAGATTGTGGTTGCCAGCTGGCCCATCATTATCACCCGTTTTGGGACTGTTCTATTATCCTTTAATATTGGACTGAGATTAACGAAGCTCTGTAGACTGTTTTTGACATTGCCATCCCAATACATTTCAAAACTTTCTACTTTGGGCCGCAAAACTCCTGCCATGGACACAACAAATGGATACATTTGATGCATTCTCTTTGCAGATGAAAGGAGGGCCATCCCAAACACATGGATGACACAAACTGCACCAAAATCAAGGACTAGACTGACATTATTGAACATGGAAAATGAAAAAAAAAAAAATAATAATAATAATACAAAGTTAATTTAGAAATAGACCAATTTTACAAACTTTGGAACAAATGGGATGTTTACATAGGACAATATGTGCCTTAAGTTTTTGTCTTTTGCTGTCCTTTTTTATTTTAATTTTATTCTTTTCATTCTCTGGTCCCTTTCCGTACTGTTTCTTTATTCTTAAAAGTTGAAAAAAGTGAAAATAAATATTTAAATGTTCAAAAATGCCAGTCAAGTACCCATTATCAATTTAACTTTTTTTCTTTCATCTCTTCATTCATGAACTCATCATAATAAATTGCTGGTTTCCCCTGATATTTTTAGCACTAAATTTGAGCGTTGCATGCATTTTCTTGCACTAATGTCATTAATTTTATGTAAGTATCGTCACTGAATCAGCTCAGGACGGAGAGCTGTAACGTCAATAATGAGCAGAATCTATACTTGACTAAACTTGCTGCTGCTCCAAATGACAAGAGCCGTGATCCAAACTAATCCATATAAATTGCACCTCTGTGGCGCTAATTTCCCACCAATTCATCTTCATTTGGCTGTGTGTTGTCAGTGAGGACTCTGCAAGGTCATCACCTCCAATCATTAACATGTTTGCTCCTCAATATTCAATTACGTCTTGCTTCATGGATCCCGAGGGACAAGTTTGTTTAAACACGTCGTTTCAACCGTATTTACACCAAAGTAAAGACTATATCGACTGCTAAATAATACAGATGGGAGTGTTTTGTATTTTCTGGCACTGCGAATCTATGAGGCCTTGGTCAGATGTCTTAGAAGATCATAAATTGTGTTACAGCGGTTTAAAAGATGGGTTTAAAGAGAGGCATAATTTCTCATTTCCAGCACTTGCCTTTAACTTACATTCAAATGCCCTGGTGCCTTTACTGGTCTATAGTCTCCCGTTTGAGGGTGAAGCGTTCTTTGAAGAGGAGCGGCTTTGTTCTCAGAGATCCTTCAGACGCCTGGGGTCCCACTGCACTGCAAACATTTGGTGCATTCTGACCTCGCTGTCTCTGCTGCCAATTTAAATCCACACAAGACTTCAGTCGATTCCAAACAGAGCTGTGGCTAAGATTACAATTTGTGCTTTCAAATAATCTGCAGGAATTCTTCTACTACTATTACTACTTCTACGACTGAATGGTTGTCTGTCCATGTCTCTGTGTTAACCCTGCAATGAGTTGGCCACTGTCCAGGGTGTACCCCGCCTAGGGCACAAAGTCACTGGGATAGGCTCCAGTCAGCCGTGATCCGTAACGAGGACAAGCGGTAGCGAATGAATGAATGAATGAATTATTATCTATTTTAAATCTTAGGGCTTCTCTAGACAAAGCCGCTTTACAAATTGAAGCAATTCATTTTAGCAAAATAAAATTTTTGGACAAATATTGCGAGTAGAGATGACTGATATGGGTTTTCCTCTGACCAATACCAATATTTTCCAGAGCAGACGATGACCGATAAGCTCTGCTGAATCTTTGGTCCGATAAATTGGGCCAATTTTCTCTCAAATATATGATTTGAAATGACTACAAACTCAATTATCATCATTCCAATTCTGTAAATGTCAACATGGGGCTAAGCTCCTTCACATGTCTGTTTGAGACTGGAGCTGAAACAAGCCATTGAATAATTGTTATCTGGACTTAGATAGACATCAAAACACGCAAAACATGTGCAGAGAGAAGAGCTTTTTGAATTGGCTGTGTGTGTTTTTGATGAACAACCTGATTTCTCTGCAAGTGTATTCAAACAAGATGTTCTCATGCAGCACTTTTGCTCTTGGTTTAAGTAAAAAAATTTTTTTTTAAATCATTGGGCAGTTTGCAATTTAACAACTAATCGAATCATCAAAGAAAATAATGAGCAGATGAATTGAATTGCTTTTGTTAAGAGCTTCCTAGTTGCAGCTCTACTTTAGACCGAGGATGTGGCTGCCATACTGTGCTTCTTTGACCACATCTAGCGCACGACTGCACCGCACTTTTCACACTAAACCCAGGAGGAAGAAGTGTCACGCCCGGGGACACCACAACAGTAGAGATGCAGACTTAGTTCACTGCTCCATTTCTTAGAGAATAAAGAGGATGGGGTTGCTGTTGCTGCGGACATCTTTCACATGACGTTGATGATATTAAAGCACGAGCGCAGTAGGGCTGTAATCCTTTATTCGTTTAGTCGATGGCGTCTTAGTCGACCAAGATTTTTAGTAGTCGATAAATCATTGTGCAAAAAAAAAAATACACTGTTTCTTAGTAATTTTCTGTATAAATACTTTGTGTGAATTCCTGTGCAATTGTGTTCTTTTGAGTGCAGTTTGGGTCAAATACATGGTGATCCTTTATAGTTTTCAAATATTTTTTCCACAAGCCCTTTTAGGCTACTAATCAATTGATAGGGCGGGTCTTTATTCAACCAAATTTTCAGTAGTCGACTAATCATTTTATTAAGTTTAAAATTACATATGTGGTACAAACAGGAAGATAAGGCGTGAGTTAGATGAGTATTTTGGAGTCTAACTTATAAATACACTGTTTCCTAGCACTTTTCTATATAAATAGTTGTTTTAGCATGAACTTCAGTGCAGTTTGAGTGGAGTTTGAGTCGGATACATGGAGATACTTTATAGCTTTCAAATATTTTTGCCACACGCCCTTTGAGTCGACTAATCGATCGACAGGGCTGGTCTTTAGTCGACTCCAGCCCTGGAGCGCAGCGTAAGTGAGGCTTTTGTGCAGCAGAAATACAGTCACAAATGCCCCACTACATCTGCTATTATTATTAGAAACTCTTTTATGCGCTGCTTAGCAAACGCTGCTGCGAGTGCACTGACATGATTTAGCCCGGAGTGAGGAGTGTGCCGTTCTCAAGCTTTACACATCAAGTGACATTAAGAGCGGACATCGTCACAGCGGCTCCAGAAGAACGATGGCTTTATTCTGGGCAAATGTGTGTTGAAATAGAGTAAAGAAAAGAAGAAATAAGCTCCTTTTCATCCCGTAACTGCAGCGCCTCGGTGGTGAAGTGTTCGCCCACAAACTCAAATGTTAGCAGTTCAATGTGTCCTTGAGCAAAGCATTTATGAATAATGTACATCGAGAGTAAGGCTGAGTGCTGTTTCAGATTGAAATGCATTTCTTTATTAACCTTTGTTTAACCATGAAAAAACCCACTGAAAGCTATTTTTCGAGGGCGATCAGGGTCGAAGTGGGAAATACAGCACACAGTCTTAAAACATTTACACATTACACCAATTAAGAGACATTAAGAAAAGACATTTAAAAGCACAAACTATTTTCATAAGATTCTTTGGGATTCTTTTAGGATTTAAAAAAAGGTCCTTAACGATACCTGATTAACGATACCGATACCTGAATGAAGAGCTGCTCGGGTTATAACCACGATTGTTTGGCCCTTAATTGAAATCACCATTATTTTGAGCAATTATTTCTATGTTGTCAAAATTATTCTCTAAAGCAGTGGTTCCCAAAGTGGGGATCACGAGGGATGAGCTGGGGGGATGTATTTTTGATAACTATGAGACTGTATTTACTTTATTTTTATCTTAAGTAGGAAAACAAGATCAAAATTGATTTAACACATGAAGTCATTACTACTGTTATTTTCATTTCGCTAGAGCTGTATACTTTGTCATTTAGTCGATTAATCGGTCAATAGTGTCTCAGTCGACCAACATTTGTATCGATCGACTAGTTATTTAGGATTTAAAGGATTTATACGTCAAAAACAAGAAGATATGGAGTGAGTTTGCTGAAGAGTCCAACATAAAAATACAGTTTCCTAGTTCTTTTCAGTAAAAATAGCAGTTGTGGTCTTTTGGTGCAGTTTGGGTCAGATACATGGAAATACTTCATGGTTTTGATATTTTTTTGGGTCGATAGGGCAGGTCTTTAGTCGACCAAGAATTTCTTTAGTCGATTACATCCCTGCATTTCGCGTTTGGGTCTTGAGTCGGTTACATGGCTATTTCAGGGGTCCTGGACAGAAAACTTGGGAATAACTGCTGTTGTTGAGAAAGTATAGATTGAATATATTTTATTAGTAATGTTTTTAATGGAAACACGATTATATATATATATATATATATATACTATTAATTGCACAGCCAGACCTGAACAGTTCTTCTTTCAGTGGCTGCATTTCTTTAAGTGTAAACTAATTGTCCAATATTAAGCCAAAAAAGTGAATCATTTGTCTAATCCGTGTATGGTAAATGAACCTCAGACAGGTGCAAGTTTCACTTTCGCTTTCACCACACTGTACTTTATATCAGTATATCAAAGGCAGTGCGGCCCAACACATGCTTTTGCTCATGTTGTCAAAACTTTACGCTTCTACTACGAGTTTACCAGGGCCAAGGAGGCGGAGGAGGAGGATTAAAGCGAGGACAGGATATTTTTTTGTTTTGGCTGCAATTTTACGCACACTCTGTTTGGCTAAATCTTTACAGACACGCGATGCACACTGGATATTTACTGCAATACGATACTTTACTCTGGGATTTACCTGTACCGGATCATTGGCATTTAAAGCCAATGCACCGATAGTTGGTAAGTTGGAAACTTTATTTTTCCGGTATAAGTATTTAATGAGCCTTTTTTGGTCGGTACCAAAGAGGAACCAGAAATGTGGTGACTGAAGGCTTCTAGACAGAATATTTATGAATAAAGTGTAATATTGATTAAAAAACAGAATTATTTCTTGTTTGACATTTGATTCAATAATGCCACTGTCTTTGATGTAAAAAGTATTTTCGTGTGTGTTTTAGAATCGCTTACGAATATCTCTCTACGACTACAATTGTTTTTTTTTTAGAGACAACTAGTCACAATTAGTCAACAGTTATTCTTGATCAATTGTTGCAGCCCTACTGATTACTGCATGAAACGATAAAGAGAGTACCGTTCTTAATCACGCAAAAAATTCTGTTCAACGTTCACATTTTCAACGCATCCGGGAACATAAACATTTGAGAAAAGATTGAAATATAGACTGCTAAACTAATCAAAGAATGGATTTCAGAGCATGTGAGGTCTAAGTGCTTTGCGTTCCGATTTTTGTATGAAAAGCGCTTTATGATTAAAGTTTGATTTGACAAACTACAGGGTTAGCAGCTTTTAGAATAAGACAGGATATTTTGTTGTTTGTACAAGAAATTATGCAGTCTTTGCGATTTGATAATTGTGTCCATTCAAATTGCTATTTTGATTCAATTAATCTTAATCTTGCAGCTCTAGTCCAGTGTTCCAAGCCAGGCATTAACTTAACATAACGATCTAACAGTCTATTCCCATACCAATACTCCAACAAATTGCTGAATGCACTCCCTGCTCTCACTTCCATTCCACAAAACCATCCAATTTGCAAATACTTCCTCCAAAAACTCATCTCAGTCAGCCTGAACTGTCAAAAATAACCCTGACAGCTTCACCTCGCCATTAAAGAGTGGTGCTTTTGCTCTCACTGTGTAACTCTGAATGAACAAGTACATATGAATGAGTCAGACTCCACGTAACCTAAAGCCTCGGCTCGGAATAACCTTGGCCTTGCAATCCACACAGACCGAGATAAGCAAACTTCATCATCAGTAAATACTACCATAAATATTTAGCTTCCCATGCGAGCACGTAGCAAAAAGTGACATTCACTACAGGGCAGCACGATATCGTAAATACTACCCATATGACTGTTAAGTAGCGCGATATCGATATTACTGCGACCTTTGACATAATATTTCAGTTGTATTAAGGCAACAACAAAATGCAAGCCTTAAATTCGTCAAAATTAGTCAGACTTTTGACAAAACAAAAGGTTAAAAGTGACTAAACCAAGGTTAATTTAGAACTTTAGGAAAATAAATAAAATCTGCAGATAAAAACATGTTAATATCTACTCAAAGAACGTTCAGTTTGTCTTTTTACATATCCACACTAACTTATATATCCTAAATGAATGTCTTTAAGAAGAATTTTGCATCGATATTCTATTAAAAACAATGTATATTGGATGTACAGCACCAACAATGGAAACAATAGATGGATACTTGTTGAATGTAGATTTAGCAACAGCAGAAAAGGCATAAACAAAAAAAATGGATGACAGGGACGAAGCTGAATGGACTCAAGGACCTGACTGAAATAACTTTGGACATTTACTAAATGGAAAATGTTACTTTTACTTTGAACTTAGGGAACAGAAACTGGGGCAGATACAAAACGGGATACGTTTGACCGATTTTCTTTGGACTACTTTTTCTTTTTTGCTCTCTCGCTCTCTGCGGATTGTTCTGTTTGTGCTTATTTTGTGCTATCTCTTTCAATAAACAATTAAAAAAAAAAATAAGAAGATTTTTTGTCTGTGCAGCTGTGCATTTCTGTCTGATGGAATCCCTTGATGTTACTGCGATATATTTACTTTATTATTATTGTGTTAGCCAACTTTGCGATATCAATATTTCTGCGATGTATTGTGCAGCTAGGCCTATACAATTGTACTTGTTATAAGTGAAAAAAACAACAATCTAGTCGAGAACATCATGGACAAGTAGCTTTTGTCGGCGCAATTTGGTGGTATAACTGCAATTATTTGAGTTGGTGATTATCACGATTATGCAAAAAATATCACAAACGATTACCGTCTACCCTTTTTATCGCGATAAACAATATTGTTTATTGTGCCATTCCTAGTTCTCTTTACTCTCTCATAGATGTTAATTATTTATTTATTTATTTATTTGAACAGGACCATGTACAATGACATTATGCTCGAGGGCAAAGATGATTGCACCAGATTATAGCTATGCAAGCTAATTTCCATCTGCAGTTATTCAACAAACTACAGTCCAAACGTTATCATATAGGCCTAATGCAACAAAAAATAAGAAAAAAATCCCTAATAAGCCAAAGAAAAGGTAAATATGATAACTTTTGACCCTGAAATAATTTTGAAATTTGAAATAATTCTTGCTTTCTTTCATATTTCGAAATTTAAATTAAGTCGATATAGTAATTATCGTGACAGGCCTAGGTCATGTACAGCCCTAATCCAATATCCAAAAACAATAAACAGACTTTTCAAACTGTTTATTTAATGAGAAACTGAATGACTTACATGGAACCTGGATATATTTAATACGCATTTTCTTTTAGTGTTACGTTATACTTGTAACTGAGCGTGACAGTTACATGAGAAGGCGTATCGGATGGCACAAGGGAGGACTCGCCGTGAGCTAAGGACGAGCGCGACACCAGAAAGATTAATGAATTACTTTGCAGGCACCCAGCTACAAACTGCTGCCTGTGCGAGGGGCCAGCCAGCAACGGAACGGTCAAACAAAAAGATGCGGCGCGATGGATTTTGCCCGCCATTGTTCAGCGTTTAAAGATTTTTCAAACTGTTGTTGCGACCGCGGTTAGATTTGCAAAGAGGGAAAAGATTCTGCTGCTCAAAGTACACATGTTTAACACGTCCAGGAGGAGTATCAACAACTGAAATACAAGCCGCGAAGGTAATACAAGAATAACAAGTTCGTAGAGACAAATTATATCGTTTGAAGGCATTATCTTATCACAATAACTGTCTTTGCCAATTGCTTCCATTCAAGTTGTGACTTAAATTCGACTTCTGCACAAAAGCACTGAAATGTTTTTCCGCTTCAATCTCTACAGAACACACAAAGGCAAATTAAATGTTGTTTGTTCAGGAACTGTGACAACTACAGCGCAGTTTAAGACAAATGAACACTGCACCGCCGCAAGTGAAACAATGCCAAAAGTGCCACGGTGAAAGGAATAGAAAGAAAGGATATTTTAGTGATTATCTTGAGTGACAGCAACAGTCTGAGTTCAAAGGCCTCAGACAGAGCGACAGCTTGAGTTACTGATGGTCCAGTGAATCATTAATCTGACCCCGAATTTTCTTTACAAGGCAGAAAACATATAGAAAATAGTCCGTTATATACATTCAGAGGAGGTTTTTACATCTGATTTCCCTGTCTACTTATGTGGGCAGTGTTTCTTACAGTCTACAAGACAGCTGAGCATTAAACAGCTTATCATATCACAAGTCTGTCATGATACTAACTCAATTTCGACACCAAGGAAAAAGCTTGATACCGCGATGCAAAGAAAAACCCTATTTTTAGACAATGGACATATAAAAATTGTCCTTTACTTATGTTTCCGTATTTTCTAATATTGAAAAAGCTCAAGATCAGTTCTGGATAAGTCAAATTTTGCCTGGTTTATGTGATTTTGTTTTGAAATAAGTTTTTAATAATCGCATATCGTCTGATTTTCAATGCTTTTGATAACCCTAAACATTAATATTTTTTTGCATAATCTCAAAAAAGATATTCGAACGATATTTCAACAATGCATCAGGAATGTGCTAAAACAAGCTTGTAAGTGTCTTGGTTGAGGTTCAAGTCGAGGACAAAACGTCACTGGACCATAAAATAGACCACAGAAGAGTAGAAGTCTCATTAACACTCTTGGAACATCACACTAGACATTGATATTCCTTTTTCCAGGTAATTTTTAATACTTTTAGCTATAGAAGGAGAAATTTTGTACAGCTCCAAAACAACAATTGTGATATTATGCCTTTTTTGACACATCTTCCATCAAAACCCTGAATAGAGATAGCTATACAGCTCACAAATTACTGCTTAAAGATCAAAAAGCAGCAAGTTTATTCAAATAGTTGCATTAGTAAATACAGAATTTCAAATTATGAATCCTCTGAGCCGCCCAAGTCTCAGCCCAAATCTGTACAAATCTGTGTAAATAGTGTAAAGTATGCCACGGCCTGACACGGTTTAAAGTCCTTATTGATGGCAAAAGTGAGTGCACAGACGCCGCTGCAGCACGAGCCCGGTGCGTTTTAATTGGATGAGGAGTGATCCCTTCAGCCTGACACCCAAAGGTGCTCAGTGACCTACCGCTCACACAGCAGCAGCAGCAGCAGCAGCAGCAGCAGCAGCAGCAGCAGCAGCAGCAGCAGCAGCAGCCTGGTAACCTGCAGGTAGCAGCCACGCACCACTCTATATTACATCTTCTGCAAGGTCAGGCGGATAAAGTTAACGCCGCAACAGCCGTAATCAACTTGCAGTACGTGGAAAGCTTTTGGAAATGCGAGACTGATGGCCATTACTGCATTCTTTCCTTTTCCGAGTTGTTAATCCCCGGGCGAAGGATGTGCCTTTTAGCATTGTGCGTTCAATGGAAGAAAGTCGTCTTAAGAGCGACATGGGCTCGGTAGGTATCAGCCATTAATAGCAGGGAGAATATTGTACCCACATAGTCTAATTTTATCCCTCACAGTTTAAAAACAACAAACTGATATGACAAATAATACTTTTCTCCTGTTGTATTGCCTTAAAATCACAAAAGATGCAGTTAAAAGATGAATAAACGACATTTATAGAGCAAAATAGAAACTGGATAGCCTGTGCCACCCTAGTCTCGACATAATCTTTAGGAAACACTGAGGTATGCTGCTGCTTCTGCTTCGATAAGATGTGCACAGTTGGACCTGGCAATTCCTGTCGCGTTACGCTTTTAGGTTTGCGTAAAATAAACAAAAAACGCGAAAAACGCCGAAGGTTATCTGCGCGGGATTGGACGAGCTCAAGAGTGCAAAAACACGAATTTGCAAACGCGTTACAGTTCCACCTTAACATTAGGCTGGAAAATAGACATAAAGATAAAGTGTCAATCATGTGCGACAGTGACAGGGGGCTGACAAAATTAATTTCATGCGCATTTGGAGCTGGAAAGACGAGTCCAAGAAGTAACGGCGCAGACAGAGACGAATATGCAAAATAAATCCCGTTACTTGAATTTGCAACCTATTTTACTCAATGTAACAGTGAATGACAGGTTTTACGGGTTGTCCTGTCTTTCAGAGACGCAATAAAATGCTGATTAGTCTCCAATAAAATCTGCAGTCATGTGGAAATCGCCAAACAAGACAAAAAACAAATAAGTAATTAGTTAAAAAAAAAAAAAAAAAAAACATAAAAAAGAATGAGTTAGAAGAGCCCCTACTCCACACTAGCGCTAGCCCCGCGTTAGCTGCAACAATTACGGGGGAAAGAAACATAAAAGCGACCCCAAAACAAGCTGGCAAGTCGCAAAATTTTGACCAGAAAGAAGTTGTGGTCTTAACCAAGCTGAATCTATGAAATAAAATCCTCTTGCTTCCAAACTGTTGAGCTAAACTGTCAGGAAAAGAGCAATGTCGCTGTATATGCCCATTCTACAGCGTTAGCTTAGCGTTAGCTTCGGGCAGCTAACAACCAACAAGACACCAGCAATGGCCCTCGTTTTTCAGTCACTGCACAGAAATTATCCGCTCTACGGCTCGGGGCTTCGCGTGCAGTCCCCGAGGCTCGTCCCCGGAGGTGGACGGGTCCGGCGCGCAGGCTGGAAACGCGACGGAAAATACTTACTCCGTGCACAGTGAGGAGCAGCCCCAGTCCCGGTGTTAACTCCCCTCCTCCGGTCCACGGTCTCTGCGCGAAGACGACTCTGCTCTCCGCTGCTCCGCGCTCAGAGCCCCAGCCCCCGCCCACCGCCGCTGCTGCTGCTGCCGCTGCCGCCGCTGCTGCTGTCACCGCCGCACACACACGGAGCCCGGGCTGTGAGCAGACAAGATAACTCACTCCGGCCGGGCGCAGAGGCGGGGAAAGAGGAAAGGACGGCTAAAACGGGAAAGAACACCTACGAGAAGTTGGGGAGTGTAAAGAGGGACAAGTTGTGTTGGCGGAAAAGACGGACCAATTTGAAACGGGGAAAAAATAACATATAATATAACATAGTAACAATAAAAAATACATTCAAAATACTCAAAACTACTACTATTACTACTACTAATAATAATAACATATTCTTCAAATATTTGATTGTACCTTTTACATTGTTTATTAGAATGGTGGTATTCCAACTCCTTATTTTCTTAACATGTAGGGGTGGACAAAATATAGGATATATAGGGATTTTATATCATATCTTAATGTTGTATCGAAGGTATGCAAAATTTTAATTTCGAGTATATCCTTTTATAGTAAAAAAGGCTCTAAAAAAGCTGTTTTTAAAAATAAAAGTGATATGTGTGCACTTTTGTGAATCGTTTTTACAGACATTTCACATTTGTTTGGTAATTAAACCTCAACTAGTAGACATTTCTGTTGTCTTGACTCAATAATGTCTGAATATTGTTGTCGGGATAGGCGTACTTCAAAAAGTATTGAAATAGCCTATTCATTTTTGTCCATATCACCCACCTAAGAGCCCCTTTTAGTCTTCCTTTGGCTAGTTTCTTGGTTATAACTATTGCAGCAACGATATAGTCTAAAGTTTAGGTTCTAGGTTTCTAGGTTTCTAGGTTTAGTCAGCACTGAAATAGTACCATTCTAGGCCAAGGAGCCTTTTCGTAGGTAGTAGGTCAACTTGGTGTGAGACGTTAAAGAACCTCTGACCGGATCAATTGTGCACTGAACTGGGCTTTGGAAGATTACAGTACAATAAACGGATTGGGCAGATTTTGTTGAATGCAGGCCACATTTTGATAGGCCTGTTTAACTGGCCTCAAAATCCACTGAACATTCCTCATTGCTCACAATTATTTTGCCGACATGGAATGGAATTGTAATCCTAATAATAGTTTACCATTTGAAAAACTACCAACGCTCAAATATAATAATTTTGAATTGTTGCCTGATTTGATCATGAAGGCTCAATTTCTCCTTCCAGTTTGTCTCCCAGTGGAAATATTTATGATTTTAGGGAAGATAAGATGTCCTTTGACGTAAATGCAGATAAACTTGAAAATGAATGGCCAAAATGTGTTGCTAAATATGTTTCCTTCAAACAACAACCCAATACAGCATCATAAGCCCAGTGTACCTATACGGGCACATTAATAGGCTACTACTAAACTATTCACAAACTAAGTCAGAGAGGATATCATCTTTGCTATAAATATGTTACAACAACCCAGAAAACAATGTTAGTTTTGCATTGTGGCATAGCAAGAATCAAAAACTGTGAAAAACGCGTGCACTTCGGTCATTTTGGGAGGACTTGTGACAGCGGCAGCCATACAGGAAGTGCGCTGGACAGAACTATTTTGCGCCTCTTTGCGCCGCTTCTGTCGCCGCACCGCCAGCAGGGACGCGGGGACATGTGATGCGCGTCAAAAGGAGGATGGATACGGAGCAGCTCGTGTGGATTTCTATTGGCCGAGCCGGCATATCAGTCGCCTATGGAAACGGTTACGTCATATGCCTGATCTCCCCCGGCCGTCGTACTCCCTCTTTGCAACGCTCCCTTCTGTGCCGCGTTATAATAATATCAGGATTATTCAACGCTTCTCTCGCCGCGTCTCCTCAAAAAACAAATAAAAATAAATGTTTAAAACTACAAATAACACATTAAAAACTAACTGGTGCGTGTATCTGCTGCTGGTCTGCACGAGCTCCACCTAAAACCACAAAAAGGAGCTTCCCTTTTCTTGAGCTCGCCTTGACGCTTAATCTACCCTGACGTCATTGTTTCCATGACGTAGCGCGCAGGGTTTTTTTTTTTCTCTCTTCTTTTCCTCCAAATTCAAAGGGGGCATTCATGGCTGTCCTTCCTCGCAGAGATGGGGTCTCACACACACACGGACGCACGCACGCACCATTTCTGAGCCATGGCCAATGCAGAAAAAGCAAGGACAGAGTCATTTTAAGCAGCTCGTTCAAATGTTTGCACGCTCTACCGCTTCCTAATGACATTTTAAAATGTAATAGTCATGGTATGTGCGAAATAATAATAATCCACACTTCATTTGGACTTATTGTTCATCCAAGAAACAAAAGTTGCAGACTGTGTTTTTGTGAAAACAGTGTATTTTTGCTTCATTGAATCAGTCCTTACCTTTTCTTTTCTCTGCTGGATCAACTTAAATAAAACTGAAAGCGTTTAAAGGGCATTGTCAAGGACTGTGTGTTGGTTTATTGTTATTATGGACACTTTTAAATCATGGATAGTTAAAAAAGCAAAAGAAATACCAAAAGTTGTAGATTTCTATGTGCTTTCCCGTCACAATTAAACGTTATTGTTACATTATACCGTTCAAGTGTCTTTACCTCTCTTTGGTGAATCCGAATATTTGATGTTCACTGTGTAGTTTTATTGTTGCTTCATTTAATCAGTCCTTAACTTTTCATCTTTTACATCTTAAAGGCTTTAAGATGTTTAGACGCCATCAGAAGTTTCACCATTTTCTTTTTATGTGTATTAGGAATAAAAGAACACAGCCAACAAGTAAAAAAACCAAAAAACAAAAAAGAAATCGATTAGCTTTCAAAACAAAAAGAAAAAAAAATCAGTCTAGCATGTGTCACCTTATGTATCCAACCCATTTGTCCCAATGTCTAGTCAATTTGTCCATTTTCAAATTCAAAGTAAGTTTTTTTACATTTCCAAGTCATTTTGATGCAGCTAAAAGTTCACTCCCCAAGTATCCATCAATTGTTTCCATTGTTGGGGTTTCATTTTACAGTATGTTATTTAT